>CM057454.1:452837500-455337500 GCA_016271365.2 Neoceratodus forsteri | reverse complement strand
AACCGCGCTACTTGCCTAGCACGTGAAGCCCTTGCTTGTAAGTAACGTCATGAAGACTCGGGCTTCACAGTGCAGCCAACCAGTTATTTTTTCTTTTCTGTCCAGCTTCTGTTTTCACCACGGCACTCATAGGGCTCACCAGTATGCTTATTAAGTAGAACAGAGTATTCAGGACACAGATTTGAGGATCATAATTTATTTCCACCAGAGACAAAATTGAACTGTAGTATATCACATATCAATAGCTACCTGCTCTTTAAACTTATCTCAGTTAAAAACTAAATTTGGACCCGAACTTTGCCTCTTACATATCTAACAGCTGTATTTTTAAGCGTTTCAACTTCCGGTGCTTCACACACTCCTCCTCCTGTGCCGCCTTCAAATCTCCTCCTCCCCTCAAAAATCCAATATGCCCTTTGGGGGCAGAAAATAGTAAGGTTACCCTCTGCCAGCCTGCTCTCAGTGCTCCCCAGTCCCAAATGAAACAAGCTGCCTTGTGAGCCTCTCTCTCTCTGTTGTCTGCCCATCTCCAGAAACTGCTGTCCCCCTGCCAGCCTGCTCTGCACACTGACAGAAAACCAGCAGAACTTTTGCTTTCTTTCTCTCTTAGCTTGCTTTCCGTTCCCCGCTTACCTAATGTTTGACTGCTAGGCTCACAGATATTGGTGGCATTTCATAGTACCTTGCAAGGAAGTATTCAGCATTGACAAATGCTTGTTTCAGTGTTGCTGTTTCATATTCTGCTTTTCACATGTAAGCTGCTGATCAGAATTGTTCTCGGCATGCGAGGTAATAAACTTTGCAGATTGTGCCTTTGTGGTAACAAGATTTGGGTTAAGAACCGAAATAGGAAATTGTCCCCAAGTATTTGGACCTTAGTCATCGCTCTTCAAATAGTCTGGGCTTTCAGCAAATTACATTTAAGACAGTAAGAGAAAGATATTAGTCAAACTGAGGCTGAAGTCCTTAGATAGGGAGTTGGGCCATCTTGGTACAGGTAAATGTTGCCCCCATCATCACTGAAGGAACAGACACGGTGTCTGGGTCATCCAGTCACTTCCCAGAGAAGTGCCTGCACAGTAGCGATAACTGGCTGCTGTTGTCAAACTACTTATGGGTTTGTTCTAAGAAAACTAAAATGGTCCAGTTGGGTAGGTTGAGGTCATCCTCTTGATTGGTATAGTGTGGTTCACATGGCAGCAATCCTGACAGAATATAGTGATTCAGTATTCATGAAACATAACGTTTTGCACATTGTAGGTAAATGAAGTAAAAATCGACATCAAAGATAAACCTAAGAAGAATTTAGCAGCAGATACGCCAGTTCACATTACTGCAAGCAGTGAGCCAGTTCCCATCTCTGAGGAATCTGAGGAACTTGACCAGAAGACATTCAGTGTTGTGAGTAGCAAGTGTTCATCTTCCTGTTGTGTTCACCTGTCACTCCACCAAAAAATAACTGACATTTCTGTACTTCATAGCGATGGAACAGTAGACCAGTGGTACTCTGGTTGCAGGGAGCCACATATAGCCCCTAAGGTCTTTTCCTGAGGCATCCATGCTGCTGCCAGTCATGTGACAGTTTTGTTCAATTGGATCAAAATAATTAGCAAGTTTCAGAATGTTGATGCTTTTTGGTAAAAAGTAGAGGGGGGGGAAACTGCAAGGAATTCAACGAGAGAGAGAATACAGAGAAACAGATTGAAAAGAACACAAAAAGTTAGACACACACCAGGCCCCAAAACGCATGTACCTTGATGGTGGCCCTCTAAAGAGAACTCACCTCTGAAATCTGGCCCCTTATAAAAACATGGTGAGTACCACTGCTGTAGGTAATGCTGTATGTATAGCTAGATCTGGTGCCAAATAGCATGTCTTGTGTCTGAGTTCAAGATAAATGTAAAGCAGTTATCGACTATAGAAAAAAAATGGCCTGCCCCAAGGCTGGCTCAGTGGCATGGAGGGCTGAGGCACTGTGCACCTTGTGACCTGGGGTCGGTAACGGACTTGGGTTGCTCAGCAGCTGGCGGGAGAGGAAGGATCGAGCGTACCAGGACAGCTCTCCTTCCTCGGGGAGGGGGGATGATGTGGAATGTTGTATCTTACTTCGAGAGGGCTCTTGCAGTAGGTACTTACAAATAGGACTGAAGCCGGCAGGCGTCAGGACCCCACAGAAAAATTTCTAGCTAGCAGTCTCTGGCGGGAGACCGTCCCCACGTCAGGTGACCGACGTCAGGGGACCAACGTCCGGCAACATCATTATAAAGGGGCGTTCCCCCACGCCTGCCTTCCAGTTCTTTCCCGCCATTAGCGGCCATCTTGGAGGCTTCCAATGCGGCCTCAACCATCCCGTCAGGCTCATGCTCGGGCCCTTCGTGAGCCTTCGGGTCTAAGGAGGCAGCTGCTCCCAGTAAGGCCGCCACCGTGCGGCCTTCTGGTTTGAGCGGGCTCGATAAGTTGGACGTCGGCTCCTCCGACGCCCGCCTGGGTAAGACTGTTAAGACGCCCAACCCTCTGGAGCAGCACACGGCCTCCAAAGCACCCGCCAAGGCCACCCCTCCTTCACAGCCTTAGTCGGGCGCTGGGTCCGATAAGTCGGACGCTGGCTACTCCGACGTCCGCCCAGATCCTGCCAATAAGACTGACATCGGCTCCTCTGATGTCCACTCTGCGTTGGAGCCGATGCCGGACCCTTCAGGCCTCTCCATTGTCCCAAGCTCGCCGCAACGCTCATTGCATTCTGAGGTGCCAGCGTCTCCTTTTTTGGACCCCAGGGATGGTAATCCTTCTTCCCCGGGTGACATGGAGGAGGTGGGTACACTGTCGTCAGGTCTCCCTCCTGCTGGGCTGGATGACCCAATGCCGGATCCTCGGACGCCGGCCTATCCACTGACAACATCTCATTGCCGGACGACGCTCTCACGCCTGTCGCCCGCCGGGCCTCCTGTTCCAGGTCCGCCCGCTGGTCCATTTCCGGGTTCCTCTGCTCCTGCAGCCTTCCCCTCCCCCGGTATATGGGTTTCCAATGTCGTCCTACGCAGGCCCGCAGTATCCGGCACCCCAGTACCCAACACCGGCCTAGCAGACGCCACAGTACACGGTGCACCAGTACTCGATGCCGGGCTTCCCGCCGTCGGAATACAGATACGTGCCTTACGGATACCCTCATTATCCGTACCCCCTCTCCTCCTCCACCGCCCCCTCAGCTGCCGGTGGACCTGAAGGAGACTCCGGCTTTCTGGTGGACTGAGGCCAAGGCTCAGCTCACCAGGGAGGTAGAGAGCCATCTTCCAACGCCGATCGCGGTTACGGACCCCCTGCATTGGAGATGAGACCCCCCGGATACCAAAGGCGAGCCCTCCAGTTCCAGGGCAATGCAGGATACGCTTCCCTGTGAGCTTCCCAAGGGGTCCGTTCCTTCCCCGTGCCAGGAGAAGTCGTCTTCTTCCTCCTCGGATGACTCCAGTCTTTTCGATCCGGACTAGTCACGCACTCCGGACAAGCCAAGGACTCCTCCAAAGTCTCCTCCGGAGGATCCTTCCTTTATGGAGTTGCTGTGTAAAATCCAGGCAGTTCATCTGTGGCACACCTTAGAGCCGGATCCACAGCGTAAGAAACTCGCTGAGCACCTGGATCTGTCAGAGACCGCTCCTGCCCTGGTGCCACCCTGGATTGAGCCTCATGCTGACCTTGTCTCCACTATTTGGAAGCAACTGTCAGCATTAGCCCCCCTTCATAGGAAGTTGGACAGGCTTTATCAGGCTCCAGAGGGTGTAGACTCTTTAAATTCACACCCTCGAGCTGATTCGGTCGTGATTAGCGCCGCTCACGGCCAGACGGCTAACCCTAAGCACTTGAACTCGTCGCCACCCGACAAGGAATCCCGCCTTGTGGACCAGTACGGGAAGAGGGTCTGTGCTTCTTCATTCTGGGTATATGGGCCCTGAATTACATTGCTCATATGGGGGATTACCAGAAGGTGATCCTTAGCAAGGTGGAGGCTAAATTGGACTCCCTTCCTGAGTCTCAGGCGAAGCAGAAAGTGGCTGATTTAGTCTGGTCAGCGCTCTCGGCCTGTCAGCACATGCTTCGTGCCACGTACGACACAGTGGACACTGCTGGTCAGAGCTCGGTTTTCGCCGTGGGTTTGCGGCATCATGCCTGGCTCCGGGTGTCAGGTTTGGTCCCGGAGGTGCAGTCCGCTATCCAGGGTGTGCCCTTTAGGGGTTCAGTGCTGTTCGGTGGCAATGTCAAGGACATCATCACCGATATGCAGGACTCAGGCTCAGCATCGTCCCTTTCACAGACGTTCTCGCCAAAAGGCAAAGCCGCAAGGGAAAGCGAGCCAACAAACGTCGGGGGGGCCCCCCCAGCTGCCATGCCCCCCCGCCCCAAAAAGCAGCAGGGGCTTCAGCCGCGACGCCGGCCCACACCTCCTGACTCCTTTCCTCTTCCTCAGCCTCTGGGCTTTCCAGAGGAACCGGAAGGAGGGAGGGAGATTCTCCTTCCATCTACCGGGCTGGGAGAGGACCACTTCAGACACTTGGGTGCTCCAGCTGATCGCGGAAGGACACTCAATAGAGTTTCTTCAGAAACATCCTCGAACCCCCACCCCAGTCGTCTTACTCCCCAGAACACCTTCTTCTGGTCCGGGAAGAAATATCTTCTGTTCTTCGGGGGACAGGTTACTACTCCCATTTTTTCCTGGTCCCAAAGAAGTCCGGAGATGTGAGGCTGATCCTCGACCTGAGCTCCCTGAACTTGTTTGTTGAGTACAAAAGTTTCAGGATGCTCTCTCTACAGAGTCTTCTGCCTCTCCTTCAGCCAGGACAGTGGCTGTGCGCTCCAGATATGCAGAATGCTTACTTGGATATCCCTATTCGCCCTTCCCACCGCAAATACCTGCGTTTTTCGTTCCAGGGGGAAATCTACCAGTTCAAGGCCCTCCCATTTGGTCTTTCCTCGGCATCCCAAATGTTCACCAAATGCCTCTTTGTGGTAGCAGCCTACCTGCGTACACAGGGGGCTCAGGTTTTCCTGTACATGGACAACTGGCTTCTGGCGGCCTTGTCCAGGGAGGAGCTCCTCTGCTTCCTTTCCCTTACCCTGCACGTTTTCATCAGCCTGGGTATTACCGTCAGCCAGGCCAAGTCCCATCTGATCCCGTCCCAGAGGCTCCAGTTTATCAGGCTGATCCTGGACATGACCTCTGGCATGACATTCCTGCCACTGGACATGGCGGCCACACTCCAGGTTCAGGTCAGCCTGTTGTCCAGCTGCAGGCAGGTCAGTACCAGGTCGGTCCTTTGCTTCCTCAGGCTCATGATGGCTGCTATTCCGACAGTCTCTCGCGCTCTGCTCCACATGAGAATCTCTCGGTGGATGCTTCAGTCTCAGTGGGATCCATTGGTGGATGACCTATATCAATTAGTTCTGGTCTCCAATCCCATGGCTCGGGACTTGCTTTTGTGGATGGTTCAGGAGAACCTTTGCCGAGGAGTTCCCTTCTGCCTCATTCCCCCCTCCCAGACGCTGACTACAGACGCCTTGGGCGAGGGTTGGGGAGCCCATTTGGGGTCTCACAGGACCCAGGGCTCCTGTTACAGGCTCAAGAAAACACACTACATCAGTGTGCTTGAGCTTTGGGCCGTGCTGTGTGCTCTTTAGGCTCTGCATCTGTATCTGCTTCCCGAGCATCTGGCTGTCCAGACAGATGTGTGTGATCTGGTACATCAACAAACAGGGGGGAACTCGTTCCTACACTCTCTGCAGGGAGGCGATGCGAGTTTTGGGATTGGGCAGTGCAGCACAACCTTCACCTCACGACAGTCCACGTCCCGGGGGTCGAGAACACGTTGGCATACCACCTCAGTCGGTTGTCTGCTCACACTCATGACTGGGAACGCGATCGGGGGTAGCAGACAATCTCTTCCTACGTTGGGGAACACCACAGGTAGACCTGTTTGCGTCTCCTTACCACACAAAACTTCCTGACTTCTTCTCGCTCGCTCCAGGGCGTGGCATTTTTTGGAGAGACGCTCCATCTCTAGACTGGAAGGGCAGATTCATCTATGCCTTCCCCTTGATCCCCTTGATTCCAAGGGTCTTACAGAAACTCAGCTCAGAAGGAGCTTGCATGATCCTAATCGCTCCTTTCTGGCCCAGGCAAGTTTGGTTCTCTCTTCTGCAACAGTTTTCAGAGGAACTTCCGCTTCCTCTTCCTCTGTCTCATCTTTTGCTGACCCAGGATCAGGGGACCCCGGTCCATCCAGGCCTCAAGTCCCTTCAGTTGCACTCGTGGCTCCTGCAGATGTAGCTCAAGCCCGATTTTGGGTTTCCCCACTGGTGGCTGAGATTTTGGTGGAGGCCAGGAAGCCCTCCACTAGATCTACCTATGCCATGAAATGGAAACGGTTCTCTATTTGGGCCGCTTCCAAGATTTCGAGCCTCTCTCGTGCTCTGTTTGGCGGCTTTTGGATTACTTGCGACACCGATTTGATCTGGGTCTCAGTCATTCCTCTCTGAAGGTTCACATGGTGGCAATCTCGGCTTACCGTGTTCCTTTTGGGGACAGGACTTTTGCGCAACTGAAAGTCTCCAAGACTTTTCTTAGAGGGTCCTCCACTTGAGACCCCCAGTTCGTGTTCCTGCCCCTCCTTGGGATTTGAATTTTGTCCTTGATAAGCTTACTCTGCCTAACATAGAAACATAGAGTTTGACAGCAGATAAGGACCACTTGGCCCACCCAGTCTGCCCATTTCCCTACCTATTGGATAAGCTGCAGATTCTAGTTAACCAACAGCCTACTTCCTGCAACCCCCCACTATAATTGCCTTATGTCTGTCCCATGCATGTTTGAATTCCCCCACTGTTTTAGACCCCACAACCTCTCCAGGAAGGCGGTTCCATGCATCCACCACTCTCTCCGTGAAAAAGAATTTCCTCACATTACTCCTGAGCCGTCCCCCCTCTAACTTTAAATTGTGCCCCCTTGTTCTTACACATCTCTTTTTCTGAAAGATGCTACCCTCCTGGACTTTGTTGATTCCCTTGAGGTACTTAAAAGTTTCTATCTTGTCCCCCCGTCCCTCCTTTCATCAAGGATATACGTATTAAGCTCTCTCTCAGTCTCTCTTCATATGGTTTCTGGTGTAGACCCTGCACCATTTTAGTTGCCCTCCTCTGGACTGCTTCCATCCTGTCTATGTCCTTGCGTAGATGAGATCTCCAAAACTGCACGCAGTACTCCAGATGGGGTCTCACCAATTGTCTGTACAGAGGGATAACCACTTCCCTTTTTCTACTTGTGTGCCCCTCCTATCCATCCCAGTATCCCCTAGCTCTCCTTACTGACTTCTCACATTGCTTACCCACCTTTAGGTCATCTGATATGACTACACCCAGATCCCTTTCCATTATTGTTGTTAGTACCTCCTGCTTTGTGTACTCTCTCCTGGATTTTTATTTCCCAGGTGCATTACTTTGCACTGAATCTAAGTTGCCATATGTCTGACCATTCCTCCAACCTTGCCAAGTCCCTTCTCATCCTTTCTACCCCTTGTGTATCAACTCTGTTACAGATCTTTGTGTCATCTGCAAGAGGCATACCTTTCCCTCAGACCCTCTGCAATGTCACCTATAAAGAGCGTTAAAGAGGACTGGACCCATACTGAGCCCTGAGGTACTCCACTAGTAACCCCTTTCTCGGAATGTGTTCCAGTCACTATTACCTTCTGTGTCCTGTTGTGCAGCCAGTTTGCTACCCAGACTACCACCCTGGGACCCACTCCCAGGCTGGCTAACTTGATTATTAATCTTTTGTGGGGACTGTGTCAAATGCCTTGCTAAAGTCTAGGTAGGCCATATCACAGCCCTCCTGGTCTATTACTTTGGTCACCCAGTCAAAGAAATCGATTAGATTCTCTGACATGACCTTTCTGCTGTGAATCCATGCTGCTTTGGGTCCTGTGCCCTGCTGGCCTCTAGGTACTGAACAGTTCTTTCTTTCAGAAGTGATTCCATCATTTTCCCTCCACTGAGGTCAAACTAACAGGTCTGTGGTTTCCTGCTTCTGCCTTGCTCCCACTTTTGTGAAGGGAATCACATCTGCCCTCCTCCAGTCCTCAGGTACCACCCTTCTTCCCATTATTTGTTAAAAAGTGTGGTTAGTGGTGTCACTAGGTCCTCCTTAGCTCTTTTAGGATTCTAGGGTGAATCCCATCAGGCCCCATTGCTTTGTCCACCTTGAGTTTTAGGAGTTCTTTCAGGACTCTTTCTTCTGTAAATGGACTGGCGTCAACCCCACTACCCAGAGTGCTTCTACTGTTTGGTTTAGGTAACTCCTCCTCCTCTTCTTTTGTGAATACTGAGCAAAAGTATTCATTCAGTTTCTATGCCTTTTCACTGTCTCCCTCTGCCCACCTCCCCTCTCCTTTATTAATCTTCACTATCCCTCCCTTAACCTTTCTATGCTCCCTAATGTACCTATAAAAGGTTTTATCCCCCTTCTCAACTGAGTTGGCTATCTTTTCCTTGGTTTGGGCCTTTGCTTTTCTGACTGCCTTCCCCACTTCTTTCTGCTTTAATTGATACAGTTCCCTGTCATGCTCCGTCCTTATACTTTTTGAATGCAGCCGTTTTCTCCTTAACCTTCCCTGACACCTCTTTTGAGAACCATAGTGGTTTTTTATTCCGCTTTGTTTTCTTTGTTTCACACAAAGACTTGTTGCCTCCATGATGGCTGTTTTGATTTTTCTCCATTGTTCTTCCACCCCTCCTTTCTGGCCATTTGCTAATGCATTCCTCAGGTATTCACCCATTATGCCAACGTCAGCCCTTCTAAAGTCCATTATCCTTGTCTTTGTATGGCTTGTCTCCATGGTTGTGTTTATTGTGAAGCACACTGTGCAGTGGTCACTTGTTCCCAGATGTCTACTGACTTCTAAATTCCATTTGAGAGTACCAGGTCTAATATTGCTCCCTCACGAGTGGGTTCCACCACTAGCTGTCTAAGGCATGCCCCCTGTAGGGCATCGAGAATGACCCTGCTCTTGGATGTGGCTGCAGTCCATGTAGCCCAGTTAACATCTGGCATATTCAGGTCCCCCATCAACAATATATCCCCTTTTTCAGCCATTTTGAGAATGCCCTCTATCATTTTCATGTCCATTTCCTCCCCTTGAGATGGGGTCTGTATACAACCCTGTGCGGATTATGATGCCATTCCCTGTCTCAAGGTGACCCAGAGTTCCTCTTGTCCTCCCCTTTACTTTTTAGTTCTGTAGCTTTGATCCTTCCCTTATGTGAGAGCTACTCCACCTCCTCTTTTACCCTCCCTGTCCCTTCTGTAGATTGTGTACGCTGGTATGTTGACATCCCAGTCATGGTTCTCCGTGTACCATGTTTCTGTGAGTGCCACAATATCCAAGTGTTCCTCTTCCATCAGGGCTACTAGCTCTGGAAGCTTGTTTCCCAGACTACGGGCATTGGTACTCATTGCCCTCCATTTCATGTTGGCTTTATCCTTTTTTACCCCATACCTGCTCTTATTGCCCTTGTCCATTTTCCATTTACCCCTGTCCTGCCCTCTGTCAAGCTCTGTACCTCAGTGTTTACCCTACTACCTGCCATGTTTTGTGCCTCCTTTCGAGCCGGCAGCCTCAGCAAACCTAAAGTTCCTTTCATGGAAGACTCTCTTCCTTGTGGCCATTACTTCTGCTCAAAGGATTTCTGAGCTCCAGGCCCTGATGTGCAAAATCCCGTATTTGATTTTTCACAAGGAACGTGTGGCTCTGCGTACCAACTCTTAAGTTTCTCCCCAAGGTGGTAGCAGAATCTACGCTGAATCAATCCATGGAGCTGCCTGCTTTCTTTATGCAGCACTCCAATCAAGGGGAGTACCTCTTGCATACTTTCGATGTTCACCGAATTCTGAGATACTACACTACTAGGATGAAAGATCCCAGATAGACTGATCAACTGTTGGTCTCTTTTGCTCGTAAAAGAGAAAGCAGTGCTGTTTCAAGCAATGCCTTTCTAAACCGTTAGCTCATTGCATCACTTTCTGTTATGACAAGTACAACAAGACTCTGCGGGTCAAGTCAGAGCCACTCCACCAGAGAGTCGTTGCCTCCGCTGCTTGTTTCAAGAATGTGTCAGCGGCAGACATCTGTGCAGCCACAACTTGGACTTCTGTCCATACCTTTACGAAACACTACAGTTTGGACATTGCTTCTCGCCGTAGAGCGGGCTTCGGGTTGGCTGTTCTGCAAGACCTTCACAGCCAGAGGGTCTAATTTTGGGTAGTTTTCCTCCTTCCATTTGCTTCTGCTTGTTCCAGACTGCTTGGGACTCAGTCCTATTTGTAATTACCTACTGCAAGAGCCCTCTCAAAAGTAAGATAGTACAGTTATGTAGAACTTACCGTAACAGTAGATCTTACTTGAGATACAACTCTTGCAGCAGGTCCTCATTAGGACTAAACCGGCAAGCGCCAGGACGGAGATCTTTTCTAGCTAGCTATCTTCAGCGGGGACCCTCGTCGATCCCGCCTCCGGCGTCAGGCGTGGTACAAAAGGCGGTCCTGCCAGAATCCCCAGTTCTTTCCATACGTCGAAGTGCATGCCTCGACCCTCACGGTTTAGTCTAGCGGCACAGCGTGGTTTTGAGAAATTTGTTGTGGAAGATTTCTACAATCAAGAGTGACCTGTCTGATGTCCTCTCCGATAGCGGCCATTCCTCTAAGTGCGGCGTCGACGCAAACAAATCCCGTTTAAGACCCGCACTCCGTGTCGTCCGGTGCCTGGGCCCAGACCACTATACTAAGGCCTGCTCCCTGTGCCAGGGGTTCAATAGCCGCACCAGGATCCGGCGGCAGAAGGCCCTTCAAGCGTACCTCCTAGAAGAACAACTGCGGGCGATGTCGTCCAAGGGGGATTCGGCGCACTGGCACGGCAAGAAGAAGAAGAAATCGAGGGATCCTGCCCGGTCGCCTCAGAGTCCCGGAGCTCTGGGTCTCGGTCGGACCGGTCTCCTTCCAGGGCCTCATCTCTGCCCCCTGCTGCGGTTCCCGCCACCAAGCCCGCTCAGACCTCTGCCGCCAGGCCGTCATCTTCATCTTCTGCCCAGAAGGCCGTGGCGAAGTTGGGGGCATACCACCACCACAAGTCGGCTCCGCTCCCTCGGCCCCAGCGCCCGGTCCTCCTCTCCCCGGAAGACTGGAGGCTTACTCCGTTGAGGAAGCCGGTGGATCAGCGTCGGCCAGACCGATCGGCCGTTAGCCCGAGCCCGGCAACCCGGCCGTCGTCAGCCTCTTCAGCGCGCATCGGACGTCGGTGGGGGCGGCGTCCGCGCCGCCCTGGGCCGAGGCTCCTGAGCCCTCCGGCGCCCGGTCGGACAGGAGTCCCTCACGGGAGGATCGGCCCAGCCCGATGACCAGGCGGGCGTTCCGGCACAAGGAGTCTCGGTCCCTCGCGCTACTGCCCGAGGCCCCGATGGGCCCGTCGCCCAGAACCCGGCGTCTGGTCACCGACCTCGGAGCGGCGTCGGGGCTGTCCTTGGCGAGGTGAAGGACCTTTTACCTACTGGTGGGATACCATCAGGAAGGACGTGGTACCCCCAGTCCTTCCTCCTCCTCCTCCTCCTTCTACTCCAGCTCCGGCCCCACCTTCACCTGTGGGTTCAGCTGGCCGTTCTGTCCCCAGGGAGCCTGAGACTCCTCCCAGGGGCCAACATTCTAAAAGGAGACCTCCGTCCAGATCTTCGTCTCCTGGATCACCCAGCCCTAAGAGGTCCAGGAGGCGACGTCGGTCGCCGTCGACGGAGGACACGGGATCATCCTGTTCATCATCCAGATCCCCATCTCCGGTCTCGCTTCCCTCGCCGGACCCACGTGAGACTCCAAGGTCTCCTCCGGACGATCCATCCTTCATGGATATTATGAGGCATATCCAGGAGAACATGGGTTGGGAAGCAGAGGAACTTGACCCCGAAAGGTTACGCCTGGCAAAATACCTTCGGCAGAAAGACCCTAAGCCTGTGGTGGTGCCACCCTTGGTGGACACTTTCGTGGACGTCACCAAGGCTGCGTGGAAGCGTCCCATTCGCTCCAGCGGTGCGAAGAAGGCTGACCGGTTGTACAGGGCCCCAAGGGGACCAATACCTGTCACAGCACCCTCTGGCTGACTCCCTGGTGATCACAGCCTCACATGATCGGTCCCAGAGCACGCAACATTTGAGCACCCTGCCACGGACCCGAGTCAAACAGCTGGACTCTTTGGGGAGGCGCACTACGCTTCGCGACTTGCCCTCAGGTCCCTGAATTACCTTACCCACATGGTGCAGTTCCAGGCGCCCTGTGGGAGCAGGGCCTAGAGGCGGCGAGAGGCGGAAGGTGAGCAGACAGAGGAGATGCTTCAGCTTCTCCGGACGGGTTCAGGCGTGGGGACCCAAGTCTTAAGAGCCACATATGATTCAGCGGACTTCGTCAGCCAGGCGGTTGCTTCAGGTGTTTGCCTCGAGACACTCTGGCTCCGTGTCTCCGGGTTCACCCAGACGTCCAGAAAAACATTATGGACGCTCCTTTGAAGGTGAGGTACTGTTTGGTAATCCATCGGAGCGTATAATTACCAAACTCCAAGAAAGCTGGAAAGCGGTCCGGACAGTCCAGGCGATGTACGGCGAGGCTTGGCTCACTGTAGGAGCCAAGGCGTTCGATGCGGACTCAGAGGCAGCAGCCCGTTCCGCCACACAACAAAGGGGCTCTGGCTTCGAAGGACCGGGAAGCAGCCCGCCAGCAGGGGTCAGCGCTCTTCCAGGCCACCCAGCCGGCGGGTCCTTCAGCCGCCACGCAGCAGCTCCTTTCGGCCCCGCCCTCAGGATCAGCAGGATGTTTGGTCAAGAGTCGCATTCGGAACTTCCTGTCGGGATGGCAGGCGATAACCACCGACAGGTGGGTACTTCAGCTGGTCAGCAGAGGCCACTTTTTAGAGTTCGCAGAACAGCCACCCTCGAGGCCTCCTCTGCTCTCCCAGTACTCGGGTCAGCACCACGACTTAATTTGGCAAGAGGTGATCGCACTCCTGGACAAGGGGGCGATTCAGCCTGTCCCAGGAAACCAGAGAGGACTAGGGTACTATTCTCACTTCTTCCTGGTTCCCAAAAAGACAGGGGACCTCCGTCCTATTCTGGACCTAAGCGACCTCAACTTGTCAGTCGCATACAAAAGGTTCTGCATGGTGACCCTTCCGGGTCTAATTCCCATGCTAAAACAAGGCACCTATTTAGCATCCTTAGACATGCAGGATGCCTACCTGCACATTCTCATAGCTCAAGCGCATCAGAGGTTCCTGCGCTTGAGTTCTTAAGCCATCATTTCCAATTCCGAGCTCTTCCCTTGGGCTGTCATCCGCTCAAGGGTTTCACCAAGTGCATGGCAGTCGTGGCAGCTGCTCTAGGAGGAAGGCCACTATGTGTTCCGTACCTCGACGATTGGCTTCTCATGGCCGTCTCCAGAGAGGCGCTTCTGCAAGTGATCCACGACACTCAGGTCCTGTTCGGATCACTTGGGATTCTGATAAACCACGAGAAGTCGGTCTTGGTACCGTCGCAGAACCTGCAGTTCATAGGTGCAGTGCTGGACACGGTCCAGGGGAAGGCTTTCCTCCCAGTCGACAGGGTGGAACACATCAGGTCCCTCATACAGGACCTATCAGCGAATCAGACCGCTCCGGCCAGGTCGGTCCTTCGCTTGCTCGGTCACATGGCTGCGGCCATTCCCACGGTCCCCCTAGCGCGGCTCCACATGCGCATAACGCAGTGGACGCTCAAGGCGCAGTGGGACCAGAGGCAAGACCATCTGCAGCATCCAGTCAGAATCACGAAATGAGTGGTTCAGGACTGGCAATGGTGGTTAGCCCCCGGGTCGCTCTCCAAGGGCGTCCCTTTCGCAGCGCCGTCCCCGGAGATAACCCTCACCACAGACGCTTCAGGTCTCGGGTGGGGAGCTCACCTGGATGGGGTGAGGTCTCAGGGTGTATGGAGTCCACTGGAAGCTCATCTTCACATCAATGTTCTGGAGATGAGAGCGGTGCTCTATGCTCTCCAGGCTTTCCAGTCCATGATCCCACCGTGTACCATCCTGCTTCAGACGGACAACACGGCGGTGATGTACTACCTCAACAAGCAGGCGCACCTCACACACCCCTTGCAGGGAGGCCATGAGAGTGTGGGATTGGAAGTCGGACACGGCGCAAGCTTAGTGGTCACATGTTCTCAGGTGGACAACACGATCAGGACGGTCTGAGTCGCTCCCATGCCAGAGTCCACGAGTGGGAACTTCTTCAGGAGGTAGCAGAGGATCTGTCTCGCCGATGGGGAACTCCAGAGTTAGATTTATTCACATCCCCATCAGCATAAAACTGCCCAATTTTTTGCTCGCTAGATCCAGGGCCTGGGTTTTTTCTGGCGAGGCAGCGTTGCCCTCTCCTGGGAGAACAGATTCCTCTACGCTTTCCCTCCTTTCCCGTTGATCCAGAGAGTTCTGCTCAAACTGCACAGGGAGCGTGCGTGTTTGATTCTGGTGGCCCCATTATGGCCCAGACAAATCTGGTTCCCATTGCTGGCGCAGCTGTCCAGGGAACCCGGCTCCCACTACCGCGCAGTTCTCGCCTTCTGTCTCAGGAGCAAGGTTCGTTATTGCATCCGGATCTGCGGTCTTTGAACCTGCACGCCTGGCTCCTAGAGACGTAGCCATCATGCGACACGGGGTCTCGCAAGAGGTCGCAGAGGTACTCTCTGCGGCCAAGAAGCCGGCTACTCACGTTACTTACGCCATGAAATGGCGCCGATTCTGTCTATGGTCACGGGCTCGTGACCTTTCTCCTTTAGGTTGCCCTGTGGGGGCAGTCTTGGACTACCTCCTCTCCCTTTTTCATTCGGGGTTAGCCTACTCCTCTATTAAGGTACACCTTTGTGCTATTTCGGCCTATCACCAGCCGGTGGGCCAGCGCACCATTGCTCAACTGGACACCTCTCGGGAGTTCCTGAGAGGGGTGCTGCACCTTAGGCCTCCTATTAAAGATCCGGTTCCTCCATGGGATCTTCTTTTTGTTTTGGAGCAACTCACGCTCCCTCCCTTTGAACCAGCCGCGGATTGCGAGCTACGTTTTCTGTCTTGGAAGACGTTGTTTTTAGTTGCAGTTACTTCAGCCAGAAGGATTTCTGAGCTTCATGCCCTGATGTGTAAGGAGCCTTATTTGGTTTTTCACCGAGACAGAGTGTCTCTGAGAACGAATCCTAAGTTTTTGCCTAAGGTGGTCTCAGCTCTGACCTTAAATCAGGATATCGACCTTCCGGTCTACTTCCCAAACTACTCCAATAGAGGAGGCTTTGCTCCATACTTTAGTTGTTCACCCGCAGCCTGAGGTATTACCTCAATAGAACTAAGTCCTTTGGGCTTCTGAGCAACTTTTCGTGTCTATCGCACAGAGAATGACAGGTCTGCCAGTGTCTAAGCAATCCTTATCCCGCTGGCTTGTGCAATGCATCTCTCATTGCTACCAATCCAAACAAAAGCCCCTCCCGGGTTCCATCCGGGGCCATTCCACTAGAGGCGTAGCCACTTCTTTTGCAGCTCTCAAGAATGTCTCAACCTCAGCTATTTGCGCTGCGGCCACTTGGAGCTCTGTGCATACCTTTATCAGGCATTACAGTCTGGATATCGCCTCTAGGCGAAGGGCTGGTTTCGGCCAGGCTGTGCTGCAGGGACTCCTGTCCTGAATCGGGGCGGATTGGTCCTCCTCATTTCTTCTTTTCCTCCTCCCGTGTGAAGGGGACAAGCTTTACTGCTTGGGAATCAGTCCTAATGGTGTAACCTGCTGCAAGAGCTGTATCTCGAAGTAAGATAGTACAGTTACGTAAGAACTTACTGTAACAGTAGATCTTCTAGAACAGCTCTTGCAGCAGGTACCTCCGCCCACCGTGTCCCCTTGAGGAAGTCTTCACCCGCTGTTGCTCCTCCTTAAAAAAAAAAAAAAATGAATGAGAGGAGTGAAGGTGAATATTCAGCCAGCCAGTCTGAATGTCCAGAGAGCAGGAGGTTATTTCCTTCCGCATGGCTGGGCGCAGAGTCGGATATTCACCTGTAAAGTGAATGCCTTTTTTCATCCTGGGGTTTCGTACCCTTTTGCCTTCTGACGGTGGATCCTCGGTCTCCCCCTCTGGCCAAACCTCTGGCGGGGAGTCTCCCGAGGAGAACTGAGATTCTGGGCGGGCGCCCCCTTTTTATACTGCGCCTGGCGTGGGGATGGGACGGCGTCGAGGCGGTCCCGCTGAAGATGGCTAGCTAGAAAAGATCTCCGGGGTCCTGGCGCCTGCCGGCTTCAGTCCTAATGGTGTAACCTGCTGCAAGAGCTGTTCTCGAAGATCTACTGTTACGGTAAGTTCTTACGTAACTGTACTATCTTCGAGAGAGGCTCTTGCAGTAGGTAATACCTTCCCACCCTCCATCCCTGTAAGCTTTTTCATCTCCTTTTCCAGTGAAGGAAACATCTGCTTCTCTCTCTTGTCTTGCCTTTTTTGGCCTTTGGCGGTGAAGAACTGGAAGGCAGCCATGGGGGACTGCCCCTTTATACTGGCGTCGCCTGACGTCTGTCACCTGGCGTGGGGATGGTTCCCCGCCAGAGACTGCTAGCTAGAAATTTTTCCGGGGTCCTGACACCTGCTGGCTTCAGTCCTATTTGTAATTACCTACTGTAAGAGCCTGTCTCCAAGATCTACTGTTACGGTAAGTTCTTAACGTAACTACTTTGCCTGCCACCCAGTGGTAGCTGGAATACTCTTCGTGGCACCATTAAGAAGGGAAGGGACCCCACGCTCAGGTCCCCAGGAACGTCTACACAGAGGTGGAGCGTGTACATTATGGCCACTGCACGTCCATGGGCCCTGGGGAAAAAACACTGGAAGAACAGTCTGGCAGCGGGATGAAGCCTCATCTTCCACAGAGCCTGCAACGGCGACCAGGCACAACCACAGTCCCGTGGCAGGGCTACGGTGAAGGTAAGTCCCGGGGATGCCGGGTGAAAGGGCTTGGGAGGTCAGTCAGAAGAGAGATCGCCGGGGCAGAACAGGAGGATAAAATGTATATGAAAAAAATGGCCTGCCACGCACTTTGTTAGAAGTTTTGACAGTACACATTATCTAGCAGTGTAACTGGCCAGTCATCATTTTCTGGGGTTAGTATTTCATTACATGAAGTTTGATTTGATCTGGATTATTTGGTGACCAAGTAAAGTTAGTTCATCTTCAGGCTTTTGAGAGCCATGTGGCAAGAACAAATACATGGTGTATAATGAAGGTTTATTCAACATGGATTCCCATGCCAGCTGAAACCTTGTTGTATCACAGTTCAAAGGATGTGGAATGTGGTTGTACACTTCTGTGGTGCAAAAAGGTTCCAGCTGATTGGGAATCCTGGAGGCAGCTGATGATTTTCCTAGCGCAGCGTGCACAGCAATCAGTTCAAGTTTTGAGCTGAAACCACTGGCACATTAGCTGCTGCTGTGGAGCACTGTGAAAACATTTTTGCTTCAAAAAAATAAAACAACCCTATACACCATAAAAAGAAATACTGGTTAGGCAACCACATACTCAGCCATCCTATGCTGCCACCTCAGGTGTCTGATTACATTGGATCTCTCTAGCTTTGTTCTCAGTCCTTTGTAATCAGAACTTCTCTGTGGCAGCATAGGCTGGTTGTGCATGGCTCCCCAGCCAGTATTCTCTATATATAGAACTGTAACAATGAAAAAAGTATTACATGGGCTGTCTCGAAAATGTAGCGGTTGAAGAACCATTTACCATACCAGTCCTCAACCGCTTCAGTTCCTTTTTCCCGCTTTCAGGTGTGCATCAGTGACAACATTACCGACTGGGAGTGAGAACTTCACGTTTATGTAACAACAGCATTCAGTTCTCTCAGTTTTAGAGTTTATTTTTGTGACGATTTAGTGATTTTACAGAAATATTTCTCTAAGTCTCTCACAGTCCAGCCAAGTCAGTGGTCAACAGCTATGGATGACAGTAGTAGGGAACCTTCTCGGATAAGCTGCTCCAGCAGTGGGGCGATGTTCAATCCACTTTCCACATCAGGGAAGGATTTGACAATGGATGGTCCTAATACGGAAGAAGGACCGTCTTTCTGGGAACACAAAAAGAAGCTGGCCCGATCCTGGTCTGGTTTTCGACGTCGCTAGGCCTCAAGTTCTTCCTTTTCCTGTTGGAAGGGGAAGAAACAGTACCACTTGAGGTTACCTTCTGCGAAGTCTGCCACAAGATCCTCGATCTCCCATAGTTGAAGACCCTCACTGGCGCTGTCAGTGTCACCAGGGGCCTCTGACACTAGGAGGCTGACGTCTCCGACCTGGAGCCCCTCTCTGTCTGTAAGTGAGGACTCTGGTGGGCAGTTCCACCATTGGAAAGCTCTTTTGGAGCAGTGAGTGCAGCCTCTAGCTCATTTTCCTCTTGCCTGCAGAGCCGGTTCCTGGTCCTCGGGGCCAGTGGAATTAGAGTCGCAGGCAGGGCCATCAAACGGCACGAGCATTTGGCTCCGGCAACAGACCCTGGGCCCTTGATGGTAACTGTACCACCAACTCCTGTTCCATTTGTTACACCCTGATTCAATGTCACTGTGATGGGACTGGCTGTGGTACCACTGCTGGTCACTTAAGTGACGGCTAGGTTATCAGTGCCGGGTTTAAGCCCTTCTGGGCCTGGCCCAGTTTTGGTGACACCCTCTGTGCCAGGGATCTCCCCGGCACCGGATTCAGTTACGGTTACATCGCGACCTCTAGCACTGGCCCCTCATCCCTTGGGGCCAGTGTTGCCAAGGCCATGTTCTGGATTGATGGGCCTACGATCCACCGCCCTCTATGACTTTCCCTCCATGGAGGATGTGGAGGGGGACGAGTCTGACCCAGACCTCATCATTTCTAAGGGCAGCAATTGAGACTCTTTCTTTAGCCTGGACTCTTAAGAAACAGGCCTTTCTTCTTTTCCACAGGAGGAGCTAACATTCCAGGCCTTGCTCAAAAATACGTGAGCTTCAAGGATATTTCTTGCAGCAGGTCACACACTAGGAACCTCTGCCGTTGGGTACCAGGATCACATGGAAGCTTTTTTCACAAGCAGTTTGCCTGAGGCCTCCAACAACGCTACCACAGCAGCGTTCTCCTATATAGTCATGGGCAGTCCCATGCACTTCTCAGATCTTTCCCACCTTCGACCATTGCACTTTGGACTAGCGGAGCATCATTGCTTCAGTCAACCACCATTTTCTAGAACTAGAGTTTGGTTTGTTTTTTTCTCACCATAGTTTTCTATCACTTTAATCCTAAAGTGATCTCTCTCTCCCCCCTTCATTTAAGTTCTCACAGCTTTTTGTTTTCTTAGCCCCTAGAAAAGAGGACATTCCAGTTTCTAAGCAGTACCTATCCAAATGGTTGGCCAACTGCATATTCTGCTACAAAAAGTATGATAATAAACTTTCAGGAGCTGTCACGGGCCACTCTACCAGAGGCATGGCCACTTTGGTTGCCTTTTGGGGGGGTATCCGCAAGCCAAGATTTGTGCAGCGGCCACCTCAGGTTTCTGATTACATTGGATCTCTCTAGCTTTGTTCTCAGTCCTTTGTAGTCAGAACCCCTCTATGGCAGCACCTGAAGTACTGTCCATATGTTCACTAGACACTGCCGTCTAGACATCACCTCGAGGAGGCGGGCAAACTTCAGCCCTGCTGTACTACTGGGCCTCATTTCTTTGGTCCCTGCTTCCCTTCCTAATATCTGCTGCATCTCTGCTTTGGACTCATTCCTAGTGTGTGAACTGCTGCAAGAGATATCCTCGAAGAAGATGGTAGTTACGTAAGAACTTACAGTAACAGTAGATCTTGAGGTCATGCCTGTCCTCCTCCTGCCCCAGCATTGGCATTCCTAGTCTCCCCTCCTGTTCTCTCTCCAGGATGGTCAGCCTTGTGTAGTTGAGATCTTTTCTGGCAGTTTCTCTGGCTCTCCTCAGTTCCTTCTGGAGCTTGTCCTCGCGGGTTGGTCTCTGGTGGGGAACTGAGAAGTGCATGGGGCCGCACACGACTATATAGGGGAATGCTGACGTGGTGCTGTTGTCTTGGGCAGCCCAGGCAGACTGCTAGTGAAAAAGCTTCCGTTTGATCATGGTACCTGATGGCAGTGGATCCTAGTGTGTGACCTTTTGCAAGAGATTCTCTCAAAGATCTACTGTTTCGGTACATTCTTACATAATTGTTCTTTCTGCACTTGATTTTGAACCTCCAGCCATTGACCCACGTAAATGTCTTCATCTGTACTGGTTAAACATTTCTACCATGCCGGTCAGTTTAGTTCTTCCTAGTCTGCCTGCATTTGAGACCATGTTGGATGCAATCTGAAATAGACCTGCCTGTCCCTTCTGTCTGCAGCATATAGACAGGAAATACATTGCCCCAAAGGACAGACCAGTGTATGTTTCACAACCAATAGCTGTTGCCATTGTTATTCTCGCTGAGAATGACAAGGCCATTCTTCCTCAAGAGGTCACTGTGCACCCCATTAATGTGAGTCATGCAAGATTGATACTAGCAAACAGGCTTTCACAGCAGCTACCCTTGGCATGCAGATTACTAGCTACCAAGGGCATTTTCCCCAAATGTGAGTATACCCCTTGGAGCTTGCTTAAGTCTTTGGTAGAGTGCCTGCCAGATTCTGAAACTAAACAAAAGATTCTGCTGACTGCCACACATGGAATTGAGTTTAACAGTCATCAGCTCAAAGCAGCTATAGATGCCTTTGACATTGCCTCCTGTTGCGAGCATCGGTATCAGAAGGTATTCCAGGTTACATACTGCTGGCTTTTCTCAGGATGTTCAGCAACAGGTTATCGGTGTTCCTTCTCCCAGTGGGCACCCCACTGGTGGACCAGTTGCCTCCTTGGAAAACAGAAAGGTGAGGCTGATCTTACTTGAGAGGGGCTCTTGCAGTGAGTAATTACATATAGGACTGATGCCGGCAGGCGTCAGGACCACGGAAAAAAATGTCTAGCTAGCAGTCTCTGGCGTGGGGACGCACCCACGTCGGGTGGCGTCAAGCGCCAAAGAATATGGTCGCCCCCACGCCCGCCTTTCCAGTTCTTTCCGCCATTAGCTCACGCCATCGCCTCATGGTAAAGTTCAATGCTCGTCAGCCTCAGTTGTCGGTAGTTTTTACCAGTTATTTTCGGTTTTAATTTTTGTTAGGTATACGTCGGTGTATGTCGTCCCCTACACCCTCCGAGCACAAGAGCAAGTGCAGCGCCCAACTCCCGCACAAGGACGGACATTTCCAGTGTCTCTTCTGCCTAGGGCCAGACCATCAGGTGGAGAAGTGCCAGCACTGCCTTAAATTCAGCGCAGCCACCCGCAGACGGCGGCAGCAGTCCCTGGAGGCCCATATTTTAAAGAAGAAAATGTCCTCCATGAAAAAGGAGTTAAAAAAGCTCCGGCAGGCGTCCACTTCCCCCGAAGGCCATCGCAAGAAAAAAGACAAGGAGAAGCACCTGGACAAGGCTCCTCATCCACGCGTCTTCTCAGGGAGTCACCGTGCTTCAGATGAGCGTCCCCAGGGGACCGATCGCGACAGCCGCCCAGGAGTTTCACGCGCGCCTGTCTGGCTCGCGAGTCGGGCCCTCATGGTGCCTCCAGGCTATTGGAGGCCTCCTGCCCTGGTGAAGCCACCACTGTACGGCCTACTGGTTTGAGCGGCTCCTCTGACGCCCACACAGAGACTGTCAATAAGTCACTCGACCCCCTCGGGGTGGCGCACGGCTCCTCTTCCACCCAACCAGGTTGCCCCTCCTTTGCAACCTGCCTCGGGCGACTGGTCCGCTAAGATGGACGTCGGCTCCTCTGGCGTCCACCCGGACTCCGCTGATGAGTCTGACGTTGGCTTGCCTGACGTCCACATGGCAGCTGAGCCGACACTGGACCCTCCCACATCTGCCATTCCTGGCTCCCCGCAGCCTTCGCTGCCCTCCGGGGACCCTGGGTCTTCTCAGCCTGACCCCGGGGATTTTTCCCCTCCATCCCAGGCGATGCGGGTTCTGCTGCACCCGTCAGACCGTCTGCCTGCTGGGCTGACTGACCTGACGTCAGCTCCCCAGATGCCGGCTCCCCGGCCACCAGCCCCGACGCTGGTCTTGCCGACCCCAGGCGAAATCCCACTCCCAGATGCTGCTTCAACGCCGGGCCCTCCGCCCACTGGGCCTTCTGCTCCAGACCCGCCCGTGGGCCCTCTGGCCGGGCCGTCTGCTCTAGCAGACCCCTCGGTTCCCGGGTATCCAATGTCGTCTTACCCGTCTCTGTAGTACCCGATTCCTCAATACCAGACGCCGGGCTTCCCACCGTTGGGTTATGGTTACGCACCTTACGGGTATAATCCATACTATATACCCCTCCTCCTCCACTGCCCCTCAACTCGGTGGACTTGGAGACTCTGGCTTCCTGGTTGGCTGAGGTCAAGGCCCCTGCCACAACACTGAAGCTTGCCAGTTTTGTCAGAAATTCAACCAGGCCACTCAGAGACGTCATTTAAAAACTCTGGAGAGCCATCTGTTGAAGCAGAAGTTGGTCATGATATAGAAGGAGCTGCAGAAAAGGAGCTCCTCAGCCTCGCCAGCACAGTCCTCTGGGGCCTCTTCATCTTCTCATAAGGAGAAATCCGGGAAGCATAACCACCAGAATAAACCCTGGGACTGGGCTTAGTCAGCTTCCTCTTCACAGTCGCCCCACAAACGTCAACGACAGGGTCGGTCGGCTCCTCCTGCCCCGCCAGTCCCCTCCTCTGGGTTCCCGGTGGCTCCACCCCCATCCCTTTATTTCCATTTGTTTTTGTTGTTTAACATTTTTATTATTATTGTTCTTGGACAGAACACACACACAAAGGCAGAGTATTGCACATACAAATCTGACTCATACCGCAACATTTGGTATGACCAGTTGATGAAATTAACAAAGTAGTCTCTCAGTTAGCTGCAAACCTTAAAGGGTATGACTTAAAATACTCTCCATATTACAGACCTTGTAGCCAGAGGTTAATAAGCCAATGTCAATGTAGCTTCCCCTGATGGAGGAGAGCCTAGAGCTACATACATAAATTGCACAGAAAAGAAAGATATGACAAAAAGGTCGGAGTGATATTTTAACTACTCTACCTATGGTATGCCCTACTACCATGCAGATTGTAATATCAACTATATACAGAAAGGCAATCTTTTTTTTTTTTTCAAAACATAGATAAGATCGGAGTGGAGAAAGGGAAAGGGGGACTAAAAAACAGTACCCAGACCTTTATAATGAAGGGGAAAAATCTAAAAAGTGGAACTGGAAGGAGTGTTATGACAATACTTGGAACTTTAATAAGGCTGCCAACATTTGTCATACCAGGTTAGAAGACCTTGGGCAAAGCTGGAGATCCTCTCAAATGTGGCCCCTTGGCCAGAGCCAAAAGAAACTCATGAAAAGTAGGAATCTCCGAGGTTCCTCCATCTCGTCAGTATGAGTCTCTTGGCCAGTGCCCCACCAAAGTGATCCATTGTGCCTCTGGACTGCACTCGCATCTCAGAGCTATCACAGCCAAGAAGGAGTAAAGCGGGGTGTGGAACAATATTGGGAACACCTGTTGGCACATGTCCTGAATTGCTTGCCAGAAATGCTGAAGGTTGGGACAGTACCAAAGTATATGGAACAGATGAGTACCTTGGTTGCCACATCTCCAGCAAGTGTCAGCCGAGATGAGTCCTATCTTAACTAGTTTAACGGTCTCCATACCATTTATGGAGGGTCTTATTCATAATAAGTCGTGACACCCATCCGGCAGGCCAAATGGATTACGTATCCAACCTTGTTCCCATTGTAGTTCTGAAATAGAGGTCTGTAATACTTTTTCCCATTGCAGTCTGGCTTTTTGGGAGGGATCTGAGGTGGAGTCTCTGAGGGCATTATATATGCTGCTAGCTTTATTCTTGGTAAGTTTACTCCATGAAAATATAGGGTGTTTTTTTTTGTAATGAATTATTATGGGGGGAATTTGGGAGATGAGATATAGCATCTCTTAACTGAAGGTATCTCCAAAAGTGAGAAGCAGGGAGATGATATCTTGCCCTCAGAGATTCAAAGGAGTCTATAACAGTGGTCCCAGGGAGTAGGAGATCCTGTATCAAGGAAATGCCCTGTACCTTCCAAACTTTCCAGTGCAAGGTGGAGTCCCCTATTTTCAGGGCCTGATTGTCCCATAGAGGCATATATTCCCAAGGGGCCGGGTCATGGCCCAGCAGAGCAATTGCTTGCTTCAATATTTTACTGATAATAATATAGAGGAAAGGCCCAGGGCAAATTCTTCTTACCATATAGGGTGACCGCTGGGGAGGGAGTGTGAGTTAGGGAGGCTTCTAACTGAGCCAGTGTGGGAGGCCTGTCCAATTTAGAAAACCATCTCGAGTCTGAGCCAGAACAAAGGACATATGATACCGCTGCAACCAAGGAAGTCCCCAACCACCCCTTTTCCAGTGTTGCCGAAGTTTAAGTTTACTATATCGAGGGGGTGCGCGCTCCTGTATAAAATTGCCCATCAGGGTCTCCAATTTCTGAAACCACTTCTGGGATATAGACAAAGGTAGATGAGCCAATAGATAAAGCACCTTGGGAGCAGCCATCATTTTGATCGAATCAATTTTCCCAGCAAGTGAAAGCTTCAATGCTTTCCATCTTTCTATGTCTACCCTAAGTGTATCAATCAGGGAATTGAAATTAGCTGCAAGCATTTTAAGTGGATCCGGGTGTAAAATAATACCCAGGTATTTTATACCTTGAGGGAACCATTTTAGCCCCATGGCGATAAACTCTTCTCCAGAGGCTAAGGAATTCAGCGGAAGAATTTCAGTTTTGGACTGATTTAATTTTAGACCCGATATCTTAGTAAAATCAGTCAAAATGCTAAAGATTGTCTGAATCCCTAGTGAAGTATGTTCCGTAGTAATAAGGAGATCATCTGCATATAAGAATGTTTTATAGTTGGCATCACCCACCTGAATACCAGGGATAGAGTTGGAGGACCTAAGTGCAATGGCCAGGGGCTCCATAGCTAGAATGAATAGGAGGGGAAGAGGGGCATCCCAGTCGTGCCACTTCTGTAATTGGAAGGGCGAGACATGGTGCCATAGTCAATACCGAGGCTGGGGGGCAGTATATAAAAGCTTTATCCAGGCAATATATTCTGGGCCAAAACCCATAGTGGAGAGTATGAAATAGAAAGGCCCATTCGAGCGAATCAAAGGCCTTTTAAGTCGAATGGCCAACGCTACTGAAGGGATTAGTGAGAGTTTGACAGAGTGCATTAGAGACCCTAGGGTTCTGTGGTGGTCCGACCCCAGACGGCCCTTAACAAAGCCCGCTTGGGATGGATTAACCAAGCCCTGCAAAAGGGGTTCAAGCCGGCCAGCAAGAACCTTGGCCAATATCTTGGCATCTACATTAATTAGAGAGATGGGGCGATAACTACCTGGAGACAATGGATCTTTCCCTTTTTTGGGAAGCACTGTAATAGTGGCTTCTCTCATGGAGGGGGGCAGATGTCCATTAAGTAAAGAATGTCGGAATACCCGAACCAAGTAAGGGGCCAGGTTAACACCCCGGGGTCTATACAAATCAATAGGCAATCCATCTTTCCTTGGGGTTTTACGTGGATTCAAAGAGTGAATCGCCTGATTAACTTCTTCAGCTGTTATCGGGGTTTCTAACAGTTTAGTATCACAACTGGAAATTCTGGGAATGGGTAGTGAGGATAGGAAAGCTTGGATCTTAGCTGGATCAGGGGGGTTTGGAGAAACATATAAATTTTCATAGAATTGGGACATGATTAAATTTATCCCAGAGTTCGATAGACATGAGATCCCTGTCGTGTCTACCACAGTGCATGCATCACCTTAGAGGCTTGCTGCGTTTAAGACAGTAGGCCAATAGCTTGCTGGCCTTTTCTCCCCCTTCCCAGAAAGCATGGCGCACACGTCTGAGGTTTAGCTCTGCCTGCCGAGATAAATGGGTGTTAAGGGAGATTCGTGTGCTGGCTAATTGCACTAATAGAACCGAAGACGGGGATTGATTTTTAAGGGCTTTGTATTGGGATTTCAAATTGTATAGTTGCTTCTCCAAGGCCCTCTGATCAGCTGCCCGGCGATGCCTCCTGGCAGCAGCAAGAGCTATTATCCTACCCCGAATGGTAGCTTTAAAAGCCTCCCATAGAGTCGAGTCTGATACCTCCCCATTGTCATTGTCCGTCCAGTATTCTGATACTGCCTGGCCAATCCAATCTAAAAAGGTTGCATCTTCTAGCAGGAGAGGGTCTAAACGCCATGCATGGGACTGGTAGGGATCATGTCCCCTTTTGACAACTAATTCCAGAGGAGCATGATCGGAAACATAAATTGGGTGCATCAAGGCCCTAACCACCTTTTCGTATAACCCAGAAGATATGAGCCAGAGATCTATCCTGCTGGACGATCCGTGGGTTGGGGAAAAACATGAATAATCATGCATTCCTGGGTGTAGTGTCCTCCAAGCATCCAGTAATCCGAGTTCGGACATAGTTTCTCTACTGCTCTCCTAGCCTGTCTGTGGGGTTCGGGATTTATTGCTTCTATCTATAGTATGATCTAATGTTAAATTAAAATCCCCTCCTAAAAGTATTGGGGCTCTATTTTTGTTGAAGTCCAACATGGCCTGATTAACTGTGGAAAAAATTGCGGGCAATCCTGATTGCGAGCGTATATGTTAGCCAGGACCAAGGGGCCCTCAGGGTTTTCAACTTCTGCAATAATCCATCTCCCTTCCTGATCTCGTATGAAGTCCTTCACCTTCCATCCCAAATTTTATGAAAAGTATAGAAACCCCCTTATGGGTAGGTGCCACACTGTGAAGTTCTTCAATCACCTAACCTTGTTTAAGCTTTATGGCTTCCTTAGAAGAAAGTTTAGTTACTTGTAAGAAAGCCACCATAGGGCCTAATTTTTTTAAGTGGATTAAAACCTTCTTCCGTTTGATGGGTGAATTAAGCCCCCTCACATTCCATGAAATTAGCTTAGTCTCCATTTAAACCAACAGTAAAACATGTCAGCAAGAATATGTGATCGGAAACTATATGAAGAGGGTCTGAGCCTAGCACCATTCCCCTTCTTACTTCCCCATCTAGTATTTGCCGGGCACATCCTCGCCCCATTAAAAAGATTGCCATAAAAGAGTTAACACAACACCATAATACAAACATTTTAACCTGAAATAGAAAGGTACTAACATACACAATCCCTAATGACTGAGGGAGATTTAAACCATTTTTATTAACAATACCCAACCCCCAACCCTCTGATCACTACTTTGCAATCCCACACACGACCAGCATCCACTGTATGTGTCGGCTAAAAAAAAGCCCAGACAGCAGTAGAAGTCACTGGGAGGTAGGCAGCCCCAGGAACCCATCTTAAACAAAGTAAAACAGTTCTCCTTGTAACCCCAATAAAAAAAAAAGAAATGTATAGGGAAAGAAAAAAAAAATGAAGCTTCCAAGCAACAACGGCCTAATAGGCTGTCGTCCATCATACTAGTAAGTGGAAGTGATAAGGGCCGACCCCAGTCCCTCTAGATGCTTCAAGGTATTGCCAAGAACAGGTATGCATGGGCCCTAAATTAAGATATGAGCAACACCCTGCATCCCCCAATTCCCTCAGGCATCACAGCAGAGGCTAACACATAAAGAGCCTGATCGGCACCATGAAACAGCAGGGAACAAGCAAAAGGCCCTGGATAAATGACTAAGTATAGACCTAAGGGCCAATCGTAGCCATCCTCTGAAGGGATAGGTCCCCTTTAACTTGGGGCTCGTGGGTCTCATCCCTAATTAGAGGAGAGGGCTGCTTTATCCGCAGACAAGCATGGCATTGAAAAAAAAAAATATATGGTGGCAGCAGTCAGCCTACTGATTCAGCAGCAGGAGTGGGAGTAGCCATATTGCCTGAGGTTAGTTCCAGAACTGGCACAACTGCCATGGTCACAGAGTCTTCCAAGGGAGTGCCAGCTGATTCCTCAGCCCAGAGAAGATGCTTTGCACCTGAAGATTTCGAGCCCTCCGAGCTGGAGGCGTCTGGGAGGAGAGAGGCAGGTCATGAGGAACATCTTCAGCAGGGAGATCCATCAGTACCTTATATTGATTATTGCTCATATCCGGATTAGTGATCCTGAGAAACATTGGGATCCGGGCTACACTTGCTTCTACTTCTTGGAGCGTGGAGTTTATCTACGTGCCCTCCTTCAATCCTCGCCCTTCTCCTATTCTTTTTTTTTACTACCAGGAAATTTTTGAAAAGATGTCCGAGTGGGTGTCAAAGGTTGTTTAACTGCATGGGGAATAAAAGCTGCTGGAGCATCGAAGGTCATAGGTTTATCAATGTCCATCGGGGCAGAGTGAGCAAGCAGGGCCCCGGGGCTGCGGGTTACACGTAATTTACCCCAATTCAATTTAGGAGCTTGAGATGCTATAAAGTCCTCAGCAGATGCCGGGTTGTCAAAGACCCATGGTGACCCATTAACCACAATTAGGAGAGATGCAGGGTAATGCAGAGAGTATTCGAGACCCAGCTCAGCACGCTGTATGAGCAGCTGTAAAGCCTTTTGCCTGTTAGTACCTCCTGAGTAAATTTGAATTTTATGCCCCTTCCAAAGTGTTCTTTCTTCTGCCGAGCCAGCTGGGTAATCCGTTCACGGTCCTGGACCGAGATCGGGCTAGATAATCTGAGGCCCCACGGGAGCCGCCGTGAGCCAGGGTTCTGTGTGCTCTGTCAAACTCCCAAGGGTCTCACACCGACAGTCCAACAATGGGGAAGCTGTTGTTGTAGAAAAAATATAGCATCATTCCCCTCGCAGCCCTCCGGAAACCCAGCAAACCTGAGGTTGTTCCGACGGCTGCGATTTTCAAGATCTTCCACTCTGGCCCAAAGATGGTGAATTAACTGCCCCTGATCATGTAGCTTAGCCCCGGCCTTGCGCCAGCCATCTTCAACCTCTGCTAGCTTATGCTCGGAAATACAAGCCCGTTGTGAAAGATCTACAATGTCTTCCGTGTTCTTCTTTGTGGCTCGTCCAGTCTGTCCATGCAATGTAGGATTTCAGCAAACATTTGCTGTATTTCTGATAAATTATTTTCAGATGCTGGTTGGTACAGACAGAGCTCCATACTGAGAATTTTTTTTTTTTTTTTTTTTGGTGGGTGGCAGGCAGGACACAGGTTTTGCAGCTGTAATCGAATGCGTTTATTTTTCTGGCGCCAGTCGAGAAGCAGATACCGGGACGATCACCAGTAAGTTCTGAGTATTTATCTTATACTACGTTGTGAAAGCGAATCCGTGGATGCAGGATTTAGGGGGTTACATTCAGGAGCTAGACGTTTAGGCGTCCATTCGGTTCGGCTGTTGGCCACGCCCCCCCTTTATTTCCATTTGTGGTGGTGGCTCTTCAGGGCAGGGGACTTCATCTCCCATTGCTCAGGCCCATATCTTCCATGGACTCTCAGCCAGGTGGCTTGGCTGGTGTTGGTTTCTTGGGCGTCGGCTCCACAACCATCGTACCCCATGCTACGGCGCTGCCTTCATCGGTTCCCACTACTGGGGCCAACGTCAGTCCTGCCAGGCAATGCCTGCAGCAGGCTACCGCCATCTCTTCCTCACTAGCATGGCCTCTGCCATTAACTCAGCGGTATCCATCCCCTTGGGCACCAGCTTCTCTGGCTGGGCTGGTGTCTGAGGATCCTTCCCCTGGGAGCTCCAACCATCATTGGCTGGGCCACCGCAAGTGCTGTCACAGCCCTAGTCTTTGGGCCCCTTTGTCATCGCCCCTGCTGCAACCAGTGCCGCAGCTGATGTACCCATCACCAGTTCCTCAGCTGTTGTACCTTCTTTGCCATTCCTGCTGTTGTACAATATAGCACCTCAGGTGAAATATAATGCTTTTTCACAGCGTGGTCGTCCCTTCATGCAAAGGCAGACCCCTGCTCAGAACACAGACGGGCTGGTCGAAGCAGACCACACATGTCGGGGTCCTCGGGGCTCAGACCTGGCGTCAGTTCGTGTGCTAGAAGAGATGATTGCCAGGCCCTGGAGTCAGGACTGGATAGTGATACTACTGAAGATGACTGATTCTTCGGTGTCTTCCTCCTCTCCTAGTGAGTCTTAGGAGGGGGGATGACCAGGCTAAGGAGGTGCCTAAGTCCCCCCTGACGATCCATCCTTCATGGATGTCATGCACCATAGCCAGTCTATTATGGGCTGGGAGATGGAGGAGCAGAACCCAGAGAGACACTGGTTGGCCATCTGTCTCTGGCAGCAGGATGCCCTCCCCATGATGGTGCACCCTTGGATTGACTCCTATGAGGGTGTCACTAGTACGGCTTGGAATCACCCTTCTACCACCCCGCCTCAGCCTAAAAAGGCAGACCGTCTTTACCAACCCCTTTCTGGGCAGCCACCCTAAGGCGGATTCAGTGGTAATTAATGCAGCCCATGACCATACTAAGAGTCCAAGCATCTTAGTACTCTTCCCCAGACAGGAGGCCAGGCAACTGGATCACCTTGGCAAATGTATTATTGCCTCTACCACTCTGGCTATCAGGCCACATAAATTATTTGGCCCTATGGTCCAATACCAGAATGTTCTTTGGGACCAACCCAGGGACCAGGTACATATCTTACAAGAGGACCCCACTAAAGACGAGCTCGCCAACTTATGAACTTGAGCTCAGATGTTGGCAGTTTGTCCTCGGGCAACTTACGATGCTGTAGATGCCCCCGGGCTTGGGGCAGCTGCTGGGGTCTGTCTCCGGTGCCATTTTTGGCCCCGGGTATCCAGTTTTGCCTCGGACGTGCAAGCCAGCATTTTAGAGACGTAGATATAGTGTTCTGTCTACACTTCTGGCAGTGTTCCTTTCCACTTTAGGCTTGCTGTAATGTCTTTAAGCTGGCTCCTCCCACCCACATGTCAGATCTTCCTTAAGGTTCCCTCCTTACTGCTCTCGTGCTGAGAAAGCCCTTTGCTTATTAAGCTTCAAAAAACGTTGTCATCAGGCTATTCTAGTCTTTGGTATGGACGACGGGGAATCAGCACCTGGATTCCAAAAATGTGCCTGTGGGCAGAAGATTTCTTGGTCAGATCTGCACACCATGTGCATCTACTTCCTGGACCACGAGCATGATCCTCAGGCCTGTGCTGCTCTTTTCAACTGTCCCCGTTGGAGCATCACCATGCCTGCCTGCTTCTGGGTCATCCAGATGCTCGGGATCCGCCAGTCAAATCTAAAGACGCCCGTCGGAAGGGGTCCGCTGAACAGCTTGTGACATTTGAGGGAGCCGCAGCCCAGGCAGCATCTCATGCTTCCTCGGCCTCGACCTTTTGCCATTCTCCTTGGTTGCTTCCTTCACAGGGGCATTCAAAGAATTGTGACAGGCCCTTCATACCCATGGGCAGGGCCCCTCAGGCATAGTCAGAATCTAAGAAAGAGATCAAGAAATGGTCTCGCTGTCGTTCAAGGATGGAGTGCTCTCAGAGCCTCAGATTCTCTTGCTTCTTCAGAGGTTCCGACTTTGGTCAGCTTTCAGCCCAGGCCCGCCGGGCCAGTTAGATGGTCTCCCCATCGGCCCAGTCGATCAACTGGCCAAGATTTTTCTTGAGGGAGTCAACCAGTTGTCGCCGGAAGAGGCCAACACCTCCCTTTCTAGGACCCCAGTCCTACCACTCGCTCAGGGAGGGACGGACCAGTCCGCTGATCCACCACCTCTCTATCCAGAGCCTCCAGACCAGGAGGAGACTCTGCTCTCTCTGGCCCCTTCCGAGACCCACCATTGGCAGCCCCAATGGTCAAGGTCCCGCTCTGAGTTTCGAGTTGAGCAGCCTGCGTCAAAGTAGACGCTGTCGACACTCGGGCAAGCAGTGCCACCGCTAGTCCTCATCCTCCTTGGGCGAGGAGAGGCTCTGGCACAAGCTGCGTTGGCACTTCAAGGATTTGATGTGGCAACAGCTGCTTTTCACTGGGGTAAAGCCCATTTGGCTTCGACCCTGGCCATCCCATGGCTTTCGCCACAGAGGCCACAGCCTTCTCTGCCTCAGCAGAAGCCAGCTCATCGAGTCCTGGCTCGGGAATCCCCTGGCCTCTCCGATGCTTTTGGTGGAGCCACCACTGAAACAACCGAGACCGGCATTCTGACTAGGAGGCCGCCCGGCCTTGGGTCTTCCCATTGGCTGTTGGTTACTGTTACCCCTGACCGACCGTTTTCCATAAATCCTCGGAATCAAGGGCTCCTCCTTGTACTCCCATCTGGTGGACTTGAGTCTGCCAAGGATTTGTCAACGAGAGAGGGTCCTATGTCCTTATGGGTCTTCCCTATCTCATCTTGGAGTCTGTGGGTTTCCCATTGGAGCCCGTTCTGAAGCAGGCTCGGTACCCGCTCACCGAGATCCTTGATCAGGGTGACTCCTCTGTGGAAGCCTTCCCAGTGGCAGATGCCATTCTTGGTTCTGCCTTGGAACTGTGGCAGCACCCAGCCTCTTGCCCAGCGCCATCGGCTCAGATGGCCCTGCAAGTATGCGGTCCTTAACATTTCCCTTTCGAGATTCACAGAGCATCCCTCTGCTGAGGGGCTCACCAGCTCTGTGTTCAGGTGCACTGGCAATGTGGGTGATGTTGAGAATCCTGCTGATAAGGTGTCCAAGAAACTGACCTTACGGCCAAAAAGGTGTATGCTGCCTCCTCTCTCGGCCTTCGGCAAGTGAGTTCAGCCCTTTTGATGGCCCACTTCTCACATGCCCTCCTTGGCTCACTTGATGAGGTACTCCCTCACCTCACAGCGGACCTGCAGACCACAGTCAAACTGGTCCAGGATCAAGGCCGAGCAGTGGCCAAGCAACTGTTCCAGACTGCCATGGACATTGGCGACTCTTGCACTTGTCCATGGTGGCTGCACTACTGCACCACAGAGCCTGGCTGAGGATCTCGACCTTTACAGCAGATACCCAGCACAAGCTGGTGGATGTCTCCTTCCTCTGTACCAATTTGTTCAGGCCGGGGGTTGAGGGGCACCTCAGCTGTATTTGAGAAGTCCAGTGCCACCTTGGAGTAGGCAACATCTGTCCAGAGAAACCCCAAGGATTCTAAGCATCAAAAGAAGAAGCCCTTTTGCCCCTGTCTGCCCCCGCAGTCAAATGAGCCGAGCCTCAGGCTAGACAGCAGGCTTAGGCGTGGTGACCGCGACCTTAGTCTGTGGCTGCGGTCGCCTGTAAGCTGGGCCCGCCGCCTCCAAGCCTACCTAGTGAAGGAATGGGGGGTGCCTCCATCATGCCCATCCTGACTCCCCTGGGTCCTCCCGTGGGGGACCGGCTTTGCCACTTCCTTTCTGCCTGGTCCGCTGTCATCACAGACAGGTGGGTTCTCGAAGTGATCGGTCAGGGACCGCCTCTGGAATTCGAGGCATACCCGCCTTGCTGTGCCCGTCCTCCACGGGAGGGCATCGTGTCCATGGGCAGCCTGTCGGCCCTTCAGGACAACATCACCCAGTTCCTCTGCAGAGAGGTTGTGGCTCCTGTCACGGACTCTCCAGAACACCCAGAGTTTGTGTCCAGGTACTTCTTGGTGCCAGGACGGACGAGGGTCTGGTGCCCCATCTTGTATCTGCACAACTTGAACAAGTTTCTCAGGCTGCACACATTCAGATTATACCATCTCTCGAGCACAGCATGTGGTTTTGCTCTTTGATTCTTAAGGACACGTTCTTTCACGTCCCTGTCTGTCCCACCACTGGTTCCTCCAGTTCCGAGCGGAGGGGATCCTGTACAAGTTCTAGGCCATGCGGCCTGTCCTGTACCCCCAGGGTCTTCACCAAATGCATCACAGTGGTGGTGGTAGCTTACCTGAGACGTTGAGGGTCCGGGTTTCCCCCTGCTTGGACGACTGACTGATTGTGGGTCCCTCCTGGCAGGAGGTGGAGCGGTTCAGGGACATAGCCCTCCTGACCTGTGTCTGTCTTGGTCTCCTGGTCAACAAGGCCAAGTCGAAACTCGTGGCCTCGCAGGTGATCAACTTCATCGGGGCAGAGCTCGACTCTTGCAGAGCCAGGGCTCAACTCCCGGTGGACAGGGCATAAGCTCTCTCCTCCTTTGCCCAGCCATTTCAGGTTGAGCAGTTGCGCCCTGCTCCGGACTTCTTGTGCCTACTGGGATACATGGCAGCTTGCACCAACATGGTCCATTGAACCCGCTGGAGAATGCGCTCTCTGCAATGGGAGCTGGCCCACTAGCAGTCTCAGCGCAAGGGCCACTTCGACCAGCCGGTCACAGTGACCCAGCTAATGTGGGACACCCTCCAGTGGTGGCTGGTCCCTGAACATGTGATTGAAGGTATCCTATTTTTCTGCCCAGAGCCAGTGGTCATCCTGACGATCAGTGCCTCTCTCATGGGCTGGAGTGCCCAGGTGGGGGAACACACAGTCCATGGGCTCTGGACCCCCAAGGAGTCCTGGTACCATATTAGCCTGCTGGAACTTTGGGCAGTTCGGCTGGTGCTGACTGCTTTTGCTCCACACATCCGGGTCGGTCCAGACAGACAACACCACAACCATGTGCTACCTCAACAAACAGGTGGGACACACTCCCTTCCTTGGTGCAGGAAGCTCTCTGCATTTAGACCTTTATGCGCAGCCTGGAGGCTGATCCCTGACCATCCATGTGGCGGTGTCTCCAACCAGCTGGCGGGCGCTCTCCCAATGGGGCACCCCTCTGGTGGACCCGTTTGCCTCCAGGTGAGAATGCAAAGCTGAGGCTGTTTGTGCCTCCCCTCAGCAGGGATTGCTGCAGGGTGATGCCTTTTCCAGACCCTGGACCCCGAGCCTTCTCTATGCCTTCCCTCCGTTCCACTTGATTCACAAGATGCTGCTCAAGGCCAGGAGGGACGAGACCCGGATGATCCTGGTGGCTCCGGACTGGCCTCTCCAGTTCTGGTACCCCAATCTCCTGAGCCTCAGCAGCAGGCTTCTGAGGCGTCTTCCTTTACGCCCAATCCTGCTCTCGATCAGTCTGGGGAAGGTACTCCACCTGGACCTTAAATCCCTGCACGTGACTACCTGGTTCCTGAGCAGCTAGTGTTCTGGCTTTGGCTCTCTCCGACGATGTCCTCAGTGTAGTCGAGGTTTCTCGGAAGCAGTTGACCCAAAAATGCTATGCCCTCAAATAGAAGAGGTTTTCCATCTGTTGTCAGGGAAAGGGTTTGAACCCTTTATCTTGCCTGGTGGCTGGCATTCTCGATTACCTTTGGTCCCCCTCTCAGTTGGGCCTTTGGTCGACGACTCTTAAGGTGCACATGGCAACCATCTCTGCTTACCAGGCATAGGCTGGTATGCAGTCAGTGGCACAGGGAAAGGTTGTATGGCACTTTCTCAAAGGCCTTTATTATATTTCCCCTCTGGTGCGTGAACCACCACCACCTTGGGACTTGTTGCTGGTTTTGGCAAAGCCCATGAGTAAGCCATTTGAACCAATGCACAGATGTGAGAGATGTCACATCTGTCATGGAAGACTGCCTTCTTGGTGTCTGTCATGTCAGCCAGAAGGATCAGTGAACTCCAGGCGCCCTCGGTGGAGTCCTTACCTGGTGTTCCACAGAGACAAGGTTGTCCTTCGCTCCAACCCGAAGTTCCTCCTGAAGGTTGTGTCCAATTTTCACCTTAACCAGGTGATCGCCCAGTGTATTTCACCAGCCAAACCTCTGAGGCTGAGCACAGGCTCCATACCTTGGACCTGCGGCGAGCGCTAGCCTATCATAACGAGCGCACGTCTGGAGTTCGGGGAGAAGTTCGCCAGCTATTTGTCACCTATGCTGAAGGCGCACCAGGCAGATCAGCAGCTAAGCGGTATTTGGCAGGTGGATTGTTTCCTGCATCAACCTCTGTTATAGGTTGGCGGGTAGGGAGCCTCCTGAAGGACTAAGGGCTCATTCCACCCATAATACCGCTGCCTTGGTGGCTGCTTCCAGGGTCATCCCTATCCAGGAAATCTGCAGGGCTGCTACCTGGAAGTTCACACACACCTTCATTTTTCCACTACCACATTGACCTTGAGTCACGGCAGGATGCTGATTTTGGGGCTTCGGTTCTTCGATCTCTGTTTCCTAAATAGGGGGGTGTGCCCCTTGCCCCCTCCTCCCGGATGAGTACTAGGAGTTTGCCTGAAGTGTGGATAGAACACCATATCCACGTCCCTAGAAAAACAGGTTCCTCACCTATAACAGTAGATCTTGCATGGAGTGGTCTCTTGCAGTAGATAATACACTGGGTCGTCGCCAGAGGTCACTGTGGTGCATAGCAGCTCTTCTAGCAGTCTTTTCTAGGGGCTACCCACACATGACATCAACTTCCTGTTTCCTATATAAGTGTGAGTGGTCCCTGGTATCCTCAGTTCATTTTCCTGCCGTATTCAGCTCGCACACAACAGCTAGAGCAACTTCTGAGACAGCAGTCATCGACGAGAAACAGCATCGAAAGAATCTACAAGCAAGAAATTATTTCTCATGGAGGATCGGGGAGACTCATCCCAAGAGCCCTGTCCACTGATTCTCATCATTGGCACAAAAAAGAGGAGAGCCCCTTCTCAACCTCTGTGCCTAACTCACTCATTGACAGCCACCACCATCGAGGATACCTTCATATTCTGCCTTCTCATCAGCAGGAGTTCACACACTCTCATCAACGGCACCTTCCAGCACTTCAGAGGCACTCTTTGAAGAACCCTCTATGGGTTCCATTGATGGCACATCAGAGAAAAAGAGAGCCCCTCCTCAACCTCTGTGCCTGACTTACTCGTTGATGCCCACCACCGTCGCCGATACATTCATATTCTCCCTTCTCATCACCTGGAGATTACAATCTCTCATTGACAGCGCTTTCCAGCACTTCCACAGCAGTGTATGAATAACCTTTTCTGGGTTCCATCGATGGCACATCAGGGAAAAGGAGAGCCCCTCCTCAACCTCTGTGCCTAACTTACTCGTTGACGCCCACCACCGTCAACGATGCATTCATATTCTCCCTTCTCATCACCTGGAGATTATGCTCTCTCATCAACAGCGCACTCCAGCACTTCCACAGCAGTGTATGAATAACCCTTTCTGGGTTCCATCGATGGCACTGAGCAAGAGAAGCCTTCCTCAACCTCCGTGCCTCACTGCTCGTCGACGGCCACGGTGACAGGTGCTCCACCGTCAACAATGCCTTGACATGTTGCTTCCTCGTCGATGGGAGATTACACCCGCACATTGAGGGCAGTCTATGATGAACCTTTGATGGGTTCATGTGGCGTTCCATCGACGGGGCTCCTCTCCCGTCGACAGGGACGCCATTTTTATTGCATAATACTGTTTTCCAGCCAGCTCCATCGACGGACAACTGCGTTCCACTGGGACAACCAACTGCATTTGCCATGCATACTGCCCCACATCCTCACAAGTGTACACTCATAGGGGCTAGGCGGACAGGATCTGGGACTCTGGACTTTAACACCCAAGGGCAAGACCTACTTGGGCTACGTATCCACTCTCCTCCCAAAAAAAAATTCCACTGCCCACCCCCACCCAAAAGAAAAACCTCCTCTTCCCCAACTGGACATCCAGGAGTGCGAGCCACCTCTCCCGTTTCCCTTACTTATCCGCCTCAACGCTTCCAGGATGATAGAAAACCTTCCCACCCTGGTCACCTCCGACAGCAATGACTGCCTATCAGACGAGGCTGAATTACCAGCGGATTTTATGACTTGGAGGATGAGGACTTCATGGAAATGGATTCTCAGCCCCACCTTCCTCCATCGGAGATGTCCTCTATCAATGAGGCTTTATCCAGGCAAGCTACTGCCTCTCCTCCAGATGACCCATCCTTCCATGAGAGGATGGTCCAAATTAAAAAAAAAAAAAAAGTCTTGCAATTCTTTGCCACCGAACATGACAAACAACGTAAGGAATATGGCAGATTATCTAAAGTTACCAGAAGGCCTAGTCTTAGTGGTACCCCCACTGATCTAAACCTATCAATATAATATGCTTGCAGCCTGGAACCAGCCTTCCATTGTTCTGGCTATCCCCAAAGGCAGATTACCTCTACCAGGCTCCTCTGGATCAAATTTCTCTATCCACCACTCCTGAAATGGATTCAGTGGTGCTTATTGCCACTCATGATCATCTTAACCAAATGAAACTCATGAGCTCCTTACCTGCAGATAATGGGACATATGGTCAAATACCAGCATACACTCTGGTCCTTGGTCATTCACTCGGTCAATAAACTACCTCCTTTTCAGGAACAAGAAAAGTTATTGGCCACTATAGCTACTGACGGTTCTAATTTCTAGACACCCACTTCACTCGATATATGACGCGGTCGATTCCTTAGGCCTGCATGTCAGCAGCTGGCATTACTCTGCGTCGCTATACGTGGCTTCGTGTCTCAGGCTTCACACCTGATGTACAACACAGAGTGCTCAGTGCCCCTTTACTGGGTCTAGACTGTTCGGACCAGGAACCCAAGCTTTGACATGTGATATCCAAAGCTCCAAGGAGAACCTTGTACAGTGCATGGCATGTCCCATACTTTCCAGCCATCTTACTGCTTCAGTCCTCCCTTTACACCAGAAGAGGTGGAAAATACAGAGGTTCTAATAAAAGCAGCTCCGAGGTCGTCCCCAACTTACTAGAACCAACACCCCTGTGCTGCCCAGGGCTCACACTCCCACCCACCCAGTCAGCCCGCCTCCCAGTGGCTTACTGAGGTGATATCCATGCTTCCTCAACCAGGCCACGAAAGCTGTGGGCAGTCGTTTTGCCCTCCATTTGGAGGCCTGGAACACACCTCCTACAAAACACACAAAGGAATTTTACTCCCACTTCTTTTCTGGTACCCCAGGTCAATACTGGACCTCAGACAATTGAATCTGTACATCCAGTACAAAAGATTCCGTAGATGATCGCCTCTAAACTAAAACAAGGATAGGCTATGTGCCCTAGGTATGAAGGATGCCTACCTACATATTCCCATCCATCCAGCCCATCACAGTTTCCTTTATTTCCACCTGTTGGGTCAATATTACCAATTTTGGGCATTCCCGCCGGCCTGTCATCGGCCCCGAGAGTGTTCACCAAATGCCTAGCAGTAATAACAGCAGCCCTATGCTGGAACGGGCACTTTGTCCTTCCATACTTGAAAGACTGGCTCTTCAATGCAGAATCCAGACCAGCTCTGCTTTCCTCCTTAGAAGCAACTTTAACTCCATTTCCAAGCTTTAGGTATTACAGTCAATTGACAACAGTCCAATTCGACCCATACAGTCGCTCCAATATATAGGAGCGGTCCTGGACACCGTCTGTGCCAGAACCTACCTTCTGGCAGACTGGCAACACAAGCCTCAATCTCTGGCATCGCAGATACAAGCCTAAAAAGTTGTCTCAGCCTAATGCATGCTATGCCTCTTGGGTCATATGGCCACTACCATCTCTACAGTGGCTTTCGCTCCTCTTCATATGAGACTAGTCCAGTGGGTTCTCCATAACCAGTGGTGTCAAAATTGCGCTCCGCACTAGTCGGTGGACACTCCTTGCCAACCTGTGCCAAAGCATGACCTTCTAATTTCCCCCTCCCACACAATCGTTGACCACGCATGCATCCCTGGAAGGGTGGGATGCACGCCTGGGTCCTTACAGGACACAGGGTAAGTGTACCACCTCTATCCCTCATCCCACATCAGTCTACTAAAGCTGAGAGCAGTTCGCTTAACCCTTCAGGCTTTTTCAGCATCGTCTATTTCCAGGACTGTTGCTGATTCAGTCAAACAACAGTATTCTACCTCATCAAACAAGGATGTACAAAGTCCCGCTTTCTGTAAAAAGAGACCCTTGCAGTCTGGCAGGAAGCTATTCGACAAAAATCTAGTACTGACAGATGTCCACATAACAGGACATTGTATCCTCCTGGCCGGCCTTCTCAGTCGCCAGTTGTCTGCACACGAATGGGCATGTCATCACAAAGTACCCCACCAAATCCTCCATCTGTGGGGGACCTCGCATCTGGATCCATTTGCCTCACCAGCCAACCCTCGTCTCCCCAGATATTATTCCATTATCCTGAGCCCCTCTGTGGCCTTGGCTGGTGTGGTTCCCTCTACTTCAGCAGTTTTCAGTGGAGGAACTCGTTCAGTTGCCAGTCAGACCGGATCTCTTGACTCAGAATCAAGGGACCCTTCTGCTCCCGAACCGGAAGGCCCTACACCTTCATGCTTGGCTCCTGAGGAAGCTTTCATTACACGTCTACAAGTGTCCTCTCCTGGTGCTAATATTGTTTACTGGCTTCATGTAAACCAGCAACCAGGGAAATGTATAATTCCAAGTGGAAATGCTTTTCCCATGTGGGTTGCTTCCCAGTCATTGTATTCCTATTCATGTCCACTGATGAAAGTTTTAAATTACCTGGCCTCGATTGCCGTGACAGGGTTAAGCTATTCTTCCATCAGAGTCCGTTTGGCCACTACTTCGGTCTTCCACGAACCTCTGGATGGCAGATGATCATACCAACATCATCTAGCCAAAATGTTTCTGAAAGGAATGTTACATATTAAACCACCTATCAGAAGACCCACTCCTCTGTTGGATTTCAGTTTCTAACAGAGAAATTAACTCTGAGCTCTTTGAACCGCGCCACTTCTGACCTCCATTTTTCTTCATGGAAAACATTTATTCTTGGTAGCTGTCACTTCAGCTCGACATGTTTATGAGCTCCATGCCCTCATGTGTAGAGAACCTTACTTGATTTTTCACAGAGATAGGGTGGCACTCTTACCAACCCTTCTTTCCTACCTAAGGTAGTGTCTGAACACACCTTAAACCAGTCCTTGGAGTTACCGGTATATCATCCTGAACACTCCAATCGAGGTGAATACCTCTTACATACCTTAGATGTCCATCGTATATTACGATATTACACTAATTGAATTAAAATGATTAGAACAACTTCTCAGCTTTTTGTCACCTTCGCCTCATGTATGGAAGGTCTCCCAGTCACTAAACGGACTCTCTCCAATTGGCTAGCACATTGCATAACATTTTGTTATTCAGAATACAACAAGCCATTACCTGGACCTGTCCAAGCCCATTCTACCAGAGCTATGGCCATTACCTTGCCTCCTTTAAAGGGGTCTCCTGTCGTAATGACCACCCTTTCTGGGTTTACTGCTTGGGATTCACCCCAAGTGTATTATCTGCTGCAAGAGACACTCCATGGAAGATAGTAGTAGGTACATAAATCTTACGTAACAGTAGATCTTTGAGGACTGTCTCTTGCAGTAGGTGTGTTCATTCCTCCATCCCCATCCTTCTCTAGGAGGACAAATTCTAGTCCAATGGGTTATGGGTTGGGATACCTTGGTACCTCGGCTTCCCTTGGTCCTGCGCTTAGCGAGCTATGAATCTCTTGAGAGGGACTGAGGATACCAGGTACCGCCCACACTTACATAGGAAACAAAAGCTGATGTCACGTGTGAGCAGCCCTAGAAAGACTGCTAGAAGAGCTGCCGTGCACCACAGCGACCTCTGGCTATGACCTCAAGTGTATACTCTGCAGCAAGACACTCACTCAAAGATCTACTGTTACAGTAAAATTTACTGTAACTGCACTTTCTAGGAGTGGTATATGGTGTTCATGCACACTGATCTCACCTGGCAAGTGGAACACTGATTTGTGGCATGGATATGATGTACTTATCCACACATTCTGGCAGTGTCCTTTCCCCTTTAAAACCTGCCAGAAAGTCTTCAAGCTGGCTCCTCCCACCCACCTGGGTGGTTACTCCCCTAGCACTACCCTGTGACACCAGTTCTTCCTTTCTGCTTTGAAGAAGGTTCCCTTCTTATTTCTCTGTTTATTGTGGCCCTTTTTGCTACTTTTGCTAAATAAAAAAACATTTTCTTCATTTCTTCATCTACTTCTTGCTGTTGATATGAATGGCGTGAAGTCTGCTCTGGGGTTCCGGAAATACGGCTGTGGGCAGCTAATGTCATGATCTGATCCACATTCTTCGTGGGTCTACTGTCTGGGCCACAAGCACAATACTCAGGCCTCATGCTCACTGCCATTCATTTCTACTGGCAGCTCTCGAGATCACCATGCCCGCTTACTCCTTGGCCATCCAGATGACAGGGATCCGCCTCCGTCTCGCTCAAAGGATGCTCGTGGGGTGGTCTTCATGGCTCAGCGGTCTGCCAAGCAACTTGGCGGGTTTTCGAGGAGGCCGCAACGCACCTCCTTTGGCTTAGGGCTTTTGCCGCCTTTGTGTGCTTTCTTTTACAGGTGCATTCAAGTACTTATGCCAGTCTTTGCCCACTTTGGGGCAGGGTCCTAAGGGTGCAAAGTCTCAGAAAACAAAAGGACAAGAAGAAATAGACCAAGAAGCGTCTCGGTCAACTTTTGTGGGATCAGGAGTGCTGTCAGGCCTCCGACTCCCACGCTTTGCCAGAACATTTGGGTTTGGCCAGTGTTTCAGTAACAGCCGCAGCTCCACGGTCTTCCTGGCCAGGCCACTTGGCTGAGACTTAGGCTGACATTCCAGCTGAGATTTTTCTCAACCCAGTCGACAATCTGTCTACTGAGGAGGCTGATACCTCTTTGTCCAGGACTCCGGTCCTGACCTTCTGGGGAGGGAGGGGACAAGGCAATCCGCTGTCCTGCCACTCCGGAGCTCCAGGACCTAGAGAGGGCCTGGTCTTCACCAGCCACCTCTGAGACCCACTGCCGGTCGTCCCACCCCCGGTGGTCCCAGTTGAGGTCCTGCTTCAGAAGCCCAGACTCTGGCAGCCTATGTTGTTCAAGGCACTCACTTTCTGTGCACTTGGGTAAGCTGCGCCCGGCCATTATTCTCATCCTCCTCTGGCGAGGAGAGGCACCAGTGCAAGATGCATCTGTGCTATGAGGATCTCGTGGCAGCAGCTCTGGCTGACCCGGATCAAGTTGATCCTGGCTTCCCCTGCCCTTTCTTGAGTGCCACTACTGCAGCAGACCCCCACCGCGGCAGGAGCCAGTTCGTACGGTCCCAGCTTGGCACACGCCGGCCTCTCCATCGATCCTGATGGAGCCAACAACTGGCACCCCAACCAAGGACCCCCGACCGGGCAAGGGTTTACCCCATCCGCTCTCGGGCGGCGGGTGACTGTAGTTTCATGTTTTCTTTGGAATCTGAGGGGTCCTCCCTCCACTCCTGGCCAGTAGATGTGGAGTCAGTGGGGGACTTGGGCCTGCTCTGGCTGATTTCTGAGTCCGTCTGAGTTGACGGGACTCAAACTGGAGCCTGTCCAAAGGCGGGAATGGTACCCCCTTACCGAGATCCTTGACCGGTGGGGGATACCCCATGGAGGCCTTCCTGGTCCAGGATGTAATTCTCAGTCCTGCCTTGGAGCTGTGACAGCATCCGGTGTCTTGTCCTGTGGTGTCTGCCCAAATGGCCTGCAAGTACGTGGTCCCTACCGTATCCCTGTCAGGATTTACCGAGCATCCCTCAGCCGAGGGGCTTGTTGCCAACTCTGTTTTCAGGCATGTGGACAACCCACCCCCGACAGGGAGTCCAAGAAGTTGGACCACATGGCATAAACATGTATGCTGCCTCTACGCTGTGCCTTCAGCAGGCGAACTCTGCCTTCTTATGGCCCACTTCTCACATGCCCCTCTAGGGTCCCTTGATGAGATTCTCCCCCATCTCCCCGCCAAACTGCAGACTACTGTTCAGCAGGTGCGAGACCTGGTCCATGCCGTTGCGAAACAGTAGTTCCAGATAGCCGTGGACATCTGGGACTCTTGTGCCTGGTACGTGGCCGCAGTGGTTGCCGTGCACCGCAGGGCCTGGCTGCACATCTCCACCTTCACAACGGATATGCAGTACAAGTTTATGGATGTGCCCTTCTTGGGGACTGACTTGTCCGTTCCCGGGGTGGAAGGGCACCTTACTAGGATTGAAAAGTCCAACGCCACCTTGGACACAGTGACTTCTGCCCTAACGGATTCTAAGGGCTCTAAACAGCCTAAAAAGAAGCCCTTTCAGGCTGACTCTGCCCCTGCAGCTGAACCTGCCTGTGACAGGGTAGAATAGGACCCTGTCACGGTTGTTATGGAGAAAATGTTTAAATGCAAGGATCTTTCCTTTTCTGTGTCTTCGTTGTCTGGTTGCGCAACCAGATTTTTCCTGTGAGACTTCAGATTTGATCACCCCGACAATCTTTCAGTTCTTTGCCTCTTACTGTCTCAGTTTTCCCTTGCTGTTTGTTTTTCTTCCCTTGCATGTCTGCTGATATAAAAATGTGCAAATCATTGTATGAAAATGTAACTGATAATGGGATCACTTTTGTTTAGAAAATATGTAGTGTTACTGTTGAAATATATATATAATTATATTTTGAGATGATTGTAGAAAGCTGTTGGAAGCTAGAGGTTACTTGAGTGCAAATGTTTGATCCTTTTGCAAAAGCTATGCAAAGGGAGCCTCAAGAAGCACACTGTTTTAGCAGCTCCTGAAACTTACAAGAACAGGTGCTTGCTAAGAATGGGGGTTGAAAAGACTTATAAAAGAGCTAAGCTGCAACTGCAAAAGAGAGTAGAAGAACAAGGGACACAGAGACTGAAATAAAACTTTATTTTATGTTGCCTTTGTAAATAGTTATACTGAACAAGTTTATTTTATGATACTGCTAAGGTAAATAAATTATTTTGGTGAATTCTGCAACTGCTCCTTGTTTTCCTATGCTTCCTGACCTGTGCCTCGACAACAGATGGTGTCAGCTTAAGTGGGATTTACGCCGTGCATACCCTAAGACAGGAGTTTTGTGCGTGGGTACTGAACTTAGTACCATGGAAGCACAGAGGAAGGTATGGATTCTGCAGCAGCAAGTTCAGCAGTTGTTGCCAGGAGAATGGCAGCCAAACTAGCAGACGCAGAAGTTCAGTCTGAAATTGTACTGCCAACGCAAGTGATGGAAAAAGAACAGGCAGTAACAGAACCTGAAAGCCTGATGGACTTTTTCCAATGGTGGGCAATACAATAAAAAGAATCTGAGAAGCAGAGAGAAAAAGAGATGCAATGTTTAGAAGCGCAGAGGAGAGAAGAGATGCAGCAACAGGAGTAGCGATGGCTGGATGCCTTGCTAGCTATGAAAGGCAGAGGATCTGGTAGAGACCCAGAAAAGCAACAAAATGCAAGCAACTTAAAAGCCATTAAACTTACAAAGTTGTGTCCCTCGGATGATACAGAGGCATACCTGACAAATTTTGAAAGAGTTGCCACTGCCTGCCAATGGCCAAAGCAACAATGAACAATCAGACTAGTACCCTACCTGACGGGGAAAGCCCAACTTGCCTACAGCAGTATGCATACTGCACAATCAGAAAACTATGACCTGGTGAAAAGCAAAATCCTGAAAAGGCATGACATCTCCGGAGAGCCCTACAGACAGATATTTCGATCTCTGAGGTACAACTCTGTCGACAATCCTTGAGAAGCCTTCACCTCACTCGGAGAACTCCTGATAAAATGGATCCAACCAGAGAGCAAAACAGTCCCACAGATCATCGTCACATTTGCCATGGAGCAATTCATCAACATCTTGCCTGCAGATGTGTAGCTGTGGGTAAAGGAACACCAACCAGAGAGTGGGGAAAAGGCTGTTTCTTTGGCCGAGGACTACCAAATGACCAGACATATGCCACAGCAGCGAGGTAACAGTCAGGCACCGGTAAGACACTCTTTGTCCCATTTAAACTCCAAGCCTGATAAGAACTCTGGTAAGGGTAACAAATCTGGGCCCAAAAACGTTATCAGCTATAACTGTAATAAGCTAGGCCATTTTGCAAGAAACTGCCATACTAAGGAGAGTGGCACTGGAGCAGATTTGTCCTTGGAAAATTGTGGCAAGTACTTAACAGATGTGAAGGTGGGGAATAAGACTGTGAAGGGACTCATTGATTCAGGAAGCAGACAGACCCTAGTGCATGTTAAAGTGCTGGGAATATACTGTGCAAAGGAACCAGGTACTGGTATCATCTGCATCCATGGGAACACTGTATACTATCCCACCATCCAAGTGACTCTGACCATTAAGGGTGTGTCGCACCAAATGAAAGTGGGAGTAGTACTTAAGTTACCTGTACATGTAGTTTTTGGAAATGACTTTCCAGGATTTACTGAATTAATCAAGGAGCGAGTGAATCCTGATGTTTCAACAGCAGCGGTGATGAGCTCAGGCAAAGAAAATTTCAGTTGGTGGAGACACTTTGCCTTTCAAAGATTTTGATTCAGACTTGTTTGAGCATAGCTCCAAGATCTGAAAATCCAGGAAAGAAAGATGGCTGATGAAATTGTGGCAGCAAATGACTGATGTATATGAAGGGTCAACATAGGAAAATGCTGAAACTAAATTAACTGATTGTGATTTTCTTTCAGAGCAAGCTAACGATGTTTCTCTCCAGGGTTATTTCAAGCAGCTGGGGGTGAAACCAAAACAGGGTGGACTAATGTTTAAAAAAAATGTAATGGGTTGCTGTACAGAGTTTGGGTTAAACCTCAGACACAGGAATGGCAGAACAATTGGTTATACCACAGAACTATAGAACAGAGTGTTACAGATAGCACATGATAGTCCTATGGCTGGTCACTCAGGGAGGGGTCGCACCCTTGCCAGATTGCTATATAGATTTTACTGGCTTGGAATTCATGAAGATGTTGCTACCTGTTGTAATTCCTATACTGAGTGTCAAAAAGTAGCCCCAGTCACTAGAAGACACAAGGTACCCCTACCCTTGATAGATGTGCATTTTGAGAGAATTGCAATGGATGTGGTTGGTCCTTTAGACAAAAGTAAAAAGGGTAATAGATTTATCCTGGTAGTATGCGACTGTTACTCGATACCCAGAAGCAGTTCCAGTGCGTACTGTTACAGCCCCAAAGGTTGCAGCAGAGCTTGCCAAATTTTCAGCAGAGTGGGCATACTGAAATAAATTATTACTTATTAGGGTAGTAACTTTGGTGCTGCATTACTTAAGGAGCTGTACAGACTGCTAGGTATCACTGCCATAAGAACCTCCCCATCACCCTTAGACAGATGGTCTTTTTGAGCATTTTAACCAAACCCTAAAACGCATGTTAAAAAGGTTTGTAAAAGGGGAAGGGAAAGATTGGGACCAATAGTTGCCTTACCTACACTTTGCCTACAGAGACGTGCCACAGGCATCAACAGGGTTTTCACCATTTGAAATGCTGTATGCTAGGCAGCCAAGAGGGCCCACTGGATATGATAAAAGAAACATGGGAGGTAACCCCACTCAGAAATAATCTATAACTTCTTATATGTGTGTGCCCTAAGAAAGAAGCTGGTAAAATATGTTGAAATTGCCAATAGTAATAAGGAAGAGGCCCAAAATCAGCAGAAGGTGTATTATGACCATGGGGTAAAAGAAAACGTTTTCAAGCCAGGTGAAAAGGTTTTGCTGCTGTTGCGCACAACAGAAAATAAACTGTTAATGAAGTGGCAAGGGCTATATAAGGTTCTTAGACGTACTGGCACTGTTAACTATGAGACTGAGACCCTGACAGGAAATTGCATGATAGAGAAAAGTACTCCACCATTGAAAAGGAATGTTTAGCAGCAAAGTCACATTCCTCTCTGTTGGCTTAACCAGATGAAAGATGAGAATTCCAGAATCACAAGGTGGTACCTGACACTACAGCCATTTAAATTCACAGTGATTCACAAATCTGGTAAAGAGAATAGTATTGCTGACTTCCTGTCAAGATTTGGCTCAGGAATTGAGGCTTCTGAAGGTTGAAAAACAAATGTACGAGTTTAAGCTTTACTGCTTGCTGTATTGTTAAAAAAGAACTGATAAATGCACATGTGCTTAATTTCTGAAAGCAGCAAATGTTATTAGAGAATAAAAGGTTTTGGAAACCTGTTTAATAAAACAGGTTCCCTCTTAAGAAGGTGAGTGTATGTGACAGGGTAGAATAGGACCCTGTCCCAGTTGTTACGGAGAAAATGTTTAAATGCAAGGATCTTTCCTTTTCTATCTCTTCTTTGTCTGGTTGCGCAACCAGATTTTCCTGTGAGACTTCGGATTTGATTGTCCCGACAATCTTGCAGTTCTTTGCCTCTTACTGTCTCAGTTTTCCCTTGCTGTGTGTTTTTCCTCCCTTGTATATCTGCTGATATAAAAATATGTGCAAATCATTGTATAAAAATGTAACTGATGATGGAATCATTTTTGTTTAGTAAATATATAGTGTTTCTGTTGAAATATACATATATAATTATATTTTCAGATGATTATAGAAAGCTGTTGGAAGCTAGAGGTTACTTGAGTGCAAATGTTTGAGCCTTTTGCAAAAGCTGTGCAAAGGGGGCCTCAAGAAGACACTGTTCTAGTAGCTCCTGAAACTTACAAGAACAGGAAGCTTTCATAAGAATGGGGTTGAAAAGACTTATAAAGAGCTAAGCTGCAACTGCAAAGGAGATTAGGAGAACAAGGACACAGAAACTGAAAGAAAACTTTATTTTTCCTTTGTAAATAGTTATCAAATCAAATTATAAAGCGCCTTTCCAAAACCAAGGCGCTGTACAAATTCATTAAAATAAAACAATTTATCAAAACTATAATAACCAAAATAAAATATATACTGTTATACTGAACATGTTTATTTTATGATACTGTTAGTGTAAATAAATAATGTGTGTGAAATCTACAACTGCTCTGGTTTTCCTATGCTTCCTGACCTGTGCACGTATACGACACTGCTAGCCCTAGGCTGGACAGCAGCAGGCCTGGCGCCTCAGCCCAAATTCTGGCCCTCGTCAGTTAGGAAGCCCAGAGGACATCGCTCCTCAGCCGGGCCCTCCTCTTCTTCCAAGCCTGCCCAGTGACGGATGGGGTGCCCTTCCTCTCCCATCTTGAACCCTTCCTCTCCTGCCTTGAACCCCCAGGGTCCTCCCGTGGTGGGGGGATGGCTGCGCTCTCACTTACCGCCTGGTCCCCTGTTACCATGGACAGGTGGGTTCTCAAACTGGTTGGCCGGGGTCTACCTCTAGAGTTCGAGGCTTTACCCACCCAGCCAAGCCTGCAGCGCCCGCAGGAAGACATGGTGTCAGTGGAAATTCAGTCAGCCCTTCTGGGCATTGCCCATCCCTCGCAAGGAGGTAGTGGCGCCATCCCAGACCTCCACACTCAAACAGGGTTTGTCCTCAGGATCTTCCTTGTCAATCTTCACCATTCATTACTGCTTGGGGTTAAGCTGAGGCCTTGCACCCGCTACAGGAGGGTTTTTTTTTTTCTTTTGAGTGGCTCCAACGGCGGCGCCCTTGATGACGACGATTGCGCCATGCGCGAGGGCGCCATTAGGTGCCGCAGACTCCTCCTCTATCTCAGTTCTGTTTCTCCCACCGTCGAGGCTGCACCTGCTGCGCAGTACCAAATAGTATTCTCGGTTTTTAATACCTCAAGACTCCTCAGTTTCTCTCAACGCCGTATACCGGTAAGACCGTTCCTTTTTTTCTATAATACGGCACCGAGTGCTTTATTGCTTTTTTTTCCTTGTTTAGGTCGCATCATGTCAGGTTCGGGAGCAAGGCGTAAGTCGAAGGCGGGCCGCGCCCCTATGCGTCAGTGCTCCTGTGGCCGGCATTTTTCCGTCTCGGACCGCATGATGTCTGTCTCCGTTGCCTGGGACCCAGCCACAAACATGGACGTCGCACGCCTGTTTCTCCATGGACCGTCGTGTCACCGGTCCGTCACGTTCCAAGCAGCAGGCCCGCCCGACCTTGGGGGGCGAGGCCTCCAGGATTCCCAGGTAAGGTCTCTAGGTCCTTCCCCGGTCCCTCCCGGCCTATATGGTCCAGGAGGAGGAGGCTTCCTCTCTTCTCTTGCCGAAGAGGAAGCTCTTGCGGTGTCGGGGAACGCCGTGGTCCCTCCCGGGGCGGCGACGGGACACCACCTCAGCAGTCACCTCCTCAGCTGCAGGCTCCCCAGTGTCGAGGCCCGCGCATGCTGGGCCTGGCACCGTGGACCTCGACGCCTCCCGGCGCTGTTGATCCCGCGCCGCTGCGGCACCGGTGATCGAGACGGCACCGTAGGGCGGCGCCGCCTGGCCTTCATGGCCCAGTTTGCGCCTCGGGCGGCCGGAGTTAGTTCCGCGCCAGGGCGGGCGCCGGGCCTAATTGGCACAGCAGGGGAGCCGGACCGGGCCTAGCAGTCGCGAGTGGGCTAGGGTCATCTGGCGCCGTCCCTAGCACCAGCGCCGTTCCTCCGGGGACCCCCGGGGTTGCCAGCGTGGAGGTTCTGCTGGTCTCATCCTCTTCGGAGGTCGATGACTCGGACGTGGACCCTTCCTGGCACCCTGACTCTTCGGGGTCGGGGTCCCCAGTAACACGTGATGCTAGGCGGCACAGCGGGCCCCTCCCGCTGTCTCCGCTCTCATCCTCCTGAGGACCCTCGGGCTAGGGTGGCCCCGTGTCCCGGAGGGGTGATGTGGTGGGGACTGAGGGGGGGGGTTCTCCCTCCTAGGGGGTCTGTGACAGCTACCCTTCCGGGTGCTGTTGCCACCTCTTGGGGTGGGGGAACGCTGGAGTCGAGGAGGAGGGCTCTCTCGGAGTCCGAGGGGTGGGGGACGGTCGTTGCGGTCTCGGCCGGCCACCCCTCGTGGGGTGGCTAGGAGCCGTAGCGCCGAACCCCGCCTTTCCTCTTGGGCCCCTGACTCCTCCGTGGCGCTAGTTGCGGACTGGCCCTCCTGATCCATGCAGTCCCAGGTTCATCACAGGGAGGATCCCTTCTGGGCTCTTCCAGGCCTCGCATCCCCAGGGTTCCGCTTTATGCACCTGGTTTGTTGTCTGGGATCCCGCCAGCTCTGGCCTCGTCTCCCGGATTTCAGAGCCCTAGCAGAGGTCAGTGCCCTCGCAGGTATCCTTCTCCAGTACCTCTGCAACCACCCCCCGCTCTTCCAGGCCATGTCGGTCCTACGGGTCCGTTATCCTGGGAGCAGTTCAGAGGTTCTGCTGCGGCCTTCCCCTCATACGTTAGATATATGCATGAGCGGGTCTTTCGACTCTCCCCACCGCCGCAGGAATCTTCTGGACATTCGAGCTCCCCATCATCCTCGTCTCCCTCCTCTGAGGGAGAGGAACCCCTTGCTCATCTTTCCTCTGATGCTGATTTCACTGAATATCAGCGATTCCTTCGAGGATGGTGAGGATCTTTGAATCTCTTCGTTAGGCGAGACAATACTGAACAGGAGACACGTGAATTCCTTGAGAATTCAGTGCCCAGCACCTGGTGGTACCTTCCTGGCCTATCCTTCCAGGAGGCGTCTATCCGTTCCTGGCAGTCGCCAGCGCCCTTCTCAGCCCGGTAGACTGTCAGTGAAGGTATTGTGCCCCTCGGATCCCTGGGTACCCTTCCCAACCCGTCCTCGGGTTTGGTATACCTAGAGACTCCTTCCGGGCGTCGCTTCTGGCTCATCGACCCGTCCACGGATTCGATTCCCTACAATTCGACTGTGGGGCAAGAGTGTTCTTTCCTCTCAAGTGTGGCCTGCATTGCATCACATCAGGCTCACCACACTGCCTACAATTGGCATCTGTGGTCGATGCTCTCCCAGCTCAATGCCTGATACAGAGCACACCAGACAGGCTATTGCCCTCTCCGCTATAGGCCTGGAGCTGGCAAGACACCAAACAAGGGCATCTTATGACGCTAATGAGGTGGCTTCCAGGCTTGCGGGGACAGCGATCTGTATTAGGCGGATGGCATGGCTTAATCTATCAAGGTTGTCACCCCTGGCCCGGCGTAGGGTGATTCACTCCACTTTCCGGGGGACCCGTCTCTTTTCCTCCAGAGCTAGGAGACTTCTGCAGGGGCTTCCTCCGTCTCCCCGTCCTCGAGGGGCACCTCCTAGCTCTTCTCCCACATAGGCTTCTCTCTGCATTAGCCAGGGTCTTCCTTCTGTTTCTCACCAACAGGAGGCTGGGGTCTTGTTCCCTCAGGTTCTCCCCCCCTTTTTTAAGGGGAGGGCTAGTACTCACCCAAGCAGTAATGAATGGGAAATTGACAGAGAAGATATAGAAAAGTGCATCTACCATAATTCTTGATCTTCTCTTGTATCTTCACCATTCATTACTGATACCCTCCCACCTTCCCCTCAGTGGCCTCCTTCTGTGGCGTCTCCTCCCGTCTCGTTCCTCTTACTTTTCTTGGCCTTTATGCCAAAAAAAAAAAAACTTTTCTATTTTTCCATTCTTAGTGAATGGATCTCCCTTTTTTCCTCAAGGTAAGAGGAACGAGCACGGTTATAATTTTCTCTACTTCTGAGGGAACTCTTTCTGACCACCCTTTGGGTGCGATTCCTTACCCACCTTCTTCAGGTCATGCAGTTTCACGGCCCAAGTGGCCATGCCTGTCCTGGCCCGGCAAAGTCAAGAATCCTCCTGGCAGGATTATTTCTAGCTTTTCTAGCTACTGACTGAACTTGTCAGCTCTGAGCGCCTGCCTGCTTTGCCCTAGGGAGTCTGATTGAGTTCCACTCTATTTTCATACAAAACTGCCTTCGAGAAGGCATAGTCTTTTCCATACACTGCTGTGTTAGCACCTATACAAGGTGCTAAGGACTTAGTCCCCTTCCTGGCTGGGCGCCTACTCCGGAACAGGCTCTGCCCGGACAGTCTAGGAGCCCTCAACTAGGATGAAGGGACTGAGCATGTTGAGAGTCCAGAGAGTCTGCCTCTTTCGGATCTGTTCAGGTGGTTGGTTGAACCTCCCTCAATCCTAACAACTGGGATTCTTGCTCCTTGTTAGTCTCGAGCCTATAAGCCTCTCAACCAATGCTCGATGGGCACTGTTCTCCTCTCAACATGCCCTTTTTCTTCTCCTCTTCTTCTACTTTCTCTTCCTTCTCTGTTCCTCCCTTAGAGCTGCCCTGGAAAGGAGGCCCTGTGGTCCCTTAGGGTAGGAATTCTCTCTCCTCTGTCTATTCTCTACCGGCTTATTCCCTTTTCAGTTTATATCCTTTCCTTTTCTATCCCTCGCTCTCTTGCCTCGCTTTCCTTTTTTCTTACCCTTTATTTTTGCCTCTCCGGCTAACAGAACTGAGATAGAGGAGGAGTCTGCGGCACCTAATGGCCGGCCCTCACGCATGATGCAATACGTCACTGGCCGAGGGCGGCTACCGCTGTTTCACTCAAAAAAAAATCCCTTTAGCGGGTGCCACCGCTTAACCCCAATCAGTAAATGAATGGTGAAGATACAAAGAAGATCAAGAATTACAGTAGGTAACGTAATTTTCATTTCTTCCTGGTACCAAAACAGAGGGTGCCCATTCTAGATCTGACGCACCTGAACAAATTCCTCAGGTCCGCACCTTCAGGATGGTAACTCTGTCCAGATCATACCATTCCTGGTGTGAAACCTGTGGTTTTGCTCTCTGGATCTCAGGACATGTTCTTTCATGTCCCGATCCATCCGTCTCACCGGCAGTTCCTCCACATCCAAGCAGAGAACCTTTTACGAGTTCTAGGCCATGCCATTTGACCTGTCCTCAGCCCCCAGGGTCTTCATCAAATGCATAGCAGTGGTGGCTGCCCACTTGAGGTGCTGGCGAGTCCAGGTATACCATTACCTGGACGACTGGCTCATCACGGGTTCCTCCAGGCTGGAGGTGGAGCAGTCCAGGGACCTGGCCCTCCAGACCTGCGTCTCTCTGGGCTTCTTGGTCAGCGAGGCCAAATTGGAACTCGTGCCTTCGCAGGTGATTCTCGTCATCGGGGTAGAGCCAGGCTTGGCTTCCAGCAGACAGGTGAATGTTGTTATCTCCTTGCCCAATCATTTCAGGTTGGGCAATTGCACCCTGCTCGGATCTCCTGCGCTCTTTGGGCTTCATGGCAGCCTGAACCAGCATGGTCTGTTGGGCTCACTGGAGAATGCGCTTCCTGCAGCGGGAGCTGGCCAGCCAGTGGTCTCAGCGCCAGGGTCACTTCGATCAGCTGGTCACTGTGACCCAGTGGATGTGGGATGCGCTCCAGTGATGGCTAGTCCTGGAACATCTGCAGGAGGGTATCCCATTTGTCCATCTGGAGCTGACAGTCATCCGGCCGACCGGCACCTTTCTGATGGGTTGGGGATCACAATACCACAGACCTTTGACCCCAGAGGAGTCACAATGTCACTTCAACCTGCCGGAGCTCAGTGTGGTTCAGCTGGCACTGACCGCCTTTGCTCCGCATCTCAGGGGTCAAGTGGTTCAGGTCCAGACGGACAACACCACGACCATGTACTCCCTCAACAAGAAGAGCATCACACACTCCCTTCCGCTTTGCAGGGAAGCTCTCCGCATCTGAACCCTCGTGCACAGCATGGATGGCCAATTTCCTGGTCATCCATGTGGCTGTTGTCTCCAGCCAGCTGGCAGATGCTCTCAGCTGGGTAGGCGAAGCGCCTCACGAGTGGTCTCTCCATCCAGAGGTAGTGCACAGTCTTTTCTCCCAGTAGGGCACCCCTCTGGTGGACCTCTTTGCCTCCAGGGAGAATGCAAAGCTGAGGCTGTTTTGTGCCCGCCGCCCACAGAAGGGAACACTGCAGGGGGATGCCTTCTCAAGGCCCTGGACCCTGGGCCTCCTCCATGACTTAAGTCCCTTTCTCTTGATCCACAAGGTGCTGCTCAAGGTGCAGAGGGACAAGGCACAGGTGATCCTAGTGGCTCCGGACTGGCCCCACCAGTTCTGGTACTCCGATCTCCTCAGCCTCAGCAGCAGGCTCCCGAGGCATCTCCCTCTGTGCCCGGACCTGCTCTCCATCAGTCAGGGTAAAGTACTCCACCTGGACCTTCAGTCCCTGCACCTGACAGCCCAGTTCCTGAGCAGCTAGAGTTCCAGGCTTTGGATCTCTCTCCAGCGTTGTTGAGGCATCTCTGAAGGAGTCGACCAGGAAGTGCTACGCCTTCAAATGGAAGAGGTTCTCCATTCAGTGTTAGGACAAGGGGCTGGACCCTTTGTCCTATCCAGTGGCTAGCAGCCTTGATTACCTCTGGTCCCTCTCCCAGTCGGCACTTAAGTCGACGACTCTTTAGGTGCACCTGGCATCCATCTCTGATTACCGGACGTAGGTCAGTCAGCAATCAGCACAGAAGGTGGTCTAGCACTTTTTAAAAGGCTTGGACCACATTTCCCTTCCGGTGCGTGAACCACCACCATGTTGGGATCTGTTGCTGGTTTTGTCAAAGCTCATGGGCAAGCCTATGCACAGGTGTGAGATGTCACACCTGCAGTGAAAGACCACCTTCCTGGTGTCTTGTCATGTCAGCCAGAAGGATTGGTGAGCTAGAGGCGTTTTGGGTGGAGTCTTCATTCTTGGTTTTCCACAGGGACAGGGTTGTCCTGGCCCCAACCTAAAGTTCCTCCTGAAGATTTTGTCTGATTTTCACCTTAACCAGGTGATTAATCTCCCAGTGCACTTCACCAATCACACCTCTGAGGCTGAGCACATGCTCCATACATTGGACCTACGGTGAGCGCTAGCCAACTATAATAAACGCACGGCTGGAATTCGGGAAGAGGTTCACCAGCTATTTGTCACCTACGCTGAAGCCACATCTGGCAGACTGGCAGCTAAGCGAACAGTTGGGAGGTGGATAGTCTCCTGCATCATCCTCTGCTGTAGGTTGGCGGGTAGGGAGCTTCCCGTAGGCCTAAGGGCTCATTTCACCCACCATACCACTGCCTCGTTGGCTGATTCTGGGGACTTCCCTATCCAGGAACTCCGCAGGGCTGCTACCTGGAGTTCAGCACACATCTTCATTTCCCATTACCACATTGACTTAGAGTCATGCCGACTGCGATTTTGGGGCCTCAGTTCTCAATCCTTATTTCATAAGTAGGGGTTTCGCTTTGCCTCCTCCTCCGGAGAACTGCTGGGAGTATGCCAGAACAGGTGGATAAGTATACCATATCCACGTCCCTAGAAATACAGGTTACACACCTGTAACAGTAGATCTTCTACGGACTGGTCTCTTGCAGTAAGTCATTACTTGTGAGGGTATCCACCAGGTGGCGCTGTCATATGGCAGCTTCATCTAGCTGTCTTCCGTGGGGGCCGCCCACACAACATCACTTCCTGTGGATGTGTATAAGAGTGGGCTGCCCCCAGTACCCGCTGTTCATTTTCCTGCCGGCTTCAGTTCGCACAGTCAGCTCTCCTGACCTACTGGATTGCAGTCTTCGACTCAAACGTGAACTGATTGTTCTACCTTTTGTTCCAGGCCTGTGACCTACTCATAGTGCCCTCCAGACTTCTTTTATACAGCAGGCCCGGTGTTCCATTAGAGCTTCCGATACACCTGTTGCTCCCTGGCCCAGGAACTCTTGCTGGGTCTGGGATTCACTAGGGCTGATTTTGCTTCTCTTTCCAGGCCTGTGGAACACTCCCAGGCTCTGGCTCTTCTACTTTCAGGACCCGGCTTGTGCACCACTCATTGTACCCCTGCTCCTGCCTCTGGTCCTAGGTATGTGTACTACTCCCAGGCCCTGGCTCTTCTACTTCCACTAGACCAGGCCTGTGCTCCTCACAGTGCCCCCAGCCCTCCTTGTTCACAGCACCCCTGCTGCTCCCTGGCCCAGGCTCTCTTGCTGGGCCTTGGGACTTGCTCATGGCTGATCATCCAGTCAGGCTGGAGCGGACTCAGGGTGCATGTAAAAGCTCCCGGTCAAGGGCACTCATTCCAGGCATAGGAGGGAGCAGGTTTCACACTCCTCACACTCCCTCCGCCTTACTCCATTGAGTGGCTGCTCCATCGTTGACGGGGCGTTCCTCGTCATCAGGACTGCTCCTCCCATCAACTGAGCCTGCTAGGCTTGTTTTATCTTTGATGGGCCTCGTCCCATCGACGGAGCTTGTTTCTGAACGTCTCCCATTGACGGGCTGTGTTGCCCCGTCAATGGACCGTTCCTTGTCGACAGGGATGTTTCCCATTGACGACACATGATCTTACTTCGAGAGAGCTCTTGCAGTAGGTAATTACTTATAGGACTGACGCCAGCAGTCGGTAGTACCCCACGGAAATATTTCTAGCTAGCAGTCCTTGGCGAGGGATTGCCCCCATTAGGTGACCGGCGTCAGGAGACGTCGGTATAAAGGGGTGGTCCCTGACACCCACCTTCCTGTTCTTTCCCACCGTTAGCTCGTGCAGCGCCTCGAGGAAAAGTTTGTGCTTCGTCAGCCCTATCTTCGTCATTTTTTTACCAAAAATAGTTGCTTTTTCGACTAACGTCAGTACAATTGCTGTGTATGTCGTCCCCTATAACCTCCGAGCACAAGAATAAGCGCAATTTGTGCGGCGCCCAACTACCGCACAAGGACGGCCACTCCCTGTGCCTGTTCTGCCTAGGCCCCGATCACCCGGTCGAGAAGTGCCAGCACTGCCTCAGTTTCAATGCGGCTACCCGGAAAAGGCGGCAGCAATCCCTGGAAGCCCATATTCTGAAGAAGAAAATGAGTTCAATGGAGAAGGAGCTCAGAAAACTGAGGCAGGCGTCCACTTCCCCCGAAGGCCATCGGAAGAAGAAGGAGAGGCACCGGGACAAGGGCTCATCCACCGCGTCTCCTCGGGAGTCGCTGGGACGCAGGTAACGCCCCTCCGGGACTGCCCTTGACGGCCACCCTCTGAGGTTTCCGGGAGGGGTGTCCAGCCCGCCTGTCTGGCTCTTCCGCGCCTGGCCTTGCGGGCGCCCGGGAGTTGGAGGCCTCCGCCTCTCGGTTCGCCGCAGGCTTCATGCTTACCACTGTAGGCAACTCCGGTAAGCCGGGCGTTGGCTCCTCCGACGTCTGCCCGGAGAGGGCCGGTAAGACGTCCGCCCCTTCGGGGCGGCGCGCGGCCGCCACTCCACTGGACCAGGCCGATCCCTCTACTCGACCTGCCTCCAATGATGGCTCATAAGTCGGACGCCAGCTCCCTCCGAGCCCACTCGGGAACTCACCCTTAGCCACACGTCGGCTCGTCCGACGTCCAGCTGGCGAAGGAACCGACGACGGACCCTCCCACATCCGTGCTCCAGTTCCCCACAGCCTCGCTGCCATCTGGGGAACCAGAGGTCCCCAACTCGACCCCGGGTTTTTTCTCCTCTATCCCCGGGCGGTTGGGATCTTCCTCCTCCGCCGGTCCTCCGCCACCTGGTGCGCCGGACCTGACGCCGGGTTCCCGGACGCCGGCTCCGACACCAGCCCTCTGATGTTGGTACCTCCGACGCCAGGGCCTCCAACGTCGGCCCTGATGCTGGCCTTACTGACTCCGGGAGACATCCCTCTCCCGCCGGGCCCTCTGGGCCCTCCACTATGGACCCGCCCATGAGGCCACCGGCCGGGCTGTCTGCTCCAGCAGCCCCGGCTCCCGGGTACCCTCTGTCCTATCCGACGCCAGCTGCATCCGGGACTGCAGTATCCAGCGCACAGTACCTGGACCGCAGTACCCTGACGCCACAATACCAGACCGGGCTACCCACAGCCAGGTTTTGGATACGGTTACAGCCCATATCCTTATCCCCCTCCTCCTCCTCCTCCACCGCCCTCGCGGCCGCCGGTGGACCTGCAGGAGACTCTGGCCTCCTGGTGGGCTGAGGCCAAGGCTCAGCTCACCAAAGAAGTCGAGAGCCGCCTTCTGGCAATGGTGCTGTCCCAGGTTCCCGCACGTCCGAGGCAGCACACTCCCTCACCACCTCCAGATTCCAGGGTTCTTCCATCTGGATCCAGAGAAGGGCAGGACATGCTTCCCTGGGGACTTCCCAAGGGGTCCGTTCCTCCGGGTCGGGAAAGGGAGTCCTTTTCCTCTTCATCCTCCTCTTCACCTCCTCGGACTCCTCAGATTCTTCCGACAGTTGCCCAAGAGACGACGAGCCACGCCTCCTCCGTCAAGCCCAGGCCAAGGACTCCTCCAAGTCTCCCTCTGGAGGATCCTTCTTACGGAGTTGCTTAGGAAAATCCAGGAGGTTCATCAGTGGCACTCCGTAGAACCAGATCCTCAGCGCCTAAAACTCACTGAACATCTGGATCTGCCCGTGACAGCTCCTACCTTGTGCCACCCTGGAGAGAGCCTCTCACCATCACCTCGAGTACTACAATATGAAACAGCCGTCAGCTCTAGCTCCACTTCCTGGAAGTTGAACAGGCTTTATCAGGCTCCAGAGGGTGTTGATTTTCTGTATTCTCCACTCGTGTCGACTCAGTCGTGATTACGCCACCACGGGCCGGGTCGGCAAACCGCCAAACATCTTAGCTCGTCACCACCTGATAAGGAATCGCGCTTCTGGACCAGTATGGGAGAAAGATTTATGCTTCCTCCATGCTGGGGATCAGGTCCTGAACTATGTCGGCCATATGGGGGGACTACCAGAAGCCATTCTAACTCAGGCGTGAAGCTAAACTGGACTCCCTATGTGACTCCAAGTCAAGCAGGAGTTGGCTGATCTTGTCCACTCTGCTCGCTTGGCCAGTCGCCACATGCTTCAAGTATATACAATGCAGTGGACACTGTTGGACGAGCTCAGCTTTCGCAGGGCCTATGGCGCCATGCTTGGCTCTGCGGTGTCAGGGTTGGTCCCAGAGGTGCGATCTGCTATCCAGGAAGCACCCTTCTGGGGGTCGGTACTTTTTGGGGGTGATGTCAAGGACATCATCACCGATTTGCTAGAGAAGGGGATGGCACTGAAGTCAGTTGATTCCATGTACCGCCCCATCAGCAGCAGCGCCTGGCCCTTCCATGACGGAATCGCCAAAGGCTGGCCACAAACACTGGGCCCCACAGCTGCTAAGCCTCCCAAAAAAAGCAGGTGCTTCAGCCGCGCCCATGTCCCACACCACCTGGACTCCTTTCTCTCCCACTGCCTCCGGAGGAACGGGTAGGAGAGAGGTTTTCTCCACCTTCCGGGATGGGAGAGATAACCACAGATTCTGGGTGCTCCAGCTCATAGCAGAGGGGCACTGATAGAGTTTCTTCAGAAACCACCCCACCACCCCCCTCTGAAGTCGTCATATTCACGGGAACATCATCTTTTGGTCCAGGAGGAAATTTCGGCTCTCCTGCTGAAGCAAGCTGTAGAGCCTGTCCCCCTTCATCTGTGAGGGACAGGTTACTATTCCCATTTTTTCTTGGTCCCAAAGAAGACTGGAGATCTCAGACCAATTTTCGATCTCAGTTCCCTGAATCTTTTCGTAGAATGCAAAAGGTTCAGGATGCTCTCTCTGCAGAGCCTTCTGCCCTCCGCCGCCGGGTCAATGGCTGTGTGCTCTGGATATGCAGGATGCTTATCTGCACATTCCCATTCACTCTCTCATCGCAAATACCTTCGCTTTATGCTCCAGGGGACCACTACCAGTTCAAAGCGCCCTGTTTGGTCTATCTCCCGCCCCAAGTGTTCATCAAATGCCTGGCAGTGGTGGCGCCCACCATGCATCAGGGGAGTGCGTGTTTTCTCCTGCCTGGACGATTAGCTCCTGGCAGCTCCTTATCCAGGGAAGAACTCTGCATTGCTCTCCCTACCCAGCAGGTTTTTGCCTGCCTGGGTATTACATCAACCATTCCAAGTCTCATCTGGTCCCATCCCAGAGACTCCAGTTTATTGGGGCGATTCTCGAACGACCACGGGCAAGGCCTTCCTGCCTCCGGACAGGGCGTCCACCCTCCAGACCCAAATAAGTCTGCTGTCCGACCACAGGACGGTCTCTACGAGGTCGGTCCTTCGCCTTCTCGCGCTCATGGCGGCTGCTATCCCGACGGTTCCACCCCACATGAGGATTTCTCAGTGGACTCTACTGTCAATGGATCAGCTAGTGGACAATCTAGATCACCCAATTATGGTCTCCTCGCCGATGCTTGAGACTTGCAATGGTGGATGGTTCGAGAGAACCTGTTTAGGGAGTTCCTTTCTTCGCCCTCCCCCAGACTCTAACCACAGACGCCTCAGGCGAGGTTGGGGGAGCCCATCTAGGCCTTCTTGGACCCAGGGCTCCTGGTCCAAGCTAGAACAAGCTGTCCACATCAATGTGCTCAAGCTTGGGCAGTGTTGCACGCTCTCCAAGCCCCTTCACCAATGCATCCTTCCCGCCACCTTGCCATCCAGACGGACAACGTGCAGTGATGTGGTACATCGACAATCAGGGAGGGACTGGTCCTACCCTCTTTGCAGGGAGGCAATGAGGGTTTGGGATTGGGCAACACAACACGACCTTCACCTCACAGCAGTTCACGTTCCGGGAGTCAACAACACCCTGGCAGACAAGCTAAGTCGCTCTTCTGCTCTGACTCACGAGTGGGAACTGGACGAAGGGGTCCTAGACAATATCTTCTGACTTTGGGGAACACCACAGGTCAACCTGTTCGCATCCCCTCTAAATGCAAAACTTCCTGTCTTCTGCTCGCTCATTCCAGAGTGAGGCGCTTTTGAGCAACGCCTCTCAGACTGGAAGGACAAGTTCGCCTATGCCTTCCCCCAGTTCCACTTATCCCACGAGTCTTGCAGAAGCTAGCTTCCAGAAGGAGCACAATTTCTGATCGCTCCTTTCTGGCCCAGGCAAGTTTGGTTCTCTCTTCTACAACAATACCAGAGGATCCTCCTCTTCCTCTCCTTTCTCTCGAGGTTTACTGACCCAGGATCAGGGAACCCTGGTCCGTCCAGGCCTCAAATCCCTTCAACTGCATGCATGGCTCCTGCAGACTTAGCCCAATCCCGTTTTGGAGTGTCACCCAAAGTGGCGGAGATTTTGGTGGAGGCCAGAAAACCCTGCACAAGTTCCACCTATGCCATGAAGTGGAAAAGATTCACTATCTGGGCTGCTTCCAAGAACGTGGAACCCTTCTCCTGTTCAGCGGGGCTTCTGCTGGAGTATCTACGTCATCTGTTTGACCTGGGTCTCAGTCATTCTTCTCTGAAGGTACACATGGCGGCCATCTCGGCCTATCATGTTCCCTTCGCAGACAAAACTTTCGCTCAGTTGGAGGTCTCTAAGACCTTTCTCCGAGGGGTCCTCCACCTGAGGCCCCCCATCCGTACTCCTGCTCCCCCTTGGGACTTGAACTTTGTTCTCGAGAAACTTAGTCTGCCTCCTTGAACCTGCAGCTTCTGCGGTTTGAAGTTCCTTTCATGGAAGACTCTCTTCCTGGTGGCATTAGCTCAGCTCGGAGAATTTCCCAGGCTCCAGGCCCTGATGCAAAATCCCAGTCTTGATTTTTCACAAAGGAACGAGTTGCTCTTCGCACGAATCCTAAGTTTCTCCCTAAAGTAGTAGCTGAGTCTACTCTGAATCAGTCCATGGAGTTGCCTGCCTTTTCACTGCTAGTACCCTAATCAAGGGAGTATTTACTCCATACTATGGATGTCCCCCGATTCTGAGATACTACACCAACAGGACAAAGGATCTCAGAAAGACTGACCAATTGTTCGTGTCTTTTGCTCATAAAAGGAAGGCAATGCTGTTTCAAGCAATGCCTGTCTTAAGTGTTGGCTCATTGCATCACTTTCTGTTATGACAAATATAACAAGACCCTACCGGGTCAAGTAAGAGGCCACTGCACCAGAGCAGTAGCTGCCTCAGCAGCTTGTTTCAAAAATTTGTCTGCGGCAGACATCTGTGCTGCCGCCACCTGGACTTCCGTCCATACATTTACTAAATATTACAGTTTAGATGTTGCCTCTCGCCATAGAGCAGGCTTCTGGCTGGCTGTTCTGCAAGGCCTCTTGTCTTGAGGCTTGCACAGCTAGAACTGCTTTTGGAGGCTTTCCTCCTCCAGTGCCTCTCTTTGTTCCAGACTGCTTGGGATTCAGTCCCATATGAATTACCTGCAAGAGCCCTCTGGAAGTAAGATAGTACAGTTACGTAACAGTAGATCTTTGAGAGAGGCTCTTTCAGTAGGTAATACCTTCCCGCCCTCCATCCCCCTAGGCTTTTTCAGCTCCTTTTCCAGTGAGGGAAATATCCGCTCCTCTCTCGTCCGGCCTTTTTCTGGCCCGTGGAAAAGAACTGAAGGTGGGCATCCGGACCTCCCTTTACACCGACGTCCGCATGACGCCGGTCACCTGATGGGGAAGGTCCCTCGCCAGGACTGCTAGCTAGAAATTTTGTGAGGTCCTGCCCTGCCGCCCAGTCCTATATGTAATTACCTACTGCAAGAGCCTCTCTCAAAGATCTACTGTTACAGTAAGTTCTTACGTAACTGTACTTTCTTTGCTCTCCTTCGTCGACTGGAGATCTTCTCCCGTCAACGGGACATGATTCTGCTGTTCTCTCATCAATGGAGGCCTATTCTCTATTGAAGGAGCACTCCTGTTTGATGGGGATGCCTCTCTCGTTGACGGAACGGTTTGTTTTGCATGCCTCATCGACGGGACGGCTTCCACCGTCGCCGGAGAGGCTTGTTTCTGGTCTCTCGTCGACATGGATGATTCCACAGTCAACAGAGGAGCCTCTCCTCCTTCCCTCCCTCCTCAACAGGGATACTTCCCTTGGCGATAAGGGCCTCCCACTGTGGGTCACCCCGTGCTGAGGGTTTTGCTCCCTGCTGCCCCCACTGTCCCAGCACCTTGTTTCGGCGCCTTGGACACGACTTTTCCCGGGCCTTCAGCCCGCTGAGAGGACCCAACACTGAGTCCCTTACCCCTTTGCCAGCCCCGGACCACAAGGGTCGGAGTGCCTTCCCCCACTATTCGGGGTCAGCGGTTCCTGGGATGGCTCGCCTTCCTCCTAGCGCTGCCCTTGGGCGCCCTCCATTTCTGGACTTCCCCTCGTCACAGGTGCCGGGCATTGCCCACATTATGCTGAAGGTCCTATGGTCCATGGGCCGTGGTCCGGCCTCGTCCCGTTCACCCTCCCCTTCACCCAGTCGCCTGCGCCCGGATCTGGTACTTACCGCCTGCCCCCCCCCCCTTTATGTGGACTCCCTTTATGGAGATTCCAGGATGGGGGATCCTTTTGTGGGAGATGTTCCTGGCAGGGACCTTTCGGACCATGTGGACCTTCTCCTCCCCCAATCCGTCCTCCTTTTTGGAGGCTGCCCGCCTGAACCCCTGATCCCTCCTCTCCCCAGATCCCTCCTTCACAAGCTCATGCTGCACATCCAGCACGCTTTTGGCTTCCCTGCTGCGGATCAGGACTCCTTTCATCGGGACATGGCTGCCTACCTCGACGTTCCCGAGGGGCCTGCCACGGTTATCCTGCCTTTGATTCCTGTGTATTTTCACGTGCACTCTCATATTTGGCCTCGTCCTGCTTCTGCTCAGCCTGCCCCTCGTGGCCCTGATCAGCTCAGCTGCTGTCTGCCATGCCCTCCCTTTCCTGTCACCTGCTCCATGCGTGCTTCGATGCGGTTGATTCATCGGCCTACCTCTCGGCCTCCAGCGTCGCCCTTCGGCGCTGCGCCTGGCTATGGGTTTCGGGTTTGCCGCCCAGCATCCAGCTGTCGGTCGCCGATGCTTCTTGTTCTGGAAACCTGCTGTTTGGACCTGGTGCTTATTCCATCCTGGATTCCCTTCAGGCTTCGTGGCATACTCTCCGGTCTGTTCAGGACCTCTATCACGCCCCAGGCCCCACTCCTATGCCCCATGGGCGGGCTGCCTCATGCCCAGCCCTCACTGAGTACCTCTCAGGACCATGGTAGGGCTCGGGGTTGGGGGAAGGCTCAGTCTGCCCACCCAGTGCCCGCCTCACACAGGTAGGATCCGGCTTGTGCTCTCACAACTGCTTTTCAGAGTTTCCGCCTCCTCTTGCAGGCCACAGAGGTGCCTGGGGATCTCTTACCTTTCTGGAGGCTTGCTCCTGGAGTGGACGCTCACTCTACATGTAGATTTGATTGGAACTCCTGCTACTCTTCCTGCTGGAGCTCTTCAGTTGTTCCTTCCTCTGACCATCCAGGATGTTTTTTCCCCTGTGCTCCTCTTTCTGCTTTCTGATCCGCTGTACTTGTCTTTCTACTGGATTTGACTTTATGCCAGAACCTGTCGACCTCTGCCTCGTCAGGATGAATCACTGTGCCTGGCCACCTATAGTTCTTTCTACATCATGCCTCCTGCATGCTGTCCTCACTCACCTTTGAGCCTGTCTGCCTGAGCGGGTGTGGTTTGAGTTGACATATCTCTTCGATTTCATTCTGGTTGTCTTTGCCTAACCGTTTGCCTATCTGCCTGCACGGACATTTCTACTAAATATCATACATGTTGTCCTCCCCACGTTTGGCCTCTCTGCCAGAGCGGGTGCGGTTGCAGTTGACATATTTCCTGTGAAGTTGGCTTCTTTGGCATCGTGGACAGCTGGGTTTTGCACAGGCTCGACCGTACCCTCTGGCCCAGTTTCCAGCCTTGCTTTCCTCCCATTTGGATTTTACTGCTTGGTGATCTCCCATAAGTAATGACTTACTACAAGAGACCAGTCTGTAAAAGATAGTACAGTTATGTAAGAACTTACCGTAACAGTTGATCTTCCGAGGACTGTCTCTTGCAGCAAGTCCCCGCCTCTGTCCCCTGCCTTGTTGCCTCGGATCTACAACTCAGGACGTTGGGTGGGATCGCTGTTCTCTATTTTCTGGCCCTTGTTTACCTCGGTCAGGCCATGCTGCACAAAAGCCAGCGGTGAACAGAGGTACTCGGGGGCCACTCTTAGACACATCCACAGGAAGTGATGTGGGTAGGTGGCCCCATGGAAGACTGCTGGAAGAAACTGCCATGTGACAGTGCCACTGGTGGATACTCCCATAAGTAATGACTTATTGCAGAGACGGTCCTCGGAAGATCTCTATTACGGTAAGTTCAGACGTAATTATACTTTCCAGGAGTGGTATATGGTGTTCATCCACACTTCAGGCAGTGTTTCTTTTCCCTTTAAGGTTTGCAGGAACGTCTTCAAGCTGGCTCCTCTCACCCACCCAGGTGGTAACTCCCCTAGCACCGCTTGAGATGCCAGTTCTTGCCCACTGGAAGCAAAGTAGTGCGCAACTGCCAAGGGAGGTCGGGTGGGTCTGTATGGATGTACACCATATAGCACTCGTAGAACTACTGTTGCAGGTGAATAACCTGTTTTTTCTGTATGCCTTCCCTCTAATTCAGAGAGTACTACTCAAGCTAAAGAGATTGAGGGACAGCTCTGATACTCACTGCTCCCTTATGGCCTCAACAGATCTGGTTAACCCTGCTACAACAGCTGGCTGTGGAACCCCCAGTACCTCTGCCGCTGTGCAAGGGTCTGCTGTCACAGAAACAGAGAATCCTGGTCCATTAGAACCTGAAGTCTCTTCATCTGCACGCAGGGCTCCTGAAGACATAATTATAGCCCATTCTGGGGTTTCCCCAAAAAGTGGCAAATATTTTGGTGGCTGCCAGAAAACCGGCCACCAGGTCTTCTTACTCCATGGAATGGAAGCGATTTGCTTTATGAGCCACTTCTTACCACCTGGATCCTTTCACCCTGCCCAGTTAATCAGGTTCTAGAGTACTTGCTGTCCTTATCAGTTCAGGCCAGCGATATTCCTCCATCAAGTTGCACCTGTCTGCCATATCAGCTTTCCTTTTGCCTTTCGATCGTCATACAGCGGCTCAGCTGGAGGAAGCCCATACAATCTTGAGAGGCATTCTACATTTAAAGCCTCCAGTCCAAAAATCCAGTTCTGGGTTAGACCTATGCTTTCCCTCTTTGAAAGTGTTATTTTTGGTTGCAATCACTTTGCGCAAAGGATTTGAGCTATAGGCTGTAATGTGTGATCCTCCTTATTTGATTTGTCACAAAGACAAGGCATCTTTGCGTACAAATCCTAAGTTTCTGCCAAAGGTGGTGTCTGAGTTTACTTTAAATCAAACCATCTACCTGCCAATGTATTACCCAGATGTGCATAGAACCCTCAGGTGCTATACACACTGTACCAAGAACTGCAGGAAGTCTTCACAGCTTTTTGTTTCATTCACCCCTGAGAAAGAGGGCGCCCCAGTTTCTAAACTGTGCTTGTCCAAATGGTTAGTAGATTGTACTTTTTGTTACAGGAAATATGGTAAGGAACTTCATGGTGTGATTCGAGATCATTTCACTATAGGCAAGACTATGTCTTTTGCTTGTTGCAGAAATGTGCCTGCTGCAGAAAACTGTACAGTTGCTACCTTGAGTACTGCCCACGCCTTCACTAAACACTTCAGTCTGGACATTGTTTCTTGTCAACAAGCTGGCTTTGGCCTAGCTGTACTGCAAGGCATACTTTCATAAGCCTATATATAGGCTCCAGCCACCGAGACTGTTTACTGTTCCGTACTGCTTGGTACTCGTTCCATAGGTGTAACCTGATGAAAGAGACAGCTTCAAGGAAGATAGAACAGTTACATACTTACTGTAACAGTAGATCTTCTAGAGGTGTCTTTCATCAGTCCATGCGGTCCCATGCTCCTTCCACCCCTTTTTTGGGGCCTGCAACACTTAAGTCTTTGGGCTCTATCTCCATTGTTACATTTTCCAGCCCTCTGCTTCTCCTGGCTTGTGGGTGTTGGGTTCTCTCTTGGTTCCCTGAGGAGGTCCTCTGAGCATGATCTCCAGAGGGGAACTGAGGAGGGAAGGACTGTTGATGTCTGACATCATCATGGGCAGCCCTTGGCTGACCGCTTGCAGAAGTTTCTGTGGTCCTAAGTGCCTGGCAGCTGTAAGTTCGATAGGTGTGGCCTGATGGAAGAGATGCTGTCAAAGATCTTTTTTTTTTTTTTTTTTTAAGTACATAACTGTTGTCTTCCAGAATAACTTCCACCATTGATTACCACACTCACCCACCATCCCCCGCTCTAGCAGAGCCAGGGCCTCTGGGTAACTCACCCTGCTGTTGCTGTCTATGTTTTCTGTTGTGCTGCATACATCTCCCCAGTTGCTGCCTTTCCTATAACAGCAGCTGTTGTATAAAAAGAAAAAAATGGTCTGGGACTCAAATTGCGGCTCCCATTCTACAAAAAACAAACAAAAAAAGAAACAGCTGGGGCGATGGCCTCTTTCATGCCAACCAAAAAGCAAACAAAAACTGACTGCTGTTTTTTTTTTTCTTTTTCCTCTTTCTTTGTGTCTCTCCTTTTGCTGCCTCTAGTAATCCCTGTTAGTTGCTAAATATAACCTTTTCCCACTTTGTAATATCCAGATCTAATTTCACTCGACAGTAGCTCTGTCTGAGGATGTGTGCTGAACGCTTAGATTGGATCAGCCTAGCGATAAACTAGCCTTGGCCCAGGGTGCATCCCTGCTGGCTGCAGGAAAGGCATGTCAGTTTTTTCTCCTATGATTTTCTTCTTACTGTGCCAGGCAGTGTTTTCTTACTCTTTGCATGTTTTTCTCCTTGTGCTGACATAACTGTCAAGCCCAGCAGGCTTAGGGTTAACTGGGGAGATGAGTGCATCTCAACACCTTGGGAGGGAGCAGCCCTACAGTTCCACATGCACCAGATCTTGTTTAAAAAAAAAAAAAAAAGTTCCCCTTTTTTTGTCATGCTGCTTGCTAATTAGGAGCCATATGCCACTTTCTTCTATTTGGCACATTTGTACCATCTCATTTACAAGGGGTTCCCAACTTTTTTGCATACCACTCTTGACTGCCTGATACTGATGTTTACAGGTCTGTTGTCTTAATATCACAGCCCTCTACTGGCTAGGGTCGTAGTGTTGAAGTTCTGGCTCCATACCCAGCTACCTCGCTGTTACACTTAGTGTGCCCTTTTCTCTCTGTCTAGAGGTTGGTAGTTCAGTTTTAATTTGTTGTTCCTTTATTTTCCTGTATCCTTTTCCATATCTCTTTGGGCTAGGGAGTTTCTCAAGCCCTTGTTTTATTTCCTCACTTTGTTTCTCTGTTCTGGCGAACAAAAGTGAGGTTGGTGGAGGAGCTGGCAATGGTTATTGGCTGGCATGCGGCACCACGTGCAGGTGCACAGGTGCCATACACAGTAGCTGCTGCCGGCCCTCTGGACAAAGCTTTGCTCTCACTGGGTCCTAGTGTCTGCAACCCAGACTCATAAGTGGTAACGGTGAAGATATTCTGGAAGATAAACTGATCTTACTTCGAGGGTATCTCTTGCAGCAGGCCGCACCATGTGGACTTAGCCACCAGGCACTGGGCTCACACATAAACTTTCTAGCTAGCAGTCTAACCAGCGGGGGCGCCCACCACCAACATCACCCAATGACGCTCAGTCAACCCTGTAAGAGTGGACAGCCCCACACCCTCCCCAGCTCATCACCATTTATTCATACTGCTGGGTTTCAAGCCAGAGGTGCTGGGACCCTGCAGAGCCAAAATCTTCAGGAGGCCAGCGCCAAGGTACAACTGCGCATGCACAGTGCCTCAAGGCTATCTCAGCAGCGACCCTCCAGCTGTCTGTTACTTTTTTCCCGCCATTGCGTGCACATCAGCGATTAAGTCACTCGTTTGACAGGAGTCAGATTTTCATGTCTATACAACATTGTTTAGTTTATTCAGTTTAGTCTTTATTGTTTTCTGTAGTTTATGTGTATATTTAATGTTTTTTATTTTTCCTCTCAGCCCTACCCACCATGGACAGTAATGGTAGGTAGGGAGTCTCTGTTGGAAGGCTACCCCGGCAGCTGGGCTGCATCCAGTCTGGTGTTTGGGAGGGAGGACAGCCTTCCTGCAAACACTAAAAGAAGCGGGCCCATTTCCGATCCCTGTCGGGAACCCGGCACCGCTCCACCTTGAGTTCTTCCTGTTCCCGTCAGAAGGGGAAGAAACGGCACCGCTCGAGGTCACCCTCTGGAATGTCAGACGAGAGGTCTTTGGCATCCGTTGGAGGGGGAGGCCTTCCCCAGCTCTGACTGGTTCCCAGATGGCCTCCAACCATGGTCACTCGGAATCTCTGCACCGGAGCCCCTCTCTGTCCTCTTTCAGGGTTTCCGGTGAGCAGTTTCACCTCTGGGCTGCTCTTATTGCGCAGTGGGTACAGCATGTGGCCCATTTGCCTTCTGTGGATCCAGTGCCTGGGCATTCGAGCCTAAGTGCCTCGGACTTGCGACTGGGGTCTTCGGATCAGGTGGAGCATTCGGCACCTGCAATAGATTTCCCTCCCTTGCCGGTGTCTGCGCCACTAACACCGGTTCGATGTGCCTACCCCCCTCACTGTTCTCCATCTCAGGGACTGGCACAGGAACCATCCCTGGCTCCTTCTTCCCTCATGGCTAGTCTGAGTTCTAGGGTGGTGCCAGATCCGGCACCAGTTGTTGCTTGGTTTTCCTGTTCCCAGGCCTGGTCTTGGTCTGTTGGGCTCCACTCCACTTCCTCCCCCACCCTCTGAGGGATATGTGGAATAGGACGAGTCCGACACAGACCTCATCATTTGTTAGGAAGGGGATGATGACTCTTTCTACAGCTTAGACAGTAAGCTGGTTCTTCCTTCTTCTGCCCCGCAAGAGGACCTTTCCTTTCAGTCCTTGTTAAGGAATTTGCAGACAACCTTGGCTCTTCGGAGTTCTACCTTAGACCAAAGAAGGCTCATGCGTCTGGAGTAGCTCCATGTTCCCAATATTCTTGTGAATCTCCCCAGATATGCCTCCTGTCCCCCCAGCCTTTGAGACTCTAAGCTGTGTGAGCCAGGCTTGCCACTATCCCTCTGTGTGCAAGTCCATAGATTGGAAATATGTCCCTCCTAAAGAGAGACCTATCCTGGCTTGCAACCAGTGGCAGATGCTATGGTTATTCAAGCAGAGAATGGCAAAGCTGTCTTACCACAGGAAGTGACGTACACCCTAATAATAGGAATCTGCAGATAGACACTATGGGAAAGAGAGCTTTCACAGCAGCTATGCTGGGCATGAATAGCCAGCTATCAAGCACACTCTTCTCAGTATGAGTATGTTCTCTGGTCCTTTCTAAAGTCATTAGCAGAGAGTCTCCTGGAGTCTGACTCCAAGTCTAAGATCGTCAAAACCATAACCGTATATAGAATCCAATAGCCATCAGCTGAATGCAGCTACGGATGCCTTCAACACCATTTCCAGAGCAGCCGCCGCTGGAATCTGTATTAGGAGACATTCCTGGCTCAGGACATCGGGGTTTTCCTTGGATGCCCAGCAGCAAGTTCTGAATGTCCCCTTTGACTGTGCTTATTTGTGTGGCCAGCAAGTGTAACAAGCCCTAGAGGCCTCCCAGAAAACCAGGCTAACCATCAGAACAGCCTGACGGACTCCTGCAGCCCCTCAGAGAGGCTGGAACAGTCCCGTTATTTCGTAACAGGCAGCTCTTTTGAGGAAGGGGCAGAGGAGCTCCAAACAAACACCAGTTTTCGCAACCACAAAAGAAAGCACAACAGAAGGCACAGGGCCTGAAAGCACCCAGTGCCAGCCTCTTGAGAACCCATCCACCGTTCCGCCTCAGTTGGCCAAGGTGGACCTCTCCTTGGCAGTGGGAGGCCTTCTGTCCCAATTTTACAGCCAGTGGAAGACCGTTACCACAGACAAGTGGGTTCTAAGGATAGTTTGAGAGGGATACTCTCTCAATTTTGTGGAGATTTCCCCAGACCTTCCACCCAACTGGCAACATATGATGTCTGCCGCTCAGTTAGATCTTCTCACATCAGAGATTACGGGCCTTCTCAGAAACAGGGCAGTGGAAGTAGTTCCCCAGGCAGAGCGAAACACGGGTTTCTACTTCCATTACTTTCTGGTTCCAAAAAAGAGAGGGGGCATGTGTCACATTTTTGATCTCAGATAGCTGAACAAGTACTTGTACTGCGAGAAGTTCAAGATTGTCTCCACGGGGACACTCCTACCACTTTTCAAGCGAAATGACTGGTTGGCATCCCTAGATATGCAGGATGTCTGCCAGCATGTTCCAGTTCACCCAAACCACTACAAGTTCCTTTGCTTTGTGGCCTTGGTTCAACACTGCCAATTCAGAGTCCTGCCCTTTGGGCTCTCCACGGTGCCTCGAATCTTTCTGAAGTGCTTTGCAGTTCTCGCAGCACACCTTCAAAAGCTCTGCATTCCGGTAAGTCCCTGCCTGAATGACTGGCTTTTACAAAGCCCGTCAATAGAAGAGACAGAGATGGCAGTCTCAACAGCATCTCAGTTTCTGACTTCCATAGGAGTGCTGCTAAACTTGGAAAAATCGCAGCTTCAACCTTCACAGCAGCTCCTCTTCATAGGGGCCCTCTTAGACACCACAGAGGTGAGGGCCTTTCTCCTGGAGGACAGGAGAAACGACATTCTTCTGATGGCTCACTTCATCAGGGAAAAGCAATCCTGTAGAGGCTTCCTCCATGAAGCAGATGTTGGACCTCATGGCCTCTTCTGTCTTCACAGTGCCTCATGAGAACCACTCAGTGAATGCTCAGCACACAGTGGTCCCTCACATCACATCCTCAGTCCTACCCCATCAAAGTGACGGAGCCTCTGTGCCGCTCACTGGCATGGTGGACACTAGAGGACAAACTATGTCACGGTCTCCCCTTTTGTCCACCAGAATCTCAGATAAACCATCACTACAGATTCATCTCTTCTCGGCTGGGGAGCCCACTGCCAAGACCATCGCACTCAGGGCTTGGACCCAGGTGGAATCGCACCTCTACATCAATGTTCTAGAAATGAAGGCAGTCCTCTGTGCCCTCTGAGCTCTAGAGGATGTTGTCACTCACAAGGTGATCGTCCTTCAGACGGACAACAAGACAGTGATGTATTACATCAACAGGCAAGGAGGAGCGCGCTCTGACCCTCTCTGCAGAGAGGACATGAGGGTATGGGAGTGGTGCCTCGACTACAGTGCTCCGATTCAAGCAGTGTATCTGCCAGGAACTCAGAACGAACTGGGGACCATCTCAGCAGAATGGAAGCAGATCCTCATGAGTGATCCTTAGTGCCAGACATCGTGCAGTCACTCTTCGATGAGTGGGGTACTCCAAACCTGGACCTTTTTGCGTCCCCACTCAATGCAAAATTGCCTAAGTACTGCTCCAGAAATCCAGAACATGGCGTTTTCTGTCTGGATGCATTCAGACTGCTGTGGACAGATTGTTTTCTGTACACATTTTCTCCTCTTCCCTTAGTTCAGAAGGTCCTGCTCAGTCTGGAAATGCATGGAGGCACCATGATTCTCATTGCACCATTCTGGCCTCAGCAGATCTGGTTTCCCTTGATCAACAAGGTATCAGTGGTGCCTCCAAGGCAACTGCCTCTTCGGACATACCAGCTGACACAGGGGTCCCTGGTCCATCCCAGCCTGTGTACCCTTCATCTCCATGCCCGGCTTCTGAAGATCTATTGCCGCAGGTCCTGTTTTCCCTCCCTCCTTCCCCTTCTCGGTCTTTCTTTCTTTGTGCCTTCCCCTCCCTTTGGAGGGGAACCGTCTGCTTCCTTTCCTTTCTAACAGTTACCTCAGCTTACTCCTCAGTTCTCCTAGCAGGTTCTGCTTTAGGTCTTTGTTGGGAGAACTGAGGAGGGTGTGGGGGCTGCCCACTCTTCTAGGGTTGGCTGATGTCGATGGGTGACATCAGTGGTGTGTGGTCCCCTCTGGTAGACTGCTAGCTAGAAAGTTTCAATGTGATCCTTGTGCCTGGCAGCTAAGTCCTATTGGTGTGGCCTGCCGAAAAAGATCCTCTCAAAGATCTACTGTTACATAAGTTCTTATGTAACTGTACTTTATGGTAAGTACATAACTCATTTTTCAAAGATCACCAGTTATGGCAAATGCATAACTTATTTTTTATGGGGTCCTACTGGCTCCAGCACAAAGACCAAAGAGTGGAGAACTCTGGAGGAGACTGACTCTTTGGGCTCCATTATTTGCTGTGTTATTGTGATGTGCGCTACTATTTTTTAGGAACTGAGCTGAGACCACCAAGCTCGTTTCACATGAGACCAAGATTCAGACATGCGTCACCAGTATTGAAAGTCCATTGTATTACTCACTGCACTACTTTCTCATCACTAATGTTTGGCTTTGTTTTGTTTTTGTCAGTGCAAAGAAAGAATGCGACCAGTCAAAGCTGCTTTGAAACAGCTGGACAGACCAGAGAAAGGTCTTTCTGAGAGAGAACAGCTGGAGCACACAAGGCAGTGCCTGATAAAGATTGGAGATCACATCACAGAGTGTCTGAAGGAGTACTCAAATCCTGAACAGATCAAGCAGTGGAGAAAGTATGTTATTCCAATGTCTGCATAAACAAAAAAAAATGGTCTTAATTCTAACCGACTGAATTAGAACAGCCAGTCGAGCTGATGCATCATCAACATGTGAAAAATGGTGCCTGTGTGTTCCATGGTTAAGTCTTTAGATCTTACTTCGAGATACAGCTCTTGCAGCAGGTTACACCATTAGGACTGAATCCGGCAGGTGCCAGGACCCCATGGAAATTGTCTAGCTAGCAGTCTTCAGCGGGGACCGCCTCCGGCGTTGGTCCCGTCGCCGTTGAGGGAGTAGTACATAAGAGAGGTGGTACCCCCATAATCCTCAGTTCTTTTCCGCCGTCAACATCGCTAGTATCGGCCCTTCGGGTCTCCCTTCTAGCGCAACGACCATTAGAACTATGACAATTACCTGCTTTTCGACTTTGACTCAACTGATGTCCCTCTCCAACAACTTCTTTAGAGGGTCACCACAAGTGTGCCTGCATCAAACAGATCCCCTTCAAGGATCCATATTCAGCCTGCATGCACTGCCTAGGCCCGGAACACGACACCAAGGCCTGCTCCTTCTGCCAGGGCTTCAACAGTCACACCAGGATCCGCCGCCAGAAGGCCCTTCAAGCATTTTTCCTGGAGGAGAAACTGAAAATTATGGACAAGGAACCTTCCTCCCAGGGGGAGTCTTCGGGTAAAACCCACAAGCACCAGGAAAAGGAAAGATCCAGGTCTCCTGCGAGGGTCTCAGATTCCCGGAGCTCCAGCTCGAAATCGGACGGCTCTCCCTCCAGGGCTCGGTCGCAACCTCCCCGCTCCTCTTCTCTTCAGCCTCTGAAGACTTCCAGGCCATCTGCCTCTTCCACTCCTTCTAAGGCTCCTCGCAAGTCCAGGGAGCGCCATAAATCTTCCCGCCGCGGGACACCGACGCCAGGTCAGTCTCCAGCCTCCACTTGGTTCGGACCTGGTTCCCGCAAAACCAAAGACCTGACGCCCTCAAACGGACGCCGGACCAACGCCGGCCCACCCGACGGCCAAACACTACCGGGCGCCGCCAGACCACCTTGCCACAGCCAGGCGTTTCGCCAAGACGTCGGCCAGAGACCAATGCCGCTACTCCCGAGAAGAGGACCGCACCACCGCCGCTGGCGGACACCGGTCAGAAGGAATCATCTGAGGAGGACGCAACACAGCCTGAGGACCAGGCGGGCGACACGGGACGCCGGGCTCCCATGGGAACCTTTCCCGGAGTGGAGACCCCAGGGACCCGACCGCGACAGGCCATCTTCGGGTATGAATCTGGCAGAGGTAAAAGAACTTTTTACCTTCTGGTTGGACACCATCAAAAAAGATGTGGTCACCACACGTCCGATTCCGCCTCCACCCACTCCTTCACCGCCTACGCCCCCTCCTCCACCTAGGGGGCCCATAGGGCGACCGCCAACCCCCAAGGAGCAGACACCACCTCCTCAGAGCAGATCTTCGGAAAGGAGAAGACCTCCCTCTAGATCCCCCTCAGGGTCACCCAGCCCCAAGAGACCCAGATGACGCTGGTACACTCCGTCTGGGGAGGATTCCAGATCTGACACTTCAGAGGTCTCCGGATCAACTTCTGTCAGCATTCCCTCTCCGGACCCACACGACCTACCCAGGTCTCCTCCGGATGAGACCTCTTTCGTGGAGATCATGAGGCACATCCAGGAGAACATGCGGTGGGATGCTGAAGAGCTTGACCCCAAGAGACAACTTCTTGCCCGCTACCTTCGGCAGAAAGACCCGAAGCCTGTGGTAGTGCCGCCCTTGGTGGATACCTTTGAGGACGTCACCAAGGCTGCCTGGAAACGTCCGCGACTTCACTCCCGCGGTGCCAAGAAGGCTGACCCCTATACAAGGCCCCTAGGGAGGACCAGTATCTGGCAAACCATCCTCTGGCTGACTCCTGGTCATCACTGCCTCGCATGACGGTCTCAGAGACCTCAGCATTTGAGCACACAGCCACGGACCAGGAATCCAAGCAATTGGATGTCCTGGGTAGGGCTTGCTCTGTGATCGCGACTTGCGCCATTAGGTCACTGAATTACCTCACCCACATGGTTCAGTTCCAGAATGCACTGTGGGAGTAGGGACAGGACCTGGTCGAGAAGATGCCCGATGGCGACCACAAGGAGGAGCTCCTGAACCTCCTCTGCACGGGTTCGGATGTGGGGACCCAAGTGCTGCGGACTCTTCAGCCAGAGCTGCAGCCTCAGGCATGTGTCTCCGGAGACACTCTTGGCTCCGTGTCTCCGGCTTTACCCCGGATGTCCAGAAGAACATCCTGGACGTCCCTTATAACAGCGAGGTCCTCTTTGGTGAAGCCTCCGAGAGAGTAATCACCAAGCTCCAGGACGCAGGGAAGGCAGTCCGATCTGTACAAGCTATGTACAGGTCTCGGCCTAGTTCCTTTCGTAGGAACCAGAGCCGTTTCCGTGGCTGGCTACAAAGGCAACAGCAACGTTCCGGCCAGCAGCAGAGGGGCACTTTCACCTGCAAGGCCCAGGCCAAGTCATCACCAGGCAGAGGCCAACGATTTTCAAAGTCGGCCCAGCCTGCCGGATTAAACGCTGACACAGCATGACTCCTTCAGTGGCCCCGCCCTCCTCAGGATCAACGGGAAAAGAAAGTCGGGGGTCGCATCGCACGCCACTTCCCAGGATGGCAATCAATCACCACCGACAGGTGGGTTCTGCAGCTGGTCAAAAAAGGCCATTATATAGAATTTGTAGGCAGTCCACCTACAAGACCTCCCGTGCTTTCCCGATATTCTGGTCAGCAGGCCCTGCTCATATAGCAGGAAGTGCTTGTGCTTCTGGAAGAAGAAGCCTTAGAACATGTCCCACAGAACCAGAGAGGACTAGGGTACTATTCTCACTTCTTCCTGGTTCCAAAGAAAACAGGGGACCTCCGTCCAATACTGGACCTCAGCGACCTCAACCTTTCGGTCGTTTACAAACGCTTCCGCATGGTGACCCTTCCGGGCCTAATTCCCATGCTGAAGCAGGACGCTTTTCTGGCGTCTTTGGACATGCAGGATGCCTACCTGCGTATTCGATTGCTCAGGCGCACCGGAGGTTCCTGCGCTTCGAGTTTCAGAGCCGCCATTATCAGTTGTGAGCTCTTCCCTTCAGACTGTCATCGGCACCTCGCGTATTCACGAAGTGCATGGCGGTCATAGCAGCGTCTCTGAGGAGACAGGGTCACTACGTGTTCCCATACCTGGACGACTGGCTTCTCATGGCGCTCCAGGAGACCCTGATGATGGCTATTCACTGCACCCAGTCCCTTTTTCAATCACTGGGTATTCTCATCAACTATGAGAAGTCACTCCTGGTGCCATCCCAGAAACTGCAGTTTATAGGAGCAGTTCTGGACACCATCAGAGGGGAAAGCCTTTCTTCCCTCGGACAGAGTGGAACACATCAGATCTCTCATCAGGGACCTGTCGGTGATGAAGACCGTCCCAGCCAGACTGGTCCTTCGCCTGCTCGGACACATGGCTGCGGCCATTGCGATAGTCCCGCTAGCCCGTCTCCACATGCAGGTAACCCAGTGGATGCTACGGGTGCAATGGGACCAAACGCAAGACCATCTGCAGCATCCAATCCAGATCACGAAAGCCATAATTCGAGATTGGCAATGGTGGCTAAATCCAGGGAACCTCTCTGCGGGGTTCCCTTCCCAGCGCCGTCCCCGACTGTGACCCTCTCCACAGATGCCTCAGGGCTAGGGTGGGGAGCACATCTAGACAGTGTTCGGTCTCAGGGCCTGTGGACAGCCCAGGAGTCTCACCTCCACATCAACATCTTGGAAATGAGGGCAGTCCTTTATGCTCTGCAGGCCTTCCAGTTGGAGATTCCACTGGGTACACTTGTCACTTCTGCTTCAGACAGACAATACCGCGGTGATGTACTACCTCAACAAACAGGAGGCACTCACTCGTACCCGCTTTGCAGGGAAGCCATGAGAGTGTGGGAGCGGGTATTGCAACATGGCGCAAATCTAATTGCAGTACACGTTCTAGGAGTGGACAACACCATCGCAGACAGCCTGAGCCGCTCTCAGGCCAGAGTCCATGAATGGGAACTCCTACAGGAGGTGGCAGAGGATCTGTTTCACAGATGGGGTACTCCAGAGTTGGACCTTTTCGCGTCCCCATCCAACGCAAAACTGCCCAGTTTTGCTCACTAGATCCAGGGCCTGGTGTTTTCTGGCAAGACCCGTTGTCCCTCTCCTGGGCAGGCAGATTCCTCTATGCCTTTCCTCCTTTCCCATTGATCCAGAGAGTTCTATTAAAACTTTGCAGGGAGCAAGCGATTCTCATTCTGATCGCACCCTTCTGGCCCAGACAAATTTGGTTCCCCCTTTTACAGCAGCTGTCCCGGGAACCTCCAGTTCCTTTGCCAATCAGCTCCCATCTATTGTGTCAGGAGGCGGGTTCATTGGTCTATCCGACCTCGCTTATTGAACCTGCACATTGGCTCCTAGAGACATAGCCTTGATGCGATCTGGGTCTCGGAAGTGGCAGGCGTACTCCTGCCACCAGAAAACCAGCTACCGACGCAACTTACGCCATGAAATGGCGTAGATTCTGTTTGTGGGCTCAAGCGCGTGGTGTTCCGCCATTAGACTGTCCAGAAAAGCTGGTTCTGGACTACCTGCTTTCCCTCTTCCACTCTGGACTGGCTTACTCCTCGATTAAAGTGCACCTTTGCGCAATTTCTGCTTACCATGCCCCCATAGGCCATCGGACGGTGGCCCAGCTGGACACTACTCGTGCCTTCTTAAGGGGCATCCTCCACCTTAGGCCTCCCATCAGATCCAGTCCCTCCTTGGGACTTACCCTTTGTCCTGGAGCAGCTCACGCTGCCACCCTTTGAACCAGCCGTGGATTGCGAGCTACGTTTTCTCTCTTGGAAAACGTTATTTTTAGTTGCTGTTACTTCGGCCAGAAGGATTTTGGAATTGCATGCTCTTATGTGCAAAGAGCCCTATTTGGTTTTCCACCAGGACAGTGTATCCCTTAGGACAAACCCAAAGTTTCTGCCTAAAGTGGTCTCAGCTCTCACCCTTAATCAGGATATCGATCTACCAGTGTATTTTTCAAGGTACTCTAATCGAGGAGAAGCCCTTCTGCACACCCTAGACGTGCATAGATGCCTCAGATACTACCTGACCAGAACTAAACAGCTCCAAAAGTCGGACCAACATTTTCGTCTCCTTCGCTCACAGGATGAAAGGCGCTCCTGTCTCCAAGCAGTCACTCTCTAGGTGGCTCATCCAGTGCATCACTTTCTGTTATGATAAGCGTAATAACCCTTACCGGGCACGGTCAAGGGTCATTCCACAAGAGGGGTGGCTGCTACTTTGCGGCGTTAAAGAACGTCTCCACCTCAGCTATTTGCGTGCAGCTACTTGGAGCTCTGTGCATACCTTTATCAAGGCATTACAGTCTGGACATCTCGCCAGTGAAGGCGAGGTTCGGTCTGGCCCGTCCTTCAGGGACTTCTGTCCTGAGCTCGAGTTTCTGAGGCCTTGCCTTTCCTCCTCTATTGGTGCACATGATTGCCACTACTGTTTGGAAATCAGTCCTATTGGTGTAACCTGCTGCAAGAGCTGTATCTCGAAGTAAGATAGTACAGTTACGTAAGAACTTACCGTAACAGTAGATCTTCGAGAACAGCTCTTGCAGCAGGTACCTTCCCGCCCACCATCACCCGTTGGAGGTAGGTCGTAGTCAAGCACCCATCTTATTGGATGGAACATTCCTATTCACTAGGTTTTGCCCTCTGGTGGCGGATCCTTGGTCTCCTCTTCTGATGTCATCTAGCGGCCGGGAGTCTCCGGCGGGAGAACTGAGGATTATGGGGGGGCCGCCTCCTTATGTACTACTTCGACATCTGTCCCCGCTTCGGAAGACTGCTAGCTAGAAAATTCTGTGGGTCCAGGGCGCCTCGGGTCGGCTTCAGTCCTAATGGTGTAACCTGCTGCAAGAGCTGTTCTTGAAGATCTGCTGTTACGGTAAGTTCTTACGTAACTGTACTTTACCTTTAAAAGAGTGATCACCTCAGATGGAGCACGGACTAATTCAGCAGAGAAGTCCTAAAGATTTATTGTTTTACAAAGTTAAAATTATTTAGTTATACATATTTGTCTTCTAATATGTGTTTCAGTGCAATTTTATCTGTTTCTGTATTTTACATGGTTCCCAACAGTTCTGAGAACCGTGGCCTAGGCCACAAAGACGCTTTTGTCATGGTGACTGTGGTGGAGTTCACAGTTAAGTTGAACAGCCTTGCAGTTCTGATTTGATGGTTCTGCTTTGTGTAAATTATTTTAAAGTTCTTGTTCTTTCTTTTTCCTGGAACGTCATGCTGCTTTCTTGATGCAAAATGTCTGTGATCAAGTGTTAATTGTTAGACGACTGTGATCAATGATAAAGTGGTTTTGCCCAGTTTTCAAGCACTTTCTATCTGGTTTTGGCCCACAACAACTGTGATCAAGTAGATTAAACTAGTCGGAAGACAACAGTAGTTGATATAATTTTACCGTCTCTCAACGACTGAGGTCAGAAACTTTACTGTGGTGTGTTTTTCTGGTCTCCTGGCTGGCTCAGAACAAAAATAGAAGTCTAAAAACATAACTGTGCCCACTGGTTTCAAGAAGTGCCAAAAATGTGTGCACTCTTTACCCAAGGCAGATGGGCATTCAGAGTGCTACAGGTGTGACCTGTGCAAAGTTATTTGTCCTTATACACAGAAAATGAGACAAGCTAAAGGCAACTGCTGTCTGCTCCAGCTCTCTGTATATATTAAAGCATTTTCCCCTCACCACATGGGTGACCCAGGTTCGAGACAAAGTCTATGTCACTGGGGGCTAGCCAGAGGGGAGGAGGAGTGAACATCTCGGAGGACATTCTCCAGGGAGGCAGCGTAGTCCTGCTGCAGCATAATACTGCCACCTGGGTGACCACACACTATTCTGATTCGTGCAGTCAGAAGTAAAAACTCACAGAGCAGTAACAAGTTTTCTTTTGATGGATTAGAACAACCAGTCAAACGTCCCTTGTAGGATAAGGTAATTTGGTTCTTCAGAATCACTTAATAATTTACATCTTGAGCTTTTAATGATTGTTGTAGCTTGTTCAGTGTTATTAAAAACTGCTTTTTTGTAATGACTATAATTAGAACATTTTTCAAATTGGGTATTGGAACTCCTTGCCTCTTCAGCTCAAAGGTTTAATGATAAAATGGTGCGAGACTCAAGATCAGCACAGTAGGAGTGAGCATCTTTGAAAGAGATTCTAAGTTCCAGGGCACCTTTACTCACACAGAGATTATGCGTAAACTGTATTGGCTATAATCCATTAGAAGAATACTTGTTTCTACAGTTAATTTTTCCTGTTGGACCACAAACCCCTGTTAGAGTACTTGTTTCTTGTATTTAGAGTGATGTGTATGTATTGATCTTTGTTTAACAGACTAGAATGTGTTTCGCAAACAGGAACATCTAGATCTTCCAGGAATCAATCCTCACCATTGATTCCCACTAGTGGGTTTGAGCTGGAGATGCTAGGACCCCATGGGAGCCAAAACCATTCAGAGGGCTGGTGTCAAGGTAAGCTGCACGCATGCATGGTTCCACAAGACTGAACTTGCAGGCACAGGCTTACCTCGGCACCAGCCCTCAACTGCCTCAGTTCCTTTTTTGCCCCTCCGTTGAGTGTGCATCAGTGACGTCACCTGCCAGGAGTTAGAACAAAAGTAATATTCCGTCTGTTTCTTCCCAACCCTACCGTGCACACATCAGTGGTCTCTTTGAGGAAAAAACAATGCACACACCTGGTTATATTTTAGGCTGAAAATTTATTTTGGTGCAAAGCTTTCAAAAACTGCTCGTCAGAAAGCCCTCACATCAACAGTCAGAGGCCATGAAGGATGATGAGCCTGTAGAGGCAAGCTGCTCTGGCAGCAGGGCCGTGTCTGGTCCACTTTCCCCATCTGAGAGGAGAAGGGTTCTGACCACGGGCAGTCCCATGCCCGGGAGGAAGGACAGCCCTCCAAGAAGCACAAAAGAAGCCAGTCCAATCCAAGCTGGGGTCCCAGTACCACTCAGCCTCGACCTCTTCCTTTCCCCTCAGGAAGTGGAAGAAACTGCACTAATTGAGATTGCCCTTTGCAAAGTCTGCCACAAGATCTCCTGTCTCTAGGGACTGTAGGACCTCTGATTTCAGGAAATTGGAGTCTCAGGCCCTGAGACCTCCTCTGTCTACAGGTGGGGACTCCGGTGAGCAGTTCCACCATTGGGCAGCTTTTATGGAACAGTGAGTGCAGTGTCTGGCCCGTGTGCCTCTGGCAGCGGATCCAGTCAGTGGCTCTTCAGGGCCAGTGGGACAGGAGCCACAGGCAGAGCAGTTGGGCTGGGTAGACATTTGGCTGCAGCAACAGCCCCTGGGTCCTTGCTGGTGACCATACTGCTGACTCCTGTCCCATTGGCATCCCCCCTGTGCTGTGCAGGGATGGGACTGGATGTGGTGCTGTTGTTGGTCACTCTGGTGCCAGCTTGGTCGTCGATGCTAGGTCTTGTTTGTGGCCGGTTCCCGTGCATGATCCAGCCCCATGATCCCTTCAGCACCTCTAACAGCTCATTGGAAATAGGATTGGTCCCGAAAGACAGGAAGAGGGCAGATGTCCCACTTCACAAAAGTGGTAGCAGGGAAGAGACTGGCAGTTATAGGCCAGTCAGCCTGACTTCGGTGGTGAAAAAGTGAATGAAATCGCTGCTGAAAGAAAGGATTGCAGAACATGTGGAATCCAGTGGGTTATAAGACCTGAGGCAGCATGGATTAATTGGGGGTGTGGGGTGGATCACGTCAAACAAATCTAATAGATTTCTTTGACAGGGTGACCAAGGAACTAGATCAGGGTGGAGTGGTGGACTTTGTCTACCTAGATTTCAGTAAGGTGTTCGACACTCTTCCATGTAGGAGACTAGTAACTAGCAAGCTGGGTGGCTTAGGAGTGGGTCCAAAGGTGGTAAACTGGGTAGGCAAGTAGTTCGGGGATAGGCGGCAGAGGGTGGTGATAAACTGAGTTCACTTCAAGGAAAGGAGGGTGACCAGCAGGGTGCTTCAGGGATCAGAGCTGGGAACAGTACTCTTTAATGTCTTTAAAAGTGATGTTGCAGAGGAGCTAGAAGGGAAGGTCTGTCTCTTTGTTGATGACACCAAACTCTGCAATAGGGTGGGCACTCCAGGGTGGTGGAAAGGATGAGCAGTGACCTGAGAGAACTTTAGGAGTGGTCAGGGGTATGGCAGTTGGGTTTCAGTGCGAAAAAGTGCAAAATAATGCACTTTGGGCACAGAAACCCAGAGATTCTTTTTTATTTTATGTCAAGAGTTATCCTGTCAACATCTCTCTTCTGTTGCCGCTGCTGCAGAAAGAAGATTGCTCATACTGATGAACACTCTGTGTGTCTGCTGGCTTGGGCCAGATCACCAAGTCTCCAACAGTGAGCTCTGCCAAAAATTCCCAAAAAGGACAGTGATTGGGACCTCTCCCCCCGGCAGCAGTCCCGATCCCAGATGGGCTGTCCTCCTTACTTTAGGGGTTCGTAGTCGGCTATGCCGACATATAAATCCACTGTTTAGGCTTTTATGTTGTCAGGAGGTCTTATCCTCACTCTCAGGTTCTTGGCAGTAATGGGAATGCAAGGAATCACAGAGACGTTGCATAAGAGTAATAAACTTGTTTATTACTACCAAAAGGATAAATCACAGTTGCCATAAGTAGTTCTTACCAAGTATGATCAGGGAGCCAATGCTAAGTGTTCCCTGTAGGTTTCATAGGTAGATCTGAGCACTTTGAAGACCAAAGTCCATTTGGCTCACCATGTCATCAGCTAATATCCTGTTATATTTTACTGAGTAGGTAAAGAGTCAAGGAGTGTTTAAAAGCTAGAATTGTTTGGCAACTTACCACATCAGTAGGTAGTTTATTCCATAATTACACCACCCTTAATGAAAACCAAAGCTTTCTAGTTAGCTTATTAAATTATCACATTTTAGCTGTAGCATGTGGGATCTTGTGTTATAAATCTGATCTCTAAGATCAAGGCCCAGTAACTCCCACAGTTGATAATCAGACAAAGCCCGATATACCAGGCACATGTCTCCTCTTAATCTACAATACTCCAAGGAAAAAAAAATAACATTTTTTCAACCTGTCTTCATATTGCAAGCTCTAGACATCCCTTATTTTTCTTGCCACCCTTCTCTGTATCCTCTCAATTGCATCTATACCTCGAGGAATCTCCGTGTTTCTTGGGGTCTCCGAGGTAGAAGACGTAATGTCTTACATTATATACCTATGACAATTACTATGGTTACCATAGGATAGAAACATTTCTAGTTACAGAGATGAGCCCTATTGGCTAAATTAGAGGTGGCTCCACAGTCCAAGATAACATTATACAATTCTGTAGTAGTCATCATTTTGTAAAGACAAAGGAAGTATAGTTGTACATATAGCAGGGTAGTAGTACAAATCACCAAAAGTGGCAATGCCGACTGTATATCATAATCATTACAAGGACACAGATGTCCTAACATCTTATAAGCAAGAAATACATATGTGTATTAGAAAGTAAAGTGTATACAATAATGTGCATACATATCCTGACATCTACTCTTGTACTGTAGATGTCCTATGACCTATATATTAGTATAACGTATACCTAAGTGCTAGCTGTCTACGGTGTACCTCTGGGGGTACCAATAAGGGTGCAGGGACCTTGTGTAACGTTCCCCCTTTGTTGTCTCTCAAGGCAACACAGCAGAAATATGGAAATGAATAGAGAGCAGGGGTCGCCATAGACCCAATGCACAAGCTCTGTAAAGGAACTCCAGCTGCTCATGGTATTAACGAGTGTGCTGCCGTAGGCAGCAAAGCATAATAGGAAATATCAAAATGCTTGTATAATAACAAAACCTTTAAATGTATTTCTAACCAAGTGTTAGTTAATGCACTGTTCATATCACAATCATTAATAAGTGCAAGGACAGCTTCATTAGCTTTAGTAATATTATTGCTGATGTGGATGAGAGGAGTATCTTTCCTCTCTAAAACTGATTTTAATGTCAATGTAAGGGGTCTATTGTGTACATATTAAAATACGATAAATACTCAGGGTGAGCAGATAATCAGGGTTACCATCAGTGATATCAGTGTCCATAAGAGGGATGGGGATTATAACAGTATGTCCAATAACTGCTTTCTGATGAGGGACAAAGCAGAAGTTGGGGCTGTCTGTAATACATGTCTGCATTCCGTAAACATAAGATTTCATATTTGTGACCACACAATACACCCCATCAGAATTATATTGCATTTTAACGGTGGGGAGTCTCCATTTTTGCAGCTGTACCGGGCAGGTGTAAGTTGTCTTCGAAATCCACGTTGACAGGCAATGACCCTTCTGTCGATAAGATGGGTAACGCTTGTCTGGAGCCAGTGTTGAGTCTGAAAAGTCTGTGCCATTGGTGCTGATGTCATCGTCCATGGAAAAGGACCAATCAATACTGTCGGGAGAATAACCACATACAGGCTTAATAACATCAAATACATCACATCGACACAAGTAAATATATCCCTTCTTTGCACAGCAATCTGTGTGCCGGGTGACCCAGGCGTCCAGGATAGGATGGAAGACCAGTAGAGGAGGCAAGTCGAGGTGGTGTTTGTAGATATCTTCATCACGGTGCCCAATAGAGTGAACAGTTGCAAGTTTATCGAATAAAGCTGTAGTAGGATCAAAACATGGTAAGGAGACGGTAAAAGAAACACACATTGTATCCATAATGGACCATTTAGAAGTAAAACATGGACCAGTGTTAGGGTGCCTGGTCACAAAACCCAAATTTCTAGCTGTGGAAAGTGGAATGGTTAGAGTTTGTTGCATACACAGTGCAATACAGCTAGGAGTTTTACACCGTGGACAGTACCATTTAGAAATGCGTCTGTCATGAATGATATCGGGATCCTTCCAGATTCTAGATCACGGAAAAGATTATTGATGGTAGTGATAATGTATGAGCCATAGGCTGAACACAGTATCTCACGGGCAATGTATTGTCTATCTGCTTCTTTGTTATTTTGTGCAATGAGGGCGTTAATCTTATCTTTAGAATCTGTAAATGCCTTAGCAATGTCATGCATGTTGTATACAATGTATCTTTCTTCCTGACTAAGGCCATCCACACCATGCAATAATGGGGGTATTATATCATTTACCAAGCCAGTTTGGAATTTTGCTGAATGTGATTTGATAGCAGCAATGTCAGCCTTATTCCAAATAGACATAACTGTACCAAAAAGACCTGTGATGGTGCCTGTGGCACCTGTGACATCAGAGCTGTCAACTTCACAGGTATTACGTTTGTGACTTTGATCATCAGGATTGGGTTTCCTCCTGAAATTGCTTTTATGCTCAGTGGTGTGTACCCCGGCAGTAGGGTCTTGAGTATGAATCTGAAAAAGCTGCTAAACTATCAAGCAATAAAGTACTGTAAAATATTGAAGTGTTAGTAGTATGACACATACCAAATTCTTTCATATTCCAGTAAGTTAAATTAAACAAAACAGGTATATGCATAAGCTGTAAGTTATTAATAAGTGTACCAGGTAAGGCAGTGGCTGTTAGACCACTACAGAGACCAGGGGTATGTGTTGGACATTCATAGACAAGGAATTACAATATGAGGGATCAATTAAGGCAGTAATATTGTATAAACCAGAATGTCTTAGAGCAGTCTGGAGCAAGGACAGCAAACCATTAGGGGATAATTTTGCATTGGGCCAGCCATGGAAAGTTCCCTTGGAAAGCTTGGCCACAGGGAGAATTTGTCCTTGTGACATGGTTTGCCACTCAATTTGTAGAGTAGATTTATTAGGAGTAACGACCGAGGCAGTGAGGTAGGCATCAGAACCTTCCTGGACAGTAATAAAATTGTCGAGTATATTGATAGAAACTCCCTCTGGGGTAGAGGATCAGGTGAGGAAGGAGGTGCTTTACCGTGCCTTGGATGCAGGGGATAACTCCTGAGATGAGGAGAAAGTGGAACAAGATAGCCATCTTGTCAGAGTATTTGAAAAGGAAAACCAAACATTAGTAAGTTAGTACTATTCTGCACAGTGGCGTGAGGAAAAGTAATTATACTCCTTTATACCGTTTCAACTGGTTTGCATGTAACCATTTGTCAGTCAGTTTGTTATTGTGCATGAGTCTAACCTGATAGTCTGTCGGACTGAGTTTGTTAACAGTAGGATAGGGCCTTCCCACTTGTTGGAGAAGGAGTGTGTGGGATGTGCAAATCTGAGAACCATTACCTGATCTCCAATTTGCAATCCACTTCTTTGCGTGTTTGTCTAACTGTATTTTGATTGTTGCTGGGCCTTGCCCATGCAGTTGGCAGCATACAAGTGTGTGTGTGTATGAGGTCTTGTCTGAGTTTTTCCAACATATTGGTCTACAGACACACGGTCCCGTCGGGGGTATGCAGGTCAAACAACAAGTGTTCAGGTAATCTCATCTGCCTGCCAGTCATCACCTCAAATGATGTCATCTGGGTGGTGGCTGAGGGTGTGCCCCTGATCGCCATAAGGAGTAATGGCAACAGAGAATCCAGGTCTTGGGATTGTCCTCAATGAATTTGGAAAGCAGTTGCTTAATCCGTCTGTTGGCTCTTTCTACTTGACCTGAAGATTGTGGTTGGTAGGGTATGTGGAATTTCTGGTGATCTTCAAGGAGCTCAAGTGCTTCTTTCATCAACTTACCTGTAAACCTGGTTCCTTTATCAGAGTCTACCTTGAGAGCGGAGATGGCCAGATCAACTGATCGGATGCATTTTTTCAACATCTGTATGGGCAGAGAGACACCTGTCACCACTAAACATCAGAATGCCTTCATTTTTGTTTCAAAACCTGCATTCTATATTATTCTTACTTGCTGTGGAGCCCTAAAATGTGTCTCTTGGGCAGCATCCAGCAATTCATGGTATTGGGATAGGTTCCCAGTCCTTTTCCACTCTGCTGTAAGCAGACCATTTGCTTTTGTTGCTATCTAAAGTGGATATTTCCCTTCCTAATGCATGGGAGGTATTGGACCTATTTAGTACCATTTCTGGTTTAAAAGTCAATTGGACTAAAACAGAGATTTTACCCCTATATAATGGTAACCCCACCTGGGCATCTATTGGTGCTAAATCATTGAAATGGTCACCTGGAGGGATCAGATATTTAGGGATGCATATTTCCGGCAATCTGTCTAATATGTGCTCCCAAAATATATTAGCAGTGGTGGCTACTTTAAAATTAGATTTTGATAGATGGTCCAAATTACACCTGACTTTGGGTGGTGGCTATGAAGTTGATGGTGTTTCCTGAATTATTTTATTGCTTAAGGAATTTGTCTGTCCCTCTTAGTTTATGGCATAAGAGAGATTATTTTCCAATTTTATATGAGAAGGGAAAGTTCCACGGTTTCTAACAAAGTTTTAAGAGCACCAGGGTCCCAGGGAGGGTGGAATTTGCCATGGCCTTGGGCCTATCATATGGGATTAGGTCTAAAGCATGCTGTTCAGTGGATAGCTTCTTCCTTCAGACATGAACCAATCTGGGTGGACATAGAATGTTCATTATTTTTTTAAATTTTTTTATTGTAAATCAGTTTACAACCTTTGAGCCAGAGGCTAGTTTCCAAAGGTACCTCATCCCATTGAGGACAAACATTACAAATTTAGGTTACAGGATACAAGTAGCTGAAATTAGCGTTACACATATTGATTTCATACATTTACAATTTCGTGGTGTTTATATTGATACAGGTGGCACAGGCTGATTATAGCAGAGGTATGGTGCACAGGGGGAGAGGGTGGGGGGGTGAGGTGGAGTGCCACCCAGCGGGCGTTGTCAAGTGAGGAGAGGTCGAGGCCATATTTAGAGACAGGAGCAGCTGTGTGTGTTAAAGAGTTGGCTCCGAAGGGCAGTTTTGAAGTTGGAGATTGTGGGGGCATTGGAGGTGGGCACAGGGAGAGAGTTAAACCAGGATGGGGCTCTGTGGCAGTTGTGGAAACGCCCTTGGCGAGTTTACTTGGTGGGTGCTAAATATGGTGTACCTTGTTTACCTTACCTATTAAGTTCACCGTGCAGTGTTGGTCAAGGTTTTTAAAAATGCGTAAGTGGTAATAGGAACATTTAGGCCTATATGAGCCCCTATGGTATAACCCCAGGATCCAGGTAGGAGGTTATCAAATATGTTGGCCCTCTTGGGTGTCCAGTGGAATTCAAATAGTAGATCATCTCCTGGAGCCAGAAACGGGAGTTCTTAAAGCTTTCAGTCAGTCACAACAGGACTTTCTTCTACCCGTCCGAGATCTTTGGGGATATTTTCAATTACGTCATGTGCTGCGGCATTGGTTCATTAAAGACTATACAACAGCCTCAACAGACCTGATTACATATTTACACAAATGGACTCAGTTGCCAATAAGTTAGTGTGGGACCTCCACCTGCCCAACTGGGAGTCCCATAGACTTAAGTGGCCAACAGAGATGTAGTTTATCATTTTGGGGGATAACTGGTTAGGAACCTGGAAAGAGGCGCATTGGGCCTTACCTGATCCCAGGCTGCAACTTATACAAAAGAAAATTCTTAGCTGATGGTATAGGACCCCAGATCGTGTAGTATCGATAGGCCTTGCCACCTCTGTTGTTTGTTGGAGATGCTCGGTTGAGCCAGGGACACTTTTTCATATATTGTAGGGCTGCCCTTTATTAAAGGAGTGGTGGAAATGAATTATTTGAATGGTGGAGAGAACGGAAACTCAGTCTTTCAGATGGCTTTGGCACCTTGGTTTTCCCATTTGGTGAGGACATAGATACCAAGCGGGTTGACTCTAGTTAATAGATTGAGATAAGATATTAAATTATCAGTGCATTCATTATTGGTTTATGCAGGCTTTTCTCTAAAGATGTATTTTATTTCTTTTCTGCTCTGGAGTCTTGGAGGTGTTGCCATGGTTCTTTCTCTTTGTTAATAAACATGTAGGATGGTATGCAGTACTAAGGCTCTGTCCACACTGGAGATTTTAAAACGTTACAGACGACCTGTAATGTTATAAAATCGGAAACATGAGTTCACATCCACACTGGTAGCGGTACTGAATAGTAAGCTTTCAAAACCGCGTTTAAACCCTGATATTAATCAGGTTAAAGCACGTTTTAAAATGTTTTATGTTACCTGTGTGTATGGGCATACGATCCGTGTTTCCTACTGCTGTTTTTCCTGGCACCTGCAATACACTAATCAGCCATCCCACAGTGCGTGTTTTAACATGCTTTCCTTATGGAGAATGTGGCTGTACGCTATCCATGTTAAAACATGGTTCTGACTAGGTATGAACGTGATAAAAACGATAAAAGCGGTAACGGTTTAAAACCCATTACCAAGTTTTTATTTCCAGTGTGGACAGAGCCAAAGAGATGTGTTTTTCTATTTTCTACAATTGTTCTATTACAGGTGTTGTAATATTAGTAGTTTAATAATTTCACTATACTGTTTTGAAGTGTGCAGTTTTGACTTCCTGTATTATTGTTTGTGATGGTGGTGTTATGAAACATTTGAGCTACCATATCTGTTTTATTCTATGCTCTGATGTATTAATTTTAATAAAATGTTTATATACAAAAAAGAATGCCTTCAGTATTTTGTTCAACAGTCATTTCAAATGGGAAATAATTACTCATGCTACTGTGAGGTTTTGTAAGAAATCAATGTTTTTAAATTTGTATAAAAAGAAAAAGGCTCTACAGATATTAAGGCAAAGTTTGGTTCTAGTATCGTGACGGCTAGTGCTAAATGTAGTAAAAAACCTCCTTGTTTGTTCTTTGTTATACCTTCACTAAGACCATATTGCTTGGTCAAAATCAGTGCGTGGAAGGAACAGTTTAATACTGAACTGAAGACTCATCCATTAGAAAAGAGCTTAATTTGATCATTTTGTCCCCCTAGGAACTTGTGGATTTTGTATCTAAGTTTACAGAATTTGATGCTAGAAAGCTACATAAACTTTACAAGCATGCAATCAAGAAACGTCAAGAAAATTCTCAGGTATGCAGATAAATTGTTTGAAAAATGATTGTTGTAGTAGTTTTGATCTGGCACCTTTAAAGTAGCAGCACATGTGAAAGTTTTGAATTATACCTTTTTATGCTACCTTATTTTAGATTTCCTTTTCTGTCTCATAAGATGTCAGGGCTCAGTAGGCTGCATGCTTGGCTATGGGCTTGAAAAAGCAGATGATCATGATTTCTGTCCTACACCAGAAACTTGGGCTAATGCCCATTACTGATGCTGTAGTGCTAAACTGTGGGGTGCTGCACTGTTTAAGATGCCATCCTTCAGATGAGACTTTGAACAGAGATCCATTTCTGTCATCTCTGGTGCCATTCAGGTGAAACTAAAGATCCCTTAGAATAAGAGATGGAGAATTTTCCCAAGTGTCCTCACCAACAGTCACCCTGCTAATAAAACCTGTCCAGTTAACCCACCCAAAGGACGGACCTGGAAATGAGCTGTCATAGCTCAGTATTTTTTACTGGTCAAAAATTGCAAATAAATGATGTCCATTACTGTATTCCCATTTCATGTCTGCACAAGTGTTTCTTAGGTTTGAAATAATTAAAGGAAAACTATCTCATGAAACATGGCTGCTCTAGGTTTTCTTCAGTATTCACGTCTGTTGGAGTAGACACTTGTAATTCAAGTGAACTGGTATGCAACAGACACTGTTCTAATAGGAATGTGCTGTATGATATCACACTAATTGCATCAGTTATGTGCCTGCATGATGCCTTGGTGAACTTTCACTATTTTGAAATGTTGCCCTTGCACTGTTCTGCTTTTGTGCCCCCTTCCCCCAACTTTCCAACTGCAGGTCCTTTAGTAGCTAAAAGTTTTCTTTCTTAGGTGCATTTTTAAGATCTTCCTTGACTCCGTGTTCTGCAGAGTCCCACTCATGGGTCTTAGCCAGAGGTGCTAGGACCTTGCAGGGGCACATCTTTTGGCCAGAGTCAGCAGTGGCTACTAACCTAGGGCATCTGCCTGACAGTGCATTGTGATGCACACAAGCTGTCAGTAACCATTGCTGGTTCTCTCCCCTACCTCAGTTCTGTTTTTCCTATTGAGTGCACACTGAGGGAGGAAATACATCACCTAAGTTTGTTTCTTCACTTGTCTTCCTTCTCATTATATTATTTTACAGAAAAAGCGAAGTTGTCAAAAAACGAGAAAAAAAACTGTCCCTTTCATTTTCATCATTGCTGTGAAAAAAAAAATTAGCAAAGACAATAGGCATTCTGTCAGCTTTTCCTGTCTCAGTCCCAGCCACAAAATGGGCTCCTGTGATGCCTGCCTTTGCTTTCAGCTGTCTCACACTGCAGAATCGTTGCCTGAAACTGGGCCGGGAGATCCCATCCGTTTGAGGTAGGTGTGGGTTCAGGAGGTCACTGGACAGGAAGTTGGACCGTCCCCCCAAGTCTTCTCACCGCTGTTTAGAGTCTGCTGAGGTATGGATCTCTCTCCCCACCCACCACCATGCTGGAGCTATGTTGGAAGGCTCTTTCTGAAGGACTAGTGGAGAATCCACCATGTCCTGTTGATCATCAACAGGCGACCCTGGAGTCGGAGTCAAGGCCTTTGGCCTTGTCGACTACTGAGATACATAGACAGTGTCAGCTGATAAGGGTCTACGGCCCACCCAGTCTGCCCATTTGAGCTTGTAAGTTCACTTTATGTTTTCCTAGAAGTCTGTTGCCCCTCACCACTGACCTCCAGAATTCCTTTATATCTAGCCCTTGCATTCTTAAATCCTGTGATTGTTTCAGCCCCCACCACTTCCTCTGGCAGGGTGTTCCACTTGTCCACCACCCGTTCTGAGAAGAAATTCTTCCTCATGTTTCCTCTGAATAGTCGTCCCTCCAACTTCATCCCATGCCTTCTAGTCCTGGAACATTTTTTTCGCTTAAAAATAGTGTGTTCCTGCACCCTATTCCTCCCTGTAAGATATTTGTATGTCTCTATCATATCCCCTCTCTCCCTCCTCTTCTCCAGGGAGTACATATTCAAGTCCTTCAACCTGTCCTCATAGGACTTGTGATATAATCTATGTACCATCTTTGTTGCCCTCCTCTGAACCTTCTCTACCCTATGTCCTTACGTAGGTAAGACCTCCAGAATTGTACACTTTACTCCAGGTGGGGCCTCACTAGTGTCTTGTATAGCAGAATTATGACCTCCTTTTCCTACTGGTGATGCCCCTGCCTATGCATCCCAGCATCCTGTTTGCTTTACCTGCTGCCTTGTCGCACTGTTTCCCTACCTTGAAGTCATCAGAGATGATAACCCCAAGATCCCTTTCCTGGTTGATGCATGCTATATCCTCACCCCCCAACTGATATATTGTGCCAGGGTTTTTGTGCCCCATATGCATTATCTTGCACTTCTTTGCATTGAATTCCAGCTGCCAAACCCCTGACCATTCTTCAAGTTTATACAGGTCCCTTCTCATTCTGTCTACACCCTCTGGTGTGTCTGCTCTGTTACAGAGCTTTGTGTCATCAGCGAACAGGGAAATTCTGTCTTCTAGGTCCTGCGTAATGTCACTAATGAAGATGTTGAATAGGACCGGTCCCAGCATTGATCCTGTGATACCCCACTGGTCACTCTTCCCTCTGTGGAGTGACAGCCATTTACCTCCACCCTCTGTGTCCTGCAGCCCAGCCAGTTACATACCCAACACACTACTGTCCTACCCACACCCATATTCCCCAGTTTCTGTAATAGTCTTCTATGTGGCACAGTATCAGAGGCCTTGCTCAAGTATAGATAGGCCATGTCCTCTGCCCTCCCCTGATACACCTCCCTAGTCACCCAGTTGAAAAATACAATGAGGTTGGCCTGACATGACCTCCCCCTGGTGAAACCATGCTGCCTTGGGTCCTGTAGTCCATTGACAACCAGATGTTCCACCAGTCTCTCCTTCAGTAGTGCTTCCATGATCTTCCCCACTACCGAAGTGAGGCTGACTGGTCTGTAGTTCCCCGCTTCCTCTTTGTTCCCACTTTTGTATAAGGGGACTACATCTGCTGTCCTCCAGTCTTTCGGTACCTCCCCTGTTTCCAGTGATCGGCTAAACAGGATTGCCAGAGTTTCAGCCACCACCTTTCTTTGTTCTTTAAGGACCCTGGGGTGCACCCCATCTTGTCCCATTGCTTTATCAGCTCTTATTACTTCCAGTTCCTTCAGTACCCTTTCTCGTGTAAAGGGACTTATGTCCATTTCTGCACCATTGCCACCCCTTGTACTCCCTTCAGACCCATTACCCTCCTCTTCCTCAGTAAAGACTGAGCAGAAATACCTGTTCAGTATGTCAGCTTTACTGTTGTCATCCTCCACACGGCCCCCATCCTACCCTTTAGTCTCACGATCCCTCCCTTTGCCTTTCTTTTTTCACTTATGTACCTATAAAAGGTTTTGTCCCATCTACTCACTGATTTTGCAATGTGCTCTTCTGTCTGAGCTTTGGCTTCCCTTGCTGACCTCCCTGCCTCCCTTTGCTTCTCCTGGTACTTCCCCATCCCCTTCTGCCTGTGTCTTTTTGTATTGTCTGAATACAATCTTTCTGGCTTTCACTTTCTCCGCTACCTCCTTGGAAACCATAATGGCCTCCTCTTCCTTTTCCTCTTGCTAACCTGCTTAGGGCATAAATCTGTTGCTCTTGTAATCCCCGTTTTAAATACTGCCCACTGTTCCTCAACCCCTGATTCCTTAAACTTGGTTCTTTTTTTTTCCAATTGTTTAACCAAGAGTAGCACAATAAGCTGAAAGCTTGTTTACTGGTGTGACCTGGGAGCACAGGGAAGTTAAGTGACTTGCTCAGGGTCACACAGTATGCAAGTGGGGGCTGTGGGATTCAAACCCAGGTCTCCAGATTTGCAGCTCGGAGCCTTAAACCACTGCGCAATACTGCCTCCTGATTACTTAAACGATATCGACACCAACCATTGGTGTCACCACGGCTGTTGTCAATGTTCATGGTTATAAAACAGAGGACAGCACTGGTGCCGGCTCAAGGGCTAACACTGGTCACGTTGTTTGTGTCGGGGTCGTTGCCGATGTCAGTGTAGACCTTAGACTCACTTCTGCATCAAAGAGGTCAATGTCTGGTTCGACACAGTCATTGCCAGGGCTTTTGACTCTGTGCCGGTTCCCCGAACTGTGACAACTCAGACAGTGGCAATGATGCATCTTCAAGGAATCAAGTTTTTACATTCATTTACACTAATGAGTCTAAGCTGGAGGTGCTAGGACCCCATGATAGCAAAGTCTTTTGCGGCTCAGGGAGGGGACCAACATTGGTTGCAGTGCTGCTTGTGGTGATCGCCGTGCACGTGATCCAGCCAGTAACCATTGCCAGCCCCCTTCCTTATTTGGCTCTGTTTTTCCCCCACTGTTGAGTGCGCACTGTGGGAGCAATGGAATTTGATTTCAACTGTGCCATCTCTGTTTTATCTCCTTAGTTTGACACTGCGTCCTTTTTCGACGCTGAATGCCCTTTGGCACTACTTTATTTTTGGTACATTTTTTTCCAGTTGCTGGGCACCACATCTTTTTCTTCTCATTTTGTTTTTCCTCTCTATCATTATGCTGAGTTCCGAGAGGCAGAAGAAGAAGAAAAGCTGCACCCCCATGCATCAGTGCCCCTGCAGGGGCCATCTCACAGTATCAGACCAGCATCCGAAGGGCTAGCCCTGCCTTGGACTGGGCCATGACATGATTAAGTGTGATCTGTGCTGCCAGCCCAGTGGTAAAGAGGGCTGAGATGCTGCAGGCGCCTTACCTTTTCCCATGCCGGCGACCCATATTCAAGAGCTGGGGCAGGTCTCTCAGGGGTCGGCCAGGGGAGGGAGTATCAAGCATCTGAACTGCTCTCCTCCCTCAGGAAGATAGGTCAGCATGACTTGGCAATCGACCGCTACCTGGGTGGAACTCTGTGGAGGCGGAGCACGCACATCGTGCTTATTGTACATCATGTAAGGTACCAGGGGAAGAAATTCAGGAGGAAAACCCAGGTGATGGGCTCCATGAAGCCCTGTCAGTCAAGCTGTTGGCCTACCCACTCCTTCCGGGATCTGGGACCATCTGGATTGTGCTCCGGGTGGGGGAGGATGGCCCTCCCTTCTCTGCCCTGCTATTGGACGGGCGGGGGGTCTGCAAGTGATGCAGGTCACTGGAGGAGCGTAAGGGGACGGCTGCAGCCAATGGGACAGGGCTGAACCACTGCCCCCCCCAACCATAGAAGATAAATATCTTCATAGGAAAAACAGATGTGATCTCTGCTTCTTAATGAACAAGTGCACCATGGAAATCATTCTCCCCCACTTTAGAGGCAGACATCACCCCAGAGATGCCAAGGTAAGGTCTCTTGGCCTTGCCACTAGGCCTCATCTAGGAAGACCAGGATCCTCCATGCGCTTTGGGGGGGTTCTGGTGAGCAGTTGGCTTCTTCCACCGGAGGTGGGTCAGCTAAGCACCCCCTTGTCTGTCTGCCCCTCTAAGCATCGGACACTCCAGTGGTAAAGCCGATGCTATATTCTCAATCTACACTGGTGGGAACCTCGGTGTCATGGCCTGATGCTGCCCCTGCTGTTGGTACCAGTGAGCAGGACAGTGCAGGCTATGAGACTGGGTCCCCTTCTGGTGCTGTATTTGGTACCTGAAGAGATTTCAGATCCAGAGCCAACCTTTACCCAGATTTTGAGGTGGTAGTCTTCTCCTCCCTTGAGTTCTGTAGTGGCCTGGGGGAGGATGATGTTGCTGACCTTGGGCTCAGAACAGAAATGATGGATCTAACCCTGGGCTTGGTTCCAAGCCCGGCATTGGTGACAGTGTTGCCCCAACATCCCTAAGTCTGATAGCGGGGCTGGTTCTGGTGCTGCCCGCAGCTTTGTGTCTGGTCCTGGTGCCATCCATGGTGCTGGTTAGAGGGGCGATTCTGAAGGAGGCTCTGGCTCTGGCAAAAGGCTTGGCTGGTGGGGGCAGTGCCAGTCCTGATGAGGGGAAGAGACCTGCTACAGGACTTGAAGCTGACCCTGTGACTGGTGCTGGAGGCAGTGCAGGATGGGGTTCTAGTAGTGACCCAGCAGCTCATTTCTCCCCGGAACAGGCTAACATTGTCACTGATGAAGATAAGGGGCCACCCTGTGTGATGTGTATGGCTCCACTCTGATCTGTCATCAGTGGGTCTCCATGCAAGGGCACCATCTAGGTTGGACCTCTGAGATTGGCTGGCTTCTCTGAGGTGAGTTTTCCAGGTCATTTCTCCCCTCCCCGCCCAAAAAAAAAGGGTCCCTGAGCGCACTCGCAGCTCTGGGACAAAGGTGCGGTCAGGACAGCAGTTGCACTGAAAGAAGCTGGAGCCCAGATAGTGCATACTTAATGGCCACTGTGACAGGGAGCGTCTGCCACTCTTGAGGACGGACCTTTTCTTAAATCTGTTGCAGTAATTCTTCTATTTCTTAGTCTGTTCTATCCTTTACAATTTCTAGTCCATGAAGTTGGCCACCTATGGGCACCCCCTTCCCTTTCTTGACTATGCTGTAGTGTCCTCTTTAATTTTCCTTTTCCCTCTCAGGTCCTCGTACAGGAGGTTATTGTGGTATTTAAAACAAGTTGTGTTTATCGTTGTTGGATTTAGTTTGTAATAGCACTATGTCATAAAATACCTTGATGTATGTACCTTATGTTTATGAATCCTGCAAATGTTGAAAATACCATGGCACTAGGTGTTTTTGATAATGGTAAAAAAGTACTAGTGGACTATTATATAAATTAAGTTAGTTGTGGTATTTAAAATGCATGTAAATTGCTGTACACTGAACACGTATGAAATGTCATGGTGATTTGCATATGTCCCATAATGCTTTGCATTATGGAAGTATATATGATGATGCATTTCTTTGAAACTTGATTTGTTGCCAGTGCCCTTTGGTGTAACCCTTTTTTCAGTGATTCTGCATTGAGGTTCTTTGTCTATAGCTTGTTTTGTTTTTATTCTTTTTGAGCCCCCACTACCCAAGCAAATGGGTCCCACATAGGGGTGAAGAGTTTTCACTGGAAAGTTGTTAGATTAGAGATCAGTGTCAGTAGGTGCTGGCTAAGTGCAGAAAAGGACATTCATAGTCTGTTGCTGCAAACTGATGTACTGAAAAAGGAATATGGCATTGCAGAACCTTATTTCCTGTATTTTGAATAAACATTGCACAGAAGTTGTGTGTTGAACTTGAAGTTCGATGTCTGGTTCATCTGTTATCCCACAACCCTCCACAGTCGCCTGGTAAAACAAAGTTTGATTTCTTTTTTCTGTAGTATTCCATTTATTGTAGCCGATATTGTGGGAGTGACACACTGTGGATTAGGCAATTGAGCAGTGAAGGAAAAGCAAACTTTTGCAGCGCTTCTACTCGCGAGTTGACTTTTGTTACAAAGGACATTGTTTGGAAGGCTGTGTGCTGAGATAAGTACTGCATTCATTTCAATTTCAGTCCTACAAGCCGTTTCACTTTAAAGCATATTTGGAAAACGGTGTATAAATCCTATGAATAAATCTGTCATTTGACTTGAAAGAATCATATAGTGCTTGAATTTTTTTTAAGGAGTGCACAACAGTTTTACTGTGTCAACAGTGAACTTTAAGTTGATTATTTCCCTGGTTGGTGCAACCGGTCCCTTAAGCACCTTATATAGGTAACTGAGCACTACTAATTTTTAGCTTGTTGCACATAAGCTGTAGCAGGTCCCTTCTGGTAGGTTATTGTTTTGCAAGACAACCTAAGGCTGACTCAGTGGTGATAAATGCAGCCCATGATAGGTTTAAAGTGCCTAAACACCTCAGCTCTCTCCCTCCTGACAGAGAGTCCAGGAGGCTAGATGCACTGGGAAAGAGGACTAAGGATGGCAAATTACCAGGCCTATATGGTAAAATACCCTCTGGAAGAAGGCCAAGGCAACAGCTCAAGCCCTCCCGTAGGGTACTCTAAAGCAGGAAGTGCTAAAGGCCCTCTAGATAGGGGCAGATGTTGGCAAACATATGTTAAGGTCTGTTTGACCTTTCTGACGCTTCTGCTAGACCAGCAGCTTCTGTTGTCTGCTTGAGGATATGCTGTTGGTTGAGGCTGGCAAGATTTGCTAACGAAGTGCAGCAGTCCATCCGGAATGCCCCATACAGAGGATATAAGCTGTTCGGGGCAGATGTTCAGGATATCCTCTCAAACCTACAGGCTTCTGGCAGGACATTAAAATCCATATACTCCCACTACCACACACAACCAAGAAGTAGGCAGATGGTGCCCTTTTGTCCGGCTAGCAACAGACACCGTTCAGAAGTAGTGATGGGCGGCGGTTTCACCCGCTTCATGGAGTGAAGGCGACCCGCTGGAGTGCTCTGCAACGCAAAGCCGGAGTACTTCATATTATTAATGAGTAATGTAAGTCCATTGAAAACAATGACTTCGTGTTACTCCACCTTCCCAAACCACTACTCCACTATTTTACTATGGTACATTGAAAACAATGTACTTCGCCTTGCTTTTAAGCACCAAAGGTGAATTTTGCAGTGTTTCATGGGATTTCAGGTCACATGGGCTCTAGATTGTTCTGCACAGCCTCAGTTTGGGGTAGTGTGTAGGAAGCTGTAGGAGACAATCTGCTCTGAGAGCGCTCTGCAATTCAAACCTTCAAAAAGCTGTTAAAAAAGCCTTTCAAACAACATGAAGTCTTGCTGTATTCTGACTATTGCAGTTGGGTTCTGCCTTTCAACTGCCCTGGAAAACAAAGAGTTAACTTTCCATGGCCAGCATGGAACGTTCAGCGCGAGCTCAGTTGAAGCCCCTGTCTGCTGTTGTTTAAACTCCAACCTCAGATTTTACTCTTACTCACTGAACAGTCGCGCGAGATTTTCCTTTTGCTCAGTTCAAAAAAGTCGGTTAAAGTGTCGTTTTTCGCTCGGTTTCGACCGAATTTCTGCTACCGAATCTGTCGGTTTAAGTCTCTGTCTGTGGTACCGTGAGTACTAGATAGGTTTTACATTTAGTTTGAACCGATCAGTTTAGTCTTAAAAAGTTTGTGAATTTACTTAGAGTGTGGTAACCGTTCCATATCAGTTATAAGAAAAAACGGATTTAATTACGTTTTTCCAAGACCCGTAACACGGTCAGGAACCGATAGGGGAGTCTTCCCTGGCGGATTGCCAAATAAAGGGTACGTTTTGGATAGGATTGGCCATGTCTGAGAAACCCAAGGAAAAAAACGGGCCCACTGGGTTTCAACACTGCAGTGTGTGTGGGGAAGCCTTTGCTAAGGCTGATCCCCACACCACCTGTGTTTATTGTCTGGGGTTGGACTACCTTGATTCAGACTGCCAAATTTGTAAGAATGTTCCCAAAGCTACCCTGAATAAGAGAGTAGGTAGACTGAGGGAAAGGGAGGCAGAGAAGTCCGCTGACCCAGATGGCCAGCCCGGTTCGGTTCCGACCGAACCAGAAGGAGTGCCCTCTGACCAGGGAGAAACTTCTTCGGGCCAAAGGAGAGCCGATTCTGAGGAGTCAGTTCCGGTTAAAAGGAAGAGAAAATCATCGGTTTGGATCCAGAAATTCATACTCCGACTGCTGATGAGATAGCCAAAGCGATAAGGATAGTGCAATCGCTAACTTCGGTTCCGGCCAAAACGGCACCATCTGGCAGGGGCTCGGTTCGGTCGGTTCCCCCGGTTCCGGATTACATTTCAGAAGAATTTTATGAACCGGAGGAGGAGGAGGAGGGGAGAGTATGAGGATGATGATGGTGATTATGAAAGTCTGGATGTGCCTTCTGACCCGGACATCTCCCCAGACAGACCTTCAGATGTTTCTCCTCCTAGGCTTTCTGAGTCCCCTTCCCACTTTATGTTTTACAAAAAAGTGGCTGAAACCCTCCAGCTTCCAATGGAAGAAGCAGTAGAGGATCAGGAGGAGCCTCATTTTGTTGAAATGGACATCCCAGAGTCCAGGCGACTGTCTATTCCCCTCCATAAATCTTTCGGGAAACAGACAATTAAAATTCTAAAGACTCCTAACTCCATACCTCCTGTGGCCAGACGAATGGACAAGAGGTACATCCTTTCAGGCTCGGACATGGAGTTCCTTTCTCAACAACGCAGCCATGTTGGGGTAGTGCAGGCTGCTGCCTGTGATAAGGCAAATATTCCCTTGGCATCACACCCCCCAGATAAGGACTCCAGGAGGATTGATGCCATGGCAAAGAAGCAGTACACGGCAGCATCTTTGGGACTTAGGCAGGCTAACTATATGGCCCACACAGCTAGATACCAGAAGTCCAGATGGGACACTGTTCTGGCTCTGGCTAAACAGGCCCCGACCAGCTTGCCAAGGAGCTGGAGCAGGTGGCTGCAGATGGGATTGAGGCATCCAAGGTGCAGTTTCATGCTGCTGTGGACTCCAGTGATGTTTCATCTAGAGTCATGGCTACATCTGTGGCCCTTCGGAGGATGGCTTGGCTCAGATGTACTAGCCTATCACAGGATACCCAGGCTAAGGCCATGGATTTCCCTGTCATTGGTAATTCTCTGTTTGGGGAGCAAACAGAGAACTACATGAAAAAGATGGATGAGTACAGGACCACCTACAGGAGTGCTCAGGCCAAAGAAGGGCAAGCCTCTCCTCAAAGGCAGCAGTCCAGGGGCAGGCCTTTTCAAAGGCCTTTTTACCAAGCCCAGGCCTCCTCTTCTTCCTATGCTCAGAGGGGGTTCTTCAGAGGGAGAGGCAGACGGGGAATGAGGAGGCCTGCTTCCACCCCTCAGCCTAAAGCCTTTGCCAAGCAGACACCCAGATGGGTCTGTCCGTGCCGATTCCCCAATACCTGTAGGGGGCAGGCTGGCTTACTTTGTCCAGGACTGGAAGTCTCTTACATCAGACAGATGGGTCCTGGAAGTAGTAAGCCAGGGACTGGTTCTCAGCTTCAAAAAATTTCCCAAGATGAGAATCAGATCCTTTCCACCTGCAAATCCATCAGAGACCCTTGCCCTAGAGGCAGAGGATTTTACTTCGAGATACAGCTCTTGCAGCAGGTTACACCAGTAGGACTGAAGCCGGCAGGCGCCAGGACCCCAAGGAAATTTTCTAGCTAGCAGTCTTCAGCGGGGACCTCCTCATACGTCGGTCCCGCCCCCGACATCGGGCGTAGTACATAAGGAGGCGGTCCCCCCCATAATCCTCAGTTCTTTTCCCGCCGACGACATCGCCAGTATCAGCCTCTCGGTCTCTTTTTCTAGCGTGCAACTACCTTTAGAACTACGGCTATTTTCATCTTTCTTTCGACTTTGTATCAACTGATGTCCTCTCAAACAACTTCTATTGAGGGTCACCATTCGAAGGTTGCCTGCGGCAAACAGATCCCCTTCAAGGATCCACATTCGGCCTGCGTGCGCTGCCTAGGCCTGGAACACGAAACCAAGGCCTGCTCCTTCTGCCAGGGCTTCAGCAGTCGCACCAGGATCCGACGCCAGAAGGCCCTTCAAGCGTTTCTCTTGGAGGAGAAACTGAAAGCCATGGATAAAGAACCTTCCTCCCGGGGGGAGTCGTCGGGTAAAACCCACAAGCACCGGGACAAACACCGGGAAAAGGAAAGGTCCAGGTCCCCTGCTAGGGCCTCAGACTCCCGAAGCACCGGCTCGTGATCGGACCACTCTCACTCCAGGGCTCGGTCGCAACCTCCCCCGGTTCAGGTCAGATCCTCCAGCGGCTCCTCTTCTCTACAGCCCCTGAAGACTTCCAGGCCGTCGGCCTCTTCCACTCCATCTAAGGCCTCATCGAAGTCCGGGGAGTGCCATAAATCTTCTTCCCGCTGGCGGGATACCAACGCCAGATCAGTTTCCCAGCCTCCGCGTGGATCGGATCCAGTTCCTCGTATGACCAAGGACCTGACGTCCCTCAAACGGACGTCGGACCCGGTAATGCCAAGCATCACCAAGCGCTCCCAGGAGCCGCGACACCAAACACCCGCTGTCGCCAGGCATTCGCCTCCAGGGCGTCCTGCCAGGGAACCGGCCGCCGCTGCTCCGGAGAAGAGGACAAGACCACCATCGCCGGGCGGACGCCAGTCAGAAGGACTCGCCGGAGAGGGTGCCACAGCCCGAGACCAGGCGGGCGACACCGGCTCCCACGGAACCTTCCCCAGAGCGGGAGACCCTGCGACCTGACGCCGACCCGCGACAGGCCACCGCGCTAGGCCCATCATCTCGGTATGAATCTGGCAGAGGTAAAGGAACTTTTCCTTCTGGTGGGACACCATCAAAGAAAGATGTGGTCACCACATGTCGTCCTCCTACTCCGACTCCGCCTCCGCCTCCACCTACTCCTTCACCGCCTCCACCCCCTCCTCCACCCAAGGGGCCCGTAGGACGGTCACCAACCCCCAAGGAGCAGACACCACGTCCTCGGGGCAGATCTTCAGAAAAGAGAAGACCTCCCTCTAGATCCCCCTCAGGGTCACCCAGTCCCAGGAGACCCAGACGACACTGTACACTCCGTCTGGGGAGGATTCCAGATCTGACACCTCAGGGTGCTCCAGATCTCCTTCTCCTATCAGCATTCCCTCTCCGGACCCATACGACCTACCCAGGTCTCCTCTGGATGATCCCTCTTTCGCGGAGATCATGAGGCACATCCAGGAGAATATGGGGTGGGATGCTGAAGAACTCAACCCCAGAGACAACACCTGCTCGCTACCTTCGCTGAAAGATCCAAGCCTGTGGTAGTGCCGCTTTGGGATACTCATGGACGTCACCAAGGCTGCCTGAAACATCCGACTCCACTCCCGCAGTGCCGAAGAAGGCTGACCACCTATACAAGGCCCTAGGGAGGACCGGTATCTGGCGAACCATCCTCTGGCTGACTCCTGGTCATCACTGCCCATGGCCGGTCTCGAGACCTCAGCATTTGAGCACACAGCCACTGACCAGGAATCCAAGCAATTGGATGTCCTGGGTAAGCGCGCGTATCGGGGTGCGACTTGCGCCATCAGGTCACTGAATTACATCACCCACATGGTTCAATTCCAGAACGCACTGTGGGAGCAGGGTCAGGACCTGGTTGAGAAGATGCCAGATGGCAACCACAAGGAGGAGCTCTTGAACCTCTTCCGCACGGGTTCGGCTGTGGGGACCCAGGTGCTCAGAGCCGCATATGATTCTGCGGACTGTTCAGCCAGAGCTGCAGCCTGAGGCGTGTGTCTCCAGAGACACTCTTGGCTCCGTGTCTCCGGCTTTACGCCGGACGTCCAGAAGAACATCTTAGACATCCTGTATAACAGCGAGGTCCTATTTGGTGAAGCCTCCGAGAGAGTAATCACCAAACTTCAGGACGCAGGGAAGGCAGTCCAATCTGTACAAGCTGTGTACAGGTCTCGGCCTAGTTCCTTTCGTAGGATCCAGAGCCGTTTCCATGGCTGGCTACAAAGGCAACAACCACATTCCGGCCAACAGCAGAGGGGCACTTTCACCCACGAGGCCCAGGCCAAGTCATCCCCAGGCAGAGGCCAACGATTTGCAAAGTCGGCCCAGCCTGCCGGATCAAACGCTGCCACAGCATGACTCCTTCCCGGCCCCCGGCCCTTCTCAGGATCAACGGGAAAAGAAAGTCGGGGGTCGCCGCCATGCCACTTGCCAGGGTGGCGGTCATCACCACCGACAGGTGGGTTCTGCAGCTGGTCTAAAAGGCCACTATATAGAATTTGTAGGCAGTCCACCTACAAGACCTCCCCTGCTCTCCCGATACTCTGGTCAGCATGCCCTGCTCATACAGCAGGAAGTGCTCGTGCTTCTGGAAAAGGAAGCCATAGAGTACGTCCCAGAGAACCAGAGAGGACTGGGGTACTATTCTCACTTCTTCCTGGTTCCAAAGAAGATGGGGGGACCTCTGTCCAATACTGGACCTCAGCGACCTCAACTTTTCGGTCGTTTACAAACGCTTCCGCATGGTGACCCTTCCGGGCCTAATTCCCATGCTAAAGCAGGATGCCTTTCTGGCGTCTTTGGACATGCAGGACGCTTACCTGCATATTCCGATTGCTCAAGCGCACCTGAGGTTCCTGCGCTTCGAGTTTCAGAGCCGCCATTATCAGTTCTGAGCTCTCCCCTTCGGGCTGTCATCGGCACCTCGCGTATTCACGAAGTGCGTGGCGGTCGTAGCAGCGTCTCTGAGGAGACAAGGCCACTACATGTTCCCATACCTGGACGACTGGCTTCTCATGGCGCCCTCCAGGGAGGCACTGATGAAGGCTGTTCACTGCACCCAGTCCCTTTTTCAATCACTGGGTATTCTCATCAGTTACGAGAAGTCACTCCTGGTGCCGTCCCAGAAACTGCAGTTTATAGGAGCAGTTCTGGACACCATCAGAGGAAAAGGCTTCCTTCCCTCGGACAGAGCGGAACACATCAGATCCCTCATCAGGGACTTGTCGGTTAAGAAGACCGTCCCAGCCAGACTGGTCCTTCGCCTGCTCGGACACATGGCTGCGGCCATTGCGACAGTCCAGCTGGCACATCGCCACATGCGGGTAACCCAGTGGATGCTACGGGTGCAATGGGACCAAAGGCAAGACCATCTGCAGCATCCAATCTGAATCACGAATGTCGTAATTCGGGATTGGCAATGGTGGCTAAACCCAGGAAACCTCTCGGCAGGGGTTCCATTCACAGCGCCGTCTCCAACTGTGACCCTCTCTACAGGCGCCTCAGGGCTCAGGTGGGGAGCACACCTGGACGGTGTTCGGTCTCAGGGCCTGTGGACAGCCCAGGAGTCTCATCTCCACATCAACATTCTGGAAATGAGGGCAGTCCTTTATGCTCTGCAAGCCTTCCAGTCAGAGATTCCACGGGCACACTTCTGTTACAAACAGACAATACCGCGGTGATGTATTACCTCAACAAACAAGAGGCACTCACTCCTACCCGCTTTGCAGGGAGGTCATGAGAGTGTGGGAGTGGGTATTGCAATACAGCGCAAACCTAATTGCAGTACATGTCCCGGGAGGGACAATACCGCCATGAGACGGTCTGAACACTCCTCAGGCCAGAGTCCTGGTGGAAACTTCTGCAGGAGGTGGCGAGGATCTGTTTCTGAATGGGATTACTCGAGGTTGAACCTTTTTAAGTCCCATCCAACGCAAAACTGCCCAATTTTTGCTTGCTAGATCCAGGGCCTGGTGTTTTCTGGCGAGACGCATTGTCCCTCTCCTGGGCGGGCGGATTCCTCTATGCCTTCCCTCCTTTCCTGTTGATCCAGAGAGTTCTCTTAAAACTTCGCAGGGAGCAAGCGACGCTCATTTTGATTGCACCCTTCTGGCCCAGACAGATTTGGTTCCCTCTTCTGCACCAGCTATCCTGGGAACCTCCAGTTCCTTTGCCAATCAGCTCCCATCTATTGTCTCAGGAGGCGGGTTCATTGGTCCACCCAGACTTAAGCTCATTGAACCTGCACGCTTGGCTCCTAGAGACATAGCCATGATGCGATCTCGGGGTTTGCATGAAGTAGCAGGCGTACTCTCTGCCGCCAGAAAACCCACAACCCGCGCCGCGCGCCATGAAATGGCGTAGATTCTGTTGTGGCTCAAGCGCGGCTTTCACTGTTAGACTGTCCCGAAAGCTGGTTCTGGACTACCTGCTTTCCCTCTTTCCTCGGACTGGCTTACTTCTCCGATTAACACCTCTGCCAGTCTCTGCTTATCATGCCCCCGTAGGCCATCGGACGGTGGCCCAGCTGGACACTACTCATGTCTTCTTAAGGGGTGTCCTTCACCTTAGGCTGCCCATTAAGGATCCAGTCCCTCCTTGGGACTTACTTTTTGTCCTGGAGCAGCTTACGCTGCCACCGTTTGAACCAGCCAGCCGGATTGCGAGCCGTCTCTGGAAGCGTTATTTTGAATTGCTGTTACTTGGCTAGAAGGATCTCAATTGCATGCTCTTATGTGCAAAGAGCCTTATTTGGTTTTCCACCAGGACAGGGTATCCCTAAGGACAAACCCAGAGTTTTTGCCTAAGGTGGTTTCAGCCCTCACACTAAATCAGGATATTGATCTACCACTGTATTTCCCAAGGTACACTAATCGGGGAGAAGCCCTTCTGCACACCCTTGATGTGCATCGCTGCCTCAGATACTACCTGACCAGAACCAAACAGCTCCGAAAGTTGGACCAACTTTTCGTCTCCTTTGCTCACAGGGTGAAAGGAGCTCCTGTCTCCAGTCACTCTCTAGGTGGCTTATCCAGTGCATCGCTTTCTATTATGACAAGCGCAATAAACCCTTACCGGCGCAGTCAAGGGTCATTCCACAAGAGGGGTGGCTACTTCATTTGCGGCATTAAAGAATGTCTCCACCTCAGCTATTTGCGCTGCAGCTACTTGGAGCTCTGTGCATGCCTTTATCAGGCATTACAGCCTAGACATTGCATCAAGGTGAAGAGTGGGGTTCGGTCTAGCCGTCCTTCAAAGACTTCTGTCCTAGGCTCGAGTAATATCGAGACCTCTACCTTTCCTCCTCCCAGTGGTGCATGATTGCCACTATTGCTTGGAAATCAGTCTTAATGGTGTAACCTGCTGCAAGATCTGTATCTCGAAGTAAGATAGTACAGTTACGTAAGAACTTACCGTAACAGTAGATCTTCGAGAACAGCTCTTGCAGCAGGTACCTTCCTGCCCACCATCCCCCTTTTTGGAGGTAGGTCGTAGTCAGGCACCCATTTTATGAGGTGGGACATTCCTATTCTTTAGTCTTTGCCATCTGGTGGCAGATCCTCGATCTCCTCTCCTGATGTTATCCAGCGGCCGGGAGTCTCCGGCGGGAGAACTGAGGATTATTGGGGGGGACTGTCTCCTTATGTACTACGACCGACGTTGGAGGCGGTCCCCGCTGAAGACTGCTAGCTAGAAAATCATTGGGTCCTGGCCTGCGGCTTCAGTCCTAATGGTGTAACCTGCTGCAAGAGCTGTTCTCGTAGCTCTACTGTTACGGTAAGTTCTTATGTAGCTGTACTTTTTGTTCCTCCTGGCTCTCAGAGCCATAGAGAGGGTTCATACCCTACACAAGGGCAAAGGATTGTACTCCAGGTACTTCCTAACCCTCCCCCCCCAAAAAAAACAGGAGAGTGGCAGCCCATCCTGGATCTAAGATAGCTGAACAAGCACCTTTTAAAACCAAAGTTCAAAATGGTGACTCTGGGAATAATTCTGCCCTCTCTAAGGCCAGGGGACTGGCTAGCCTCCCTGGACCTCAAAGATGCCTATTTTCACATTCCCATCAGGTGCTCCCACAGAAATCGAGTTGCCCTCAGGCCACTGTCAATTCAGAGCAATGCCCTTTGGCCTAACTTCAGCCCCAAGGGTGTTCACAAAGTGCCTGGCGGTAGTGGTTGCTTTCCTAAGGAGAAAAAAGATCTCCATCTTTCCATACTTGGATGACTGGCTCATAGTGGGTCAGTCTCCAGACCAGAATCAAGTCACATCTGCAAATAACTCAGCAAGTGCTCACTTCCTTAGGATTCCTTCTCAACCTTCAAAGGTCAGTTCTCGAGCCAGTACAGCTCCTCACCTTCATGGGGCAGAGCTGGATACAATAAGGGCAAGAGCCTTCCTTCCCCTGGACAGGGTAAGGACCCTTATGGAACTGGCCTCTTCATTCACCCTTCAGGTGTTTCGACCAGCAAGGCATTTCCTGCAGCTTCTGGGCCACATGGCAGCCTCTACAGCAGTGGTCCAGGGAGCAAGATTTCAGATGAGGGACATTCAGTTCCACTTAAGAGCCTTCTGGTCCCAAAGAAAGGATTCCTTACCAAGCTAGTCCCAGTGACTTGAACCCTGATCCAGGCTTTGCAGTGGTGGCAGGATCAGGACAATTTGAGGCAAGGGGTTCCTTTTGTCACTCAGTCTCATTCAGTGATACTCACCACAGATGCCTCCCTGCTGGGCTGGGAGCCCACCTGGGGGATCTTACCACCCACGGGTTGTGGTCACCTCAAGAATCTCTGCTTCACATCAATCTCTTGGAACTCAGAGCAGTGTTTCTAGCACTGCAAGCCTTTTCAAATCTATACAGAACAAGGTGGTCCAGATCAGAACAGACAATACCACCACAATGTGGTACATCAACAAACAGGCACTCGGTCTGACGCTTGTGCACAAAGCAATGAAGTTGTGGTCCTGGCCTATTCCTGCAAACACCTCTGATAGCAGTTCACCTCCCAGGGAAGGACAATGTCCTACCAGGTGCTCTCAGCAGGATATCCCAGGGCCATCACAAATGGACCCTAGATCCCCTAGTTTTGAAAGTGATTTTCTTGAGATGGGGCACTCCACAGATAGATCTTTTTGCAGCCCCAGACAATCACCATCTTCCTTTCTTTTGTTGCAGACCCCCAGTCTTGGGCTCAGTCCCCCTGGATGCTCTGATTCTGGATTGGGAAGGGAAATTTCTGTATGCTTTTCCCCCTTCCTCTCCTGTTCAAAGTGTTAGTCAAGATCAGGTCACAACCACAAAGTGATTCTGATTGCTCCAGACTGGGCCAGACAGCTCTGGTACCCTCTGTTGCTGTCCTTAGCAGTCCACCTTCCCCTGTCTCTTCCCAGGAATTACAACCTGTTGACATCCTCTCAGGGGAGGATTTGGTATCCGAACCTCAAGTCTCTCAATCTCAAGGCATGGCTCTTGAAGAGTTGAGTTTGCTCATCTGCACCTTTCTCAAGGGGTTCTGGATATCCTTAAGGCCTCTCGGAAGCCTTCCACCAGAAAGACTTACAACTCCAAATGGAAAAGGTTCACTATTTGGTGCTCTAATAAGCATATTTCTCCAGAATCTGCAAGGTTGCCTACAGTTCTGGACTGTATGGTCCATCTTAATGGCTTAGGACGTAGGCCTGCTACACTTAAAGTGCATTTGGCAGCTGTTTCTGCCTTCTTGTCAGTAGGCAAGCCCTCTTCTCTGTCAGCTCATCCTGTGTTTTGTAAGTTCTTCAAGGGATTGCTGCACACCAATCCCCCTTTAGGGACCCTGCTCCTGCTTGGGACCTTAATGTTTGCATTGCTCAGCTTATCAACCTCCCTTTGAGCCTTTGTCCTCTGCAGAGCTTAAGTACTTGACTTGGAAAACTGTGTTTTTGGTAGCCATTACCTCTGCCAGGCGTATCAGTGAATTGCAAGCCCTGTCAGTGGAGCCTGATTTCATCTCTTTCCACAGAGATAAGTGGTCCTAAGAACTAACAGGAAGTTTTTGCCTAAGGTGGTTTCAGATTTCCACCTTAATCAGTCTGTGTCTCCTGTTTTCTTCACTGACCATTCCTCCTCTGGAGAGAGGACTGCACAGCTTAGATGTTAAAGGGCCCTCAGCTACTACATAGAGTGCACCAAGGGTCACAGGTTTGAGTCCTCAGTTGTTCCTCACATATGGAGAGGTCGGTGAGGCAGACCTGCCACTAAGAGATCTATTGCCAGGTGGATTGTCTCGTATACAATTCTGCTGTGAAAACTGGGTAGAACCCCACCCTCAGGCCTGAGGGCTCACTCTACTAGAGGTAAGTTGCTTCCCTGGCTGCTGCAGGGATATTCCTATCTTAGAAATCTGTCAAGTAGCCACCTGGAAAACAGTCCATACATTCACCAATCATTACTCTCTGGATATCCAGGCTAGGAGTGATGCTCGGTTTGGCACAGCAGTACTTCGGAGCCTATTCCCAAAGTAGGTTCTGTCCCTCCTCCATGGAGGTACTGCTTGGTAGTCTGCAATAGTCAGAATACAGCAAGACTTCATGTTGTTTGAAGAAAAAATTACTCACCTTAGTAATGTTGTTTCTTCTAGTGGAGTCTTACTGTATTCTGACCTCACCCCTGCCTCCCCTCTCAGTACCTGGTTTTTGGGATGTGGTTGGGCAGGAGCAGAATTGGCACCCTAGGGGTGCCCCCCTTTTTCACCCTCCTTTACTTTGGGTGTGTGTTGTGTTTTGTTTTTTGGGTTTCCTGACTTGAGTCTTTGCTTTGAAACCAAAAAACCCTTTTTAATAAATTTAGTTGCCGTTGGCTAGTGTGAGTTTTACAGTTTCCACACACAACTTCTAGTGAGTATTGCTCGTAAAGATCTGGACGGTTGGAGTTTAAACAGCAGACAGGGCTTCAACGAGCTCGCTGAGCGTTCCATGCTGGCCATGGAAAGTTAACTCTTTGTTCTCCGGGGCAGTTGAAAGGCAGGACCTAACTGCAATAGTCAGAATACAGCAAGACTCCATTAGAAGAAACAACATTACTAAGGTGAGTAATTTTTTCTTTTGCTGAAACTTGAGTTCATCGATTATAGGAAACCCTCCTGTGCTCATATCATCAAGTGTTTATTGTTTGTGTATGGATTTTGAATGTTAATATACAACATTCAATCTGTGTACTGAGAAACAGTGGAAGTGTGCTTTGGGGGAGGGGTGTATATGTGGTGTAGGTAGATTAACTTGGAGAAAAAGACAGTGCTTTCTGTTTTGGTGATATTTTTTCTTGTATAAATGTGTTAATGTACACTCAGTAATATTTTCAATATTTCTTGCTATTTTTTTTGCTGATTGTTGTGGTGCAGCAGTGCATAATTTTAGTTTGTTTAAAATATGTGGTTATATTACTGAAGTTTTCCTTTTGCATGCATTACTTAGTGTGTGTGTATGTGTGTGACATGTGTCATCAAATCAGACACCTTTTATTGTGCCACATAATAAATTCAGCAATGTGAAGCTGCTATCCACTGCAGCTGTGTGATTTTTGTACTTTGTGGTATCTTTACTGGTACTAGTACTAGTGACTGTTACTGCAGCGGTGCATTTCACTGCCCCCTTCCCCCGCGGCCCACCCCAGCCGGCAAAGGTATTCTTTTCCAGATTTGAATTTCTGATGGTGAGCACTGGTTAGGTGTTGTGCCTTTGTGTCTGCATCTCTTCAGTGCACAGTGCAATCTTAATCTGGCTGTGCATTTGCATCTCTTTAGGGCCCAATCTCCATCTATAACTTAAGTCACAGTTGTTTCTTTGACATCCCTTCAGTGTACTGGACAGGTGTGGTGCTTAATTCTGCATGAACATTGTACTCATTAATATGCGTTTTTAAGTCAGGACCATCATCACAAGTCACTCGTGATGCAAATCACGTTCCTCATCATCACGGTCACAAATCACGATTCACGATCACATCACGAATCACAACATTAATTTTTTTTAATAGTTACTTGGATGTATTGTAAGCCTGTTTTGTAGTATCTCTCCATGCTTCACCACCCCACCATTGTACTCATTAATGTTTGTTTTTAAGTCGGGGAGTTGGACAGTGTCTGCAGTACATACACAGACTGGAAAGAAGACTGAATGCACACATGCAGTTTAGTACAGTTTACTTGCACTGCTAAGAATACAAAGTGTCATGCATATGGAAGACAACAAAAAAAGGACATTATTACATACAAGGGTCAGGGATGGTGGAGGAATACATTTTATAACACAGCAAGGAAGGTGTGGGGGGGCACATGGTGTGTGAGAAAAAAAATAATGTGGGATCCCATGGTGATCCAGCAGCAGTTCCAGCATGGACATAATTTGCAACTGATGTTCCTCTGTGTGATCCATCCGCTGCTCCACAGCACTCATCCTCTCGTTGTTATCCTCAACAGCATTCCAGAGTCCAGAGAACTGCCAAGTCAGCCTGTGTTACATGCAGTTCTCTGGGGTCCACACATTCTACAGGCTAACCTACTGGTGGTGGTGGGGGGTGGGGGTGCTGGTGGAGCAGCGGGTGCTGCTGTGGTCCTCCTCTTATTAGGGATGCCGCAATGCACAGCTGCACCCTGTGCCACAGAATGGCTAGCAGGTGCAGGCATGGTCCGTTCTGTGGCAGCCTGCCACTCCAACTGCTTTTGATTGAGCATATGGGTGCACTGGCCCTCAGTCCCCAGGTGAGTCCCCCGGGGGCCACAGCGCACCTCCACCTCACATAGGCAGCACTTGACCACACTGCTGTCCCCCCACACAGTAAAAAAACTGCCAAACAATGGAGGTGCAGGGAGGACCAAGCACAGGCAGAGGATGGCCAGATGAACTGGCAGCCGGTTGGTCACAATGCTGAACAGGAATGGGATCCACACTTGGGCCTGGGGGAATAGGCACATCCTGCTCCAGAGAATCTGGACTTGGTGGTGGTTCAACTGCCTCAGAGTCAGGACAGGAAGAGGTGCTAGTCCTGCTTGGAGGCACTCACAGTATTGAGTCCAACAGGAATGGGTTCCCATGCCCTTCACACATGCGCACGGTACGATGCTTACCACTACCACACTCTCCCAGAGCTGCCCCCGCCCCAGACATTCCCTCACCCTGGTCCATCTCTCCTTCTGAGTTCCCTCAGTCCGAGCAATTACTACTCACACTGACACACAGTCACACAGACAAACAACTAACTACTTATAAAGGTAAGAAAAATAAAATTTACAGAAAGAACAAATTAAGTAAAAAAGAGTACAGAAAAGACAAAAAAATGTAGCTTTTAAAAAAGCTGTTGGGTCTAAATCAAAGTTTAAATCTCCTCCTCGCTCTGATCTCAAAATATCAACAGTCACAAAACACACTACTCTCTCTCTCTCCATCTGCACAGGAGAAAGTAAAAGTGTTTGCTTGTATGGCTCACTTTCTTCCTGCCTAGCTAAAGAGCATGTGACTTGCAGTACTACAAGCCATGTGAGTGTGTGTGGGCTGCAAATCTGAAACACTAAGTGGATCACTTAGAATCATAATGAGGAATGCAAAGTCCATTAAAAATAATGACTTCATGACACCATTCCGCCTTAACCCAAAGTGGTAATGACAAGGCGGAGTGAGCACTTTGCATTGCCCACTCCGTGTAGCGGATTGGCAACGTGAAGTGTTCACTTCGCCAGCGGAATTTAAATTCGCTGCATCTCTATTCAGAAGCCAGACAATGAAGTAAAAGCAGAGGAGGATGAGCTCTGCCCAACCCAGGATTCCATTCAAAAGCCCCTAGAGGTGGAAATGCGGCTGCAGCCACAGGATCTGCATATGCATGACTCGCTGCCAGACCCTCACACACTAGTACCTTAGGAGGTGGTAGGTGGGGGGGGTCACCTTTTCCTCCACCTGAACCAGTGGAGGAAGGATACATCAGATGCTCGGATCTTGCAGATAATAGAACAAGGCCATGCTCTAGAACGTCTGGAGCTACCTCCAGACCATCCACAAGCCTCTTCCACCTATTCTCCAGAATACTTACCGGTGCTGCTAGAGGAAGTGCACACCTAAGGCAGAAGAGGGCCATAGAGCCAGTTCCTTGGGAACAAAGGAACAGGGGATTCTATTCTCGCTACTTCTAGTCCCTAAATGCACTATATGTATTCCCCTATCTGGATGACTGGCAGCTCAAAGCTCAGTCCAAAGAGCAGCTTTACCAGACTCTAGCATGCACTAGGCAGTTGTTTGATCAGTGTGCCGAAATCAGTCCTGCCCCTTGTCAGGGCCTGCAGTACATAGAGGCAATCATGAATACGGCCCAAGGATTAGCTTTTATGCCACAGGACAGGGCCAAATGCCTGATTGCACAGGCCCAGATGGTATACCACAACAGGTATGCTACAGCCAGGATGTTCTTGACACTGTTGAACCTCATGGCAGCAGCCATTGTTACTGTACCACTGGCCAGACTGCATATGCAACTTCCCCAATGGATATTAAGAGTCCATTGGGACCAGCGATTTAGAACAGAAGGTTTTACTAACATCTTCTGTCTGAAAGGTGCTCATGTGGTGAATGGAACCCGACCATTTGCTGAAGGGGGTTCCTTTCCTGACTCACTCCCCTCATCAGATCCTTATGACAGATGCCTCAGGGATGGACTGGGAGGCTCATATGGGGCCTCATCAGACACAAGGCACATGGACGAAAGTGGAGAGTACCCTCCACATAAACAGCCTTGAAATGCGGGCTGTTCTGTACGGTCTGCAAGCCTTCCAGACCCATCTGTGTCCAGAATATCTGCAAGTGCAAACAGACAACATCAGCTGCATGGTGTGCTACATAAGCAAGCAAGAGGAAACTCACTCTTAACCCTGTGCTGGGGAGCAGTGAGGGTTTGGTATTGGTCTCTAGAATGCAGTCTAGAACTGTTTGCAATTCATGTTCCAGGCATCCAAAACGTCTTGGCAGGCAGGCTAAGCAGGTCGCAGTCAAGAATGCACACATGGGAACTGCTGACCTCAGTAGCAGACCTGTTCGACCAGTGATGTCATTCGGAGTTGGACCTTTTTGCATCCCCACACAGTGCAAAACTGCTGCTTTTCTGCTCGCTCATTCCAGGGCCTGAAGTTTTCTGGCGAGATGCGTTGTCCCTCTCTTGAAAGGGGAGGTTCCTTTACTCCCTTCCCTCTAATCTGAAGGGTGTTAATGAAGCTCCAAATTGAAGGAGCAACTCTAATACTCATTGCTTCCCTTTGGCCATGATAGATCTGGTTCCCCTTACTGCAGCAGTTAGCAGTGGAACCACCAGTACCTCTGTCCCTGTGCAAGGGCTTGCTGTCACAGGAACAGGCAGCCCTGGTCCATTCAGACTTCAGGTCACTCCATCTCCATTCGAGGCTCCTGAAGACGTAGCCATTACTAGGTGTGGAGTGTCTCAAAAGGTGGCTGATATTCTGGTGGCTGGCAGAAAACCTTCTAACAGAGTCACCTGTTCCATGAAGAGAAAACAGTTGGCTTTGTGGACCGCTTCTCATCAACTGGATCCTTTTACACGTCTGGTAAACGAGGTTCGAGTGTCTGCTATCCCTATCAGATGCAGGATTGCAATACTCTTTTGTTAAAGTGCACTTAGCTGCCATTTCAGCTTTCCGTGTACCTATTGATGGTTGCTCAGCTGGAGGTGACCCGTACGTTTTTGAGAGGCATTCTGCAGTTGAAGCCTCCTATCCGCAATCCAGTCCTGACTTGAATTTTGTGTTAGAAAAGTTTACTTTGGCTCCTTTTGAGCTGGCTGTGACTTCCAGTCTATGCTTTCTGTCTTGGAAAGCATTATTTTTAGTTGCTGTTACTTCTGCTCGAAGAATTTCAGAGCTTCAGGCTCTTTCTCCCCTCCTCACCGTCCGCACCCCGCATCGCAGCCTCCGCTCAAACAGTATCACCCCCCTCCCACGGTACATCTCTAGGGTATCCTCAAATATGGACAGTAGAGCCCTGTCAGTGGCAGCCCCAACTCTGTGTAATGAATTGCCTGCCGAACTGCGCTCTGTCGTCACCCACCGCCAGTTCATAACCCATCTAAGGCACTGTCTTCTAATGGCATCCACCTGCAAATGCTTTGTTGTGTAGCGCCCCCCCGCCACTCTCTCCACATGACTAGTATTTCTACACTTCTCCCTTGCTAAATCCCCTTTTTCCTCTTTTCCCTCCTCCCCCCCACCTCCTGCCTCACTTGCCCCTTGCGTCCTAGGTACTCACCATTGAGCCTTGCCTTCTCCAAAGTAACCCGATGGGTTTTTGGCTGTTTTCTTCTCCCTAGTACTGTTTTAGCCTAGCAGGTTGATTAATTTTCAAACCCCTGTATAATCTGTGATTTCTCATGCTATTTCCTGTACTTTGTGATTTGATGTTTGACATTTGTGATTTCTATTGTGTTTTGTAATCTTCTATTTATATGCTCCTTGTTAGATTATACTCTGGCCACGGTACGCGGCCTGGGTCATGCCTGAAAACGGTCCCTGGGATCAGCGCACCCACCCGGTTACCAAAGTCATGAATAAATAAATAATGTGTGAGCCTCCTTATTTGATTTTTCATCAAGACGGTGTCTTTCAGTACCAGTCCTAAGTTTCTACCAAAGGTGATGTCTGAGTTTACTTTGAATCAAACCATCCACCTGCCAGTTTATTTTCCTGAGCATGCCAATACAGGGGAAGCATTGCTCCATACTTTAGGTGTATATAGAATACTTAGGTAATATATACACCATATGAAGGACTGCAGGAAGTCCTTGCAGCTTTTTGTTCAATTTGCCCCTAGGAAAGAGTGTATTCCTGTTTCTAAACCGTGTTTGTCCAGATGATTGACTAACTGCATTTACTTTCTGTTACAGGAAGTACAGTAAGGAACTTCCTGGGGTAGTTTGTGGGTATTCAGGTAGAGGCATGGCCACGTCAGTTGCCTGTTTCAAAAATGTGTCTGCTGCTGAGATTTGTGCAGCTGTCACCTGGAGTACTGTCCACACTGTCATCGAGGCACAGGTCAGGAAGCATAGGGAAAACCGAGGAACAGTTGTAAAATTCCACAAAACTGTTTATTTGTAGTTGCAGCAACATAAAATAAAATAAACCTGTTCAGAATAACTATATACAGAAGTAAAATAAAATCTCCCTTGCAGCTCAGCTTAGCTGTTTTTATAACTCTTTTCAGCCCCCATCCTTTGCAAGCATCCTGTCCTTTGTAAATTTCAGGAGCTACTAGAACATTGAGAACTTCTTGAGGTCCCCAAAGCAATTGCAAAAGGCTCAGGCATTTGCACCCAAGTAACCTGTAGCTTTTTACAGTTATCTCAAATTATAAATACATATACATTTCAATAGTGTAACAGTTTTCTAAACAAAAATGATCCCAATATCAGCTACATTTCCATACATTGATTCTCATATATTTTATATTACCAGATGTAGATACGCAAGGGAGGAAAACAGAGAGAGGCAAAGGACTGTGAGACTGTTTGGGTTGATCAAGTCCGAAGTCTCACAGGAAAATTTGGTTGCGCAACCAGACAGAGAAGAGAGAAAAGGAAGCAATACAGATCATTGCATTTAAATACTTTTCTCCAAAACAAATGGGACAGGGTCCTATTCTACCCAGTCCCATATACCCCCCCCCCAAGAGGGAACCTGTTTTATTAAACAGGTTTCTAGAAAACTCTATTCTCTACTAACATTTTCTACTTTCAGAAATTAAGCACATTTGCATCCATTTTTTAAAAGTACAGTAAAAAGTACATTTCAAACCCATACATTAGTTTTTGTTTTTTTCTCCAACCATCAGAACCCTCAATTCCTGATCCATATCTTGACCGAAAATCAGCATTACTATTATCTTTACCAGATTTGTGAATCACAGAGAATTTAAATGGCTGCAGTGCCAGGTACCACCGTGTGATTCAGGAATTTTTATCTTTCATCTGGTTAAGCCAACAGAGCAGATTGAGATCAGTTACAAGAACAAATTCAATTCCTAGTAAATAAAATTTGAGGGGCTCCATGTACCACTTTGGTGCTAAACACTCCTTTTTCGATAGTGGAGTACCTTTTCTCTCTGTTGTGCAATTTCCTACTTATACACAGAATTGGATGTTCTTTCCCATCTATATTTTGGCTTAGGACTGCACCTAGGCCTACCTCGGATGCATCCATTTGTAACAGAAATGGTTTCTCAAAGTCTGGGCATCTTAAAACTTGTGGGGAACATAATGCAGTCTTTATGGCTTGAAAAGCTTCATCACACTGTTCTGGGGTCCATTTCACATTATTTGGGTACTGTTTCTTGGTGAGTTCATTGAGGGGAGTAGCTAATTCATAAAGTTGGGAATAAATCTCCGATAATAACCATCCAGCACTAAAAATGACTTGACGTGTTTCTTTGTTTTGGGTACAGGGCTGTTAGCTACAGCTTCTATTTTAGAAATCTCTGGCTTAACGTCTCCATTTACCAACACATAGCCCAAATATCTGACTTCCTGCATGCCTAATGCACATTTGGTAGGATTAATAGTCAGACCTGCATTTTTGATAGCTTGGATAATTGCTCGTAGGTGTTCCACGTGACTTTTCCAGTCGGACTGTATACCACGACATCATCCAGGTACACAGCACAATAACCAGTGTGAGGGGATAAAATTACATCCATGTACCGCTGGAATATAGCTGGCGCACCATATAAACCAAAGGACATGGTGGTGAACTAATAGAATCCTATAGGGTGGCAAATGCAGTTTTATCTCTGGATTCTTTAGCTAAAGGTATTTGCCAGTAATCCTTGGTGAGATCGAGGGTACTGATGTACTTTGCACTCCCCAGCCTGTCCACCAAATCATCTATTCTGGGCATAGGATAACTGTCAAATTCTGACACTTAAATTTCCTGAAATCAAGGCAGATTCTAACACCCCCTTCTTTTTTGTTTACATTTACCATGGGAGATGACCAAGCACTCATTGACTCCTCAATGATACCGAATTCTTTCATTTTTTGTATTTCCTTAACCACATCAGCTTTTAACCTCTCTGGCACCTGTATGACTTTTGCCTAATGGAATGAGCATTCTTTGTCACTATTAGGTGCTCAACCCCTTTTGCTCGGCCTGGTACCATGGTAAAAGTACTGTTAAATGTCTTTAGCACATTACGAATCCTGCAGTTTGTTCTGAGGTTAAGGAAACATTCATCTTTACAGCATCAACAATCAACATTTACAGTTTGTTCTAGTCTATCACAAGAGCTACATCAATATCTTCCTTATCAGTTTCTGGTAAAACTAGCAAAGCAGCTTTTGGCATTTTTTCAACCCATTTCTTGAGGAAGTTAGCATGGTATATCTTAGAAGGATTTTTTCTGTCAGGGGTCTCAATCTCATGGTTAACAGTGCCAGTACATCTAAGAACTTTATATGACCCTTGCCACTTCATTAACAACTTATTTTCTGTTGTGGGTAACAGTAGCAAAACCTTTTCATCTGGCTCGAAAACCTTTTCTTTTACCCCATGGTCATAATATACCTTCTGCTGGTTTTGAGCCTCTTCGTGATTAATATGGGCAATTTCAACATATTTTGCCAGTTTCTTTCTTAGGGCACACATATAAGAATATATAGATTGTTTCTGAGTGGGATTATCTTCCCATGTTTTTTTGTCACACCCATTGGCCCTCTTGGCTGCCTACCATACATCATTTCAAATGGAAATCCTGTTGATGCCTGTGGCACTTCTCTGAAAGCAAAAAGTAGGTAAGACAAGTATTGGTCCCAGTCTTTCCCTTCCCCAAACCTTTTTAACATGCGTTTTAGGGTTTGGTTAAAATGCTTAACAAGACCATCTGTCTGAGGGTGAAAGGGGGAGGTTCTTATGGCAGTGATACCCAGCAGTCTGTACAGCTCTTTAAGCAGTGCAGCACCAAAATTACTACCGTGTTCAGTAATAACTTCTTTAGGTATGCCCACTCTGCTGAAAATTTTGGCTAGCTCTACTGCAGCTTTTGGGGCTGTAATAGTAGACATTGGAACTGCTTCTGGGTATCGAGTAGCATAGTCGCATACTACCAGGATAAATCTATTACCCTTTTTACTTTTGTCTAAAGGACCAACCACATCCATTGCAATTCTCTGAAAAGTCACATCTATTAAGGATAGGTGTACCAGGGGCACCTAATCTTTTCTAGTGACTGGGGCTACTTTCTGACACTCAGCACAGGAATTACAATAGGTAGCAACATCTTCATGAATTACCAGCCTGTAAAATTTATACAACAATCTGGCAAGGGTGCGATCCCTCCCTCAGTGACCAGCCATAGGACTATCATGTGCTATCTGTAACAATTCTGTTCTGTACTTCTGTGGTATAACCAATTGTTCTGTCTCTTCCTGTGTCTGAGGTTTAACCCAAACTCTGTACAGTAATCCATTACATTTTTTAAACATTGGTCCACCCTGTTTTGGTTTTACCCCCAGCTGCTTAAAGTTACACTGGAGAGAAACATCATTAGCTTGCTCTGAAAGAAAATCTCAATCAGTTATCAATTTAGTTTCAGTATTTTCATAATTTAACCATCCATGTCCATCATCAGTCATTTGTTGCCACAATTTTTTCAGGCTTTGTCTTTCTTTCCTGGATTTCTGGATCTTGGAGCTGTGCTCAAACAAGTCCGAATCAAAATTACCGAAAGGAAAAGTGTCCCCACTGTCTGAAATTTTCTTTGCCTGAGCTCTTGTCACCACAGCTGCTGAAACATCAGGACTTACTCCCTCTTTGATCAACTCGGTAAAATCCTGGAAAGTCATTTCCAATAATCACAGGTACAGGTAACTTTGGTACTACCCCCACTTTCATTTGGTGTGACAGAGTGACTTGGGTGGTGGGACAGTATCGAGTGTCCCCATGGATGCAGATGACACCGGTACCTGGTCCCTTTGCACAGTGTTTTCCCAGCACTTTAACATGCACTGGGGTCTGTCTGCTTCCCGAATCAGTGAGTCCCATTACAGTCTTATTCCCCACCTTCACATCTGTTAGGTACTTGCCCCAGTTTACCAAGGACAAATCTGCTCCAGTGCCACTCTCTTTATTATGGCAGTTTCTTGCAAAATGGCCTGGCTTATTATAGTTAGAGCAGATAACGTCTTTTGGTATAGATTTGTTACCCCCACCACAGTTCTTAGCAGGCTTGGAATTTAAATGGAAGAAGAGTTTCTTACCGGTGCTTGGCTGTTACCTCGCTGCTGTGGCGTTTGTCTGGCCATTTGGTAGTCCTCAGCCAAAGAAACAACTTTTTCCCCGTTCTCTGGTTGGTATTCCTTTACCCACAGCTGCACATCTGTAGGCAAGATGTTGATGAATTGCTCCATGGCAAATGTGTTGATGATCTGTGGGATTGTTTTGCTCTCTGGTTGGATCCACTTCATCAGGAGTTCTCTGAGTCGGGTGAAGGCTTCTCAAGGATTGTCAATTGAGTTGTACCCCAGATATCGAAATCTCTGCCTGTAGGTCTCTGGAGATGTCATACCTTTTCAGGATTTTGCGTTTCACCAGGTCATAGTTTTCTGACTGTGCAATGTCCAAACTGCTGTAAGCAAGCTGGGCTTTCCCTATTAGATGGGGTACCAGTGTGATTGTCCATTGCTGCTTTGGTCACTGGCAGGCTGTGGTAACTCTTTCAAAAGTTGTCAGGTATGTCTCAGTATCTTCTGAGGGCCACAATCTGTTGCTTCTGTCACTGCATCTCTTCTCTCCTCAACACTTGTAACCGTTGAGTTTTTTTTTCTCCCTGCTTCTCAGTTTCTTTTTGTTGTATAGCCCACCATTTCAAAAAGTCCATCAGGCTTTCAGGTTCTGTCACTGCCTATTCTTTTTCCATGACTTGTGCTGGTTGTACAATCTCAGACTGGACTTTAGCTGCAGAATCCATACCTTCCTCTGTGCTTCCCTAGTGCTAGATCCAGTACCCATGCACAAATCTCCTGTTTTAGGGTATGCACGACTTAAATCCCACTTAGGCTGACACCATCTATCGTCGAGGCACAGGTCAGGAAGCATAGAGAAAACCCAGGAGCAGGTGAAAAATTCCACAAAACTGTTTATTTGTAGTTGCAGTAACATAAAATCAAATAAGCCTGTTCAGAATAACTATATACAGAAGTAAAATAAAATCTGTTGTAAAAAAGCTCCCTTGTAGCTCAGCTTAGCTGTTTTTATTACTCTTTTCATCCCACATCCTTTGCAAGCATCCTGTCCTTTGTAAATTTCAGGAACTGCTAGAACATTGAGTACTTCGTGAGGTCCCCACAGCAAATGCAAAAGGCTCAGGCATTTGCACCCAAGTAACCTCTAGCTTTTTACAGTGATCTCACATTATAAGTACATATATATTTCGTCAGTAACACCATTTTCTAAACAAAAGTGATCCCAATATCAGCTTCATTTCCATACATTGATGCTCATATTTTATATTACCAGATGTAGATGTGCAAGGGAGGAAAACAGACAGCAAGAGAAAACAGAGGGAGGCAAAGGACTGCGAGACAGTTCAGGTTGGTCAAGTCCGAAGTCTCATAGGAAAATTTGGTTGCACAACCAGACAGAGAAGAGAGAAAAGGAAGGAATACAGTTCTTGCATTTAAATACTTTCTCCAAAACAAATGGGACAGGGTCCTATTCTACCCTGTCACACACACCTTCACTAAACATTACAGTCTGGACATTGCCTCAAGGAAAAGTGCAGGCTTTGGCCTAGCTGTACTTCAGGGCCTACTTTCTCTAGGCCTGTAGGCTTCAGCCACCCAGGGCCTACTTTTTTAGGCCTGTAGGCTCCAGCCACCCAGACTGTTTCTGTCTGTCAGTACTGCTTGGTACTCGTTCCATAGGTGTGGCCTGATGAGAGATATCCTTGAAGAAGATACAATAATTACACCGTAACAGTAGCTCTTCAAGAGAATCTCTTTCATTAGGCCATGCTGTCCCACCCTACCTCCCCCACAGACATAGAGCTCTATAACTCCTGTCTCTTTCTCAAAGGCAGTCTACCTGCTGTTTCCAGCCTCGTCTAGTAGCTGGAACCATAAGCTCTCTCTCCTGGTTCCCTAAAGGGAGTTTCTTTGAGCATGATCTCAGGTGGAGAACTGAGGAGGGAAGGGGCCGCCCACGTTTATATGGGAAGTGCCAACATAAGACGTCGTTGAGGGTGGCCCCTAGCACACTGCTTGCAAAAAGTTTCCATGTGATCCTGGTGCCGGTTGTTTGTAGTTCCACTGGTGTGGTCTGATGAGATTCTCTAGAGGATCTATGGTTACGGTGAGTACAGAACATTTTTTTCTAAGATTGTGGATATATTGTTCTATCCACACTGGTTGGCATGTCCCTTTCCCCTTTCAGTCTTGCTGGATGGTCTAAAAGTTGGCTCCTCCCACCCACCCGGGTGGTGTATGCCTCGGCTCCGCCCCTTGATGCCAGATCTTCTCTTCTGCTGGAAGATTCAGATTCCCTCCTTACTGCTCCCACATTGAGTAGGCCATGGCGCTTAACCTTCAGATAAATCACAGAAAATCAAACTCGTTAGAGTTTCTCTGCATACATTCGCAATAGCGACTGCGATGGAGGACAAGTCTTTGCCCAGGTTCCGCCGGTGTCCCTGCGGGCAGAAGATGTCCTGTACTGATCCACTTACGCCCGTGTGCGTATGCCCCTGGGTTATGCGCATGATACCCAAGCATGCGATTTTTTTGTTGCGCCTTCCATCCTGCAGTTTTGGACTATCACTTCACACATTTGCAACTCGGACGACCGGAAAAACAGCACCCGCTAGTCAAATCCAAAGACACCTGTCGTGTGGTCTCTGTGGTCACGGGATCCGCCAACCAACTGGTGCAAATGAAGGCCTTCGAGGAGGCGGCGTCTCACTCCGCCGAGCAGTGCTCTTGAGTCTCGGTCTTTGTTCTGCTCAAACCAGGCTCTTCCTTCTCCAGATTCTTCAAGGAGATGTACCAGTCTCTCCCGACAGAAGGAAAGGGCCTGTCCAGTTTGCACACCTCCCGGTCCCACAAAAAAGATCAAGAGAAGATTTGTCTCGTCTACGACACTCTTGGGACAGAGCGAGATTTTGGTCCCAGGAGTCTCCTATCTTGATTTAGGTCGAAATTGTGATCTCGGCCGCTGGCTTCACGGTACCCTCATCAGGCCAGCTGGCTCAGATGTCGGACGATGACCAGGTCAAAATCATAATCGACCCCATTGTCGACTGATGAGGCCGACAATTCTTTTTTCTGGACTCCGCTCCTACCGGCCACCAAGGAGGAGAGAACTAGCTTGCTTGGACTCCACCCATCATCTCTGTCCCTGACCTTGAGGAGCCGTGGTTCTCCCTGGCCCCTTCCCAGAGCTCCCATTTGTCCCCCCGATGGTCGAGGTCTCTGACACCCTCGACCGACAGGCTAAGGAAGTCTTACAAGCAGCGCTCCATGAAGTGTTGACGCCACCATTCGTCCTTGTCCTCCTTGGATGAGGAGAGGCTTCGACGTAAGCTGCATCGACGCTATGAGGACATTATGTGACAACAGCTGATGATGACCGGTCTGAAGTCGACCCCGGCATCCAGTCCGGCCATCACATGGCTGTTGCCCTCTAGGCCGACGCCGACTCCTCCGGAGCCGGTCGACACCACCCCTCCACCCGCGGAGCCGGTGAAGAGCCTCCCAGCTCGGCTGAAGTCAGTGCCTCCACCAGTTGTGGTGGAGCCGCCACCTAAACAGCCTCCCTCAGGGGCCTCTGCCAAGGAGTCGTGGCCCATTCATGGCCTCATGCACAGGCTGTCTGTCACTCTCACTCCCAACTGTCCGTGACAGGTTGAAAGTAGCTCTGGTGGTGAGCCGCTCAGTCCAGACTCTGGGTCTGAGGATTCTGCCTTTAATTCATGTCCATGCGATGATAATTCAGTGAGTCTCTCGGCGGAGGAGGGTCCAATGTACATCCTGAGCATCCTCCTTCTCCTTTCCGAATCAGCGGGGATGCCCTTGGAGCCTGTTGAAAAACGGGCCGAATTTCCTCTAACTTACATCCTCAGAAAAGGGGATTCTCCGTCTGAGGCCTTCCCAGTGGCCAGTGCCATAGTTGGCCTGGCCTTGGAGCTTTGGCAGCACCCAGCCTCCTGCCCTGCACCTTCAGCCCGGATGGCCCACAAGTACATGGTTCCCATCGGCTCCCCTTCGGGGTTCACACAGCACCCCCTCAACTGAGGGGCTGGTGACCGAGTCTGTGTTTTGGCACTCTGGCAACTCAGGAGAGACGGCTAGACCTCTGGACACAGAGTCCAAGAAGTTGGACCATTCAGCCATAAAGATCTGTGCTGCCTCCTCGCTTGGCCTCCGACAGGCAAGTTCAGCTGTCACTATAGCACACTTCTCCCATACCCTCTTCGGCTCTCTGGAAGAGGTGCTTCCTCATCTCCCCATGGACCTGCAGACCACGGTCAAGCATGTCTGTGACCAGGATCAGGCTTTTGCTAAACAGCAACTCCAGATGGCTCTGGACATCTGGGATTTTTGTGCCTGTTCAGTGCCGGCCGCAGTTGCCATGCGCCGCAGGGCCTGCCTGAGAGTCTCGACCTTTACAACAGACACCCAGCATAAACTGGCGGACTTTCCTTCCCTGTATACAGACTTGTTCAGTCCAGGAGTCAAAGGTCACCTCCAGCATATTGAGAAGTCCAGTGCCACCTTGGACTCCATTACCTCCACCCAGAAGGAACCCCAGGGTTCAAAGAAGCACAAAAGAAAGCCCTTTTGGCCTTCTGCCCCACAGCCAAGCAGCCCTAGTACCAGTCCGGACAGCAGCAGCAGGCTCAGTCTTGGCGCCCTCATCCCAAGTCAGGGGCCTTGGCAGTCCACAAGCCCGAAGTGAAAGGTGCCAGCGGTCCCCCTGCTGGATCTTCCTTCTCCAAGCCTGCACAGTGCTGGGATGGGGGTTGCCACCCCCATGCCCACCACGACCACTCTGGGTCTTCCAATGGGGGGCCAGCTCCGCCACTTCCTTTCCACCTGGCACAACTGACAGGTGGGTCTTGGAAGTGGTCGGTCAGGGACTGCCTCTGGAATTCAGGCAGCACCCTCCAAGCCGAGCCCACGCCTCATGGGAGGAGAAGGTATCCACCCATACTCTGTCGGCTTTCAGAGACATTTCCAAACTCCTCTGCAAGGAGGTAGTGATCAGAGTCACGGATCCCCCTGTCAACCCAGGGTTCATTTCCAGGTACTTCCTGGTCCTGAAACGGACGGAGGGCTGGCGCCCCATTCTAGATCTGTACGACCTGAATCAGTTTCTCAGGTCTTGCACTTTCCAAATGGTAACTCTGTCTCAGATCATACCATCTCGAGCAGAACATGTGGTTCTGCTCCCTGGATCTGCAGGATGTATTCTTTCACATCCCGATCCATCCATCCCACCAAAGGTTCCTCCATTTCAGGTTGGAGGGAACCTTCTATGAGTTCCACGCCATGCTGTTCGGCCTGTCATCGGCCACCAGGGTCTTCACCACATGCATAGCAGTGGTGACGGCCCATCTTCGGCATCGAGGGGTCAGGATTGTACCCCTGTCTCGACGATTGGCTCATAGCAGGTCCCTCCAGACTGGAGGTTGAAAGGTCCAGGGATCTGGCCCTCCAAACCTGCCTGAGCCTCGTCTCCTGATCAACGAGGCCAAGTCGAAACTCGTGCCCTCTCAAGTGATTTGCTTCATCAGGGCAGAGCTCGACTCTTGCCGAGCCAGAGCCAGGCTCCCAGCAGACAGGGTGAAGGTACTCTCCTCGTTTGCTGGATCATTTCTAGTTGGGCAGTTGCGCCCTGCCCGGGACTTCCTGCGACTGCTGGGCTACATGGTGGCCTGTACCTCCATGGTCTGATGGGCCCAGTGGCATATACGCCCCTTCAGTGGGAGCTGGCCAGCCAGTGGTCTCAGTGTCTAGGTCACTTCAACCAGCTGGTCACAGTAACCCAGAAGATGTCAGATGCTCTCCAGTGATGGACCGTCCTGGAACATCTGCAGGGAAGGATCTGTTTGTCCGCCCTGAGCCGATGGTCATCTTGACAACCGAGGCCTCTCTCACGGGCTGGGGAGCCCACATGGGGAATCACAGAGTCCACAGGCTCTGGACCCCCGAGGAATTCCGATGCCATATCAACCTGCTGGAGCTCTGAGCAGTTTGCCTGGCTGCATTATCTCTGTTCCTTCAGGGTCAAGGGGTTCAAGTCCAGACAGACAACACCATGACCATGTACTACCTCAACAAACAGGGCAGCATGCACTCCCGGCCTCTGTGCAGGGAAGCACTCAGCATCTGGACCCTTGTGAGCCAACTGGAGCCAGCTCTCCTAGCCATCCACGTAGCAGGAGCCTCAAATCGGTTAGCAGATGCCCTCAGTCATGTGGACGAGGCATCCCACGAGTGGTCTCTCCACCTAGAGGTAGCGTACAGTCTGTTCTCCCAGTGGGGCACCCCTCAGGTGGACCTGTTTGCCTCCAAGGAGAACACAAAGCTGAGGCTGTTCCATGAACACCCCCCTCAGCAATGCTCGCTGCAGGGGATGCCTTCTCAAGGCCGTGGACCCCAGGCCTCGTATGTGACTTCCCTTCACTTCCCTTGGTCCACAAGGTGCTCCTCCAGGTCAAGAGGGACAAGGCGCAGGTGATCCTGGTCACCCCAAACTGGCCCTGCCAGTTCTGGTATACAGATAGCCTCAGCATCAGGCTCCCGAGGCATCTTCCAGCATGCTTGGACCTGCTCTCAGTCAGTCAGGGGAAGGTATTCTATCCGTACTTTCAATCCCTGCGTCTGACAGCCTGGTTCCTGAGCGGCTAGAGTTCCAGGCTTTGGGTCTCTCCGATGATGTCCTCAGTGTAGTTGAGGCATCTAAGAAGGAGTCGACCAGGAGGTGCTGTGCCTTCAAATGGAAGAGATTCTCCTTTTGATGTCAGGGTGGACCCTTTGTCCTGTCCGGTGGCTAGCATCCTCCACTACATTTGGTCTCTCTCCAAAGGGGGTCTTCGGTCTCCAACCCTTAAGGTGCACCTGGCAGCCATCTCTGCTTACTGGGCGCTGGCCAGTCAGCAGATGGTGGCACAGGAGAAGGTGGTCTGGCGTTTCTTTAAAGTCCTTGACCATATTTCCTCTCCGGTGCATGAACTACCACCACCACCACCTTGGGATCTACTGCTGATACTGGCAAATCTCATGGGCAAGCCATTCGAACCGATACACAGGTGTGAGATATCACATCCATCTTGAAGACCGCCTTCTTGGTGGCTATCACATCAGCCAGAAGGATTGTGGAGCTCCAGGCGCTCTCTGTTCAGTCTCCTTATCTGGTCTTCCACAGGGACAAAGTTGTCCTGCGCCCCAACCCGAAGTTCCTTCTGAAGCTGGTGTTGGAGTTTCAACTAAATCAGGTGATGACTCTGGTGTACTACCCCAGTTACACCTCGGAGGCCAAGTACAGGCTCCATAGTTTGGACCTGAGACGAGCGCTCTCATATTACAGGGAGCATACGGCTGAAGTTCGGGGAGAGGTTCGCCAGCTGTTTGTCACCTACGCTGAAGCCGCACCTGGCAGACCTGCAGCAAAGCAGATGATTGGCAGATGGATTACATCTTGCATTGGTTTCTATCAGTTAGCAGGCAAGGAGCCTCCCATAGGGATAAGAGCTTATTCCACTCGCTATACTGTTGTGTCGGTGGCTGCTTCTAAGGACATCCCTATCCAGGATATCTGCTGGGCTGCTACCTGGAAGTCAGAAAACACCTTCATTTCCCATTGCCACATCGACCTAGAGTTGCGCCAGGATGTTAGTTTTGGGACCTCAGTTCTCCAATCTCTGTTTACTAAGTAGGGGGTGTGCGCCTTGCCTCCCTTCTTCCGGAGAACTGCTAGGAGTCTGCCAAACAGTGTGGATAGAACAATGTATCCACGATCCTAGAAAAACAGGTTACTCACCTGTAACAGTAGTTCTAATCCCAGGAATCCACTAATATTATTACTTCTTGCAGTGCTCCTTTAAGACAGCACTGCCCCGGAGCCAAATGGAACGTTATGTTAATGATGGAATCTTTAGCTCGTGCATTCAATTCAAAAGCTGCCCAGTTCAAGTGCCTATATTCCAACCCTCAGATTTCTTCTCTCTGCTGCAAAGACAAGACGCCCTGGAGATTTTCTCTCTCTCAAGTCGATCCTGAAGTGAAATTTGATAAAAAAAAAAAAGTATTTTTTGATTATTATTCAGTAGCTGCCTAGTTTAATGTTTCATTGATCTTTTTTCTTCAGTATTGTAAATTTTAACGTAGTTTTGTGTATTTTTGAGGTTCCTCTCAGTTTCTGGGAACTCTGAGGTAACCGACTGTTTTCTTTAGATCAGAACTTTTATTCTGGTTCCGATCACTTCTACCGTAATTTTCTTCTAAATTGTTTATTTTTGAACCAGGCTTTCTCGGTTCCGTAGGTTGATCCCTCGGTTCCAGTACAGATCGGAACCGATAGATTTAACTACTGCTTGGTTCCTGAACCGACTGCAAACCGATAACTTTTAAACTTTTTATCGGTTTCCAGTTCCTGTTTTCTTTTGTCAGATAAAACCAAGAAGAAAACAGGACCTCCTGGTTTTAAAAACTGTTTGAAGTGCTCAGAAGCGTTTGCCAAAGCAGATAAACATGATTTATATTTGGTCTGTCTTGGGCAACGACACTTCTCTGTTGAATGTGAAATATGCAAATCTTTCCCTGCTAAGATGGTTGAAAAACGTAGGGAAAGACGGCAAAGAAAAATGGATGAGGGATCCATGGGCTCTGACCAGTCCACCCCCTCTAAATCTTTAGCTGAACTTTCCAGGGCCACAAAAACCACCCCAATACGGGTGAGGGCCATGGTAAGAGAGACATTGAACTGGCTGACTCTTCGGTGCCTGCCAAAAAAATTAAGAAAACTAAGTATACTGAGACCCCTGCTGGAATGCCACAAGGGGCTCTTCAAGTACCTGCTCCTACACCAACACCTGCTGACTTAACTGAGGCTCTGGCTTTATTGCAAGTGCTGCAGGGCTTATTACTCCCTAAGCAGCCTGTGGCTACTCCTGTAGATAAATCATCTGCCTTTGTTACACCCTTAACCACTGAAACAGTGGATTTTGAAGATGAGTATGAGGCAGAGGAAAGTATCGAACCTGAGGTCTCCCCTGAGCAGGCGTTTGGTTCACCTCCTAGATCCACTAAAGATTATTCCTCACATTTTTCCTTTGTAAGAAAAATGGTTGAGACTCGGGACCTTGCTATGGCAGAAGAGGTCCAGGATGAGGAAGAAGCTCAATACATGGAGCTTATGGGGTTAACACCCACTAAAAAGCTCCTGCTGCCTATTTACAAGTTTTTCAAAAAAGATATACTTGAAATTCTTAAAACACCTAACACTATCACACCTATTGATAAAAAGTGTGATAAGAAGTACCAATTGGAGAGATCAGGGGCAGAGTTTTTATTTACCCACCCTGGCCGTCAGAAAATTGTGCAGCAGGCTGCCAGTGAAAGGGCTAAAACACCTCTTTCCTCTCATCCTCCTGAGAAGGACTCTAGGAACATTGATAGCATGGCAAAGAAAGGGTACCTTTCTGACTCTCTTCCAGTCAGACAAGCCCGCTATCAGGCATACAAAGCCCTCTATCAAAAGGCTCTGTGGCAGTCCCTCCTTGATGCTGCTGAGACCAGCCCTTCCACACCAGTGTCAGAGCTAGTGGAGACTGCTAAATTAGGCTTGGAGGCTTCCAAGTATCAGTTTCAGATGTTAGTGGATACAAATGATACAGCTGCAAGGTGGATGGCAGGTACTGTGGCCATGAGGAGGTTTACCTGGCTTAGAGCTACTAATCTCACCCAGGATACCCAGAGCCAAGCCATGGACTTTCCAGTTGAGGGTAACTCACTTTTGGAGTTCAGACTGAGGCCTACATGAAAAAGGTAGATGAATACAAAGCTACTTGTCGCAGTAACTCTAACAAGGAGAAACCTTCACCCTCCACTTATACAAATGGAAGGGAAGACAGGGATAGGGCTTCTTATAGAAGACCCTTTTACCAGGTACAGGCTGTGTCACAGCAGCAGTACCAGCCACAGCAGGGTGATTTCTTTAGAGCTAGAGGCAGAAGGGGATCTAGATGTGGCTCCCAATCTGCCCAACTTCAGCAACAGGCAAAACAGAATCCCTGACTTTTCTCTACAGGCTACCTCCCCAGTTCCTGTAGGGGGCAGACTGACTCACTACTTCCAGGAATGGTTAAAGATCACCACAGACAAGTGGGTTCTGAAAGTGGTGAAGTCAGGGTTTGTCCCTAAGTTTCAAATCCCTTCCTCCTTTAAGAACAAGGCTGTTCAGGACGTTCCTTTCACAGAAAGAAAGCCGTTGGAACAGGAGGTTCAGGCTCTCCTCTTATCAAGGGCAATAGAGCCTGTTCCTTCTAGACAAAAGGATCAGGGTTTTATTCAAGGTATTTTCTAACAACAAAGAAAAACGGGGAGTGTCTGCCTATACTAGACCTCAGACTGCTAAACAAAATACCTGGTAAAGCCCAGGTTCAAGAAAGTCACACTGGCCATGATTCTGCCAACACTACAGAAAGGAGACTGGCTAGCCTCCATAGACCTAAGTGATGCATTCTTCCATATTCCTATAAGGGAGTCGCACAGAAAATATCTAAAGTTCAGACTCCCTTCAGGCCAATATCGGTTCTCAACACTACCCTTTCGTCTCACTTCAGCACCAAGAATGTTTACCAAGTGCCTGGCAGTGGAGGTGGCACACCTGAGAAGACTAGGTGTTTCAGTTTTTCCCTACCTGGATGATTGGCTAATCATAGGAAAGTCTCACCAGCAGGTGAGAGAGCACCAACAGGTAACCCAGGACCTGTTGCAATCCTTGGGGTTCCTCCTCAACGTCAAAAAGTCAGTCCTGTCCGCTGTTCTGGTACTACTGTTCAGGTGCGGAACTGAACACCATTGTGGGAAGAGCTTTCCTCCCTCAAGAGAGGGCAGACAGCATTCTGCACTTGGCAAGCGCGTTTGTCCTGAACAGGCCAAAGCCAGGAAAACAGTTTCTGCAATTGTTAGGCCACATGGCCTCAGCAACAGGCACAGTCCTGGGTGCCAGGTTTCAAATGAGCGATGTTCAGTTCCACCTCAGGGCACACTGGTGCCAGAGGCGGGACTCTCTCTCAAAAGCCATTCCAGTAACAAGGGACTTAACTGCAGGAACTCCAGTGGTGGATGGAACCAGACAACTTGAGGGAAGGGGTCCCCTTCCTGCAAGAGTCCCCATTGCTGATTCTCATGACAGATGCTTCCCTGCTAGGGTGGGGTGCTTACTTAGGGGAGCACACCACTCACGGCACATGGAAAACTGCAGAATCACTCCACCATATATACCTACTAGAGCTGAAAGCAGTTTATCTGGCCCTTCAGGCCTTCTCTCATCTTCTCCAAGGAAGGGTGATACAAGTCAGAACAGACAATACCACAACAATGTACTACATCAATAAGCAGGAAGGGACAAGGTCCACTCCCCTTTTGCACAGAGGCAATGAAAATCTAGAGCCTAGCTTACTCGCTCGGTGCCTCCTCACAAGCAATCCATCTGCCTAGCAAGGACATCACGATGGCGGATGCATTGAGTGGGATAAACCAGGCCCATCATAAATGGACACCGAACAAGTAGGTGGTGGATGTCCTGTTCAGGTGGTGGGGCACCCCAGAAATAGGTCTGTTTGCAGCCCACCAGAACCACCACCTACCTGTGTATTGTTGCAGCGCCTCTTCCAAGGGAACAATTCCCCTGGATGCTCTGACTCCGGATTGGACAGGGAGGCATCTGTATGCCTTCCCTCCTTTTCCCCCCCTACTCAAGGTACTCATCAAGCTCAGATCGCAACCAGCTTCAGTGATGTTGGTTTCCCCAGACTGGGCCAGACAGCCTCCCTCCTGCTCTCAGTGTTGGTTATCAAATCGATTCACTATCACAGAGGTGCAAACTACTGACCTCCTTCCAAGGGAGTGTCATGTACCCCAGCCTCAGGTCCCTCAGACTCAAGGCATGGCTCTTGAGGACTTAGAGTATGCAGGCTGGCAACTCTCAGAAGAGGTCCTGGAGGTTCTTAGAGGGTATAGGAAACCTTAGAAGAAAACCTATGCCTCAAAATGGAAAAGGTTCTGTATATGGTGCACTTGTAAGGATGTAGCCTCAGCTCAAGCTGGCATACCAGCCTTACTGGACTACCTAACATACTTGCATTCCCAGGGCCTGCAACCTTCAACCCTGAAAGTGCACTTGGCTTCGGTATCAGCATACATTTCGGCTGGAAAGGATGCCTCCTTGGCATCAAATCCTGTTTTCTGGAGATTTTTCAAGGGATTGTCTCACCTGCACCCTCCTCACAGGGAGCCAGTGGCAGCCTGGAATCTGAACATTTGCATTGCTCAGCTTATGCCCCGCCCGAACCCACAGTCTCTGCAGACCTCAAATTTGTTACTTGGAAGCCAGTTTTCGGTGGCCATCACTTCTGCCAGGAGGATAAGTGAGCTCCAGGCCCTGTGTATTGAAAAGGATTATATTTCTTTTCATAGGGACAGGGTAGTGTTGAGAACTAATAGGAAGTTCCTTCCCACAGTGGTCTCAGACTGCAACTTGAACAAGTCTGTCACCTTGCCAGTCTTTTTCACTGAGCATTCTAGCTCAGGGGAGCGTAGACTCCACAGCCTTGATGTAAAAAGATCGTTGAGTTATTACATGACTCTCACCAAAGACCATAGGCAGGATAATCAACAGCTTTTCCTCACCTATGAAGAGGTAGATAAAGGAAACCTGCCACTAAAAGAACTATCTTTCGATGGATAGTTCAGTATATCCAGTTTTGTTACTCAAAAGTGGGCAAGGAATCCCCAGTTGGCCTCACAGCTCATTCCACAAGGGGCACAGCTGCCACCATTGCAGCTGCCAGGGAGGTCCCATTGCTGGAAATCTGTAAAGCAGCTACCTGGAGGTCAGTTCACACCTTTACAAAGCATTACAGACTGTACACCCAGTCTAGAAGTGATGCCAGGTTTGGCACAGCTGTCCTACAGAGTCTTTTTCCTAAATAGATTCTGTCCCCACCTTCAAAGGTACTGCTTCATAGTCTGCAAGAAGTAATATAAGTAGATTCCTGGGATTAGAAGAAAAAATTACTCACCTGTAGTAATCTTATTTCTTCCAACAGGATCCACTAATATTATTACTTCCCCACCCTTACCTCTCCTGCTAGAATCAGTAAAGACCTCTTCGGCACTGACTGAATAATCACCTGGAGGGGTTTGCCAACTGTTGGCATCTTCTTGAATTTAGTGTTTTTATAGCTCCGTAGGTTTGTTTCCCCTTCTCAGGTGAATCTGACATTAAACAAGGGGACTTTTTTCTCTGTGACTTAATGATTGTCAGTTGTCCCCGTTGAGGCCATTTTCTCTTGTTAGTTTTAATTAGTTATTAGTAGAGCCTCTTTGCAGGCTCCAAAGAAATCTGAGGGTTAGAATATAGGCAGTTGAACTGGGCAGCTTTTGAACTGAATGCACAAGCTAAAGTTTCCATCATTAGCATAACATTCCATTTGGGTTCGGGGCAGTGCTGTCTTAAAGGAGCACTGCAAGAAGTAATAAAATTAGTGGATCCCGTTGGAAGAAACAAGATTACTACAGGTGAGTAATTTTTTCTTCATCCATCCGAGCCCCCAGCTTAAGTGCACAACCCTCTACTTGCAGCAGGCAAGATCTGGCGTCAAGAGGCAGAGCCAAGGCATATACCACCTGGGAGGAGCCAGCTTTTAGACCATCTGGCAAGATTTAAAGGGGAAAGAGACATGCCAACCAATGTGGATGAGCAACATATACCACTCCTAGAACTACTGTTACAGGTGAGTAACCTGTTTTTTTTTTGTTTGTTTTTTCATAGAAATGAAATTGGGAAGTGGGTCCCCATACCCTCTTCCCAGCAAAATCCTTGAGATTATTTTTTCTCCCCCCTTTTCCCTAAGCATTTAGTCTTCTCCCTCCTAGAGATATCTCTTAAGGCACATCCCAGTGGCTGTGGTTGCGGCTTGGCTGCACCTTGCCCGTACCGCTAAGCTTCTATTAGGGGATATTACCTGAAACTTGAGACAAGGTGTGCACCTTTTAACCTGTCTTGTATTGCATGGAGAAGCAGATGCAATAGAAGTATCTTCCTGGACATAAGTCTCCACCACTCATTCACACTAGTGGGATTAGCGCCGGAGGCACTAGGACCCATCGGGAGCAAACTTTTTGCTGGAGGGTCGGTGAGAGATGGCGCCCGCTGAAGCGCAGCGAGCAGCGGCTCGAAGGCAATCACTATCTCGGCGACGCACCCTCCAACCGCCTCAGTTCCTTTTTTTCCCCGCTGCGCTTCAGTGACAACGCCGCCGCTTCGTCGAGTCAAACTCAAACTAGCGCATAGTTTTCAGTTTATTGTTTTGTAACATTATCACGATAGTAGTATACGCTTAATTTTATTCTATTTTCGTTAAATTTTCTAATATTTTAAATTTAACTTACTTGAAGAAGTCTCGGCCTACTGGATGAGGTCGACCATGAGCAGGTCAGGTGACGGTAGGGAGACTTCATTGAAAGCTGTTCAGTCAGCCGGGCTGGGTCCGGTCAGCCTCCTTCTCCTCAGCGGGTTCCGACAGCGGTCAGTCCGATGCCGGGGGATGGCGGTCCCCGTCGGCATAAAATAAGCGGTCGCATTCTGGCACCGTTCGCCTCGAAGCTCTTCTTGACCTGGGTCAAAAAGAAGAAGGCATCACTCGAGGGTACCCTCTGGTATATCTGCGTCCGACGATCGGTTATCGAAGCAGTTGCAGGTCCCTCTTCGGAGTCGCCAACTTCCGTGACCGTCATCTCGACATCGGAGCCCTCCCGCCTATAGGTAGGGCTCCAGATGAGCAGTTTCATCAGTGGGTCCGCTCTTATGGGCGATGGGCTCGGAGGTTGGTTCTTCTGCCTGGCTCGGTTGCCACGGGCCCTCGGGCTCCTCCGGTGATCAGGTAGGCGGTTGGACCTTCCTAGTCGCATGGCGCCTTCTTCGGTGCCAGGCACTCCGGCGCTTAGTGTTTTCCCCCTCACATGGCTGCGGCGCGAGGCCACACCGATGCCCTTATCTCCTGTTTTTCCTTCTCTAGCTTTCCAGGTTCCTGGGGCGTTCCAGGCTTTCGGCAGGAGTCTGTTGGCTTGTCGGCGCCCGTTTGATTGCGGTGCCATCTGCGCGCCTGGTGAGTCTGGCGGCGCCGCTGTCTAAGGCCGCCTGTCGGCATCGGCGATGCCGTGCTCGCGCAGCCTGCCGGGGCGCTCACGGTGCAGCGTGCCTCTTCAGCGCCGTGCCCCTCCAGCGTCCCGTTTCAACCCGTTTGCCTTCTCGGCGCCGGGGGCCCTCGGGGACTCTCCTTGTTTCTCTGCTGTTTCCTCCTCTCCTAATTTTCACTCCTTTCCTGTCCAAACAGTCCTTCCTGGACCATCAGAAGATGATGTTGAGCCTGACCCAGACCTTCGGTTGGGTGATGAAGTGGAGGAAACAGAATCTTTCTTTGCTACAGAGCCTGTGGTCGAGGACCTGTCCTTTAAGTCTCTGTTGAAGAACCTGAGATCCACTCTTTCTCTCCAGACTACAGACATCAATCCTGGGAAGATATTAAGACTCCAATACCTTCATGCCTCGGAGATCCCTACGGATTTGACTCCTCCGATCCAGCCTTCCTTCGAGACGCTGTCTCAAATGGTATGGAATAATCCTGCTCTTATTCCCTCAGTGGCTAAATCCATTGATAAGAAGTATTCAGCTCCCAAGGATCGTCCATTTTGGCATCCCAAGCCTTTGCGGATCCTATTGTAGTCCTGGCAGAGAATGACAAGGTCGTTTTCCTCAAACTACTACAGCTCGACCTATTAACAAAGAGTCTCGTAAGATTGATACATTAGGTAAGAGGTCTTTGCTGCCTCCACTGTAAGTATCGTATTGCCAGTTATCAAGGCTATTTTTCTCAGTATGAGTATATCCTGTGGCACTCTTTGAAAAGAATGGTTGAAGCTCTTCCGGATTCGGACTCCAAGTCAGAGCTTCTTCTCACCGTTACTAGAGGTATTGAGTCCAATAACCAACAGGTCAAAGCCGCTATGGACGCTTTCGACACTGCTTCTCGCTCAGCAGCCGCAGGTATTTGTACTCGGCGCCATTCCTGGCTGCGTACTTCTGGCTTCACGAATGATGCTCAGCAGCAGGTAATGGCGCTGCCCTTTGACTGCTCCTTCTTTTCGCCCTCAGGTGGAACAGCCTTAGAGGCCACTCAGAAGACTAGGTCGGCCATTAAGTTGGCCAGACCTCCGCCTGCTCCCTCTCGGGGCATGTGACGAGCGTCAGTTTCATAGTCGTCAGTCCTTTCGAGGCAGAGGCAGGGGAAGCTTCCATAAAAGCCAACCTGCCCAACCTCAAAAGAAAGCGTAAGCGCAGTGAGGGCCTAAAGCCCCAGCGCCACCTTATGAATTGCTGGCCCAAGTTCCATCCACATTGCCCGAGGTGGAACTTTCTCCTCCGGTGGAGGTCGCTGATGTACTTCTACAACCAGTGGAAGTCCATAACTCGACAAATGGGTCTCTTCGGATAATTTGCAGGTTATTCTCCTCAATTTTTGGAAACCCCCGAAATTGTCCTCCCAGATAGACAACCCAGGTTGTCGGCCTCTCAGTCAGACCTCCTCACCGCCGAGATCCAAGGCCTTCTAAGCAACAGGGCAATAGAACTAGTGCCCCGCATCTTGAGCACAGGGTTCTACTCCCATTACTTCCTGGTTCCAAAGAAATCTGGGGAATGCGCCCATTCTAGACCTCAGAAAGTTAAACAAATTTCTCCCAGGAGAAATTCAAAATGATTTCCTAGGTACCCTGTTACCCCTGCTGCATCAGCACAACTGGCTGGCCTCCTGGATATGCAGGGCGCTACCAGCATATCCCCATCCACCCGACCCACCGCAAGTTCCTCAGGTTTGTAGTTCTGGTCGGCATTATCAGTTCAGAGACCTACCTTTGGCTATCCTCGGCTACATGAAGTTTTACAAAGTGTTGTGCAGTTCTCTGAGCGCATTCAGGAAGATAGGACTCGAGTGTTTCCTACCTGGACGACTGGCTTCTAGCAAGCCCTTCCAGCCAAGGGACTTTGAAGCCTGCAAACGACTTCTCGTCTTCTTACGTCCATGGGAATTCTGCTGAATTTGAAAAAATCACAACTGCAGCCCTCCCAGAGGCTCCTTTTCATAGGGACGCTCCTAGACACCTCTTCCGCGAAGGCTTTCCTTCCAGAGGACAGAAGACTCGACATCCTTCGGATGGCCCGTTACATCGGGGAGAACCAATCGGTTACAGCTCTCTCGATGCAACGCATGTTGGGTCTCATGGCGTCCTCGGTGTTCACTGTACCCCTGGCCCAGTTGCACATGAGAACCACCCAATGGATGCTCTCCACTCAGTGGTCTCCGACCTCTCATCCCCAGTCTTATCCCATCAAGGTGATGGAGCCCCTTCGAAGGTCTCTCACCTGGTGGACTCAAGGTGTATGGACTCAGTTCGAAACTCATCTTCACATAAATGTCCTGGAGATGAGAGCGGTCCTCTACGCGATCCGAGCTCTGAAGGATATCCTTTGTCACAAGAACATTCTCCTTCAAACGGACAACAAAGCGGTGATGTATTACATCAACAAGCAAGGCTGTGCTCATTCTTACCCCCTTTGCAGGGAAGCAATGAGGGTGTGGGAGTGGTGCTTGGAGCACAAGTCTCTGATTCAAGGCGGTTTATCTCCAGGTATACAAAGCGATCTAGCAGACCACCTCAGCAGAGCAGGCAGACCCTCACAGTGGTCTCGATCCAGCCGTAGCTCGGTCACTATTCAAGAGTGGGGGACTCCAGACCTGGACCTTTTGCATCCCCACTCAACGCAAAACTGCTCTCTTCTGCTCCAGAAATCCAGGGCCTGGCATTTTCTGTCAGGATGCAGTTCAGGCTGCGGTGGACAAAGGCTTTTATGCCTTTCCACCGCTTCCTCTAATCCAGAGAGTACCCTCAAGTTCGAGTCAGGGACCAAAATGATTCTCATTGCTCCCTCCTGGCCTTGGCAACTATGGTTTCCTCTACTCAACAGTATGTTGGCAGCCCTCCGAGACCACTTCCCTTGCAAATCAATCTTTTGACTCAGGGTTCGTTGGTCCATCCCAACCTGAAATCACTTCACCTTCATGCTTGGCTCCTGAAGAGGTAGAAGTGAATCGGTTCAACTCTCGTCAGAGTCTCAGACATCCTTCTGGCTGCTCGAAGCCAGCCACCCAAAATGCAGCTTCAAATGGAAACGTTTTCTCTCTGTGTGCAAAGTCCTCTTGAATCCCTTTTCCTGTCCTCCTGACAAGGTTCTGAGTATCTTTTGGACCTATCAAACTCAGGTCTCAGTACTCCACAGTTAAAGTTCACCTTAGTGCCATCTCAGCGTTCCATGAGCCAGTTTCTTCCTTGACTCTGGCTCAGTTACCTATGGTGAAGAGAGATTTCTTAAGGATTCTTCATACCAGACCCCTGTTAAGCGTCCAGTTGCAGCCTGGGACATTAATCTGGTGCTGACATGCTCACCTCGAGCCTTTCAACCCCTAGCTACCTGTGAGCTAAAATTTCTTACCTGGAAGACTGCCTTCCTGGTGGCCATTACCTCAGCCCACAGGGTCTCTGAGATACATGCCCTGGTTACGGACCCTCCATATACTGTATTCCATAAAGACAAGGTAGTTCTCTGTACTCATCCTAAATTTCTTCCCAAGGTTGTGTCAGAATTCCATCTAAACCAACCTCTGGTACTTCCTCTTATCGCTAATTTCCAAATGAAGGAGCGATCTCTTCATTCCTTGGATGTTAAGAGACCTTACGGTTCTATTTAGATAGAACCAAGAATTTTCGCAAGACTCAGCAACTGTTTGTTTCTTTTCAGCGACACCCGCTGGGTCAACCTGTCGCTATCAGATGCATCTCATCATGGTTAGTGGCATGCCTTCGACATTGCTATTCCATGGCCAGTTAAATTAGAAGGTAGAGTGTACGCTCACTTTACTAGAGCGTTGCGAGCATCCCTAGCGGTAATTCGCAATGTTCCAATTGCAGATATCTGCAACGCCACACCTGAGCTCAGTGCATACCTTCATTAAGACATTATGCACTGATGTTCATGCCAGGCGGCATTCCGCATTCGGCAGAACTATCTTTAATGGACTTCTATATTAGTCAGAGCTCTGGCTCTCCTGCCGCCTTTTGGGGGATTATCAGCAGTACTCTCCACTGAGTGTGAATGAGTGGTGGAGACTTATGTCCAGGAGAGTATGAAAATTACGTACCTACGTAATTCTTGATCTTCTTGGGCGAGTCTCCACCACTCATTACCACCCCCTCCATCCCGAGCTCATCACAGTGTTGGTCTTCACTCCTCAAATCTTTAGGCCGTGAAGACTTCTTTTAGCTGACCCTTCTGTATCACGGGTCGTCGGACTGTCTTATGTCCGTTTTGAGTTAGATTTACTCTTTACGTTAGTTGCGCTGCACCTCCTTGGTAAAAGGTACTGAGGCGGTTGGAGGGTCGCTGCCGAGATAGTGATTGCCGAGTCACTGTCAAGGGCGCTATCTCACACGAATTCTCCAGCAAAGTTTGCTCCCGATGGGTCCTAGTGCCTCTGGCGCTAATCCCACTAGTGTGAATGAGTGGTGGAGACTCGTCCAAGAAGATCAAGAATTACGGTAGGTACGTAATTTTCATTTCTGCACTGTAATCCTCTTCCTGTTGGGCTGGGTACTTATTACACACTTAGTTGCTGGAATTCACAGTCTTCTTTGAGGATATCTCTTTCATCGGGCCACGCCTTTAGAACTATACTCATGTCAGCGCTAGAACCACACAGAATCTTTTGCAAACCTGATCACAAAAACTACTAGCTGCAGTCGTTTAAGACGGTACCCATGAAGTGTGTGTCTGCAGTTTAGCCCTTTCCCATGATGCAAAGTGATATGAAATCTGCAAAGGCTTCAACTCCACTACCAGGCAACACAGAAAAGGGCACTAGAAAAGTTTATACTTAAGAAAACTTCAGCGGCCATGGAAATCAACTTCACAAGAATAGTCTGCGTCACATGCCCTGTTAACCGAATCATAGTTGTAGGGCAGCCAGCAGCATAAGCACCATGACAAGGATAAGGCCTCGACAATCCACTCAAGGTTGGCGTTGCGGCCAGCAGGTATGTCTTTAATTGTTGTGACTGTCTGCTCCAGTGGCAGTGACCACAGCCCCCTGACCATCGAACAGACACCAAGGTTGGGGCTTGCCTTAGGCGTTCCTGGGCCTACTGTGGGCAGCATGTCACTGCCTTGGCCGGGTCTGAACCCAGCGTTGACTGTTACATTCCAGACCTCAAGTCTGCCTGAACAGCCTGGTGTACTGGCCATGGGAGTCTCAAACACCTAGATCTGGCATTGACTATTACATTCAAGACCCCTAGCATGGTTGTTGTAGATGCACAATCAGTGCTAGTATCATTTTCTGAAATGATACGTCACCTCCTACCAGGTCTGTCCGAACAGCCTGGCCTACTGGCGACTGGATTCTCGAACAACCAGACCCTGTCGGCACCGCAACACTGTACTGTCCCTAAGGGAATTACTGAGTCACTGCCAGTGTAGCCAGCACACTCTCCATAACCATCGTCAAGGGGGATGATGAGATGGAATAGCTACACTGCCACCAAGCGAGACAGGCAGGCCTTTGACCTTTCTACCCATGGTCTGGAGACATCATGGCACCAGTTGAAGACGTCTTAAAATACCAATGATGTGACCTTCAGACTGATAGGAACCAATCTGCATTAGGTCTCTCCCGACTGGCACCTGTGACCTACTGCAAGGTGCGTAACTCACTCTTCCAAGGGGGGCTCATTTCTTCTCCCCTAGAGTCAGGCAGGAACTGTCTGGAAACCCTGCTTTTCCTGTGCCAAGGGAGCCCCTGACCAGTCTCTGGTCCTGTCAGGCCTGTAAGAAACCCCTACCTTCATACTCTTAGTACTTGGACCCATAAGTGGGAATTCATGGTGGAGTGATTCTTGGAAGATATGAAATTTGCATACTTACCGTAACTGTTGATCTTCCAGAATATCATTACTATTGATTACCACACCGCCCACTATCCCCCACTGTAGCAGAACCAGGCCCTCTGGACAGCTCACCCTGATAGTGTTGGCCGGCACCATCTAGTGCCATTGCATCTCCCCACTTGTACTCTCTCCAAAGTATTTGTTAAACAAAAAGGGGGGGGTTGGGATTCGGATTCATTGCTAGGTTCCCACTCCCACTAAAAAGAAGGGGGGAAAACCCCTCAAAACTGGGGTCAGGTTTCATTTCAGGGCCCTCATACCACCAACCAAAGAAAAGAAGTGAGAGTGCGCAGTTCCCTTCCTCCTTTTTTCTTTCTTGTCCTCCCTCCCTCCCTGCCCCAGGGTATATCCCTGTCCTGGAGTATATCTCTGTTACAGCATGGGAGAGAGGACCGACCCACCCCTGGGAACACCGCAGAGCAGAGGTTTTGGGAGTGAGGAGAAATTCCCCAACACAACCCTCTGCCTCCTATCTCTGAGAAAGAACTAAAACCAGCTGATGACCTTGCCAGTGAGTCAACAGTATTCCCCGAGACAATCCAACAATAATCCATGGTCCACTGAAGAGGGGTTGAGTAGAACGATCACTGACTGTTCCCCAAGGTCACTGTGCAGACTGACCAGTGCAGTCTGTGTACTATGCCTTGCTCTAAAACCAGACTGGAGATGCTTATAGATGCCCAATTCTGTAAGGTACCTCAAGCTGCAGAGCTACCATTTTCTTGATAACATCAACCAAAAAGGGAAGATTAAAGACTGGTCTATAATGCTCCAAGCAATCCAGATCCAAAGATGATTTCTTCAGAAGGGGCCTTACCGGCACATCTTTCAGTGCGCTCAGAAAGATCCCCTTCTAAAGGGAGCACCATACTATCTCGGTGAACAGTGAACCCAGAGACCCAACACAGCTTACTAGCAGGCATTGTTGGGCCTGGGTCCCATTCACAAAAGATGGGCTACAGCTCTGAGATATACCCATAGACCTCTTCCCCTGAAACTAGCATATACTCTCCCCAGATACTAGGAGCGAATAAGTTGTAACCAGTTCACCTCTACCATGACAGCCCGATTAGGAGATCCTGGCTCAAATTGAGGATGTTGTCAGGGAAGAACTGAGCACAGCTGTTGCGGGGGTTGTATGGTTAGAAAAAAGCCCTTTTGAACCCCTTCATCATTTGTAACATTTTTCATTATTTCTGTTTATTTAGTGACGCCCATACATAGTCTCGCTCCCACCGGGTAGCGGTCCAGTGGACGAGTAGGCGGTACGGGTGGTGACAGAAGTCAGGAGGGGTGGAAGGGGCTACCGGATCCTGGCATGTGTGCGCATCTCCATGCACATACATGCATGTGTATGCCGTGGCCTTGAGGGGTAGGGAACAAAACAGAAAAAAAAATGTATATGAAAAAAAATAAAAGGTTGCAGACTGCATAAAAAAAACCTTGTAAAAATTCTGGCAACGGTCCTGCTGAGTAAACTCTTCGCACTTGGCAGATGAAAACACTTTAACTGGTTGTAGAGAGGCTGGGTGGAGTAATCTGTCTACAGTCCAGAAGAGCTGAGCCAGTCTTTTTTCCCTGCTGCAGTCTCCCTGGACAGGAAAGCTACCTTCTTACGGGAGCTTAGTTGATACTCATCATGAAAAATTAGTTTGTCCTCATCAGTTCTAGATTCCGTCCAGCAATGCTTCAACCTCCGAGGCAATGTCTTAATCTCCCTGAGTTTCCTGATGAACTACAGGGATCTTGGGTGCAAAACCTGGTGTTGTAAAGACCACTGGTACAACAAAATCAAAGGCTGAAGCAGTGGCCCTGTTATAAGCCATCACCATCTCCTTCAACCCTGTCTCAGAAATAGCCCACACACCTGAGAGGTCTAAAACTGCCTGGAGTCTTTCTGGGGACAGTCCCTTTAATCCCTTTTCGGGCCAGGATCTCCACAGTCGGGCTGTCATGGTAGTAATGAACCATCTCCATTTGGTGGCAGAATACCAGGGGTTTGGGGGGGGGGCGCGAACATGAACTTCACTGCGCAGTGATCTGAATAACTGACCAGATCTCTAGGTTTTTAATCTTGAGCCCCAGTGAGAAGACCAAGTCCAATGCATGTACATGTTGATGGGTTGCAGAAGTAACTGCTTGTGTCAGGTCCAACGAATCCATCAGCTGGAGGAAATCCTGACCAAAGTGAGAATTTGTCGTCAGTTCAGGCATTGAAGTCATCCAGAACTGCATGACTCCAACTTCCTCTCATTGATGAAGTCCACAATGTCTTAACAGGAACTCACCCTCATGCCCTGGCGAGTGGTACGCGAGAAGGATCCTGCAACCTGCACCTGGACCACTCACACACGGAGTGACACAAGTAGTGTTTCAACTGTTTGTCTAGTGGGGGCACATTGCTGGTGGATCTGTTTGTCTCCTGGGAAAACAGAAAACTGAGGCAGTTCTGGCTCACCCCAGAGAACTCTTATTGGGGATGACTTCTCCCGGCCCTTTACCCTGGTCTTCTGTAGGTTTTCCCTTCATTTCCCTTGCAGGGGCTGGACATCACTGATCCTAATGATTCCTAACTGGCTTCATTAGTACTGGTACTAGGATCTTCTCAGTCACAGCAGCAGGCCTTTGTGACTGCTGCTACTACTCCTGGATCTGCAGACAAGAGCGGGGGGAGAGGGGGACAATCAGGCCTCTGGACCTGCAATCCCTACACCTTAGCTACTTTAGTTTCAAGCCCTGGGCCCTTCCAAGGATGGCCTTCAAGTGGTGGACTGTTTCTGGAAGGAGTCAATTTGTAAAACTTACTCCTGTAAGTGAGTAAGGTTTTCCCACTGTTGCGCGAGGCAGAAGGTTGAGCCCCTCACCTGTCCCATAGGGTGCATCTTGAATTACCTCTGGTGCCCATTGTGCTACGGACCTGCAGATGCATGCTGGATGCAAACTGGTATGCCAGCAGTGGCTCAGGATAAAGTGGTTGGGGGCTTTTTCAAAGGCCTTGATCACCTGTCCTCACTGATGTGAGAGTCTTCTTCGCCCTGGAGCTTAATGCTGGTACTGTCACCACTAATGGGCACTGTCTCCATTAATTGGTAGGCCATTCAAGCCCATGAACAAGTATGAGGTGTCGTACTAGTTGTGGAAGATTGCATTGTTAATCACTTTCTGTGGAGTCTCCATATCTGGTTTTCCACGAGGACTAGTTTGTCATTCACCCCCATGCAAAGATCCTGCCAAAGTGACCTTGAAGTTCTTCCTAAATGTCTCCCCAAACCCTCATGGATCGGAGGCCAGGCGTATTCTCCGTTCGTTGGGCGTATGCTGCTATTCTACAGGGATTCACACCAGTGAGTCTTGCCAGCCCTTTCTCGTATACACTGAAGTTGCCCTGGGCAGACAGGCAGCAAAATAGACTTGCCTATTAGATCACCTCCTGCATTGTTCCATGTTACAGGTTGGCTGGGGAGGAGTGACACAAAATGTTGAAGGCTCCTTCCTTAACATGTTGCTTCCAGAAACCTAATCTAGTGTGAATACAGTCATATCCCACTGTAACATCGACATGCTCGGTCATTGCGATGTTTCTTTTGAGACCTCAGTCCTCCAGTCAGTTTTCACCTAATTTGGCGTGCACTTCTTGCCCCCTCCTTCTGGAGGACTGCTAAGAGTCTGCTTAACTGTGGATGGTGAACTGAATCAGCAGTTGTCTAGGTATACAGAAATAAAGGTTACTCGCCTGTAACCAGAGTTATGTTGCTAGTATTCAGTTGACAACCTCCCTTAGCAAGGGTTGATCTTTTTTGGGAGTATCTCCTCCATTAGGCCACACTTTTGGAACTGTAAGCCATCAGCATCATGACCACTCAGAAACCTTTTGCTAGATAGGGGCTGCCCACAGTGACATGCATCTTCCACGTGTTTACAACATGAGCGCGCCATCACTCCTCAGTCCTTTCTTCCACCGTCGATCACGCTATTTGACAATACTGCAGGACACACCAAAAGCTTTGCTCTTGCTGTTTCTTATTTTACTTTTCTTAGTGTTCTGTCATCTCTGTATGTCTCTGAAGTTTTACGTCATCGCTATTTTGGTGACCCAGAAGTGAAACAAACAAAACCAGTTTCACTTTCAGCGTGCAATCGCAAAAGTCTGACATTCGGCTCGTGACAAAACTAGGTTTGGGGCAGGTCTGGTAACGTGATCTGGGACACCGGACCCCAGTCTGACCCCAAACGCATTGCAAACAGCAGACACCAGGGGTGTCTGTGCACGGGGCTGCCAAGTTCTTAAAGCTGCAATCGAGAGCTCTGGATCATTCTCACTTTGAGATCAGGGAGGGACTGGAGCACCAGTGTTGCAATTCAGGAATAGAATTTTTTTTTTTTTAACCCTTTCATGGACGAACTCTGTTTATATGGAAAACGTGTATTTTGTAAGTTTCAACCCAGGTTTTGTGCATTAGATGAAACTTACCAGAAAGATCTTAATGCACCCAAAAGCTAAGGCAGTGCTGTCAATAACCACACATATTTAGGGATGCTGCATAAATGGGAGGAATAGATTGATATTTTAAATAAAAATATGCATTTAAAAAAATGCAGTTACTGGCACTGGAATGGCAAAAATGCCCTGGCAGCAAAAGGTTAATTTGTTTTTGTAATTGCTTCTCCAGACCCTTCTGAAACTGCCAAGGCAACATGGGTAAAGGAGTAAGTACGTTACTGTCCATACTTTACGATGTGGCAGCGAGCGTCATGTATATCTCTAGATATATTATTATTTTGTTTCAAACATGTGGTGTGACACACCTGACTTCTTCTTATTGGCCAGTGATGACAGGCAGTGGAGTTGGGTGGTCAGTCCCAGGTGGGCGATGTACGTGAGAGCTAGCTACCGGTGACAGTGTGCTGCACATGGGGTTGTGGGTTTGGCTGTCAGGAGCGCATGCCAGGTGCCAAGGTGGCTAAAAGTTTCCACACCAGTGGGGTGAAATCTGAGCGTGCAGGCTCACTGTGACCCACACACGATCTGTGCGTGCAATCACACTCTGCCCTGCAAATGACCCTTAGAGGGAGGCCGGCAAGCACGCTAAGTGGTGCTGCTGAATACGTAGTTCTTCCCTGAAGTGATGTTTCGCGGCACTGCATGCCAAGCCTTGGGCCCAGAGAAGGCTGTGTGGGGACTCGAGCTGTTAGGGCCCAGCCCATATGCAATTCAAAAACTTGGCACTTAACATGGGGACAGTCAAACTCACTAATTGGGTCAGGGACTGTCTACATGGTATACTGTGTACAAGGCGACCATGATTGAGCACTTACGAAAAGGGCAGCTCAGTCACGGTGCCTGTGTACAGGGCTACCTGGCAGGGTAGCAAGCGGATACTTGGGTGGGCGAGGTAGGTGAAAGGAAGTAGGTGGCTGGGAGAGGAGGAAGGTATGGGAGGGGTGTGGTGGGCAGATGCCAAGCTGGACTTTTTTGGGGGGGTTTGCCAGCTGGCGACTTTTATTTTCCAAGTCACCCCACGGAATTGAGAACCTATTAGTAGGTGAGTGTGAGGCACATCCCTGCATTAAAACAAAAAAAGTAGGTCTCAGGTGCCCTCTTTATCCTCGCCGCAAGTGTGCATTGCCAGAATTCATTTTCGGCGATGTGTATTCACTATTCCGCAATCACCATTATGACATAGATCCCTGTCTGCACAGATAGGAAAAGAACAAAACAAATTCTGTGAGGAAAAAGCTTCTGTTTTGAAAATCCTTTTCTGGTGTTCTGAAAATACAGTCATGACTCTGTTCATTATTTCCAGTTATGCATATGGGAAGTAAATGGCCAGAAGGGCAAAACCGCCTTATATCTATGGTTAAAACTGGCTGAGGTCGTAGTGGGGAAAATCCTTGACTGTAATTGCGTGAAAGGCCAGTCGAATACGTGGCACTTTAAAAATATAGTGCCACTGTCAGGAAGGAGGAAGGCTGCAGGATTTGCTGTCTCTTTTTGTGCTGAGTGTACACTGCTTCATTAGCTTGAGGAAGCCCAGTGTGTTTAAGGTGCTGTAAATGCATTTATGTTTGAAACGTCGACATTTTATTCTGAAATGACGGCATTATCAGAAATGATACTGGATCATGCAGCTGAGTAGGTTTTGTTGCAATGTAACTGTTAGTTTTAGAGTCCATGTGTAGAAAGCCAGCGTTTTTGCTTGAGTGACAAGGAATGCAGTGAAGGTGAAGCGAGACACTGCAGATCAGATGCCAAAATGGGTAGGTAGAATCAAAAACACTTAAAATAATGTTTCTAGCGGCACAGAATAGGAGAAACCCTTTTCAAAACTGGCCCATGTGGGTCTGACATCGTCCAATGTTGTTCGTAGCGCCGTTAACCAATCCCCCCACCCTCCCTCTCAGGACCCACCACTCTCTCCACCCCATTCCTACCCACTGGAGGTCCATCCCAGTAATCTTCCTTGGACTACAAGCATGTCTTCACTCTTCAAAGCCCAACCGCTGTTAGGCCATTACCCAAACCTCCCACTCAGGACCCACCACTACCGCCCCCACCCCATACTTACCCACTGGAGGTCTGTCCCAGTAATCTTCCTTGGATTGCAGGCATGTCTTCACTCTTCAAAGCCCAACCGCGAACTGAGGTAAGTGCTTAAGTGTTCTGTTGTGCAATTGCGGATTGATTTGCATTTGTTACATATGATGTATTAATTTATTTATTTGTCATATTTATAATGTTTTTATGTCAGGCATGACTGAAAAAGGGATGTGCCCAGTCATATTTCCTGGTTAAAAAAAAAGATGAATTTCACAAAATCACCTTTCGAGCAGGAGTAGAAAATGTTCTCCACCATGGTTCACGAGGTGGGGTCATAAGAAGGCTATGTTGAAAATTCGGCATAAAAATATTAAAAAACAACGAAGTTATGAGCCTGCGTTGAAATTTGCGAACGCAGGCTCATAACTTTGGCAATTTTCAATATTTTGACCGCAGATTTTCAGTATAGGCATTTCTTCACAGTACCTCATGAACACGACAGCTGTCATTTTTCAAATACTGGTAAAATAAATCTGTTTTTGCATCCCGCAAGGTGATTTCGCAGGCACTGTGCAAATTGACGTTTTGGGACAGGAGTTGAACATTTTCTCCACCTTTGTTCATGAGGTGGGATCATAAGAATGCTACATGGATTTGGTATGAAAATATTAAAAAAAAAAAAAAAAAGTTATGAGCCTGTGCTTAAATTTGCAAATGCAGGCTTGTAACTTTGGTACTTTTCAATATTTTGACCCCAAATTTTCAACATAATCATTCCTTCACAGCACCTCATGAATGTGACAGCTGCCATTTTTCAGATCCTGGCCAAAATATTTTTTTTGCATCCCGAAAAGTGATTTTTGCAGCCACTCGTGAAATCACCTTTTGGACAGGAGTTGAAATTGTATCTTGCCCTTCTTCATGAGGGGAGGTAATAAGAAGGCTATGTTGAAAATGTGGTGTAAAAATATTACAAAGCAACGAAGCTATGAACCCATGTTCAAAATTTGCCAAGGCAGGCTCCTAACACCCTCTCCTCCCCCCAACCCCCCCATGACACCAATGTACACGACAAACATTCGGCATTGACAAATGCTTGTTTACGTCCTGTTGTTATTCTAGGTCTACTAAATATTTTACAGGATGCAGTACTTTTTTTTTATCTCTTTTAAGAAGTCTCAGATTCTCACCAACTTCCATACAGTTACTGCTTGTGACATCGGAGTTCTGGTAAGCACCATGATGTCATTAACAAGAGCCCCGAGGTCAGTTAGGTACAGTCAAATATGTTTTATATACTCGTAGATAAGATTCTAAGGTGTGGTATAAACCCTGGAATGGAAAACATTTTTAAATATGCATTCTCTAATGAAATGTAATAGCTGAAACACTGTGTTTATGAAAGTGCATACTGAAGTGCAAAACTGCTCTTTCAGTAAACATTTTAACAAATTGATTTTTTCCCCCCATATAGCTTCTGAATGAACAGAATTGTAACAGCAGTATGAACACACATAATACTAAACATCCAGGTAAGTAATAGAACTAATGGTGGCCTTCTGACTACCAGATTATTTTATAGCAATCAGACAGAGCCTTCAGTTTGTTGGTATTCAGCATTTAAAGGGGAACTGTCAGCAATAAGAGCCTCTCAACCAAGTGTGAGGCTGATTCCAATCTGCACTTTGTGAAAAACAAACAAAAAAAAATACTTTTTTGCTTACTGTTTACTGCAATATAGTAGAATGTATTAGGCTAATTTTGCTGACTTCTCAGATTCCATATCCTGTAACCAGAAATCCCAGAATCCCCTGTAACTGACATCAGAGGAGGACTGCAGAGCTAGGAGATTCAGTAGCCTATAGTATACAGGTTAAAGATTTTGTAAGCTAAAATCAGATGTTTGCTGGTCCTGCTGTGCTCACAGGGCTAAGTACAGTCCTCTGTGACCATATCTAGCCCCTGGAGAACAGCAGACCATCAAACAGAAGATTACAGCTTATAAAAAAAAAAATGTGACGTTCACTGAAGGCTATTGAATCTCCCACTGCTGCAGTTCACCTCTGATGTCAGCTTTAAGGGAGTCTGGCATTTCTGGTTACAGGAATTGTCAGCTTACAAGTCGGTGAAATACAATCTACTACACTGCAGTAATCGTTGGGTAAAAAGTGTTTTTGCACACGAAGGACTAATTGGGATCAGCTTCACACTTGAGTATGAGGCTCTTATTGCTGACAGTTCTCCTTTAAAATGAGAAAGGCAGTACTATAGTCATAAGCCATTCAGGATTTCATTATTCTAAAAATGTGGATATCTTTCTAGATTCAGTCTCCTCAACAGAGCCACACTCTTTGGTCTTGGGGCCAGTGACACTAGGAACCCATAGGAAACCGAACATTTGAGGCTGGCGATGCCGATGAATGGCACCATCTTGTGGCGCCATGTGCGAACCAGCGGTGTATAAAGTGACTGTGGCCCAACCACCTCTGTTACTTTTTTTCCCTGCCTTCAAAGTGCACAGCTTTCCAGGTACCAGAAGGTCCACTTCATTATTTATTTCTAGTGTATAGGGGAGGTGGTTCAGGGAAAGATATGCTTCTTTGCAGACGACACCGAGGTCTCTGGAAGAGTGGACACCGAGGAGGAAATAAAGGCCATAAAGAAAGCTCTGGCAAATCTGGAGAGGTACTCAAGGGTGTAGCAGCTGAAATTTAACGCAAACAAAATGCAATGTAATTCACATAGGGTCCAAGAACAGCGTATAGGATGAATCAGGTCGTAGTGGAGAGCACATCCGAGGAAAGAGCCCTGGGATGTAAATAATGGAGAGCATGAAAGCATTGGTACAATATGCTGTAGTAGGGCAGTGAGCAAGGCAGATTGGATGCTGGGGTGCATAGGGTGAGAGATCACTAGCAGGAGAGTGTCCCAGTACTACTGCCCCTGTATAGATTCTCTGTTCGCCCTCACTTGTGTGCAGTTTTATAACCCACACTTTGGGAAAGACAGGGACAGGTTAAAGACTGATGCAGAGACAAGTCACCAGCATGGTTCAGTGGCTGCAGGGTAGGTCCTATGAGAAGCGTCTGGAGGATCAAAACATGTTCAAGATGGAGGACGGGAGAAAGGCAATGTGACTGAGACATTCAGGTACCTTACTGGAATAAGGTGGGGTAGTAGTTATCTGTGCACAGTGAGTGACAAAACAGGTGCTAGCGGTGTGTCCCTGAAACTGGTGGGGAAGGGAGTCAAGAAGGATGTCAGGAAGTAGATTAAAGAGTGGTGATGGACTGGAATAAGCTTACGGGAGGAGGAAATCAGGGCCGAAACAGTGGGATGGGACTGGCACATGGGAATTATGTGTAAGGGGCAGATGGGGGTGTAAGGAGGACTGACTAGGGCACAGTCCCAAAAGCAGAAAGGCTCGAACAGACTGGATGGGCCGCTAGTCCATTATCTGTTGTCATTTTGTATGTTTCTGTAGTGAGGTATCCACAACTAAGGGACTCGAGTATTTATTTATTTAAAAGAGTTTCACCAGGAAAGACATACTGAGCTAACAAAAGCTTGTTTCCAGATGCATCCTGAGGAGGAGGAGGGATATGGAATCAGTACAGAAATTAGAACGAGAATTACAAAAATACAAAATATCATAGTATCACAATATTTTACAGCAGTTACAATAATTATACTGCATTTACAACATAGCGGCTAGAGGGTGCAAGATTGCACATTAGGATTTGATGAGATTCAGCTCACATGGGTGATAGGAACAGTATAAATAGTTAAAACAGTTTAGACTGACCAAGGGGTGGGGGTGCCAGAGAGGAGGGTGATTAGAGGAAGGGGAGTGAGATGGGAGGGGAAGGGGAGTGGCAGGTGAGGCTAGGCGTGGATGGAGATAGGAAGGGAAGTGTTGCATGGGGGGAATAGCTAGGGGCAGTTACAGGAGAGAGCGGTGTGGGCTTAGAGTAGAGAGGAGAGAGAGCATTTTGAGGAGGCAGGGCGAATGGTTTGGTGGAGTAAATTCCAGAGTTTAGGAAAGCGGAAGGAGAAAGCAGCCTGAGCAGCAAGGGTTTTCCGAGAGGGGAGCAGCAATGGCCTGTATTGTGAAGGGAGTAGGAGGAGGGAGGCGTAGGCGAGAGGTGAGAGCTCGAGGGTGTGGAGAAGCTAGCCAGAATTTGGAAGTACAGTGGCTAAGGTGGCGATCTTCCAGGGAAGGGAGGGAGAGTACAGAGAGCGTTCAGGGCAAAGCAGCAGGAGGAGGAGTGGAAAAGGGTCCAGTCTGGCTAGGGTGGCTCTAGGGACAGCACCATAGACTATATTGCCATAATTGAAAATGGAGAGGATCACCTTGGTTATGATATCACGGTGGGCAGGTAGAGGAATGGAGATTTTATTCCTATAGAGGGCACCAAGCTTGAGGTGGAGTTTTTTTGTGAATGGCATCTATGTGCTATGAGAAGTCAAGGTCTCAATCAAGCCAGACACCAAGGTATTTGAATGAGGGCACGTCATCAGTAGTGCATCCATCTAGGGTGTGGAAGGAGGGGATGGATGGGAGCTTGGAAATCTTCAGTCTAGTGGCAAAGCATATATAAACTGTGTTCTTAGTATTTAGAGACAGCTGGTTTGAGCTAAACTATTTCTGGACAGCATCAAAGACTAGCTGTAGCTTGGATGCTAACTCGCCTGGAGAAGACCCATAGGCAAACAGGACCATGTCATCTGCGTACATATGGATGGATGCAGATATGCAGGCAGAGTGAAGGTCTTTGAGAAAAATGGAGAAAACTAGAGAGCCAAGGACAGAACCTCAGGGATGCCGGTGTGAATGGGAAGGGGAGAGGGTAGGGAGTCACCAGTTTTCATTGATTATAACCTACCTATTGGGTAGGAGCTGAACCAGTTTAATGCGGAGTCAGAAAGACCCGCCAACTTTAGTTTGACCAGGAGAAGAGGGTGGGAGACTGTGTCAAAAGCTTTCACTGAATCGATGAAGATGGCAGAGATGAGGAGACTCTAATCCATCCCTGTGTGGATGGTGTCAGTGAGCCTAAGGAGGGAGGAAGTGGTGGAGTGGTGTTTGCGAAAGCGAGACTGGAAGGGGGTGAAGAAGGAAGAGGATCCAAGCAAGGACAAGAGTTGGGAGAGAACTATGTGCTCTTGAAGTTTGGATAAAGTTGGGAGGAAGAAGATAGGGTGGAAATTTCCAGGGGAGGAGGGGTCACCACCTTTTGGGAGGGGTATAGCTGTTGCGTGCTTCCAGGTGTCCGGGATGGAGGCAAGGGAGAAGGAGAGGTTGAGAAGGGAGGAGATAGGAATGACAGGGGCAGAGAGGTGAAGGAGCTTAAGGTCAGTACCATCAGGATCACCCACCTTTCTGGGAGTTGAGAGCCAAACCCGCTCAACTTAGTTGCCGGCTCTGCTCTTATAACATGAGTTGTCCCATACAGCACTTTGTGATTTCACTCTGTACCTGTTATTTCTGGTTGTTACTGACTGTTATCTCTTGGCTGTGATTTATAATGGCATGATCCCGGTATTTTGCTCAGCATGTACTATTATTTCCCCTGCATATTTGTCCCCATCTCATTGTGAACTGTAGTGTATTTGTTTTTATGATTTCCTCTGACACATCAACTGTACTGTATTGCTGTGTGCCCTTTGCATCTGTATGTAACTGGGTTTGTGCCACAGTTGGTGGCCCAGGTTGTGCCTGAAAATGGTCCCTCGGATCAGTGCACCTACCTGGTAATCAAAAACTTAAATAAGAGGGCTTTTAGCAAAGTAGCCGGGGTAATTGGTGAGAAGGAGAAGGGAAGTCCAGGAATGACATGGGGGGATGAGGGTAAGTGGGGGTTGAGAGGAGTGAGGACGCACAGGTGGTAAAGTAAGAGTTGAAAGTCAAAGCTACAGAATGGGGGTCGGAGATAATGGAGTCACCAGCCTTGAGGACAGGCAGCAGTTCAACTGAGATCCAGGGGAGTTGGGAACCTCTGAACCTGGGTTTCTGTAGGGGAGCATGCTGATCCAAGAGTGATAGAAATTTGGTCTAGAAGTAATCAAGGGCGTGGTTTATGTTGGAGGCCACAGAGATGGGGGACCAGTCGGTAGTTACAAGATTAGCATGCAGAGAGGATAGGTCAATCGACCGGAAGGACCTGAATTGGATAATTTTCAGGAGGACCCTGGGTCAGTGGATTTTTCCCACACAGTATACTGTACCATGTGGTGATTGCAGAGTGCATCAGGGAGGGTGCCGGCATCAGTGAGTGATGCGATGCAGGTGATTTGTGAGAACCCAGTCCAGTAACAAGTGATTTTGGGATCTAGAGTTGTGGCGGGTTGGGACTGAGATAAGTTCAACTTCATGACAGTTTGGAGTTAGTAAGGGAAAGCCAGTTAATGTTGAAGTCACCCAGGATGGGAAGCTCACCTGAGGGGGCATGAGAGGAGATGGTAGTTAGGAGTTCAAAGACAGAAGATGTAGATAACCCTGGGCGACAGTAGATGCCTGCCATGAAAATGAGAAGGGAAAACTTGAGGATGAAGAGTTTGTAGGCAGCAGGGGAGGTGAGAGAGAGGACTGTGGTAAACTGGCTAGATGGAGAGAGACAGCTGGCAATACCTCCACCCTTTGAGGAGTGGTCTTGTCAGGTTAGGGGTGTAGCCTGGGATGGCAGTAGCAGAGTCTGGTATCTTGGGGGCAAAATTTGATACTGTCACAGAAGTTGTCTTTGCACCAAAAACCTGGTGGCCAGTGAGTTACCTAAAATTAATGCCCCACATAAAGTTTGGAGGCCCGCCAGGATGAGACTACTGCCTTACTCCACTCACACTAGCTCAATAACAGGACAGAGGACAAATCTGATAGACATTTTTTTTTTGGGGGGGGGGTGAATGAGTGTAAGTTTCCAAATATATAAATTGAACACAGATGTTCGTGCCTAGAGAAAGAAAACTTGCACAGACTGGTTTACCAAAGAAGTGACCAAGAAAAGCCCAAATTATGACACACTAGATACTTGTTATAGTATATTAGTACCTTACTAACAGAGGATGAATTTAAGTCTAAGCCTATTATATTTCACTGGCAAACTGTACACCGATGAACGTCACTTAGATTTTTCTGAGGAGAGTTGCCGTACACAGCTACACAGTTCACACTCAGTAAAAATTTATTTATGAGGAAAATTTTTGTAGAAAAGAAAACTCAATTTATATGAGAGGTTGCAAACTTGCAGCAGTCCCCTCCCCAAGATAATGAATTAATTCTCACTACTTCTTTTAAATCTGTCTTTCCCCACAGTGAATTTGAAAGATTTGTTAGCTACAGTTTCTTGTTTAAATCTGCAATTGCACCACGTTCAGGGCAGATTAGCCTGCTGCACAACACTGCATGTTCTTTCATCTGTCACCAAGGTCCGCTAGAAATTAGGTACATGATCAGTGTAGGAGCCCCATTGCTGTCATATTTGTCCAGCCTATTGGTCCCACCTGTGATAGGTTCTGCTGTTGACACCAGAGTGACTGCTCACACTGACTGGACTAGTCCCGGGGTTCCCACTATGTATTCCTGTGCGTGTCTCTTCGCACATGATTGCAGGTCCAGTAAAACTGCAGTGCAGTATTTACTTTAAAAAGGTGCTGGCCAATCGGGCCAGAAAAGTATCCTCTGGCCTGCCTTCAGATTGGCTGGCCTCGGGTCACTGCTAAAGTCGACTCATGCTATCAGGACATCAGGTTGGAGAGAGATCACGAGGGGGTTGTAGCTGGTTGATTTTGGGCAAGAGGCTGCGATATTAATGTGGAACTCCCATAGACCTTTGAGTAGTTCGGGGAGGGGGGGAGCCCGACCAGGGTTGGGCTTGACATCGCCAGCTATGAGGAGTAAGAGAGGAAGGATGAGCTTGATGGGGACGGGAGAGTGGCAACGATGCAGAGGGGATGCTGGGACGGGTGGTCGGGGGGGGGAGTGAGTTTCTGGGGGACACCAGGTTGAGCCAGGAGGAGACTGATGGGAGGTGGTGAACAGCCTGGCAGCCAGGGGGAGTGTGGAGGAAACAGGAGGGGAGCATGAGAAGAGGGCAAGGGGGAGGAGCAGGGAATGTGGCAGGGGGTAGACAGGTTGTGAGAAACAAAGGGTAGGAGGGATAGGGTGGAAGAGGAGTGAACAAGAAGGTTGCATGATCAGGAGGGGGGTAGCTAGGAGGAGACAGAGAAGGGGGTCTATTAGTAGCTATGAGGATGCACAGGAGTGTGACCTAGGAGGAAACCAGGAAGTTGGGGGGGGGTGAGGAGTGAGTAGTAGATGTAGGGGCCTTAGCTAGGAGTTGCAGGGTAAGAGTAAAGAGAGGAAGCAAGAGGATTAGAAAGGTGGATCAGCTACTTTAAAGTAGGAGAAGGGAGGTGCAAGTAGGTAGACTGCTAGAACTGGCTGCCCAGTGATGCTAAGGTATGGAAGGGAACAGTAATTGTAGGTATAGTGCAGGCACAGGTGCAGTTATGTTTGAGGTTGGAGATAACTTTGCAGGGAGCATTATGACAGCGGGCAGTGGATAGTACTGGTTTAGAGCAGATAGTCTGAGAGAAGCAGGTTGATTGCTGAGGGCATGGCAAATTAGCAGAAGGTGAGGTAGCAAGGGGGCTGATTGTAGGAGGAGAAGGACAGAGAACTGTAGGTGTATGGACTTGTAGAGAGATGGAGGCCGAGGGGGCTGGGGTGCTAGGTAAATGTATTATAAAACTCCGGAAAATGCTGATCACACTTTCTAGATGATGTGGTACAGGTGATAGGGAGGTGCAGGAGTTAAGAACACTACGGAGATGTTCTAAGATTGCTGGCAGTCTAGCTGAATAAGTACGATGGTAGGTAGCATCGTCAAGGCACATATCAGGAAGTATAGGAAAACCAGCAGCAGTTATAAAATTCTCAAGTAGCTTTTTATTATCGATAGTAAAAAAAAAAAAAATCTGGAAAGAATTTCACTGGCGGGTTGTGGTCAGATATTTTCACACTCTGGTTATAGTTAAACACTATGGGTGTTTTCAGTCTGATTTGTGCTAGAGGAGGTAGTAGGGACTCTAACGCATGTATTTTGGGAATGCTCCTGGCTTCGGACGTATTGGAAGAGGGTTGCTAGGGCGGTGGGGCACATGTTGGGTACTGATTTTCCACTTCAATTTCAGGTCTGTATTTTAGGGCTCCTCTGCGGGGGATGTGGGATAAAGGAGCCAGATATTTATTTTCTATTTTGGTGGCCACAGCCATAAAGACACTTACACAGCTTTGGCTTACCCCAGCCATACCATCAGAAGATTTATGGTTCTGAAATTGTCAAGGAATTTTAGCTAGGTAATCAGAAAGACACGACAAGGTTTGCATGGAACAGATTTTACCACACGCACAGGGGCGTAGTGGCCTTATGCCTTCAGCCCTTAGAAGTGCAGTAAAATCTGTTCCATACACACCCCCGGAGTGTCTTATTGCGCTTATAAAATGGGCTTCTTTTTTTTTAAAACTTTTTACAGTCCGGGGGGGGGGCAAGTTTATATGTAGAAACAATCAATTTACTTTTGCGCATTTATGATAAAATAGTCCTTCCACCCACTGCAAATGGTGCCATTGATGATGTCATTGTATTACTACTGGACAAAGTTTGTCCTTTGCTGTCATCAAGATTCAAGATAAAGAATGTTTATCATGGAATACTTGGATTCAAAATTATGCTCAGTTCCATTGGCAGAATGTTCCTCTCCTAACATACTGTACACATACACAACAAAGGCCTCTTCTGCAGCCAGAGGCTCAATTATCTCATTGTCCAGGCAAACAGAAGAGATTTCCCTGATGAGCAGGTAAAGGTAGAATGGTGATTTTTTCTTTGTCAGCAAAGAAACAGTTGAAATGAAAACTATAAACAATACTTAATGTTTATGTGTAATTTGTTTGCGCGTAAGGAAAGTGTGATGATAAGGGAAACAACATTTAATTAATATGTTTTATTTTTTTATTTAAGGTAGTTTTATTTATTTTTTTTAAGGCCCAGCCGAAGTTTTTTTTTTTTTTTTTTTTACAGCGTAAAGGTAGCAGACATGTTTGTGATGCAAGATCAATTCTGGTTGTAGGGGGACTGATGGAAGAGGGATCTTCATGGACATAAAGTCTCCACCACTCATTCACACTGCTGGGACTACGCCAGAGGTGCTAGGACCCAGCAGGAGCCAAAAATCTTCAGGAGTGCGGGCGCCGTGGTAGGGCCGCGAGAAAGTGGCACTGCGAGCCAGGCTCATGCCATATAGACTACCTCGGCGTCGACCCTCCAACCGCCTCGATTCCTTTTTTCCCACCATCGAGTGTGCTTCAGTGACAACGTCACTTGCCTGCCGGGAGTCAAAACTTCTCATATATATGACAGCAGCTATGGTCTTCACTTTCGTTTAGTTTATTGTGCTTTAGTTTTCTAGAGAATATAAAATACTTAATTTTAAATTAATTTTCGTCAGAAGAAGTCTTCAGCCTTCCATTGACGGAGTCGACCATGAGTGGGCAGGTGACGGTAGGAAGACTTCACATGAAAGCTGTTCAGTCAGCCGGGCTGGGTCTGGTCCACCGCCTCTACGAGGGGTCCCACTACAGATGGTCCAGTGCTCGTGGTGATCTCATGAAGCCCAAAAGAAGCGGTCTCATTTCTAGGCATTGCTTGACCTTGAGCTCTTCTTCGGCCTCCCGATCCAAAACGAAACAGCACCACTCGAGGTCGCCTTCTGGTATGTCTGCGTGCCGATCGGGGGCAGGGGCCAGTCTCCGCTTCCTCTGGAGTTCCCTCCAGTTTCTGTCCCTGAGGACCAACATCCTCGACTCTGGAGTCCCTCCTCGCCTGTTGGGGAGTCCTCTGGTAAGCAGTTTCACCACTGGGCCACTCTTATGGAGCAATGGGTGCGGCGGTTGTCCCGGCTGCCTGAGCGGCTAGTCCGTCGCCGGGCCTTCGAGCCTGTCTGTTTCGACCTGCAGGCGGCGGTTGTTACTTCCTAGTGGCGCCATTTGACATCTCCTGTGCCGCTGCCTGCGTCTTTGTGTCTATCTCTCACGTGCTGCGCACAGGGGTCCAACACTGGTGCCTTTATCTCCTGCTGAATTTCTTCGCTTCCTCTGTCAGTCGGAGATTGGACACTTCTGAGATAGTGGCGCCAGCCTCTCCGGGCCGGATGCCGCGCTCAGTGCCGGCTTCCCTGACACTGTGCCGGTGCCGCTACCCATGCCGGCGCCACTTCCTATGGCGGCTCTGGGAGGGCTCTCAGTGCCGCATGGGTTTCAGAGCTATTCGACGCCAATTCTCTCTACTACTACTACTTTTTTTCATCCCTTTCCTATCTATACAGTCCCTTCCGGACTGGCAGGGGATGACGTTGAACCCGATCCTGATCTTCAATTAGGGGACGACTTCGACGATGATTCTGCCTGGGGGCGGGGAATAATCTTCCTTCAACAGAGCCTTTGGTCTAGGACCTTTCCTTTGTCTCTGCTTAGAAATCTAAATTCCTCTCTCTCTCTCTCTCTCTCTCTTTCTCTCCAGACTTCAGATATTGATCCTGGGAAGCTGCTGCAGCTGCAATATCTGCACGTTCCAGATATTCCTATGGAATTAACCTCACCAGTGCAGCCCTCTTGCTAGTCACTCTCTCAGATGGTGTGGGATAATCCAGCACTAATTTCCTCTGTGGCTAAGTCCAAGATAGGAAATATGCCTCTCCCAAGGATCGCCCCATTCTGGCCTCTCAAGCCTTTGCTGATGCCATCATTGTTCTGGCAGAGAATGACAAGGCTGTTCTTCCGCAAGAGTCTACAGCACGTCCAATAAACAAATCGCAAGATCGACACCTTGGGTAAGCAAGTCTTTGCTGCTTCAACCTTATGCATGTGCATTGCTAGCTACCAGGGCTGCTTCTCTCAGTATGAGTATAAACTCTGGCACTCGCTTAAGGCCGCAGTGGAAGCTCTTCCTGATTTGGATGTTAACTCAGAGCTCCTTCAAACCATTACTAGAGGTATTGAATCCAATAATCAACAGCTTAAAGCTGCCATGGATGCCTTTGACACTGCCTCCAGAGCAGTGGCGGCTGGTAATTCGCACCCGTCGCCAGTCTTGGTTGCGCACGTTGGGTTTCACAAATGATGCCCAGCAGAGAGTTATGGCCTTACCTTTCGATGGTATGTATCTGTTTGGTCCTCAGGTCGAGCAGGCATTGGAGGCCACTCAGAAAACTAGGACAGCCATCAAAACGGCTAGACCCCTCTTCCGCAGCCTCTCAAATGGGCGGGAACAGGTATCAGTTTCAGAACCATCAGTCCTTTCATGGTAAAGGCAGAGGAGGCTTTAACAGGAACCAAACCTCTCAGCCGCAAAAGAAAGCACAGCAGAAGGCACAGGACCCTAAAGCGCCCAGTGCCACCCTCTGAGTTTCCGGTCCAGGACCCACCTCAGCTGTCCAAGGGGACTGTTCCTCGACAGTAGGAGGACATCTGACTCAGTTTTACGACCATTGGAAATCAAGTCACATCAGACAAATGGGTGCTTAGAATAATCTGCGAGGGTACTCCTTAAATCTGTAGGAAACCCCTCCAGATCATCCACCCAAACAGCCCAAGCGGTCTATCTCTGTCAGACCTTCTTGCTTCCGAGATCCATGGGCTTCTGAACAACGGGAAAATGGAGATAGTCCCACTGGATCAGCAGAACACAGGTTTCTACTCCCATTACTTTCCTAGTTCCAAAAAAGACAGGCGGCATGCGCACTGTTCTTAACCTCAGAAAATTAAACAAGTTCCTTTACAAGGAAAAGTTCAAGATGACATCACTCTGTACTCTCTTATCTCTGATTCATCAGCATGATTGACTAGCCTCCGTGGACATGTAAGACGCCTATCAACGCATTCTCATACGTCCAAACCACCACAAATACCTCAGATAGTTGGCATTGGGTCAGCACTACCAATTCAGAGTCCTGCCCTTTGGGCTATCCTCGGCGCCTTGAATTTTTACAAAGTGCTTTGCAGCTCTCGTGGCGCTTCTGAGGAAAATCGGAATTCAAGTGTTAACATATCTGGACGATTGGCTTCTCACGAGCTCCTTCAGACAAGAGACTCTAGAAGCTGTGGCTACAGCCTCAGACTTCCTCATGTCCATGGGAGTTCTGCTAAACTTGGAATAAAAGTCACAGCTACAGCCCTCCCAGCAGCTCCTCTTCATAGGAGCCCTTCTGGACACCTCCAACACGAAAGCCTTCCTTCCAGAGGACAGAAGGAGCAACATCCTCCAAATGGCCTGCTTCATCAGAGAAAACAGCTCAGTCCGAGCTCTCTCGATGCAGCGGATGCTGGGTCTCATGGCATCCTCAGTGTTCACTGTGCCTCTGGCTCGTCTTCACATGAGAACTACTCAGTGGATGCTCAGCACTCAGTGGTCACCAGCCACATACCCTCAGTCCTTTCACATCAAGGTGACAGAACTGCTGAAATCGTCACTCACCTGGTGGTCTCAGGAGGACAGCCTTTGGGAGAGTTATCTCTTCGCCCCTCTGGATCCCCAGATCTCCATCACCACAGATGTGTCCCTTACTGGGATGGGGAGCTCACTGTCAGGATATCCACAGCCAGGGTCGATGGAGTCAGGACAAGTCTCCGCTTCACATAAATGTTCTGGAAATGAGAGCCGTCCTTTACCCGGTCCAGACCTTGAAGGATATACTCTGTCACAAGACCATTCTGCTTCAAACGGACATCAAGGCAGTGATGTACTACATCAACAAGCAGGGCGAAGCACACTCTTGCCCCTTATGGAGGGAAACTATGAGAGTGTGGGAATGGTGCCTAGAGTACAAAGCTCTGACACGAACAAGCCAGCAGAAGAAGGCCATTTGATCTATCAAGTCTGCTCGTATTGCAGTCTGCCTGCCAGGAGTCCAGAACGATCTTGTAGACCATCTCAGCAGAACGGAGACAGATCCTCATGAATGGTCTTTCGACACAACCATCGTGCAGTCACTCTTCGAAGACTGGGGAACTCTGGACCTGGACGTTTTTGCATTCCCACTTAACGCAAAACTGCCTGTCTTCTGCTCCAGAAATCCAGGACCTGGCATTTTTTGTCAGGATGCATTCAGACTGCGGTGGACAAAACGCTTTCTGTACACATTTCGTCCTCTTCCCCTAATTCAGAGGGTGTTGCTTAAACTGGGGGCGTAGGGGGCAGAATGATCATCGCCCCATTCTGGTCTCGTCAGATCTGGTTTCCTTTAATCAACAGACAAATGGAAACTTACCCAAAACCACTTCCACTTCAGACAAACCTACTGACCCAGGGCCCTATAGTCCATCTCAACCTGAGGTCCCTTCACCTTCACGCTTGGCTCCTGAGGAGATAGAGGTGAACAGGTTTAACGTTTCATGTAGAGTTTCAGATATTCTATTAGCTGCACGTAAGCCAGCTACTCAAACATTGCTGAGTGGGAGCGTTTCTCTATCTGGTGCGCGAAATCTTCCTGGAACCCCTTTTCCTGCCCACCGAGCAAAGTCCTAGAGTATCTTCTAGATCTCTCAAACACAGGTCTACAATACTCCACTGTTACGGTTCATCTTTGCACAATCTCTGCGTACCATGAGCCTGTACTCTTCATGTCTCTGGATCAGCTACCTGTGGATTAGAGGCTTCTTAGGGGCATTCTGCACACCAGGCCACCAGTTAGATGACCAGTAGCAGCCTGGGGCATTAACCTTGTCCTTGACATGCTTACCCGCAAGCCTTTCGAGCCTCTAGCTACTTGTGACTTAAAATTTCTGACCTGAAAGACTTCGTTCCTTGTGGCCATCACCTTCTCACAGAGTATCGGAAATACATGCTTTGGTCACAGACCCCCCCGTATACTGTATTTCACAGACAAGATAGTTCTTAGGACACACCCCAAGTTTCTTCCTAAGGTTGTCTCAGAATTCCATTTGAATCAGCCTTTGGTCCTTCCTACCTACTTCGCAAACTTCCAGAATGAGGGGGAGCGTAACCTTCATTCCCTGGATGTGAAAAGAGTCTTGCAGTTCTACTTAGACAGGATTTAGGAAATCTGGAAGTCTAAGCAACTATTTGTCTCCTTCAGCACGACATGGCTGGGTCAGTCTGTTGCTATTAGGTGTATTTTAGCATGGCTAGTGGCATGCCTCTGCCACTGCTACTCCATGGCACAAGTTAAGATAGAAGGCAGAGTGTACGCTCATTCTACCAGAGCAGTAGCGGCATCTCTGGCTGAAATCCGTAACGTGCCCATTGCAGACATCTGCAGTGCGGCCACTTAGAGCTCCGTGCAAACTTTCGTAAAGCAGTACGCCTTGGATGTCCATGCCAGACAGCATCAATCCTTTGGCAGGACAATCCTTAATGGACTTCTGTCCTAGGTGAGCTCCTCTTTCTCCTGACGCCCGTCTCGGGATTATTTTAGCTCGGTACTCTCCCATCGGTGTGAATGAGTGGTGGAGACTTTATGTCCAGGAAGATATGGAAATTATGTACCTACCATAATTCTTGATCTTCTTGGATGAAGTCTCCACCACTCATTCAGATGCCCACCTGCCATCCCCCAAACTCGCTTATCTGTTTGTGGTCTTCACTCCTTCAATGGCTGGGCTGTGAAGACTCTGTTCTGTTGACCCTTCTTACACGGGTCATTCGGACTAATGTCCAGCATTAGGTAAGTTTTTCACTAGGTTAGTTACATTGCACTTCCTTGGTAAAAAAAGGTACTGTGGTGGTTGGAGGGCTGACGCCGAGATAGTCTATACAGCGCAAGCCTGGCTCACAGTGCCGCTTCCTCGCGGACCTACCTCTGCTTCTGCCCTCCTGAAGATTTTTGACTCCTGCTGGGTCCTAGCACCTCCGACGTAGTCCCATCAGTGTGAATGAGTGGTGGGGACTTAGTCCAAGAAGATCAAGAATTATGGTAGGTACGTAATTTCCATTTCTGGTTGTAGGTGGACTGATTTGCTCATTGTGTGATGTAGTTTAGGACCAGGATGACTGTGCATGAAACAGATTTCATGCACGGTCACATGATATAGTTTGACCAATGAGACTTCATTTTGGATGCCCACTTTATAAGGAGTGGGCAACCCCTTTGCTTAGGCTGCAGACTGAATGATTCCGTAGTCATTGGCTCCCTTTCTTACATTTTCTTGCGGAGAAAAAGAGACTTGGTATTGTGGAGATCCTGGCTCGCTATAGTTGAAATTATAGTACTGTTTGTTGAAGTTATTCTTTTTCCAACCTTGGGTGTTTTGTTATTTTATTTGTATATTAGGGATTGTCCCTTATGGGCGGTTCCTGGCCCCCATTCTTCTATGTTACAGTGGTCCAGTTTATAACTTTGGGGTATTGGGATTTTTTTGTTCCTTAGTAGGTTATAAGTTGAATCTTACTTGGGGATATAGTGTTGTACTTGGGTGGTGGGCCCGGGTCTTATACTTCTTTAATTTGGAGGTTTAGCTCACTCAGCTCTAGAATGGAATCTAGTGAGTGCTGTATTCCTGTGTAAAAATGGCTGTTTTCCTGAGCAGTTAGAATGCTCGGAACTAAAATGGTAACACTCCGACTTGGAGTATAAATAACTAAAAAGGTATACCTCCTAGCACAAAGTTTGCTCACAATAAAACAGTCTTTAAAATGAGGGATCACACATGTTAGTAGCATTAACATTTTTTTTTTACAGAGCATGTAATGATGAAAATGTACATTTTTTTCTTTTTCTTTTAAACTCAAAAAAAATATCTTAGAAGTGTCAGCTGTCTGTTGTGTGATGGTTTTCCATCACACCAGCATCTGTGCATTATACTGCCATTGTTTAGAGTATTTCTGAGCTGTTTTACATGATAAAACAGACCATAAACTAAGGCATCTGCCAACACATAACGCCAGTAAATGGACTGAATTAGGAAAAATGCTGTGCACAACTGACCACATGACGCACAAACCACAATAACTGAAAAAGTATGCCTCCTAGCCCTAAGACACCTGTCACGGAAAATGTTCACAATAACAAGAGCTTAAAAATGATGGGTCACTCATGTTAGTGGCATTTGCAGATATTTTTTTACAGTTCCTGAAATGATGAAAAAGAGCTTTTTTTATTACATTTTGTTCCCAAATAAAAACCTACATCATACAAAGTACATCTCCTAGACACCAGCATGATAATTGTCCACATTAAACAGACCTTTCAAATGATGGGGGTCACACATTTGTAGCATTTACAGGTTGTTTTTTTTTTGTTTTGTTTTTTTTAACAATACCTGAAATGGAGGAAAATCACATTTTTACACTTTTTTTATCCCAAAAAACTAAAACAAAAAAGTACACCTCCTAGCTCCCAGACACCAGCATACTAATTGTTCACAATGAAAAGAGCTTTCAAATCAGGGATCACACGTTGCTAACATTTACAATTTTTTTTTTTTTAACGTTACCTGCAATGGAGAAAAATAGCATTTTCTTCACGTTTTAAACCAAATTAAAACTTTAAAAAAATCTGGAAGGTAGCAGATGTGTCCACTATAAAGTCGGTATTCTGGTAGGTAGAAATATTTCCTACCGACCTGCACTTTCCAATAACCTTATCCCTGATTGGTTGATCCAGAAAGTGCATAAGAAGTGCAGGATGCACATATGCGCTCTGGGGATGAGATGAAGTGAATACCTGATGCACGTATGCGCTATGGGGACTACAGGAATTTTCCTGATGATGCACATACGCGCTGTGGGGTTGAGTGAGTTAAAGAGATCCATCAAGTTAAAGTAAATTGGTTTTGCACTAACGAGGGCCTTGCTAGTCGACCGATGCCCACATTTCATCACCAACTGACCATTACAGTATAAAAAAAAATTGAAAAGCTGCCACCCATAGACTGTAATGGTGCTCGTCCACATGCTCTCCCTAATATCACATCACAACTTTAGTGAGCGCAGGGGATAAGCGTGAGCGGCCCCAGAAACCAGGAAGTCCAAGGGACCTGGTGGGGATAATTTTATGAGGACTGACATTTTTTAATAACTGGATTATCTTACATATGCACTGCATTAATAGGGGGTAAGGCACCGATCCAGCCAGTGCAACGGTTGAGACTGGTAAGTCACTTTAACTGTAATATGGTTTGATTTTAGGCCTACATATCTGCATTTGTAGGGTTTGTACAGTTTATTGTAAAATACTAATAAAGTTTAATTTCTAAAAAAATAAATAAAATTGTTCCGTGCAGAAGTTTGCAAACAAGCCTGAGAGGAGCTCAAACTGTATCTCAGGTTAACCCCCTAAATTCCAAATAGCTTTTTGCAGTCATTTCAGCAGTATAACTATATACATTTTCAAACCAAGGGATCCCAGATTCACATATATTTTTTATAACTGCAGATATGCAAGGGGAAGAAAAGACGGAAACAGCAGGTGAAGGCAGAGGTGGCGAGAGGTAGAAAATTGCAAGGCCATCAGATTGATCAGTTCCTAGGTGTCACCAGAACATTTGGTTGCACAACCAGACAGACAAGAGACAGAAAAGAAGAGGATAGAACATATCCTTGCATTTAACTCTTTCTGCATAACAAATGGACAGGGCCTTATTCAACCCTGTCACAGGTAGCAACACAACAGCTGACTCCAATAGGGTTGCATGGGGAGAGTACCAAAATGGCGGTTTGAGTAATTAATTAGTAGAGAGAGTAGACGGGTGCAGCCCCTTATTCTTGATTGACAGGTTTTTTAGTGAGGATACTCACCATGGGTGGGAGGGTGTGCAGGTTACTCCTCTGCGGCACAGCACACATGCCAGAACTACCATAGTCCATGGACTGTACCTGGGGGTCCCAGGCTCAGAGCGTCCATCAGTGTGGGGAAGGCAGGAGAGCTAGTCCTTGCGACCCAGTCACAGCTGCAGGAGCAGCGTACAAGCAGTGGCTGTGGAAGAGAAGAAATATATGCAGGTCAGTAGTGGGGAAGAGGGAAATGGCAGGAGGAACGAGAGAGTGGAAATAGCCAATGAGAGAGTGGAGGCTGGAAAGGAGAGGGGGGGCAGGTGAGCAGGAGGGCTACTGGAGCACTATCAACAGAGTCAGAGTGATGGACAAAAAGTACTGGCAGTATGAATTTAAAGAGCTAGTGGAGCTAAAACAGGCAGACAGGAACATAATACAAATTTTAAGTGGTAGTCAGTTGTAACTTTTTATTTCTGAAGTATTTTTCTTTTTCCCTTTGCTCATTAGAAAGTATTCTATGGGATAATATTGTGCTGGATGTGTGGAACGGCTCTTAGTCTGGTAGCTGACATATCTAACTCTACTGCCTTGCACTACATCATCAGCATTATGATCTCATTGACAGTGGCATCACAGGTGAATGACCTGGCAGTTACTCACTTGCTGTTCCTAAGTAGCAGTGATTTCACAGAGCTGATGATGTAGCGTGGGGCAGTAGAGCAAGATATGTCAGCTGCCAGGCTAAGAGCTGTTCCACACATGACACTCACTAACATGAGGTAAACAGTCTTCTAATTAAACAAAGGGAAAATAAAAAGTACCTCCTATATAAATGGTAATGGTTAGCTGCTCCTAAAATCTAATAATGGTTTTAGGCAGTACACTAGCTCTTGAAGTTATTACTGACTGAAGGCGGTCCCAGTGGAGAGAAATACGGGCAATATGAATTAGTCAGGAGTGCAACAGACATTAATGCATCACAAATCGATAGTGCAGTACAAACAGACATAAATGATGACACGGCAATAGTGCAGCAGGTCCATAAATGCAAGGAATTGATTTACAGTGTAGGCAATTTGATAATAGGCTTTATAAGCTAAATTACAGTTCCTTAAAGTCCATAATAAGGCAGCGCATAGATGCTGTTTCATAGTAGAGGAAGCATAAAAACAATCAGAAGTCGTCTGCCAAGATTAAATAGAGGTGCAGGGTGGCAAGATGGTGCCACACGCTAAAACTACAGTGGTCCATGGACTATTCTGGTGTGGGGAAGGCAGGGGAGCGAGCCCTTGTGACAAACTCCCAGCTGCAGGAGCGGCATACAGGCAGTGGCTGGGGGTCCCGAGCTCCGAGCATCCATCTGTGTGGGGAGGGCACGGGAGCTAGCCCTTGTGACCCAGTCCCAGCTCGGGGTCCCGAGTTCAGAGCATCCGTCAGTGTGAGGCGGGCAGGGGAGCTATCCCTCGTGACCCATCCCAGCTGCAGGAGCAGCTTACAGGCAGTGGCTGGAAGTCCCAAGATCAGAGCATCCATCAGTGTGGGGAGGGCAGAGGAGCTAGCCCTCATGACCTGTCCCAGCTGCGGGAGCGGCTCACAGGCAGTGGTGAGGGTCCTGACCTCAGAGCATCTGGTGTGGGGAGGGCAGGGGAGCTAGCCCTTGTGACCCAGTCCTAGCTGGGGTTCCCAAGTTCAGAACATCCGTCAGTGTGGGGAGGGCAGGGGAGCTAGCACTCACGACCCCGTCCCAGCTGCAGGAGCAGTTTACAGGAGGTGTCTGGGGGTCCCAAGCTCAGAGCATCCATTGATGTGGGGAGGGCAAGGGAGCTAACCCTCGCAACCCAGTCCCAGCTGCAGGAGCAGTATTAGATTCAGAAAGGGCATGATGACGTGTTTCTTTACAGAAAGGGGTGATGGATAGATTGGACAGTTTGTCGAGAGCGGTGGTAAATGCCAAGACAGTGACAGGTTTCAAGAGAGAGTATGGAACAGCTATAAAGGGTTGGTGAAAACTAATGCAAGGAAGGGGATAGAGAATTGGGGCAGCAAATCTGAAATGCCAGTGGGTATGTGGCCTAGACAAGACCAAAGGTAGGTACAACTGAGGTAGGAAATGAGGCAGACAAAAAAAGTGGCGGCAGAAAAAGACCAATAATCTATCCAATCTGCCAGAGTTCCTTTTTTTTTTTTAATATAATTCAGTAGTGTCGAGTGAGGGTTTGTTCTGCATGGACTTCCAGGTCAGCTGAACCTTTGTTGTTGTACCACATTTCCAAGGCCATGGAATGTGGTTGCACCCTTCTGTGGTTCAGCAAGGTTCCAGCTGATCGGATATCCGCGAGGCAGCTGGTATTTTTCATAGTGCTGCCTCACACACAGTGGTCAGTTCAAGTTCTGAACAGAAACCTCTGGCATGTTTGCTGCTGCTGCAGAATGCTGTGAAAACACTTTTGTTCAAAAAAAAAAAATTATACATAACCCTGTGCTGCCACCTGCCAGTAAAAGCCTCCGCATTTCAAGAAAGCTTCACATATTACATTATGAATATTGGGGCATGCAATGTTTCCCACCTATTTTTGATAGGACTTACAAGATGGTTGGTGCTTGCAGTAGTTTTCTCTGCATTCAGAGCAAAAATAATTTTTCTGTGCCATTCAGCCTGAGTGGGCAGTTCGCCATCTAGCCAGTGCTGCAAAATGACTAGCTATGGTGACACACTAACATACACTCTGGTCTTTAGCCACAACTCTTGTCAACGGATTCCCCCTTCTTTCCCATGACCCGGGACTGTTATTGGCTACTGTGGTCATTGGTATTTTTATCTCACGGCACCCCCTCAGATCAAGATATGACGCCGGAAATACTTCACCTCTGTCCTCGACCGCAGATATTACTATCAGAAAACATGCATGGCTCAGACTCTCCAATTTTACCCCAGTTGTACAGCATAAGACTATGACTGCACCTTTTAATGGCTCAAACTTTGTGATCCTGCCAGCCAGACGATTCTGGATACCCTCCAGACATCTGGTTGACAACTTAGTCCACGACTGGTGTCACTCTGCTCAGCTATCAACTCAATACTACTACCACTTCTGTCATTCCAGTGGTAATGGTAGCAAGTGGGGACCTTACAGAGCCACTGGTCGAGGCCACGCTGCGTCCCAGCATGCCTCTACTGCCTCCGCCCCATCCTCTATCCTGCTTTGTCCTTTGGTTCAGTTGCTGGTTCAGCGCTACTGGTTTTGAACCCTGCATTTCGGATTTTTATCCGCTCCAAGGCTGTTTACCACCTGCCTTGCGGTAGTGCCTGCAGAGATCTGGGGTCATAGCCATTTCATCTTCCCATACCGGGATGATTGGCTTTGCATGGCAGACTCCTAGGCCTTTGTTGCCTGAAGCAGGTGGTGCACTTATGGGAGCTGGCAGTTCCCAAGGGCTCCCTTTTGGGGTTTTCAGACCATCCCTCTGTGGAGGGTCTAGTCACAGATTCAGTATTCCATAAATCCAGATACCAGGGAAACGTGGCCTCTGGACAAGAAGTCTAGTAAGATTGACCACGCTGCTAAAATGGTGTGAGCTGCAGCATCTCTAGGTCTCCAGCAGGCTAGCTGTGCCATGATGATAACTAACTGCAGTCCCTTCCTGATGAGAGTCTTTTATGTTATCCTTCCTCACCTTCCTTTTGAACAACAGTTGGCAGTCAAGCTCATCAGAGACCAGGGTCAATTGATGGCTAAACACCAGCTCCAGACAGCCTTGGAATGGGTGATTCTTGCACCTATACTGTGGCAGCGGCTGTCTCAGTGCATTCCAAGGCCAAGTTGCATTTATCCACTCTCACATCAGACAATCAGCATAAGCTGGCTGATGTCCTTTTCTGGGCACTGACCTTTTCCGTCCTCCAGTATAAGGACATCTCACCTGAATCACAAGGGGTCTCAGATGTAGTGGGCAGAGGATTGTCTCTAGACTTTAAGGCTCTCTCGCCCTATGGACTCCATACACCTTGAAAGTCCGGGGTGTCACTGGCATAGAAGAAAGAGTCCTGAAAGAACTCCTAAAACTCAAGGTGGACAAAGCAATGGGGCCTGATGGGATTCACCCCAGAATCCTAAAAGAACTAAGGGAGGACCTAGTGACACCACTAACCACGCTTTTTAACAAATCGTGGCAGGATGGGTGGTACCTGAGGACTGGAGGAGGGCAGATGTGATTCCCCTTCACAAAAGTGGGAGCAAGGCAGAAGCAGGAAACTACAGACCTGTAAGTTTGACCTCAGTGGTAGGGAAAATGATGGACTCACTTCTGAAAGAAAGAATTGTTGAGTACCTAGAGGCCAGCGGGGCACAGGACCCAAAGCAGCATGGATTTACAGAAGGAAGGTCATGTCAGACAAATCTAATAGATTTCTTTGACTGGGTGACCAAAGTAATAGACCAGGGAGGGGCTGTGGATATGGCCTACCTAGACTTTAGCAAGGCATCTGACACAGTCCCGCACAAAAGATTAATAATCAAGTTAGCCAGTCTGGGAGGGTCCCAGGGTGGTAGACTGGGTTGCAAACTGGCTGCACAACAGGACACAGAAGGTAATAGTGAGTGGACACATTCCGAGAAAGGGATCACTAGTGGAGTACCTCAGGGCTCAGTACTGGGTCCAGTCCTCTTTAACATCTTTATAGGGACATTGCAGAGGGTCTGGAGGAAAGGTATGCCTTTGCAGATGATACAAAGATCTGTAACAGAGTTGATACACAAGGGGGTAGAAAGGATGAGAAGGACTTGGCAAGGTTGGAGGAATGGTCAGACATATGGCAACTTAGATTCAATGCAAAGAAGTGCAAAGTAATGCACCTGGGAAACAAAACCCCAGGAGAAGAGTACACAATAGCAGGGGAGGTACTAACAACAAAAATGGAACGGAATTTGGGGGTAGTCATATCAGATGATCTAAAGGTTGGTAAGCAATGTGAGAAGTCAGTAAGGAGAGCCAGGGGGATACTGGGATGCATAGGAAGGCATCACAAGTAGAAAAGGGAAGTGGTTATCCTCTGTACAGACAGTTGGTGAGACCCCATCTGGAGTACTGTGTGCAGTTTTGAGACCTCATCTACGCAAGGACATAGACAGGATGGAAGCAGTCCAGAGGAGGCAACTAAATGGTGCAGGGTCTGCATCAGAAACCATATGAAGAGAGACTGAGAGCGCTTAATATGTATACCCTTGATGAAAGGAGGGACGGGGGGGACATGATAGAAACGTTCAAGTACCTCAAGGGAATCAACAAAGTCCAGGAGGGTAGCATCTTTCAGAAAAAGAGATGTGTAAGAACAAGGGGACACAATTTAAAGATAGAGGGGGGACGGCTCAGGGGTAATGTGAGGAAATTTTTTTTCCACGGAGAAAGTGGTGGATGCGTGGAACTGCCTTCCTGGGGAGGTTGTTGGAGCTAAAACAGTGGGGGAATTCAAACATGCATGGGACAGACACAAGGCAATTGTAGTGGGGGGTGGCAGGAAGTAGGCTGTTGGTTAACTAGAATCTGCAGCTTATCCAGTAGGTAGGGAAATTGCCAGACTGGGTGGGCCAAGTGGTCCTTATCTGCCGTCAAAGTCTATGTTTCTGTGCTGTCCGCCCTAAAGAGCTGGTGACACATTCAGGAGAACTTTAAAAAAAACCTAATATTTAGACACAGTCCAGCTTATATTTCCTTTATTACTGATGTAATTTGTATGGAAACTGGATCTTTGCTCCTGAATAGTTTGTCTATTCCTGTTACTTTCTCCCTTCCTGAAGTCACAGAACACTGCGTGTGATATCACAGTTACTCCTATGACAACAGATTGTGATGTCACAACAGAGGATTATGACTTGAAGTAGGGAGTAAGCTATAGAGGCAGATGGACTCTAAAGGAACTCTTAAGGGGTAAAGATCATACATTCATTCAAATTTCCTTAGTAGTAAATAACAGGGAGGAGAAATATATAAAATATAAATGTAATGCAGACAAAATTGTACCTAATTATTACATTTTTTAAAGTTTTCTTCGAGGTTTCAGTAGCTCTCTAAGGGTGGACGCCGCTCAGCTCCTTGCGGATATGGCAATAGCCAGTGTTTCACACGCCCTGGCCAGTCAGAGTTACGTGTCCAGGTATTCATGGCTGGCAAACCCTTTTCAGCGGGCTACCCTAAGGCGGATTCTGTGGTGATTAACATGTCACATGACCGTACTAAGAAGCTCAAGCACCTCGGTGCCCTTCCCCTGGACCAGGAGTCCAGGCAGCTGGACCACCTGGGCAAACGTGTGTGCTTCTACTACCCTGGCTATCCAGACCGTGAATTATCTGGCCCAAATGATCCAATATCAGAATGTTCTTTGGGACCAAGGCAGAGACTTGGTACAGACCTTGGCAGAGGACCCCACCAAGATGCAGCTCGCCCAACTCATTGAAATCGGACTCTGACGTTTGCAGTCATGTCCTTCAGACTGCTTGTGATGCTGTGGACGCCTTCAGGTGCGGTGCAGCTGCTGGGGTCTGTCTCTGGCACCATTCTTGGTTCCAGGTATCCGGCTTTGCCTCAGACATACATTCCAGCATTTTGGATGCCCCCTTCCAGGGTTCAGTCCTTTTCCGTGGGAAGTCCAGGACATCATTTTCACCCTACAGAAGGCAGGGTGGGCCCCCAAGTCGGTCCATTCACTCTATCACACTCAGCCTAGAGCAGGCCAGTGTCAGTCCTTTCGCAGGTCCTCCCATAAGTAATCTCGGACCCAGCCCGCCGAGAGTCAGCACAAGCGTAAGGCCACAGCCAACCCTGCTTCTGCCACTGCCGGAGCCCCCAGGGCCCCCACAGTCCCCCTGTCTGTGCCTGCCCCACCTCCTGACTCCTTAGCCGACTCCCCACCACCACCCACCCACACACGTACACACACTCCGGCTGAGGATCCAAGGGAGGCGGTCGGGGGTCAGTTCTCCCTCCACCTAGAAGGATGGATGAGGGTGACCACGGAAAACTGGGTGCTTCAGATCATAGAGCACGGTCACACTGGAGTTTCTAGAGTGCCTCCTTAAAATCCCCCCCAAACTCCACTTACCCTCCCACCCACTTGTCTCTAGTTTGGGAGGAGATTCAGGCTGTCCTTCAAAAAAGAGCCATAGAGCTGGTCCCTCCGGCTCAATGGGGAAGGGGTTTTTACTCCCACTTCTTCCTCGACCCGAAAAAGACCGTGGACCTTCAAGCGCTTCTGGATGGATACTCTCCAGAGGCTGTTACCCTTTTTGCAGCAGGGTGACTGGCTCTGCTCTCTGGACATACAGGATGCTTACCTGCACATCCAGCTCTTTCCTGCCCATTGTCGCTTCCTCCACTTCCACTTTCAGGGAGCCCGTTTTCAATTCCGGGCCCTCCCTTTTGGCCTTTCTTCGCCCCTGGGTATTTTCCAAGTGCCTGGTGGTAGTGGTGACTGCTTTGAGGAGGAAGGGCTTCTGTGTGATCCCCTACCTGGATGATTGGCTGCTAGCAGACCCCTCCAGAGATTGCCTAGTTCAGACTCTGGAATACACATTCTGCCTTTTTTTTAGGTCTTAGGAGTTACTGTCAATCTACCAAAGTCCTGCCTCTCCCCTTGCCAGCGCCTTCAATACATAGGAGCAATCCTGGACACCAGCTAGGGCAAGACCGAGAGGAGCTAATGACAGCAGGTCCGTCTGGTTTCCTCCAGTCGGCAGGTTCCCCACCAGGGTTTTCCTGCGCTTTCAGGGCCACATGGCAGTGGCTACTGCCATGGTTCCCCTGGCCGCCTGCACATGCAGGTTCCTCATTGGACCTTGAGGGTCTAGTGGGACCAACACATGGACAACCTGGATCAGTTGGTCCTGGTCTCTGACCCGGTCCAGAGAGTTCTGTCATGGTGTCTGGATCTGGCCAACCTTCTTGGTGGGATCTTCTTTCAGCTCTTGACCTCCCATCAGATTCTCAGCACAGACTCATCCGGCCTGGGCTGGGGTGCTCATCTAGCTAATCACTAGACCCAGGTTACCTGCACAGATGTAGAACAGGGTGTCTATATCAATGTCCTGGAGTTGCGGGCCTTCCTTTACACTCTACAGGCCTTTCAGACTCATCTCCTTCCCGGTCCGCTGCTGGTGCAGATGGACAACATGTGTTTGGTGTATTACATCAACTAGCAAGGGAGGGCCCATTCTTACCCTCTGTGTCATGAGGCAGTGAGAGTCTGGTATTGGGCCACCGAGCACGGTCTGGAGCTCTTGGATGTACATGTTCCAGGCGTTCAGAACGTCTTAGCTGACAGTCTCAGCTGCTCCAGGTTCCAGGCTCACAAGTGGGAGTTTCTAACCTCTGTTGAAGATCTTTTCGACGGGTAGGGCCCTCCAGAGTTGGACCTCTTTTCATCCCCCCTCGATGCAAAAACTGATGCGTTTCTGCTCGCTTGATCCCAGGCTTGGAGTTTTCTGGCAAGATGCAATGTCCCTTACCTGAAAGTGGAGGCTTCTGTACGCCTTTCTTCCCTTCCTGCTCTTACAGAGAGTTCTGCTCAAGCTCCAGTTGGAAGGTGTGGAGATGATTCTCATAGCCCCCTTCTGGCTGCATCAGATTTGGTTTCCCTTGCTGCAGCAGCTGGAGGTGGAACCTCTGGTGTCCTTGCCTCTCTGCACAGGCTTGCTGTCCCCAGACCGGGGCACCCTGGTCCATCTGGACCTAAAGTCCCTGCATCTCCATGCGTGGCTTCTGCAGACCTAGTTATTGCCCACTTCGGGGTGTCCGACCTGGTGGCTGCTAGGAAACCCTCCACCAGAGCCACTTGCGCTATGAAATGGAAGCATTTCACCCTTTGGGCTGCTGCTCACCATTTGGATCCTTTCACCTGCCCGGTGAATCAGGTGTTGGAGTACCTTCTTTCCCTTTCGGATTCAGGCTTGGGGTACTCCTCACTCAATGTGCACCTTTCTGCCATCTCTGCATACCATGCACCTATCAAGGGTAAAGCTGTAGCCCAGCTCGAAGTGTCCCGCACTTTTCTGCAGGGCCTTTTGCATCTGAAATGCCACATTCAAGACCCAGTCCCTCCATGGGACCTCAGCTTTATGTTGAAGAAACTCACTTTACCTCCCTTTGAACCTGCCATGAGTTGCGAGCTATGCTTTCTGTCATGGGAAGCACTCTTTAATTGCTGTTACTTCTGCTTAAAGGATTTCCGAGCTCCAGACTCTCATGTGTAAGGAGCCTTATTTGGTTGTTCACAAAGACAGGGTGTCTGCGTACTAATCCTAAATTCTTACCTAAGGTGGTGTCAGAGTTTACTTTGAATCAATCCATCCACCTTCCAGTTTATTTTCCTGAGTATTGTAATCAGGGGGAGGCCTTGCTCCATACTTTGGATGTACTTACAGTAGGATTTTATAATACTACATGAACTTCACAAAGCCTTTCAGGAAATCTGACCAGTAGTTTGTTTCATCCACCCCCAAGACAGAGGGTGCTTCTGTTTCCAAACAGTGTTTAAGTGGTTAGCAAATTGCATTGTTTAATGCTGCTGCGAGTACTACAAGACCCTTCTGGGAGTGGTCAAGAGCCATTCCACCAGAGGTATGGCCGCCTCAATGACTTCTTTCAGAAATGTGTCTGTTGCGGACATCTGTGCAGCTGCCACCTGGAGTTCTGTCCAAACCTTCACCTAGCATTACAGCTTGGACATCTCTCTCGGCGCAGAGACAGTTTCGGCCTCGCAGTCCTTCAGGACCTTTTCTCCTAAACCCTTGGCTGCTGATCTGTCCTCCTCCTGGTGTTTTTTTTTTTTTCTGTTGCTATCCAGCACTGCTTGGGACTCAGGCTTGCTGCAAGAACCTTCCCCAAAGGAAGATAGTACAGTTATGTAAGAACTTACCATAACAGTAGATCTTAGAAAGAAGCTCTTGTAGCAGGCCTTGCTTTCCCTCCCTCCTTTCCCCTGCTGCTCTTTTTTCTCTCACGCTACTGCCTTTCTTTTGGCTCGGGGGGACCTCCTCAGTTCTACATTCACTGCCCGTACGAAGCCCCCGACGGGAGAACTGAGGTGGGTTTGAAAGGCTGCCCACCTTTTTAGGTTATGCTGACGTCCGCTGACTGATGGTGGTGGGCGGTTCCCCGTGGTAGACTGCTAGCTAGAAGTCTTCCGTGTGGTCCTGGCACCTGACGGCTTAGTCCTACCAGTGTGGTCTGCTGCAAGAGCTTCTCTCGAATATCTACTATTACAGTAAGTTCTTACTTAACTGTACTGTCTAATCAAAAGTCTGCAGTATGGTTTTTTTAATGTCTGTTTTGTCTACTATTTTTCAAATTTCTATGAACATTTTAGAATTTTTTTTTTTTCGATAGCATTTTAGCTAGTTTTAGTGGTCACAGTTCCCCCAGCTATGGAATCAAATTTAACATTAGGCAGTTAAGGGGGAGAGTGGCCACTGTGAAGAGTTTAAACTTCATTCTAATACTAAATTCCCACTTAATACTTAAATACCCACTGTTACACAAGTTCCCCGATCCTTGCCTCCCACCCACCTCTCCTCCTACCTCCCTCCCAGTTACCCCTCTATGCCCACTCTCTCTTCCGACTTTCCTACGCTACCTTGCACAACTGGCAGCAACTCAGTTTTTCCACTCCACCTTTCCCTTCTACAGTGCCCTTCTGGCAGCTTCAATTCATGTTAATATTGTTTGCTGTGACTCATCATTCTTAAATATATGCTTGGTTGTGGTGTTCTAATTGTTAATTATATTACCTGTAGCTTTTAAACCATGTATACCCTGTACTGAAATTTGTATTCCAACTGCTTGCCTACTAATCTCACACAAATTGTACTTTTATTCTTTGTATACTGAAGTGGAACCTTTATAAAACAGCCATTGGCTCAAAGGTACTTATCCAAAATTCTAATAAATAAAAATAAAAATTCCATAATTGGCATTTGTCCTATCTCTGGGGTAACTCAACCTTGCAGTCTGATGTTGTTTGTGGATATTACTGATGGATTGCTTAAGAAAATACAACATTGTTATGGTGAGTAATTTTTCCTGCTTGTTGATACTCAAAGCTTTCAGTTAAAAATAATTGGTTTATTTAAGTTTCAACTTTACTAGCATGATATTAAGATTTTACTTATGTTTGTGATCTACAAACTGTACACTTACTGCAAGCAGACCTTTGCAAAAGCAGTTTACTGTAATTATACACGTCTGCACTTAAGGAGGTCAGTGCTTTTGCCTGTCATTGTAACAGAACCATCAGGGGAATAATTAATGTCCCATTTGCTTAATAATAGTGGACTTCTGCATTTAGTCTGTTGGCAGTGAATGTTCAGTTTGTAAGTTATGGAACTGGTCTGTGTAACAACCCAACGAGCAACATCATAACAACTTTACAACTAATAGTAGAGTAAACTTGTTGGCACTTGTCAGCTTAAAAGTTCATGAAATTGTTTTTCTCTAAGTGACCTAAATTAATTCAAATTGACAGAAGTAGAAAGACTCAAGGAGAATTCTCACCATGACGACAGCAGCAGGGATAGTTATTCTTCTGATAGACATCACCCGTTGCAGTACCATGATCATCATAAAGAACGACATCAGGGAGACGCATACAAAAAAAGTGATTCTTCAGGGAAGAGGCCATACTCAGCGTTTAGCAATGGCAAAGACCACAGGGACAGAGATCATTATAGCAGGTAAGTAACCTGGTGCATGCTGTGCTCCCAAACAAAGTTTACACATTTCAGGATGCCAACAAATCTCTCTGACTTTATAGCTGCAGTGTAGTATGTATTTTGGTTAGTTATTTTACCATGTTGCCAGACAAAATTAGTGACTTTAAAGTGTAGAGCAAAAAAAAATCAGTTGATGTTAAGGGAACGCAATTACAAAAAGTTGCCCCAAAATTTGAATTTGAGGACCTTACAGTTTTGTTTTTATTACTGAGAATATTTTCATTAAGACAGGATCTCTCCCCCCGCGTCATATCTGTTTGCATTGCTTGTACATTCCATGAAATCTGTGCTTATGACATGACATCACATCTGGCTGCTGTCTATTAATAATAAAGCAATTATTCTGAAGTCACAAGCAGAGGGATGGGACGTTAAGGGCACGCAAAGCAACAGGAGCAAACAAAGATAGAAACCTAGGCACTGTTGGCAGAAAAAGACCATTAGTCTCTCCAGTCTGCCCTGATGTGCCAAGAATCAGTTATCTCCATAGACTCCCACTAATGGATCTGGGCCAGAGTCACTAGGAATCGAAAGTACAATAGGGGTCGCTCTCCTCGGCAGTGTTGCTTGTATGTCCCATGTGTATCCATGAAAGTATGAGGACTCAGCACTCCATTCAATCAAAAAGATTCATAGGGGGACTTCCGGTGGGTGCACCAACCTAATGGCAGCCTGATCTAGACGTTCCATCTAGCCGTTAAACCATCCACCCTAATCCTCAATTCAGCCGACATCTCCAACCCTCTGGGAAACAGAAGAAGTAGTGAGGATGTCTTCCTGACACAAATCGAAAGACAAAACTGGCTCCCAAAATGCCAAACAGAGCAAAACTCTATTGGAGTACACACAGCCTAGCGCGGCCTGTATGGCCACGGCCTCACCATGACATTCTCCTACCTTAGAGGAGCAGGAATGCATGATCACGTCTAAGCAGCTTTGTGCAACACTCCAACGCATGAGTGCTACATTGGAAAGATTAGAAACAAAAGCGACCAAGGATCGTAATAACCTTGAGACTATGATCCAAAAATCAGACCAACTGGAAAGGGGCCTCAACGAATATTCAATTACTACTGAAGTTCATAACACCACATTGCTAGACCTACATCGCAGAGAGCAACAATTAGAGGCAAGACTCGAAGAACTGGAAAATCAGAATAGGCGCAACAATGTCCGTATCCACGGACTACCTGAAGGGACAGAATCGGGTCTGGTTCCAACCTTTTTGGAAACATTTCTTCCTGAAATACTAGGATGGCCAGCGGACAAACCATTTTATATCATTCATGCTCACAGATCATTGGTGCCTAAGCCTGAAGATCCTAAAGCCAGACCATTCTCACTGGTAATTGCGTTTCTCAATTTTCGCACTAAGGAGGAAATCCTAAGACTAGCCTGGTCTAAGAAAGAGGTACTGTTCGGGGATACACGGCTCTTTTTTGAACAAGATTATACCTCCCAATTACTTGCCCAGCGCTGAAAAGTGTTGGCAGTAGTACATCTTCTTCAGCAAAAGGGAATGAAAGCATTTGTTGAATATCCAGCTAGATTAAAAATCTCAGTAGAACAGGGAATTAAAAGATTTCCTGACCTGGTGGCAGCCCAGTCATTTTTGTCCTCGGTGAGCATAGCAGTCCCTTTGGATCTAAGACAGCAGCAAGGAGAACGATTGACTAAGAGGGCCTGGCATGTGGTGGGAACCAAAAGAAAACATCTCCAGGACAGATCAACCATTAATATCTTTATAAGTGACATTGCAGAGGAACTGAAAGGAAAAGTATGTCTCTTTGCAGACAACACAAAGATCTGCAACAGGGTTGATACACAAGATGGAGTGGAAAGGATGAGAAGGGACTTGGCAAGGTTGGAGGAATGGTCAAATGCATGGCAGCTCAGATTCAGTGCAAAGAAGTGCAAGGTAATGCACCTGGGAAACAAAACCCAGGGAAGAGACACAATGGGGTGAGATACTGACAACAGTAAAATGGAAAGGGACCTGGGGTAATTATATCAGATGACCTAAAGGTGGGCAAGCAATGTGAGAAGGCAGTAAGGAAGGCTGAGAGGATACTGGGATGCATAGGGAGAAGCATCAGTAGTAGAAAACAGGAAGTTGTTATCCCTCTCTACAGACAGTTGGTGAGACCCCATCTGGAGTACTGTGTGCAGTTCTGGAGACCCCATCTCCGCAAAGACATTGACAGAGTGGGGGCTGTCCAGAGGAGGGCAACCAAAATGGTGCAGGGTCTGCACCTGAAGACATACGAAGAAAGACTAAAGGAGCTTAATATGTATACCCTTGAGGAAAGAAGGAGAGGGGGGACAGATAGAAACTTTCAAGTACCCCAAGGGAATCAGCAAAGTCCAAGAGGGTAGTATCTTTCAAAAAAAGAGATGTGCAAGAACAAGGGGCACAGTTTGAAGATGGGGGGAGGGGACGGCTCAGAGGTTATGTGAGGAAGTATTTTTTCACAGAGAGGGTTGTGGATGCATGGAACAACCTCCCTGAGGAGGTCGTGGAGTCAAGAACAGTGGTGGAATTCAAGAATGCATGGGACAGACATAAGGCAGTCCTAGTGGGGGGTAGGAGGAAGTAAGCTGTTGGTTATCTAGGATCTGCATCTTATCAGGTAGGAAAATGGGCAGACTAGGTGGGCCAAGCGGTCCTTATCTGCCGTCAAATTCTATGTTTCTGTGTTTCCGAGGAGTGGGACTCACCTAGCAGACGCAGAGAAATAAACAACTCCTCACCTTTAGTTTCTGCTGCAATCAGCAGCACAGAAGAACCCACATCTGGGCAGAACATGCTGGCAAACGAACTACTGACCTGAGGAGATCTAACCCATATTTCTTTTGGGCAACTAATAGCTATGGGCAGTGAGTGACTCTTTTTGAAGGACCTGCTCAGGAGTTCTTGACTCTTTGCAAATATTGTAGTAACACAAAGTTTTGAAAGGGGAAGAGAGGGTATGGCTGATTACGATAAAAGTTTACTGAATTTCCCGCATCCTGTATAGGAGATGAGGGATTTGGGGTTATATACAGGGTTGGAAGATGGTTAGCTCCCTCTAAATTGAAGAGGGTCAGGGGTGACAGCTCGATCACACAGCCCGGGTGTTGGCCTACCTTGGGGGGGGTTGATGCTGCAAGATCGGACAGTCATTAAGACCAGGCTGGCAGTGTCAGGGGTGTTAAAACAGCAAAAGGGCGCCAAAATGGAGGCGACGACCCACATTATGGTATACTTCTTGGTAGCCTCAGTGATTAGGTTGTAGCCTGAAAATGCTGACCCTAGTGGTAGGCTGCCATTTAAATATTTGGATGGGGAGAGCTTCTGACAAATATATACCCCAGAGGCCAGATTGGTGGGCCGCTTGGCATGACCACTGGCGAGGGGCTCAATTTAAATCAGTATGTTTAAAAAAAAAAAAAAGGGAAGCATATCTCCCCAGGTTTGGAATAAGGGCAGTGGGTATGACAAGCTTACCACGGAAAGTTAACCCTTGCTGCCACATGCAACACCTCCTGGTTTACCTGGGACTTGGCTAAGCTGGTGTCTGGCCACGGAGAAATGTACTGTCCTTGAGCTCGACGGTGACCCCCTTTCCTCACGGGCGGAAGCACAATGGGCAGGGGGATTGAGTTGGGACCTAATAACATAGGTAACAGGGGGAAAGTAAGAGGAACCATCTGGTCATATTTAGGCAAAATACATAATTTTCCGGTTAAGGGAGACCAAGTTCCCGCGGGATTAAAAATAAACAAAGGGAGCTAAGGAACTTACTCAGAAAGATGGTTTATGAACTACGACGGGATGGGACACTTTTTTTTTTGTCTCTAGTCTAGACAGTCACATTTAATACTGTCAGGTATCAGCTGGTACAGTGTTACAATCTTTCCCATCTGGCAACCAGATAGTTTTGCTATCTGAGCCAGACGGAGAGCCCAGTGGGTTGGGGCCCTCCAACCATACCTCTGAAAAGAAAGTTGGAAAACTTACACAGGGTAGCAACAGGCTAGATACGCCTTGAAGACCACAATGTTATGTTGGGTTATACAGAGTTTCCAGTTTTGGTTATGTTATAAAGTTTGGTTGTTTAGAGATTTATACTTTGGCTGTACACAATGCACCAGAGAATAGAGGATTGACTGAAGCGGCGCCTCTGGTTTCACCTTCATATTAAAGGGTGGTGGTCTGCAGTTTCTCCCAAGAGTCAGTAGAAGGTCCTCATATTTTCTTAATTATGTGATGAATGACCTTCAGATAGTCTCTAAATGTGAGGGAATAAGCAGCCCAGCAAAGGGCTAAAATACTGCAGGAACTGAACGGGGGGGGGGGGGCGCGATAGTAGCCTTTTTACAAGAGACCCATTTGACTGCGGAGGAGCACCTGAAATTGAAATGTTCATGGGTGGGGAATGTTTATGCTTCTCACTTTGAAACTAATCCACATTCGTAGAGGAGTTATGATCTTAGTTAAGAGAAACGCACCTCTGGTGGTTTCAAGGGTAAGAACGGACCCAGAGGGTCGATTTGTTCAGGTTTGGGTAAGTTACAGAGGCCAACCCTCTGTATTGGTGAACATATATGCACCGAGTAAGGAATCTTCCAGACTGCCATTCATGGAAACAATTATTAAAGAGACCGCCTCTGATGCGCCTAGTATGGTGATCATTGAGGAGACTTCAATTGTTATATATACCCAGGGTAGATAGAACAGGCAAAACCGGGGTATCAAGAACAGGAAAGCTCATCCTTAGATTGAACCAAGAATTGGGTCTGTCTGAATACTGGAAGTTTTTGCACCCACGAGAGAGGGCCTATACATATTATTCGCCACGTCACGGGGGCTAATCTAGAATAAACTACTTTTTCATATCCTCTAACTGGTTGCAGAAGATAAATAGTGTGAAATAGGTCCTATTACCATATCTGATCACACTACAGTGACCCTTAAACTTCACACCTCCAAATCCCCCCTTACAACCCTGCTGGAGATTTAACGTGAGCCTTCTTAACAAGGAGGATTTTAAAGATTTAATTAAAGAGACAATCCAGCAATTTGAAAGAGAGAACCCCAGGGGGGACACATCTGATGCTATCAGATGGGGCACACTTAAGTGTTGCCTCAGAGGCAAGATAATAAGGTATTCAGCCAGACTCGTGAGAGCGGGTGCGCCAGAGAGTAGAGTTAGAGCAAAAAATTGAAAGAATAGAGGCATCGCATCAAATTCAGCAAGATCCACTAATAAAACAGGACCTAGATAAAGCCAGAAAAGACCTAAATCAACTTCTAGATATCCAGATTGAGGGTTAATTGAGGTATGCAAAACAAAAATATTTTGAACGCTGGAACCGTGCAGGGAGACTACTCGCATGGCAACTCCGTAGGGAGGCAGCCAGTAGATCGGTGACACATTTACAGGACGAGGGGGGGACATCAGCGACCATTTCCCCAAAAGAAATACTACAAAAATTCAAAACGTTTTATACTAAGCTATATGAATCTGAGACTATTCAGGGACACCAGGAAGCAGTGCAGTCTTTCTTAGACACCCTCCCAATCCCTACCTTAAATAATCCAGCCACTCAGGCCCTTAACGCACCTGTCTTCACTCAGGAAATCCAGGCAAAGATTAAACAATTGAAAAATGGCAAAGCTCCAGGTGTAGATGGATTCCCGACTGAGTTCTATAAGGGATTCTCTCCCCTTCTTCTAGAACATCTGGTAACTACATGCAGCGAAATCTTGATAAATAAAAATCCCATCCCACCCTCTTGGAATCTGGCTCAAATTTCAGTGCTCCCCAAACCAGACAGAAACCTAGAACAATGTAGTTCATATCATCCGATATCCCTTTTACCAGGGGACTTAAAAATCTTCACAGGAATTTTAGCAGACAGATTGCAAAAGTGTATTCCTCACCTGATCCATCATAACCAAACAGGATTTATCTCTGGGAGATTTCTTCAAGACAACATTCGGCGTCTTTTAAATATTATCTCTAACCAGAGAGGTTCCACAACGTTGCAGGTGGCGATTAGTATGGATGCGGAGAAAGCTTTTGACAGGGTAGACTGGCACTTTATGTCGTCCACCCTGTCAGAATTCAGGCTGGGGGACAAATTTGTCTCAGCCATAACTGCATTATATCACAAACCGGAAGCACGAGTTAAGGTGAATGGCCTTCTTTCCGACCGTATACCTCTTCAGGGGGGTACTAGGCAGGGTTGCCCCCTTTCCCCACTACTTTTTGCTTTATCATTAGAACCCCTAGCCATCTGGATACAAAATGACCCACAGATCAAGGGAATTTGGGCAGTAGGGATTGAACAAAAGGTGGCACTCTACGCAGATGATTCATTATTCTTTTTGAAAGACCCCCTAACCTCACTACCCTATTTATTGGACTCCTTCAAGAAATTTGGCCTTTTAGCAGGGTACAAAATTAATTTGTCCAAATCAGAGGCGGTGGTGTTAAGTGATGTTCTCCCCAGACAATTTAGGGACTCTTTTCCCTTTGTGTGGGCCAAGAAGTGTACTTTTAGGTACCTAGGAATCCAGGTCTCAGTGGATACGTCAAAACTTTTTTGAAATAACTTCTTATACTATACCACACTTTACAAGCAGCCTTAGCCCCTTAGAAACTATTACCCCTCACCCTGTATAGGCAGAATCCAGGTCATAAAAATGGATGTGGTACCTAAACTGCAATTTTTATTTCAGACACTCCCCATCTCTGTTCCGTCTCACTTCTGGGTTAAACTGACGAAAGACATTTCCAGATTTATTTGGACAGGACAGCGCCCTAGAATTGCTTTGGGCACAGTGATGAAAACAAGGGAAGAAGGGGGTTTAGGCCTCCCTAATATATATCTGTATTATTTAGTGGCTCAGGGAGCGCAACTAATCACATGGGCTAAACAGCACATTGACTCTGGTTGGTAATTGGCAGAATCTGAGACAGTCAGAAATCATAGAATATGGACATTTCCCACAAGTCCTAAAAGTTCCAAGATATGGCGCATTACCCCCAACCCATGGGTAAAACTCTCATTACGCATTATCATTAAGTTGCGCAAACTAACGCACACCCCAAATACCTTGGGTCCACTTTCCCTTATTCGCCATTTGGATGACTTTACTCCACCTACAACAGACAGGGGATTTGCATATTGGGAAATTAGGGGCCTAACCACCTTTAGACAGATGACTGATGGGACCGGGTGTCTCTCCTTTACTACCCTTAAGAAAAGCTTCTCACTTCGCCGGGAAGATTTTTACAGGTTTCTCCAGGCCAGACACTTCATTAATACTGGAAACAACTTTCAGAGGGTTAGAAGAGAACTAACAAACTTGGAAACATATTGGTGGGATTCTATTAAAATTAAAGACAGGTTGAGATATGTATCTATCCTATCTTCCTGGACATAAGTCTCCACCACTCATTCACACTATTGGGATCTGCGCCGGAGGCACTAGGACCCAGCGGGAGCAAACTTTTTTGCTGGAGGGCCGGCGCCAGAGATGGAGCCGCGAGGAGCAGCACCGCGAGCCTCAGCTCGTCGGTAATGACTATCTCAAGGCCACCCTCCAACCGCCTTCAGTTCCTTTTTCCGCCATTGAGTGCGCTTCTAGACGACGTCGTCATCATTGGAGTCAAACTTCAAACTAGCAGCATAGTTTTCAGTTTTTGTTATTTTGTAGTAATATCTCGATAAGTATCGCTAAGTTTATTCTTATTTTAAAAATAAAAGAAGTCTCAGCCTACTTTGACGGATGGTAGGAGACTTCTGATGAAAGCTGTTCAGTCAGTCGGGCTGGGTCTGGTCCGCCACCTTCTCCAGAAGGGGGCCTGACAACGGTCATATCTCAATGCCCGAGGGACGGCGGTCACCATGAAGCATAAAAATAAACGGTCGTGATTCTCGGCGCCTGCTCGTCTCGAGCTCTTCTTCGCCCACAGGTCAAAAAAGAGAAGGCATCACTCGAGGTCACCCTCTGATATGTCTGTGCGTAGACGGTCGGTTATTGGGGGTAGTTGCCGGTCTCCTCCTTCAGAGTCGCCAGCTTCTGTTTCTGGTAGCCGACGTTTTCGATATCGGAGCCCTACCCCGCCCGCAGGTAGGTCTTCAGATGAGCAGTTTCATCAGTGGGCCGCTCTTATGGAGCAATGGGCTCGGAGGTTGGTTCAGCTACCTAGCTCGGTCACTCAGGGGCCTTCGGGTTTCTTGGGACACCAGGTAGGGCGGTTGAGCTTCCCTGGTCGCGTGGCACTGTCCTCAGTGCCGACGCCGCACTTAGGTGTCCCCCCCCCCCACATGGCTGCGGCGCAGGGGGCCACACCGATGCCTTTATCTCCTGCTCTTCTTCCCTCCTTACCTTCAAATCCTGTTTTCGAGTCTTGGAGTGTTTTCGCGCCTCGGTGTCGACGGCACGCCGGCGCTGTCTTCGCACCGTGCATCTGTCGGCGCCGGCGCTGTACAGTTGGTCATCTCGGTGCCGTCTTGGTGCCGTCTTCAGCACCGTTGCGGCTCCTCAGTGCGTTTTCGGTGCTATGTCAGCTCCTCGGTGCCGTTTCGGCACGTGTGTAATCCTCAGCTCCGTTTCGGCACTGTGGTCCTCAGCACCGTTCTCGGTGCGTGCGCTTCTTGACGCCGTCGCCTCCACATGCGCGGGGCTCTCAGGGTGTCTTCGGCTTTGCAGGACTCCTCCTTTCACTCTTTTCCTTCATCCTTTTCCTCTGATTTTCACTCCTTTCCTGTCCATACAGTCCCTCCTGGACTGTCAGGAGATGACATTGAGCCTGACCCAGACCTTCGGCTGGGTGATGAAGTGGAGGAAGCAGGATCTATTACTGCATCTGTCGGCGCCGTGCGCGGCACCATCGGTCATCTCGGTGCCGTCTTCGGTGCTGTCTTCTTTTCCTGTCCATACAGTCCCTCCTGGACTGTCAGGAGATGACATTGAGCCTGACCCAGACCCTCGGTGCCATCTTCCTTTCCTGTCCATACAGTCCCTCCTGGACTGTCAGGAGATGACATTGAGCCTGACCAGACCTTCGGCTGGGTGATGAAGTGGAGGAAGCAGGATCTATTACTGCTGCAGAGCCTGTGGTCGAGGACCTGTCCTTTAAGTCTCTGCTGAAAAATTTGATTTCCACTCTTTCTCTCCAGACTACAGACATCGATCCTGGGAAATTGTTAAGACTCCAATACCTTCATGTCCGGAGATCCCTACGGATTTGACTTCTCCGGTTCAGCCTTCCTTCGAGACGCTGTCTCAAATGGCATGGAATAATCCTGCTCTCACACCTTCGGTGGCTAAATCCATAGATAGGAAATACTCAGCCCCCAGGGATCGACCCATTTTGGCGTCTCAAGCCTTTGCGGATCCTATTGTAGTACTGGCAGAGAATGATAAAGTCATCCTTCCCCAAACTACTACAGCTCGACCTATTAACAAAGAATCTCGTAAGATAGACACCTTAGGTAAGAGAGTCTTTGCTGCTTCCACCCTAAGTATGCGTATCGCCAGCTACCAAGGCTATTTCTCTCAATATGAGTATATCCTTTGGCACTCTATCAAACACATGGTTGAAGCTCTACCGGAATCGGATGCAAAGCCAGGGCTTCTTCAAACCATCTATGGAATCTAACAACCAGCAGGTTAAAGCAGCTATGGATGCTTTCGACACTGCTTCCCGAGCGGCGGCCGCTGGTATTTGTACCCGCCGTCATTCCTGGCTGCGCACTTCAGGCTTCACGAATGATGCACAGCAGCAGGTAATGGCGTTGCCTTTTGATGGTGCATATCTTTTCGGTCCTCAGGTAGAACAGGCTCTAGAAGCTACGCAAAAGACTAGGTCAGCCATTAAGTTAGCTCAACCCACTCCTGTCCCTTCTCGAGGGAGTGTCAATAAACGCCAGTTTCATAACCATCAGTCCTTTCGAGGCAGAGGAAGTTTCCATAAAAATCAAACTTCCCAACCTCAAAAGAAAACACAACAGAAAGCGCAAAGGGCCCAAAGCGTCCAGCGCCACCTTATGAGTTGCTGGCCCAAGTCCCATTTCAACTGCCCGAGGTGGACTTTTCCTCAGCGGTGGGAGGTCGTCTGATGCACTTCTACAATCAATGGAAGTCCATAACCTCAGACAAATGGGTCCTTCAGATAATCCGCGAGGGGTATTCACTCAATCTTATGGAGACCCCTCCGGATCATCCCCCCAAACGACAGCCCAGACTGTCAACCCTTCAGTCAGACCTTCTCGCCGCCGAGATTCAGGGCCTTCTGAACAACAGGGCAGTAGAAGTAGTGCCGCTGCATCAACAGAACACAGGGTTCTACTCCCATTACTTTCTGGTTCCAAAGAAAACCGGGGGCATGCGCCCCATTTTGGATCTCGGAAAACTAAACAAATTTCTGCCCAAGGAGAAATTCAAAATGATTTCTCTAGGAACCTTGTTACCTTTGCTTCATCAACACGACTGGCTAGCCTCCCCTAGACATGCAGGATGCTTACCAGCACATTTCTATTCACCCAAGACATCACAAATTCCTGAGGTTTTTGGCTCTGGGACAGCATTATCAGTTCAGAGTCCTGCCCTTTGGGCTATCCTCGGCGCCGCAGGTTTTTACAAAGTGTTGTGCAGTTCTCGCAGTGCACCTCAGAAAGATCGGAATACAGGTGTTCCCTTATCTGGACGATTGGCTTCTGGCAAGTCCCTTCAGGCAGGGAACTCTGGACGCTGTAGATATGGCTTCTCACTTCCTCACGTCCACGGGAGTTCTGCTAAACCTCAAAAAATCGCAGTTGCAGCCCTCCTAGAGGCTCCTTTTTATAGGGACTCTTCTGGGCACCTCCTGTGCGAAGGCTTTTCTTCCAGAGGACAGGAGGAACGATATCCTTCAGATGGCCCGTCACATCGGGGAAAACAACTCAGTCCCAGCTCTCTCGATGCAACGGATGCTAGGTCTCATGGCATCCTCTGTGTTCACTGTACCCCTAGCACGTCTGCACATGAGAACTTCTCAGTGGATGCTCAGTACTCAGTGGTCCCTAACCACTCACCCGCAGCCCTATCCCATCAAAGTGACAGAACCTCTAAAGAGGTCGCTCACCTGGTGGACTCAAGAGAGCAATCTCCTGGAAGGGTATCCCTTTGCTCCTCTGGATCATCAGATTTCCATTACCACAGACGCGTCCCTGATGGGGTGGGGAGCTCACTGTCAGGCTCTCCATACTCAAGGTACGTGGACTCAGGTCGAGTCCTAGCTCCACATAAATGTCCTAGAAATGAGAGCCGTCCTTTATGTGGTCCGAGCGTTGAAGGACATTCTCTGTCACAAGAACATTCTCCTTCAAACAGATAACAAAGCAGTGATGTACTACATCAACAAGCAGGGCGGTGCTCACTCTTACCCCTTATGCAGGGAAGCGATGAGAGTGTGGGAATGGTGCTTGGAGCACAAGGCTCTAATTCAAGCGGTCTACCTACCGGGAATACAGAACGAACTGGCAGACCATCTCAGCAGAACAGAAACAGATCCTCACGAATGGTATCTCGACTCAACCATAGTTCAGTCACTATTCAGAGAGTGGGGAACTCCAGACCTGGACCTTTTTGCATCCCCACTCAACGCAAAACTGCCTCTCTTCTGCTCCAGAAATCCAGGGCCTGGCATTTTCTGTCAGGATGCGTTCAGGCTGCAGTGGACAAAACGCTTTCTTTATGCCTTTCCACCTCTTCCTCTGATTCAGAGGGTACTCCTCAAGTTCGAATCCCAGGGGGACAAAATGATCCTCATTGCTCCCTTCTGGCCTCGACAGCTGTGGTTTCCACTACTCAACAATATGTTGGCAGTTCCTCCGAGACCACTCCCCCTTCAGACAAACCTCTTGACTCAGGGGCTTGTGGTCCATCCCAGCCTGAGATCGCTTCACCTTCACGCTTGGCTCCTGAAGAGGTAGAAGTAAACCGGTTCAATGTCTCTCGATGGGTTTCAGATATCCTTCTGGCTGCACTGAAACCAGCCACTAGAAAAACTTACACAGCCAAATGGAAGCGTTTTTCGCTCTGGTGTGAAAAGTCCTCTTTGAATCCTTTTTCCTGCCCACCAGATAAAGTTCTGGAGTACCTCTTAGACCTCTCAAATTCAGGTCTACAGTACTCTACAGTCAAAGTTCACCTTAGTGCCATTACAGCGTATCATGAGCCAGTTTTTTCCTTATCTCTGGCTCAGTTACCTGTGGTTAAGAGGTTTCTTAAAGGAATTCTGCATACCAGACCTCCTACAAGACGTCCAGTTGCAGCCTGGGACATTAATCTTGTGCTAGACATGCTCACTCGGAAACCTTTCGAACCTCTGGCTACCTGTGAGCTAAGATTTCTCACCTGGAAGACGGCCTTCCTAGTGGCCATTACCTCAGCCCGCAGGGTCTCTGAGATACATGCCCTGGTTACAGACCCTCCATATACTGTGTTCCATAAGGACAAAGTAGTCCTTAGGACTCACCCTAAATTTCTTCCTAAGGTTGTGTCAGAATTTCATCTAAACCAACCTTTGGTCCTTCCCTCTTACTTTGCGGACTTCCAAAATGAAGGAGAACGATCTCTTCATTCCTTGGACGTTAAGAGAGCTTTGTGTTTCTATCTAGATAGAACCAAGGACTTTCGAAAAGCTCAACAACTGTTTGTTTCCTTCAGCGAGGCCCGGCTGGGTCAACCTGTCGCTATCAGATGCATCTCAGCATGGTTAGTGGCATGCCTTAGCCACTGCTATTCCATGGCGCAGGTTAAGTTGGAGGGGCAGGGTTTATATTCACTCTACTAAATGGTCGCACATCTTGATGAAATTAGCAATGTGCCCATTGCAGAGATTTGCACGTCACCTGAGCTCAGTGCATACTGCTAAACATTATGCACTGGATGTCCATGCCAGACGACATTCTTCCTTTGGCAGAGCCATCCTTAATGGACTTCTGTCCTAGAAACGTGAGCTCTTGGTCTCTCTTGCCGCCCTCTCGGGGGATTATTAGCTCGGTACTCTCCCAATAGTGTGAATGATTGGTGGAGACTTATGTCCAGGAAGATATGAAAATTACGTACCTACCGTAATTCACGATCTTCTTGGACAAGTCTCCACCACTCATTCACACATCCACCCTCCGTCCCCCGAGCTCATCTCTATTGTTGGTCTTCACTCCCTCAAATCTTTAGGCTGTGAAGACTTCTTTGTTGACCCTTCTTATACGGGTCGTCCGGACTATCTTATGTCCGGTTTTGGTTAGGCTATCCTTCTAGGTTAGTTACGCTGCACCTCCTTGGTAAAAAAGGTACTGAGGCGGTTGGAGGGTCGATGCCGAGATAGTCATTACCGCACAAGCTGAGGCTCGCGGTGCCGCTCCTCGCGGCTCCATCTCTGGCGTTGGCCCTCCAGCAAAAATGTTTGCTCCCGCTGGGTCCTAGTGCCTCCGGCGCAGATCCCAGTAGTGTGAATGAGTGGTGGAGACTCGTCCAAGAAGATCAAGAATTACGGTAGGTACGTAATTTTCATTTATGAACTCCTTGGTTCCCACCCAGAAGCACAGAGGTTAGAGGAGCTTAGACAGAAATGGATAGTAGAAGCGGAGGAAGACATACCTAGGAAGGATTGGGCCCATAGACTCCAAAGGGGGTGGCAGGTGACATCGGCAACTACCTGGAGGGAATTTAACTGGAAAGTCCTGATTCGGTTTTTCAGGACTCCAGTCATTCCTACATTTTAATTCCAGGCCTTATCGGAATGTTGGCGTCTCTGTGGGGAGAATAGTGCATGATACCACATATTCTGGGGGTGCGAGAAGTTGAGGAGGTTCTGGCACTCTGTTCATGCAGTTCTGGAACAAGTGGGGAGCATTTCAATTCCTTTTACTTTTCAGGATTTAATACTGGGTCTTCCCACCTTATCGACGAAACAACGGAAAAGAGTAAAACTATGTCAGATACTAAGGGTTACAGCCCTGAAATGTATTACCACTAGATGGTTGGCCCCTGACCCTCCAGTCGTGTCTCAATGGGTGGCTAAAGTAGAAGAAATAGAACGCATGGAGAACATTACCCACACTATACACTTAAGGAAGGAAACATTTTTGGAAATGTGGGGACCAAGGCCAGTATGGAGGGAGGCCTGGAATGGAGAGGGGGAGATAGAGAAAGAAATACCTGGACCATCAAATGAGTAGATAGGGGAATAGAACATCCAAAGTCTGCTGCCTTTAGATGCACTTTAGAAATGGAAGGATTACGGTGCATATGTGTACATGCCTAGCTTTTTAGTTTTAATATAGTAGTTATAGAATTATCTTTTTAATTTTGGTTTCCTTTTTCTTTTCTTCTCAGAGTGGATTGATAAATATAGCTTGAACCATGACTGAAGATCAATATAATATCTTTAAAAATGGGATATAAATTCCAGGAACACTGCAAAGAACTGTATCCACCTTATGGTGGCCTTAGGCCTCAAGCAGTGTTTACACTTCCCTCAAAGCTAAACAGAATTTTTGAACTGTCTTTAATAACATGAGAGGCAAAATTGATGATGTGTTAAGGTTTTAATACACGGTGTAAAATGTTGGAACATCTTTGACATGTATTAACAAGATAACTGTAACATCAATGTAGATGATGGATCAGCTGTAGTGTATTAATAAGATGTCAATAAAAGTGAAGAAGTTTAAAAAAAAAAAAAAGATTCATAGGACACTGTGACTTCAGTGTTTCCAAACTTTTGATCAGAATACTCAGTAGATACAGCAAGCAGTTGTAGCCCAAGGAGGCCACCCACAAAAGTGCAACGTTTCACACTCAATTCCTGAGTGCTTTGTCAAGCTGAAGAGCACCCTCTGTAGTGATTTCTTATACAATCAGTTGTAATTCAGACATCTAAAAACATGAGACTGCTCCAACCACATAGAAACATGGAATTTGATGGCAGATAAGGACTGCTTGACCCACATAGTCTTCCCATTTCCCTACCTAATGGATAAGCTGCAGATCCTAGTTAACCAACTGCCTACTTCCTCCTACCCCCCCACTAGAATTGCCATATGTCTATCCCATGCATCTTTGAATTCCCCACTGTTTTGACTCCACGACCTCCTCAGGAAGGCTGTTCCATGCATCCACAACCCTCTCCGTGAAAAAATACTTCCTCACATTATCTCTGAGCCATCCCCCTTTATCTTCAAATTGTGCCCCCTTGTTCTTGCACATCTCTTTTTCTGAAAGATGCTACCCTCTTGGACTTTGTTGATTCCCTTGAGGTACTTGAAAGTTTCTATCATGTCCTCCCCCCTTTCTCCAAGGGTATACATATTAAGCTCCTTTAGTCTCTCTTTGTATGTCTTCTGGTGCAGACCCTGCACCATTTTGGTTGCCCTCCTCTGAACAGCCTCCATCCTGTCTATGTCTTTGTGGAGATGGGGTCTCCAGAACTACATGCAGTACTCCAGATGGGGTCTCACCAACTGTCTGTACAGAGGATAACAACTTCCTGTTTTCTACTGGTGATGCTTCTCCTCTGCACCCCAGTATCCCCCAGCCCTCCTTACTGCCTTCTCACATTGCTTGCCCACCTTTAGGTCATCTGATACAATTACCCCAGGTCCCTTTCCATTTTTGTTGTTGTCAGTATCTCACCCCCATTGTGTACTTTTCCCCTGGGTTTTTGTTTCCCAGGTGCATTACTTTGCACTTCTTTGTGCTGAATCTAAGCTGCTATACATTTGACCATTCCTCCAACCTTGCCCAAGTCCCTTCTCATCCTTTCCACCCCACCTTGTGTATCAGCCCTGTTACAGATCTGTGTGTCATCTGCAAGGAGACATACTTTTCCTTCAAGTCCCTCTGCAATGTCACTTATAAAGACGTTAAAAAGGACCGGTTTCAGTACTGAACCCTGTGGTACCCCACTAGTAACGCCCTTTCTTCACTGTGGACTTCATTTACTATTATATACCTTATGGCCCTGTTGTCCAGCCAATGTTTTACCCAGGCTACCACCCTGTGACCCACTCCCAGGCTGGTTAATTTGTTTATTAATCTTTTGTGCAAGACTGCATCAAATGCCTTGCTAAAGTCTAGGTAGGCCATGTTCACAGCCCCTCCCTGGTCTACTAATTTGGACACCCAGTCAAAGAAATTGATTAGATTTATCTGACATGACCTTCCCACTGTGAATCCATGCTGCCTTGGGTCCTGTGCCCCACTGGCCTCTAGGTACTCAACAGTTCTTTCCTTCAGAAGTGATTCCATCATTTTCCCTACCACTGAGGTCAAACTGACAGGTCTGTAGTTTCCTGCCTCTGTCTTGCTCCCACTTTTGTGAAGGGGAATCACATTCGCCCTCCTCCAATCCTCAGGTACCACACCATCCTCCCATGATTTGTTAAAAAGGGTAGTCGGTGGTGTTACTAGTTCTCCCCTTAGTTCTTTTAGAATTCTGGAGTGAATCCCATCAGGCCCCATTACTTTGTCCACCTTCAGTTTTAAGAGTTCTTTCAGAACAATTTCTTCTGTGAAAGGACTGATATCGACCCCCATCCAGAGTGCTTCTGTTGACTGGATTAGGTACCTCCCTGCCTCTTCCTTTGTGAATACTGAGCAGAAGTATTCGTTCAGTAGCTCTGCTTTTCACTGTCCCTCTCTGCCCACCCACCCTCTCTTATTCAGCCTCAGTATCCCTCCTTTGTCTTTCTTACGCTCCTAATGTACCTATAAAAGGTTTTATCCCTTCTTAACCAAGTTGGCTATCTTTTCCTTGGTTTGGGCCTTTGGTATTCTGACTGCCTTCCCCACTTCCTTCTGCTTTAACTGGTACAGTTCTGTGTCCTGCTTGTTCTGTATTTCCTTATACTTCCTGAATGTTGTATTTTTCTCTCCAACTTTCCCCACCACCTCTTTTGAGAACCATAGTGTTTTTCTTTCATTTTGATTTGTTTATTTGCTTCACACAAGGCTTGTTGCCTCTGTGATGGCAGTTTGATGTTTCCCCATTGTTGCTCCACCCCTCCTCCTTGCCTGTTTGCCAGTGCTTTTCTGAGGTGCTCTCCCATTTTGACAAAATCGGCCCTCCTGAAGTCCAGTACCTTCACTTTTGTATGGCTTGACTCTACTGCTGAGTTTATCACGAACCACACTGTTTGGTGGTCACTTGTTTCCCAAATGGCTACCCACTTCTTAATCTGAGATCCTCTCTCCGTCCCCATTTGAGAGTACCAGGTCTAAGATTGCTCCCTCCCGAGTGGGTTCCAGCACTAGCTGTCTTGAAGCATGCCCCCTGTAGGGCATCAAGAATGGCCCTGCTCTTGGATGTGGCTGCAGCAAAGGTGCTCCAGTTAACATCTAGCATATTCAGGTCCCCATCAGCAATGTCTCCCTTTTCTGCCATCCTAAGTATGCCTTTCTATCATTTCCTTGTCCATTTCCTCCTCAGACAAGGGGTCTGTACAACCCCTGTGCGGATTGTGGTGCCATTTCCGTCTCCAGAGTGACCTACAATGCCTCCTGTCCTCCCTGTTTACCCTTTAGTTCAGTTGCTTGATCCTTCTCTCACGTGAGAGCTACTCCTCCTCCTCCTTCTACCCTCCCTGTCCCTCCTGTAGATTGTGTACACTGGTATGTTGACTTCTCAGTCATGGTTCTCTGTGTACCATGTTTCTGTGACTGCCACGATATACAGGCATCCCTCTTCCATTAAGGCCATCCAGTTCAGGGAGCTTGTTACCTGAATTGCAGGCATCGGTACTCATTACCTCCATTTTTTGATGGCCTTACCCTTTTTGTCCCATCTCTGTCCTTACTGCCTTTGTCTTTTCTCCATTTACCCCTGCCCTTCTCCCTATCTCAACTTCTCTGTCTTGGTGTTTACCTCACTAACTACCCTGATTTTTTTTTTGGGGCTAGGATTTCTTCCTTTTCAGTGCCTCTCCTTGGCCAGTTTAAATGCTTGCCAATGAAGCATTTAAACCTATCACCTAGGATCCTGGTTCCCCTTCTGACAGATGCAGACTGTCACGCAGTATAGACCTGCATCCCTGCAGGTAGACCCCAGTCCCCAATGAAGCCAAAACCCTGAGCTCTGCACCAGTTTTTAAACCCCTGATTGAATCCCATGGTACGGAGCACCCTAGCCTCACCCATACCATCAACAGGCAGCACCTCCAAAAAGGTTACTGTACATGCTACTTGTCTAAGGCCCCTCCCCAGCTCCACAAACTCCTCCTGCACTGCTCTGGTCCCTTTCCCAGCCAGGTCATTTGTCCCTAGGTGGACAATGACATTCAGCTTCTCCCCCGCACGTGCAGCTGCTCACGTGATCCTGAGTTCACTCCCTGTCCCTCAAGCCATGTCACCAGGCAGGCACCTTACCTCCCTCTCCCAGTTCTACCCTCCTGACAATGGAGTCCCCCACCAGGAGTTGTTTCCTTCCCCTGTGGGGTCCCATGTCACCCTCTCCTGTGGGTCTCCTTTGTGGAGGTTCCCAGCATACTCCTTGGTCTCCACTGCGGGTGCCTCCATAGAGGAACCACACTCTGCCAGAACGGCATATGAATTGTGGAGAGGTACAGCTGGAGGGATGCGCCTCTCTTCCACCACCCTCACCCTTCCTGAGCCCACTGTGGTCCAACCGCTCCTCTTTCTTGGCAATCTCTGGGGCAGCGGCAGGGGCCCTGGTAGTCCCTGGGTGGGGAAGGAGGTCCCCTGAATCCTGGCCAACTCAGCCTGGAGATGAGCAACCTCCTCCCTCAGCCCAAGAAGTGCCTACAGATGGGACGATACTGCATCCTGCAGAACGTCTCCCGGAAGACTGCTGCTCCACAGCCACTGCACTGCACCACTCCCATCATGTCTTATTTGTGGCCCCTTAACTGTTGTTTTGTATACTTACTCTTTCCTCTCTCTATTTTATTTTTTTTTAATATGTAATTTTTTTTTCTCCCTACTTTCCTATTGCCTCCGTGCTCTTAAATCTCCTGATCTTCCTGTTCTGGGACAGTAAGTTCCTATTCCTTAGTAGTCTCCTCCTTCTTTGCTCAGAGTCAGACCTCCAGCAGCTAGGTGGGGATGGAGAGAACTACTCTTTTCCTTCTAGGATGGTGAGTCTTTTGTGACTCTGTGATCCACTCCTACCTAATTCCAAACCTAAGATTACTTGATCCATCACAATAAATTAGCAATACACCCTGGCAGTTAGCAGCTCACCACTTCATCCTTTGCTGGGTATAAAATACACAATTGGAAGCATCTGATATCCAAACAATTATACCACTTGTTCATCACAGTAACTAATTTAATTTTCATTTTTAAATTCATTAGTTACATCAACTCTAAAATAGCAATATTACCTATCAAGTTTTATAGAAGTTGCCATCATCTGTAATTTTGTGTGAGCCATGGGCTGTCAAGGTGCTTTTGATATAATACATCATCATCTATTTCTCACATCAAAATACATCTATTCAGACATGGTTTTAGATGTACATGTGTTTTAAAGAGATCAGAAGAACAGACATGGCACTATGAACATTTAAAATCTTCATATTATAGAGACACCCTGGGACGTAAAAAGCATAATGATTGAGTAGAACTGTTTTTGCATGCTAACACATTTCACAGTCTGTTTCCTCTAAACAAGACCAAAAAGTTTTTACAACAACTTAGCCAGTTCCAGTTTGATCATTTAATCCTGGCCGTTCCAATGCCCCCAGCTTATATATCCAATATGCTTCTCTTCTTGCTAATAACTTCTCAATGTCACCTCCTCTGGGTCTTAAAGTTACCTGTTCTGTATCGGTGAAAATGGGTTTATGTATTGCCTCCCCTCCTGATTTTAAGACATGTGCTGCCAGCGTATATTTATCTGTTTTATTCAAAATTGCACGTGCAAGTTCTCCAGTGCGTTCTTGCACTTTTCTTTTCGTTCTGCCAACATAAAAAACACTGCTGCTGCAAACTGCCAGATATATAACATTGCAGGTGTCACACATTATTAAACTCAGGATCTTATATTCTTGTCCATTCTTTGAACCGAAAAGGTTTTTGTTTTTTAAGAGCACACTGCAAGATCTACACCTATTGCGAGGTTTGCAGCCTGGATTTAGGGGGTGGAAAAAAAACTGCTGGTCACTGTGCATGGCTGTCACGCTGTGTACCACAATATATATATTTTTTTTACTTTTGGTTTATGCGCCTCTGCAGCGGAGGGAGGGGCAGCCAGCCACGGCCCCACCGACCTGGAGGACAGCAGGCTCCACTGATACGCGGGGGTCCCAGCCTGTCGGAGGGTCCCCTTACCTCTCCGCCCCGGGCTGGACCAGACCCCCCAACAGGCCTCCAGGTTGACGGGGGCGTGGCCATCAAGCTGCATGGTCACGCCCAGACATTTTTCCACTAGTTAAGCCCTGGAGCCAGCAGTGCAATGATGCACAACGCATATGTGGGCGTCTTGCCGTACTCCTCCCCATTGTGGTGCCACACCTGTGCCACCCCTGGTCATCACCAGGGGCTGCTTGAGCGCAACGCATTCCCCAAGCCTACCGCAGAGGGAGGAGAGCAGTCCTTGGGACGCTCGATCCACCCTCTCCCCTTCCAGCCTCGCAGCTGGAGTCCGCTCTAACCTGTCGCCAGCATGGCGCGAGGTGTGACGTCCAGTGCCTCAACCCTCAGCACCACCAGCAGTACTACATTATCTTTAATGTTCCTAGCTCTTCTGTAAAGTTATACAGGACAAATTAAATTTGTGGCTATCTTTTTAAGTTTGGATTCCACACTAATGATCTCTTTTGGAAGCACTGAAGCCACAGTGTCCTGTGAACCTTTTCGATTGCATGGAGTGCTAAGTCCTCATACATTTCACAGAGTCACTAGGACCCTGCAGGAGCCAGAACACTTCTGGAGGGCTGGCAGCACAAGTTGGCCCTACACGTACGACACTGCATGCTCCTGTTGGTATACACTGGTGCCAATCCCTAACCACCTCAGTTCCTTTTTGTCCTCTATGTGTGCAGCAGTAACGTTGTCGCTTCTCACATTGAGGACCAAACTTCACCTGCCTATATGACGCAGCATTCAGTTCTTCAGTTTTAGTTTTAAATACACTAGAGAGTGATGTTTTTGTGTCAGTTTAGTTAAACACACAAAATTTTACACTTTCCTCTCAGCCATACCACATGCTAATAGTCAACTATGGAAGGAGGTAGGGAGCCTGAATGGGCAATATGCTTTGGCAGTGGAGCTGCCTCTCCCTTGGTGGGTGTTCTAGCAATAGGCAGTCTGGCACCTGGGAGGATAGACAGTCTTCCTGGAGTCCCAAAATGAAATGGTCCCAATCTCGCACACGTTTTGCATCGGGGTCTTTGTGCCATCCGACCTTGCCCTCTTCTCACAAGTATAAGGGAAAGAAATGGCAGTGGTCGAGGTCATCCTCTGGTTGTTCTGCTGTTAGACTCTCAACTTCTGCAACCTCAGGTTCCCCACTGTCATAACCAGCGACACCCAGGATGCCTGGGCCTGCAAGGGTGATGTCTTTGTCTCTGAGCCTCTTTTTGTCCTAGTGGGGATTCAGATGAGCAGTTTTCCACTGAACAGCTCTTGTGGAGCAGTGAGTGCATGTAAGTGTAGCGCACTGTTTTTGTTGCTGACTCCTGACCCTTCTGGGTCAGTTGAGCTGGCTCTGTCTTTAGTGCCGCTTGATTTAGGCAGTGTGGCTGACTCTGATTCCAGCCTCTGGTTGAGCGCTGTTAGCGCCAGCCTGCCAACACCTGCCCTATTTGTGGTGTTGTCTCTGTCCCTGGGATCGAGAGCAGCTGCGTGTGCTGCCACTGGTTCCTTGGGCCAACGGGTTCCTTGCTATCATTGGCTATGCCACGCCTGGCACTGGGATCACGCCTTCAGGGCTGATGTTACACTGGCACTGTTGACAGGGTCACACATGCCTTCCGTGTTGAGAGATTATTACCGCCAGGAATGGTCCCAGGGCTGTTTTTGGTGCTGGCACCATTCGGAGGCCCCATCCGGATGCAGTTTTGCTGAGGCCACAGCCTGTACTGTCGGCCCTTCAACCCCTTCCTCTTTACTACTCTCTTGAGTGAGGAGGGACTAGAGGTGAACAAATCGGATCATGACCTGATCTGTAATGGTGAAGATGACTCATACTATGGTCCAGAGAACCAGAGTCCGTTCCTGTTTCCATACTTAAGGGAAATCTCTTTGTACAGGCTCTGCTCAGAAGAAAAATGCATTCTGCATTGAATTTTAAGCCAATGTCCATAGACCAGGCTATGCGTCTCAACTGGAGATTCTAAACAGCTAACATCCCAGTCTCTCTAATTCCTCCCATTCAGCTGGCCCTGGAGAGACACTTTCTGAGGTGGCTTGGAGGAGGCCTGCTACTGTGGCAGCTGTTCCCAAACAGGTGTACAAGATATAGGCGTTGCCTAAATCTAAGCCCATATATTTCACTCAGTCAATAGCAGATGCTATTGTTACTCTTGCTGAGAATGACAAATCCATAGTGCCCAAGGAGGTCACCACGCACCCCACTAACAAGGAGTCGCACAAGGTAGACACCGTGGGCAAGCGGGTCTTTGTCTTGACTGTCCTTGGCATGAAGATAGCTAACTAAAAGGGTTGCTTCACTAACTACTAGTATGCCCTCTGATGCAAGCTTAAGTCTCTGGCAGAGTCCCTGCTAGACACAGGCAAAACAAGAGATGCTGCTTGCCGTTAAACAAGGTACTGAATGAAACAGCCACCAGCGTAAAAATTCTCTGGATGCCTTTGATCAAGCAACTTGCACTGCATCTGCAGATATTTGCGTCAGGTGGCACTCCTGGCATCTTACTGCTGGCTTCACCCCAGACATCCAGCAATAGATCGTGAATGTGCCCTTCAGTGACAGGTATCTGTTTGGACAGCAGGTGGCAGAGTCTAACAAAACGAGAATGACTATTAAGACTTCAAGCCTGGCTCCCTATAACCTACAAAGTGGTAGAGGACGCGGCTCTTATCCTTACATGGTAGGTGAAAGCCCAAAGCAACAAATCCCAGCCTCCCCAGGCCCAGAAGAAAACACTGCCAAAGGTACTGGCACCAAAACGCTCAGTACCACTATTGAAAGCTCCGGCTCCAGGTCCACTTCAGCTGCTCGAGGCAGACCAGTCCTCCCAATAAGGGGATGCTTAACCCAGTTTTACCATCATTCAGAATCCATCTCGATGGATAAGTGGATTCTAAGGACTATTCGAGAAGGGTACTTCATCCCATCCGGACCATACTCCCAGAAGGCAACTCCCTTTGTCAGCTCACATGTCAGAGCTTCTGACACAGGAGATTACGGGCCTTCTGAGAAATTGTGCAGTGGAAATATGCCAGAGTCAGAACGAACACAGGGTTCTACTTCCTGATACTGAAGAAATCAGCCATGTGCCCCATTCTCGACCTCAGAAATCTGAACAAATACATGGTTTGAGAAAATTCAGAATGATTTCTTTAGTGTCCTTGCTACCTTACCTGAAACATCAAGATTGGCTAGCGTGACTGGGATTTGCAGCACATACTGATGCACCCCAGCCACCACAAGTACCTCAGGTTCTACGGAAGGGCAGTACTGCCAGCTCAGAGTTCTACCCTTCAGGCTTTCCTCTTTACAAAGTGCTTTGCAGTACTCGTAGTGCACCTCAGAAAGCTAGGATTCCAGGTCTTCCATATCTGCACGACTGACTAATCTCAAGTGCATCCGAAGGGGAGACCAAGCAAGCCTCTCACTGTCTAGTATCCATGGGAGTCCAGCTAAGCCTTGAAAAGCCTTAGCTGAAGCCCTCCCAGGACCTGCTGTTTTTAGGAGCTGTTCTGAATACAACCCGTGCTCAGGCCTTCTTCCCAGACAACAGACTATGGGCAGTCTTGCAGTTGGCATGCTACAACATGGAATATAAGGCTGTGCCAGCCTACTCCATCCCATGCATGCTAGGCCTAATAGCTTCCTCAGTGTTTCAATCAATCAAAATCTTTATTTAGTCAGGCGAACATCATTGAGCGTAGCTCATTTGCAAGATGGACCTGAGTGGTCATACAAATAAGAGTACAAGTATTTTTACATGGACAAGATAATAACATAAACAATAGTACAATGACATAAATTGAGAATATACAAAAATTTACATATATACAAGGAACAATAAAAATCACTTAACCTATAAAAAAAAAATGGAGATAATAATAGATATAGTAGGATAGTGTACAAATAATAGGGTCTTTATGGCTTTTATAAGAATATAGCAACTGACTGGATAATAGGAGAACTAAACAGAATGGAATACGGAAGGGGGGATGTAGGTTGGATGGGAGACTAGGCCTTATGGAAGCAATTGCAGGACTCTGGAAATAGGGTGAGAATAATCTTTTGAAGGATGATAAGGGTAAGAGGATATTTAGATTCATAGATTTTGGAGTGAGTTTCAAGTAACTGCTAGGGAGTAGCTGATAGCAGCCCTCCCAAACCGGGTGCAGGCATTGGGAACCTTTAACATGATGAGTTTACTGATCCTTAAGGTGTATGGCCTAGAAGTAATTCGGTAAAACAGTCTGTGATATAGGAGGAGTTTGCCTGATAAAGCTTTGAAGATCCAGACTGCAGCATTCCTATTTCTTCTGTGTTGTAGGGATGTCCAATTAACTGCCATGTAAAGAGAGCAATGGGTGCTGGAGGAAGGTCAGTAATAAATCTGATGGATCTATGATACAGGGTGTCCAGCTTATTTAAGAGGAAAGTGAGCAATGGCCATAGAGAAAGTCAGCATAATCAATGAGGGATAGGAATGATGCCTGGATTAATCTTTGTTTGGAGTCTCTGGTAAGGTAGTGTTTTATTCTGAAAATAGTCCAAGCCTTTGTCTCAACTTTTTTTAGTAGCTCTTCAATATGGACAGAGTAGTCAAGCTTATTATCAATCCAGACTCCAAGATATTTGAATTTGTCCACAAATTCCAGCTTCTCCAAGTAAGGTGGATAATTGTGGGATGATGGGTGATGGGGTAATGGCAGAGCAACTCTTGTGGCAAAGAACATAGCTTTTGTTTTTTGGATTTAGAAGTAATTTTTTCCAATAGATTGTGTTGTAGGATGGAGAATTCTGACTGTAACAGTTCACAGGCTTTTGATAATGAGGGATTGCTGACATATAATACAGTATCATTAGCAAACAGATGAATGTTAGATTGAGAGAGGTTGGCATCGATATTATTAATATAAATGGCAAAGAGGATGGGACCAAGAATAGAGCCTTCGTACACCTCTTAGCAGTGGTTTAGAGGTGGATAGGTACTTTTCATTTTTACCAATTGTGACCTATCAGATAGATAGCACTTAAACCAATTGAGTGAGAGAGAATCCAGGCCTAGAGAGCTAAGGGAGGTGATTAATGATTCATGATCCACTGTATCAAATGCTTTACTCAAATCCAGGAACACAGCACAGTTACTATTCATCTTATCCAAGGCAATCTGCCAATCGTTAGTTACTTTGGAGAGTGAAATGGTGTTATGCCTTGATCTAAATCCCGATTGTGCTGGATTTAGGAGGTTGTTTTATCCAGATAGGCCCTTAACTGTGAATTTACTAATTTTTCAAGCATCTTGGATAGTACCGTAGGATGGAAATGGGCCTATAATTGTTAAGGTCCATGGGATCACCTGATTTAAGTAGTGGAACTACTTGAGCTGTTTTCAAGTGGAGGAATGGATCCAGTAGCTAGGAAAGATTGAAGAGATGAGTGAGGGGGCAGATAAGGCGGATGCTATTTTAAGAAAGTAGGGATCCAGGGAGTCTGTACTGCACTCTTAGAAGTATCTAAATTAGATAGGAGGTCTTCTACTTCTTTCAAGGATATTGATTGAAGGAGAACGTTGAAGTAGCCTTTTGTCCCACAGTGGATTGAAGGTTTAAAGATGATCTCAAGAGACTTGCTGGTGAGGAGTCGAATGCTAGGCCAGCTGTGGTGAAGTGGTCATTGAAGGTATTTAAGATTTCTTGCTTGCTCGTGATTTCTGTGTCATTTAATAGCAGTTTGGAGGGTAAGACAGGGGTAGAGTTTTGGCCTAGAATTCCCTTTATAGTACCCCAAAGTCTGGATGGGTTATTGTAGGAAGCATCTAATTCAGCTCTATAATAGGCAGCTTTGGCAATTCTTATTTGTTTTGTACATGAATTTCTTGCCTTTCTGAATTGAAGCCAGTCTTTGGTATCCTTTGTTTTTCTTGCCTTTTTCCAGAGTTTGTCTCTGGCTAACAAAGTTGATTTAAGGTCAGCAGTGAACCAAGGACAAGATCTTACTTTAGTTCTGATACTGGTGATTGGTGCATGAGTATTGAGAGCATTAGTGATGATGTCCTTTAAGATCTGGAGAGCTGTTTCAACTGAGGTTGTAAGGTAAAAGTCTTGCCAATATATTGTATTGCACAAATCATGGAGATATCCTGAGATGTTGAAATTCTTTTTTGACCTTTTGGGTACAAATTTTGCATGATTGGATGGTTTGAATGTAGATCTTATGCCAGCTATAGGACAATGATCACTTACATCACTGGGTAGTACTCCTGCATGTGAATATAAATGAGGCTTGTTTACCAACATAATATCCAGGAAGCGAGCTGTTGATAGAATTTTTAGGTTAGTCCTGGTTGGATCTTTGATTAATTGTGTGAATCCATAGGTATCACAGAAGGTTACTAGTGGTGCAGATGCATTAGATAGCCAGTTTAAATTCAAGTCACCAAGGATGATGGTATCTTCATGGCCTTGATTGAGTATTGATCCTAGATGGGATAGGAGTTTGAGGCCTGCAGAGGGGGGCCTATAGCAGCCAATCAATTTAAATGAAGACAAGTTTGGAAGGGATATTTTAATTGACAAACATTCAAATTCCTTTGGTTCGGATGTATTGATGAGGCAGGATGCAGAGATGGTGTCCTTGATGTAGATGGCCACCCCACCACCCCTGGAAGGGCGATCTGATCTGAAGAGCTGATAATTGGGAAGGTTTATATCACTGTCTTTTGTTGTAGGTCTGAGCCAAGTTTCAGAGATAACCAGGAAGTCAGGTAGAGTATGTGCAACCCAGGCCTGTATTAAGGAGAACTTTTTTTAGAAGGCTGCAAGCATTGAAGTGAAGGAAACTTAGGCCATTTATGGAGGTTAGATCAGCAGGGGATAAGAAACTTTCAATGGGGCCAGGATTTATTTCAATAGTACCAATACAGATCAGAAGGAAGAAGATTAGTTTGAGGAGGGCACCAAGTGAAAGGGATAGTGAGTGGTCAGAGCATTTCCTCCTCTTCTTGGGTAACCACTGTATAATGGGTGATGGTCCTGTTATATAGGTATGAAGTTTATCACAAAATAATAATCTGGTGGACAGGCATAGTGGGTTAATATAAAGCCAGGATAAATGTAAGATACTCGAGGAATGTTGTAGGGTTAGAGAGACTTTATGTGGGATACCCCAGGGGTTGCAGTGCAAAAATGGCTGGATATAAATAAGGAATAAATGGGTGTCCACTGGGATGGCAGGGTGGGCAGACCATATTCACTACCTTATTCACCATGGCAAGGGGTATTGCATGATTATCATATGGGATTGGGGAAGATGAGAGGCTCAGGAGCAAAAGGAAGCAAAGTAGCATTTTGAAGGTTAGGAAGGGGTTAATAGAGGAAGGAAAATAGCTGTGGGCGTGGATTAGAGAAGTGGCGGAGAAAGTGTATAAAAGAATCAACCTTGAGGAGGGGGGCAAAATTTTGCGCCTTTGCCGTACCTTTCTGCCTGCTTCTCCCGCCTCCTGGATCCTCGGTCGGTTAGGGCGGTCGCCGCCGTCTGGCTGCTCGCTGGAGCCCTCCGTCACTGAATCTCGAGGGCTGTGCCGCTACAAGGTAGGGGACAGAGGAGAAGGCAGTAAGTAAGTACTTTATTGCAGCAATCTGCAACAAGGTGCTAAAATCAGGATCTACGTAACAAAAGACTGGGAGGGTGTGGGGGTTAGGTGCCTAAGCGCCTAGCCCACACAGAATTTCAAAAGGCTGTAATCACTATCTAACAATACATCAATACAACCCTTAAATCAGGCACAATTAAGAGAAAAACAGCTCTTTTAGGTGGAATTAAGAATAGAATAAAAATAACAGAAATCCGCCAGAATAGTGTTGCAAAGTCCAGCTAAAGTCTATGGGAAAGGCGCACCAATCGAAGCAAGGCAGAGTCAGCGGTCGCTTTCTGATTGGTTTGCTTTGCCTGTCTGCTGCCTGCTTCTCCCGGCTCCTGGATCCTCGGTCGGCTAAGCGGTCGCCGCCTGGCCAGCTGGCTCGGAGCCTCTCCGTCACTGAATCTCGAGGGCTGTGCCGCTACAAGGTAGGGGGATGAGGAGAAGGCAGTAAGTAAGGTACTTTATTGCAGCAATCTGCAACAAGGTGCTAAAATCAGGATCTACACAACAAAAGACTGGACGGTGTGGGGGTTAGCCCAAGCCGCCTAGCCCATACAGAATTTCAAAAGGCTGTAATCACTATCTAACAATACATCAATACAACCCTTAAATCGAAGCAATTCAAGAGAAAACAGCTTTTTTAGGTGGAATTAAGAATAGAATAAAAATAACAGAAATCCCAGTTTCAGTACTTCTGGCAATGCTGCACATGAGGACAACTCTGTGGATGCTCAATACCCAGTAGCTACAGGCTTCGCACCATCAGAACTATAATGTTCAGGTGATCAATCCCCTGGTGAGGTCCCTAATGTGTTGGTCAGTGGAGGACAACCTCCTCCAGGACTTCCCAATCTCCAAACTGGAGCCAGAGGTGACTCTTGCCATGGATGCCTCCCTGCTTGGGTGGGGAGCCCACTGCCAGGGTCTGCAGACGTAGGGTGTCTGGGACCTGTCAGAAACGCATCTCCACATCAATATGTTGGAGATGGGTGCAATTCTGTATACTCTCTCTCACCTGCTCTACAGGGAGGCAATGAGAGTGTGGGAATGCTTGCTCCAAGCAGTCTGTTTGCCAGGAGTTCAGCACACCCTGGCAGACAAAGTCAGAGGCAGACCTCCCGAGATTGGCACTAGCACCAGACATTGTGAGATCACTATTCAATGAGTGGGGCACCCTTGATTTGAAATTTTTGCATTCCAGCCCATTGCTAAACTGTCTCATTTCTGCTGTAGAAACCCAGATCATGGTGTTTTCTGTCAGGTTGCATTCAAATGGCCATGGCAGAAATGTGATTCTGTATTTATTCCCTTCAACCCCTTTATCCAGAGTGTGTTGCTCAAATTGGAGGTGCGTGGGGCAAGATATTAGTGGCCCCACTGACCTCACTCAGGTATGGTTTCTCTGTTTGTCTTTCAGTCAGCAAACCGAGGGTTCTGCCACTGTGGACAGACTTCTTTGACTGGTGGTCAGCTAATCCATGTCGAGCTGCATTTCCTTCATCTTCAGGCCTGGCTTCTGAAGAGAAGCGTACAGGTTCAAGGTATCTCCGAGGCTGTGTGTAAACCTTACACCAGGAAGACATACATAGCCAAGTGGAAAAGATTTTCCATCTGGGGCCCCAGAACCCCCATGGACCCTTTCAGGTGTCCACCTGAAAAGGTTTTGGTGTACTTACTGGACCTTTTTGATGCTGGCCTGCAGTATTCCGCAGTTAAGATCCACCTGTGCTCTATCAGCATACCACAAACCTGTAGGTACCCCCTATTAGGCACAGCTGCCACTGTTTAAGAGGGTTCCTCAGGAGTATTCTGCACAAGGCCTTCCATCACGAAGCCAGTAGCTCCCTGCAATATCTGCCTTGTGCTGGATGTGTTCATTCACAAGCCATTCTAGTCTTTTGCAACTTGTGACTTGAAGTTACTAACTTGGAAAGCATCGATCTTCCTTAGAGAGGGTTCCTGCAGTAGGTCATCACACATAGGACTGCGTCCCCTGGCATCAGGACCACACTGCAAACTTTTCTAGCAATGCCTGGTGGGGGATCACCCACCTGACGTCGCGTGACTGACGTTAGCATGGCACTATATAGTGGGCAGTCCCCACGCTCATCCTTCAGTTCTTTCCCACCATCGACCTGCGCATCGTACCTCGTGGTTACTCTTGCCCAGCTCACTGCCATTTTTTGCCCTATTTTTCACTTCAGTTGCATGTTTGTAATTTCATTTGTCTTTTCCACTGCTTACGGCGCCCAGATCCCCCATAAGGACGGCCACCTTCTATGCCTCTTTTGCTTGGGCTCAGACCATGACACCGCGGCCTGCTCCAACTGCCAGCCCTTCAACCAGGCCACTTGTAAGAGGAGACAGCAGGCCCTGGAAGCCCATCTTTTGAAGTCAAGAATGGCTTAGTTAGAGAAAGAGATGCAGAAGCTAAGGGACACCGATCTTCCCCTTCTTCAGAATCCAGAAAGAAGAAAGAGAACAGAGGGGAGACCATTCAAGAGCAGGTCAATGTTCTGATCACTTCCAGATACCTTCCGGCCAGAGAGTGGCTACGCCTCTTGGGCCTGATGGTGGCCTCCATCTCCATGGTCCCATTTGCCAGGTTGCATATGAGGATCATCCAGTGGACCTTGCAGGTCCAATGGGATCAACGCCTGAATGACCTGGACCATCCAGTTCTAGTCTCCAGTGCGATCAAGAAGGATCTTCTTTGGTGGTTAGATCCTTTAAACATTTCGGGGGCCTTCCATTCAGAACTTCCCCACCGATTTGGACTCTCACCACAGATGCCTCCTGTCTGGGTTGGGGAGCCCACCTAGGGGGACCACCGAACCCAGGGATCGTGGTCCCAGTCGGAGATGGCACTCCACATCAATATTCTGGAGATGAGGACAGTTCTTTATGCCCTTCAGTCTATTCTGTCAATAGGAACACTGCTGATCCAGATGGACAAATATGTCTGTAGTCTGGTACATCAACAAGCAGGGAGGCACCCGGTCGTACACCCTATGCAGGAAGACGATGCGGATGTGGAACTGGGCAATTCAGCACATACTAACTGCTGTGCACATTTCAGAAGTTCAGAACGTCCAGGCAGACAGCCTCAGCCGGACCTCGCTCATGAATGGGAACTCAGTCTGGAAGTAGCAGATTCTCTTTTTCAGACTTGGGGTCACCCAAACCTAGATGTGTTCGCCTCCCCATTCAACGCAAAGCTTCCCAGCTTTTGCTTGCTCGTTCCTGAGCCTGGTGCTTTTTGGCACGATGCGTTGTCACTTTGTTGGACAAGGAGGTTCTTGTACACCTTTCCCCCTTTCTGCAAAGAGTTCTCCTAAAGCACCAGGCAGAGGGAGCCCAGATGATTCTTATTACTCCCCGCTGGCCGAGGCAAATCTGGTTTCTGCTCCTGTAGCAGCCTCGCAGAACCCCCAGTTCCTTTTCTTCTCAAACCGACCTGTTGACCCAGGATCAAGGCAGGTTAGTGCATCCCGGCTCAGGACCCTTCATCTTCATGCATGGCTCCTATAGACATAATTAAGTCTTAATTCGGGGTCTCTCGTAGGTCGCTCAGGTCCTGGTAGAGGCCAGGAAACCCTCTACCAGATTGACCTATGCTATGAAATGGAGCGTTTTTTCCAGTTAGGCGGCGCCTAAAGTCTGGGACCCTTCACGTGCTCGGCTCCACAGATTATGGAGTATCTGTTGCACGTGTCTAGTTGGTCTATCTTACTCCTCCTCAAGGTTCATCCAGTTGGCCATTTAGGCCTATCATGATTTAGTAGGGGAAACCGTTAGAAGGCGCCAGCTAAGATCTAGAAAACCTTTCTGAAAGGGATTCTCCTTCTGAAACCCCTATCCGTAACCCCACACCACCTTGGGATTTAAATTTTGTGATTGAGAAGCTTATGCTTCCTCCCTTTGAACCAGTGAAGAGCTGTGACATTGCTACCTCTCGTGGAAGGTGCTGTTTTGGTTGCCATTGCTTCTGCTTGAAGAATTTCCAAGCTCAGGCCCTGATGTGTAGGGAGCCTTGTTGATTTTCATAAGGACGGGCGGTCTTACAACAAATCCTTAAATTTCTTCCCAAGGTGCTTTTCAGAGTTCACCCTCAATCAGATGGTAGAACTTCCAGTGTGTTACCTAACCATTCTAACAAAGGTGAGGCTCTTCTTCATATGCTAGATGTACACAGGATCCTGAGATGCTATATCCAGAGAACTAAAAGTTCCAGAAAGTCTGATCAGCTTTTGTCCTTTGCCCCAAATCCTAAGCAGTGCTTATCCAAATGGCTCGCTAACTACATTCACTTCTGTTATCAGAAGTATGACAGACATCTGCCGGGGGAGGTAAGAGGTCATTCCACTAGGGGAATGGCGATGTCCACAGCCTTTTTGAGAAATGTTTCTGCAGTGGAGATTTGCGCAGCAGCTACCTGGAGTTCCATCCATACCTTCACAAAGCATTACAGTCTGGACATTGCCTCTAGGCGTAGGGCCGGGTTTGGCCTTGCTGTTGTGCAGGGTCTACTGTCCTAAGGCCGTTCCTGTTCTGTCCTTTCAGTTGTTCCTCCTCCTGTGACTCTCTCGATCTCTCTATGAGTGACTGTTTGGGATTCAGTTCTGATGTGTGATGACCTACTGCAGGAACCCTCTCAAAGTAAGATAGTACAGTTACGTAAGAACTTACGTAACAGTAGATCTTCGAGAGAGTTCCTGCAATAAGTCATATTTTGCCTCCACCTTCCCCAGTTTTGCATTTCTTTTTGTTTTCTAACCTGGGCTCCAGGATTTTGTCCTTTCTCCTGTCTCATCCTACTTGGATCTCCGGCGGAGAACTGGAGGGTGTGATGGGGACCTCCCACTATATAGGGTCATGCTGGCGTCCGTCATGTGGCGTCGGGTGGCGGTCCCCTGCCAAGCATTGCTGGAAAAGCTTGCCGTGCAGTCCTGACACCAGGGGGCCAGTCCTGTCTGTGATGACCTACTGCAGGAACCTCTCTCGAAGATCTACTGTTACGGTAAGTTCTTATGTAACTGTACTTTTCCAGTAGCCATCACCTCTGCACGCAGTTTATCTGAAATCCATGCTTTGGTCACAGATCCTTTATAAACAGTTTTCCTTAAATATCTGGTAGATCTTCATTGGTGGTATCTCAATCATCAGGTCACACTGTAGGAACTTCACTCTTGGTGAAGCAGGATCCACACAGAAGATTTTCAGCAGTACGATTGGGGCCACCCAAGCCATCGACATCATCAGCCCTTTAAAGGCGTGAGCAGCCCCGCTCCTTCTTCAGTTCTTTCCGTCATCTACTCGTTTGCGGGCCCTGCACAGAAGCTCTGATGCAGTTTCTCACCTATTTTCGACTATGGCTTTTTCTCCTTAATATTTCAGAATCTCCTTTATTAAAAGAGATTCTTTATTTTGTTTATGTCGAGTTGATCCTTTTGACCTCTCTCTCTCTTCTGTCGCTGCCACTGCGAAAAGAAGATTGCCTCCACAGACAAACGCACACTCTCTGTCTGCTCTCTTGGACCTGACCACAAAGTCTCTTACTGTGAGTTCTGCCAGATGTTTAATCAAACAACCCACAGGTGACGCAGAAAGGCACTAAAGAATTTCCTGATGGATCAACAGGTAGCCAGTGGCCTTCCAGGTCCTGCTCCCAATTCACAAGTAGGGTCATCGAGCTCCCAGGCCTCCAAGGCCCAAGACATGTACGGGGGGGGGGTCATAAAAAAGACAGAGATCACTACCACTGCCTCCAGTGGCGGTCTCGTTCCTCAGCTGCCTCTCCCCTTTGTCTGGGGGATCCTCATCGGCTGTGGCTGCACCAGTGCACAAAGTCACTGTCCAGGTCTCTGTGCACTCCAGACCCATACTGACACGACATCCGCCCCATTCTCATGGTGGCCAGTCGTCAACCTCTCAGTCGTCAGCCCATCCTTCCCATCGTTGATGGCCTTCCCGTCAAGACCTGACCCTTCTCCTTCCAATAGGGCTACAGGTTCCTCAGGATCCTTCAGGTGGGTCGTCGCTGCCTGCACTATTGACAGCCACCCACCCACCCCCCAATGTCGATATAGTCTTAGACAGTCATCAATTTAAGTGAGGTTCTAAACAAATTCAGTTGTTGATTGTTCAGTAGCAGGGCGCATTCAGGTCCACATCTCTCTGGCACTGTCAATGGTGGCTTCATCGTCGACTCCTACTCATTGGCAGCGGGAGGCTCCCCGCAGGCCGTCGTCAGTGCCTCCGATATCAGATTTGGATTTAGAAGAGGTCAAGGAGGAGTACCATCCTGACCTCATTCTTCCTGGTGATGAAGAAGAGGTACTTGTCTCTGACAGATCCACAGCTTTCTTAGTCAGTGACGATTCTGTTATGCATATCCCTAGGCCTCCTCCTGAGGACCCCACATGTTTCAAAGTGATGAAGCAATTGTCCTCAGCCATAGGCTTCCACACTGAGGAGGAGGATTTCACCAGGAAAGAGCTGGTGGACTTTCTAGAGATCAGAGTCCCCTCCCAAGATCATTCCTCTAGTCTTGCCTGCCTTGAGGAATGCAGCTACTGCAGCCTGGCAGAGGCCCGACATGGTGCCAGCTGTGCCCTGCAGGGTGGATAAGCTTTACCGTGCCCCCCCAGGGGTTCCCCTATTATGCTGCCCAGCCTGAAACAGACCCAGTGGTCATTAAAGCAGCTCATGACAGGTCTAAGGCACCTTAGCTCCCTTCCCTCTCACAAAGAGTCGCGCAGAATTGACTTTTAGGGTAAGAGGGTTTATGCCTCATTCACCCTTGGGCTGAGGATTGTGAATTTCCTTTCACATATGGTGAAGTACTAGAATTCCAACTGGAAGAAGGGCAAGGCTGCCACTTGGGCCCTCCCAGATGGTACACAAAAGCAAGAACTGCTCAAGTACCTGCAGATGGCTGAGGATGTTAACAGTCATCTCCTCGGGGGCTCTCTGTGACATTGCTGATACTATTGCCAGGGCTGCTGCCACAGGCATCTGCCTCCATAGGCACTCCTGGTTGAGGGTTTCTGGCTTTGCTGTTCATAGTCGGCAGAAGGTGCTTAATGCTCCTTTCAGTGGCACTAAGCTTTTTGGTCCTGATGTCCAGGATATTATTAATGATCTGCAGGCCTCCTGCAGGGCCATCAAGTCTGTCCACTCTCTCTACCACATACAGTCTAGAGGTGGATAGCGTCCTCTTTTTTGCAAGGCATTCAATAGACCCGGTGCAGCCTCTCATCCCAAAGGGAAACACAGAGCCTCCACTGCCTTGCCTACCCTCTCCAGTGCTGGAGCTGCGGGCACGCGTCCCAGAAGTGATGGACCAGCCCCTGTAGCGGGATCCGTCTTTGACTCCTTGCCAGACCACACCCCCCCCCTTTTTTTTTTTCTGGTCTCCGACCAAGAGGTGGTGGACGGAAGTTGGTTCTCCCTCCATCTAAATCAATGGAGAACCATAACTTCAGATGCTTGGATTCTGCAGATCATAGAAAGGGGCCACACTCTGGAGTTCTCCGAGCAACCTCCAGAGACCACCTCCCCTGCCCTCCAACTACCCCCCGGTTCACTTGTCAGTTCTCCTGGAGGAGGTACAGTCCCTTCTGCACAAGCAGGCCACCAAGCCAGTACCAAGGTGCCAGAGAAACAAGGGGTTCTATTCCAGGTTCTTCTTGGTCCCCAAAAAAGACCGGAGATCTGAGGCCTATTTTGGATCTAAAGGACCTCAATCTGTATGTCCAGTACAAAAAGTTCCAGATGGCAACTTTGCCAGGCCTGCTGCCTCTTCTCAAGACAGGCAACTGGCTGTGTTCGGTGGACATGCGGGATCCTTACCTGCACATCTCGATCTTTCCTCCTCACAGGAGGTTTCTCTGCTTTTTGTTTCAGGGTGAGCATTATCAGTTCAAAGTGGTGCTTTTGGCTTGTCCTCTGCTCACGCGGATCTTTACTAAGTGCTTAGCAGAAGGTCATACACTTGGGTGTCCACCAGAGGGCACTCTTGTCACAGTAACTTTCACCAGCTATGTTGACTGGGGGCCAACCACGATGACATCAGTCTATACATATGTATAAATACTTGTGCAGCCCCTAGCGGCCTCGGTTCTTTTCCTGCCATCCCCCAGCTCGCTTCACGTGCCACTTTCGCCAGTAGTGTGTCGACACTATCATCGACAAGGAAAGTTCATGATTTTTTTTCCATATGTCCAGTTTGGATTCCCTTTTCCGCAAGTGCCGTTGTGGAAGAAAGATCTACCGGTACGATAACCACTCTTTCTGCGTTCGCTGTCTGGGAGCTGCCCACAACATTCGCTCCTGCGCTCATTGCCAGTACTTCAACCATGCTACCCGTTGTCGATGACTCCAAGAATTAGAATCCTACCTTATGGAGCCAGAAGGTGGCTCTCCTGGAACAGGAAATGCAGTTCTGCTCCTCTACATCTTGGCTGTCATCGGCAGGCTCCTAGGCATCTCAATCTAAGCACCACTCTTTATCAAAGTATAAGCACCGAGACAAGGACAAGGCCTTGAGTGGTAAAGGTAAGGACCCTCAGCCCGTTTTCTCTTATCTGGACGATTGGCTCCTAAAGGCCCCATCCAGGGATCAGCTCTTGCTGACTCTAGAACTCTCCAGCTGTTCCTCTCTCTGGGCATTACTGTCAATCTGCCCAAGTCTGTTCTAGTGCCATCCCAAAGGCTGCAATACATAGCTGCATTTCTAGACTCTGCACAGGGGAAGACTTTCCTGCCTCAGAACAGAGTGGAGAGCCTTATAGCCCAGGCTCAGGAAGTCGCCCAGGGGCCGGCCCATTGGCGCTGGTCGCTACATCTAATGCCACGTCAGCAACCTGGATCCGGGAATGAGTTCAGGCTGACAGGGGTCGGCAGGTGAAAGAGTATCGAGCATCTGGAGAACTGCTTTCCTCTCTCGGGGGGGAGGGAGGCCTGTCGTCCTGCTCGTTGACTGCCCTCTGGTGGTAGCTGGAGGGCAGTACAGGTCAGGAGACGCATGCTAACATCCTTACATCGGTAGGGGAGGGGGGGACAGGAGAGAAGAGGAAAAACGGGCGCTGGCAGGCTCCATGATGGCCCTGCATCCCTGTGCCACCCCCGGTTTCTGGATTTGTGCTCGGGGGGTGGGGGGGGAGAAAAGCTGGTGCTCTCCTCCCTGGCCTCGCCACAGGGGAACTACCGGGGGTTTGCTGAGAGGGGACGCGCAGGGCCAGAGGATGAATCCCTCCGAGGGAGGGCCACAGCCACCAGCCAGGTTCCACGACGTAGAAAAAAGAATTAAAAAAAAAAAAAAAAAGGAAGTCGCTCAGAGCCGTTATTCCTGCCAGTGTGTGCCTGAGACTGTTGGGTCTGATGGTGGCTGCCATTCTCACTGTTCCACTGGCCAGGCTGCACATGCGCATTCTCCATTGGACTGTCAGAGTGCAGTGGGACAGCGCGCAGACAAGTTATATCGGTTAGTGCTGGTCTCCTTCCCAGACTGCAAGGTGCTTCAGTGGTGGCTGGACCTCTTGAACCTGCTGCGAGGAGTTCCATTCCAGATCTCCTCTCCACAGCAGATCCTCACCATGGATGCTTCCAGTCTGGACTGGGGAGCTCACCTGGGCTCTTTCCAAACCCAGGGCTCTTGGTCCCAGGTTGAGGCCTCCCTGCATATTAATGTCCTGGAGTTTCAAGCGGTTCTTTACACCTTGCAGGCCTTCAGGACCATCTTCATCTGTGCAGTTGCTGATTCAGTCAGACAACCTCAGTGTAGTATACTACGTCAATAAGCAAGTGGGAACACACTCATACCCCCTATTCAGGGAGGCCACGAGAGTGTGGTATTGTGCGTTCGACTGACTCTCTCGGCCGTCCACGTCCCCAGGGTGCTAAATACCCTGGCGGACAGTCACAGCCAGACACAGTCCAGCATGCACGAGTGGGAGCTTCTGTCATCCAAGCAGAAGACCTGTTCGACAGGTGGGTAGTCCAGAGTTGGACCTTTTGCATCCCCACTCAATGCAAAACTGCCCAATTTTTGGCTCGCTCGATCCAGGGTCTGGAGTTTTCTGGCGAGACACGTTGTCCCTCTCTTGGAAGGGGAGGTTCTTTTACTCCTTAAACTCTGTTTCCTTTAATTCAGAGGGTGCTAACCAAACTGTAGATGATGGGGGGGCCAGTATGATCTTGGTAGCTCCATTCTGGCCTCGTCAGATATGGTTTCCATTCAACAGCTAGCAGAAGAACCTCCTATCCCTCTTCCTCTTTGTAGGAACCTACTGGCCCAGGTCCATGCTAACCTCAGGTCCCTCCAACTCCATGCTGGGCTCCTGAGGATATAGCTATCACCAGATTTGAAGTTTCCAACAGAGTGGCAGACGTCCTAGTGGCTGCTCGGAAGCCTTTCACTCGAGCCACTTATGGCATGAAGTGGAAATGGTTGACCATTTAGGCTGTCAAGCATAATCTGGACCCTTTCACCTGTCCAGTGAGTCAGATTCTGGATTACCTGATCTCTCTGTCTGACTCAGGTCTCCAATACTCCTCCCTCAAGGTACACCTTTCAGATAAATCGGCCTTTCATGAGCTGGTGGGTGACTGCATCATGGCTCAGCTGGATGTCTTGCGTACTTTCTTGCTGGGCATCTTGCTTCTGAAACCCCCAATCCGTTCTCCTATCCCAGCTTGGGATTTAAATTTTGTTTTGGAGAAGCTGACCCTGTCTCCTTTTGAGCCAATCGCGACTTGCAAGTTATGCTTTCTTTCCCGGAAAGCATTATTTTTAGTTGCCATTACTTATGCTCAAAGAATTTCAGAGCTTCAGGCCCTCTGTTACAAGGAGCCTTATTTGGTTTTTCACAAAGACATGATGTCTTTGCACACGAATCCTAAGTTTCTTCCTAAGGTGGTGACTGAGTTTACTCTGAGCCAATCTATCCACCTTCCTGTTTATTTTCCATATCGTGCCAATCCAGGGGAAGCGCTGCTCCATACTTGAGACATGCGGAAAACTCTGAAGTATTACCTGCTCCAGACCAAGGAATGCAGAAAGTCGAAGCAGTTGTATATTTTTTTTTCCCCCCAGATAGAGTGTGTGTTCAGGTTTCTAAACAATGTTTATCTAAATGGTTGGCAAATTGCATTGTGTACTGCTACTATAACTAAGGCAGAGAATTGCCTGGAGCTGTCAAAGCTCATTCCACAAGAGGCATGGCTACCTCTGTGGCTTGTTTCCGAGGGGTCTCAGCCACTGACATTTGTGGGTCTGTCACTTGGAGTATTGTCCACACCTTTACCAAGCACTACAGTCTGGACATTGTCTCTAGAGCTCATGCAGGTTTTGGCAGGGCTGTGCTGCAGGGCCTCCTGTCTTAAGCTTATGGCTAGCCTTCTTCCCAGATTGTCTGTTGCACCTGTAACTGCCTGAACTTGTTTCTATGGTGTGACCTGATGACTGAGATACCCTCGACAAAGGTAGAACAGTTGCGTAAGAAAGATCTTAGAGCAGATCTCAATCATCAGGTCTGCTTTCCTTCCCACCATCCCCCTTTTGGGGCTCCGTGTATCCAGCCTTTCTTATAGGCCTGGGCATCTCTCTCTCTCTCCTCTGTCCCCCATTGCTAGAGCTGTGCTCCCTGCTTCTCCAGGGGAAAGAACCAAGGAGGGAGCAGGGCAGCTCATCCCTTTATAAGGTTGATGACGTCGACGACATGGGCAGCCCTAGTTGCACTGCTGAAAATCTTCTCTGTGGATCCTGCTTCACCAATGTTGAAGTTCCTACGGTGTGACCTAATGGCAGAGATCTACCGTTACAGTAAATTCTTGCGTAACTGTTCTATCTTTATTGACCTGGTCGATCCATTGTCGGACAAGGATTCAGTCTCGCAGACCTCGGTGCCCTTTCCTCACGCAGGATGACGTAGTTCAGTCAGTGTCCTGTTCGCTCCTGTTCAGGATAAGGCTCTGATCGAGGTCTGGTCTTCCACGCCCATGCTGTTGAATATGAGCCAGCACTTCATCTGAAGCCAGCACCAGGGGAAACCCTTCTCACTGTTGACTGGCTGGTCAACAGTCGCAGTTTGCGCTCTTGATCCCACTCAACTGGGAGGTGCTTCCGTCAGCATTCTTCATCCTCGGGTGAGGAGAGGTCCTACTGCAAAATGCAGCAGTGATACGAGGAGTTCACTGGCAGCAGTGGGCCATTGTATGGTAGGCTAGGAGGCTATCCCAAGGACCTTCGACCCCCTGGCAGCGGCCAGTGGGTCCACCATTGGCCCAGATCCCACCAGTACTGACAGAACCCACTTTTCCCTCAATTCTGGTGAAGCCGCCACTCAAACAGCCGCTGGCCAGTGCTCTAACCAAGCAGGCCAGCCATTCAGCTGCCGGCTTGCCAGGCCTTTTCTTGGTGAGGATCACCCCAGGTTTAGAGTCCAGGGAGGTCCGAGGCAAAATGCGGCTGAGGGCTGTCTTTGAGGAGTCACTGGACAACTTGGATCAAGAATCCATGTCCTCCACTGGGGCTCTGCTTTTCTACCATGATGTGATCAGTGAGCCTTTCACCGTCCAAGGGTTAGTCTCATTCGGGGTGCTGCTTCGCTTTATTGCAGAGGCCATAGCCTTCCCGTTGGAACCAGTCCAGAAGAGGGCCAGGTACTCTCCTATGGACATTTTGGACCAGGACACATCCTCAGGGGTTGCCTTCCCTGTGGCTAAGGCCATCTTGGAACAAGCCCTAGAGCTTTGGCAGCGTCCAGCATCCTGCCCGACACCCTTGGCCCCTGTGGTCGGGCTCCCTTTCACGATTCTCAGCTGAAGGGCTGGTTACAGATTCTGTGCTCTGTAAGGCAGGTCACCATGGGAATGTAGACAATCCCCCAGATAAGGAGTCCATAAGATTGACCACACTGCTAAAAGGTGTATGCTGCGGCTACCTTGGTTCTCCAGCAGGCTAGGTGTGCAGTCATGATGGCCAGTTATGGGCATTTCATGGTGGGAATGTTTGACATTGTCCTTCTCTCCTGCACCTGGTGCAGCGGGTGGCAGTGGAACTCATTGGGGACTACAGTCAATTGCTGGATAGATACTAGCTCCAGACAGCCGTGGACGTGGGTGACTCTTGTGCCCATGTAGTGGCAGCAGCTGTCTCCAAGCGCTGCAGGCCTGTCTGCGATTGTCCCTTCCTGGGCAGCAACCTCTTTGGCCCTGGGTGGAAGGCTGCCCACGACGATCAAGAAGTCCATTGCCACCCTGGATTCTGTAACTTTGTCCCAGAGGGAACTGAAGAGATCGGCCTTTCAGTGCTGATCCTTCCAGTCACAGCCTCCCTGGCAGCAGCCCTAGCAGGAGCATTTCCAGACTTGGCGCCCAAAGAAGTCTGGGGGTCAAGATCCAAAGAGGGGGGTTGGGTTAGTTGTGCCCCTCTGGCAGCAGTTGCCAGTGCCCCCGAAAAAGCTGCCCAGTGACAGACTAGGGGGGTGTCATTCCTCCACCGGTCCTGTCCCCAGCCACTCTTCCCACTGGGGGCAGGCTACATCTCTTCTTGCCATCTTGGCCTGCTATCACAGCAGACAAGTGGATGTTGGACGTAGTGGGCAGAGGGCTGTCTCTTGATTTCAAGGGTCTCTGCTGCCTCCACATGTCTCACTGGTCCAGGATGTCTCAGGACATGCTGCCCACCCTCAGGTAGGATGTTGCTCAGGTCCTGGCAAAAGGAGCCATAGTCTGTGTCCCAGATACCTTGGCCGGTCAGGGTTATTTATCCAGGTACTTCCTGGTCCCGAAACAGATGGGGGACTAACGCTCCATACTGGATCTTCACAATCTCAGCCAGAACTGATGGAAGCAGAGGTTCCAGATAGTCACTGTGACCCAGATTATACCATCCTTGGAGCAGAATATGTAGTTTTACTCCCTGACTGTCAGAATGTGATTCTTCCACATTCCTGTCTGTAGCTCCCTCCGCGGTACCTACCAGTTCCAGGTCATGCGGTTTGGCAACCTCAGCTCCAAGGGCTTCACCAAGTGCTATGGCAAGGGCAGCCCACACGCAGCACCTAGATGTCAGAGTTTACCCTGCCTGTATGACTGGTTGATAGCTGGTCCATTCAGAGAGGCTGTGGTGAGAGCCACAGACTTGGCTTAGACTTGCAGAGACTTGGCCCTCTTGGTCAATCCGGACAAGTACAAACTGGTTCCGAAGCAGGAGATCAAGTTCATTGGGGCAGAACAAGACTTCCTGCAGACCAAGGCCCGCCTCCTGGCAGACTAGGCACATGTTCTTGCCACCTTTGCCCGATCAGTTCAGGTTGAGCTCCTGCACTCTGCCCAGGATTTCCTGTGGCTGCTGGGGTACATAGCATTCTGCACCGCCTTGGTCTGTTGGGCCCGTTGGTGGATGCGCCCCCTTTAGTGGGAGCTGAGCTGTCAGTTATCCCAGCGCCTAGGTCACTTGGACCAGCTGGTCACAATGACCCAGCCAGTGTGGGACACCATACACTGGTGGCTAGTCCCAGAACAGCTGGAGGAAGCAATCTCGTCTGTCTGCCCAGATTTGTCCCTAATGCTGATGATGGATGCATCTCTGGTGGGGTGGAGAGTGCATCTGTGAATCCACATGACCCATGGCTTTTGGGTCCCCCAGAGAGTCCCATCATCACATAAACCTGCTGGAGCTCCGTGCAGTGCGATTTGCCCTGGTAGAATTTGCTCCACTGATCAGGGATCAGGCCGTTCAAGTCCAGATGGACAATACCACAACCATGTTTTACCTGAACAGACCAGGGCAGCACACTCTTCCTTGTGTCGGAGGCACTCGCACCTGGACCCTCAGGCACAGCCTGGGGAAGATCTGGTGATTCATGTCGGGGAGAACAGTTAGCTGGGGACGCCTCAGACGAGTAGGAGCGTTATTACACAAGTGGTTTCTGAATCAGGAAGTGGTGAACCATTTGTTCTCCTCAGTGGATCTGTTTGCCTCCTGCCAAACTGAGGCTGTTTTGTTCCTGCCCCCACAGTAGTCCTGCATCCTGAACTTCTCTCCTGCACCTCACGGTCTGGTTCCTGAGTGGCTAAAATTCTAGGCCTGGGTCTTTCTGAGGATGTCCTCCACATTGTGGACACATCCAGGAAGGAGTCGACTCATAGATGCTGTGCCTTTAAATGGGAGAGATCTTGCATTTGGTGCCAGGGCAAGGAGCTTGATCTCCTTGCCTGCCCAGTGGCTAGCATCCTGGACTACTTCTGGTCCCTTTCCCAGCTGGGACTGTGAATGATGACCCTTAAGGACCGGTACACCTGGCAGCCATCTCTGCTTACTGGGCACAAGCCGGTAGGCCAGTGGTGGCCCAGGAGAAGGTGGTTGGGTGCTTTTTCAAGAGCTTTGACCACTTGTCCCCTCTGGTGCATGATCCTTCTGCACCGTGAGACTTGCTGCTGGTCCTGGTTATATTCATGAGCAAGCCAGTCGAGCTGATGTGTAGGTGTGAGTTATCACACCTGTTATGGAAGATGGCCTTCCTGGTTGCTGTCATGTCAGCCTGAAGGATTGGGGAGCTCCAGGTACTCTCAGTGGAGTCCCTCAACCTGGTCTTCCACAGGAACAGAGCCATCCTTCATCCTAACTTAAAGTTCACCTGAAGGTGGTATCAGAGTTTCACCTTAACCAAGTGATTAGCTTTGTGGTATACTTTACCAACCCCTCTTCAGAGGTCGACTGAAAGCTCCACACCGTGGACCTGCTGAGAATGTCTCCTATTATGTAGTGCGTACAGCTGGGATTTGAGGGCAGGCTCACCAGCTGTTTATCACCTGCACTGAAGCCATGCTTGGCAGACTGGCAGTAAATCGGGACGATTGCAAGGTGGATCATATCATGCATCGACCTCTGCTATAGGTTGACTGGTCAGGAGCTTCCCATGAAGATTACGGCTCATTCTACCATTTCTACCATGCTGCCTCTGTGGCTACCTCCAGGGATGTACCCATACAGAAAAAACTGTAGGGCTGTTACCTAGAAGTCAGCACACACCTTCATTTCCCACTACTGCATTGCCCTTAAGTCATGCAGGGATGTGCACCGTGCCCCCTCCTCCTGGAGAACTGCTAGAAGTCTGCCAGAGTGTGGATTAGTGAACCATGTCCATGCCCCTAGAAGAACAGGTTACTCACCTGTAACTGTAGTTCTAGGAGTGGTATATGGTTCGCATCCACACAGCTCTCCTCACCTACCCTGGCAAGTGGCATCTGATCCTGCTTCCAGCATGTGAGATCTGACGTCACAGGGTGGAGTCGGGCAATATATCTGCACAGATGGTGGGAGGAGCTTAGCTTAAAGACGACAGTCAATCATCGCATTCCAGTGGAACTGCCAGTGTGTGGATGTGAACCATATACCATTCCTAGAACTGCAGTTACAGGGTGAGTGACCTGTTCTTTCTTATATTTTATATTCTTGCAGGTTATGTTATGTTGTAAATCCATTAATTTATGTACACCACCCTGAGCCTTCGGGAAAGGGTGCTTTATAAATAAACCCACCTTGCATCTAGCACTTCTTGCTGTCCCTCTGAGCTGTTCCTCTCCCTTGAGATTCATCTCTCCTTTTTCCTTTGGGGTAGGTCTTCATGTTTCCATTCCTTTTTGTAATTAAAAAATGGAAGTTGGTCCCCACCATCTTTTACCCAAAAAGGTAGATTTTTTTTTATCCCACTTTCCCTTGAACGCCTCTCTCTTTCCTTGTGGGGATATGCCCTAGTCTCATCCCCTGGCTGTTGCAACCTGTTTCCTTGCCTACCATGTGGCAGTCTGAAGAATGCTCCAGGTGCAGCCTCAGTCAGAGCTAGGAAGAAACAGACGAATGGATTTGTATTCTTCTCTCAGCCTGTGGGCTGGTGTTTTGTTTCCTACACTCTTCTTGAGTGCTTTGTAGCATTCTGGGGGTGGCAAGAAGCTTCTGTCTTGTACATTGTTTTTCTGTTATAGATGGTGAGAACATTCCAGACCAGTAACGTTGCTTCCTTCAGTTGCGTGTGAAGTACTGTTATTACCATAAGAGTATCTCACGCACTGAGCCAGCATAACAGGCTTCTCAGTGACAGCCCATGCCTTCAGCATTTGAAATCCAGAAATAAGGATGTTTTTATTTCAAAAAGTTACCCATCTATAATGATGTTATGTGTCCATTTGGAGGGTCCCTTATGGATGTAAGAGTGTTGATTCTGGCATCCTTAGGCTAAAACTGCTCACCTTCTGTTTGTAGTCCTCTGGTCCTAATAACGTGCAAGGTGACATTCGTATATCCATTAAAGGCCCTCCAACTGGACCCATAAACATATATTTTGCTATTGACTCTGCTCCTCTGGAGCCCTTGAGCTTGTCTCCTAAATTCCTGTCATCTGCTGAGTACAAGATTCTAGATTAAGTTGGCATCTGCCATCTTTACTACGCTGAGGTCTTCTGGGGCTCCAGCCAGAGCTGTGTGCCATGGCTGCTGCCCCTCTCTCTACCTTCCTGTCCAGGTGGCTGAGTTAGCATCTGGCTCCTACACCAGCTACAGTTGTGCCACCTTTAGGCCCAACCCTTAGTTCTCTTGTTGGCAGTTGGGTTGTATTATGTTATATACTATGTCCTTTTCCTGTCCCTTTTGGCTTGGAGTCTGTAGCCCTCTCTCTCCTTTTTCTCTCCCACTTGTTTACTCTCCTGGCAAACACAGCTGAAGAAGGGAAGGGGCTAGTGTCAGTTACTGGCCAGTCCACAAGCACGATATCACTACGTCTGCCTCATGGGCAGCGCCAGCACCGATGTTGGTCTCGCTGGGTCCTAGCACCTCTGGCTTCGACCCATATGTGGGACTGAATATTGAAGATATTCTAAACAATCAGGAATTAGTCGTCCAGGAATCAATCTTCACAATTGATGCACACTTGTGGTCTTAACTGGAGGTCCTAGGCCCAGCAGGAGCCAGAACTTTTCAGAACGGGTGGCATCAAGGTAAGCTGTGCATATGCGCACCACTGAGAGACTGTCTTGTGGACACAGGCTTACCTCAGCACCAGCCCTCAACCGCCTTTGGTTCATTTGTGTCAGTCTCCTCAGCCCTACTGAGCATCGACAGTCGAAGGCCATGGAGGATGGTCGGCTGCCTGCTCAAGCAAGCTGGGCTGTGTCCAGTCCACTTTCCCACTGGGGAAGGGTTTTGACCATGGGCGTCCAGTGCCTGGGAGGAAGGAAAGTCCTCTGAGAAGCACAAAAGGAAGTAGGCACATTCCCAATCCTGATCAGGTTCTCGGTGCCACTCAGCCTCAAGTTTTTCCTCTTCCCACTGCAAGGGTAAGAAACTGGACCAATCGAGGTCACCCTCTGCAAGGTTGGCCACGAGAACTTAGACTTCTCAGAGCCAGGGACCATCATCGTCACCTTCGCTGTCACCAGTGGCCTCTGGTGCTAGCAGGTCGAGATCTTGGGACCAGAGTCCCCGTCTGTCTGTACGTGGGGACTCCAGTGGGCAGTTCCACCATCAAGCAGCTGTTATGGAGCAGTGGGTGTAGTGTCTGGCCTGTGTGCCTTTGCCGGTGGAACCGGACCCTGGCCCTTTGAGCTGCACCTGCTGACGGGGTCCTCTGTACACAAGAATACAGCAGGTGCGTCACAGGGTTGTTTCCAGGGTGCTAAAAAATTGGGTTTTGCTGTCCCACAGTCATAACATGAAAACGAAGCTTTAAGCACTCCAGGTCACAAAATATTAGGACTTTGACTTACTGCAAAATCAAAGCAATTCTTTATTGAAGCATTCATATCAAACACCAAACTGGAGGCACCATTCCCCAGTGCTTCAGCCCAACAGTTAAGCCTTTGTCGGGGGCGTGTCCCTATGCTCATACCCAGTCTCCTTATAAATACACCTTCTTAAAGAGAAACATACACTAATCAGAGTCATAGTTACAATCAGTTTTATCCAAAGGCTTATAAAAAGTTTTATGAACATATGTCAAAGAATTTTACTATTAAAAACATGAAACTTGGTTATCTTACTGCATGGCATAATGATTGGAGTACTGTGGAATGGTAGGGAGGAAAGGGGATGGAGAGGACGGGAGGGGGTAAACTGGGGAGGGGGTTGGTTGGAAGGAAGGGGTTGGTTAATGTAAGGTTGGGGGGAACAGAGGGGGATTAGGAAGGTAAAGCTGGAGGGAAGGATGGGAGTGAGAAATGGCAAGGAAGAGGAGAAATGGAAGGGTAACAGATGGAAGGGATAAAAGGATCCAAATGCCTGTGGAAAAAAAAGTTACTACAAAGTACAGGATAAATTGAGAGACAGTAACCACATTGAAAGTATAAAATTCACAGTTTGCTTTTTAATTTTGTTGGTTAGCTTTTAATATTTATTTGGAGTTTCCAATCGCTGTGTATGTCCCAGGTTCTTAAACTGGAGAATTAGCACATCTATGAGCGTCAATACCTACAAGAGAGCATAAAACAATTATTCACAAACAATCTCAAAAAAACACATAAGGACTAGCAATTGCAGGCTTGTACACAGGTGGCAAGTTAAGTCACCAAGCAGGTTTTTCTGACTTAGTATTGCACATTCTTACCAAAATGTGAACAAATATTTGATTCAAGACTATATTTTGGGATACTATGAGTTTTTAATATACGGGGAGAAATCCAATCCACATCTTCATTAAAACCAGTTGGTTACACTGTGTTCAAAGACACAATCCAGCGTGTTTCTTATTTAGTCTGTTGATTCCATCTCCTCCCCTTTTAAGTCTAGTCTCTCTAGTGCTGTAAATCTGAGGTAAGAGGGTTCTGCATTATGAAATAACACGAAAATGCATATGATGATCGCCCTTACGTGGTCCTGGACATGGGTTTTAAGGGATCTTACGGTTCTGTCAATGTAATGTTTTAGACAGTCACACCAAACAATATAAACTGCGAATGTCGTGCCATATGATATGAAATTTTTTATTGCAGCTTTTCTCAAATTTTTATAATGTATATAGATGTTTCCCTCCTGTGCATACTTGCACATATTGCAGTTCTCACACCTATAAAATCCCTGTGTCCTTGGCAGTAACCAATTGTGTATCATTTTTACCACAGTTGGTTTGAAATTACTCTTTAACAGGTCCCCCAAATTCTTTGCCTTTTTAAAGCTTATCCTGGGTTTTCACCCACTTCCTGTTTCAATATGGGATCTTGCGTAGGATGTGCCAGTGCTTGTGCATAATGTGGCAAACTTCCTGCAGTTACATTATGTGTTGTTGAAAATGTCACAGTTTTCTGGTTAAGTTGTAGTGCTTATCTTTGGTTTCAAGAGGGTACTTCGATCAATAGTTCTAACCTTGTTCAATGTATCAAATAATGTTTCTTCATTTACCCTGTCCTTCAACCTTTCTATAATTTCATGTGACTGTGTATTAAAATCTTCTTAACATGAGCAGTTTCTCCGTATTCTCATGAGTTCACCATAGTGTATGGAATCCTTTAATCTCTGTGGGTGTGCACTTGACGCATGGAATATGGTATCTGCCACTGTGGGTTTTCTATACCCTATACTTTCCACTGCCTATCTTTGTATTGCTTTAAGTTCAGTATCTAGAAATGTAATATTTTCCTTTTGCGAATGACTTGCAAATTTCAGACACGCACTAGTGGAATTAATATACTGTATGAATTGTTCTACTTCTTGTGTGCTACCTTCCCAGATACAGATGATGTCATCAATAAAGCGGTACTACCTTACCACTTTATTGATGAAAGGATTTTTATCTGGATTCCAAATGAAATCTTCCTCTCACTTACCAATGACCAGGTTAGCGTAAGACTACATTGGGGGTTCCCGTGGCCGTACCACATTTCTGTCTGTAACTCTTTGTTGAACACAAAATAATTGTGTTCCAATACGAAATCCAAGGCTCTCAACAAAAATCTTCTGGGTATTGAATCCTCCATTGTAAGTTTAGTTAGAAAATATCTTACTGCCGCCAAACCATCACAATGCTGTATTGAAGTGTACAAGCTGACAACATCAATCATTACCCACATGTAATTCTCTTTCCATACTAGCTCGTCAGCTTGTACACTTCAGTACAGCATTGTGATGGTTTGGAGGATAATGAAATTCTTTGAGAGACTGAGCTGATGGCAGGCAGTACTCTCTTCCCGGATTGGGAAGGTGAACCTTCCTGGCTCTTGGCTGCCACCTGATAGAGGTAGAGTAGTAGTGCCGAAGTCTGAGTGTTCAGCATAGTGCTATGTGGGTGGGGCAGGTCTGGCAGTTCTGGTGCACAGTAACCGAGTATACTGTAGTCATGGGGTGCAGGAGAAAAATGGAAAAACCTTCTCGCTGGCCTAAATGAAGCCCTGCCCCCCTGCCTCCATCCCGCACCCAGTCGCCGAGCCCAAGTCTGAATGTGTCTCCGGGTGGGGGGAGGACGGCCCTGCCACAGGGGACAGTGGGAGATTCCAGGCTCTACAGTTGGGGGTAGGCGACAGATGAGAGGAGATGAGATGAGGACAGGGCTGACAAGCCCGCCTGCGACCATGTCAGTGAGGGAGATAAAAACTTCTGCGGGAAAATAAAAAAACCCTGGAAAACATAAAATCTTCACCATTCATTCATACTGCTGGGTACTATGCCAGAGGTGCTAGGTCCCAGCGGGAGCCAAAAATCTTCAGTAGGATTGGCGCCTAGGTAGGACTGCACATGCACAGTACCACGAGACCGGCTCACGCCTTTGTAGGCTATCTCGGTGTTCACCGTCCAGCTGCCTCAGTTCCTTTTTTCCCACTGAGTGCGCTTCAGTGATAATGTCACTCGCCCGCTGTAGTTGGATCTTCGTGTCTATACGACAGCAGCTATAGTCATTCAGTTTCGATTAGTTTTAGTTTAGTAGTATTATTTTATTTAAAAAAATATGTATAATATATATATTTTTCTTCCCCTGAAGAAAGAAAGTCTCTCAGCCTGCCATCAACAGAGTCGACCATGGACGGTATCTGTGACGGTAGAAAGTCTTCACTGGAGAGCTGTTGTGGCATGGGCTGTGTGTGGTCCACCGGCCTTTACGGAGGGGGGGGGGTCTGACCACAGGCAGTATGGTGCTTGGGAGGGAAGACAGTCCTGGAAGCACAAAAAGAAGTGGGCCAATTCCTGGTCTTAGTTGGGGACCCGGCACCGCTCAATCTTGTGTTCTTTTCCTTCCCGTCAGAAGAAGAAAAAACTGTACTGCTTGAGGTCACCCTCTGGTAGGTCTGCGAAGGAGTCTTAAGTAGAGGGGAGTGGTAGACCTACCCCGACCCCTCCTGGGTCCTCGGTGGTCTCCGCTCTTAATGACCTGGATTCCCGACACTGGAGCCCCTCTCTGTCATTAGACAGGGTTTCTGGTGAGCAGTTTCATCATTGAGCCACTCTTATGGAGCAGTGGGTATAGCGTCTATCTCGGTTGCCCTTGCCAGTGGACCTAGTTCTTATGCCCTTGGGTCTTGGAGCTGCTGGGCCACAGCCAGGGCTTTCAGGACAGGATGTGCATTCGGTGCCAGCGACGGAATTTTTTTCCTCGCCGGTACCAGCACCATCGATGTCGGTTCCACATGCCTTACCCCCTCACGATGTTTCCACGCAGGGGGCGGCACAGGTACCACTTTTTCTCCCCTTTTTCTTCCAAGTCTGACAGGGGTCCAGAGCATTGGTGCCACGTTCAGCGCCGGGTACTTCGATGCCACATATGGCATTGCATTCCTCAGTGATGCGTATGACGTCTGGCTCCTTGGTGCCACATGTGGCTTCCGTGTGCGTTGGGTGGTTAGGTGCAGCGCCGGGTGCTTCGGTGGCAGTGTGTGGTGTCGGGTGCCCCGGTGCCACATACAGTGCCAAGTTCCTAGACGCCGATACCAGTTTTGGTGTCTTCTGTGCACCTTTTGCCTAGGCCAGGCTTTGGCCTTGCAAGACTAGCTCCTGACCTTTCAGGGGTGGAGGTAGAGCATGATGAGTCTGATCCTGACCTAATTTTGTTTTGACAACGTCAAAAATGACTCAGTCTATGACTTGGAAGGCAAGCCTTCTACCTCAGCTCAATCCTTGGTCGAGGACTTTTCCTTCCAGTCCCTCCTCAGGAACATAGGATCAACCCTGGCCCTACAGACCTCCTCAGTGGACCCAGGTAGGCTTTTTATACCATAAGTTCCTTCATGTTCCTATGAACCTTACGCCCCCTGTACCCCCCTCTTTTGTGACCCTGTCACAAGCGGTGTGGGACAGGCCAGCACTAATCCTGTCTGTGGCCAAGGCCATAAATAGGAAATATCCCCCTCCCAAGGAAAGACCCTTCCTAGCATCACAACCTGTTGCAGATGCATTAGTGGTATTTGCGGAGAACGACAAGGCTTTCCTCCCCCAGGAGGCTTTGGCACGGCCTATCAATAAGGAATCATGCAAGACTGACACTTTGGGGAAACAGGCCTTCGCAGCCGCAACCTTGGATATACGTATTGCTAGTTATCAGGGCCATTTCTCTCAATACGAGTACACCCTTTGGAACACTCTTAAGTCACTAGTCGAGAACCTCCCAGAGTCTGATGTGAACATGGAGCTTCTCCAGACTATCACCAGGGGCATAGAATCCAGCAGTCATCAACTTAAAGCTTCTATGGATGCCTATGACACTGCAGCTAGGGCAGCTGTCCCTGGAATGTGTATCAGATGGTACTCCTGGCTCAGAATATCAGGTTTTTCTCCCGATGCTCAACAGCAGGTCAGGAATGTCCCCTTCGATGGTGCTCATCTGTTTGGCCCTCAAGTTGAGCAAGCGCCAGAGGCCACTCAGAGAACCTGGACTGCGATTAAAACAGCCAGGCCGACTCCTTCTGCCCCTCAAAGGCTGGGAACCGGCATCAATTCCGTAACAGGCAGTCCTTTCAAGGTAAAGGCTGAGGAGCATTTAACAGAAACCAGACTTCTCAGCCGCGAAAGAAAATGCAGCAAAAGGCACAGGGCCCGAAAGGGCCCAGTGCCACCCTCTGAAATTCTGGCCGTGGTCTCACCTAAACTGCCCAAGGTGGACAACTCCATGGCAATCAGAGGTCGCCTGACTCAATTTTACATAGAAAATATAAAAACCTAGACTTTGAGGGCAGATAAGGAACACTTGGCCCACCCAGTCTGCCCATTTCCCTACCTATTGGATAAGCTGCAGATCCTAGTTAACCAACAGCCTACTTCCTCCTACCCCCACTATAATTGCCTTATGTCTGTCCCATGCATTCTTGAATTTCCCCACTGTATTTGACCCACGACCTCCTCAGGAAGGCCGCTCCATGCATCCACCACCCTCTCCATGAAAAAATACTTCTCACATTGCCCCTGAGCCATCCCCTCTATCTTCAAATTGTGCACCCTTGTTCTTGTACATCTTTTTTCTTAAAGATGCTACCTCTTGGACTTTGTTGATTCCTTGAGGTACTTGAAAGTTTCTATCATGTCCCCTCCTCCTTTCCTCGAGGGTATACATATTATGCATCTTTAGTCTGTCTTCGTATGGCTTCTGGTGCAGACCCTGCACCATTTTAGTTGCCCTCCTCTGGACTGCCTCCATCCTGTCTGTGTCCGTGCAGAGATGGGATCTCCAGAACTGCACACAGCACTCCAGATGAGGTCTCACCAACTGTCTGTACAGAGGGATAAAGACTTCCTGTTTTCTACTGGTGATGCCTCTCCCTATACATCATATGATCCACAGCTAGTGGAGGTCCATTACCATGGACGAATGGATTCTCAGGATTATTCGATATGGTTACTCTCTCAATTTCACAGAGATTCCCCCAGATCTTCCACCCAAGTGGCAACACAGTCTGTCCACCGCTCAGTCAGACCTTATCACTTCCAAGATATAGGGCCTTATCAGAAACAGGGCAGTAGAAGTTGTTCCCTGGGCAGAAAGGAACTAGGTTTCTACTCCCATTACTTTCTGTCCCCTAAGAAGACAGGTGGCATGCGCCCAATTCTCGATCTGAGAAAGTTAAACAAGTATCTGTTCTGAGAGAAGTTCAGAATGATCTCCCTGGGAACCTTTCTTCCACTCCTTCATCAGTACGACTCTCTGGCATCCCTGGATATGCAAGATGCCTACCAACACATCCAAGTTACCACAAGTATCTCCACTTCATGCCCTTGGGTCAACACTACCAGTTCAGAGTCCTGCCCTTTCGGCCCTCCTCGGCGCCTCGAGTCTTTACAAAACGTTTTGCAGTTCTTGAGGCATACCTCAGAAAACTCAGTGTCCAAGTCTCGCCCTAACTGGACGATTGGCTTCTAGCAAGTCCATCCAGTCAAGAGACACGGGAAGCGGTCTTCGTGGCCTCTCAGTTCCTCACCTCTATGGGGGTACTACTGAATCTAGAAAAATCCCAGCTTCAACTCTCCCAACAGCTCCTCTTTATAGCTGCCCTCCTCGATACTTCCAGGGTGCGGGCTTTCCTTCTGGAGGACAGAAGGAACAACATTCTCCAGATGGCTTGCTACATCAGGGAGAATACTTCTGTTCGAGCTCTCTTGTGCAGTGAATGTTGGGCCTCATGGCCTCCTCCGTGTTCACGGTACCTCTAGCCCATCTGCACATGAGGACCACACAATGGATGCTCAGCACAAAGTGGTCCCCGACCTCAGATCCGCAGTCTTACCATATAAAAGTGACATACCCTTTGATGAGATCATTTGCATGGTAAACTCAAGAAGATTAGCTCCTTCAGGGTCTTCCCTTTGCCCGACCAGAGTCTCAGATCACCATCACCATGGATGCATCCCTGTTTGGTTGGGGAGCTCAGTGTCAAGATCTCCACACTCAAGTGGTGTGGAGCCAGAAGGAGTCTCATCTCCACAGAAATGTTCTAAAGATGAGAGCTGTTCTGTACACTGTCCGAGCTTTGACGGATGTTGTCTGCCGCTAGGTAATTTTTCTTCAGACGGACAACAAGACTGAGATGTACTACATCAACAAACAGGGTGGAGCATGCTCCTATCCTCTGTGCAGGGAGGTCATGAGGGTGTGGGAGTGGTGCCTCAAGCACGATGCTCTGATTCAGGCAGTCTGCCTGCCAGGAGCTCAGAACGACCTGGCGGATCGCTTCAGCAGGACAGAGGTGGATGCACACGAATGGTTGCTCACACCAGACATGAATCGCTCTCTATTCGATGAGTGGGGCAGCCCAGACCTGGACCTTTTTGCATCCCCACGCAACGCAAACTGCCTCTAGTCTGCTCCAGAAATCCAGAACCCAGCGTTTTCTGTCAGGATGCATTCAGATTGCGGTGGACAAGACGCTTTCTGTACGCATTTCTTCCTCTTTCGTTAGTTCAGAGGATGCTGCTCAGTTTGGAGGCACAAGGGGGTAGAATCGAAGATCCTCTTGGCAGCGCGTAAGCCCTCCACTAGGAAGACTTATACAGCTAAATGGAAGCACTTCTCGATCTGATGTGCAAAGTCCTATCTGGACCCCCTCCACTGCCCACCGAATAAGGTGTTAGAGTACCTCTTAGACCTGTCAAATACAAGACTGCAATACTCAACAGTAAAGGTACATCTCGGCACAGTTTCTGCCTATCATGAGCCAATGCAGAACATGGCGCTAGTTCAGCTGCCACTAGTCAAGCGATTCCTCAAGGGTATCCCGATTGGGATACCGGTGGCTGTATGGGATATTAACCTCATGGTAGACATGCTGACCCCTAAACTCTCTGAGCCTCTAGCCACTTGTGACTTGAAGTTTCTGACCTGGAAGATGCTTTCCTGGTGGCCATCACTTCAGCTCGCAGGGTCTCTGAAATACATGCCTTGATCACAGACCCTCCATATACTGTCTTTCACAAGAATAAGGTGGTTTCAGACTTCAACCTCTGGTTCTTCGCACTTATTTTGCTAACTTCCAGAATGAAGGGGGACGCATCCTTCACACTCTGGATGTCAAGAGGGCTCTATGATTCTTACATCAATAGAACAGAGGAGATCCGTAAAAGTAAGCAACTCTTTGTGCCGTTCAGCATGGCCCGGCCATTAGATTCATTTCTGCTTAGATAGTGGCATGCCTTCGCCATTGCTACTCGATGGCGTAGGTCAAGTTGGAAGGCCGGGTATACGCCCATTCTACCAGAGCAGTGGCGGCGTCCCTGGCAGAAATCCATTCTGTGTCCATTGCGGAAATTTGCAAAGCGGCTGCTTGCAGCTCGTTGCATACCTTTGTGAAGCACTACGCGCTAGATGTCCATGCCAGGCAGCACACTTATTTGGCAAGATAATCCTTAATGGACTTTTGTCCTGAGTGAGCTCTGTCTCCTGCCACCCTGCTCAGGGGATTGGTTTTTAGCTTGGTACTCACCCAGCAGTACGAATGAATGTGAAGACGTTAAGTCCAAGAAGATATGAAAATTACATACCTACTGTAATTCTTGATCTTCTTGGGCAAGTCTTCACCATTCATTCATACGCCCACCCACCATCCCCCAAGCTCACTCACCCTGTTTCTGGTCTTCACTTCCTCATGTGTTGGGCTGTGAAGACTGTGTTTCTGGACCCTTCTTATATGGGTCAACTGGGCTATCTTATGCCCGGATTAGGTTAGGTGTTTTCTAGGTTAGTTTATGCTGCACCTCTTCAGTCAAAAAGGTACTGAGACGGTTGGAGGGTCGATGCTAAATAGCTTCACACAGGCCCGAGCCAGACTCGTGGTATCATGCATGCAGGGTCCCACCTTGGTGCCGAATTCTTCTGAAGATTTGCCCCACTGGTCCTAGCGCCCGTGTAGTACCTAGCAATATCAATGAATGGTGAAGACTTGTCCAAGAAGATCAAGAATTACGTACATACGTAATTTTCATTTCTAAACACCAACTGTGGGGTGGGGTATGCTAGATAGCACTACAGAAATTAGGGGTAATGATATTGGAGAACCTAAAATGTCTGCAAACCAAATGATGAGATGCATAAGGAGGGGGATAAGCAGTGGAATGTCGGTGGTAATCCTCCCATTGTACAGATCAGTGGCATGACCACATCTGAAATACTGCGCAAGGTACAGGAGTCCACACCTGAAGAAAGACTGCAATAAAGTGGAGACAGTACAGCGCTGGGCAGCTAAGATGATCCATAGTCTTGGCAAAATGACATACGAGGAGAGGCTAAAGGACTTCAACATGTACACCCTTAAAAAAAAGGAGGGAAAGGGGTGACATAGTTGAGACATACCAGTACCTGCACAGGTTAAATAGGGTGGATGTCAAGGAAAGCTTCTCCTTATGTTCAGAGGCAAGGATGAGAGGGAATTCAATATGCTGGCTTGGGGGATTGAAAACGATGTCTATAAGCACTTTTTTACAGAGAGGTGATGGACAAGTGGAGTAAGCTGCCAGAGGAAGTGGTACGGGTCAAATCAGTCAGCAGCTCCAAACAGGGATAGGATGGGGGGGTGCAGTAACAGAGGGGGATTGCCACTAGGGCAAGGCAAAATAGGGTGGTCAGACAGGATGGGCGGAGCCTTTTTCTTCCATCAACATTTATGTGTCTATGTATATATCTATAATCCACCTCCTGCTCCACAAATCTTTACCTTTTCCTTTTCATTTTGCAGATACTACAGCGACAGCAAGCACAGAAAGATGGACGACCATCGAAGTAGAGATCACAGGTCTAGTTTGGAAGGAAGCTTTAAGGAGAGCAGGTCTCACTCAGATCATCGTTCCCACTCAGACCATCGATCACACTCAGACCACCGATCTAGCTCAGATTATAGTCACCACAAATCTTCCAGGGATTACAGGTACCACTCAGAGAGGCAAATGGACCACAGAGCCTCTGGTAGTGGCCCCAGGTCACCTATGGACCAGAGGTCTCCTTATGACTCAAGATCTCCTTTAGGACACAGGTCTCCATTTGAATACTCTTCTGATCACAAAAGCACCCCAGAACATATCTGGAGTAGTCGTAAAACATAACACAGAGACATCATATCTGGAACTCCTTTAGCCATATACCGTAAATTAACACAGTAATTGCCTTACCTGACTTGAAAGCTCTGAACAGGAATTGCTTTCAGTAGCAGTATTGTTACTTCTTTCCAAGATGAAAGTCTAATATCCCATCAGAAGATAAATATTTTTGTATTTAAGGTTTATGCTGCACTGCGCTGCAAACGTAGCATTTTTTAGAGGAAGATGTTTACTACTACAGACCTCAACACTGCCCCGTTCAGACTGGATCATGGAATTGGAATTCTTCTTGATTGGTCCCTTTGAGTCCTCCCAGCATATTTGTAAAAAAGAAAAAAAAAAGACTGAATTTTACACATTCGACCTGTGAATCATGCTTCAGAAAGGAATAAAGAATAATATATCTCTAATTAAAAACCCTCAAGGACTGGATATATCTTCCAAAGCTACTTGTTTACATTATATACACTGCGACCACCTTTCTGCTTCTCGTCAAGCTTGAATATTTAAATTCTGTTCCGAGTGTAAAATAGCCAGGATTTTCTTCTTGTCTGTGATCAATTGTAATGCCTTTTTACAAGATGTACTGCTGTAAATTATTGTAAATTAGTGAATTAAATGATCTTTTTCCCCTCTCAGGCTTTTATGACTTTTCCTTTCCCCACCAACTCAGGCCTTCTTGTCACTAAAAATGAAAATAGTCCATGTACTACAGTTTGTAATGCATTGTCTTGATGGAATCACTGTTCAGAATGTAAGATTGGGGAAAGGGAACACTTATTCCATTGTCTTTTGTGCACCTCATTTTTTTATTGATATTAGTTTTGTGTTCCTTTTTTTTTTTTTTTTTTTTTTTTAAGATATCTCTGTTGTGATTGTTGTAGTGATATGAGTAAAAGAGACACTTCCCTTAAAAATTTGTAAAGTAATATGCTCTTAATGTGACAAAACATAAAGTTTTTAATGTATTGATTGCAAGGGGCCAAAAGAACAAGGAGTTCATCATCCAGAATCAGCTGAATTTGTTGTAAATCCATTTGTTTTCCCTTTTTAATGTGGGCAATAATGTCAAATGTGCTATGCAGCCAACTGAATTTTTTGATGAACTGATCTGAGTGGGCAAACTGATACTGTTACAATGCACACTGATGTACATAGATACCTTCTATATATTACAAATTAAATTTACCAAACAGATGTGTGAACTCTTACATTTATGTCATGTGTTACTGTTAGGCCTGCTTTATTCAAACTTCTAAAACTGGTGAAAGAGATGCTGCCTTCTGATTGGCTGGGAACCATGTGAATGCCACATGGTACCCACATGGGTCAGGTATGCCCCACTGTTGCCTGAAGCAGGTAGTGCACTTATGGGAGCTGGCAGAAAGGTTTTTTAACATAAAAATGTTGCTAAAGCATTTGTATTGCATTTTATAATATCAGTAAGGAAAGACGGAGGTTGAGCTACCGATGGGTAATTCCGCCCTACAACAAACCACACACTCTGGCTTGTGTGGTTATTTGCACATGGTGGGGGTGGGGGTTGGGGTGAACTGCATTATGCTAGCATGCACTCCCTCCTCCCCAATTGTGCTGTTTCAGTCTATTTTAAAATGTCAGAATTGGGACAATTCCCGTGAGCAACAGATCAGTAACCTCCAAATTGCTCTCTGGCTGAAAGGATCTTCCAAGAATCAATCTTCATCTTGATTCCCACTTGTGGTTTTATGCCAGAGGTGCTAGGGCTCCACAGGAGCCAGAAATTTCTGGGGGCAGGTGGCACAGTAGTCAGCATGCACGCAGCATCAACACCCACACCCACTAGTATACAGTGGCATCAACCCCCAGCTGCCTCCGTTCCTTTTTTTGCCCTGCCATCAAGTGCACATCAGTAGCATCATCACACTTCTCATCAGGGGTCACAACTTCATCTATACAACAGCTTTCAGTTCTTCAGTTTTTAGTATTAAAGTATTAGAGATTTTAATTTTTTTGTTAGTTCAGTATAGCTTAACATAAAAATGTTAATTTTTCTCAGCCCTACCTAATGCTAATGGTTGACATCTATAGAAGAAGGCAGTGAGCCTGAAAAGCAGGTTGTTTTGGCAATGGGGCTATGTCCAGTCAACACCTCTCTCTGAGCAGCTGTTCTGACATAGGCAGTCTGGCACCTGGGGCTGGGAAAGAGACAGTCCTCCCGGCGACACAAAAAGAAACAGTCCAGATCCCACACATGCTCGTCGTTGGGGTCTTTACATTGTTCTGCCTCAGCATCGTCCTCTTCTCATAAAAGGGGGGTGGAATGGCACTAATCAAGGTCATCCTTTGACCATTATGCAGTGAGGCACCCAACACTCTTGGACCTGGGTTCCTCATCGGGGTACCTGGGCCTGTGAAGTCAGTGTCTAGGTACCGTATCTTCCCTCTGTCTACTATGGAGGACCCCATTGGGCAGTTCAATCATTGGGTAGCTCTGATGAAGCAGTGGGTTCAGTGTAAAGGTCATGAGTTGCTGTTTCTGGCGACAACCCCTGACTCTTTTGGGTCAGCTGCGCTGGCACCACCTACTTGGTTGCTTGACTTGGGCATGCAGTTGTCTGCAGTGACAGCATCAGGGCTGGTGCTGCCAATGCCTGCCCCACTTGTGGTGTCACCTCTATCCCTTCCAGGGATGGGGGCAGCCACGGTGCCTCTGCCAGTCAATTATGTGCCATCTGGGTCACCGACACCATGCGTGGCACCAGGTTTGGGTCCCTTGGGGATTGCCCCAATGCTGCTTTCCACGCTGTATGCAGTGTCGCATGAGGTTGCAGCACCAGAAACATGTCCCTTGCCCCTGCTGGCACTGTTTCCCAGGTGACTGTGGCAGGTCTTTTGTTATCATAGCCTCGCGCTGAGCTGTCGACTCTTCAAACCCCCGCTCTCTACTACTCTCCAAGTGACGAGGGTGTAGAGGGAGACAAGTCAGACTAGGGACCTTATCATGTCTGATGGTCGTGAGAATGATTCAAGTTATGGTCCAGAGAGCTCAGATCCAGTCCCTGTACCTCAGGAGAACCTTTCCTTCCAGACTCTGCTCAGAAATGTATGATCTTCGAGGATATTTCTTTCATCAGGCCACACCTGTGGAACTGTAGCCGCAAGCAGTCCACTAGGGGCCGCCCACAATAACATCCTATGTTGGCTCTTCCTGTATAAACGTGGGCAGCCCCTTCCGTGCTCAGTTCTATTCCCACTGTTGACCATCCTTGTCGGACACTGATATCTTCATTTTTTTCTTACTTTAAAAAGTAATCACTTTTTAAAAGCGATTTTCAGCAGTGTGTATGTTGTCTCCAGAGTTGTTGCCGTCCAGACTCTTTAGATAGTGTGAGTACGGCGAGAAAATTAATTTGAAAGACTCACACGGCGTCTGCATGTGTTGTCTTGGCCAGGACCACGATATTATGGCATGCCCAATTTGTAAGAGCTCTAATACGGCCACCCGGCAACACAGAAAGGTTGCTTTAGAAAAATATCTGTTAAAATAGTGCTTAGCCAGAATGGAGAAGGAGCTCCACCACGAACCCCCCGCCGTGTCACCAACCCACTCCTCAGGATCAAAGGGATCCAAGTCCTGGGAGAAGACATCTAAGTCTAACCACCACAAGCACAGGGACAGGCCAAAAGAAAAGGCAAGGACTTTCCCTATGCATTCTAGGTTGCCCATTCGTTCGGGTATGACCTCCTCTTGACCATTAACTGCTCCGGCAGCAATGCAGCCGATCACCCAGACCATCAACATGGCTGGACCGACCTCTGGCGTCTCCTGACCTATCACGGCTGATGTGTCACAGTCAGCGTCGGGGTCTTTGCCTCCCCTGTTGACATCTGCCTGCATTCCCATTGACACAAACACAGACACCGATGTTCAGGCGGTTCTAGCATCCTTCATGGACATTCTTAAATGCCTGTTACCTTCTCCTCCACTGACAAAGCTTTCTGTCGACAGGGTCAACACAACAAACCCTGTGACAACTCCTGTCGAGTCGATGTGCCTGATACCTTCCAGGCCATCAATGGCTTCTTCAGCTCCACCACTGTGTCTTCCAGACCACGTCGGTGAGGACCAGGAATATAATCCAGAGTTTATTCTGGATGAGGAAGAGGGAGAGGAATTTGTGGACACTTATAAGAGAACCAGTTCCACAGTCTACTGGCAGTGAAGACTCTGTGGTTTATACCCCCAGGTCTTCCTCTGAAGACCCCTCCTTTATAATAGTGATGCAGGTACTTCATTGTGTAATGGGGTTTGATGCACAGGAGCAGAACATTACTAAGACGAATTTAGTAGCCTTCTTAAAACTGCCCAATACTCCACCAATAGTTATTCTTCCCCTCCTGCCAGCCCTAGAGGATACCACCTTGGCTGCCTGGCACAGGCCTAACACGATACCTGCCATACCAAGGAAGGAAGATAAGCTGTACCAGGCCTCCTCAAGCAAGCTGTTTTTTGCAGGCCATCCCGAGGTGAATTCTGTGGTCATCAACGCAGCCCGTGACAGGTCTAAGGTTTCAAAGCACCTTAGTTCCCTTCCTCCTGACAAGGAGTCCAGAAAACTTTATATCTTGGGCAAAAGGACTTTTTTTGCTTCAGCTTCTTTAGGGCTGATGATTGTAAATTACCAAGCACACATGGTAAAATAGCAGAATACCCTTTGGACGAAGGCCAAGGCAGCTGCCCAGGCCCTCCCAGAGAGCGCTGCTGAACAGGAGATACCGAATGCCCTGTCTGTAGCTGCCCAGGTAGGTAAACATCTCCTATGATCCACCTGTGATAGTTCTGATGCTTCTGCTAGGGCAGCTGCCTCTGCTGTTTGTCTCAGAAGGCACTCCTGGCTCAGAATGGCTGGCCTCGATACTGGTGTCCAGCAATACATCCTCAGTGCACCATTTAGGGGATACAAGCTGTTTGGAGTAGATGTGCAAGACATTCTCTCCAATTTACAGGCTTCCAGTAGAACCTGAAATGAGTACATTCCATGTATCATACCCAGCCTAGGACTAGGCAGAGGGTACCCTTTCGTCCAGCCACTACCAGACATAGATCTGCAGCCAGAGAGGACAAGAGTAGAGCTGCAGCAATCCTTCCCCCACCATGCTTCACCCCAGGTGCCCACTCAAAAGCCCCTAGAGGTGGCACTGTGGCAGCAGTTGCAGCAACCAGCTCTGCCAAACTCCTTCCTACACCCCCCAACACCTATACCTCCAGGGGCGGTGGTTGGGGGTCACCTTTCCCTCCACCTGGACCAGTGGAGAAAGGTAAATTCAGATGCTTGGGTCCTGCTGATAATAGCACATGGCCATGCTCTGGAGCTTCTAGAACTACTTTCAGAGCATCCACCAATGCCTTCCTATTACCCCCCAGAACATCCACCAGTGCCTTCCACTTACCCTCCGGAATGCATTCCAATGCTTCTCGAGGAAATTCACACCCTGCTCCAAAAAAGGGCAATAGAAACTGTCCCCTTGGAACAAAGGAACACAGGGATCTGGCTTTGGGGATATCTTTTGCAGTAGGCCACACCTGTGGAACTGTAGCCGCCAGGCACTAGCACTGCACAGAAACTTTTCTAGCTAGCAGTGTACCGGGGGTCACCCACACCGACATCGGGCACCATCACCACATGCTATAAAAATGGGTGCCCCGCGCCCTCCTCAGTTCTTTCTCACCATCGACCAATGCCCATCTGACCTTTCGGAACGCCACACAGTTCGACTGCCATTCTTTCTCAAACTTCGGGGGGGTTTCTCACCTCCGTTACCAGTGATTTCCCTTTTTCATTTGTCTTTTCAGCTTTCTTCATCGTACGACCAAGTGCACCTATGGAGAGCAACTCCCAGAGAAAGACTACCACTGTGCCTATGTTCTCTGGCTAGGCCCAGACCACGACATCGACGCCTGCTCCATCTGCCGCGGCTTCAACCAAGCAACCTGCCACCGTCGCCAGCAGACCTTGGGAAACTTTCTGCTCCAGCAAAAGGTCACCAGCAGGGAGAAGGAGTTGCAATCCCAGGGGTTCCCTGGTCTCCGTGGCTTCATCTTCAGGTTCTCAACCATCAAAATTTTGGGATAAATCCTCGGGTAAACATAAGCAAAGGGAAGTCAGCCTGCAGCGAGAGGGCTGAGGTGTCAATGCCTTCTCACACCACGCCAGTGACCCAGGGTCAGGAGGAGCCTGGCTGCCATGGGCTGGCTGGGGAGAGAGGATCGAGCATCCAAGTGACAGCTCTCCTCTTGGGAGGGGTGGACGTGGTCCCAGCAGCAGACACACCCGTGAGATGTGATGTGCAACAGCTGGGGTAATGCAAGGATCGGGGAGGCAACGCGACATCCATGGTGGGTGCGGAGCACGTTTGTGCCTGTGCTGGACGTCCTTGCATGTCTGTGCCTCTTTGGGGGGGATCCAAGGAAACCAGGAAAAAACCCACACACTGAGGAGTGTGTCACTTCTGCCACCACACTCATGCTGGACCTTTCTCTCTGGGACCTGACTGCCTGTCCCCTTCATCTCTGCCTGCCTTGACACTTCATGAGAAGGATGATTGCTGTGGCGCTGAAGGTGGCCCCACCTTGGGGGTAGTGACCAAGGAGTGCAAGGTAAGTGTGTCGCAGGTGAGAGGGAGGAACAAGATCACCAGCAGAGAAGGTTTCAGCAGGGTGGGATAAAGTACAGTGACCAATGGGGCCCTTGTGAGTGGCGACGGGAGCAAAGAAATGGGGAAATAAAAAACATAAGCATAAGGACAAGGACCGCACCAAACCCTGGTCCCGGTCCCCGCATCACTCAGGGACTGTGATGAGGCCGTCACCCCTGCCTCAGAGGTGGCGACTCCTGCCTTGCATGCCCCATCTTCTACAGGGCTACCATTGGCGTCTCTGACAACCTTACTTTGGCAGGTAGAGGTCCTTCGGGGCGGGGCTCCATCCCGGCCCTCCCAGCTCCTGCTGTTCCAGCCCTTATTTTCTGAGGGCTCTCAGCAGACTCTGCCAGTCTGTCTTCAATTGGTGCAGACTTGGCACCCTCAGGGTCTTCTGTGCCTGCCAGACCACTGTCTGCCTCCACAACGTCGACCTCTCCGGCCTTGTAGCCAGCGTCACCCAAGGCTGCTTCCCAGCCTTCTTCACCATCCCATAGGGGAACTCAGGATGGGGACACCTCCTCGGGATGTTGGCCTTATCTGGCTTCTGTCGCCAGCTCCACCTTTGATGCCTGCTTCGGCCCCTCCTCAGCTGGCACCGCCTGGCTACCCAACACCAGTCACAGTGGATTTTCTTTTATTACTCTCTTCCCTATGGGACTTCGTGCAGGCCCACCTGGCTCTCCCACAGGGGGCCCAACCCCTAGGGAACCCCTGACTCTGGTCCCTGCACTCACGCCTCTAGCGGTCCCACGTCGGACCACCCATTCTCCCTCTTGACAATCAGGGGAAGGGGATGAATATAACCGAGATCTTCAACCTCCCGATGAGGATGGGGATGAAAACTGTGAAGGGGGGCTACCCCTTCTCATGCTACCTCCATGGTCTTGTCGGAGGGGAAGCAGACCCCGAAATATATTCCATGGTCCCCCCCAGATGACCCATCATTCATGGGGGTTCTCCTCCAGATGCAGGTGGTGATGAGTTTTGACATGGAGGAGCAAGACCCTAGCAGACATCAGTTAGCTACATACCTACATCTGCCCAACGCTCCTCCCTTGGTAATTCCTCCTCTGATTGAACCCTGTGAGTTTGCCACCATAGCAGCTTAGCACCACCTAACTTGGTCCCCACTATGCCCAGGAAGATGGGTATACTTTACCACACTCCAGCAGGGAAGCCATTCTTCTCTAAGCAGGCACAGGCCGACTCGGTGGTCTTTAACGCAGCCCACAGCTGCAGCAAAGGCCAAAACATTTAAGTTCACTCCCCCGGGCAAAGAATCTCGGAGATTGGACTTACTAGGCAAGAGGACCTTTGCCTCCGCCACCCTGACCATCATCAGGGTCCTGAACTATATGGTCCATATGATCCAGTTCCTCAACCTTTGTTTGGACCAAGACCGGGAACTGGCCAGTTCCCTTCCCGATGACCAGAATAAGCAGCAGCTTTTGCAGTCCCTTCAGTCGGAAGCTGACATCGGTTTGCATTTCCTCCACGTGGCGGAGGTCTCCCTGTGCCGGCATTCATGGCTCAGGGTGTTTGGGTTTGCACAGGATGTTCAGATCTTCTTTGGGGTATCTCAGTCATCAGGTTACACTGTAGAAGTGTTACTGTTAGTGAAGGAAAATCCACATGGACGATCTTCAGCAGTACAACTGGGGCCACCCACAACGTCAACATCCGCCGATGTCATCAACCCTATAAAGGTGTGAGCGGCCACGCTCCCTCCTCAGTTCTTTCCCGCCGTCAACTCGCTCGCATGGGTCTCCACAGAAGCTTCGTCGCAGTGTTTGCGCCTTTTTTTGCCTATGGCTTTTCCAGAATTACTTTTCAGAATCTCTTTTTCTGAAAAGATTCGTACGACTTATGTAGAGAGTTAACCCTTCAACTTCTGTCTTCCGGTGCTGCCACTGCAGAAAGATTTCTTCCACAGACAAACGCTCTCTGTCTCTGTCTTGGGCCTGATCATGACGTTTCTGACTGTGAACTCTGCCAGAATTTTAATCAAACAACCCTTAGATGACACAGGTAAGCTCTCAAAAACTTCCTGATGGATCAGCAGGTAGCCAGTTTTGGGCAGGGGTCCTCCAGGGTCCCAGCCTCTCAGTCGCCTACCTGATCCTTGAGCTCCCGGGCCTCCAAGGCCAGAGACAAGTCCTCATCTAAAAGTCACAGAAAAGACAGAGATCACTACCGCTCTCCCTGGCGTCAATTCTCGTTCCCTGTCAGCTTCTCCTTTTCCTGGGGAGTCTTCGTCGGCTGTGGCTGCACCAGCAAAGAAATCTTCTGTCCAAGTCTCTTTGCCCCCCCAGACCCATTCTGACAGCATCCCCGCCCGATTCTCAGGGTGGCTGGCCATCAACCTCCAGGTCATCAACAGCTCTCCTCGTGAGGCCTGCCCGTTCTCCCACTTGGGCTGCGGGCTCCTCTGATTCTCAGGGCCTAGCTGGTGGATCGTCAACATCTGTGCGATCAACCTCTTCTCCGTCAACCCAACACTGCTGACCTAAATGAAATTCTGGTTAAATTTACCAATGTGATTGTGCAGCAGCTGGGCACTTTAGGCCCTGTAGACGCTCACCTATCGCCACAGGCCCCCCGGAGCGGGCGGCACAACCAATGCCAGACCCAGACCTACATGAGGTAGACGCCGAGGAGGAATACCATCCAGACCTCATTCTTCCTGATGAGGAGGAAGAAATCCTTGTCTGTGACAGGTCCACTGTTTCCTCTGTCAGCGATGATTCAGTGAACCATGCACCTAGATCTCTTCCTTAGGACCCCACATTTTTCAATGTGATGAAGCAGCTGTCCTTAGCCATGGGCTTCCACACTGAGGAAGAGGATGCCACCAGGAAGGAGTTGGTGGACTTCCTGGAGATTTCCAGAATCTCCCCCAGAAATCACTCCTCCCATCTTGTTAGCCTTTAACAACGTAGCCACAGCAGCCTGGCACAGACTAGATATGGTGCCAGCCATGCCTTGCAGGGGGAACAAACATTATCATGCCCCTCAGGGGTTCCCCTGCTATGCTGTCCAGCCCAAGACAAATTCAGTGGTCTTCAAGGCAGCCCATGACGGATCTAAGGCACCTAAGCACCTTAGATCTTATCTGTGTCAGTCTTCACCATTCATCACTGTTGGGTATCTGGCCAGAGGTCAGGACCCGCTGGAGTTTTTTTTTTTTTTTAAGGTGGCGGAGCCGACGCACTGCATGGCACTCGTGGGTTGGCTGTTAGGCTGCGTCGACTCCGCCTGCCTGCCAGTTCTTCGTCTCCCGCCCTAGAGGTCGCCTTGTGGGAAGCTGTGAAGAAATCCTAGGCCTGCTCCACAGTCTTTTTTTCTAAATCCTTTCCTTCGGTCGAAGTCCATCGGTGGTCCTGCCGGTTCTGTTTCTGCCAACACTTGACGTCGCTTGGTAAGATCTTTCCTTATCTTTATATTTCTGCAATGTTGAGTCTGTTTTTGTTGGGGTTTTTTCTCCATAGGTCATGTCTCGGTTGGAGGGCAAGAAATCTTATAAGGCAGGTCGGCCCGCCCACTCTGACAGGCGCACTTAGGCAGTATCGTCACCGACCAGAGCGACGGTGTCTTTCGTGTCTTGACCCGCTTCACGACATGGATTCTTGCGACGTCTGTTTCTCCATGGACCAATGGGTCATCGAGCAACGCTTGTGGAAAGTGGGGCGAGCTCCGCCGACTTTCGGGGGTCGGGTGCGCACTCATCGGGCCAAGCCACGCTCTCTCAGCCTTTCCTCCAGGTCCCCTCCCGGTTCTATACAGACCGAGGAGGAGGGAGCCTCGGCTACTAGTAGCCTAGCTGCTGCCAAGGCTTCTTCCACGGCGCAGGAGGCCCATCCCAGCAGTCGCCCCTTTCGGGGGTGAAGGCTTCCCCGGTATCAGACCTGTGGTTCACAAGGACCGGGTCAACGCCGTCCTCGACGCCATCGATCGGCGCCATTGTGGGCCTCGGCACCGTGGGCCCTGACGGAGTCATCGTCAGCGCCGACTTGCTGCGCGGCACCGTTGCTTCTGTCGGAGCAGACACTGATAGCGGCACCGTGGGAGCTGCTACGGTGCCGTCTTTCTCCATGTCCCATCTCGGCGCCGTTGGGCCTTCGGATTCCTCTGTGCCATTGTCAGCGCCCGCCTGCCCTCGGGCGCTGTTCGTGGAGCCGGGCAGCGCCTGTGACTGGTCCCGGCTCTGGAGCTCCTGTTCGGCTGGAGCCGTGCCCCTGCAGATCTACTGTGGTGCTGCTGGGGCACCTGGTACCGACTCAGGCATGCTTTGGTTTCTGGGCCCTTTGTCAAAGATGGAAGTGGGAGCCCTTCTACAGTTTGGCACAGGGCCTCGGCCTCTACCTCCTCGGAGGCGGAGTCGAGCTCTGAGTCAGACAGACAGTCTGACCTTTTGGGGTTGGCTGTTGAGGTGGGCAACCCGGTAGTCTCCTCGACAAGCCGGAGTCAGCCCCCTTCTGAGGTGGGGTCAGTGGCTACCAAGACTGGGGTCAGGGGTGCTGACCAGCAGGCAGTGGTGCAGGCCACCATAGCTCTGCAGCCTGGTCTTGGTGGTTTCACTGATCCCTCAGTAGTGACACCCCCACCTGTGGTGTGCCTAGATCACCCAACTTTGGGGCCCATCAGAGCACCTACAGGAGGGGAGGATACTGTGCCTTGGATAGCTCCCCGGGTGCTGCCCAGAGATGCCAGCTACCTAGGCTGGCCCTCTCAGGAGGAGGGCTCTTCCGGACTCCGAGGGGTTGAGGCGTGGGGTCGGCACAGGGGCCTTTTTGGGGTCCACCCGGGCTCTGGGAGAAGCCGTAGTGCGGATCTCTGCTCTTCCTCCTCGGTCTCTTTGAGAGAGCCCCATTCTTTTGAGGTAGGGGACCTATACGGCCCCGGTCGCCTCACAGGGGAGATTCTTCCGGCGCAGCCAAGGCAGTACCGAAATGGTTGTTCAGCTGTCGGCTGTTGGGTCTTTCGGGGGAACCTTCCTCCGTGGGTGCTCCCAGTCCGCTCCTTAGCCCAGGCGGAGGTCAGCCGACATCTCTTCTCGGTTCTGTCCCCATCCCTTTGCCACATTCTCCTGCGCTCCCAGGCATCCTTGGTCCTAGCGGGCCTCTCTCCCGGGAGCAGTTCAGAGCGGTGGCTGCTCGGTTCCCTGCTTACGTTAGGGCGATGGACAGCCAGGTTTCTAGGGACATGGATATGTTGTTCATCCACACTGTCTGGCAGGTTCCTTGCCGCTTTAAATCTTGCCGGAAGGTCTTCAAGCTGGCTCCTCCCACCCACCCAGGTGATAAAACTCTCGTCTCCGCCCCATGACGCCAGATCTTCCTTATCGCTTGGAAGCTCAGGTTCCCTCCTTAGCGCTCTGCGTCTTAGACTGGATCCTAACTCTTCAGTTCGTCTGAAACTGGTTTTGAAGTTTTCTAAATTTCGGTCTTCATCATCCCTCGCGGCTGCGATGGACAAATCGATTCCTGACTTCGGAGGTGCCCTTGTGGGCAGAAAATGTCCAGGACGGATCCGCATTCCCGTGCATCTACTGCTAGGCCTAACCCGCGGGCCTGCGAGGTTGTGCGCTCTTTTCGGCCACCGTCCTGGAAGATCGCTGCCCGATTGAGCCTGGGCGCTAAGCGGCAAGCTACCGCGCGTAAAATCCAAAGAGGTTCATTGGGCGGTGTCTGCGGGCGGCTGACTCGCTGAGCAGCTTGAGCATAGATTGCCCTCGAGGAGGAGGCCGCCCAGGCCGCATCTTCCTCCTCGGCCGCAGCATTTATCCCGCTCTCTCTAAGTTCCTCGTACATGGCTTCGTTCAAGGAGCTTTGTCAGTCCCTTTCCACGAAGGAGAGGGGCCTTCGGGACATTCCTATCGGCCAAGAAGAAGGAGTCGAAGGTAAGTCCCTCCGTCGGCGGGTCGTGGGAGGGTCTCCTTCCCCGGACAGCCGACCGTCGACTTCGGTCGAAGTTGCAGCTCAGGCCGCTGGCTTCACGGTGTCCCCGTCAGGCCAGCCTGCCGAGACTCCAGTCGACGCAGTCGAGATTTTTCTCGACCCGTCGGACGGGCTGTCGACTGGTGAAGCCAACAACCCACCTTCACCGGTTCCCCGTCGGAGACCGAGGATCTGCCTGCGCCTTCAGGGCCGCAGTCCCCGGATAAAGTGCCCAAGCCGAGGGAAGAGCGGGTGTCCCCTGCCCCTTCCTAGACCCACCCTCGGTCTCCCCGAAGGTCTCGGTCTCGGACTTCATCTCGGTCAAGCCGTTCCCGCTGACATCGGCGGTCTCAGTCTCGAAGTAAGCGGCGACACCGTTCCTCCTCGTCCTCTTCCTTGAATGAGGAGAGGCTTCGACGTAAATTACATCGACGTTACGAGGAGCTTATGTGGCAGCAGTTACTGTTGTCCAGGACTAAACCTACTCCAGTTCAGCCCCCGGAACATCAAGTGGCTGTCGCCCGAACGACAGAAGCAACCGCTCGCCCCAGTCGAGATGCCCGTTCCGGGACTGGTTGTTCGGCCGGAACTGGCTGCTCCACCGATTGTGGTGGAACCTCCGCCTCCACAACCGAAGTCTGGTGCACCGACCAAGGATTCTCGGTCGGGTCACGGCCTGCCCCACAGGTTGTCGGTTACCCTCACTCCCGACCGTCCTCGGCAGGTGGAGGGTGGCTCAGGGCTGAGACAGCTCTTCGCAGACTCTTCAGAATCCAATGATGACTCCTCCCTGTTCTCCAGGCAGGTCGACCTGGAGTCCTCCGGGGGCCAGTCACTGGACGATAGCCCATCGTCCTTCTTGGGTCTGCTTCAGCTCATCTCGGAGTCCACCGGGATGCAGCTCGAGCTCGTGTCCAAACGGGCCAAGTATCCCCTGATGGAGATACTGGACCGAGGGGATTCCCCCACGGAGGCTTTTTCGGTGGCTGAGGCCATTGTTGGCCCAGCCTTGAGCTTTTGGCAGCGCCTGCTTCCTGTCCTGTGCCCTCGGCCAGGAAGTATGCGTCCCTACCGGCTCTTTGCCCAGTTTCTCGGAGCACCCCTCTGCCGAGGGGTTAGTCACCGACAGCGTCTTCCGGCGTTCTAGAAATGCTCGGGACGTGGATAAGCTCCCCCGACAGAGTCCAAAAAGCTGGACTTTGCCGGGCGCAAGGTGTACGCTGCGTCCTCCCTCGGCCTTCGACAGGCCAGCTCGGCCGTGCTGATGGCACACTTCTCCCATGCCCTCATGGGCTCCGTGGATGAGGTTGTCCCTCATCTCCCGGCCGACCTGCAGACTACGGTCCATCAGGTGCGGGACCAGGGTAGGGCGGTGGCAAAGCAGCAGCTTCAGAGTGCTCTGGACATAGGTGATTCCTGTGCCAGGTCAGTAGCGGCCGCGGTGGCCATGCGCCGCAGGGCGTGGCTGAGGATATCCACCTTCATGGTGGATACCCAACACAAGTTGGCGGACGTCCCCTTCTTGGGGACTGACCTCTTCAGCCCTGGAGTGGAGGGACACCTCCAGCGGATCGAAAAGTCCAATGCCACTCTGGACTCGGTCACCTCCGCCCAGAGGGACAAAGGCCGCCATCAACAACAGCATAAGTCCTTTCGTCCTTCGGCCCCTGCAGCACGACCGGCCCAACAGCACCAGCAACAGGGCCAGCAGGCTCGCGCTTGGCATCCCAAACCCAAGCCCGCGGCTTCCTCCAACAGGAAGCAAGGAGGTAAAGGCCCAGGAGGTCCCTCGGCGGTCCCTCTTCCAAGCCTGCCCAGTGACGGGTTGAGGTGCGCCCAGCCTTATCACTCCCCGGTTCCCCTGTGGGGACAGCTCGCCACTTCCTTTCCGCCTGGTCCGCTATCACCACGGACCGCTGGGTGTTGGAGGTGGTAGGAAAGGGCCTGCCTCTGGAGTTCGAGCAGATCCCACCCTTCGAGCCCGTCACCCTCGGGGCCATAGGGTCCCAGCCCACCGAGCCGATACTGCCCTGCTCCTCGAAAAAGAGGTGATCAGGAAGGTGGCAGATCCTCCTCCAGACCCAGGGTTTGTGTCCAGGTATTTCCTGGTACCAAAACGGATGGGGGGGCTGGTGCCCCATCCTCGACCTGAACAGGTTCCTAAAGTCTCGGACCTTCAGGATGGTCACTCTGGCTCAGATAATTCCATCTTTGGAACGAGGCGTGTGGTTCTGTTCCCTGGATCTCCAGGACGCGTTCTTTCACGTCCCGATCCGTCCGTCTCATTAGAGATTTCTCCGCTTCAGAGCGGAGGGATCCCTTTACGAGTTCCGGGCCATGCCCTTCAGCCTCTCTCTAGCTCCCAGGGTCTTCACCAAATGCATGGCAGTTGTGACAGCATTCCTGCGGCGCCGAAGGGTCCAGGTGTACCCCTACCTGGACGACTGGCTGATTGCAACCCCTCCAGAGCGGAGGTGGAGCGGTCCAGAGATCCGGCCCTCCAGGTTTGCTCTCAGATTGGCCTCCTCATCAACAAGGCCAAGTCGCAACTCGTGCCGAAGCTGGTGATACTCTTCATCGAGGCAGAGCTCGACTCTCTTCGAGCCAGAGCTCGGCTCCCAGCAGACAGGGCTGAGGTTCTTTCCTCCTTTGCCCAATCATTTCTGGTTGGGCAATCACGCCCTGCCCAGGACTTCCTGGGCCTCATGGCGGCCTGCACCAGCGTGGTCCGTTGGGCCCATTGGTACATGCGTCCCCTTCAATGGGGACTGGCCAGCCAGTGGTTACAACGCTGCGATCCGTTGGACCAGTCCGTGACAGTGACCTAGGAGATGTGGAACGCTCTCCAGTGGTGGACCGTTCTGGCACATCTGCAGGAGGGCATCCCGTTCGTCCGCCCCGAGCCGACGGTCTCTCTTATCGACCGATGCATCTCTGATGGGTTGGGGTGCCCATCTGGGGGAGCACAGAGCGCACGGCCTCTGGTCCCCTCAGGAGTCCTGATGCCATATCAACCTGCTGGAGCTCTGAGCAGTCTGCTTAGCTCTCACCGCCTTTGCTCCATTTCTACGGGGTCAAGTGGTTCAGGTCCAGACGGACAATACCACGACCATGTACTACCTGAACCGCCAGAGCGGGACACGCTCCATGCTGTTATGCAAGGAAGCTCTCCGCATTTGGTCCCTCATGCGCAGCCTGGAGGCGGATCTCCTAGCCATTCACGTGGCAGGAGCCTCCAACACCCTGGCCGATGCCCTAAGCCGGATGGGACTGCGTCTCACGAGTGGTCTCTCCTGCCGGAGGTAGTACAAGATCTCTTCTCCCACTGGGGCACGCCTCAGGTGGACCTGTTTGCCTCCAGGGAGAATGCGAAGCTGAGACTGTTCCATGCCCGGCCCCCTCAGCAGGGGGATGCCTTCTCGAGGCCATGGACCCCGGGCCTCTTCTACGCCTTTCCCCCATTTCCCTTGATCCACAAGGTGCTTCTCAAGGCGAGGAGGGACAAGGCGCAGGTGATTCTGGTAGCCCCAGACTGGCCCCGCCAGTTCTGGTATCCAGATCTCCTCAGTCTCAGCTCCAGGCTCCCGAGGCGGCTTCCAGCCCGCCCGGACCTGATCTCAGTCAACCAGGGGAAGGTATTCCATCCGGACCTTCAATCCCTGCACCTGACGGCCTGGTTCCTGAGCGGCTAGAGTTCCAGGCCTTAGGTCTTTCCGACGAGGTCCTCAACGTCGTTGAGGCGTCCCGTAAGGAGTCAACCAGGAAATGCTATGCCTTCAAATGGAAGAGATTCTCCATTTGGTGTCAGGGGAAGGGCTTGGACCCTTCCGCCTGTCCCTTGGCAAGCATTCTGGACTACCTGTGATCCCTTTCTCAGCAAGGGCTTCGGTCGACGACCCTTAAGGTGCACCTGGCAGCCATCTCTGCTTACCGGGCGCGGGCCAGGAAGCAGTCGGTGGCGCAGGAGAAGGTGGTCTGGCGCTTTTTCAAAGGCCTTGATCACATTTCCCCTCCAGTGCGAGAACCTCCACCTCCGTGGGATCTACTGCTGGTATTGGCCTAGCTCATGGGCAAGCCATTCGAACCGATGCACAGGTGCGATATTTCCACCTGTCATGGAAGACCGCCTTCTTGGTGGCTATCACGTCAGCCAGAAGGATGGGAGAGCTCCAGGCACTTTCCATCGAGTCTCCTTATCTGGTCTTCCACAGGGACAAGGTTGTCCTGCCCCACCGAAGTTCCTTCCGTAGGTGGTGTCGAGTTTCACCTTAACCAGGTGTTGACTCTGCCGGTGTTCTACCCCAATCACACCTCGGAGGCCGAATATAGGCTCCATACTTTGGACCCTAGAAGGGCGCTCGCTTATTATAAGGAGCGGACGGCTGAAGTTCAGGGAGAGGTTCGCCAGCTGTTCGTCACCTACGCTGAAACCGCACCTGTCAGACCTGCAGACAAGCGGACGATAAGCAGGTGGGTCACCTCCTGCATAGATCTCTGCTATAGGTTGGCGGGCACGGAGCCTTCCAGAGGGATAAGAACTCATTCTACCCACCATACCACTGCATCGGTAGCTGCTTCCAGGGATGTCCCTATCCAGGTTATCTGCAGGGCTGCTACCTGGAAGTCGGCACATACCTTTATTACCCACTACCACATCAACCTTGAGTCACGCCGGGATGCTGGTTTTGGGGCCTCGGTTCTCCAGTCTCCATTCCCTAAGTAGGGGTGTGCCTTGCCTCCTCCTCCCGGAGAACTGCTAGGAGTCTGCCAGACAGTGTGGATGAACAACATATCCATGTCCTAGAAATACAGGTTGCTCACCTGTACAGGAGTTCTAGGAATGGTATATGTTCATCCACCACGACCCACCCGACCTCCCGGCTTGATGCACAACCTGGCTTCCAGCGGGCTAGATTCTGAGATTACAAGCGGAGTTTATTATTCTGGTGGTGAGGAGTTATGTGAGATTTTCCGCAAGATGCAGCTGTAGAACTCCGTTAGATAGTGTATGAACAACATACCATTCCTAGAACTCCTGTTACAGGTGAGTAACCCGTATTTCTAGGGACATGGATATGTTGTTCATCCACACCGTCTGGCAGGTATCCTTGCCACTTTAAATCTTGCCGAAGGTCTTCAGGCTGACTCTCCCACCCACCCGGTGGTAAACTCCCACCCGCCTCCCATGACGCCAGATCTTCCTTACCGCTGGAAGCTCAGGTTCCCTCCTAACGCCCGCGATAAGACTGGTTCCTAATTCTGTTTTGCTAATTTAAAAGTTTTGCACTTCCAGACTTCGGGCTCTCATCCTCGTGGTCATGTAGGATAAATCGACTCTTGTTCGGAGATGCCCTTGTGGGCAGAAGATGTCTCGGACAGATCCGTGACCCATGTATGTCTACTGTTTAGGCCTTGAGCACCGACCCGGCAGGCTTCATGGTAATTGTGCTCTCTCTTCTCAGCCCACGCCCTCGAGTACACCTGCTGCCTGCTTACAACTGGGGCGCCCCTGAAACGCTTTCTCCGTAAAGTCAAATGAGGCCCGGGCGGCGGGTCTTGCGGATCAGCTAGAGCAGATGATCGCCTCGAAGAGGAGGCGCTGCGGCTGTATCTTTCCTGCCGCTGCATTTATCCCGCCTCCTGGATTCCTCTTATACAGCTTTTAAGGAGCTTTGTCTGTCCCTTTCACTAAGGGAGAGGGACTAACGCCTGCTGACCTTCTTCTCGGTCCAAAAGAAAGACAAGGGTAAGTCCCTCCATCGACGCTCCTGGGAGCGGAAAGGTCCCTCTCCCGAAGTTGTCGGCCATCGACTTCGGGTCGATCATTCGCTTCGCCACTGGTCTCATCGATGTCTCCGCCAGGCCAGTTGGACCGAGACTCCAGTCGACGCAGTCGAGATTTTTCTCGAATTCGCTGGACGGGTTGAGTTGCTAGGTGTCAGGAACTTTCTCCCCAGTTCCCCGTGGGAGTTGAGGATCCGTGGCTTCTGCAGTGCCTCCGTTCCGGAGCCTCGGTGAACCTCCGAGCCGGTGGGAGAGCCGGGTTTCCGCCCCTCCCCACACCGCCTCGAAAAGCCGAAGCTTTCTGTCTTCGACTTTCGGGTCCAGCCGATCTCGGCCACAGGCGGTCTCGGCACCACGGTCAGCTGGCGGCGCTGCCGTCCTCGGGATTTAGTAGGTAAGCGACGGTTACGCCGATGGTACGAGGACCTTATGTGCAACAGTTTCTTCTGATCTGGAACAAGCTGACACCGCCGCCTTCGGCATTAAGTGGTTGTCACTCGAGCGTCCAACCCTCGACTTACCTCTGTAGGGAGCCTGTTCCCAGGCCAGTTGTTCGCCATAACCAGCTGCTCCACCGATTCCGTGGAACCTCCGCCTCCACAGTCAAGTATATTTGGGGCTCCACCAAGAACTCTCGGTCAGCTCAGGGACTGCCCATAGGCTGTCTGTTCCCCTACTCCCCGATCGACCTCGGCAGGTGGAGGTGGCCCAGTTCGAGGCAGTTTTTCGGACTCTTCAGAGTCCGACGACGATTCCTCCTTTCTCCAGGCGAGTAGACTTGGAGTCCTCTGGAGGTCAGTCGATGGACGATTAGCCCTTCGTCTCTATCTGGGATTGCTTGGCTCATCTCGAATCCACCGGGATGAAGCCTCGAACCTGTGTCTGACATGCCAGGTATCCTCACGGAGATACTGGACGAGGACTCCCCACGGAGGCTTTTCCGTGGCCGAGGCTAGCTGGGCCCGCCTTGGAGCTTTGGCAGCGCCTGCTTCCTGTCCTGCGCCCGGCCAGGATGTCCAGGAAGTATGTGGTCCCACCTGTTCCTTGTCCTGTTTTTCGAACACCCTCAGCCGAGGGGCTAGTTACCGACAGCTCGCCTGGCAACGCTAGGGACTTGGACAAACCTCCCGACAAGGAGTCCAAGAAATTGACTATGCCAGGCGCAGTTCACGCCAGCCCTCCTCGGCCTTCACAGGCCAGTTCGCCGCACTCATGGCACATTTCTCTCATGCCCTGTTGGCTCCCTGGACGAGGTAGTTCCTCATCTTCCATGGACCTGCAGACCACGGTTAGGCAGGTGTGGGACCAGGGCAGTGGCCAAACAGCAGCTTCAGACTGCTGTGGACATTGGAGACTCATGTGCCAGGTCAGTAGCAGCCGTAGTGGCTATGCGCCGTGGCATGGCTGAGGATATCCACCTTCACTCGGATGCCCAGCAAAGTTGGCGGATGTCCCTTCCTGGGGACCGACCTCTTCCCCTGGGGTGAAGGTCACCTGCAGAGGATTGAGAAGTCCAATGCTACCTTGACTCGGTCTCATCTCGAGACAGAAGGACAAAGGTCCAGACCACAGCCTAAGCTCCTTTCGGGTCTTCTCTGCGCCTGCTGCAATATCCGGGCCCAGCAACGTTAGGGCCAGCAGGCTCGAGCTTGGCATCCCAAACCCAAGTTCTTGGCTTCCTCCTCCAGGAAGCAGGGAGGAAGGCCCTGAGGTCCTCGGCCGGTCCTTCCTCCAAGCCTGCCCAGTGACGGGTGGAGGGTGTCGCCCCCAACCCCGTCGCTTCACCCAGGCGCCGTGGGGGCAGTCAGCCACTTTCTTCTGCCTGGTCCGTTATCACCACAGACCCGTGGGTGTTGGAGGTGGTGGAAAGGTCGCCTCTGGAGTTCGAGCAGGCCCCACCCTTCAGAGCCGCCGCACTCGGGTCTGAGCCTCGCTGTCGGCTCACCGAGCCGACATCGCTCTCCTCCCCGAGAAGGAGGTGATCAGAGGTGGCGCACCCTCCCTCAGACCCGGGGTTCGTGTCCAGGTACTTCCTGGTTCAGCTGATGGGGGCTAGCGCATTCTACCTACGCCTACTCTAAATATGTCTATGGTTGCTCGAACCTTCCGGATGGTCACTCTGGCTCAGATAATACCATCCTTGGAACACGGGTGGTTCTGCTTCTGGACCTGCAGGACGCGTTTTCACCCTATCCGTCAGTCACATCAGAGTTCCTCTCGCCGGAGGGATCCTTTCGAGTTCCAAGCCTGCCCTTCGGCTTATCTCAGCTCCCAGGATCTTCACCAAATGCATGGCAGTGGTGACAGCATTCCATGTGTGCCGAGTCCGGGTTTACCTTACCTGGATGATTGGCTGATAGCAGCCCTCCAGAACAGGAGGTGGAGCAGTCCAGAGGTCTGGCCTCCAGGTTAGCTCTCAGGTCGCCTCCTCATCAGCGAGCCAAGTCGAACTCCGAGCCAAAGCAGGTGATTCTTTTCATTGGGGCAGAGCTGCTCCCGTGGACAGGGCCGAGGTTCTTCCTCCTTTGCCCAATCATTTCTGGTTTAGACATGCTTCTGGACTTCCTCGCCTCCTGGGTCTCATGGCGGCCTGTACCAGCGTGGTCCGTTGGGCCTGCTGGAACATGCGCCCTTCAGTGGGGGCTGGCCAGCCAGTGGTCCCAACGCCGCATCCATTGGACCAGCTAGTGACGGTGACCCAGGGATGTGGAACGCTGTCCAGTGGTGGACCTGCTCCAGTTCATCTGCAGGAGGCCATCCTGTTTGTCCGCCCCGAGCCGACGGTCTCTCTATCGACCGATGCCTCTCTGATGGGTTGGGGTGCCCATCTGGGGGAATACCAAGTGCACGGCCTCTGGTCCCCGCGGGAGTCCCGATGCCACATCAACCTGCTGGAGCTCTGAGCGGTCCACCTAGCTCTCACCGCCTTTGCTTCGTTTCTTCGGGGTCAAGTGGTCCGGGTCCAGACGGACAATACCACAACCATGTACTATCTAAACCGCCAGGGCGGGACGCGCTCCATGCTTCTATGCAAGGAAGCGCTCCGCATCTGGTCACTCGTGCGCAGCCTGGAGGCGGATCTCCTAGCCATTCATGTGGCAGGATCCTCCAACACCCTGGCCGATGCCCTAAGCCGGATAGGGGCTAGCTCCACGAGTGGTCTCTCTGCCGGAGGTAGTACAAGATCTATTCTCCATTGGGGCACACCTCAGGTGGACCTGTTTGCCTCCAGGGAGAATGCTGCTGAGGCTGTTCCATGCCCGCCCCTCAGCAGGGTTCGCTGCAGGGGATGCCTTCGAGGCCGTGACCCTGGCTCTTCTACGCCTTTCCCCATTCCCCTTGATGCCAAGGTGCTCTCAAAGCAAGGAGGGACAAGCAGTGATTCTGATAGCCCTGGACTGGCCCCGCCAGTACTGGTACCCAGATCTCCTCAGCCTCAGCTCCAGGCTCCCGAGGCAGCTTCCAGCTCGCCCGGACCTGCTCTCAGTCAATCAGGGGAAGGTATTCCATCCGGACCTTCAATCCCTGCACCTGACGGCCTGGTTCCTGAGCGGCTAGAGTTCCAGGCCTTGGGTCTTTCCGACGAGGTCCTTAACGTATTTGAGGCGTCCCGTAAGGAGTCGACCAGAAAATGCTACACCTTCAAATGGAAGAGATTTTCCATTTGGTACCAGGGTAAGGGCCTGGACCCTTCCTCCTGTTCCTTGGCGAGCATATTGGACTACCTTTGGTCCCTTTCTCAGCAAGGGCTTAGGTCGACTACCATAAGGTGCACCCTGGCAGCCAGCTCTGCTTGCAGGCTGGGCCGAAGCAGTCGATGGCATAAGGAGAAGGTGGTCTGGCGCTTTTCAAGGCCTCGATCACATTTCCTCCGTGCGAGAACCTCCACCTCCGTGATCTACTGCTGGTACTGGCAAAGCTCATGGGCAAGCCATTCAAACCAATGCACAGGTGTGAACTCTCTCACCTGTCATGGAAGACCGCCTTCTTGGTGGCTATCACATCAGCCGGAAGGATGAGCGAGCTCCAGGCGCTCTGCATCGAGTCTCCTTACCTGGTCTTCCACAGGGACAAGGTTGTCCTGCGCCCCCACCCGAAATTCCTTCCGAAGGTGGTGTTGGAGTTTCACCTTAACCAGGTGTTGACTCTTCCGGTGTTCTACCCCAATCACACCTCGGAGGCCGAATATAGGCTCCATACTCTGGACCCTAGAAGGGCTGCTTACTATAAGGAGCGCACGGCTGAAATTCGGGGAGAGGTTCGCCAGCTGTTTGTCACCTACGCTGAAGCCGCACCTGGCAGACCTGCAGCCAAGTGGATGATAAGCAGGTGGGTCACCTCCTGCATAGATCTCTGCTATAAGTTGGCGGACATGGAGCCTCCCAGAGGGATAAGAGCTCATTCTACCTGCCATACTGCTGCATCGGTGGCTGCTTCCAGGGACGTCCCTATCCAGGAAATCTGCAGGGCTGCTACCTGGAAGTCAGCACACACCTTCATCACCCATTATCACATCGACCTTGAGTCACGCCGGGATGCTGGTTTTGGGGCCTCGGTTCTCCAGTCTCTATTCCCAAGTAGGTGTGCGCCTGCCTCCTCCGGAGAACTGCTAGAGTCTGCCAGACCGTGAATGAACAACAATATCCATGTCCCTAGAATACAGGTTACTCACCTGTAACTAGGAGTTCTAGGAATGGTATATGTTGTTCATCCACACGACCCACCCGACTTCCCCGGCTTCGACGCACAACCTGAGCTTCCAGTGAGCCAGATCTGGCGTCATGGGGCGGAGCCGAGAGTTTTACCACCCGGGTGGGTGGGAGGAGCCAGCTTGAAGACCTTCCGGCAAGATTTAAAGCGGCAAGGATACCTGCCAGACAGTGTGGATGAACAACATATACCATTCCTAGAACTCCTGTTACAGGTGAGTAACCTGTATTTTTCAACCTCCCCCCGTGCAGCCACCCACTGAACAGTCTTTGACCTCCAGCTCTTCATCCCCCTCTTCTGGGGGAGAGGAACCTTCTGTCCACATCTCTCCAGCTGCAGATCTCACTGAGTATCAGTGCTTCCTCGTGAGAATGTTGGAGGACTTGCACCTCACTCCTACCACTATCAGCAATCCTGAGGACTCGGCGCACGCCTTTCTAGGCGATTTTGGCGAGGCCACCCTTGTGGTGCCGCCCTGGCCTGGTCCCTTTCGGGAGGCGTCGTTGCGTTCCTGGCAGAGGCCCTTCTCTGGATTTCCTGCCCCAAAGGATCTCAGCCAGAGGTACTGCACACCCCCGATTCTCCAGGTTCCATGCCTCATCCACAGTCGGGATTGACGCAGTTGGATACTCCTGATGGGCTTTGCGCCCTTCACTGTGACCTGCCCCCAGATCAAGACTCCTCGGATTTTGACTTCTGAGGTAGGAGGACTTTCTACTCGGCACGGTTATTGCTTTCCATTTCTGCACATCAAGCCCACTATGCAGCCTATGACAGGTTCTTGTGGTCCAGGCTGGGTCAGCTCCTAGCCTCATTGCCTGAAACGGAGCAAGTCAGACAGCGATTGCACTCTCTGCACGTGGCCTAAAGCTAGCAAGGCACCAAGCTAGGGTATCGTATGGTGCCAACGAGGTAGCTACCAGGGTCATGGGGACAGCGATCTGCACTAGGCGGATGGCATGGCTGCGTCTTTCGCGGTTGTCACCCTTAGCCCGGCGTAGGGTGATTAACTCCGCTCACCAGAGAACCTATCTCTTCTCCCATAGAGCGAGATGGTGCTTGTCGGGGCAACTTCCTTCCCCCTCCGGGGGGAACCCGTCTCACTCTCCCCACTCTCGGGCCTCTCCAGGCCCTGAAGGTTCTCCCTCTTAGTGTGTCACCCACTGAGAGTTAACGTACTTTGTCCCTTAGGGTGTAAAAGAAACCCCCTTTGGTGGGGCTCGGTACTTACCCAACAGTGATGAATGGTGAAGATTGACACAGATAAGATATGAAAATGATGTACCTACAGTAATTATGATCTTTCTGTGTATCATACCATTCATCCATCCCTCCATCCCCTGGGACCTCAGTCTCTGGGTCCCCTCCCTCTCTGTGCCCATCCTTCCCCTCTCCTTTTTGGGAGTTGGGTAAAACAAGGGGCACATAGGGGATAATATTCCAGGAGAGTGGACGGCGGGGGCACTCCTTCTCCAGTGCTTTGGCTGCACCCCATGGGGTGGGAGTTGACAGTTGCCCTCCTTTCTCTCCTCCCCCGTTCCCGTCCAACCTATTTCTCCTTGTTTATATATTAAAAAAAATTCCCTTTTTCACCAATAATCTTTCCTTGAGAGAGTGTTAATTCTCTGTACCCTGTCCTTCCAGAATAGCAGACTCTGCTTATCTGGAATGTTTGCCAGCTATTCCGTGCCTTGAATTCTGGCAGAAAGTCTTTGCTACTCCTTGCAGTTCCTGTACAATCTGGAGACAGACCAGGGTCGGGATGTGTTAACCTTCTCCCCTCTCTTCCTAAATTCTTTACCCACCCTACCTCCCTCTTCCTTTTCCAGAGATTGGGGCCCCTACCAATCCCTTTGGTTTCCGACTCTTCACCCTTTCTGTCCTCTCAGTCGTTATTTCTCCTTTTGGTTCATATATCTTTTCCTTTTTCTGTCCCTTGGACTTCCTTGTCCCACCCTCCACTTCCTTCCTCTTACCTCTCCAGCAACTCAGAAGTGGCAGGCAGGCGGAGTCGACGCAGCCTAATGGCCAACCCGCGATCGCCACGCAGTGCGTCAGCCTCGAGGGGGGCACTGATGGTGCGTCTGCTCCACCTACCTAAAAAAAAAAAAAAGCTGCGCGGGGTCCTGACCTCCGGCCAGATACCCAACAGCGATGAATGGTGAAGATACACAGAAAGATCATAATTACGGTAGGTACGTAATTTTCATTTCCCTTCCCCCAGAGTCGCACATAATCGACCTCTTGGGTAAAAGGGTATATGCTTTCTCTACTCTAGGTTTGAGGATTGCAAACTACCTGTCACACATGGTAAGGTACCAAATGCAAATTTGAAGAAGGTTAAGACTGCCGCCTAGGCCCTTCCAGATGGCACTCAAAAGCAGGAGCTGCTTCAGTGCCTTCAAGCTGCTGAGGATGTTAGTATCTCCTCAGATTTCTGTATGATAAGGGTGACACCATTGCCAAGGCAGGAGCCACAAGCATATTCCTACATAGACACTCCTGCCTGAGAGTATCCAGTTTTGCAGCTGATGTGCAGCAAAAGTGCTTAATGCACCCTTTAATGGCACCAAGCTGTTTGTCCTGATGTCCAGGACATTAATGATCTGCAACACTCTGGCAGGGCCCTCAAGTGTGTCCACTCCCTCTACCACACCCAACCAAGGGGTAGAGGCACCTCCTTCACATAGCGAACAATAGGCCCTGTTCAGCTCCCGGCCTCAAGGAAGCGATAGCCCAGGTTGCTTTGCCGCCCTCATCAGTGCCAGAGCGGCAGACAGGCGCCCAGTGGTGAAGGGCCAGCCTGTGGCTGGCTCCACCTCTGCTTGTTTATGGAATACAGTATACGGAGGTCCGTAACCAGGGCATGTATCTCAGAGACCCTGCGGGCTGAGGTAATAGCCACCAGGAAAGGCAGTCTTCCAGGTAAAAATTTTAGCTCACAGGTAGCTAAGGGTTCGAAGGCTTCCGGTGAGCATGTCCAGCACCAGGTTAATGTCCCAGGCTGCAACTGGAGGCTTAACAGGGGTCTGGTATGGAGAATCCTTAAGAAATCTCTTCACCATAGGTAACTGAGCCAGAGTTAAGGAAGAAACCGGCTCATGGAGCTGAGATGGCACTAAGGTGAACTTTAACTGTGGAGTACTGAAGACCTAAGTTTGATAGGTCCAAAGATACTCCAGAACCTTGCCAGGAGGACAGGAAAAGGGATTCAAGAGGATTTGCACACCAGAGAAAGCGTTTCCATTTGGAGCGTACGTTTTTAGGTGGCTGGCTTCGAGCAGCCAGAAGGATGTCTGAGACTCTCGAGAGGCGTTGAACCGATTCACTTCTATCTCTTCAGGAGCCAAGCATGAAGGTGAAGTGATTTCAGGTTGGGATGGACCAACGAACCCTGAGTCAAAAGACTGATTTGCAAAGGAAGTGGTCTCGGAGGCTGCCAACATACTGTTGAGTAGAGGAAACCATAGTTGCGAGGCCAGGAAGGAGCAATGAGAATCATCTTGGTCCCTGGGACTCGAACTTGAGAGTACTCTCTGGATTAGAGAGCGGTGGAAAGGCGTAAAAGCGTTTTGTCCACACGAGCCTGAACGCATCCTGACAGAAAATGCCAGGCCCTGGATTTCTGGAGCAGAAGAGAGGCAGTTTTGCGTTGAGTGGGGATGCAAAAAGGTCCAGGTCTGGAGTCCCCCACTCTTTGAACAGGGACCGAGCTACGGCTGGATCGAGAGACCACTCGTGAGGGTCTGCCTCCGTTCTGCTGAGGTGATCTGCTAGATGCGTTTTGTATACCTGGCAGATAAACCGCTTGAATCAGAGACTTGTGCTCCAAGCACCACTCCCACCCTCATTGCTTCCCTGCAAAGGGATAAGAATGAGCACCGCCTTGCTTGTTGATGTAATACATCACTGCTTTGTTGTCCGTTTGAAGGAGAATGTTCTTGTGACAAAGGACATCCTTCAGAGCTCGGATTGCATAGAGGACGCTCTCATCTCCAGGACATTTATGTGGAGATGAGTTTGAACTGAGTCCATACACCTTGAGTGTGGAGGAGAGACAGTGAGCTCCCCATCCCATTAGCGATCGTCTGTGGTGATGGAGATCTGATGATCCGGGGAGCAAGGGAATCCTTCCAGGAGATTGCTCTCTTGAGACCACCAGGTGAGAGACCTTGAAGGGGCTCCGTCACCTTGATGGGATAAGACTGGGGTGAGAGGTCGAGGACCACTGAGTGGAAGCATCCATTGGGTGGTTCTCATGTGCAGTCGGGCCAGAGGGACAGTGAAGACCGAGGACGCCATGAGACCCAACATGCGTTGCATCGAGAGAGCTGTAACCGATTGGTTCTCCCTGATGTAACGAGCCATACGAAGGATGTCGAGTCTTCTGTCCTCTGGAAGGAAAGCCTTCGCTGAAGAGGTGTCTAGAAGCGTCCCTATGAAAAGGAGCCTCTGGGAGGGTTGCAGTTGAGATTTTTCAAATTCAGCAGAACTCCATGGACGTGAGAAGGCAGAAGTCGTTTGCACGGCTTCCAAAGTCCCTTGGCGGAAGGGCTTGCTAGAAGCCAATCGTCCAGGTAGGAAACACTGAGTCCGACTTTCCTGAGATGCCGAGAACTGCACAACACTTTGTAAAACTCATGGCGCCGAGGATAGCCACAAAGGCAGGACTCTGAACTGATAATGCTGACCCAAAGCTACAAACCTGAGGAACTTGCGGTGGGTCGGGTGGACGAGGATATGCTGGTAAGCATCCTGCATATCCAGAGAGGCCAGCCAGTCGTGCTGATGCAGCAAGGGTAACAGGGTACCTAGGGAAATCATCTTGAATTTCTCCCTGGGGAGGAATTTGTTTAACTTTCTGAGGTCTAGAATGGGGCGCATCCCCCCAGATTTCTTTGGAACCAGAAAGTAATGGGAGTAGAACCCTGTGTTTCGCAGATGCGGGGGCACCAGTTCTATTGCCCTGTTGTTCAGAAGGCCCTGGATCTCCGCGGTGAGGAGGTCTGACTGAGAGGCCGACAACCTGGGTTGTCGTCTGGGAGGACAATTCGGGGGGGTTTCCAAGAAATTGAGAGAATAACCCTCGCGAATTATCCGAAGGACCCATTTGTCTGAGTTATGGACTTCCACTGGTTGTAGAAGTACATCAGACGACCTCCCACCGGAGGAGAAAGTTCCACCTCGGGCAGAGTGGATGGAACTTGGGCCAGCGACTCATAAGGTAGCGCTGGGAGCTTTAGGTCCCTCGCTCTCTCGTCTTCTTTTGAGGTTGGGCAGGTTGGCTTTATGGAAGCTTCCTGCCTCTGCCTCGAAAGGACTGGCGACTATGAAACTGGCGTCTGTTCACATGCCCCGAGAGGACAGGCGGAGGTCTGGCCAACAATGGCCGATCTAGTCTTCTGAGTGGCCTCTAAGGCTTGCTCCACCTGAGGGCCAAAAAGAAAGGAGCCATCAAAGGCAGCGCCATCACCTGCTGCTGAGCATCATTCGTGAAGCCAGAAATGCGCAGCCAGGAATGGCGCGAGTACAAATCCCGCGCTGCTGAGGAGAAGCAGTGTCAGCGTCCATGGCGGCTTTGACCTGTTGGTTATTGGACTCAATACCTCTAATAACGGTCAGAAGAAGCTCTGACTTGGAATCCGAATCTGGAAGAGCTTCAACCATTCTTTTCATAGAGTGCCACAGGATATACTCATACTGAGAAAAATAGCCTTGATAACTGGCAATCGCATACTTAGAGTGGAGGCAGCAAAGACTCTCTTACCTAATGTATCAATCTTACGAGACTCTTTGTTAATAGGTCGAGCTGTAGTAGTTGAGGAAAAACGACCTTGTCATTCTCTGCCAGGACTACAATAGGATCATAAAGGCTTGGGATGCCAAAATGGGACGATCCTTGGGGCTGAATACTTCTTATCAATGGATTTAGCCACTGAGGAATAAGAGCAGGATTATTCCATACCATTTGAGACAGCGTCTCGAAGGAAAACTGGATCGGAGGAGTCAAATCCGTAGGGATCTCCGAGCATGAAGATACTGGAGTCTTAATATCTTCCCAGGATCGATGTCTGTAGTCTGGAGAGAAGAGTGGATCCCAGGTTCTTCAACAGAGACTTAAAGGACAGGTCCTCGACCACAGGCTCTGTAGCAAAGAAAGATCCTGTTTCCTCCACTTCATCACCCAACCGAAGGTCTGGGTCAGGCTCAACATCATCTCCTGATGGTCCAGAAAGGACTGTTTGGACAGGAAAGGAGTGAAAATTAGGAGAGGAGAAATAGCAGAAAAACAAGGAGAGTCCCCAAGGGCTGCGGAGCGAGCAGGCAAAAGCGGCTGAAAGGCACACGAGGCGCCTCGGCCCGAAGAGCCTGTGACCCCATAGCGCCCAAAGAGCGCATGGACGAAACGCGCAACACAGCGAGCCGCGCCCTGATAGCGCCCATAAGCAGCACGTGAGGCGGCTTATGCAACCCGCCCTATCACAGCAGCACCACCGCCGGCGCCCTGAGACCCAGCGGCGCAAAGACTACTGACTCCAGCAGCGCCCGACAAGCCAGCAGACCCTGCGAAGAAAGCGAAAAGCCCAGGAACCTGGAAAGCTAGAGAAGGAAAAACCAGGAGATAAGGGCATCGGTGGGGCCCTGCGCGCAACCATGTGAGGAAACACCTAAACGCGCGAAGTCGCTGGCACGAAGAAGCGCCGCGACTAGGAAGGAATCCAACCGCCCTACCTGATCGCCCGGAGGGCCGAGGGCTCGAGGGCAACCCGAGGCAGGCAGAAGAACCAACCTCGAGCCCATTGCTCCATAAGAGCGGCCCATGATGAAACTGCTCATCCGGAGTCCTACCTATAGGCGGGGAGGGACTCCGATGTCGAGGCAGCGATTACGGAAGTTGGCGACTCGAAGAAGGAAGACCGGCAACTAGCGCGATAACCCGGCGTCGTAGCCAGACGCTACCAGAGGGTGACCTCGAGTGATGCCTTCTCTTTTTTGACCTGTGGGCGAAGAAGAGCTCGAGGCCCGAAACCTTGATTGCCGAGAATCGACCGTTTATTTTTATGCGGCGGGGGCCGCCCATCCCCGGGCATCCCGGACTGACGTTAATGAACCCGCTGAGAGAAGGAGGCTGACGGACCCAGCCGGCTGACTGAACAGCTTTCATCTGAGAAGTCTCCCTACCGTCACCTGACCTGCTCATGAGTCGACTCAGTCCAGTGAGCGAGACTTCTTCAAGTAAAATTTAAATATTAGAAAATTTAACGAAAATAGAATAAAATTAAGCGATACTACTTATCGTGATAAGTTACAAAAACAAACTGAAAACTATGCACCTAGTTTGAAGTTTGACTCCAGGCGGCGAGCGTGGAATCACTGAAGCGCTTTTCGGCGGTGGGAAAAAAGAACTGAAGCTGTTTGGAGGTTCGTGGCCGAGATGGTCGTACGCTCGAGCTGCTCCATCGTACGCCGCTCTCGCCCGACCCTCCAGCAAAGATTGCTCCCGATGGGTCTTAGTGCCTCCGGCGCTAATCCCACTAGTGTGAATGAGTGGTGGAGACTTATGTCCAGGAAGATCACACTATTTTTAAGCGAAAAAAATGTTCCAGGACTAGAAGGCATGGGATGAAGTTGGAGGGATGACTATTCCGAGGAAACATGAGGAAGAATTTCTTCTCAGAACGGGTGGTGGACAAGTGGAACACCCTGCCAGAGGAAGTGGGGGCTGAAACAATCACAGGATTTAAGAATGCATGGGCTAGATATAAAGGAATTCTGGAGGTCAGTGGTAAGGGGCAACAGACTTCTAGGAAAACATAAAGTGAACTTACAAGCTCAAATGGGCAGACTGGGTGGGCCGTAGACCCTCATCTGCTGACACTGTCTATGTATCTCAGTAGTCGACAAGGCCAAAGGCCTTGACTCCGACTCCAGGGTCGCCTGTTGATGATCAACAGGACATGGTGGATTCTCCACTAGTCCTTCAGAAAGAGCCTTCCAACATAGCTCCAGCATGGTGGTGGGTGGGGAGAGAGATCCATACCTCAGCAGACTCTAAACAGCGGTAAGAAGACCTGGGGGGACGGTCCAACTTCCTGTCCAGTGACCTCCTGAACCCACACCTACCTCAAACGGATGGGATCTCCCGGCCCAGTTTCAGGCAACGATTCTGCAGTGTGCGACAGCTGAAAGCAAAGGCAGGCATCACAGGAGCCCATTTTGTGGCTGGGACTGAGACAGGAAAAGCTGACAGAATGCCTATTGTCTTTGCTAATTTTTTTTTTCACAGCAATGATGAAAATGAAAGGGACAGTTTTTTTTCTCGTTTTTTGACAACTTTGCTTTTTCTGTAAAATAATATAATGAGAAGGAAGACAAGTGAAGAAACAAACTTAGGTGATGTATTTCCTCCCTCAGTGTGCACTCAATAGGAAAAACAGAACTGAGGTCGGGGAGAGAACCAGCAATGGTTACTGACAGCTTGTGTGCATCACAATGCACTGTCAGACAGATGCCCTAGGTTAGTAGCCACTGCTGACTCTGGCCAAAAGATGTGCCCCTGCAAGGTCCTAGCACCTCTGGCTAAGACCCATGAGTGGGACTCTGCAGAACACGGAGTCAAGGAAGATCTTAAAAATGCACCTAAGAAAGAAAACTTTTAGCTACTAAAGGACCTGCAGTTGGAAAGTTGGGGGGAGGGGGCACAAAAGCAGAACAGTGCAAAGGGCAACATTTCAAAATAGTGAAAGTTCACCAAGGCATCATGCAGGCACATAACTGATGCAATTAGTGTGATATCATACAGCACATTCCTATTAGAACAGTGTCTGTTGCATACCAGTTCACTTGAATTACAAGTGTCTACTCCAACAGACGTGAATACTGAAGAAAACCTAGAGCAGCCATGTTTCATGAGATAGTTTTCCTTTAATTATTTCAAACCTAAGAAACACTTATGCAGACATGAAATGGGAATACAGTAATGGACATCATTTATTTACAATTTTTGACCAGTAAAAAATACTGAGCTATGACAGCTCATTTCCAGGTCCGTCCTTTGGGTGGGTTAACTGGACAGGTTTTATTGGCAGGGTGACTGTTGGTGAGGACACTTGGGAAAATTCTCCATCTCTTATTCTAAGGGATCTTTAGTTTCACCTGAATGGCACCAGAGATGACAGAAATGGATCTCTGTTCAAAGTCTCATCTGAAGGATGGCATCTTAACAGTGCAGCACCCCACAGTTTAGCACTACAGCATCAGTAATGGGCATTAGCCCAAGTTCTTGGTGTAGGACAGGAAATCATGATCATCTGCTTTTTCGACCCCATAGCCAAGCATGCAGCCTACTGAGCCCCTGACATCTTATGAGACAGAAAAAGGGAAATCTAAAATAAGGTAGCATAAAAAAAGGTATAATTCAAAACGTTCACATGTGCTGCTACTTTAAAGGTGCCAGATCAAAAACTACTACAACAATCATTTTTCAAACAATTTATCTGCATACCTGAGAATTTTCTTGACGTTTCTTGATTGCATGCTTGTAAAGTTTATGTAGCTTTCTAGCATCAAATTCTGTAAACTTAGATACAAAAATCCACAAGTTCCTAGGGGGACAAAAATGATCAAATTAAGCTCTTTTCTAATGGATGAGTCTTCAGTTCAGTATTAAACTGTTCCTTCCCACGCACTGATTTTGACCAAGCAATATGGTCTTACGGGGCGAAGGTATAACCAAAGAACAAACAAGGAGGTTTTTACTACATTTAGCACTGGCAAATGACGATACTAGAACCAAACTTTGCCTTAATATCTGTAGAGCCTTTTTCTTTTTATACAAATTTTAAAAACATTGATTTCGTTACAAAACCTCACGGTAACGCAGGTAATTATTTCCCATTTGGAAATGACTGTTGAACAAAATACTGAAGGCATTCTTTTTTTTGTATATAAACATTTTATTAAGAATTAATACATCAGAGCATAGAATAAAACAGATATGGTAGCTCAAATGTTTCATAACACCACCATCACAAACAATAATACAGGAAGTCAAAACTGCACACTTCAAAAACAGTATAGTGAAATTATTAAACTACTAATATTACAACACCTGTAATAGAACAATTGTAGAAAATAGAAAAACACATCTCTTTGGCTCTGTCCACACTGGAAATAAAAACTTGGTAATGGGTTTTAAACCGTTACCGCTTTTATCGTTTTTATCACGTTCATACCTAGTCAGAACCATGTTTTAACATGGATAGCGTACAGCCACATTCTCCATAAGGAAAGCAGGTTAAAACACGCACTGTGGGATGGCTGATTAGTGTATTGCAGGTGCCAGGAAAAACAGCAGTAGGAAACACGGATCGTATGCCCATACACACAGGTAACATAAAACATTTTCAAAACCGTGCTTTAACCCTGGGTCGTATCAGGGTTTAAACACGGTTTTGAAACACTGTTCAGTACCGTTACCAGTGTGGATGTGAACCATGTTTCCCGATTTTATAACATTACAGGTCGTCTGTAACGTTTTAAAATCTCCAGTGTGGACAGAGCCTTAGTACTGCATACCATCCTACATGTTTATTAACAAAGAGAAAGAACCATGGCAACACCTCCAAGACTCCAGAGCAGAAAAGAAATAAAATACATCTTTAGAGAAAAGCCTGCATAAACCAATAATGAATGCACTGATAATTTAATATCTTATCTCAATCTATTAACTAGAGTCAACCGCTTGGTATCTATGTCCTCACCAAATGGGAAAACCAAGGTGCCAAAGCCATCTGAAAGACTGAGTTTCCGTTCTCTCCACCATTCAAATAATTCATTTCCACCACTCCTTTAATAAAGGGCAGCCCTACAATATATGAAAAAGTGTCCCTGGCTCAACCGAGCATCTCCAACAAACAACAGAGGTGGCAAGGCCTATCAATACTATACGATCTGGGGTCCTATACCATCAGCTAAGAATTTTCTTTTGTATAAGTTGCAGCCTGGGATCATGTAAGGCCCAATGCACCTCTTTCCAGGTTCCTAACCAGTTATCCTCCAAAATGATAAACTACATCTCTGTTGGCCACTTAAGTCTATGGGACTCCCAGTTGGGCAGGTGGAGGTCCCGCACTAACTTATTGGCAACTGAGTCCATTTGTGTAAATATGTAATCAGGTCTGTTGAGACTGTTGTATAGTCTTTAATGAACCAATGCCGCAGCACATGACGTAATTGAAAATATCCCCAAAGATCTCGGGCGGGTAGAAGAAAGTCCTGTTGTGACTGACTGAAAGCTTTAAGAACTCCGTTTCTGGCTCCAGGAGATGATCTACTATTTGAATTCCACTGGACACCCAAGAGGGCCAACATATTTGATAACCTCCTACCTGGATCCTGGGGTTATACCATAAGGGCTCATAAGGCCTAAATGTTCCTATTACCATACGCATTTTTAAAAACCTTGACCAACACTGCCGGTGAACTTAATAGGTAAGGTAAACAAGGTACACCATATTTAGCACCCACCAAGTAAACTCGCCAAGGGCGTTTCCACAACTGCCACAGAGCCCCATCCTGGTTTAACTCTCTCCCTGTGCCCACCTCCAATGCCCCCACAATCTCCAACTTCAAAACTGCCCTTCGGAGCCAACTCTTTAACACACACAGCTGCTCCTGTCTCTAAATATGGCCTCGACCTCTCCTCACTTGACAACGCCCGCTGGGTGGCACTCCACCTCACCCCCCCACCCTCTCCCCCTGTGCACCATACCTCTGCTATAATCAGCCTGTGCCACCTGTATCAATATAAACACCACGAAATTGTAAATGTATGAAATCAATATGTGTAACGCTAATTTCAGCTACTTGTATCCTGTAACCTAAATTTGTAATGTTTGTCCTCAATGGGATGAGGTACCTTTGAAACTAGCCTCTGGCTCAAAGGTTGTAAACTGATTTACAATAAAAAATTTAAAAAATAATGAACATTCTATGTCCACCCAGATTGGTTCATGTCTGAAGGAAGAAGCTATCCACTGAACAGCATGCTTTAGACCTAATCCCATATGATAGGCCCAAGGCCATGGCAAATTCCACCCTCCCTGGGACCCTGGTGCTCTTAAACTTTGTTAGAAACCTGGAACTTTCCTTCTCATATAAAATTGGAAAATAATCTCTCTTATGCCATAAACTAAGAGGACAGACAAATTCCTTAAGCAATAAAATAATTCAGGAAACACCATCAACTTATAGCCACCACCCAAAGTCAGGTGTAATTTGGACCATCTATCAAAATCTAATTTTAAAGTAGCCACCACTGCTAATATATTTTGGGAGCACATATTAGACAGATTGCCGGAAATATGCATCCCTAAATATCTGATCCCTCCAGGTGACCATTTCAATGATTTAGCACCAATAGATGCCCAGGTGGGGTTACCATTATATAGGGGTAAAATCTCTGTTTTAGTCCAATTGACTTTTAAACCAGAAATGGTACTAAATAGGTCCAATACCTCCCATGCATTAAGAAGGGAAATATCCACTTTAGATAGCAACAAAAGCAAATGGTCTGCTTACAGCAGAGTGGAAAAGGACTGGGAACCTATCCCAATACCATGAATTGCTGGATGCTGCCCAAGAGACACATTTTAGGGCTCCACAGCAAGTAAGAATAATATAGAATGCAGGTTTTGAAACAAAAATGAAGGCATTCTGATGTTTAGTGGTGACAGGTGTCTCTCTGCCCATACAGATGTTGAAAAAATGCATCCGATCAGTTGATCTGGCCATCTCCGCTCTCAAGGTAGACTCTGATAAAGGAACCAGGTTTACAGGTAAGTTGATGAAAGAAGCACTTGAGCTCCTTGAAGATCACCAGAAATTCCACATACCCTACCAACCACAATCTTCAGGTCAAGTAGAAAGAGCCAACAGACGGATTAAGCAACTGCTTTCCAAATTCATTGAGGACAATCCCAAGACCTGGATTCTCTGTTGCCATTACTCCTTATGGCGATCAGGGGCACACCCTCAGCCACCACCCAGATGACATCATTTGAGGTGATGACTGGCAGGCAGATGAGATTACCTGAACACTTGTTGTTTGACCTGCATACCCCCACGGCAGACCGTGTGTCTGTAGACCAATATGTTGGAAAAACTCAGACAAGACCTCATACACACACACACTTGTATGCTGCCAACTGCATGGGCAAGGCCCAGCAACAATCCAAAATACAGTTCGACAAACACGCACAAGAAGTGGATTGGCAAATTGGAGATCAGGTAATGGTTCTCAGATTTGCACATCCCACACACTCCTTCTCCAACAAGTGGGAAGGCCCTATCCTACTGTTAACAAACTCAGTCCGACAGACTATCAGGTTAGACTCATGCACAATAACAAACTGACTGACAAATGGTTACATGCAAACCAGTTGAAACAGTATAAAGGAGTATAATTACTTTTCCTCACGCCATTGTGCAGAATAGTACTAACTTACTAATGTTTGGTTTTCCTTTTCAAATACTCTGACAAGATGGCTATCTTGTTCCACTTTCTCCTCATCTCAGGAGTTATCCCCTGCATCCAAGGCACGGTAAAGCACCTCCTTCCTCACCTTGATCCTCTACCCCAGAGGGAGTTTCTATCAATATACTCGACAATTTTATTACTGTCCAGGAAGGTTCTGATGCCTACCTCACTGCCTCATCGTTACTCCTAATAAATCTACTCTACAAATTGGTGGCAAACCATGTCACAAGGACAAATTCTCCTGTGGCCAAGCTTTCAAGGAACTTTCCATAGCTGGCCCAATGCAAAATGTACCCTAATGGTTTGCTGTCCTTGCTCCAGACTGCTCTAAGACATTCTGGTTTATACATATACTGCCTTAATTGATCCCTCATATTGTAATTCCTTGTCTATGAATGTCCAACACATACCCCGGTCTCTGTAGTGGTCTAACAGCCACTGCCTTACCTGGTACACTTATTAATAACTTACAGCATATTACCTGTTTTGTTTAATTTAACTTACTGGAATATGAAAGAATTTGGTATGTGTCATACTACTAACACTTCAATATTTTACAGTACTTTATTGCTTGATAGTTTAGCAGCTTTTCAGATTCATACTCAAGACCCTACTGCCGGGTACACACCACTGAGCATAAAAGCAATTTCAGGAGGAAACCCAATCCTGATGATCAAAGTCACAAAGCGTAATACCTGTAAGTTGACAGCTCTGATGTCACAGGTGCCACAGGCACCATCACAGGTCTTTTGGTACAATTATGTCTATTTGAATAAGGCTGACATTGCTGCTATCAAATCACATTCAGCAAAATTCCAAACTGGCTTGGTAAATGATATAATACCCCCATTATTGCATGGTGTGGATGGCCTTAGTCAGGAAGAAAGATACATTGTATACAACATGCATGACATTGCTAAGGCATTTACAGATTCTAAAGATAAGATTAACGCCCTCATTGCACAAAATAACAAAGAAGCAGATAGACAATACATTGCCCGGTGAGATACTGTGTTCAGCCTATGGCTCATACATTATCACTACCATCAATAATCTTTTCCGTGATCTAGAATCTGGAAGGATCCCGATATCATTCATGACAGACGCATTTCTAAATGGTACTGTCCACGGTGTAAAACTCCTAGCTGTATTGCAATCTGTATGCAACAAACTCTAACCATTCCACTTTCCACAGCTAGAAATTTGGGTTTTGTGACCAGGCACCCTAACACTGGTCCATGTTTTACTTCTAAGAAATGGTCCATTATGGATACAATGTGTGTTTCTTTTACCGTCTCCTTACCATGTTTTGATCCTACTACAGCTTTATTCGATAAACTTGCAACTGTTCACTCTATTGGGCACCGTGATGAAGATATCTACAAACACCACCTCGACTTGCCTCTCTACTGGTCTTCCATCCTATCCTGGACGCCTGGGCTCAAGACACAGATTGCTGTGCAAAGAAGGGATATATTTACTTGTGTCGATGTGATGTATTTGATGTTATTAAGCCTGTATGTGGTTATTCTCCCGACAGTATTGATTGGTCCTTTTCCATGGACGATGACATCAGCACCAATGGCACAGACTTTTCAGACTCAACACTGGCTCCAGACAAGCGTTACCCATCTTATCGACAGAAGGGTCATTGCCTGTCAACGTGGATTTCGAAGACAACTTACACCTGCCCGGTACAGCTGCAAAAATGGAGACTCCCCACCGTTAAAATGCAATATAATTCTGATGGGGTGTATTGTGTGGTCACAAATATAAAATCTTATGTTTACGGAATGCAGACATGTATTACAGACAGCCCCAACTTCTGCTTTGTCCCTCATCAGAAAGCAGTTATTGGACATACTGTTATAATCCCCATCCCTCTTATGGACACTGATATCACTGATGGTAACCCTGATTATCTGCTCACCCTGAGTATTTATCGTATTTTAATGTACACATAGACCCCCTTACATTGACATTAAAATCAGTTTTAGAGAGGAAAGATACTCCTCTCATCCACATCAGCAATAATATTACTAAAGCTAATGAAGCTGTCCTTGCACTTATTAATGATTGTGATATGAACAGTGCATTAACTAACACTTGGTTAGAAATTACATTTAAAGGTTTTGTTATTATACAAGCATTTTTGATATTTCCTATTATGCTTTGCTGCCTACGGCGCACACTGCGTTAATACCATGAGCAGCTGGAGTTCCTTTACAAGGCTTGTGCATTGGGTCTGTAGACGACCCCTGCTCTCTATTCATTTCCATATTTCTGCTGTGTTGCCTTGAGAGACAACAAAGGGGGAATGTTACACAAGGTCCCTGCACACTTATTGGTACCCCCAGAGGTACACCGTAGACAGCTAGCACTTAGGTATACGTTATACTAATATATAGGGCATAGGACATCTACAGTACAAGAGTAGATGTCAGGATATGTATGCACATTATTGTATACACTTTACTTTCTAATACACATATGTATTTCTTGCTTATAAGATGTTAGGACATCTGTGTCCTTGTAATGATTATGATATACAGTCGGCATTGCCACTTTTGGTGATTTGTACTACTACCCTGCTATATGTACAACTATGCTTCCTTTGTCTTTACAAAATGATGACTACTACAGAATTGTATAATGTTATCTTGGACTGTGGAGCCACCTCTAATTTAGCCAATAGGGCTCATCTCTGTAACTAGAAATGTTTCTATCCTATGGTAACCATAGTAATTGTCATAGGTATATAATGTAAGACATTACGTCTTCTACCTCGGAGACCCCAAGAAACACGGAGATTCCTCGAGGTATAGATGCAATTGAGAGGATACAGAGAAGGGTGGCAAGAAAAATAAGGGATGTCTAGAGCTTGCAATATGAAGACAGGTTGAAAAAATGTTATTTTTTTTTCCTTGGAGTATTGTAGATTAAGAGGAGACATGTGCCTGGTATATCGGGCTTTGTCTGATTATCAACTGTGGGAGTTACTGGGCCTTGATCTTAGAGATCAGATTTATAACACAAGATCCCACATGCTACAGCTAAAATGTGATAATTTAATAAGTTAACTAGAAAGCTTTGGTTTTCATTAAGGGTGGTGTAATTATGGAATAAACTACCTACTGATGTGGTAAGTTGCCAAACAATTCTAGCTTTTAAACACTCCCTTGACTCTTTACCTACTCAGTAAAAATATAACAGGATATTAGCTGATGACATGGTGAGCCAAATGGACTTTGGTCTTCAAAGTGCTCAGATCTACCTATGAAACCTACAGGGAACACTTAGCATTGGCTCCCTGATCATACTTGGTAAGAACTACTTATGGCAACTGTGATTTATCCTTTTGGTAGTAATAAACAAGTTTATTACTCTTATGCAACGTCTCTGTGATTCCTTGCATTCCCATTACTGCCAAGAACCTGAGAGTGAGGATAAGACCTCTGACAACATAAAAGCCTAAACAGTGGATTTATATGTCGGCATAGCCGGCCACGAACCCCAAAGTAAGGAGGACAGCCCATCTGGGATCGGGACTGCTGCCGGGGGAGAGGTCCCAATCACTGTCCTTTTGGGAATTTTGGCAGAGCTCACTGTTGGAGACTTGGTGATCTGGCCCAAGCCAGCAGACACACAGAGTGTTCATCAGTATGAGCAATCTTCTTTCTGCAGCAGCGGCAACAGAAGAGAGATGTTGACAGGATAACTCTTGACATAAAATAAAAAAGAATCTCTGGGTTTCTGTGCCCAAAGTGCATTATTTTGCACTTTTTCGCACTGAAACCCAACTGCCATACCCCTGACCACTCCTAAAGTTCTCTCAGGTCACTGCTCATCCTTTCCACCACCCTGGAGTGCCCACCCTATTGCAGAGTTTGGTGTCATCAACAAAAGAGACAGACCTTCCCTTCTAGCTCCTCTGCAATATCACTTTTTAAAGACATTAAAAGTACTGTTCCCAGCTCTGATCCCTGAAGCACCCTGCTGGTCACCCTCCTTTCCTTGAAGTGAACTCAGTTTATCACCACCCTCTGCCGCCTATCCCGAACTACTTGCCTACCCAGTTTACCACCTTTGGACCCACTCTAAGCCACCAGCTTACTAGTTACTAGTCTCCTACATGGAAGAGTGTCGAACACCTTACTGAAATCTAGGTAGACAAAGTCCACCGCTCCACCCTGATCTAGTTCCTTGGTCACCCTGTCAAAGAAATCTATTAGATTTGTTTGACGTGATCCACCCCACACCCCCAATTAATCCATGCTGCCTCAGGTCTTATAACCCACTGGATTCCACATGTTCTGCAATCCTTTCTTTCAGCAGCGATTTCATTCACTTTTTCACCACCGAAGTCAGGCTGACTGGCCTATAACTGCCAGTCTCTTCCCTGCTACCACTTTTGTGAAGTGGGACATCTGCCCTCTTCCTGTCTTTCGGGACCAATCCTATTTCCAATGAGCTGTTAGAGGTGCTGAAGGGATCATGGGGCTGGATCATGCACGAGAACCGGCCACAAACAAGACCTAGCATCGACGACCAAGCTGGCACCAGAGTGACCAACAACAGCACCACATCCAGTCCCATCCCTGCACAGCACAGGGGGGATGCCAATGGGACAGGAGTCAGCAGTATGGTCACCAGCAAGGACCCAGGGGCTGTTGCTGCAGCCAAATGTCTACCCAGCCCAACTGCTCTGCCTGTGGCTCCTGTCCCACTGGCCCTGAAGAGCCACTGACTGATCCGCTGCCAGAGGCACACGGGCCAGACACTGCACTCACTATTCCATAAAAGCTGCCCAATGGTGGAACTGCTCACCGGAGTCCCCACCTGTAGACAGAGGAGGTCTCAGGGCCTGAGACTCCAATTTCCTGAAATCAGAGGTCCTACAGTCCCTAGAGACAGGAGATCTTGTGGCAGACTTTGCAAAGGGCAATCTCAATTAGTGCAGTTTCTTCCACTTCCTGAGGGGAAAGGAAGAGGTCGAGGCTGAGTGGTACTGGGACCCCAGCTTGGACTGACTGGCTTCCTTTTGTGCTTCTGGAGGGCTGTCCTTCCTCCGGGCATGGGACTGCCCTGGTCAGAACCCTTCTCCTCTCAGATGGGGAAAGTGGACCAGACACGCCCCTGCTGCCAGAGCAGCTTGCCTCTACAGGCTCATCATCCTTCATGGCCTCTGACTGTTGATGTGAGGCTTTCTGACGAGCAGTTTTGAAAGCTTTGCACCAAAATAAATTTTCAGCCTAAAATATAACCAGGTGTGTGCATTGTTTTTCCTCAAAGAGACCACTGATGTGTGCACGGTAGGGTTGGAAAGAAACAGACGGAATATTACTTTTGTTCTAACTCCTGGCAGGTGACGTCACTGATGCACACTCAGCGGAGGGCAAAAGGAACTGAGGCAGTTGAGGGCTGGTGCGAGGTAAGCCTGTGCCTGCAAGTTCAGTCTTGTGGAGACCATGCATGCGTGCAGCTTACCTTGACACCAGCCCTCTGAATGGTTTTGGCTGGCTCCCCATGGGGTCCCTAGCATCTCCAGCTCAAACCCACTAGTGGGAATCAATGGTGAGGATTGATTCCTGGAAGATCTAGATGTTCCTGTTTGAGAAACACATTCTAGTCTGTTAAACAAAGATCAATACATACACATCACTCTAAATACAAGAAACAAGTACTCTAAAGGGGTTTGTGGTCCAACAGGAAAAATTGACTGTAGAAACAAGTATTCTTCTAATGGATTATAGCCAGTACAGTTTACGACAATCTCTGTGTGAGTAAAGGTGCCCTGGAACTTAGAATCTCTTTCAAAGATGTTTCACCCTACTGTGCTGATCTTTGAGTCTCGCACTATTTTATCATTAAACCTTTGAGCTGAAGAGGCAAGGAGTTCCAATACCCAATTTGAAAAATGTTCTAATTATAGTCATTACAAAAAAGCAGTTTTTAATAACACTGAACAAGCTACAACAATCATTAAAAGCTCAAGATGTAAAATATTAAGTGATTCTGAAGAACCAAATGACCTTATCCTACAAGGGACGTTTGACTGGTTGTTCTAATCCATCAAAAGAAAACTTGTTACTGCTCTGTGAGTTTTTACTTCTGACTGCACGAATCAGAATAGTGTGTGGTCACCCAGGTGGCAGTATTATGCTGCAGCAGGACTACGCTGCCTCCCTGGAGAATGTCCTCCGAGATGTTCACTCCTCCTCCTCCCTCTGGCTAGCCCCCAGTGACATAGACTTTGTCTCGAACCTGGGTCACCCATGTGGTGGCAGGGGAAAATGCTTTAATATATACAGAGAGGCTGGAGCAGACAGCAGTTGCCTTTTAGCTTGTCTCATTTTCTGTGTATAAGGACAAATAACTTTGCACAGGTCACACCTGTAGCACTCTGAATGCCCATCTGCCTTGGGTAAAGAGTGCACACATTTTTGGCACTTCTTGAAACCAGTGGGCACAGTTATGTTTTTAGACTTCTATTTTTGTTCTGAGCCAGCCAGGAGACCAGAAAAACACACCACAGTAAAGTTTCTGACCTCAGTCGCTAGAGAGACTGTAAAATTATATCAACTACTGTTGTCTTCCGACTAGTTTAATCTACTTGATCACAGTTGTTGTGGGCCAAAACCAGATAGAAAGTGCTTGAAAACAAGGAACCACTTTATCATTGATCACAGTCACCTAACAATTAACACTTGATCACAGACATTTTGCATCAAGAAAGCAGCATGACGTTCCAGGAAAAAGAAAGAACAAGAACTTTAAAATAATTTACACAAAGCAGAACCATCAAATCAGAACTGCAAGGCTGTTCAACTTAACTGTGAACTCCACCACAGTCACCATGACAAAAGCGTCTTTGTGGCCTAGGCCACGGTTCTCAGAACTGTTGGGAACCATGTAAAATACAGAAACAGATAAAATTGCACTGAAACACATATTAGAAGACAAATATGTATAACTAAATAATTTTAACTTTGTAAAACAATAAATCTTTAGGACTTCTCTGCTGAATTAGCTCCGTGCTCCATCTGAGGTGATCACTCTTTTTAAAAGGTAAAGTACAGTTACGTAAGAACTTACCGTAACAGCAGATCTTCAAGAACAGCTCTTGCAGCAGGTTACACCATTAGGACTGAAGCCGGCAGGCGCCCTGGACCCACAGAATTTTCTAGCTAGCAGTCTTCCGAAGCGGGGACAGATGTCGAAGTAGTACATAAGGAGGCCCCCATAACCTCAGTTCTCCCGCCGGAGACTCCCGGCCGCTAGATGACATCAGAAGAGGAGACCGAGGATCCGCCACCAGAGGGCAAAACCTAGTGAATAGGAATGTTCCATCAATAAGATGGGTGCTTGACTACGACCTACCTCCAACGGGGGACGGTGGGCGGGAAGGTACCTGCTGCAAGAGCTGTTCTCGAAGATCTACTGTTACGGTAAGTTCTTACGTAACTGTACTATCTTACTTCGAGATACAGCTCTTGCAGCAGGTTACACCAATAGGACTGATTTCCAAACAGTAGTGGCAATCATGTGCACCACTGGAGGAGGAAAGGTAAGGCCTCAGGAAACTCGAGCCTAGGACAGAAGTCCCTGAAGGACGGGCCAGACCGAACCTCGCCTTCACTGGCGAGATGTCCAGACTGTAATGCCTGATAAAGGTATGCACAGAGCTCCAAGTAGCTGCAGCGCAAATAGCTGAGGTGGAGACGTTCTTTAACGCCGCAAAAGTAGCAGCCACCCCTCTTGTGGAATGACCCTTGACCGTGCCCGGTAAGGGTTTATTGCGCTTATCATAACAGAAAGTGATGCACTGGATGAGCCACCTAGAGAGTGACTGCTTGGAGACAGGAGCGCCTTTCATCCTGTGAGCGAAGGAGACGAAAATGTTGGTCCGACTTTGGAGCTGTTTGGTTCTGGTCAGGTAGTATCTGAGGCATCTGTGCACGTCTAGGGTGTGCAGAAGGGCTTCTCCTCGATTAGAGTACCTTGAAAAATACACTGGTAGATCGATATCCTGATTAAGGGTGAGAGCTGAGACCACTTTAGGCAGAAACTTTGGGTTTGTCCTAAGGGATACACTGTCCTGGTGGAAAACCAAATAGGGCTCTTTGCACATAAGAGCATGCAATTCCAAAATCCTTCTGGCCGAAGTAACAGCAACTAAAAATAACGTTTTCCAAGAAAGAAAACGTAGCTCGCAATCCACGGCTGGTTCAAAGGGTGGCAGCGTGAGCTGCTCCAGGACAAAGGTAAGTCCCAAGGAGGACTGGATCTGATGGGAGGCTCAGGTGGAGGATGCCCTCAAGAAGGCACGAGTAGTGTCCAGCTGGGCCACCGTCCGATGGCCTATGGGGCATGGTAAGCAGAAATTCGCAAAGGTGCACTTTAATCGAGGAGTAAGCCAGTCCAGAGTGGAAGAGGGAAAGCAGGTAGTCCAGAACCAGCTTTTCTGGACAGTCTAATGGCGGAACACCACGCGCTTGAGCCCACAAACAGAATCTACGCCATTTCATGGCGTAAGTTGCGTCGGTAGCTGGTTTTCTGGCGGCAGGGAGTACGTCTGCCACTTCTTGCGAGACCCCGTATCGCATCAAGGCTATGTCTCTAGGAGCCAAGTGTGCAGGTTCAATAAGCGTAGGTCCGGATAGACCAATGAACCCGCCTCCTGACACAATAGATGGGAGCTGATTGGCAAAGGAACTGGAGGTTCCCGGGACAGCTGCTGTAAAAGGGGGAACCAAATTTGTCTGGGCCAGAAGGTGCGATCAGAATGAGAATCGCTTGCTCCTGCAAAGTTTTAATAGAACTCTCTGGATCAGCGGGAAAGGAGGAAAGGCATAGAGGAATCTGCCTGCCCAGGAGAGGGACAGCGTCTTGCCAGAAAACACCAGGCCCTGGATCTAGTGAGCAAAAACTGGGCAGTTTTAGTTGGATGGGGAGCGAAAAGGTCCAACTCTGGAGTACCCCATCTGTGAAACAGATCCTCTGCCACCTCCTGTAGGAGTTCCCATTCATGGACTCTGGCCTGAGAGCGGCTCAGGCTGTCTGCGATGGTGTTGTCCACTCCTAGAACGTGTACTGCAATTAGATTTGCGCCATGTTGCAATACCCGCTCCCACACTCTCATGGCTTCCCTGCAAAGCGGGTAGGAGTGAGTGCCTCGTTTGTTGAGGTAGTACATCACTGCGGTATTGTCTGTCTGAAGCAGAAATGACAAGTGTACCCAGTGGAATCTCCAACTGGAAGGCCTGCAGAGCATAAAGGACTGCCCTCATTTCCAAGATGTTGATGTGGAGGTGAGACTCCTGGGCTGTCCACAGGCCCTGAGACCGAACACTGTCTAGATGTGCTCCCCACCCTAGCCCTGAGGCATCTGTGGAGAGGGTCACAGTCGGGGAAGGCGCTGGGAAGGGAACCCCCGGAGAGAGGTTCCCTGGATTTAGCCACCATTGCCAATCTCGAATTATGGCTTTCGTGATCTGGATTGGATGCTGCAGATGGTCTTGCGTTTGGTCCCATTGCACCCGTAGCATCCACTGGGTTACCTGCATGTGGAGACGGGCTAGCGGGACTATCGCAATGGCCGCAGCCATGTGTCCGAGCAGGCGAAGGACCAGTCTGGCTGGGACGGTCTTCATCACCGACAGGTCCCTGATGAGGGATCTGATGTGTTCCACTCTGTCTGAGGGAAGAAAGGCTTTCCCCTCTGATGGTGTCCAGAACTGCTCCTATAAACTGCAGTTTCTGGGATGGCACCAGGAGTGACTTCTCATAGTTGATGAGAATACCCAGTGATTGAAAAAGGGACTGGGTGCAGTGAATAGCCATCATCAGGGTCTCCCTGGAGGGCGCCATGAGAAGCCAGTCGTCCAGGTATGGGAACACGTAGTGACCCTGTCTCCTCAGAGACGCTGCTATGACCGCCATGCACTTTGTGAATACGCGAGGTGCCGATGACAGTCCGAAGGGAAGAGCTCACAACTGATAATGGCGGCTCTGAAACTCCAAGTGCAGGAACCTCCGGTGCGCCTGAGCAATCGGAATACGCAAGTAGGCATCCTGCATGTCCAAAGACGCCAGAAAAGCGTCCTGCTTCAGCATGGGAATTAGGCCGGAAGGGTCACCATGCGGAAGCGTTGTAAACGACCGGAAGGTTGAGGTCGCTGAGGTCCAGTATTGGACAGAGGTCCCCTGTTTTCTTTGGAACCAGGAAGAAGTGAGAATAGTACCCTAGTCCTCTCTGGTTCTGTGGGACATGCTCTAAGGCTTCTTCTTCCAGAAGCACAAGCACTTCCTGCTGTATGAGCAGGGCCTGCTGACCCAAATATCGGGAAAGCAGGGGAGGTCTTGTAGGTGGACTGCCTACAAATTCTATATAATGGCCTTTTGACCAGCTGCAGAACCCACCTGTCGGTGGTGATTGATTGCCATCCTGGGAAGTGGCGTGCGATCGACCCCGACTTTCTTTCCGTTGATCCTGAGGAGGCGGGGCCAGGAAGGAGTCATGCTGTGTCAGCGTTTAATCCGGCAGGCTGGGCCGACTTTGAAAATCGTTGGCCTCTGCCTGGTGATGACTTGGCCTGGGCCTTGCAGGTGAAAGTGCCCCTCTGCTGCTGGCCGGAACGCTTGCTGTTGCCTTTGTAGCCAGCCACGGAAACGGCTCTGGTTCCTACGAAAGGAACTAGGCCGAGACCTGTACATAGCTTGTACAGATCGGACTGCCTTCCCTGCGTCCTGGAGCTTGGTGATTACTCTCTCGGAGGCTTCACCAAATAGGACCTCGCTGTTATAAGGGACGTCCAGGATGTTCTTCTGGACATCCGGGGTAAAGCCGGAGACACGGAGCCAAGAGTGTCTCCGAGACACATGCCTGAGGCTGCAGCTCTGGCTGAAGAGTCCGCAGCACTTGGGTCCCCACATCCGAACCCGTGCAGAGGAGGTTCAGGAGCTCCTCCTTGTGGTCGCCATCGGGCATCTTCTCGACCAGGTCCTGTCCCTACTCCCACAGTGCATTCTGGAACTGAACCATGTGGGTGAGGTAATTCAGTGACCTAATGGCGCAAGTCGCGACCGCGTACGTGCGCCTACCCAGGACATCCAATTGCTTGGATTCCTGGTCCGGTGGCTGTGTGCTCAAATGCTGAGGTCTCTGAGACCGGTCATGCGAAGCAGTGATGACCAGGGAGTCAGCCAGAGGATGGTTTGCCAGATACTGGTCCTCCCTAGGGGCCTTGTACAGGTGGTCAGCCTTCTTCGGCACCGCGGGAGTGAAGTGCGGACGTTTCCAGGCAGCCTTGGTGACGTCCGCAAAGGTATCCACCAAGGGCGGCACTACCACAGGCTTCGGGTCTTTCTGCCGAAGGTAGCGGGCAAGGAGTTGTCTCTTGGGGTCAAGCTCTTCAGCATCCCACCCATGTTCTCCTGGATGTGCCTCATGATCTCCACGAAAGAGGTCTCATCCGGAGGAGACCTGGAGTAGGTGGTGGGTCCGGAGAGGAATGCTGACAGAAGTTGATCTGAGACCTCTGAAGTGTCAGATCTGGAATCCTCCCCAGACGGAGTGTACCAGCGTCATCTGGGTCTCTTGGGGCTGGGTGACCCTGAGGGGGATCTAGAGGGAGGTCTTCTCCTTTCCGAAGATCTGCTCTGAGGAGGTGGTGTCTGCTCCTTGGGGGTTGGCGGTCGCCCTATGGGCCCCCTAGGTGGAGGAGGGGGCGTAGGCGGTGAAGGAGTGGGTGGAGGCATAGGCGGACGTGTGGTGACCACATCTTTTTTGATGGTGTCCCAACAGAAGGTAAAAAGTTCTTTTACCTCTGCCAGATTCATACCCGAAGATGGCCTGTCGCCGGGGTCGGGTCCCTGGGGGTCTCCCACTCCGGGAAAGGTTCCCATGGGAGCCCGGCGTCTCCGGTGTCGCCCGCCTGGTCCTCAGGCTGTGTTGCGTCCTCCTCAGATGATTCCTTCTGACCGGTGTCCGCCAGCGACGGTGGTGCGGTCCTCTTCTCGGGAGTAGCCGGCATTGGTCTCCTGGCCGACGTCTTGGCGAAACGCCTGGCTGTGGCAGCGGGTGTCTGGCGGCGCCGGTAGTGTTGGCCGTCGGGTGGGCCGGCGTTGGGTCCGACGTCCGTTTGAGGGACGTCAGGTCTTTGGTTTTGCGGGGAACCAGGTCCGAACCAAGTGGAGGCTGGGAGACTGACCTGGCGTCGGTGTCCCGCCGGCGGGAAGATTTATGGCGCTCCCTGGACTTCGACGAGGCCTTAGAAGGAGTGGAAGAGGCAGATGGCCTGGAAGTCTTCAGAGGCTGAAGAGAAGAGGAGCCGGGGAGGTTGCGACCGAGCCCTGGAGGGAGAGCCGTCCGATTTCGAGCTGGAGCTCCGGGAATCTGAGACCCTCGCAGGAGACCTGGATCTTTCCTTTTCCTGGTGCTTGTGGGTTTTACCCGAAGACTCCCCCTGGGAGGAAGGTTCCTTGTCCATAATTTTCAGTTTCTCCTCCAGGAAAAATGCTTGAAGGGCCTTCTGGCGGCGGATCCTGGTGTGACTGTTGAAGCCCTGGCAGAAGGAGCAGGCCTTGGTGTCGTGTTCCGGGCCTAGGCAGTGCATGCAGGCTGAATATGGATCCTTGAAGGGGATCTGTTTGATGCAGGCACACTTCGTATGGTGACCCTCTAAAGAAGTTGTTGGAGAGGACATCAGTTGATCAAAAGTCGAAAAGCAGACGAAAATTGTCATAGTTCTAATGGTCGTTGCACGCTAGAAAGGGAGACCGAAGGGCCGATACTGGCGATGTTGACGGCCGGAAAAGAACTGAGGATTATGGGGGTACCACCTCCTTATGTACTACTCCCCAACGTCGGGGACGGGACCAACGTCGGAGGCGGTCCCCGCTGAAGACTGCTAGCTAGACAATTTCCATGGGGTCCTGGCACCTGCCGGATTCAGTCCTAATGGTGTAACCTGCTGCAAGAGCTGTATCTCAAGTAAGATCTAAAGACTTAACCATGGAACACACAGGCACCATTTTTCACATGTTGATGATGCATCAGCTCGACTGGCTGTTCTAATTCAGGCGGTTAGAATTAAGACCATTTTTTTTTGTTTATGCAGACATTGGAATAACATACTTTCTCCACTGCTTGATCTGTTCAGGATTTGAGTACTCCTTCAGACACTCTGTGATGTGATCTCCAATCTTTATCAGGCACTGCCTTGTGTGCTCCAGCTGTTCTCTCTCAGAAAGACCTTTCTCTGGTCTGTCCAGCTGTTTCAAAGCAGCTTTGACTGGTCGCATTCTTTCTTTGCACTGACAAAAACAAAACAAAGCCAAACATTAGTGATGAGAAAGTAGTGCAGTGAGTAATACAATGGCCTTTCAATACTGGTGACGCATGTCTGAATCTTGGTCTCATGTGAAACGAGCTTGGTGGTCTCAGCTCAGTTCCTAAAAAATAGTAGCACATCACAATAACACAGCAAATAATGGAGCCCAAAGAGTCAGTCTCCACAGAGTTCTCCACTCTTTGGTCTTTGTGCTGGAGCCAGTAGGACCCATAAAAATAAGTTATGCATTTGCCATAACTGGTGATCTTTGAAAAATGAGTTATGTACTTACCATAAAGTACAGTTACATAAGAACTTATGTAACAGTAGATCTTTGAGAGGATCTTTTTCGGCAGGCCACACCAATAGGACTTAGCTGCCAGGCACAAGGATCACATTGAAACTTTCTAGCTAGCAGTCTACCAGAGGGGACCACACACCACTGATGTCACCCATCAACATCAGCCAACCCTAGAAGAGTGGGCAGCCCCCACACCCTCCTCAGTTCTCCCAACAAAGACCTAAAGCAGAACCTGCTAGGAGAACTGAGGAGTAAGCTGAGGTAACTGTTAGAAAGGAAAGGAAGCAGACGGTTCCCCTCCAAAGGGAGGGGAAGGCACAAAGAAAGAAAGACCGAGAAGGGGAAGGAGGGAGGGAAAACAGGACCTGCGGCAATAGATCTTCAGAAGCCAGGCATGGAGATGAAGGGCACACAGGCTGGGATGGACCAGGGACCCTGTGTCAGCTGGTATGTCCGAAGAGGCAGTTGCCTTGGAGGCACCACTGATAACTTGTTGATCAAGGGAAAACAGATCTGCTGAGGCCAGAATGGTGCAATGAGAATCATGGTGCCTCCATGCATTTCCAGACTGAGCAGGACCTTCTGAACTAAGGGAAGAGGAGAAAATGTGTACAGAAAACAATCTGTCCACAGCAGTCTGAATGCATCCAGACAGAAAACACCATGTTCTGGATTTCTGGAGCAGTACTTAGGCAATTTTGCATTGAGTGGGGGCCTTAAAAGGTCCAGGTTTGGGTACCCACTCATCGAGAAATGACTTCCGCGATGTCAGCACTAAGGATCACTCATGAGGATCTGCTTCCATTCTGCTGAGATGGTCCCCAGTTCGTTCTGAGTTCCTGGCAGATACACTGCTTGAATCGGAGCACTGTAATCGAGGCACCACTCCCATACCCTCATGTCCTCTCTGCAGAGAGGGTCAGAGTGCGCTCCTCCTTGCCTGTTGATGTAATACATCACTGTCTTGTTGTCCGTCTGAAGGACGATCACCTTGTGAGTGGTAACATCCTCTAGAGCTCGCAGGGCACAGAAGACTGCCTTCATTTCTAGAATGCTGCTGAAGAGGTGCAATTCCACCCGAGTCCAACCCCCCCCCCCCCGAGTGCGATGGTCTTGGCAGTGGGCTCCCCAGATGGTAAGAAGAGATGAATCTGTAGTGATGGTTTATCTGAGATTCTGTGGACAAAAGGGAGACCGTGACATAGTTTGTCCTTCTAGTGTCCACTCATGCCAGTGAGCTGGCACAGAGGCTCCGCCACTTTGATGGGGTAGGACTGAGATGGATGTGAGGGACCACTGTGTGCTGAGCATTCACTGAGTGGTTCTCATGAGGCACTGTGAAGACAGAAGAGGCCAGAGGTCCAACATCTGCTTCATGGAGGAAGCCTCTACAGGATTGCTTTTCCCTGATGAAGTGAGCCATCAGAAGAATGTCGCTTCTCCTGTCCTCCAGGAGAAAGGCCTCACCTCTGTGGTGTCTAAGAGGGCCCCTATGAAGAGGAGCTGCTGTGAAGGTTGAAGCTGCGATTTTTCCAAGTTTAGCAGCACTCCTATGGAAGTCAGAAACTGAGATGCTGTTGAGACTGCCATCTCTGTCTCTTCTATTGACCGGGCTTTGTAAAAGCCAGTCATTCAGGCAAGGAACTTACGGAATGCAGAGCTTTTGAAGGTGTGCTCACGAGAACTGCAAAAGCACTTCAGAAAGATCTGAGGCACCGTGGAGAGCCCAAAGGGCAGGACTCTGAATTGGCAGTGTTGAACCAAGGCCACAAAGCAAAGGAACTTGTAGTGGTTTGGGTGAACTGGAACATGCTGGCAGACATCCTGCATATCTAGGGATGCCAACCAGTCATTTCGTTTGAAAAGTGGTAGGAGTGTCCCCGTGGAGACAATCTTGAACTTCTCGCAGTACAAGTACTTGTTCAGCTATCTGAGATCAAAAATGTGGCACATGCCCCCTCTCTTTCTTGGAACCAGAAAGTAATGGAAGTAGAAACCCGTGTTTCGCTCTGCCTCGGGAACTACTTCCACTGCCCTGTTTCTGAGAAGGCCCGTAATCTCTGATGAGAAGATCTAACTGAGCGGCAGACATCATATGTTGCCAGTTGGGTGGAAGGTCTGGGAAATCTCCACAAAATTGAGAGAGTATCCTCTCAAACTATCCTTAGAACCCACTTGTCTGTGGTAACGGCCTCCACTGGCTGTAAAATTGGGACAGAAGGCCTCCACTGCTAAGGAGAGGTCCACCTTGGCCAACTGAGGCGGAACGGTGGATGGGTTCTCAAGAGGCTGGCACTGGGTGCTTTCAGGCCCTGTGCCTTCTGTTGTTCTTTCTTTGTGGTTGCGAAAACTGGTGTTTGTTTGGAGCTCCTCTGCCCCTTCCTCAAAAGAGCTGCCTGTTACAAATAACGGACTGTTCCAGCCTCTCTGAGGGGCTGCAGGAGTCCGTCAGGCTGTTCTGATGGTTAGCCTGGTTTTCTGGGAGGCCTCTAGGGCTTGTTACACTTGCTGGCCACACAAATAAGCACAGTCAAGGGACATTCAGAACTTGCTGCTGGGCATCCAAGGAAAACCCGATGTCCTGAGCCAGGAATGTCTCTAATACAGATTCCAGCGGCTGCTCTGAAATGGTGTTGAAGGCATCCGTAGCTGCATTCAGCTGATGGCTATTGGATTCTTATATACGGGTTATGGTTTTGACGATCTTAGACTTGGAGTCAGACTCCAGGAGACTCTCTGCTAATGACTTTAGAAAGGACCAGAGAACATACTCATACTGAGAAGAGTGTGCTTGATAGCTGGCTATTCGCATGCCCAGCATAGCTGCTGTGAAAGCTCTCTTTCCCATAGTGTCTATCTTGCGAGATTCCTTATTATTAGGGTGTACGGTCACTTCCTGTGGTAAGACAGCTTTGCCATTCTCTGCTTGAATAACCATAGCATCTGCCACTGGTTGCAAAGCCAGGATAGGTCTCTCTTTAGGAGGGACATATTTCCAATCTATGGACTTGCACACAGAGGGGATAGTGGCAAGCCTGGCTCACACAGCTTAGACAGAGTCTCAAAGGCTGGGGGGACAGGAGGCATAAGATTCACAAGAATATTGGGAACATGGAGCTACTCCAGACGCATGAGCCTTCTTTGGTCTAAGGTAGAACTCCGAAGAGCCAAGGTTGTCTGCAAATTCCTTAACAAGGACTGAAAGGAAAGGTCCTCTTGCGGGGCAGAAGAAGGAAGAACCAGCTTACTGTCTAAGCTGTAGAAAGAGTCATCATCCCTTCCTAACAAATGATGAGGTCTGTGTCGACTCGTCCTATTCCACTTCCCTCAGAGGGTGGGGAGGAAGTGGAGTGGAGCCCAACAGACCAAGACCAGGCCTGGGAACAGGAAAACCAGGCAACAACTGGTGCCGGATCTGGCACCACCCTAGAACTCAGACTAGCCATGAGGGAAGAAGGAGCCAGGGATGGTTCCTGTGCCAGTCCCTGAGATGGAGAACAGTGAGGGGGGTAGGCACATCGAACCGGTGTTAGTGGCGCAGACACCGGCAAGGGAGGGAAATCTATTGCAGGTGCCGAATGCTCCACCTGATCCAAGACCCCAGTCGCAAGTCCGAGGCACTTAGGGCTCGAATGCCCAGGCACTGGATCCACAGAAGGCAAATGGGCCACATGCTGTACCCACTGCGCAATAAGAGCAGCCCAGAGGTGAAACTGCTCACCGGAAACCCTGAAAGAGGACAGAGAGGGGCTCCGGTGCAGAGATTCCGAGTGACCATGGTTGGAGGCCATCTGGGAACCAGTCAGAGCTGGGGAAGGCCTCCCCCTCCAACGGATGCCAAAGACCTCTCGTCTGACATTCCAGAGGGTGACCTCGAGCGGTGCCGTTTCTTCCCCTTCTGACGGGAACAGGAAGAACTCAAGGTGGAGCGGTGCCGGGTTCCCGACAGGGATCGGAAATGGGCCCGCTTCTTTTAGTGTTTGCAGGAAGGCTGTCCTCCTCCCAAACACCAGACTGGATGCAGCCCAGCTGCCGGGTAGCCTTCAACAGAGACCCCTACCTACCATTACTGTCCATGGTGGGTAGGGCTGAGAGGAAAAATAAAAAACATTAAATATACACATAAACTACAGAAAACAATAAAGACTAAACTGAATAAACTAAACAATGTTGTATAGACATGAAAATCTGACTCCTGTCAAACGAGTGACTTAATCGCTGATGTGCACGCAATGGCGGGAAAAAAGTAACAGACAGCTGGAGGGTCGCTGCTGAGATAGCCTTGAGGCACTGTGCATGCGCAGTTGTACCTTGGCGCTGGCCCTCCTGAAGATTTTTGGCTCCTGCAGGGTCCCAGCACCTCTGGCTTGAAACCCAGCAGTATGAATAAATGGTGATGAGCTGGGGAGGGTGTGGGGGCTGTCCACTCTTACAGGGTTGACTGACGTCATTGGGTGATGTTGGTGGTGGGCGCCCCCCGCTGGTTAGACTGCTAGCTAGAAAGTTTATGTGTGAGCCCAGTGCCTGGTGGCTAAGTCCACATGGTGCGGCCTGCTGCAAGAGATACCCTCGAAGTAAGATCAGTTTATCTTCCAGAATATCTTCACCGTTACCACTTATGAGTCTGGGTCTGCAGACACTAGGACCCAGTGAGCAAAGCTTTTGTCCAGAGGGCCGGCAGCAGCTACTGTGTATGGCACCTGCACCTGCGTGGTGCATGCCAACCAATAACCATTGCCAGCTCCTCCACCAACCTCACTTTTGTTCGCCAGAACAGAGAAACAAAGTGAGGAAAAAAACAAGGGCTTGAGAAACTCCCTAGCCCAAAGAGATATGGAAAAGGATACAGGAAAATAAAGGAACAACAAATTAAAACTGAACTACCAACCTCTAGACAGAGAGAAAAGGCACACTAAGTGTAACAGCGAGGTAGCTGGGTATGGAGCCAGAACTTCAACACTCATCCTAGCCAGTAGAGGGCTGTGATATTAAGACAACAGACCTGTAAACATCAGTATCAGGCAGTCAAGAGTGGTATGCAAAAAAGTTGGGAACCCTTGTAAATGAGATGGTACAAATGTGCCAAATAGAAGAAAGTGGCATATGGTCCTAATTAGCAAGCAGCATGACAAAAAAAGGGAACTTTTTTTTTTTTAAACAAGATCTGGTGCATGTGGAACTGTAGGGCTGCTCCTCCCAAGGTGTTGAGATGCACTCATCTCCCCAGTTAACCCTAAGCCTGCTGGGCTTGACAGTCATGTCGGCACAGGGAGAAAAACATGCAAAGAGTAAGAAAACACTGCCTGGCACAGTAAGAAGAAAATCATAGGAGAAAAAACTGACATGCCTTTCCTGCAACCAGCAGGGATGCACCCTGGGCCAAGGCTAGTTTATCGCTAGGCTGATCCAATCTAAGCGTTCAGCACACATCCTCAGACAGAGCTACTGTCGAGTGAAATTAGATCTGGATATTACAAAGTGGGAAAAGGTTATATTTAGCAACTAACAGGGATATAACCCAGGCAGCAAAAGGAGAGGACACAAAGAAAGAGAAAAAAAAAAAAAAAACAGCAGTCAGTTTTTTGTTTGCTTTTTTTGGTTGGCATGAAAAGGGCCATCGCCCCAGCTGTTTCTTTTTTTGTTTGTTTTTTGTAGAATGGGAGCCGCAATTTGAGTCCCAGACCATTTTTTTCTCTTTATACAACAGCTGCTGTTATAGGAAAGGCAGCAACTGGGGAGATGTATGCAGCACAACAGAAAACATAGACACAACAGCAGGGTGAGTTACCCAGAGGCCTGGCTCTCTGCTAGAGCGGGGATGGTGGGTGAGTGTGGTAATCAATGGTGGAAGTTATTCTGGAAGACAACAGTTACGTAAAAAAAAAAAAAAAAAAAAAAGATCTTTGACAGCATCTCTTCCATCAGGCCACACCTACTGGAACTTACAGCTGCCAGGCACTTAGGACCACAGAAACTTCTGCAAGCGGTCAGCCAAGGGCTGCCCATGATGATGTCAGACATCAACAGTTCTTCCCCATCTCAGTTCCCCGCTGGAGATCATGCTCAGAGGACCTCCTCGTAGGGAACCAAGAGAGAACCCAACACTCCACAAGCCAGGAGAAGCAGAGGGCTGGAAAATGTAACAATGGAGATAGGAGCCCAAAGACTTAAGTGTTGCAGGCCCCAAAAAAGGGTGAAGGAGCATGGGACGGCATGGACTGATGAAAGACACCTCTAGAAGATCTACTGTTACAGTAAGTATGTAACTGTTCTATCTTCCTTGAAGCTGTCTCTTTCATCAGGTTACACCTATGGAACGAGTACCAAGCAGTACGGAACAGTAAACAGTCTCGGTGGCTGGAGCCTATATATAGGCTTATGAAAGTATGCCTTGCAGTACAGCTAGGCCAAAGCCAGCTTGTTGACAAGAAACAATGTCCAGACTGAAGTGTTTAGTGAAGGTGTGGGCAGTACTCAAGGTAGCAACTGTACAGATTTCTGCAGGAGGCACATTTCTGCAACAAGCAAAAGACATAGTCTTGCCTATAGTGAAATGATCTCGAATCACACCATGAAGTTCCTTACCATACTTCCTGTAACAAAAAGTACAATCTACTAACCATTTGGACAAGCACAGTTTAGAAACTGGGGCGCCCTCTTTCTCAGGGGTGAATGAAACAAAAAGCTGTGAAGACTTCCTGCAGTTCTTGGTACAGTGTGTATAGCACCTGAGGGTTCTATGCACATCTGGGCATGCTCTGGGTAATACATTGGCAGGTAGATGGTTTGATTTAAAGTAAACTCAGACACCACCTTTGGCAGAAACTTAGGATTTGTACGCAAAGATGCCTTGTCTTTGTGACAAATCAAATAAGGAGGATCACACATTACAGCCTATAGCTCAAATCCTTTGCGCAAAGTGATTGCAACCAAAAATAACACTTTCAAAGAGGGAAAGCATAGGTCTAACCAGAACTGGATTTTGGACTGGAGGCTTTAAATGTAGAATGCCTCTCAAGATTGTAGGGCTTCCTCCAGCTGAGCCGCTGTATGACGATCAAAGGCAAAAGGAAAGCTGATATGGCAGACAGGTGCAACTTGATGGAGGAATATCGCTGGCCTGAACTGCTAAGGACAGCAAGTACTCTAGAACCTGATTAACTGGGCAGGGTGAAAGGATCCAGGTGGTAAGAAGTGGCCTCATAAAGCAAATCGCCCATTCCATGGAGTAAGAAGACCTGGTGGCCGGTTTTCTGGCAGCCACCAAAATATTTGCCACTTTTTGGGGAAACCCCAGAATGGGCTATAATTATGTCTTCAGGAGCCCTGCATGCAGATGAAGAGACTTCAGGTTCTAATGGACCAGGATTCTCTGTTTCTGTGACAGCAGACCCTTGCACAGCGGCAGAGGTACTGGGGGTTCCACAGCCAGCTGTTGTAGCAGGGTTAACCAGATCTGTTGAGGCCATAAGGGAGCAGTGAGTATCAGAGCTGTCCCTCAATCTCTTTAGCTTGAGTAGTACTCTCTGAATTAGAGGGAAGGCATACAGAAAAAACAGGTTATTCACCTGCAACAGTAGTTCTACGAGTGCTATATGGTGTACATCCATACAGACCCACCCGACCTCCCTTGGCAGTTGCGCACTACTTTGCTTCCAGTGGGCAAGAACTGGCATCTCAAGCGGTGCTAGGGGAGTTACCACCTGGGTGGGTGAGAGGAGCCAGCTTGAAGACGTTCCTGCAAACCTTAAAGGGAAAAGAAACACTGCCTGAAGTGTGGATGAACACCATATACCACTCCTGGAAAGTATAGTTACGTACGAACTTACCGTAATAGGAGATCTTCCGAGGACCGTCTCTTGCAATAAGTCATTACTTATGGGAGTATCCACCAGGTGGCACTGTCACATGGCAGTTTCTTCCAGCAGTCTTCCATGGGGGCCACCCACGACATCACTTCCTGTGGATGTGTCTAAGAGTGGGCGTCCCCGAGTACCCTCTGTTCACCGTTGGCTTTGGCGAGCATGGCCTTGACCGAGGTAAACAAGGGCCAGAAAAATAGAGAACAGCGATCCCACCCAACGTCCTGAGTTGTAGATTCGAGGCAACAAGGCAGGGGGACAGAGGGCGGGAGACTTGCTGCAAGAGACAGTCCTCGGAAGATCAACTGTTACGGTAAGTTCTTACATAACTGTACTATCTTTTACAGACTGGTCTCTTGTAGTAAGTCATTACTTATGGGAGATCACCAAGCAGTAAAATCCAAATGGGAGGAAAGCAAGGCTGGAAACTGGGCCAGAGGGTAGGTCGAGCCTCTGCAAAACCCAGCTGTCCACGATGCCAAAGAAGCCAACTTCACAGGAAATATGTCAACTGCAACCGCACCGCTCTGGCAGAGAGGCCAAACGTGGGGAGGACAACATGTATGATATTTAATAGAAATGTCCGTGCAGGCAGATAGGCAACGGTTAGCGAAGACAACTAGAATGAAATCAAGAGATATGTCAACTCAAACCACACCGCTCAGGCAGACAGGCTCAAGGTGAGTGAGGACAGCATGCAGGAGGCATGATGTAGAAAGAACTATAGGTGGCCAGGCACAGTGATTCATCCTGACGAGGCAGAGGTCGACAGGTTCTGGCATAAAGTCAAATCCAGTAGAAAGACAAGTACAGCGGATCAGAAAGCAGAAAGAGGAGCACAGGGGAAAAAACATCCTGGATGGTCAGAGGAAGGAACAACTGAAGAGCTCCAGCAGGAAGAGTAGCAGGAGTTCCAATCAAATCTACATGTAGGAGTGAAGCGTCCACTCCAGGAGCAAGCCTCCAAGAAAAGGTAAAGAGATCCCCCAGGCACCTCTGTGGCCTGCAAGAGGAGGCGGGGGAAACTCTGAAAGCAGTTGTGAGAGCACAAGCCGGATCCTACCTGTGTGAGGCGGAGACACTTGGGTGGGCAGACTGAGCCTTCCCCCAACCCCGGAGGCCTACCATGGTCCTGAGAGGTACTTCAGTAGGGGGCTGGGCATGAGGCAGCCCGCCCATGGGCATAGGAGTGGGACCTGGGAGGTGATAGAGGTCCTGAACAGACCGGAGAGTATGCCGCCAAGCCTGAAGGGAATCCAGGATGGAATAAGCACCAGGTCCAAACAGCAGGTTTCCAGAACAAGAAGCATCGGCGACCGACAGCTGGATGCTGGGCGGCAAACCAAACCCACTTAGAGGCGCGCCAAGGGGCGACGCTGAGGCCGAGAGGTAGGTCGATGAATCAACTGCAAGATCGAAGCACGCATGGAGCAGGTGGACAGGAAAGGGAGGGCATGGCAGACAGCTGAGCTGATGATCAGGGCCACGAGGGGCAGGCTGAGCAGAAGCAGGACGAGGCCAAATATGAGTGCATGAAAATACACAGGAATCAAAGGCAGGATAACGTGGCAGGCCCCTCGGGAACGTCGAGGTAGGCAGCCATGTCCCGATGAAAGGAGTCCTGATCCGCAGCAGGGAAGCCAAAGCGTGCTGGATGTGCAGCATGAGCTAGGAAGGAGGGATCTGGGGAGAGGAGGGATCAGGGGTTCAGGCGGGCAGCCTCCAAAAGGAGGACGCGGATTGGGGAGGAGAAGGTCCACATGGTCCGAAGGTCCCTGCCAGGAACATCTCCCATTAAAGGATCCCCATCCTGGAATCTCCATAAAGGGAGTCCACAAAGGGGGGGGCAGGCTGTAAGTACCAGATCCGGGCGCAGGCGACTGGGTGAAGGGGAGGGTGAACGGACGAGGCCGGACCACGGCCCATGGACCATAGGACCTTCAGCATAATGTGGGCAATGCCCGGCACCTGTGACGAGGGGAAGTCCAGAAATGGAGGGCGCCCAAGGGCAGCGCTAGGAGGAAGGCGAGCCATCCCAGGAACCGCTGACCCCGAATAGTGGGGGAAGGCACTCCGACCCTTGTGGTCCGGGGCTGGCAAAGGGGTTAGGGACTCAGTGTTGGGTCCTCTCAGCGGGGCTGAAGGCCCGGGAAAAGTCGTGTCCAAAGGGCGCCGAAACAAGGTGCTGGGACGAGTGGGGGGCAGCAGGGGAGCAAAACCCTCAGCACGGGGTGACCCACAGTGGGAGGCCCTTATCGCCAAGGGAAGTATCCCTGTTGAGGAGGGAGGGAAGGAGAGGCTCCTCTGTTGACTGTGGAATCATCCATGTCGACGAGAGACCAGAAACAAGCCTCTCCGGCGACGGTGGAAGCCGTCCCGTCCGATGAGGCATGCAAAACAAAACTGCTCATCAACGAGAGGCATCCCCATCAAACAGGAGTGCTCCTTCAATAGAGAATAGGCCTCCATTGATGAGAGAACAGCAGAATCATGTCCCGTTGACGGGAGGAGAGCTCCCGTCGACGAAGGAGACCAAAGAAAGTACAGTTACGTAAGAACTTACTGTAACAGTAGATCTTTGAGAGAGGCTCTTGCAGTAGGTAATTACATATAGGACTGACGCCGGCAGGCGGCAGGACTCCACGGAAAAATTTCTAGCTAGCAGTCCTGGCGAGGACCTTCGATCAGGTGACCGGCGTCATGGGCGTCGGTATAAAGGGGAGTCTCGGACGCCCACCTTCAGTTCTTTTCATACGGGCCGAAAAAGGCCGGACGAGAGAAGGGATATTTCCCTCACTGGAAAAGGAGCTGAAAGCCTAGGGGATGGAGGGCGGAAGGTATTACCTACTGAAAGAGCCTCTCTCAAAGATCTACTGTTACGTAACTGTACTATCTTACTTCCAGAGGGCTCTTGCAGTAGGTAATTACATATAGGACTGAATCCCAAGCAGTCTGGAACAAAGAGAGGCACTGGGAGGAGGAAAGCTTCTCCAAAAAGCAGTTCTAGCTGTGCAAGCCTCAAGACAAGAGGCCTTGCAGAACAGCCAGCCAGAAGCCTGCTCTATGGCGAGAGGCAACATCTAAACTGTAGTGTTTAGTAAATGTATGGACGGAAGTCAGGTGGCGGCAGCACAGATGTCTGCCGCAGACACATTTTTGAAACAAGCTGCTGAGGCAGCTACTGCTCTGTGGAGTGGCCTCTTACTTGACCGGGAGGGTCTTGTTATATTTGTCATAACAGAAAGTGATGCAATGAGCCAACCACTTAAGACAGGCATTGCTTGGAAACAGCATTGCCTTCCCTTTTATGAGCAAAAGAGACGAACAATTGGTCAGTCTTTCTGAGATCCTTTGTCCTGTTGGTGTAGTATCTCAGAATCCGGGGGACATCCATAGTATGGAGTAAATACTCCCCTTGATTAGGGTACTGCGTGAAAAAGGCAGGCAACTCCATGGACTGATTCAGAGTAGACTCAGCTACTACTTTAGGGAGAAACTTAGGATTCGTGCGAAGAGCAACTCGTTCCTTGTGAAAAATCAAGACTGGGATTTTGCACATCAGGGCCTGGAGCTCGGAAATTCTCCGAGCTGAGCTAATGGCCACCAGGAAGAGAGTCTTCCATGAAAGGAACTTCAAATCCGCAGAAGCTGCAGGTTCAAGGGGAGGCAGACTAAGTTTCTCGAGAACAAAGTTCAAGTCCCAAGGGGGAGCAGGAGTAGGGATGGGGGGCCTCAGGTGGAGGACCCCTCGGAGAAAGGTCTTAGAGACCTCCAACTGAGCTAAAGTTTTGTCTCTGAAGGAACATGATAGGCCGAGATGGCCGCCATGTGTACCTTCAGAGAAGAATGACTGAGACCCAGGTCAAACAGATGACGAGATACTCCAGCAGAAGCCCCGCTGAACAGGAGAAGGGTTCCACGTTCTTGGAAGCAGCCCAGATAGTGAATCTTTTCCACTTCATGGCATAGGTGGAACTTGTGCAGGGTTTTCTGGCCTCCACCAAAATCTCCGCCACTTTGGGTGACACTCCAAAACGGGATTGGGCTAAGTCTGCAGGAGCCATGCATGCAGTTGAAGGGATTTGAGGCCTGGACGGACCAGGGTTCCCTGATCCTGGATCAGTAAACCTCGAGAGAAAGGTAGAGGAAGAGGAGGATCCTCTGAGTATTGTTGTAGAAGAGAGAACCAAACTTGCCTGGGCCAGAAAGGAGCGATCAGAATAATTCGTGCTCCTTCTGAAGCTAGCTTCTGCAAGACTCGTGGGATAAGTGGAACTGGGGGAAAGGCATAGACGAACTTGTCCTTCCAGTCTAGAGAGCGTTGCTCCAAAAAGCGCCTCACTCTGGAATGAGCGAGCAGAAGACAGGAAGTTTTGCATTTAGAGGGGATGCGAACAGGTTGACCTGTGGTGTTCCCACAAAGTCAGAAGATATTGTCTAGGACCCCTTCGTCCAGTTCCCACTCGTGAGTCAGAGCAGAAGAGCGACTTAGCTTGTCTGCCAGGGTGTTGTTGACTCCTGGAACGTGAATTGCTGTGAGGTGAAGGTCGTGTTGTGTTGTCCAATCCCAAACCCTCTTTGCCTCCCTGCAAAGAGGGTAGGACCGAGTCCCTCCCTGATTGTCGATGTACCACATCACGCACGTTGTCCGTCTGGATGGCAAGGTGGCCGGGAAGGATGCATTGGTGAAGGGCTTGGAGAGCGCACAACACTGCCCGAAGCTTGAGCACATTGATGTGGACAGCTTGTTCTAGCTTGGACCAGGAGCCCTGAGTCCAAAGAAGGCCTAGATAGGCTCCCCAACCTTCGCCTGAGGCATCTGTGGTTAGAGTCTGGGAGGGGGGGAGGACGAAAGAAAGGAACTCCCCGAAACAGGTTCTCTCGAACCATCCACCATTGCAAGTCTCGAAGCATCGGCGAGGAGACCATAATTGGGTGATCTAGATTGTCCACTAGCTGATCCCATTGACAGCGTAGAGTCCACTGAGAAATCCTCATGTGGGGTGGAACCGTCGGGATAGCAGCCGCCATGAGCGCGAGAAGGCGAAGGACCGACCTCTCAGAGACCGTCCTGTGGTCGGACAGCAGACTTATTTGGGTCTGGAGGGTGGACGCCCTGTCCGGAGGCAGGAAGGCCTTGCCCGTGGTCGTATCGAGAATCGCCCCAATAAACTGGAGTCTCTGGGATGGGACCAGATGAGACTTGGAATGGTTGATGGTAATACCCAGGCAGGCAAAAACCTGCTGGGTAAGGGAGAGGCAATGCAGGAGTTCTTCCCTGGATGAGGCTGCCAGGTGCCAATCGTCCAGGCATGGGAAAACCTGCACTCCCCTGGTACGCAGGTGGGCCGAGGACAGACCAAACAGGAGCGCTTTGAACTGGTAGTGGTCCCCCTGGAACGCAAAACGAAGGTATTTGCGATGAGAAGGGTGAATGGGAATGTGCAGATAAGCATCCTGCATATCCAGAGCACACAGCCATTGACCCGGCCAGAGGAGGGGCAGAAGGCTCTGCAGAGAGAGCATCCTGAACCTTTTGCATTCTACGAAAAGATTCAGGGAACTGAGATCGAAAATTGGTCTGAGATCTCCAGTCTTTTGGGACCAAGAAAAAATTGGAATAGTAACCTGTCCCTCACAGATGAAGGGGACAGGCTCTACAACTTGCTTCAGCAGGAGAGCCAAATTTCCTCCTGAACCAAAGATGATGTTCCCGTGAATATGGCGGTGACGTGGGGTGGTTTCTGAAGAAATCTATCGAGTGCCCTCTGCTATGAGCTGGAGCACCCAAGAATCTGTGGTTATCCTTTCCCATCCCGAAGGTGAAGGAAAACTCTCTCCTACGGTTCCTCCGGGAGTCCGGAGGCAGTGGGAGAGGAAAGGAGTCAGGTGGTGTGGGGCAGCGCAAGCAGCTGAAGCACCTGCTTTTTTTTTGGGGGGCTTAGCTGTGGGGGCCCGGCTTTGTAGCCCGCCTTGCCGTTCCGTCTCTTGAAAGGGAGGCGCTGCTGCTGATGGGGACGGTACATGGAATCAACTGACTTCAGTGCCATCCCTTCTCTAGCAAATCGGTGATGATGTCCTTGACATCACCCCCAAAAAGTACCGACCCCCAGAAGGGTGCTTCCTGGATAGCAGATCGCACCTCTGGGACCAACCCTGACACACGGAGGCAAGCATGACGCCATAGGCCTACGGCGAAAGCTGAGCTCCGTCCAACAGTGTCCACTGCATTGTATGTCGCACGAAGCATGTGGCGACTGGCCAAACGAGCAGAGTGGACAAGATCAGCCAACTCCTGCTTGACTTGGGAGTCACGCAAGGAGTCCAGTTTGGCTTCCGCCTGAGTTAGAATGGCCTTCTGGTAGTCCCCCATATGGCCGACATAGTTCAGGACCCTGATCCCCAGCATGGAGGAAGCATAAATCTTTCTCCCATACTGGTCCAGAAGGCGCGATTCCTTATCAGGTGGTGATGAGCTAAGATGTTTGCGGTTTGCCGACCGGCCGTGAGTGGCGCTAATCACGACTGAGTCGGCACGAGGGTGAGAATACAGAAAATCAACACCCTCTGGAGCCTGATATAGCCTGTTCAACTTCCTAGGAAGTGGAGCTAGAGCTGACGGCTGTTTCCATATTGTGGTAACGAGGTCGGTGTGAGGCTCTCTCCAGGGTGGCACCAAGGTAGGAGCTGTCACGGGCAGATCCAGATGTTCAGTGAGTTTTAGACGCTGAGGATCTGGTTCTAGGGAGTGCCACTGATGAACCTCCTGTATTTTCCTAAGCAACTCCGTAAAAGAAGGATCCTCCAGAGACTTCGGAGGAGTCCTTGGCCTGGGCTTCGACGGAGAGCGTGGCTCGTCGTCTCTCTTGGAGCAACTGTCAGAAGAATCTGAGGAGTCCGAGGGTGAAGAGGAGGATGAAGAGGAAAAGGACTCCCTTTCCCGACCCGGGGGAGGAACGGACCCCTTGGGAAGTCCCCAGGGAAGCGTGTCCTGCCCTTCTCTGGATCCAGATGGAAGAACCCTGGAATCTGGAGGTGGTGAGGGAGTGTGCTGCCTCGGACGTCTGGGAACCTGGGACAGCACCATTGCCAGAAGGCGGCTCTCGACTTCTTTGGTGAGCTGAGCCTTGGCCTCAGCCCACCAGGAGGCCAGAGTCTCCTGCAGGTCCACCCGAGGCCGCGAAGGCGGTGGAGGAGGAGGAGGAGGGGGATAAGGATATGGGCTGTAACCGTATGGAGCGTATCCAAAACCTGGCTGCGGGTAGCCCGGTCTGGTATTGTGGCGTCGGGTACTGCGGTCCCGGGTACTGTGGCGCCGGATACTGCAGTCCCGGGTACGCTGGAGCAGGCAGCCCGGCCGGTGGCCTCACGGGCGGGTCCATAGTGGAGGGCCCAGAGGGAGAGGGATGTCTCCCGGAGTCAGTAAGGCCAGCATCAGGGCCGACGTTGGAGGCCCTGGCGTCGGAGGTACCAACATCAGAGGGGCTGGTGTCGGAGCCGGCGTCCGGGAACCCGACGTCAGGTCCGGCGCACCAGGTGGCGGAAGGACCGACGGAGGAGGAAGATCCCCAGCTTCGCCCGGGGATAGAGGAGAAAAAAACCCCGGGGTCGAGTTGGGGACACTCTGGTTCCCCAGATGGCAGCGAAGGCTGTGGGGAACTGGGTACGACGGAAGTGGGAGGGTCCGTCGTCGGTTCCTTCGCCAGCTGGACGTCGGACGAGCCGACGTGTGGCTTAAGGGTGAGTTCCCAGTGGGCGCCGGAGGAGCTGGCGTCCGACTTATGAGAGCCATCATTGGAGGCAGGTCGAGTAGAGGGATCGGCCTGGTCCAGTGGAGTGGCGGCCGCGCGCCGCCCCGAAGGGGCGGACGTCTTACCGGCCCTCTCCGGGCGGACGTCGGAGGAGCCAGCGCCCGGCTTACGGGTTGCCTCCACAGTGGTAGCCTGCAAGCCTGCGGCGAACCAGGAGGCGAGGCCTCCAACTGCCCGGAGGCGCCCGCAAGGCCCGAGCGCGAGCCAGACAGGCGGGCTGACACCCCCTCGGAAACCTCAGAGGTGGCCGTCAAGGAGCAGTCCCCCGGGGAGGACGTTACCTGCGTCCCAGCGACTACCGAGGGAGACGCGGTGGATGAGTCCTTGTCCCGGTGCCTCTCCTTCTTCTTCCGATGGCCTTTGGAAGAAGTGGACGCCTGCCTCAGTTTTTTGAGCTCCTTCTCCATTGAACTCATTTTCTTCTTCAGAATATGGGCTTCCAGGGATTGCTGCCGCCTTTTCCGGGTAGCCGCATTGAAACTGAGGCAGTGCTGACACTTCTCGACCGGGTGATCGGGCCTAGGCAGAACAGGCACAGGGGTGGCCGTCCTTTCGCGGTAGTTAGGCCGCGACAAATGCGCTTTATTCTGTGCTGCTCGGAGGTTAGGGACGACATATACCGACAATTGTACTGGCGTTAGTCGAAAAAGCAACTATTTTTGGTAAAAATGGCGAAGATAGGGGTTGACGAGCACAAACTTTTCTGCGGTCATGCGAGCTAACGGTGGGAAAGAACAGGAAGGTGGGTGTCAGGGACCACCCCTTTATACCGGCGTCTCTGGCGCTCGTCACCTAATAGGGGCAATCCCTCGCCAAGGACTGCTAGCTAGAAATATTTCCGTGGGGTACTACCGCCTGCTGGCGTCAGTCCTATAAGTAATTACCTACTGCAAGAGCTCTCTCGAAGTAAGATCATGTGTCGTCAATGAGGGAAACATCCCTGTCGACGGGGAACGGTCCATTGATCGGGGCAACACAGCCCGCCAATGGGAGACGCTCAGAAACAAGTTCGCCGATGGGACGAGGCCCATCAAAGATAAAACAAGCCTAGCAGGCTCAGTTGATGGGAGGAGCAGTCCGATGACGAGGAACGCCCACAACGATGGAGCCACCATCAATGGAGGCGGAGGGAGGAGGGAGTGTGAAACCTGCTCCCTCCTATGCCTGAATGAGTGCCCTTGACCGGGAGCTTTTACATGCACCCTGAGTCCGCTCCAGCCTGACTGGATGATCAGCCATGAGCAAGTCCCAAGGCCCAGCAAGAGAGCCTGGGCCAGGGAGCAGCAGGGGTGCTGTGAACAAGGAGGGCTGGGGGCACTGTGAGGAGCACAGGCCTGGTCTAGTGGAAGTAGAAGAGCCAGGGCCTGGGAGTAGTACACATACCTAGGACCAGAGGCAGGAGCCGGGGGTACAATGAGTGGTGCACAAGCCCGGGTCCTGAAAGTAGAAGAGCCAGAGCCTGGGAGTGTTCCACAGGCCTGGAAGAGAGAAGCAAAATCAGCCCTAGTGAATCCCCAGACCCAGCAAGAGTTCCTGGGCCAGGGAGCAACAGGTGTATCGGAAGCTCTAATGGAACACCGGGCCTGCTGTATAAAAGAAGTCTGGAGGGCACTATGAGTAGGTCACAGGCCTGGAACAAAAGGTAGAACAATCAGTTCACGTTTGAGTCGAAGACTGCAATCCAGTAGGTCAGGAGAGCTGACTGTGCGAACTGAAGCCGGCAGGAAAATGAACAGCGGGTACTGGGGGCAGCCCACTTTTATACACATCCACAGGAAGTGATGTTGTGTGGGCGGCCCCCACGGAAGACAGCTAGATGAAGCTGCCATATGACAGCGCCACCTGGTGGATACCCTCACAAGTAATGACTTACTGCAAGAGACCAGTCCGTAGAAGATCTACTGTTACAGGTGTGTAACCTGTATTTCTAGGGACGTGGATATGGTATACTTATCCACCTGTTCTGGCATACTCCCAGCAGTTCTCCGGGAGGAGGGAGGCAAAGCGCAAACCCCCTACTTATGAAATAAGGATTGGAGAACTGAGGCCCCAAAATCGGCAGTCCGGCATGACTCTAAGTCAATGTGGTAATGGGAAATGAAGATGTGTGCTGAACTCCAGGTAGCAGCCCTGCGGAGTTCCTGGATAGGGAAGTCCCCAGAATCAGCCAACGAGGCAGCGGTATGGTGGGTGAAATGAGCCCTTAGGCCTACGGGAAGCTCCCTACCCGCCAACCTACAGCAGAGGATGATGCAGGAGACTATCCACCTCCCAACTGTTCGCTTAGCTGCCAGTCTGCCAGATGTGGCTTCAGCGAGGGTGACAAATAGCTGGTGAACCTCTTCCCAATTCCAGCCGTATGCTTATTATAGTTGGCTAGCGCTCACCGTAGGGTCCAATGTATGGAGCATGTGCTCAGCCTCAGAGGTGTGATTGGTGAAGTGCACTGGGAGATTAATCACCTGGTTAAGGTGAAAATCAGACAAAATCTTCAGGAGGAACTTTAGGTTGGGGCCAGGACAACCCTGTCCCTGTGGAAAACCAAGAATGAAGACTCCACCAAACGCCTTAGCTCACCAATCCTTCTGGCTGACATGACAAGACACCAGGAAGGTGGTCTTTCACTGCAGGTGTGACATCTCACACCTGTGCATAGGCTTGCCCATGAGCTTTGACAAACCAGCAACAGATCCCAACATGGTGGTGGTTCACGCATCGAAGGGAATGTGGTCCAAGCCTTTAAAAGTGCTAGACCACCTTCTGTGCTGATTGCTGACTGACCCACGTCCGTAATCAGAGATGGATGCCAGGTGCACCTAAAGAGTCGCCGACTTAAGTGCCGACTGGAGAGGGACCAGAGGTAATCAAGGCTGTGCCACTGGATAGGACAAAGGTCCAGCCCTTGTCCTAACACTGAATGGAGAACCTCTTCCATTTGAAGGCGTAGCACTTCCTGGTCGACTCCTTCAGAGATGCCTCAACAACGCTGGAGAGAGATCCAAAGCCTGGAACTCTAGCTGCTCAGGAACTGGGCTGTCAGGTGCAGGGACTGAAGGTCCAGGTGGAGTACTTTACCCTGACTGATGGAGAGCAGGTCCGGGCACAGAGGGAGATGCCTCGGGAGCCTGCTGCTGAGGCTGAGGAGATCGGAGTACCAGAACTGGTGGGGCCAATCCGGAGCCACTAGGATCACCTGTGCCTTGTCCCTCTGCACCTTGAGCAGCACCTTGTGGATCAAGAGAAAGGGACTTTAAGTCATAGAGGAGGCCCAGGGCCTTGAGAAGGCATCCCCCTGCAGTGTTCTCTTCTGTGGGCGGCGGGCACAAAACAGCCTCAGCTTTGCATTCTCCCTGGAGGCAAAGAGGTCCACCAGAGGGGTGCCCTACTGGGAGAAAAGACTGTGCACTACCTCTGGATGGAGAGACCACTCGTGAGACGCTTCGCCTACCCAGCTGAGAGCATCTGCCAGCTGGCTGGAGACAACGGCCACATGGATGACCAGGAAATTGGCCATCCATGCTGTGCACGAGGGTTCAGATGCGGAGAGCTTCCCTGCAAAGCGGAAGGGAGTGTGTGATGCTCTTCTTGTTGAGGGAGTACATGGTCGTGGTGTTGTCCGTCTGGACCTGAACCACTTGACCCCTGAGATGCGAGCAAGGCGTCAGTGCCAGCTGAACCACACTGAGCTCCGCAGGTTGAAGTGACATTGTGACTCCTCTGGGGTCAAAGGTCTGTGGCATTGTGATCCCCAACCCATCAGAAAGGTGCCGGTCGGCCGGATGACTGTCAGCTCCAGACTGACAAATGGGATACCCTCCTGCAGATGTTCCAGGACTAGCCATCACTGGAGCGCATCCCACATCCACTGGGTCACAGTGACCAGCTGATCGAAGTGACCCTGGCGCTGAGGCCACTGGCTGGCCAGCTCCCGCTGCAGGAAGCGCATTCTCCAGTGAGCCCAACAGACCATGCTGGTTCAGGCTGCCATGAAGCCCAAAAGACGCAGGAGATCCCGAGCAGGGTGCAATTGCCCAACCTGAAATGATTGGGCAAAGGAGATAACAGCATTCACCCTGTCTGCTGGAAGCCAAGCCCTGGCTCTACCCCGATGACGAGAATCACCTGCGAAGGCACGAGTTCCAATTTGGCCTCGCTGACCAAGAGACCCAGAGAGACGCAGGTCTGGAGGGCCAGGTCCCTGGACTGCTCCACCTCCAGCCTGGAGGAACCCGTGATGAGCCAGTCGTCCAGGTAATGGTATACCTGGACTCGCCAGCACCTCAAGTGGGCAGCCACCACTGCTATGCATTTGATGAAGACCCTGAGGGCTGAGGACAGGTCAAATGGCATGGCCTAGAACTCGTAAAAGGTTCTCTGCTCTGATGTGGAGGAACTGCCGGTGAGACGGATGGATCGGGACATGAAAGAACATGTCCTGGAGATCCAGAGAGCAAAACCACAGGTTTCACACCAGGAGTGGTATGATCTGGACAGAGTTACCATCCTGAAGGTGCGGGACCTGAGGAATTTGTTCAGGTCGTGCAGATCTAGAATGGGGCACCCCCTCTGTTTTGGTACCAGGAAGAAATGAAAATTACGTACCTACTGTAATTCTTGATCTTCTCTTGTATCTTCACCATTCATTACTGATTGGGGTTAAGCGGTGGCACCCGCTAAAGGGATTTTTTTTTGAGTGAAACAGCGGTAGCCGCCCTCGGCAGTGACGTGATTGCATCATGCGTGAGGGCCGGCCACTTAGGTGCCGAGACTCTCCTCTATCTCAGTTCTGTTAGCCGGAGAGGCAAAAATAAAGGGTAAGAAAAAGGAAAGCGAGGCAAGAGAGCCGAGGGATAGAAAAAGGAAAGGATATAAACTGAAAAAGGGATAAGCCGGTAGAGAATAGACAGAGGAGAGGGAATTCCTACCCTAAGGGACCACAGGGCCTCCTTTCCAGGGCAGCTCTAAGGGAGGAACAGAGAGAAGGAAAGAGAAAGTAGAAGAAGAAGGAGAAGAAGAAAGGGGCATGTTGAGAGGGAGAACAGTGCCCATCGAGCATTGGTTGAGAGGCTTATAGGCTCGAGACTAACAAGGGAGCAAGAATCCCAGTTGTTAGGACTGAGGGGAGGTTCAACCGAACCACCTGAACAGATCCGAAAGAGGGCAGACTCTCTGGACTCTCAACATGCTCAGTCCCTTCATCCTAGTTGAGGGCTCCTAGACTGTCCGGGCAGAGCCTGTTCCGGGTAGAGCGCCCAGCCAGGAAGGGGACTAAGTCCCTTCGCACCTTGTTAGGTGCTAACACAGCAGTGTATGGAAAAGACTATGCCTTCTCGAAGGCAGTTTTGTATGAAAAATAGAGTGGAACTCAATCAGACTCCCTAGGGCAAAGCAGGCAGACGCTCAGAGCTGACAAGTTCAGTCAGTAGCTAGAAAAGCTAGAAATAATACCTGCCAGGAGGATTCTTGACTTTGCCGGGGCCAGGACAGGCATGGCCACTTGGGCCGTGAAACTGCATGACCTGAAGAAGGTAAGGAATCACACCCAAAGGGTGGTCAGAAAGAGTTCCCTCAGAAGTAGAGAAAATTATAACCGTGCTCGTTCCTCTTACCTTGAGGAAAAAAGGGAGATCCATTCACTAAGAATGGAAAAATAGAAAAGTTTTTTTTTTTTTTGGCATAAAGGCCAAGAAAAGTAAGAGGAATGAGACGGGAGGGGGAGACGCCACAGAAGGAGGCCACTGAGGGGAAGGTGGGAGGGTATCAGTAATGAATGGTGAAGATACAAGAGAAGATCAAGAATTATGGTAGGTACGTAATTTTCATATCTTCTCTGTCAATCTTCACCATTCATTACTGCTTGGGTGAGTACCAAGCCCTCCCCTTAAAAAAGGGGGGGGTAGAACCCTGAGGGAACAAGACCCCCAGCCTCCTGTTGGTGAGAAACAGAAGGGGAAGACCCTGGCTAATGCAGAGAGAAGCCTATGTGGGAGAAGAGCTAGGAGGTGCCCCCCGAGGACGGGGAGACGGAGGAAGCCCCTGCAGAAGTCTCCTAGCTCTGGAGGAAAAGAGACGGGTCCCCCGGAAAGTGGAGTGAATCACCCTACGCAGGGCCAGGGGTGACAACCTTGATAGATTAAGCCATGCCATCCGCCTAATACAGATCGCTGTCCCCGCAAGCCTGGAAGCCACCTCATTAGCGTCAGAAGATGCCATTGTTTGGTGTCTTGCCAGCTCCAGGCCTATAGCGGAGAGGGCAATAGCCTGTCTGGTGTGCTCTGAATCAGGCATTGATGCTAAGAGCTGGGAGAGCATCGACCACAGATGCTGATTGTAGGCAGTGTGGTGAGCCTGATGTGATGCAATGCAGGCCACACTTGCAGGAGGAAGAGAACACTCTTTGCCCCCACCGTCGAATTGTGGGAATCTGATCCGTGGAGGTCGCATGAGCCAAGGCGACGCCCGGAAGGAGTCTCTAGGTATACCAAACCCGAGGACGGGTTGGGAAGGGTACCCAGGGATTCCGAGGGGGCACAATACCTTCTGACAGTCCACCGGGCTGGAGAGCGGCTGGTCGACTGCCAGGAACGGATAGACGCCCCTGGAAGGATAGGCCAGGAAGGTACCACCAGGTGCTGGGCACTGAATTCTCCAAGGAATTCACGCGTCTCCTGTTCAGTATTGTCTCGCCTAACGTAAGAGATTCAAAGATCCCTCACCATCCTCGAAAGGAATCGCTGATATTCAGTGAAATCAGCATCAGAGGAAAGATGAGCAAGGGGTTCCTCTCCCTCAGAGAAGGGAGACGAGGATGATGGGGAGCTCGAATGTCCAGAAGATTCCTGCAGCGGTGGGGAGAATTGAAAGACCCGCTCATGCATATATCTAACGTATGAGGGGAAGGCCGCCGCAGAACCTCTGAACTGCTCCCAGGATAACGGACCCATAGGACCTGACATGGCCTGGAAGAGCGGGGGGTGGTTGCAGAGGTACTGGAGAAGGGTACCTGCGAAGAGGCAACTGACCTCTGCTAGGGCTCTGAAATCCCGGGAACGGAGCCAGAGCTGGCGGGATCCCAGACAACAAACCAGGTCGCAAAACGGAACCCTGGGGATGCGAGGCCTGGAAGAGCCCAGAAGGGGATCCTCCCCTGTGATGAACCTGGGACTGCATGGATCCAGAAGGGCAGTCCGCAGCAACGCCACGGAGGGAGTCCCGGGCCCAAGAGGGAAAGGCGGGGTTCGCGCCACGGCTCCTAGCCACTCCCACAGGGTGGCCGGCCGAGACTCAAGCGACCGCCCCCACGGACTCCGAGAGAGCCTCCCCGACTCCAGCTCCCCACCCCAAGAGGTGGCAACAGCACCCGGAAGGGTAGCTGTCACAGACCCCTAGGAGGGAGAACCCCTCAGTCCCCACCACATCACCCTCCGGGACACGGGCCACCCCTAGCCCGAGGGTCTCAGGGAGGATGAGGCGAGACAGCGGAGGGGCCCGCTGTGCCGCCTAGCATCACGTGTTACTGGGGACCCGGACCGAGAGTCAGGGTGCCAGGAAGGGTCCACGTCCGAGTCATCGACTCAAGAGGATGAGACCAGCCGAACCTCCATTGCTGGCAACCCCGTCCCCGGAGGAACGGGCGCCGTGCTAATGGCGCCGGATGACCCCATCGCCCACTTATGATCTCTAGCTCGTCCTGCTGTGCCAGATTAGGCCTGGGCGTCCCTGGCGCTGAATCCCAACCGGCGCGCGCCGAGCGCGCCCGGGCCTGAAGGCGGTAGATGCTCACGCACAGCTGCCTCGATCATCGGTGCCGGAAGCTGGCCGCGGATCCCAAACGCGCGGGAGGTGGGCGTGAGGTCCACTGTGCCAGCCCAGCATGCGCGGGCTCGACACTGGGGAGCTCACCGCGAGGAGGTGACTGCCGAGGCGGTGTCCCGCCGCGCCCGGGAGGGACCACGACGCTCTCCGACACCGCCGAGAGAAGCTTCCTCTTCGCAAGAGAAGAGGAGGGAAGCCTCTCCTTGACTATATAGGCCCGGAGGGGACCTGGGAAGGGCCTAGAGACCTTACCTGGGAATCCCTGGAGCGACGCCGTCCCCCGAAGGTCGGCGGGGCCTTGCCGAGCTTGAACGCACGGACTTCGAGGACACGACGGTCCATGGAGAAACAGGCGTCGCACGCGTCCATGTTGTGGTTGGGTCCCAGGCAACGGAGACAGACATCATGCCGGTCCGAGACGGAAAAATGCCGGCCACAGGAGCACTGACGCATAGGGGCGCGGCCCGCCTTCGACTTACGCCTTGCTCCCGAACCTGACATGATGCGAACTAAACAAGGAAAAAAAGCAATAAAGCACTCGGCGCCGTATATAGAAAAAAAGAGAGCGGTCTTACCGGTATACTTGAGAGATTGAGAGAAACAGGAGTCTTGAGGTATTAAAACCGAGAATACTATTTGGTATCATGCAGCAGGTGCAGCCTCGACGGTGGGAGAAACAGAACTGAGATAGAGGAGGAGTCTGGCATCAATGGCGCCCAAGATGACGCAATAATACGTCATTAAGGGCGCCGCTGGAGCCGACTCAAAAGAAAAAAAAAAACCTCCTGTAGCGGGTGCGTCGCCTCCAGCTTAACCCCAAGCAGTAATGAATGGTGAAGATTGACAAGGGAAGATCCTGGAGACAAACCCTGTTTGAGGTGGGAGGTCTGGGATGGGCGCCACTACCTCCTTGCGCAAGGGATGGGCAATGTCGTCCAGAAGGGCTGACTGAATTTCCACTGACACCATGTCTTCCCGTGGCGCGCAGGCTTGGCTGGGTGGGTAAAGCCTCGAACTCTAGAGGTAGACCCTGGCCAACCAGTTTGAGAACCCACCTGTCCATGGTAACAGGGGACCAGGCGGTAAGTGAGTAGCGCAGCCATCCCCCACCACGGGAGGACCCTGGGGGTTCAAGACGGGAGAGGGAAGGGTTCAAGATGGGAGAGGGAAGGGCACCCCCATCCCGTCACTGGGCAGGCTTGGAAGAAGAGGAGGGCCCGGCTGAGGGACGATGTCCTCTGGGCTTCCTGACGACCGAGGCCACAGATTTGGGCTGAGAGCGCCAGGCCTGCTGCTGTCCAGCCTAGGGCTAGGCAGTGTCGTACATGCACAGGTCAGGAAGCATAGGAAAACCAGGAGCAGTTGTAGATTTCACCACACATTATTTATTTACACTAACAGTATCATAAAATAAACATGTTCAGTATAACAGTATATATTTTATTTTGGTTATTATAGTTTTGATAAATTGTTTTATTTTAATGAATTTGTACAGCGCCTTGGTTTTGGAAAGGCGCTTTTATAAGTAAAGTTTGATTTGATAACTATTTACAAAGGAAAAATAAAGTTTTCTTTCAGTTTCTGTGTCCCTTGTTCTCCTAATCTCCTTTGCAGTTGCAGCTTAGCTCTTTTATAAGTCTTTTCAACCCCCATTCTTAGCAAGCTTCCTGTTCTTGTAAGTTTCAGGAGCTACTAGAACAGTGTGCTTCTTGAGGCCCCCTTTGCACAGCTTTTGCAAAAGGCTCAAACATTTGCACTCAAGTAACCTCTAGCTTCCAACAGCTTTCTATAATCATTTGAAAATATAATTATATATGTATATTTCAACAGAAACACTATATATTTACTAAACAAAAATGATTCCATCATCAGTTACATTTTTATACAATGATTTGCACATATTTTTATATCAGCAGATATACAAGGAGGAAAAACACACAGCAAAACTGAGACAGTAAGAGGCAAGAACTGCAAGATTGTCGGACAATCAAATCAAGTCTCACAGGAAAATCTGGTTTAACCAGACAAAGAAGAGATAGAAAAGGAAAGATCCTTGCATTTAAACATTTTCTCCAGAATAACTGGGACAGGGTCCTATTCTACCCTGTCACATACACTCACCTCTAAGAGGGAACCTGTTTTATTAAACAGGTTTCCAAAACCTTTTATTCTCTAATAACATTTGCTGCTTTCAGAAATTAAGCACATGTGCATTTATCAGTTCTTTTTTAACAATACAGCAAGCAGTAAAGCTTAAACTCGTACATTTGTTTTTCAACCTTCAGAAGCCTCAATTCCTGAGCCAAATCTTGACAGGAAGTCAGCAATACTATTCTCTTTACCAGATTTGTGAATCACTGTGAATTTAAATGGCTGTAGTGTCAGGTACCACCTTGTGATTCTGAATTCTCATCTTTCATCTGGTTAAAGCCAACAGAGAGGGATTGTGACTTTGCTGCTAAACATTCCTTTTCAATGGTGGAGTACTTTTCTATCATGCAATTTCCTGTCAGGGTCTCAGTCTCATAGTTAACAGTGCCAGTACGTCTAAGAACCTTATATGGCCGCACACTTCATTAACAGTTTATTTTCTGTTGTCGCACAGCAGCAAAACCTTTTCACCTGGCTTGAAAACGTTTCTTTTACCCCATGGTCATAATACACCTTCTGCTGATTTTGGGCTCTTCCTTATTACTATTGGTAATTTCAACATATTTTACCAGCTTCTTTCTTAGGGACACACATATAAGAAGTTATAGATTATTTCTGAGTGGGGTTACCTCCCGTTTCTTTTATCATATCCAGTGGGCCCTCTTGGCTGCCTAGCATACAGCATTTCAAATGGTGAAAACCCTGTTGATGCCTGTGTAGCGTCTCTGTAGGCAAAGTGTAGGTAAGGCAACTATTGGTCCCAATCTTTCCCTTCCCCTTTACAAACCTTTTTAACATATGCTTAGGGTTTGGTTAAATGCTCAAAAGACCATCTGTCTAAGGGTGATGGGAGGTTCTTATGGCAGTGATACCTAGCAGTCTGTACAGCTCCTTAAGTAATGCAGCACCAAAGTTACTACCCTAATAAGTAATAATTTATTTCAGTATGCCACTCTGCTGAAAATTTGGCAAGCTCTGCTGCAACCTTGGGGCTGTAATGAAAATGACTGGAACTGCTCTGCATCGAGTAACAGTCGATACTACCAGGATAAATCTATTACCCTTTTTACTTTTGTCTAAAGGACCAACCACATCCATTGCAATTCTCTCAAAATGCACATCTATCAAGAGTAGGGTACCTTGTGTCTTCTAGTGACTGGGCTACTTTTTGACACTCAGTATAGGAATTACAACAGGTAGCAACATCTTCATGAATTCCAAGCCAGTAAAATCTATATAGCAATCTGGCAAGGGTGCGACCCCTCCCTGAGTGACCAGCCATAGGACTATCATGTGCTATCTGTACAACTCTGTTCTATAGTTCTGTGGTATAACCAATTGTTCTGCCATTCCTGTGTCTGAGGTTTAACCCAAACTCTGTACAGCAACCCATTACATTTTTTTAAACATTAGTCCACCCTGTTTTGGTTTCACCCCAGCTGCTTGAAATAACCCTGGAGAGAAACATCGTTAGCTTGCTCCTGAAGAAAATCACAATCAGTTAATTTAGTTTCAGCATTTTCCTATATTGACCCTTCATATACATCAGTCATTTGCTGCCACAATTTCATCAGCCATCTTTCTTTCCTGGATTTTCAGATCTTGGAGCTATGCTCAAACAAGTCTGAATCAAAAATCTTTGAAAGGCAAGTGTCTCCACCAACTGAAATTTTCTTTGCCTGAGCTCATCACCGCTGCTGTTGAAACATCAGGATTCACTCGCTCCTTGATTAATTCAGTAAATCCTGGAAAGTCATTTCCAAAAACTACATGTACAGGTAACTTAAGTACTACTCCCACTTTCATTTGGTGTGACACACCCTTAATGGTCAGAGTCACTTGGATGGTGGGATAGTATAGAGTGTTCCCATGGATGCAGATGATACCAGTACCTGGTTCCTTTGCACAGTATATTCCCAGCACTTTAACATGCACTAGGGTCTGTCTGCTTCCTGAATCAATGAGTCCCTTCACAGTCTTATTCCCCACCTTCACATCTGTTAAGTACTTGACACAATTTTCCAAGGACAAATCTGCTCCAGTGCCACTCTCCTTAGTATGGCAGTTTCTTGCAAAATGGCCTAGCTTATTACAGTTATAGCTGATAACGTTTTTGGGCCCAGATTTGTTACCCTTACCAGAGTTCTTATCAGGCTTGGAGTTTAAATGGGACAAAGAGTGTCTTACCGGTGCCTGACTGTTACCTCGCTCCTGTGGCATATGTCTGGTCATTTGGTAGTCCTCGGCCAAAGAAACAGCCTTTTCCCCACTCTCTGGTTGGTGTTCCTTTACCCACAGCTACACATCTGCAGGCAAGATGTTGATGAATTGCTCCATGGCAAATGTGACGATGATCTGTGGGACTGTTTTGCTCTCTGGTTGGATCCATTTTATCAGGAGTTCTCCGAGTGAGGTGAAGGCTTCTCAGGATTGTCGACAGAGTTGTGCCTCAGAGATCGAAATATCTGTCTGTAGGGGCTCTCGGAGATGTCATGCCTTTTCAGGATTTTTGCTTTTCACCAGGTCATAGTTTTCTGATTGTGCAGTATCCATACTGCTGTAAGCAGAATTAGGCTTTCCCGTCAGGTAGGGTACTAGTCTGATTGTTCATTGTTGCTTTGGCCATTGGCAGGCAGTGGCAACTCTTTCAAAATTTGTCAGGTATGCCTCTGTATCATCCGAGGGACACAACTTTGTAAGTTTAATGGCTTTTAAGTTGCTTGCATTTTGTTGCTTTTCTGGGTCTCTACCAGATCCTCTGCCTTTCATAGCTAGCAAGGCATCCAGCCATCGCTACTCCTGTCGCTGCATCTCTTCTCTCCTCTGCGCTTCTAAACATTGCATCTCTTTTTCTCTCTGCTTCTCAGATTCTTTTTATTGTATTGCCCACCATTGGAAAAAGTCCATCAGGCTTTCAGGTTCTGTTACTGCCTGTTCTTTTTCCATCACTTGATTAACAGTACAATTTCAGACTGAACTTCTCGTCTGCTAGTTTGGCTGCCATTCTCCTGGCAACAACTGCTGAACTTGCTGCTGCAGAATCCATACCTTCCTCTGTGCTTCCATGGTACTAAGTTCAGTACCCACGCACAAAACTCCTGTCTTAGGGTATGCACGGCGTAAATCCCACTTAAGCTGACACCATCTGTTGTCGAGGCACAGGTCAGGAAGCATAGGAAAACAAGGAGCAGTTGCAGAATTCACCAAAATAATTTATTTACCTTAGCAGTATCATAAAATAAACTTGTTCAGTATAACTATTTATAAAGGCAACATAAAATAAAGTTTTATTTCAGTCTCTGTGTCCCTTGTTCTTCTACTCTCTTTTGCAGTTGCAGCTTAGCTCTTTTATAAGTCTTTTCAACCCCATTCTTACAAGCACCTGTTCTTGTAAGTTTCAGGAGCTACTAAAACAGTATGCTTCTTGAGGCTCCCTTTGCATAGCTTTTGCAAAAGGATCAAACATTTGCACTCAAGTAACCTCTAGCTTCCAACAGCTTTCTACAATCATCTCAAAATATAATTATATATATATTTCAACAGTAACACTACATATTTTCTAAACAAAAGTGATCCCATTATCAGTTACATTTTCATACAATGATTTGTACATTTTTATATCAGCAGACATGCAAGGGAAGAAAAACAAACAGCAAGGGAAAACTGAGACAGTAAGAGGCAAAGAACTGAAAGATTGTCGGGGTGATCAAATCTGAAGTCTCACAGGAAAATCTGGTTGCGCAACCAGACAACGAAGACACAGAAAAGGAAAGATCCTTGCATTTAAACATTTTCTCCATAACAACCGTGACAGGGTCCTATTCTACCCTGTCACAGGCAGGTTCAGCTGCAGGGGCAGAGTCAGCCTGAAAGGGCTTCTTTTTAGGCTGTTTAGAGCCTTAGAATCCGTTAGGGCAGAAGTCACTGTGTCCAAGGTGGCGTTGGACTTTTCAATCCTAGTAAGGTGCCCTTCACCGGAGCAGGACAAGTCAGTCCCCAAGAAGGGCACATCCATAAACTTGTACTGCATATCCGTTGTGAAGGTGGAGATGTGCAGCCAGGCCCTGCGGTGCACGGCAACCACTGCGGCCACGTACCAGGCACAAGAGTCCCAGATGTCCACGGCTATCTGGAACTACTGTTTCCCAACGGCATGGACCAGGTCTCGCACCTGCTGAACAGTAGTCTGCAGTTTGGCGGGGAGATGGGGGAGAATCTCATCAAGGGACCCTAGAGGGGCATGTGAGAAGTGGGCCATAAGAAGGCAGAGTTCGCCTGCTGAAGGCACAGCGTAGAGGCAGCATACATGTTTGTCGCCATGTGGTCCAACTTCTTGGACTCCCTGTCGGGGGTGGGTTGTCCACATGCCTGAAAACAGAGTTGGCAACAAGCCCCTCGGCTGAGGGATGCTCGGTAAATCCCGACAGGGATACGGTAGGGACCACGTACTTGCAGGCCATTTGGGCAGACACCACAGGACAAGACACCGGATGCTGTCACAGCTCCAAGGCAGGACTGAGAATTACATCCTGGACCAGGAAGGCCTCCATGGGGTATCCCCCACTGGTCAAGAATCTCGGTAAGGGGGTACCATTCCCGCCTTTGGACAGGCTCCAGTTTGAGTCCCGTCAACTCAGGCGGACTCAGAAATCAGCCAGAGCAGGCCCAAGTCCCCACTGACTCCACATCTACTGGCCAGGAGTGGAGGAGGACCCCTCAGATTCAAAGAAACATGAAACTACAGTCACCCGCCGCCCGAGAGCGGATGGGGTAAACCCTTGCCCGGTCGGGGGTCCTTGGTTGGGGTGCCAGTTGTTGGCTCCATCAGGATCGATGGAGAGGCCGGCGTGTGCCAAGCTGGGACCGTACGAACTGGCTCCTGCCGCGGTGGGGGTCTGCTGCAGTAGTGGCACTCAAGAAAGGGCAGGGGAAGCCAGGATCAACTTGATCCGGGTCAGCCAGAGCTGCTGCCACGAGATCCTCATAGCACAGATGCATCTTGCACTGGTGCCTCTCCTCGCCAGAGGAGGATGAGGAATAATGGCGGCGCAGCTTACCCAAGTGCACAGAAAGTGAGTGCCTTGAACAACATAGGCTGCCAGAGTCTGGGCTTCTGAAGCAGGACCTCAACTGGGACCACCGGGGGTGGGACGACCGGCAGTGGGTCTCAGAGGTGGCTGGTGAAGACCAGGCCCTCTCTAGGTCCTGGAGCTCCGGAGTGGCAGGACAGCGGATTGCCTTGTCCCCTTCCTCCCCAGAAGGTCAGGACCGGAGTCCTGGACAAAGAGGTATCAGCCTCCTCAGTAGACAGATTGTCGACTGGGTTGAGAAAAATCTCAGCTGGAATGTCAGCCTAAGTCTCAGCCAAGTGGCCTGACGGGAAGACCGTGGAGCTGACGGCCGTTACTGAAACACTGGCCAAACCCAAATGTTCTGGCAAAGCGTGGGAGTCGGAGGCCTGACAGCACTCCTGATCCCACAAAAGTTGACGAGACCGCTTCTTGGTCTATTTCTTCTTGTCCTTTTTTGTTTTCTCAGACTTTGCACCCTTAGGACCCTGCCCCAAAGTGGGCAAAGACTGGCATAAGTACTTGAATGCACCTGTAAAAGAAGCACACAAAGAGCGGCAAAAAGGCCTAAGCCAAGGAGGTCTGCGTTGCGGCCTCCTCGAAAGCCGCAAGTTGCTTGGCAGACCCCGCAGCCATGAAGACCACCCTACGAGCATCCTTTGAACGAACGGGCGGCGGATCCCTGTCATCTGGATGGCCAAGGAGTAAGCGGGCATGGTGATCCTCGAGAGCTGCCAGTAGAAATGAATGGCAGTGAACGCAGGCCTGAGTATTGTGCTTGTGGCCCAGACAGTAGACCCACGAAGAATGTGGATCAGATCATGACATTAGCTGCCCACAGCCGTATTTCCGGAACCCCAGAGCAGACTTCACGCCATTCATATCAGCAGCAAGAAGTAGATGAAGAAAATGTTTTGTTTTATTTAGCAAAAGTAGCAAAAAGGGCCACAATAAACAGAGAAATAAGAAGGGAACCTTCTTCAAAGCAGAAAGGAAGAACTGGTGTCACAGGGTAGTGCTATGGGAGTAACCACCCAGGTGGGTGGGAGGAGCCAGCTTGAAGACTTTCTGGCAGGTTTTAAAGGGGAAAGGACACTGCCAGAATGTTGGATAAGTACATCATATCCATGCCCCTAGAAATCAGTGTTCCACTTGCCAGGTGAGATCAGTGTGCATGAACACCATATACTACTCCTAGAAAGTGCAGTTACGTAAAATTTTACTGTAACAGTAGATCTTTGAGGAGTGTCTCTTGCAGTAGGTAATACACTTGGGTCATAGCCAGAGGTCGCTGTGGTGCACGGCAGCTCTTCTAGCAGTCTTTCCCAGGGGCTGCTCACACGTGACATCAGCTTTTTGTTTCCTATGTAAGTGTGGGCGGTACCTGGTATCCTCAAGTCCCCCCCCCCCGCAGATTCAGCTCGCTAAGCGAGGACCAAGGGGAAGCCGAGGTACCGAAGGTATCCCAACCCATAACTCATTGGACCAGAATTTGTCCTCCTAGAGAAGGATGGGGATGGAGGGAATGAACACACCTACTGCAAGAGACAGTCCTCAAAGATCTACTGTTACGGTAAGATTTTATGTACCTGTACTATCTTCCATGGAGTGGTCTCTTGCAGTAGATAATACACTTGGGGTGAATCCCAAGCAGTAAACCCAGAAAGGGTGGTCATTACGACAGGAGACCCCTTTAAAGGAGGCAGCAGTAATGGCCATAGCTCTGGTAGAATGGGCTTGGACAGGTCCAGGTAATGGCTTGTTGTATTCTGAATAACAAAATGTTATGCAATGTGCTAGCCAATTGGAGAGAGTCCGTTTAGTGACTGGGAGACCTTCCATACATGAGAGCGAAGGTGACAAAAAGCTGAGAAGTTGTTCTAATCATTTTAATTCAATTAGTGTAATATCGTAATATCACGATGGACATCTATGTATGTAAGAGGTATTCACCTCGATTGGAGTGTTCAGGATGATATACCGTAACTCCAAGGACTGGTTTAAGGTGTGTTCAGACACTACCTTAGGTAGGAAAGAAGGGTTGGTAAGAGTGCCACCCTATCTCTGTGAAAAATCAAGTAAGGTTCTCTACACATGAGGGCATGGAGCTCATAAACATGTCGAGTTGAAGTGACAGCTACCAAGAATAAATGTTTTCCATGAAAGAAAAATGGAGGTCACAAGTGGCCGCCGGTTCAAAGGGCTCAAGAGTTAATTTCTCTGTTAGAAAACTGAAATCCAACAGAGGAGTGGGTCTTCTGATAGGTGGTTTAATATGTAACATTCCTTTCAGAAACATTTTGGCTAGATGATGTTGGTATGATCATCTGCCATCCAGAGGTTCGTGGAAGACCGAAGTAGTGGCCAAACGGACTCTGATGGAAGAATAGCTTAACCCTGTCACGGCAATCGAGGCCAGGTAATTTAAAACTTTCATCAGTGGACATGAATAGGAATACAATGACTGGGAAGCAACCCACATGGGAAAAGCATTTCCACTTGGAATTATACATTTCCCTGGTTGCTGGTTTACATGAAGCCAGTAAACAATATTAGCACCAGGAGAGGACACTTGTAGACGTGTAATGAAAGCTTCCCCAGGAGCCAAGCATGAAGGTGTAGGGCCTTCCGGTTCGGGAGCAGAAGGGTCCCTTGATTCTGAGTCAAGAGATCCGGTCTGACTGGCAACTGAACGAGTTCCTCCACTGAAAACTGCAGAAGTAGAGGGAACCACACCAGCCAAGGCCACAGAGGGGCTCAGGATAATGGAATAATATCTGGGGAGACGAGGGTGGCTGGTGAGGCAAATGGATCCAGATCGAGGTCCCCACAGATGGAGGGATTTGGTGGGGTACTTTGTGACATGCCCATTCGTGTGCAGACAACTGGCGACTGAGAAGGCCGGCCAGGAGGATACGTAGTCCTGTTATGTGGACATCTGTCAGTACTAGATTTTGTCGAATAGCTTCCTGCCAGACTGCAAGGGTCTCTTTTTACAGAAAGCGGGACTTTGTACATCCTTGTTTGATGAGGCAGAATACTGTTGTTTGACTGAATCAGCAATGGTCCTGGAGATAGACGATGCTGAAAAAGCCTGAAGGGTTAAGCGAACTGCTCTCAGCTTTAGTAGACTGATGTGGGGATGAGGGATAGAGGTGGTACACTTACCCTGTGTCCTGTAAGGACCCAGGCGTGCATCCCACCCTTCCAGGGATGCATGCGTGGTCAACGATTGTGAGGGGAAATTAGAAGGTCATGCTTTGGCACAGGTTGGCAAGGAGTGTCCACCGACTAGTGCGGAGCGCAATTTTGACACCACTGGTTATGGAGAACCCACTGGACTAGTCTCATATGAAGAGGAGCGAAGCCACTGTAGAGATGGTAGTGGCCATATGACCCAAGAGGCATAGCATGCATTAGGCTGAGACAACTTTTTAGGCTTGTATCTGCGATGCCAGAGATTGAGGCTTGTGTTGCCAGTCTGCCAGAAGGTAGGTTCTGGCACAGACGGTGTCCAGGACCGCTCCTATATATTGGAGCGACTGTGTATGGGTCGAATTGGACTGTTGTCAATTGACTGTAATACCTAAAGCTTGGAAATGGAGTTAAAGTTGCTTCTAAGGAGGAAAGCAGAACTGGTCTGGATTCTGCATTGAAGAGCCAGTCTTTCAAGTATGGAAGGACAAAGTGCCGTTCCAGCATAGGGCTGCTGTTATTACTGCTAGGCATTTGGTGAACACTCTCGGGGCCGATGACAGGCCGAGCGGGAATGCCCAAAATTGGTAATATTGACCCAACAGGTGGAAATAAAGGAAACTGTGATGGGCTGGATGGATGGGAATATGTAGGTAGGCATCCTTCATACCTAGGGCACATAGCCAATCCCCTTGTTTTTAGTTTAGGGTGATCATACGGAATCTTTTGTACTGGATGTACAGATTCAATTGTCTGAGGTCCAGTATTGACCTGGGTACCAGAAAAGAAGTGGGAGTAAAATTCCTTTGTGTGTTTTGTAGGAGGTGTGTTCCAGGCCTCCAAATGGAGGGCAAAACGACTGCCCACAGCTTTCGTGGCCTGGTTGAGGAAGCATGGATATCACCTCAGTAAGCCACTGGGAGGCGGGCTGACTGGGTGGGTGGGAGTGCGAGCCCTGGGCAGCAGAGGGGTGTTGGTTCTAGTAAGTTGGGGACGACCTCGGAGCTGCTTTTATTAGAACCTCTGTATTTTCCACCTCTTCTGGTGTAAAGGGAGGACTGAGAACGGTAAGATGGCTGGAAAGTATGGGACATGCCATGCACTGTACGAAAGGTTCTCCTTGGAGCTTTGGATATCACATGTCAAAGCTTGGGTTCCTGGTCCGAACAGTCTAGACCCAGTAAAGGGGCACTGAGCACTCTGTGTTGTACATCAGGTGTGAAGCCTGAGACACGAAGCCAAGAATAGCGATGCAGAGTAATGCCAGCTGCTGACATGCAGGCCTAAGGAATCGACCGCGTCATATGTCGAGTGAAGTGGGTGTCTAGAAATTAGAACCGTCAGTAGCTATAGTGGCCAATAACTTTTCTTGTTCCTGAAAAGGAGGTAGTTTATTGACCGAGTGAATGACCAAGGACCAGAGTGTATGCTGGTATTTGACCATATGTCCCATTATCTGCAGGTAAGGAGCTCATGAGTTTCATTTGGTTAAGATGATCATGAGTGGCAATAAGCACCACTGAATCCATTTCAGGAGTGGTGGATAGAGAAATTTGATCCAGAGGAGCCTGGTAGAGGTAATCTGCCTTTCGGGGGATAGCCAGAACAATGGAAGGCTGGTTCCAGGCTGCAAGCATATTATATTGATAGGTTTAGATCAGTGGGGGTACCACTAAGACTAGGCCTTCTGGTAACTTTAGATAATCTGCCATATTCCTTACGTTGTTTGTCATGTTCGGTGGCAAAGAATTGCAAGACTTTTTTTTTTTTAATTTGGACCATCCTTCATGGAAGGATGGGTCATCTGGAGGAGAGGCAGTCGCTTGCCTGGATAAAGCCTCATTGATAGAGGACATCTCCGATGGAGGAAGGTGGGGCTGAGAATCCATTTCCTGAAGTCCTCATCCTCCAAGTCATAAATCTGCTGTAATTCAGCCTCGTCTGATAGGCAGTCATTGCTGTACGAGCGAGGTGACCAGGGTGGGAAGGTTTCTATCATCCTGGAAGCGTTGAGGCGGATAAGTAGGGGAACAGGAGAGGTGGCTCGCCACTGGATGTCCAGTTGGGGAAGAGGAGGTTTTTTTTGTGGGGTGGGCAGTGGAATTTTTTTTTGGGAGGAGAGTGGATACGTAGGCCCAAGTAGGTCTTGCCCTTGGGTGTTAAAGTCCAGAGTCCCAGATCCTGTCCGCCTAGCCCCTATGAGTGTACACTTGTGAGGATGTGGGGCAGTATGCATGGCAAATGCAGTTGGTTGTCCCAGTGGAGCGTGAGTTGTCCGTCGATGGAGCTGGCTGGATAACAGTATTATGCAATAAAATGAGCCCCTGTCGACGGGAGAGGAGCCCCGCCGATGGAACGCCATGAACCCATCAAAGGTTCATCATAGACTGCCTCAATGTGCGGGTGTAATTCCCATCGACGAGGAAGCAACATGTCAAGGCATTGTTGATTTGTGAGCACCTGTCACCGTGCCGCCGACGAGCAGTGAGGCACGGAGGTTGAGGAAGGCTTCTCTTGCTCAGTGCCATCGATGGAACCCAGAAAGGGTTATTCATACACTGCTGTGGAAGTGCTGGAGTGCGCTGTTGATGAGAGAGCATAATTCCAGGTGATGAGAAGGAGAATATGAATGCATCGCTGACGGTGGTGGGCGCCAACGCAGTGTTAGGCACAGAGGTTGAGGAGGGCTCTCCTTTCCTGATGCCATCGATGGAACCCAGAAAAGGTTATTCATACACTGCTGTGAAGTGCTGGAAAGCGCTGTCAATGAGAGATTGTAATCTCCAGGTGATGAGAAGGGAGAATATGAATGTATCGGCGACGGTGGTGGGCATCAACGAGTAAGTCAGGCACAGAGGTTGAGGAGGGGCTCTCTTTTCTCTGATGTGCCATCAATGGAACCCATGAGGGTTCTTCAAAGAGTGCCTCTGAAGTGCTGGAAGGTGCCGTGATGAGATGTGTGAACTCCTGCTGATGAGAAGGCAGAATATGAAGGTATCCTCGATGGTGGTGGCTGTCAATGAGTGAGTTAGGCACAGAGGTTGAGAAGGGGCTCTCCTCTTTTTTGTGCCAATGATGAGAATCAGTGGACAGGGCTCTTGGGATGAGTCTCCCCGATCCTCCATGAGAAATAATTTCTTGCTTGTAGATTCTTTCGATGCTGTTTCTCGTCGATGACTGCTGTCTCAGAAGTTGCTCTAGCTGTTGTGTGCGAGCTGAATACGGCAGGAAAATGAACTGAGGATACCAGGGACCACTCACACTTATATAGGAAACAGGAAGTTGATGTCATGTGTGGGTAGCCCTGAAAAGACTGCTAGAAGAGCTGCTATGCACCACAGTGACCTCTGGCACGACCCAGTGTATTATCTACTGCAAGAGACCACTCCATGCAAGATCTACTGTTATAGGTGAGGAACCTGTTTTCTAGGGACGTGGATATGGTGTTCTAGCCACACTTCAGGCAAACTCCTAGTACTCATCCGGAGGAGGGGCACAGGCACACCCTATTTAGGAAACAGAGATCAAGAACCAAGCCCCAAAATCAGCATCCTGGCGTGACTCAAGGTCAATGTGGTAGTGGAAAATGAAGGTGTGTGAACTTCCAGGTAGCAGCCCTGCAGATTTCCTGGATAGGGATGACCCTGAAGCAGCCACCAAGGCAGCGGTATTATGGGTGAATGAGCCCTTAGTCCTTCAGGAGGCTCTCACCGCCAACCTATAACAGAGGTTGATGCAGGAAACAATCCACCTGCCAAATACCGCTTAGCTGCTGATCTGCCTGGTGCGCCTTCAGCATAGGTGACAAATAGCTGGCGAACTTCTCCCGAACTCAGGCGTGCCTTTATGATAGGGCTAAGGCCGCCGCAGCTCCAAGGTATGGAGGCTGTGCTCAGCCTCAGAGGTTTGGCTACAGAAATACACTGGGAGATCACCTGGTTAAGGTGAAAATTGGACACAACCTTCAGGAGGAACTTCGGGTTGGAGCGAAGGACAACCTTGTCTCTGTGGAACACCAGGTAAGGACTCCACCGAGGGCGCCTGGAGTTCACTGATCCTTCTGGCTGACATGACAGACACCAAGAAGGCAGTCTTCCATGACAGATGTCCGGAAGTTCTCTCCGGAAGATTACAACTGGTAAAAAATGAATGTGATCTGTCTACCTCTAAAGCTCTCCTAAGAGGTGTACCGCAAGGCTCCATCCTGGGTCCCATCCTTTTTGCCATCTATATCAACAATATTGATTCCAATCTCTCACTTTCTAATATCCACCTCTTTGCAGATGACACTGTACTATATGTGAGCAATCCCTCACCACCAAAGCTATGTTCTTTGCCACCAAGAACTGTTCTTCCACTATCCCATCATTCACCCTCCCACAACTCTCTACCATCCTTGGTGAAAATCTGGAATATGTTGACAAATTCAAATACCTAGGAGTATGGATAGACAATAAACTAGACTATACTACCCACGTTGAAGAGCTCCTGAAAAAGCTAAGACAAAGACTTGGTCTATTCTATAGGATCAAACACTACCTGACCAAAGATTCCAAACAAAGATTAATCCTTGCATCATTCATGTCCCTCATTGATTATGCTGACTTCCTCTATGGTCATTGCTCCCTCTCCATCTAAACAAACTAGACACCCTGTATCATAGAGCTATTAGATTCATTACTGACCTTCCCTCTAGCACCCATCATTGCTCTCTCTACAATGCAGTCAGCTGGACATCCCTGCAACATAGAAGAAGAAAAATGCTGCTACCTGGATCTACAAAGCTCTGACAAACAAACTCCTTCCTACATCTCAGACTGCTTCAACCAGATCACATCCAGGCCCTACACCTTGAGGATCAACAAACTGATCCTGCTGAAGATTCCTATCACCTGCACCCGGTATGGAAGAGCTGCAATCAGTTATTCCTGGCACTTATCTGGAATTCTATCCAAGACATTGAAAATAGAAACACTGATTCCCTTACATCCTTCAAAAGCTGTACACAGCCTAATCCCAGATTGTGCAATTGCTTCCACAAGGCCTAGTCCTCCCACACCCCACCCCTCCCACACCTCTCCCCCCTTTTAAAGCTCCTCCCTATTCTTCTATTATTCCTCTGGTCCTTTCCACATCAAACCTCAAACATATATGCCTACCCATGTACCATTATCCAAGCCTTATCCCTACTAGACTGTTTGTTTCTCTCCTTTATTAGGTTTTGGTTTACTGTCCTTTGCCTTGTATGTATGTAAATATTTGTACATCTATCTCACTCATAAATGATTGTATTTGTGCTTATTCAATATCATGATTTTGTATACACTCTGTAACCTTTTCTTGTTATGACCACTCAGGTCCATCTTGTAAATGAGCTATGCTCAATGATGTTTGCCTGAATAAATAAAGATTTTGATTGATTGATTGATTGAGATGTGACATCTCTCACATCTGTGCATTGGTTCAAATGGCTTACTCATGGGCTTTGCCAAAACCAGCAACAAGTCCCAAGGTGGTGGTGGTTCATGCACCAGAGGGGAAATATAATAAAGGCCTTTGAGAAAGTGCCATACAACCTTTCCCTGTGCCACTGACTGCATACCAGCCTATGCCTGGTAAGCAGAGATGGTTGCCATGTGCACCTTAAGAGTCGTCGACCAAAGGCCCAACTGAGAGGGGGACCAAAGGTAATCGAGAATGCCAGCCACCAGACAAGATAAAGGGTTCAAACCCTTTCCCTGACAACAGATGGAAAACCTCTTCTATTTGAGGGCATAGCATTTTTGGGTCAACTCCTTCCGAGAAACCTCGACTACACTGAGGACATCGTCGGAGAGAGCCAAAGCCAGAACACTAGCTGCTCAGGAACCAGGTAGTCACGTGCAGGGATTTAAGGTCCAGGTGGAGTACCTTCCCCAGACTGATCGAGAGCAGGATCGGGCGTAAAGGAAGACGCCTCAGAAGCCTGCTGCTGAGGCTCAGGAGATCGGGGTACCAGAACTGGGAGAGGCCAGTCCGGAGCCACCAGGATCATCCGGGTCTCGTCCCTCCTGGCCTTGAGCAGCATCTTGTGAATCAAGTGGAACGGAGGGAAGGCATAGAGAAGGCTCGGGGTCCAGGGTCTGGAAAAGGCATCACCCTGCAGCAATCCCTGCTGAGGGGGAGGGCACAAAACAGCCTCAGCTTTGCATTCTCACCTGGAGGCAAACGGGTCCACCAGAGGGGTGCCCCATTGGGAGAGCGTCCGCCAGCTGGTTGGAGACACCGGCCACATGGATGGTCAGGGGATCAGCCTCCAGGCTGCGTACAAAGGTCTAAATGCAGAGAGCTTTCCTGCACCAAGGAAGGGAGTGTGTCCCACCCTGTTTGTTGAGGTAGCACATGGTTGTGGTGTTGTCTGTCTGGACCCGGACCCCGGATGTGTGGAGCAAAAGCAGTCAGCACCAGCCGAACTGCCCAAAGTTCCAGCAGGCTAATATGGCACCAGGACTCCTTGGGGGTCCAGAACCCATGGACTGTGTGTTCCCCCCACCTGGGCACTCCAGCCCATGAGAGAGGCACTGATCGTCAGGATGACCACTGGCTCTGGGCAGAAAAATAGGATACCTTCAATCACATGTTCAGGGACCAGCCACCACTGGAGGGTGTCCCACATCAGCTGGGTCACTGTGACCGGCTGGTCGAAGTGGCCCTTGCGCTGAGACTGCTAGTGGGCCAGCTCCCATTGCAGAGAGCGCATTCTCCAGCGGGCTCAATGGACCATGTTGGTGCAAGCTGCCATGTATCCCAGTAGGCACAAGAAGTCCGGAGCAGGGCGCAACTGCTCAACCTGAAATGGCTGGGCAAAGGAGGAGAGAGCTTATGCCCTGTCCACCGGGAGTTGAGCCCTGGCTCTGCAAGAGTCGAGCTCTGCCCCGATGAAGTTGATCACCTGCGAGGCCACGAGTTTCGACTTGGCCTTGTTGACCAGGAGACCAAGACAGACACAGGTCAGGAGGGCTAGGTCCTGACCGCCTCCACCTCCTGCCAGGAGGGACCCACAATCAGTCAGTCGTCCAAGCAGGGGGGAAACCCGGACCTCAACGCCTCAGGTAAGCTACCACCACCACTGTGATGCATTTGGTGAAGACCCTGGGTACAGGACAGGCCGCATGGCCTAGAACTTGTACAGGATCCCCTCCGCTCGGAACTGGAGGAACCAGTGGTGGGACAGACAGGGACGTGAAAGAACGTGTCCTTAAGAATCAAAGAGCAAAACCACATGCTGTGCTCGAGAGATGGTATAATCTGAATGTGTGCAGCCTGAGAAACTTGTTCAAGTTGTGCAGATACAAGATGGGGCACCAGACCCTCGTCCGTCCTGGCACCAAGAAGTACCTGGACACAAACTCTGGGTGTTCTGGAGAGTCCGTGACAGGAGCCACAACCTCTCTGCAGAGGAACTGGGTGATGTTGTCCTGAAGGGCCGACAGGCTGCCCATGGACACGATGCCCTCCCGTGGAGGACGGGCACAGCAAGGCGGGTATGCCTCGAATTCAGAGGCGGTCCCTGACCGATCACTTAGAACCCACCTGTCTGTGATGACAGCGGACCAGGCAGAAAGGAAGTGGCAAAGCCGGTCCCCACGGAGGACCCAGGGAGTCAGGATGGGCATGATGGAGGCACCCCATTCCTTCACTAGGCAGGCTTGGAGGCGGCGGCCCAGCTTACAGGCGACCGCAGCCACAGACTAAGGTCGCGGTCACCACGCCTAAGCCTGCTGTCTAGCCTGAGGCTCGGCTCATTTGACTGCGGGGGCAGACAGGGGCCGAAAGGGCTTCTTCTTTTGATGCTTAGAATCCTTGGGGTTTCTCTGGACAGATGTTGCCTACTCCAAGGTGGCACTGGACTTCTCAAATACAGCTGAGGTGCCCCTCAACCCCCGGCCTGAACAAATTGGTACAGAGGAAGGAGACATCCACCAGCTTGTGCTGGGTATCTGCTGTAAAGGTCGAGATCCTCAGCCAGGCTCTGTGGTGCATAGGTAGTGCAGCCACCATGGACAAGTGCAAGAGTCGCCAATGTCCATGGCAGTCTGGAACAGTTGCTTGGCCACTGCTCGGCCTTGATCCTGGACCAGTTTGACTGTGGTCTGCAGGTCCGCTGTGAGGTGAGGGAGTACCTCATCAAGTGAGCCAAGGAGGGCATGTGAGAAGTGGGCCATCAAAAGAGCTGAACTCACTTGCCGAAGGCCGAGACAGGAGGCAGCATACACCTTTTTGGCCGTAAGGTCCAGTTTCTTGGACACCTTATCAGCAGGATTCTCAACATCACCCACATTGCCAGTGCACCTGAACACAGAGCTGGTGAGCCCCTCAGCAGAGGGATGCTCTGTGAATCTCGAAAGGGAAATGTTAAGGACCGCATACTTGCAGGGCCATCTGAGCCGATGGCGCTGGGCAAGAGGCTGGGTGCTGCCACAGTTCCAAGGCAGAACCAAGAATGGCATCTGCCACTGGGAAGGCTTCCACAGAGGAGTCACCCTGATCAAGGATCTCGGTGAGCGGGTACCGAGCCTGCTTCAGAACGGGCTCCAATGGGAAACCCACAGACTCCAAGATGAGATAGGGAAGACCCATAAGGACATAGGACCCTGCTCCGTTGACAAATCCTTGGCAGACTCCAAGTCCACCAGATGGGAGTACAAGGAGGAGCCCTTTGATTCCGAGGATTTATGGAAAACGGGTCGGTCAGGGGTAACAGTAACCAACAGCCAATGGGGAAGACCCAAGGCCGGGCCGGCCTCCCTAGTCAGAATGCCGGTCTTCGGCTGTTTCAGTGGTGGCTCCACCAAAAGCATCGGAGAGGCCAGGGGATTCCGAGCCAGGACTCGATGAGCTGGCTTCTGCTGAGGCAGAGAAGGCTGTGGCCTCTGTGGCGAAAGCCATGGGATGGCCAGGGTCGAAGCCAAAATGGGCTTTACCCCAGTGAAAAGCAGCTGTTGCCACATCAAATCCTTGAAGTGCCAACGCAGCTTGTGCCAGAGCCTCTCCTCGCCCAAGGAGGATGAGGACTAGCAGTGGCACTGCTTGCCCGAGTGTCGACAGCGTCTACTTTGACGCAGGCTGCTCAACTCGAAACTCAGAGCGGAACCTTGACCATTGGGGCTGCCAATGGTGGGTCTCGGAAGGCCAGAGAGAGCAGAGTCTCCTCCTGGTCTGGAGGCTCTGGATAGAGAGGTGGTGGATCAGCGGACTGGTCCGTCCCTCCCTGAGCGAGTGGTAGGACTGGGGTCCTAGAAAGGGAGGTGTTGGCCTCTTCCGGCGACAACTGGTTGACTCCCTCAAGAAAAATCTTGGCCAGTTGATCGACTGGGCCGATGGGGAGACCATCTAACTGGCCCGGCGGGCCTGGGCTGAAAAGCTGACCAAAGTCGGAACCTCTGAAGAAGCGCAGGAATCTGAGGCTCGAGAGCACTCCCGATCCCTTGAACGACAGCGAGACCATTTCTTGATCTCTTTCTTAGATTCTGACTAAGTGCCTGAGGGGCCCTGCCCATGGGTATGAAGGGCCTGTCACAATTCTTTGAATGCCCCTGTGAAGGAAGCAACCAAGGAGAATGGCAAAAAGGCCGAGGCCGAGGAAGCATGAGATGCTGCCTGGGCTGCGGCTCCCTCAAATGTCACAAGCTGTTCAGCGGACCCCTTCCGACGGGCGTCTTTAGATTTGACTGGCGGATCCCGAGCATCTGGATGACCCAGAAGCAGGCAGGCATGGTGATGCTCCAACGGGGACAGTTGAAAAGAGCAGCACAGGCCTGAGGATCATGCTCGTGGTCCAGGAAGTAGATGCACATGGTGTGCAGATCTGACCAAGAAATCTTCTGCCCACAGGCACATTTTTGGAATCCAGGTGCTGATTCCCCGTCGTCCATACCAAAGACTAGAATAGCCTGATGACAACGTTTTTTGAAGCTTAATAAGCAAAGGGCCTTCTCAGTACGAGAGCGGTAAGGAGGGAACCTTAAGGAAGATCTGACATGTGGGTGGGAGGAGCCAGCTTAAAGACATTACAGCAAGCCTAAAGTGGAAAGGAACACTGCCAGAAGTGTAGACAGAACACTATATCTACGTCTCTAAAATGCTGGCTTGCACGTCCGAGGCAAAACTGGATACCCGGGGCCAAAAATGGCACCGGAGACAGACCCCAGCAGCTGCCCCAAGCCCGGGGGCATCTACAGCATCGTAAGTTGCCCCGAGGACAAACTGCCAACATCTGAGCTCAAGTTCATAAGTTGGGCGAGCTGCGTCTTAGTGGGGTCCTCTTGTAAGATATGTACCTGGTCCCTGGGTTGGTCCCAAAGAACATTCTGGTATTGGACCATGAGGGCCAAATAATTTATGGCCCGGATAGCCAGAGTGGTAGAGGCAATAATACATTTGCCAAGGTGATCCAGTTGCCTGGCCTCCCTGTCTGGGGGAAGAGTACTAAGATGCTTGGACTTCTTAGTATGGTCATGGGCTGCATTAATTACCACTGAATCCGCCTTAGGGTGGCTGCCCAGAAAGGGGTTGGTAAAGGCGGTCTGCCTTTTTAGGCTGAGGCGGGGTGGTAGAAGGGTGATTCCAAGCCGTACTAGTGACACCCTCATAGGAGTCAATCCAAGGGTACACCATCATGGGGAGGGCATCCTGCTGCCAGAGACAGATGGCCAACCAGTGTCTCTCTGGGTTCTGCTCCTCCATCTCCCAGCCCATAATAGACTGGCTATGGTGCATGACATCCATGAAGGATGGATCGTCAGGGGGGACTTAGGCACCTCCTTAGCCTGGTCATCCCCTCCTAAGACTCACCAGGAGAGGAGGAAGACACCAAGAATCAGTCATCTTCAGTAGTATCACTATCCAGTCCTGACTCCAGGGCCTGGCGATCATCTCTTCTAGCACACGAACTGACGCCAGGTCGGCTGAGCCCCGCCCAGGACCTCGACATGTGTGGTCTTGCTTCACCAGCCCGGTCTGTGTTCTGGAGCAGGGGGTCTGCCTTTGCATGAAGGACGACCACGCTGTGAAAAAAGCATTATATTTCACCTGAGGTGCTATATTGTACAACAGCAGGAATGGCAAAGAAGGTACAACAGCTGAGGAACTGGTGATGGGTACATCAGCTGCGGCACTGGTTGCAGCAGGGGCGATGACAAAGGGGCCCAAAGACTGGGGCTGTGACAGCACTTGCGGTGGCCCAGCCAATGATGGTTGGAGCTCCCAGGGGAAGGATCCTCAGACACCAGCCCAGCCAGAGAAGCTGGTGCCCAAGAATCAGAAATACGGCAAATGTTTGCTGAAATCCTACATTGCATGGACAGACTGGACGTAGCCACAAAGAAGAACACGGAAGACATTGTAGATCTTTCACAACGGGCTTGTATTTCCGAGCATAAGCTAGCAGAGGTTGAAGATGGCTGGCGCAAGGCCGGGGCTAAGCTACATGATCAGGGGCAGTTAATTCACCATCTTTGGGCCCGAGTGGAAGATCTTGAAATCGCAGTCACGGAACAACCTCAGGTTTGCTGGGTTTCGGAGGGCATGGAATGATGTTATTTTTCTACAACAACAGCTTCCCCATTGTTGGACTGTCGGTGTGAGACCACTTGGGAGTTTGACAGAGCACACAGAACCCTGGCTCCGTGGCCGGCTCCCGGTGGGCGCCCTCGTACTATCTTAGCCCGATTTCTCCGGTTCCAGGACCGTGAACGGATTACCCAGCTGGCTCGGCAGAAGAAAGAACACTTTTGGAAGGGGCATAAAATTCAAATTTACTCGCAGGAGGTTACTAACAGGCAAAAGGCCTTTACAGCTGCTCGTAGAGTGTGCTGAGCTGGGTCTCGAATACTCTCTGCGTTACCCTGCATCTCTCCTAATTGTGGTTAATGGGTCACCATGGGTCTTTGACAACCCGGCATCTGCTGAGGACTTTATAGCATCTCAAGCTCCTAAATTGAATTGGGGTAAATTACGTGTAACCCGCAGCCCCGGGGCCCTGCTTACTCACTCTGCCCCGATGGACACTGATAAACCTATGACCTTCGATGCTCCAGCAGCTTTTACTCCCCATGCAGTTACACAACCTTTGACACCCACTCGGACATCTTTTTCAAAATTTCCTGGTAGTAAAAAAAAAAGAATAGGAGAAGGGCGAGGATTGAAGGAGGGCACGTAGATAAAACTCCACGGCTCCGTTCCAGAAGTAGAAGCCGAAGTGGTAGCCCGGATCCCAATGTTTCTCAGGATTCACTAATCCCGGATATGAGCAATAATCAATATAAGGTACTGATGGATCTCCCTGCTGAAGATGTTCCCCGCGACCTGCCTCTCCCTCCCAGACGCTCCAGCTCGGAGGGCTCGAAATCTTCAGGTGCAAAGCATCTTCTCTGGGCTGAGGAATCAGCTGGCACTCCCTTGGAAGACTCTGTGACCGTGGCAGTTGTGCCAGTTCTGGAACTAACCTCAGGCAATATGGCTACTCCCACTCCTGCTGCTGAATCAGTAGGCTGACTGCTGCCACCATATATTTTTTTTTTTCAATGCCATGCTTGTCTGCGGATAAAGCAGCCCTCTCCTCTAATTAGGGATGAGACCCACGAGCCCCAAGTTAAAGGGGACCTATCCCTTCAGAGGATGGCTACGATTGGCCCTTAGGTCCATACTTGGTCTTTTATCCAGGGCCTTTTGCTTGTTCCCTGCTGTTTCATGGTGCCGATCAGGCTCTTTATGTGTTAGCCTCTGCTGTGATGCCTGAGGGAATTGGGGGATGCAGGGTGTTGCTCATATCTTAATTTAGGGCCCATGCATACCTGTTCTTGGCAATACCTTGAAGCATCTAGAGGGACTGGGGTCGGCCCTTATCACTTCCACTTACTAGTATGATGGACGACAGCCTATTAGGCCGTTGTTGCTTGGAAGCTTCTTTTTTTTCTTTCCCTATACATTTCTTTTTTTTATTGGGGGTTACAAGGAGAACTGTTTTACTTTGTTTAAGATGGGTTCCTGGGGCTGCCTACCTCCCAGTGACTTCTACTGCTGTCTGGGCTTTTTTTTAGCCGACACATACAGTGGATGCTGGTCGTGTGTGGGATTGCAAAGTAGTGATCAGAGGGGTTGGGGTTGGGTATTGTTAATAAAAATGGTTTAAATCTCCCTCAGTCATTAGGGATTGTGTATGTTAGTACCTTTCTATTTCAGGTTAAAATGTTTGTATTATGGTGTTGTGTTAACTCTTTTATGGCAATCTTTTTAATGGGGTGAGGATGTGCCCCGCAAATACTAGATGGGGAAGTAAGAAGGGGAATGGTGCTAGGCTCAGACCCTCTTCATATAGTTTCCGATCACATATTCTTGCTGACATGTTTTACTGTTGGTTTAAATGGAGACTAAGCTAATTTCATGGAATGTGAGGGGGCTTAATTCACCCATCAAACGGAAGAAGGTTTTAATCCACTTAAAAAAATTAGGCCCTATGGTGGCTTTCTTACAAGTAACTAAACTTTCTTCTAAGGAAGCCATAAAGCTTAAACAAGGTTGGGTGATTGAAGAACTTCACAGTGTGGCACCTACCCATAAGGGGGGTTTCTATACTTTTTCATAAAAATTTGGGATGGAAGGTGAAGGACTTCATACGAGATCAGGAAGGGAGATGGATTATTGCAGAAGTTGAAAACCCTGAGGGCCCCTTGGTCCTGGCTAACATATACGCTCGCAATCAGGATTGCCCGCAATTTTTTTCCACACAGTTAATCAGGCCATGTTGGACTTCAACAAAAATAGAGCCCCAATACTTTTAGGAGGGGATTTTAATTTAACATTAGATCATACTATAGATAGAAGCAATAAATCCCGAACCCCACAGACAGGCTAGGACAGCAGTAAAGAAACTAATGTCCGAACTCGGATTACTGGATGCTTGGAGGACACTACACCCAGGAATGCATGATTATTCATGTTTTTCCCCAACCCACGAATCGTCCAGCAGGATAGATCTCTGGCTCATATCTTCTGGGTTATACGAAAAGGTGGTTAGGGCCTTGATGCACCCAATTTATGTTTCCGATCATGCTCCTCTGGAATTAGTTGTCAAAAGGGGACATGATCCCTACCAGTCCCATGCATGGCGTTTAGACCCTCTCCTGCTAGAAGATGCAACCTTTTTTAGATTGGATTGGCCAGGCAGTATCAGAATACTGGACGGACAATGACAATGGGGAGGTATCAGACTTGACTCTATGGGAGGCTTTTAAAGCTACCATTCGGGGTAGGATAATAGCTCTTGCTGCTGCCAGGAGGCATCGCCGGGCAGCTGATCAGAGGGCCTTGGAGAAGCAACTATACAATTTGAAATCCCAATACAAAGCCCTTAAAAATCAATCCCCGTCTTCGGTTCTATTAGTGCAATTAGCCAGCACACGAATCTCCCTTAACACCCATTTATCTCGGCAGGCAGAGCTAAACCTCAGACGTGTGCGCCATGCTTTCTGGGAAGGGGGAGAAAAGGCCAGCAAGCTATTGGCCTACTGTCTTAAACGCCAGCAAGCCTCTAAGGTGATGCATGCATTGGTAGACATGACAGGGATCTCATGTTGTACGAACTCTGGGATAAATTTAATCATGTCCCAATTCTATGAAAATTTATATGTTTCTCCAAACCCCCCTGATCCAGCTAAGATCCAAGCTTTCCTATCCTCACTACCCATTCCCAGAATTTCCAGTTGTGATACTAAACTGTTAGAAACCCGATAACAGCTGAAGAAGTTAATCAGGCGATTCACTCTTTGAATCCACGTAAACCCCCAAGGAAAGATGGATTGCCTATTGATTTGTATAGACCTGGGTGTTAACCTGGCCCCTTACTTGGTTCTGGGTATTCCACATCTTTTACTTAATGGACATCTGCCCTCCATGAGAGAAGCCACTATTACAGTGCTTCCCAAAAAGGAAAGATCCATTGTCTCCAGGTAGTTATCGCCCATCTCTCTAATTAATGTAGATGCCAAGATATTGGCCAAGGTTCTTGCTGGCGGCTTGAACCCTTTTGCAGGGCTTGGTTAATCCATCCCAAGCGGGCTTTGTTAAGGGCCGTCTTGGGGTGGGACCACACAGAACCCTAGGGTCTCTAATGCACTCTGTCAAACCTCACTAATCCCTTCAGTAGCGTTGGCCATCGACTTAAAAGGCCTTTGATTCGCTCGAATGGGCCTTTCTATCTCATACCTCTCCACTATGGGTTTTGGCCCAGAATATATTGCCTGGATAAAGCTTTATATACTGCCCCCAGCCTCGGATTGACTATCGGCACCATGTCCTGCCCTTCCAATTACAGAAGTGGCACGACTGGGATGCCCTCTTTCTCCCCTCCTATTCATTCTAGCTATGGAGCCCCTGGCCATTGCACTTAGGTCCTCCAACTCTATCCCTGGTATTCAGGTGGGTGATGCCAACTATAAAACATTCTTATATGCAGATGATCTCCTTATTACTACGGAACATACTTCACTAGGGATTCAGACAATCTTTAGCATTTTGACTGATTTTACTAAGATATCGGGTCTAAAATTAAATCAGTCCAAAACTGAAATTCTTCCGCTGAATTCCTTAGCCTCTGGAGAAGAGTTTATCGCCATGGGGCTAAAATGGTCCCCTCAAGGTATAAAATACCTGGGATTATTTTACACCGGATCCACTTAAAATGCTTGCAGCTAATTTCAATTCCTGATTGATACACTTAGGGTAGACATAGAAAGATGGAAAGCATTGAAGCTTTCACTTGCTGGGAAAATTGATTCGATCAAAATGATGGCTGCTCCCAAGGTGCTTTATCTATTGGCTCATCTACCTTTGTCAATATCCCAGAAGTGGTTTCAGAAATTGGAGACCCTGATGGGCAATTTTATACAGGAGCGCGCACCCCCTCGATATAGTAAACTTAAACTTCGGCAACACTGGAAAAGGGGTGGTTGGGGACTTCCCTTGTTGCAGCGGTATCATATGTCCTTTGTTCTGGCTCAGACTCCGAGATGGTTTTCTAAATTCGGACAGGCCTCCCCACACTGGCTCCAGTTAGAAGCCTCCCTAACTCACACTCCCTCCCCAGCGGTCACCCTATATGGTAAGAAGAATTTGCCCGTGGGCCTTTCCCCTTCTATATTATTATCAGTAAAATATTGGAAGCAAGCAATTGCTCTGCTGGGCCATGACCCGGCCCCTTGGGAATATATGCCTCTATGGGACAATCAGGCCCTGAAAATAGGGGACTCCACCTTGCACTGGAAAGTTTGGAAGGTACAGGGCATTTCCTTGATACAGGATCTCCTACTCCCTGGGACCACTGTTATAGACTCCTTTGAATCTCTGAGGGCAAGATATCATCTCCCTGCTTCTCACTTTTGGAGATACCTTCAGTTAAGAGATGCTATATCTCATCTCCCAAATTCCCCCCATAATAATTCATTACAAAAAAAAAACCCTATATTTTCATGGAGTAAACTTACCAAGAATAAAGCTAGCAGCATATATAATGCCCTCAGAGACTCCACCTCAGATCCCTCCCAAAAAGCCAGACTGCAATGGGAAAAAGTATTACAGACCTCTATTTCAGAACTACAATGGGAACAAGGTTGGATACGAATCCATTTGGCCTGCCGGGATGGGTATACACGACTTATTATGAATAAGACCCTCCATAAATGGTATAGAGACCCGGTTAAACTAGTTAAGATAGGACTCATCTCGGCTGACACTTGCTGGAGATGTGGCAACCAAGGTACTCATCTGTTCCATATACTTTGGTACTGTCCCAACCTTCAGCATTTCTGGCAAGCAATTCAGGACATGTGCCAACAGGTGTTCCCCAATATTGTTCCACACCCCGCTTACTCCTTCTTGGCTGTGATAGCTCTGAGATGCCAGTGCAGTCCAGAGGCACAATGGATCACTTTGGTCGGGGCACTGGCCAAGAGACTCATACTGACGAGATGGAGGAACCTCGGAGATTCCTACTTTTCATGAGTTTCTTTTGGCTCTAGCCAAGGGGCCACATTTGAGAGGATCTCCAGCTTTGCCCAAGGGTCTTCTAACCTGGTATGACAAATGTTGGCAGCCTTATTAAAGTTCCAAGTATTGTCATAACACTCCTTCCAGTTCCACTTTTAGATTTTTCCCTTCATTATAAAGGTCTGGGTACTGTTTTTAGTCCCCTTCCCTTTCTCCACTCGATCTTATCTATGTTTTGAAAAAAAAGATTGCCTTTCTGTATATAGTTGATATTACAATCTGCATGGTAGTAGGGCGTATACCGTAGGTAGAGTAGTTAAAATATCCTCCGACCTTTTGTCATATCTTTCTTTTCTGTGCAATTTATGTATGTAGCTCTAGGCTCTCCTCCATCTAGGGGAAGCGACATTACATTGGCTTATTAACCTCTGGCTACAAGGTCTAATATGGAAGTATTTTTAAGTCATACCCTTTAAGGTTTGCAGCTAACTGAGAGACTACTTTGTTAATTTCATCAACTGGTCATACCAAATGTTGGTATGAGTCAGATTTGTATGTGCAATACTCTGCCTTTGTGTGTGTGTTCTGTCCAAGAACAATAATAATAAAATGTTAAACAACAAAACAAATGGAAATAAAGGGATGGGGGTGGAGCCACGGGAACCCAGGAGGGGACTGGCGGGGCGGAGGAGCCGACCAAACCCTGTCGTTGGCGTTGTGGGGCGACTGTGAAGAGAAGCTGACTAGGCCCAGTCCCAGGGTTTATTCTGGTGGTTATGCTCCGGATTTCTCCTTATGAGAAGATGAAGAGGCCCCAGAGGACTGTGCTGGCGAGGCTGAGGAGCTCCTTTTCTGCAGCTCCTTCTATATCATGACCAACTTCTGCTTCAACAGATGGCTCTCCAGAGTTTTTAAATGACGTCTCTGAGTGGCCTGGTTGAATTTCTGAAAAAACTGGCAGGCTTCAGTGTTGTGGCAGGGGCCTTGACCTCAGCCAACCAGGAGGCCAGAGTCTCCAAGTCCACCGGCGGTTGAGGGGGCAGTGGAGGAGGAGGGGTATATGAGTATGGATTATACCCGTAAGGTGCGTAATCCATAACCCAACGGTGGGAAGCCCGGCGTCTGGTATTGAGGAATCGGGTACTGCAGAGATGGGTAAGACGACATTGGATACCCGGGAACCGAGGGGTCTGCTAGAGCAGACGGCCCGGCCAGAGGGCCCACGGGCGGGTCTGGAGCAGAAGGCCCAGTGGGCGGAGGGCCCGGCGTTGAAGCAGCATCTGGGAGTGGGATTTGCCTGGGTCGGCAAGACCAGCGTCGGGGCTGGTGGCCGGGGAGCCGCATCTGGGGAGCTGGCGTCAGGTCAGTCAGCCCAGCAGGCAGGCGGTCTGACGGGGTGCAGCGAAACTTCGGCATCGCCCGGGGATGGAGGGAAAACCCTGGGTCAGGCTGAGAAGACCCAGGGTCCCCGGAGGGCAGCGAAGGCTGCGGGGAGCCAGGAATGGCAGATGTGGGAGGGTCCAGTGTCGGCTCAGCTGCCATGCGGACGTCAGGCAAGCCGACGTCAGACTCATCAGCGGAGTCCGGGTGGGCGCCAGAGGAGCCAGCATCCATCTTAGCGGACCAGTCGCCCGGGCAGGTTTGCAAAGGAGGGGCCTGGTTGGGTGGAAGAGGAGCCGCGGCCACCCGAGGGGTCAGGACTTATTGACAGTCCTGTGTGGGCGTCAGAGGGCGGCTCAAGCCAATGGGCCCGTACAGTGGTGGCTTCACCAGGGCCAGGAGGCCTCCAAATAGCCTGGAGGCACCCATGAGGTCCACGACTGCGAGCCAGACAGGCGCGCGTGGAAACTCTGGCGGCTGTCGCGATCGGTCCCCTGGGGGACGCGCATCTGAAGCACGGTGACTCCCTGTAGAAGACGCGTGGATGAGGAGCCTTGTCCCGGTGCTTCTCCTTGTCTTTTTTCTTGCGATGGCCTTCGGGGGAAGTGGACGCCTGCTGGAGCTTTTTAACTCCTTTTCCATGGAGGACATTTTCTTCTTTAAAATATGGGCCTCCAGGGACTGCTGCCGCCGTCTGCGGGTGGCTGCGCTGAATTTAAGGCAGTGCTGGCACTTCTCCACCTGATGGTCTGGCCCTAGGCAGAAGAGACACTGAAATGTCAGATCCTTGTCTGGGGAGTTGGGCGCTGCACTTGCTCTTGTGCTCGGAGGGTGTAGGGGACGACATACACCGACGAATACCTAACAAAAATTCGAAAAACCGAAAATAACTCGGTAAAAACTACCGACAACTGAGGCTGACGAGCATTGAACTTTACCATGAGGCGATGACGTGAGCTAATGGCGGGAAAGAACTGGAAGGCGGGCGTGGGGGCGACACTTTATACTGGCGTCGCTCACCCAGCCGCGTGGGTGCGGTCCCACGCCAGAGACTGCTAGCTAGACATTTTTCCGTGGGGTCCTGACGCCTGCCGGCATCAGTCCTATATGTAATTACCTACTGCAAGAGCCCTCTCGAAGTAAGATCAGCCTCACCTTTCTGTTTTCCAAGGAGGCAAACTGGTCCACCAGTGGGGTGCCCACTGGGAGAAGGAACACCGATAACCTGTTGCTGAACATCCTGAGAAAAGCCAGCAGTATGTAGCCTGGAATACCTTCTGATACCGATGCTCGCAACGGGAGGCAATGTCAAAGGCATCTATAGCTGCTTTGAGCTGATGACTGTTAAACTCAATTCCATGTGTGGCAGTCAGCAGAATCTTTTGTTTAGTTTCAGAATCTGGCAGGCACTCTACCAAAGACTTAAGCAAGCTCCAAAGGGGTATACTCACATTTGGGGAAAATGCCCTTGGTAGCTAGTAATCTGCATGCCAAGGGTAGCTGCTGTGAAAGCCTGTTTGCTAGTATCAATCTTGCATGACTCACATTAATGGGGTGCACAGTGACCTCTTGAGGAAGAATGGCCTTGTCATTCTCAGCGAGAATAACAATGGCAACAGCTATTGGTTGTGAAACATACACTGGTCTGTCCTTTGGGGCAATGTATTTCCTGTCTATATTCTGCAGACAGAAGGGACAGAGGCAGGTCTATTTCAGATTGCATCCAACATGGTCTCAAATGCAGGCAGACTAGGAAGAACTAAACTGACCGGCATGGTAGAAATGTTTAACCAGTACAGATGAAGACATTTACATGGGTCAATGGCTGGAGGTTCAAAATCAAGTGCAGAAAGAACAATTATGTAAGAGTGTACCGAAACAGTAGATCTTTGAGAGAATCTCTTGCAAAGGTCACACACTAGGATCCACTGCCATCAGGTACCATGATCAAGCGGAAGCTTTTCACTAGCAGTCTGCCTGGGCTGCCCAAGACAACAGCACCACGTCAGCATTCCCCTGATAGTCGTGTGCGGCCCCATGCACTTCTCAGTTCCCCACCAGAGACCAACCCGCGAGGACAAGCTCCAGAAGGAACTGAGGAGAGCCAGAGAAACTGCCAGAAAAGATCTCAACTACACAAGGCTGACCATCCTGGAGAGAGAACAGGAGGGGAGACTAGGAATGCCAATGCTGGGGGCAGGAGGGAGGACAGGCATGACCTCGAAGATCTACTGTTACTGTAAGTTCTTACGTAACTACCATCTTCTTCGAGGATATCTCTTGCAGCAGTTCACACACTAGGAATGAGTCCAAAGCAGAGATGCAGCAGATATTAGGAAGGAAGCAGGGACCAAAGAAATGAGGCCCAGTAGTACAGCAGGGCTGAAGTTTGCCCGCCTCCTAGAGGTGATGTCTAGACGGCAGTGTCTAGTGAACTTATGGACAGTACTTCAGGTGCTGCCATAGAGGGGTTCTGACTACAAAGGACTGAGAACAAAGCTAGAGAGATCCAATGTAATCAGAAACCTGAGGTGGCCGCTGCACAAATCTTGGCTGCGGATACCCCCCCAAAAGGCAACCAAAGTGGCCATGCCTCTGATAGAGTGGCCCGTGACAGCTCCTGAAAGTTTATTATCATACTTTTTGTAGCAGAATATGCAGTTGGCCAACCATTTGGATAGGTACTGCTTAGAAACTGGAATGTCCTCTTTTCTAGGGGCTAAGAAAACAAAAAGCTGTGAGAACTTAAATGAAGGGGGGAGAGAGAGATCACTTTAGGATTAAAGTGATAGAAAACTATGGTGAGAAAAAAACAAACCAAACTCTAGTTCTAGAAAATGGTGGTTGACTGAAGCAATGATGCTCCGCTAGTCCAAAGTGCAATGGTCGAAGGTGGGAAAAGATCTGAGAAGTGCATGGGACTGCCCATGACTATATAGGAGAACGCTGCTGTGGTGACGTTGTTGCGGGAGGCCTCAGGCAAACTGCTTGTGAAAAAGCTTCCATGTGATCCTGGTACCCAACGGCAGAGGTTCCTAGTGTGTGACCTGCTGCAAGAAATATCCTTGAAGCTCACGTATTTTTGAGCAAGGCCTGGAATGTTAGCTCCTCCTGTGGAAAAGAAGAAAGGCCTGTTTCTTAAGAGTCCAGGCTAAAGAAAGAGTCTCAATTGCTGCCCTTAGAAATGATGAGGTCTGGGTCAGACTCGTCCCCCTCCACATCCTCCATGGAGGGAAAGTCATAGAGGGCGGTGGATCGTAGGCCCATCAATCCAGAACATGGCCTTAGCAACACTGGCCCCCAAGGGATGAGGGCCAGTGCTAGAAAACCAATGTAACCCGTAACTGAATCCGGTGCGAGGAGATCCCTGGCACAGAGGGTGTCACCAAAACTGGGCCAGGCCCAGAAGGGCTTAAACCCGGCACTGATAACCTAGCCGTCACTTAAGTGACCAGCAGTGGTACCACAGCCAGTCCCATCACAGTGACATTGAATGAGGGTGTAACAAATGGAACAGGAGTTGGTGGTACAGTTACCATCAAGGGCCCAGGGTCTGTTGCCGGAGCCAAATGCTCGTGCCGGTTTGATGGCCCTGCCTGCGACTCTAATTCCACTGGCCCCGAAGGACCAGGAACCGGCTCTGCAGGCAAGAGGAAAATGAGCTAGAGGCTGCACTCACTGCTCCAAAAGAGCTTTCCAATGGTGGAACTGCCCACCAGAGTCCTCACTTACAGACAGAGAGGGGCTCCAGGTCGGAGACGTCAGCCTCCTAGTGTCAGAGGCCCCTGGTGACGCTGACAGCGCCAGTGAGGGTCTTCAACTATGGGAGATCGAGGATCTTGTGGCAGACTTCGCAGAAGGTAACCTCAAGTGGTACTGTTTCTTCCCCTTCCAACAGGAAAAGGAAGAACTTGAGGCCTAGCGACGCCGAAAACCAGACCAGGCTCGGGCCAGCTTCTTTTTGTGTTCCCAGAAAGACGGTCCTTCTTCCCGAGCATAGGACCATCCATTGTCAAATCCTTCCCTGATGTGGAAAGTGGATTGAACATCGCCCCACTGCTGGAGCAGCTTATCCGAGAAGGTTCCCTACTACTGTCATCCATAGCTGTTGACCACTGACTTGGCTGGACTGTGAGAGACTTAGAGAAATATTTCTGTAAAATCACTAAATCGTCACAAAAATAAACTCTAAAACTGAGAGAACTGAATGCTGTTGTTACATAAACGTGAAGTTTCACTCCCAGTCGGTAATGTTGTCACTGATGCACACCTGAAAGCGGGAAAAAGGAACTGAAGCGGTTGAGGACTGGTATGGTAAATGGTTCTTCAACCGCTTACATTTAAGAGACAGCCCATGTAATACTTTTTCATTGTTACAGTTCTATATATAGAGAATACTGGCTGGGGAGCCATGCACAACCAGCCTGTGCTGCCACAGAGAAGTTCTGATTATAAAGGACTGAGAACAAAGCTAGAGAGATCCAATGTAATCAGACACCTGAGGTGGCAGCATAGGATGGCTGAGTATGTGGTTGCCTAACCAGTATTTCTTTTTATGGTGTATAGGGTTGTTTTATTTTTTTGAAGCAAAAATGTTTTCACAGTGCTCCACAGCAGCAGCTAATGTGCCAGTGGTTTCAGCTCAAAACTTGAACTGATTGCTGTCACGCTACGCTAGGAAAATCATCAGCTGCCTCCAGGATTCCCAATCAGCTGGAACCTTTTGCACCACAGAAGTGTACAACCACATTCCACATCCTTTGAACTGTGATACAACAAGGTTTCAGCTGGCATGGGAATCCATGTTGAATAAACCTTCATTATACACCATGTATTTGTTCTTGCCCATGGCTCTCAAAAGCCTGAAGATGAACTAACTTTACTTGGTCACCAAATAATCCAGATCAAATCAAACTTCATGTAATGAAATACTAACCCCAGAAAATGATGACTGGCCAGTTACACTGCTAGATAATGTGTACTGTCAAAACTTCTAACAAAGTCGTGGCAGGCCATTTTTCATATACATTTTATCCTCCTGTTCTGCCCCGGCGATCTCTCTTCTGACTGACCTCCCAAGCCCTGTCACCCGGCATCCCCGGGACTTACCTTCACCGTAGCCCTGCCACAGGACTGTGGTTGTGCCTGGTCGCCGTTGCAGGCTCTGTGGAAGATCGGGCTTCATCCCGCTGCCAGACTGTTCTTCCAATGTTTTTTCCCCAGGGCCCATGGACGTGCAATGGCCATAATGTACACGCTCCACCTCTGTGGAGACGTTCCTGGGGACCTGAGCGTGGGGTCCCTTCCCTTCTTAATGGTGCCACGAGTTGCTATCCAGCTACCACTGGGTGGCAGGCAAAGTAGTTACGCAAGAACTTACCGTAACAGTAGATCTTTGAGACAGGCTCTTACAGTAGGTAATTACAAATAGGACTGAAGCCAGCAGGTGTCAGGACCCCACGGAAAAATTTCTAGCTAGCAGTCTCTGGCGGGGAACCATCCCCACGCCAGGTGACAGACGTCAGGCGACGCCAGTATAAAGGGGCAGTCCCCCATGGCTGCCTTCCAGTTCTTCACCGCCAAAGGCCAAAAAAGGCAAGACAAGAGAGAGAAGCAGATGTTTCCTTCACTGGAAAAGGAGATGAAAAAGCTTACAGGGATGGAGGGTGGGAAGGTATTACCTACTGCAAGAGCCTCTCTCGAAGATAGTACAGTCACGTAAGAACTTACCGTAACAGTAGATCTTCGAGAACAGCTCTGCAGCAGGTTACACCATTAGACTGAAGCGCAGGCGCCAGGACCCCGAGATCTTTTCTAGCTAGCCATCTTCAGCGGGGACCGCCGACGCCGGTCCCATCCCCACGCCAGGCGCAGTATAAAAAGGGGGCGCCCGCCCAGAATCTCAGTTCTCCTCGGGAGACTCCCCGCCAGAGGTTTGGCCAGAGGGGGAGACCGAGGATCCACCGTCAGAAGGCAAAAGGGTACGAAACCCCAGGATGAAAAAAGGCATTCACTTTACAGGTGAATATCCGACTCTGCGCCCAGCCATGCGGAAGGAAATAACCTCCTGCTCTCTGGACATTCAGACTGGCTGGCTGAATATTCACCTTCATTCCTCTCTCATTCATTTTTTTTTTTTTTTTTTTAGGAGGAGCAACAGCGAGCGAAAGACTTCCTCCAAGGGGGACACGGTGGGTGGGAAGGTACCTGCTGCAAGAGCTGTTCTCGAAGATCTACTGTTACGGTAAGTTCTTACGTAACTGTACTATCTTACTTCGAGATACAGCTCTTGCAGCAGGTTACACCATTAGGACTGATTCCCAAGCAATAAAGCTTGTCCCCTTCACACCAGGAGGAGGAAAAAGAAGAAACTGAGGAGGACCAATCCGGCCCCGATTCAGGACAGGAGTCCCTGCAGCACGGCCTGGCCGAAACCAGCCCTTCGCCTAGAGGCGATATCCAGACTGTAATGCCTGATAAAGGTATGCACAGAGCTCCAAGTGGCCGCAGCGCAAATAGCTGAGGTTGAGACATTCTTGAGAGCTGCAAAAGAAGTGGCTACGCCCCTAGTGGAATGGCCCCGGATGGAACCCGGGAGGGGCTTTTGTTTGGATTGGTAGCAATGAGAGATGCATTGCACAAGCCAGCGGGATAAGGATTGCTTAGACACTGGCAGACCTGTCATTCTCTGTGCGATAGACACGAAAAGTTGCTCAGAAGCCCAAAGGACTTAAGTTCTATTGAGGTAATACCTCAGGCTGGCGTAACAACTAAAGTATGGAGCAAAGCCTCCTCTATTGGAGTAGTTTGGGAAGTAGACCGAAGGTCGATATCCTGATTTAAGGTCAGAGCTGAGACCACCTTAGGCAAAACTTAGGATTCGCTCTCAGAGACACTCTGTCTCGGTGAAAACCAAATAAGGCTCCTTACACATCAGGGCATGAAGCTCAGAAATCCTTCTGGCTGAAGTAACTGCAACTAAAAACAACGCCTTCCAAGACAGAAAACGAGCTCTAATCCACGGCTGGTTCAAAGGGAGGGAGCGTGAGTTGCTCCAAAACAAAAAGAAGATCCCATGGAGGAACCGGATCTTTAATAGGAGGCCTAAGGTGCAGCACCCCTCTCAGGAACTCCCGAGAGGTGTCCAGTTGAGCAATGGTGCGCTGGCCCACCGGCTGGTGATAGGCCGAAATAGCACAAAGGTGTACCTTAATAGAGGAGTAGGCTAACCCCGAATGAAAAAGGGAGAGGAGGTAGTCCAAGACTGCCCCCACAGGGCAACCTAAAGGAGAAAGGTCACGAGCCCGTGACCATAGACAGAATCGGCGCCATTTCACGGCGAAGAAGTGAGTAGCGTGCTTGCCTTCAGAGAGTACCTCTCTGCGACTTCTTGCGAGACCCAGTGTCGATGATGCTACATTCTAGGAGCCAGGCGCAGGTTCAAAGACCGCAGATCCGGATGCAATAACGAACCTTGCTCCTGAGACAGAAGGCTGAGAACTGCGCGGTAGTGGGGAGCGGGGTTCCTGGACAGCTGCGCCAGCAATGGGAACCAGATTTGTCTGGCCATAATGGGGCCACCAGAATCAAACACGCACGCCCCTGTGCAGTTTGAGCAGAACTCTCTGGATCAACGGGAAAGGAGGGAAAGCGAGAGGAATCTGTTCTTCCAGGAGAGGGAAACGCTGCCTCGCCAGAAAACTCCAGGCCCTGGATCTAGCGAGCAAAAAATTGGGCAGTTTTATGCTGATGGGGATGCGAATAATCTAACTCTGGAGTTCCCCATCGAGGAACAGATCCTCTGCTACCTCCTGAAGAAGTTCCCACTGTGGACTCTGGCATGGGAGCCACTCAGACCGTCTGCGATCGTGTTGTCCACGCCGGGAACATGTACTGTGACTAAGCTTGCGCCTGTGTCCGACATTCCAATCCCACACTCTCATGGCCTCCCTGCAAAGGGGTGTGTGAGGTGCGCCTCCTGCTTGTTGAGGTAGTACATCACCGCCTGTGTTGTCCGCCTGAAGCAGGATGGTACACGGTGGGATCATGGACTGGAAAGCCTGAGAGCATAGAGCACCGCCTCATCTCCAGAACATTGATGTGAAGATGAGCTTCCAGTGGACTCCATACACCCTGAGACCTCACCCCATCCAGGTGAGCTCCCACCCGAGACCTGAAGCGCCTGTGGTGAGGGTTATCTCCGGGACGGCGCTATGAAAGGGACGCCCTTGGAGAGCGAACTGGGCTAACTCACCATTGCCAGTCCTGGAACCACTCATTTCGTGGATTCTGACTGGATGCTGCAGATGGTCTTTGCCTCTGGTCCCACTGCGCCTTGAGCGCCCACTCGTGCGCGCATGTGGAGCCGCGCTGAGGGACCGTGGGAATGGCCGCAGCCATGTGAACGAAAGCAAGCGAAGGACCGACCTGGCCGGAGCGGTCTGATTCGCTGATAGGTCCTGTATGAGGGACCTGATGTGTTCCACCCTGTCGACTGGGAGGAAAGCCTCCCTGGACCGTGTCCAGCACTGCACCTATGAACTGCAGGTTCTGCAACGGTACCAAGACCCGACTTCGTGGTTTATCAGAATCCCAAGTGATCCGAACAGGACCTGAGTGTCGTGGATCACTTGCAGCGCCTCTGGAGACGCCAGAGAAGCCAATCGCTCGAGGTACGGAACACATAGTGGCCTTCCTCCTAGAGCAGCTGCCACGACTGCCATGCACTTGGTGAAACCCTTGGAGCGGATGACAGCCCGAAGGGAAGAGCTCGGAATTGGAAATGATGGCTTAAGAACTCGAAGCGCAGGAACCTCTGATGCGCTTGAGCTATGAGAATGTGCAGGTAGGCATCCTGCATGTCTAAGGATGCTAAATAGGTGCCTTGTTTTAGCATGGGAATTAGACCCGGAAGGGTCACCATGCAGAACCTTTTGTATGCGACTGACAAGTTGAGGTCGCTTAGGTCCAGAATAGGACGGAGGTCCCCTGTCTTTTTGGGAACCAGGAAGAAGTGAGAATAGTACCCTAGTCCTCTCTGGTTTCCTGGGACAGGCTGAATCGCCCCCTTGTCCAGGAGTGCGATCACCTCTTGCCAAATTAAGTCGTGGTGCTGACCCGAGTACTGGGAGAGCAGAGGAGGCCTCGAGGGTGGCTGTTCTGCGAACTCTAAAAAGTGGCCTCTGCTGACCAGCTGAAGTACCCACCTGTCGGTGGTTATCGCCTGCCATCCCGACAGGAAGCTCCAGAACGCGACTCTCGACCGAAACATCCTGCTGATCCTGAGGGCGGGGCCGAAAGGAGTCATGCGCGGTGGCGGCTGAAGGACCCGCCGCTGGGTGGCCTGGAAGAGCGCTGCACCCTGCTGGCGGGCTGCTTCCCGGTCCTTCGAAGCCAGAGCCCCTTTGTTGTGTGGCGGAACGGGCTGCTTGCCTCTGAGTCCGCCATCGAACGCCTTGGCTCCTACAAGTGAGCCAAGCTCGCCGTACATCGCTGGACTGTCCGGACCGCTTTCCAGCTTTTGGAGTTTGGTAATTATACGCTCCGGTGGATTACCAAACAGTACCTCACCTTCAAAGGGAGAGTCCATAATGTTTTTCTGACGTCTGGGTGAACCCGAGACACGGAGCCAAGAGTGTTCGGAGGCAAACACCTGAAGCAACCGCCCTGGCTGACAGTCCGCTGAATCATATGTGGCTTTAAGACTTGGGTCCCCACGCCTGAACCCGTCCGGAGAAGCTGAAGCATCTCCTCTGTCTGCTCACCTTCCGCAGCCTCTGCCGCCTCTAGGCCCTGCTCCTACAGGGCGCTGGAACTGCACCATGTGGGTAAGGTAATTCAGGGACCTGAGGGCAAGTCGCGAAGCGTAGTGCGCCTCCCCAAAGAGTCCAGCTGTTTGACTCGGGTCCGTGGCAGGGTGCTCAAATGTTGGGTGCTCTGGGACCGATCATGGAGGCTGTGATCACCAGGGAGTCAGCCAGAGGGTGCTGTGACAGGTATTGGTCCCCTTAGGGCCCTGTACAACCGGTCAGCCTTCTTCGCACCGCTGGAGCGAATGGGACGCCCACGCAGCCTTGGTGACGCTCCACGAAGTGTCACCAAGGGTGGCACCACCACAGGCTTAGGTCTTTCTGCCAAGGTATTTGCCAGGTGTAACCTTTCGGGGTCAAGTTCCTCTGCTTCCCAACCCATGTTCTCCTGGATATGCCTCATAATATCCATGAAGGATGGATCGTCCGGAGGAGACCTTGGAGTCTCACGTGGGTCCGGCGAGGGAAGCGAGACCGGAGATGGGGATCTGGATGATGAACAGGATGATCCCGTGTCCTCCGTCGACGGCGAGCGACGTCGCCTCCTGGACCTCTTAGGGCTGGGTGATCCAGGAGACGAAGATCTGGACGAGGTCTCCTTTAGAATGTTGGCCCCTGGGAGGAGTCTCAGGCTCCTGGGGACAGAACGCCAGCTGAACCCACAGGTGAAGGTGGGGCCGGAGCTGGAGTAGAAGGAGGAGGAGGAGGAGGAGGAAGGACTGGGGTACCACGCCCTTCCTGATGGTATCCCACCAGTAGGTAAAAGGTCCTTCACCTCGCCAAGGACAGCCCCGACGCTCGGCCGAGGTCGGTGACCAGACGCCGGGTTCTGGGCGACGGGCCCATCGGGGCCTCGGGCAGTAGCGCGAGGGACCGGAGACTCCTTGTGCCGGAACGCCCGCCTGGTCATCGGGCTGGGCCGATCCTCCCGTGAGGGACTCCTGTCCGACCGGGCGCCGGAGGCTCAGGAGCCTCGGCTCAGGCGCGCGGACGCCGCCCCCACCGACGTCCGATGCGCGCTTGAAGAGGCTGACGACGGCCGGGTTGCCGGGCTCGGTGCTAACGGCCGACGTGGTCTGGCCGACGCCGATCCACCGGCTTCCTCAACGGAGTAAGCCTCCAGTCTTCCGGGGAGAGGAGGACCGCGCGGGGCCGAGGGAGCGGAGCCGACTTGTGGTGGTGGTATGCCTCCCAATCTCGCCACGGCCTTCTGGGCAGAAGATGAAGATGACGCCTGGGCGGCAGAGGTCTGAGCGGGCTTGGTGGCGGGAACCGCAGCAGGGGCAGAGATGAGGCCCTGAAGGAGACCGTCCGACCGGGACCCAGAGCTCCGGGACTTGAGGCGACCGGGCAGGATCCTCGATTTCTTCTTCTTCTGCGTGCCAGTGCTCCGAATCCTTTGGACGACATCGCCTGCAGTTGTTCTTTCTAGGAGGTACGCTTGAAGGCCTTCGCCGCCGGATCCTGGTGCGGCTATTGAAACCCTGGCACAGGGAGCAGGCTTAGTATAGTGGTCTGGGCCCAGGCACCGGACGACACGGAGTGCGGGTCTTAAACGGGATTTGTTTGCGCGACGCCGACTTAGAGGAATGGCTGCTATCGGAGAGGACATCAGACAGGTCACTGCTGATTGTAGAAATCTTCCACAACAAATTTCTCAAAACCACGCTCGCGCCGCTAGACTAAACCGTGAGGGTCGAGGCATGCACTTCGACGCATGGAAAGAACTGGGGATTCTGGCAGGACCGCCTCTTTGTACCACGCCTGACGCCGGAGGCGGGACGACGTCAAGGGTCCCCGCTGAAGATAGCTAGCTAGAAAAGATCTCCGTCCTGGCGCTTGCCGGTTTAGTCCTAATGGTGTAACCTGCTGCAAGAGCTGTATCTCGAAGTAAGATCTACTGTTACGGTAAGTTCTTACATAACTGTACTATCTTACTTTGAGAGGGCTCTTGCAGTAGGTAATTACAAATAGGACTGAGTCCCAAGCAGTCTGGAACAAGCAGAAGCAAATGGAAGGAGGAAAACTACCCAAAATTAGACCCTCTGGCTGTGAAGGTCTTGCAGAACAGCCAACCCGAAGCCCGCTCTACGGCGAGAAGCAATGTCCAAACTGTAGTGTTTCGTAAAGGTATGGACAGAAGTCCAAGTTGTGGCTGCACAGATGTCTGCCGCTGACACATTCTTGAAACAAGCAGCGGAGGCAACGACCCCTCTGGTGGAGTGGCCTCTGACTTGACCCGGCAGAGTCTTGTTGTACTTGTCATAACAGAAAGTGATGCAATGAGCCTACGGTTTAGAAAGGCATTGCTTAGAAACAGCACTGCTTTCTCTTTTACGAGCAAAAGAGACCAACAGTTGATCAGTCTATCTGGGATCTTTCATCCTAGTAGTGTAGTATCTCAGAATTCGGTGAACATCGAAAGTATGCAAGAGGTACTCCCCTTGATTGGAGTGCTGCATAAAGAAAGCAGGCAGCTCCATGGATTGATTCAGCGTAGATTCTGCTACCACCTTGGGGAGAAACTTAAGAGTTGGTACGCAGAGCCACACGTCCTTGTGAAAAATCAAATACGGGATTTTGCACATCAGGGCCTGGAGCTCAGAAATCCTTTGAGCAGAAGTAATGGCCACAAGGAAGAGAGTCTTCCATGAAAGGAACTTTAGGTTTGCTGAGGCTGCCGGCTCGAAAGGAGGCACAAAACATGGCAGGTAGTAGGGTAAACACTGAGGTACAGAGCTTGACAGAGGGCAGGACAGGGGTAAATGGAAAAATGGACAAGGGCAATAAGAGCAGGTATGGGGTAAAAAAGGATAAAGCCAACATGAAATGGAGGCAATGAGTACCAATGCCCGTAGTCTGGGAAACAAGCTCCAGAGCTAGTAGCCCTGATGGAAGAGGAACACTTGATATTGTGGCACTCACAGAAACATGGTACACGGAGAACCATGACTGGGATGTCAACATACCAGCGTACACAATCTACAGAAGGGACAGGAGGGTAAAGAGGAGGTGGAGTAGCTCTCACATAAGGGAAGGGATCAAAGCTACAGAACTAAAAAGTAAAGGGGGAGGACAAGAGGAACTCTGGGTCACCTTGGAGACAGGGAATGGCATCATAATCCGCACAGGGGTTGTATACAGACCCCCATCTCAAGGGGAGGAAATGGACATGAAAATGATAGAGGGCATTCTCAAAATGGCTGAAAAAGGGGATATATTGTTGATGGGGGACCTGAATATGCCAGATGTTAACTGGGCTACATGGACTGCAGCCACATCCAAGAGCAGGGTCATTCTCGATGCCCTACAGGGGGCATGCCTTAGACAGCTAGTGGTGGAACCCACTGGAGGGAGCAATATTAGACCTGGTACTCTAAATGGAATTTAGAAGTCAGTAGACATCTGGGAACAAGTGACCACTGCACAGTGTGCTTCACAATAAACACAACCATGGAGACAAGCCATACAAAGACAAGGATAATGGACTTTAGAAGGGCTGACGTTGCATAATGGGTGAATACCTGAGGAATGCATTAGCAAATGGCCAGAAAGGAGGGGTGGAAGAACAATGGAGAAAAATCAAAACAGCCATCATGGAGGCAACAAGCCTTTTGTGTGAAACAAAGAAAACAAAGCGGAATAAAAACCACTATGGTTCTCAAAAGAGGTGTCAGGGAAGGTTAAGGAGAAAACGCTGCATTCAAAAGTATAAGGACGAGCATGACAGGGAACTGTATCAATTAAAGCAGAAAGAAGTGGGGAAGGCAGTCAGAAAAGCAAAGGCCCAAACCAAGGAAAAGATAGCCAACTCAGTTGAGAAGGGGATAAAACCTTTTATAGGTACATTAGGGAGCATAGAAAGGTTAAGGGAGGGATAGTGAAGATTAATAAAGGAGAGGGGAGGTGGGCAGAGGAGTGAAAAGGCATAGAAACTGAATGAATACTTTGCTCAGTATTCACAAAAGAAGAGGAGGAGGAGTTACCTAAACCAAACAGTAGAAGCACTCTGGTAGTGGGTTGACGCCAGTCCATTTACAGAAGAAAGAGTCCTGAAAGAACTCCTAAAAACTCAAGGTGGACAAAGCAATGGGGCCTGATGGGATTCACCCTAGAATCCTTAAAAGAGCTAAGGAGGACCTAGTGACACCACTAACCACACTTTTAACAAATAATGGGAAGAAGGGTGGTACCTGAGGACTGGAGGAGGGCAGATGTGATTCCCTTCACAAAAGTGGGAGCAAGGCAGAAGCAGGAAACCACAGACCTGTTAGTTTGACCTCAGTGGGGGAAAATGATGGAATCACTTCTGAAAGAAAGAACTGTTCAGTACCTAGAGGCCAGCAGGGCACAGGACCCAAAGCAGCATGGATTCACAGCAGAAAGGTCATGTCAGCAGAATCTAATCGATTTCTTTGACTGGGTGACCAAAGTAATAGACCAGGAGGGCTGTGATATGGCCTACCTAGACTTTAGCAAGGCATTTGACACAGTCCCCACAAAAGATTAATAATCAAGTTAGCCAGCCTGGGAGTGGGTCCCAGGGTGGTAGTCTGGGTAGCAAACTGGCTGCACAACAGGACACAGAAGGTAATAGTGACTGGAACACATTCTGAAGAAAGGGGTTACTAGTGAGTACCTCAGGGCTCAGTATTGGGTCCAGTCCTCTTTAACGCCTTTATAGGTGACATTGCAGAGGGTCTGAGGGAAAGGTATGCCTCTTGCAGATGACACAAAGATCTGTAACAGAGTTGATACACAAGGGGTAGAAAGGATGAGAAGGGACTTGGCAAGGTTGGAGGAATGGTCAGACATATTTATGTGACCGCCACAATATCCAAGTGTTCTCTTCCATCAGGGTTACTTGCTCAGGAGCTTGTTTCCCAGACTACGGGCATTGGTACTCATTGCCCTCCATTTAATGTTGGCTTTATCCTTTTTTACCCCATCCCTGCTCTTATTGCCCTAGTCTATTTTTCCATTTACCCCTTTTCTGCCCTCTGTCAAGCTCTGCACCTCAGTGTTTACCCTACTACCTGCCATGTTTTGTGGGGGGAGGCTTGAACCTTCCTGCTTCCTATCAGCACCTCTCCCCTTGGCTAGTTTAAAAGCTTGCCAAGGAAGCATTTAAACATGTCACCTAGGAGCTTGTTTCCCTTCCTGGACAGATGCAGACCATCATGCCAGTATAGACCTTCATCTCTCCAGGTGGCCCCCAGTCCCCAATGAAGCCAAAGCCCTGTGCTCTGCACCGGTTTTTCAACCATTCATTAAACTGCATGGTGTGCAGTACCCTAGCCTCAACCCTGCCATAGATTGGTAGCACCTCTGAGAAGGTTACCATGCTTGCTACCTGTCTGAGGCCCTTCCCCAACTCCACAAATTCTTCCTGCACTGCACTGATCTCATGCCTAGCTAGATCATTTGTCCCAAGGTGGACAATTATATCTAGTTCTCTCTCCTGTGATGCTGCTTCTGCAATCCTGAGGATTTGCTTCCTGTCCCTCCAAGCCATGACACCAGGCAGGCACCTTACTTCCCTTTCCTCTCCCTTCCCCAGGTTTGCACCCCTAACAATTGAGTCCCCTGTCAGGAGCTGTTTCCTTCCCCTGTTATGTCCCTTGTCACCCTTTTGTGGGTCTCCCTTGTAGATGTCTCCAGCATTCTTCTTGGTCTCCACTGAGGGTGTCATCATAGAGGAACCTTGATTTGCCAGACTGACATATGATTTGTGTAGAGGTACAACTAGAGGGCTACACCTCTGTTCCACCACCCTCACCCTCTCAGAACCCACTGTGGTCCAACTGCTCTTCACACTTGGCAACCTCTGAGGCAGTGGTCCTGGAACTGGTGCTCTTTGGGTGGGGAAGGCCTACTTAGACCTTGCCAGTTCAGCCTGGAGGTGGGCAACCTCCTCCCTCAGAGCTGACAGTTGCCTGGAATTAGGGCAGCAATGCAGGTTCCAGAATGTCTCCCAGAAAAATGCTGCCCCACAGCCAGTGCATTGCACCACTCCCCACATGTCCCTCTCCCTTATAATATACAATGAATAATATATAAAATATCTCTTTTTTGAATGAATTGTCCCATATTACTAAGGACTAGATCCAAAATATGGTTATTTCTGGTGATAGTCTTTCTCAATTGAGTTTTTTTGCATATAAATCATCCCAATTTATATCTGGGAGATTTAGATCACCCAGAATAACCACATTATTCTTTTGGACTAATTGGTTTATAAAATACAGTAACATGGAGTCCTGCAAGGGTGTTATTATTGGAGATCTATATACCAAACCAATATTAATCATATTGGCATGAGTTGGATTTAATGCCACCCATATCACTTCACAATTCTTCCAATTGGAGGTATCCTTATTTTTTGCCACAATACCATCTGCAATATACAGTGCCACTCCTCCACCTCTGGATTGCACCCTATCCTTGTTGTAAAAGATATATACCAGAATATTTGTATCTCATGCTTCCACCAGGTTTCTGTAATAGCACATATATGTATATCCAGATCATGCAAAACAAGCTGGAGTTAATCCATTTTGTTACACAAACTTCTGACATTTACAGACAAAAAAAATATTTTTGACTGTTTAGGCTCTTTACAATATACTTCCATATTCTTTTTACTGCCTCTTCCACCCCCCCATATGTTAGTTTAAATGAAAATCCAGTATACATTTAAGTTTGAGTGCAAAAATGCTTTTACCCTTTCTATTTAAGTGCAACCCATCCTGAGAAAATAAATAGGGTGCTTTGAAATCCTGCCAGTGATCCACGTAGTTATACCCCTCCATCTGACATCAATGTATCAGCCATCCATTTCATCTCTTGATCTCCCTGGTTAATTCTAAACTAGCCCTAGGTACAAGTAAAATTCCAGAGATAATGAGATCGCATCCCTGGGCTTTTAATATTTGTCCTACATATTCAAAATCTCTCTGAATTTCTGTAAGAGTTCTCTTAACAATATCATTTACCCCTACATGTAAGAGAGTAATTGGATGTCTACTGTTTTCTGTCAAACCAGGCAATAATTGCCTGATATCCCCAATCCCAGCTCCTGGTAATGCACTGACTGCAGAGAATTCATTTCTATTTCTACAAAAGGTTTGGTCAGTGTATTTCAACTTTGAATCCCCTATCAACAAAATATCCTGTGGGGTATCACAATTTGCCTTTGTGTTAATGCTTGTGCACTTATGATCAACTATTATACCCTGACATATTTCCTCTATATCAGGGCCCGATTGAGTTTGAGAAAGATTTTCCTGATCTGAATGAACATCTGGTGAAAGGACGCTGTATCTATTGGGTGTCAACACATAGTATCCTTCCCATAGTTCAGCATTATCCAGCTCTGGACTCATATATAAAGTTTCATTGTCTCTAGGCCAGACTGCCTCTCTCCAATCTAATTCCTGGTCTAGGTTCTTTATCAGATTATCCATTTACATATTTTTATCCATATTATAAGAATCTTTAAGTTCATGTTTTAGTATTTTTAGTTCTTGTATTTTTTCGTCCTATCCCTTGGTTAGTTTGAATAGTTTCCCTAATACTTTCCACAGTCCTTATAACTTCAGTGTTGACTGCATCCATTAAATCTGTGTTATGGGTTGCTGAAATATCCCCCCTCACCAAACTGTTCAACGTCTGTGGATTATCACATTCACTAAACTGCTCTGATCTGGTTTTCTCTATATCTCTCTTATAGATGTCTGCTTCAGTTTTATTCATGTATTAATATTCTGCTCCTTCCTACTGCTCCCTCCACTCCCCATTCCTATAGATTTCATATCAGTGAACTTAATTAGTTCTTTATTCCCATCCATAGTCATAGTCTCTTTACTAGTAGCTTCAATTGTATGTTTCATTTTATTAGCTTTCAATTTCTTACTGTTATCCTCCAGTGGAACTTTACCACTCCTCATCCTCATTTGCACTACATTATTCTTAAATATTATTAAAAATGTAATTAGTTCACCATTTCACCCAATCAAGACTTAATTATATGTTAACAAGTGCCAACTTAACAAAACCAGTGAGAATTGTATAATTGCAATCTAAAACTGCCTTTACAAATAAATCAATCCCAAATCTCAAAGTCTCTATAAAAGGAAAAAAGTTTAGATTTTACAGCAACTCAATAAGTTTCTTAATAAGGTCCTTGTACAACCCTAAGCTTTTTAAATAATCTTAGGTGATTTCAGGGAATTTAAAGGAAGATGAAGAGTTTAAGTCAGTCCAAGAGCTATTTTTAGCTGAGATAGGAAAAGTATTACTAGGGCTTTCACAGTGCAGTCAGTTCTCTTGTTTGTTACACCTTCAGCAATTCTCCATTTACTCAAATCACCGGTCCACTCTTCCAAGTCCCAGATCAAGCCTATCCTACTACAAATGTCCAAGAGTAGCTTTTTGGTACTTAGTTCTTTTCGAACATTCAGTTCATGTGAAATAAGGCCTTTAATTGAATCAGCAGACTTCAAACCCCTGATCGTGCCCTCATTGGTAAATCTACAAATCAGCAGAGAAAGAGAACTAAGCAGTACTAGCAAAACAATTTTAGCTAAAATAGTTAGAATAGCTATCAAAAATTGCACCTTCTTTCAATATTATTAAGTCAATAACCAAAAAATACACCAATATGGCAAGAAGCAAAAAACTGTATAAAATAGCCCAACACATAATATAGCAAATCTTATTAATTAAATAAAAAAAATGTACAGCTACAATACATTAATGATGCACAAGCCCTGCTAATATTGTTTTAAAACTTTTAACAAACTCAGGTTTCTTCAATTTCTGTAACTTCCCTAAACATTTTTTTTAATTAGGAATTACTTACACAGTCTCCTCTTTCATATTTCAATATTCTGTGAAGCTATGTACCCTAAAAAATCCTATGGCCTCTGTCGCCTCAGTTACTCTATTCCACAAACCCTGCCTCATCGAGCTCTTCATGCAGGACCAGGAATGAAAATATAGCCTTCCAAGTAACCAATGGATAATAGCTAGTAAATGTTAGATGTTGCTTTGCTACTACTAGGAGGAATAATAATGACAGCAGCAAAAATGGCAGCAGCAGATGAAATAAAGCTGACAGAAATAGCTTTACTTTGGGAGGGAAAAATGGAGCTCGACTGAGCAGTGGTTCTCATGCTGTAGCTTCATGAGAACTGAGAATCTAACTCCTGACCCCAGCCTTGCACAGTAAAAAGATCTGAACAAGAATCAGCTGCAACTCAATAGCCAATTGACAATCAATCAAGGGATTCTTCAGTCACGCAACGCTAAGAGCTGAGAGCCAATAATTCAACAACCCAATAAGCCTACAGTTAGAAAAAAATCTATCACAGGTAAAGGCACTCTAGTGCTCCATTTCATCAATTATCGTAAATTATCTATCAATCATTTGGGACAAAGCTCAGGGTAAGTAAGTTAACAATCAACCCGCAGGAGAAAACTATGTCTTCTGCAAAATCCCACAGGCTTTCAGTTCTCCACTAATTACTAGAGTTACTAGAGTGCCCAGAACAACTATACATCACACAAAAGTATTTAAAAATTACTATTACTACTTCAGGACTCTATTTTATTCCATTTATCCAGTTGGCCTCTTCTAATTAATTATTTATACGGTCCCAATACTCCCGCTATCTCAGTAGTTTTCGCTTTACATTTTTATTGTTTGTTTTTTTTTGCAGCTTTTCGGCGACTTCTATCACCTAGTCATCCAGCATTTAAATACTCATCATAGTCATTCCCCTTCACAAATTGGTGCATGCACTAGCTCCAGTTTCCAATGTCCCATTTTCTTATAACCACAGAGCTCGCAGCTCATGGCTCGCAACTCTGACTAGGAGCTGGTTTTAAACACGCTTACCAAAATAGGGCTATTAACACAGGGCTGATAAAATAACAAATAAACCAACACGAAATATACTAAAGCTTCAGCATGTAAAATGTGGATGGAGTAAACAAATAATAAACAAAAATAAACACAGGACACACACACACACACACACAAAAAAGACAATGATAATAAAGCTTAATAAAAATATATCCCAATCTAGGCAGCTATATGTCCAATAAGCTGTTCCATAAGCTGCTATGTATCAGACAAGTGGCAATCAGCTAGAGATCGAGCCTCTCTCTCCTGATTTAATTCTCTGCATTCTTCGATCACTCCAACCAGTCCTCTGGTCACTCCAGGCACAGCACCTTCCTCTCTCTGGCCCTCTGTAGGGTCACCCCAACACCTCAAGTGGCAATGGTTCCTCCACCACAAGGACTCCAAAACGTCAAACTAAAGGGGATAAAATGAGAGAAGAGAACACCAGGAAACCAAGAGCAAACAAAGCCAGTCTGGAAAGAACAGTAGAGTATACAATTACTGAGGCAACGGTGACATACCTTTTCATAAAATAAATTAAGCTTCTCACTACTCCTGCTTGTGCAGCACCTCAGCATGCACAGAGTGTGGCCATCTTGGCCTCCTCATGAAACAGCAAAAAATGGATTGACATAGCTCTAAACAAGCTGTCACAGATCAGTGTCATTATTCTATGTGGCCCAAGTTTCTGTGATGGCTATGAGGTCCACCTCAGTGTCTGCCATCAAAACCTGGATCTCACTGATTTTATTATCTAGACTCCTGGTTTTAATGCAGCCCCCTTCCAACTAGCTCAAGATCCTCTTTTGCTCTCCTGTGATCCTACACCTGCATTCCTTCCTACTCTACTTACCTTCTTAATCTTACTGCTGCTTGAAGACCCTGAAAGCCCTTCTCCCTTTACCTATTCCAGTACTGGTTTTTGAATCTCAACCTTATCCTTCTAAAAATGAAATATATTAAAAAATATGCATTAATGTGTCAATACACTGAGAAACACATTGTCCAAATGTAATACATAATATATTATAAAATATATTTTTAAATAAACTGATATATTTCCAACTCATAGTATGCAAGAATAAATGTGACTATATTGAGAAATACATTGTCAATGAAATATAATACACAGTGTATTTCAGCATATACTGAAACCAAATATTTCTAATTAAAGAAATTGCAAATGATCTAATGTATGTTAACTATATTGAAAGAATATATTTTATTACATAAATGAAATAGATTTCAATATACTGGAAATTATATTAAGTTTGTCATTACACTGAATTGATGAAATACATTAAACAGTTTATTTCAGAACTATATCATCATAATGTATTTCTGCATCATGCATTTCTTGAAAACATGTCAATCTATTTAGTAATACATTGTCTGAAATGTATTATTAGTATATGTTAAATTATGAACTGGAGATCATGAAGGAAGGAAGCTGATTGGCTGAGAGGTTTTTGAAGCTGTGATGATATTGGGCTACATCATCACGGCTTCAGAAAACCTCCAGTCAACAGCCTCCTCACAACAAATACAGCCGCACTGAAGTAACGCTTGCTCACATCAGCTCATCCTCACTCGCTGCCACTCATACTTTAAAAAGCAGCGTGCTCAACACAACAAAAGGCTGCCCCAGTCTATTTGCTGCCAACACTGGTGCACAATTGGACCATGTCCCACCACTAGATCACAAATACAGACTCTGTAACCTCTGAGAGCTGTAACCCCTGTGCACTGCAGACTGCAACTGATCTTCCTAACGGCAAACCAAAACCACGGTTTATGTTCTGAGTCCCCATTTAAAAGTAATAAAGAAAGCAAGTAAAAAGGACAGAACCAGGGTGACTCAGCAGAAACAGCCATCCATTAGCATTTTTACCTGTTCTGTTGCTTTCCCCTTTCAACAGCTACTCTCGCTACTTCCCCATTAGCACAACTAAAACAATGAAGATGTCTACCTGCATTGCTCCCATTCAGATCGGGATGCTCAGCAGACAGGAATTTTAGCAAAAAAAAAAAATAAATAAATCCACACAGATCTTCACTGACTCCCACATCAGTCCAGGCAGTCAAAAAGAAAATGTTTCAAAACTCTGAGCAGTGCTGGCAGAGCACAACAAGAGTTCCACAAACTCTACCTACAACAACACCACCTGCTGCTCAGAGACCATCAGAACCTATTTTCTGAAAACATATCCTTCCAACACCTGATAAGAGATATTTTTAAAACATTTTAAAAGTTTCTTTTTTATTTTTTTCAACTAAAACCTTAAAGCCACTTCATAATAGCAATAAAGCACTCCATGGTGTGGTATAGCATGGGATATCGTCACTTCTCAGGTAGTTGGATGCACTCAGCCTGCAGCCTCATGCCCAACCACCCGAGGCATGATGATATCCCAAGATATACCACACCCTGTCATGCATTATTGCTTAAATATATACTGTATCCTTTGTATATTTTACATTTAAATTACATATATTATATATATGTTACATATATTTTTATACATGTTACATATATTTTTTATGTATGCTACATATTTAAGTTTCTCAGTACCTCACAGCCGCACTACCCAAGGTAACGTTCCTTCCCTTTGAGATCCTCTAGGCTGATTTAATTTGCATCCAACAGAAATTACCAATCTTGCCTCCTTAGGCACCTTAAAGCGCAGACTTCATCATCACCTTGTTATGATGGCTTTCTGCGATTGCACCTCTTAATTTCATGCAGTTCTTTCTGCCCTGCACCCACCATTTGGTATCACCTCTACCACTCCCTCCCTCTCTTCCACCCTTCCCTCTATTTCACTTCTGTGCTTACATCCTTCTCCCTCTCCCATTTCCCCTACTTACACCCCCACTCTTTACCCACTGCTCTTGCTCCTAGACCTTTCCTCCTTCTTTCTGACCCCACCACCCCGTCACATTTCTCTTGATCATTCTGCCCTCATCTCTTTTGGACCCACTTCCTCTCCCATTTCTCCCCCTCTGCCCACATTTGCTCTCTGAGCCTCCACACTTTTCTTAATTACTTGCACACATCCCTTCTGCCATGCCTTCCCCTCCTGTATCTCCACCTCTCTGACAATGCTCTGTGAACCTCCTCCCTCCCTTTCCCTGCCACCATTCTCTCCTTCCACCATTCAACTCTCTCACCTCTGCTCCTTTCCACCCTAGCCTGACTACCAACATTATAGTGTAACATATCCCATAGGAACTACTAAGTTACATTGTCTTGACAAAGCCACTGGTGGTTCAGCAATGTACATCATTACCTAGTCCTTCTTACTGTTTTGATTTTTGTTTCTTAGTGTACCTCATTGTGTTCTGTCTTCTGATGTGGAACCTTTCTAAAAGAGTCTTGTCTCAAAGGTGTACTCCAAAATCTCAAATAAATAATAATGATTTTTGTAAATCCTTAGTTTGGTCCCATTTGTACATTTGCATCACTAATTTGCATATTTCATAAACATAGTTTAGCAGCCAAAATCTCGATAATTTCTAGTTTTACAATAATTTTGAATTTGCAATATTAACTTACTGACTGAAAGGAAAGGTACAAGTTATAAAGCAAGTACCTGTAGGATCTCACCCTGACCTAAAAAAAGAACAAAATGGGGTGATATAAATACTGATCTGAGACCATAAAAGCATGAACTTGTGAGGTAAGTCCTATGTTTGAGAATAAATGTATAAAATGTATGTTTGAGTTAAAGCTGTACTGTAAAACAATAATTCAAATGCAAATATCTCCACAGTTACCAACAAGATTAACTCTAGTTGTACAGATTGAAGACTTCTCCCCAGCTTTAAAAAAAACCACAGCATTAGCAAGTACGCACACATTGGGCCCTATTCTGCAAAGTGTGAAGTGGCTATGCACAGTGTATCTGTGGTGCCTAGTAACTCCACAGCTGCTGTACCCCCTGCATCTGATGCACCAAAAAGGCACGGGGATGGTACATGCCAGATCCCCCATCCCACCGGTGATTTCTGCATGGGGGCAGTCTGGGGAGCAGTGCAGGAGCGTGCCTGTGCTCCTCACTATTCACAAAAGCATGGAGTGATGGGAAGGGGGGCACAGGTTACACATTCCGGGGGCAGACATGGCCACAGTGCACCCCCTGCTGGTTTTCCGCCAGCAACAGCAACCTCTGTAGAGCCTCTCTGCCATGCTTCCCCAGTCAACCTGGACCACTATGAGGGCTGGGGGTGGCCACCTGGGCACATGCCTGGTGTTTGTGCTAGCAGCCCCACCAACCAACCCTGCTGTCCTGGTGCCACAGGGTGCAAGGTATCCAATGGTAGCCAGGGCCAGGAATTCCACTGGATGCCCGCCTGGGTCTGCTGGACAGTGCCCATGCACCTGCATGTCATGAGGCCATGGAAAGGAGCCATGATTGGCCAGTTGTGTGAATACAGCCACCACACATCTTCCCATGTGTGCAGAGTTCCATGGGTGGAATACGTGCCATTGGCACGTACTTCCGACCCCTTGGAGAATCCCCCCCATTAAAAGGGTTAATGGCTAGGAGGTCAGACATTTGGTGCTGCAGAACCATAGTGATTCATTTGTCCATAAGCTGATGGAGAAAGTGCTGTTTTGTGATGTGTGCCTGATTGCTGTATGACCAAACTTTTTTATTCGGCTTAGTATTTGAACTGAAAAGTTTAATCTTTTTTTAGCCAATTTTAGCTGATAATAATCTCTTGAACAGCAAGGTGTTGAGTGGCACACTGATGAATCATTAATGCTTGTGCGTTTCTATATTTGGCTGGGTGAAGTTAGTCAGCATGTAAGTTTCATCTTTTTGTTGTGCGATTCTCATACTAATATTTATACTTATTTTAACCTATTTGTAGTTTTTTTTTTCTTTAAGCAGTGCCCCTTTTAAAATGCTCTTGGCTTTTTTCAAATAAATAGGGTTTCATAAATTTAATGGAAAGCTCAGATGTAGCACTTATAATACAGGTGGCAGAGCCTAAATAAATGTTTCACAGTAAGTGATAATCTGTTTTATTGTTTTTGAAGGTTATCTGCCACAGCAAATTGGGGGCACTACTAGAAGTTGAAGACTAGTTACTTACTAGCACTGAGAGTACATTCAAGGGAAATCTGCCAGACTGAGAATCAGATGGAAAGCCCATTCTACCACATAACTTGAAAAAAAAGAAAAGCAGTAGGTATAGTGTGTACTGCCTTTACCTCCTATTTTATATTAAAGGGGAAAGAAAAGAAGAAAGGATTGAGTACAAGCACAAACACTGTAGGTTGGGATTCTTAATTACAAGCTTATATTCAGTGTTTTTCTCTGTATAGAGACTGTTTGAGGAACCTTTTCACAATATTGCTGGCTGGGATATTTAAGCACATGTTTACATTAAGATTATGTCCCTATATAAGGATGTTATTAAGATGTAACAACTGAAACTGTGCATCAATCTATGTTAGAATTTTGGGTGTGGTAATTACTCCTGTAAGAATATTTAATCTAACATGGTGGGAAAAAAAAAAACATTATTTTGTAGAAAAAGACAGGTTAAGGGTAAGAAACAAGAGGAGTTATTTAGGGCTGACAATAACAAAAAAGATTACAAGTTATTTTATAACACTAGGTACCCAATTAGATTTAATTGGGTCAGATGGTATTGTGAGAATGTAAGCTCCTTAATTCCCAGATGTACCTCATCACCAATAGGAAAAGGTAAATCACTTCTACTAATAAGGAGACCTCCATCATTACAGGGAATTAATAATCTAGAAAAAAACAATGACAAAATAATTTCAGAGGAAAAATGTTTTAGAGAAATGCAGTCCAAGAATCATACTCCCAATAGACAGGACAGTAAATCAGATGACCAAACCGTTCTAAGTAAAGGGGGTTTGATTTTTAAAATAAAAGCTTTGGTGCAAGGTGGCTGCAGCATATGGCTTTGAGATAAGTGGAACCTTGCATAAAGGTTTGCAGCAATCCTGATTTTCTAGTGTAGGCTGCGTCAAAATTGGGATGCCATGTGCCAAAGCTGCCATGTGCCACCCTTGCAGCAGAAGTGCCCATGGCCAGGTCAGGTCATAAGGGGACTTGTGCCACAGTGAGGCTGCACCATCCCCTTTTTTGGAATTTTAGAAGCTCCACTATGGTCGCAACAAGTGGTTGACTTTAGACCAGCCAGGAGGTGGTCTAAGGACTCTACATCTGGCAGGGAGGTGATTGGGGGGCCTTTAAGTAGGGGACTGGGGATAGGGGAGCAGTGGGGTTGCCATAGGGGGGTGATGGGGGCATGTTAGCACTGTAAGTTTATTGAGTAGGCACCCAGCACAGATGCCATGCTCCATGACACAGAGCTGATCGGTTCTAGTAGAGGGGGTGGACAGGGATGGAGCATGGCTCAGACCCTGGATGGAAACAGGTCTAGCACTTGCCCTAGAGGACCCACAGACCCCAACATGTGATGAGTGGTACTGGCAGGGGTTTGTGGGGTGTACTTCAAAGAAAATTTGTTCAGGGGGCCCTTTGGAATCATAGACTTCACACAATATGATGTAAAATTCAATCTTTTTATGTCATCTCCCTTACAATTCACTCCTGCATGGATCTTGTTCATTGGTTTTTTAATTCTTTTTCTTTTTTCTTATTTCATTCTGTTTTCAAACAAAAAATTGAACTTTAGTATTTCTGTTATTTTTCTTTTTAAACAATCTTTTGTTAAAGTTTTTAACACAGTCGCATACCAATTATTAGTATACTTGCATCACTTGGTCTACTTTTTTAAAACTTTTCTTTCTTTTTCTCTTTTTCTAGTCTATAGTGCTCATGCACTTTTTCTAAAATGAGATAAGACATAAAGCAATGCATATCAATGCATATCACTGTAATGGAATGTGTGGGAACTAGGTTTATCTTGTTTCTGCAGCTATTGAAGCTTGACCTTCCAATAACAAATGAAGCAGCCTACCTGCTGGAATACTTTGAGTAACATGGAGGCTGGCCCTCACTGTTTGTGATTTTGTTGTTTCCCTGCAGCCAAAAAAAGGAAAAAAGAAAGAATCACAAATAATGAGGGCCAACCACCATGTTACTCAAAGTATTCCAGCAGGTAACAGAAATACTAAAATACAATTTTTCTGTTTGAAAACAGAATGAAATAAGAAAAAAGAAAAAGAATTAAAAAAACTCTGTGGACAAGATACATGCAGGAGCGAAACGCAGGGGAGATTAAATAAAAAGATTGAATTTTATATCATATTGTGTGAAGTCTATCATTCCAACGGGCCCCCTGAACAAATTTTCTTTGAAGTAGCAGTTGAAGCCTTTTTTTTGAGGGGTCCAAATAAAGAAAAATCACAAAGAACAGATGTTCATTTCCCACTTATCTCTTGTACATTTGTAGGGTGTAGGCAGTGGTTGGGTATGTTCCCCAGGTACATAGCCACCCACATGATGGAAGGTGGATGCCCAACTATGTTAGCTGGGTCTGTGGGTCCTCTGAGGCAAGAGCCAGGCCTATTTACATTTGGGGTCTAGATAATTCTCTGTACCTGCCCACCCCTCTCTGCCCAAGCCAACAAGTTCTGTGTCACAGAATATGGCACCTCCTCTGGGAGCCTCCTCAATACCTTCACATTGCTGCCATGCCCCTATGATCGCCTATGTTACTCCCACTGCACTGCTGGCCTCCCAGTTCCCACCTTCCAGGCATTTTAACCCCCAAATACTCCTTGGCTTGTTTAAGCTTGTGCCAGGCAAAGGGACTTGACTGAACCCTCAGTAAAACCCCTCAGGTGTGTCAAATATTTGGCACAACCCTGTTGCTGTAGCAACTCTCAGGACTTTGGTGCAGGGACCCACACTTTTATGAAATAGGGCAAAGGGTCCCTGACACACCTGGAAGTTGCCACAGTTGTAGATTGGCACACCTTGCACCACTCTAAGTGCCGACTGAAAATCGAGCCCAGGAACACTATCTGAAGCATCAAATGAAATGGCGAAGAATATAGCTTTAGATACTGATGCTTAACTATTTTGCTCTTTTAAGGCACCATCCAGGACTCTTAAAAGATCTTTCTTGATGGATTTTGAAATTTCATTTCACCTTATGTGGAGCAATTAAGTTTGGGTCATCTATCTCAGCAGCCTCCAGATATTTCACATATATGGCAGCAAAAACCAAGTGGGTTGAATCATAACCCAGAGGATAAACTTAGAGAAAGGGAAGAGAGTTTGAATGTAGTAAAAAATATAGGGAATTGTGACACAGAATTATAGAACTTCATGTCAGTCTACATCAGATTTAAATAGAGTTATGCAAGAACAATGACTAACTTAGCCAGTTAGTTACCTTAACAATGTTGTTACTGGAAAATAAGACAAATAATGAAAATACAGAAAAAGAGAAAGACATCGGGTCACACATAGAAAGTAATGAAAAGGAAATTGAGCAGTTTATTAGAACTACGACTACAAAAATTGCAGAGAAGGAGGCAGCAAAGATAAATCAGCTAGTTAATGACCTAAAAGTGAATAATGGAAAGCAATGCTCCAGATAATGTTAGCAGGTAGGAGTAATTTACTCACCAGTTTTAAAATATAGTGAGTAAAACAAAATTTGGATGCATACAAGTGCTGTAAATCTGGAATAAAATGTTCCTTTTGAATTATAAACTGTGTTATGAAGCACTATTCTATGGAATGTGGAACACTTACAAATGTTAGGTGAGCAGTGGTACTCATTAAAATAAAATTTCTGAAGAGTATTTCCTAAAATGAGGTGAGTAAAATAGGCTGGTACACACCTTATCTGGAGCTCTGGAGGAAAGAAAGTTGTAATAGAAAAACATCAGATTATACACAGGAAAAAAAAAACTAGTGCAAAATGGGTAGAACGGTAGTATAGCCAAAAGTAATCATGAGGCAAGATGTACAGAAGTGAAGAATAAGAAAAGTAAAGGGAAATGACAGCTTGAAGGGAGAGGACTGAAGTGTTCATGTGATCAACATTCAGATGATAACTGATGAACTACTGGAGCTCCAGGTATGATGAAGATAAAATGAAGGAAGGTCAGATCAAAAGAGGGGAATACCTTTCAACTGTATTTATTAAAGATATCCCCAAGACAAAAAATGAAAACCTTACTATTTTAAAAATCCGTATTTATAATACTTATAAGGGAATTCTTGGCAATATTTTTTATTGGACAGATACTGTATTATGTCAGTTTATCATTACCAAACAGGGGAGATGAGGGGAATTACTGTATATGCCTGACACTCTACTCACCCTGAATTAGGAAGTTGTTGTTGGAAGCAAAGGATAAATTTGGGGAGTTGGGGATTCATCGGGATGTCACAATCTTCTGCAGGGAATGTAACACTATCCCTCCTATTCTATATAAAAAGAAAGGACTAATTTGGCAGAAACAGAGTTAGACAGTACAAAACAAAAAGGACAAAACAAAGGCCACAGTTGATAACAAGCAAAAAAGAATAACAGAGTTTGTGAAGCCAGTGGAATTTGTTACTTCAGTGATAGAAGACTCTGAATATTCATGCTGGAGGAATCAGAAATGTATTGCAGGTAGATGCAAGAGAGACCATAGGATAAATAACAACATAGTGTTAGAGAAATCAATAGCACAATATTCCCTGTCTAGTTTTAACTTATGATTACTGGTAGCGTGAATACACAATACCCCACTTAGATAGAAACACTATCACTTGATCCAGAGTGACACTATGAATCAGAGCCAGACCCCAGGCTTATAAGAATGGCCAGTTAGAATGTGGCAGGTTTAGAAAGTAAACTTTAAGATTGAGGATGGGCGGAGGATTTACATATTGGGAGTGTGAAGCAGTGAAAGAAAATAAATGGGGTCGAGCAAAAGGAGATATTGTCACATTAATTTCAACTACAACTTTTTATAAGAGTATATGTTTTATAACTGATCTCAGTATTACTTGTGTTTTTGGATCTATTAAGGGATATTTTAACAGCAGAATAGAAGGAAGACAAGAGAGACAAGAGAGTTATAGCCATTTCTGGCAGATTAATGATACCTATACATTCCCTATATGAAATTCAAAAGATTCAAAAATAAATAAAAGGGGTATACAGTAGTTAGCATTTGCACCAGATAATTTATCATGAATTGTGAATGGATGTGTTAGTGGGGATCTTATGGAGGAAATTATATTCTCCATTATTTTGGGCGGTGACCTGCTAGATTTATGTCTTGTGGATATAGACTCCTTTCATAAAATTTTAAAATTTACGGTGATGCCAATATGGGAGAGTGACAACCCCCCAGGTTTTAGTTTAGAAATTGGAGAGGAAAGTTTTTGGTCATAAAGATATGGAGCAGAGGAAATGGCTGATTATAAGATGATCATTCAAAATAAAAAAAAGAAATATGTAAAAAGGAACCTATATTCAACAGAGGTGGTTAAGGAAATAACTGAAGGAATCATACCCTTTGAGCAGTTAAGCAACCAGGGGGATAGATACTCTGTTTACATAACTTCTATTGGTAATATCCATGATACTTATGATGAAATCATTTTTTGTTTGAAAAAAAAATAATTGAACTAAAGATGTTTCTAAAACTAAAAATAACTATATATTCAGTAAACAAAAATGGATTGATACGGAGCGTAGGGAGTTGAGGAAAACTATTCACAAAATTGGTAGACAGGTAGTTAAAACACATAATACTGAATTTAGATTGGCTTTGAATTTCTGAAACAGGACTATGACGAGTAAATACATTATAAGAAAAAGCAATATCATAATGCATTATGACTTCAGCTGCTGGATGCTATGGTTAGTAAAGATACAGGGAGCTTTGAAGATTTAGTTGCATTTGGAACAAATAATATCCAACACAATATTAACCGTAACATGACCCCTGTGGTTTGGCAAAAGTTTTTTCAGACAAAATAAAAATCAAAGCAGGGTTATAATTATAATATGGATAGTTCAGCCTGTTCCTCAGTTGTATTTACTGAGCATAAAGTATTTCAAGCCGTACAAGCACAAACAAAAAATAAAGCTTCTGGCCCGGATAATCTGGTGCCTGAATTGTTCTTGCCCTACCCTGAATGGTAGTCTAACATTTTAACCAGTATGTTTATTGCAAGAAATGCAACTCTGCAATTACTCAAAGATTGGAACAGAGGAACAATAATTCCAGTATATAAAAAAGGTAGAACCCTTGATCCAAGTAATTACAGGCCCATCTCATTGCTCTGCACAGGACTTAAAATCTATTTTATGGTGCAACTGGTTCAGTTGGAAGAGTGGGTATAGAGCAGATAGCTACTGTCTAACACTCAAGTTAACTTTAGGAGGGGGTATGGGACCTCTGACAATCTATTTTTCCTTAATTATTTGATTGCAATGTATGTACAAGGAAAAGGAAAACCATTATATGTGGCTTGTTTAGATTTGAAGTCAGCTTTTGATAATATAGATAGGAGACTTCTATGCAACCCACCTGATAATCTAAGCATGGACAAGGGTCTGCTTGCCCTCATTATGTTAGTACACTCTAATAATATTGCTAATGTTATCATCTCTGAGGTGGGTATAATGCCAGGTGACATCAAAATCGAAAACAGAGTCAAAAAAGGATGCCTGATGGTTGTGATTCTCTTTAATTTATATGTGGAAACCTTGTATAGAAACTAAAATTAACAGACACTTCTCTCCCAAGTATATTAGATAGATTTGTTCAGATACTGTTGTATGCTGATGATATTTTGTTATGCTCTTTTACTCAATTGGGCATAAAAGATCAATTAGTATTATAACTGAACATCTGGGTCAAATAGGATTTAAGTGGAATATAAATAAGTCTAACATTTTGATATTTGGGAAACAGGGTGTAATAAGTCCTTGTGGAAGGTTGGGCATAAAACATTCACTGTAGTGAAAACTTATAGATATCTGGGTCTGTTGATTGATTCAAAATGGAACAGAAAGCCTCATATTCATTCTGTTAAAAACAAGGAAGCCAGGCAGCTAAGGGTATCCAAAGGTTTAGTAATAAATTTTGTGGGTAATTCATATATGGCTATAAAGAGAGCTTTTGAAGTGAAGGTTCTCAGCACTTTATTATATGGTGCTGAAATTTATGCCTTTTATAAAGAAAGTAAAGATCTGGAACTAGTTCAAAATATGATTTATAAGCAGATTTTAAATTACATTTTGATATTCCCACAACCTTCCTGAGACAGGAGAATTTAACTTAAGATCTATAACCTTGTTGGCAACAATTAGAGCTGTTAAATTTTGAAGAAACATAGTAACCTCTGATCCAGATAAATCAATAAAAAAGTATTGGCAGGAGAGTGGCATAACTCATATAGAAACTGGATGGTCTAATAACTCAAAGCTTTAACAACAGTGGGATTGGTAGATACAGAGGACCCCTCAATATTGGGTAATATGACTCAGTATGTTAATTGTGCAGTGCAATGACTTATAGATGTCTTCTACCAGCATGAGTTTGGGAAATTGGATAAATATTCCTTTTTAAATGTCTATAGACATTTGACAATAGATACTCATACAGATACTGTAGGTATTTACAATATTGTGAGAGGGAAAATCATAGAATTGATTTGCATACATTTCTGTATGGAGTGTTAAGGGGAATGTTGTCTTTTCATTTCATGTATAGTAAAGTTGATCATCAAGCTGACTGCAAACATAATAGGGATAAAAAAGTTAATGTATTTCATATGGTTTTAAATTCCCCCTAATGAGACAGGCCAGACTGTAATGGCTAGAAGGAATACTGTATGTGGAGATATTAGATCAGGAAAGATTAAACATTACTGAGTGTATGTCTTTTTGTTTTGTGAAATGCTGTAAGTAGTTACATTTTTGCAGTTACTTCATTTGTGTATAGGGTTTTATGTCTACTAAATAGATCTACTCCTTGACATAAATTTTGCCTTACACTAATATTTTTATACTCAAGCATCCATGTATACTAGTGATAAGATTAATAGATTTTGCATTTTATGACATATAATTATTGTAATTTATTGTAACAATAGAATGATGTGAAGTATATTGTGTGTTTTTTATGATGTATGTGGTTATTGTATGTTATATTAGTTTTGTATATGACAATCAGAGAATTTTATACATGCTAAATAAATTGAAACCTGAACTTGAACTTGATGGTAAAGGGGAGACTTGCAAACCCTGAAAAAAACATTTACCTTGAAATCCCTCTTCAGCTATACCAAATTCCTTTGCACATAAGTGTCCATAATCTTTGTCATCTCCAAAGGGGTGCTACATATGTCCCCTTGCTTATTCCTCAATTGTGACCTGATTTGTAATAGTTTATTTACAATTTTCATGAGGAATGATGTGACATTTCCTTCCCTGCATGCCAAATCTTTACTCTTGAATAAGTGAGGGCATTCCATAATACTTATATTGTGCCATCTTCTTCACCTGTGAAATTTGAGTTGAATAATCAAAAGTGGACTTCTGCTGCTGGTAATAATTTTTGTAACTAATATTGCAAATCCAAATATTTCAGATATTGTGTCCTTTTCTTTTTGCCAAAGTTATCACAATTCTGTTAATTCCCTTTTAAACTCCTCCCATCACTCAATGGGGAGAGTCATGCATCTCTAAAAGCGACAGATTATCTTTAATAAAATTCCTTACTTGCTCCCTGATTCTGTTATCTTCCAATAATGAGGCATTCAGTCTCTATATGCAGTACTCCATACTGAGCCTAAATTTCTCCTTTACTGCAAGACAAACAGCTTTATGGTCCAAAGTTTCTACAGGGACTGTTCTTGCTGATCTTGTATGTAAACAGAGAGACAGAAACAAATAATTTATCCTAGTCACCAGGGCTCCCTTGTAGAAGGTACATTCAGTGACCCCATGCTTTGCAGTAGCAACATCCAATAAAAGTGCATAGGTAACCACAGAAGAACATAGGAAGAATTACAACATATTATTTTGTCTGTATGTTTTTCTCCCCATCAGACACAAACACACAGCTAAAATAACCAACAAGTATTACCCCTTTGGTAGTATGCAAATATGACTGAATAATTCTGAACAGTTCAATTCTCCCAGTTTTTGCTTGACAGGCATAAATGTTAATCTTAATTCCAAATACTTATATATGGCTTCCAATGTAAATGCTCTATCTGGTACTAAACCAATATTTTTACTGAAACTGAATATGAAGAATGTAAAATACAGAAACTGGAACACTCAACCTCCCCTAAAGAACAGAAGGAAGGTCCATTGTGGCCAAAACATCTGTGCATAAGAAACCTACCTCAGTGAGTGAAGTCTTGTGTCCTGGAGGAGTGCTATTTCTGATTATAAATTCTGTAAAACAGAGAAGTTGGTAAGGCATTTTTTAGGATTAAAAGTATTAGCATTCAGTGTGGTGAATGAAATTCAAGGGACCTGTGTATGACTCATTGTAAAAAAAGAAAAAGGGTAAGAACACACATATACAATATCAGTTCTTTTGCCCACTCTTTTCCTGCTCCTAGATTTAATTGTACATTTCTGTTTTCTTTAGTTGTACTTCCTGTATCAGTATTAACATCCTCTGCCCAAGAGGATGGGTCCTGTCAGGAGAAAGAAACTGGTGAAACATGAGTCTCCATTTCTCACCACCCCCTGTGTGTAGATAGTAGTTCAGAGGGGTTCTCTGATTCGACTGAATCCTTTCTAGACATTTTGCTTTAGGCTGGCCTTTTAAATTCTTCTGGCTTGTTACTATAAGAAATACTTCTGACATGGGGGTTGAGGGAGGCATCTCCATGGGTTTTTGTGATGGGGCAGTGTTCCCAATGTTCTGCATCTCCAGGCCCTCAGCCATGTCCTCCATCTGCTCTGCTTGCTCTTCAGTTACTTCCATACTTGTAGTGTCCTTTATTTCTGTTAATACCTGCACAGAAGTAACTTCCACTATTGACATCAGAGGTATCAGCTCAGGAGGGAGGGGTGGAACCATTGACACAATTTCACATGTATCTGTAGGAGTAGAGTGCCCCTTATTTCAAAGGGAGCCCTCCTCAAGTTACATGCTCGGGGGGGGGGGGTCAGCTTCCCTTTTTTGGCTGGATTTCTGGGCTGTATTTACATAGAATTCTGGTTCCACTAAGTTCATCTCATCCCCACTGTTGTGTGATGCCCATGGACAGAATCTAAAAAAAGTGTTCCTCTTTTTCACACAAGTTACACCTCATTTTATTTTTATATGAGTTGCTAGCATGACCCACTTCAGTAGATAACTCACATCTGATTTTATCACAGGAGCTTTACAAATGAGCCTTGGAGTCACAACAGTAGCAGGTCTTAGGCTGGCCTGTATAAAAAAATACATCACTGTGTCTTGGCCTACATAGGACAAATTTAGAAGGTGCTGAACCCACACATTAGGATACAACAGCTTCAGTTGACTATGCCACCCATCAGTTTGAATATTCTCAAAATCCATTATAGGGTTCTGTAAACCCAGAACTGTGCATTTTTGTTTCAACCAATGAAGAATGTTGTAGCACTGGGGACTGTGTGACAGAACTCTGTAAGACTTTTTTATTTTGTATGTGAGTGTGAGGACAATCAATTTTTACTCTATCTCTCCTTTAAATAAGAAAATAAGCAGAAAAACTATAAAAATAAAATACCCCATGCCCCCTCCCTACTATAACTCTCTCACAGGCTATTAGCACAGCATTCTAGAAACAGGAGGACCAGCCTCCAACCCAGCAGATTCAAGGGACAACCCTGAACATAGCCATTATTCTGAACTAATATTCTGAACTAATAGTACTGTACTCAGTAGAAAACAAAGCCTGAAATCCTGTAAAATGGAGATTTAAAATAACTTTTAATCTTCACTAATGAGTTCACATGACCAGATGCCTCAACAAGCTGCACTTCCAGTTTTGTGGACTTAAAAAACAGATGACAAGTGCATGGCATTAGGGGCTGTGTGGCAGAACTCTCTCAAACGTTTGTCTCTGTGTGTGTGTGTGTGTATCTATGCGTGTATGTGGGTACAATTTATTTCTACTCTCTCTTTCCTTTAAATAAGAAAATAAGCAGAACTACCAAAAAAAAAAAAGCATGCCCTATACCCCCTCTGTATTATTATTCTCTCACAGGCTATTAGCACAGCATTCTGGGAAGCAAGAGGACCAGACTCCAATCCAGGGGATTTAAGGGACAACTCTGAACATAGCCATTGCTCTGAACTAATAGTGCTGCATTGGATAGAAAACAAAATCTGAAATCCTGTAAAAGGGACATTTAAAATAACTTTTATCTGCACTGGTGAGTTTGTGTAATTGGAAGTCCCAATGAGCGGCACTGCTGGTTTTATGAACTTAAAAGCCAGATGATCAGCATGCATCAATGAGTGTGGGCAGGAGTAATGGCAGAAAACTTTGACTAACCTCCCAAAATCAGGGTAAAATCTTAAAGCAATAATATAGTTACATCCATAAAATGTACCCCACCAGTGAACTCCTCACTCTCTTATGCAGTGAAATTTCTATTAACAGGTGTGTAAAGAGTAAAATGTATGCAGAAAAATCTTTCAGTGAAGATGCTTTCTCTTTTTTATATGTGAAATGTTTAGCCTTTGAATCATTCAGAATTTAACTCACTAAAACCAGAGTTAAAAAAAATTCAAGAAAAAAACATCATGTAGTATTTTGTAAGAACCTTAGAAGCAGAAAATAATATGTTAGAAGCCTCAGAACTTCATAAAGCTGGGTCCTTGAAGGAGAAGGGACAAGTAATAATGTTAAATGAGAAAGGACAAACTCAAAAAATCCTCAGATGAAGAAAGGTACTATGTATGCCCAAGCAAGAAACACAAAACAAACTGAAAGGCTGAAGTTGCCTAACACCCCTTTCTCCCCTTTAGCAACAGGTTTGAACACCTGGGACTAGATTCCCAAAAAATTGCAAAGGACAGCGCAAAAGTATGCATTGCACTTTTCTATTGCTCAGGTGTCAGAAGTTGTTATTCACAATCGACTATGAATAGGGCCTGGACAAAGCAGCACAACCCCTTACCACTACCTCTAACCCTACTAGCGCCACCTTGACATGCATCCTGGAGAATGACCCTACAATGAATAGCACAGGTGCACTATTCAAAATTCACAAAATCAGCCATGTAAATGAGTCCATCTGGCATGCAAGGTGCTATGTGAATAATCGCATGCTCACTATGGGCCCATTACATGGGCCACAATGGAGCGTAATAGGGCCCCCACTGCCAACTGCTGCCTGAAAAAAACGCCTATGATGCCAGTGCCCCTGCTGTAATTGCTGTTGCTGCCCAGAGACAAAAGAATAGACCCTGGTGGCCCCTCCTCCACCTAATATAATATAAAGTTGTCCCTGGTGGCTAGTGGTCCCTCCCCACACCAATCACCCACCTGACATAGAACAACAAATGGGCAGAGAATCTACAGAAGAGCAGCCTAGAGCTCAGCCAATGCCTAGAACACCTAGACACTCTCATCAACATAGAGACAGGGCTGGTACACCCCTCAGACAAAAGGATACACAACATGAAATACCAAGCAACCAGCTTACAGACCAACTGACAACTGACTTTGAAGCACATCTCTCAGCTCGTAGGTACCATGGCCTCCTGTATATATCTACTATCCTTGGTGAGATGGAGAATGGGGCTGCTCCTGCTGCTAGCCATCAACCAGGGAGCACAGACAGACCATGAAATGAAGGAGACAGTGGACTACACACCACAGGTATGGAAGTCACTGCAGTGATGGAAACAAAGAGACAACCTATTGAAGGGTGTACTGCTGGATCTACAACATAAGATAGTGATAGACACTGATGCCACCCTGAAGGGATGCAACAGGCTTCCAGGTGACTGTAGGCACTTGGTCAATGTCAGAACTGAGGCTTCCTAATAATGTACTGGAAATGTGGGCAGTATACAACACCCTCATATATTTCAAGCCCAACCTAACAAACAAGAGTGTACTTATCCAGCTGGATCACAGAGCAACAGTATACTGTATTGTCAACAGTGTGGAACCCAGAGCAAGGCCATGCAGAGGGAGACCATGAAGGTTCTGAACAGAGCACAAAAAACATCTATCATACATTTCGGCCATATTTCTGGCAGGCAAGCTAAGTACCACTGTGGACTGGCTCAGCAGGCAGCAGATACACCTGGAGGAATAGAACCCCTCACCAACAAGTGTTCAAAAAGAGAAACAAAAGGTGGGGCCCAGTACAAATAGATCTCATAGCAACCAGGAACAATACTCAGGTACCCAAGCCCTACTCAAGGTTCAAAGTGTACCACTCAGAAGGAGTGCATGCCCTATCACTTGATTGTTTTTTTGAAGTGACCTACATATTACCTCCATTTCCACTATTTCCTCAATTACTCAGGAAAATATGTCAGTCCAGTGCGAGAGTAATCCTAATCACCCACTCCTGGTCTCACAGATCATGGTTCATGACAGTGGTATAATGGCACTAGACCATCCATGGTGCCTACACAACAGACCAGACATCCTCAAACAGGGACCCCTGAAACACACAGTTCACATAATCTAAAAATGATGGTGTGGCTCCTCAAAGGAAAGACTGTTAAGAGAGGGCAACTATAATACTGAGGGGCCCAGTCTTAAGCTGGAGGGTGGAGGTTTCAGAGGCAAGTCAGGAAGAACATCTTCACAAAGAGAGTGGTGGACACTTGGAATGCACTGCCAGAAGAGGTAATCTCATTGAAGACAGTGGGCAGCTTTAAGAGAGGCTGGGACAGTCGTGGGAATGGTAAGGTCCTGGGAAGGGATGATGGGAGATGGGAGAAAGCAGAGACATTAGTAATAATAATAATATTAATAATCTTAATTTATTAGGCATCTTTCAAACATCAAGGTGCCTTTACAGAATTAAAACAAAACATCAAATATTACAGAATAACTATACCATAATAAAATCATGATAATTCTTAAATGCACAAAAATCCACAAAAAAGTCTTAAGTGCCTGTAGAAAGTCCCCAACGGTCATGCACTCATGAAACTGATGGGGCAGAGAATTCGAGAGGGTAGGGGCTACAAACACAAAGGCACAGGGCCCAGAAGATTTCAAAATAACCCTTGGAATCTCCAGCAACCCCTCATCAGCCAAGCAGAGCTGTCACACAGGAGTGTAAGGAATCAGAAGCTCTTTCAAGTAGTCGGGATCAAGACAGTATAGGGCTTTGTAGGTCAACAAAACTACCTTAGAGGTGATCCTCCACTGAATTGGCAGCCAGTGCAGATCACGCAACACAGGGGTGATATGCAAACTCCTAAACAATAATCAAGCAGCAGCATTCTGCACCAGCTGCAAGTGGCAGATATCAACCCCAGGAAGCCCCAGAAAAAGGGATTTGCAGTAGTCAAGGCGGTCGGCCACCTTATTTGCAAAGAAATGAGCATGCTTATCACACTCTTTTTGCGCAAAAAGCTCGACGGAGCTGCAGGTAGGCTGGGTTGCACAACCTGTCCACAGTTCAGAAGAGCTGAGCCAGTCAGTTATGAGTAACAGCAATTTCCCTGGACAGGAACTCTACCTTCTTATGGGAGATTGCTGATTGGTAGAGCTGGTAGTGCTTGACCAAACTAAGGCAGTCAACATCCAGGGTGGATTTTCACCAACGACATTCTAACCTTTGTCCCACATGTTGCAACTCCCTCAAAGACCCATCAAACCAACAGACCCAAGGGCGGACTAAGAGGGGACGACACAGACAGGAGCTATCAAGTCCAGAGCAGAGAAATGGCATTATTATAGGCCAGAACCAACAACCTCTGACTCATGTTGGCATCAGGAAACTCTCTAGAGGTCAATCACCACCACCAGGTCTTCAGGGCCCACGTTCCAGAAAGGGTGGTAACGACCATCTCCACAGAGGCAGACCTATGAAGGGGGCAGAAAAATTGAACCTCACAGTGTAATGATTGGACCAACTGACAGGGTCCACCCCAAATCAGAGGTCTCACTCTGCATGAGGAAACCAAATCTATGAATGACCGTGATTATGGGTAGCTGAAGAAACAATTCATGTGAAGCCCAGTGATGTCATCATCTGGAGGAAGTGCTGACCAAACAGTGAGAGTTCGTTGTTGACCCAGGCATTGAAGTCACCCAGAACCATCAGTCTGGGAGGCTCCAATGCCATGTCAGCGATGAAATCTGCCACTTCCTGCAGGAATTGCTTCTCGTCCCCGAGTGGACAGTAGACAAGAGCTATCCTGCAACCCACACCAGCTACCACAGTACATTCAAAGGATTCAGCCTCCTCATCTCAAGCTATGCTCCTGCAATATGAGCAGACTTGATAGACCAAATGGCCTTTTTCTGCTGGCTTCTTCGTATGTTCATATGTTTTCATATCCATCCATCCATAATAGATACTATGATACTAAGAGACAATGGTTAATATTTGCCAGGTGGTGTAATGAAAGTTCAATAATCCTGGAACAGGCATCCTGCTCTTTCTTCAAGAGAGCCTAGACAAGGGCTTTGGTAACCACTGGAGCAGCATGTGGACAGCTGGGAAACACAGCCCCAGGAAATCATCCTGACAGCCTAAGGTTCCTAAAGGTGGCATCTAATTTATGCTCCTGAACCACACAAGTCACTGCTCCCTGGGACCTCAGCCTAGTACTATGACTACACCACCATTTGAAGCACTCACCTCAGTCAGTCTTCACTGGTTAAACCTCAAGACAATATTCTTAGTGGCAATATGCTCAGCAAGAAGAATGTGTTAACTACAGTACATGCTCTCTTTGTAAAGAACCATTTCTTATATTCCACAAGAATAGAGTCACTCTATGAACTATTTTATCCTTCATTCCTAAAGTTAACTCAAAATTTCACACTAGCCTAACTATTGAGCTCCAGCCATTATTCCTGACCAGGACGGGCCCCAGATTCTAACCTGCATACACTAGGTATGAAAAGACTGTTGGTGACATACATCAACAGCCATACAAGTACTGAGACCAGCCACTCAATCCACAGAATTCTCCATATGTAGTTTATTTTCATACATCAAATAGAGATCCCTTATTGACTGCCCGATGTTTCACCCATCCGTGGACTTCATCAGAGTAGAGGATCTGCACTAAGACAGTATAAAAACTAAATCAATACAGTACATTGCCCTGAAGTGTTATAGTCCTATATTAGTATTTTCAGTATTCCAAGGGTTCCCATAAACTGCACCTGCAAATATTCCCCACATCCTCCACTTCACAACATAAAACACTAACTGAAATAGGCATAAATAAAAGTCATTATCCACTTATATACTACCCTGCACAGCAGTGTCAGTAGAGCTTAAGGTACATCTGAAAAATTACATGCATGGTAAGTGTTAATAAAAACCCTGATTACTGTGAATTCTTGTGCTTATATGCGGCCTTTGTATAATATATTTTAAATCCCGTTTATGTTAATGAGTGACAGTTACTGTATAACTCTAAAAAAATCAAAAAAAGTTCAGAATACCTTAAACGTAATGCTTTATTACCATTTTTATGCTCTCACATCACTCAAGTAAAATGTTTGCTTTATAACAAAAGTGGTAAAAGCGTTCACTCTTAGTAGAGTGTATTTTATGCAAACAGGTTACTGAGTAAGAACCAATAGTAAATACTACAGTAATTACAGCAGAAATGCTGACAGATGAACAGAAACAAGGCATTGAACAAATGTAAATGTAGCATTGTTCAACAGTACATACAACTTTTCTTGAACCCCACCCTTTTAATTTGACTTAACTAATGAAGTAAATGTCTGACTTAAGCATTCTTTTACAGACATTTGTTAATACCTTAACTGGATGAATACAGAACAAATGTGGCAGAGCATTACTTTTAAGGTATTCTGTACTTTTTATTTCTTATGACATCTATTTAGAGAGAAAATATGAGATAACCCAATTATAACATCTACTCCTTTTTTAAATAAAAGTGAGGTACTTCAAGGAATCATATAACTGTTGGACATAACTATATAAAAACCTTAGAGTTATAACTGTCTCTCAGTAACATAAAATGGGTTTAAAATATTGTTATGAACAAAACAATGGCTGCATATAAGTAAAAATAAATTCATAATAATGAGGTTTTTTGCCATACATGTATTAAAGCCCTGCAGCACACATGACTGTTAAAATTATAATGACTGGAATGTACATCAGGTCCTACTGACACTGCTGTGCAGGATAATACACTATATAAGTAGATAAAGAATTGTATTTATGATTATTTCAGTTAGTGTTTTATGCTGTGAACTGGATGATATGGGGGGAATATTTGTAGGTGTAGTCCCTCATGGTAAACACTGAAATACTGAAGAGTATTAAAGAGCAGATGCTTAGTAAGTAAATAAAACTTCATTTGTCAGGCGTCCTTCCAGAGCACAGGGTGCCTTAACAATCAACATTAAAACAAATACTGTAGGGTACTGTAAGGGTGCATATCTTAAAGAATGAAGGTCTGGGGCCTTTAGATGCCTCTGCAGTCATTCAAGTTTGCTTTTATTTGTTTATTTACTTACTTTTCCATCTTTTTATTTGTATTTTGCAGAGTGCTAGTGAAAAAAAAGTCCAATGGAGTCCGTGTGTGATGATGTCATAAAACTTTAATTGCAAGGCTGATAGTGTTTTCAATGGGAAACTTCAAATCTGTTTTCAGATTTTATGGAGAAATAACACATCCTGCCATCAAAATATTATATATTTAATAGAAATATGTGATTTATGATATCATGTGGGCCAGATATTCAAAACTTAGGCCTGGGCAAAATTAGCATTGCACAGTGTGCTAAATTATTCTGGAACAATTTGCATGCTATATTCAAAGGAATAGCCCTGGGGCTAAAGCAGCTGAATATAGTGTGCACATGAAGCCATGCAAACAGGGCTGGGAGTGCAATGCAATAATAGTCCAGCAAATAAGACAGCTCTGAATATAGCATCCAGGAAGTGCAAACCAGAACAGCAGCCCAGTGCACACAGATGTGGAGGAAGGTAAATGTGAACTACCTGGCCAATGTGTGTACTAGCAAAGAAGTGGATGCACTAAAGCTTCAAACAACAGTGCAGGCCAAATACTGCAGAACTGTGTTATGGTTCAGACAGGTTTGTGGCGCAAATACATTTGCACAGTGTTTGTGTAGGGCTAAGACATTTGCCCGGCACTAGGACATTTGCCCAGGGCAAATATTTGCTATATTCAATGGTGACATGCAAATGAGCCTATGTACACAGTCGGTGGGCAAACATCCATATTAGCACCTCATTATATCCTGATTTGCATATATATTGTGCAGTGCTATTGCAGGGTCCCACAGCTTCACCTGTTGGTCAGTCTGAAAGTACAGGGGCAGGCTGGGTCTGCTCACAGCTCCACCTGTAGGTCAGTCTGGAAGAGCATGGTGGTAGCTGCAGGCTATGTTTGTGCACAGTTGCATAGACTATTGCACCCCAGAGGACTACACAGCACAGGCACTGGTGGTGGTGCTGCTGCACAGGTGGTAGCTGCATGCATATAGTCAAACTGTAGTTCCTGCTACAATGCATAGCAGATGCTACAGTAAGAAGGTGGCCAGTAGGGTGAGGGATACAGCAAAGCCTATGGTGTGTAGGGCATCAATGACTGCTATACTCCACACAGTGATAGGCCCATCTGGCTCAGAGCCCAGTGTATTTCAGTGAGAAACTAAATATATGTTTCTATTTTTCAAATTAAATGGATACTTATTTCATCAACAAACTTTGCCTTTTACTTGCTTGCAATATAGTGTTCCATCTGTATGATGTCATGTTTTTGAATACAATTTTTAGCTTGACTTTACTTCTTTCCCAGTAAAATCTGATTAGGAAGAAAATGTCACCTGCTAAATTAGAATGAAAGATCACACATTATCAAACATCACATATTTCTATTAAATGTATAATATTTTGGTGGCAGTAAGTGTTATTTCTCCACAAAAATCTGAAAACAGATTTGTGGTTTCCCATTGAAATACACTGACAGCCTTGCTAGTAAGGATTTTATGACATCATCACACAGGGACTCCATGGGACTCTTTTTTTTCAGTAGCAATTGACAAAATACAAACATAAAGATGGAAAAGTAAGTAAATAAATAAAAACAAACTGAATGATTGCAGAGGCATCTAAAGCACCCACGCTAACCTTCTCAGAGGTGCTGCCTGTCTATGGCATGGGTGAGGCTAGGGTGCTCCACACTATGGGATTCACTCAGTGGTTGAAAAACTGGTGCAGAGCTCAGGGATTTGGCTTCATTGGGGACTGGGGGTCCACCTGGAGGGATGCAGACCTATACTGGCATGATGGTCTGCATCTGTCCTGGAGGGAACCAAGATTCTAGGTGATAGGTTTAAATGCTTCATTGGCAAGCATTTAAACTAGCCAAGAGGGGAGACACTGGAGAGGAGCAGAGAAATCCTAGCCCCCCCCAAATCAGGGTACTAAGTAAGGTAAACACAAAGATAGAGATGTCGATAGGGAGAAGGGCAGGGGTAAATGGAGAAAATGACAAATACAATAAGGACAGGGATGGGACAATATGGGGTAAGGCCATCAAGAAATGGAGGGTAATGAGTACCACTGCCCTTGGTAGGGGAAACAAGCTCCCTGAACTGGTGGCCTTGATGGAAGAGGATGCCTGTATATCGAGCAGTCACAAAAACATGGTACACAGACAACCATTACTGGGACATTAACATACCAGGGTACACAAACTATAGGAGAGACAGGGAGGGGAGAAGAGGGTGCAGAGAAGTTATCTATGCAAGGGAAGGGGTAAAAGCAACTGAACAGAAGAGTAAACAGGGAGGACAGGAGGTACTGTGGGTCTCCTTAGAGACTATAATTGGCACCACAATCTGCACAGGGGTTGTATACAGACCCCCATGTCGGGGGAGGGAATAGACAAGGATAAGATAGAAGGCATCCTTGGGATGGCAGAGAAGTGGAGATACTGTTGGTGGGGGACCTGAATATGCCAGATGTCAACTGGAGCACCTTTGCTGCAGCCACAATCAAAAGTAGGGCCATTCTCAATGCCGTTCAGATGGCATGCCTCAGACAGCTAGTTTTGGAACCCACTAATGAGGGGGCAATCTTAGACCTTGTACTGTCAAATGGGGACAGTGAGAGGATCTCAGCTATAGAAGTGGGTACCATCTGGGAACAAGTGTCCACCAAACAGTGTGGTTCATGATAAACTCAGCTACAGAGTCAAGCCATATGAAAGTGAGGATTCTGGACTTCAGGATGGCTGACTTTGACAAGATGGGAGAGTGCCTTAGAAAAGCACTAGCAAACAGGCTAGAATGAGGGGTGGAGCAACAATGGGGAAACATCAAAACTGACATCACAGAGGCAACAAGCATTTGTGTGAAGCAAATAAATAAATCAAAATGAAAGAAAAAGCCACTATGGTTCTCAAAAGAGGTGGCAGTGAAGGTTAGGGAGAAAAAGATAGCATTTAGGAAGTATAAGGAAACACAGAAGGGGCAGGACAGAGAACTGTACCAGTTAAGACAGAAGGAAGCAGGGAGGGTAGTCAGAATAGCAAAGTCCCAAACTGAGGAAAAGATAGCCAACTTGGTTAAGAAGAGGGATAAAACCTTTTATAGGTACATCAGGGAACGTAGAAAGACAAAGGAAGGGATTGTGAGGCTAAATAGAATGGACAGTGGCTGGGCAGAGAGGGACAGTGAAAAAGCAGGGTTACTGAATGAATACTTCTGCTCAGTATTCACAAAAGAGGAGGAGGGGAGGTGCCTAATCCAATTAACAGAAGCACTCTGGATGGGGGTCGATCCCAGTACTTTCACAGAAGAAAGGGTTCTGAAAGAGCTCCTAAAACTGAAGGTGGACAAAGCAATGGGGCCTGATGGAACTCACCCCAGAATTCTAAAAGAATTAAGGAGAGAACTAGTGACACCACTGACTACCCTTTTTAACAAATCATGGGAGGATGGTGTGGTACACGAGGACTGGAGTAAGGTGGATGTGATTCCCCTTCACAAATGTGGGAGCAAGACAGAGGCAGGAAACTACAGACCTGTCAGTTTGACCTCTTTGGTAGGGAAAATGATGGAATCATTTCTGAAGGAAAGGATTGTTGAGTAGCTAGAGGGCAGTGGGGCACAGGACCCAAGGCAGCATGGGTTCACAACAGGAAGGTCATGTCAGATGAATCTAATTGATTTCTTTGACTGGGTGACCAAAGTAGTAGACCAGGGAGGGGCTGTGGACATGGCCTACCTTGACTTTAGCAAGGCATTTGACACAGTCCCACACAAAAGATAACTAGTCAAATTCCACCAGCCTGGGAGGGTTCCAGGGTGGTAGCCTGGAAAACATTGGCTGGACAACAGGACGCAGGTGCAATTGTAAATGGAGTCCACTCGATGAAAGAGGGTTACTAGTGGGCTACCACTGGATTCAGTACTGGGTCCAGTCCTTTTAATGTCTTCATAAATGACATTGCAGGGGACTGGAAGGAAAAGTATGCCTTTGCAGATGACACAAAGATCTGCAACAAGGTTGATACACAGGAGGGGTGGAAAGGATGAGAAGGTCTTGGCAAGGTTGTAGGAATGGTCAGAAGTATGGCAGCTTGGATTCAAAGCAAAGAAGTGCAAAATAATGCACCTGGGAAACGAAAACCCAGAGGAAGAGTACACAATGGGGGAGGTAGTAACAACACAAAAATGGAAAGAGACCTAGGGGGTAATCATATCAGGTGGCCTTAAGGTTAGCAAGCAATGTGAGAAGGTAGTAGGAAGGGCTGATGGGATACTGGGATGTATAGGGAGAGGCATCACCAGCAGAAAACAAGAAGTTGTCATCCCTCTGTACAGACAGTTGGTGAGACTCCATCTAGAGTACTGCATACAGTTCTGGAGACCACATCTCCACAAGGACATAAGCAGGATGGGGCAGTCCAGAGGAGTATAACTTAAAATGGTGCAGGGTCTGCAAGAGAAGTCTTATGAGGAGAGACTAAATGAGCTTAATATGTATATCCTTGAGGAAAGGAGGGAGAGGGTAGACATGATAGAAACTTTTAAGTATCTCAGTGGAATCAACAAAGTCCAAGAGGGTAGCATCTTTCAGGAAAAGAAGATGTGCAAGAACAAAGGACACAATTTGAAGATAAAGGGGGGATGGCTCGGGGGCAATGTAAGGAAGTATTTTTTCACAGAGAGGGTGGTGGATGCATGGAACAGGCTTCCTCAGGAGGTTGTGGGGTCTAAAACTGTGGCAGAATTCAAGAATGCATGGGACAGACATAAGCCAATTTTTGTGGGGGGTAGGAAGAAATAGGCTGTTGGTTAAATAGGATCTGCGGCTTATCCTGTAGGTAGGGAAATGGGGAAGACTAGGTGGGCCAAGCGGTCCTTATCTGCCATCAAAGTCTATATTTCTATGTTTCTAAGGGCCCCCAAATCTTCATTCTCTAAGATATGCACCCTTACTAAGCAGCTGCTCTTTAATCTAGGACTATTACACTTCAGTGTACTGAAGCGTATTAATATAGGACTATAACACTTTGGGGATATGTATTGATTTAATTTTTATACTGTCTTAATATAGTATGGTTAGTAGTTAGTATAGTTTTATACTAATTTTGCAGACCAAAAAGAGTTTTATTTTCTTTATGTTACCTGCCACTATGTTGGTGTTGTAACCAGGAGGTCATTATTGAGTACTTGAACATGTTTTTTGAAATAAATATTTCATAAATATTTGTTCTTGATTTAGGTGCTGTATGTTGTGTGTACTGTAAAGACAAAAATTAGAATGTAAACAGGACACCAAAGGGTGCAAGTCTGGATACCTACACATCCTAAATGCCTAAATGGTGTAATGGAGCTTATACGCCCAATATTTCAAATTGGAAACTATAAGCTGTATTTTGGAGCTGCATTTTTTTCCATATCCGTTTGTGCTGCAATGTCCTTGCTCTCTGTTTGATATCAATAACCAGTTGCTGTCTTGGAATTATATATATATATGTAGTTGTTAAAATGTAACTTAGTCCTGTCAGAAATTGTTTGTTTTAATAAATTCCTTATATTGCATTTAAATCTCCTAGAAGAATAGTTTATTTGTTCCTTGCAGTAAAGTCTAGTGAGTCTATTTTCATTTAAAAGTTGAAGATCCATGATGAATGTTGTAATTCTGAATATTGCTAAGTATTATAAGCAAGGCACAAAAGTCCAGCACCACCAACCACAAGTAAAAGTCAGACCCACAAAATGAGTGCAAATGTAACAAAGTTTATTCCAATAGTGTGCAAAGAAAACCTCTCACTGACAGACAGGAGAACAGCTGACACCTCCTACTAGTTTTACAGAAAGACATCCACTGGGAGTGGCAACCACAAGAATCTGATATTATTTAAGTCTGGTGTTTAAAGGGGCACACACATATATAGAAGTACATATAAGTAAAACACACTGTATCTACATGCTTAGACATAAATACAAACAAATACAAAAAAAATTCATAACAGTTGTTCATAATCACTAGTGTGAGTATAATAGATAATGAATATGATCAACATAAAATGTGTTACAGAGACCTCCCCAACCCCCCACCACAAAAGGCATGAACACCATAGACATATATGTGACACAGAGGATCCCTAAACTAAATATATTACACAATATTTTGCATTTCAAATACCCATTAATAGTGACAAGTAAAAGAAAAAAACAGTAACCCACTGATGCTGCTAGAATCAATGCTCTAGGTCTAAACAGATACAGGACCATATACTTTATTATTCTGTGTTTTGTATCCCACAATATGGGTATTATTTCAAAGGTCCTTGTTGTCTATTGATAAAAACTGTTGCAGATTGACAGAAAAATATTTTTATTGTTAGAGAAAGGCTAATAAAAATGGGAGGAGGGATGGTATGCATTCTTCTGAATTTTTTTTTAAATTGAATGTAATTAATATCCTACCTAAATATTAAGCAATATTATTATTTTCTCTTCAAAAAAATGAAAGATCAATGCCATCATTGAGCCCGGATTTTCTAATCTCACTCAATGTATATATCCAAAAGGCTTCTCTTGCGTTAAGTTTTGCTTCCAAGTCTCCACCCCCAGAGCCAACACTGACCTTCTCTGCACCACAGAAAATAAACAAATGTTCTCCTCTGCCTTGTGTAGTGCTAAGATGGGCTGTTAATGCATTTCTCAAACCACCATTACATATAGAATTCAGATGTTCTCCTATCATGTTATTTTTTTCCTCTCCTCACCTACCCCTCTTTGGGCCAATTGCCCCCAAGGACCTGCACCATACTCGATTCTGCTGCTGATCCCAACCGCATATTGCAACCACCTCAGGGTAACCCAACATTACCCTTCATCGGGTGAATCCTCCTCTTCCACAGAGCAGGGGCCTGGCAGGCTAGACATTGGCCCTGGGTGCTGCTGTTGTCAGGTCAGTTGTAATGGAGTCCCAAGGAGACACCGGTCTGGAGCAGCCATCATCCTGGTGGGTGGAGACGCCATGTTTCTTGTTTCCCTCCTACTTCCAAATTCACACTACATCTGTGCTTCCTCTGGTCTCCACTGGGGGATGCTACAGAGTGACAAATTCCCCCATCCCACCCCAGGAGAGGAGAGCAGTCTTCAGGACATTGAATCCAGCTCCTACCCTGCCAACCTCCCGCACCCAAGTCCATTCCCTAAACCTGGGTCATGTGTGACGTAAGGTAAGGCACCAGTGCCTCAACCCTCTGTGCTACTGGGCTGGTCCTATCATGGTTTTAAACATGCTTTTAGTTTTGCCCAGATGGAAAACTGAGCATTTACAGGTGGCTAAATATACTACACCTGTAGTGCTACAATTAATAAACTGCTGTGTGGAGAATGTTTTCCTGTTGATAGCATATCCAAGCATCTTGCATTTAGTGTCATGTGAACAATAAACGTATCTGCCACATACAAAAGTACCATTAGGTCTAACTGGTAACCAATTCTGTGCAAATACTGTAATCAAAAGTTAGAAAACTATGAACTAAGGTATCTTGTAAATTTGGGCATCTTCTAAATGTGACTTATACATCTGTTAAAATGTAACTTAGTCCTGTTGGAAATAGTTTGTTTTTAATAAATTCCATAGATTGCATTTTAAACCCCCTAGGAGAATAGTCTATTTGTTCCTTGCAAGAAAGTCTAGTAAATCTATTTTCATTTAAAAGTTGCATATCCATGATGAATGCTATAATTCTAGATAATGCTAGGTATTCCAAAGAATTTTGGCCCAGCTGATTTCTTAAAATGTGAGCTAGAAAAAATTAGGCAGGCCGCGGCACTGATCCCAGCGATACACCACTTGATATGTTACTGTCACAGTTTATGACCTTGTATTGTTACAAACTGGGATCTGTTTTTAACGGTATTCTGTGAAGGGGGCTAACCACAAGTGGGCACCTACCAAAACAGTGACCCACTTGCGGTGACTGTCCTGATGGCAAGGGGTTAAAGAGGGAGACCAGATGGGGAGGGTTTGTGATACAGTGACAGGAAATCACGCATGTATACACATGGGAGATGGGAGCAAGAGTGCTGAGCGATGGGCGGAAGGGTTTGTGAAGGGTAGTGCTGCAGGGTGATGTTGAGCTGGTGTCATGGCATGGTGGGTTGAGTGCTGGCCTGCGGTGGCAGGGATGTAGGGTTCGGGACGGGTACAGCCCCCCACATAAAATAAATTATTTTGTTTTTGGCTGCTGTCACTACGTTGCAGTTGCACATCGGAAATTTAATTTGGCAATGTGCACTCACCATAAGAATAATTGCTGTTTGGCAATCATCTTTATGACATGGAACCGTTTTTGAGCCAGTTTGGTGTCCAGTTTATTAGCCTGCTATTCACATTCTCTTTTCCATTTTTTATAGCCCAATGAGGCACAAGATCCAATGCTTTGGAGAAGTTAAGGTATACAATATTGCATGACATTCCTTTGTCTAGTGTATCACTTATTTTTTTCATTGAAACAGAGAATGTCAGTTATGCAAGATTTCCCCAGTGTTAATCCATACTGTTCTAAATCCTCACTGATGTCATTAATGATCTTGTTTTTAGTTATGCCTTTGAGCATTTTTCCCTGGTATAGATGTTGGGGTTACAAGCCTATAATTATCAGTCCGATTTGCTTCCTTTAAAAAAAAAGTCAGTGTCACATTTGCCTTTTTATGATCTGTAGGGACTCCTCAAAGATATGTTTTAGTGGGATTATAATATTGCTGGACATAATCTTAAGAATTTTTCCTGCAATGCCATCTGGACTTAGTGCTGAATCTGATTTTAATTTTTGTGGACATTCTATAATAGTTTATTTCAGGATCAATATTAGGGGTGTATCTGGTGTATTGACTATGGTATTGTTTTTGATTGGGAAGGTAATGTTTTACAGAAATGTTTATTGAAAATGTTAGCCATTTCCTTTCAGTCAGCAACTGTGGCATTTCCATCTAAGATGGGGCTAAAAAATGGCTTGTTATTTGATTTGTTTGCATTTTTTGCTGAGTGTAATTCCGTAGTTAGCTTTGCCTTTTTGATGGTATATTTAGTTTTTTTAGCAGAGTTTTATACATGGGCCCGGATATTCAAACTGCGCCAAGCTGTGGTGCAAGCCTGGGCACATCGCAACTTTGTTGCGCACGGGTGTGGCCTGGGCAATATTCAACGGAATTGTGCTTAGGCGCAACAGCTTTGAATATCTCACCCTGGCCATCCCCACTGTGTATGGCGCAGTGGCACTGCTCCAGCGCAAGTGGTCAGAGTGGAGCATGGAGATGCGGTGGTGCAAGTGCCATTGCGCCATGCACAGCACCTGCAATATTCAAAGGGGGACATACAAATGGGGCCATAAGTTATGCAAGGCGCACAGGGGGCCATTTGCATCTCATTACGGACCCAATTTGTATGCCATTAGCATGCAGGTGCGCTGATCCCCGATGACTTGCACTTGGTGCCCTGCCAGGCAGCAGCCATTGAGGACTGATGCCCCCTACAGCCCGATCGCGGGAAGTCCTGTAAGAGTAAAAATACATCCGATACCCCTGGTGGTCCAGTGAACCTCTCTGTGCCCCAATCGCGGGCATCACTGTATCCCCCCCACAGGTCCAATATCCCTGGTGGTCTAGTGGACCGCCTTGAGCCTGATCGCAGGCATCATTCATCACCCCCCAAGTCCAACATCCCTGGTGGTCTAGTAGACCGCGATGAGTCCAGTCGTGGCGTCATTCATCACCCCAAGTCCTATATCCTGGTGATCTAATGTACCCTCCCACCCGCCACTGAGCCCCACCACCCCACTCCCCCATTGGCGGTGGGCAGCAGCACCCCACCCACCTGCCACCCCGCCGCCCGCAGACTGACAGCTCGGTAGGGCTACATGCCCATTGGTTCAGAGCATGAGCCAATGGGTATGCAGTCCATACCGTACTACTCAGTCCAGATATATGAATGAATTCATGCAGCCCATACCATACTACTCAGTCCAGATATGTGAATGAATTCATTCGCATATCTGGAGTGAGAAGTATGGTATGGACTGCACGCCCATTGGCTCATGCTCTGAACCAATGGGTGTGCAGCCCTACTGAGTTGTCAGTCGCGGATGGGCAGCAGGCGGGTGGGGTGCTGGCACCTGCCAGCTGATGGGGGAGGGTGGTGGGGCTCAGTGGGTGGGTGGGGTGGGGTACACTAGATCACCAGGGATATCGGACTGGGGAGTGATGAATGATGGCCACGATCGGGCTTAGCACCGTCCACTGACCACCGGATATTGACTTGGGGGGAAATACAGTGATGCCTACTATCAGCTCAGCGCTGTCCACTGGACCACCAGTGATATTGAACTTGGGGGTGATAAATGATGCTCATGATCGGGCATGGGGCACCGCCAGGTGTAGCAGGAACAAGTGATGGCCACCCACAGGTGGCAGCTGCTGTGTTGCACCCTGCAATGTGGCAGCTCACCTGTGAGTGGCCATCACTTGTTCTTTGGGGGCGTACTTTGTGCAGGTGCAGGTAGTTGCACTGCATGACTCTGCACAGCCCTGGCTGAATATCGGGCTGTGCAGGTTATGCATGGGCATGCCCCCCACCTGTGCCTGCATACATTACTGATGTGCTCCGGCGCATCGGGATTTGTGCGGTGCACTTTTCCCTTTTAAATATCACACCAGGGTGCATCAGTGGGTTGTGCATGGTGCAACACTGTTGCGCCATGCACAACCCTTTTGAATATCTAGGCCATGGTCTATGACACATTCACTTTATTATTCAACATTTTTTGTAATCTCTATTCTTGCTACTTATTAGGTATTTGACTTCATTGGTAAGCTTTCAGTTCTCTCTCTCTCTGTAACTGTATATTTTTTAATTTTGGGAGTATGCTTATTGCAAATTTCTAGTATTATTCTTTTTTTTTTTTTCCTACATTTCATTAATTTCTTTGTTTGCTAAGAACTTGCTCCAATTAATATTTTTAAGTTTGCTGTTTATACTGTTTAAATTAGTTTTTGAATATAGGAAGACTTCAGTGCTGCCTTCAACTTTTGGTTTAATGTTTATTCGTGTTAAAAAAAATAGTATTGGTTAGTCACTGTTACCCTATGGGGGCCCAGTATGGCACAGTTTTATATGTTGAGATTTTCTGATGTTATTACTATGCCTAGCATATTTCCTTCTCTTGTTGGTTAAGATACATGCTGCTTTAGTCCTCAGTTGTTTAATTGTTATAAATAGATAATTTCCTGCAATGGATGATGCAGATTTGTTTTTCTCCAATTAATATCTCCAAGACTCAGATTCCCCATAAATAGAATGTCACCAAATTAATTTGCTCTTCCTAGTTCTGATAGAATTTCTGACTGTCTATCTAGTTTGGAATCAAGAGGGCTGTAGCAGAGTCTTATTGATATTGATAAGAATGTTGGCTCGGTAGACTTAACCCACAGAGTTTCAGTACAGACTGCGTAGATGTTTTTTTTTTGAGGAGATTACAAATGTTTCAAGGCTATCATCAATAAACAATGCAACTCCACCTCCATGCCTGTCTGTTCTATCATGATGATAAAGATTATACCCGGTTAGATTTTTTTCACCCAAGTACATTCATCATTCCATCACATTTTTGTAATAGTTAGTAAATCAAAGTTATTTTCTGCATTTCCTTTAGCTCCTCAGTCTTACTACCTAGGCTTCCTAGCATTTAACAATATGCATTGTGTTTCGTTATTGTTAATTTTTTTATGTTTATGATTAGTTTTGTTAGTGACTGTATTGCTGGGATGAGTATGACTATGAAACTCCACCCTCATGACTTAAATCCATTTTGTTACGGTGTTCAAGGATTTGTTTGCCTATAAATCTGATGATTTCATGTTTAGGTACAAGCCATTCTTGTTGTACAGGCAATGATTGTTTTGAAATATCCTCTATTGTCAAGCATGTTATGTTTTCCTGCTTACACCAATGAGACAGTCTTGGGTTTATGTGGGGTATAGTGTGATTTGTTTTCTGCACAAACTCTAGGCACCAGGAGTGCTCCCTGAAATGGACTCTCTACATCATATGGTTTTGGATGATTTCTAGAGCTAGAAGGTCATAACAAATGTTTTTCTCATGAGATTTCCTCACATCATTGATATCAAGGAGTAGTACTACTTTGGTGTTTTTATTTTGTTTGTGTTTTATAATGTTATCAATTCAAGCTGTAACTTCATTAATTCTTGCTCCAGTGAGACAAGTCACAGTGGTGCTTAATTTGTCAGTGCCACAGATATGGGAGTTTGAGTATCTGATAATCAACCCCCCTATAACTATTCTATTCTGTGTCTTTTTGGTTGTGCATGTAATGTTAGCATTCTTGTCCAGTTATTCTTCATTTAATGTCCCATATTTATTTCAGAGTGGTATCTATTGGTGTATTCATTGTTATCCTCCCTTTCTTTTTTCTTTTGGATCCCAATTTTCTTTATCATTATTAATTTCTTCCCTTCTTCTCACTGTGTTCCTATTTTGTGCAACTAATGTTATGGAGTCATCATTCTCTTCCCTATTCCTTTTCTTTGGATTCATCTAACCCTTGAACATTAATTAGGTTTTCAGCTGCTATGACTTGCACAAAGGTGACAATTTTATCTATTTAAAAAATGTCCTTTACTTTCTGAATTTCTGTTTTAAGGAATTTTATTCCATCTAGCATAGAGATATATGCAAAACATTTTCCACATGTAAATGCATCACTGGTTTTACATGAGGCCATAAGTGTGTACATACTACATTTATCACAAATCACAATAGAGAATTCTTTCCAAAGAAGTTATAGTATGTCCCCAGTTGGGTCAATTTCTTATATGGTTTTGGAGTTAAAGTACTGAAGTAACCCCCAATGGAGTTAAATGTGAGGCCCTATTAGATGGTACTTCCTGTCTGGCTGGCACCGCACTTTGAGGTTGCCTTTTAATTTAAAAGATTGGAATGTCTCCCTACAATTACAACTTCTTGGACAATATTAAGTGACTACAGGGTGAAGGGTCTGCCTAAAGCTTGGTATTGCTCCTACAAATATCACTTGGAGAGTCTTCACCCATCTAATATGCACTGTTGCTGGGTTTAAAGGATATGTGACTAGGTTATAGTGCATACGTTTAGCATACAAAGGGAAAAACAAACAAAAATGTTTATTGTTTTAAAGTTTTTTTAGTTATAAAAGATAAAAAGAGAGAGGTATAGGACAAGTATGTTAAACATTTAGAGTACTGTTCTTACACCCTCACTATCACAATACCAACAGACAATGCACTGCTCATTGTTTCCAGAACTAACATTCCTGGCCCCTCTATCCTGGTTAACATGGCAAACATGCACTTGCCGCTGTGCACTTTGCCTCCACTTGCACTTGGCTCTGCTCACAAGGGTCAAGACAGTATTGATGCACCCAGACATGGCTGCTTCTTTGCGTTCTGTGCTATCCCAACACAAGTTATAAAATACAAATAAAATTGGCAGCTGGCCATTCCCCTGCCCACAGTGAAACTTCCTAAACTGCCTGTATGTAATAATGGGCTCTCTTAGTCCCTAAAACAACACTCCAGTATCAGAGTTGTAGTTCCCTCAGTGCTGTCAGGAAATACCAGTCCCATAGCTTTGCTCTATTGCTATGGCAACGGACCCTGTGTACAGCCCAGATACACAGAAAGAACTATAAGGTGCTTCAGGTCTGGCTTTTTGCCTACACAAGTTATCCAGCACACACACACGCTTTCAGTGGGATATTTTGGGGTTAGGAGTTTAAGCAGGCCTTCACTCATTTTGCTTGGGTTGCACAGTGTCCCAGTGCTTCCTGTCTCTGATCAAGTCACTTCACCTCCTCGTGCTCCTGGGTCACCCCAAAACAGGAACTTGTGCAGAAGTAGAGGGTCATGAGGGCTATATGGCAGGATAGTCCCTCCATTACATGGCACCGGAGACCCTCCACCTATTAGGACTCCATTCCAGCATGGGTCCAACAGAAGAAGAGGGTTATGAGGGCTATATTGTAGGACAGTACCCTTCCCTTCATGGCTGCCAGAGACCCCCCACCTACTAGGACTCCATTCAAGGTAAAGTGTTTTTTCCCCAGAAAAGAACTCTGCAAGCCATCCCAATTACAGGACAGGAACCGAGTAGCTCATGATCTCTGCAGTGCTGCAGTTAGCCTGTATCATTGTAGATGAATACCAGGGACTTTTCACATAGCAGCTAAAACAAAACAAACAAAAAATCCTAGTGGTTGTATTTTAAAATACATTTTGCCTTGCTGTTTCTTTATTAGCACAGAACTGAATTGCCTCAGGTCTTGGAACAGTGACATTGATTGTATTGTTCTGTGTTACACGCTGCCTTAATTAGTTGTGACTGAACTTTGTGCTGTTGATGATGTGCATTCTGGTTTCATCTTGCAACTTTACTCATACCTCTTATTTTCCCTTTCCAGCTTGGGTCACACAGAAGATGAGGGTTGTGAGGGCTATGTGGCAGGACAGTGCCCCCACACAGCTGCCAGATACCCCTGCCTACTACGAGGGAAGGCAGTCAGAATACTGAAGGCCCAAACTGAGGAAAAGATAGTCAACTCAGTTAAGAAGGGGATAAAACCTTTATAGGTACTTCAGGGAGTGAAGGAAGACCAAGGGAGGGAGGGAGGGATTGTGAGGCTTAATAAAGGGGAAAGGAGGTGGGCAGAGGGTGACAGTGAAAAGACAGATATCCTTAATGAATACTTTTGCTCAGTATTCACAAAAGAAGAAGAGGGGGTGCTACCTAAACCTAACAATAGAAGCTGTCTGGATGGGGGGCCGATACCAGTCCAGTCACAGAAAAAAGGTTCCTGAAAGAACTCATAAAACTCAAGGTGGACAAAGCAATGGGGCCTGATGGGATTCACCCCAGAATTCTAAAAGAACTAAAGGGAGACCTAGTGACACCACTGACTACCCTTTTTAACAAATCATGGGAGGATGGTGTAGTACCTGAGGACTGGAAGAGGTCAGATATGATTCCCTTTCATAAAAGCGGGGGCAAGGCAGAGCCAGAAAACTACAGACCTGTTAGTTTGATCTCAGTGGTAGGAAAATGATAGAATCACTTCTGAAAGAATGAATTGTTCAGTATCTGGAGGCCAGTGGGGCGCAGGATCCAAGGCAGCATGGATTCACAGTGGGAAGGTCATGTCAGATGAATGTAATAGATTTCTTTGACTGGGTGACCAAAGTAGAAGACCAGAGAGGGGCTGTGGATATGGCCTACCTTGACTTCAGCAAGGCATTTGACACAGTCCCACACAGAAGATTAATAAACAAGTTAGCCAGCCTTGGAGTAGGTCCCAGGGTGGTAGCCTGGGTAACAAACTGGCTGGACAACAGGATGCAGAGGGTCATAGTAAATGGAGTATATTCTGACGAAAGGGGGGGTTACTAGTGGGGTACCACAGGGTTCAGTGCTGGGACCGGTCCTCTTTAATATCTTTATAGGAGACACTGCAGAGCAGTTGGAAGGAAAATAATGACTCTTTGCAGACAACAAAAATATTTGTAACAGGGTTGATACACAAGGTGGGGGTGGAAAAGAATTAGAAGAGACTTGGCAAGGTTGGAGGAATGGTCACAAGTATGGCAGGTTAGATTTGATGCAAAGAATTGCAAAGTAATGCACCTGGGCAACAAAACCCATGGGAAGAGGTAGGCAAGCAATGTGAGAAGGCAGTAAGGCAGGCTGGGGAGAGGGATACTGGGTTGTATAGGGAAAGACATCACCAGTGAAAAACAAGAAGTTGTTATCCCTCTGTACAGACAGTTGGTGGGACCCCATCTGGAGTGCTGTGTGCGGTTCTGGAGATCCCATCTCCACAAGGACATAGACAAGATGGAGGCAGTCCAGAACAGGGCAACTAAAATGGTGCAGAGTCTGCAACAGAAACCATATGAAGAGAGACCAAAAGAGCTTAATATGTATACCCTTGAGGAAAGGAGGGAGAGGGGTGGGCATGATAAAAACTTTCAAGTACCTCAAGGGAATCGACAAAGTCCAAGATGGGGGCATCTTTCAGAAAAATAGATGTGCAAGAACAAGCAAGCACAATTTGAAGATAGAGGGAGGACGGCTCCGGGGCAATGTGAGGAAGTATTTTTTCATGGATAGGGTGGTGGGCATATGGAATGTCCTTCCTGAGGAGGTCATGGGGTCAAAACAGTGGGTGAATTCAAGAATTCATGGGACAGACATAAGGCAATTATAGTGGGGGGGTAGGAGGAAGTAGGCTCTTGGTCAACTAGAATCTGCAGCTTATCCAATAGGTAGGGAAATGGGCAGATTGGGTGGGCCAAGCAGTCCTTATCTGCCATCAAGGTCTATGTTTGTATGTTTCTACTAGGACTGCATTCCAGGTACAGTATTTTGGCGCAGCTCCACTATACATAGGACTTGCTCTTCCATCCTCCCCCTCACCCACACGCCTGTGGTCTGTCTGCTCTTTATACCTTACTGATGTTCCCTCCCAGTAATTCACTCAGACTTGCACATGTCCTTAATCACTGAGTGTGTTCACCTCAGCTCAGACACCACCAGTCTGCCCTCAGTCATTTGATTGCTGCATACTGCCTGTCTCATTTCCACATTACATTAAAGTGACCAACTTGGTTTCCTCTGATCACTGCAGCTATTCACAAAGGAGGTCTGGACTGATACCCTGAGTGTATAGAAGGCTCTCAAGATTGCTGGGCTCTCCCCATTATGATAGCCACAGTTCTGACTACAGAAAGAAGCGCTGCCACTAAGGAGAACTAGCCCACCACTCACCCTACTGGATTTGGTATACTTTTATAGTTTTATTACTTAGTTGGGATATCCCTTTCCATTACTAGTCTGGATGCTTAATTCTGCATTTATGGCAAACATGCAATTGTTCTGGTTGGATGACATGGTATTACTATCATTATCCCCATCTGGCTTACAAAAGAACCTTATTATTCTAACTGACTTTTCCAAAGATATGCCCCAAAAATCAATATGGAAAAGTCAAAATCATGGCTTTGGGGTAAATACTTCAAGTACAGATAGTTTATTGATTCCATTCCAGTGGAAATGAGGAAATTATCAATATCTGGTCTAACATTCACAGTCACTGTCTTAGAAGCCCCATTGTGATGTACTGCTAAAAAAAGGTTAGTAGCATTGTGATAGTCATAAAGAGATTTGATGCCAAATATGGGGGGGGGGTGCTCCATTAGATCTCTCTCTTGAGGACAATAGATGAAAAGTATAATTCTCAGATATTATATGGGTCAGAACTATGGGATCATAAATTTGTGGAATCCTTAGAAAACTGTCTATTCAGATTCTTCAATTGGCTCTGAGTTTTCAAGGACCACCCCTGCGTACTGTAGTTTGTTTGAGCAGAGATTGGTTTGGCAAACCTTCAGGCAATGGCAGAATCTCAACTTGTCAATTTTTGGCTCAAAATCTGTAAATTGTCAAAAAAGAGGCTGGCAAGAGAGTGTCTGGAAGAAAAAATACCTTGGGATCAAAATGGATATTGGAAGTCTGGCTGGTTAACAGCCCTCAAAAACATTTTAGAAGCTGTTGGGCTCCTGGATCTGTTTGGTCTGACTGAAAGAAACATTGCTATTGTGGATCAATAGAAACTACATATTTAAAAAAATTGCTTGTTGCAAAGTATAAACTAAATGATCCGGAGAGAATCACTCTCTCCAAATTTGAAGATGGTACACTACCAATGATTGTGCTCATTGTTACAGATACTATTTAGACATTGGAAAACCCTTTACAGTGGAAGGCATATGCAAAATACAGACTGGAATTTTTGAGTTAGATACATTAACAGCCAGGTTTAACAGATTGATAGACCCAACATTTTCAATATGTCATTGTGGTGGTGGAGAACAAAAGACATACAGTATTACCGTCATCTTTAGATGTCTTTGGTACAATAGAGAAAGAGACAAATGGCTAGGACTTTTCCTCTTTAAAATGTACTGATGTACATTATATATTAATGATACTGTTTACAGCAGAGGATGACCACATAATTAAGAGAATGGCTGATATCCTTATGACTATTCAAAAGTAAGAGAAGGATAATGAGATCAATTACCACATAATGATTGACACTAATAATGTTTGCTTTTACATATATTTATAGTTATCTATAGTGGACTATCTTATTGTAGTTTACTGTATAACATGTACATGTTTAAAATGCTATTGTCTTTTTTTCTATGATCTGTAATGATCTTTTAATTAATGATTTAACAATAAAGATAAATACATACATGCATACATACATACATACATACATGCATACATACAATTTTTCTGGCACTTTGTTTTATGCTAAATTGATGGACTTAACTAGGCATAAAGTATAGGATTGATCTGCGCTGATTTTTCTCATGCTAATTTAGGGTAAGGTAACATTATAATTTGTAGCTATCATTACACATTACAGGTGTCACTATTATCATTCTGACTACATAGATGAGCTTAGTTATACACTCATCAAAAATTTTTCAATACGTGTTGAGCCTGCTTTAAAATACACTATATCGTACTACATCATTTTCTCCTTGCTTCATTCTAAGCAGTGTAACACTAACTCATTTTACAAGGGTGGTGTATAAGGACCACAACTTGGTTAATTTGCAAACTAAACCAAACTTTCCTAAGGTATAATTTTTAGGAAATATGGAGAAACTGCTGTCTTATCTACTTCTGCTGATGTGGCTTACAAGTCAGCCTTCTAGCTCAGGACCCTCCTCATCCCCCTATATGAAGTATACAGACAAATATTAATGAGACTAGACCACAGTGGTGTCTCAATACCTTAATCATTGCAAAGTATTTAACATCTAGAATAACAATTTCCATGAGGGTGATGATAATCCTAAATGCATATAGCTCATTTCATGGAATTATAAATCCTTGTAATCTGTCAGCATGACTAAGGTAACTCAGGGTTCCAGATACTAAACAATAAATATCACACAATAAAAAAAAATGTTTACTATTACTATTATGCTTAGGCAATGCAGAGGTTAATCCTGGCCCCATTTACTCTATCATGCCCCCCTCTGAGCTCTCCACTATTAAATGTATGAAATTCATATTATTTAACATGTGTAGTCTTGTAAAATGTTGGACAACATAAGCGCCTGGGATTCACACACAAATCCTGATATCCTTATCCTCACAGAAACTTAGGGTAAATGGTCAGGTGCAGATCTTGAAATTGCATTACATCATTCAGTCACTTTCACCTAGACAGACCTTCTAGGGGTGGTGGCATTTTTATCTATATTAACAATAAATTTAATGGTTCTGAAATCTACTCCCTATCGGTTCTATGTGATATGGGCGACTCAATAAAAGTGAACTCAAAAACAGCAACAGCATTTGAGTGAGGACAAACACGACGAGGGTACATATCAGCAATCGCTCCCCCCTTAATTAATTATCAAACTCTGAGGTTGTAGCACCTTGGGGAGGAGGAAAAGCATTTGTCACAGTTTCGATGATCACCGATATGTACCTTCGTCGTGTTTGTCCTTGCTCAAATGCTGTCGCTGTTTTTGGGCTTGCTGTTATTGAGTCACCTAAATTACTGGATACCCTCCCTATTGCTACCACAGGAATTCATATGTTCGAATATTCAGCAGTCAAACTTGTTCTACCTTGCTCTGAAGTCTTAAACATTATTGGGTATAATAGGCCCTGAAGGGTGTGGTCTTGAACTTCTTAATCATATACACACCTTGTTAAAGCTTTTATCCAAATGATACTCTCATTTTAGGAGATGTGAACCTGGACTGGAATTCCCAAAAATCTAATAGTCTAAGACTTCTGTGTGATGACTTGGGATTAACACGACTAATTATGTGAGACACTAGGCCTAACATAAAGAAACCCTCCAAGGACTCAATACTGGACCTCATAGTGATAAATAAGCCCCATAAAATCACTCATGCTGCACTTTTTCACAACGACGTTAGTGATCATAATGTTGTAGCACGTATCAGAGGCTCAGTAAAGCCTAAGACCATTCCAAAATCCATCCCCAAAAGACAGCTCACCAAATTTAATGTAACAAATTACCTATCTGATCTATGTGTAATAAACTGGCAACAGATTTATTTAGCCAAGTCAATCCATGAAGCCACTCCTTTATTCAAACAGTTGATCCTAGAAATCTTTTTTTTTTTTTTTCAACTTTCTGTTTATCTGCCTTTCCGTGCTGGAGCTCCACTTCATTGGGAGACACCCAATACTGCCCCACTTCTTCACCTTACCTGATATCCCTGGAGGATCCCCTATGGAGGAGTAGTGTTGTCCCCCAGGTGAGCATGGGGTGGGACCCTTACACCCCAATATTTCTCTGATTTTGTCGGGTCCCCCAGTGGTCAGGCAGGCAGGAGCTATCTGGGCCAGTACTGGTGCTCCATCTTCTCATCACCCCATGTTGTTTTCCCTGTTTCTTCTACATGGTGTTACACCCTGGCGTCAAGGCTAGGCACCGATGTGCACCATGCAGCTCCCCAGCCCACCCTGCTACCAGCAGGACTTGCTATACCTTGGGCCTCTGCCCAGGGTCAGGCAAGCTTCTGGCCTTGGTCCCACCTCCCCCTGGAGAAGGCAAGCAGTCCCTGGGATGCTCAAGCCTTCTCCCCCAGATGGCCCTCCAGCGACCCGAGTCTGCTCCCGAACCCAGTTCACTGATGTCGCAAGAGGAAAACCAAGTGCTGCACCAGTGTGCAGGCTCTATCCTAGAAATCTTTAATAGGCATGATCCCTTAGTTAAATTGAGTTCAAAATGATTTCTCTCCCATTGTTCAATAGTGAAATAAAAAAGACTCTATTCACAAGGGATGTTCTCTGGGCTACTGCCAGGCATACTAAATGTGAATCTGATTGGTCAGCCTTCAGAACTATGAGAAATGCTTGCACCAAATCAATAAGAGAGACAAAAGCCCAGTTATATCTGAATGTTCTGGACAATTCTAAAAATAATTCATCCAAATTCTAGAGAGTAATACATACTATCAAGGGTCACATATCTTCATCTACTTTTCCCACAAAAATAGATTCGCAGGGCAACATAATTATAGACAGACATCTGATTTTAGACAAACTCAATGATCATTTTGCCATGGCTGGCCTTGCATTTGAACCTTCCACAGCAGCACTCTATCCTTCCCAAATATTATGCTTTCAGATGCAGACCCACCCTCATCCGAGCCATTTTCCTTCAAACCCTTAATGTATGAACAGGTTGAAGAGCCTTAACAAAAATGCTGGGATAATGGTCTAGATCCACTATTTCTAAAATTGGATACCATTACCTGTAGCCCCAATTACCCATCTTCTTAAACTCTCCCTTTCCAGTTGTGAGATTCTGACAATTTGGAAAACAGCCCATATCATCCCTCTGTTCAAATCAGGAGACCCATGTGCATTAAGCAATTACAGGCCGATATCTGTCCTCCCTATCTTAGACAAGATCCTTGAAAAATGAGTTAAAGCTCAAATTACAGATAATCTGGAATGTACTACATTCATAAACCCAAGGCAGTCTGGCTTTAGACCTAGGCATAGTATGATGTTGGCTTTGGCTAATGTGACAAATGACTGGCTTATTGAGCTTGACTAGCATATCCTGTTATGTGGATGAGACAAATTGAGCGACACAATTTGAGTGCCTGTGGAAATAGCGAGTAGAGCTGAAATACAGAGGGTTACCAAAGAGCAATAATGAGACGGAGGAAACGAGCAAGCAGTTGTTCTATGTAGCACAACTGCGGTGGGCTGAAAACCATGCTGCCAGCCTAGCATGGTGGTTAGAGTCACCACCTATATGTCTCTGGGATGTGCAGTTCATATGGGTTTGATCCTGGTGAGTACTTTTTTTTATACTCCTCCCCCACGCCTGGTCGATCTCTCCTTCAGGGACCCCACATGAACTCCCCACTGCAGCTACTCTCCAACCCCTACCACCCCATATTGCAGCCAGCCCCAAGTAACCCCGGTGTATCCCTTCACCGGGCAGGTCTCTTACCTCCATAGGAGAATGGCCCTGGTGGCCAACCAACGATCCTGGGTTGCTGCTGGGATGGCATATGGAGGTCCGGGAGCCTGGTGGTGAGGGTTCTGGAGGGCCATCACCCGATCAGCCTGGTGCCATTTTTTCACTTTGCTTCCCCTGAGAAGCGACGCGCACACTGACATCAAAGCATACGCCAACAACATGTGTTGTTCTTAGTGTATTGGGGCCGATGTCCGCTGTACCCTAGCCTCCACCAGAGTCAGCAGACACTGAGCCCCATATCCACCTCCCCTGGAGAAGGTGAGCCATCGCCGGATGCTCATTTCTTCCTCCTCAGTTTCAAGCAACCCCGAGTAATGCCTGAACCCGGTCGCTGATGTTGCAAGCGAAATCCAACTGCTGTGCCAGTGGGCCAGCTCTGGTGAGTACTTTAATATTTTTATTTGTTTGTTTTATTGAGTTTCTCCCATCCTGAAGTTTGTTCTCCCCTGCTCCCTGTCACCCCTCCACCTGAGTGGCAATATTGAATTTACACTTCCTGACTTTTCTCCCTCCATGAGTTGCCTTCCCAGAGAACATGCCCTTTCCAAGTTTCTCCCACTCCCAAGTTGCATTCCCCAGAGATGGTTACTATAGATAGGGCGGGGTGGGGCAAGCCCTCTGCAATGGGGGGCAGAGTCCCCCACAGAAATTCAGTATCTCTATCAGCTGTTTTGGTACTTACTACAGTATGGGTTGCCATTTTATTTTTTGCTGATTTTCATTCACCCTTTTTTGTTGATGCCATTGTTTCCTTGCTATCATGATATGGAACTGTTTGAAAAGAGACAGCCTTCTGGTGTAGTTTTTCTGGATCTTAGTAAAGCCTTCGATACAGTTGACCATGTTATATTACTGGAAAATTTTAAAAAATTTGGATTAGTGAATTCAGCACTCTCCTGGTTCACGAACTATCTTGGAAGAAGGCAGCAGCAAATTAAATCTGAGGGGGAATATTCTTCTCTAATACCACTAATGAGGGGTGTACCCCAAGGATCAATCTGAGGTCTTTTACTATTCATGATTTACATAAATGACCTTGATAGCAATATTAATAAGGTCAACTTTCACTTTTTGTGCTGATGACACTGTTCTGTATGTGTCTCAACCCACCCTACCTAATGTCTACACTGACCTGCAGGCAGAATTCAGTAGATTACAGTTGAATCTATTTCGGTCCAAACTCCTACTAAATGCAATCAAGACCAAAGTAATGCTCTTCCATCAGCTTCCCATATGCTGTTGGCATTTACCAGAACCACATTGCTTGGTGAATCTTTAGAAGTGGTAGACAACATGAAGTATGGCTTGACAAGTGCCTATCTTTCTCCACTCATTTAGACCAGTTATGCAAACAATTAAGTCTAAGACTAGGCTTTTTCTATAGATATAAAAGTTGCTTTCTATTAGGAGCTAGGAAAAGACTGGTGCAAACTACCTTCCTCCCTCTTCTGTGTTATGCAGATCTAATTTGTAGCCGATGTGTAGTTACCTACCTGAATAAGTTAGATTTTCTCTGCCATAGAACTCTACACTTTATTACAAATGCTGCTGCTCGGACCTATCAGTGTACACTATATACACTAGTGGGTTGGTCATCCCTAACCAAGAGGAGACTCAGAAATCTCAATCTGTGGATCTATAAGGCTTTAACAAATAATCTTCCGGTTACATCACAGATATGGTCACATGATCTCATAGTACTTATGCACTAAGAAAAACAATTACATTCTCTTAGACGTCCCTTAGGTATGCCACCATTTATGGTAAAACTGCTATTAGTCGCTTTATCTCCAATGGCTTGGAATGAGCTACAATTTACCCTTAAACTTACTAATCTAGTCAGTAGTTAAAGCCCTATTAAATAAGGAGACTTGTTCATGTAAAGGCCTTACATTATAATTACTGATTATTTTAGTGTACATTATATGTTCAATGTCTTGTGGGCTTCTACTGTACCTATTATTTTCTCCTAACTTGCACTGTATGTATTCTAATTACTGGTTCCACTGGATTAACACTGTATTGTTTCCTTACTATTGTTCCACTTTATGTATATACTGATTCTTTGTAACTAGATAAGCATTGTCTTGTGCTCATGTGACTTTCTGTACTGTAATTTCTTACTGTTTTATTGTATGCTGTCCTACAAAGGACCTCCTTGTGAATGAGCATTGTTCAATGGAGTCTCTTCCTGGTGAAATAAAATAAATAATTAAAAAATTATTGGGACTTACCTGGTTACCAAAAGAATAACAATAAAAAGTTGTAAAGACCTGTACTTATCAGAGATATCATGAGCCTTTAGTAACCCTGTCCTTGCAACTTTGAATCATGTCTCCTGCAAGGATTTTGCTTCCATACTATATTCTTGTTCCATTAATAAGGTCTTTGTCATATTGTAGAATTTTAATTTTTTCATTTCGTTTCATCTAATACTGAAAGACTTGTGAGCAAAATGCCCATTTTCACAAGTGTCGAGTTATAAAACATAAAAACTGAGATTACAAAACATTTACTAGTAGCACAATCAGTAAAAACATTATTTTTTGAGTTATCAATCAAGTAACTTTTCAGAGACTTTTAGAGTCTGAAATTGTAGTACAATTCACAAGAGAGCTTGGCAGTTTATTGTATAATTTAATAGCCCTAACAGCAAGGGAATTTTAACCAAAAGCAGTATGGAAGAAAGGGACGTCAAAGGAAAATCTACTATGGAGCCTAGTCAAAAAAACATTAGACAACTTGGGAAATAACTTGGAAATAAAAACAGGCAATAGATGCATGTGTATTTTGTGCAAAAATAACAGTGACCCAAAACGTAATCGATGAACCAAAGAAAGGCAGTCAAATGACCTAGAAAGGTCACAATGATGTGTCTTTCTTGGGAATCCAGAAGTGAAATGAATGATATTATGGAAAGTGGATTTGAGTTTAGAAAAAATCTTAGTAGTATATAAGTACAGTAGATTATACAACCATAATTAATGAGTGAAAAAGAGAAACTATGAGTTAGTAAATGTCTTGTTTGGTACAAGCAGTTTTAGTGCCTAAACTCATAATGTCGGTATGCTGCAAGCGTAGGGGGCCAAAGCTCCAGTAGAATGGAGTTTATGTCTTCCAAATAATTCAGGATAGGCCAGACAAATCTGGAAGGAGTGGCAGGAAGCTTACTCAGGGACTAATGTGCTAAAGGTTTATTTACAAGGGACAGCAGGAATATCTATCTAGGGCTGCCCGGAGTGGATATTCGCAGCTTGCAGCTGGTGCAAAATGAGGTGGCTAGGTTGTTGACTGGAAGCCCAAGGTCCAACCACATAACACCTGTGCTTCATGAGTTGCACTGGCTGCCTGTACAGTGGTGGATCACTTTCAAGGTCATGTTGATGACCTATAAAGCCCTACACAGTTTGGGACCCCACTACCTGAAAGAACTACTGACTTCTTACTGTCCCTTCCACTCCCTCTGATCCTCTGGCGAGGGATTGCTAGAGATTCCCAGGGTAACCCTAAAAACATCCGGTGGAAGAACATTTGCCTTTATGGCTCCTACCCTGTTGAATTCTCTACCTTGCCAGGTACAAAATAGCCTGACTGTGGAGGGTTTTAAAAAAACTCTAAATACCTTCCTTTTTAATCAAGCATTTTCAGTGACGTAATCTATGTTAAATTTGTTATGGATAAAATGTTATTTATTATTGTGGTTTTAATGCTGTTTGTGGAATTTTGTAAAGGTGCCCTGAGCTTGGGAAGGGCGTCTTATAGAAATAAACTTTGCATTACATTACATTTACATTACATTACATTACAATTATGGTAATTATTTTTCTACAGTCCTACAAAATAATACAAGCAACAAAACAATACAATAGGTACCAACAATTGGCTGAACCAATAACAGTGGGTTAACCCCTTTCAGTCCAAGTCCTGTGTGCACTTTGCTGAGATGACAAGACAACTGATGAACCAAGCTTGGGCTGTGCGATACATTGGCTGATCAGCAACTGGGAACAGACACCACAAAGGACTTGTTATGCACAGGTATTAATCGGGTGTCCATTGGGCAAACAGAAAATTAAGAAGAATGCAGCTGGCTGGTCAGTGATGAACTTGGTGATCCTCTGTAGCTCCCAGCAAGAAGCTGGAGGTCCTGATCAAGCAGGTGGTTCAGTGGACAATCCACAGCAATGACCACTAGTAAGGCCCTGGTATCCAGGCCTCCTCCCAATGGGACAACTACTGGCGATGCAATCCTTAGTGCATCTTCTGCTGAGGAGCACTGGTATGTGTACAACTTGCAGATAGGCACCAAAATAAGAAAACAGTCCTGCACAATGCCAACTGTGGTCCCTCACTCTTGAGCCAGGGTTGCTCCTAAGCTGACTCATTTCTGGATGCCTACTGTAACTAGTTGCTCTCTACAACTTACTGCCAAGGGACTGATGCTGGAACACTGTGGCAGAGATCTGAAGTATGTTGAAGGTGCTGCAAGCAGGTATGCTAAAGATGGAAGAGTGGCCGGGGACCTCCCTAAGCCACAGTCGAGTGCTGACAAAGCTGGTCCTGGCAAATGAGGTGAAGCTGGATATCAAGTACACAGGAGACACAGACCAATAACACAGTTTGGGTTGCAGGCAATGCAGTTCGGGTCTTAGGCAAATGGGATCAGTCTCTAGGGGGCACCAGACAGGCTACAGCACAGTTTGGTTCAGGTGGGGCTCAGGGCACATCAACATAATTCTGTGGGTAACCTAGGCCATCAGAGAATCCCAAAGAGGTACCATGCCCATAAATATGCTTCCCTTCTCTGGCTGCTTCAGTAGGGCCTCCTTTAGGGACAAAGCCACCCCATAATCAATATTCATAAGGACCTCTGTGTCTGCTTATTTGGAGCTCTAAACCTGTGACCCGCCTTCCTTGTGAATAATTATAAGGGCCTTCTGCCTTAGCCCATCCTCCTTATACATAATCACGAGGGCCTACACACTTGCCCTTGTGTTGGGCCTGGAGCAGAACTCCACCACCTTATTAATAAATATATGAGGGGCCTTTACCCTCACCCTTAGCCCCATGCTGTTACCATGGCTCCTATCCAGTGATCCACCCTCCAGGTGGTTCCCTGGACAAAGGGAAGCTGGCCTGCCTCTGGTGCCAGATGGTGCAAATTGAAACAAAGGGCTTCCAGTCCACTGCACCTCCTTCCCTTTCCTTGCACTGACTGGTGCCACCAATGTGCCCAGCTTCTTTCCACTTTGGCACTGCTGGTCCTCTCCTTTCCCTGGGCACTCTGCCCACCTCTTTGTTGTCCTCCAAGCACCTGTTTCATGGAACACACAGATCAGGCACATGGCCCACCTTTCCACCAGATTTCTCCCTGCACCTCTGGTGTGAGAGTATTATGAAAACAGGTCCACTGCCCACCCACCACCATACCGTGGGGCTTCTGCTACTGCTGGGGGTCTGGGGAGGTGGCCAGGAAGCTGCACACCCACCTGGCTTCTCTGCTCTGCTACTGAAATGGCCAGAGCAGAACAAAAGGTTCGGGTGCATTTTTTCTGCATGGATCAGGATCCCTGCTGCACATCTCTGTCCGGCACTTAATCTGCTCCCACCACTGATTGGGACTTGGGAGATGGGGCGAGGAGGACAGATCATGTTGAGAAGCTGTGCTCCCACTCAACCAACTGGTTCTGCTGCCACTGGACTCCAGCTTTAGGGGAGTGACGCTGGAGGAGCCATAGGCCCACCAGAACTATGTTTAGGCATCTGTGCTCCCTGTGTCCTCCCCCCTACCAGCCGAGTCACAACTATCCCTCATACCCACTCCTCAGGCCCTTTTCTAGGGCATGGGAGGTCCTGCTAGTAGTCAGGAGATTGGGCATTTTGTGCCTTGAGGGAGGGTCTCCAGCCAGGGCTCTGCACTGTCCTCAGCCCCTTGCTGTGCCAAGGGCATGAAGTTAGACAAAGGCGGGGTGGTGTCTTAGGACTAGCAGGCAGAGGAGAAAAACAGAAAGAGAAAGAAAAAAAAGGAAAAGTTCAAATCCCCAGTGCAGAAAACAGTCCCCATTATCTTTTGTGGTGCCCCCCAACTCTGGGGCACTACAAATTACACACACATTAAACATACATGTCCCCCTGTATAGGATTCAGTTGCTATTTCAAAATTCAAAACACAAGCAGACATTTCAACTCTATAAAACTATTTAACTAGTCTACTTGAAAATATTAATTCTTAACTGATCTACTTTAACATTTTTAGGATATTAAACAGTCTTAACATTTTTGTTAGTTCACACCACTCTAAACATGCTAAACATCTTTCGACTTTTGAACTTATCATTTCTCCATTTGTTATCTCCGGGACTCTCCTTGGTCCTATACATCAGGTACTGGAATAACCAAAACAGATTCAAGAATGAGCACTTAACATATGTACACTGAAGCTGGCTTTGCTTTTATGGTTAGCTAGCTATAAGAAGTCGGTACCAACAGCCTTGAGGTATTTTTCGGGAGCATTTCCTACCTCTCCTTGTTGATCCGTCCATCTGACCTGACAGAAACCACACAGGACTTCAGATTAGTTTGGTGTATTAACTTCTGTGTTCTGTCCAAAGCTTAGATTTGGTAGATGTGCAGTTCTGGGTATGGGATGTTCAAGATGACATATGGGTTGGGCTCCCACTCAGAAGATGACCGCCCACCACACCATGACTTCACTAACACTTCCTCTCATACGAGTAAGGGCTTTTCCTGATCTCCACTGTCATCTGACTCTCTCCTGTTTCCTTGGTCTGTACAGACCTTTCAGCTGGTCGGTGGATTGGTCTCTGCTCGAGGAGGAGTTCTTTTCTTCTTCTGGTGATGCATTTCCATTGTCTTGGCTGACACCTGACCTGGGGGAGGGGCTGCCTACATGCTCTGCCAACTGATATCAGTCACAGTGGGCTAGACTGGATCTGGTTCTCTCTGGTTTGTTCTTGAGTGCTCAGCAGTATTCAGGAACCTCTGAACACAAATGCTAGCTGGTTTGCTCATGAAACACTACTGGTCGTGGGCCAAGGGGTCTTGGTAGTTTCTGGGGACATACTGCATTTAGCTAGATGCACTCCTTCTTTCATGCGGATGCCTACAACTCCACCAAGCATTTGCTGAGCTCTTCCTTCATTTGTATCTTTGTGAGCAGCTTACGGTTCTGGTCTTTGGCCATAATCTGGTACTCTAGTATACATCTTGTGTACCATGCCCCCATCCCTTCATAGCTGCATGCTTTGCTTGCTCTGATTGCTCCTGGATATTCTAAGCTTGCTGTTTGAGACTTTTCCTGAAGTTTTCACATTCTTTCTGCAGCTTGGTCTTCTGCTTCATGTACTCTGCAACCTCTCATGCAAGCTCCTGATACTGGGCCTCCCTTCTGGCATTCTGATCCAGAACCTGCTGGCTCACATCACAGGTGACAGTGCTCTCATATGCATGATACTCAGCTCTGGCATCCCAAACTCTTGATGGACTTCCCAAAGATATCCTGGCAGCTTGGTTGCTCTGATTAACCTTCTCTATCTCCTCTTGGTGTCCTCATAGAGCTGGCACAGAGCTCAGTTGATCTCACTGCCCCTGGCATTGTTCCACTGACATGACTGGTGAACGGGCCCAATGGTTCCTTCACTTTGGCACATGGGATGGCACAGGGTCATGATGGTGCACGCAATAACAGCGCAGCACATAACCTCACAGGGAAAATGCCATCTGTACAAAAAACGTTGGTCAAAACACAGACTATCAGAAATGCCGCCCTCCCATTCAAACAATGGAGCAACAGAACAGCTCTCTTGCTTCGTGGGGGGCTGTGCCCCACACACTCCCTGGAATAATTATAATCAACTCTGAGGAGGTGTGGTCCTTGGGTGTATGTTGCAACTCAGGAGGGGGAAACTTCATTTCTCGGTGAAAGAGAACAAAAATTAAATGTCAGGAGACAGGGAATCAAACCCTGATCTCCTGGTCATTCCCACTGATGGTCTAGTGCCTTAGCCACTCTGTCATGGGAGCAGCTCGACCAGGCCCCAAACCTGCAGCCTCTTCATCCCTTCCCCATTCCTCCATACAGTGACAAGGGTAGAAATTATTTCCTACTGCTATTATACCCATGTCGCTCTGAAAGGATTTGAGCTTTACACAGTGCAGTTGTTCTTGTGCTGTTCTTGTTGTGCTATATTCACCCAGTACCCATGGGACAGCTTTATGATCACATCTACCTGTATGTCTTTGACCTCTGTTCCTTCTCTTCTAGGACCTCGTGGACACTACACAACCTGGAGCTGGGACTTTTGCTTCATCTCTGCCATGAGTGCTGCCAGCTCCGGTACCTGCCGTGCCAACCATCTCAGCTCCTCTTGCATGTCACAGTGAGAATACCATTCCTGCTGGGGACAACCAGCACCCTGACTGTTCCAGGGACGTTCACATAGAACTTGACCACACCACTTGCCTCTTGCCTGCATATTTTGTTGCCAATGCAGGACCACTGTTCCCAAGACACTGAAGCTCAATTACCCAGTTGTTTTCCACCAAATATATCCGACCTCTTTAAAAACAGGGACCATTACCTCGGTTTTGCCCTTATAACATATGGAGTTTGCTTTGGATGGTTCCACTTCAAACCCCTTTGATGAATCTGTCCATCAGAATTCCGTCTAGATTGGGGAACACTTTGGGATCGACCAGCTGAATTGCACAGAGGTCTTTCTACAGGCTGAGGCATAGTCATTGAGGATCTTGTCCTCCCATGTAACCTTGAGAATAATTGAGCCATTGGCATCGACAGAGTCTTGGGACTGAAGATGCACTTCAATTTTCCAAAAATCTTCTGCAGTTGTTTTCTCTTCATCTGGTCAGGAGGATGCCTCCTTGTGGGCTGTACCTCAGAGTTGCCTTCTCAGGATCTGGACTATATGAGCGTCAGATTAATCGTACAATCTGAAAAGGTTTTTCTTGCCAGAGAACTTGTGCAGCCTGTCAGTGTCTGGATCCATTTCTTTTCCCATGAAGCACAGGAGCCATAGCGCTCTGTAATAGTAGAGAATCATCATCAACAGCATGTTCAAAACTTTTCTGATGATCCTTCTTCTTCTTCCAGGGCAGTTCTCTCTCTTGTGGGCATCTTGGCATGAGTAGCTTTGAGCTTTGGCTCTTGATGGTTCATTCTTATTCTGCTGACTATGCCAAGTGTTTGAGAGGTCCAGAAGCTCCGTTGGAATTGGTTTTGTGTCTCCCTAAAAATTCAGGATAGGCCAGATGAATCTAGAAGGAGAGGCAGGAAGCTTACTTAGGGACTGAGATGCAAAAGGTTTATTTACAAGGGACAACAGGAATAACAGCATAACTATTTTTCTATAATGCTGCAAAATAATAGAACAAGCAACAAAACAATACAGTCGGAACCAGCAGTAGTCTGACATATGAGCGCTAGGGATTGGGCGCCTACAATAATGGCGACCAAATCCACGGCGCATGTGTAGGGTAGGGCAGCCAGATGGGGGGGGTCGGCAAATATAGCAACAGTATGTTGCTATACTTATGCATGCGGGGGAGCAAACATGCACAGTGAGGGTGGGAGGAATGTGAGGCTGGTGCCGTGGAGGTTGCTGAGCCGACTCCGTGGTGTGGTGTGTGGGTTGGCGGCACTGGTGCGGCAGGGTACTGGGTTTGGTCAGGGAGCTGGTGCGTTTTGTTGCGTCCAGCCCAAACCTTTTTTAATGCTTCACCCCCCGACATGCACTCTCTTGGAGTTGAGAATCCTTAAGTAGGGGTGTGCGGGGGAGGCGTCGCGGGACACAGTCCCCATATAAAACATTAAATAAATAAGTCCTCGTGCCATTTTGCTGTAGCGGTGTCAGAGTGCCCAAAATTTTCCGCGCCTTGACTTCTCAGTAACAGTGATCACCTTTAGGCTTTCGCCATTATCACATAAACCTGAACCAGCAATTGGCTGAACCAATAACAGGGGGTGACTCCTTTCAGTCCAAGTCCTGCATGCAGTGTGCTGAGACATCAAAACAACTGACAAACCAAGTTTGGGCTTTGTGATGCATTGGCTGATCAGCAATTGGGATCTGACCCCAAAAAGCACTTTTTATACACAGGCCATAATGGGGCATCACTCGAATGAACAGAAAACGAAGAAGAATGCTGCTAGCTGGACTTTGACAAAACATGGTGATCCTCTGCAGCTCCCAGCAAGAAGCTGGAGGTCCTGATTAAGCAGGTGGTTCACTGGATGATATGCAGCAATGACTACTGGTAGGGCCCGGCATCTAGGCTTCCTCACAACAGGACAACTACTGACAATGCGATCTTTGGCACAGCTTCTGTAGAGTCGCACTGGTATGTGTACAACTTGAAGATGAGTGTCAAAATAAGAAAACAGTCCTGTACAACAGCAACTGTGACCCTCATTCTTGAGCTGTGGTGGCCCTTAGTTGACTCACATCTGGATACCTAACTAGGGGCTCCCTACAACTTACCACCAATGGACTGATGCTGGAACACTGTGGCAGGGATTTGAAGTGAGTCAAAGGCGCAGGAAGCAGGTATGCTGAACATGGAGGCGTGATCAGGGACCTCCCTAGGTCAGAGTCGAGTACTGACAAAGTTGATCCTGGCAAATGAGACAAAGCTGGACATCGAGTACACAGGAGACACAGTTCAGGTTACAAGCAATGCAGTTCAGTTCTTATGGAAATGGATTAAGTCTCTAGGGAGCACTAGGCATGCTACAGCACAGTTCAGATCAGGTGAGGCTCTGGATACATCAGCATGACTCTGAGCAACCTAGGGCCATCAGACAATTCCTTCCCCAAGAGGGTGCTATTTAAATATCTTTCCCTTTCTGTGGCGGCTTCAGTAGAGCCATTTCTAGGGACAGAGCCACCCCCTAATTAGTAGCCATAAGGGCCTCTGTGCCTGTTCAACTGGGGCTCTACACCTGGGACCCACCTTCCTTATGAATAATTAGAAAGGCCTACTGCCTTAGCTCATCCTCCTTATACATAATCACGAGGGCCTGTAGACTTGTTCTTGTGTTGGGCCTGGGCCGAGCTCTGCTCACTCATCAACATGTATGAGAGCCTCTACCCTCACCCTTAGCCCCTCTGCTGGTGCCACAGATTTGTAACGGGGGGCTTCTTGCCCAGTGACCCATCCTCCAAACGGTTTCCCCGACAAAGGGGAAGCTGGCCTGCCCCTGGTACCGAATGGTGCAAAATTGAAACAAAGAGCTTCTAGCTCGCTGCACCCCTGCCTTTTCATTTCCACAGATCGCACCACCAATGTGCCCATGCTTCTGCCCCATTGGCACCACTGGCCCTCTCCTATCCCTTGGGTGCTCTGCCCACCTCTTTGTTTGTCCTCCCAGCACCTGTGGTGTGGAACAAACAGATCAGGCACATGGCCCTCCTTTCACTCAGATTTCCCCCTTTTTCCTTTGCTGGGCATTTGACCCACTAATTCCTGGTCCCTCCCCTTGTCCCTGATGCACCTCTGGTACAAGTGTATAATAGAATCGGGCCCATGGCCCACACACCTCCACAACCCAGGACTGCTGCCACTGCTGGGGGATCTGGAGAGGTTGCTGGTGAGCTGTGCAACCACTGGGCTTCTCTACTCTGTGGCTGAAGTGACCAGAGCTGAACAAAAGATCCAGGGTTTGTTTCTGCCAGGATCAGAAATCCTGCTGCACACCTCCGACTGTCACTGAATCTGCTCTCACCACTGATCGGGACTTTATTTATTTAGCTTTTGTTAACCAGGTAAGTACACTAGACAAGACATTTGTCTATTTTCAGGTACGACCCAGGAGAGTACAGGAAATACGATATGGTACAACAAGGTACACTTTAGGCAGTAACACAGAGTCAGGGAAAACAGAAGCATAACATAGTCAGCAGGTACAATGGTCACAACAAATACATTGAAACACCAAGTTGCGAGCAGCACAATATATACAAGTCATTATACAGTATGAATCCATTATATACAAAATTGTTATACAGTATAAGACCTCCAAAAGATGGGGCACCATCAGAGCAATACCCAATAAATAAATTGAGTGCAGGACAGAATCCATGCAGACAGGCAGAACATTAGGAGGGATGTTAAGTGCGGGGACCAAGTGAGATTACAGAGGCTTGGGACAACCACACACTGATAAGAACTTCAAGTTCTCCACAGGAGGTTCAGAGGCAGGCCTGGGGGGAGGAGTGAACCTGGGCAGGAAGGAGTTCCATAGTCTTGGGCACAAAGGCAAAATCTCTGTCCCCCATTTGAGTGCATGTGGCAGAAACTCTAGAGCAGCAGGGCACAGGGATCTGAGGGAGTACGGGGGGGGGGGTGCCGGCACGAGGATCTCTGCCAACCCAGGTGGGGTGCCAGTACCAAGGACCTTGCCTGTGAAGCAGCCCAGGACAAGATATAAGTAATTGGATGGGGAGAGCCAGTTGAGCTTACTATACAGGTTGCAGTGATGGGCGAGTCGGGTGGTAGTAAGCGCAAAGCGGCAGATGTTGTTGTAGGGACAGTCCACCTGGCGAGGTGGGTTTTGGATGTATGAGCAAACAGGAGAAGCCTATAGCAGAGGGTGGGGAGAAACACGTCTCTGGCCAGCGCAAGGCAAGCTGCAGGAATAAGATTGCTCTTAGCACGATATGCCAGATCAAGTTTGCAGTTAAAGGTTCTGCAGACACTAAGGATATGAAGTCCAAGGCTGAGCTGAGGGTCAGGGTGTAACCCTGGGTATTTGATGGAGTCAGTGATTATGAAGCCGGGCTCCATCAATACCAGTAATATGCAAGGAGAGACCTTTATCTTGGCCAGGGACTCCAAAGAGCATGGCCTGAGTTTTTGAGGTTGAGGACCAGCTTGTGGGACATATCCAAGACTGGACACTCCTAAAGCCCTCACTCAACTGGTGGTTTATGACCCCAATGTCCTGGGCATGGGTTAGGATAACCAGGTCATCTGCATATAGAATGGAAATGGAGTAGGAAGAAGTAGCAGGAAAATTGTTAACAAAGATGGAAAAGACCAGGGGCCCCAGGACTGAGCCTTTAAGGGGATACCTGAGGATACAGCAGTGGTGCCCAAGAGTACCTTACTGTATTTGATCAGCTGCTGTCTGCCCTGTAGGTAGTTGGAGAACCAGCAAAGTACAGGGGGGGCAAGCCAAATGACCTAAGCTGAGTGCAGAGCACAGCATGGTAAACTAGATCAAAGGCTTTTGATAGATTGATGAAAATGGCACCAGAGAGTTTACCCTGGTCCATAGCAGTTCTGATCCCAGCTGTGACTGTGACAAGGGCTGATGATGTTTTGTGCCCTTTATGAAAGCCATGTTGCTAAGGAGACAGAAGCTCATGAGACTGGATGTACTCCGTGAGTTGCCCGCCACAACTTTCTCTAGGAGTTTGATGATTGCAGACAGTATGGCTATCGGACGGTAGTTGTCCAGAATCTTAGGGGTGCCCTGTTTAAGAATGGGGACAACCCTAGCCACCTTCCATATGTCAGGGATAACCCCAGAGGCTAGGGATAAGTTGAAGATATGGGCCACTGGGGAGGCAATATGAGAGGCCCCAAGCTGGAGGAGCTTAGGTTCTATGCCATCATGGCCAGCACTGGAGAAGGGGGAGAGACCAAAGAGCAATCTTTGCATCTCTTGTGCTGTTACAGCCTTGAAATAGAATAACAGTCGGGAAGTGGAAGCCGGTTGTGAGGCAGAGTCCTGGTCACAGCTGTCACCTCCACTGGAGAAGTGGGAGGTAAAGGCAGACAGGTCCGAGAAGTGTGTGTTAAATGCATTGGTGAAGGTAAGTGGATTGTTCCAACTGAAACACAGAAACATAGAAGTTGATAGCAGATAAGGACCGCAAGACCCATCCAGTCTGCCCATTTCTTTTTCTACCTTATAAATGTGCCATCGGCCTTTGGTCTGTCAATGGCCTATCTATTCATACTCATCTGTATTTCTCCCTTATGTCTATCCCATGCCCATTTGAAGCCCTGCACTGTATTCATATCTACCACTTCCTGAGGTAGGCCATTCCATACATCCACCACCATTTCTGTGACAAAGAACTTCCTCACATTACCCCTTAATCGGCCTCCCTCTAATCTCATGCTGTGTCCTCTTGTCCTGCTATTTTTCTTATATTGAAACATGTTAGACTCTTTCACCTTGTTAATGCCCTTAAGGTGTTTGAATGTTTTGATCATATCACCTCTTTCCCTCCTTTGCTCTAGGGTATACATATTGAGCTCCGTTAATCTGTCCTCATATGTTTTCTGATGCAGTCCCTGCACCATTTTGGTTGCCCTTCTCTGGACTGCCTCCATTTGGTTAATGTCCTTGTGAAGGTGTGGCCTCCAGTACTGCATGCAGTACTCCAGATGGGGCCTAACCGGTGCCTTGTAAAGAGGATTATTACAGCCCACTTCTGACTTGTGATATCCTACTAGTACCCTAACATCCCCCTAGTCTTACCTACTGCTTTAGTGGTCTGCTTGGATAATTTCAGGTCATGGGTGATGATGATGATGCCCAAGTCTCTTTCTTCCTTGTGACTGCCAGCAACTCCCATCCCAGCCTATAAGTGGCTTCAGGGTTTTCTTCCCTATGTGCATGATCTTGCACTTCTTTGCATTAAATCCCAGTTGCCACTCTTCCGACCATTTTGTTAGTTTATCCAGATCTCTTCTCATTCTGCCCACCACCATCTGGATCATCTACTCTGTTGCAGATCTTGGTGTCATTTGCAAACAGACAAACCTTACCCTCCAGTCCATCTGCAATGTCACTGATAAAGATATTGAAGAGGACTAGCCCTAGGACTGATCCCTGAGGTACCCCACTTGTGACTTGCATCTCTTCTGACTGTATACCATTTACCACCACTCTTTGTTTTATGCTCGATAACCAGTTTGCCACCCAGTTGACCAACTTCTGACCCACCCTGAGCCTACCCAGCTTATTAATCAGTCTTCTACGTGGAACAGTATTGAAAGCTTTGCTGAAGTCAAGGTAAGCAACATCAACTGCTTCCCCTTGGTCCATCACTCTGGTTACCCAGTCAAAGAAATCTATGAGATTAGTTTGACTGGACCTTCCTGTTGTAAACCCATGCTGTCTTGGATCCTGTGCTCCTATGGATTCCAGGTGTTGCACTATCTTTTCCTTAAGGAGTGGCTCCATAATCTTGCCCACTACTGAGGTAAGACTGACTGGTATGTAGTTCCCAGCTTCCTCCCTGCTACCACTCTTGTGGAGTGGAATCACATGAGCCCTTCTTTTTTTTTTTTTGTTTTTTTGGGTATTATTTTCTCTCCTCCAGAGCTCCGGCTACGACCCCGGCCCTCCGCTGTTCCCCCCAGCGCCACCCCAGACATCAGACCCCCTCCCTGTGCACCCCGTGACTTACCCTTCACGGCAGGGTGGTGGGGAGTGACTCAACCCACCCCAACGGATCCATGCCAGGGAGGCGTCCTTCCAGGAATGGCACCACGGGGGAACAACTTCGTTGCTGCTGGGCTGCTTCACTGTGTTTTCCTCCCAGCGGATCATGGCGTCAATGACACCAGCGACTGGGTGCCCTTGCGCTCCCGTGTGTGCCCCAATCAGCGTCAGCCATGACCCGTCCCCAAAGCTTGCAGCTTCGTGCTATTGACCCCCCCGGCCTCCGCTGGTCAGGCAACCAGCCACCCAACCTCCCCTTCCTGGAGATGGAGGGATCCCTTGGATGCTCAATCCATCTCCTCCCCGCGACCCACGGCAACCCATGCCGGTTCCCGAACATGGGTCGCTGGCATGGCGCAAGGTGTGGCGACCAGCGCCTCAACCCTCAGCGCCACCAGGCCGGCACATGAGCCCTTCTTTAATCTTCTTGGACCTCTCCTATGTTCAGAGACTCACTAAACAGTTCTGATAATGGCTCTGCTAGTTCCACCCTTAGCTCCTTTAGTACCCTGGGATGTATGCCATCAGGTCCCCTTGCTTTGTCCATCCTAAGCTTATCGAGCTCTTGTAGGACCCTTTCTTTTCTAAAGGGACTAGTGCTCACCTCCCTCCCCCCCCTGTGTCCATGGTGCTGAGCTGTGGGCTCTGCCCTACCTTCGCTTCAGTAAATGCTGAGTAGAAGTATCTATAGATGATAGATGCTTTTACATGGTCCTCCTCCTCACACACACCCTTACCTCCTTTGATCTTTCTCCTTTTATCTTAGCAATACCCTCTCTGGTCTTTCTCCTTTCACTAATGTATCTATAGAATGTCTTGTCACCTTATTTTACTGTTTGTGCTAGTGTTTCCTCAGTTTGGGCCTTTGTCTGCCTTACTGCCTTCCCTTAGGAAAGTTTGGTATGCCTTCTTATATTCATCCCACTGCGTTCCCTTATATTTCCTGAAGGCCAGCCTTTTGACTCTGACCTTTTCTGCTACTGTTTTTGAGAACCAATTGGTTTCTTTCTTCTTTTGCACTTCCTTTTCTCTCTAACACAATGGGATGTTGATTTAAGTATTGCATCCTTAATGCTTGCCCACTTTGCCTGTACCCCCTCACCTGTATTTCTTTTTGCCAGGGCTAGCTTAACTCTGTTGGCCATCTTATCAGAGTCAGCTCCTCTGAAGTCCCATATTTTTGCCTTGGAATGGGATGATTTAGTTGTAGTGACAAAATTGAATCATACCATATGATGGTCACTGGCCCCCAGGTGGCCTTCTACCTGGAGATCTGTGATCCTTTCCCTGTTAGTCAGTACTAGATCTAGGATAGTCCTGTCTCTTGTGGGTAGTTGTACCAGTTGTTTGAGTCTCTCCCTCTCCAGGGAATCCACCATGTGTCTAGTTCTGGCAGATGTTCCTGCTGGTATTGACCGATCTTTATCTGGCATGTTGAAGTCTCCCATTATCAAAACCTCCCTTTAGCTGTTATGTTTTGTACATCTTCTAACAGTAATGTGTCTATGTCATCCCTCTGGTCTGGGGCATGTAGACAACTCCAGTTCTTATGGCTGTCTCATTTCCTGTTTCCAGGGTGACCCACAGTTCTTCTTATGTGTATTCTGAATCTCTGTAGCTTTGATATTTTCATTGACATACAGGGCCACCCCCTTTTGCACCTCGGTCTCTTCTGAACAGTACATAGCCAGGTACTGAAGTCTCCCAAGTGTGGTTACTGGTAAAACATGTCTCCCTAATTGTTACTATGTTCAGTTTAGCATCTGTCATTATTGTCTGCAGGTCTGGGATCTTGTTTCCCAGACTGCGAGCATTTGTGTACATGATTTTCCATTTCCAGATTTCGGTGTGTGTTAGTTGTTGGGTGAGGTCTGGCATCTCCCCTGTGCATCGTATGGGGAGCTGGACCTTTTTCCTTACCTGGTGATACAAATGAACTGCAAACATGCTGAACTCCTGTTGACCACTAGCTGAGGGGGAGGGGTGTTCTTCCCATTCGATGTACGGGGTGCTGCACTCCTCTTCCCATTTGCTAGTTTAAATATTCTGCAAAGATATCAAACTTCTGCCCCAATGCACTGACTCCCTCCTTAGTTAGATGCAGTCCATCAGTTTTAAAGAACTTTAGCTCCCCAAACTGTTGCCAGTTCCCTACAAATTTGTGTCCTTTTTCCTAGCACCAGCCCTTGAGCTACATGTTTAGCTCCCCTATTTCCCATCTATGACCTTCCGTCCATCTGCCCCTCTCTCCCAAACTCGCAGCATCTCAGAGAAGGAGATGTCAGGTGAAATGGAAGATAGCTTGTCACCAAGCCTGGTCAGGTGTTCCTTGGTTTCCACAACTGACTGGCTGGTGAGATCATTAGTTCCTATGTGTATCAATGTTTTCTCCAGCTTCCTGAACAATTTTAGCAATGTGGTCAGTGTCACTCCACACTGATGTACCTGGGAAACATCTGACCATTATCCCTGTCTGGAGATAGGTATCAACTCCTGAATCATGGAGTCGCCTATGATCAGAAGTTTTTTTGATTTCCTTTTTGCTTTTTTTGTTTTGGTTCCTGTTTTGTGTGAGTTTTGTTGTGCTAGCTCTTGTGCTGCAGTGTCCTGCTCTGCAGTGTCCTATAATGCTTTGTTTGATTTTGGAGATAGAGGCAGATACCTGTTTGAAGTTTTTATATGGTTTGTGGAGGTCATATGATGGAAAGCACCGAGTGATGGGGCACCCAATTTTCCCCTTCTAACCACCTGCCAACCTCCTGGAACAACTACCCTCTGTGGTCGAGGTGCTTCTGTTGAATGTTGGAGAAATGGTGGGTGGTTTTTATACTATATTTCCTCATGAATATGAAATTTGAGGTGCGCAATATCTGCCCATGCTGCCTGGAGCTGAGCCCTAAGATCGCCAATAGCCCAGCATGTAGGACAGTGTCCTAAATCCTGTAAAACTGGCCTTCTGAAAAGTGTTCCACAGTACCTGCAGTTAATGTTATCCATTCCACATACGTTGCTGGGTTTATAACCTGGTCAGAGTAATTAGAAGGAAGAAAATGAAAGCAAAAGTTTGATTTTGTGTTTTTTTTTTTTGTATAACTTGTTATAACAAGTTAAATTACTAGTGCCCCTGTGAATGAGGTCACCGTGTGGATACCCCACTGATCCTCCCCTTCCTGCTTTGCCACAGGAAATGTCATGACTATGCTACCCTATAAAATGAATGTAGTGTGGGGTGCTTGGGGATGGGGTGGGTGGCTGGGACCTTCCCCTGCCAAAAAAGAACCACAGATGAAAGAAACAAGGAGGTAAGAGCAGAAACAATCAGTCAGCAACAAACGCAGTAACTCTGAAAGCTTATCCTAATGATAGATAAAACTGTAAATCCTGTAAAGCACCACCCCTAATAATTTCACAGAAGATATACCCTGTAAGAAACACTTTGCAGCAGAGAAAAATATAGCAGTAACAGAAAATATACCTTGCAAAAGATAATTTGAATCAGAAGATTGCAGCAGTAATCTGTTAGCACACACCTGTAGGCACACCTTGTAATAATGCAGCAAAAGGTATACCCAGCAACAACAATTTGAATCAGAGAAAATAAAGCAATACAATGTTAGCAACAAACAGTAACAAACCCTGTGAATACAAAATAAAAATAACACACAGTAAATCTGCCTTAGCTAAAAAGAAGTCTTAATCCTTCCCCTTGCTCTGGTAAGGTTCTTTACTCTTTCCTTTCAAGCAACCTAGAAGGCACCATTGATGAGCATATCAGTGGCCTCACCATTGGAGGAACCACTAACAATGTTTTTTATGTTTCTCCATAAAGTCCTTGGGTCTTTTGCCGAATTCAGCAGTGCCACTGCAGAATTCACTTTTAGCAGCCCTGATTGCTTTCTTACACTCATTCTGGAGCCTCCTGTACTGCTGAAATATGGCCTGGTCCATTGAGACCTTGAATTTGGCCCAGCACTTATCCCTAGCCCTCATGAGGGTAAGGAGGTTCCCGCAACCACTTGCTAGCGGACCCCCTTAGCATCTGCCTAATGAGAGGGGCGTGCTTATCCTGCAGTGCCCCAAAGGCCCTGAGAAAATGACCAGCTGCAGAGGCTGGGTCCTGGGCATTCCAGACTGCAGACCAATCAGTAAGCTGAAGGTCATCATGGAAAGTCCCCAGGTTGAACTGAGAGAAATCCCAAATTTGGATGACTTTATGTGGAAATTTTGGGGAGGAGACCTTCCATACACAGAACACAAGAGAGTGGTCAGAAATGGTCAGGGAGTGTTCCAGAAGAGCTAATCCTCTCTGGCCTATTGGACAGGATCCAGTCTAGAATGGAGTCTGAGCCACCAGCGGAGGACCACCTAGTGGGTTCCTTGATGAGTTGAGAAAAAGAGAGTCCAGCCAGCAGGGGCTCATACATCTTGGCACTACCACCAAGCCAATTCAGGTTAAGATCACCCAGTATCATCAGCTCATTATTCCCAGCCAGTGACACAACGAGTCAAGGAGGGAGGACAGCCCCAGTATGCCCCTCATGGGGGAGTTGTAAGTACAAGCAATGTGGAGCTTTTTTGTATTCTCGAGTAACAGAACTGTGTGCAGTATTTCACAGGGTGACAGCATAGACTGTTGTCCGGACAGAACTGTAAGATTAAGGTGACTCCTGTAATAGCCCAGGATACCACCCACCACCCACACTTTTTCCCCAGGTGGTCCTGCCTGACAAGGTGAAAGCTAGGAAGTGCACATGCCAAGTCAGGGGTTAATGGCTTCAGCCAGGTTTCCATTATACACAGGATGTCAGGCTTGTGGTGGGTGAGCCACACAAGGAGGTCAGCAAGGTTGGGAAGGAGGCTACGGACATTGAGGTGGGCTATTTTCAACCCTTTGACATTCGACCAGCCCACAGATGGGGAGGAGGGTTGCTGGGAGCCAGGATTGAGCTCAATACCCCCTGAGAGGGCTAGAGACACCAGTAAAAGCCATAAGAGAGGCCTCAGAGGGGGAGGCCACCCCTGCCACATGGCTTGTGGCCAGAGCTCCTGCCCATTAAGACAGGATACTGAAAACACCTAAGATCAAGACAGCAGATTGACCGGGGGGCTGCCTATCACAGACAATTAGATTAGAGAAGGTGAAGTCAGTCATATCAAGCTGCCCAGGCATGACCTAGGGGCTCCCCACAGAAGGAGCAATGTCAGCAAAAAGCAGAGGGAGTCATAGCCTGGAGAGCAGTCTGAGGGCAATGGAACTAGTGAAGGCAAGGGCTTGGCCCCTCATGAGAAGCTTAGTATCCCCATGCCATGTGACTGAGTCCAACAAAAATAAACAAGGGGATTGGTGTGGGACAGAGCAGGCCACAGAGCATGGGCCAAATCAGGGGTGCAAGCACAATGGACCCCACTGGGCTACTCACCAAGTGGTAACCAGAGATGGGCTATCTGTTCAATGGTCACCCCCACCGTCCAGGCTATGGGCACCCCCTAAAGTGTTAGCACATTTGACCGCACACGCCCATGGAGTTGGCCCTCCAACAGTTAAGCAAGCACCAGGTGACTAAAGCCTATGGGCATTAAGCGAGCAGGGTCATTATGCAGTTGTGGATGCTAATAATAGGGATAAGGTAAAGAAAAACAGGCAGACAGATCAGTATGTACTTGAGACCAGAGACAGGGGTTAGATAACTCAGTGTCCCAGCTGCACAGGGTCCTATATCCACACTGCTCCCCCACAAAAAATTCAAGAATCCCCCACTCACACTTAGTTCAGATTAGCGCAAGTCTATCACAATTGCACACAGTACAGGTTCAACTTATTCCCTTCAGTAGAAACACACTTCACTATCACAGTAGTATACAGGTACAGGTTAAACTTATTAGAAACACACTTCACTATCTCAGTTGTACACAGGTACAGGTTAAACTAATTCTCTTCAGTAGTTCCGAGTTTAAGTTAGGCTGTGCAGGGCAGGAGCAGATAAGAGGCTATAGGATAGATTATTCAAAATAGCATGGCTAGGGGGTAGTGACCAGCAAGCATTTAAAGGGAGAAGGGGAGGATAGAATGGCGTGGATGGGTGGGAAAAATTTCCCTCGAATTCTCCTATCCAACTTGCTGCCCTGCCAGTTTCCATGCACAAACGAGAACGCTGCTAGATTTAAAGTCTCACTTGCCGCCCTGCCAGTTTCAACACACAAGCAGGTAAGCTGATGGATTTAAAGTCCCACTATGAATTACCTAGTCCAGCAAGGTAGTAGTCAAACTCCTACTCGACAGCAGGGGAAAGTAACTTAAGTTAGCAGATGAGCAGCCTCAATCCCACCGCAGTTGGGTAGCCTGCAGTGGGCAGGGGGCACCCACTTGCAGAGGGTAACCTTCATCTTCCTGAAGTTCAGTCAAGAAATGGATTTTGAGCTGTGGGGCCAATAACAGCCTTTTAGCTGCCTGGGCGATGGCGCCATGATTCTGAAGGGTCCAATCAGGTGCTGGGATGTGGGAATTCAAATTTGGTGCCCAAACTTCTTCAGGATGTGGAAGCAGGGAACTCCAAAGATAAGCTCCAGATCCAGAACAGTTCAAATTTCCCCCAAATTCTCCAATCTGACTTGCTGCCCTGCCAGTTTCCATGCACAAACAAGAATGCTGCTAGATTTAAAGTCCCACTTGCCACCCTGCCAGTTTCCACACACAAGCAGGTAAGCTGATGGATTTAAAGTTCCTCTATGAATTACCCAGTCCAGCAAGGTAGCAGGCAAACTCCTACTCAACAGGAGTGGAAAGTAACTTAAGTTAGCAGATGAGCAGCCTCAGGTCCTGAGAATTTTGAGGGAGGTCCACCTGGCCACAAGCTGTAAGCCAGCACCTCAACACCACTGCAGTCAGGTAGTCTGCAGTGCACGGGGGGGGGGACCTGCTTGCAGAGGGGTAACCCTTACCTCCCTGTAGTTCAGTCAAGAAATAGATTTTTGGGGGGAGAGGGGGAGAAGAGGACAGATCATTTTGGGATACCATGATCCTATCCAACTGACCACTGCTGCTGCTGCTGGACTCCAGCCGGAGGGGAGTAATGCTGGAGGAGCCACTGGCCCACAAGTAGTATGTTTAGTCCATGCTCCATGCATCCCTCCACCCTGCCAGCTGAGCCACAACTACCCCTTACAGCCACTTCCCAGGCCCTTTTCTAGGGCAGGGGAGGTCCTGGCTGGTAGCCAGGGACTGAGTCTTTAGTGCCTTGAGGGAGGGTCTCTGGCCAGGCTGAGTTCTACCCTTAGCTGCTTGCTGTGCCAAGGATGTGAAATTAAAAAAGGCTGAGGAGGTGTCTTGGAACAGGCAGGCAGGGAGTAAAACAGAAAGAAAAGAAAAAAAGAAAGTTCACATTCTTGGCATGGAAAATAGTTCCCATTCTTCTTTGTGGTACCCCCATATATGGGACATTACACAAGGTCAATAATTTATATAGTTGTTGTTGTAAATCAAGATAGGACAGATAATCTGTTTGATGGGTTTTGTAGGCAAATTCTTCAGCTACAATTGTAATATCCTTTTTGGTGTCATCTCACCAGGAGGATAAATCATCATAAAAACTGAATCATGGGCCCAGAACAATTCTTTAATGTCATTATAGAAATCAGGGACATCTAAGGGAGAGTTAAAGCTCCAGAATGCTTCCCCTAGCTTTTTCTCTAGGGAAATAGAAACCAAATATCTTGTAAGAATATGACTGGAAGTCTCATCTGGGGTCAGTTTGATATTTCCAAGTAATACTGTAATTGAGTCAAAAATTAAATTGATCTGAGTTTAGATCTTCACTGTGATACATACATCCACCGTCAGAGAAATTTGTTTCATAAACATCTGCTAGTCTTGCCTGAGAGTACATTTTAAGCAGAAATTGTGAATCACAGAAAAAATTGATAGTTTTAGCCCCTCTGTCTCTCAGGCTTACCCGACGATTAAAGCCCCTCCAAAATGATGATATATAATGTACAGTATGTAAATATGTGCACATGGACCTGAAGAGATCAATTCAAGCCAGTTTTGACTGAGGAGTATATATTATAATTCAACATTTTACTCCTGAGATATTGCCATCTAATAACAGGGCACATACCAGTTGGATGTCTATTGCCCTGGAGGCAGAAGGGTTAATACAATGGAATAGGACCCCCACCCCATCAAGTCTCCTTGCCAAAATACCAGAAAGAAATCCCAAAATGCAATGATTTTTTTGCTACTTTTAAATCATAGAGTTTTTTGCCTGGTTTCCTGACTGAGATAAATCTCATAATGTAAGGCTTTCAAGGTGAAAAGAGACAGTAAATGTCTTTTGGGATTGTTCACTTTGTTTATGTGTAAGTTCAGAGTAATGATCTTTAGAGTGGCATCCATTTCTAGCTATAAGATAGAGGCGAGCACTAAAAAGAAACAATATGGGGGGGTCATGGGGATTGTCTACTGTTCACCCTGGTTCCTGGTCAGTCCTTTATTTGCTGTTATCGTGGCACTAAATGCTGTTTTTTTTCAGTCTCAGATGACTTGGAAGACAATGCATCAGGTCAAGATACTCAGCAGAATCATTCAAATCCTTGTTTTGAGCCGGGGTATAAGTCTGTTTTTAGTGATAACAGGGTAAAGAAAGGGATCAGTCCAAGTAACTGCGGGTTTTGGTGGTTTGTTACACAAAGATTTCCTTTGAGTTATGATAGCTATTATTTCTGATGGTGGCATAGCAGATTCCTCAGTAGTTTGAGATATTGTACTTTCAGAGCTAAGAGTAGCTGCAACAGACAGGGTACTAGCAGGAAGAACTGGAGGAGCATTGTCAACTACAAGAGCAGATCTTGCTTGAACCAAATCAGTCAGTGAAGTAGATGGTGTAGAAAGATACTTGAGAGGTTTTACGAGAGTCAGACTTGGAGATAGCACAGAACCTGAGGTTGGATCATAGAGTGTCTGTGCATGGTTCATCCCTGTTTTCTAGGCTTTGACAAGAATGAACTTTTGGCAGAATCTGTCTTCCCTGTTATATGTGTCCCTGTGAAAGAGAATGTCCTTGTTGCTGACATGGATTGCATTTGATTTGATCATATTTGCATAATTTGTGCTAATATGTTCATGTTCTAGGTAATGGCTGCAAAATCATTAGTCACATGCATTACTTAAAGGTCTGGGAGACCCACATTTAAAGCATGCATTTCACTGCTTTGAATAAAAGCATACACCCCTATCCCAGCCAAGATGGAAAGTGATGAGGAGGAGAACTATTTCAGAGTCTTTCTGGTTTAATTTTACTTCTGATTCCAACTTCTTACCCATATCTGCTCACTGTCAATAATAGCTCAGGTCTTCCCAGGGCATCATGTTGTTGTGATGACCAGTAAGTGATATCATGCACATTCACTCCTTCATCCCTATCAGTGTTGGAATTACAGGGGGGCTTGCCAGGGCTCAGCCCCAGTAGCTCTAAAGTGAGCCCCTGTAGTTCACACATCACGGCCATTGACTGATAATGGGAAGGGGGGCTCAATTTAAAGATAGGGTCCTTATGGGTCCCATCTAGCTCCCAAAGCTCATAAAGTGTAATTCCCACACTGCCCTACACATGATAGTAACAGTACGAGTGGATGGGCATGTAATTGGAATGGCTTCAAAGGTAATCCAGAGTTCCAAATATCTGAGCTGATATTTACTCCAAAATCTCACCAGTGCAGTGGACAGTTTGAAACCAATGTCATAAAAACTTTTGCCTGATACATGAATCTGGTCATAGATTTCATTGGCAAAGAAATCCATAGAATGTTTTAGTTGCTATCTCAATACAAAGGTTCTGTTAGGAGGAAGCTCCAATGTTGCTCAATAACGGAGCCATACAGCATTTCTTTGTTAAGCAGGGTCCGACTGCGCCACAAAAAGATCAGCCATTCTGAAACCATCCCTTTGCTTTTGTTGTGGTGTCTGTGATGTGAAGGGAGGTGTACCACCAGTAGAGGGGATTTTACCATCTACCCCTATGTCTTGGGCTGACAAAATTCCCCAAAATGATTAGCATTGTCTGTGGTAGCAGAGATAGTGTGACCATAAATTGTGCTCCCTGCACGTCACCCACATCATTATTTGATGTATTATTAGTTTATCTGGTAATGTGCTTGTGAGGTGGCCTGTGGTGTCCCAGCATTAATTTCAGTAGGAGTCACCTGTGGAGCCCTTCTCTATGGCCCTAGAAACATTAAGTTCAGCCATACCTGTTTGTGCACTTTGTAGTCCATTAGCCTCTTCTGTTTCATCTGCCATGATCTCCATCAGTTCAGGAGAGGGAGGAGACACAAGCTTCTGTCCTTGTTGTATTGTTGGAGCCACTCAAGAAGGATACACTTCTTGCACTGTGTTTAATTCAGGTTGGAAAGTAGGCAGGTCCACATGTGTTACTGTTTCTGGAGAAGTGCTCTGCACTTCTACAGAAACATTGATGGTGAAACACAGAACTATCAGTGGATTGGGAATCTAGCTGATGCCACCAGTATCTTTGATCCAACCACATTCAGAAGCACAACCTCTGACATTACAGCTAGGAGTCCATTGTAATGATTCAGTGGCATTCTGATGACCTCTTCTTAAAAGTAAAGATGCAGTAGTATCAGAGCATAGAACAGGGAATGAGTCAGAGGCATTTTATCAGCTAGTATACTCTATTTCTGTCAATAAATTCAGCTTCCGCTGGGTGACAGAAGGCCATATATCAGATGCAGTTGTCGGAGATACAAACATTTTCTTTGTTCCAAAATTCTATTTCTTACTGGAACTGGTCTTCCTTCTTTTATCCATGAGAGATTTTTACTTTGTTCCATCATTTGTTCAGTTAATCTGGATTCCTCACACAATAAGGCCTGCATTTCAGTAGATGTGTTTTCAAAGCATTATGCATAGATGTGTTGACAGAAGCAGTGTTCATGGGTTAACAGATCAGTTTTTGAGTCAGAGACCTCAGACTGAGAAGGAACAGGGACAGAGATCAACATCCCTGTTCCAGCAGCACAATCACCACCTTTTACCCCAGGGTCCACCATCTTGACAGAGAGTTCAGAGGTGCCCCGCACAGCAGGAATAGGCAAATTTCTCTGGTGTCCTGGTAAAATTTCCCTCATTCATTAAAATACCACAAACAATTTACTCTTGTTCAGTTTCAGTTGGTTTGCAACTGTGGCCCACCCTCCACCATAGGACAAGGCTATAAATAGGCAGCATTGTCAAGCACTCCTTTTCTGGTCAAAAAATCTAAACTAATAAATAATAGAGAATACAGAATGCAGCATTTCATACATTTACAAGTCAAACTAGTAATTATAATAGTTTGGGAGCTAGGAATAGTTGCTGGTAGAATAACCATGATTTTGGAAACCTGTATCTTATATTTGAGACTTTACTGCTGTCTGTATGAATGAGAAAAATGTGATACAGTCCCACAGAGGTGTATAATTAAGTAATGTGTGTGTGTGTGTGTGTGTGTGTGTGTGTGTGTTGTGTGTGGTGTGAGCATCTTTTTAAACAAGCTAGTAACAGTTTAGTCAATGTCCACAAAACATGGAAAAAACTAAAACCCACCAGATATTACAAAGCAAAACATTTACAAGTTTCCATCATAGAGAAGTCAGTGTAGAAGAAAAACAAATATTAAATTTAATTCATCTAGGAGAAAATGAACAATGAAAAAAAAAGGTAGAACCATTAGGGGTTTTCTAAATTAAAAAATTCATTTGGATGAAGGTATTGCAGTTCACTGACTGCCTAGAGGAAGCATGTCAGCGTCTTTAATATCCAGTTGTTAGCTGTCTATGAATGTCCTCTATTGACTTTTGAGAAAATGGTAAACTAGCCCTTCTCATTAAGTCCTTTCAACAAAAACTAGCTAAACATCAGCATTTGCTTCTGAAAATACAATGTGTAAAGCTAATAAACTTCATTGGTGGTGACAGGTCTGATGTTTCATTAATTTTCTTAAGTTATAATTGCATGTTTGCTCACAGTGTCCAATGAAATCAATATGAAGTTGTGTGTTATGTTTGTATGAGTTTATAATACCACTACTGTATGCATAATATCACAGTCCTTTCACAGAAACATATTATGATTCATAAACACAGGGGCTATGAGTTTGCAAAATACCAAGAAGCCAGCAGTATACACATACTGGGGATATACTTGTTTTAAATATGCAAAATATTTAAATAGATCATTTTAGAAATGAGATAGAATTTTTTATTGTATGACGAGGATCCTTCGTAAAGGAGCTTTTAGCTCAAAGGATATACTTCAGACTTTCCTAATAAAATAATAAAAAACATAAAAATAAAAAATCATCTCCTTGCCAAAAAAGCAAAATCATTATAGCAACTTTAACTATAATGATGGGACTGTGACTTTTATAGTATATAAGCCAACATGTACCCTATTCAGCAAACTTATTTTGGCATAGGTACAAGCTAGGAGACAATGTTTTGTGACTAAGGAACATGTGTCTTCCAACCTACCATGGGGACTGTACTTACAAGGCTTTCTTGCACATCGCATCAAAGGCATCAGTCACAACCAAAGCCAATGTATCAGTGCTCCTGACTGGACAGATACTTTCCCAATCTTTGCCAAACCTAATAGACATGAAGGTGCCCTGGCACAAGACTAGTTTTGGGCTTAAACTGTTGTAGTGATGGCACAGGGTCATAATGTCGCAAGACATTATGCCGCATGGCAAAATCACACTGCCAATACAATGCGATATTGCCATGCAGCATAATTCTTTTTTCTGTGGGGGGCTCAGCCCATTACAGGGGCTGTGCCCTGGACCACTAAGGATTCTCACTCGAAGTCCAACAAGGAGTGCACAAATTGTGAAGAAACATAAAATATATGGGACTGGGAATGAAACCCGGTCCCAGATGTAGCGCCTGGGTTCCTGCTGCTGTGGCTCAATTCAGTTAGCCATGACAGCTACTTGGTGGAACCCACTCCCAGCAGAGGTCTTGTCCTCTGCCTGGGAGTGTGTGAATAGTGCAATACCATGTACAGCAATATACGCGGTATTGCACCATTCGCTGTCCTGGACAGCGCTCATTCGGGTTAGCTATAATGTCGTATGCTATTAAGCGTACAACATTATGACCCGGTAGGTGTAAAACCATAGGAGTTCATGTAAAATAGGACATTTGAGAAGGACTGCCTTTGGAGTACAAATGAGCAGTCATATTCATCACCTCTGACAAAAACTGTCATGGTTCATGGAAAGAGGGTGACTGGACAAACTCAGGGTCAGATCACCTAAGTAAAGACCCTCAAAGGCTCCTGGACTAATGAAGAGCATTATTAATTCAGGCCTCTTTTTGTCAACCAGTTACCTGTGGAGTGATAGACCTCCCATACTGACTACAGTGATTGACAGATAGACTGATCAGTTAAGAGTTACAATTCTCAAATGAACAGTAGGGCTATACTAATCCTATCTGGTCTTAGCTTATCTGCTGAACAGACTAGTGGCTGTGAGCTGTTGAGAGACACAGCTTGAGCTGCTACACCCAGTGACAGACTGTGCATCTGACAGAGACAAAGAGCAAAAGCAAGAAGCAGTAATCTTTCTACAAAATGGAGGTAATCACATGTTGAGCATTGCATGAAAGTGAAGCTGAAGTCTGTGGCAGCCTAAAAGACTTTTATTGTGCTGCAGTCAGAGATCACAACTGAAGCTGCCTTCCAGTACCACAGCCAAGAACCAGTTATCACAATCCCTTGGAACTGGATGCAGGGTGGAGTGGTTAGATCTAAGCAATTACAGAAAAACCTGACCAGTGCATCAGAGAATTCTTCTGTTGAATGCTGAAGTCAGGAGAAGCCCGACTTAAATGAGCCCTAGATGGGAATGAGGGAGAAAGAGAAAGTGAGATGGAAAGAGAGACAAAGAGGACACTGCAAACTGCACCACTATTCCTGTGCATTGAGGAAGATCCCATGATTTGTGACCCCATCAATAAATTCAGGGCTTGCCCCACACCTGCATCTTGTATCATAGTTTGCAAATGCACTTACTGGACTAGGCCATCCAACCAGGAGTTACAAGTACACTGCATAGATTTTATGAGCATTTGGGTTCATGGATATAATTTGCAAAGCACTGCTAACCATTTTTGAAATGCACCACTGGCAGCCAACAATGTGCAATGTCATCGAGCCTACACTGCTTCCATTGCTGGGTACCCAGTGAAGCACTTGAAACTCCCTATTAGTTAAAATTATTTTAAACTGGTGCAAGTGAGAAGAGGGTTGTGCCCTCAGTACAGGTGGGTGGGGAGAAGTTACTGTATTGTGCAGCAGTAAGTATTATGTGAAGGCAGCACAGTTGTGGGCTTAGCCTGAAAGGGCACATGAAGCACAGCTTGGGGAAATTTTTGTCTGCACCAAGGAGAACACTGAAATGCAACATCTGAATATGCACTGCAGGACAGGTCTGGAAGGGCATTGCAAAACCAGTCCATAACAACAATGCTCCACAAATAATGCTGTGCAGAAAGCAAAATTCCGACAGTGGAATTCATGTGAAAAGGCAGTTCTGCTTTCAAAATGGTTTTGGAATTTATTGATGAGTTCTGCAAAATTCTGAAAAGCATTTCATGTAAACAATGGAATAACTTTCTGTGAATCATGTAAACCATGGGATAATTTTTTAGTGGATTGCAGAAAAAGAATTTGTGGTTTACATAATGATTACTAATCTGTGAAAACCATTCTATTTTCAAAATTCTGGAATTCCGTTACTCACAGAATTCCATGTAATTTTCTGAAATTCCATGAAAGTTTCTGAAATTCTGTGCAATTCCATTCCATTGAATTTTCAAAACTCCACACAGCACTATCTACTATGTCTTTGCTGCTAACCCTCTTTTGTTCTATTTATGTCAGTAACCTAAATAAAATTCTTGTTCTTTGCTTCCAGTCAATGCCTGTGTGCATATTAATATGTTTTATAGTATAAGTTGCATGTTTTATGGGGACTGTGATTTCACTGAACTAGTTCATAAGTGGGTGTTGCATTCTGGGTAGGGTGCACCATACTTCACCAGACCCACCTTAACCTTTCTCTGGGGGTAGGCACCACTCAGTTTATTTAACACTTCAATACAAATCCCCAAATCAGGAGTTGATTGGATCAAGACCCTTTGACCTTTTTTGAGCCAATGAGGCAGGGGTTGCCCCAAAACACCCATAGTGACCTGGTGGTATTGCACGCAGGGAGTGCTACTGGTGTATGATACACCCACGATAAGGAGGCTTACAAGTGGCAGCACTGCTGAGATCGCCTGTTTACCATCTGGATACCTACATGGACCACCAGTGAGGTCAGATGACAGTCTACTACACCCCCCCATTTGGAAATTGTGATGGCATTCTAGGAGGTCAAGAGCTGGTGTAGTGATGCTTTTAGTATGGATATAGCAAGGATAATGTAGTAGGGCCACTACAAAAAGTGTCTAGGGAATTAGAAAGTTAAAGACTCAGTCTTACACATGATGTGGGCACTAAAACAATTTGCATTATAGTGGAAAGTGACAAGGACTTGGAAAATATAAAGTAGCCAAAGCAATTTTTACCAGGACTAAGGATAAGTGGCACATCCTTAGCAGGTTAGTTGGTGTGTCTTCACTCTTCTATGTTTGCAGTCAAAATGAATGGTGAGTGACAGCTATCCTAGTATAAAATACCTGTCTAATCCCTAGCCCTGGTCTAATGATTAGGCAGCACATCTGCAGTTCTCTACTCATGGAGCACCATTCCTGAGTAGATGGAGCTGTTGTATAGGTTGGCCAGTGGGGCTACCAGCACTATGCCAGCTCACTTAGCACCCAGGGCTGCATGCCATCTGGCCTGGAAGGTTTATTCATCCCCCTGGGCTAGAAGTCCCTGAAGGACCCTATTGGCAGTTTTTGACTCCACATCTTTTTTGCCCCCCTCTCTCCCTTTTCTACATCAACACACTGGTTTTGTAAATGGTGTTATTTTATTTTTAGATTGTAACAGAAAATATGAAATAGCTGCACAATGATTGTAGCTTATTTTGCCACAATTCAAAAAGTAAGTGCAGGACGCTGCTTGTTTAGACTGTGTTAAGAAGGTATGAATGAATATTATGCAAGTATAATGATGTGAGTAATATAATATTAAAGAAAGTTTTTTAGAACTTGGCCAGGATTCCCTGAAGAAAGGGTGTTCCCCTAACACTGGCGTGATGAAGGGTTGTTCCCATAACATTGGTAATATATTAGCTGGCTGAAAAAAACAGACAAAAAATGATTAGTTAGTTTGAACTCAGTGGTAGAGAAAATTATGGAATCACTTATGAAAGAAAGAATTGTTGAGCACCTAGAGGTCAGCAGGGCACAGGACCCAAGGCAGCATGGATGCACAGTGGGCAGGTCACATCAGACGGATCTAAAAGATTTTTTGACTGGGTGACCAAAGTAGTAGACCAGGGAGGGGTTGTGGATGTGGTCTACCTAGACTTTCACAAGGCATTTGGCACAATCCCACATAAAAGATTAATAAACAAGTTAGCCAGCCTGGGAGTGGGTCCCAGGGTGGTAGCCTGGGTAAAAAATGGTCTGGACAACAGGATGCAGAGGGTAATAGTAACAGAGTCCACTCTGAGGAAAGGGGTATTACTAGTGGGGTACCACAGGGTTCAGTACTGGGACCAGTCCTCTTTAATGTCTTTATAGGTGACATGGTGGAGGGGCTGGAAGGAAAAGTATGCCTCTTTGCAGATGACACAAAGATCTGCAACAGGGTTGATACACAAGGAGGGTGTGTGGAAAGGATGAGAAGGGACTTGGCAAGGTTAGAAGAATGGTCAAAAGTGTAGCAGCTTAGATTCAGTTCAAAGAAGTGCAAAATAATGCACCTGGGAAACAAAAACCTAGGGGAAGAGTATGCAATGGGGGGGTGGGTACTAACAACAACAAAAATGGAAAGGGACCTGGGGGTAGTCATATCAGATGACCTAAAGGTAATCAAGCAGTGTGAGATGGCAGTAAGGAGGGCTGTGGGGATACTGGGATGTATAGGGAGAGGCATCACCAGTAGAAAACTGGAAGTTGTTATCCCTCTGTACAGACAGTTGGGGAGACCCCATCTGGAGTACTGCAAGCAGTTCTGGAGACCCCATCTCCACAAGGATTTAGACGGGATGGAGGCAGTCCAGAGGAGGGCAACTGAAATGGTGCAAAGTCTGGACCAGAAGCCATATGAAGAGAGACTAAAGGAGTTTAATATGAATACCCTAGAGGAAAGGAGGTATGGGGGCATGATAGAAACATTCAAGTACCTCAAGGGAATCAACAAAGTCCAAGAGGGTAGTATCTTTCAGAAAAAGAGATGTGCAAGAACAAGTGGGCACAATTTAAAGATAGAAGGGGGATGGCTCAGGGGCAATGTGAGGAAGTATTTTTTCACAGAGATGGTGGTGGACGCATGGAATAGCCTTCCAGAGAAGGTAGTGGGGTCAAAACAGTGGGAGAATTCAAGAATGCATGGGACAGACATAAGGCAATTCTAGTGGGGGGTAGGAGGAAGTAGGCTGTTGGTTAACTAGTATCTGCAACTTATCCAGTAGGTAGGGAAATGGGCAGACTAGGTGGGCCAAGTGGTCTTTATCTGCCATCAAAGTCTATGTTTCTATGTTTCTATGATTATTAATGTGGTGAGTGAGCTAAGTGGTCCAATCTTCTTTGTGAATTGCTTCCTCTACTATCCTCCACCCATTCCCTGTATGTACAGTCGATAGATACCTGTCAGATCAATGATAACATTCACAGTGACTATACAAAAATCTGGAATTAAGGCTCTAAATCTAGAAACTGATACAATGTAAGTCAATGTATTCAATTTTTGTATTTGCAACCAGGAATAAGGTATTGATGTTGACAATGTGAATGTTTCAGCTTTAGTTCATGCTCTTGTGGCATAGTACCTTAAAAAAAACTGTTAGATCTTAAACCAGTCATAGAAGCAGTTTTAAGTAATACAGGGTTCATGAGGTAAACAGGGAATCTGCCCAAGAGCACTTATAAACAAACAAATAGCAATACTGGAGTGTCTTTACTGTCAGTGACACCCAACCCAAATAGAATACACTATGCAATGATGGGCTCTCCATGGGAAACTGGTGATAAATCGAATTGAGCTATGATAAAGAGAATCCAACGTACCAAGCAAAACGGTATCATTGTTTTGATAGATAAAATCCTCATAATCAAGTTGTGCTAAAAATAATGAGCTGACCACCTGTTTACAAATTAAAACACTAAAGAGACCCTTAGTTCTGTAAAAAAAGGATAGCAACCTCTTTAGTTTGCAGAAGAGATGTTGAATATGGTTCTTAAAATTAAGATTACTGTCCTAGAAAATTCTTAGGAGTATGAACTAACCATAGTAAATTTAGTACCATCCTTAGCATGTACTGAAAGATCAGAGACAGACTATCAGAAGACTTTTTGCAAAACAACATCCATTGTGTTTTTTTTTTTTTTTTGTATTCAACAAATGCATAAGATTAAACAAAGCCTTTCGTATTTTGTTAAAGTCTTTCTGAGTAAATGTATGACTGCTATTGGGTCCTTATGCTTAGAATGCAAACTTGTAACATATGCAAGTTCATACATAAACAAGTTTGTGTGCACAGAACAGTATTTTAGCAGATCATTAATGTATAGTAAAAAATAATAAAGGACCCAACAGTGAGGCTCTGAAATCCCTCAAGTGACTGTAACAAAGTCAGAGCAAACATTATTTTGACACGCTGAGACAATTGTTTAAGTATGAAGCAAATGAAATAAAAGATCAAATATTTAGACCATGGATCTCAGCCTGTTTAATAATAGGCTGTGATCCACTGTCTTGAAAGCTTTCAATAATTCTAAGAAAACTGCAGGAGAATAAGGTCTGTCATCAAAAGCAGAGTAAAAGTCACTCACCACTCTGGATACAACATGTGTAGTATTGTGACTCTTTTTAAAAACTAGACTGATTATTAGAAATTAAATTGAATTTTGACAAGTATGAAAAAAGTTATTTATTTGTATGTTTTTCAAAATGCTTTACTACTGACGACAAAACAGATTTTGGTTGGAAACAGTTTGGGTCAGAAACATCACCTCTTTAAAAATACTGGTTACAAAGGAAGTTTCCAATCTTGAGGAAGGTCAGCAGTGGCAAAATAAATAAAAAAGTTAAATAGTTAGTAAAAACAGGAGCTCCAATTTTCAGAAAAAAAAGGATCAATCCGGTCACATCCAACACCCTTCTTAATATGTATCTTAATTTATCATAAATTTCTGATTCGCTAAGTTTAAAAAAGGATGTGTGACTGTGAGGAGGCAAAAATAAATTGTTAAGGGAGCAAGTTAGGTAATGCATCATTAAAACCTTGCTAACCTTTGCAAAGAATTTCTTGAGTAATTTTGTCAGTAATAACCAATCCATCTGTTTTCAACATTGTATGTAGTGTACTACCACTAGTGTTTCTCTGAAGATTCTTAATGTTAGCCCACTTTTTTCTAAGACTTTTAGAGGCATCAGCATAACTGAATAGCAAAATAGTTACTTTTAGCATGTCTAATAGTTGAAATACATTTATACCCAAGTTCCCTGAACTTTTGATAATTAGTGATAATCAATTTGGTCTTCAGTAAATCTTGCTTTCTCCATGATGATTTTTTTCTTTCCTCTTTCCATATAGTGTTTCTGCTCCTTGGCAGGCTGGGCAGCTGTATCATCCCTATCCCAGTGCACTGCAACCATCTCAAGTCTCTTTCTGTCTCTAGATTGGGTAGGTCCCTGGTATCAGAGGGCTTCATGAAGCCCAGCCTCCATTGTTTTTCCTCCTATTTTCTCCCTGAGGCATGACAGATGTGGAATGAGTGCACAAGTGCACTCCACCTCTGAGGAGGCACTCCAAGCTCTCTGAAGGCTGGCCCTTCCATTAGCAAAGGACTACACACCACTACCTGGCTTCTACCAGGGTGGCAGTTGAGAGGTGAGTCACAAGATCACCCTCCCTGAGGGAAGAGAGCTGTCCCACAGATGCAGCATCTTCCCTCTCCTGACTGAGCCCCATGTGACCAGAGTCTGTTCCTGACCCAGGCGCTGGCATGGCAGCAGGGATGGTGGATGCCTCAGTCCACTGTGCCACTGGGCTGGCCTCCAGGCTGATTTTTTACTCTTTATCCAACTACCAATATTTTTAGAAAATGAAGGAGAAGGCAAGGATTGAATTCTTTCATTAACATAAGGAACAGGAGTGTCAATTACACTAGGAGGTGTAGATAAGTTTCCATGCCAATAAAACATCAGAGCAGGCATAAATTAGTGACCAGTTGGTTTCAACAAAATCTTTCAAAAATGCCTGGTCACAGAACTTTTTAAAGTTACAAGAACAAAGTAGGTGAGCAATAGAGGTCACCCTACTGTGCTGCCATACAGTATATCAGCCACATCGCACTGATCACTTATATCTCACCAAACACTGAGGAGGTGTATTTATGAGGAGTTGTGGTGAAAATAACATCAAGAAAGGTATACTAAGTATGACTAGGCAAGGTTACAAGTTGTGTTAAATGCAGTGCACCAAACTGATTAGTCAGGGTTAACAAGGGATCAGACATGTTCCAATTTAGACCAATTAACAAAAGTAATTCAGAATGGGTGAAAGGTGTTTTCAAAGAACACATTTTTGTTAAAACTTCTGATGGTGCTGATGGGTGTCTATAGCCAGCAACTATATGAAAATGACAATTTTTGCATATATATATATATATATATATATATATATATATATATATACTGTATATATACACACACACACACATATATATATATATATATATATATATATATATATATATATATATATAAAATCTCTGCTACCAAAATATCTAACTGTTTATAGCTCAAGTTGAATAATTCCAAATTACTGGTCAGTATTCCTTTTAAATAAATTGAAACCTCCCAGAAGATCTATCCTGCCTAAACATACTGAAGTTCTGGTGGCCACCATGCTATTTGGGACTGTTTATTGAGACATACTATTACCAAGGGGCTGAGCTATGCTAATGCTCCAGACATGGTTGCAGTTTCTCATTGCAGGTCTAAGATTGCTTGAGCCCTTGTTGGCTCTCTTGCTGTACTCCCTGGATTAAGAAACCATCCTGGGACAGCTACCAGGAGTGATGCGCTTCTACTTCCATTGGTCTTAGGTACAGTATTCTCCAATCTACATCAGGTAGGTTGAAATCATCCACTATTGTCATCTCCCCTGCAGTAATGCCTTCCTAATCTGCATTTCTAGTTCCAGGTCTCTATTTCTTCCCCTCATGTTTGAAGTCCAACCATTCTCAGTCTGATTCTGCAAATCTGACCTGCACTGTCTAGCCTCCTCTCCTCTGGCTTGTTTAACTTGGTATTGCTCCTCTCTTCCTCTATCCCTCCTCCTCTTCCAGAGGAATTGGCTTTCTACCTACCTCCTCTTCTTCCTCTGCCCCTCTGGGAGAGCTGCCCTTCCTCCCTTTGTTGACTCCAGGACCCCCTTCTGCCTGACACGGGCTTCATTTTTCCCTTCTGCTACCTCTCTTTACTCTCACCCTTCTTTCTGTTGCTTTCCCTGTCCTGCTGTATTACCTTCTTGTGTTCTACCCTTCTCTTGACAGTTGTGTGTCCTTTCCTGTTCTTTTCCAGCAGCATCCCACTGAGCAGTTTGTTTGCCTTTTCCCTCTGACCCCCCAATGCCACATTACCACCTCCTCCTCCTCCTCCCTTTGCTCATACATTGATTTGTCCCATTCCAGTGATTTATTTCCCTGAACTGATGGTTTGCCCTGCCCAGGATAGACCTCTGTGGCCACCTAGTAAGTTTATGTTCTCCCAGGTTTGTGTTGGATCACCTCTGAGGAATTATCCCCCCCCCCCGTAGGGAAAGACCAGTCCAGTCTGAAGAATATCCCTCCTTAGACTCTGTTGCATCACCTGCTAGATTATGATCTCATTCAGATTCTTCCCTCCCTGCTATGCTTTTGCCACCATCTCCTTGCTTTTGTCAACTGTCCTTTACTGTTTTACCCCACTTAAACTACCTGACAGGCCCACCCAAGATAGAGTGTTGTGGCCCATTCCCAACTTTTCCCCTCCCTTAAACTTTCTCAAACACGTATGCTACGTAGCGTGCTGCAGCCTTTTCCAATTTATCCCTTCCTTTAAACTGCCTTACAGGCCTACCCTAGATAGAGTGCTTCAGCATTTCCCAACTTGCCACTTCCTTAATTGCCTGGAAGGCTTACCATGGATAGGTTAATCGGCTTCTAAATCCAACCCCCCAAAGTGTGCTGATCTTAGCAACCCTTTAGGTCCCCCTGTACCAGCTGTTGTACACACAATGACTACATTGGTGGTATTCCTTGTTCTTCAGACTAAGTGTCCTCTGGATTTGCCTGCAGATGCCCCACAGCATGAAGACTGAAGATGGAGATCTACATCAAGATGAGGTAATGTGGACTACTATCAATTATTTTTTATGTTCTGTAATATACAGTATATAGAATAATATATGGATGGGTGTGTGTAACACCCAAGGTGTGGGATACTCCATGAACCCCGAGGGTAAAGCACAAGGGGTTTATAAAAGCATCTCACACTGAGGGTGTGTGTAAAAGTCTGGTTTTGCACACACCCACCCATGTTTTATTTTATTTAATTACTGGCCATCAATTTTTGGTCACACTCAGTGCCAGCTCACAGTCGAACCATAATTCAATTTTTTTTCTCAGGATGGCACTTTGTTACAGTTTTTGTTTACTTCAGGAGTTGAATTGGTGGTATTACAAACAATTCTGTGAGCTCATGCTGAGTGTAGCGTGAGCTAGATTGACAGCTAGTAATTATAACCACCTGGTTATAATGCAAAATATCAACTGGGTGGTTGTAATGAAGGTTAAAAGTATGGTTATCCATGTATAAAAAATGATGTCCAGTAATTAAACTTATTTTAAGAGTCACAACAATTTTATTTTAACCCACACTTGTGAGATTTTGAATGAGAATCACTGTTTTGTAGTCTTAAGAGCCACCTTCTATGGAACCAGGTTAAAGGAACCCAAAATAAGTTGGACTATTGGTTTGATTATTTTATATATTACTGTTTGTTGTCATCTAAAATGCATCTGCCTGCATAGTTGAAAGTAATACTGCAGTTTGTAATAACGTTTAAAGTGACATTTAGTTGTGCCACTTATTCAGGGGTTTTGTCAGATTCTTGGCTAAAATGTTCAAATATGACTTCAGTTAAATTGATAGTAGGAGATAGGGATGCTTGCCCCAGGTAATGGGATGCACTGTTTTTTTTTTTTTTAGTATCTAGAGTACATTAACATCCCTGCTGTTGGCAGAATTGGCTATACTGAAGTTTAAATGCTGGAGAGAGTTCTATATGATTATAGCTGTAAGTTCGCTTATACTGTTTCTGTTGGAAGTCTCCACTTATCTGTACCACTCTTACAGGGGTATTCTAAATCCTGGCAGTAACAATGCTGAGTGGTTAATAACTGTATTTTATGGAATGCTTGCCTGAAGGAGATTTCTACTGCATTGATTTACATAAATTCAATATAACATAAGTTAAACAAACAAACAAAGTAACTCCTGATCCCAATAAAGGGGAAGGGTGAATGGGAAAAAAAGAGAATTCATTTTCCATTACAGGGAGACAACCAGAGATTAAACTAAAAGAACCTTTCTTGTAAAGCTGAATAAAAGCTATTTTATGGCTGCATGGGCGGAGCTCGCAGATGTTATGTCATTACCATAGGAGAAAAAGGGTCTGCCTCCGGAATGCGACCCTGTGTTCTCCTACAGTGATGCGGCATTGTCTTTACAGCTCTCACTCCATTAGCGCTGTCCTCTGCTGACAGAGCCCTCCATAGCCCTCGATCGCCTCTCTGCGGGGCACTATTCCAACAGCACTTCCAGGATAACTGCACATGCAGAAGCTACCATGCATGTGCAGTTTTGTCACTGCTGCCATCTTGTGAATGGTGCATGGTCACCACACTGACAGCTGTGCCATCCACTCTGAAACTGCCACTGCTCCAACATTCATTCACCGCTCATACTGCACCAGTACCATCACTGCCACGGTTGCACAGGTAAGAGCCCCATGCAGCCATGTTGACTCTGACAAGAGTTTGTGTTTGTAATCTACCAAAAGCAAAGCATTTTTGTTTGTTTCACTGCAGCACACTGACATGACAACCTCACTACCTCCATCTCTGCACTACCTAAAATGTCTCAGTTCAACAGTGCCCTCAAAAAGAATTCACTTAAGACTCCTGCAGATGCTTATTCTAATCCATCCTGAGCCTTGCCATCCAGTTTACCCTCTCACCCCAGTACACTAATGCCCTCCTGCAACCTTGCTTCCCACTCTCACCATCCTCCTCTTCCTTCTGCACTAATCTTGGAAGTAATTTCATGTACAGTAATCAACTGATTTATTTATTGAAACATAGTTTGCATTGTACATTTGATTATTGTTGCTTCAACAATGCTCACTTGAGCTGCATGTATCCAGTGTATTGATTGTAATGGCAAATGCTCATCTATGCTGCCTGTATCCAAATATGTTTGTTACAATACCTGATGTGGAATCTTTGCAAATGAGCGCTTAGCTCAAAGGTTGTCTGATTTACAAATAAAATAAAAAAGAAATTTAAACTGATTTCCAGAGTGTTTCCTTTGTGAATGTTCCCAAGGAGCTTCCTGGTTTGCTACCCTGTCACAGTGCTCCATTGTAAAAGCAGAGCAGTGGAACCAACAACATGACACAGGTTTCAAGCAGGAATTAGAGTCACACAAGAAAACTTGCAGCTTTGCATTTTCCAGCCTTGTGGTTGGACAAGGACCTCAAAGACAAAAGGAGGAGTAAGAGGAAGAGATGGCATAATTAGAGGAGGAGATTTGGTATTCTGAAGCTGTGATAGGTGGAAAGGGGTTTGCCACCAAAATCCCTCTCATGGTTCAGACCAATACCAATATGTCTGCATGCTTTGCATCAAACATAAAAAGTGGAAAACAGCACTGTTCCCACTATCTGATCAGTGCAGTGGCTGAGTATCTGTGACAGAAAAAATGGTACCATCAACGAGAGTCTCTGAGATGACATAGTATCATATGTGGAGTAGCACAGGGCTCAGTTTGCTACCCACAGAATTTAACATGCAGTATTTAACAGTACATGGGATTAGAAAACCAGTTTCAACCCTTAGATCTCCAGATTTAGAGGCAGTACAAACATTTAAAGGGTTAAACACTCTTTGACTGATATACAATACTGGAGCTGTAGGAGAACCTCATAAATTTGAAGTAACGGTTTAACAAATGGCAAATGATTTTCAAAAGTGAAAAATATTAAAAGGTGATGCAACAGCAAATCAACCTTCCACCTCAATAAATTAGTAAAATATAGCAGGAAAAGACATGAGAGTCATGGTTAGAAACACTCTGGCAAGTCATCCACTATATAGGGTACCTGTCAAAAATGTAAACAGGATCATGGGCTGCATCAAACAGAATGTTGCCAACTGATCAAAAGAGATATAGTAATATTATTGTGTTAACACATTGGAAAGTCCTACTTAGAGCACTGTAATGCAGTTGTGGGTAGAGATGCAGAAAAGTTAAACTTCATTGCTGACAGTGCCATGGAGTTCACGAAACTCTGACCACGCAAAGCTGGCAAAGTTCCTCTTGGCATCACAGACTTTAACTTTGCTGACTTTGAAACATTTTAAGGGGTGAAGTGGCACTTTTTTCTGAAAAGCTGCAACTTTGCGAATAAAGTTTGGTCACTTAGAAGAAAAAAGTGCCACTTCACCTGGCAATTTCAGTTTCAATTTTATTGATCATTTAAAATGATAATTTCAAAACATAAATACAATACTTTCAAGACATAGAATACATACATACATTATATACAAAATTGCTTGTTTAATATTCCTGGATGCTAGGCTTTGACAATGTTTTCATCATCCTTTTCCTAATTTTCACTTTTGTCATAAGGTACTTTGCTACCTTGTTATTATAAACATATCTTCTGTGATTAAAAGTACCAGAATAATGTTATCATCAGAGTTGGTTAGTGAGCTAACAGTAGGGTATATCCACTTATATCAAGCTTTATTATACCATTTACATTTCAGGATAGCATGCACCAAGTTTTCCTTCAAATTTCCCCCGCAGTAACACAGTAGATCAGAGGGGTTATCAGATTTCTCATATTTTGCAGATCTAATATTTGATTCAGACAATTCCAATTTGAATCAAGTAAAGACTTTTCACTGATCTGGATCTTCTAATAGGTATAAATAAGATATGTACCCATGGCGACAATCATTGGTACTGTACTATTTACTATAGCATAGTTTGAACTTTTAACTAATTTCAGATCTTTATCTTTGTAATACTTTATCATTTTCTTTTGATAAATGGTCTGTACTGATCACTCAGGCTAATATTTTGTAGATATAGCTGGAGAAAGGTTAGTGCATGTTTAACAAGAAGTTATTTTATATGTTTGTACCAGGTTGATTCCAAACAGCCCATTTTTCCCAATTTAGTTTTCTAAGAACATTGCTTAACCAGTCTTTCCTCCTGTAATTTAGTTACTCTAATCCAATAACAGAGTACCCTGCTATCTGTGTGTGCCTTTAGGCTAGGAATGCCCAATTCTGTTCACACAAACTGACCTGGGATAGATTTTTGGCAGGCCAATGAGATTCTCAGTAATTGTATAACTGTTTTTTCCAGATTGGATCGATGGAATAGCCCCAGAATTTCCTGATCCATATAGTGTCTGCATGTTATATTTTGCTTGTAGTGCTTTTAATAATGATCTTATTGTAGAACCTCCATACAAATAATTAAATTTGGCCAGACCTCGAGCTATAGTCTTTGCCTTTGTCAAGATTTTATCTAGGTGAGATTTCCATGAAAAGTTGTTTGAAAATATAATTCCCAAATAAGAATCATTTTTAACTAACTCCAATGGTTCAGAGTTAATAAACCTTGTATATTTTACTTTTCTTGCACCCATCACCATAACCTTGGATTGTTATAAATTAAATTTTAGGGATAGTGTTGCAAGAATGTTCAGCCAAAATGTTAAGCTTGTTTTGTAATCTGCAAGCTGTAAGGGGAAAAAAAAGAACAATATTATCAGTGTATGCCAATGTAGCACAAGAAGTAGAACCAATCTTAGGAGTATCTGTATTAGGGAGTTGTAATATTCACAGTATTCCATCAATATAAATGAAAAAATGTAGCAGGGCCACAATACAGCCCTGCCTGACCCCTTTGTTGGGTACTAAAGGAATCTGATTATTGGTTCCCTACCCTTACCTTTGCCCAAGTGCTTCACCTGGCAAAAATAGGTTGCAAAGTTGGCCCTTTGAACTTCCCAAAGTTGGCTAGAATCATGAAGTTCTGTCAAAGTGAAGTTTTCCAAACTTCATACATCTCTAGTTGTGGACATCAAATTATAAAAAGTAATAGACCACCTGGTAAAGGTACAGAGAATGGTAACAAAAATAAATGAAGTCCCACACACAAATGTTCACACATAACTGATTGGTGCCTTTGACAAGCCAGGGACCAGCCAAGCTCAAGAACTGGCACACACAGGCTGGGTTGAAATCAAAATAGGTAGATTTAGTAAATATTATAAATATCAAAACAGGCCTCTGAAGAAGCTACAGTAGAGGCAAACTGCATATGAGTCATCTGTCTGTGAGGCTTCTTCAGGGAAGAACAGGATTTAACCCCAGTTTGTGTGCATGGATTATTTTGAACTATGGGAAAGTATTATATGAATGGTGGGACAAGACTATGTGCAGTAAGTAGTGTGCTGTAGACACAAGAAGTTGGGTCTCTACTACTCCTCTCTAGTGAAACAGAGGCTGGAGTACAATAACTGCCCTCAAAGCTTTTCAAAGAATCATGTTGAATACTTTAAATTACTGAATCAGGTGGTAGACAAGAAGACTGTAAGAGTACAGTCCTATAAATGAACTCTGTGAGGAGGATAGTCAACAGGGTGTAAAGCAAACACAACTTCAGAAAATGAGTGGTGGGTTTTTGGAATAGACTCTGACTGAGACTAGAAAAAACAGAAAAACCTGGGCACCAGTAGTACTGCCAACAAAGTATTTATTATATAAAATACATTAGTACTCACTGAAATAGCTCAAAGCAGTAATGAAGCCCACTTTTATACTTTTTAAACCCCTTCACCTTCCCCATTTCCCCTTCCCTCCACCCCCCATTCCTATTGTATACACTTAGGGCTGGATATTCAAAAGGGTTGCGCCATGCTCAATAGGGTTGCTCATGCGGAAGTCCGAAAATGAGCCATTCTGCCATATTCAGCGGGAAGCAGTTGCGCCACCGAAAACATGCTGAGCAACAGTGCAATGCAAATGAAGGCATGCGAACTGAAGGGGTGGATCCATGTACAAAGAGCGCAATGCAATATTTAAAGGCTTGCACAATGCAACAGCGGATCAGCCGGAAGGTGCACTATGGGAAATGAGCCAAAATAAAAGGCTCAAGGAAGAGTGCAAGAACGCTACAGGAAGCCACATGAGGCTGGGAGACAGACAAGGTGACAGTGGCAAACAGTGCAGGCCAGGGAGTGCACAGGAGAGAAGAGGGACAAAGGAGGGTGTGTGGGGCCACAGACTGCAGAGGCCAGTAGGTGTACCCGGTGCAGTGGAGGTAGCAGTCAGGACAGCGGGGGTAACAGAGCAACAACAGCCAGAGGGGGAACACAAGCCAGGGACATGGACAGTGCCAGCTTCCTCATGGAAGCTGTAATGAGGGGGGTGAGAAGGCATGCTGCAGGGGGATGTGGCCATGGAAGGGCCTGTCTGCGGTACGCCCCCAACAGGCAGTACTGTGCCTGCATCAGCTTTGAGCTGTACATGGATGTTGAGATTGTGGGCCGGTACCGCCTGAACAGGGCAATACTGAGGCGGCTCTGTGAGCTGTGCAGTGATGTGATGCAGGCACCCTCACGACGGAGTCATGCTCTGTCAGTGGAGACAAAGGTAACAGCCTGCATGTGCCTGCTCACCACGGGTACATTCCAGAGGCCAACAGGGGACACCACAGGCAAAACACAGTCAGCCACATCACGCATCCTCACCCAATTCCTCAGCGCACTGCTGCCACATGAATCAGAGTACATCCATTTCCCCAGCACCACGGCAGAGCGTACAGCAAACATGCAGGAGTACCACAGGGTAGCATGTATGCCTGGTGTGCTAGGGGCAATAGACTGCACCCATGTGGTTATTCACACGCCACCTGGCCCCGATGGGGCTGCATACCGAAACTGGAAGGGATTCTCCAGTGTCAACTGCCAGGTGGTGTGTGATGCCAGTGGGCGCATCATCAATGTCTGTGCCACACACCCTGGCGGACCACATGATGCCTTCATATGGTACCAATCTGCACTGTGCCATTGATTTGAGAGTGGGACATCCCCACAGGACATCTAGTGGGTGAGTATGCATGTAGGAACAATGTTGGGGCAAGGGTGGGAAAGCCACAGGTGCCATGGTAGTGGCACACAGGGATATGGGCAATATGGACCTGAACATGATACTCATCCCCACTATCTCCACACAGGTGACAGCGGATACCCACTCCGTCCCTGGCTGCTCACACCCTACCGGCGCCCCATGACCCCATCACAGCAACGCTATAATGAGGCACATGCCGCCACACGCAACATCATCGAGCGGGTGTTTGGGATGCTTAAGGCATGCTTCTGATGCCTAGACACCTGGCAGTGCCCTACAGTACAGCCCCTCAAAGGCCTGTGGGATATTCCTGGCCTGTTGTATCCTGCACAACATGGCCAAGGACTGTGGGATAGCCATACAGGTCGAGGAGGGGGACAGCGATGGGGACGCCAGTGACGCTGGTGATGATGGGGATGAGCAGCCCCTTGGACGGCGGGACCCCGACTGATCCGGCAGGCTCAGCTGCACTGGGACACCATCACAGAGGAGCATTTTGCATGACACAGGTAAGTCAAGGGGCCATGTGCAACCAACACTGTCTAGGCGCAACCCACAGGCACACAGGGAAATACACCAGGGGTGCATGACGGCAAGGGGAGTGGAAGGGTCCAGGCACACAAACACACTATCAGGGAGGGGTGAATAGTCATATGGACACACACACACACACACACACACACACACACACACCAGGCACAAAGCGTACATGGGCAGGTACACAGCAGAGCAGGAACAGATATGGCAAACACACAGATCAACGGACCACCACCACCACCACCTGTACTGTCCAGGTACGTGTGTCAGATGCTGGGCACCCTTGCACCTTGGTGTACAGTACAATGCAGGCATCATCATGTACATGCACCTGTGGACAGCAGTCGGTGGGTGCAGGTGGTCCATGTGTGGTGTGTTGGGCAGGGCACCCACCAGTGCACTGCCCACCATGACACACATTGCACACAGGGCAGCATCAGGCAGGGCCCGCACTGGGAGACAGGTCAGTCAGGTGGCACTGTGCCATGGCCACTCGGATGCATGGGCGGCCCACCGCGATCCAGCAGCACTGGCAGGTTGATCATGGGCCACATGGGGTGGCACCATGGACCACCAGGGTCCCATTGTGCGTCGCGACCTTGTCTGCACAGGGTGTGCAGCATGCGAACATACCTGCACCAGGTGTGCTCGGGATCGTCACAACAGAACCCGGCGTTGACAGGCTGGGTGTCGCATGACGCCGGAATGGGAGTGAGCGAGCTGTGGGGTATGCGGTACAGGGGCACCTGACTGTGTGCCCACGCGGCCATGACAGAGACCACTGCCTGGGTCAGCCTGTCAATGGTGGCGGTCGATCCATCCGCATTCGGCCATCTCTGCAAGGATCAATGCATTGTCCCTGCTGTTCCACTCCACAGCCACGCACAGTGCCTCCACAAACTTTGCAACCCGCATCTGCTGCTGTACTGATGCCCACAGCAGGTGGGTGTGCTCGTCAAATGGGTCCTGTGCCACATCGGCATTCTGTCCCCCAGGGTATGGAAGATCCTGATGCTCAACACCCCTTGAGGGTGGGTGCTGTTCACCAGGACCAGGTGTGGGCAGTCAACAGGTGGTGTGCATGTGCCACCGCTGGACCCTGTACCCCCAGACCTGGTGGGTGACTGCTGCTGCTGCCCCTCCAACTGCTGTGCCCCAGGACCACTCATTCCACTGCTGTGGCCACAACAGTGCCAGGGACCTGCACAGCCACCAGTGCTGCCCACCAGTGCTGACAGGCACAGCCTGGGACTATGCTGGCGTGCTGGCACACACGTTGGAACCAGCTAGGTCCAGGGGCACGTGCTGGCCTGCTGTGTTCCATAATGAGACACACGTGTCACTGCCCATTGCAGTCCTTGCATCATCAATGGTGCAGGCTCATGCGACAGCCACAGTCACAGCGCGCTGGCATGCTTGCATGCCAGACTGCTGGCACAGGCTGTGCACCCCCACACCTGACTCCACCGACAACAGAGGTGGCAGCCAGGCGTGCATGCTGGTGCAGTGCATGCCAGCTGGCAGTGGAGGGTGGATGGACCCTCCACCAACTCTGGCAGGCCTTCCACACTGCATGGTCCCACCACCACCGTCCCCTGCAGATGAACAGGATCTGTAACAGAAAGTGAGAACATGTTAGTGCATGTGATCAACCCCTCCCCAACACCACCACCATGTCATACGTGCAGTGATGGGCTTCCACCTGTCTGGAATCCACGTCCTGGTACACCTCTGTCACACTCACGCTGCATTGATGCAGCCAGACGGTCCTCCACCGGGGTCAGCTCCACCACCTCTGGCTGGCCCCTGCCTGTGGCAGCGCGTGCCACCCTGAGGGCTGCCACCTTCTCTTTGACCCATCTCCGGTCTGTCCCCATCTTTTTTTTGCATTCCTGCACGGAGCGCTGGTGGCTTCCGTGCAGGTTTACGCACAGGCTACCCTCCCATGCAGCAGCATGGGCCTGAGGGGTGCCCCGCCATTCACTCAGTAGTGGCCCTCTTTCAGGTAGGCCTGGAAGAGTGCCTCTGTCTCTGACTTGGGAGTAGCCTCTTCGCCCACCATCTTCATCCTCACCTGGTCTTTGCTCGGTCATGTGGGTCTGTATGGGTGGAAGTGGACACCTGTCACTGTGCAGTCTACAGCATTAACCCATGACCATTGCCCAGCACATCACACAGCATGCAACTCACCTCTCACCTGCAGTAACCGAATCTGGCCAGCACTGTCCACTGTCACATATTGATAGTGCAATGCATGCAAATTAGGAGTGGCGCAACTGTAATGAGATGCAAATCGCGCCACTGCGCCTTTGAATGGCTGATCAGCTGATTTGCATGTGTCGGCTGAATATCGCGCCGTTGCACTTTGCGCAATACGGTTGAGCCGGCTGAGCCAATGGCGCACTTCTGTGACTACGTAGTACACCGCATTGTGCATGCCCAGGTAGCTTTACGCATCGCCTGCACTGATGACGTGCTGTGCACGATCAGCAACCAGGACATGGCCACCATTGTGCCAGTGGTGCTTCAGCGCTGGTCACCAAATGGTACTGTGGCACAACTGCGATAGTCCACTGTGGCACTGGCACACAGGTGACCAATCGCGCAGGATGTGTAGACGTCCGATGGCAATGTGTGTGGCCTTGTGCCACTGACCCATGACCTTGTGCTTGACCTTGGCCCCCTGGCGCTGTACGTCTGGCATGTGTAGGGCTCTATCGCTCTGTTCAGTGACAGCGCCGATGTGGACTAACGGGCGCTGTACCTAACAGCGATAGGGACTCTCGGGGTTGTATTGTGAACATTTCCAGTGGGGTTGCTACATCATGGGCGCCATATTGCCACTGTACAACTGTAGAATGGCACGCAGGAGAGCTCCACAGTGGGGGCCTTGAGCTGGCAAACCTGGTGGCTGTGGTGGAGCCCTCACCATGGGACACTGTTTGGAGGAGTGCCCCTGCAGATGGCACACACCCATGTGTGGCAGCAGGTGGCAACTGCCCTAGAGCAGGCCATTGGGTGGAGGAGGACTCCTGAGCAGTGCAGGCACCGCTATAGTGACCTGCAAATGAGGGAGCGTGCTCTGCTGGAGCACCTCAGGGCTCGTGCCAGGAGGGGCATTGTGCCTAGGCCAGGTGGGTGTGCTGTGTATGCACCGGTATTGTCCGCATTTGTGACACTGTGTAATGTGACCTGCACATGGGGGTGGGTTGGGCTATGGTTTGCTGTGAAGGTGTTTGCAGGTGTGTGCTGTTTGGGTCTGGTTGTGTGGGCAGGCACACTCAATGGGGCAAGGGGCTGTCTGCTTTGGGATCTCACTGATGTGTTTCTCTTCATTTGTCTCCCACAGGCATGGAGGAGCGGAGGCGGGCACAGGCTGAGTCATGGGATGGCGGTGCCGGGTGGCTGGCAGAGGTGGTGTGCCACAGCCGCAGCAGCAGCAGCAGCCACAGCCACCGCAGCAGCAGCACCAGCAGCAGCAGCTTGATGAGGGTGAGTGTCTTACATCATGGATGCTATTGCATGCTAGGGGGGCACAGCCACCGTCCATGGACAACACTACCATGCACTCAACATGTGACAGTCATCACTGTCCAGTGGCACTGCATGTGTGTGTGTCACTGGTGGTCCATGCATGCACTGGGCACATGGCTGTGGCACTAGCATCCCACCACATAGCACGTCACTGGGCAGCCTTGGTTGTGCTGTGCTGGACATGGGTGGTGTGTGTGTGCAGTGGTACACATGGCTGTTGCTGCCTGGTTGGGCATGTCTTGTGCACGGTCACTGTGGGTGGGTGCAGTCCATCACAAGGGCGGGGCACTTGGCTGTATGCCATGCATGATGGGTGGGATTCAGGGATGTGGACAGTCACAGCCATTTACTCTGATCCCTTGTCCTAGGTATCCAGATCCTGTGTCAGATCGAGCGATCACTGCGGAGGCTCACACGGGTGGCCTATGGATTCTCGCGCCATCCTTCTTGACATGCAGCGGCATGGGATACGGCACCGGAGGAGGCCCCGGCACAGCACCAGGCCTAAGGAGGGCAGGCTGCTGGCTGGTAGCTGACCATCACCACACCCACCTTCTTTTCCCGGTTGTTCACCCTGCCCTTACCCACCCCTACCTTATACCCATACCCCACCCCTGCTTTGTATATATGTACATAGTTGCTTTGTTGTTCTTGTTATTCTCTTCATTACATTTATATTTTGATATGAATACTGTGGTGGTCTCTGATTTGCAGCTGGCTATAGGTGCTTAGTTGCAGTGGTGTGCATGGCATCTGGGGTGGTATGGTCATGGGTATGTGTGTGAGTGTGTGTGGGGTGGTGTCTCTGGTGTGGGTGTGGCTCCCAGTCAGTATGTGCGTGTGCTGCCACCCACTGCTGGCTGCTCATGGTGGGTTTGGCTTGTATAGTTCTGTGGTTCACGAGGTTGCAGTGTGCCGGGGAGGGCCTGGGGATTCCTGCAGTGCTGGTCACTGCACATGGGTGGTGTCTTGGGGTCACAGTGCTGGGTGTGCTGTGCACATGGGGGGGGCTTCTGGACACTGGGGTGGTCCGTCCCCTTTGTGTGGCACTCTCAGCTTGCCAGTGGGTGTGCTGGAGTAACACGGCCGGGATGTGCTTTCCTTGCTTGTCCTATGGTCCGGTGGCTGTTCCATCCCTCCCCCAGTTATGCTGTGCTTGGGGTGTGGGGTACATTGTTGGTTCTGCAGTGTGTCCCTGTGCCCATCTGTGGCATGGGTGGTGGGTCCCTGCCTACCTCCCTGGTTGTGCAGTTCCATTGCTCTGCTGCTGGGGGTCTCTTTGCTTGCGCTATGGTGCCTCTGGACTGCTCAGCTGGGCTGCCTTTGTTGCGCTATGGTGCATCATCTCTGCTCAGTTTCCCCTTCCTGGTTGCGCTATGGGCGCGGGTTGTGTGATATTCAGATCGTTGGCTGGTTGCCCAATTTGTCTTGTTCCATGTTTGAATGCTCGCATGTATTACTTGCTTATGTCTTAATTGACATCTTTCTCCTGTTGTTGCGCACTTTTTGGGCGCAGTTTGAATATCTGGCCTTAGTGTAATTTTATACATAAATTGAGTGATATATTGCACTTATGGCTTATTAACATTTTAAGGGATTTTTGTATTTAAATGGTACACTAGCAGCTGGCAGACACACTCCCCTCTGTCGAAGCCTCTGGTAAAACTGGTTATCATTGTTCCCTTATTGCTGCTTCTTTGCTGCTTTGAGTTATATCTGTGAGTACTAATGTATTTTAGATAATAAATATTTGTTGGCAGTACTACTGTTGCCCAGGTTTTTCTGTTTTTACTGGTGTTCTTCCTTCTGAGGCATAGAATTGTTATTTGTGGAGCATTTCTAGCCTGCTCTGACTGAGATTAGAAGACTCCAGTAGCATAAGTAAGCAATAAACAATGACAGGTTGTGCATAAAAGGATTATAATAACTGGCCATCAATTTTTTTCAATGGTGATGGCCAGTTATTATTTGCCATTATAACGGGTCTGTTATTATAGCATTCATACACTCTCTCAGTACAGTGCAATCTACTATGGCACTAACCCTGCAGCTTTCTCAGTATGAAACCTTGCTCATATCTCCTTGGCAACTGCCCTGAAGAGAGATATAACTTGGACTTAAACAGCTTTTAAACTTCTTTTAAACAGTTTTCTTTAATGAAGTTTGTACAAGTTAACCACAGTAGTATTAGGTTTTAACTTTTAAAATCACTAGCTGCAATCTACAGCAGTTCTACTTTCTCCCAGTTTCAATTAAATGTTACAGTAAATTGTATTTTTTCTAGTAACTGTTATGTGCATGTAATTTCCTACTCCAGCATCTTCATGTCACAACAGGAAAGCAACATTTATCCAGTGAACAAGGGTTGAAGGAGACAGCACTTTAATAGCAGGAATCAATCATAAAAATGCTGATAAAATACTGGAAAATGTGAGGGGAAAAAATGATGGCCAGAAATTATATAAAATAAGGTATGGCGTGGTGGTGTTACTCAAACTTAATATGCACCCTCAGTGTGTGATGCTATTATAAACCCCTTGAGCTTCGCTCTTGGGGTTTATGTAATATTACCTTGTGTATTAAATTCTTGTAATGCATACCACCCATACATTATTCTCTATTTAGTGCGTGTCCCAGGATAATGGGACAGAAAGCCTTAGGCCAAGTGTCCTTACACCCTGGAAGTGCATTCAAATCATTCAATGAACATCCTGGAGTGACATATTGCTCTTATAAAATTACTTTCTGCTCTTTTGCATTATATGTAAAGTGATACATTTTTATTATGATTCTTTTTACATGACTTATTTGTTTAAGTCCCTAATTTTGTGGCTATTAAAGCTTGTTTACCTTAGTAATGAAATCCAGCACCTGAATGTGTAGTGCTAGGAATTGAATGCATGTTCAGGTAGCATGTCTCAGTGACAAAGTGTCTAGATTTTTTCTTGCCATTCCATAGTAGGTGGTGTTGGTGGTGTCCTAGGCAACTTATCTTTATTTCCTTCCATATGTAGCTGTTTTGTTCACCACTCAAATGAAAATCATCTGATATAAACTACAGGTACCATGTAAATAATGAATACTGAGGCATTAAAGATGAATTGCACTGTATTCACATGAGTAATCTGTGTAATTCAACATGAATTATTGTGTAATTAATAGTATGAATGAAAGGATACTACAATAAGGTATAACCTTCATTTATATACAGTTTATTGCTTAATGATTTTACCATTGGAGACACACATTAAACAAATAGTTTATGATAGAGTATTAAAGGTACATAAATTAATTATAGTATACAGATCTGACAACAAAAAATAATTATAATTCAAATGTCTGCCATGAGGATGATTAAATGAAAGACCATATGATCAACTTTCCTTGACCTTTTTTGCTGTTGTGACTTTCATGTGGGAAACTTTTTCAAGGGCCTAGGAAAATGTGCTAGGTTGTCTTTCTAGATGAATGACTTCAGTAAATACTCAATCAGAGTCATTTCTGTCTAACCACTTGGCAATGATGTGGGAAAGGATTAATAGATCTGCAAACCGGATTGTGCCTAGTTTTATAAGCTGCATACTGTCTGCTCTTTTCAGTTTTCAGTTTTCCTAAAGAAACACTAGAAAATTAAGCCTTAGTCTTGTTTTGAGGCCAACTGTTGAGGCTGCTCAGGTGTCATGCCCATCAAACCCACTAGTCCATGCTACCAGACAACTAAAAAGAAAAACAAATAGACCAAAACATCTAACTTATTAAAATAAGCTGGTGCCAACCTAGGTTTATTTATGTCATATGCAATCAGAGGTATCATGATTAATTATGAGTCAGCAAAAAATGTATTGAATTTCATAAAATATTTATTTTCAGGAAGAGACAGGGAGCAAAAAAGCCTGACTGCTGCCCTGGTTAATAATTGTTGTCCAGTTGTGCATGAAGTGTCATGAGTAATGCAGATCTGGGCCATTTTTGCTCATTATTCATATTTCCACTTGCATTATGTGACACTGAAGTCACTTATAGGTGATGGTTGGGCAGTAGCTGTGACTGTGTGTGATTGATCTGTGTCGACAGCAAGATGCTCAGTTCTCAAACAGGGCATTTATTCAACAATCACAGTAATTTCTCCTTTTCAGTGATATCATAGGAGCTCTCCACAGCTACTGCAATTCATGGGTTTTTTTCTTCAACAATACTCCAGTCCACCCCTCCGAAGTAGAAGGGTCAATTAGTGCTCTTGCTTGAGGGAAGGCGCACAAAGAGGATGGCCTTCCTCCGGTCTTTACCATCACCTGAAGTTAAACTTTCCCCATTCTATATAGGGTGTTTGCAGAATCCTATGCCTCATCTGTCCTCCCTCCCACCCTTACTGAGGCTACCACAAGGATCCTTCCTAAGGAGGACAAAGACCTCCTCATTGCTGCCATTGATCACCCAATATCGTTAATAAACATGGACACCAAAATTATGGTGAAGGCTTTAGCGCACAGGCTGGACGTGATCCTCCCATCCTTGACATATCCTTCACAAGTGGGTTTTGTCTGGGGATGTCTGGCCTATGACCATCTTAGATCATTGGTAAATGTTTTGTACACACCTTATGCCTCCTCTTCTCTGCAGTGGTCACCATAGATTTCAAAAGGCATTCTACTCAGTGGAGTGTGGCTTTCTTTTTTAGGTGCTTCAATGCATGAGGTTTGCACTGGCCTTTCTAGGATGGATTCAGACCCTGTACTCCTTTCAAACAAAATGAGTGATGACTAAACTCCTCTTCCTCTGAGGTGATCCAGGCTTGCTGTATGCCCAACTTTCCCCAAGTTTTGTGACTTGTCTGTGCCATCACAATCTTCTCTTCCCTCTTACCACCAGTAGAAGGGAACAACACAGGGGTGCCCTATATCCCCTATTATTTGACCTGATAAGTGATCCTATGGCCATCATGATTAGGGAACACCCCAGTCTTCAAGGAACAGCAGTGGGTACAGCAACATTTTCCACTATACCTCATATGGATGATCTTCGTCATCTTGGCAGATGCTCTTGTGGGTTTTCAATTCCTGTTGATGCTTCTGCAGGAATTTGTGATCCTTTCTGGTCTGAAAGGAATCCAACCAAGACTGAGATACTCCTCTACATCATAGCTGTCCACAGTTCCATTTCTTCTTCTTAGGGCTCAGCTGGTCCCCATACTCACTGAAGTGTTTGAGGATACATGTTGGCCAGACCTCTATCTCAGTTCTGCTCTGCTAACCTGCCCCTCTCTTCTGAAATGGTTGCAAGAGATTGTGGAAATTCTACCAACTGATACAGGAGGTGGTAGGTCCAGGCTGGAAACATGGAAATGTTTTTGAGAATTTAAATGGCCACCAGGCTGGGAAGATCCTCAGAGTGCTCACTAGTGTAAGCATTCTTTATTTGTTTTAAGTTATTTTAATGTCTTTTGTGTTTCAAAGATTAATGCAAGTGGTGCATTATATAGCTTAGTTAACATTCATGAGTTATTGTAGGGTAGCATTTTGGTTTTTTAGTTAGGTTTATAGTTCAGGTGATTGTCCTGCATATACCTGCTACTGGATTAATTAGCACACAACTGCCAATCAAACTATTCATTTCTGTTTGTGAATCTTAACAGTTGTGGGATACTGTGAATCCTTCTTTTGTGAGCCCCCCCCCCCATATGGCAGGAGTTCCATGTAAGCTTACTTCTTGGATAAACCATGTTGGTCCCTTATCAAAGGGACTTAACCAGTGTCCTGAACTGGAATACTGGAGCCAGTTATCTGTGTCAGCCAGTGTTGTCACTGAAGTGGTCTTCATTAGAATGCATTGCGTTCCTTGCTGCTGGTGTGCAGCTGTGGTAAGCAGTAAAGACTGGCAGTGGGATTTGGGAATTTTAATAGTGTTGGGGGGCTTGGAGTTGGTGTATTTTGTTATTGCTGTGATGTATCTGGGACAGCAGTCCCCTAGGTTCACCTACTCCTCATCCCTCCTCCATTACATGTGCTCCTTTCTAAACTCCCCTACCTGGTGCTCCATACCAGTGATGCAGGGAGGTTGGGAATCATGGGGAAGTGTGGTAACTGGAGGTTGGGTTCGTGATGAGCTGACAAGGAGAGTGCTCTTAGAAACAATAAGGACCAGGAAGCACTCTGGGGTTAAATGGGATGTAGAGAGAGGCCAGTTGTGCTTATTCACATTACTGGGTTCCCACCAGACCAAGTAGGCAGGTAGCCTCTATTCATCCTCTTCCAGCAGTGCTACACAATTCTAGCTCTATGAGGAATAAGACTGCTATTTTAGAGGACTTTTAATCTCATTCTTCAGTCAATCTGTCTTGCATCACAAAGATCTGGCTAGGTGATAATGCAGGCCCTAGACTGGAGGCAGCCATCCCAGCTGGGTTCTCAGTGGTTCACTGCCCAAGTAAGGATCGTGGGGGGGGGGTGGTTAGATCTGAGTTGAACATGTTAGTATACCCAGTAGGGGACATCTGATTGTTTGCAATGCATTGCAGTGCATGGGCATCCGGGTCAGGTTGTAGGATCCTCCTCATGTACATGCCTCTAGGGCATAAGGGGAGTTCCTTTAGGAAATCACAGACTTTGTCACTGACAGGATGTTAGAGTCACCCCATTGGCTGCATTTTGGTCAAGATTTCCTCCAGGTGATGGCGTCCTGGGCCTCACACAAGTAGTTACTTCTGCAACTCATCAACATGGCCACACCTTGGACTCGGTGTTTTCCCTAAGGCTCAAGGATGAGGGTCTCAAAATTGATGCAGTCAGTTGGCTGGATCAGTGCATTATCTGGTTCTCATTCAGGGCCCCTCATTGTAGTCCACCCCCAGAGGAGATGATACTTTACCACCCTTTAAGAGGGCTATGGCCAGAGGAACTTCGGGCAGTACTGGACATCTCAGGTGTGATGGCAGCATATGCTGTGGGTTGGAGGAGGCTATGGTGGCTTATAATAGGGCCATTGTTGCAGCCTTTGATCAGCTGGCACATATCTGTGTACATCTCCTTGTTTTACACTCTGGTTCACCATGGTGCAACAGTGAGCTAAGGGAGATGAAGCACAATTGCTTACTTTTCTGTTTACTTCAGCAGAAAGTAAGCCCATATAAATTGTCAAGGTTTTTAGCAATACTTCATTTGTAAAGGAAACATTGGGTATGAATATCCCAATAATATAACTAAAGGCTAACTTGTAATATTAATATCATGAAGATTATTCCTGAAAGTTGAGAGCTGAAGTCAAAACGTTTCCAGGAACTATTCGAATATCTTTTGTTTTAATGCAAATGTCCGTGTCACTTAAATGAAATGTAATTTGTAATTTGAAGACTTGTACTATTTTGTATAAAATATACAGTCTAGATTTTAACATGGATGTATTTTTACATTTGTAATTGCTTATGGCCGAACAATAAAAAAACTTGGACAATTGATTTCTGGCTCACCATGGTGCAATGGTGAGCTAAGGAAGATGAAGAGGGGCAGGAGGTTGGAACATTGTTGGAGGAGATCCAGGGTCCAAGAGGACAATCTGGCTTTTGTTATTCATTAAAGTTAATATCTCCCAGAAGAAGGCAGATTTTCAATCAAGGGAGATTGCTGCTGTGAGGAATCAACCAGATCAGATTTTTCAAACTGTATAAAGGTTACTTTGCCGTATCTGTCTAGGGTCCATGTAAGTTTTTTCACCCACAAATGCAAGGAGGTTGCCTAATTCTTCTTGAACAGGATGTCCTCTGTTGGGGCTGAGATCATCCCAAGTGGGCTATAGCAACCCAGCAGTATTGAGCCATTGCTCCACAGACTGGTTCCATGCCAACTCAGTGCAAAAAAATCCAGCACGGTAATTTACAGTGCATAAAACTCAGCGTGAGTATTCTGCTCATTCATACTTTTATGCGTGGTTACTTATTCACGCATAATGTCACTGAGCCTTTTCAATTACTGTGTAATTTCTCATTGTATTGTTTAAAACTGAATCAGTGAATTAACGAATCAATGTCCTCCTTATTCGGCTATAAATAATGATTCAATGGAGAGCTCAGCACCTGTGTACCATGCCTCTGCATTTTGTTCTCAGCACCAGGGGGCTGAACATTTGAGAAAGGATTGCTGAGAATCCAAAATATGTCAGGCTGGAAGGAGGTTGTCTTGGGTGAAATAAATGGATTGAAGTAAGGACTTTGCCTTTGAAATATTTTTGCATCCCTCTTATGGAGTTTTTGTGTGTCAGAGTGAGGTTTCCCAGCTACATTGAAAATTGTACTTGAGAGGCCTCTTCTGAAAAAAATCTCTGGAACCAGATAACCTGGTGAATTACTGACCTGTCTCTAACCTACCCTTTTTGGGTAACGTTATTGAGAAAATGGTTGAATTGCAGCTCAAGGCACACATCATAGCCTCTTAAATCTATGAGCCTCTCCACCCTGGATATAGGTTGAAGTATAGTACTGTGACTGCACTTTTTAGGGGAAGAGTGACCTTCTCAGGGCAAGGGTAGAGAAGAACTGTCAATTTTAATTCTGTTTGATCTCTCCACAGCCTTTGAAACTGTAGACCATGGGTTGTTGATGAATCGGAAATACATAGGTCTCATAGGCAAAGTCATCTGCTAGTTTGAGTCCTACCTCAGGACCAGGGCACAAAAGGGTGCTGTTGGGGAATATCTCCTCTTGCCCAGTGCCACTGGCTTGAGGTATTCCTCAATGGTTGGTCCTCTTGCTCATGATGTTTGCAGTATACTTGCTGCCTCTGAGAGGGATCATTAGACAGTATGGGCTGAGGTTCCACTGCTATGCAGATGATTCCCAGCTGTGCTTCTCACCCAGGACATCAGGTGCAGTGGATGTGCTTAATAAGTGCTTGACCCAGATCCAGGACTGGATGTCATCAGGCTGATTAAGACTCAACCCTGACAAACTGAAGTACAGGCAGTAGATGCAGGTCATGGGGAAGAGTGGCATCTGCAGAGAAGGAAACAGGGCTTTGATTGGCTTGTTGAGGCTTTTTAAGGCACCAAAGGTGAAAAATCTGAGGGTCATTCTGGTGAAGAGCTGAAACTTGAGGACCAGGAGTCACTCCAGTCCAGAGTGGCTTTGCCATCTTTAGAACATCAGCCAGATTAGATCCCTTATCCCTCTGGCAACCTGTTGATGCTAGTACATGGGATTGTGAGGTCTTAGCTTGACTACTGCAATGCTCTATATCTTGGGATCAGTGGAGGTATGTTACAACACCTGCATGTGGTGCAGAACGCAGTTGCCAGATTACTGATTGGCCTTTAGAGGACATGTCATGTATCTGTGGTGCTGCGTGAACTGCATTGACCCATGGGTAAGTGGCATATCTCCTTCAAAGTTGGGTTACTAACTTAAAAGGCCCCGTATGGGTTGAATCCTGGCTACTTGTTAGATATTCTGCATCCTTATGTGTCCTCACTCTCTCTCTGCTCCTCTGAGTTTAGCCTCTTTACTGTACCAAGGGCCAGGCTAAAAACATCAGGAGACTGGGCCTTTGAGGTGGCTGGATGGTCTTCTGAAATTCTCTCCAGAGGGCCCTCTGAGAGGGGCCCCCTCAGTGGAGGAGTTTAAGAGGGGTCTTAAGATGTATCTTTTCCATCAAGCATTTGGAGATTGAGGTATTCCCATTATTCATCATTATCCCAGCTCTGTTTTAGTTATTTAATTTCTGAATTTATGTGAATGTATGTATTTATTTATATATTTAGTTACATATCAAAATGTCTACATCTGCATTTATTGTAATGTGCCCTGGGCCTCTAGGGAAGGGTAGCACTATAAATAAAAATTATTTACTTATTAGATGGAAGCGGCTCTCTTTGTTGCTGGCTGGGATACTTGCATCTGTTAAGTTGATATTAGCCCCTAAACTTATGCATTGTCTGGCTTACCTGCCACTGGCAATCCCCAACCTGTGGTTTAACAAGATTGATGCCCTTGTGGGGAATTTCTTGTTGGAAGAGAAGACCCCTAAGTATAGTTGTACCAAACTACAAGCTCATTGGCATTGTGGGGGCTGGAATCGTCCCTGATTCTATGGATATTATTTTTCTTGTCTAGGAGTTCAGATGTGTCTTTGGTCTTTGATTTCCACACCCTCCAACCTTCTTTGGCTGAAAATGGTGTTAGACATCTCAGATTCTGTTACTTCTGTGGTATTTCAATATTCCTCTCTGCCAATGCCTCTCAAACAGTGCCCCATGACTGGAGCTTCTGTGACCATGTAGAAAGCATCATCTAAGTTAATGCAGGCCCCTGTGGGTGAGTGGCTTGATAAGGAGGTTCATCTGGTTAAAGATATTTTTTTCCCCTGGGATGTTACATCTCGATTACTTCTGGGTTTTCCAGGATAGGTTTAGGATTCCCCAGCAGGACTTTTGGTGTTCTTTGCAGTTGCATAGTTTGATATCCATTTCTACGTAAACCCTCTGGTGCCCTCCCTGTATCCTACCATGCCATTACCTCACTGGACTACTGTACAACACAGAAGGGCAGGCACAATATATGTATGTAATTGGGACTCAATTGTGGATCAGATGGAGAAAGCCTGTCAACTGTGGAGGGCAGCCTTGGACATCTCCTTGCAAGAAGCTGAGGGACCCACTTTGGAGAGTGTCCAGGGCTGATTGTTCAGATATAACAGTGATTTAGTCAAGAAGTAAGTCCTACATTATTGTATAGTACCTCTGTTCAATTGAAGGTGATGGACCTGCTCCCTATGACTGGTGTTGACAATGTAACCAGCCACAAGGTGACCTAGTGCACATTTTGTGGTTCTGCCCAGCACTGACAACCTTTTTGGAGAACATGCATAGGAAATTTCAGCTGTCCTTGCTCAGTCATTCCTTTGTTTCCTACAGAAATGTAGACAATGATGGCAGAAAATGACTGATCCATCCATTCTGCTCATAGTTCTCTATCACACCCTGGGACCTATTGTCCTTACAGGGTACTAGCCCTCACTATCCAACCCCCTGTTCTCCACCCTATGGTTACCACTCTGAGTAATCACTACACCCTTCACTCTGTATCAACAGTGCTTGAAAAAATTCATAGTTTTGGTGCCCACCATCGTGGCTGGTCGAATGATTTCGCGGCTCCACCACCCTTTCTGTAAAATAAAACTTTCTCACATCTGTATTGAACCTCTCTCCTACCAGTTTCCACTCATGCCCCTCTGTTCTGAACTTTTACTCAGCTAAATGGTTACTCACAGTTCACCTTTTTATTCCTCTTGGCTCCCTTATAGTTCCTGAAACTCAGCCTTTAGCCCTGACTTTGTCCTCACCTCTTTGTAGAACCATAGTGATTCCTTCTTTTCCCTTGGCCACTATCCTAATGCACTGGTTTGTTACATCCACTATGGCTCCTTTCAGTTTCTCCCATTGTTCTTCCACCCCTTCTACTACCTCTCCCTTCTGCAGGACTGCTTGTATACATCTACCCATTTCAGTGAAATCTGCCCTCCCAAAATCTAATATTCTTGCCCTTGTGTTGATTGATTGAGTCCATGTCTCCATGCTGAACCACACCATGGGTGTGCTTCTGACTGAAACAGCCATCTGGGTGGCCCAATCCACATCCAGCATACTGAAATCCCCCAATAACAGGATTTCGCCCTTTAGCTACCATGTCATGTATGTTCTCCACTAGTTCCCTGTTTACTTCTCTCTCTGCCTGGAGGTCCTGTAGATCACCCCGCATATTACTGTTCCATTCTCTGGCTCCAGGGTGACCCACATTACCTCAGCCTCCCCTGTCTTCCCGAACTTCTGTAGCCTTTATACCATCTCTGATGCACAGGCCACCCCCACCTTTTACGCCCCCTGTCCCTCCTGAACAATGTATAGCCTGGTACATTGACTTCCCAGCCATGATTAGCAGAGTACCATGTCTCTGTTATTGCTGCAATGTCAAGGTCTGCATCTGCCATCAAGGCCTCCAAGTCAGGAACCTTATTTAATAGGCAACGGGCATTTTGATAGCATGGCTGTCCATGTATTACAGTCTGCCCTCCCTCTGCTCTTGTTCTCCTCTCCAGCATCTTCCAGCACACCAGTTTCCTTTCCTATGTGCTCTTGCCCCCTGTATAACTCATTATACATTCTTCACCTCCTGCCACTCCCTGCCGCTTTCGCTGTTCCATAGTCAACTTTATGATCCTGCATGTTTCCATGGGGGTTCCTAAGCCTCCTACCCCCTGGCTCTCCCCCTTGGCCAGTTTAAATGCTCACAGCTGAAGCTTGAACTTCTCACAAAGGACCAATGTCCCCTTCTCAGACGGATGCAGGCCATCCTCATATACACCTGCATCTGCCCAGGTCAGGCCCCAATCCCCTGGGTAGCCAAACCTTCCTTCCACACCAATCCTTCCAACTAGGCAGGAGAGCAGGTGTGGGAGTGCCTTGGGCTTTTCAAGCCTAACTCTCACCCCTTTCCATCTGTAAATAAGGTCAGATGTGAGACTTTATGAGAATGGGTTCGAGGTTAGATGAGGCCCACCCCACACCTAATCTCCTGCCTGGGTTGGGATGGTGGGTGTTAGAAACCCTAACCTTTCATTTTCCAGCTTTAGTCACTTTGACCCTAACTGGAGCATTAACAAAATTTTTTGCAACTTGTTTCCTTAATTTTTGAGATAGTATAATAGTATCCTTATTTTACTGTGAGACTTGAGGTTCCTTCAGACCCTGCACTCCCATCCCTCCATAGATGCATATATATATGTAGCTGTGGAAGCACAGGGTCATCCGGGCCCTGCACTTTCATTTGTAGTACAACAGTGACCAAATTGCAGCATAGCCTTCTTATTACCCCACCTCATGTACCCATTACAGAACATTTTTGAATCCTCACCAAATCATAATTCCACACAACTGCAATGCCATTCCACTGGTGTGAAAACTCATTTTGGATAGAATTTGAAAAATGACAGCTTTGAAATACATGAGGTGGGGTAATAGAAGGCTATGTTGGGGTCAAAATATTTAAAATTTCAGCAGCATCTGTTCAGGGCTCTGCCTCCCAAACCAACCTCCCCAGCAGCCGTTGACTCAATCTGGGCTAAGAGAAGCCTTCTGAAGCAGGCTTCTTCACTTGAGCAGCACTGATCAGGCTCTGCCTCCCAACCAACCTCCCCAGCAGCTGTGGGACTCAAGCTGTCCAAGAGCAGCCTTCTGAGCAGGTATGCTGACTGGCTCTGTAAATTCAAATCTTGGTGCCAATATCACTAGCACTACCCTCCGCTACCCAGTAGCCGGCTGCAGGACTGTTTTCCCCGTGAGGACTCGGGATTTAATCCCTCAAGTGCATGTACAATTATAATCAAGTTCAGCCTGCTTAATTTTTCCTTCAGTCTTGAGCAGCCTTGCTTGTAACTTATTTAAATGTAATTTCTAACTCAGGAATTAATTTCCACAAGTGCATGTCTAAATTGATACTTAGCTAAGCTTGTTTAATTTTACTTTAGCTGAATCTGGTTTCAATTGTTGCTCTGCACTGCTTTGCCTGTACATTTTAATGAGGCCAGAAGTTTTGTAAGGTGCCCATTTGCTCCCTTGTTTGCTTTAGAGGTACTGGTACTCAGTTGAGGGAACCTGTCCTCCCATCAACCTCTCCCTAAGCTCATAGGTTCATGCCCTTTGTCCATAGTTAAGCCCGCCCTCTGAATCTTGGAATTTTCTGTCCCCTCCCAGACACTAATGCCCATACTGAAATCTTTTTTCTTTTATTCCTTCCTCCTTCAGGCTCCTTCTCATTTCAGCAGCCCCTGATCAGGGCTCTGCCTCCCAAACCAACCTCCCCAGCAGCCACTAGTACTCAAGCTGGCCAGATCAGCCTTCTGAAGCAGGTACACTGACTAGCTCTGTGGAAATTCAGATCTTTGTCCAATATCACTAGTGCTACCTCCTCTATCCAGTAGCCAGCTGCAGCATTATTTTCCCAGGAGGACTCTGATTTAATCACTGCCACCAGTATGCAGTAGCTCCCCCACCCCCACCATTCCCACACTTAGCCAGCTTGACTTATATAGCCGCACACCTGGTCATGTGACTAAGTCCTTGATTCTCCATAGGCAGCCTAAAGGATATCACCAATAGAGGGCGTCAGGCTGAAGCAATAGATTAGGAACCTTAAAGCTCACACTTGTGGTAGAACACCCCAATTCCTGACAAATATCTGTACTCAAAGGGTACAGTACATCACTCTGGGCTGTTAGTTTCTAGACTATTATAATTCCCCACTTTATTACTTGCACTCATCGGGTGTAGAATGCCACCTGGGAAGAAATGAACTAGACTCCCGACATAAATATGCATTCTTCTCCTGTGTGACACCAATAACATCACGGTGTCTAAAGTGCTCAAAAATATCTGACTATCTAATTACACCCATGGTTTTAGTTATTTTGGGATAAAGGATATATTTTAGAGGTAGAGAGGAATAGTAACAACAAAATTAGGTTAAAGATCCTAAAGGTAACAGTGCTCCAGGTCTCCTATAGAGCACAATGGTAATAGCACACTCATTGACTGGGTCCTGGCCAGCTGCTCTTCCAGGATAGCAATGGTCACGGTTCACCCAGACTCTCTCAGTGATCATTCACCTATCACCTGTCACTGGACAAATAAAATCACAAAGGCAGCACCCACTGTGACTGAAAGTAGGGTACTTGAGAGGCATGTTGTCCTCCTTAAAGGCAGCATTTGCTCATATCACCTGGTCACCTCTGGACATGATACAGGGCATAGATCAGGCCCTTCAGTACTTTATAAACAAGTTCAACTCTATTTGTGACATATATGCCCCAGTAAGAAGGAGGAAAATTCGGGGACAACATGTGGTGCAGGGCCAAGGATACTGGCAAGAGGGATGATTATCAGAAATATAGAGAAGCCAGAAATAAGTGCACAAACCTCATAAGACTAGCTAAAGTGAATTGCTTTAAGAAACATCTTGAGAACTCCTGGGGTGATGCAGGAGATTTTGGGGGAATGTCAACGAACTATTAGGAAAGGAACAAAAAAAACATCCAACTATGCTCAATACAAATGGTACTACAACACATGATTTGCTCACTATCGCTGACTTCTTCAACAAAGCTTTTACTGATCTAAGCTGGGTATTCCCCCTGGACTATCTTAATGCCTCTGAACCTCCTCAAGCCACCACTAGAGAGGACAACATGCATCCCTTTTTCTACTTTAAATGTGTCTCCATCAAGGAGGCTAGGAAATATGTAAAAAAGGTACTCAGTAAAACCAGGCAAGGTAGTGATAAACTAGATATGAGACTGATTACACTCACACTGGAAGAAGTGCTTTCCCCATCACTAAAATATTTAATAAATACCTCAAACTTGCAAATTTCCCTGCAGTTTGGAAGCTTTCTCTAGTGACTCCTGTTCACAAAAGTGGTGACCGAACATGCACCTCAAGCTGCAGTCCTATCTTGATCCTCTCCCCCCTCTCAAAGGCATTGGAAAGAAAAGTGGCTGACCAACTTACTGAGTATCTGACAAAATAAAATTTACAATGCCCACAGCAGCATGGCTTTAAGAAGGGCCATAGCACGTCAACTGCACTTATCGAATTCTCCGACTTTGTGCACAGGACCTTGGATGGAGGAATGCTAATGGGGCCAATTTTTATTGACCTCACTAAAACATTTGACACAGTCAGTCACTCCCTGCTTATACAGCAGCTGCAGGCTCTAGAATTATCAACTCCCTTTGCATGATGGTTCCAAGATTACCTCTCCTGTAGATCACAGAGCGTTAAAATAGGGGTTGCTGTTTCTAATGCAAGAGAGGTCTCTCTGGGTGTACCCCAAGGGTCTATACTAGGCCCGCTGCATTTTAGTCTATTTCTAAATAGTCTGCAAGAAGATTGCCCCAGCAAAATCATTCCATATGCTGATGATGCTGTCTTACTAGATTGCCACCACCAGCTTGACTGACTCCAACATAATCTTCAGGACACCTTTCACAAGCTCAAAGACTGATTTCATCAGCAAAAGCTACTGCTTAATTATATAAAAAAAAAATGATGCTTATCTATAGTTGACAACGCAAGGCGAAGAATCGTCTACTAACCATTAGTAACAATAAGGCTGTCCCTCTGGAACAAGTGGACTGCTTTAAATACCTCAGAGTCACTATAGATGATACTGTATCCTTCACTAAGCATATTGAACTGGTAGTCAAGGCAGTTAACATCAGGCTGGGAATTCTATATAGGCACCAGCACTATTTTACTCCCACTGCGATTCACCTCTCTGTTTCCAGTTCTATCCTATCAATTATCAATTATGGACTGGTAGTTTATGGTGTGGCCTTGGGTACAGAACTAAACAGAGTGGGTATGGCACTCTATAACTCTTGTAGACTAGTCCTTGGAGCAGATAAATATACCCACACCTGTGCCCTGTATGAACATATGAATTGGCTCACCCTCAGAGACAGGGTCAAGTTACAAACCTGCCTACTAGGGAAAAAAGCTCAACTTGGACTGGCTCCCCCTTGTATACAACAAATCATACAGCAGGCTCAATCGCAGTGTAACACAAGAGGTACAGCTAGAGGCACTCTAAGCATCCTCTTTAGGGGGATCTGACTTGGCCAGTGCTCCATTGCTTGTAGGGCTCCACTCTGGCTTAATGAGCTGCTGGTTGAAGTTTACAACTTGGAGAATTTTTCTACCTTTAAACGTACTCTGAAGCAATCCCTTATCAATGCAAGAATCTGGGAATGCTAACCTGCATAAGGCACTTATTTCTCATAGCAATGGTCTCTGTTTAGTTAAGGGGAACCCGGTCCTGCAAACACCACCCAATCTGTAGATAATCCACTTCACAAATACAACACTCCATCTTAAGTTCCTATGATCCTCCCTCTGCTTGCACTTACTCCATCAGTCCATGACCCTTCCCCAGTGACCCTCTTCCTGTCCTTTCTACTTCATTCTTCTGTTCTTGCTCTTCACCTCCAACCCCACTATTCATGCCCCTACCCAGTGTATATATATCCTCTCCTTCCTTCCTTCCTTCCTTCCTCCTTCCTTCCTTCCTTTCATCCTTCCCCTCCCTCCCCTCCCTCCCTCCTTCCTTCCTTCCTTCCTTCCTTTCATGATTCTCCAGCTGCCCCATCAGCTCCTGTTTTTCTCCAGCCCCCATACCCCACACAACCATTGCTGACCTCCTACTTGGCAGTAGTTAAACAACCTAGCTAGTAACAATGCCTGGCCCATGGCAGCTACTTAAACTTCTCCTATTGTTTTTTTATTGTGTTTTCTGCTCGTACTCAGTTTTGATTGTATAATGACTCGGCATGATGTTACTCCTTTGTAGTTATCTTGTATTTTGTATTTATGGATTTGTATCTGTCTTATTTGGTGTACCTGTCTTATTTTGTCTCATGATGAGAAACCTTTGTAAATGAGCTCCTGGCTTAATGGTGTTTTCTGGTGCTTCAAATAAAATAAATATAATAAATAAATACATTTCAAAAGTTATGAGTGAACATAGCAAAATTGCAATGAATGGTCATAATTTTGGCATTTTCATATTTTGACTCCAAATTTTCAACACAATCTTCTTAAGACCCCACCTCATAAACCCTTAGGTAAAAGTTTAAAATCTGTGTCAAAATGCCATTCCATGCCACAGGTGCGAAAACACATTTTGGACAGGATTTGAAACATGACAGCTGTACTATTCATGCAGTGGTGTGAAACAGTGGCTATGTTGAAAATTTGGGCTCAGAATATTGAAAAGTAGAAAAGGTATGCGTGCATAATGAATTCAGTGTATTTGAGAATTTTCACCCATTTTCAACATGGCCTTTTTGGGACCCCACCTCCTGAACACTGGCACTGCCATTTTGTTAATCGGTCCTGAAAGGTGATTTCACACAGTGACCACAAAATTGCCTTCCAGGCCCAATTAAGGAGATGACAGTTACAGTGTTCATGAGGTGTGGTCCCAAAAAGGCCATTTGGAAATTTGTGAAAAAATTTCAAAAATAGTAAAGTTATGAACATAAGTTCCAAATGCCATTGAAACACATTATATGCACTTATCTTTTATTCCTCAGTTCATGAGTTGGCTTTGAAGAATTCAGATGTGTCCCAGTCCACAGAAGATGACAGTCTAGAAAAGGAAGCACTCACTGGCACCTGTGTATACAAACTCAGCCAAATCCAAAATGTATTTTAAAACTCCAATTTATTCCACAGTACCACTGTTGGTACACAGAGTTAATCAAATGTGGTTTGAATAACCACCACAGTAAACCCTGTGCTTCAACTATTGTCTTCCTGAGGGGCCCCAGTGAGTGCTTACTTTTCTAGACTGTTTCTGAATTGTATTTGGGATTAGCAGCCCTGTTGGAAAGCACTAGACTCCATTCAGCTGTGCACACCTATGTTCTTCATTGGAGATGACAGGCCTCAACCTCCTGTGGTAAGTATAGGGTAAGGGTGTGTGGGGTGGTCAGTGCCCAGTGGGAGGGTCAGAATGGGGAGGGTGTAGCAGGGATGATGAGGGACTGTTTCCTTTTTCAGGTTAAAAAAAATGTCAGGGGACTGTTTTCTTTTCTCCAGGTGCATGCATAAATAAAATAAAATTTCAGGACACTGAGGTGGGCTCCCCAGTGTCCCACTCTGCTGGGGGTTAAATGCTGATATAGGGGATTGGGCACCCCAATGTCAGCAAATTAATAAAGAAAAAGGCTGCGGGGTCGGGGGTCATCCGACATCAGGGGTGGACATCCCGGTGTTGGAATATATAAATAAAATATAAAAGGGACTAGGGAATGGCAATCAGAGGGTGGGCAGGGAACTAGACACCAGGGAATGGAGACAGTGATTGGGCAGTGAGGGGTTCCACCAGACACCAGGGAAAACGGGGGCTCTTAATTCATACTGCAGCCGGCAGCACGGGTTCTGCTGCAGCTTCAGAACTATAGTAAATTAAATCCACTGTTCTCATTCCTATAGGCTGTGGTTTTATGTCTCTTTAATGTTTTTGATTGGGGAAGTAGTTTTATCTGGGCACTACAACTAGTTGACCTCTGCCTTGGATTCAGCTGTACTAGTTGTGGAGTTTCAGTCTTGGGAACACAGAAAAAAGAGAATGAGAGAGAGAAGAAAGTGCAGCTCAGAGCTCTCAGAGCATGGGCGTGAAGTGGAGAGAAGGTGGGAGGTGACAACTGTGAGCTAGAAGCAGGCAGCACTGAGAGCAGATAAGCATGCAAGAGAGAGACCCTCAGAGACAGAAACATTAACAAACAGCAGCCTATAGAAACTGAAGAGCTAATCGGCACAGCTGCAGTGGGACTACAGTCGAGACACACAGATCAATACTACACACAGAGCCTGGGATCGAAAAAGGAGGCAATCCACCCCCCCCAGCCCTGCTGGATCCAGCTGTCCTCCATGTAAGGTAAGTGGATGGAAGGGGGACTGTTGGTATAAAGTCAGGGTTCTATATAATATGGGTGCTATGAAATGTACTGTAAATGGGCCAGGGTTCTATATAATATGGGTGCTATGAAATGTACTGTAAATGGGCTTCTGTGCAAGGATAAGATTAAAATGCAGTAGTGTGTGTGTGTGGTGGTGGTGGTGGGGCCAATAACTGCAGTTATGGGTAGCTAGTGGTGGTTTGAGGCAGAGGGAGTTTGTCACAACCCCCCCACACAGTTATTATTTCCTGGCTTTGATGGAAGTTCTGTGGCAGTCCCTAGGGCTAATCAAGGAGGGATGGTTGCTGAGTGTCAATCCCAGGAATGGCAAGCATCATTATAGATGAGCAAATGGGGACAGGCAGCACAGCAGTTACAAAAGGGACTAGGGAATGATGATTGGAGGGAGGGGCCACTAGACACCAAGGAATGGGGATAATGACGGGGAGTAAGGGGTTCCACTAGACACCAGGGAAAACATGGGCTCTTAATTCACACTGCAGCCAGCAGCGTGGGTTCAGCTGTGGCTGCAAAACTACAGTAAATTAAATCTGCTGTTCTCATTTTTTTTATCTGAATCAGAACACGCATGTCATACTATTGTTATCAGGAAATCATTTGCTAGTCATCATTTTTCAGAAAAGGACAGGAGGTCTCGGACACTACATCTATTCTTTATTATTTTTGGTTGTGTATTTGCAAAGTTTGTGAGAGATTATTATTTTTTGTTTAAGGATTTTTTAGGTAATTCTGAAGGGGGTCCCATATCTCTTTACATAAGTGGGCATTAGTTTCTTGTGCATAAAAGATTGTTTCTAAATTGCCGCAGTCAATCAGCAAGTTAATCCAATTGTTTATGTGTTGGGGATTATTATTTTTCCAGTGTTGCAGGATCAATTGCTCTGCATTAATGAGCATAATATCTAATAGTATCCCTTTGTTTTCCTCCCACTCTCTTTTATAGGATCCAAAAAAATACTACTGAATATTATTATTCCTGGGTCATATTGGAAATCAATCCCCAACATTTTTGTTGCTACTGCAAGGATCTCCTTCCAACGTTTTGTTACTTCTGAGCAATTTACAAGCATGTGTAAAAGTGATCCTGTCTGATTTTGACATCTTAGACAAGAACTGGTTATATTTACATTAAGGTTATGTAGTTTCTTTGGGGTATAGTATACCCTAAGGAGCATATTATACTGTATTTGTTTCAGTTCACTATTTTTGGACACTTCTAAAGTTTTAGGTATAATTTGTCACCATTTTTCTAATGTTTGATTTTGGTTCTATGTCATTTCTTCATTTTTGAATAGCTTGTCCAGCTCAGGTGGGTTTCCTTCTTGGCATTTTTATATACTTATCTGATTATCTTTGATTCATGTTTGAACTTAATATTTCTTCAATCGGTGAATTGGTTATCTCATTTAAAGATCATTTTTAATCCTTATGAAATGCTTAATTTGGAGATAGGAAAGGAAGTAACCTTCTTCTAAATTAAATTATTTAAGTGCTTCAAACTCCATAAATGTTCCCTGATCAAAAAGATGTCTAATTTGATAAAGGCATTTATCTTCTAATTTTTTAATACAACGATTCTGTCTGAAATTGGGAATAAGTTTTAAATATGTACAGTATATGGGGTTAGTGTTTCTTTCCATATAATTGTTTTGTGTATTTCAGCTCATATTTTAACTGAAACGTTGGTTGATTCTTAACATGCTATTGAGATGGCTATATTCTAGACTCCTTGAAGGATCCCTGTTAAAGATCTTAAACATGGTTTAGTATCCTCAATTCCTACCCAGTTTGGTTTCACTTGAATTTGTAAGCATGGTTTAACCTGCATTATTTGGCCACTTAAAAATACTATTGAAAATTTGGCAATCCTAGCCTGCCCATATCAGTAGGAGCATATAGTTTTGCAAGGCTTTTTCTAGGTTGTGTATTTTGTTAAATAAATTTTCTAACCTCTGTATCAAATCGCTTACATGTTTTTTTTTTTAATCCAAATAGGAAGTGCTTGGAAAAGAAACAGCATCCATGTAAGAGGTTCATCTTACCCACACTTATCCTTCCTATTAGGATCAGTGGAAGTAGTTACCATCGCTGAAGATCATTATATATTTTCAGAATTGTATTGTTGTAATTATTATTACAGATGTCTTCTCTTTTTTACATTATCCATACTCCCAAATATTTAATTTGTTTAGTGATTTCAAATTATTTTTAGGTTTACATTCAGTTGTTGGGAATTCTGCACATATTGGGAGGGCTTCAGTCTTATTTGTGTTAATTTTATACCCAGATATATCTGCAAACTTATTTATAGGTTCATCAATATAAGCTTCAAGAAATTGCATCCTCAAGGTAAAGCAGAATATCATCTGCGTACAATGATATGACATGATTTTTCTAACTTATTTTTATACCTTTTCTTCCTTTTTCTGTCTTATTGTTGTAGTAATGGTTCAATATATATATTGAACAACAGTGGAGATAATGGACAACCTTGTCTTGTGCCTCTTTTAATTGTACATCTGGTGATATTTGATTATTTGTTTTCTACGTGCACTTGGGGGTTTATAAATTAACTAATTGTATTTATAAATTTTGCTGCACCAACTTTTGCAGAGTTGTGAAAAGATAATCTCAACCAACCCTGTTGAACATTTTTCTGCATCAATTACTATCAACGCAGCATGTTTGTGTGTTGAACTTTCTAAGATGTTAATAGTCGGCATATATTATCAGTCAATTTTCTTCCTAGAATAAACCCAGTCTGGTCCGGATGGATAATTTTCATTATAACCTTCGCAGGTCTTTTTGCTAGAATTTTTGAAAATATTTTATAATCCGTATTATGTACCAAAATAGGTCTATAAGATCCACACTTATATTGTGGCTTATCTTGTTTTGGAATTACTGTGATACTAGCTTGGTAGAAAGAAAGCGGTGGATTGTTCCAATCTATAATACTATTAAATAGTTGAGAAAGAGTATAAATTACATTATCCTAAAATGTTTACAGAATTCATTTATGAATCCATCCGGCCAGGTGACTTATTATTTGGTAATTCTGCAATAGCTTCTAAAATTTCTTGCTCGGTGATTTGGTTTTGTAACAATTGTTGGTCTTGTGTATCCAGTTTATTCAAAGTTATATTTGAGAAAAAGTCTTCAGTTTTTGTTTTATCTATCATGTCTTCTTGGAATATAATTTAGAATAAAATGCAGCGAAGGTTTCATTTATGTTTTTTTAATCTGTTACTAATTGTCCCTCCTCATTCTCTACTGAGTCTATTGTGTTTTGCTCTCTTTCTGTTTGCAATCGATATGCTAATAATTTATCTGTTTTTTCTCCAAGAAAATAATATTTCACTCTGGCTCTTGTTAATGCACCTTTTGCTCTATTTTTGAGAATCTGTTTTATTTTGTCTCTCAAAAATAGGACTCTACGCAGGCCAACCCCTGATGTTAACAGGTCCCCTTCTGTTTTAGCTAGTTCTTGTTCTAAAGAGTTAAGCAGACTTCGATCTGCTTTATTTATATATGATATATATTAAATATATTTTTTTTTATTGAATTTTTGGTAACCGTGTAGCCCACTGAGACAAGACAGTCCCTTTTTCAGTGGTGACCCACTAAGTGCAGTACATTGATAGTGCAATAGTTGACACAGGAAAACATACAGGTATGACAATTTCAATAACAAAACCAACAAATATAGTTTCAGGAACATGTCATAATACAACAAAATTACATCATAGAAACATTCACAACTGGCATAAAAAATGTACAGAGAATATAATTACTACAGTTAAGAACCACTAGTATAGATAGTACCATAGAGTATACTATGGCAGACAGTAACATAATCATTAAACCCTATGAACCCCTTAAGCATGACATTAATGCATCCCATCTCATTCCAATACTTCTTGCCCAATATTATTATTTAAGAAATTGTTCATTCCATCTATCAGTATTTTGCTAAATATGTCATCATTTAAGAGTTTTTATCAAATTCATTGTCTCCATGGTGCTTCTGTTCCTCATTATTTGATTATAAGATGTACTGGTGCATGATCTGATATTGTTATTTAGTCATATTTGAGTTTTGTACATTACTGTTACTGTTTGTTCAGATATCAAGAAAAAATCTATTCTTGAGTAAGTGTTATGGATAGTAGAATGGTATGAATATGCCTCCTTATTTGTGTAAATTTGCTGTTCTTATACAGAGAACACGGAAGGTTCCTCTCACTAAGCTGGGAACCCAGGATTTGGGTGCCCAGAGAAGTATTTCTGGCCTAATTTTGAAAAACAAACAGCATCTAGCTAAACGTGTTTAATTTTAAAATGACAAAATGTTTATGTGTTTTCCAGACTTTTTAGTTGCTGGAAAAAAAACAAGATGGCTGCTCACGAAAAGGATCTTTTCTTCATAAAAAAGGATTTTGTTCTTGCAAAAGAGAAAACACTCTCACAAGACTAAATCCTTTATTGTGGGATCAAATCCTTTGTTGAACTTTATACATCTATCCTGAAAAATGAACGTTTCATAGGATATAATGGGAATTTAAAAAACATATTAACTTTGCAACAGTTTAATATTTTTGCACCAAACTAACAGTGGCAGTTCCATTACCCAAGTTCTTTCTACCACAAAAAAAAAAGAAAATTCCACACTGCCTGGGCTCAAGGCAAGGAGGAAAAAACTGCAAAAAATGGTGATGTTTTACGTTTTTCACTATCCGGATCTCAGAATCTGCACATCCAACTGGAACAGGACTTGCCACATCAAGAGATAGTTTAATAATACCTGCAATAGGAAAACCATCCCCCAACATCTTTTTTTTGTTAACCTGAAAAAATAAAACTGTCCTTCATCATCCCCAACTTTCCCTTCCCCCATCCTAACCATTCCAAACCAGGCAGGAGAGCAGATGTGGGGTGTGTCTTGGGCTTCTCAAGCCTAACGATCACCCCATTCTCATAATGTCTACACGTCCAACCTTATTTACAAATGGAATGGTGTGAACATTAGGCTTGAGAAACCCAAAGCACACCCCACATCTGCTTTCCTGCCTGGTTTGGGAGTGTGGGGTGTTAGAGAACCCTAACACCTAATTTCCCAACTTGACCATATATATATATATATATATATATAGATATACACACACACACATATATATGTACACACACACACACACACAATATATATATATATACACACACACACACACACACACAATATACACACACAACAGGAATGAGTTTTAACCATAGTAAACAAAACATGTATTCTCACCGGAGTGAGATAAATCCTGCTGACTGCTGACATAAGCAGAGTGAAAATTTGACATTTATACATACTCACCTACATCAGCAAGTGATATTCTCACTGTGGTGATGTCTACACAGACACCTCCCTGCCCAGACTACTTCTAAGCCCAAGCAGATGATAAGCACATCCCTAAAAGTAATCAACATAGAAATATTTTGAACCTGACAAACAAGCATAAGACACAGAAAATAAAACAATCCAGAACAAGTGCAACAGAACAAATATTAATCCCAATATATTATGTACTCCACATCTCAGATCACCCACATCTAGAAGTGTACTTTGCATTAAGTCACAGTAAAAGCAATTAAAAACAAAACTACACCCAAAGGATATTACAGACTGCAGTCGACATCAAAGCCATATCTCAATCATTGAACTCGACATCGAAGCAGTCTATTAGCCACTAAAGTAGAACTCAAAGCAGTCACCAAATCAACAGAACTGAAATGTCCCATCCCTACAAAAGAAACACAGTCTCACAAGTAACAATTCTGTTTCAACAGCATGTAAACTACTATACCTTCAAAGTACAGGTGATGGTTCTCCTCAAAACATTCAGGCAAAAAAATTAAATTACTTGACCTGGACTGCTGGTGAAAAAAATGAATACGGACATTAAACAGAAACAGCAGAACAAGACATGCATGACCACAATCTGCAAATGTTCATGAAAAAAATGATTAAAAAAAGCAGAAAACACACTTCATTCCCTAAAAATAAAAATTTTAAAAACCATCTCCTTTGCCAGTTACCTACAAAATTCCCTCCCACAAACAGAGGTAAACCAACTGAAATCATGCAGCTCCAACAGCACATTGCATCAACCAGTCACAAAACAGCCATTCAGAACAACAACCAATCAGCATCACCTTCCCATTCACAACCTAAGCAGTCAAACTTAAGTCAAACAAACTTACTAGCACCAAACAACCTGCAGATTTATGCCAGAAATAAAAACACCTAACACAGACATTATAAAATAACAAAACTATTTCATAGGTTAAATAAAGAAATGGCCCCTATTGTATAAATTGAACATATGATGGGTAGAAGTGGGATATGGAAAATATTCTCACTCCTGCAGAGTGAGGCATGGATATCTCACTCGTGTTCAGGCACTGTGAGATATCCAGACCTCACTCTGTAGGAGTGAGAATATTTTCCATCCTGACTCCTGCCCATCATGTCATCATGTATATATATATATATATATATATATATATACTGTATATATATATATATATATATATATATATATATATATACACACACACACACACACACACATATACTGAATAGCAGGTATATTGTGAGATCAGTTTAATTTTGCTATATTTATTATTTGCATTGACATATCAAATTTAAATGGGATAAGTTATTATCTGATTCTAAACCTACAACAACGGCTGCCAGGAACAGGAGATACAGTATAAGCAGACGGAGGGGAGTTGAGTAGCTCAGACAGTAATGCTTCTAATCACACACATTCACACCCATTCACAAATTCACATGTTCAGCTGATGCTGCTTGTTGACGGCACTCACCAAGTAAGTGACATGTGACAATTATAGCCATTACAGCCATTCTCAGATGTTTCAGCAGTAATTCAAGACACAACTACTACACATTACTGCAGTGTCAAGTTATATTTTAGTGAGCAGAACAAATCAATAAAAAAATAAATAAATAAAATTCACAGACACGAGAGGCACTGGGCTTTTCAATTTCAAACGCAATTCAAACTCCTAAACGTTCTGTGGCTCTTGTGCTTCGCTCTGAAATAAAACAATGTTACCTATTCAACTAGTGAATCCATAACATAAATAAAAGGTTAGACTGTACTTACAGAATTCAGGCAATTAGTATGTGCCTGCTATATCCCTGCTTGAAAAAGCCTCATACTATGTCATCATGCCAGGTACCTAAAATGTTATAGCTGGCCTCCATCCATCATGTGTGATGCTCTTTAAGCATGAGCTGCTTCTGGTCAATGTTAAAATCAGGGATACTGGAGGCATTATTTCAGACACCAATCCGGTGTACCACTGAATAAAACTGTCTTTCAACAGATCATTAAAGATCTTATTTACTGACTCATCTAGGGCCTGTAGAGTCAGTACATGATACAGGGACATAGACTGGAATTATGGGGCTGTCTTCCAGTTTTTGCAGTACATTTTGTGTACTATGTGCATGGTACAAGTCTAGTATCAACAGACATTTCTGCTTGTCAGGTAGTCCCAGTCTGGTTTTGGTGCATTCAAAGTATGGCAGCAGAACATTATCAACAAATGGAATCATTGTTTCTTCATTGGCCCAATGGTTTTCTGATTGGGTTGTGTGCCATGCAGGTGGGAACTTGTAGGAGGGGGTACACACTGAGGTCTTCCCCTTATAGATCACCTATGGCACTAGCATTTCACCTACTAGTGTACATGCCAGGATCATAGAAACCTGGTGCTTGTCACTGAGTTCAGTTAAGGAGACCTGTGTAAATCCTGTTGCCTCCATGGTCCACTGTGATACTGAGACCATGTAAACTCTGGTCTCATTTACGTTGATTACCAACTCAGGAGGAATAAGCTCCTAGGCACAAGCTTTTCTGATGCAGTTTGAAAAAAACAGCATTGAAATTTGCAAGTAAGTAGGGACATTACAAGTCACTTTGGTCCCTTTCCTCTTCCTGAACCCCATCCTATGTAAAGACCCCAAGCCCATTTGGTGGACAGCTTCAGATGACTACCATTCTTGCATAACAACTGTGGTGAGTTCACTTTAATAATGTCAATGGCAACAGCACCCTGGCAATAACTACTGCCGCCTATACTGGCATGGAGCAAATGATTTTCTTAAGCTGCTCTTCAAAGTCATCTGCCAGATATGTTGGGCTGCCATGGGGCTTTCATGGAAGTAAGGTTGACAAGTTGGTAGGATCACCAGCTTTATTTAAAGCTGCAAGGTAATTGGTTTTAAACTTGTTGACAGTATTTTCATTGATTACAGTGCCAGACTGGGAGAGATGAAAGTGGACAGCTGCCATGACAGAATTCTCTGCTGCGCACTTGCCTAGCTGGAACTTTAGGTCTGGGGTGTAGTTTTCATAGTTTGCAGGTCTGCTTTTCTTTGCTGGTGGAAGGGATGAGGATGCAAGTTCCCTCATGGCAGATGAAGCAACATGCAATTCCACCCAGAGCTTTTGGCAAGTCTTCACTGTCCAGTGCGCATGGCTCCAGAGGGTATTTTCTTTACTTTGGGCCCCACTCTAATTCATTTCAGGACAGACATCATGATCTACCATGAAGACACAGATAATGTAATAGGAGAGACTGAGACTGGAGATAGTGCAGACTACAAGGGAGGAAGTAAGTGCACTAATGATTTTAAATGAGTAGGACGCTGATTGGAATTGACATGAACCATAATAGAAAATAGAGTAGCAGTGCAATTACAAGCTGATGTGAATGTGTATAGCAGGTTGAACTCTGTGAAATCTGTGAAACATGAAATCAACCTGCTATACAGTACATATTATAAGGGCACAGTTGTGCGCTTATAGTTAGGGTTGAGTAGGCAGTTTAATGTTAAATCCCAAATTTTGCACTTCAATAACTTTGCAACTGTTCAACAGATTTGCACAAAATTTGAAATACGCGGTCTCGGGTGGTAGATTTCTTGATTTGCCAAGCTGTGTTTTGATTGGGTTTGCAAGTTTTGTGCAGCAAAGCATCATAAAACACATTTTTTGCTTTTTAATGGCAAATATCAGGGCCATTAGTCAATACCACACTGCATGCACACCATTTGGAATTGTGGCCAGAACTTTTCAGGGTAGAAAGAGGTTATCTTAAGGAACAATCCAATATTGATTTGGTGAAAAAATATTAATCTGTTCCAAAGTTATAAAATATTGAAATTTTGTGTTCTGTGCATGCTCAGTTCAGTCATTGAGATAGATGCACAATTTTGATCAAAGATTCCAGGTTGTGACGGCTCACAAACAGGGACTGTGAAATTGGATTCAGAAATCTCACAAAAATCCCTATTCATGAGGTAAATCCCTGTTCATCCACTATCATTTCTTCTCCCTTAGCAAGGGAAAAAACAAAATGTTGTAACTTGCCCCAGGGACATTTTTTGAAAAAACAAGGCATGAGGTTTGGTGAGGGGGTATCCTACCACCCATGCCTTTGTTTTTTGGTTTTTTTTACTTAAAAAACAGCACTTTTAAACTTTAAAATCCTTTTCGCTATCCCTTTTGACAGCCGATTCCTTTTTGCCAGATTGGTTGGCAAAGAGGGATTGCAAAAAGGAATTGTTAAACTAGCTGTGCTGTTTTTCCTGGTGTCTAGTAGATCCCCTGACTTTCTTAAAACATTCATTCCCTGGTGTCTACTGGCCCCCACCCTCTGATTGCCCTCCCCTGTTTTTTGTTTCATTTCTGTATTTTCCAACACGGGGATGCCCACCCCCAGTGTCGGATAACCCCAGCCGGCAGCCCATTATTTTTGAAATGTGCCGAGATCGGGGTCCAATCCCCATGTCAGCTTTTACCACTCAACCTCTAGTGTGGGTTTTGGACACTGGGGACCCCAACTGCCAGTGTCTGAAAATGTTTTTTAATGTACCTGAAAAAAGAAAACAGTCCCTGATGTCTTTTTCAATGCAAAATCCTGCATCAAATGTTATTTTGATGCAGAATCCTACATCAAACTGCCCTCTATGGCCATTTTTTACTGACATTGGGGTGCCCAATCCCATGTTGGCATTCATCTCCCACTCCACTACTGTGGCACACTGGGAGCCCACCCCAGTGTGCCAGAATATCTAAATTTTTATGTTTCCTACACCAGGATGCCCACTCCTGATGTTGAATGCCGCCCAAAGCCTGTATATTTTTACTGCCAACTGGGTGACCAATCCCTGTGTCAGTATTTTGTAGTAACCCCCATCAAGCACTCAGGGACACTGGGGCCCACTCCCAGTGTCCCAAAATTGTGTTTTTTTAAAATCTGTCAAAAAAGAAAACAGTTCCCTGACGTCTGTTTTTATTTTTCCCTGAAAAAAAAACAGCCTCTCGTCCTGCATTCTGCCAGTCCAAAAGCCCCAGTGAAGGGATGCCTATCCTATCTTCTTGCCTTTTCACTGCTTAAATCTGTTATGCAACAGCATCCCTCTATCCCATACTCTATTCTTTTTAGCCCCTGGTGTAGGATGGCCACCTACCTCAGTCTTATTAATCTCTCACTAAATCTTTTTCCTACTGTCTTTTATTTCTATTTCAATATATCCATTCCTCACCAAGAACTCCCAAAACAAAGGCACCCTGTTAAAAGCCAACATGAATACTGGCAGAAATGGAATAAGGTGTATGTTTAGGCATTAGTAATGCCTATGATATTTAAATAAAGTGCATTTTGTGAATGGATTGAATAAAGTGCTTATTTAAGTATATCAGATAAGGTACCTACGCCATTTATGATTATGTGGCACAGAAGCACTGAATGTTTAAGGTGCCAGTGAAATAAAAGAATAAATGAATATTTAAGGTGCCAGTTAAATGAAAAGGAATGTCTACTTAGATAGGTGGACTATGGGTACAAACAGAGCAGCATTATGTTTCTATTTTCCTATTTTGTTGCCTATCCATAGCTTTATATGTGCCAAAGAAATCCTGCAATGAAGCAGTAACTTTTAAAATTGAGCAGCATTTACTTTTCCTTTTGTCACCATTCAGTATGTATATACTAAAGCCCCTTCTTATGTCCATATGTTGTCAAGACTTCCGTCTGATGGCTTTATGTAAAAATTGAAAGAATATTGCCAGCCAGTGGTGGAGGAGTCCATGGCATATGTGCAGCCAGTCCAGGCTGTTAAAGGAGCTATAGAAAAATCCTGAATTGTTCCAGGATTACCATGGAGTGGCAAACTTTCACTTTTCACTTTGCCACCACTCAGTGGCTTTAGTACAAGTCATGTGTGGAAGAAAAGTAAAGAAAAGACCCTGAGGGGACTAAAAAGGAGAGGGAGAGCAGTAGTATTGCTGAGAGGAGGAGCATGCTCACTCCTCACTGGCTCTCTCTCTCTCTCAGCGAACTGCTGTGTCAAGTTCCAAAGCAGGGAGGCTACAACTTTCACTTTTTTGCTGCCCTGCTTCTAAGAATAAACTGTACACTCTGTAAAGTGAGTGCTTTGAAAGTGAAGGGACTATGCTGTCCCTAGGCATAAGAAGCTACAGCCCTAAAATACAATAATTAAAAAGGGCTTACAGAGATGTAGTTTCATAGCAGAGCATCTGAGAATTATCCATCTTTTTCTCTTCAGCCTGCCACTCTGCTATACAATGCCAAACAAATAATTTAAAGGGACAGAAACATCCCTATTTGATAAAACATTGTGGTAGCAGCCCTCAACATTAAAAGAGGGCTGTGAAAGAAAGAAAGAAAGAAAGAAAGAAAGAAAGAAAGAAAGAAAGAAAGAGATGCATTAGGTCTCTAAGGTGCCCCAAACTATAACATAAATTAAAGAATCCTGAAAAAAAGGGTTTATACCTATATCTAATTTACAGTTATAAAACAAACTGCATATAGCATGATGTATGACTGACCTGCTGGCAAGTTCCTCAGGTCTGAGTTAATCCTATAGGGGGACAGAGGCCCCTAGGGGGCTGTATTTATGCAAAAATGGTTAGACTCTCCTCATGACAAAAGAGGAGGAGTTTCTTTAATAGGGACAATTAATGTTCATCCCAGAATAAAGCCCAGAAAATGGCATGTTTTGACAGACTGACTCACTGGGAACTTAGCTTTACCATAAGGCTTAGAAATAACCCTCTTCCTTTTTGTATAGATCAGTGTTATGAGCCTTTAGGGATTGTTCCAGAGTTAATTATATTTTGTAGGAGGGACTGCCCATAAGTGGGAGGGCTATATAATCCCTCCCCAGACACCAAGAGTCAGATTAGCTGCATAGCCAGTCTCACTTACCTGAAAATGGTCCTGCACTGCCTGTGGCACCCCCTGCCCAACCTGTGCCCACCCTCTGCACACCCACCTCCCCACACCTCCCTCACCACATACTTACCTTCTGAGCCTGGTTCAATGATCTTCAGTGGACTGGGCATGTCTGAACTCTTCAAAACAGACCGCGAACTGAAGAAATGCGGTAATCTGTATAATGAGGCTTGCCATTTCAAAGGCAAGCCAGGATGTCCTGGTGCCCAGCCAGAAAGGGCTTACAGAAAGGGAGGGGCGGAGTCAGCAGGGTTTGGGAGGAGTTATAACCTCTGCAAGGTCATACAACACAGGCCAGAGCTCACTGGTCATTGGGCAGGGAGGGGCTAATGGGGACCTGAGTTATGGGTCCTTATGGACTACTTAAGGCCAGGTAAGCCTAGAATCTGCCTTTTCTTGCTGGAATTTAATTTTCAGCAATGCTGGCAGGTCATGGTAAGGCTAGGGTAACAGGAGTGGTGTTGGCTGGGAGCGTGGGGGGTGAGACTAGCTGCAGGCCCAGGGCAGCCCTGGAGGACAGTGTTTTCATGTGGTGGAGGCATGTAGGCCAGGACCAGCGTTAGTGGGTGGCAGGCTAGTGCAGGTGGCTGAGGCCTAGCAGGGTGGGCTTCGCTGTCGGAGTGGGAGGTCCGGAAGACGCTTGGTACAGCATGAGGCTCTGCTAAGGGATGCCTCACTTGGTGAGGAAGCATGGCATGCATTGTGGAGGCTAGCACTAATGAACATGTCGTCCCACTCCTGTAACATCCCTTGACCTGTGGAGCTTGAGTTTGCTATCAGCGGCAATGGGAATCACTTTCTGTGTGTGTTTTTTGTGATGGTTCTGATAATATCTGCTCCCTCATCCACCACCTGTATGAGTGTAATTGTGTTTAATTCTGTTTGGAGGTCAGAAGTGCATAATGGCGGGGGGGGACTGCGGTGGCCCATGAGGGGGAGAAATTACAGAAGGACACGCCGATGAGCATGGCAGGGTGGACCGTGGCCTCAGGTTTCAGCCGCAGCCTAGGTGCGCTTTGTGGGGAATGGGAGGGTATGGGAAGGGCCAGATAATTTCGCAAACCCACAACCATTATTGCTGAGTTATCCTGCTTTACGACATTGGGCAGTAATTGAATGGGGCTTGAGTGGAGGAGGCAGTAGCACGCTGAGGCCTGGATCTCACAGAAGTCTACACAACAGGTGGCAGCGTGGGGCTGTTATTTGGATTCTAGGCTGATTGGGCAGAGGAGGGGCTACCATTGGGGGGATATGGCAGGAAATCAGTATGGGGAACAGGGCGCTCGCGGAGAGCACAGCTTGGGCCAGGAGCAATGGCTTGCAGGGGAAGGGGGGAGAGTGCAATGAGTGGCTGATGTGACAGGCCAAGAGGGCTGCCTAGGGCTTGTGGGGTCCAGGTATGTAAGGAAACTGCTTTTGTGGTTCAGCTTTTCTGTTTTGGGGGCCTGGCATGTCCAGGGATGGGGGTTGTGCATGGCCTGGGCGGAGGCCTCGGCAGCTGCAGGCCATGAAATGGATGGCTACACCACATGGGTGGCCTGCAATCACAAAGGACTGAGCTTAAGGAGGCCAGGTGGGAGTTGCGAAAAAAGAAAAGAAATAATAAAATAAATAAGGAACAAGAAGGGATTCCAGAAAGGAACAGAAGGCAAGAGAATTAACAGGGTAGTAGCCACAAGAGTAGTCTGCCTGAGGGTAGCATTTTGATTTGTTGGCAGTAAGGCGTGCTTCAGTCATTTCGCAGGGAGGCAGTTGAGTGCTGGGGTTTAAGGCTCCAGACTGCAAGGGGGGTGACCTGGGAGTGATTGCTACAGCCCTGTTGGCATACGGGGTGTCCTTGAGCAAGACACTTAACTTCCCAATGGTACCAAGGGGCACCAGTTACCAGGCCTGCAGGGGGGGCCTCAACTGGGTGATTAAAAGAACAGAAATTGAGAAAGGGATGCCACAGGGGGCAAGGCCGAACGTCTCTCCGGGGGTGACCAAGGCATGTAAGCACCAGGTAGTGGGGCAGAGGTCCAAGAGCGCTGGTTTACAGCAGGTGAAGCTGCAGACGAGTGGGCAATCAGCGCCGGAGTTTCTGTGTGTGAACATGAAGGACCGGGAAGGGGGGCTTTGGTCTTGGGGGCACAAGGTTTTTGAACAGATGGGAGTGCCAAGAGACTGCGCAATGCATGGGGAGGAATGAGGCAACCATGGGGCTCATACACCCATGATCCTAGAAAGAAGATCGGCGTACAGGGTGGCTGAAAGTGGCAAGTGGCTGGAGCAGTGAGACCGGCCACCTAGGGGTGGCCATACCCGGGGGGCGGGAGTAAAGACAGGGTGTGGAGGAATGGGGGCTGATGTTGTCATTTTATGCAGTCTAGGTTCCCCAGACATAATGGCACCCAGGAAAGCCCCAGCATTGAGTGCAGCCATGCTGGTGGAGGCCAGAAAACTTATGGCACAGATGATGGAGTTGATGGAGGTGGCAAAGAAGAGGGAGGCAGAGGAGGAGGCACAGAAGAAGAAGAAAGAGTGAGACAAGAGGTCTGGACCCAGAACAGGGAACAAGAGGCTAAAGCGGGGGGTGCCCACCCCACTCATGGACCCGCCTGACACTGGCTGGCCTAACACGGATGGGGGTAAGGATGATGGATATGAATAATGAAGATGATTTGAAAAGTATATGGAGGGTTTGAGGGAGACATGGGGAGGATGGGTAAAACTGAAGCAGGCACTGAAATCCATCAAAAAGGCTGGAAAAGGGGAAGTAGGGTATGGGCACCTCGGGGTATGCAGAATCTGATGAAGGCCACCCAGCTTTACATTGGGTGACCACTTGCTGGCTACGATAAAAGAATAAATATGGAAGGGGAATATGTGGATGTATTTGGTCTGGTAGACGAAGACACAGCTAAGAAATATGAGCAGAGGAGTCGGTGGGTGAGTCCGAGATGGCAGTGGCACTAGCAGTTGTCAGACACAAGGGAGGGGCCTGGGTGAAAGGAAGAGCATTGAGACATGGCAAGCAGGCTTCATTATTATAGTGTGCTGGTGTTAGAGAACAGCTGGAGCTAGCGATACCATTTTAGCGTATATGGCAATTATTCGGGATGCCTATCAGGCCAAGCTGGGTTTTGGGTGGCTCAAATATGATGAGGCCTTTCGGAGGAGGATGGCAATAAAAAGGGACCTTAGGTGGGACTGTACCCATGTGGAATTGTGGGTCAGGACACTGTCAGGGCCGACCGGGGGACAGGCGGCGGAGCAGGTGAAGCTGGCAGCTCCGGCAGGGGGGAAAAAGCATGCTGGGCTTACAACAGGGCGTCATGCACTTGGCCTAGCGGCAAATTCCAGTACGTGTGTTCACGATGTGGGTGGTCGCACCTGGCAATGGCGTGCAGGCAAGGGGGCGATAAGGTGGGGCAGGCCAGTGGGCAGGGGGTGGAGCAGCCCTTTTGGGGTGGCAGGGGGGACATGGGAGAGGGCAGCGGGGCCCTGGGGAGAAGCGGTTTCTCCTCCAGCTATTGGTGGAGCTGAGGCAGAAGCAGGTGGTGGAGCTGAGGCAGAAGCAGGTAGTGGGCAGTGGGGCTACACACTGGCCAGCACCCCCATCAAGCGGGGCATAGTGGACACCAGGACAGCAGGGTACCCCGAAAAGGAAGGGGAGGCCCTGCTGAGGGAGGGGTTTAGTAGGGGTTTCCCACTGGGATTTGAAGGGGTATGGGTGGGGATGCAGGCCATGAATTTGGCTTCAGTAAAAGGGAAGGAGGGCATAGTTGCAAATAAAATCGAGAAGGAGATGAGGGCGGGGAGGGTGGAGAGGCCACTGGGGGAACCCCCGTGCGGGCAGTTCCAGGTGTCACCACTGGGGGTGGTGCCAAAAAACAAGTGGGAAAGTTCTGGCTCATCCACCACCTGTCCTACCCAGAGGAGGGGTCAGTGAACAGGAGGGTGGTACACTATTTGGATGATTTCCTCCTGATATGGGAATTCTCTGCAGAAGACCCTAAAGTTGAACACCTTCATCCCTATAGCATCCTTTAAAAAGCTCTTTATAAGTCTCTTTCCTGAGAAATGCAACTGCTTTCACTAAGCCTAATCCCCTCTTACCCTTTACCCCCCTTTTTTCTTTCTATCACAGTTTATATACTTTTTCTAAACTTAGCTACAATATACCCTAAAATCCATTGCCATTCCCTTTTTTTATCCCCATTTCTACTTGCTTAAGTATCTCACCCAATTACAACACAACCTTGACCAAATCCACAATCCCAATACCTAACAGTCATCTGGGTCAAATCTGTCTGAATTATTTTGTTTTGTGGTCCAAAATCATTAGCTACCTTGCTTGTATATACATTTTTATTATTGTAGCTGTTTATTTATATTTAAGTCTTTGTCTCTTTCTCTTTATTTGTTTATGTATGCTACAGTACCTTATTTTGATCTTGACCTATCAGGTCCATCTTGTAAATGAGCTCGCTCAATGATGTCGCCTGAATAAATAAAGATTTTGATTGATTGATTGATTGATTGAACGTGGGGATCCTGGAGGATTTGAGCATGGTCTGATACCGTCTCGGAACATGCGGTGGAATTGATATGGGAGGGCATGGCTCATGAAGATGGACATTGCATCCACTTTCCAGCTGTTGCCAGTGCAACCAGCAGATTGGGACTTGCTGGGCTTCCAGTTCAACAGTGAACTGTACTTGATAAAGCAATGCCCATGGGATGCTCCATGGCCTGCTCAACATTTGAGGCATTTAGTTCATGGGTATAATGGGTGTTTGGGCCTGAGTCACGGACACAGGAGGGTGGTACACTATTTGGATGATTTCCTCCTGATATGGGAAAGCCAGGAGGATGCTCAGGAGTATTATAGGACTTCCAGGACAGGTGCAGTCTTATTGGGATCCTTTTTGGTGGAAGGCAAGACCAAGGGTCCTGCCTTCAAGTTGGAGTTCCTGGGGCTCAAGGTTGACACCGAGGAGGAGGAGTGTTTCCACTTGCCAGATGACAAGGTGGCACGATTGAAGGGGCTGTTGGCTTTGGTGGGGGGGAGGAGGAGGGTGTCGCTGGTATAGGTTCAGTAGTGTAGCAAAGTCCCAGAGGGCCTGAGTGCAAGGCAATGTTACAGGGTCCCTCCCCAGTTTTAAATAAACATCAAAATTATGATTTGGGCCTGGATGCCACTGCACCCTTGCAGCTACACCCTGTACATGCTCAACAGCTGCTGGGGCACCTTAATTTCACCTGTAAAGCCATAAACCCAGGCAGAGCATTTACAAGACAGTTGGGGAGGGCCACGGGAAAGGCCAAGCAGCCCCACCACTGGGTGAACATTAGCAAGGGAGTACGGGAGGACTTACAGGTGTGGGAAAATTTCCTGGAGTCATACAACGGGGTAATATTTTGGCAGGAGTGGGCCCACAGTGTGGACCAAGAACTATTTATGGACATGGTGGGGTGGCTTGGGCTGGGAGCCTACTTTCAAGGAGAATGGGTATCAGAGGTATGGCTGGAAGATTGGAAGAAGAGGGGATGGACAAAGAATATCACATTTCTCGAGATTTTCCCCATATGGGTGGCATTGGAATTATGGGAGAACGCATGACGGGATGGCGCATCACCTTCTGGTACGATAACAAAGGGGTGGTGGGGGTAATCAGCCAGCAGAGTGGCCATACGAAATCAGTGGGGTGGGTATTGAGGAACTTGGTGTTGTTGGGGCTGCGCTTGAACTTGTCCTTCAAGGAACAGCACATCGAAGGGATACGGAATGAAGCAGCTGACTGTCTCTCTCACTTGTAGATTGATTACTTCCGGGAGTTTGCACCACAGGCTGCACCTACCCAGACCGGGATCCTGACCTGGATGTGGGGGGGGGTGGAGGAGGACAGCCAGGGCCCTGTATAGGGGATCATGGACGGCCAACACATTGAAGGCCTACGAAGGGCTTGGGAAGGCTTCCCAAGTGTTTCGGGAGTGGGGAGGGGGTGGGGAGGGGGGAGCCAGTGCAGGAGGAGCAGGTGGAGATACATAGTGAAGAAATGAGAGGAGGGGGTGGCCCACACTACCATGGCGGTGCAGCTGGCAGGGATCACCTGGGCATGCCAGGAGCAGGGATGGTTGGACCTGGCAAACACGCGGGCCGTGAAACAGATGGTCATGGGGTGGCAGAGGGGGCAGGGCAAGCGGCTGGATGGGAGTAGGCCTATCCGCAGCCCCCTGCTCAGAAGATTGCTACAGGCCCTCGACCATGTTTGCAGCTCTGCTGAGGCCATCCTGTTTTGGGCCATATTTGTGGTCTTGGCCAGGGGGGGGCCTTCCAGGTGGGTGAAATGGTGGTGCCACGGAAAAGGGGCAGCCACAGGGGGCTACAAGAGCACAATGTGTGGTGGAAATGGAGAAGCTGGTCATCCAGCTCCCAAAGTCCAAGATGGATCAGGGGCTGGAGGAACTAGCATAGAGATATGTAGACAGGAGAATGGGGTGCCCTGCACGGTCCGGGCCATGCAAGCATACAGCAGAATATGGGGGCCACAGAAATTAGCCTGGTTCATACATAGGGATGGGTCCCTGGTGACAGGGTATCAGGTGGAAGCAGTGCTAAGGAAGGCAGTAGCATTTGTAGGGGAGGATCCCGCTTGGTTTGCCCCCCCAATCCTTCTGGATTGGGGCGACAACGGACATAGTGGCTGCTCTCCCCAAACCGGTGGGGCTCCACCTAGCCCCTCAGACTGTAGGAGATGTCCACGGAGCACAGGCAGATGAGGTCAAGCTGGTAAGGAGATGGAATTCTAACTGTTACAAGCGTTATGTGAGGTGCTGACATTGGCTAATGGGTGTCCTTTTCTCTCCCCAAAGCAGGTTCCAAGAGGCAGGTGTGGATCGTGGGGCACTCTTTCATATATTGGGAAGAAAAGTTTGTGGCCACCATGAAGATAGGTATGCAGTTATGCCCAGGAATAGAACATACCAGAGTGCAATGGAGGAGCCTGAGAGGCATGAGGTGGTCGCAGTTCCTCCCCCAACTGGGGGACCTGCATATACAATGGGGTTGGCTGGACTGCATTATTGTACACCTGGGCGGCAATGACTTGGGGCTCCCTGATGAGAGACATCATCGCAGATTTGGAAAAGGTGAAGGGGTGGTGGCCCAGGGTGGTATTAGGGTGGTCAGAAATTACATCTAGAAGGGTATGGAGGGGACCGAAGAGTCCAAATGCAATAGAGGTGGCGTGGAAGTGGTGGAACAGGAAGGTGGCCAGGGCAGTGATAGAGATGGGTGGAGTCCACATCACGCATAGGGACATCTCCTACGAAGAGGAGGCAGTGTACTGAGAGGATGGGGTGCATCTGTTTGAATTTGGGATGGGTTTGTTCCTCCACCCATTTGGGGGTCTAGTAGGGGAGATTAACAAAAAAGGTTTAAGGGGGTTACCCACAAGGGGAGCCCCATCTTCCAACACAAGCTGGAGATGGGTCTGTGGAAAGGTTGGGAGCTAGAGGGAAAGGGGGCAGGTGAGGGGGAAGGGGTAGTTACCATGGCTGGGGACAAAGAGAACCCAGGTGTGGGAGTAATTGGAGGAGGAGGGTGGGATATAGGACTAGGGGTGGATCAGCTGTGTCCATGCCTAGTAGGGGAGAAATAGTCCGGGTAAGGTGGTACCTGGTTATGATGAAGGAAAGAGGGGCGGATCACTGTGCCTGGGCCCAGAAGCAGTGATGCAAGAGAAGGAGACCTGGAAGGAGAACCACAAGAGAAGGAAGATAGAGCTGTTATGTGCCAGAAGAGATTGGGGACTGTTATGTCAAATTTGTAAATATTGAGTATGAAGTGGGATGTAAACTGTATGAATTTCGCCATGCCTTACTTATAAATAAAGCCTGCCAGTGAGCATCCAAAGAAATACACTGTGGTCTGGGTTATTTCTGGGTGGGTATCCAGAGAAAATGGGGCTTGCCATTTCAAAGGCAAGCCAGGTTGTCCTGGTGCCCAGCCAGAAAGGACTTACAGAAAGGGGGGGTGAGGGGAGCGGGGTCAGCAGGGTTTAGGGGCAGGGTTATGACCTCAGCAAAGGTTCATACAACAGGAACCAGAGCTTACTGGCCATTGGGCAAGGGGGAGGGGGCTAATAGGGGCCTGAGGTATGGGTCCTTAGGGACTACTTAAGGCCAGGTAAGCCTAGGATCTGCCCTTTCTTGCTGGAATTTCCAGCCCACCCACTCAGCAAGAAAGGGGAATGGAAAAGCATCGGCAGTATAGGGAGGTGCAAGAGGGACGCACCATCAGAAGGGCCCAGCACAGGCAAAAGAGGGCCGCAGCTGGGCGGCCAGGGTCTGGGGGCTAGGTGGAGCCCCACCGGTTTGGGAGAGGAACAGAAATAGGCAAAAGGGGAAGAGGGAAGGGAAGGTTGGGAGCTAGAGGGAAAAGGGGGAGGTAGAGGGGAAGGGTAGGTACCACGGCTGGGGACAAAGAGAACCCAGGCATGGGAGTAATGGGGGATATAGGACTAGATGGTGGATCAGCTGTGTTCACATCTAGTAGGGAAGAATGGTCCGGTAAGGTGGTACCTGGTTTATGGTGAAGGAAAGGGGGGCCAGATCATGGTGTATGGGCCCCGAGAAGCAGTGACGCGAAGAGGAGGAGCCCGGAAGGAGAACCACAGGAGAGAGGAAGACGGGCTGTTATGCCCCAGAAGAGATTGGGACTGTTATGTCCAATTTGTAAATATTGAATTGTTAGTCTGAATGGGATGTAAAATGTATGAATTTCACCATGCCTTACTTAAAATAAAGCTTGCCAGCGAGCATCCAAAGCAATACAGTGTGGTCTGGGTTATTTCTGGGAGAATCCAGAGACAATGGCATAAATGTTTTTTCAACAAATGGATATCTTGCCCATTTTAGAATTTTTTCACCACATTTTCAACATAAGTTCTTGGGACCCACCTATTGAACCAGTCACTGTCATTTTGTTATTTGGTCCCAAAGGTGATTTTGTGGTCACTGCATGGAACCACCTTTGGGACTAATTAATGAAACAACAGTGTCACGGTTCATGAGGTAGGCCCCAAAAACCCTATGTTGAAAATCTGGTGAAAAATTCCCAAAATGACTGTTATATGAGCGTGCATTGCACAGTTCCTTAGTACACTCGTAACTTCAAGAATTTTTAATATTTTCACTCCAGATGTTCAACACTGTCATTTTACCACACTCCTTGTGACGGTACTGCTGTAATTTTCACATCTCACCTGTAATGTGTTTTCGCATGTACTGCACAATGGCGCGATCAATGAGCAACCATCAATGTTTGGGACAGATTAGGAAAATCACAATGAAACTGTTCATGAGCAGAGGTCTTAAAATGCCCGTGAAATTTGGTGAAAAGTCATAAAATAGCTCTGTTCTGACGTGCATTGCCACAGTTTTAACACAACCATGTAACTCACGAATTTGTAATATTTTCCTCAGATTTTCAGCATTGGTACACACCTCCATATGAACAGTGCAGCTGTCATTTTCCACATCCTAGCCTGAAATGCGTTTTTACTTCAATTGCAGAATAAGCGCAGTTGCTATGGGAAATCAGGTGTCGGGAATTAAAGAAAATCACAGTGATGCTATTCATGACCGAATCCAAAAATACCTATATTGAAAATGTGGTGTAAAAGGCCAAAATAATTACGGGTGTCGTTGCAGTTTCTCATGGCTCGTGACTTCACAGTTTTTTATATTTTACTCCAGATTTTCAACATTAACATATTTCACCTCCTCATGAACAGTACAGCTGCCATTTTCACATCCTGTTTGAAATGTGTTTTCTCACCTGTGAGTGCCAAATAGGCGCAGTCGCTGTGCAAAATCACCTTTCAGCTAATGAACTGATAGTGTCACTGTTCATGCAGTGAGGTCACAAAGCCCATGTTGAAAACTTGGAGTAAAAATAGCAAGAAACACCCAGGGCATTAGGGTTTCTGACCATAATGCCCTACCCTGTAAGGACTGACAGGTGTCAGGGGTGTGACTTGGGACTGTCGACAGTAATGCTCATGCCATTCCACCCCACACCCCCCTGCAGCCAGTGACAGGCATCGAGGTGTGCCTTGACTCTTTGGTCCCACAGTTCTTCCCATTCTCCTATTCTGCACCCATTTCAGTGTATTTCCTTATGGAATGAGGTGAGTGTAAAGTCTAGACACACCCAAGGCACACCTTTGACACTTGTAATTGTCTGCAGGGTGGGGTGAGGTGAAATGTCAGTGACTGTTATGGGCGATGACCCAAAGGCACATCCCAGTGCCTGTCCATCTCTGCAGGGTGGGGTGGAGTTGGCTCAGTTCAATACTTCACTGCCATTCTAATACTGCATCTGTCTGACTGCTGCACTTTCACCCTAATGCCAGCAAGCAACCATTTGGCATTGACAAGTGTGTGTTTTCATTTGCAAGGCAAGCAAACATACTAGTATCGGTCTCGAACTGTGAGGTGAGCTCGGGAGGGGCATTCTCCTCCACCACCTATCAAAGCTTCAGAATACTGAATCTACTCCCTAATTACATCCACGGTTTGCCTTTCTCTTCCTTTTTATGTTGCTTACGCTTGCACAAGAAATGTTTTGCTACAGAGAATGGCATTGCAGAGGTGTGTCACTGAATAGCCCAATGCAGGTCAAGCTGCACTGGGCTCATCCTTGACAGACCAATTATCATGCAAGCTAAGTATGACAATGGTTTACAGTTTATGGGTGGAAACTTTGTGTACTTGAAACAAATGAAGCGTTCTAATGAGAGAATACTTCTTTCGTTTCATATACATAAAGCCGTTCCCCCTCCTCTCCATTGCTCTGTTTTCCTTGCTGTCTCTCCCTCGCCCCTGCACACACCTTGTCTCATGTGGTCCCCATACCTCATTTCTCCTTGTTGTTCCTCTGACCCTCCTGTCTCCTCATGTTTTGCATTTCTTCAAGCCAGGCTCCAGTGACCGCACTAACATGATTGGCTAAGCTGTGCGGAGGAACCAGAGAAGTTTAAGCTTAAACAATGAACCACAAAACTGCCTAGTGCTCCAGTGGGACAAGCGTTGCTGAAGAGCTGAAACCTGATATGCTCTGAGAGCCAGAGTGGATGGCCGACTTAGACTGTGCATGCATTTGTGAACAGCAGAATACTCCGGTAGCACTCCAAATATTTCTGCGGCTCTAAGAATATACTTTTTTTTCTTAAAGTGAATCCATACAATTCTTCTTTTGAATGGATTTGATTGACTGTGTGGCAGCACCTGACAGTGCAATAATGAGACCTCTGTGCAACCAGAGCACAGTTAACAACTTCTGTGTACACAATCAGCCACCCTGCGGACCACTGGGCACCAAGTCCACGGTGAAATCAGTACCATCCTGCACAATTTGTAGCTTCTGAGGCCCCAGTCCATGCTGTGTGCAGTCAGATTGCATTTTCAGACTGCAATCCAGTGGCACAGAGCAGATTTTGTCCCTAAGTTGGGAAGTGCAATGGGGACAAGCCGGGTGAAATAATCACTGTGTAGTCTGACAGAAAGAGAGAGGCGCGACCGAGACAGAGACAATGTCAGGCACTGGTATGGCAATCTCGTGTCTGTGTGACAAGTTGTTTGTTTATTTATTTATTTAGTTTTTGTTGACTGGGTAAGTGCACTAGACAAATTCTGCTGATTTTCAGGCATGATCCGGGGAAGGGGGATAAAGATGAATGCCAGCTGACTTTGAACCAGACTAAGCTGTTGGTGGTATTTTTAGTGAATGGGTGGAAACTTGGCCAAAGCACTGGGAAAATTCCCCTACTCTTTTCAAAAAGTGCCATGGGATCTTTAACATCCACCTGAACTACCACCAGAATAGGCAGATGGGACCTCGGTTTAACATCTCATCTGAAAGACGGCACCTCAGGAGCGCAGCACCCCACCCTCATGCTGCACTGCAGTGTCAGTATTAGGATATTAGCAAGTGCCTGGTGTGGCACTTGGGTTAATATCCAGTTGTAGTAGGACAGCAACACCACACAGTGCAAGACAGCAAGATGCGCATGGCAGCTGTGTAGCCTATGAGCTCAGAGACAGAGCTTCTGTGTGTGTTCTGCCTGCCACTACCCTGTCCAGTTTGCAGATAATCAGCAGTCCAAGTGGGCAAGGAGGTAGTTGAGAGTGACAGTGGCCATGTGGTCTGGCATGTAAGACAGAGAGAGAGAAGAGAGAGACACAGACAGAGGGAGACAGTAGGTACCAAAGTTGCGGCAATGTGCTGCATCTTCTCTCTGTCTGTCTGTCTATGTCTCTGTCCATGAAACAGTGGAAGCAATGATCAGCAGTATAGAGCCCTCTGACAGGCTGTAATACAAGAGATCAGAGGAGAAGCCGAGCATTACAGTGGCCACCCGAGGTTTCCTTTCTGGCACCTCCCCAACTGTGGCTGCCCCATTGCCTGTTCCCCACTCTCAGTGTACAGATGATAGAGTGAGAGACAGCATCATCACTCTTCCACATCTGCACCATGGCTGAAATGTCCTGTGAGACAGCAAGAGAGAGAAAACATTGGGATGTTGTTGTCTGTGGCCTCCACTTTCTCCCTGGTACAGAATAGTGCTGCAGTTTGAATGCAGGAGAGACCTGTGTATTTGCTGCTTCTCTGTCTCTCTCTGTCTCTCTCAGTGTCTTTTTCTTTGGGAACCTCTGTGATGCTTTCCCACCTCCCATACAAGTTCTCTGTGTCCCATTCTGCCAACCCCCCAATCCCAGTGACAGAGAGTGAGAGAGCGCAACTGAGTTTTTTCCTCCAACGTTCAAGAACGGAGCTCGATGCTTAGAAAGAGAGTGACATAGAGAAAGCGAGACAGGGAGAGTAACAGTGAGAGAGAGAGACAGAGACAGTGGGGGAGCAGCATTGAAGAGACAATGTGTGTTGTGTCCTCTCTCTGTGTGTCTGTGGATAGTAGTGTGTTAGGGAGGACATAGTGGGGAACAGCACATGCAAGTGGCATATGCTTGTGTGTCTCTCTTTGTCTGTCTAATTCATAGAGAAGAGACACAAACATAGAAACAGAAATTTTCAGCAGATAAGAACTGCCTGGCCCATCTAGTCTGCCTGTAGGCCTTGTACTGGATTACTGTTTTGACCCACTCGCTGCACACTCTATGGTTCCCTATGCCTGTCAGAAGCATGCTTGAATCCATCCATAGTGCTGCTCCCACAATCTCCTGAGGGCAGACCATTCCACATGTCCATCACTCTCTGTGTGAAGAAGAACCTCCTCCCTTTCCTTCTTTACCTCCCACCTTCCAATTTCATGTCATGCCTCCTCATTCTTGTGCTCCTCCTGTATTGGGCAATGTCTCCCCCTGCACCTCGTTTATTCCCTTGTGGTACTTGAATGTTTCTCATATCCCTCTTTCCTCCTCTCTTCCAGTGAGTACATATTGGGTCCCTTAATTTCTTCTCATAAGCCTTGTGTTTGCAAGCCCTGTACCATCTCAATTGCCCTTCTGGACCATCTCTAGCCTGTTAATATCATTACAAAGATGCAATCTCCAGAACTGCACACAGTACTCCATGTTAGAGCTTGACCATGGTTTTATATAATAGCATCACTACCTCCCTCCTTCTGCTGGTGATACCCCTGCCTATGCGCCGAAAGCATGTCACTGGCACTCTGAGCTGCCTTTAGCACTTTGACATTTTCATGTCATCTGAAATTTAAAAAAACAGGTCCCTTTCCTTCTTTGTGACTGTCAACAACTCTCCCCCAATCCTGTAACTTTCCCCAGGATTTCTGTGTCCCAGGTGCATAATTTTGCACTTTTTGAATTAAACTTCATTGCCAGTCCTCAGACCATTTTAAAAGCTTCCCCAGGTCCTCCTCATTGTCTCCACCCCTCTGGTGTATCCACTGTGTTACAGATCTTGGTGTCATCTGCAAACAGGCAGACCTTTCCTTCAGCCCTTCTGCAATGTCACTAATGAGACGACCTAGACAGAACTGGCCCCAGGACCGATCCCTGCAGCACCCCACTGGTCACCCCTCTCCCCAGATTGCACCCATTTACTACCACTCTCTGCCTCCTGTCTGTCAGTCAGTTTCTATCCCAGTTTACCACCCTTTCCCCATGCCCAGCCCTACCCAGCAAGTTTATCAAACTCTCTATGTGGGGACAGGTGCCAAAGGCTTTGCTGAAATCAAGGTAAACATTGTCCACTGCCCCATCCTGATTTACTTCCTTTGTCACCCAGTCAAAGAGATAAAACAGATTTGTCTGACATGACTGCCCCACTGTGAATCCATGTTGCCTATAGTCCTTGGCTCCAATGGCTTCTAGATGCCCCACTATCCTTTCTTTAAGCAATGTTTCCATGATCTTCACACTACTAAGGTGAGGCTGACTGGTCTATAGTTCCCTGCCTCCTCCCTGCTGCTGTATTTGTGTAGAGGGGACCACATGTACCCTCCTCCAATTCTCTGGTACCACCCCTGTGTTGAATGACTCAGTGAACATGGCTGCAAGAGGTACTGCTATCTCCCTTCACAGTTCTCTTAATATCTTTGGATGTATGCCATCTGGTTCCATCGCTTTGTCCACCTTCAATCTAGTCAGCTCCTGCAGGATTATTTTGCCTGCGAATGGACTATTGTCCACCTCTTCACCGCCTTGGCAACTACTGTACTGCTGTGGCCTTGCCCTCATCGTCTTCTGTGAATACTGAACAGAAAGACACAGTGGATGTCTTGGGGGGACATATGACAGTTCTTAAGCATGGTACTAGTAATTCCTTATTCCAAAAGCGGCACATATAAGCAAGTAACATTTGTCACTGACAAATGCTTGTTACTCATGCAATTGAACTAATAAACTAAACTAAACTAAAAGAAAAGTAGGGAAATGACATGCTAGGGTTGGGCCCCTCCCCCCCCCACCAACCACCAGCCACCTCTCACCCACCCTCCACAGACCAACATGCATCAGGGTGTGCCTTGGGGTTGTCAGTCCTAACTCTCACACCATTCTCTATACTGCACTATGTCAGCTATCTTACACATGGAATGGGGTGAGAGTTGCAGTGAGCCTGATGACCCCGAAGCACAGCCCGATGAATGGGTCAGTGGAGGAGGGTTTGATGTGGGGTGTTAGCGACCAATCCTAATGTCTCATTTCCTACTTTTGTCACTTCAACCCTAACTGATGCATTAATGAAGTTTTCTGCAATATACATATATATATATATATATATATACAGTATATATATATATATATATATATACTGTATATATATATATATATATATATATATGTATATATATATATGAGTTGTCATGATTTTTTATTTTTTTCCTTTTGTTGCTCTTTCTAGACTCCAGGAGACACATATTTTACATTACTCTGCAGTCTGAAACTGTGCTGTCGTTTTATGTTTCTTATTCCAGCCATGTTCCTTCCTACCTATCTGAAACAATTTCTCTATCCTATAGTACAGTTGTGCCATCCACCACCACACTATGAGAATGATCTGTGCTCACACAGACACACACAGTGGTGCTCCCTGCTCTGCTCACTGTAACACTGCTGTTTTGATGGGACGGGTTTATAAACCCCAGGAGTGTTGTACTGCCTAGTCCAATGATTGTACAGCTAACACAAGCAAATCAATTGGTCTGCCACTAGTGCAGTCACATGATTGCTGCTGTCCATGCTTGCAGTTGCTAAGTAGGAATTGTGGGACCGGGAGAATAGATCATCAGGTGCAGCCATACATGCTCAAGTACTGGAGGAAGAGGACAAATGTGCCTTCAGACAGATTCAATAGGTACTACTGCTGCTGTCAGTTTCATCACCCCCCTGCGTTTGCAATCCTGGTGGCTTATTGCCTCATCTGTCAGTTCTGTTGTCTTTCCACCAAAAGTGCAGTTGTTTCTAGCATAAATACTGTGTAATACTGCTACAGCATGCATTGTTATGTACTCTCAAATAATTTGGGCATTCAGGTTTTGGGTTTTGGCAGTGAAACCCAATTTGGAGATTTCTTTCGAACACTACCAAACCAAATTGCCCAAATGTTTGGCCGACCTGATTCCCTCTTCTAATTGGTGTACTAACAAAGTTTTTGCAAATAATGTCCTTTCTTTTGAGTTAGTGGAATCATATCCTCATTCACAGAGGTCCCTTTGGGACCTGCCGAAAGATGTTCAGGGCCCAACAGAAAAAGGAAGACTCTGTCTGCCTATGAAGAGCAGGGTCCTTGCATGTCCTGCAGTTTCATGCCACAAGCAATGCCAAGAATTCATGGGGCTATCAGGTTGGATGTCGAAGCCCAGGGCTCCATGTCCTTTGCACTTCCATGTAGCTGCAGTTAGAAAATGAGTTGGATAAATTCTCAAAGCTGAGTGGCTAAGACCAACAACCACCCAGTCTGGTATCAGGCAACAGAGACTGGGAAATAATGAGTACCAGTCTTTTCCTGTCTGTTTACATTAAAAATGAGTAAGACAATAGAATTATCAATTTAAAATAGCCATCATCTTGTTCTTTCCTTAACAGAGTTATACCACCCCCACCGATCTCATAAAACCATCTGTTAGATACACAGATACACAGAAGGTGAAGGCAGATTAGGACAAATGTGGCCCCATAGTCTGCCCCTTTTTCCTACCTAATACATTATCGCAGACCCTAGTTGATCTGCGTCTAATCCTCTCTTCCCTATTGCATACTCTTATGTCTATCCCATGCATTCTTGAATTCTCCTACTGTTTTTGACCCCTTCTTGACTGGTGGCCGTAAGTACTTATCCCCCATCTTCTACTCCTCCCTTGGATTTCTGTGCCCCAAGTGCATGATTTTGCACTTCTTTGCATTGAATCTTAGCTGCCACACTTTTGCCCACTCCTTAAGCATGTTTAGGTCCTTTCTCATTTTTTCCACCCCCTTGGAGTGTCAACCCTGTTGCAGATCTTAATGTCATCTGCAATGAGGCATACCTTCCCCTCCAGTCCCTCTGCAATGTCACTTTTGAAGACATTAAAGAGGACTGGCTCCAACAGAGATCACTGTGGCATCCCGCTGGTCACCTCCCTCTCCTCGTATTGAATGCTATTTACCACCACCCTCTATGTCCTGTCACTCAATCAGTTTCTGACCCAGTTTACCACCTTGGGACCCACTCCCAGGCTGCCTAACTTATTTATCATCCTCCTATATGGGACAATGTCGAAAATCTAGCTGAAATCTAGGTAGGCTGCATCCACTGCCCCTCCTCTATCTACCTCCCTGGTCACCCAGTCAAAGAAATCACACACACTATACCACTTTTTTATAAACAACTTTGCAGTTTTAAACAAAAAACAGTTTTTGTTGTTTAAACTGAGAGTGCTAGCATCTTGCATCTTAAGTGTTAGACACAGCTTCTCCAGCTTGCCATGACTCCACTACTGCTTGAACTGGCATGAACTAAAGTAGGAGTAAGGCATCGAAGCTACTATTTTTACTGGCAGGGTGGTCATGGGAAGGGGATGCCTCACAACAGATCCTAGATGCTGATCAGCAGCTCTTGATATTTTATTAAAAAAAAAAGAAATGAAAGTGACAACAGTGCAATAGGACTGTCCACCTGTTTGTACGCCCTGTGGATGCTACTTCTTTCTGCTAGCATCTTGTAGTAGAATTGTTCCTCTGCCACTCCCTCCCCTCTGCTTGTATTTTAAAATTACTGCAGCCGGTAACCCACTTCAGCACAGCCTCCCTACCTTCAGTTATTGCATGTTCCATCTTGCAGTCTTCTCATCTTCTTAATGCTACTGTAACTGCCATCATTTCTGCTACAAGCTAAAAGAACCATGCTATGTTACATTCCTGTCTGTGATCACAGTGTTCACACTAAAGCAGTAAAAATTAAACTGCCTATATTAAAAAAAAGTAAGTTGAGGGGGGTCACGTGATGGTTGCCTAAACGAAAGCTGTTGCCTCCCCTTGCTCCTCGACAAGTCTGGTGAATTTAACTTACTAGTTTATCTTCTTAAGCGATTCAGGTGGCGTTTTTTGATTTAATCACATTCTGACATCTTGGGCAGCAAAACCGTGGTGTTGAAATGGAGGTTGAAATGCGAAAGGCACCGCCACGCCACACTCCGCCGCAGTCCCTGGAGAAAGAAAAGGCCCCTAAGCAGCCTAAATCACAAACCACAATGTCAGTTAAGCCTCCTCCACCCATGGCAGTACTTACCGAGGAGAGCGCTTTCTGGAGTTTATGCAGCCTCTTCAGAGCTCCATCGCTGCAATCTCGGATGATGTTCAGTCAATCAGAAGGAGTATTGACACATTGAACTTGCAGGTCGGGGATGCTGAAACTTGGCTCTCATCACTAGATAAGTGGAGAGATAAAACAGATCTAGATAACTCTGTCCTGCGGCAAAGGATACGGAAAATAGAGGATAAACTGGAGGATTTAGAGTGGCGCAGTCAGTGCAATAACTTAATTATTTTTGGGCTACCGGAGAAGGAGGTAGGCAACAACCCTATTGTCTTTGTTCAAAAGCTATGTGAGCGAATAGCTGGTCCATCACCTAATAATACAAGCTATGTGGTGGAAAGAGCTCATAGTCGCTCGCCCCCCTCCCTCCGCTGGGCTCCTCCCTGACCTTCTTTGTATTTAAACTTCTTAATTACTTGGATAAGCAACACATCCTCGTAAGATTAAAGAAGTGCAGGAAATCCAATAGGAGGGCCACAGAGTTAAGAATATCAGCTAGACCTACCCCAGTCGGTTCGTCTGAAGAGGCAAGAATTCCATCCTATGGTATCAAAGCTCATCGCTGCCGGAAAGGCCTTCCAAATCGTTACTCCTGCAACCCTACAAGTGAAGCACAATGAGAAGTGGGTCAGTTTGAGTCGACTGCTCAAGCCTCAACTGAGCTTTGTATCTCTCTGATCTGTTCAAGTGAGGTGGGAGAGGTAATTGAGAGCCTAAAATTTTCCTCCTTGAGAGGACAGAAATCAATGAGAGCTGTATTTATAAAGTACTGCAGAAGATTTGTTGCTGAAATGGGTGATGATTGCCGACTGAAGTGGGCATCCACCAGATTGAGGGAGTACCCTAGCTAATTTGACCTAGTGCCTCATGCGTTTGTGCCCCAATTGAACTGTATTAGCAAGTGTACAATGGAGTCTATATCACCTGCTGGATCTGTTCCATGGAGATCTTTGAATGGACACATTCTTAGACAGTAACCTCAGCTCCCTTGCACCATTGTCAGTTTCGCGGAGCCTGAGGAGTGTAGTTAATGAGTTACAAGAGGTTTCCCTGAAATTTGTTTCTCCCTCAGCTTTAGCTCAAATTGAAAGATGAAATGAGAGTCTTTTGAGAGCTTTATCTGGGGTCAATTATATTTACTTTCGGTCAGCGGTATCTCCTGTTGAGTCCACAGGGCAATACTTCCTCATTATATATTGCAGTATTGATTAGCTAATTTCTTTTTCAGTTATTATGGGAATGGCATTACATGTATAGTTAACCTAAGCACTTTATTATAGTTATTTGCGTTTTCATGCATCTATGATTGTGAGTTGTCGGGAGGAGAGTGGACTTAGGTATGGCAGCGAAAGGATATTCGCGTGCCATAGAATATTTGGGAGGTCAGTTACTAGAACCCAGTGAGAAAGATTGTAAGAAGTTAGTTGAATTTAGCACAATGTTAATGGTATGTTTGGAGTAAGGGGAAGGGGGAGGTCTCAAAGGGAACAGAGAGTTTGTTAGAGTATATGTTTTTTTTCAGGCTACCAAATTATTATTTTGATGGAGTGCAGGGTTAGTTAAGTCAGCACTAGACAGGGGTTCAGTGGCTGAACTCATCAGAGGACAATATGTGGGGTTTTGCAGTGGCTTTAGGTGCTTCTCTTCCTCCTTTCTCCCAATAGATTACAGTTAGTGAATGAGTGGCCCTTATAATTTTGTTAGTTGGAACATAAAAGGGCCCAAAGTAAAAGAAATGGATAATGATTCTAAAACACCTCTCTCAACCCCCTTTAGGGATCACCTGTTTGCAGGAGACACATTGTTGAGAGCGAATATTCCCTCTTTAAAAGATATTTGGTGGACCAAGTTTTTGGTGCAGGTAGTTCTCTGAAAACATAGTGGTACCATCATCTTGATACATAAAACTATACCTTTTATTAAAACAGGGAATGGTGGGATCGGAATGGTGTTATATTATGTTCAGGAGTATGCTAGAGGTCCTCCTATAATTTTGAGGATCAATTTATGGCCCAAATCCAGACTCCCTCTTTTTCACAGTTATACCCTGTTAGTCCCAGGATCCCCTCTTTTGACTTTTCCTGGTGGAGACTGGAACTTGGTTCCCCAAACAGAAATGGATCACTCAGACAGCAAAAGAGTGGGGTTGTCGCCAGCACAGAGGGCCCTCCGAGATCTTATATCTGGGGTAGGCATTGTTGATGCATGGTGGACCCTTAACCCCTTGGAACGTCAATATATGTATTATTCTCCCCTGCACGCCACCTTTTCCCAGATTGATTTTTGGTTAGTGAGCTCCTTTGGCCTTCCGGGCATGATAGATGCATCCATTTTCGCTAGGGTACTGTCAGACCATTCTCCGGTAGGGGTGTCCTACATGTTGGGCCCGAAGATTGGGGGGGGTAAGGTGGTGCCTTAATCCACTGCCTGCTCAAATGTACTGAAACCATGAAACATATTCAGGAATTTATAGTTAATTTTATCAATATTAACTAGGGACAGTTGAAAGAGTTGACACTGTGTGGGCGCCCTCAAGTGTGCCATATGGGAGAAGTTGATCGTATATCGCCACCGAGCTCGGAAGATGAGGGCTCTAGAATTATTGATAGGTGAAATTCAGCAGCTGGAAGGCAGGTTAAGTCATACATCCCCGACGCGAGGACTGGGCAAGGCTCCACCAACTGCAGTCAAGTGTATGATTTAATGGCACAAAAGGCGGACTGGCCATTCACCTTAACAAATTGAAGTATTTAGAGGCAGGGAAAAGCAGGAAACTCCTGGCCCTAAGATTGAGGCAGACTGAAATGTCAAAATTCATTCCGGGCTGAGATCACCCGTTAAGTGGTGACATAGTCTCCCATCCCAAGATATTGCTGCTATTTTTGGTAAGTACTATGAGACTCTTTATTCCTCAGCTGATTTGATGGGTGTGACAGACCAGGAGATTACAGAATATTTGAGTTCTGTTAGTCTTACTGTGCTGCCTCCTCAAATAGCAGAGAGTCTAGGGGCTCCGATCACTTTAAGTGAGTAGAGCAGGCTATTAAACAGTTGCCGCTGGACAAAGCTCCAGGACCAGAAGGGCTACCAACAATTTATATAAGAGCTGCCTTCCTCAGCTGGCCACTCTTCTGAGGGATGTTTTTAACTTCTGGTATCAGGAGGAATAAAGGACCCTTGCTTTTGATGACATGGATCACCTTGATTTCCAAACTGGATAAGGACTTATTACGTCCTGGAAGTTACCGCCCGATATCACCTCTTAATTCGGATGTTAAGATCCTTGCTAAAATATTGGCCAATCAGTTAGCTTCAGTAATAGGAGGGATTATTGGTAGAGAACAAATTGGTTTTATGCGGGGGCATACGACAGTGGATCACACGAGGAAGCTAATGCATCTAATGGCAGCATCGAGGGATGCCGAGTCCCCTGTGGTCCTGGTATCCCTCGATGCTGAAAAAGCCTTCGACCGGGTCTCCTGGCACTTCCTGTTTGTGTCTCTCTGACAATTCAGAATGCCTGATAGTTTTGTACAATGGGTTAAGGTACTATATATCTGCCCAAGGGAGCAATGGTTGTTTATCGGATCCATTTATCTTTGAAAGAGGCACCCGCCAGGGCTGCCCACTCTCCCAGCTCCTTTTTAATTGTTACTTGGAGCCCTTAATACGTAAACTGGTATCCTCTCCTTCTTTGAAGGGTATTAAAATTCAAGGGGAGAGATACGCTATATCATCCTATGCTGATGATCTCCTATTGCATGTTGAGGACCCTGAGACTTCGTTACCAGCCCTGCTTGAGGAATTGGATAGATTCTCGTTTGTGTCCTCGTATAAATTGAATCTCTCTAAAACAAAGGTTTTTCCATTAAATCACTGCAGTACTAGAGATAGCTGCACCTCACTGGGACTGTCATGGGAATCAAAGGTTTTACGTATTTGGGGATTAAAATTGCAGGAATATTTCCTCGATGATTAAATTTAACCTGACCAATTTGGTGCATATGGTGCAATCAGATCTGGAAAGATGGGGCGCTCTTCCATTGTTGCTTTGGGGCCGGATAAATATTCTTAAAATGAATGTTTTATCACAGCTGCTTTATCCGCTTGGCATGTTGGGCATATTCCTTCCCAAATCCTGGTTTTTGAAGTTTCAAAGATTATTTAATAATTTTTTATGGAGGGGTAAGTCAGTGAGAAAGGCATATTTTAAATTAACAGCACCCAAACTCAAGGGAGGCCTTGCCCTCCCATCTCTCTTTTTATACTATGGGGCCCAGCATTTAAGTAAGTTAGCTTACTGAATTAAAAGAGATATACCCCGAGTGGAAGATGCATATGTGCCAGTCTGGCTAGACATTGAATGCAGGCTAGCTCGTGGTGTTGCCAGTTCCCTGCATGCCTTGGTATACTCAAAACCTTCCTGCCTTCCCAGCTTGCTTAAAACATCCCCAGTAGCTTGGTCCCTTAAGGCCTTTCTGCAAATTCAAATGTATTTTTCCGAAAGTTGGCATACCTCACTGGCCCAACCTCTTTTTGATAATTGGCACTTTCAGAATGGACATCGTCCTATATTGCCCTCCTTTCTCCCTCAACTCAAGCAGTGTATCCTGGTAGATCTTTTCCAGGGTAATGACTTAGTCCCTTTTCAGGCATTACAGTGTCGCTTTCAGCTTAGATCCAAAGATATTTTTAAATATTTACAAATCAAAGCAGCTCTACTAGCATTTAAAGGTAATCAAGAGTGGACAATGCAACCAACGGATGGTCTCCTCAAGACCTTCCAGAAGGCAGATCAACCCCAAGCAGTTTCTAAGATTTATAAGCAACTTCAAACCCTAGATTCGTCTCTCCCCGAGGGAGTATGTTATTACTGGGTATGTGAACTGTCCCTTCCCATAGACACTGAGTACTGGGTGAAGGTCTGGGGTATGATTTATAAATATATCAAGCAGGACAGGCTACGTTTAATTCAGTTTAACATTCTGCATAATACCTACTACACCCTGGATAAATTGCACAATATGGGCTACCTTTCCTCTCCCTTATGCCCCCATTGTTGTCAGGTTTCTGGGTCGTTGTATCATATGCTGTGGTTATGTCCACATACTCAAACTTTTTGGAGTGCGATACAATGAGTTTTGGACCCTCTTCTGGGATTAGATTCTTTATTCACCCCGGAGTGTTTTCTGCTGGCAATGTTCCTTCCTGGGACACCCCATGTACGTAAAGCACACATGGTTCTAATTTCAGCTGCTGCAAAATTGGTCTTGTTACTGCATTGGAAGGAAGAGTCTCTACTTACTATTATTGAATGGTACCGAGAAATTCTATTAGCTATCCAGGTAGAGAAGCACATAGCATATTTGCGACACTCGTACCACAAGTTTAAAAATACTTGGGAGCCGCTATTGTCCTTACTGATATTGTTGAAATTCTAGGAATGGAATTCCATTATTGATTTGTGGGTTCATGGCTATCTTTCTTGTCAGGTGTGTTTCTTTTTAAGAGTAATCTGCCATTTTTTTGTAATAGGGTGCAGACGTGGAGGGGGAAGGAAGGGAGGGAGGGTTTTTTGTTTATTTGTTGTTTGTGTCTTTTAATAATGCAGTCCATTGTTTACTGCTATGTATTTACCTGTGTTTTGCAAAAGTGCTAATAAAGTATATTGAATTTGAAAAAAGTAAGTTAAAAAATGTATACTGGTGTTCCCAGGTGTGGGGAATGGGGTTAGGTGAAACAAAATAATGCGTAAAAAAAAACCAGCACTGCACTCTACTGACAATGCTCATTTTAACACTTTGTTGTATATACTGAACATGTAAACCATTTTCTAAACACAATAATACCCTCCGGGTGGGTAATAGTGAGCTATTCCAGACCACACAGGGGCTATAAAGTCCTCCAACTGTGGTGTTGGAGCTTCATTATGTGCCTGGTGGTCAAGTGTAGCCCAATACTGCCCACCCTGTCAAGTATTATTGTTTACATGCAAATGTACAGGGCAAGAATCCATCTGTCAGCCAGTGCACATGGCCTTCTGCCACCCATGCAGGGACCTATGCCAAGAGAAAAGCTGCCTTCACTATACTGTATGTGCAATCAAATTTCATGATAGAAACCAATTGAAGTTGCAAAACCAAAATTATGATGAGCAATCAAATTTCAAGGCAGCAACACATTTTTGCCATGAAATGGAAAATCAGAATTATGCAATTAACTTTCATTCTGAAAAAACAGTTTTTGCAGCAAAATGCAAAATTGTGGTTGGACAATCAAATTTCATTTCACGCAACCAAGTTAAGTCACGCAATGCAACATTTTATTCATAATGCAATTTCATGTCCATTTTGAACTCTGGAACAAAAAAATTATGATCCACACTGAAAATGTTGCAAAACCATTTATAGTCATGCGACAGGAAATTGTTATTCACAATCAAATTTCATATCAAGCAAACAATTTCCACTTTCACAAGTATAAGTTGTGATCAGGATTCAAAATGTGTTTTCAACAGACTTTTTTTGAATCACAATTAAAAAATAGTTTTACAAGTCAAATTTAGTTTTGCATTTCTCACATCATGAAAATAAAAATTATGGACCACAATCAAATTTCATGTCTAGCAACCAGATTTCATGTCTAGCAACCAATTTGTCATGTGCAATGATAAATTGTGATCCACTATGAAATTTTATATCACGCATCCAATTTTTTTGCCGTGAAATGGAAACTTAAGATGCACAATCAAATTTCATGGAGAGAAACCAATTTAAGTTGTGAAACCAACAATTCTGATACATAATCAAATTTCAAGTTGAGAAAACCATTTTTGTTGTGAAATGAAGAATCATGGTGTGCAATAAAACTTCATGCTGAGAAACCAATTTTCTGCTGTGAAACTAACAAATTTATGGTGTACAATCAAATTTAATGTCGAGAAACCAATTTTCTAATGCAAAATGAAAAATTCTGATACACAGTCAAATTTCAAGTTAAGAAATGTATTTTTTTCACAAAATGAACGATCATGGTGCGCAATCAAATTTCATGCTGAGAACCATTTTCTGCGGCAAAACAAAAAATTCTGATATGCAATCAAATTTCAAGTTGAGAAACCAACTTTTTCTTGTGAAATGAAGAATCATAGTGTGCAGTCAATCAGATTTCATACCAATAAACCATGTTTCTGCTGTGAAACAAAAATTATGATGCACAATCAAATTTCAAATTGAGAAAGCAATTTTTGTCATGAAACAAAAATTATGGTGCACAATCAAATTTCATTCTGAGAAACAAAGTTTCTGCTGTAAAACAAAAAATTAATACTGAGAAGTCAAAATGTGTTTCCAACAGGCTTTTCTTGAATCACAATTAAAAAATAGTTTTGCAAGTCAGATTTACTTTTGCACCACCTAAACAGTTCAACAAAGCTTGCCATTACTCAAAAAATTGGAAAAATGTTTACATGGCCAAGAGAAATATATAAATTATTCTTACAATCATGATTGCCTGAAACAAGCCTTAGAATCTGAACCAGCATGTTCTGATAAGGCAGATTCATGTTTTTTTTTTTATTACAGCTGCTGTAATAAAAGTTTGAATTAGTAGTTTGTTTCTGAGGTGAGAAATAAGATGTCAGCAGTCACGCAATGAAAACATTTTTGGTGTCATAAGCACATCTCAGAAAACTAAAAAACAGTCTCACAACACCAAATGTTTGGTGTCATATCATAGTGTTATTCCAAGAACCCTACTGAGGTAAGGTAAGATAAACATTATTTATACATTCTGTGGTGATTTGCATATGCAGCCCATGATGCTTTGCATTGTGGGGGCATATGTGATTTTGTATTATTTATATAGTGCCCAGTCTCAAAGGCTCTGGGTACCTTACAAGGTTAAAACAAGTGGAGTAGACAACATTAACACACAAATAAATCTGCACATGGGTTATATAAAAGCAAAGTCTAAAATTCAGCAATAAATATATATCAATAAATTATAAAAATAAATAAACCAGTAAAATCAGCTGCATTTAGTCTGGGAATGCCTCTTTAAAAAGATAAGTTTTTAGACCCCTTTTAAATGCCTCCACCAATGGAGCCTCCCTGAGAGATCTGGGGAGTGAGTCCAGAGGACCGGGCCAGCCACCTTGAACAAATGGATCAAGTATTCTGCATGACCCTCAGAACCTCTAGGAGGCCCTTGGTTGAGGAGTGGAGGGAGCAGACTGGGATGGCAGGTGTGAGGAGGTCAGTCAGGTACCTAGGGCCTGAGTTGTATAGGGCCTTACAGGTGAGCAAGCCCACCTTGAAGATGATCCTCCACTGACAGGCAGTCACTGCAGATCACGCAGGACTGGGATCACATGAGAAGATCTGGGTAGGCCCGTCAGCAACCTGGCACTGTGTTCTGCACTAGCTGCAGTTGGCAGAGGTTCCCACCACTGACCACAAAGTAAAGAGCATTACAGTTGTTCAAACTGGATGTAAAAAAGGCATGTACCAGTGAAGGCAGGTCCTCATGAGGAACAAGAGGTTTTATTTGGGTGATATTTCTTAAGTGGTAAAAAACACTTTGGATGATAGATGACACCTAAGCATCAAATGTCAAGCTGTCTTCAAGAATGACACCCAGATTTCTCACCCTAGAGGATGTCTTCAATGGGGTAAATCCCAGGACAAGTCCTGTTGCCAACCCAGAGGCATTCCCATCATGCCCCTGACCAGGCTTGATCACCAGCACCTCCATCTTGCCTGAGTTCAGCCTCAGCCAGTTAAAGGACATCCAGTCCTGGATCTTGGCCAGGCAATTATTTAGCACTTCAGCAGCATCATTTGTTCCAGGGGCATAGGACATATACAGCTTGGTATCACCTGCATAACAGTGAAAACCCAGACTGTAATGTCTGATGAGGTCTCCCAGGGGCAGCATGTACACCACAAACAACACTGGCAACAGGATCAAGCCTTGAGGAACTCCACATGGTAGGAACTTCAGAAAGGAGTAGAAATTCACCATCACTACCTGTTGCTTCCTACTCAAGAGATAGGACTCAAACCAGCTGATGACCATTCCAGCAAGCCCACAATGCTCTCAAAGGTGATCCAAAAGCATAATGTTGTCCATGGTGTCAAGTGCTGAAGAGAGACCAAGGAGAACAAGAACTGACTGGCCTCCTTTATCCCTAGCCCTGAGGAGGTCATTTTGTACCCTAACCAACATCGTCTCAGTGCTATGCCTTGCCCTAAATCTGAACTGGAATGGCTTGCAGATGTCAAAGGCAGCAAGGTGCGCCTCGAGCTGCAGTGCCTCAAATATTTACACAACCTTCCCTAAGAATGGGAGTTTGGAGATAGGATGATAATTTGCCTGGAAATCAGGGTTGAGCAATGGTTTCTTCAGAAGGGGTCTCCCTAATGCCTACTTCAAGGCATCAGGGAAAATCCCCTCTGAGAGTGAACACTGGATTATCCTGGCACACACTGGACCAAAATCCCTGTACATACCACTAGGAGACGTGTCGGGGCCAGATCCAGCTCACAAAAGGTGGGCCACAGCTTTGAGCTCACCTCAGCAACCTCAGCCCCTCCACTGACCAAAACTCCTCCCAGACAATAGGAGTGCCCATGCTGCTACAGGCACACCACCGTGGGGCTGATCTTGTCCCACTTGGCAGATCTCAGAACCAGATAGAGGACACCCTGTTCAAGAAGAACTGAGCAAACTCTTCTCACAGTGCGATTGAAAATGCCCTTTTTGGCTGCAGTCAGACAGGCTGAAGTAGTCCGTCTACAGTCCAAAAAAGCTGAACTGGTCTGTTCTTCACTGCAGCAATCTCCCTTGAGAGGAACTCTGCCTTTTTACCATTGATTGCCCCTTGATACTCATGATAGTGAGTTCTCGAGGTCAGTTTGTCCTCCTCAGACCAGGTCTCCGTTGGCAATGCTCCAACTTTCAACCACTGATCTTCATCTTCTTGAGATCCCCATCAAACAATGGGAGTCTCAAGCAAGAAGATCTGGGTCATGTATGGACTGGTGCAATGACATCGAGTGCCCCAAAGACAGCCATATTTCAGGCCACCACTACCTCACCCATGACAACCGCACATGCAGCACTCACACTAGACAAGTCAACTATTGCCAAGGGTCCCTCTGGGTATAGCTGATCATCTCAACAGGGGAGGGGCCCCAAACAAGAACTCTACCATGCAATGATTGGACCAAGCAACCTAATCAGTCCTGAGGTTCATAACCTCAAGCCCCAGTGAGAACACAAGTCCAGAGTGTGGCCATGGTGATTGGTCACAGAAGCAACTGCTTGTGCTAGACATTGACCCAAGCATTGAAGTTCCCCAGAATTAACCATCTAGGGGACTCCAACACTCTGTTGACAAAGAAATCCACCACTTCCTGTAGGAAATCTCTCCCCCACCCTGGAGGATGGTAAACAAGGTGAATCCTGCATCCTGTACCCAGACCCTCACACACTGCCACACATTCAAAGGATGAGGTCAAACCCACTGGGTGCATGGCAAAGTTAAGGCTGGATCTAAAGCAGATGACCATACCCACACCCCTGTGTTCTCTCTTTGGGCAGTGCACAACAGAATACCGATGGGGACAGATGCCTCCAAGATTGGCCCGGCGTCATCCCCTAGCCAGGTTTCTGTGATGCAAGCCAGATTGACTGAAGAAATCAAGTCCACCATAATTGTGGTCTTGTTTCTCATAGATCTGGCATTGCATAGCACAGCCTGAAGGGGACTGATGGAGACTGCAGGCCCATTGGCTACCTGCCCACTCAGTCTGGTGGTAACCCTGGGGATGGGTACTAAACATGTCAGGCCTCTCTCCTGGCTCCATTTAGTCCCAGGGCACCTCTTGCTCCTAACCTCCCCAATACTGCTCTCCTCCTCTATACTCACAGAGCCCCACTGCCAACCAACATACCACTTATTAATGCCTACCTGAGCATGCTCAGACCAGAAGAAAAAACTTTAAATTCTTATAACTCTGGAACCATTTAATATTTTTTCACAAAACCTTCCAAAGGCACTACCTTGCCATAATGTGCTTCTACCCTGACCGTTTTGGGGAAAAATTCCATTCCATGTAGGCTGTAGGTGAGAGCAAAACCAAATCCCATGTTAAGCATAGAAAAAAAATGAGATATCTACATGAAAATAATACACATGCATCTCAGAAACTGCACAAGCTGCCATCACAAAAGTTTCCACAGATTAAGAACTTGCCTCCTAGACAACACATGCAAAATTTCAGCTAATTTTGTCAAACACTGACAAAGCTATTAAGGTATAAAGCTAGGTGTTTAATACTGAATAGCTTACTCAAGCCTAACTATAGGGGCACAGTAGCATCCCTATAGTTAAGATTTGTTAGGGCGTTAATGTTAAACCCCAATTTGCATCTTAATACCTTTGCCACTATTCAACTTAATTGCACAAAATTTTGTATGTGCAGTGTGAGGGCAAGGTCTCTTGATTTAACAAGTTTTGTGCTGGTTGGATGTCTGGATACCGAGATCCAGATAGTGCAAAAAGTACAAAAATTGGGGTTTTTTTCTCTTTTTTTGCTCTCACCTACCACCCAAATGATTTGGAATTCTGTTCTGAAATGTTCAGGGTAGAACGGGCTTGCCCTAGAATGGTGCATTTCATTGGTTTGGTGAAAAACTATTAATCTGTTCTGGAATTATAACAATTTGAATGTTTTGTTCTTGAGCATGCTCAGTAGGGTCTTTAATTTAGATGTTCAATAGGAAAGAAGAATGTCTTGCTCATGACAGAGGAATCTTCTTTCAGGAGCCAATGTTCTTCCTTTGTGTGCTGAAATTCTTCCTTTGTGTGGCACCATCTTCTTTTGGATTTTTACAAAAAAAAAAGTTGAAACCCCTTAAAAGTGATGTCTTTTCAAAAAACAAACAGCAGAACCTAGGTAAATGGAAAAATGGGGACTCATTTAGTTAGACTCCAGTGTTAGTTTTTTTAGATATGTCGGGAAACATTGTTTCTGGGCACCCAAAAATCCCATGTGCCCAGCTTAGTGAGAGGAGTCATTCACCCACATTCTCAGTATGAGAACAACAGGACTTTCTTGAATTATGAAGCTGTGGCTGTAGTTGTGCTGCCAGCTTCAGCTGAAGCAGTGAGCCAGTGATTTCTTTCTTCTTCTTTCTTTCTTTCTTTCTTTTTTCTTTCTTTCTTTCTTTCTTTCTTTCTTTCTTTCCTTCCTTCCTTCTCCCTCCTCTTCTTTCTTTCTTTCTTTCTTTATAGAAGCAGAAAATAACAAAAGCCTGAAAATGGGGCCCCTGCTATGGGTTTAATATATGCTCCACTACCAGATTAACTGGGGATTTTTATTTGTTTGGCATGTGGTGGGATTACATATGCAGCTAGTCCATCTGATCTGAACAGGAATCATGCAATCCATCTAAAGACTACCTCTGTCTGCCACCACTGGAATTACATTGAGTAAATGTGCAGTTTCCATGTAATGTGCATGCTCACTCTTGCACTCAAATGGTGGCAGATTAAAAATGTGTTCAGATGGGCTGTGCTGGTCACTGTCTCCTAAGGAGACACTACACAAACTACTGGGGTAGGTGGCTAACTAACATAGGAAAGTGATGGAGGGCATAGGTGGATGAGATGAAGTAGAGTGGGGAAGGTAAAAGGATTATGCAAGGGAAAGTTGATCTTCCTGATGAGCGGTGGTAGTGAAAGTACCACTGATCAGTCTTTGAATTTTGATCAGCATATAATTTGTGCAGTCAGTAAGGAGGGTGTGTGTTGGTTGATGTCTATAGTTAGCTATGACAGTGAGACAATATAGGGTGGGTGATTGGGAGGGCTCAAGGAGTACTCCATACCATGAGAGAGTGTTGAGCTGATCATCTCTGGGGGAATGCGGGGCAACTTGGCACCTTGTTCCACCAAACCTACCCAGGATTGTTGCATAACATTTTTTAAAATATGCTTTTATTTATTAAAAAAGAAATGCATGCATAATTCTAATTACATTGTCCTAAATTGTCAACATGGTCCAACTTGCATTGATTGCTAACACATGAGCATTTTTGAGCTATTTGTTTTTTATATTGACTTTTAAATGAAACATAGAAACATAGAATCTGTCAGCAGATAAGGACCATACGGCCCACCTAGTTTGCCCATTTCCCTACTCACTTTTGCAGTGTTAGATCCTATTTGATCTGTGGCTCTCCTGCTCTGCACATCTCCTGGGTACTCTTATGTCTATCCCATGCACTCTTGAACCCATGTGTTGTTTTCATACCCACCACTTCTTCTGGAAGGCTGCTCAACTGCTCTCCAGCACCCTCTCAGTGAAAAAGTACTTCCTAACATTACCCCTGAGCCTTCCACCCTTCAGCCTCATATCATGTCTCCTTGTTCTTGTGCAGAGTTTTCTCTTAAATATGCTTTCCACTTGCACCCTGTTTATTCCCCTAACATACCTGAAAGTCTCTATCATATTTTCCTTCTCCCTTCTTTCCTCCAGTGATTAGATATTAAGGTTCTTAAGTCTTTCCTCCTAGGGCTTCTGGTGCAGTCCATGTACGATCTTCATTGCAATTCTTTGGATTGCCTCTGTTTTGTCAATGTCCCTTCAGAGATGTGGTCTCCAGAACTGGACACAGTAAAGAAAGAAATGGTTTCAGTTATATTTTTCTTATTCACTCAAACTGGAAAATGTGGTATTTCTTTTTCTTGTTAGCTCATTCATAAAGCTGTAGATTTGAAAACAAGATATCTCTCACACTCCAGTATGACAAAGTCAAGCAACCCACACAATCTCATGACTTGAATCTCCAAAATGTAAGAATCAGCTTTTCCTTTCATTCTGGGGATCACATAATGGAGATGATATTACATTTCCAACATGGTGCTCTGCATGAGACTGACAAAACAGCTGTACAGACAGGCTTCTCTCTAGTTGATCCATTTCTCTACTATGTATCAGCATAGCCTACATACATTTACAGTATCTCTCTGGTATGGTCACAGTTGCAAACACTGTAACACACTGCTATCATTATACTGAATATCATAATGTCAGTATAAATAAAGCTGTGCTTTTTACCCACACTGGAGCACAGTTAATTTTCAGTCCAAAGATGTTAAAAAAAAATAATAATAAAATAGCTAACCAATGTGTGTGTATGTAAGGATTAACCCAAGACAGAGCGTGGGTCTACTGGGAATTAATGTATGGCTGGAGGGGGGGTTGGACCACAAGGCCAAAGGCAGAGTGGTTCCAACCTCCCTGCCAAACATTAATCCCCAGTAGACCCATGCTCTGGAGTGGGTTAATTCACTTTTCAATCAATCAATCAATCAATCAATCAATCAAAATCTTTATTTATTCAGGCGAACATCATTGAGCATAGCTCATTTACAAGATGGACCTGAGTGGTCATAACAAAAAGGTTACAGAGTGTATACAAAACATGATATTGAAATAGCACAAATACAAACATTTATGAGTGAGATAGATGTAAATTATTTTATATACAAGGCAAAGGACAGTAAACCAAAAACCTATTAAAGGTGAGAAACAAACAGTCTGGTAGGGATAAGGCTTGGATAATGGTACATGGGTGGCATATATGTTTGAGGTTTGATGTGGAAAGGACCAGAGGAATGATAGAAGAATAGGGAGGAGCTTTAGAAGGGGGTGGGGGAGAGGGGTGTGGGGTGGGGGTGGGAGGACTAGGCCTTGTGGAAGCAATTGCATGAATCTGGGATTAGGCTGGTGTACAGCTTTTGAAGGATGTAAGGGGATCAGTGTTTCCATTTTTCAATGTTTTTGATAGAATTCCAGATAAGTGCCAGGGAATAACTGATTGCAGCTCTTCCATACCGGGTGCAGGTGATAGAATCTTCAGCAGGATCAGTTTGTTGATCCTCAAGGTGTAGGCCTGGATGTGATCTGGTGAAGCAGAGCACTTTTAACAAGGGAAAGAAAAATGTTTCAGCTCCCTGTTGAGAATCTTTTCTTGCCCATGTTACAACTTTTAAGAACGTACTAATGTTGCTGTTTTCTGCTGTTAGTAAACTTCTGGCATTCTACTCTGGTAAGAATTATGAGTTGATGCCAGAATAGCCTTCCCCCTGCACCACAGCCAGAGGAATTTTATTTAAAAAAAATTCAGCATATTGGAGAAATTTGTTAAATTTGCCTACTTCACTTCTATTGGAAGGCACACATACTAAACAAAATGAAAAATTGGAGCCAACTCAATACTTGTGGGGACATCAGTTGAGCAGAAGTTAACACCGAAGACTGGGAGCAGCATCGGGGGCTGCAGGGAAACCTAACTCTTCCTAGCCTTCACCCTGCACTGCAACCAGAGGAATTTTATTTACAAAAGCACACAAACTAAACAAAAGGAAAAAAAAAAAAATCAGAGCCAGCTCCAAACATTTTTGGGGACATCAGTTGAGCAGAAGTCACCGCTGGAGACCAGAAGCAGCATTGGGGATGCAGGAAATCAAACTCTTCCTAGCCTTCCCCTGAACTGCAACCAGAGGAAATTTATTTACAAAAACAATATCAGCATATCTGAGAGGCACCAGTTCTAATCTAGTCTGATGACAAGGCATCCGACATTCTAGTGCTCAAGAAAATGTGGTTATTGGAAGTTAAATTAAAAAATTTGTTTCCCATCCTGGCTTGGTATAACCTTCAACCACATTTTCTCACTCAGTGCTGCCCGCTTTATGCACACTGTCAGCCTGAAGTCATGCACCTGGGCTACCGGCCTATAAAGATGACACCCTAAGGATGGAAACCAAAATTTGTCCTTTTTAACATTTTAAGTGTTTTACTCTAAAACTGCTTGTATTTCTATGGAAGTGCAGATAAAACTCACACAGTGACACTGTAACATAGGCAAGAGAAAGTGGTCTGCGTGACTGCATCACAGGCTAGAATACATTGTCAAATAATAAATGTAGTTCTAGTGCCTAATGTGAGTGCAGGGTGAGCAGTGGATTGCAAAAAGTAGGTGCGGTGGGAGAATGACACCATGCATTAATTCACGCATGCCCATACATTAATTGAGAATTAATGTATGGACACGCTGAGGACACATGATGCTCTTTTGTCCAGTCAGTCATAACCCTTTTTCTTGCCCATGTTACAAATCAAGCTAATTAACTGGCTAGTTTTTATAAAACCCAGAGTAATGCACTGATGCTCATGGGTGGAGTACCGTTTATAGTTATTGGCAGAGTGTCATGTAACTGACGGCAGCTGGGACCCTCTCTTACTGTCCCATGTTTAGTGACTGCAGCCAAAGTTCAAACAATATTTCCCATATAACATTGTAAATACTATGAAACACTCTGATAATATACTTTAACTTGTTCCCAGTTTGGTTCTGATTTTCACTATTTTACAATACCATAACCCAGCAGACCATAGCCAAAATATAATATGTTGTTTTCAGCGGAGTCCTGCTTTAACACATCTTTCAATTTGTCTTTTGAGCAGGGAGATGCATAAGGACATGATCACATTTTCACACATTTCCTGATAGAACCCTCTATATATATACATATATATATATATATCTTCTCTCTGTTATGTTTTTTTTTTTTTTATAAGGGGACCATGGTGCTTACCCCCAGTACCACTTTTCTTCACCTCCTCTCCAGGTCTTCCACCCCATAGCCATTATACATATGATGGCCCCAGTGTGCCCACTCCTGGTGCTGCCAAACAGTAGCCCAACATTGGAGTGCCCAATCACTAGTGCCATGTCCACTGAAATAAAGAAAACTGTCCCTCATTGAGTTTTTCCACCTGTAAAAAAGAAAATGGTTCCTCATAGATCTGACTTACCCACCCCACCCCAACCTCCCACTCAGCACCTACCCCAAACACACACACACAGACACACAATTACATATACTCACTCACCTGAACATGTCCTGGGATGCGAGTCATTCACTTATGTTCTCAGAATGAGAACAGTGAACTTTCTTGAATTATGAAGCTGCAGCTGGAGTCATGCTGCCAGCTTCAGTTGAAGTAGTGAGCCAGCGATCTCCTGCTGTCTCTGTCTCTCCATCTATCCATCTATCCATCTATCTATCTATCTATCTGTGTTTGTCTGTCTGTCTGTCTGTCTATCCATCTATCCATTTATCTATTTACCACTTCTCTGCCCCCCCTACAGCTCACCCACCCACATTCCCATTATACACATGGCAGCCAAACAGTAGCCCAACACTGGGGTGCTACATCCCCAGTGTCAAATCTCCTGATATAAAGAAAGCTGTCCTCATTGATGATTTATTTTTTTCCTGTAAAAAATAAAATGGTCCCTCTCAAATGTGACCCCCCCACACACACACACAACCCTGACCTTTCACTCAGCACCCAACACCACCCCACATACACACACTCACCTTAACATGTCACACAACATAAATCCACTTTCCAAGTTAAGACATGTCTTGCTACTGGAACTGGCTACTGTGATATAAGAAAATAAGGTAAGGCCAGTTTAATGTATTTCAGTGGGGTCTGAACATTTTTGCATAACTTTGTCATTTTTTTATATTTTTACATCGACTTTTCAACATGGCCTTTCTAGTACCCCACCTCATGGCCAGGTGCAGTGGAATTATCCAAATCTGACCAAGAAGATCATTTCATAATCACTTTGTGAAATCATCTTTTGGGTGGGCTTTGACAATTTTCTGCCCTTGTTCATGAATTAGCCACATAAGAAGGCTATACTGAAAAATTGGGTTCAAAATATTAACAAAGTTATGAGTGTACATTGAAATTTTTCCACTGGCTCAGAACTTTGGTAGTTTTTAATATGTTGACCTCAAATTTTCAACATTGCCATTCTTCACACCACCTCATGAACATGACAGCTGACATTTTTCAAATTCTGACCAAAATGTATTTTTGCACCTGTGGTGCAGTACTTAATGATGTTTCAGTGGGGATTTATACATTTTCACCTACTAGGTTAATGTGGTGCAGTTATAAGAAGGCTATGCTGAAAATTTACTGTATAAATCTGGTAAAATAACCAAGTTATACATAAACATTGAAATAGTTCAACATTCACTCATAACTTAACTAATTTTCAATATTGTGTCTCCAAACATTCAACATAGCCATTTTTCACACCATCTCATAAATGTAAGAGGTGTCATTTCTGAAATCCTGGGCAAGAAGTGTTTTTGAATTTCTGGTGTAAAATGACATTTTGGCCAATATACTATAAATAACACATCATGTTTATAAGAGAAGTTATAAAAATGATGATCTTGCAAATTTGGGGTCAAAATTAAAATTCATCTTGCCCCATTAGGGAAGGAAGTCCTTAAGCAGGGGATGGCTGACTACATTCAAGAAAGGTGGGGTTTAAACTGGTGAGGGGGGAAGGGATAAGGAGGGCTGCCAGAAGCCCTCTCCTCCAGATGAGGGGAGTAGCCTTCAAACCCAAGGGGGAGGGTGGAAACAGACTGGGGGGAGGTTTCAGGAGGAGCAGAGGGAGGATGGAAGTATAAGGAACCTGGGTGGGGTTCGACAAAGGGGATCAGGGATAAGGGGTGGGGGTTGGTGTTAGTAAATGCCAGGAGCTTGGGAAACAAATTGCCAGAGTTCCAGGCCATGCTGTTAGAGGGGGGTGTGGATGTGGCGGCAGTCACGGAGATGTGGGCCAACAAAAACCATGACTGGGACCTAAACATGCAGGGGTACACTATTCTTAAGAAGGATAGAAAGGAGGGCAGAGGGGGTGGAGTGGCTATGTTCTTAGAGATGACATAGAAATTGCTAGGGTAGAAGAGGCAGAGGGAAATGTGGAGGCCTTATGGGTCACCTTACGATCCCCAGCAGGAGATAAGGTCAAGCTGGGTGTAGTATATAGGCCCCCCGGGATGAGTGATGTTCTAGAGGATGGTTTTCTGGACAACATCATTGCCCAGTGTGGACCAAGGGAAGGAGTGGTGTTGATGGGGACCTTAATATGCCAGGTACAAACTAGGGAGCAATGTCCTCTAAGGTGGCCAAGGAGCAGAGGCTGCTGGATGGCTTCAGGATGTGTTCTTAACACAGCATGTGATGGAGCCCACAAGGGAGGAGAATGTCCTGGGCGTGGTTCTGGCAGATAGGGATCTGGTAAGGACCTGGTTGTAGAGGACCCCTGACTGGGAGTGACCACAATACTGTCTGGTTTCAAATAAGCATGGGGGAGAGGAGGAGATCTAGAATACTGGCAGTGGACTTCAGGGGGGCAGACTTCGTGGGCATGGGAAATATTCTCAAGGATCACTTGAAGGGGATTATATCAATGACAAGTGTGGAAAGGAGATGGGAGGTCATAAACCGGGGACTTCATGAGGCAGCCAGGATCTGCGCTAAGTTGAAACGAAAGGGAGCAAGGTCACATAAACCATGCTGGTGGTCCAGTGAGGTACAGGTAGAGGTCAGAGAAAGAAGGCCTACAAAAATATAAAACAACAAGAGGGATAGGGATAAGAAATGTACCATCTTACATCTAGAAAAGTCACCCGGATGGTGAGGGCAAAGTCAGTAAAGAGCAACGGCTGGCACAGGGGATACTATGGAGGGAAAAGGGTTCTTCCGGTACATTGGGAGTGGAGAAAACTAAGGGCCATCTCAGCAGATTGAGATCAGGAGGGTGAGTGGAAGAGGCGAGGGACCTGGCAGAGGTATTTAATGAGTACTTGCCTCTGTGTTCACTAGGGAGGGAAGGGATATCTACAAAGCAAGGCATGATGGGATAGAAGCGGCAGTGAGTGGGACCAGGGGAGCAGCAGAAATAGAGCAAGAGGGAGGGAGAGGTACCCCAGGGGTGTCACATCTGGATAAGGATAAAAAGGCCAGTAAGGTGGAGGGGACGGATGATGCTATCTCTGCCAAAAGGGTGTGGTTAGCCCTCAAGGCCCTAAAGAAAGACAAATCTCCTGGGCCAGATGGTATTCATCCGAGAGTGCTATGGGAATTGGTGGACATACTGGCTGCACCCCTGGCGGAGCTCTTCAACAGGTCACTTGAGACAGGAGGTACCTGAGGATTGGCGAGAGGCACATGTGATGCCAATCCATAAAGGGGGTTGAGGGAAGTACCAGGTAACTATAGACCCATCAGTTTGACCTCAGTGGTGGGAAAATTAATGGAGGGTATACTAAAGGAATGATTGGGGTGTTTTGGAGGAGGTGGGAGGTCTGGATAGTCGGCAACATGGGTTTGTGCCAGGTAGATCATGTCAAACCAATCTTGTGGAGTTCTACAAATGGGTAACATCAGAACTGGACAGGGGAAAGCCTGTGGATGTATTATTCTTGGACTTCAGCAAGGCATTTAACTCTGTCCCCCACAATGGTCTGGTGGAGAAACTGATGAAACATAAAAACAGAGAAACATAGAATTTGACGGCAGATAAGGACCGCTTGGCCCACCCAGTCTGCCCATTTTCCTACCTACTGGATAAGCTGCAGATCCTAGTTAACCAGCAGCCTACTTCTTCCCACCCCAACCCCCTAGAATTGCCTTATGACTGTCCCATGCATGCTTGAATTCCACCACTGATTTTGACTCCACAACCTCCTCCGGAAGGCCGTTCCATGCATCCACAACCTCTCTGTGAAAAAATACTCCTTAAATTACCTCTGAGCCACCCCTCTATCTTCAAATTGTGCCCTCTTGTTCTTGCACACCTCTTTTTTGAAAGATGCTACCCTCTTGGACTTTGTTGATTCCCTTGAGGTACTTGAGCGTTTCTATCATGTTCCCCTCTCCTCCTTTCCTCGAGGCTATACATATTAAGCTCCTTTAGTCTCTCTTTGTATGTCTTCGGTGCAGACCCTGCACCATTTTAGTGCCCTCCTCTGGACAGCTTCCATCCTGTCTATGTCTTTGCGGAGATTGGGTCTCCAGAACTGCATGCAGTACTCCAGATGGGGTCTCACCAGCTGTCTGTAAAGAGGGATAATAACTTCCTGTTTTCTACTGGTGATGCCTCTCCCTATGCATCCCAGTATCCCCCCAGCCCTCCTTGCTGCCCTCTCACATTGCTTGCCCACCTTTAGGTCATCTGATATGACTACCCCCGGTCCCTTTCCATTTTTGTTGTTGTTAGTATCTCACCCCCCATTGTGTACTCTTCCCCTGGGTTTTTGTTTCCCAGGTGCATTACCTTGCACTTCTTAGCATTGAATCTAAGCTGCCATACATTTGACCATTCCTCTAACCTTGCCAAGTCCTTCTCATCCTTTCCACCCCACCCTGTGCATCAACTCTGTTGCAGATCTTTGTGTCATCTGCAAGAGACATACTTTCCCTTCCAGTCCTTCTGCAATGTCGCTTATAAAGACATTGAAGAGGACCGGTCCTAATACTGAACCCTGCGGTACCCCACTAGTAACCCTCCTTTCTTCTGAGTGGACTCCATTTACTATTACTCTCTGTGTCCTATTCCCCAGCCAATTCTTTACCCAGGCTGTCATCTTGGGACCCACTCCCAGGCTGGCTAACTTGTATATTAATCTTTTGTGTGGGACTGTGTCAAATGCCTTGCTAAAGTCTAGGTAGGCCATGTCCACAGCCCCAACCTGATCTACTACTTTGGTCACCCAGTCAAAGAAATCTATCAGATTCGTCTGGCATGATCTTCCTGCTGTGAATCCATGCTGCCTAGGGTCCTGTGCCCCTCTGGCCTCTAGATACTCGACAATTCTTTCCTTCAGAAGTGATTCCATCATTTTCCCTATCACTGAGGTTAAACTAACAGGTCTGTAGTTTCCTGCTTCTGCCTTGCTCCCACTTTTGTGAAGGGGAATCACATCTGCCCTCCTCCAGTCCTTGGGTACCACCCCATCCTCCCATGATTTGTTAAAAGGGTAGTCAATGGTGTCACTAGTTCTACCCTTAGTTCTTTTAGAATTCTGGAATGAACTCATCAGGCCCAATTGCTTTGTCCACCTTCAGTTTTAAGAGTTCTTTTCAGAACCCTTTCTTCTGTAAATGGTCTGGTATCAACTTCTGTATTCAGAGTGTTTCTACTGTTTGTTTTATGTACCTCCCCTCTTCATTTGTAAATACTGAGCAAAATATTTGTTTAGTATCTCTGCCTTTTCAGAGTCTCCTCTGCCCACCCTCCTCCCCTTTATTAAGCCTCACTATCCCTCCTTGGTCTTCCTTCGCTCACTGATGTACCTATAAAAGGTTTTATCCCCCTTCTTAACCGAGTTGGCTATCTTTTCCTCGGTTTGGGCCTTTGCTGTTCTGACTGCCTTCCCAGATGGGGTTAGGAGTAGGCCCTTTGATGGTCAGATGGATTGAAAACTGGCTAGCTGGACGCACCCAGAGAGTAGTGGTCTGTCGCGAGCTCTCGAACCCTAGAGACGTTGGTAGTGGGGTACCTCAGGGCTCGGTCCTGGGTCCGATCCTGTTTAATGCATACATATCGGACATCAGGGAGGGTATAGGGTGTGAAATGAGTCTCTTTGCTGATGACTCCAAGATGGGAGCAGTAGTTGAGGGAGAAGAGGGGAGGTTGGCCCTGCAAGGGGACCTGGACATCCTGGAAAGCTGGGCTCACACATAGAAATTAAATTTCAATATCACCAAGTGCAAGGTGTTGCATCTTGAGTGGGGAAACCCTAAACACAGATACACCCTGGGAGGGAGGTGCTGGAGGCCACAATAGGGAAAAAGACCTAGGGGTCATGGTGGATGCATGTATGAATAACTCTGAGCAGTGCAGGAGAGCAGCTAGCAAGGCAAACAGGATGTTGGGATGCATCGTGAGGGGATCACCTCTAGGAGCAAGAGAAGTGATTCTGCCGGCTGTACAATGGACTGGTTAGACCACACCTTGAGTACTGTGTACAGTACTGGAGACTACGCGAAAAGGGACATACAGCTCCTGGAGAGAGTACAGAGGAGGCAACTAAGATGATATGAGGGCTAGGGATTTGGTGAGGACAGACTTGAGGAGCTCTGCCTGTTTTCATTGGAGGAGAGGAGAGCAGGGGGGACATGATTGAGTCTTCAAGTACCTCAAGGGAATAAATAGGGTAAACATGGAGGGGATCTTTAGACTAAAGCAGGGAGGTATCACCAGAGGGCATGGTTTGAAGTTGGAAGGGTGAGGGGAGAAAAGAGGAGGAGGTTTTTCACTGAGAGGGTGGTGGACCCTTGGAATGCACTGCCTGGCGAGCTGGTTCAGAGATCCACAGTGGAGGGCTTCAAGAGAGGGTGGGACAGACACAGAAAGTGGATGTATCAGATGACAGCCTGGCCCAAGGGGGTGGGAATGGATGATAGGGGTTTCTGGAACACAAGGGGGGGGCCTCGGCACCCAACTAGGGATCTGAGGTTTGAGCAGACTTGATAGACCGTAAGGCCTAATCTGCTGGCAAATAGTATGTTAGTATATATAATTATTAAGAAACTTTGTGTGTAGTGCCAGCCTTGAGCCCTGCAGGTATGGACTGCAGTCTTCTGCCAGTGAGCTGAGTTCTGGGGCAAGCTCACTGATCCAGCTGATGGGGTGAGGGTGGGATATGACACCCCTCCAGTCAGGGAATGAAAGCTGCAGGGTTTCCCAAATGGGCCCAGGTACCATATAATGAAGACAACTCTTGTCTTGGCATAGGGCTGTACACCTCTGCACCTGTGGGTGGCACAGGGCCCTTTGTATTGACTGACAGATGGACTCTTTACCCTGAGTGTCTGTACCCGTGGCCAAATGGAATAGTAGGGCCCAGAGAGCTCCATGAATTCTTGACATCCATCGCTACTTGGACGTCCAGGGCCCCTTCCTTCAGCAGATGGAGTCTTTCCTTGGCACAGGGTGCAGAAGACCCTGCACATCTGCATGTGTTCATACAGGAATAAGTATACAATTCCACTATCTCAAAAAGAAAGGAAATTCTTAGCAAAAAACTGTGTCAGTGCATTAGGGTTCAAGTTAACACCACAAAAGTACAGAAATGTGCCATTAGAGTTTCCAATCCTAACTCCCCATCCCCACCCCCCACCTCCAAGCAGCAAAAGGAAAAATTATTAGGGTTTTGAGTCTCCGGCATCTTGGTGAATCAGTAGTGGGGTCTTCCTTGGGGTTGTCTGCTCTAATGCTCACCCTTTCTTCCCAGCCCATATTCCTGTCTGAAGCACAAGGTACAGTTCAAGTCGATTGTCTCATAGTGACACCTTCCAAAAGTTGGACATATGTCTTGGCCCCATATTACATACAGTCTGTAGTAGCTTTCTTCATTATTAGGGTGCTGTGGGCAGGGAGCAGGGCTGCCTTCACTACAGCTTTCCTCGTGACCACCTCCCATGTGCAACAACTGTCAGCAGGGTGGGATCTTGTGTCCATGGCATGTGCACAGGTGCCAGCAACCCCTTCACCTCCATGCACACCTGCATCTGTCCACACTGCATGTTTATTTTCTGCCTAGCAGCAGGCATTCAGGCTGCTGTGCAGCATCCATTAACACCTGTCTGATATGCCTGCTGCCACCAGCATGTGTTGACAGATCCATGGTGGTGCATCACCACAACATGCATGTTTGGTGGAGGGACACAGCCATGTGCATGTGCCAGAATCCAGCCAGAACCTGTCCTGTCAAGGATGTGCCCCCATACCTGCACCTGGCAGCAGCACAGGATTACTGGGTATCACACCCTTTCATACAGTGCCTGTGGGTGCTGGGGCTATTTAGGGTAAAGAGGTACTCATAACTTTATTTTCCAAATAGGTGCTGGCATGGGAATACATCATCCAGGAGGACCAGTTCCACTAGGGTCTCCACTCCTGATGCAGGGCAGCCGCATGGAGGGAGGTGAAGGAGGCAATCAATGTTAAGTGTGGTGGCAGCGATCAGTGGAGAAGGTGAAAAAGATATTTTATGACATGTGAAAATGCACCAAGAGGAAGCTGATGGAGGCATGGCAGGCCCACCAACACAGACCACCCTCACACCAGAGGAGGAGCTTGTGGCTGGCACCCCAGGCCATTGTTAGTTGGAGGGTGTGGATGGTAGCATTGACACCATGGCCATTGCACCTGCCAAGGTGAATACATGCACATGGCTGTGTATTATTGTTTATTGTTTATTGAATAGAATTAGAATTATAATCCTTTGAGTCATAGACTCTTTAGCAAAGGTTAAAAAAAGGAAAAAAGTACACATACGTAACTAATATCATATAATACAAAGTCATACAGCACAGGAAATAAACATTGGAGGGTTACATCAGCAGGGAACTTAAAGAAGGTCCTGGGTCAAAGTTAAGCAAATATGAAAAGATACAGTTTTGGAGGGTCTTGAATGGGCCCAGAGTCATATTTTATATACAGTGGAATTGGGGTGCCTGGGAGAGACAAATGTGGGAGACAAAAGAGTAACTATCCTTTATCTGCGGGTTTCCTTACTGTGTTAGAGCAAGTACCTGATTACAATATGGCTCCGGCTGAGGGTCTGAGAGGGAGGTGGAATCATTAAGGGAGGTGGAAGTTTATTTACAGTCACAGGTTGCAGTGTCAAGGAGGAGGGTCTTGAGACCTGATTTAAATTGGCCGAGACTAGGGTCCAGGGAGATGGAGGACGGTAGGCTGTTCAGCTACAGGGGAGCACGATATCGAAAGGATCTTTGTCCAAGTGATGTTCTACAGTGAGTGACTAGGAGGGTGGAGTTGGCAGGTGCTAAGGTCCTCCTGTGTGGGACTATGTGGATAAGTGGGTGGAGGCCGATTGGTGTTTGCTTGAGTTGTATCTTTTTGCAAGGAGGCAGGTGTGGTGCTAAGCCTGCCTTGAGTTCAGCCAGCCAGCATGTATATAAAGCTTGCATGTGTGAGTTAACCTGTCATCCAGAAACCAAGCGGCATGCTTTATTGAGGGTGAGGTTGATGCTGCATAGGGCAGTTTGATCAGTGGACCCATAAATCACTATTCCATAGTCCACCAAGGATAGAATAGAGGAAGACACAGCAAAATGCATGGCTTGTGGGGGTAGGCAGTGCTTATGTCTGTACAGGATCCCCAACCTGGTGTTAGAAGAGGAGGAGGAGACTTGTTGTATGTGTGATTGTTAGGTGAGGGAAGTGTCCAACGTGACTCCCAGGTATTTGAAGCATGAGACCTGTGCAAGCACAGTGCCATGGAGTTCATGACAATTAACCATGCGTGACAGAAAGGGTTCTGGTGGTGGGCAAGATGATGGATTTAGTCTTCTTGTAGTTAAGTATTAGGCGGTGTTCAGAGAACCAGGTTTCAAGTTCACTAAAAAAACCCTGCAGGGCAGTTTGAAGTGAATTGAGGTGAGGATGTTTCCAAAGACTACCCATCATCAGCATAAAGCAGCAGCTTACCACTGCAGGATTGAGGAAGGGTGTTCAGGAAGAAGGTGAAGAGTAATAGGCAAGTATTGACCCTTGCGGACTTGGCTAAGAGCAGTCTACTGGAGGAGATGGTTGCATTGTCATCTTTCTTCCCTTGTGTTCTTGTCTGTACTAATCCTGCCCTTTACTCTATCCCAACCCCGCTAAAGCTATCCACTGTCCTCAGTTCAATTAACTCCTCCACCAGTGCGTTCCATCTTGCCAACACTCTGTAAAGTAGTGCCTCATCTTCCTCCCAAACCTTCCTCCTTCCAACTTCAGACTGTGCCCCCTTCTCCCCTTTAAGCAGAACAATCCTCCCTCTGACTGTTTATGCCTTTTAAGTACTTAAAGGTCTCCATCATGCCCCCCCTTCCCTTCCAGCGAATACATGTCGAGCTCCCTCAATCTTTCCTGATATGGCAACTCCCCCAGTCCCATGATTTTCGTAGCCCTGCGCTGCATCCCCTCCAGTAATACACAGATGTGCAGAATGTGACGGCAGAGAAAGGCTCCACAGCCCATCTAGTCTGCCCAACACCCTACCTCCCCACTTCTGTTATGCTTCTACCCTCTTTTCCAAACCCCTTTAATCTATCCTAAGCCCTCTTGAACCTCTCCACCATTTCAGCTGCCACTACCTCCTCCAGCAGTTTGTTCCAGGCCTCCACCATCCTCTCCATGAAAAACTGCCTCGACATTACCTCTGTATTGCCCACCTTCCAGTTTGAGGCTACGTCTCCTTGTGTTCGCTCCTTCAATTTGAACAAGCATCACCCTCAACTTATTTATTCCCTTCAGGTACTTAAAGGTCTCAGTCATGTCCCCCCAGTCTCCAAAGGTTACAAATTCCAGCCCTCTCAATCTTCTCTCATAGGGTCCATCCTGCATCCCTTGTACTATTTGGTTGCCTTCTCTGTACCCTTTCCATCAACTCAACATCTCTTCATAGGTAAGGCCTCCAGAACTGCACCCCATACTCCAGATGTGGCCCAGTCATGGTTCTGTACAGCGACATTAGCACCTCCCTCCTTCTGCCATTAAAACCCCTCGCAATGCAGGCCAACAGTCCATTTGCCTTCCCACCGCCCTGCTACACTGGCTGCCCACCTTGAGGTCATGCGACACCATAATCCCCAGGTCCCTTTCAGTTTCCTTCTCCATAATCACCCCCCAAGAGAGTAAGTTTCCCTCCTATTCCTCCTCCACAGGTGCATCAGCGAGCACTTTTGTGCATTAAACTTCAATTTCCAGGTGTCAGACCACCTCTCCAGGTACCGCCTCATGTAATTTCACATCCTTTTTGAGGTACGGGCACCAGTACTGCACAAAGTGCTCCAAGTGTGGCCTCACCAGTGATCTATACAAGGGCAGGATGACTGCCTTTCTAGAGGCAATCCCTCTGGCAATGCACCCCAGCATCCTATCTGCCCTTGCTGCTGCCATCATACACTGTGCTGATACCTTCATGTCCCCTGTGACCACTACCCAGAGGTCCCTTTCCTCCTCTGAAGCCATTACCTGCACTCCCCTCAGTCAGTAGCTGGTCATGGGCTTTCATGCTCAGACGTGCATGACCTTGCACTTCTTAGTACTAAACCCCAACTGCCACTCTCCCTAGACCAGTGTTTGAGTTTAGCTAGCTCCTCCCGAGTGCCTGCCTCCCTTCCTTATTGTCCACTTTTTCACAAATCTTAGTGTCATTTGCGAACAGGCTGATCTTACTCTTGACCCCCTCTGCAATGTCTCCAATGAACAAAACTGGGCCCAGCACTGAACTCTGCGGTGCCCCACTTTTTACTGGCCTTGGCTTGGATGTCTTCCCCCTTACAACTACCCTCTGTTGTCTGCCTTGCAACCAGCTCTAAACTCACCCCACCAGTTTCTCCCCCCACCCCCATGTCCTTCAGCTTGCTTATTAACCTCTCGTGGGCACATTAAAGCCTGATCACAGATGTAAAGCCTGCCAGAGATACTCACTACTGTGTGAACTTGAGCAAGTCACTTACCACCTCAATGCCACCCAGCTGTGTAAAGGGTAAAGCAGGACCTTACTGAAAATAAGATGCATCTCAGTTGGAAACATAGAATTTGACAGCACATAATGACCGCTTGGGCCATCCTGTTTGCCTATTTCACTCTACCTACACTATTACTACAGACCATGCCTGATCTACAACTCTCCCTCCCCACCCCACCTTCCTTTCAAGTAAGATTTCCTTGTGCTTATCCCATGCATTCTTGAACCCCACGTTTTGCCCCATCAACTCTGCTGGAGTCTGTTCCAAGAATTAACAGCTCTTTCAGAGAAGTGCTTCTTGACATCCCTCTTGAAGCTACCCCACCAGCTTCATAGCATGTCCTATCGTTCTTAAGCACCCTTTCTTCTGACAAACCTCCCCCTCCTGTACCTTATTTGCCCCCAGTCAGGTATTTAAAAGTCTTTATCCATATCCCCCTCTCTTCCAAAGGGTGTTACATATTAGGTTCTTTAGTCTCTCCTCCTAGGGCTTTTGATGCAAACCATGCACCATTTTAGTTGCCCTCCTCTGGACTGCCTCCACTATCTGTGTCCTTCCCGGAGATGTGGTCTCAGAACTGGACACAGTCCTCTAGAGTGGGGTCTTACTAGCGGATCTATACAGAGGCAACACCACTTCCCTCTTTCTGCTGGTGATACCTCTCCCTATGCCCCACTAGCCTTCCCTATTGCCTTGTTGTCCACTGCTGGCCACCTTTAGATCATACAACATGATTACCCCAAGCTGCTCCTGCTTGTGGTGGTGCGTCAGCCAACACCACCCATATTTGTACTCCGCCCCTGGGCTTCTGCCCCAAAGTGCATTATTTTACACCAATCCAGCTGCCATACCCTTTGACCACTTCTGTAGTCCTCAGGTTCCTGCTCATCTCCTCTGTGTCCACCCTATTGTAGATTCTGTGTAATCTGCAATGAGGTAGACCTTCGCTTCCCGTTCCTGTGTAATGTAACTTATAAAGACATTAAAGAGGACAGCTGGGCCATCATGGGTAAACAAGTTGTAAAATAATGTATTTACTTCTTACTATTGTATGATCGAGCTTGCATTGTTTCTCTCTCCCCCCCCCAACCCATATCAAGGATCCAACTTTTCTATCAAATGGCATCATTCAGTACTGCTTAAAGCAAAGTCAGTTTTAGTACTTTACTGGTGATTTTCATACGCTTCCCACAATGCTTTGCATTAGTGGGATATTTCTTTGAAACACTTATTGCCAGTGCTCTCCCAAGGTAACTCTTGCACTGAAGTTCTGGCCTTTAAATTGTCTACCAAAAAAGTAATGTGTTAAGCTATTAGCTTGTTTTGTTTGTTTCTACTTTTAATTGGACTAAACCTAATGGTGTTGCATGGTTTTCACAGAGTAAATGTTTGTAACCTGCATCATTCTGAGAGACTAAAACTGGTTAATCCAATCTACCCCCTCCATCAAATGGATGAAGAAGCATACAGGCGAATGTGTGTAAAACATTTAAGTCTTTCTTCTGACAGTGCATTTTTCATTGTGCAATTTTGTTTCCATTTTGAAAAATCAATAAAATGTACATTACATTAACAAAAAATATAGTGCAGTAGTGCTTGATGCAACTAGTGATCAAAAGTGAGCCCTATTTGGAGCACTGCTTTTTCACAGCTCAAACCTGCCAGCAAGAAGCTCAGCAGATTGCTGACAGCTGTATTAATCGCTACATGGGCATCCGGACACCTTTTTCAAACAGTTGTACAATGAGCTAGATAAATATCTAGGGTTTTGGTTTATTTTTCAATTTATTTAAACATTTTTACGTTTCCCCATTAGCTACAGTCAACAAAAAATGTAACATGAATAAATCCACTAGGTGGCACTACAATCACATTTCAAAACATTCCACAGCATGTTATGTAGCTTTATTCGTTTAGCAGGGCATCATGTTTATAAATAATTTAAGTATTTACACACTTAACACTCACTTTTTACACAAACTGATATCTACAGGATATCCATAAACCACATCTAATGAATTCTGGTGAGACTGAAGATCACAGTCTTGTGGCTTCATCAAGCAACAATGTAAAATCCCAAGCCTTGTACTGACGGCCATTTTAATCTGCAAAAATGAGTGTTCCCTCTAAGCTTCAGCTGGACATATGTTGTCAGACAAGATTTGCACATTTCAAAGTGTTTGGTGTCTCGTTAGATGCAAGATTTTTTATCCTAATTTTACCTATGAGACCCTTATGAGATGGGGGTGGGTTGGAAGGAACCAAGGTTTCTACTTAATGTATAATTTCTTTCATCTCCTGAGGATCTTGGCACCCTTTGGTTCCAATGCTTGATCTGTACATGATGGGATCTGTAGAGACAGGAGTGAGCTTACAGTTGCCATCAACCTTGCGTGATGCCAGCAGCCTGTCTACAGGGGGCCCTGACACTCAGATTGTGCTAGAATTATAAGACCAGAAGTACAATCTCTACTCTTGACAAAGCCAAGTACAAATTTAAGAAACACAGTGAGGTGCATAATCTAGAGAACTCCACTTCAGACAAGGAGGCAGGGAAGAAGGAGTTAATGTTAAAAACCTGGCTCTTGCTTGACTGAGATCTGCTAACCATATGCACAAAGAGTCTTAGTACGCTCATGTGCAACAGAAGAAGTGACAGTCACAGAACCCTCTAGCAGATCATTATTTTAAATACATATGCAGGAAGGGCCACCACTACGCTACTGAAAAGGAATCTGACCTACCCCAAGATGGAGAGTTGCTTCCATTTTATGCAGGGGCCTCTAACAAAACAAGCCCCGCTGACCCCTACAATTGGAGGTTTGGAGGTCAAACTCTGAGCCACTGTTGCAAATTGCTGTAGAGCTTCCCCACATCTGGAAGGCATCTAAGGACAACACGTGTAAGTTTGGATTGGACTTACTTCCTGGGGTGGGGAAAAGAGTAGAATAGCCATTTCTTTCACAGGAGAAAATAAGAATGGCAATGTTCTTGGGGGGAGGGAAGGAATCTACCAGCAAATGTTTTGCTATTCTGTTACAAACAGCTGTTGCGTTCCTTTTGAACTTTGTTTCATAGGTTTTAGATTTGAGCACTATGGCTTTGTTTTTGCAATCAATTGTTTTACATAGTTTTGAAACATTTTCACCATTTTATTTTTTAAATTATTTGTTATGGCTACAGTAGCTGAGATGCAGCATCTCAGTTTCTGTGGGGTCCTGCTTCTACGCAATTTCACAGCTTGGTGGGCTGACACACAGAGGGAAGTGTCACAGACTGTGGCTGGATTTAAAACACCTGGGATCCTGTTGTTCACAGTCCTTGGTTCCTGTCACTAGGTGACACTTTCCTGCCTTTAACCCACGCCTCCCTCCCACTACATTGCAAACCCGGGACATTTTATCAGTAGTGAGGGGCACTGGTGAGACATCTCATCCTGGGCAAGAACTAGTCCACTCAAGTCAGTCCCAGCAAGGAAACACTGTTTTAACAAGATGCACCACACATCCCCACCCCCAATCCAAGATAAATCTGCAATCCTTTAGCTCAGAAAGACAGACCCCCCAGATATTATCCGGTCACTCCTGAACCAGACTAATTACCACCAACCCACGGGATCTGCATTTACTGACAGGTTTTAATAAATGCTTCTCCACTAAACTCATTCTTATGTCACTCATCTTGTACTAAAAAGTGCTGGAGCTTCTCCACATCACTCACTCCCCATAGCTTGGTCTTACTAGCATGGCTAAGAAGTGGATGCCTCAAATTCTGATGTTATCAAGAGGCCCCCACAGCCAAATAAAATATCTCTGATCAAGATTCAGAAACAGAATCAACTGTCATATTTCAGATGTCAAGTTTACAAGCGTTACTGCTCTAAGCCTGCAGAACAGGCAACTTGCACAGTTCCTGCCCCATTCAACCTGAGCCCCATCAATATGTACTCTATATCACAGTAGCTACAGGGCATCAGAGCTCCCCTGGTTAAACCTGGCTACCAATGTACAAGGCCTTTCGAGTTCTTCACTGTATTTAAACAACACTAATGCTCTATATAGTCTAATAAAAACGTCCAAGCAAGAGCTTCTGGAGGTTGGGAAAGTAAATGGAAAAGCTCGCAGAATACAAACAGTACCTATGGGACAGGTTTCCATTTTGTGGTTAATTTTTATAGCACTCTGGAAAAAAATGCCATGCTTGGTAAAACAAAAATGTGGAGAGCATCTGTTGGAAAAACTGCTATGAATCAGTGCTTTGGGCAACCACAAAACTAAAAGGACATTCAAATAAGCAATGCTAACCATTACAAAACATGTCTCTGCTACAGGTATATCACAGTCTACTACAAATAATCCTCCTGCACCCCAAAACATCCCACAGTTGGGATAGTTAGATAACTTTCTAAGAATCCTAGCCAAACCTAGAACTGACTGGACTATATCAACTGTGCAACAAGAAACTGATTTAGAAACAGTGTGTGTGTGCATGCGCACACACACAACTGTTTGCACAGACTTACATATGCAGCAAGCTTCCACTAGAAATATTACTTTTCCTTTTTTAATCTTTGCTATTTAGTACCTTAGAGGGAACACTGTATACACACTTGTACAAAACAATATAAAATAAAAATAAAGTGGTTTGTAACAGCCCTAATGCAGGGACATCATAAAACTTTTCATACACAACTGTAAAATAAATTGACACAATCATATATATACTACTACATCCAACATACATGAAAACAGTTACAAGATATATACAATCTCATGGGTCTTGTAGGACAGACATCCCATATACACGGTATATACATATATATTTTTTCATCAATATATTATGACAATATATATTTTAAAACTTTGATTATAAACAAAAGAAAACCCTACAAAAATGCAACAAGGATGAAGCGGATTAGTCCAAGATAAAAAGCCAACAACCCAGGATTGCTGTAGGGCCCACGATTTGCGTCATTTGGGAAAATGTGCCAACGCTCTCTTTTTGGATGCAAAGTTTCCAAATCCTCCAAAGCATTGTATGCTGCTGCGGTAAAGTTTGCGTCGCCTGTGGTGAGAAGGTCAAAGACACAAGAATGAAAATAAATGTCCTTCACTTCTATTTTCTCATGGCACTTGTTTGTGGCGCTCTCCAGCGTGTAGGTGACACGGTGGTGGGGGGCCACGACGGGGAGCGGTGAGTGCCCTCCTTCATCAATTCGTTCACCTGAGGGGCAGCCATTGACACACAGCTGCAAGTCCTGGCTCTCCTCATAAGCCATAGCCAACTCCTCCGGGATTCGCACTGCCAGAGTTAGATAGCGCCCAACCTGGCGCACAATCACTGTGGTCCCAATATACCTTGCGTGCATCTCCACATGCTTCCACCCAGCTTTCTCCACGATGTATAAACTCTTTGAATCTCCTTCCCCACCACTGGTTGTCCCATCCACAAAAGCTGCAGGGAGGTCATCGGTTACTGCTTGGTATACCTTTTGATCGGTGCACTCGTGGTACGATTTAAATATAATAGTTATCTGCAAGAGAACACAAAAACAGTTTACTATGACTGATGACATGCTACAAATAACTCCTCCTCACAAACTGAGCTGGCAATAAAGGAACATAAATGTAACACATCAGTTCTGTTACTGAAACATGCCCCAAGATCAATCAAGACATAGGTTCACAACGCATAAGTCAAGCGAGTGGCATCCTACTTGACAGAGGTTGAAGGTAGTTTTCAAACTTTCTCCTAATGGAACAGTGGACCATAAGCTGTGCCACAAAAAAGCAGATCATGTGAAGGATCACTGCTGGCGTAAACATCAGTAGTACTCCTGTGTCCTGTGTATCCCCAAATACTGTAAACCTGAAATTATTAATTTTTTTTTTGTAATATACTCTTATTTGGATCAGAGAAAATTCTCTTTTCCACATGAACATTAGATTATACATCTCAGCATTCAATCTTGTTCATTTTATACATTTGACACAGTGTTTGGCAAAGTATGTATGTTTCATAGATGTTCGTTTCCTGTATATAATATATTCTCGTCTGTTACTCTATACCCAATGAAAAAAAACTTAAAATTCTGCTTTAATATGTAATAGTGAATTGGTCACACATTAAAGAGTATCTGCCTACTGTGCATATGGTTTCTGAGTGTTATTTATCCCCATCCTTAATCTGTCTGCTCTCTTTTAAGGTCTTATTTCTTCCCTTCTTCTCCCTTCATCCTTCCCATTGTTCCATCAGGTAGCTTCTAACCGAGCTTCGTATAATAGCCACCTTGTCCACTGGTTTTTGAATTTGGGTGTCTCCTGAGCCCCATTGTGACTCTCTCCATTCTCTAATTCCGCATTATTTCTATCCACTCTCCTACAGTCGGTGGTTCTGTTCTCAACCATCTCCTTGTTACCACTTTAAGAGCAGCAAAACTAAGATGACCCATAATTGTCTCCATGTGTCCCTTTCATTTCTACAGGGTGTATTCCCAGAACTAAATACTCCAGGTTCAATGGTGTAGGTGTCAAACACCTTTGATATGTGCCCACTCACCTCTCTCCCAAACTCCCTCATCTCTGGGTATATCCAGAAAATGTGGGCTCATGCGAGCCTGAGCTTCCCACAGCCCCGCCAGCACAGACTGGAACCACCACCAGTTCCATGTACCGCCTGTGCTGGAACCAGAAAGCATCTTGTGAGAATTTTCCAACCAAATTCTCTTCACACTGGAGAGGTCGTGGTGTGCCATGTGTTTGCCCAAATCAATTCCCATTGTTCGTTAGTGACAGCCCTAAGTCTCTTTCCCAACTAACCTTTATGTATTTAGAAGTGGACTGAAGATCTTCTATGTAACTTGTATAAAAGATTGAAATAGCTTGCTCCCCATTTGGTGAGGCCCAAATTTTGTGGAATACTGTATCCTCACCCATCTGCAACCCCTCTTTACCCAGCTTCCTTCTCCCATCTTGTATATAGCCCGTAATTTGGTAGAATCGCAATATATCCCTTTCTTCCCAGTTAAAGTTTTGTTTAGCAGCCTCAAATGACATCACGGTTGACCCTGTGAATAACTGCCCTGGGGAAACCATTCCTCTTTGTGCCTGTCTTATACCAGTTATCCTGTTCTGCTGGTATGAAATGTGTATCATACACAAACCATCTATATTTCCACATCTGTTTCTGTGCATTTCCCCTCTTGGTTCCTCTTCTCCATCCTTCTAATACTGCTTTAGTTCCAGTATAATTTTTTTAAATATTTGTCTTCCCCCGACAAGAGAGCACACACGTGGATCAGTGTTCAGCTAGATCTATCCTTTTCAGAAGCGTCATACTGGGAGTTACCCCATAGCAAGGCCACCTGCATCTGGGCTGCGCACCAGTATCCATGTAAATTTGTGAAATTATTTTAGTGCTGAATTTCTGTAAAACCTTCAACCTATGTTTCAACAAAAGTACTGTAAACCTCCCAACTCCCTTTCGCCAGATCGCATCTGGAAACGAGTCTTGGCTCAGTGTACCTCTCTCGCTTAACAACTTTAAATAAATATGTTTATCTGGCAACATATATTAATCCATGCTCAGAGCTGCAGAGATTAACATTTCAAGAAGTCTGCAAAACCCAGGTGTCATTTTAAGAGCAGATGATGCCTTTAGGACAACTTTGAAAAACATTTAGACAATTCAGCTTGTATTTCAACATATTTTCTATAGATTTCTCCTCTTCACTGCGTTATTACTGAAGAAATTCCCACAAAAAAAGCTCTTTATCCCTTACGGTTTATTTGCCTTTATAGTCTATTCCTTACTTGAAATCATAATGCTCTGTTATGACATCACAGTGTATTATGACATAAGGTTAGGAAGAAGCAATAAGAGCTGATGAACCCTTAAGGAACATCTCTCCTGTTTTGTGCTGCTTTGTGTCTAAATATTATGTTTTTGAAAGTTCTTAGAGTCGGTGGCTCTTAAATAGTAAGTAAGTAATCAATCATTTATATGGCGCCCAATCCCAGGGGCCCTGGGTGCCGTTACAGAAAGAGCATCGAGTAAGCAGGGTAAAACATACAGGGTATGAAATACAACAAGTTAATAACTAAAATAAATTAAGTCATAATTAAAAACCATCAATTTTCAGGATACGATTTCTTAAACAGACGAGTTTTCAGACCCCTCTTATATGCCTCCACCAATGGTGCCTCCCTCAGTGTTCTGGGAAGCAAGTTCCAGAGGGCCGGGCTGGCCACCACAAATGAGGGGGTCACCAGACGTTTTCAGCCTGGCCCTCAGAACTGCTAGGAAGTCCTCGGTGGAGGAACTGAGGGAGTGTACAGGGATGGTAGGAGTAAGGAGGTCAGACAGACAGGGCCTGAACCTTATAGGGCCTTTTAGGTGAGCAAGCCCACTTTGAAGATGATCCTCCGCCTGACAGGCAGCCAATGCAGACCTCGCAGGACTGAGGTCACATGACAAGACCTGCGAAGGCCCATCATTAACCTAGTCGCTGCATTCTGCACCAGCTGCAGTCTGTGGAGCATCCACTGAACCCGAAGTGTAGAGCATGACAGCAGTCCAGCCTGGACGTCACAAAGGCATGCACCAGTGAGAACAGGTCTTCAGGTGGAATTAGGGGTTTAATCCAGGTGACATTCCTTAAGTAGTAAAAACCACTTTTGACAGACGACACCCGAGCATCAAATGTCAGCCTGTTGTCAAGGATGCCTCTCAGTTTTCTCACCCTAGGGGATGCTGTCAAAGGGGTGGACTCCAGGACCAGCACTGTTGACACCCCAAAGGCATCCTCATCATGCCCCCTACCAGGCTCAATCACCAGCACCTCCGTCTTGTCAGGGTTAAGCCTCAGCCAGTTAGAGAACATCCAGCCTTGCATCTTGGCCAGGTACTTGTTCAGCACTTCAACAGCACTATTTGTTCAAAGGTGGACTGCAGCTTCAAACTTGCCTCAGTGACCTCAGCCACCACCATGGTGCGAAACTCCTCCCAGACAATTGGGAGTGCCCTAGTTCCTACCAGGCTCCCTACCGCAGGATAGATTATGCCCCACTGGGGAGATCTTGGACTGAACAGAGGACACCCCGTCAAAGAAGAACAGAGCAAACTCCTTGCATTGTACGGTTGAAAAATGCCCTTTTCAGCTGTAGACAGACTGGATGAAGCAGCCTGCCCACAGTCCAAAGAGCTGAGCTGATCTGTTCTTCCCTGCAGTAATCTCCCTGGACAGGAATTCTGACTTCTTACGGCCGATTGCCCTTTGATAATCACCATAATGATTCCTCAAAGCCAGCTTGTCCTCCATGTAACGGGACCTCCGCCAGCAACGCTCCAACTTCCAACCCCTGGTCATCTTCTTGAGAGCCCCAAACCATGGGGATCTCAAGCAAGAAGACCTGGGTCGTATACAGATAGGTGCGATGGTATAGAGCTCCCCAGAGACAGCCTGATTATAGGTCACCCCCATCTCTCTCGTGCCATGCAGCACTCACACTAGAAAAGTCAACTACCGCCAAAAGTCCCTCTGGGGACAACCCCTTTAATGGGCAATAGACCATCTCAATGGGGAGGGACCATGGGGAGCCAAACGAGAACTCCGATGTGCAATGATTGGACCACGCGACCCGATCAATCTTTCGGTCCAGAGGTTTATTTAACTCAAAATTGATAAGCATTTTGCTCATAAAAGTGCTAAAACATTGTGAAAATGCATAGCACTTGCCTCACTGTGTTAAACATAACACTTCTAGAAAACCTATATAAATACTTTCTGTACAGTTGGCATTGTCCCAAGAAAAAACTGCTAATCAATTATTTAAAACCCTGTGATCAGTGACCTCAAGCCCCAGCAAGAATACCAAGTCCAAGGTGTGGCCGTGGTGATAAACCGCAGAAGCAACTGCTTGTGCCGGGCCCAGTGATGTCATCAACTGGAGGAGGTCATTACCAAACAGCGAGGATTCATCGTCGACCCAGGCATTGAAGTCATCCAGAATCAACCATCTAGGTGATTCCAACACCCTGTCAGCGATGAAGTCTGCGACCTCCTGCAGGAATCCCCCCCACCGTTCGAGGATGGTAAACAAGGAGAATCCTGCAGCATGCACCTCGACCCCCACTCACTGCCACACATTCAAATGACGAGGTAGACCCCACTGGGTGCACTGGGAAGTTCAGGCTGGATCTAAAACAGATGGCCACATCTCCACCCATGCATTCCCTCCTTGGACAGTTGACCACAGAGTATCTGATGGGGACCGACACCTCTAGGATCAGTCTCTGATCCTATGGATTCAATAAAGATCAATGGACTGGCTATGTTTAATGCTCAATCAAGGCAACTCCAGCAGCAAAATCCCACTCTAATTCATTATATTCATTTTAAACATATCAAGACAGGACAAATCTAACAAAAAACCTGGGAAAACGTCTAGGAGCACTATACAGAATCAAACGCTCAGACACCCTGACCAGGAAAAGAACAGTTGAATCAACAATCCTCGGCTATGGTGATATGTTGTACGCAGGTGCTCCCAGTCTAGCCCTGGTCAAACTGGACACCATGTACAGTAGATTCACCCGCTTCATACCAGATGCCCATCGCAGAGCACACACGTGTGAACTCATCAAGAGACTAGGCTGGCAAAGACCAGAAGACAGAAGAAAACTGCACCACATAATATACACGCACAAATGCTACAGGAAAAAATTGCTAGATTACATAACACGCAATACCCACACCCACACCCACACCAGAACTACCATGGGGTCACTAAGGTTGGCAGAAGGGTTAGAATTCATGCTCAGAAACAGACACCGGGATGTGGGTAAACACTTCCTCAACAGGGGTCCCAAATTCTGGAACACTCTACCCAACCACCTCAGACCGACAGGCAAACCCATAAGCATATGCAAACTCGGGCACTGGCACCTGGGAAACTGCAACAGGCCATGCCTCTGCTGCTCGGCCCCACAGGAAGCCCAGACACCCTCACCCCAAAACAACCCCCCTCCCAAATTATCTTGTACCAAGGTTGCGAACCCAGCGGAACCTTTTGACTTTTCACTCTAGACGCACTGCTGCAAACCCATTTCTAACCAACAGCACTATATGTAACCGCCACGTAAACACTGTAAAGGATGGTAGCTCACTAACTATGTCTATGTATGTTCATGTACCATGTTGTAAACACGGTAGCTGGTCAATACCATGAAGCAAATGAGCGCAGTAAAAACTGTGCAGGAAAAAGAGCGTATGCAGCTACAGGAAAACTATTGCGCTGAACATTACAGCACTGTTACCTGTAACTGTGTTCACTCAGGCTGATCACTTGAAGTGTGCGACTGTGTGCGGAAACAGCATGCTGCCATCATGGCTCAGAGGATAGAGCACACTCTGGAAAAGCAGTACAGATCAAGAATCAGGGTTTGAGTCCAACCCGACACTGTGCCCCAAAAAAAAACCTTTCATGTGTTTAACAAAATCAAGCCTCATCCAGATTCTTTTCCCTTCCAGAGTGTGGCCCTCCTCGAGTTAATTATATGTTTTATGAGGGTGTGTGGGGGCTGGACAGGCTTTCATTTCAACATAACTGCTAAGTGCCAGAAGGGCTCACAATCTGTGGTAAAGGCTGAAAACTGCAAATCGCTGACACCTGTTGCATCCTCTTTGGGACTCTTCTGTGATATAGCTGTTGACCCAGACCAGAACTAGAACCAAATGCCAGTCAAAGTGGACAGGTTTTGAGTCACTGTGCACCTAAATTAGACAAGCAAGTTATTTATTTATTTAAAAGTTGGTAGCTGGGAAAAGCACACTGAGCCAAAGCTAGTTTCCAGATGCGACCAAGGGGAACAAATAGGGAGAAAAATACAACAAAACAAAAAGCATTATTTAAAACTATTACAATGGATGAAACGGGGAACAAACAAACTTAGCAAGACAAAGTACGAGTTACATTTGAAAGACATATTGTGCATAGTAATTGAAAAGAAGAACCGCAAAGCTACAGCTACAATTAGTTTACCTACATTTTATGTACAAAGGATGAAATAGACATATTTTAGACATGCAATTCAGCCAGGTCTACGGGAATCTCAGGGTTCCAGTTGCTCTGGTGACTTAACTGGCTGAGCAGCGAAACGATAACTCTGAGCAGGCCTGGATTCAGATCTCAACTAAGGCACTTTTTCTTTTTCATTTCTAAATTGCATTTGAAATATGTGTACACTGTGCCCCTTGTACATGAAAAGCTAACAGTTTACAATGAAAGGGAAGACAGTTTTAATCCTGCACCAGTTAAAGCTCAACAAAAAACTTACACTGCTACTTTAACAGCAAGAGTTCAGAACCTGTAAATTCAGGGGATCCCAAAATGTTGACTTTCCTGCCCAGGATAGCCATTCAAGTTATTCCGTCAGAACGAGACTCCCTAAAAATTTGTGTGGATCTCTTGAATACCTGCAAGTTTCGGGGAGGGAGAGTAATCAAACTCAAGCGGGGGAGGGGGTTGGTTACTTAGTCACTAGTAATAGATCTTAGAGGGGCTCTCTGTAGAGACATCCTACATTGGACGGTAAACCATCAGTGTTAGGACCTTGCAGAAAGCCTGCTGCATGATGGTGCCACCTAGGCCGATGTGCCTATATTCACCTTGGTGGCATACAGTCACCAATATAACAAGGACAAAATAGATGATCTGATACCTTTTATTGGACTAACATGGGCAAGCCTCAACCACTCCGTTTCCTGCCTTTGGTGAACGGCATTCCAAACACCCACAAACAGCAGGCATGGGACCACTCCCACTAATCATGAACAGAGGGGTAGGGAGAGCAAAGCAAACAATGCCCACCACATAGCCAGGGGAAGCAGTGATATCAACAACAGATTCCATCAGTGCCTTGCCAAGTAGCTGAAAGCAAAGGTCCACCACAACAGGGGGATGGGTATGGCTCTATGGAGAGCCGCTCTAAGACAGAACAGTTACGCAAGAACTTACCATAACAGTAGGTCTTCAAGGGGATCTCAGTCATCAGGTAACACCGTAGGAACCTTTGCTGTCGGTGAAGGGGAATCCACATGGAAGATTTTCAGCAGTACAATGGGGCTGCCCACACCATCGACATCACCAACCCTATATAGGCAAAGGCAGCTCTGCTCCCTCCTCTGGTCCCCCAGCCCCCGGAGACTAAGGGAGCAAGGCTCTCACCTTGGGGACCGAGGAGAGAAAGAGGTACCAGACCTAAAACAAAAGCTGGATACACCAGATAGCCATTTTCTAGACAGGAGCCCCAAGAAGGGAGATGGTGAGAGGGAAAATATACCCGATGAGAGAGATCCCCTCGAAGATCTACTGTTAAGTAAGTTCTTACATAACTGTTCTATCTTCTTCAGGGGTATCTCAGTCATCAGGTAACACTGTAAGAACAAGTCCCAAGCAGTAACAGGTGAAAACAGACAGTCTGGGAGGAGAGAACTCCATAAACTTGAAAGGAGTCCCTATAAGATGGCCCCGCTAAATCTTGCACGGGCTCTTGAGGCAATGTCCAGACTGTAGTGCTTGGTAAAAGTGTGTACTGTACTCCAGGTGGCAGCCGCACAAATGCCTGTGGCCGAGACCCCTTTGAAACAAGCCACAGCGGTAGCCATTCATCTGGTGGAATGAGCTTTGACAGCACCAGGCAATTCTTTGCCATACTTGTTGTAGCAGAACACAATGCAATCTGCAACCATTTAGATAAACACTACTTAGAAACTGAAACACCCTCTCAGTCCAGGGCGAAGGGAAACAAACAACTGCTTTGACTTTCTGGACTCTCTGGTCCGAAGAAGGCAGTGCTTCAAAGTTCTGCGCACATCTAACATATGTAGTAGTGCTTCCCCATGGACTGGCATGCTCGGGAAGATAAATAGGAAGGTGGAGAGACTGAGTGTGAACTCAGAAACCACTTTAGGCAGAAACTTAGGATTTGTGCGCAGATACCCTGTCTTTGTGAAAAATCAAATAAGGCTTCTCGCACCAGAGGGCCCGAAGCTCTGAAATTCTTCGAGCAGAAGTAATTGCAAATAAAAATAGGGCTTTCAAGAAAGAAAGCTAAATCGCAAGTTGTGATTGGCTCAAAAGAAAACAGTCAACTTCTAAAAAAAAAAAAAAAAAAAAAAAAAAAAAAACACCTCTTCCAAGCCAGGACAGGGTAACAGATTGGAGGTTTCAGATGCAGGATGCCCCGAAGAAAGGTATAGCAGACATCCAGCTGAGCAACTGTACTGTCACCCACGGGCTCATGAAAAGCAAAAATAGCCAAAAGGTGAACCTTGCGGGAAGAATACTGGAGACCCAAGTTGGGACAGTGAGATCAGAGAGCCCAGGATATGAATCACCGAGCAGATGAAAGGGTCTAGGTTCATGTTTGGCAACCCAGATGGCAAACAGTTTCCACTTCATGGCATAAATGACTTGAGTGGAAAGCTTCTGGGTGGCCACCAAGACATCCGCTACCCTGTTAGAGACCCTGAACCTGTTGATGGCTATGTTCTCAGGAGCCAGGCATGCAGATGAAGGGAAAGGAGGTTGGTATGAACCAGGGTCCCTTGATCCTGGGTCAACAGATTTCTACAGAGAGCGAGAAGGACTGGAGGTTCCTCCGCCAACTGCCAGAGTAGAGGAGAACTATATCTGGAGAGGCCAGAATGGAGCCACTGGAATCATGCTGGCCCCCTTCATCTGCAACTTGATTAGCACCCTCTGTATTAGAGGAAATGAAGGGAATGCATAAAGAAACCTCCTGCTCCAAGACAGGGACAATGGATCTCACTAGAAAACTCCAGGCCCTGGATCTAGAGAGCAGAAATTGGGCAGTTTTGCACAGAGTGTGGACGCAAAAAAAGGTAAAGCTCTGGACTACCCCATCTTTCTAACAGGTCTTCTGTGATGGATGAGAGAAGCTCCCATTTGTGCATGTTGGATTGGGTCCTGTGGAGACTGTCCTACCAGGATGTTTAGGACATCTGACACGTGGACCTCAGAGAGTGTCAAACTATGATCCAGTGCCCAGTATCACACTCTCATGGCCTCCCGGCGATAGGGGTACGAGTGAGTTCTGCCCTGCTTGTTGATATAGTACACTACTCTCAAACTGCACCAGCAGCTGACCTGGAGCAAGATGCTCCTTGAAACGCCTGCATGGCATAGAGCACCACGCTTCTCCAGGACACTGATATACAGGGAGCTTTCCCACTGAGAGCAGGCTCCCTGGGTCTGAAGGGGCCCAGGTGTGCTCTTCAGCCCAGACCTGATGCATCTGTGGTTAGGATCTGATGCGGGAAGAAATCTGGAATGGAACACCTTGAAGTAGATTCAAGGGATCCATCCATAACTGCAGTAGCTTGTGTACTGGGGAAGAGACCAGGACTGGATGGTCCAACACGTCCATGCACTGGTCCCACTGTACTCTGAGGGTCCACTACAGGGTACGAAAATGAAGCCTGGCCAGCAGAACGATGGGTATGGCAGCCATCATCAGGCCCATCAATCTGAGGTACACCCTGGCAGGGATGTACTGGCTCTGCACAACTTCCTAAGCTTGGGCTATGAGGTACTCTGCCCTGTTTCGGAGCAGGAAAGCCTTCTCTTTTGCCAAGTCCAGAACCACCCCTATATACTGCAGTCTTTGGGACAGTTCTAGAACTGACTTGGGCAGGTTGATGGCAATTCCCAGAGAGTGGAAGAGCTGGAGAGTGCACTCCAGAGTCAGCAAAAGCTGTTCCCTGGGCAGGGCCTTTAGGAGCCAATCGTCCAGGTAGGGGAAGACATACAGTCCCTCTCTTCTGAGAGCTGCTGTGACTGCTGCCAAGCACTACGTAATGACTCACAGCACAGAGGAAGAGCCAAAGCGCAGCACTATGAAATGATAATGCTCGTATTGAAAAGTGAAAAAGGAGAAACCTCCTGTGACGAATGAAGACTGAGATGTGCAGCTATGCATTTTGCATGTCCAGTGAGCACAGCCAGTCCCCTGTCTTAATGAAGGGCATTAGGCCTAGCAAAGTTACCATCCAGAACTTCCTTTAGATCTAAAATGGGCCTCAGATTGCTAATCTTTTGGGGACCAGGAAAAACCTGGAATAAAACCCCTGGTTTCTCTGGTGCTTGTGCACTGGTTCGATGGCCTACTTACACAGATGAAACTGCACTTCCTCCCAGAGAACAGACAAGTAAGCCGGGGGGTAACTGGAGTGTGGAGGTGGGGTGTCTGGAGTCTGTTCTATGAGCTTCAAGGTGTGACCCTTTCCTATGATCTGCAGAATTCATGCATCCGAAGTTATGGTTCTCCACTGGTTTAGATGGAGGAAGAACAGACCTCAGACTACCACCCCTTGTCTGAGACCAAAGGGGGAGTCTGGCAAGGAATCAAGTAGAGGCAGAGCCAGCCACAGAGGCTGGTCCCTCACTTCTGGGGTGCCTGGCTGCTGCTCTAGCACCAGAGGAAGCGGGCAAGGAAGCCTGGGCTCTATGCTTTCCTTGGGTACGGGGAGCTGTTCAAGGCCTGTTTTGTTTACAAAAGGGAAGCTGCCCTCTACCCCTTGGTTGGGTGTGGTAGGGGAAATGGACTGATTTGATGGCTGTGTCCGAGGCCTGCAGATCATTTATGAGGTCCTGGACATCAAGGCAGTTAGTGCCTCTGAAAGGGGCATTAAGCACTTTGTGCTGCATATCAGCTGTAAATCCCGAAACACTGAGCCAGGAGTGCCTACAGAGGCATATACCTGTGGCAGCTGCTCTAGCAATGGTATCAGCCATGCATACAATGCTCTGAGGAGATATTTGCTAACATCCTCAGCCATCTGGAAACACTGAAGCAGCCCCTGCTTGTGTGTCATCAGGAAGTGCCTGGGCCACAGCCTTGCCCTTCTTCCAGTTGGCATTTTGGTATGTAACCATATGTGACGGATGGCTTGCAATCCTGAAGCCTGAGATAAACCCTTTTCCCCCCCAATAGGTCAATCCTTCGAGATTCCTTGTCTGGGGGAAGGGAACCAAGGTGTTTAGGCAACTTAGATCTGTCATGAGTTGCCTTAATGACTACTGAGTTAATTTCTGCTTGGGCAGCATAACAGGTGAGAACCTGAGGGGCGTGACAAAGTTTGTCCGCCCTGCGTGACACAGCTGGCGCCATGTCTGGTCTGTGCCAGGCTGCATTCTTAAATGTTCGGAGCATTGGAGGAATGATCTTTAGGGGGAGATTCTGGAATCTCCAGGAAGTTTACTAGATCTTTTCTGGTGACATCCTTTTCCTCAGTGTGGAAGCCTATGGCTGAGAACAGCGGCTTCATTATATTAAAAAAAATGCGGGGTCCTCAGAAGGAGACCTGGGAGCATGTTTCAGAGTCCTCACTGACAGGAGGCTGCAGACCTGTCAGGGAGCAGGACTTCTTCCTCATCCTCAGGAAGAATGAGGTCTGGATGGTACTCCTCGATGTCGAAGCTGTCATTGACAATGTCGGTGAGGAGGGCCCGCTTAAGGCACCCAGTGGCTGCACAAGCGCATTAGTGAACTTGAGCAGAAATTTGTCGAGATCGATGGTGATCGTCGGGTGGGGTGGGGGGTGTTCGCCACCACAGGTGTCAACGACCTGCATGCTGTGTCCTGAGAACACGACGAGCCTGTAGCCCTGGTGGGAGAAGGGGCAGGCCTCGATGGAAGAGCTGAAGACGATGAACCCATCATCGACAGAGGGGCAGACAACCCGGAGGTCGATGGCAGGCACCCTGTGAATCGGGTGGAGGTACTGTTGGTATGGGTCTGGTGGGCACAGAGACCTGGACAGCAGCCAACGAAGATCCCCCAGAAGAAGAAGAGGCCGATGGGGAGTAAGATAGACACTGGGGAGAGAGAGAAGCAGTCACAATCTGTCTTTTATGACCCCTACAGGACTTGTCTCGGGCCCCGGATCTGGCTACCTGTTGATCCATCAGGAATTTTTTAGACCCTTTACATCACAAGTGTTGTTTGCATACACTTCTGGCAGAGTTCACAGTCAGAAACTTCATGGTTAGGCCCAAGACAAGACACAAATGGAGCATTTGTCTGTAGAGGCAATCTTCCTTCCGCAGCAGCAGCAGCGCCGGGAGAGAGAGGTAGAATGATCAACTCTCAACATACTCTTGAGATTTTTATTTATTTATTTATTTTAAACAAGGTAAATGAAAAAAGCCGTAGGTTGAAAAAAGGCACGAATACTGTGACTGAGCTTCCGCGGAGACCCGATGCACTTGAGTTGATGGTGGGAAAGAATCGAGGAGGGCGCAGGGCCGCCCATGCCTATACAGGGTTGGAGACATCAAGGGCGTGGGCGGCCCCAGTTGTACTGCTGAAAATCTTGTGTGTGGATTCCCCTCCACCAATGGCAAAGGTTCCTATGGTGTTACCTGGTGACCGAGATACCCCGGAAGATCTAATTTTGCTAGCGAACCAATCTTCTTTGAGGGTACCTTAATAGAGCAACAGTACATTGAATAATTACCAAGCAGTACTAACCCAAACTGGGTGATGGGTAAAACAGTGGCCGGACACCTCAGAACAGCAAGCCCTGCGAGACAGCTATGACAAACTCAGCACTCCTTCAGCGGAACAGAACCAGACTGTAATTAGTTAAAAGTATGGATCCTGGGTAAAGTAGTAGCCCTGCAATTGTCAGCAAGTGAAGCAAACCTTAAACAAGACACCAATGTCATGTCCCAGGTGGCATGACCTGTAACAGGGTCAAGCAGGTCCCATCCCGTCTACTGATAACAGAAGATAACTGGAGACCTACTTGGACAGGTTTTGTTCGGAAACAGGGTTATCCCTGGTGTCAGGACCAAGAAAACAAAACAGCTGGGAGAACTGGATGCAGTCCTTTTTATGGGGTCAAGGCAATCTACCAGAATTTGGCTAGTGGGCCAGTGACAAGGTCAGCCCATGAAGCTCTTCAATTAAAATAATGCTTTTTAGCCTCCATTCTGGTCCAAAGTAGAATAAGGACTACTAGGGGTTTGAACGAACCACTACGCCGATGCTTACTGCTTTAGTAGCAGTCAAAGTCAGACTACCAATCAATATTTTAGACTGTTTGCATGGTTAACATCACTTCTGAGAAATAAATCAGACGACAGAATAAGGATGACTTTTGATTTTTGTTTGCACAAGGGGCAAATCACAATGTTGACCAATGGTTTTAACTGCATGCAGGACAAAGGTCACCAATTCAGCCATGGTTAGAAGAAAGGACATTGTTGATCCAAATAAAATTGTTCTGTTGAGCTATTACAAGGTAGAAAATTTAACAAATGTAGCCTAGATCACTTTTCCCCTAAAACATAATAATATTAAGCAATTTGGTTACTCACGTAAAGTAATCCCCGACAAATACCTAGTTACGGCAATAATCCCCTACTACAAACACCCTGGTTATTGGCCAAAGTAAGCAAAAACACACAACTAAAATCAAGTGGCTTCTAGGTACAAACGTTTACTTCCACTGATGCCTCATGACAGACATTGCATGTCTGTGCAACTGTACTTATCTTGTTTAAAAGGGTCATCTGACTGAGTTATTACTATTTGAGAGCACGGGCCAAAAAAAAAAAAAAAAAGAAAGCCCTGCAGAAACTCATTGACAGCTTCAGACAATACAAATGTTGTCCCGAAATGATGCGGAACGTGGACAGCAAAATATAATCTACAAGGAAAACCTCTCAACAAAATTATTTTTAAGCCAACAGAGTAAAAAAAAATATTTTCTAGCAGCCTCTTGAGAGAATGCTGGTGGAGTAATACCCCGGGTGTGATCTACCCGACCCGTAGGCGCGCCATGAAAGCGAACGCAACACTGCCAAGGAAATGCTTGAAAGCTGCACTCTCCCTATTCACCTCTCTGCCAAGTGAAAATTCATAACATTGATAGAGTCAGGGTTCACTTTGATCAGGGCTGCCTGCCTCGCAATGCCATGTAACAACCAGTTTGTATTTCTGGCGGCTCTGCTGCTCTTTAGCGAAGCAGACGTAAAAGAGACACATACATAACAATACAAACAAGGTGTGCAGTTATACAAGCAGTAAGACAACATGGTGTGGGATAGGCTGAGGTAACCACTGGTCCAGGGACCTAGTGAAGCCTGATGCTTTAGGTGGAGGGCGTTACAGCCCCTGAAGGATCAGTTATCACAGCCTAACCCCAACCATGGAGTCTTTTACTGCGCTTTCAGCAACTCAAGAAAATGTTAACAAAACAATGCCAACTTTATTAAGGACAGGTGTTTTCATTTGTTAAAAGGAACTAGTAAAAAGCAGCCCCTACATCTGCCAATCACTCTTTCCATACATTCAACAGATGGAAGGAACTGATGCAGAAGGTGGTGTGCGGAGCAGAAAATGAGCTTTCAGGTACAGAGGTGTTATTCCCAGAGTACAAAAAGTGGAGCGAGGTGAGAGAAATGTGGTCTAGGGCCCATCGGGTGCAGTTCAAGTGGGTGGAGAATGGTTTTCAGAAGGAAGACGGACAGGACAGGGGTACACTTCTCAAGATAGGAAAGCCTTGTGATAGGTGGGGGAAGGACATGTAGCATGAAGGATGGTGGTGCGTGTCACCAGTGTAGCCGTCAACACAAGTGGCTGCAGTTATGGTCCAATGGAATTAGAACTGTACAGGGCATCACAGCACGGTAAATAAAAAAAAAAAAAAAAAAAAAATGGCACTGGGCATACCATCTTAACAAGACAGACACACACACACACACACACACACACACACACAAAACAACAAAGATGAAATCCAGAACATAATTTTGCATGTGTTGGAACGAGCACAGCTTGTGTGTTCTGTGAAACACACTGCACTGGCATTTACCCAATTTGGTTCGGTTCCATTTCCAACATAGCCATTTAGGCCCTGTACACACTAGGGACCAATTATAAAACATTATTAAAAATGTATAAAAATCGGTCCCTAGCGCAGTTGTTGGAGCGTCCACATTGTATTCCAACAATCATGCTAGCTGGAGTGGGTTCCCATGCATGACTGTGGCACCAGCTCAAAGCATTATGAGTGCCGCAATGCATGATGGGATACCTGCAATCGGGCACCACCACTGATTAAGAAGAAAATTACATCGCCAGAACCGGGGGATGTTTGCCAACTCTGCAATGATTGTAATGTACTTTTTTCTTACTCCTGCAGTTTAAAAATCATAATTTTATCCTCTCGGGGCAGGTTGCCGTAACTCATTTTACAGCACGGTTTGCGTACACACTGCTGTTAACACGGATTAAGGCAACTGTGTTTATCTAAAACCGTGCTACCTTCTCTAGCAGAGTTTTGTGACATGGTTGTAACAGTGTTACAGTGTGGACGCAAACTGTGTTCTGGGAGCTTAAAATTGTTTAAGGCAGTTCAATCGTTTTAAGCCCCCTAGTGTGTACAGGGCCTTACCAGCTTTGTAACACGCTTTAGTAAAAGCCACACTACTCTGTCTGACTGAAGGAGTTTGGCTGACACAGGGAACCTTGCTGAATGGGTCCAGAGCAGCACCAGAACCATTAATGCAACTCTACAGATTATTCCAGTAATTAAGAGTCTGAAAAAAGCTGCCTTTAAACCTGTGACTGGGATCACTGCAGGAGTCCTGTACTAACAGATGACACTAAACTAGGTAACCCAACATCCAGCTACAAAGTACTAATTTAAACTGCGGTGACTTTTTTCCCCCCAAGCTTGGTGATCGTGCCGGTGAGACGTTGCCTGAAACTGAAGTCATACATGACTTCACAGGCTAACTACAGAGAAGTCTTCTCTACATCGCCTGCTGCTAATGCACATCTATGCTTGAGGGGCCACCATTTCTAGGCGGAAAGGTGATTCCTACACCTATGCTTGTTCAATTCTGGGCCCCTTGAGCCAAAGGCTGCCAAGTGTGTATGGTGAGCTTTGTGAAATACCCTCAACAAGGAACTCATGGAGATTGAACCCACTGTACACTTTGTACCAAGGCACCAATATTCCAACCCAGGCCCCACAGTATTGAGAGCTCAGGGCCTTGACCTCTACGCCACCTTCAACATTTGTTTCACTCTCCAGCAGAGGTGTTTCAATATTTCAGTACTTGGCAGCTTCTATTCCACAGGTGTTCAAACATACGAGTCAGAAGCTTTCTGTCCAAAGTTTGACCCAAATGTGAAATGACAGGCTTGTCTGTATAATAGCCACCTTCACTCCACAGCAATAATCAAAACAGTGGCATGTATAATATGAACTGCTCTTCACAGAAAGTAAAGTAATTTGTCCTTGTGTATACTTTCTTTTGCAAACCTTTAATTACACTTCCAGGCACTGTTCTGGCAAGGGATTATAGCCTGCCCCTCAGAATGGGCATTAAATTTCTACCAAGTACAGCACTGTATGCACTTCTTAATTAAGAAGCACCAACTGTGCTCGCATACAGCCTGAGAATTCAAGGCGATATGACCTTGACAATTCCGCCACCCCAAACTCTGGGTCTCTCCTCCTATCACTCTTCCTCCCACTCACTCAGATCTCTTTGGCGAATTCCTATTCACTCCTGCATCTGCCCCTGATCCTGGGCTTAGCTATAATCTGCCCTCCTCCGATTCCTCATCCCCCCACTGGTGCCCTTATTTAAATCCCCCCCTGCCCCCCAGTTTCCAATGTGCCACCATTCTGCATTTTATTGCAGTGTCACTACTCAGCTGCTCAGTCTAGCAGTTAGTTCATTATGTAACTACTTAATTGTACAACTTGCATTATGAAATGGTTGGTAAAATGTAAAGAGCTGACTGGCTGATGACCTGAAAACCCTGTGCAGTTATCCCAGCACAACAGCATGGGAAGAAGACCAGAGTCCTGTTTACCTCATCCAGCCTCAGGTTATTACTCCCCGCTCCCACTCAAACTTCAATCTGTTAACATGGGGGATACATTCTCCATGCCGCCTACTGCAGCCCTCACTAACCTAGTCATGGACCAGGAGACCGGTCTCTTCTCCGATACTGCCACTGAAAATGCCACCAGTTCCTCAGTAGTCTTCTCACAGATGACCCGCCTCTTCTACTAATGCGCCGATGGTGTACCTCACATGTTTTGGCACGGGACATCTGTAACTGCAGAAAATATTTATATGTATGTAACAGATAACCTGCTACAGGGGTGTGTGGTCGTGCTCAGATATCACATACATCTTAGTGCGTGCTGTGAGCATGAGATCACAGGCTAAGGTGGTCAACCATTCAAGGCATGCATATATCAGAGAACACGACCGTATGCTGTAGTGGATTATTGATCTTATAAAATGGGCAAATTTTTTTTTTTTTTGTGGGGGTTGATGAAAACAGAAATAAGTAGAGGCATGCAGTTGTGGGATAATGCAGTCACGTGGTGCGTTTCGTCCAATCAGGAGACAGTGGGTTCCATTTTCAGAGTCCCTTGGACCAGCGCAAAAACACAACTAACAGCTGCTTGTGACAACCTCCAGTGCAACAGGAACGCTGCACCATACTTTGGTAGCACAGGGGTCCTGGCACCAAAGTCCCCCAAGATGCTGGAAGTGGCCCCACGCACTGAACTGCTGGTGCACTAGAGGGGATTGACTGAGGCTTCCATCAAGTCCTGGGCACGTGACAGCCAGCCTTGTACCATAATCTGGCCCTTGTCCCACACATACTGTACACAGAAGATATGGCAAATATTAGTATAAGGTGGAAGGGATCATGCAGGGTGCAAAATGGGGCAGTGTTGTGGCAGTATGTGTTTATACCAGTCATCAGTGCTACGGCACTGTGGAGTTATACAGGGCAATGTATTCTGGTCGTCAGCAAGACACCTCATCCATCAGACCCCCTTCCCAACTCTACAATAAAGATGCATATATGTAGGGTATATGAACAAATGACTCGAATATGGTACTCAACAGGGGCCAACAGCAGAATAGATGTGAAGTTCTGCAACTGGAAAACCCGTTACCGCATGTCATGCACATAGATGTAATACATTCAGATTTATTTATGGTTCACAAAACAACCGTAACTACTACCAGTTCTGCAGCCATCCAGCTCTGTGCAGTAATAAACCCTATATTACAAACACATCTCTACGGCCTGCTGCAGGGGAAGTGTGTGCCATCAGACCATCCACCCCAACTCTGGTGACAGTAAGAATCACTGGGGAGACTGCATGGTGATGTCCCAGTGGCCAAGTCTGTCATCTCCCGGGTCATTCATGAAAATAGGCATACAACTTGCCCAGTGTACCTACCCGGTTAACACAAGCTAAATAAATTCCTGTCACTTTGCAGGTCACACCCATTGGCAACCGAAAGAATGTAAATATGTAGACAATATAGTACCTAAACAAGTGGTCCACATACGGATGTGGGTTTTCCCACTTCCACTGCCTCTCAGGCTGTGCCTCCTGTCAGACCTGTAGTGTCACACGGGCTGTTAGACCAGCTGTGGTTGGACTTACGCAGACAAAGCTTCGGACAGTGTGGGAATTGAAAATCCTGTGGTTGGGGATACTATAGCCGCATCCTGGTGCAAGTCCCACAGCACCACCATGGCACTGCCTGTAGATAGCGGTGCATGCCAGTCTGGTGTACTGGGTCCCGCTGGTGCCACAAGCTCCTTTTGAAAATGGGTAATGATGCAAGGTGCAGCGCAGAGTGCTCCTTACATCATGTATAACTGAGGCAGGAACCTTGCGTCATTCCTGATTCTTTGACAATCAAGCTCAATTTTTACTGATTTTTCTCACCCATTCAATAAAGTGAGAGTGTGTCATATATATATTATATTATATAATATATATGTATGTAGGATATGACATGGGTGAGTGAGAGCAGAAATATCGCCATGAGCTGCCACTGAACTCTCGATATCCGAGTAGCAAAACTACGAGTGGGATACCTAGAGTTCAATGACATTGAGTGGAGATATTTCTACTACCTCACTCATGTCATATTCGATTTATACAATTGTGTGTCTTTTTTCAGTTTTAAAATTTATATTGGTTGCAAAAAAATGAAAACTATTGGATTTTGTGCTGTTTGCCAATTATAAAAACTAAAAGGCATCTGTAAATGAAACATCACTTGTTTTGTAGATTTTTCATAAAACATTAGTGCTCACAGTACAATGCTATTATCATTTTCGTTTGAAGGTTATTTGCATTTGAATACGGTTAGCACTACTACTGAGGCCGATCATTCTAAATGAGTTCTCAACCTTTTGTGACATACCAACTGGCCAAGATATCCATTGTGACATACCCAACTGTGGAGATAGGATATCTCACATGTGGTCAGTGAGTTATCTTTTATCTTCATAGAGAGACCCACACATACTGTACAAATATATTTATGGGATCTGCAATCGGCAGACTCAAAATATGCAATTTTTCTTCAAGTGTGAGGGACAGGACCAGAACTCACTAGTGGCAGTCACAAGTGAGTTATGAAAGTTCTGCCCACTCACAAGTGATGATAAATTGCCCATTTTGAGTCAGGCTATTGTATATTTCACACACACACACACACACACACACACACACACACACACACACACACAAGTTTACAAATGATAGCTTTCAAATCTGCAGTTTTAGCTTAAGCTTTTGCTTTTTTTCTTTCATTTCAACAGCTGGCTTCAGTGCCGGACTAGTCACTGTGATGTAATCAGCATTATGAAAGCTGCTCTCATTGGTTCAATATTCCACTGTGATGACAGTAATCTGAAAAAACATCCATTGTAAAAATAATATTTGATATGTTGCTGTTACTGATGTCATTAGCAGAGCTATCTTTTCCCCCACTCCTGGTGTCTCTGTCTCTCTGTCTACCCACCTGGGCTGTGCGGTTATCCCAGTGCAATGCACACCCAGTCATGCTTTATTGCTTAATTTTTGTCGTCTTTTGCAACCTATTTGCTGTAACTTACTGCTGCTACATTTCCTTATCCTCCTCCCAGGACACATCTAAATGAGCTGTTCCACACAGTAGTCTTTCCTGGTACAACAGTTGTAGTATTTTACAGTACCTTATGTTAAATCAAAGCACAATACTCGACAGGATAGACCACTTGTAAAATCTGTAGCAGACTCTCACTTTCCAAGTTCCACCTGGTGTCCAGTGGGCTTGGCACCTTTCCTTCTCCCCATGCATAATTCCCCAGACGTCCGGTGGCAGTCCTGACAACTGGTCCTATGATGGTGCACGGCAAGCAGAGAAGGTAAGCTGAGGGTTTGTGCTGGCTGCTGTTGTAGGAACCAGGGTGGGGGCTGCCTCTAGATGCTAGTGTGTCTCGAAAAGGACAGGGAGAGGGTGACACTGGGCAACACAGACAGAATGGATGAAGGAAAGAGCTTTGTGGGGGGGGGGGGAGGAGAGCTTTAAGGGTGATTAAAACAATGTTGCTTGATGTTACACAATTTTATCTAAAAATAGATCACAGGATCAGGTGTGTGTCTGTGTCGCTTAAGTGTGCTCTTATTAGAGGGCAGTGACTGATTTGAAAGAAAAGTCACTGTAAATATTACAAAAAACCCAAGCAAACTACCACCAAAACTAATGCCCCCAACTGAAGTCTATGTAGTGTTCTGTAGCACTCTCCGATCTTAAGAAACCACAAATGTTTCAACACAGAGGCAAGGCACCACATGGGGATGAAGGGATCACGCTGCTGGCTCCACACAGCCAAAATACAATCTGTTCCAACCAGTTTATGCCTTAGAAAAATTCTGAAACAAAACAAGGCTGTCTTACATGGAGGAAAGACTCAGAACGGAGTTGGGTGGGAATTTCTGTTGGAGCACAGCTGCTGTGTAAGTACTTTAAAGAAATGTTTTTTTGATTTCCAGCAAAAAATTCAGTTTATACACCAGCAGCACTCAGTTGCATGAAATTCACCCTAATTTACAATTTGTGGACTTTACACTATTAGTGAAACCATTTTCATTAAAATGTGGTATTTCTTCCTTTAGACTTCATCTAATCATGTTGCTTAAACCTGCTGTGATGGCATAATCAACTGTTTGACTGATGTCACAAGCAGAGAATTATGACTTCAAAGCAGGAACAGATGAAGTCTAAAGTGGTAAAGAGCCTGCTTTCAGGCAGATATCCTCAATAATAAAGTATGGAATTTCTAGAAATTACAGTTTTTGGGGAAACTTAGAGATTTCACTCCTGCCAACGCCCAACAGTCATTTGTAAAAACCTAGAAAAGTACTTTAAGGAGAACGTCATTCAAGTGTAACCCTATTAAGCCACACGTAGGACTTAAAACATGATCTCATCACAGTTCCATTATTTAGTGGCAAGGACGTCTTTATTCCCTCCAGTATACAAATAACTCACCTATTCAAAAGAGAAAAGAAAATTTAAATACCCATACACTTGTTAGACTGCTGATCAGGACAGACAGGAAAAAAAAAAACCTCTCAAAGCAGTGGTTTATTGTGAAAACAAATGTCCAGGCAGGGGGCCCCAGATCAGCTATGTGGGGCGGTGCTGTGGCGGGGACACCAAGCACGGCATCGGAAGGGAGACCTTGGAAGCCCTGCTTGGGGTAAGCCAGAGAGGAACACTGGGCAGTAGTTGGCTCCAGTGTTGTAGAGGGGGCAGGATGCGAGCACGACAGGAGGCAGAAGAGGAGCTGTCCTGGCACTACAAAGCATACTATAGCAAAAAACAAATGTTATAGCTGGCCCTTGTTCTACCAGGATTTCATCTCAGCTGAAATACTGTTGTAGCACAGTTCAAAGGGCATGGAGCATTGCTGAACCCTATGACCCACTGTACCCGCCAGCTGATCAGAAATACTCATTGTACCTGCTCTTTTACAGTGGCAGCTGTTCACACCTCAATCAATTCAAGTTCCCAGTTGACACGTTTGATGTTACCGTGGAGCACTGAGAGACCATTTTCGTTAGGAAAAAAATAAAAACAAAAAAACTTAAACTTACAAATCATATACTATATATAAAATACCCGATGGGCACACCAACACACAACCAGCCTGTGCTACCACCTCGGACTTCGCTCTCAAGTTCTGATGAAATCAGAACACCTCTGTGGCAGTGCAGGCTGGTTGTGCATGGCTGCCCACCCAGTATTTTCTATATACTTCACTATGCACTCCATTTCCGACCACCAATCCTGCAGTTCCTTTTTCCTTTTCAACTCCATTTATATGGAGCCACTTTTCATTCCATGTTCAGCAGGTCAGAGCTTTAGTTTTGTGGCCTGGAGTTCTGATACTTCCAGTGTTCCACGTCAGGGAGCAGAATCTGTTGTAGATGCGGGGTTCATTTTGGTTAAAAGAATAGTGATGTGAAATAATGGGTGCTCAAATGCAGCTGAGAACAGGGTTAGCATAGCAAAATCAGTGGCTAATGCCAACCATTTTACTCAGTTGCATAGCAGTGAACGTGAAACATTTTAGTTTCCACTGCGCAAGAGACAAAACTGAATGCATCTATTTTGAAAAATGTTAGTTTTGCTACTTACTCACCGACACCAGTCATGCATTTCCAAAACTGATTTGCAAATGTACCTTTTAAGACTGCTTATCAGATTTTTTTTTTTTTTTTGGGTAGATTTCTTTGTTAAGAGTCAGCTTGCAAGTATGGATGCAGGAAGGAGGGGCATACTGGGAAAAAAAAAAACTAATACAGGTACAGCATTTCTGTCGGAACATGTACTGCTGCTATAGATTTTTGCAGCTCTGTTCTGCAAAACAGATCCCTGCATTTATATCAAATGTAGTGCTGGCTGTTTGTGTTGCAGCGCAAGTGTTGCCATCTCCCATTTACCTTCTGAAGACCAAATCTTATACCTTCTTGAGCATGGACAGCCATTTAATGTGGCTTTGTAGTTTGTTCGTTTTTCTTTTATTAAATGGGTTAGGGATTGATCTTCCCAGACCTGCTACATGACCCTCATCTTGTAGTACACAAGCTTTCAAGGCAACGGAGGCCCGATAAATGCCACGTGTAGCTCTGAAACCTGGCGCCCCATGTCTTTCTTAGTTCAGTCTGGGTAGCAAACTGGTTGGCAGGCAGAAAACAAGAGTGGTGGTAAATGGTATAGAGTCAGAAGAGATGCAAGTCACAAGTGGGGTACCTCAGGGATCAGTCCTGGGGCCAGTCCTCTTCAGTATCTTCAGTGACACTGCAGATGGACTAGAGGGTAAGGTCTGTCTGTTTGCAGATGATACTAAGATCTGCAATAGAGTTGATGATCCAGATGTTGTGGGCAGAAAGAAGAGATCTGGATAAACTGGCAAAATGGTTGGAAGAGTGGCAACTGGGGTTTAATGCAAAGAAGTGCAAGATCATGCATAGGGAAGAGAAACCCTGAAGCCACCTATAGGTTGGGAGGGGAGATGCTGGCAATCACAAGGGAAGAAAAAGACTTGGTCGGCATCATCACAGATGACCTGAAATCATCCAAGCAGATCACTAAAGCAGCAGGTGAGGCTAGAGGGATGTTGGGGTGTATTAGTAGGGATTATAGAGTCAGTAGAGGAGGTAATAATCCCTCTTTACAAGACACTAGTTAGGCCCATCTGGAGTACAGCATGCAGTACTGGAGGCCACACCTGCACAAGGACACTAACAAAATGGAGGCAGTCAGAGAAGGGCAACCAAAATGGTGCAGGGACTGCATCAGAAAACATCACGAGGACAGATTAACGAAGCTCAATATGTACACCCCTAGAGCAAAGGGAGTGATAGAGGTGATATGATGGAAATATCCAAACATGTTAAGGGCATTAACAAGGTGAAAAGAGTCTAACATGTTTCAATATAAGAAAAATAGCAGGACAATAGGAGACAGCATGAGATTAGAGGAGGCCGATAAAGGGTAATGTGAGGAAGTTCTTTTCACAGAAAGGGTGGTGGATGCATGAAATGGCCTACCTCAGGAAGTGGTGGATATGAATATAGTGCAGGGCTTCAAACAGGAATGGAACAGGCATAAAGGGAGCAATACAGATGAGTATGAATTAATAGGCAACTGATAGAGTAAAGGTCTATGGCACATTCCATTCATAAGGTACACAAAATGGGCAGACTGGATGGGCCTTGCGGTCCTCATCTGCCGTCAACTTCTAGGTTTATAAAATTATCACACTATACATGTCATGTTAATGGAAATGGGCACGTTTCAATTTCAGTGTCTTGGGGAAACCATTTCAAAGTTATTTTGTTGCTTGTCAAGTAAATTCTTAGGTCTTTTTTCACCTAAAACAGTGGAGATTATATCCTACTTTTCTGACACTAACCATCACTGGACACACTACTGACCATCTTCCTTCACAGATTACCACCAACTCAGCAGATCATACCATACCACACAAGCTCAGAAAGCTGGATATAAGTGGGGTAAAACAATGCCTTCATTCAACCGGAAAGGCTACTTAATGATAATACTTAAAACCGGGGGGGGCTTGAATCGTGGTGCTGGTAAGGGCTTGAATTGTACATTAATTTCATATTCCAAGCACACCAGAGATTGTGTGCAAAACACCAATTTTCCTTCAGCTTGGAATTCCATTCGGAGTACAGGGTTCATTTTTTTTAATGAAGCCCCATATCTGTAAAAGTGCAGTAAAGTCTAAGGGGTTGTAACATTTTTGGATGGAAAGAGAATGTTGTTCAGTATAAAATTACATTTTCATCTACGAAGAGATGCACAGCAGAGCGGTCACATTCATACAGGTGGGTGGGCATCTGCCGCCCCCCAAATTTCCATCCAGCACTGCCTTTTGAATGGAGGAATGGCTATAGAAATATAACCTGCCCTCTGGTATTGAATTTTAACTGTGTGCCCATCCCAACATTTTTTGCCATAATGTCCGTTTGTCAGATGGGGACCACTATGATGGAAGGAGGTGGGGATACAAAAAAAAAAAAAAAAAAAACAGAAAAAAAAAACAAAAAAAAACAAAACAAAAAAAACCGGAGGAACAGTCTGGAATGCCGCCTGTCTCGAAACATTAAAATCCCCATTTCCAATCTGGGAAGCCAACAACAAAAATGTGTCCCAATTATTTAATGTGCTATAGTTCAAAACTGCCAATCAATTTGGCACATACCCCTCTGTACCGTACCATATACTATTCATACATATGGAACAGTACAGTGAACTACTGAATAGGCCCACTTGCAGATTCACTGGCTGGCCTGTTTTATAGTTCACTGGAGTGAGGCATGGTACCACAAGACTGGAGAATGACACACGTAGTGCCCCTCCATAACAGCTGTCCCAAAGACAACCCAGGGAACTACAGACTGGCCAGCCTGACCTCAATCGTAGACGCAAGCTCATCGACACCATACTTAAGAAAAGGTTGGTAGCTATACGGAGAACATGGTCTCCAAGATGTGAGGCAGCACTAGTTTTGGAAGGGAGATTGAGCCAAATGAATCTGACAGACTTCTTTGACTGGGTCACTAACTGGAAAGTGGCTCAGTGGACATCCTTTACCTGGACTTCAGCAAGGCTCCCCGATATCTCCTTGATATCTTGTAGCTGTTGTATCGATTTTCCACATCCCCATACCTCCAAGACTCATTTGGAAATTAGCAGTTCAGTATGTCTTTCCTGGTGAAACTTTTGAAATAAAATAAATAAGATCTTCGACTCTGTACCCCAGAAGTTGATCAGGAAATTGGCAGATCTCAGGATTGGAGAGAAGCTGACCAGATGGATGGAAAACTTGCAGAGGAGCAGGACCCAGAGAATGGTGGTGGGGGTGAGCAATCTAGCACCAGCGAGGTCACCAGTGGGGTCCCTCTGGGATTGATGCTGTTGAATATCTTCATCAATGATACCATTGATGGCACGAAGGGCAAAATTTGCCTATTTGCAAAGGACATCTGTGTTCTGTGGCAGGGTGGACACAGAGGAAGGGATACAAGACCTAAAGGAGGATCTGAAAAATTTAGGGAGGCGGTCTGGGATTTGGCAGCTTGGCTCCAAAGCAAAGTTATGCAGACTGGAGCGAAAAACCCCAGGACTAAGTACAGCCTGGAAGGGGTCACTGTATCCGCAGAGAAGGATCTGGGAGTGATGATCACTAGTCACCTGAAGCACTCCGTGCAGTGTAGGAAAGCAGCAGCAAAGGCAAATAAAATGCTGGCCTGCATTGCCAGAAGGATCAGCAGCAGGAGAGAGGGGGGTAGTACTGCCCTTGTACATGTCATCAGAGAAGTCGCATCTGGAGTACAGTACAAAGTACTGGACCTTAAGAAGAACATTAACCTGCTGGAGACAGTCCAAAGGAGGCCAACGAAGATGATCATGGGCCAACAGAGTAGAACGTATGAGGAGAGGTTAGAGACCCTGAACATATACTCCCTGGAAAGGGGGGAGGGGGGGAAGAGAGAGACAAAATAAACAAAAACAAAAACAAAAACAAAACAAAACAAAAACACACACCACGCTTGAGATCTTCAAGTATTTGAAACAAATACAAACAGGGTGAACAAGGAGGGTCTCTTTAAGCTCAGTGGAAATGGAACCACAAGGGGACACTGTCTCAAGCTGGGGTGGTTGGGAGGCATTTCTTCATGGAGAAGGTAGTGGCAGGTTGGAATGTGCTTCTGGAAGAGGTGGTTTCGATGAAGACTGTGGGCAGCTTCAAGAGAGTGAGGCACGGTCACTAGCTTAAGCTAAGGACCCTGCAATATGAGCAGATAGACCAAATGGCAATATTCTGCTGGCTTCTTCGTATGTTCATATTACTGTGCATTTCCAAGACCCCCTCCATTGGTACCATTTTGTTTAACTAGAGAATATTCACTGGGCAGGCATATTCATTTTTAGCACTGAAATACATGTACAGAAGCAATATCGGAAACCTAAAGACAATTTCACACCACAGCGACCCTCCAGTATGAGCCACTGGTACCAGTGGAAGAGCGACTACACACACACACACAGAAAACAGCAAGGCAGTACTTGGAGGGGAAATGGGACCACATGTCATTAGGGGTCGGGCATCTTTGGGAGGGTGGTGGGGTGCACAGGGTGTGGGGCAGCCATGATACTGGACTGGGCTTGGAAGTTTGGTGGTTGCCAGTGTGCTACCAGCTGGCACAGCTTAGGGAGGAGGTTGAAGGGCTTAGGAGACAGCTGGGGAAGGGGGAGGAGGTATGGTTGGGGAATAGGGCAGGGGCTTTCCCATGGGTTGCACCAAACACTGGAGTGCAAGAGAGTACTCTGGGATGCAAGAGGGACCCTGGCGGATGGGGCCCAAGGAGGATACTACAAAGGAAGCTGGCAGGTAACTGGGGACCCTCACAGATGGGGGCCAAAGGGAGGATATTCTCAGGGAAGTAGGTAGATGGCTGGGGCTGAACAGAAGGAAGAAATTGGGGAGATGTATCAGACCTTAAGCTCAGTAACCGCTTCAATTCTCTTCTGCTGGAGGATGAGGGGGTGATGTAGCCATGACAGGGGCGGTTAGAGATGGAAAGGGAGTAGGGGGCAGGAGGCGGGGGGCTGGATAGCGGGAGGAACAGGGGAGAACTTGGAATACAGGAAAACAGGGGGAGCAGGGGAGCAGAGCAGGAGGATGAGGGGGTAGAAGAAGGAAAGCACAAGGAAAAGGACCAGTTGGGAGGAAAGGGCAAGGAGAAGGACCAGAAGTATAAGGAGGATACAGCAAAGGGAGCTGAGAGTTTAGGCCAGGGGAGCACGACAAGCAAGGAGGGGCTGAACAGAGGCGGGGAAGGGAGGGAGGACCGAGGCAGGCTAGTTTACTGAATTTGGGGCGGCGGGGAGGACCAGTGCGTGGGGTAGCAGCAGGTACAGAAGGATACTCAGGAGGACAAGGGCATAGGATCGGAGGGGAGGGGTGGGCCCAAGCTAAATAAGGAGGGCATGGCAGGTGGCACCCAGATAGGGGAGAAGCAAGGAGCCAGCTGGGGGAGGGGCCAGTAGAAAGATGAGGGACATGGAAAGGGGAGGGGAATGGAGGAAAAGGTGGCCAGAGTGCCCTGTTGGGTGATTCCATGATCAGGGGACTCAAATGGGATAGGGAGGGAGAAGCCTGCCCGGTTAGAACAAAATGCTTCCCTGGACTAACGGTGCACAGGGCCAAGCATGAGGTACATCAGCTGGCAAAGGATTGTGGAGGTTCCCCGGACATACTGGTCCACCTGGGTACCAACGACACTGAGGGAAATAGTGAGCTAGAGATGCAGTCAAGGTTCAGGGAGCTTGCCAGGGTCTGTCATGATATAGGATATGCAATTTCCTTCTCGGAAATCCTGCCGGTGCCAAGGGCTAGTGGGGAACACAAGAGGAAGATCAAGCTGATAAACCAGTGGCTCAGGGAGTGGTGTGGGGTCAGAGGGTATGGGTTGATGGGGGACTGGGGGGAGACCTGGGAGGATAAGGGCCAAGCTAGAGATAGGCTCCATCTCAATTCAGAGGGAAGGAAATCCTTAAGTTGAAAATAGAGGGGTTCACTGGTGAAAGGTGGGGTTTACACTTGTGAAGGGGAGGAATGGGAGAAAAGGCTGTCGAGGGGGTCCGAGCAAAGGAGGGATCTGTCTCCACCCCTGGGGAGCTGGAGGAATGCAGGAAAAGGCCAACTGGTAAGATGCAGATCAGAGAGGTCAGAACTCCCACAGGAATACAAGCAGGGAAATGGAAGTATGGAAAGGGTGGAAGGTAGTTCTGCTAAATGCCAGGAGCTTGGGCAATAAAATGCCTGAGCTCCAGGCGATGCTAACTGAGGGAAAGGTGGATGTGGCAGCGTCACTGAGACCTGGGCCACCGTAGGGCATGACAGGCACCTGAACCTGGAGGGTTACACCATGTTCAGGAAGGACAGGGGAGGGAAGGGAGGAGGGGCAGCAACAATAGTCAAAAACTGCATCACCATAGGAGGAGTGGGGGTGGTGGAGGGAACTGTGGAGGCGATTTGGGTCACCTTGATAACAAGGGGGGGGGGGCAAGAGAGTAAAAATAGGAGTGGTGTATAGACCCCCTGCGCTGGAGGAGAGTCTGGTGGCAGAGGCTGGGAGACACTGCAGACTGGGAAGGGGAAGGGTGGTGGTGTTGGGGGACTTAAACATGCCAGGAACAGACTGGGAGACTATGACATCCTCAGTGGCCAGGGAAGATAGGTCGTTGGATGTCTTTCAGGATGTGTTCCTAACTCAGCAGGTGGGGGAACCGACCAGGGAGGAGCGGATACTGGATGTGGTCCTGGCGGCAAGGGACCCGTTGGCAGGTAGTGACCATGCCATGGTCTGGTTCTGCCTAAACCTAGGCGGGGTAGAAGGTTGCACAAAGATGGAGGCAATTGACTTCAGGAGGGCGGATTTCAAGGAAATGGGAAGGATCCTTAAGGAGCACTTGGATGGGATTGGGCCAGACATGGACACTGACAGTAGGTGGGAAATCAGGAGGGGGGTGCAGGATGCTACCAGCACCTGCGCAAGAGTAAGACGAAAATGCGGTAGGGCTCAAAACCCTGCTGGTAGACCAGGGAGGTTCAGGAGGTGGTGAGGGGGAAAGAAGGTGGCCTATAGGCTATTCAAGTGCTCAAGGAGTGAAAGGGAACGAGAGGAGTACGAGCCGATGGCCAGAAGGGCCACTAGGGTGGTGAGGGCGACTAAGGCAAGGAAGGAGCAGAACCTGGCCAGTGAAATTAGGAGAGGGAACAAGGGGTTCTTCAGATACATTGGGGGAAAAACGAAGGGTGAAGGCGCAGATTAACAGGATTAAAACAGGGGAGGGATGGGCACAAGACCCGGGGGAGCAGGCCGAGGTACGGAGCACTTCGCCTCAGTTTTCACCAAGGAAAATGGAGGGGCTGCATCATACATGGGAGGAGATGGGGAGATGGTGAAACTGAGGGGGGGGACCCTTCCGATTGGCAGGTCTTGGAGGCCATCACTGGCAGGTGGGGAGGCAAGCAGGGGGACGAGGTAGCTGAAGTGGAACTACAGCAGAGACAGTGAGCGGAAGCCCTCAGGTCCCTTGTTGGAGAAAGCACCAGGGCCGGATAAATTACATCCCAGAGTGCTGAAGGAACTGGCGGATGTCCTGGCGAAACCCCTGGCGGAGCTCTTCAGCATCTCTCTGAGGACAGGGTGGGTGCCCCAGGACTGGAAGGTGGCACATATAGTGCCTATCCACAAGGGGGGATCAAGGGAGGTGGCAGGGAACTACAGGCCCGTCAGCCTGACATCGGTGGTGGGCAAGGTGATGGAGGGCATTGTCAAGGAGAGACTGGTGGGGGGGACCTGGAAAAGTTGGGGTGCCTGGACGATAGACAGCATGGATTTGTCCCGGGAAAATCATGTCAGACAAACCTTGTGGAGTTCTATGACTGGGTGATGAGTGCCTTGGACCTGGGTAGACTAGTGGACATCCTCTTTCTTGACTTCAGCAAGGCGTTTGGCTCTGTTCCTCATGGGGCACTGTTGGATAATCTGGGAGAAATGAGGGTGGGGAACCAAATGATCAGATGGATAGGAAACGGGCTCCAGAACCGGACCCAGAGGGTCGTGGTTGGAGGGATTGTCTCATCCCCAAGGAGGGTCATTAGTGGAGTCCCTCAGGGATCTGTCCTTGGGCCCCTCCTGTTCCAACGCCTACGTCTCTGACATAAGGAAGGGTATCAAGGGTGAGATGAGTCTTTGCGGATGACTCAAAAACGGGGTGGTGGTGGATGGAGAGGGTGGCCCTACAGGGGGACCTGGAGGCTCTGGAAAGGTGGTCTAGAAAGCTAAAGTTGAGGTTCAATGCAGGGAAGTGCAAGGTACTGCACCTGGGAGCCAGAAACCGGGCCAAGTGTACACCCTGGGGTGCTACAAGTCCTCGATGGCTGAGAGGACCTGGGGGTGGTGGTGGATGTCATGATGAACAACCTGGAGACTTGTAGGAGGGCAGCGGCAAAGGCCAACAGGATGCTTGGATGCATCGCTAGGGGCTCACCTCCAGAAGGAGGGAAGTGATACTCCCACTGTATAACTGCTTGGTGAGGCCACACGTCGAGTACTGGGTGCAGTTTTGGAGGCCACATTTAAAGAGGGACATTGAACTCCTGGAGAGAGTCCAGAGGAGGGCAACCAAAATGATTTTGGGCCTGGGGAATAGGACCTATGGGTAGAGGCTTGAAGAGCTAAATATGTACACATTGGAAGAGAGAAGGGACCGGGGGGACATGATAGGTCTTCAGGTACATGAAGGGGGTAAATAGGGGAGGAGCAGTCAGGGTGCTCCGAAGGAAGGGGGGCAACTAGAGGGCATGGGTGGAAGCTGGGGGAGGAATTCAGGGGAGAAAGGAGGAGGTGCTACTTCACCGAGAGGGTGGTGAAGCCATGGAATGCACTGCCCAGGGGCTGGTGGAGGCAGAAACGGTGGGGGGTTCAAGAGGGGTGGGACAGGTACAGGGAAGGGTTCTGAAGCAAAACCAGTGCAGCCAGAATATCCGGGACTGGGAGGCAGAAGCCAGAGAGGGACAGGGGTCAGTAGGTCAGCTCCCAGGGCGGGGCTGACCAAATGAGCAGATATGAAAGACCGTTAGGCCTATTCTGCTGGCATTTTAGTATGTTAGTAGCACATACTAAAGTAATTTATCCACCACTGCCACATACAGATTAGTCACACGCATCAACATGGTTAAGAGATTTTATCTGCTGGTCCTTGGAAAGCAAGAGTCACTGGGTAGTTTGATAACCTTTTACTGGACTAACATACTAAAAGCCAGCAGAATAGTCTTGTCTGCTCGAAAGCCAGCAGCCTAATGGCTGCTTGCCTTACCATCCCCATCAGCCCCCAAGAGGGTCTTCATTTGTTTCAGTTTCCCCTTGTACAACATGTAAGACATGCAGGTCGTGTACAAAGACGGTATAATACAAAAGCTTTTAGGGCCCAATAGGTCCCTTCATCAGGTGCAGCGGCAACATAAAACAGTGTGCCCCACTGTGTCAGCTTCCGTCACCATTATTTGGAGAGGGGAGCTGCATTCCTACAGGGCTTGGGGTTCAAGCGACATGAATGATTTTTCAATATGGCACCAAGGAGGTTAGTGCTCTGCATGTGTTGGTCTTTCTTCCTCTTGCTACTTAAAACATTTAAAAGGTTTCAGAAAGTTCAAAATACATACTTGCTTTAATTTTTTAAAGCATTAATGGTAAGGCTCTACAATATTCCTCTCCCTGCTCCCAGATGAAAAACGCTGTACATTCCCTAAAATATTACAAACCAAAGTCCGCTTCCGAGGAGCAGCACTGCTGCAAAAAAAACTACATTTGGAACCCAGTGACAAATAGCTCAGATTCATACTGAGCCACATCAACTGCAGCCCTAAATCCTCACTTCTGACAAGCATCAAGGAGTGGGGGAGGGCTTGTTCTTTCTTAAAATCGACAACTTTTTTTTTTTTTGTGTTGGAGTTTCTTTTAAAGCCCATAACAAGGATTGCAATTCTATGCACGCACACCGAAATATTTACATGACCATAAAAAAGGATCACAATTCTGTGCACGCACACACACAGATGCACTGAAGTTTGTCACTGTGAAGGAGTAGTCCTGGGAAGAGAAAACCCACTGGCGGTTAAAAGGGTGAGGTCTATCATCAATAACCATTTCCAAAAAAGAGACCTGGAGTCGATGCACAGAACAGGCTAGCATTAAACACCGATGCTTTAAAGAGCCATTTGTTTTCTCAGCAAGCATGCACTTATCAGAAGGACACCTAACAGGACTGGGATTAAAACCCACAAACCCTGTATAGTACTGAAGTCACAGTGGAGTGTGTCAGTTTTATATTTCACTAACACACACCCCCCAAAAAAAAAAAAAATGCCTTACCAAAGCATCTCCCACTGATCCAAAGGATAGCAAGGGCAGAGTAAAACTCCATCAGGAATATGCAACATAAGAGATGTCCAGCTCTGCCTCTGTGGAAACCAAGCCGTGTGCCTTGAATATAGTTATTTTGATCACCTGGCTAACGGCAGCACCTAACACAGCTTTCCTGTTTTAAAGATGATGACTCTCCACTAAGGTTTGTAAAGTTTCTCCCAGTAATCTGTACAAACACAAATATATATCACATCTCAGAGTGAAACCAAACCAAAAGTCACTTCTGGAGTTTGGTCCAACGGATTCCAGAAAAAGATAAGTGACAGGGACACAAACTGAGAGAAAGACTGAAGTGACTTTTCTCACTTTGGTTCTATAACTCCCATCCCCGAGTTTATGTACGGTTCCATTTTCTGTATTTTTTTTTTTTTTTCTTCTTCACTCCTCTTGATACACACCTGTAATGATTGTAACTCTGGGGGTATGTGTGTGCGCGCACGTGCACGTGCGTGTCAGCAAAAAGCAGCCTTAGCCACCCCTACGTCCCCAGCAAGATTTTTTAATATATTTTCTCTCTGCAACTACCAAGTCCCTCTTTCCAGGGTGGCTCAGGTGGCAGCACACCTGCTTCTGGGCCAGAAAGTTGTGGGTTCTGGTCCCACACCGGACTGAATTCATACAATTAAATGTGGCATCCGAAAGCAGTACTGCACCGCTGTGCTACCCTTCGCTAAGATGTTAAACCAACATCCCTTCTGCCCATCTCCATGCTGTCCTAGTGGGCATCCAGGTGCATGTAAAAGAATCAAAGGCACTTTAGTATGAGATTTCCCCAGATGCCCTTGCCAACATTCTCCTTCTCACAAAACTCATTCATGCAGGTTTCAAGGCTATTTGTAACATGGCATGAATTGTGCATCTCTGAGGGAGCAAGCTGATAGGCTAGGGCGGTCACGTAGACGGCAGCCAAGCAGGTATTAACGCAGCATATATGCCGCCCGCCTGCAATGCGGACCAGCCAGACCCCAGCCTAGCAGCACTGGGTCCTGTGGGAAAGGGAGAGCAAAACCAGAAGAGCGGTGGTCCGGGAGCCCCACTAGGAGGCGAGATGGGAAAGGGGACGAACTGCGCGCACAGTCGCAGGAGTCTGTAGCTGGCAAGGGTGAGAGGTGGCACAAAGAGGACGGTCTGCTTTTTCTGCAGGAGGGCAGCGATGCAGGAGGGTGGAGGAGGGAAGGCTCCCAAATCAAGAGTGCGACGATGTGCGGGCAGACAGAAAGGGGGAGGAGGCGCCCACAGGACGGATAGCGAGAGCAGAGCCCCACACACAGACCTCCTGCAGGGAAGCGCTATATTGTCGGAGGACCACGCGAGAGGGAACGGAAGTGAGGCAGAGGCATGCTAATTTCTCACCGCGCGGCGACAGAGGCGCTCACCGGAGACCTCCAACGGGTGTTAACCGACAAACAGCCGTGCAGATCGGGACAGCTGCTCCACGAGAATGCGAGCCGCTCTGGTCAGTAGTAGTACACCTACACACTGTGTTAACCGCATCAGCATCGTAAGGGCATTGTCTGAGATAAGTTGTAAGTGCACCATAACACTGTACAGATCTCCCAGAGTCTTCCTCTTATGTAGTTTTACCGAGCCAAAATGGGCTCCTGGTGACTGTCGTCGGGCGGCCCATGTTAAGCGTAAGCCACTCCGGTGTGTTTGTTCGACCGATGACAAACAGGCGAGTTCCCCCGCCATGGGCCTCGGCACGCACCGCCCATGCATCAATCCAGCATTAAAGCACACCCGCCGTGGCTTAATGCTTACATGTGGCTGTTGGTGTGTAATGGCTACCACTAGACGTTTAGTCACTTCACTACCAGTCCCTCATTGCTTGCAAAGCCATTTGGGATACAATGTGTATGAAAAGCGCTATATAAATGCAGAGTCTTCTCCGTAGCCAACGCTGTAAAGTCACAGCCCTCTGTGTACACAGTCAACTTGCTAGTGGCCCCTCCCCCCATAAGTCCAAACTTCTTCTGAATTCAACTTCATTCAGCAGCAGGAAGATTGATAAAACTAAACCCATTGAGGAGCTGCTTCATTTTCACCCATGTATCAAAGTAGAAGCCCATGCAAGTATCATCATCATCATCATCCATTCTGCACCAGTGAAAGCAGTTAGCTGATCCGCTGTACCTCTTATGAAACTGTGCAGAGGTGGGGAGCTGAACTATGAAGGAGTTTTCAGTCCATGTGTGGATGCTTCCCACCACCTGCAGTGATGCCCTTGCAGATAAACTTAGTGCACTGCACACTTTTATTCAAGACTTCTGGAGGTCTGATGCATCATCTCCAGCTAGTGCAGAATGCTGAGGCCAGGCTGGTATCAGGTACTATCATATCGAGTCTGTGTTACGGGATTTGCATCGACTTCCGGTTAGATGGTGAATCACATTCATGATCTGCTTAACAATCTTCAAGTTCCTGCATGATCCGAGTCATGGCCGCCACCCTCAGCTGGGAGAACTTGCTAGAGGTTCCACGCATGCCTGAAATCTTTCTGGAGACAAGGGCCTTTGCTGGACAACACCTTAACTGCCAAACTCCCTACCATGGCAGCTCGGAGGGTTTAAAAATATATATGTTTATCAAGATATCCGTTTACCCTGGCTTTTAATGACTGGTTTACTGTTGATTACCTTTACTTTTGTAGTGCGTTTGGTATAACCAATTTTGTCTCTCTCCCCCTCTGCTAGAAAGCCCCTACCACCAGCATATGGGGGGAAGAGATATATAATATAAAAGTGATTCCATGCACAGGTGCTGCTTGAGTGCCAAAACTTAGCACTGTGTAAACACACTAACTGCAACTCCATGAGGCCACTGCTTGAGGCACCCAGAATGGTGCCATAGAGTGGTTATAAAAAGGGCTGGTAAAATGTCATGGAAAACAGAAAGACATATACAGAAAGAGAATGAGGTAAGCAAATATGAACTGGTAATACTACAATGCCTCCCTTCCCCAGTGGTCTCAGAATGAATCTTTGGCAGACTTTGCAATCTTCTAGAAAATGGTCATCATTACTTTAAACAGGGCAAACACAGCAAGGAAATTCAGTTACAATAATCAAAGTTATACAAAATTATCACTGGAATCAAGGTTTTGAGGAGTGGATACATTTTGATTAAGGTCATTATGTTCACCGATGTCGACATTCAGCTTTCAAGAAAGGCTTGGGTTGGGGCCAATTTCTTTAGTGCCTGCACACAAACAATTGGCAACATCTACTCAAAACTGTAGCTACCGATGTTCTCCTGATCAGGCTTGAAATTCCTGATGGTCAGATGACCACTTCATAATCTGAAGGAATTCAAGGGTAGCATTTACACATAAATAAGTGGCTTACATTCCCACCCAGAGACTATGTGGATCAGCTGCCATGGTGTGGGGCAAGGGCTCTAGCAGAGAGACCAGCCTATATCTCCAACTAGCACTTTGACATTAATGGGTCATATTCTTTTCAATGTGGGCCTTTTCAATGATCCATGGTGGGCACGGCCTTATGCCCAAGGACTGCACAACTCATGAACCCATCAGAGCAGACGTACAGAATGTTTGTATGTTATATCAACCAGCAAGCGCAAGTGGTGGCAGTGGGTGGGTGGCGGTTGGAATCAACAAACGATTTGTATATAATTTGTAAAATAAAGTATTGCCTATATGGGATCACTTTATTTAGTTATTCAGAAAACCTTTTAGCACAAGCTCTTTTACAAAGGTTCCACGTCATAGATTGCAAAACAGAGCACAGCAGGAGAAAGCAAAGGTACATTTCAATGAATGATACAGCTTGATTCAGAACTTTAGGTACAAGTTAAACAACAAGAAAAACACTTTTGGGGGAGAAATCTGCCAAAGTGCCTTGTCTGTAGTTCACAGGAAGAGGGATAGCTGGCGAGGGTTGAAGAATGGAGGTACGAGAGAGAGAGAGAGAGAGCAAGTACTGTGGTGGAGGTAGAGGTGGGGAAGACGGACAATAAGGTATAGGGAGAAATGGTGGGGCTGGAGCTGAGATGACATGCTAGAGTAAAATGGTGGGGTGTGAGGGGCAAGGTCAGGCAGCCAGCATTAGCAGTGACTGTTTAGAAAACTCATGGCACTATGAATTGGGAAGGGGGTGGCAGGTGCCGAAGGAGCATGACGCAAACGTATTGCTGGGGCAAGTCATGAGATGGAACAGAGGGAGAGGGGGTACCTGAGGCCTGCCTGGCGCTTGCTGGGGGGCAGACAGAGCAGGTTGGCTGGACTCAGGGGCAAGTGCACTTTGAGAGTGTTATTAGATGCTGTTTGAGGTCAGTTTTGAATTGTGCCAGACAATTGGGGCCCAAGAGGTTCCAGGAATCTGTTAAAAGGCAATTTCTGTTCTGATGCCTCATCAGCCTGCCCACACAAGGATTTGCATACCCACAATTCTCACAGTGAGCCTGAGGCTTTGCATATATGCCAGTAAAATGTATTGGATTCATTTGCACACTTTGTCAGCTCACAAACGTTCAGGATAGGTTCACAAAGCTCACAGCCCCATTCAAAGTTTATTAGGGTGGCAGAGCCCACTGCAAACAATTATTCACTTATTTTTCATTTCACAAGTACATTTTTTTTTTTTTTTACCTCTAGTACATTTTTACTTTCCTTGACTCTAGTTATTTACAACACTTGACCTAGTGCAGGGTATTAAATAGCTTGCAGCAAGACATTTTCTAACTGGTAAAATTAAAGATAAAAACAGAATAGAAAAAGAACTTCAGAAACTAGCATCTGCATGAGTGTAAAAAGAACCGCACAACTAAAGAAACCAATTTTTGAAAACAAATGGTTGCTTAAAACTACTTTTCTCAAATATTTTAACTCTCTCTTACTGCCTTAATATACCCCTTCAAACCCCAGTGGGCAAGTCGAGGTCTGGGCCAGAATATCCTGTGCCTGCCAGTTTGAGCTACTTATGGAAAAGGCACCTCTACCAGATAGTGGCCTAAATGTCACACCCTGTTCAGTGATGACCTGAATGATGTCATAAGATAGCATAAGAGTTAAAAAGAAGAACAACGTAGGCAATTACCTTATTGGTTGCCGTAGCACTGGATCCTGGCACCACAGGCACATTTGTGACCTGCACAGACAAGTAGTTATTATCAATGAGAGGCCAGGCTCCTTCCACTTTACATGTCTGAAAGTGATCCTTAAAAGTCCTGAGGTGGGGGTCCCCAAACAAGCCACAAAACAGGTAAGTGGGCGGGGCCTGCTCACTGGCCCTGTGGTCCCTTCCCCCTCCTCGCGTTGTGGTAATTACAGGGGTCGAGACAACCTCAGGGTTCGTGGAGGAGGTTGGCCCATCCTTGAGCAGTTCCTCTGGATCATGAGGTCACTGATGCCCAGCACCGCAGAGTGAAGACCAGGTTTCCACGGCATGCCTTGGCAGTGCGTTGGTGCAACCGAGTAGGCCCGCAGTGCCTTGCAGAATTCCAAGTCAAAACCATCACTGGCCGTGGTTTAGATGAGATGTCAGGGAGACAAAGTCAGTGGTGCACTCTGAATTCGGCACTGTGTCTGCGCCTGGCAGTCACCTAGGGAAAAGAAAAATAATTATTTCTATAAACAGCACAGAAAAAAAGGTTTCTAGATCAATGCCTGGTGAGACTGGTGTAGATAAACTCAATCTCATGTTCCACTGCAAAACTCAATAAATGCAACTTTTTATTGTGTTCGTTTTTTTAACCCAGACAGTACATTTTTTTTTTTTTTCTCTCCACCATTTTTCAGCTAGTCTGTTACTTGACAAGTTTTTCCTCAGGTTACAGCAGTGCTTCTGTCCCCTCGTGGCTGCATCATGGATAAAATATTTGACAAAACAAAAAAGGTTAATATTTTCAATCAAAAACAACATACTGTTTACCAGGCATACAATACCAATCGCACAGAGCCATCCAATGAAACAGTAGAAAAGTTAGCCTCAGTCTAGTGTAAGGAGTTGGGGGTAATCCAAACAGTCACTAACATTGTCCTAAACAAGGCTGCACCTCACGATATTTCTGCCTTAGGCTCAACAGATCCAAAAGCAAATGGTTTGATACATTTTATTGGAACAACATAGATGTTACAACAAAAGAACAAAGTGCTCTAGCTTTTGGACCAAGTTCTTCTTCAGAAACTTTAATCTTTAAGCTTCTGAAGAAGGACTTGGTTGGTCTGAAAGCTAGAGCACTTTGTTCTTTTGTTGTAACATCTATGTTGTTCCAATAAAATGTATCAAACCATTTGCTTTTGGATCTGTTCTTATTAGGACCAATATAGCAACTACACTGTTTGTTTGCCTTAGGTTTAATATTTTTAGTTCTGATGTTTTGCATGCTGTGGGGGTCAAACAGTTCTGCAGGGTGGAGGTGCAGTGCTTACATTGTTGATGTTAATTCATGTTCGAGATGGGATCTATGATTTTGGTTGACTATAAACTTTTATGTGCATCAAAAAAGTTTATAGTCAACCCGAAGGCTGGTATGATCCGATCTCGAACATGAATCGATATCAACAACGTAAGCACTCCACCTCCCACGCAGAACTGTTTAACACCCACAGTATGCAATCAGAACTAAAAATACTCAACCTAATGCAGAAATACTGCCAAAAACAGAGGCAGCAATATCATACATACATTACACACATACACACATTATATAGAGAGAGATAAAGATTATATATATATATATATATACATATATATACATACACACATACACACACACACACACACACACACACACACACACACACTATGTATATATGTATGTATATATGTATGTATGTATGTTATAACACACACACACACACACACACACATATACACACACACACACACACACACACACATACATACACACACACACACACACACACACATATATACACACACACACACACACACACACACATATACACACACACACACACACACACACACACACACATATATATATATATATATATACACACACACACACACACACACACACACACACACACACACACACACACACACACACACTTGAATTTTCCAACTTGTGCATCAAAACCTTTCTGTGATTTCCAGAGATTTAGAAGGACAGGGACAGTATAGGCAGAGATAGCCGAGAGAGTAATATAATGCTCAAATGTTAAGTCTCAAACTGCTGGCCTGGTGGTGTGAAGGGGTGAGGCGCTGGATGCCACACCTCGAGCCACGCTGGCAACCCATGTTTGAGAACTAGCGCAGGCTGCTGGGGTCTGCAAGGGAGGAGAAGGATCAACCATCTCACAGACTTCTCTCCTTCTCCAGGGAGGGGCGATCAGCTGTTGGTGCACAACTGACCCTAGTGAAGGCTGGGGCGGCACACTGACAACGCGGGCAGACACTTGTTGGGATGCACATGGGAGTATGGTGCTGCAGACGCTGGCACCACTGCAAGCGCCACCTCTGAGGGAGTGTAAACTGAACTGGAGGAGAAAATCATGCCCGCTGGATGACTTTGGGGGGTTGACCTGGGGCATTGGTAGGTGTTGGCTGCTGGACGTTGAGGGATGGGACTGGTGGCTCCCTCCCGAGCTAGGGCTGTGAGTAGGTAAGTAAAAGTAGTTAAAAAACAAACAAACAAACAAAACAAAAAAAAAGTCTAAACCTGTTCAAGCCTCTGTATGCCCTCATCTTGGCAGAGAAATGTTTATCTGCAAAAACAAGGCAAGAAGTATGATCAGCCACAAGGAGTCTCCATTGCTGCCCTGTGATCCAGAACTGCCACCTAGTCACTGGGGAAACATCTAGTTGATGAGAAATAATAAAATGACTGCAGTATGTCCCTTCTTCAGGTTTCTCCCTCCGAATCATCTTCTCCCTGTGGCTGTGCTGCCACAAACTCCCTCTCGAGTGCTTCTACCTCCTTGCCAGCTTCCTGAGGATCAGTATATTGTTAAGTAGGCCTCCATGATGGATATGGAGGCATGCCGGCATCAGGAGGGAATGCACAATCCAGAGACTCCAAAGACGTGCCTGGACTGCATCAGATTTCTTTCTCCGGGACTGAGTGGCAAAAGACAGATAAGGGAACAGATGCAAGGCTTTCCCATTAAAGTTAAAGTGATACAAGTCTCTAGCTGCTTGTAGAAATGAGTCTTGGACAGCCACTCCCACAGTTACCAAGAGAACCGTTCTTGGAAGGTTGTGCTGTGAAGGGGCTACTTGTGGGGAGATCCTATATGCCCGAATTTTCAGGGGAGCCATCACATTACCACTATTCACTCCTAAAGCACTAGGCAAACAGTTCTGTAAAAATGTCAGAGCCTTCACTGCCCTCCGGAAGCCAGACAAGATGAAGATTCACAGCCCACTGGGCATTCTCAAGAGCCTCTAGTCAGTAAAGAAATTGGCAATTTTCTTGCACAAGCCTAGTGGTTGCGGAGAGAGCTTTCACAGCTTGTGCCCCTGCAGAGGTCATGGTTTTGGTAGCCAATAAAAATTTTTATGTCTTGTTCACCCAGATGCCCAAGAATCTCCTCCACTTTGCCTTCAATCGCCTTCATAGATAATGTCGGAGTTCCATGGTGTCTCACTGGACCCCAAGGTCTCAACTGGCGCATTCAGGGCCTGCTGCCCTGTTGGTAGCCGATTTTTAGAACCGCCTGCTCCTTCATTCGAGCAACTCATTATAGTAAGCAGTCCTTTTTCAATTTCTCTCAGAAAGATCTGTTTGGTGCTACAACTCAGAAGTTCAAAACGTAGAGATTGAGTATTTTTATTCAAAAAAGTCTGAAGTCTGCAGAGAGGAGATGAAGCATGTCTGCTTAGTGACTGCGCTCAATAGTACCCCCAATGATCACCTTGTTTAAGACCAGGCTGAATTTGATCAGTATCAGTTGGTCTTGTAATAAAGTACATCAGCAGAGCTATTCCTTGCTGCTCTGGTGGCTTACACTGGGGAGCTGGCAAGGGAAGGAAGGATTGAGCGTCCAAAGGACTGCTCTCCTTCCACTGGGGAGGGGGCATGGACAACGACACTGCTCCCGCTGCATGACTGCTGAATGATATAGACCAGTCAGCTGAACAGAGGGAGGGTCACTGCCAGACACTTGTCACATATGCATGCATGCATGCATGCATGCAAGATCGCATCACCGCGCACTGGCACCCCAAGGCTCTTGCACAACAAACACGACTGGCAAGCTACTGACCCATGGTCCAGGCTGTAAGTGGTGGATAATCAGCAAGTCCTTGAAAAGGTCTATGATGGGGCTGGGGTGCTGGCCTGGCAGCAAGACTCTGATAAACACCTCTGCAGACAAAGAATTAGATCAGCTTTGGGAAGGGGTCGAGATGGACCTTTAGCAACAGACGGCTGGTGGGGGTGTGTGTGTTTATATAAACACACACACACACACACACACACACGTATGTGTGCACGCGCATATATGCATCTATCATGACAGAAAGACATCTCAGTGAAAGCAGGGTCCCTTTTCCTGCTGGTACATGGCTCCTGCATTTTCTCTTTAGAGACCATAAGGTCATCAGGCGAGGTGTCAAGATCAGTTTCACCATGTACTACTTAGAGCTCTCAGTAGGACTTTCATTCTGAGGATCCTGGACTCTCTGTAAAAATAAAATAAACAGGGTGCCCAGACAAATCGAGAGTCCCACTAAATTCTTTGAGCACCCCAGGCAGTATGGCATGGTCATGCCCATTAAGTCTCAACTGTCCCATATTATGAGGGATGGCCCTCATTTTATCCCACAAAACTGCTCTGTACCATATCCTAGTCCCACATGGAAAAGGTGCTGCCTAGTACACACTAGACTTCTTAAACCTTTTCAACCAAGATAAAATGGTTTAGGAAGCACCAACACTGTTTGCAGCCACATTACAGCATGATCTAATTTTTTTTTTGTATTTAAATCATGCTAAAATAAAACCTTGCTAAGTAAATAGCCTTTAGTCCAGTTTTTAAGAACCGTATTAAAACACTGTTTCACCACAATGTGAATGCTCTAGCATGGTAAGACTAAAAACAGACTTATACAACATTTTTCAACCAACTTTCACAAGTTGTGTATTGGGCCACAGAAAAGGTGCTGAAAATGCAATACTTTTAAAACAATGTTCCAAGTCTGCAGCTCCTTGATGATAATTCCACAGGAAGTTCTAGTGTCCCATGTCCCACACTGTGTCAGTATCTGAAGTTCCCTCTCCTTAAAAACAGTAAAAACTACCCCCTGCCTATCTGAGCCCTACACTCTCCCCACTCAATCCCACCCCCTTTGTGAATTTTAAATACAGTAATGAATTTTAAATCAGTCTCACAGAGCATGTAGATCCTCATTTGTCCCACACTGCCAGCTCTGAAATATCAGTATTATTGCTCGATCATGCAAAACGCTATAGGGCCAGATTACCAGCATTTGCCCCTAGCAGTAACAGACTGAAGATGAGGGTCAGCAGATTATGTGGAACAAAGTAAATATTTGATTAAAACTGTCGCTGGGAAACATTCAGTTACAATCTTATTTCATTTCTCGAATGGTGAGGTGCTTATGCATGTATGTACAGTATAACCTCACTTCTTCCCAATGTTAAGTGCAGGGCTCTCGGGGACTTGAGTATTTGCATCCATAATGCCCGGTGAGTGGTTCAGAACACACCAGAGTACCCAAAGGGCATCCCAAAGATGCATGCTTGCTTGGGGCCAGGACTCCTTCCTTCAACAAAACCAAAATCAAACTCTGCTCATCTGAGCCCAATCACCCTCCCTACCTTTTCCTTAGTGTGATTTCAATTCACTAGTCCGTATTCTAAGATGCTCAAACTTCTGGCTTTTCTTTAACCTAAAGCACCCATGGATAACACCCCCATGAACAAACCAAAATCGTAAATCTACACTGCTTGGGCAACAAAATGGATCAAGTGTGAAAACAATGGCTTAAATGTGGGAGAGGCAGGTAAGTTACTCTAGCCATGGGTTGGTCTACAAATTACAATTAGACGTTAATTTTCCCCCCGACAAAAGCCAAGGCACATGGTGACCTTTTAAACAGCCTTTACCACAGGATGCATAGTCCTTATTAGCAGATTAATTCTTAAATCCATGATTGGCTTCTGCATTAATCTTCCTCATTAGCAGTTCAAACACACTCAACAATAGTCTCAAAAATGTAAAGTTCCTGTAATTTACAATGTAGCAACATACTGTATTTTTAGGCATGCTGTACTAGATTTATATTATGTGTTTTTACACTGATGCTTACTTTCTACTCTGTATCAACATTCAGCCTTGTTCAAAGTGGCCATCGTGGACCGAAGTACAATGTGGCAGGACTGCAGCTTGTCCTGGCACAGCCGGGCTGGGGTTAATTTCCAGTAGTGCACCAGCTTACATTTCAGTAAGCTACTGGCCTGGCTCGTGATTTGGCTCCATTAAACAAGCCAGATCCTTGACTGGACTCCAGAGCAAAAACTAAGGCTTGACCATGTCTAACTTGTACACCATCCCCCAAGACAGCCCTGGAAACATGCTGCTGACAGCACAGCGAGCCCTTCTGGATAACTTTGAAGGAAAGGCCTGCCTCTATGCTGCAACATAGTAGACACTTTTCGGGAGTGAAAGTATGAGTTGGAACCTGAAAAGATTAGATGAGTGCTTAGGGGTATGGTAGCTGGGTTTCAATGTAAAAAAAGTGCACAATAATGCACCTGGACCATAGAATTGACGGAGTGATACTGGCAGGAAAGAGACCTAGAAGTAATCATACTGGATGACCTAAAGGTGGTCAGGCAGTATGACAAGACAGTCAGAAGGGCAAGTGAGATTGCTGGGGTGCACAGGACGGGATATCACCAGCAGGAAGAGGGAGGTGGTGCTGCCCCATACAGACCGCTACCAAGATCACACTTGGGAGTACTACGTCCAGTTCTGGAGACTACATCTCAGAGAAGGACACAGAGTGGAGGTGGTACAGAAAAGGGCTACCAAAATGGTGCCGGGTCCACATCAAAAGTCCTATGAGGAGAGGCTGGGGGAGAGAGAATATGACAGAGACCTTTAAATACCTAACTGGGGTTAATAAAGTACAGGTGGGAAGTATTTTTCACAGAAAAAGGTGCTCTAGAACAAGGGGACATGCTTTGAAGCTGGTGGGAGCTAAAGTCAGGAAGGATGTGAGGAAGTACTTCTTCACAGAAAGGGTGGTGGATCCCTAGAACAGGCTTCCAGCAGAGGTAGTGGGGGCGAAAACAATGGAGGGGGTTCAAAAATCCCTGGGACAGGCAAAAGGGAACTGTAGGGGTAAGGAAGGGAGGGGTAGAGATGGCACCGTAGATCAAATGTGGGCTATAGCAAAAACAAACAAAACAAAAAAAAAAAAAAAAAGGAGAGAAAAAAGAACAAGAATAATATGGGAAGACTGGGTGGGCCAAACTGCCCTTATCTGCCATCACATTCTATGTTTCTGAATTTTAAATAAAATGGCAGGATTTGACAGAAAGTAGTCAGTCACAACTGGAAATTCTGTTTCTGCAACCTTTCACGTAAACATAGCAAAGGCTAAAATTGTTAAACAGCAGCACTGGGGTCACAGAGTGGAGTCAGGTGGCATCCCCCCCCCCCCACTGACCGGCTTCCAACTCCTCACACACAGTGGACAGGCAGCTTTTTTTTGGGGGGGGGGGTGGAGAAGAAGAGGGGAGAATTTCTGGCTGGAAATGGCACACTAAGCCAAGGCTCATTTCCGGGTGTGTCCTGGGAGCGAATGAAGCATAGGAAGATTAAATCATTGCTCAGGGTCACACACTATGCAAACAGAGACTGTGGGATTCCAACGGGTCTCCAGGTTCTCAGCCCTGTGCTCCAACCACTAGACTCTACTACCTCCCAATGACTCCACAGCAGTTTAAATTGGGAAAGGGAGAAAGAAAACACACACAAAAAAAAAAAAAAAACCACCTGCTAATCAATTATTTAAAACCCTGCTTTTTTTGCCATGATCCTAACCGCAAGCACTGTGAAGATTCTGTTTGGATGAGTAGGCGCAGAAATTGCCACAAGAGGCCCAACAACACTGCACTCCCATTAACTGCAGCTGGTTATCACTGCAGGCTTAACATGTCTGCACTATGCTTACACAGAGTCTGTTTTATCTGGCCACATACTACAGTGCTTACAATTAGGGCCACGCCAAAACAATTTGTTGCTTGGGATTACCTCTATTCCTTTCACTCTGACTGCCATGTGCATAAATATGCTGGGATTATCATGGCAGAGGAGGTCAACATGGGAGTTTGACCAAAATGTGTGTCTGTAATTATAACTAACAAATGTAATCCTATGGAAGATATTTTTCTTTGGCTCTCTGTGCCAGGAAAATCCTCCCCCTCCCCCCCCAAAAAAATTCATATTTATTATTTCTGGCATAGTTGCTGGTTGCAAGGGGAATCTTTTCACTACAGCTGCATTGCAAAAGAAAACACCAAGGGCCCCGTATTTAGAGAGTGCATTGCTAACAGAGTCCTGCATAATTGAACAGGTGCCATATTCAGAGGCCCCGTGCATGGCATTAAGTGGAAAGCGTGAATGGGCAGATTATGTTGCTGCACCCATATAAATGAGGGATCCTTCTTGTATACAGGCACAGTGCTATAGTCAGAAGTTCTGCAAGTACTAATTAGATGCAGTGCTGTTTACGTTTTCAAGACCCTACCCATACCACAGCAGAAAGCAGTGCATAAGCATCTGACCCACCCACCCCCGGCCAAGAGACGGTTACCAGACTGGTAGCAAGAGCTGTCAGTCACTGCCAATGTCCCCTCGCCCCCCACATGACCATTCACATACAGAGTAAACCATTTCCCTATTCCAAAGTAGTCCAATGCCCCCCCTAACCAACCAAACATTGTACGTGTTTGTTCCCCACACTTCCTGGAAGTTTAGTGCCCCTCCACACCGACAGACCATCTGTAGATACTACACGTTTATTCCCTACTCCCCCCCCCCAGCCTATTTGAACAGAGTACACAATATTCCCTCACTCCCTGGTAGGGCAGTCTAATGGCCATGCCAACCCCGATTGTCAGTACAAACACAGCAAAACAGTATGTTCCCCCAACCCCATGTTTTCTGTGGCAATCTAGTGCCCCCTGCCCGTTTGCTGCAGAACCCACCTCCCAGAGCATCCACCTTCTCCACCCCTCACTGTCATCCAACTCACCACTTACAGAGAATACAAACATCTGCAGTTAGCCACAGACAGCACAGCCCCTCTGCGTACCATCTCGGCCAGCCACATCAGTGACAGGGAGCGAGCACACATCTACTGTTTCTTATGCCACCATTATGATGTGCCATCGGACTGAGACTTGTTAGTAACCACCCATGAACATATCAAACTTCCTATGCTCAGAACTGACTTGCCATCAGAAACGTGGCCACCACCTTTACTCCGTCCCCAAAAATAACACTCCCTTAAATTAAAAGCAAAACAAATTAAATGTTTCTGTTCATAACACTCCCCTTAAACCCATACAAAAAAAATTAAAACATGAAATACTATTTGTTTCCATTACTAGTGTTCCTTTGCTGACCAGGAAACATCCTCCTATCTTGAATGGCTTAAGATGGAAATCTCTGTTGCATACCCTGCCACAGACATAATTGAGGCTCTGGATCCATGAGGCCCTTGGTTGTGTGTGGTGGGAGGGACAATGTACCAATAGAATTGGGCAACATGGGGCCGGCCCGGTGGCGCTGAGGTTGGCGCTGGGCCTACACCTCGCGCTGCGCCCGCGACCTGGGTCCGGAATGGACTCTGGTGGCCGGGGTCGGCCGGGAGGGAGGATCGAGGCCCCAACGGATGCTCTCCTCCTCAGGGTGGTTACCAAGAGCGCATTGCGCCTGCATTCTTCCATAGCGGTGGGAAGCACCGGCAAGAGAAGGAGTGGAAGGCGGCTTCGCTCGTGGGAGCCGGGGAGGGGCGTCGCGGCGATGGTCTGCGTGCGCAAGCAGCTACCTACTGGGGCGACGTCGTCCCTAGCGCAAGGCGTCCCTGGGGAGTGGGGACGCCGGGAGAAAACTGAAAACACCTCCGCAGCCCTAGATGAAGTCCGCCTGTCCACTGACCACCTACAGGACAGACCCCAATGTGCGAGGAGAGGAGGATGGGCACTCTAGGGCAGATCCCTAAGGTAGGCACGGGGACATGAGCGGACGGAAGGAGGGGGCACCAGAGGCAGTAAAAGGAGGGATAAAGACGAAAATAAAAAAAAAAAAAAAAGAATTGGGCAACATTTTTGAGTTCCTGTCTTCAATTGTAAACATACCGTGGGGAAAAAAAGAAACAGGTTGAGGAAGGAGGCAATAATCGGGGGACACAAGGAGTAAGGTGGGAAACGAGTTAAAAGTCAGAGGCAGGCCCAAACATCTTAAAACAAAAATCCCCAGTTTTATAACAGCACATGCATTTGAATTAAAGTATGGATGAATCTGGTCAGGAGAAATCTCACTGCCCCCAAAACGTTCAAAGGTTTGAACACGTTCCTCTTAAAAATACCTGCACTGGCTTTAAATACAAGCTACGTTAACAGGGGTTGAAACTGGCACCGGCCCACTAGCCAAATGCAGTGGCCAGGATTTGTCAAAAATTTCAAGTTCTAAAGCATGAAGAAGAAAAAAAAAAAAAAAAAAAAAAAAAAGGCAGTTAAAACACATCCCTATAATAGTATATGAAACACTCCCCCGTGCTCCACATTTACTGACTTCATACACATTCTAACGCTGAGACGGTGATAAATAGGGAAGTTGCGGTGTTCTCGATTGGCTGCACAGAACAAAGTAGAATCTACTGCACTGTGTAATCCTGGCTGAAACAAGTTTTATGACAGTCAACTTGGGGTCAGGTAAGGGTGATGATGTTTTTTTGTTTGGGGGGCCTTTTAACTAGCTCTGCTGGCTTTTACGGAGGAGGTTACATTTCAATAAGTATACCATGTGCGCAGTCAAAGAGTATGTGGGGCCAATTGATTCCATGCAGGCTACTGGCTAAAAACTTGAAGCAGCAGTATTTGTTAATAATCTTATAGTTCCTTTTCCCGCAAAAATGTTAGTCTGGCAAAAAATATCAAGACACATTTTTTCTTTTTCCTATGGGATGCTGAAGTTTTCAAAAGGTCCTACTCCCATGCCAGCCACGAAAATTAAACTTCTTTGTACACTGTTGTGCTGTTCAACATCAGAAACATGTGGTAGCACAATACATAATACACCTACAGTATGAATGTAGTATTTACATTTGTTACTTAGTTAACTGGGTGGGTGCACTGATCCCAAGGACTGTTTTCAGACACAACCCAGGCCATCAAGATGACACAGACATTGTACAAGAACATGTTCAGGCTGATACAAGTAGTTCAGCACACAACAGAAACAGTACAATTAGTACAAAATTAGTGCCTGAGTAACAGTACATATAAATTGACAGAAGCTAACCTCAGTGGAAGAGTGTTAAAGATTGTGATTGGTGGCCATCTTTAATGATGTGAGTCATTAATTACTAAATTAGCTGTAAGAGACAATATCTGAGAACTAAAAATATACTGAAAAATCTAGGACTGACAAATCATTTTAAAAAATAAAAATAAAAAAAAATACTGCATTATGATTTTTGTCAGCCACAAATACTGCTGCTTTAATTTCAATCCCTGAGATAACTGTTTTATAAAAGTAGTGCACATAGTGAGTCATTAGGGGAACATTCAGGAACCATGCCCTTCATAGTTTTGAAAGGCTCTTTCAAAATGAGGCATTGAGCTTAACTGACAGCAGTCCAAATATATCGATAACCATATCTGCTCCATGTTGATTCTACTTTGCCACCATTTTCAGAACCTTGTGATGTCACTGACAATCAACCTTTGGATAACCATGCTGTACTCAAACACAGCTTGACTGTCAGTGACATCATAAGGTTCTAAACATGGTGGGAATGCATTATCAATATGGCCAGATTTAATCATTGGTATCTCTGGACTGCTGTCCACTACGGAGAAGCCTAATACCTCATTTAAAAAGAAGATCTTTTCATGGGACTTTCAAACTATGATGAGCACTGTTCATAACTGTTCCCCTCTAATGTTTTAAACTACTGCCCAGTTACCAGAATATGGACATTTTGCCTGCAAAGTTAAAATGGAAGCACATTTCGAAGAAGGGCATCTATTTTTTACGTTTTACTTCTTATTTTTGGTTACTCAGTTATAAAAAAGATCTATTTTACACACGCAATAAGACTCGAGGGTTAGCCATTATGGTGATGTAACAGCACCTCTCAGAAGCATTTTTTAACGGCTGCTCCTTGTGCCTGACGACACACCGGACACACGCAATTACTAACATACTAAAATGCCAGCAGACTAGGCCTAATGGTCTCGAGTCTGCTCGATTTTCAGCACCTGCACTGAGGGCGGACTCTGGTGTCCCCCCATCCCCCTTGGGTTATATTGTCCCCCATCCCAGATGTTCCACCTGTATTGGGCCTGGTCAGATACCCCCCCCCCCACGCACCTGTCCCATCCCCTCTTAAACCCGCCCACAGTCTCCACCTCTACCAGCTACCTGGGCAGTGCATTCCATGGCTCCACCACCCTTTCAGTGAAATAACATCTCCTCCTCTCCTCTGAGCCTGCCCCTTCCAGCTTACACCGTGACCTCTTGTTGCTCCACCCTCCTTCCTTTGGAGCACCCTGACTCTGCCTCCTTTATTGATCCCCTTCATGTACTTAAACCTCTATCATGTCTCCCCCCGTCCCTCCTCTCCTCCAGGGTGTACATGTCAAGCTCATTGAGCCTCTCTCATGGGTCCTCTCCCCAGGCCCCAGATCATTTTGGTTGCCCTCCTTTGGACCCTCTCTAGGAGTGTAATGTCCCTCTTTAAATTATATAACACACACTATCATGTATCACTGTTAAAAGGCACTGTGGCAAGGGCCAGACATGCCAGGCTTGGCTCTAGCAGTACAAAAGGGAATGGAGGCTACAACTGCATGCAACTCCTCTGAAGTGTGACAGCAGCAGGGAGTGGGCAGCAAGTACAATTTTCAGACTGCATCTAGGGTGAAGACCTCAGGCTGTGGAAGATCCGAGTGACTGCTGTTTCAAAAGTAACTTTTGTGATAAAAGTTCTAGAGCACTTGGAAGCACTTTCCTGAAAATTAAATGCCTTCCTGTGTTTGAAGACAGACTGATGACCCCTCCACAAAAACCAAAAAATTTCTTTGGACAGTTACAATCTGTCTAATACAAGTTTATTAGTGAAAATAGGATTAATTTAACTTGCTTCTAATGTTACTTCTCTCTATAATGTGACTATTGGACAGTACCAAACATGGCTTCACATAACTGGCAGGCAGCAGTAATGTACTCACCATTGTTTTAAATTAGGGGAGCAAGTGTTTTACAGACTCAGAAAAAAGGCACTTCTCTTGAGGCACTTATTTTCTGGGTCTGGAGCAATTCTAACAAACGTGGTGCGTACAACAGTCAGTTACTCATCCTATCTGGGACACTGGAACAAATGAAATTCTGCTTTTCTTCCCAATGTCCATTCCTTCCCTAGTCTCTTACATGCAGGGCTAGATGAGTTTTACAGGTTTAGAACCTGTGCAAAAATACTTTTGCAGCTAGGACACACAAGAATTTACTTAAGTGGGGGTAGGTAACAGTTTTACCAGGCTCCCCAGAAAAAAAAAAAAAAAAAAAAAAATGTTGTCGGGTCCTATTTCAAAATCTGGCTGGGATGAAACAGCTGCTAGCTAGCCTAAGGCAAGTGGGGGGTGCTACTTTTATACATAACCAGATCCAGCGTGAAGGCCATGTGAATACAACATGTTGAGCCTGGGGACTTGCCTCTTATTTTCCAATTTGTGTTTGTACTTCATGATGGGCATGAATAATTTACAGAATTAGCTTGTCATGGGAGGTCAAAGTTTTTGAATCCAGTATTTTCCTGGTCAAAGGATCCAATTTGTGTTTCTTTGTGTCAATCTAAGTAACAATGTTAGGTCATTATCTAGACTACAAGTAAATGCTGGGCAGTTTTGATAACTGCAGGGTTTCACATATCCAGTGAAGTGATACTCGGGTCTCTGAAATAGGCAACACAACCAATTTCACTACATCCCCACAATGATTTTTCTAGTGTTAGCTGCAAATGACAGCCACGTAGAGAGACACTTAAAGGCAGAAGCCACAGTCCCGATGCAAAAATGTGAACTGCAATGTAAATTTGGCACATTCTCTGCCTCTAAGGTTTTTGTCACTGTGGCAGATTGGTTAGAAATTCTTCGGTCAACTAATCCTTACAACCCCTTCATACAGCACCCAGTGATGCTGACTTGTTCTGTACTGTCCATATGCAGAGCCCACCCTCAGGAAATGTGACCATGAACTGCTCATTAGAGAAAAAGCACACCACACTGGGCACAGTCGGTGCCTTTGCCAGATCACAAACAGCAGTATCAAACAGCTGGATAACTGAGACATTTACACAAGACATGGACTGAGCTCAGAGGGTGTGTGTGTGTGTTGCTTGTTGTTGCTGTTGTTATTAGGTCAGGCTATGTACAGCTTGAAGCTAGTCATACCACTAATCTTATTTATGTCTTCAACAAGTTGATGCAATCCACCTTTTTAACTACTCCTTCTCAGAAACACAGTGGCTTCTTTCTAACCATCAGTTTCTTGGTGGAATATATTATCTTAAATTTAAGGAGTATGAACTGTGGTCTAGTGGTTAGCGTACCCATGTTTAAGTCCCACCAGAGCCACTTACATACCATGTGACCCTGTGCACTTCAGTTCCTCCCAGCTGTACTATTAGAAAGACATGGGACCACAATGAAAGCAAGATTCTGTATCTCTGCTGGACTTTCTTGGATAACTAAACAAACAAACAAAAAATTCATGAGCTATCCATTAGGGCTGAAGTGCACAAAGTAAGGAAATAAAAGGGGGAGGGGGAAGAAAAGCCCTGGAGCCTTGCTAAATCTGTGATGTGGTTTTCCCTGGGGTAAGAATGATCAAGCAACCCTGAGCTGGCATTACCCAAATGTTGGCACCCTGAATCCAAGAACTGCAGGGTCAGTATTTTACTTTGCCTGACAAGACCCTGCCGGAGTTAGGGCAAAGCCAACACTGCCAGCTGCATGCTCACTCAAATCTCAAACATCACGCCACACCAGATTCACCAGGGCAGTGTCTACCTAACCTTCTCCTCCTGTGTGCTTCAACCCAATGGATGCATTAATGATGTTTTCTGCAATTTATTGCCTTACTTTCTGAAAAAGATGTGTAACAGGCACCTTTAGTAGGGCCAATGAGTTTCCATTTGACGGAACACACCAGTAAATAAATGTAATTTTAAACAAGCACAAGTGTCAATTGTTCATTTAAAAAAAAAAAAAAAAAAAAAAACCTGCACCAGCTTTTGCACAAAACATGCCAAATTGACTAGTATAGGAACAACAACAACAACAACAACAACAACAACAACGCTTTTTGCCATAGGAACTGGCCATTTTGAAATGAAAAAAAATCACTGGCTCTACTTAAGCTTTCTTTGTGACGCAGTCGACCTCAGGAACAGAACTGGATCTATAGACTGCTTTTTTGCAGGGTACTGTGGGCCCTAGACAAAATCAGCAGACCCACAGGGAACTGCACTGAATTTGTAGGATGCTTCACACAAGGTCTTGCAGGCTTGTGCGTGAAACAAGAGATCCCATCATACAGGTCAGAAAGTTGCCACTTAGGCGGTCTAAGTATACCATCCCCCAAATTTAGGCTTCAAATATTAAAATTATAATAATATAAAAACAAAAAACACTCAGTTGAAAAGTCCCCATGCACATACGCAGGTCACGTCTGAGGCTTAGGTTACTGACTGGCTGCAGACAATAGTGCAGGAGATGGCAACTGGCCAAGGTGCAGGGACTGTGCTAGCTACCCACTGTGGGACCCAATAATTTAAAGTATGTATTGGGGTGACAGGTGGATGCGGTGGGAGGAGTTTACTTAGGTGTAGAGTGAAAGAGGGTGTACTGTATGACCGGGGTTTATCACTGATAATATGCCCCAGGTAGTACTACTGATAACATTTACAGGTCTGCCAAACATGCTTCCCTGCTAAAATATCCCGAGCAGGCTTACCCCAAGATCTAGTGACCTATCACAGTCCGTTTCAAGTGTTCTACACATATGGGTGTATAGCCTTTACCTTTTGCCAGAAACTTTTGAACCACCTTCCAGCTAACCTCGCGGCTCTCTCAATCCCATCCACAATTTAAGAGGGAGCTACGTAAATCTACAGGCAAGTGCTCCTGTACTTGATACACTGTAGTGTTCCCATATTTACCTACCCACTTCACTCTACGTTGTGAGAGTTTTGGCTCTAGTTGAGCTGTGTCAGTCTTAGCAACACTGTCTACTATTGTTTTATTTGTCACAACTGTGTTTTGTAACCTTCTCAGTTATGTAAAATTGTTTCGACTTGATGCTCACAGGTAGGTCATGCCTGAAAAACAGGAATTGTATTTTCTACTGCAACTACCTGGTAAACAGAAAAAAAATGGCAGGGGGTTTACAGATGAGCCACCGGGGTTGGGCTCCCAGCGGCCACAAAACTGTAACAACATATGCACCCAACACCGGCATTGGGCATCCAGTGTCATAAGAGGGGATTATCAGACACTTGAGATTGGCCCGTTCTTATTTTCCTTTTGAGATTAAATCTGAAGTCAATGAAGAGAAAAAAAAAAAAAAAAAAAAAAAAAAGTCTATTTTTCAATATATCCCCCCCCACTCATTTGTTTCCGTTTGCACATGGGTGGGGCTGCGGCATTTAAAATGATTTATTTATTTATTTTTTAATACTCAGTCGTCATTACTAATTTGGCTCTTTTGGGGGGCTGCAAAACAAATAAAAGGGCCCTATTATGGGCCAATATCTAAAACTAAAATGTTACACATTTTAAGTCCTTTTTTTTTTCTTTTTCTTTGTTTGTTTTATTATCTGGGCACTGACCCCAAACCACTACACTGACTGTTTTAAAAACTGACATGTTCTTAACCTCTAGAATAGAGAAGGTGCATGCCAAGTTTTAAAATCCTACGTCCTAAGACAGTGGATTTATAAGTGGTCACAAGAGAGGTTATGACAGACAACCCCTAACAGTGGTGCTACTGCATTAGTACAGTATAATAAAATGTACTGCGGTGTATCTGAACTGTGCGCAAACTCTTAAAAAAAAAAAAAAAGGCATATGCTTAAAAGGCTGAGAGAAACCCCCCATCCCAAACTCTAACTCTTGCAACAATGGCTTTTTGAATGCACCAACACACAAAGGCAGCACTGACCATCTACCAATACCAGAGTGTGAAGTCTTCTCCGAATAAGAACTGCTGTCATAAATTATCTGCATATCAGACTCTCTTGAAAAGGTGCGACAGGTGTGACAAATGCTACACTGGTGATCTAACTTTCTCTCCCCTGTAGATGGGAACGAAAGCACAGATTAGTAGTCTTGAAAGCTGGGTGCTTTGCCAACAAGGTTTACCTGACTCAAGAGTAATGCTCCAAACAGGGAGTCCTTTTGCATTTTCTCTATCGCTCTGCGTTTACCCCACTCACAACCAAATAAAACCTTCAATCACGGCCACGAATGCAGCCATGTTAATTTGAAAATCAAGACACCCAAGACAATTTTCAAATACTTCCAGTACCCCCCCCCAACCCAAGACTCCACTGCCATTTCTTTCCATCATGTCTTGAATGGGGAGGAGAGGTTTTAGGGCAATTCTATCAACTGTACCCGATGTACAACACATTTTACATTACGCCCTTTATTCCAACTGCTCTCTGACTGGATTACAATTTTAGATAATGTCTAACTTTTTGGTCATTTGCCTCCGATTTTGTATCACTCTTGATTTGTGGACAAGGGTTTGAGCGGTATCAGGATTACGGGCCAACGTTATGTAGGAAAATCCATTTGCACACTAGGGACTTTTATGGTGGCAAACACCAGGATAACTATATCTCAAAAAAAAAAAAAAAACACACACACCTGTATGCACATTCCCAGTCTATAAAATGTGCCCAACAAAAGTTCTTTCACACAGTACTTAAAGGCTTGTATAGAGATGGCAGAGAGGAACTTCACTTTTATCGAGCCTTTGCTGGAAAGAAAAGTAGAAAATTCTAGTTCGGGCATGGGTGCAGAATGTTCCCATGGGCCTTGGATGCTCCACTTCTAGACCCTCTACTCTAATCAAGAACGACTTTTTGCTGAATGCTTTCTCTGGACCCTGCAGAATGATGAATACAGGATTGTTTGTGGACACCTCGGAGAAGCCCACATTTATGAATTTATAATGACAAAGCACACTGCCTGTTAAGGGCACTTAACGTGGAGCAGCAGGCAACATGCCAAGAAAATACAGGGCAAGGGAAAAAAAATGACATGGAAATAAATACCGAAAGGGAGTAGTCCCAAGTACTTGAATATTTGTGCCAGTCATTAACGGACTAAAAACATGTCCAGGTTTATGATTTTGCCAATCCTATTTTTGATGATTAATGCAAGAACAAACATTTGTAGTGCTATTGGTCCTCGGGAAAACTGTACTGTGAGAGTTCTTCTATTAAATCATATACATACAAAGATACCAGACGAAAGGACCTGGGTGGCCTGAAAGCCTGTGCTTTGTAACATCTATGTAAATGTGGACATTTTTTTCTCATCCAACATTATCCATTTTGCGCAAAACTGTCTCTTTTATAGGCTACCTACGAGTGCCGAACAGATGGAAACCAGCACATTTTTCAAATTTCTCAACCTCATCTTGATCCACCATTACACTCCAGCCAGCCCCTGCGAACATAGGCTAAGCAAGAAACCACATCTGGTGCCAAGGCGTTGGTCCAAATCCCTTCAGATAAAACATGCAGCAATGCTGTGCAGCTTATTTCACCTTCAAAGTCGAAAACAACATCTTTCAAAATTGATTAGCGACCACTGGGGATTTTGTTGATCAATCTGGCCTGTAAGTATACTAGACCAGTGATTCTTTAAAACCGATTAGCAGAGCTGCAGTTTTGAGAAACCAAAATGTTAGGCTAATCCACAGGTAATTCTATCCTCTGCCTTCAGCTCACCACACATTTCGAAACCGTTGAACAAACTCTGCCTACACTGACAAACTATGCAGAGCAGCCACAGCTGTACAAGCAAAAAAGCTGCTGTTGCAAGGAAAAGCCAGTTTGGACTCCATAATGCCTCACACACCAGGCTTCAGAAGGACAAGCCATTTTTTGTGAAAGCTGAATAAATATAAAATGCCACAAACTTGGTCTACACGTCTGTTTTCTTTCATAAGAATCATGGATTAAAAAAAAAAAAAAAGGTGCTTCTGAGAACTGTACCACTTATTGTTTAGTACTCTTCAGTCATTTTATACATATTTAGAAAATTCAGCATGCTGATATGCACACCAATTCTGAAGCAAGCAACAATTTTTTTTTTTTTAAACTCTTCCTCCAATACACGTACACCCCAAAATCTGACATTAATCCTGGGTGTGCATGCTCAGCAGAGGCTTTATGGTTTAGCACAAATTTATGATAAATACCCATGAGCCCTACATTTTAGCAATTTTGGTTATTTTCATTTTTAACTGTTTCCTAGAACCATCCCCACAAAGATAAAATCTGAACAGGTACAGTGAGCGTCCTGAGTTCAGCAGAATCAATGTATTGATCATAAACTCCCCTAAGACTTCATTTACTAGTCCTCCAGCCCCAACTGGTTTCTGCTTTCTGAATGGGCAGTCAAGAGATAAAGTAGCCCCCGGATGCCCTGGTACTTTTTTTTTTTTATTTTAATGGACAGACCCCTTCTTACAGGGTCTCTGGCAACAGTGCTCTTGTTTTAGCCATCAAGTTGTGAGCATCAATAAAAGAAAATAAAACACTCGCCTTCAGGTTAACACTTCTGGGAGTTTTAAGTACCAGACTGCAGATGAGGACTACTGAGTAAAACATTGTCTGGGTACAGTGCATTTTTTCCCCCAAAAATAGCCTTATTATGACCACCTCTTCGGTTAAAACAAATGTCATTAGTAAAATGAATCGTTTCTCTAAAGTTACATATTAATGTAGAGTTACAGTATTAACAGGAAAGCACTCCACCAGAATTAGTATCAACTGGGCCGGGCTATTTTGTTTAGCTGTTGAAATTCACATTTGCCAAGGTATAACAAAAAAAAAAAAAGAGACAGACCCAAAGTACCAGCTCCTTCTTAAAGAAAGGGTGCGTGTACGTTTCCAGAAAAGAAATGTAGATTGCAATATTTATACCAAACTAACCAAAAATGCGCTTCCCGCAACTGCATTTCGCAGCGCCGAAATCTGAAGATCACTAAAACTCTCGAAACTTTAAGTATTCAGGGCAAGCACTGTGCAGCTAACACTACAAATAAGGGAAAGGAGGATGCCCAATTAAAACAGCGCGTCCAGCCATTCAATAGATACAAGAGGTTTAATTATACACAATACATTCAGGTCTTACAAATGTAAAACGACTCTGGAAACTCGTCACAGAAAGGACCCCCCAGGTAGCCCCAAGCGCTACGCGGCTCGAATCCTGACAGAGGTGCTGGTTATGGAAACCTGATCTCAGGCTCGACTTTCAGCAAACACATCATATGCAGCAAAACAAGAAAAAAAATCAATAATAATAATTCAAAAGCATCCAAAATATTTGGAAAACAAATGAAATCAACCACTCGCGAGCCTTCAGAATATCGCCATGAGAAAGAATGACCTGCAGAGAGGCGCATTTCGGACTCGAGTGGGATAAACACTCAGCAAGGCGGGGGGCCCCTCAAGTTCTGAACCATCCTAGGTAACAGGTTCCCTTCCCAATGGCCATCCGATTAACATATTTTTTTTTTTTTTTTAAACGCGGGCGCAAAGTCAGCAAATCCTGAAACTAACGGGGAAGTCTCTACCCATCCCTGCAACCCAAGAAAGCATCCAGCCAAGGAGGCACACGGTTATGAAAAGCAACTGGGTTAGGAAAGTTAGAACAGTAACACCATACCTGCTTTCAGCCAAAGGCAGATGAGCAGCAAAGCGATCAGCGGAGGAAAAGGCGCTCGCTTCAGGAAGTAAATGCTGCTCTCCCATGCCCATCCATTCAGGTTGCAGTGAGGGACTCAAACACTGCACGGGAGGCTCCCTTGGGGCTGCTACTGCTGCCGCTATCAGCGAGTTCGGGCCTCTCCACCTCCTCCGGTCCACAGCGCGCTAAGGTGGAAGACCGCACAGATGGCACCCACTCTGGATGCTGTACAATTCCAAGAGCCCGATATCCCGGTGCCGCCACCCGTCTTTATCTTCCCTTTCCTCTTCTCGCCGCTCAATCTCAGCTCTGCACTCTCCTCAGCAGGCACACAGGGATCACACAGCCATGCACGCTCCAACCCAGCCTTACGCAGAGAAACACCCGCCCCCGGACGGCCGCCATTGGCTGATAGCTTTCTCGTCACAAGCGAAGTCTTTAGGAAAACACGGCGGGTGTAGGCATCAGCGATGTGGCACCTCTCCCACTACTAGATTTCGGAAAAGTTTAATTATTACGCTTTGTAAGACCTACTGGCACACGACTTTCGCTCTCAGTGCCTTGACGGCTTCCTGAATGAAACGTCGGTACATTATGTGTCGAGACTTGTGTTTATATGTGACTGCTCGCTTTCCTCGCGACTTTTCTTTTGAGATACAGCTCTGCATTCCCAACAGTGATGGAACTTCTCAGCGCAACACACAAGTCACGTGGCACGCTGATTTTCTCTCCCCGTTCCATCTTGGAAGCATTTACGGCAGCTCACAGCTTCTGATTGGGCGAGCGGGTTATCAATCGATAGAGTCAGGGTTCGGATGGTACCGCTAGCAGGTTCAGCTGTGAAGGGAAGTTACAACGATTCCGAACGAGGGTTTGTGAGGCAGAGAGAAAAAGGAATGCCAACATTTTACAAAATAATTAGAAATGAACCATAAAACGCGGTAGTACTATATTGTGTGAAAGGAACATCCCTTCAAGTTTTAGTCGACACAGAATTGAACCTAGTACGGAATCGAAGTTGAAGTAATTACTAAGAGACCATTTTTATGGCCAAGTTTTTATTCGAATTCGTAGCCACAAGCCAAAGACGCTGTTGTAACTCTTTAGGTGGCAACCTAAATAAGTGCGGTTGCAAGATACGTATCGGGGAGAAACGTTACATTCCTGGTGGCCTGGGTGTTGCATTTAGTATTCCGTTTTCACACGCCCGCTAACGGAGTGAAGTAAGGAGGGGCAGGTAGAGAAGGCTGCCGCTGATAGATGAATGACAGGAGAAACAAAGGCCCAAATAACACTAGAGGTGTGCTGTGATCTTAGTTTACATTTCATAAACCGCCCCCCCGACGTGGTAATTGATGCGTTGGTTCAATGACTGCATGCAGCTTATCGCTGAATGCGGCAGCCGCACTTGGGCAATTCCGAGACCCCATGCGCATCTCGTAGACAGGCGGGATCCGTTCCCTCATCGGTAGAGACGCACACGTTTGCTATATAAGTATACCCAAGGAAGTGGGGGTGCTTAGTGTGCAATTGAAAATCATATGCATTCAATTACAATATGAAATTTACATGTTTAAAATTGGTATCCACGACCATGTAAACATTATAAAACTGCACTGTCATCCAGATGGAAAGTCACCCGTGGCAAACCAGTTCCAAATGTTAATTCCAGTGGTGGGCGAGGTTTAGAGTGTCGAGTTTATCACTCTGTGAAGTGGCAGCTAATCTGGACGAATTGCTTTGCCCTGACACTGCAGTGTCTTATCCCCGTTCGCACAGTACACAGTATTGGTGCAGTGCAGTCACAGAGCTAACCCTTGGGACCTGGAGCGCTTGCTTTTGTTTGTACACAATATGGGGGGCAAAGAAAACCCAAAGTGAAAAATTACGGGCGGGAGTATTCGCCGAAGTAAGTGTAAGCAATCCGTTTGAAATCCAGATTGTCTTGTAAACTCTCTTTATTGTCTATTGGCCCGACTTTTACTTTTAACTGCTGCTTGGACGGTAGGGGGCGCAGAAGAGTTATTTCAAGGTCAAGCAAAATTAGAATTGCCAACATTTTTTTTTTATTAAAGTGAGACTGACCTCTTTGGTTTAAGACTGTCCTTTGTAGAAAATCATGTTTATTTTGAGTTTAGAACCAGAAAATGGTTTGCGCACGTCATTTGGCTACTTTTTTGAGACTTTACAAATGCTGGACACATTGGCATGCTTATTCCCAAAAGCAGGTTTCTTAAGGGGGTACTTAGAGAGACATGGACACACACACACTTTATTTTGTTTATCTCAGAAATCAAGATTCGCGACTGTGAGTGGTATTGGAAGTGTTAACAAATTAGTAGGGCTGAGGATGATTGCTGGATGAAAAAGAGATTCTTCTGCCCAAGGGAACTTCACAGTACATTGCCAAATTCTAGCGTCCTGGAATGGTAGATTCAGAGTACTCTGGGGTATGTGAGACCCATCACCTTGCAAAGGAAACATCTGCAAAAATAACATTATAGTAAAGTTGGTGGAGGGTCATCATTCATAGCCACACATGTTCTGCTTGCAAGGAATAACTGAAATCAAGCAAACTGTACTTGTATAGTCTATATATCTTGCTTTTATAATGTTAAGAGGATTTGCAAACATTTTGATGTAGATAATATAAAAATATAGAGAATAATGTATAGGTAATGGTGTGGAATTTTTTATTTACGTACATCCGAGTTGTGTGATGTACATAAATCGGAGGAGGCCGAAGGTCGAGGGGTTTATTAAGGCATCACATGCTGAGGGTGGTGGGAAAAATCATTACCCTACCTATACATTGTGGCCCCGATACTGAAAACTGCACTTTGCAGTGGCGCAAGTGGTTGCTCCATGCAGCTGAGTTGGGCCGGAGCAACAAAGGAATATATTCAGAAGAGATGTGCAATGGCGCTACTCTGCTGAATATATGAAAATATGCAGGCGTGCAATTACGATGTGCTGGCTCATCCCCCAGTCAGGTCTGAATACCTGGAATGGGTATGCGCCAGTGCATCTGGAGATGTGCCAGGTGTAATTTCCAGATATTCAGACCCAAACATGCAAATGGAGTCATTATGCATGCAGGGCACAAATGGGACCATTTGCATGTCAGTATGGCTCAGTTTGCATGAATTGTGCAGGGCTAGCTGGCAGAATGTGCCAGGCACCTTGCACAGCATGTCCGATGTCCCTGGTAGTCTAGTAGTATCCCTCTCCCCACATGAAATCCCGTTCCTCATAAAATAAATATTTGAATATCCCTGGTAGTCTAGTGGTCCCTCCCCCCCGCTCCATACTCCGATCCCCATAAAATAATTACCTGTCACTGGTAGTCTTGTGGTCCCTCCTCCCCGCCTAGTACACCGATCGTATTACTACATAGAAACCCCCCCTGACCCTGGTAGTCTAGTGGTACACCCCACCCACACAGGACCCCCATCCCACCACGCTCCCCCATCCAGGTCATCTATGGGCAGCAAACTCACCTCCGCACCTGCCTGCCAAATGACAGCTTACTGTAACACCTGCAAGCTCATTGGTCCACACTGTCAACCAATGGGCTTGCAGTGTGTACTGTAATAGTCATTCACAACTTTGTGAATGAAGTCATTCATTCACAAAGCTGTGAATGACTATTACAGTACACTGCAAGCCCACTGGTCGACATTGTGGACCAGTGAGCTTGCAGTGTTACTGTAAGCTGCTATTCGGCGAGCAGGTGGGTTTGCTGCTGCTGATGACCTGGGTGGGAGCGGGTGAGTGGGGGTCCTGTGGGTGGGGGTACCATTAGATCAGCAGGGTTTTTCTATGTAGTAATATGATTGGGGTACCGGCGAGGGGCTCCAGGACTACCAGGGACAGAAAGATTATTATACGGGATCAAAGTGGAGGGGGAACCACTAGACTACCAGAGACAGTAAAATTATTATATGAGGACTGTGTATGAGTGGGAGGAGGGAAGCACTGGACTACCAGGGACAGTAAAATAATTATTATACGGGATCGGAGGATGGAGCGGGAGGGGAACCACTAGACTACCAGGGCTATCTATGCACTGTACAGGGATTGGACGTGGTGCTTTTGGGAGGTTAGCCACCAGGGGTTGGCGGATGCTGTGTTGTGCCTTGCAGTACAGCAGCCCGCCTGTGGGTGGCTATGATAGGCCTGTTTTTACAGGCTAACTTTGTGCCTATGTGTGCGACTCATCTCTGAGATCGCTGCACATCTCGGCTGAGTATCAAGATATACTATATATGCATGGGCATGCCTCTGGAGATGCGCGCTATATTATCTTTATAGCTTATGCACATCCAAATTGTGCAGCACATTTCATCTTTTGAATTTTGCCCTGGGTGCATTCCTGGGGTTGCGCCGACGCAGCTCAGTTGTGCAAAGTGCAACTCCTTTGAATATCTTGGCATACATGTTTTAAATTGCTAACTTTAGACAGAAAAGAAAAAAATGTTTTAAATTTTAAACAATCTGGGGCCTGATATTCAAAGCGGGCAGAGTGTAGTGCAAAGTCTTGCGCTGTGCTTTGCCCTTGCCCAGGAGTCGAGGGTGCCATATAGTCAGATAGAGCTCTGGCGCTATCCGACTGAATATAGGAGCATGTCGGCACAGTGCTAAGTCAAGTAACACTGCCCTGAAGTGGCAACAGATCCAAGAGCACCAAAGCGCTAGGTGCATATTCAAAGGGACATATGCAAATGAGCCCCTTGGGCATGGAAGGTGCTAAAGGGTAATTTGCATGCCCATTATGAGCTCATTTGTATGGGTAGCAGCAGCAGGCTTGTGTGGATTCATCCCGAGTGCCCAGTCCTGTATAATACAGGACAGTCCCTGGTGCCCAGTGGTCCCACTCCCCTCCGAGCGGTGGCCTGATAAACCAGAATAGTGTCCCTGATGGCCAGTGGTACTCTCCTCCCCCGATCATCAGCCCATATATTAAATTGTGACTCCCTCGTGCCTAGCTGTCCCCCTCTCCGATTGCCAGCCTGTATTTTGTGAATCCCTGGTGCCTATCGGTCCCCCCCCTCCCTTCGATTGCCAGCCCGTATATTAAATTGTGAATCTCTGGTGCCTAGCGGTGCCCCTTCCCTCTGATCACCAGTCCATATTGTCAGTTGATACTCCCTGGCGCCGAGCGTCCCCCTCCCCCAAAGTACCCGACCCCTGGCTGGTAAAATGAACTGGTTTCCTGATGGCCAGTGCCACCCAACTTCTTAGAGGGACAAGTGGCTTTCAGCTACGCGAGATTGAGCAATAACCCAGTCTCTGGCCTCGTACAAGAAACTGGCTTCCTGGTGGCTGGGTGCCACCCCACCTCCCTCTCCTGTAAGGCAGATGTCTCTGGTGTCCAGTGGTCCCACTCATTCCCCACTTCCCTGCTCTGTCAGATACAAAAGACCCTGGCATCCAGTGGCCCTCCTCCATCTCTGGTCACGATCCCTGGCCCTGTAACTGGGACAACACCAGCCCATGTATATGAGAACTGTGCCTAGAATTCCAGTTGCAGTGCCCAGAACATCCCAAAATATTCCTTTGTGTCCTGCGGTACTCCCCGCATCGACATTCCCCGTGTTACAGATGCTTTTAATTATTTTCTTAAAAAAAAATATTATCCTACATTGCCCTTTCACCTTAACTGAGAGTAGATTACATTCTGGGTTTAATAATGCCATGGGGCAGTCAACTGGAAGACTCATTATTTGTTAAAAAAAAAATAGTTCTGACAATTCTCAAGGTCTTTTGCATTATTAGAAAAACACCAGGGTCCCAATATTCAAAACATTGCCCATGTGAAATCCCAGTTTGCCTGTGCAAACTGGGCTGCTAGTTTCCCATATTCAAAAGCCTGGTTAGTGCAGCAGACAGGGTTTGTGCAAGAGCAATATTCAGAGGGGTGCAGTGTAAATGAAGGGGCAGGGACCTGAATATTGGCACAGTCCAATATTCAGAATATCGCCATGAAGGCCATTTGCTTGTAATTTCATACTTGCTTTTACATACTGATCAAAACCTCCGACTTCTCCTGTCCAACCCTAGTGGTTGGCAGAGGAAGGGTAGGCCCCTCACCCCTGACACAGTAGTCCCTGGTGTCTAGTGGTGCTCCTCAGCCAATCGCTGGCCTGATGTACCAAATAAACATTCCTTGGTGCCTAGTGTCTCTCCCCACCCCGATCGCTGGCCTGATGTAACAAATAAACATTTCCTAGTGCCTAGTCCCCCCGCTGATTGCCATCCCAGTGTACCAAATAAACATTCTCTGGAGACTAGTGCCTCCCAGCTGATCGCTGGCCCAATGCACCAAATAAACATTCCTGGTGATTAGTGGTCCCCCCCCCACCTCCGATTGCTGGCCCAATGTTAAAATTAATCAGTCACTGGTGTCCAGTGGTCCTTTCACCCCCCCAATCACCTGCCCAACACACATATATAATTTCCCTGGTGTCTAGTGTATCCCTGACCCAATCCCGATCTCCTCTATCTGAGAGAGAACCTATTTCCTGGTGTCTAGCGGTCTCCCCATCCCTGATCGTCTGTAGAATCACGTAGCAGCTGGTGTCTAGCGGACACCCCCATTCTGGCAGGTAGTGCCCCACCACCCTGCCTCCCATCCCGACCCTGAGCTGGTGACTGGCACAGCCCTCTGCTCTCCACCACGGCTGGCGCCAACTGAGCTGTCAGTGATGTGTACTGTACAATCATCTGTTACAGTACATGTTCATTGACAGCTCAGTCAGCGGATGGCCATGGTGGAGAGGAGGGCTGTGCCGATCACCATCTTGGGCTTGGGATGGGGAGGAAGAGGGGTGATGGGTCACTAACGCCAGGGTTGGAGTCTATGACACCCAGGGAATGACGCGGCGTGATTCTACAGGGGTCAGGGATGGGGGGGTCTGTTGGACAGCAGGGAACGGTGTTATGTGTTTCTACAGGGATCAGAGATGGGGGTCACTAGACACCAGGCAACGCGTACCGCGTGTCTACAGGGGACTGATGATAGGGAGGGGGTCTGCTAGACACCAGGGAATGGCGTTACTTGTGTCTACAGGGGATTGGGGGTAGGAGAGGTGGTGAGCAGCAGCCCTTGGGGGGGAAAAAAATGTCCGCCCACTAGTTTACATTGGACTGGAAAAATTCAGCCAGTATCCCATCTAGTCCAGCTGCTTTATTACATATTTGGGCCATAATTGCATCTTTGCTTTCAACATCAGAATTTTTTATTTATTTAAGTAAATCGGATGATACCTTTAAGCATTAAATGCTCATTTATAAAGGTTCCTCGTCAGTTACAAAGAGGTACAGCAGTACAGGGTGGGATACAATACAACAGTTTAGGGTAAATACAGAAGGTAACTTTCAAGTGGCAACAAGCCAAGGTTTATATTCAGAGGTTCATCATCAGTATCAAGAGGTTAAAAGTTCAGGGTATATTCAGTGGGTAAGTTAACAGAGGCTTACAGTCAAGTGAGAAACAACCAAGAAGGCATTGTCAGGGAACTCAGGACTGGGCATGCAGTGCATAAAGCCAACAGTACTGCGAGATTGAGACGGGGTGAGATTGCTAGGGGAAGTTACATGGGCCAGGCAAAAGTGTCCTCTGTAGTACTCTTTGAATTGTCCAATTTTCGAGAGCCCATGGAGAGGCATATTCAGATCTAGATCATTTAACCATTGGGGCCCTGAGCACGAAATGAGCACATGGCCGGGCTAGTTCTGCAGCGTGGGACAGAGAGGTCACTGTGGGTTGAGCTTTTGGTGGACTTGGCATTTTGAGAGGGTGTAAGGAGAGTTTGTATCCCAGGGGAGGTGAATCCTAGGAGTGCTTTCGCTCCCATTAGGCAGGTCTGGTATTTTATCCCACCAGTAAGGAAAATAGCCAACTTATTTACACTGGCAGAATGCCTGTGAAATTACCATTCACGGAATTTGTGTAAAAAAAAAAAAAAAAGTTGTGGAATTTTTCCTAATTTTTTACATTTCCGTAATTTTGGTCTACTTGTCAAAGTCTGTATCCAAATTTGGCACATATACAGGTTATTAATGAATTGAACACGTGTACCAAATTTCAGAGTCCTAGATTGGAAGGGGAGCTGAGTTGTGGGTGGCCAGACATTTAAACAGAATTTCGTTTTCGGTTATTTCCACCTGATTTTAAACTTTCTTATCCAAATTTCTCCACAGTTTCAGGATTAGGATTTAGAGAAATGTACAACACAGGTACAGTATGTGCACAGAGTTTTAAGTCTCAGGCTTTTTATATTTTTATTTTAGCATCATTTTGAAAGAATTCATTGAAATGTTAAAAATGTTGCAGGTATATGAGTTATTACTGCATTTATATATGTGCCTAGTTTCAGATTTCTAGCTCCAAAGGTGCCTGAGGTATATGCAGATAAAATGTTCATGACATTTCCACCCAAAATGACAGATTTTGAGACAATGGACCGGATATTCAGACTGCGCCAGGCAGTGGCGCAAGCCTGGGCGCAGCGCAACTGTGATGCGCTGGGGCCAGGTCCAGGTGATATTCACCCTGGATTTGCCATGGCAGCACCGCTGAATATGAGAGGCCAGCGACATACATTATGATGGTGGTAGTACTGAGTCAAGGAAGTCACTGCTAGGGGCACGGGATGTGCCAGTGTGGGTGCAGTTGCGCTTAGGTGCATCACCCGCAGTATTCAGCAGGGGGCATGAAAATGAGGCCATAATATATGCAGGGTGCAGATGGGGCCATTCGCATGTCATTATGGCCCCATTGGTGTGCCTTGCGCAGGGCAGCCCAGTGACTTGGGCCCTGCACAGTATGACGTGTGCTGTGGGGATCCCGGGGCATCCCCCGCCCCATATCCGCGATTGCACAGTATATGTATAAAATGAAATCCTGGTAGTCTAGTGGCCCCCCCAGTCCCTGAAATATATTTTACATGACCATCCCTGGTGGCCTAGTGGTCCCCCCTCCCACCCGGTTCCCCGATACATGTTACGGTGACCTGCCCTGGTGGTCTAGTGGAACCCCCCGCTCATTGCCGTGATCATGGTAAATGTAAATACAACAGTCCCTGGTAGTGTAGTGGACCCCCCTCCCGCGAGTCCTCGATTGTAGTAACTAGCCCACCAATGTCCCTGCTGATCCAGTGGCACCCCACCTTCCACCACACACAGATCCCATGCCCACTGTCCCCCCTCGTCATCTGCGGGCAGCAACATCCGCCTGCACACACGCCACGCCAAATAACAGGTACAGTATGGGCTTAGTCCTTGGTCCCCTGTGTGGACCAGTGGGCTTCTGGGGCATACTGTGCTAGACAGTCCCAAATATGTGAATGAATCATTCACATATTTGGGACTATCTATACAGTATGCCCTGCTAAGCCCATTGGTCCACAGGGGACCAGTGGGTTACAGCCCATACTGTACCTGCTAGCCCGGGCGGTGTGCAGGTGGGATGCTGCCGCCACCGATGATGGGGGTGGCATGGGTCCTGTGGGTGGGAGGGGTGAGGGGTTCCACTAGACCACCAGGGCAGGTCATCGTAACATGTATCGGGGTCCGGGCGGGAGGGAGGCCACTAGACCATCAGGGATGGTCATGTAAAATATATTTCAGGGACTGGGGGCCACTAGACTACCAGGGTTCATTTATCGTATACTGTGCAATCGCGGATACAGGGGAGGGTTCAGTGAGTGCTTGTGGGCGGTGTTCTGGGTGGGCGGGTGGCCACCCCAAGGCTGGAAGCTGCTGTTTTGCGCCCTGCAGTGCTGCAGCCCACCTTTGGGTAGCGGAGTTGCTCCTACTCAGCAGGGCTCAACTTTGAACCCTCTATGTGGGCAGTGCAGGGTTGCGCCACATCCCAGCCTGACTATTGGTGTGTATGTGCAGCATGTCGTGGAGCACGCCCCTGCATCTGCGCTGCATACAAATTACATTGCACCCTGGCATGTCGGAGTTGCGCTGCAGCCTTTTCAGTATCCACGGGCGCATGCAGGGTTGCGCGGGCGCAACCCCTTTGAATATCTGGGCCAGTGTATCCTATTGTTATATTTGGCACACTATTGGAACACATATCAAAAAGTAATCCTGCCAAATGATCTCTTGCTCACTAGATGGTTGAGTTATGACCAAATTAATACATTCCAAAAAATTCCATTGAAGTTTGCAAAATTTTAAATTTCAGTTATTTTGGTCTATTTTTCAAAGTGTGTATCCAAATGATACCAGATTTTGCGAGTATGCAGGTACTACTGGCTTTCATAAGTGTAGCACATTTCAGAGTCTTAGATTGAAATGTTTCTGTGTTATGGGTGGCTAGACATAATCAAAATTTAATGTTCAGTTATTTCCATCTAATTTTAAAATTTCTTATCCAGATTTCTCCACATTTTCAGGATTTAAAGAAATGTGCAACATGGGTATGTGCACCCTGTTTTCAGTCTCAAGCTTTAAAGGGGGCAGTGCCATAGGTAGCCAAACATTTTGCCAACATTTAGATTTTAGTTATTTTAGTGTAATTTTGAAAGCAGTCATCAAAATGTTACAATGTTTTGCAGGTGTATGGGTTATTACTACATTTATGTATGTACATAGATTCAGATTTCTAGCTCCAAAAGTGCCTGAGTTATACATAGATAAAACTTTTCATTAAATTTCCCACACAAAATAAAATAACAGACTTCGAGCACCTATAATTTTAAGACAATGCATCCTAATGTCATGATATTTGGAACACTGTTAAAGAACATATGAACAAGTGACCTTGTCAAATGTCAGATCTCTAGCTCAATAGACAGCTGAGTTATGATGGAATAAATAAATAAAATGCACGAAGTTCCAGTTTCTCAGGATTTTGTGGAATTCCATCAAATTTTCGCATTCTGCATAGCTCTAATATATATTTGAGAGAAATTGCACTCAGGTTACTTCATTAACAAATAGTGCTGTGTTTCCTCTTTTGTTACCAGTCCATAAGCAATAAGGTCCCAAAGGACCTAGCCTCATAGTTACAGTTTGGAGCTGGCTCCATAACTGTTGCTGATACCCTCTCCTTTCATCTCTTAATAGCAGAATGTATTCCCTCCTAGTATGAATAAATGCCAATCTGCATTGACAGAAATTGTACTGTTGCATTTACGCCTAAAAATATTTAAAGCAGCAGTGCAACGAAAATGGGTTAAAATATGACCCCGCCATTTTTCTTCCTAATTCATGCTAGATGTCTTCCAGTTTATTTTAGTGGTGAAATGCTCAGCTTTCATTATCATTTAAGAACGTTATGAAAGTTTTAAAGTAATTATTTCTCAAGAAAAAAGATAGCCGCCTCATTTTCCCATAGAAATAATACAGAGGACCCGAGGAGGATAAGAGTCCAAACAAAAATACAGATGTACAGTACACAGCATAGGAAGCATCCAGAAAACCCAAATCAGCAGTTCTGCCAATATTTTTTATAACCATAGCAGACAATTGGCTTTTTTGAATAACTTATTTCACTGCACTGCTGCTTGAACATGTACCTCTTTTTTTTCACACTGTTTATCAAACCAAGGTTGTTTTTAACCACTGTAATAGTGCAAATTTCCCTGTCTTCTCTAGTAAGATTAGCCTTCAAAAATGTAGTAATATCATTATAAAAACTAAAAATAGCCTTAGTTATTACTTTATCCAATATAATATTATCTCATAATATATCTTTGCGGCAGCTCTCATGGCCGTGAGGAGAACTTTCTTGGCCGCAGGGAACGGGCCAGAGGCAGTGGCATTTTTGGGCTGCAGAGCAGTACAGCGGGGCAGGGAGTGGACCAGAGGTGGCGGCATTTTTGACCGTTGAGAGGAACTGGCAAAGCGAGTGGTGGCTTTCACAGCCAAAGTGAGGGGGACCAGCAGCATCCAACAGAGGGTATGGCTCCAGTGGCAACCAATCCAGCCGCAAGGGAAAGGCTGGAAAAGCGCCAATCAGCTGAGAGGGCCGGTGCACCAATCTGGGCCAGGGGCACATAAGACAGAAGCCGTACAGGCTTTAAAAGGCAGCCCGGACTTATTGGAGCAGACCAGCGGTGGCTCTTTTGGCTGCAGGGAGTGGGGCATCAGTTCAGGGAGCGGACCAGAGGCAGCGGCATTTTCAGTTGTAGAGAGGAACTGGACAAGCGAGCAGCGGCTTTCATGGCCGAAGAGAGGGGAACCGGCTGCATCCAACAGAGGGTATTTTGTCTTGCCCACCCACCTGGCCCTGACCTCTGTTAAATGTCCACGGAGGACGGACAATCACCAAAATGGTCTCATTGATTGGCAGCAAGGACCACACAGGTATGCATGAAAGGGCTGTGCATTGAACTAAAAACTGTGCTAGAGCTAAAGACGGAGGAGGAGGAGGAGGAGAACTTGAACTAAAAGCTGGCGGGGGGTGGATCTGTATGATTACCAGTCATTTTGATACAGTTCGAGTGCCTTGTGTTGGGTACTTGAACTAAAAAGCTGGGCAAAGGGGGAGATATGAGTGGCTACCAGTTGCCTTGATACATTTAAGGTGCCTTGCTTCTAGAGCTGTACTGAAGGGGCAGGTTCTGTTTATCATGGCCTGTCACCTAGCTGCTGAAGGGGCGAATTTTGCTTGTATTGAAATAGTATTTATATTTGCTTGTATTGAAATGAGTATGTTAGCCTGCAGTTTGGCTCACTAACAGGGCAGTTACTGCTTGTTTTGAAGGGTCTCTTGAAGGACCAGAATATAAGGCACCTAGTTACTGCAGGCTGGCTCACTAAGACGGCAGTACTGCTTGTTTGTGGGGGCTCTTGCTGAAGGGGCTTATTTTGCTTATATTGAAATAGTCATTTATGTTTGCCTACAATCTGGCTAACTAAGGGGGCAGTTACTGCTTGTTTGAGGGGCTCTTGAAAGAAAGAAAAATGTGGAGTTATAGGGTGAACAGGCCTGGACTGGGGTGGGGAATCATACAGAGGGGCTGGTGGGGTTGGGACAGCTGCAGCAGGTGCCATCTTGGAGGAGAGAAGTGTTGATAATCAAAAGTATCAAAATTATAATTATAAGCATCGAGAGGAAACAAAGGATATGGTGGGGGGAGAATAGTGGGCTGTAATGGCTGTGGGGCTCTAGTTTTCATGAGCACTCAGTGGAAGCTAGGGGGATGCCCTGTTTGCCAAAAACTAGGGAGGACGGAGGCTGAGCTAGCAAGCTGAGGAGGGATCTAGAGAGGTGGGACAGGGAGGGAGTGGATGGGGGGATGGGGGACAAGGGAGGGACTGGGGATAGGATGGGGAGAGGGACTAGGGGCCTGGAGGAGGTACAGGGGGCCCAGAGCCAGGACGAGGACATGGAGGCTATAGACAGAAGGAGCTGAGGAAATTGCAATGAGACAGGAGCTATACAGTGGAGTCGAACAGGTATTGTCCTCTGACTGGGTTGAGGACAAGGAAGGAGGAATGGGAAGGGCAGAGGAAACTGGAGGGACAAGCCAGGAAGGGGAATTGAGAGGGGCTTACGGGAAGGGGCGATGGGAGGGAGTTTAAGGGGTGCATAGCGAGGCAGCACACAAATAGGAGGTAGGGTCACGGTGGTAAATGAGAATATGCAGCACGATAGAGGAGCAAGGAGGATAGCTTGGAAAAGAATAGGGCATCAGGGAGGGTGGGAAGGAACTAAGATCTGGAGCTCAGACCCAGATAGGGAGGTTAGTCCAAAAGGGCAGGGAGGGTAGCCGGTAGCAAGGGGGGATAAGGAGACAGCGGCAGGGGTAGTCAAATTGAAGAGGACAGAGTGCGTGAAAGGTCGTGCATTGGAAGGAGGTGGTATGAATGAAAGGGTAAGTGGAGAAGGGCAAACTTGAGAGCAGGAAGGTCTGGGGCACTGTATGTATGTATGTATATGGGGATTCAGTCATTAAGGTATTCAGTGGCAAAGGAGGAAAGTAGCTTTCAAGAGGAGGTCAGTTTGTGTGATCCAGGAATGGAGGCTAGAAGGGTGCTCCCAGGATAAAGACTACGTCAATTTAGTGGGTGGTAAGCCACACCTAATAATACATCTAGGCACAAATGATTTGGCGGGGAAGAGGTGGAGGGTGGTTCAAAAGGCGGTTCACGGAGCTGGCGGAGGGCTGTAAGTGATAGGTCAGCTCCCTAGCCTTCGTGGAAGTCCTGCCAGTGCATTGCGCTAGCACAGCCAGGCAACTCGGGTAAAAGAATTTAACCTTTGGCTAAGGCAGTGGTGTGGGGAGGAGGATTTCAGGTGTCTGGGAAACTGGGGGAATACATGGGTGGATATACACCAGTACGCAAGGGACAGGGTACACGTAAGCGACATGGAGGCTAGATTGCCAAGAGCAAAACTGCAGGGGTACATTCATGAGAGGCTAGGGGTTGACTGGAATGTAAACTAGACAGGAGTGCGGCACGGGGGGGGAGAGGATCCTTGGCCAAGCGGGGACAACCCAGCCTGCACTCTTCCAATACGAGGGACAAGGGACAGCATGGGAGGAAAGGGCATGATAAGGGCGGGGGGGGGGATGTACGGGAATTCTCGCCAGTGCCAGGAGCCTAGGGAATAAAATGGCAGACTTGGAAGCAGTGGTGGGGGTGGATGACCCGGACCTGATTGCAGAAACAGAAACATGGTGGACGGAAGCCATAGCTGGGAGGTGGAATTACAGGGGTACAATCTTTTTAGAAGGGATAGGCAGGTAAAAAGGGGGAAGCATTGTAATTAAGGGAGGGATAGGATGTGATGATGGAGAGTACAGAGGGAAGGGATCCACGGAGATACTTTGGGTTACATTGAGTATTGGGGGTGGTCTGTGAGCACCACATCAGGCGAGAAGTGGATTGGGAATTGGCTGGGGATATACAGGAAGGGAAATCCTAGTGGTGGGGCCTCAGCCTACCCGATGAAGACTGGCAAGTTTCAAGTCGGCCACAAGAGAAAAGCAGAGGCTTATTGGAATCCCTGCAGGATGCACTACTAGCCAGCTAGTTAAAGAACCTACTGGGGAGGCTACACTAAATGTTGTTTTAACAAACGTGAACAGAGTGGAGGTAGAAGCTGGGATAACTTGGGAGACCTTGATCACCGGATGGTCAGGTTCTCCATCCAGGCAAGAAGTAGAAACAGGCGGGTCAACCACCGGGGTGCTCCGGCTTCAGTAGGGCAAATTTCGATAAGATGAGGGGCATCTTAAGAGGGAGCTTGCAGGGATCAAGAGGTTGAGTAGGTAGAGCAGCTGTGGGAGGCAATAAAGGAGAATTTTAAAGCCATGGAGCAATGCATCCGGAGAATCAGAAATGCAAAGGGTAAGAAAACCCTGTGGTTCATGGCAGGGGTTAGGGAGGCGGTCAAGGAGAAGAGAAAGGCCTTTGAGGCCTGCAAAAAGCCACAGGGGCTAGGGGAAAGGGAGGTCTATAAGGATAAACTCAGAAGCAGGAAGAACAATTAGGAAGGCAAAGGCAACAATGCAGGAGAAAACAGCTAGGGAGGTGAAAAGGGGAGGCAAAAGATTCTATAGATATGTGAGTGATGGGAGGAAAAACAGACGGGATACCAAGACTTGGGGGTAAAATAGCCGTAGGAGACGAAGAGAAGGCAGCCCTCCTAAATGAATATTTCACATCCGTGTTCATGACCGAAAAAGAAGGGAAAGGGCCTGTATTGAGAGAAAAAAGGGGAAGGAGGGCGTGAGGCAGACACAAATCCCTTCACAGTGGCGAGGTGTTGGAGGAGATTGGGGGATGGACAAGGCCATGGGACCTGACCAAGTATGTATGTATTTATTTTTATTTACGTATGTATGTCTTTGTTAACCGGGTGAGTGTCCTGATCCAGTGGACCGTTTTCAGACACGACCCGGGCCACAAGGTGGCACCAACATAGTTCAACAGCCATAAATTTATATAGACAGAAGTAGCTATTACACCCTGATGAACAATAGACAGAGGTCAAAACATGAGTTAGACATATCTGTACAAAACCTCAATATGAGGTCAAGAGGGGTATAGTGTAAATTGAGCTGAGGCAGCGGTAACAACTCAGATTACAAAGGATAAATGGTACAAAAATAACAAGCAGTAACTTTTATAATTGGAAGCAAAACAGCCATTTCTCCTGAACTGGCTGACAGACTAACATACAGACTTGATAAGAAGACCTTGTAGGTCAAGGAGAAAGGAAACCAGAGACAGCTGGGAAGTCAAGATGGGATCGGACAGAAACATAGAAACATAGACTTTGATGGCAGATAAGGACCATTTGGCCCACCCAGTCTGCCCATTTCCCTACCTATTGGATAAGCTGCAGATTCTAGTTAACCAACAGCCTACTTCCTGTAACCCCCCACTATAATTGCCTTATGTCTGTCCCATGCATGTTTGAATTCTCCCACTGTTTTAGACCCCACAACCTCTCCAGGAAGGCGGTTCCATGCGTCCACCACTCTCTCCGTGAAAAGAATTTCCTCACATTACCCCTGAGCCTCCCCCTCTAACTTTAAATAGTGCCCCCTTGTTCTTACACATCTCTTTTTCTGAAAGATGCTACCCTCCTGGACTTTGTTGATTCCCTTGAGGTACTTAAAAGTTTCTATCATGTCCCCCCGTCCCTCCTTTCATCAAGGGTATACATATTAAGCTCTCTCAGTCTCTCTTCATATGGTTTCTGATGTAGACCCTGCACCATTTTAGTTGCCCTCCTCTGGACTGCTTCCATCCTGTCTATGTCCTTGCGTAGATGAGGTCTCCAAAACTGCACGCAGTACTCCAGATGGGGTCTCACCAACTGTCTGTATAGAGGGATAACCACTTCCCTTTTTCTACTTGTGATGCCCCTCCCTATGCATCCCAGTATCCCCCTGGCTCTCCTTACTGACTTCTCATTGCTTACCCACCTTTAGGTCATCTGATATGACTACATCCAGATCCTTTCCATTATTATTGTTGTTAGTACCTCCCTGCTATTGTGTACTCTTCTCCTGTTTCTATTTCCTAGGTGCATTACTTTGTACTTCTTTGCATTGAATCTGAGACATGCATAGCACCTGGGGTGATTTCAGGCACTACTTGTTGTCCAGGACACAGTTGCATGTTGATTCAGATAGGAGCCAGGCTCTTAGGTTACGTTTTGAAGAACAGGTGGGGAGGGAGACAAGCGAATAGGTAGCGGTAGACTGTTCCATAGGGTGAGGCAGAGACTAAGAAAGCTTTAGTTCCCATTAAATTGGAGACACATGGTACTTCCAGGGGAGGGACTGAGGATATCCTGAGGCACCTGGAGGCAGTCCTGTAAGTGAGCAGTGGGGAATAGGAGGACATCTGGTTGCACCTGAGCGCATTGTCCACAACACAGCCCATAACATACTCAAAGTGACCTTGCAGAGGGAGCCATCCTAGGGACTTGTAGAGTGAACAATGGAGAGTGGAGTAAGGGGCTTGAAGAACAAAGTGACAGATGGAGTTGTAAGTTGTGATTAGTCAAGAACATAGTGCGGAGGACACAGAGGGATAGATAGGGGAGCAGTAGTCCAGAAGGGGCAATAGGTTACCTTGCGCAATAGCAAGACGAGCTTCAGGGAACAGAAGCTGCTTAATACGGTAAGCAGCACCTAGTTTTTGGTGTATTTTCTGCACAGTGTTATTTATATGGTCAGAGAAGGTTAGTGAAGGGTCAAGGGTAACATCTAGGTATTTGAAAGAGGGACATTTTTTTTGGGCGCTAGGGTACATACCAGGAGGAGTGGTTTTAGGGACCTTGGCAAGGAAAGGTTTTGCGCAGAAGAGCATAGCTTTTGTCTTTTTTTTAACTCTTATATATTTTATTGTTATGATAAATACCCGAAAATTCGGATATAGCTAAATAATCCATAAATCTCATACATAACTGTTCATTGTTATAAGGTACCAGCTCACAGATTAAAATAAAAGAAACAATACTCTCATTGCAGTCTTTATGATCAGTTCTTGAGGGAGCTTGGATGGGGATCATTACTGCATTGAGTCCAAAGACTCTTGAGATGGTTATAGTCCAGTGCAGTGAATCCATGTCCCTTTCCCAAGCACATTGTTAAAAATAATGAAGCGAAGTTCATCCCAAATCTAGGGAAGTTTTTGTAGAGATAGAGAGCACAAAGTAAAATAGCTGGTTAACCTTCTGTTCGTTAATACATTCCAACTCAATAAATGTGTTTATACTAATGCTAACTTTAGCAACTTAATCATAAATCATGAAGTTATTTACAGTCTTCTAAAACTGACATACTTATCTTATTATTAAATACACTTCATTCCTTCCTTTCCCCATACCTTTAAGTAGCTGTAATCTTCAGGTAGAATACCCTATCCCTACCCCCAACCTCTCTGTGGTTTTATGAATCAGCTTGGTCCTTATCCTCCCTCTCTCTCAGTCTCTCTCCAGACCTGCCATGGTCTCCAAACATCTCAATATTTCTCTTTTTCTAAGTGTATCATTATAAGTGATGTTTTCTATTCTCTCCACCTCTTCTACTCTAGAGATCCACTGTTCTCTTGTAGGAGGTTCAGTCTTCAGCCATGTATATGTAATGCACTTCAGGGCAACCACCCTTAGCACCTGGCCCAACTCAAGAGTTTTCTTTGTTTTAGAAGCTAGGGTTGGGAGACCTAACACCATGTCTTGAAATGTAAAGGAGAGGAAACTCCACCATTTTATTCATACAGGCGTATATCTGCTGCCAGAAATGCTGTAATTTAGGACATTCCCAGAATATATGAAAATGTAGTGCCTTTGGGTCTCACATAGGCACCAGCAGGCTTGTGATGCATGAGGGTGAAAATGTTTCATGATGTCAGGAGTTCTAAAGAATAGAGTTATAGTTTTCCAATTGAACTCCCTCCAACATGAGGAGAGGTTACCTGTAAACCTCTCTGAATTCTGTGGGTCCAATTTGCCTGCCCTCTCTCTCCACTGTCTACCTCACATCTTTTCTGATATCTTCCAATATAGAGGGTGTCGAAGGGAGAGAGCACTTATACAACATGGAGATATAGTTTAGTTTGTCCTAATCCTAATTAAGTCCCACCAATATTGTTCAAGTGAGGTCATGTTTCTATGGATCAGCTGGGGGATTTCATCTGAGGAAATCAGGTGCCTGACCTGTAGGTATCTGGAAAAATCTTCTCTACGTAGAGAGAATCTTTCCTGTAAAGTCGCAAAGGGGAGACAACCTGTTCTATGAGTCAGCTGAACAAATCTGGTAAGTCCCCGACCTTCCCAATAGCTAAATCCCAGGTCAGTCTTTGCAGGAGTAAATTTATCTACATGGCAGATGAGGGATAGGGGACCTATAAGGTTGGGGGTGTGTGTTATCTTACTTAGTCAAAGAAGGATTCTTGTAGAATGTTTTACCCATGGATTTGAAGTTGGGGACCCGATGCTAGAGTATATCATACTTGTAAGTATGGTCCATAATTTTAACCCCTTCAAGGTCTCCTGTTCTAGAGGGTAACACCAAGACTCTTGTCTTAATCTGGCCCAAGTATAGAGCTAAGACCCTGGGCTGTTAGATAATTTAGGAAGGCCCAGACCCCCTCCTTCTCTGGCTGTCTGTAGGGTTCGATTGGGAATGCTTGGACGTTTTTCTTCCCAGACAAATTTTTGTAATGTTTGGTGTAATTGAAGCCAAAAATATCGAGGAATATCTATAGGGAGGGTCTGAAATAAAAACAAAAATCTTAGTAAGACGTTCATCTTGATCGTATGAACTCTTCCATATAATGAGAGGGGTAGCAATTTCCATCTAGCTATATCCTCCTGTAAAGTATTGTACAGTTTTACATAATTATTCTGGAATAATTTCGAGATATCTGCTGACACCTGGATTTCTAGATATCTAAAAGTATTCTTTTTAGCCCAAGCAAGGGAAGGTTTTCTTAAATTCTACTGGGGGTGCCACTCAACACCATGGCCTCCGATTTAGAGATGTTTATCTTATACCTGCTAGTGTACAAAAATCCTCAAAGTTTCTAGGAGATGTGGTAGGGAGTGTTGAGGTCTTTCAAGAAGATCAAGGAGTCATCTCGTACAATGCCACTTTTTGTTCTTTGTTGCCCACCAACACCCTGTAATGTTCGATTTCTACGGATCCAAATTGCAAGGGTTCTAACGTTAGGGCAGAGATCAAAGGTGAGAGGGGCAATCCTGTCTGGTGTTCCTCTTCAACTGTATACGTTCTGATAAATGGCGTTTACCTTTTTTAATTTCCCCTTTTTCTGGCAGGACCACCGGCAGCCATCCGCCCTGGTCACGGCCCCCAGAGACCTCTACCGCCGTCAGTTGCTGCTGAGGACCCTCGGTCACCCCCGGCTTGCCCCCCGGAGGGTGGGGCCGTGGGCCACCTTCGTGACCCCGGAACTGTGACTGGTCGGGGTCCCGCAGCGACGGCGGCAATGTGAGGCTCTCAAGGGAGGGCTTCATTAATCCGTGGTCCTGCCCGCCATCTTTTTCCACCTGCATTTTCTCCCGGGAGGAGGCGGGGACGTGCAATGACGCCAGCGTCCGCCCAGCCTCCTCCCCCCCACGTCGAGCGTCGGTTGCGTGGAACTCCCGGTCTCCACCAGGGGTCCCCAGCGCACCGATTGCTGCCTGCGCCCTCCCCCTGGAGTAGGAGAGCTGTCCATCGGACGCTCGATCCTACTCCCTCCGGCCGACCCTCCGGCGGCCGGATCCGTTCCCGAACCGGGTCGCCCGGCATAGCGAAATCCACCGCTGCGCCCGGCCGGGCCAAATGGCGTTACCTTGACCCTAGCTTCTGGCTTGCAGTACAGGATAGAAACCACTGAGGAAAAGTTCTCCCCTGTCCAAATTTCGACTGGGTGGAGGACATAAAACTCAATCCACCCTCGAATGCCTTTTGGTATCCATACGGATAGCCAGTTGAAATGAAGGATTGTCTCTGAGCTGAGATGACAGTAAGCAAGCATCTTATATTATCTTGAAGGAACACGCCCGCTATAATGCCAGTTTGGTTATGATGAATCAACCTAGATATACATGTTTAGAGTCTGTCTGCTGTAATACCTGTTAAATTTTCATATCCACTGGGAGAAGAGAAATTGGCTGATATGAACTACAAAGTTGGGCATCTTTACCCGGTTTTAGGATTATTGATATTTGTGCTAAATTCCAAGAGGGCGGAACTGGTTCATGCTCTTTTAAGATTTCATTGTATGTGAACAACATCAAGTCAGCCAGTTGGGGGCGGAATTCTTTGTAAAATTCGGCTGGGAAACCGTCAAGTCCTGGGGCTTTCCTGTTTTTGAGGTTTTGAATTTTTGCCAACAGTTCTTGTTTCGTGAGGGGAGAGTCCAGGGCCAGTTTGGATGCTTCATCCAGTTTGGGCATGAGTATGGCGTCTAGGAACTGTTGTACTCTGTCTTGGTGGTCCTGGGCTGTGGTAGAATCATATAAGTTAGAGTAAAATTTTGCAAAGGTCTTGCCTATCTCTGACGGAGAGATTATTGGGGACATCTTCTCCTTGTTTTTTAAGCACACAACTGCTCTACTCGCCATTTCCTTGTGTAGTTGCCAAGCTAACAATCTACCAGCTCTATTTCCATTCACAAAAAATTTCTGCCTTGCATATCGTACCTGCACCTCACTCTGGATATCCAACAATTTATTTAGGTCTCTCCTTGCCTGATCCAATTCAGCTTTCGTTTGCTCATCTGGATCAGTTTTATGTGAAGACTCCAGTCTAGTTATCCTGTGCTCTAAGCTCATTCTGTTCTGTACTCTCTCTTTCTTAAGCCTGACTGAGCATCGAATAATCTAGCCCCATAGGCAACATTTCAGGGCGTCTCACCGGATACCTTCCCTTGTGTCCTCGCTAAGATTATTTCGTATAAAGGTCTGGATTGATTGCGATATCATCTCTTTAAAGTCCTCCCTGGTGAGGAGGCTAGTATTGAGCCTCCAGCATGTCTCAAGGGGTGGCCTAACTGTGGAGAGGGAGAGGGCAACCGGGGCATGGTCAGAGAGGGTGATATTCCCTATATCACATCTAGTAACTTTCTGGATCCAGTTGGTTGAAGTTAGGAAATAATCAATGCGTGAGTATCCCTGATGTCTGGGGGAATAATATGTAAAATCCCTACTGGAAGGTTGCAAAACTGCCATGTCTCTGTTAAACCCAACTCATGACTTAATCTCTGAATGAGCTTACCAGTTCTTGTAATATGTCCCTACTAGGCCCAGTGGTCCTCCCAGAACTTATGACCTCATTGAAGTCTCCACCCATTATGATCAAGCTCTGTGCATCAGTACACTGTCCTTGATTAATTTCTCTAAAAGCGCTACATGTGAGATTCCTTGTTCGGGCATATAAATTCACTAAAATACAGCTCTGTCCTCTATAGGTATCCTCCAAATGAATAAACCGACCCTCTGGATCTATTCTCACCTTAGTGATTTCAAGGGGCATCCTCCTCACCAAGATGGCTACTCCCCAGCGATGTGGGCAGCCTCATAGTGGGATGAATATACCTGGCCCACCCATGATCTTCTCAATTTTAAATGTTCTTGGGGTTAGGTGGGTTTCCTGTATGAATGCCAACATGGCTGTCTGTCTCTGAAACTCCTGCAAGATCTTAGTTCTTTTAATCGGGTTATTGATACACCTTCATTAGAAACTATCTTTAGATCAGCCATTATCACTTAGGTGGGGTAGAAATCTCCAGAGTGGTGGTGGGGGTGGAATTTAGTGCTGTGTAAAATCCTTCTGCATTGTAGAACTTCATAATCCTTATCTAACTTTAACACAAACATAGTTTAAACATTTAACAACAACCAAACAAACAGTAACCGTCTCTTCAAGGTGTACTTGCCCCAAATTCACACACAACAGTATGATGGTGCTATGTGGTGTGGTAGAATACCCTGTGGGTTTGGGGATTCAGTCCAACTTGGGCCACTGATGAGCCCTAACGCTGGAGGGGCTATATTGTTGATTCTCATCGGCTTGTGGGTAGAGTCTTAGCTTAACGCCACTATCAGCCTTACAAATGAAGGTGTCCACCTGACCGCTATATATTAGTAGTTATATTTATCGGGCAACTGAGAGAAGAATCAGTGTGATTCGAGAAGAGTTACCTCTTCTTTAATAAAATGGTATGGAGTCCTCAGGGAGAACCACCCCCCCCCCCGTCTAGCCATCCATTCATCACAGGGTAGGAGAGTCACTCAGATGGCCAAGGCAGCCACCTTCTCCAGCTTTAATGTTTTAGGCATCTAACCATGCTGCCTAGCTTTAAACAACACTAATCAGCCTTGAGACCGCTAGAGCATATAAAAGAGTTGGGTGAAAAAGGTTAGTCTTGGAGGTAAACTACATACTAGGGGCTCTTTGCCAGCGGACCTGCTGACCCACAGGTTCAAATCAGCCACCACAGCCTGCTAAAATTTTTCCATGGTGTACTATAGCCATGGAACATTATACGGGGTTTTCCATCATTGCCCACCTAACACGGTTATCAACCTGGCCACCAGGCCCCTCTGTTAGAACTTTCAGTTCATAAGAAAAACCTCCATTACATTGGTTTACACTCCTCTGCTCCAATGTATACTCCCTCAACTGCTGGATATTATGGCTGCCCCACTTCGCTGTGGGCTGCCCCCACAACAGAGACAGGCAGACCAAGGGAAGGTTTCCAGGGTGTTCCCTATTCCTCCACCCCTAGTCTCCCTCGGTTATCTTCAGTGACCCACTGGAAAAAATAGAACTTTTAGCCACAGGAGGATATATCACTCTAAATAAGAAAATCTTACTCGCTGAACAAATTAACTGTATGCCTCCTAGCAGCCGTTAATCAAGTCCACTACCCATCCAAGTCTTCTAAGGAACACTCACGGTTCCAACAAACTTATCAGAAAGTCCCTCTGTGGTAGCCTTCAAGTTGGGTTGTCGGATTGGGTCTCCTCTGCTGATGTTTGGGAGCTGCTGGCTCGTCGCTCTGAATCTGCGCCATCACCGACTGTAAAATGTGAATCTTTATGGTGTCGGACCCTGCCCCACACTCCAGAAGTGTCCGTGCATTCTTGTTGCCCCTTTCTTTTAGTTCCTGCCACTTGCCACAATTGTTCCATCATGGTGCTCCTTTTGTTGAATGGTGATATCTTGTGGAATAGAGATCTCCAGGGTTTGGAGGAATCGGTTCGCTGCTGCTAGGTCTGGAAATCTGTGTGTGCCCCCGTCAGTAAGCACCTTTAGTTTAGCGGGGTATTCCAGGAAAGCTTTGGTCCCCTTGTTTTGAAGAAAAACCACGGCTAGGACTTTGCGTCGTTCAGCAGATAGCTGGGGGGGGGTAGTCCTGTACAAAAAAAAAAAAAGTCTAGTGTCCCCAAATAAAATTTATTTTCTCCCCCCATGCTGTCTTGAGGACCTCCTCTTTGACTCTAAAGTCCCAAAAGGCAAAAATTTGTGACCTCGGTCGAGCTTTTGGATCTCTGGGTTTGCAGGGAGCGATGTGCTCTTATAATGTTGAGTTTTTTTTTCTGGTGGTAGATCCAATATTTCCTTTAGGAAGGATTCCATAAAAGTGGGAACTGGGTTGGTTTCTGTATCTTCTGGCAACCCATCCTTTGCCTTTTTCATTGACTAGGAGCCTACTGGAAGGAACCAATGATGTGCATAGGCATAGTTACGTGAGAAGGCGAATGAGATGGAATCGAGTGATTTATTGCTGTGATAGAGGACTAAGTCATCTGTGTAAAGAAGGGCGTGACAGTTTAGGCTGTCAGCAGGGACAGCATTGATGAACATGGAAAAAAGTAGCAGGCCAAGTATAGAATCCTGGGGGGCTCCCGTATGGATAGGTAGGGTAGCAGAAGCTTTACCTATTTGGACAGCCTGAGATCTGCCGGAGAGATAACTGCGGAACTACTCTGTAGAATCAGGGGAGCAGCCAAACTGAAGTATTGTGGAATGTAGAAGATGGTGGTCAACAAGGTCTAAGGCCTTAGATAGGTCCACAAACACTGCTCCAGTGGCCTTGCCCTTATCCATATTTGTTAGGATATGATCAGAGAAGAGGGCTAGTGTAGAGGAGGTGCTGTGATGCTTCCGGAAACCATGCTGGAGGAGACATAGGAGGTTATAATTCTGTAGATGTTCCAGTAGCTGGTGGTGGGCGTACAAAGGGTGTAGGAGCTAAGGGTGGATCTGGCAGGACCTCTGGCCAGGTTGTTTAATCTCTCCCTGGAATCAAGGAGGGTCCCAAGAGACTGGAAAAAGGCAGAGGTGGTACCACTATACAAGGGAGGGAGAAAGGATGAGCCTGGCAACTACTGCCTAATCAGTCTCACTTCAGCTGCAGGAAAGCTGATGGAAACGCTCATAAAGGAGAGACTGGTAGGGTACCTTAAGGAGGGGGGTTTGATTGATGACAACCGGCATGGGTTCACAGGTGGTAGGTCTTGTCAGACCAACTTGAATGAATTCTTCGGGGTTACAGAAGCTTTCGATCGGGGGGAGAGGAGCGGTGGATGTAGCCTATCTGGATTTCAAGAAAGTGTTCGACTCTGTCCCCACAAAGGGTTGGTAAGCAAGTTGAGCAGTCTGGGTGTGGGAGCTAGGCTAACAAAGTGGGTATAAGATTGGCTAGGTGGAAGGACCAAGAGTGTGGTGATCAATGGGAGGCACTCCAGGGAACTAGGGGTGTTGTGTGAGGTACCACAGGGGCTGGTGTTGGGGCTAATACTGTTTAATGTGTGTGTAGGGGACTTAGACACGAATTTATAACGGTGGATGCTCTGGGGTGGGGGAGGCAGATCTGGCCAGGCTGGAAGAGTGAACAGAAAGTGGCAATTGCAGTTTAGTGCAAAAAATGCACATAGGGAGGAATAACCCAAAGGCCACCTACTGCCTCGGGAGACACTACGTCACAGAACAGGAAAAGTCCCCGGGGATCTGGATCATGGACACATTAAAGGTTAGAAATCTGTGTGAATAAGCAGCTGGGAAAGCAACAAGTGTCTTGGCATGCATTGGGAGGGGCTTTACTAGTAGGAGAAAGTAGGTGATCATGCCACTATACAGAACACTGGTCAGACCACAGCTGGAGTATAGGGTTCAGTTCTGGAGGCTCCATTTTCAGGGAGACAAGTATAGGTTGGAGAGGGTACAGAGAATGGTGACCAAGATAATCCATGGGATGCAGGGAGACCATATGGGGAGAGGCTAGAGGGCTCGGTCTCTGTATGCTGGAGATGAGGCAGGATGGGGGACATGGTGAAACCTTCAAATACATGAAGGGTATAAATAAGGTCAAGGGCAATAGCATCTTCAGACTGAGTGAAAACAAAACCACCAGAGGTCATGCATTTAAACTGGGGGATTTAAGGGAATGTGAGGGAGCGTTACTTCTCAGAGAGGGTTGTACAACCATGGACCAGGCTGCCAGAGTGGGTGGTGGAGGTGGATATGGCAGAGAAATTCAAAAGAGCATGGGATAGCTATATGGGACTAGGAAGGGGAGGTGGAGAAGGGGCGGGGTGGGAGATAAAAGGGTGATGGGGGGGCTATCAGGCAGACTCAATGGGCCATAAGGTCCTTTTCTGCCAGCACGATTCCATGATTCTATGAATATTAATTGAACTGGCCTGCAATGCTTGCACTACATTAACAACTGTATCCTTCAACAATACTTCAGGTAGTGCATTTATATTTTCCTCATTATGGTGCCCATATAATCCTTTTCTGATTTCTTATAATCACCTACTAAGCGCATCCTTTTAGCATATGTTTTTATAAGACTTAAAAAGATCAAAATTTGGGGTGACAGTAAGTGATAGAGGAAAGTGATCACTATCCTATTCTTCTAAGATGGCAAACGTTTTGACCATATTTGCTAAAAAAATAGCTATCAAACATAAATCCAGTGTGCTACCCCCATATATTGTAGGGAATATTGTTGCTTCCTTTCTGTCACCAGGAGTTCTTCCATTTAATACCCTTAGGAATGCTTTATTTGCTGTTTCAAGGAGTTGTAGACCCCTCTTATTCACCTCAGTGTGCGTAGCTTATTTTTAATGCTATTCCATATGTATCATCCATATTCCAGTCTTGGGTGGTCAGCTCTATTCTGCAATGGTAGCCTTAAATAATAATAATGGATTTTAGTGGGAGTGGAGTTCCCAGGAGGAATGTAAATATTCGACAATGGTTTCAAATTTTCTTTTCACTCCAAAGCTGCACACCAATAGTTTGGGAATCCATATGCTAGTTTAATGCCATTGAAACATTTTGTGTTGGACATCATTGTAAGAAGACCACCTCTAGCTCTACCATATTTATTTTCATGAACAGCTGGAAAATCCCAGCAGACATAACCCTCCATACAGTCGTTCCAAAGGAGCCGGGCTAACTGAGAAGGACATTGCAAACTTCCAGCACAGCTTGGGTAGAGATAAAACAATTTTATTTTAAAAACATATTCAGTTAAAAGTGGCACCCTTTGCCACCGTTTTGTGCTTGACATACACTTATCAAGGCCTTTCATAAGCGCGCATGACTGGGTGCAAACAGTGGCAGAAGGTGCCACTTTTAACTGAATAGTTTTAAAATATATATATTTTTATATCTCTACCCAAGCTATGTTGAAGTTTGTAATGTCCTTCTCGGTTAACTTGGCTCCTTTTGAACAGTTGCATCTGTGAAACACTGTTGGCTCCTGAGTTACCAGTTGAGTGCTACCTCACAGAAAAAAAGCATCCCTCCATACAAAAGTAGCTCTCCATACAAAATACTATTTAAAAAAAAAAATTGATAGTTTATCCCGATTTTTACCCCTGTTTTCTCCTGACCCTGACCTGGCTGTGCGAGGGTGTGGAGGCACGCGCACGCCGCAGTACTGGGATGCCCGCTCACCTGCACTGTCCGCTGACCTCCATCTGAGGTCAGTGGAACTACGGCAGGTGACAGAGTCCTCCTTGGGAAAGGAGGCTGCCTTTCTGCTGCTCAGTCCTGCGCTTCCCCTCGTGCTGGCTCTCTGGCGACCGGGCTCAGTCTCGAACCATGTTTGCCTGCGTGAGGCGAGGTGGTGTCCAGCGCCTCAGCCCCCAGCGCCGTCCCTGCTTACAAAATACTTAACAACCATGTCTCCTTTAATAGAATTATGTCATAACTTCTCAGGTTTTTTAGTCATTCCTCGTCTTGAGATTTATTCGCCACACCTGCTACGTTCCATCTTATAAAGTTTAGTAGAGGTCTACTATTTGTGGACTGTCATTCAGAATCTATGAACATAGCCATCCTGGTGGCACTTGAAGTTGAGGCACTGGTCGCTACACCTCATGCCACGCTGGCGGCCCAGGTTTCGGAACAAGCCTTTGTTGCTAGGGGTTGGCAGGGGCGAATGCGGATCGAGTTTCCGGGGGGGGGGATTTTTTCTACCGCTTGTTGACTGCCCTCTGGGAATGGCTGGGGTTAGTACGGATTGGGAGGCACATACCGATGCCCTTGCGTTGGTAGAGCAGGTGGGGAGAAAATGATGGAACAGAGCCTGGCAGGCTCTATGAGGGCCGTCCCCAGTTTCTGGATTTGGTCGGGGAGGGGGAGAAGCCAGCACCCTCCTCCCTGGCCCTGCCAGTGGGGAATTTCTGGGGTCGGCAGGAGCAAGAGCATGTGAGACCAGAGGCGAGGTCCCTCTGAAAGGTGCAGCCACCATCCAGGGCTCCAGGCGGAAAAACAAATAATAGAAGAATCTATGAACACAGTACTGGCACTACTTAGTGCTGACCCTTCAATAGAGCTTTCATTATAACTTGAAAAAACTGTGCTTTGTTCACAATTTGCGTCAATGTCCGACTCCAACACCACACTATGGTTTATTTTTGAACCTTCTTGTATCTGCCTTCTGATATATTTTTGATTACTCCTTAAAACGTACATGCCGTCCTCCTGTAAAATATGTTTTGTTTCTGTTGGCTTGATGAATTCAGTTATGTTTTTTTTTTTTTTTATTTTATTGATGTTTGTCTTTTAACTCATCCATTTTGTTATTTGTTTCCTCTCTTTAGTCTGCTTATCATGAATATCATTCACTTTATTTTTCCTCTCCTGCCCTCTATCCCATTCTTCAACCAAAGGATCCAAATCTGTGTTTACCATAACTCCAAGTTTGCTAAATTCTGTCTTATTTAGTAATAATGCTTTTCTTATCTTATTTTTTTAGGGTCGTGCACATTTTACCCCTGAATTAATCGTCTCAATATCTGCATACAGATTCAGTATAATTTCATCCTCTTTTATTGCTCATTATTCCGTTACATAGAATATAATGTTTGATATTTCCTGGTTTTCATTTTTTAGTTTAGGTATCACCTTTGCATACACCATGAGTAACAACAGCCCTTGCTCTAGTCTCTCTCTTTTGTCCAGATTATTCAGTTTATTATGTTGACATTACAACCAGCTCATTCTCACTACAGGTACTGCTAATTCTTCTTTCATTTTTCTCCTCAAGTTTATCAACTTGCAGAGCCATATTTTTATTTTTACTTTGGCCATAAACTTTTTGCTTTTCCTCTACAGCATTTTTCTTATTACAAACTGTTTTCCCTTTATTTTTCTATCCTGTTTCAATTGACCAGCCAGGGCTTCAGTTTCAGCTGTTTCTTTATTAGCAATATGATCAGTTGTTTCTTTTATTGTTTTTTTTGTGTGTAGTTAGCACTACCTTTTCTGCCGTTTATGGTTGCATCATCTACTACCATTATTATTAACAATTGCTTCACAAAAATTTTAAGCAGTGAAACTGTTTGATTCAACAGGTCATTTCCTTTGTTTGACTCCATTTTGAGTCATGTAGTTCCATATGTTTTAACTTACGACTAGCTTCATGGTCATAAAACTCACCATTTCCTTTTTCTACAGACTGCAGTTAGCAGTGATGGCACATTTTGCACATTATTTTTTTGGTACTATTTATGGGAACCTTGCCTTTAACCATCAGACATCTCCCTCTTGACCGAGTATTAGACCCCTCCCTTCAGCTCCCGACTTCCCCTCGTGGCAGGGGTTAGGAGACCCTCAACCCACCCGTCGGATCCAGTTGATGGAGATGCCCTCGGCGGCGCTGTAAGGGGACATATTCATATAGATGAGAACTCCATTTTTATTTACTTTCTTTTCTCCCCAGCGAGGAGAGTGCAAATCGATGGAAGGAATGCGCATGCATCCGCATGCGTTCCTCCAGATAGCCCCATCTCTGCCATACTTCTTACTGGCGTTGGCGCTCCCCCAGCCACCACTAGGGCCAGTCAGTGCTGACCACTGGCATCTCCCCTCCCGGAGAAGGAGAGTAGTCCCTTAGATGCGCGATCATTCTCCAACCCAGCCAACCGCGGCAGTCCATGCTTGTTTCGAACATGGGTCACCGGCGTGGCGTGAGGTAAAGGCGTCCACGCCTCAAGCGCCACCGGGCCAGCTCCATTTTGCACATTTGATTGTTGACTTCTGGAATTATTTTGTAACTGAGGAGTATTTGAGGGATAAACAGAAGGGGATTCCAGACTTAATCTTTGTACATATTGTGACAGAAAACTTTCAAAGTTCATCAAAAAAGATTTAGATGTTTTCCCCTTTTTAGTATTATTATCTCCCTCTAATAATGTCTGTTTAGTTGTTCCAGGAAAATACAGTTATGTAAGAACTTATCGTACCAGTAGATCTTTGAGAGGGGCTCTTGCAGCAGGCAACACTGGTAGGACTGAAGCCATCAGGTGAAAGGACCACACCGAAAACTTCTAGCTAGCAGTCTATCATGGGGGACAGCCCTTGCTGATGTCAGCACATTGATGTCTGCCACTTCTATAAAGGGGGTGGTCCCCCACACATCTCAGTTCTCCCACTGGAGACCCCAAACAGGTGGCAAAACAGAGAACTGAGGCAGTTCCTCAGAGCTGAGGAAAAGGCAAAGAAGTGCAAAGCAGAAGAAACTATCGGAAAAAGCAGGAAGGGAAAACAGTGCGCTGCAAGAGCTCCTCTTGAAGATCTACTGTTATGTAAGTTCTTCCAGAACTACACTATCTTACTTTAGGGACTCTTGCAGCAGGCAACACCAGTAGGACTGAGTTCCAAGCAGTACCAGAATTGACCTAAAGGTCAGCCGGGAGGAGGTAGAAGATGTAAGCAGAAGGCTCAGGAAAGAAGCCCTGAAGGACTACGAGTCCAGAATTGGCCGGCGTCTAGAAGCAATATCCAGACTGTAGTGCTGAATAAAGGTGTGAACAGAACTCCCAAGTGGCAGCCACACAGATTTCTGCAGCAGACACATTCTTGAAATGGGCAGTAGAGGCAGCCATACCTCTGTTGGAGTGGCCTTTCATCACCCCAGGCAAGGACTTGTTGTACTTGTGGTAACAGTAAACAATGCAGTTAGCCAACCATTTCAACAAACACTGTTTCGAAATGGGTTCCCTCTCTTTTGGGGCAAATGAAACAACTGATCAGTTTTCGAACAATCTGGGTGCAATTTGTGCAATAATGAAGCAATCTTTGAACATCCAAAGTATGGAGTAAGGCCCCCCCCCCCCCGATTAGAATACTCTTGGAAATAAACTGGTAGGTGGATGGATTGGTTCAACGTAAATTCAGACACCATCTTAGGCAAAACTTAAGGTTAGTACACAAAGACACCCTGTCTTTGTGAAAAACAAATAAGGCTCTTTACACATCTGAGCCTTTAGCTTTTAAATCCTTTGAGCAGAAGTAACAGCAACTAAAAAGAGCGCTTTCCATGACAGAAAGTGCAACTTGCGGCTGGTTCAAAGGGAGGCAGAGTGAGCTTTTCCAGCATGAAAAGAAGGTCCCATGAGGGGACAGGATCCCAGATGGGAGGCTTCAAATGGAGGATACCCTGCAAGAATGTGCGGGACACCTCCAGCTGGGCAACAGATTTGCCCTGAATAGGTGCATGGTACACAGAGATGGCAGAAATGTGCACCTTAAGGGAGGAGTGCCCCAAGACAGAATCCGAAAGGGAGAGCAGGTACTCCAAAATCAAGCTCACCAGACAGGTGACGGGATCCAGGTGGTGAGCAGCAGTACATAGAGAGAAGTGCTTCCACTTGAAGGCATAGGTGGCTGTAGTGGAAGGTTTCCTAACAGCCACCAGGACCTCAGCAACCCTGGAAAAAAAACAAAGTGGGTGATAGCTAAGTCTGCAGGAGTCACGCATGTAGGTGCAGGGACTTGAGGTCTGGATGGACCAGGGTGCCCTGCTCTTGGGAGAGCAAGCTGGTGTACAGGGGCAAGGGTACTGGAGGTTCCACTGCCATCTGTCGGAGCAGGGGAACCAAATCTGACATGGCAGATGGGCTATGAGGATCATCTCTGCCCCTCCAACTGAAACTTAAGAAGAATCCTCTGCAGAAGCAGGAGGGAAGGCATACAGGAACCTCTGTTTCCAGGAGGGACAATACATCTTGCCAGAAAACTCCAGGCCCTGGATCGAGCGAGCAGAAAAGCAGCAGTTTTGCATTGAGTGGGGATGCAAAAATGTCCAAGTCTGGATGGCCCCACCTGTCTTAAGAGATCTTCTACTACCGAGGGCAACAGTTCCCACTCATGAGCCCTCAACCTGGACTGACAGAGACTGTCAGCCAGGTCGTTTTGGCGCCTGGAACATGAGCAGCGGAAAGTTCCAGGTCATGTTCGATGGCTCAGTATCAGACTTTCATCGCTTCCTGACAAAGGGGATAAGAATAAGTGCCCCCCTGCTTGCTGATGTAAATATACTATGGACATGTTGTCCATCTGCACCAGCAGTGGGCCAGTAAGAACATGGGTCTGGAAGGCCTGCAAGGCATAAAGAACTGCCCACATCTCCAGCATAGTTTGATGTGGAAATGCTGCTCTGCTTTGGACCAGGTCCCATGGGTCTGGTGGTTGGCCAAGTGAGCACCCCAGCTGAGACCAGAAGCATCCATCGTGAGGATCTGCTGAGGGGACACAGCCTGAAATGGGACCCCTTGCAGGAGATTGGCAGGGTTCTTTCACCACTCCAAGGTCCTCTGCATCAGATCGGAGACCATGACAGGCTAATCTAGGTTGTTGGTGCGTTGGTCCCATTGAATCCCAAGGGTCCATTGGGGAACCCTCATATGCAGGTGGGCCAGGGGAACAGTGGCTATGGCTGCTGCCATGAGCCCCAAGAAGTGGAGGAATGCTCTGGCCGAAATTTGGTGACTGGAGGAGACTAGACGGGCCTGCTTTATCAAGCATTCTGCCCTGTCCGCTGGCAAGAAAGCTCTACCCTGGGAAGAGTACAGAACTGCCCCAATATACTGGAGGTGCTGGCACAGAGAGAGAGAGACAAGACTTTGGTAGATTGGCCATGATTCCCAACACCTGAACAACCGAAAAATGCATTCCAGGGTCTGCAGTAGTAGATCCCTGGATGGAGCTGTCAACAGGCAGTAGTCCAAGTAGGGGAACACGTGAAAGCCCTGTCTCTTCAGAGCTGTGGCCATCTCAAGGCACTTGGCGAAAACCCGAGGTGCCAAGGAAAGGCCAAAATGGAGGGCTTGAACTGAAATGGTCCTTCTGGAAACAGAAACGAAGTGGCAGTGAGCTGGGAAAACCTGGATAATGGTAGGCATCGTGCATGTCCAGGGAATAGAGCCATTCCCCTGGTGAAGGAGGGCAGCAGCCTCTGGAAGGTGACCATCCTGAAGTGTTTGTACTCTACATACAGATTCAGGTGGCTAAGGTCTAGGATCGGCCTTGGATCCCCTGTCGTCTTGGGGATGAGGAAGAAGTGGGAGTAGAACCTCCTTCCTCTTTCAGCTGGAGGGATGGGCTGTATGGCCCTCTTGTGCAGCAGAGCCTGAATCTCTTACCTTATGAGGGAGAGGTGGGCTTAAGGGTAATGGGAAGGACAAGGGAGGGTTTTTTGGAGGAAGTTCCAGAAATTCTAGGGTGTGACTGTGCTTTATAAGCTGTAACACCCATTGGTCTGTGGTCACTGCTTGCCACTCATTGAGGTAAAGGGAGAACTGACCCCCTACCGCCTCCCTCCAGAACTCTGCTTGGGGGGGGTCGGGCAAGGAGTCAGGCGGTGGACCTGAGGATGGGCAGAGTGACTGAGGGCTCTCGTGGGGTCTGCCTTGGTTGGGTCCTGAGGTGGACAGTCCCAGGGAGCGGAGGGGAGGAAGGCCACATGGGTGTGTTCGTATTCTGTATAATGGAACACCAAGCACTGAAAAGAACATAATCCAGCGGTGGAGGTGGATTATAGACTGGAGGATATGGGTACTGTGGAGGGGGGGGTACGGGTACAATGGCAGGGGAGCCAGTGTATGGTACCCCAGTGTAGATCCATCCAGCACTGGTTGTGGATCCCGAGGTGGACCAGCCGGCATCAGCTGTGTCGCTGGCTGTGATCGAGGTGATGATGATTGAGGAGTCATCAACTGAGGTGTTGGCATGTTCGACGATGGTCTGGGGAAGTAGCCAACGTTGGCCCCAAAGGTGAGGGCAGTGCCTGTGGGGAAGATGACCCCTGATGTAAGGGCAGAGGCGATGTCTGCATAGAGGAGGAGGAGGTGAGTGCTTACTCCAGGCAATACCTGGAAGGACTAGCGCTGGAGTCAGGGACTGACTAAGGCAACACCTTGGCCAGGGGGCAATGGGCAAAGACCCGCAGCTGGAGATTCCAACCCCAGCTGAGCCACCTGGCTGGGAGCCTGTGGGTGCTAAGGGCCTGAGCATCTGGGGCTGAGAGGCATGGGGCAATGTCTGCTATCCAGACGAGCTGCTGCCTGAAATAGAGATGAGGGTGGGCGGCTGGACTACTGGCAGCCCATAGGAGGTAAGGGCTGATGAGGCAGGATGGGCCAACCCCCCCATGGGAGGAAGACCCAGAGGCTAGTCTGTGCAGCAACCATGAGTGAGAGGCTGACCAGGGACGGTCCCGGTGCTTGTTCCAGTGTTTGTTTCCTGCTCGATTTTTTTTTTTTTTCTCCTGTGAAGAAAAAGCCCTGGAGGATTGAGCCGGGGATGTGGAGGAACTTTTAGGCTGTAGCTCCTTCTCCATTGCTGCCAATTTCTGTTTAAATGGGTAGCTTTCTAAGGTATTCATGCGACGTCTCTTTTGTGGCCTAGTTGAAGTTTGTGGTCCTAAGCCTAAGGCTTGGGCCTAAGCATAGCAGGCAGGAAGAGTAACTGTCCTTAGCGATAACATTCTTGCCATAGGCACACTTTTTTGGCCGGTCAGAAGATGAGGCTGGAGATGAAGATGTAAACTCGGGAGAAAAAACACCAAAACCTCGACGTTTTGAAGACTAAAAAGAAGAAAAAAGTACAAAATAAATGTGAGAAAAATGGTGTTCGACTGAAGCTGGCGCCATGAAGGTCTGACGTGCAGGTTGACGGTGGAAAAGAACTGAGGTAGGTGTGGGACTGCCCCTCTTATAGGATTGAGGATGTCAGCATGCTGACGCTTGGTGTCCCCATGATAGACTACTAGCTACAAATTTTCAGTGTGGTCCTGGTGCCTGGTGGCTTCAGTCCTACTGGGGTTGCCTGCTGCAAGAGCCCCTTTGAAGTAAGATCTAATTTTTCTTGATAAGAATTCTTTACATTGAGGCTTTTACTGTTTTCAGTTTACTGATTGTCCAGATTATTTCCTGTTCTTATAATAGTTTGTTTAATAATGTCAGTATCATCCTTTGATTCTAGGTCAAAGGATGCTTCCAAGCCTTTGATCTCTAAGAGTAAGGGATGTTCCTTAATGGTGGGTGGTGAGTGCCCCTCACATATAGGTGAGGAAGCACCTATAGGCATCAGAGCTCCTTTAATTCATACAATCTCATTTCCCCTCACAAGATCTAATTGGGTTTCTGGGGTTACAGCATAATTAGTTGTTTTTTTAACCCTTAAATATGGTTTATTCAATGTCATGCTCTTATTTATTTTTTAGAAGCAGCCCTGGTCTTACCCATTGATTTAGGCTCATTCTGCATTATATTTTTTTCTTCCTGTTATGCACTATAAAGTATACACTAATCACAGCAAATACAGTATTTTATCATTAGTATTTGAAATCTTAAAGGGAAGAAACGAGTCTATTCAATGCTGTAAAGTGGTGGAGATTTGCAAAGTGTTACAGCTTGCAGGTCCAAAGGAAAAGCTATTGCTTTGTTCAAAGTTTTCAAAGTAGTTCTTTGAAGAAGCCTTTTACAATTTGCTTCTTGTTATTGGACAAATTAATTTGTTAAGGAAATGATAGATAGTAAACGCCCAACCAAGTCTTAAATAACAGAGAACCTCAGACAATAATAATTTTAGACAGATCCCAACTTATTTAGCAAAACCCCCTGCTATGGGATAGTGAACCCCAATGGGATAATAAACCCCAAATAAAATACAGATCTTGGACAGTTTTAACTCTATTAACTGTCCAGGGTCAATTTAAGATAAATACTATTGTTATAAAATTATAAAACGAGTGGGACATCAAGATAAAAACATCAAGCCATAGGAATATTACAAATACATAAATATTATATTATTAAAATTTGCTTAAAAATGGTTACTTCATATCTCTTAAGTGACCCGACAGAGAGGAAGACAGGAGTTTCGTTAACACACAAGCACTGGATAAGTTTGCAACAGAGAGACAGGACCAAGAGCACCCTGTTTATAAAATATTATCTGCTGTCTTGTTAACTGAAGGTATAGTGCATCCACACTGCAATTTTATTTATTTATTTAGTTGTTGTTGACCTGCCTATTTTCAGGCACGACCCAGGGGAGGGGGATACAGATGAATGCCAACTGACCTTGAACCAGATTAAACTATTGGTGGTATTTTTAGTGAATGAGGGAAATTTGGCCAGGACACCGGGGAAAGTCTCCTACTCTGCTGCTGCTTGGTGGCCAGTAGGGGGACAGGCTGTCAGTGAGATGGCCACTTCGTGCAGGTCATCGGAGGGAGAGGACGTTCCTGCAGCGGGAGAGTCTGCCTCATCTCCTGCTGTGTCTTTGCAAGAGGCGCACTGTTTGCTTTTAACAGACCTAGTATCGGATGATGAATTTCATGAAGCGCCGTTGTTTCCGGATGTTTCTGACTCTGTAGCTGCTGCTGCAGTTTGTGAAGTTAAGGTACTTTCGAATGGTGAAGGACGTTTTTTGAGCTCTTCAATCGCAGCTTCTGCAGAGCTGTAGATTCCAGGGATGTGCCCTGTCATTAGTGAGAACATTCAGGACAGCACTTCAGCTGAGACACACTGTGTTGCTGCTTCCACAAGGCTCGGTGAGTCAGTTTCATCATGTATTGCTGTTTGCTCTACAGACTACAAGAAAATAAACCCCCCCTACTAAATCTACTGGTTTAATTAATGAAAACTTCAGTGTACAGAACGAGTCCCAAAAGTTGATTTCAGAGGGTAAAGGGGATACGCTGGATGTAGTTTTACCTATAGTTACACAAGTCCCTATTAAGTCTGTAGCTCCTGTACTAGGGTGTACAGCTCAACCGGCTGGCAGTGATATCATTGCTTGTGATGAGTGCCTAAAGCCGTTTTCGGAAAGGCAGGAGCCTTTCAAACCTGCTGCTTTATCGCAAACTGTTCGTTCTACAATGGATGTTTCTCCATTTACAAATATGACTTCAAAACTGGTACCTCCTTATAATTCTGCTCAATCGGCTGGCAGTTCTAACATCGGTTCTGACGAGTGCCTGAAGCCGATTTTGGAAGGGCAGGAGAAATCAAGTATAGCAGTAAAATTACATTCTCCTGAAAATCCTGTGGTTTTTTTCCTCTCCTATTAACACTCCTCTTAGTAAAACTGCTGGGTTTGTTTTTAAGCAACCTACTATTGGGAAATCGGCTGATCCTCCCAGAACTATATATCAAACCAAACCGACATCCCAGTTAGGTGTCACTGAATTTTCATTTAAGGATGCGCTTCGTGGTGCTGGGAGAACTGTTCAAACTAAATCTGTTCATCTAGATGCCAGTCAAGTCCTTTCTTCGGATCATATTGAAGGGCCCTGGATGACAGGGAAGGCCTTAATCGGTGCTGGCTGGAAGCAGGCTCCATATGGTACTTGGATGCCAGACCCAGAGTGGGATTCTGATTTCCAACTAACTCAAAATCCTCCTCACGGAAAACGGTTCTACGGCTACTTTACATCAAGCTGCCTTGCCACCTCCCTCTGATAGCTCCCTCAACACCCCATATACTGCAAACCAATACTGTTACAAATATTTTGCTTCCTGTCTCTCCAAGTTTAGAGGCCTCTAAACCAACTCAAAATAAACCTCTAATGTCTGAACTTTTTTCAGCTACTAAAAGGGAAGCAGCTGCTCACAGACATGCTGTTCGGATTCGATATAAAGGGGGTTTGGACTCCAGACCTGACAGACATTATGTTGGAAAGACTTTGATTAAGGATTCTTTACATTTTTCTCCTAAAGATGTTTATGCTTTTATTAATATTTTAGGAGAAGATAATTTCGATATCAGTTTCCGGTCATCTCATCTGTTAGACCTATTTTGGGAAAGGTATGGCCAGGTCAAGTTTTCTCCCACATGGACCCCCTTTCTGGTTATACCTTTAACTAAACCCTTGATCAAATTTGTAACTGTGATGTTTCGAAATGAGGGGGTCCATGTGGAAGATATTACTTTCTGGCTTTCACAAAAATGTGAAGTGTTAAGTTCCCCGGAACCCATTCTGGATGCAGAGCATTTTTGGACAGGAGGGTGGAAATATAAAGTTAAGTTTCGTCAGTCAGATTCTGGTATAGAGCATATACCTAATTCCTTTTTGTTAGGAAGAGATCGGGGAGTTTGTTTTTATGGTAGTCAGCCCTGGCCTGCTATAGGTGTGGTTCTTGAACTCACTTATCTAGCGTGTGTGTCGGCTGAGGTGTGATAATTGTGGGGAAGTGGGTCACTGCACTGTGCAATGTGCTAATCGTACACGTTGCGATTTGTGTGAGGAGTATGGCCATGTTTTTCGGGATTGTTCATGGGCAGCTAAAAACAAAGTATCCTGTATAAGCCCTGAGCTGCTGATTCAAAAGGCACAAGATTTGGTTATTACCCCCCATCATCCCCTCCCTCCTCTTCTTCTGAGATACTAGTACAAATTTCCCAAGATATTCCCCATCCCCCTGTATTGGCTTCCTCCACATCTGTAGGTCAGCACATTGATAACTCTTTTCAGGTGGCTACCAAATTAGAGATAGACATGGCTTCAGTTGTACCTCAGGAGATGGTGCCTGTTAACTATTCCGATTCAGTAGTAGTAAATTTTGTGGCCCCTTCCTCCCCCTTGCCTAGGCGGAGATCTTCTAGGCATTCACAGGTTAAATCTCCACTTGTTTCAGTCCTTATTGAATCTACTAACTCTTATGCAGCTTTGTTTTCTCCTTTGGGTGACACAGATATAGAGGTTGGAGATTCAGATTCTCAGAAATCCTCATTTTCCACTTCTTCACTACCTATAGATAATTACAAGGAGAAGAAAAGGAAAAAAAGGAAAAAATAAATGTCTACTTTCATGAAGTTTTCTTGGGGTTCTCTAAACACGCATAGCCTTCTAAGAAGTAATAAAAGGCAATCGCTTTTTCAATATTTGCATGATTCACAGATTAATGTGTGTTATCTACAAGAGACATGGATGTTTACCATAGAACAACTTTATACTTTTAAAAAGATTGGCCTTGGGAACCCTCCTGTTGGTCTTTTGGCACAGATAGTGGGATGATGTTGGGATTCTTTTTCTTCTTATAATTTTCTTTTGTTAAAGCTAGTTGATCTTATTCCTGGACAAGTTTTACTAATTGATGGTAAGTGGCATGGTACCTGCTACAGGTTTATTAATATCTATAACCCCCAAACTAAAGCTGATAGGGTGCAGTGTATGAAGGCAGTACAACCTTATTTGTGCACATCATTGCCTATCCTATGGGGAGGGGATTTTAATTGCAGCCTCAGGGGTTTAGCACAACAGACAAAAAAACTTATTGTGATTCTCATGCTTTAGCTTCCATAATTAAAACTGCAGGTCTCAATAACTGTTTAACTTTTCATTCAAAAGGCCCGTTTTTTTCATTTTCTAAGGGTAAACTGCATTCTCTTATTGATTATATGTTTGTTTCCTCATCACTTTTAGTACAGGATTTTCAAATGAAACCTTTAGAATTTTCAGATCATTTATTATTGGTTAGTTTTTTTGATTCAGGGGATTTAGGTCGTAGTAGACAAGGAAGGTGGAAATTAAATGTCTCCACTCTAGATTCTCCCCAGACTAAGTTTGGGGTAAAAATGTTATTGCAAGCTAGACTATCAGTTGTTTTTTTATATTCAGATATAGGGGCCTGGTGGATGGATACTAAATCTATATTACAGAACTGGTTTAAACATCGAGGGGTGGTCACTACAGATTTCAACTTTATGAAGTATTTATCTTTAAGACAGCAATTGCAACGGTTAATTTCACTTTCTTACGTTTCCAAATGTAACTATTCAGCTCAGATAAAGGTACTTAAAACTTCTATGAAGGCTTTCCAGTATGATAGGGCTAAAACATTGCAAGCTATATTTACTAATGGAACTCAGAAGGCTCCTATTGGGGATGCGTTTTGAGGCCTGTAAATCTTTAAGGGATTCCTCTACTATTGATTTTCTTATAACTCCTGATGGCTCTAAAGCAACCACTGTACCTCATCTTAGGGCAGTTATTAAACAGCACTTTCAGACTTTAGAATCTGCAATACCAATCAATAAGCTGGATACTGATAATTTTTTTGATGATGTTGTTTTACCCCCCTAAAACTGCTGACATTTCTTCTTTACTAGGACCAGTTACACTTGAGGAAATAGTTGTAGCCATTCGCTCACTTAAACCTAATGTTTCACCAGGGTTGGATGGTTTACCCCATCAACTCTATAAAACCTTTCTTGAGGAATTTAGTCAGTGTCTTCATTTGCTTTTTATTCCAATTTTTTTGACACCAAGACTGTGTTTCCTTCTTTCACTGATGGGTTATTATTACATTTATTTAAGTCAGGGATAGGAATGGTATTAAAATTGAGGCCAATCACCCTTTTAAATACAGATTATAAGTTGTTTACTTATCATTTTAAACAATAGGCTTAAGCAGTATGCTAAACTAGTGCTATCCCCATATCAATTTTGTGGAATCTCTGATAGGAAGATTCAGTCAGCATTAATGCTTGTAAGGGATACTATAGAGTATTTTCATCAAATAATATAGCAGGTTGTATGCTCTCAGTGGATTTAGAAAAGGCCTCATAGGGTTCATCTTCCTTTTCTTTTTCAGTTTTGGAAAAATACGGAGTTCCTGAGTTGATAATACAAGTTTTGGTCTCTCTCTATGAGCATACTACTGTCTACCCCTTTCTACAAGGGACAGTTAGGAAGGGTTTAGTTTAAATACTGGTGTTAGGCAAGGGTGTCCTTCAAGTCCTCTTTTGTATATTTTCTCCTGGATCCACTTTTGCGACTTATAGAACAATCTAAGTGTTGGCTGGGTCAGGTTGGGATTTTTACCTCCTTTTTTGTTCAGGCATATGCTGATGATTTGATTGTATTTTTTTCTGATTATACTCAGTTTCATTTTTATTTGGAAATTTTCTCATGGTTTTCAGCAGTCTCCAATGTCAAATTGAATTTGATGAAGACACGTGGGTTATTTATTGGAGTATTCGGTTTGTCCGATGTCTATCAAAATGGGATTTGGGTTTCTTGTACACCTTTGAAAATATTGGGGCTCCTGTTTGGGCCTCAGAATTTGCCTCAATTAAATTGGGAATTAGCTCTTGGGGAAAGTGGAAATTAAGATCAATAGATAGAAACAGTGGAAGTTCTCAAAGTTTAAACGAATTCATGTTTTGAAACAATTTATTCTTCCTTGTTTACAATACGTAGCTATGATTTATCCCTTTCTTCATTGCTTGAAACAAAGTTATATAGTTTATTTTTCAAATGTTATGGGGAGTAGCTAAATCCTGTTAAACGGCAATATACTTATCTGGATAAAGCCTCTGGAGGTTTGGGCATGTTAGATCCTGTTGTGTTTGTGCATTCTCTTTTTTTTATGACTACTCTTAGATCTGGGTTAAATCATGAAGAAACTATTTGTAAAGGTTGGGTGGTTGCTGTCTTGGGTAACTACTTTAGGAAATGGTTTTCTTTGGCCCCTAAATTGAATCCATTTGTTACCATTCCCGATTATTTTAAACCAGCAGTACAAAAATTGTTTAAATGGCAAATTACTAAGGACATGATTTTAAATAACACTACACAGTTATTATATCGGTTAATTGTTGGATCACTTTATCCTCAGGAGCCTTGTTTTAAAAACTGTCCTGCTGCCCTTAATTGCAGGGTTATTGCCAGCTAAATAATTCTAGATTGCCGAGTTACACAATGGGGAACACAGTGGCTGATAGTTTATGGGCGTTTAAACGTTCGGGGAAATGCTAAGTATAAAGCAAAAGAGGAAAGGAATTGTCCTTATCCTGACTATTAATTTGGAAGAATCTATGGAACATTTTTTTCCTTTACTGTTCTTATGTTAGGGGTTTATGGCCTCATTTAGCAAAAACATGGAGTCTTAACTGGCTTATGAATCCATCATATGATATGTTGGTCCTTGGGATTTATCCCCAGAGTTTATCTTCTTATTGGGTAGCACTTTATTATTATTTTTTTGTTGCATACGGTATTATTTATGGCAGGCCCGGTGCCAATGGGTGATCTATCAACGTCACATGTCATATGATTGTTATGTCAGTTTGGTTACCAATGAACTTTCAAGGATTTATTTGCAGGAACAAAAAGTTTTCTTCCGGACAGTTACCAAATGGTGGAAAGGGTTTTTCATTTTATCAAATTTAAATGAGTATTTAAGATGACTTTACTTGCATGACGTTTTTCTGTATATTATGTGACATTTTGTGAGTGAAATTGTGTTTATTTTGGTATGTATTACTGAGATATTTTTCTTATGTTTTTGCAATAAAAACTCCCCTACTCTTTTCGGCAGGTGGCGCTGTGGAGCTGAAAGATGGGAGTCCCAGATGGAATGAGACAGTGGAGGAGGACAGGTGGCTTGACCGCTGCAGCGAAGCTCTTGCAAAGGGAAGGTACAGCTGGGATGCACCCAGGAGGTGGCCAGCAGATTGTACCTACACCCTCGCATTGAAATCCGGCATCAGATGGTGTAGCTTACACCGGTAGTTGTACGTCGACAGAGGCCCTTACGAACCTGGACCACGATGCAGCATTTGATACTAGATGGGGAGTAGACGCTCCTTGAGATGAGGCTGTGGGTGCCTTACAACAGGTGGAAAATGAACTGAACACTCTCCTGGAGGAGAAACGCCACATTTTGGAAGCGGCAGCTGCAGATTTCAAACTAGCTTAACTTTTAGCTGAAGAAGAGCTTAAGAAATTGAAACACCCTGAGGTGGACTCCCTCTCAGCAACTCAAGGTAGTGGCGTCAAGATTTTTATACTGTGTCTCCTGAGACTAGAAAAGACAGATCCCCACCCCAGACCCCTACTCTTCATGATGACATTAGGTCATAATGATCCCCTAAACTAGCCCTTGAAGGAGCAGGCTGGATCCAACTAGAGACAGGGCAATGGATCGTGGATCCTGCAATACCTATACTAGGGGTATCTGGGGTGTGTAGACAAGAGGTCGGAGATTGTACTATGCAGTTGGCCAAGGACCTACAGTTACCTGCTCCCCCATAAAAAGTGATGATCCTTCCAGACCCTGGGACCCCTTTAGGTGACAGTATGGATTCACAGCTAGAAGGGGTATGCAATCCCACATTGAGAATGAACAACCTCATAAGAGGAGAATAGTCCAATTTCCTTTTCACCATGTGAAGGCCTCTCTCAAACGGACCTCCCAGAGGACCCTACGACAAGGGACACCATGATTCCTGAAATGGTCCCAGCTCAGGTTCCAGTTTTAGACACGGGAGGAAGTCCCTGCTTTACAGAAACCTGTACCAACATATGCAAGTCTATTTAAAAAACCTGTGGGTTTAGCAAAAAGAAGAAACGTGGAAAGGCTGCGTTTTTTAGGGGCCTAGTGACACTATGCCAGACAGGTTTTATGTCGACAAAGTCCTAATTAAACAAATGCTAGGGTTTTCACCCAGTGAAGTGTATGCGCTAATACATACCCCTGGAGATAACACATATTACATTAATTTCAGAACGCCTGACTTACTCAACCGGTTTTGGATGAAATATGCCTTATTAAAGACCAATCCAGCTTGGTCACATTTACAGGCCATACCTTTCACCAAACAATCCTTTAAGGTAATCACAGTTTTATTCCAAAACAAAGGGGTAAATGTGGAGGACATTTCATATTGGTTGGAACGCAGATGTAAATTACAAGGCAACCCAGAACCCAGTCTCAACTCCGAGGGGTTTGGAATGGGGGTTGGAGGTACAAAATCAATTTGGCACAGACAGATGAGGGGTTACAAAATCTCCCCAGCTATTTTTATCTGGGTCAAGATAAGGGATTTATATTTTACCTGGGGCAACCCTGCCACTGCTGCAAGTGTGGCTCAGGCAGGCACCTGAGTAGAACCTGCGACACTGTGAAATGTGTGCAATTGTGGAGAATTGGGGCACTTAATGTCTGATTGTCACCATCCCACAAAATGCTCCCTATGTGAGGAAAACCATGCATACTCAGAATGCCCATGGGCTGCTCAGAACAAAACTAACGGGGATTTTTGCATACAAGATTTCTTTATAAATTCAGCAGTTCATGCAGCCCAACGTCTGAGTCCTCCACCCCCTCCTTGGGAGGACATAGATTCAAGTTTCTCCAGCACAAGCAGATCCCCCTGCAAGAGGGTCAGAGACAGATAGTCATGTGGCCAAGGATAGGGTACAGGACCCAGCTGGGGATGTAACAGCCACATCATCTGAGGTTGCATCACTTCCATCTACCTCTGTGCCTCCACCTTTACCACTGGAGGAGGCTTTCCAAATGGTGTCAAATGGACGGCGGTCCTGGTCCTCGGTTAAAACCCCGGTGGATCAGGGGCTTCCCTTATACAGTACCTATACGGTGCTTCAGGAAGATGGAGGCACAGAATCAGATTCCACACCTGTGCAGTCTTTTCAGCCAGGGGGGCGTCCGATGTGGAACAAAACTTGGGAGAGTCAGAAACTACTATCGAAAAATGAAAAACCTGTTTGGGTACATGGAAATGGACAAGAAAGAAATAATGTCAGACTGGGATTTGTGACTTAACATATTAGAAATATGAGCTCTACTCTTTGGTGCGTGCCCTTTCTTTTGCTCGTACGGTGATCTACACAGTCAGTGCTGCTTCCATTAACACCAACAGCATACAATCTGAAAGGAAGAGATTGCTGATTTATTCATTATTTGATAAAGGGGAACAAGGTGGTCTTTTTACATGATACTCATTTACACACTAAGATGGAGGTGGAACAAGCTTCCAGATATTGGAAATTGGGGGTTGTAGGGGAGGACATGTGTAGTGGAGTAGAAATAGGAGTTCACCACCCTTCAGCTCGTTTAATCCAATTAATTGAGATAGTACCAGAGAGTGTCATTATTGGATATGGTCTTATGTGGCCTCCAGTGCCGGCTGATAAATGTTTATGCACCGCAGTTAAAATCTTCTAGGGTAGACATGTTTAGAGCTATACAACCTTACTTGTTCACTGCAAAGCATGTGTTCTTGTTGGGGGGGGATTTTAATTGCAGTAGATACTTAATGGATAGAGGGAGTAAAATGAAAATGTTTTGTGATGCCAACTGTTTAAATGATCTTTTGGTACAGACCAGTCTTGTAGATGCACTGGCATTATCAGGGACCCCACAGAAAACTTTTTTCCACGGAACACAAGCCACCAGGATTGATTTTTGTTTTTTGCCAGAATCCTTGGGGGTAGTAAATACAAAAACTAAACCAGTAGCTCCATCTGACCATGCCATTATCAAAGTAAGAGTCTCTAGTCATGAGATTATGCAACATGGCCCAGGATATTGAGGTTAAATATGGCTCTCCTGTTCCTTTCAACAGTAGAGACTGGGGTAATCTTCTCTCTCTCTTGGAAGCATTGCAGTCAGTTTACTGTTTATGTGATTCACACAGTGAGTAGAGGGAAGATACCAAAATAGATGTTAAAAAATATTTTCAAACTATAGGAAGGATTAATGGCAAGCATAGAACTGATTCCTACCAGACATACGGGCAAAATTCCAGGAACTACTTTTTCTTGCTGCCCAGGGCAATCACCTGTCCTTCCAGAATTAGACACAATTAGAAAGCATTTAAATATGACTGATTGAAATCCCTAGATCAAGAAAGGAGGTTCGGGTCACAAGGGGGTAAAGCCTTCATGAACCCATTTCATTTCTGTGCACAACAAAGACAACAGAAACATATGGCTCATCTATTTGACCCATATGGGAAACTGTGCACATCCAAAGCCGAGATTTTATAAGAAGTAGATAGGCGTATTTCTCAATTATTTAATCCATTAAATGTACTGTTGGGCCCTCATAAAACATGGCTAACGGAGACCCCATTGCCAAAATTCCCTGTCTCACAAACACAGATGCTGATAGCCCCACTCACTCCCTTGGAGGTTTCTGCAGTCATTTCACAAACAAAAGAGGGAACAGCCCTAGGGAAAGATGGGGTTCCTTATGAACTGTATAAATTCATATTTAGGGTATTATTTCATGGCAGTATTACAAGAAATTCTAGACTCGGGGGTCCTGCCAAATAGTATGTCAGAAGGATTAGTGCTTTTTCTGTTTAAGAAGGGAGATAGAGCACTTCTGACTAACTGGCAGCCCATAACGCTGCTGAACTCGGATTTTAAACTACTTACTAAACTACTGAATAATCGGTTGTTACTTCATGCAGGTTTTCTCATCCATCCGGCACAAACATGTTCTATTCTGGACAGGAGAATATCAGATGGCCTTATTCTATTAAGGGAAATATTCCAAATGGGGGTCACGGGAGAGCTCACAGGTTTGCTTTTTAACCTGGATCGGGCTAAAGCCTTCAACAACGTCCACCATGCATATTATGGGATTGGTTAGATAGCTATGGGCTGCCCAGATCTTTTGTCCAGTGGGTAAAAACCTGTTATGCCACTGCTTCAGCGCAATCTTATTGTAATGGATGGTTGGGACACAATAGTAAAGTCACATGGGGTGAGTCAGGGTAGTCCCTTGAGCCCCCTTCTATATATATTTATAATAGACGCATTAATCTGTCAGGTTTATGGCACCTTGAATATTCAAGGGGTCTCCTTTTCTAGCTCAGACCCAGAGATCAAATGTATTGCTTATGCAGATGATCTTTGTTTTATAGTCAGTGATATGGCCTCTGCCCAAGAATTAGAAAATATTTTAAGTGCTTTTCTGAGCCACACAGGGGCACAGATAAATTATACGAAATGCAATTGTGTTCCCATATGGCAGGAGGACATGGCAGCCACACAGATAATCGGTATCCCGGTAGTTAAGGATACTTGCACCATCCTAGGTCTGCAATTTGGGACAGGAGATTTGGCTTCACTAAATTGGACCGCTAAATTACAGATGGCTCAGAACAACGTAAATACATGGAACAAATGGAGATTATCCAAATTAAAGAGAGTCCATATGGTGAAAACTTTTTTGCTCCCTACCTTTTTGTAATTAAGTATGGTTTTCTGTCTTCCCCCACAATTGGAAACAAAAATGTAAGGGTGTTTTTTCTCCTGTATTTGGGGGATTAGGCTAAACCCTATTAAAAGGTGTCTATTATTTAGAGAAAAGAAACGTGGGTTAAAAATGATCCACCCAATAGTGTTTTTCTTTATGATGCTCGTCTATTCCAATCTGTGCCCTTTAGTATGCTCCAGCATTAAGGTTTGGATATCTTGGGTAACCGATTTTTTAGGGCAGATCTATACCATTTGGCCAGCCCACATGAACATGCCTAGGCAACAATCAATACAATGGCTTCCCAATTCCTTTAAGATGTGTTTTGGGAAGATTAAGCTTTGGGCACTAGCAAAAGAACATATCATAAAGCATTCTAGGAAGGAATTATATAGCTTTATTCTTCAAAAGTATTTCCAGGACAGGTCCCATTTTGACATTCTGCCTTTTCCGGATAAGGAAGAATCCCGTATCCCACATTATATGTGGGATGTGCTATGGCTCTCCTCCATGATAAACTTAATGTAATGGGAAATTTGATGCAGAGAGCTCTCGAAAGATATTGCCCTTGAGACTCTTGTTGTACTATGGTAGAAACAATGACACATTCGTTCTTAGATTGTCCCTTTGTCCAGAGCTTCTGGCAGACCATAAAACAAAAGTGGCCTACTTCACCATTTTATCCCATGAACCTAGAGATATGGGCCCAGATATTCAAAGGGTTGCGCCACTGATGTGCCCCGCGTGATATTCAAAAGGAAAAGTGTGCGGCACAAATCCCAATGCGCTGGGCGATCAGTATGTATGCAGGCACAGGTGGGGTGTGCCCATGCATAACCTGCACAGCCCGATATTCAGCCCGGGATGTGCAGAGCCATGCATGCGCAACCCCTACCTGTGCCAGCACAAAGTTAAGCCAAAAAAAAAGGAACAACTGATGGCCACCCACTGGTGAGCTGCCGCATTGCAGGGTGCAACACAGCAGCTGCCACCTGTGGGGGGCCACCCGAGTTCTGGCTGCACCTGGCGGCGCCCCCCCATGCCCGATCTCGGGCATCTGTTTAAATAAAACCTCCCCATCCTATATCCCTGATGGTCCAGTGGACCGCTCTCTGCCTGATCTCTGGCATCTGTTAAATAAAACTTCACCGTCCTATATCCCTGGTGGTCCAGTGGACCGCTCTCTGCCTGATCGCGGGCATCTGTAAAAAAAGAAAAAAAAGAAAAAATGGTCCTATGTCCCTGATGGTCCAGTGGACCGCTCTCTGCCCAATCGCTGGTATTCAACAGTTCTTATCCTGGTGGTCGTGACTGCACTTCGCTCGATCAGGGCATCTGTAAAAACAAACCTTTCTATTGCCTCTGGTAGTTTCAGCCCCTCTCACCTGCTCACGCCGAGCCCAGCCCCGCCGCTTCACATCAGCTGGCGGGCGGCAGCATCTCACCCGCCACCGGGCCGCTCGGCGAACTGGTCACTTCAGTAGAGTTGCACGGCTGGCTCACGCCAGAACCAATGGGTGCAGCCCCACTGAGGTGTCATTCGGGCGGCGGGCGGCGGGCAGCAGGTGGGTGGGGTGCTGCCACTGCTGGCTGACGGGAGGGAGCGGGCGTGGGGTTCAGTGGCGGTGGGGAGGGGTACCCTAGACCACCAGGGTAATAGGAGTTTTTTTTTTTTTTTACAGATCCCCCGACAGTAGAGGCGTCCGCTGGACCACCAGGATATAGGGACTGTTTTTTCTTTTTTACAGATGCCCGAGATCGGTAGAGAGCGGTCCACTGGACCACCAGGGATATAGGACGGGAAGTTTTGATTAACAGATGCCCGCACCGGGCAGAGAGCGTCCACTGGACCACTAGGGATATTGGACGGGTTTTTATTTTTACAGATGCCCACGATCGGGCTGTAGGCGCCGGTCCCGACGGCTGCTGGCTGGCAGGGTGCCAGGCGTAAGTCGCCGGGGATCGGCGCATTCGCATGCAAATGGGCCATAATGACATGCAAATGGCCCCATGTGCGCCTTTGCATAAATTATGGCCCCATTTGCATGTCAACTTTTGAATATCGCAGGTGCTGTGCATGGCGCAATGGAACTTGTGCTAGCGCATCTCCATGCTCCACTCTGGCCACTTGCGCTGGCACAGTGCCACTGTGCCATGCACACTGGGGATGGCCGGGATGCGATATTCAAAGCCGCTGAGCCATGGCGCAGCTCCTTTGAATATCGCTTAGTGCACACCCCTGCGCTGCCAAGTTGAGCTGTGCCCAAGCTTGCGCCACAGCCAGGCGCAGTTTGAATATCTGGGCCATTGTGTTTAGGCATTTTACCCCATCTATGGACAAAACACGACAGAGCCACAGTGTGGTTATTCTTGGTATGTTTTAAATTCCATATATGGTATGTACGGTCCCCTGCTGACAATTCAACAATCACGATTCACTTCAGAGGAACATTTTTTAATGGTAGGAGCTTCAGTTAAAAAGCTTAAACAGCAAGAAGGTCAGTTGGCCTCGGCTTCTTTAATGCACTCTAGATGGGGGTCGATAGACTGGATATAATCAACACATGGTTTAGTATGCAGTAAAGAAGGTTTTGTCTGTATAATTCTCAGGATATGTGAGAAAAGGGGGAGAACCTTTTCCCCTTTTTAAGTGGGGTTTTTGGATAATCCTGGGGTGACTGGAAGATGATTTGCAGATCTACAGGATGGTATTTTTCCATTATGAGCTGGCTAGATGTATCACTAAAGTGAATTAAATATTAGGTTTTGAGGCTATTTCCCTACATTACTAGTAGGGAGGGGAGGGGTAGCTTATGTTATTTATAGTCTATTTCCGAATTTACCATAGGAAGTATAATTTTGCTTTTGTAAATCATGCCCTGCACATTCTTAGGATTTGGTCTGCAGTAATACTGATGTATTGAATGGAATTTAGGTATGAACAAGAATTCCCCCACACTTCTACTAGGGAAAAGGAGAGGGTATGTTTACAGTATTTCTAGGAATGATTCGAGTTTAAGGTATGATATAATGTTTGCACTTGTTATGGTTATTACGATTTAGAATGAAGTAATACTGATTGGTCTGTATGTTCCTCAAGTGAAGAGAGAAATTCCCCCCCTTCTAACGTTAGTAGAGAGGGGGAGGGAGTATGCTTACAGTAATTTAAGTTAAGGTTTGAGTTTAAAGTATGAAGTAATACTATTTCGTGTTTATAATTTTCATTCATTGTTATGATTTAGAATGAAGTAAGACCGTTTTTGTGTGCATCTCCCCTAAGTTAAGGGAAATTTCCTGCTCTTTAAGTAGGAAGGGAGAGGTTAGGCTTACAGTAATTTTAGTTATGTTTTGAGTTTGAATTATGATGTACTCAGTTTTCTTTATGTTTCTGTTTTATTTATATACAGGATTTAGTATGAATTAATACTGATTGGGTTGGATGTGCTTTAAGCTATGGGATATTTAGATTGGAAGCTAATTTGAGATATATGAAGATAATACTTATTTTATTTTCTCCTGTTATTGATGTCCTTATTAATTTGGATGAAACCAACACTGTTTGTTGTTATTATTAAATTTTTTTTTTGTATGAAGTTATAATAAAAATTCCCCTATTCCTTTAGTTTGGGGGGGGGTCAGTTTCTAGCTATTAGGTTTGAGTTTTTGGGTTATATAAATGCTATTTTATGGGATATAGGTTCCCATGGCCTTACGGCGGTCCTTGACCTCTTGTCCCCGTCGTTGGCAAGCAGTGATCCAGAGACCCTCATGTTGGCCTATAATACAGCCATTTTGATAGCTCTGGATTCTATTGCTCCAGTCCGTGTTCGCCCTCTCTCCCTTCTCCCCAGGTCCCCTTGGTTTGATGGGACTTTGAGGGAGATGCGGAGATTAGGGTGAAGGTTAGAGTGTTGTTGGCGAAAGTCCGCCCTTGATGCTGACCACGTTAGATTGATGGACCATTATTTAGTCTATCAATCTGCAATCACCCGTAAGAAGGCAGAATTCCGTCTGAGGAAATTGTGGATGCTCAGAATCGACCAGCCCAGCTATTTTGAACTGTGGACAGACTGTGCAGCCCAGTCTGTCTGCATGTTCAGAAAGCTTTTTCGCAATTAGAGTGCAATGACCTTGCTCGATTCTTTGCAAATAAGGTGGCTGACATCAGGGCAGTACTGCAGCCAGCACACTCTATGGGGGTTGTTTGTGATCAGTATGGGGTCACCATACCTCAATTTTCCTGGAGTACCTTCAGTCGACTGGAGTTAATGAATGTGATGAGGATTATCCAGAGTGTGTGCCCTACATGCTGTAGTTTGGACCGACTTCCTTAATTTTTGGTTGTATTGACATCATCAGTCCGATCCTTGTGTGGATAGTCTGGTGCTCCTTGGAATCGGAAGAGTTCCCAGCTCCTGAAAGAGGCAGTGGTGACACCACTCTTGAAGAAAGCTACCTTGGACCCAGATTTGATATTCAAAGGGTTGCTCAACAGCGCAACTCCTTTGAATATCACTCTGCCATATCCCTGCACAACTATTTTGAGCAGCGCAGGGGCTTGCGCCTCAGACTGGCGCAGTTTGAATATCTGGGCCATTGTTTCTAATTTGTTCATGTGTGTAAGGAGAGTGTGATAATCAAGGAAACTACCGTAAATTAATTTGTTTTATATTTTATTTAAGGTAGTTTTATTTTTAGGGCCCAGATGAAGTTTTTTTTTTTACAGTGTAAAGGTAGCAGCCATGTTTGTGGTGGAAGATCAGTTCTGGCTGTAAGGGGCTAACTGAAATGCCTGTGTTCCAAATGCCCATTGATCTGGTTTCCAGACTCTTCACAGTCCTTTTTTTTAGCCATGTGTAAACCATATTTTACACATAAATAACAGCCAATCAGATTCCATGATTTTACCCTGCCATTTTATAATACTATATAAACAAAGAGAAAAGATGGTAAATGACTCACCCTGCTGTTTATCTTTTAGGACACAGTGAGCAGTTCATAATGCTGTCAGTGAGTGTGGCAGTTTTGAACCACGCTCATGCTTGCAGCACTGGGGAACTGAGAAGCCTCTGTTATGGCTTCCTTTTAGTTTTGTCTACAGAGCGAGGAGAATGAAATAAAATAAGGGGGCTATGAGTCATACTTAGAATGAGAAAAACAGCATTGTGAATTGTTGTGGCTGGCAGGGGAATATGAAGCTTAAGTGGGCAGGGAGGCACACGCTGTATAACACTACTTTAATCTAGCACCAATAGGCGGAAGGACTATTTTATGTTAAAAGCACAGGCTCACTTACATTTTTACTTATTTAAAAATGTGTTTAAAAGTAAAAAACTGCTTCTAAAAATAAAGGGACATTTTATAAGCGCAATAAGACACTCCAGGGTTGTGCATTATGGTGTGATAACTGCACTCATAGGGACGACCGGCACTCGGCCTATGGCCTCATGCCTAACTATGCCTATAGGAGTGCAGTTATCACACCATAATGCACACCCCATCGTGTCTTATTGCTTACATGTTCATTGCTATATTATACCTGTACATGCTATAACCTACATTTGTTACTACTTGTTTATCCTACTTGTCCTGTAACTCCTGGGTTGCCCCTGAAAAAGGGACCTCCGGAGCCCAGTGGGCCTACCCGGTCATTAAAATTAAATAAATAAATACATAAATAATAAGTGCAAATGTTGGGAGGGGTGAAAGGATTCAAGTACAAATTTTAGGAGGGGTGCTGCGGTACAAGTACAGATTTTAGGAAGGGTACAGCGGTAGAAGTAGAAATGTTTGGAGGTATGCAGGGATACAAGTACAAATGTTATAAAGGGTGCAGTAGTTCAAGTAAAACATTTTGGGAGGGTTGTCAGGCTATAAGCAGTAATGTTGGGGAGGTGTGTTAGGGAAGAAGTAGAAATGTTGGGAGGTGTGCAGAGGTACAAGTACAAATGTTAAAAGGGGTGCAGGGGTTCAAGAACAAATTTTGGGAGGTGTGCTGAAGTAAAAGTACACATTTTGGGAGGGATGCAGAGCAACAAGTACACATTTCGGGATGGTGCAGGGGTTCAAGTACAAATTTTGGGAGGGGTGCTGAGGTAGAAGTACAAATGTTTGGAGTAGTACAGGGGTACAAGTTCAAATTGTAGTTGGAGTGCTGAAGTACAAGTACAAATGTTGGGGGGTGCTTGGGTTCAAGTACAAATTTTAGGAGGGGTTCGGGGGACAAGTACACATTTTATTAGGGATGCAGGGGTTCAAGTATAAATTTTGGGAGCGGTGCTGGGGTATAAGTACACATTTTAGGTGGGGTACAGTGGTTTAAGTACAAATCTGTGGAGTGGTACAGGGGTCCAAGTACAAATTTTGGGAGGGATTCTGGGGTGTAAGTACAAATTTTGGGAGGGTTACAGGGGTTCAAGTACAAATTTTGGGAGGAGTGCTGGGGTACAAGTACAAATTTTGTGAGGGGTTCAGGTGTTCAAGTACAAATTTTTGGAGGGGTGCTGTTGTACAAGTACACATTTTTGGAGCAGTGCAGGGTTACAAGTTCAAATTTTGGAAGGGGTGCAGGGAACAAGTACAAAGTTTGGGAGGGGTGCAGGGGTTCAATTATACATTTTTGGAGGGGTGCTGAGGTAGAAATATAAATGTTGGGAGGGTGCAGAGGTTCAAGTACACATTTTGGGAGTGGTGCATGTGTACAAGTACACATTTTTAGAGGAGTGTAGGGGTTCAAGTACTATTTTGGGAGGTATGCAGAGGTAGAAGTTCCAATTTTGGGAGGCGTGCAGTCCTACAAGTACAAATATTTGGAGAGGTAGTGAGGTACAAGTACAAGTGCTGGGAGTGGTGCACGGGTTGAGGTACAAATGTTGGGAGAGGTGTTGAGGTAGAAGTACAAATGTTGGAAGGGGTGCATGGGTTCTAGTAAAAAAGGTGGGAGTGGTGCAAAGGTTCAAGTACAAATGTTGGGAGGGGTTCAAGTGTATATGTTGGGAGGGGTGCTGAGGTACAAGTACGAATTTTGGGAGGGGGAATGGGTACAAATACAAATTTTGGGAAAGGTTGCTGGGGTTCATATAGAAATTCTGGGAGGTGTATAGGGTTGAAGTACAAATTTTAGGAGGTGTGGGGTTGAAGTACAAATGTTGGGTGAGGTGCTGGGATACAAGTTCAAATGTTGGAAGTGGTGCTGGGGTTGAAGTTCCAATGTTGGGAGGGGTGCTGAAGTACAAGTACAATTATTTGGAGGGGTGCAGGGTTTCAAGTACAAATGTTGGGAGGAGTACAATGTTAGAAGTAGAAATTTTGTGAGGTGTGCTGGGGTAAAAGTACAAATGTTGGAAGTGGTACAGGGTTTCAAATACAAATTTTGGGAGGGGGTGCTGGGGTACAAGTAGAAATTTTGGAAGTTTACAGTGATAAAAATAGAAATGTCGGGAGTATGCAGGGGTACAGGTACAAATGTTGGGAGAGATGCAGGGGTTCAAGTAAAAATTTTGGTAGGGTTGTAAGGCTACAAATGTTGCTAGGTGTGCAGGAGTACAAGTACAGATGTTGGAATTGGTGCTTGGGTTCAACTGCACATTTTGGGAGGTGTGATGGGTTCAGGTACACATTTTGGGAGGGGTGCAGGGACAAGTACAAATTTTGGGAGGGGAGCTGAGGTAGAATTACAAATGTTGGGAGGAGTGCAGGGGCTCAAGAATAAATTGTGGGAGGGGTGCTGAAGTACAAGTACAAATGTTGGGAGGGGTGCTGGGGTACAAGTACTCATTTTAGGAGGGGTGCGGGGGTTCAAGCACAAATTTTGGGAGTGGTGCAGGGGTACATGTACAAATTTTGGGTGGGGTGCTCGGGTACAAGTACACATTGTGGGAGGGATACAGGGATTGAAGCAAAATTTTGGGAGGAGTGCTGGGGTACAAGTACACATTTTGAGAGGGGTTCAGGGTTTCAAGTACAAATTTTGAAAGAGGTGCAGTTGTACAAGTACAAATTTGTGGAAGGGCGCAAGGTTAGAAGTTCAGATTTTGGGAGGGGTGCAGAGGGGAGAAGTAGAAATTCTTGGGACTGGTGCAGGGATTCAACTACAAATTGTGGGAAGGTTGCTGAGGTAGAAGTATAAATGCTGGGAAGGTGCAGGAGTTCAAGTATAAATTTTGGGAGTGGTGCTGGGGTAGAAGTCAAGATGTTAGGAGGGGTGCAGGACTACAAGTATAAATTTTGGGAGGGGTGCCAAAGTACAAGGACAAATAATGGAAGGGGTGCAGGTGTTCATGTACACATTTTGGGAGGGGTGCTGAGGTACAAGAACAAATGTTGGGAGGGGTGCAGGGGTTCAAGTACAAATGTTGTGAGGGGCACAAGATTTCAAGTAGGAATTTAGTGAGGGGTGCTGAGGTACAAGTGCAAATTCTGGGTTGAGTGCAGGGGTTCAAGTACAAATTTTGTCAGGGGTGCAGGAGTACCAGTACAAATTTTAGGGTTGGTGCAGGGGGTTCAAGTTCACATTTTGGAATGTGTGATAAGGTAGAAGTAAATATTTTGGGAGGGGTGCTGAGGTACAAGTTCCAATATTTGGAGGGGTGCTGAGGTACAAGAACACATTTTGGGAGGGTGTGCTGGGTACAAGTATACAGTTTGGGAGGGGAACTGAGATACAAGTACACATTTTGGGAAGGATATAGAGTTTCAAATACAGATTTTGGGAGGGGTGTTGCTGTACAAGTACACATGTTGGGAGGGGTGCTGAGGTAGAAGTAAAGATTTTTAGAGGGGTACAGTGTTTCCAGTAGAAATTTCGTAAGTGGTGCTGGGGTACAAGTACACATTTTGGGAGGGTTACTGGGTTTCAAGTACAAATTTTGGGATGGGGCTTGGGTACAAGTACACATTTTGGGAAGTGTGCTGAGGTACTAGAACAATTTTTGAAGGGGCACCGGCTTTCAAGTACAAATTTTGGGAGGGTGCTGGGGTACAAGTACCCATTTTGGGAGGGTTACAGGGTTTGAAGTACAAATTTTGTGAGAGGTGCTGGAGTACATGTACACATTTTGGGAGGGGTGTAGGGGTGCAAGTGCACATTTTGGGAGGGGTGCTAAGGTACAACTACAAATTTTGGAAGGGGTGCTGAGGTGCAAGTACACATTTTGGGAAGGGGTACAGTGTTTCAAATACAAATTTTGTGAGGGGTGCAGAGGTACAAATACACATTTTGGGAGGGTACAGGATTTTAAGTACAAATTTTAGGATGGGTGCAGTAGTACCAATACACATTTTGTGAGGGGTGCAGGGGTACAAGTTCAGATTTTGGGAGGGGTGCTGAAGTCAAGTACAAATGTTGGGATGTGTGCAGGAGTTGAATTACACATTTTGAGAGAGGTACTGAGGTAGAAGTACAAATCTTTTGGGGGTGCTGGGGTACAAGTACACATTTTGAGGGGTGCAGGGTTTCAAGTATAAATTTTGGGAGGGGTGCTGAGGTAGCAGTACAAATTTTGAGACTGGTACTGGGGTTCAAGTACATATTTTGGGAGGGGTACTGGGGTTGAAGTACAAATTTGAGGACGGTTGCAGGGATACAAGTAAAAATGTGAAAAAGGGTGCAGGGATAGAATTACACATTTTTGGAAGGTGCCGAGGTAGAAGTACACATTTCAGGAAGGGTACAGGGTTTGAAGTACAAATTTTGGGAGGGGTGCTGGGGTACAAGTTCAAATGTTGGTTGGGGTGCTGAGATATAAGTACCAATTTTGGGAGGGGTAAAGGGGACAAGTACAAATTTTGGGAAAGGATGCTGGGGTTCAAGTACAAACTTTGGGAGGGGTGCAGGGGTACAAGTACAAATGTTGGTAAGGGTGCTGGGATACAAGCACAAATGCTGGTATGGTGCTGGGGTTGAAGTTCAAATTTTCAGAGGGGTGCTGAAGTAGAAGTACAAATTTTTGGAGGAGTGCACTGATTCAAGTACATATGTTGGGAGGAGTAGGGGTAGAAGTTGAAATTTTGGGAGGCATGCAGGGGTACAAATTCAAATGTTAAGAGGGGTGCAGGGGTTGAAGTACAAATTTTGGGAGGGATGCTGGGGTACTAGTACAACTTTTGGAAAGGGTACAGTGTAGATGTAGAAATGTTTGGAGGGGTGCAGGGCTTTAAGAACAAATTCTAGTAGTGGTACTGAAGTACAAGTATAAATGTTGGAAGGGGTGGAGGGGTTCAGTTACAAATTTTGTGAGTGGTGCAGGTGACAAGTACAAATTTTAGGAGGGGTGCAGGGCTTCAAGTACAAATTTCGGGAGTGGTGCCGGTGTACAAGTACAAATTTTGGGAGGGATGCTGCGGTACAAGTACACATTATGGGAGGGGTACAGGGGTTGAAGTAAAAATTTTGGAAAGAGTGCTGGGGTACAAGTACAAATTCTGGGAGGGGTTCTGGGTTAAAGTACAAATTTTGGGAGGAGTGCTGAGGTACAAGTACAAATTCTGGAAGTGGTGCAGGGGTTCAAGTACAAATTTTGTGAGGGGTGCTGGAACATAAGTACAACATTTAGGATAGGTGCAGGGGGTTCAAGTTCACATTTTGGGATGGGTGCTGAGCTAGAAGTAAACATTTTGGGAGGGGTACTGGGGTACAAGTTCTGATTTTGGAAGCGGTGCCAAGGTACAAGTAGAAATTTTGGGAGGGGATGCTGGGGTACAAGTAGACATTTTGGGAAGGGAGCTAAGATACAAGTACACATTTTGGGATGGGTACAGAGTTTCAAGTACAGATTTGGGGAGGTGTGCTGAGATACAAGTGTACAATTTGGGAGGGGTGCTGAGGTAGAAATACACATTTTTAAAGGGGTACAGGGTTTCCAGTAGAAATTTTGGGATGGGTGCTGGGGTACAAGTACACATTTTGGGAGGGGTACAGGATTTAAAGTACAAATTTTGGGACGGGGCTGGGGTACAATTACACAGTTTGGGAGGGGTACCAGGTTTCAAGTACAAATTTTGGGATTGGGCTGGGGTACAAGTACACATTTTGGGATGTGTACTGAGGTAGAAGTACACATTTTAGGAGGGGCACAGTATAAATTTTGGTGGGTGTGCTGGGGTACAAGAACACATTTTTGGAGGGGTGGTGAGGTAGAAGTAGACATTTTTGGAGGAGTACAGTGCTTCCAGTACAAATGTTGGGAGGGGTGCTGGGGTACAAGTACACATTTTGGGAGGGATACAGAGTTTCTTGTACACATTTTAGAATGGGAGCAGGGATACAAGTATACATTTTGGGAGGGGTGCTGAGTCACGAGGACACATTTTGGGAGGTGCGCTGAGGTACAAGTACACATTTTGGGAGGGGCCCAGGGATATAAGTATATTTTTTGGGAGGGGTGCTGGGGTAGAAGTACACATTTTGGGATGTTGTAAAGGGTTTCAAGTACAAATGTTGGGAGGCATGCAGGGGTTCAAGTACAGATGTTGGGAAGGGTACTGGGACAGAAGTACAAATGTTGGGAGTTGTGCTGGGTTGAAGTTCAAATTTTGGGAGGGGTGCTGAAGTAGAAGTACAAATCTTTGGAGGGGTGCAGGGATTCAAGTTTATATGTTGAGAGGAGTACAGTGGTAGAAGCAGAAGTTTTGGGAGGAATGCAGGAGTAGAAGTAGGTGAAGCTCTGGCTTTCCTCCATTGTTCACACTTGCTAATCACTGTAACCTGTTAATGTAATATGTTTATTGCTATATTATACATGTACATGCTATAACCTACATCTGTTACTGCTTGTGTATCCTACTTGTCCTGTAACTCCTGGGTCGCCCCTGAAAAAGGGACCTCCGGGGCACAGTGGGCCTCCCTGGTCATCAAAATTCAATAAATAAATACATAAATAATAAGTGCAAATGTTGGGAGGGGTGAAGGGATTCAAGTACAAATTTTAGGAGGGGTGCTGCGGTACAAGAACAGATATTGGGAAGGGTACAACGGTAGAAGTAGAAATGTTTAGAGGTATGCAGGAGTACAGGTACAAATGTTATAAAGGGTGCAGTGGATCAAGTAAACATTTTGGGAGGGTTGTCAGGCTACAAGCAGTAATGTTGGGAGGTGTGTTAGGGTAGAAGTAGAAATGTTGGGAGGCATGCAGAGGTACAAGTACAAATGTTAAAGGGGTGCAGGGTTCAAGAACAAATTTTGGAAAGTGTGCTGAAGTAAAGTATACATTTTGGGAGGATGCAGGGCAACAAGTACACATTTGGGGATGGTGCAGATCAAGTACACACATTTGGAGGGGTGCTGAAATAGAAGTACAAATGTTTGGAGGGGTGCAGGGGTACAAGTTCAAATTGTAGTTGGAGTGCTGAAGTACAAGTACAAATGTTGGGAGGGGTGCTTGGGTTCAAGTACAAATTTTAGGAGGGGTTCAGGGGACAAATACAAATTTTATTAGGGATGCAGGGGTTCAAGTACAAATTTTGTGAGGGGTACTGGGGTATAAGTACAGATTTTAGCAGGGGAACAGTGGTTCAACTACAAATTTGTGGAGTGGTCAAAGTACAAATTTTGGAAGGGGTTCTGGGGTGTAAGTACAAATTTTGGGATGGTTACAGGGGTTCACGTACAAATTTGGGGAGGAATGCTGGGGTACAAGTACAAATTTTGTGATTTTGTGAGGGGTTCAGGTGTTCAAGTACATATTTTGGGAGGGGTGCTGTTGTAGAAGTATACATTTTTGGAGCAGTGCAGGGTTACAATTTGAAATTTTGGGAGGGGTGAAGGGAACAAGTACAAAGTTTGGGAGGGATGCAGGGGTTTAGTTACAAATTTTTGGAGGGGTGCTGAGGTAGAAATACAAATGTTGGGAGGGTGCAGATGTTCAAGTACAAATTTTGGGAGGGGCGCAGGGGTACATGTACAAATTTTTAGTTGGGTGTAGGGGTTCAAGTACTATTTTGGGAGGTGTACAGAGGTAGAAGTTCCAATTTTGGGAGGAGTGCAGTCCTACAAGTACAAATATTTGGAGGGGTGGCGAGGTACAAGTACAAATGCTGGGAGCGGTGCAGGGGTTGGAAGTACAAATTTTGGGAGGGGTGCTGAGGTAGAAGTACAAATGTTGGAAGGGGTGCAGGGGTTCAAGTACAAATGTTCGGAGGGGTTCAAGTGCATATGTTGGGAGTAGTGCTGAGGTACAAGTACAAATTTTGGGAGGGGAAATGGGTACAAGTACAAATTTTGGGAAAGGTTGCTGGGGTTCATATAGAAATTCTGGGAGGTGTACAGGGGTTCAAGTACAAATTTTAGGAGGGGTGCAGAGGTTGAAGTACAAATGTTGGGTGGGGTGCTGGGATACATGTTGAAATGTTGGAAGTGGTGCTGGGGTTGAAGTTCAAATGTTGGGAGGGGTGCTGAAGTACAAGTACAATTATTTGGAGGGGTGCAGGGTTTCAAGTACAAATGTTGGGAGGAGTACAATGTTAGAAGTAGAAATTTTGGGAGGTATACTCGGGTAAAAGTACAAATGTTGGAAGTGGTGCAGGGTTTCAAATACAAATTTTGGGAGGGGTGTTGAGGTAGAAGTAGAAATTTTGGGAGTTTACAGCGGTAGAAGTAGAAATGTCGGGAGTGTGCAGGGGTACAAGTACAAATGTTGGGAAGGATGCAGGGGTTCAAGTAAAACTTTTGGGAGGGTTGTAAGGCTACAAATAGAAATGTTCGGAGGTGTATAAGGGTACAAGTTCAAATGTTGCTAGGTGTGCAGGAGTACAAGTACAGATATTGGAATTGGTGATTGGGTTCAAGTACACATTTTGGGAGGTGTGATTGGGTTCAGGTACAAATTTTGGAAGGAGTGCATAGGGACAAGTACAAAGTTTGGTAGGGGTGCTGAGGTAGAAGTACAAATGTTGGGAGGGATGCAGGGGTTCAAGAACAAATTGTGGTGGTGTGCTGAAGTACAAGTACACATTTTAGGAGGGGTGCGGGGGTTCAAGTACAAATTTTGGGAGTGGTGCATTGGTACATGTACAAATTTTGGGTGGAGTGCTAGGGTACAAGTACACATTGTGAGAGGGGTATGGGGATTGAAGCAAAAATTTTGAGAGGAGTGCTGGGGTACAACTACAAATTTTGGGAGGGGTTCAGGGGTTCAAGTACAAATTTTGGAAGAGGCGCTGTTGTACAAGTACAAATCTGTGGAAGGGCGCAGGGTTAGACGTTCAAGTTTTGGGAGTGGTGCAGAGGCAAAAGTACAAATTTTGGGACAGGTGCAGGGGTTCAACTACAAATTGTGGGAAGGTTGCTGAGGTAGAAGTACAAATGTTGGGATTGTGCAGGGGTTCAAGTATAAATTCTGGGAGTGGTGCTGGGGTAGAAATAGAAATTTTAGGAGGGGTGCAGGGCTACAAGTATTAATTTTGTGAGGGGTGCTGAGGTACAAGGACAAATAATGGGAGGGGTGCAGGGGTTGAAGTACAAATGTTGTGAGGGGCACAATGTTTGAAGCAGAAATTTAGTGAGGGGTGCTGGGGTACAAGTACACATTTTGAGAGGGGTACAGAATTTCAAGTAGAAATTTTGGGAGGGGTGCTGAGGTAGAAGTACAAATTCTGTGAGAAGTGCATGGGTTCAAGTACAAATTTTGTGAGGGGTGCAGGAGTACAAGTACAAATTTTAGGGTTGGTGCAGGGGGTTCAAGTTCACATTTTGGGATGGGTGATGAGGTAGAAGTAAAAATTTTGGAAGGGGTGCTGGGGTAAAAATTCTGATATTTGAAGGGGTGCTGAGGTACAAGAACACATTTTGGGAGGGTGTGCAGGGGTAGAAGTATTCAGTTTGGTAGGGGAGCTGAGATACATGTACACATTTTGTAAAGGATATAGAGTTTCAAGTACAGATTTTGGGAGTGGTGTTGTGGTACAAGTACACATGTTGGGAGGGGTGCTGAGGAAGAAGTAAACATTTTTTCAGGGTACAGGGTTTCCAGTAGAAATTTCATAAGTGGTGCTGGGGTACCAGTACACATTTTGGGAGGGGTACTGGGTTTCAAATACAAATTTTGGGATGGGGCTGGGGTACAAGTACACATTTTGGGAGGTGTACTGAGGTAGAAGAACACATTCTGGGAGGGGCACTGAGTTTCAAGTACAAATTTTGGGAGGGGTGCTGGGGTACAAGTACCCATTTTGGGAGGAGTACAGAGTTTCAAGTACAAATTTTGTAAGGAGTGCTGGGATACATGTACACCTCTTGGAAGGGGTGCTAGGGAATGAATACACATTTTGGGATCGGCACAGGGTTTTATGTACAAATTTTGGGAGGGTTGCTGGGGTATAAGTACACATTTTGGGAGGGATAGAGGGTTTCAAAGACAAATTTTGTTAGGGTTGCTGGGGTACATGTACAAATTTTGGAGGGGTGCTGGGATAGAAGTGAACATTTTGGGGAGGGGTAGTGGGTTTCAAGTACAAATTATGGGAAGGGAACAGGGGTACAAGTACACATTTTAGGAGGGGTGCTGAGGTACAAGTACAAGTACAAATTTTGGGAGGGGTGTTGGTGTACAAATACACTGTTTGGGAGGGGAGCTGAAATAGAAGTACACATTTTGTGAAGGGTACAGAGTTTCAAGTCCAGAGTTTTGGAGGGGTGCTGGGGTAGCAGTACACATTTTGGGATGGGGCTGGGGTACAAGTACACATGTTGGGTGAGGTGGTGAGGTAGACGTAGACATTTTTGGAGGGGTACAGGGTTTCCAGTACAATGTTTGAGAGGTGTGCTGGGGTACAAGTACACATTTTAGGAAGGGCACAGGGTTTTGAGTACAAATTTTGGGATGGGTGCTTGGGTTGAAATTCAAATTTTGGGAGTTAGCTGAAGTAGAAGTACAATTTTTTGGAGGGGTGCAGAGATTCAAGTATATAAGTTGGGAGGAGTACAGTGGTAGAAGTAAATATTTTGAGAGGTATGCAGGGATTCAAATACAAATGTGATTGGTGCAATGATTCAAGTACACATTTTAGGAGGGGTGCTGTGGTACAAGTACAAACTTTGGAAAGGGTGCAGCGGTAGAAGTAGAAATGTTTGGAGGTATGCAGGGATACAGTAGGAATGTTAAAAGGGGTGCAGGAGGTTCAAGTAAACATTTTGTGAGGGTTGTAGGGCTACAAGCATTAATGTTGTGAGGTGTGTTAGGGTAGAAGTATTAATGTTGGGAGGTGTGCAGAGGTACTCGTACAAATCTTAAAAGGGGTGCAGGGGTTAAAGAAACAATTTTGGGAGGAGTGCTGAAGTAAAAGGACAAATTTTGTGAAGGATGCAGGGGAAGAAGTACACATTTTTGGGTGGGTGCAGGGGTTCAAGTACAAATTTTGGAAGTGGTGCTGAGGTAGAAGTACAACTGTTGGGGGGTGCAGGGGTACAATTTCAGATTGTGGTTGGAGTGCTGAAGTACAAGTACAAATGTTGGGAGGGGTGCTTGGGCTCAAGTACAAATTTTAGGAGGTGTGCAAGTTATAAGTACAAATTTTCATAGGGATGCAGGGATTCAAGTACAAATCATGGAAGGGGTGCTGGGGTATAAGTACATATTTTAGGAGGGGTGCAGTGGTTCAAGTACAAATTTGGGGAGTGGTGCAGGGGTACAAGTACAAATTTTGGGAGGGGTTCAGGGGTTCAAGTGCAAATGTTGGGAGGAGTGCTGTGGTACAAGTGCAAATTTGTGGAGGGGTGCAGGGTTATAAGTACAAATTTTGGGAGGAGTGCAGGGGTACAATTACAAATTTTGGGAGGGGTGCAGGGGTTCAATTAGAAATTTTGGGAGGGGTGCTGAGGTAGAAATACAAATGTTGGGAGGGTGCAGGGGTTCAAGTACAAATTTTGGGAGGAGTGCAGGGGTAGAAGTACACATTTATAGAGGGGTGCAGGGGCTCAAGTACAATTTTGGGAGGTGTGCAGAGGTAGAAGTACAAATTTTGGGAGGAGTGCAGTCCTACAAGTAAAAATGTTTGGAGGGGTGGTGAGGTACAAATACAAATGCTGGAAGGGGTGCAGGGGTTGAAGTACAAATTTTGGGAGGGGTGCTGAGGTAGAAGTACAAAAATTGGGGAGTGGTGTAAGGGTTCAAGTACAAATGTTGGGAGGGGTTCAAGTGTATAAGTTGGGAGAGGTGCTGAGGTACAAGTAAACATTTGGGGAGGGGTAATGGGTACAAGTGCAAATTTTGGGAGAGGTTGCTAGGGTTCAAGTAGAAATTGTGGGAGGGGTGTAGGGGATATGTACAAATTTTAGAAGGGATGCAGGGGTTCAAGTACACATTTTGGGAGGGGTGCTGGGGTAGAAGTACAAATGTTTGGAGGGATGCAGCGGTACAAGTACAGATTTTAGGAAGGGTACAGTGGTAGAAGTAGAAATGTTTGGAGGTATGCAGGGATACAAGTACAAATGTTATAAAGGGTGCAGTGGTTCAAGTAAACATTTTGGGAGGGTTGTCAGGCTACAAGCAGTAATGTTGGGAGGTGTGTTAGGGTAGAAGTAGAAATGTTGGGAGGCGTGCAGAGGTACAAGTACAAATGTTAAAAGGGGTGCAGGGGTTCAAGAACAAATTTTGGGAGGTGTGCTGAAGTAAAAGTACACATTTTGGGAGGGATGCAGGGCAACAAGTACACATTTTGGGATGGTGCAGGGGTTCAAGTACAAATTTTAGGAGGGGTGCTGAAGTAGAAGTACAAATGTTTGGAGGGATGCAGCGGTACAAGTTCAAATTGTAGTTGGAGTGCTGAAGTACAAGTACAAATGTTGGGAGGGGTGCTTGGGTTGAAGTACAAATTTTAGGAAGGGTGCAGGGGATAAGTACAGATTTTATTAGGGATGCAGGGGTTCAAGTACAAATTTTGGGAGGGGTGCTGGGGTATAAGTACACATTTTAGGTGGGGTACAGTGGTTCAAGTACAAATTTGGGGAGTGGTGCAGGGGTACAAGTACAAGGTTTGGGAGGGGTTCAGGGGTTCAAGTACATATTTTGGGAGGGGTGCTGTGGTACAAGTACAAATTTGTGGAGGGGTGCAGGGTTATAAGTACAATTTTTGGGAGGGGTGCAGGAGTAGAAGTACAAATTTTGGGAGGGGTGCAGGGGTTCAATTACAAATTTTGGGAGGGGTGCTGAGGTAGAAATACAAATGTTAGGAGGGTGCAGGGGTTAAAGTACAAATTTTTGGAGAAGTGCAGAGGTAGAAGTTCATATTTTTAGAGGGTGCAGGGGTTCAAGTACAATTTTGGGAGGTGTGCAGAGGTAGAAGTACACATTTTGGGAGGAGAGCAGTCCTACAAGTACAAATTTTTGGAGGGTTGGTGAGGTACAAGTACAAATGCTGGTAGGGATGCAGGGGTTGAAGTACAAATTTTGGGAGGGGTGCTGAGGTAGAAGTAGAAAAACTGGGGAGTGGTGTAAGGGTTCAAGTACAAATGTTGGGAGAGGTTCAAGTGCATAAGTTGGGAGAGGTGCTGAGGTACAAGTAAACATTTGGGGAGGGGTAATGGGTACAAGTGCAAATTTTGGGAGAGGTTGCTGGGGTTCAAGTAGAAATTGTGGGAGGGGTGCAGGGGATAAGTACAAATTTTAGAAGGGATGCAGGGGTTCAAGTACACATTTTGGGAGGGGTGCTGGGGTAGAAGTACAAATGTTGAAGGGTGCAGGGGTACAATTTCAGATTGTGGTTGGAGTGCTGAAGTACAAGTACAAATGTTGGGAGGGGTGCTTGGGTTCAAGTACAAATTTTAGGAGGTGTGCAGGTTATAAGTACAAATTTTAGTAGGGATGCAGGGATTCAAGTACAAATTATGGAAGGGGTGCTGGGGTATAAGTACACATTTTAAGAGTGGTGCAGTGGTTCAAGTACAAATTTGGGGAGTGGTGCAGGGGTACAAGTACAAAGTTTGGGAGGGGTTCAGGGGTTCAAGTACAAATGTTGGGAGGGGTGCTGTGGTACAAGTACGAATTTGTGGATTGGTAATGGGTACAAGTGTAAATTTTGGGAGAGGTTGCTTGGGTTGAAGTAGAAATTTTGGGAGGGGTACAGGGGTTGAAGCTGACATTTTGGGAAGGGTGTTGAAGTACAAATACAAATGTTAAGAGGGGTGCAGAGGTTCAAGCAAACATTTTGTGAGGGTTGTAGGGCTACGGGTAGTAAGATTATGAGGTGTGTTAGGGTAGAATTAGAAATGTTGGGAGATGTGCAGAGGTACAAGTACAAATGTTGAAAGGAGTACAGGGGTTCAAGAACAACATTTGGGAGGTGTGCTGAAGTAAAAGTACACATTTTGGGAGGGATGCAGGAGAAGAATACAAAGTTTGGGAAGGGTGCAGTGGTTCAAGTACACATTTTGGCAGGGGTACTGAGGTAGAAGTACAAATGTTGGGGGGTGAAGGGGTACAAGTTCAAATTGCTAATCACTGTAACCTTTTAATGTAATATGTTCATTGCTATATTATACACGTACATGCTGTAACCTACATCTGTTACTGCTTGTGTATCCTACTTGTCCTGTAACTCCTGGGTCGCCCCTGAAAAAGGGACCTCCGGGGCACAGTGGGCCTCCCTGGTCATCAAAACTCAATAAATAAATAAATAAATAATAAGTGCAAATGTTGGGAGGGGTGAAGAGATTCAAGTACAAATGTTTGGAGGGGTGCTGTGGTACAAGTACAGATACTGGGAAGGGTACAGCGGTAGAAGTTGAAATGTTTAGAGGTATGCAGGGATACAAGTACAAATGTTATAAAGGGTGCAGTGGTTCAAGTAAACATTTTGGGAGGGTTGTCAGGCTACAAGCAGTAATGTTGGGAGGTGTGTTAGGGTAGAAGTAGAAATGTTGGGAGGCGTGCAGAGGTACAAGTACAAATGTTGAAAGGGGTGCAGGGGTTCAAGAACAAATTTTGGGAGGTGTGCTGAAGTAAAAGTACACATTTTGGGAGGGATGCAGGGCAACAAGTACACATTTTGGGATGGTGCCGGGGTTCAAGTACAAATTTTGAGAGGGGTGCTGAAGTAGAAGTACAAGTGTTTGGAGGGGTGCAGCAGTACAAGTTCAAATTGTAGTTGGAGTGCTGAAGTACAAGTACAAATGTTGACAGGGGTGCTTGGATTGAAGTACAAATTTTAGGAAGGGTGCAGGGGATAAGTACAGATTTTATTAGGGATGCAGGGGTTCAAGTACAAATTTTGGGAGGGGTGCTGGGGTATAAGTACACATTTTAGATGGGGTACAGTGGTTCAAGTACAAATTTGGGGAGTGGTGCAGGGGTACAAGTACAAGGTTTGGGAGGGGTTCAGGGGTTCAAGTGCATATTTTGGGAGGGGTGCTGTGGTACAAGTACAAATTTGTGGAGGGGTGCAGGGTTATAAATACAATTTTTGGGAGGGGTGCAGGGGTACAAGTACAAATTTTGGCAGGGGTGCAGGAGTTTAATTACAAATTTTGGGAGGGGTGCTGAGGTAGAAATACAAATGTTAGGAGGGTGCAGGGGTTAAAGTACAAATTTTTGGAGAAGTGCAGGGGTAGAAGTTCATATTTTTAGGGGGTGCAGGGGTTCAAGTACAATTTTTGGAGGTGCGCAGAGGTAGAAGTACACATTTTGGGAAGAGTGCAGTCCTACAAGTACAAATGTTTGGAGGGTTGGTGAGGTACAAGTTCAAATGCTGGGAGGGGTGCAGGGGTTGAAGTACAAATTTTGGGAGGGGTGCTGAGGTAGAAGTACAAAAATTGGGAGTGGTGCAAGTGTTCAAGTACAAATGTTGGGAGGGGTTCAAGTGCATAAGTTGGGAGGGGTGCTGAGGTACAAGTAAAAATTTTGGGATGGGTAATGGGTACAAGTGCAAATTTTGGAAGAGGTTGCTGGGGTTCAAGTAGAACTTTTGGGAAGGGTACATGGGTTGAAGTTGACATTTGGGGAAGGGGTGTTGAAGTAAAAGTACAAATTTTTAGAGGGTTGCAGGGTTTCAAATACAATTGTTGGGAGGAGTACAGTGGTAGAAGTAGACATTTTTGGAGGTATGCAAGGGTACCAATACAAATGTTAGAAGTGGTGCAGGGTTTCAAGTACAAATTTTGGGAGTGGTGCTGTGGTACATGTAGACCTTTTGGGAGGGGTACAGTGGTAGAAGTAGCAATTTCGGGAGTATGCAGGGATACAAGTACAAATGTTGGGAGGGATGTAGGGGTTCAAGTAAAAGTTTTGGGAGGGTTGTAAGGCTACAAGTATAAATGTTGGGAGGTGTGCAAGGTTACAAGTACAAATGTTGCTAGGTGTGCTAGGGTACAAGTACACATATTGTAAGGGGTGCAGGTGTTCAAGTATAAATTTTGGGAGGTGTGTTGGGGTTCAGTTGCAAATTTTGGGTGGGATGCAGGGGACAAGTACAATTTGTGGGCAGGTTGCTGAGGTAGAAGTACAAATGGGAGGGTGCAGGGGTTCAAGTATAAATTTTGGGAGTGGTGCTGGGGTGGAAGTCAAAATTTTAGGAGGGGTGCAGGGCTACAAGTATAACTTTTGGGAGGGGTGCTAAGGTACAAGGACAAATACTGGGAGGGTTGCATGTGTTCATGTACAAATTTTAGGAGGGGAGCTGAGGAACAAGAGCAAATGTTGGGAGGGGCACAAGATTTCAAGTAGAAATTTAGTGAGGGGTGCTGGGATACAAGTACACATTTTGAGAGAGGTACAGAGTTCCAAGTAGAAATTTTGGGAGGGGTGCTGCGATACAAGTACAAATTCTGGGAGGAGTGCAGGGGTTCAACTACAAATTTTATGAGGGGTGCAGGAGTACAAGTACAAATGTTAGTGTTGGTGCAGGGGGTTCAAGTTCACATTTTGAGATGGGTGTGGAGGTAGATGTAAATATTTTGGGATGGGTGCTGGGGTTCAGGTTCTGTTGTTTGGAGGGATGCTGAGGTACAAATTCACATTTTGGGAGGGTGAGCTGAGTACAAGTACACAGTTTGGGAAGGGAGCTGAGATAGAAGTACACATTTTGGGAAGGGTATAGAGTCTCAAGTACAGATTTTGGGAGTGGTGTTGGGGTACAAGTACACATTTTGGGAGTGGTGCTGAGGTAGAAGTAAACATTTTTTAAGGGGTACAGGGTTTCCAGTAGAAATTTTGGAAGTGATGCTGGGGTACAAGTACACATTTTGGGAGTGGTACTGGGTTTCAAGTACAAATTATGTGATTAGGCTGGGGTACAAGTACACATTTTGGGAGGTGTACTAAGGTACAAGAACACATTTTGGGAGGGGCACTGGGTTTCAAGTACACATTTTGGGAGGGGTGCTGGGGTACGAGTACCCATTTTGGGAGTGGTACAGGGTTTCAAGTACAAATTTTGTAAGGGGTGCTGGGGTACATGTGCACATTTTGGGAGGGGTGCTGGGGTATGAGTACACATTTTGGTAGGGGCACAGGGTTTCATGTACAAATTTTGAGAGGGGAGCTGGGGTACATCTGCACATTTTAGGTGGGGTGCTGGGGTAGAAGTACACATTTTGGGAGGGGTAGTGGGTTTCAAGTACAAATTGTGGGAAGGGTACGGGGGTACAAGGACACATTTTAGGAAGAGTGCTGAGGTACACATACAAATTTTGGGAGGGGGTGTTGGTGTACAAGTACACAGTTTGGGAGGGGAGCTGAAATAGAAGTACACATTTTGGAAAGGGTACAGAGTTTCAAGTACAGATATTTGGAGGGGTGCTGGGGTATAAGTACACATTTTGGGAGGGGTGAAGTGTTTCAAGTACAAATTTTGGGATGGGGCTGTGGTACAAGTACACATTTTGGGAGGGCCACTGTGGTATGAGTACACATTTTGGGAGATGTTCTGAGGTACAAGTACACATTTTGGGAGGGGTACAGGGTTTGAAGTTCAAATTTTGGAAGGGGTGCTGGGGTAGAAGTATACATTTTGGGAAAGGTAAAGGGTTTCAAGTACAAATTTTGGGAGGGGTGCAGGGGTTCAAGTACAAATGTTGGGAAGGATACTGGGACAGAAGTACAAATATTGGGAGTTGTGCTGGGGTTGAAGTTACAGTTTTGGGAGTGAAGCTGAAGTAGAAGTATAAATTTGTGCACGGGTGCAGGGATTCAAGTACATAAGTTGGGAGGAGAACAGTGGTAGAAGTAGAAAGTTTAGGAGATATGCAGGGGTACAAGTACAAATGTTGGGACGGGTACAGGGATTCAAGTACAAGTTTTAGGAGGGGTGCTGCAGTAAAAGTACAAATTTTGGAAAGGGTACAGCGGTAGAAGTAGAAATGTTTGGAGGTATGCAGTGATACAAGTTGAAATGTTAAAAGCGGTACAGGGGTTCAACAAAACATTTTGGGAGGTTGTAGGGCTACAAGCAGTAATGTTGTGAAGTGTGTTAGGGTAGAAGTAGAAATGTTTGGAGGTGTGCAGAGCTACAAGTACAAATGTTAAAAAGGGTGCAGGGGTTCAAGAACAAATTTTGGGAGGTGTGCTGAAGTAAAAGTATACATTTTGGGAGGGATGCAGGGGAAAAAGTACTAATTTTGGGATGGGTGCAGGATTTCAAGTGCAAATTTTGGGAGGGGTAGTGGGGTAGAAATACAAATGTTGGGGTAATGAAGGAGTACAAGTTCAAATTCTGGTTGGAGTGCTGAAGTAGAAGTACCAATGTTGGGAGGGATGCTTGGGTTCAAGTACAAATTTTAGGAGGGGTGCGGGGGACAAGTACAAATTTTAGTAGGGATGCAAGGGTTCAAGTAGAAATTTTGAGAGGGGTGCTGGGGTATAAGTACACGTTTTAGCAGGCATGCAGTGGTTCAAGTACAAATTTGGGGAGCATGCAGGGGTACAAGTACACATTTTGGGAAGGGTTTAGGGGTTCAAGTACAAATTTTGGGAGGGGTGCTGTGGTACAAGCACAAATTTGTTGAGGAGTGCAGGGTTACAAGTACAAATTCCGGGAGGGGTGCTGGGGTACAAGTATAAATTTTGGGAGGGGTGCAGGGGTTCAAATACAAATTTTGGGAGGTGTGCTGAGGTAGAAATACAAATGTTGGGAGGGTGCAGGGGTTCAAGTACAAATTTTGGGAGGTTGCAGAAGTAGAAGTACAAATTTTGGGAGGAGTGCAGTCCTACATGTACAAATGTTTAGAAGGGTGGTGAGGTACAAGTACAAATGCTGGGAGGGCTGCAAGGGTTGAAGTACATATTTTTAGATGGGTTCAGGGGTTCAAGTACAATTTTGGGAGGTGTGCAGAGATAGAAGGACAAATTTTGGTAGGAGTGCAGTCCTACATGTACAGATGTTTGGAAGGGTGGTGAGGTACAAGTACAAATGCTGGGAGGGGTGCAAGGGTTGAAGTACAATTTTGTTAGGGTGCTGAAGTAGAAGTACAAAAGTTGGAAGTGGTGCAAGGGTTCAAGTACCATTGTTGAGAGGGTTCAAGTGCTTACGTTGGGAGGGTGCTGAGGTACAAGTACAAATTTTAGGAGGGTAATGGTTATATGTGCAAATTTTGATAGAGGTTGCTGGGGTTCTAGTAGAAATTTTGGGAGGGTACAGGGTTCAAGTACAAATTTTGGGGGAGGGTGTAGGGCTGAGAGGTACAAATGTTGGTCGGGGTGCTGGGATACAAGTTCAAATGTTGGAAGTGGTGTAGGGGTTGAAGTTCAAATTTTGGGAGGGGTGTTGTAGAAGTACACATTTTTGGAGGATGCATGGTTTCAAGTACAAATGTTGAGAGGAGTACAGTGGTAGAAGTAGAAATTTTTGGAGGTATGCAGGTGTACAAATACAAATGTTGGAAATGGTGCAGGATTTCAAGTACAAATTATGGGAGGGGTGCTGAGGTAGAAATACAAATGTTGGGAGGGTGCAGGGGTTCAAGTACAAATTTTGGGAGGTTGCAGACGTAGAAGTACAAATTTTGGGAGGAGTGCAGTCCTACAAGTACAAATGTTTAGAGGGGTGGTGAGGTACAAGTGCAAATGCTGGGAGGGCTGCAAGGTTTGAAGTACATATTTTTAGATGGGTTCAGGGGTTCAAGTACAATTTTGGGAGGTGTGCAGAGATAGAAGGACAAATTTTGGTAGGAGTGCAGTCCTACATGTACAGATGTTTGGAGGGGTGGTGAGGTACAAGTACAAATGCTGGGAGGGGTGCAAGGGTTGAAGTACAATTTTTGTTAGGGGTGCTGAAGTAGAAGTACAAAAGTTGGAAGTGGTGCAAGGGTTCAAGTACCATTGCTGAGAGGGGTTCAAGTGCTTACGTTGGGAGGGGTGCTGAGGTACAAGTATAAATTTTAGGAGCGGTAATGGTTATATGTGCAAATTTTGATAGAGGTTGCTGGGGTTCTAGTAGAAATTTTGGGAGGGGTACAGGGGTTCAAGTACAAATTTTGGGAGGGGTGTAGGGGCTGAAGTACAAATGTTGGTCGGGGTGCTGGGATATAAGTTCAAATGTTGGAAGTGGTGTAGGGGTTGAAGTTCAAATTTTGGGAGGGGTGTTGTAGAAGTACACGTTTTTGGAGGATGCATGGTTTCAAGTACAAATGTTGGGAGGAGTACAGTGGTAGAAGTAGAAATTTTTGGAGGTATGCAGGTGTACAAATACAAATGTTGGAAATGGTGCAGGATTTCAAGTACAAATTTTGGGAGGGGTGCTGGGGTACATGTAGACCTTTTGGGAGGGGTACAGTGGTAGAAATAGAAATTTTGGGAGTAGCAGGGGTACAAGTACAAATGTTGGGAGGGATGCAGGTGTTCAAGTAAAAACTTTGGGAGGCTTGTAAGGCTACAAGTAGAAATGTCGGGAGGTGTGCAAGGGTTGAAGTACAGATGTTGTTAGGTGTGCAGGGGCACAAGTACAAATATTGGGAGGGGTGCATGTGTTTATGTACAAATTTTTGGAGGTGTGCTGGGATTCAGGTACAAATTATGGGAGAGGTGCCGGGGACAAGTACAAATTTTGGGATGGGTGCTGAGGTAAAAGTTCTTATATTTGGAGGCATGCAGGGGTTCAGTTGCAAATTTTGGGAGGGGTGCAGGTGCCAAGTACAAGTTTTAGGAGGGATGCAGGGGTTTTAGTACAATTTTTGGGAGGTGTGCTGTGGTACAAGTACACATTTTAGGAGGGGGTGGGGGTTCAAGTAGAAATTTTGGGAGTGGTGCAGGGGTAAATGTACCCATTTTGTGAGTGGTGCTGGGGTACAAGTTCACATTGATAGAGGGGTACAGGGGTTGAAGTACAGATTTTTGGAGGAGTGCCTGGGTAGAAGTACAAATTATTGGAGGCATACAAGGGTTCAAGTACAAATTTTGGAAGGAGTGCTGTTTTACAAGTACAAATTTGTGGAAGGGTGCCTGGTTAGAAGTACAAGTTTTGGGAGGGCTGCAGGTGCAGGAGTACCAATTTTTGGAGGGCTGCAGGGGTTCAATTACAAATTTTAGGAGGGTTCCTGAGGTATAAGTGCACATGTTGGGAGGGTGCAGGGGTTCAAGTATAAATTTTGGGAGTGGTGCTGGGATAGAAGTAGCAGTTTTAGGAGGGGTTCAGGGCTATAAGTACACATTTTAGGAGGGTGCTGAGGTACAAGGACTATGCTGTGAGTGGTGCGGGTGTTCAAGTACATATTTTGGAAGGGGTGCTGAGGTACAAGAATAAATGTTGGGAGGGGTGCAGGGGTTCAATTACAAATGTTATGAAAGGTAGTTGGTTTCAAGCAGAAATTTAGTGAGGGTTGCTTGGGTACAAGTACAGATTTTGGGAATGGTGCAGAGTTTCAAGTACATATTTTGGGAGGGGTGCAGGGGTTTAAGTACAAATTTTGGAAGAAGTGCAGGAGTACATGTACTAATTTTTGGATGGGTGCAGGGGGTTCAAGTTCACATTTAGGGATGGGTGCTGAGGTAGAAGTAAAAATTTTGGGAGGGGTGCTTGGTGTTCAAGTTCTGATGTTTGGAGGGATGCTGAGGTTCAAATTCACATTTTGGGAGGGTGAGATGGGTACAAGTACACAGTTTGGGAAGGGAGCTGAGATAGGAGTACACATTTTGGGAAGGGTATTGAGTTTCAAGTACAGATTTTGGGAGTGGTGTTGGGGTACAAGTACACATTTTGGGAGTGGTGCTGAGGTAGAAGTAAACATTTTTTAAGGGGTACAGGGTTTCCAGTAGAAATTTTGGAAGTGATGCTGGGGTACAAGTACACATTTTGGGAGTGGTACTGGGTTTCAAGTACAAATTATGTGATTAGGCTAGGGTACAAGTACACATTTTGGGAGGTGTACTAAGGTACAAGAATGCATTTTGGGAGGGGCACAGGGTTTCAAGTACCCATTTTGGGATTGGTACAGGGTTTCAAGTACAAATTTTGTAAGGGGTGCTGGGGTACATGTACAAATTTTGGGAGGGGTGCTGGGGTATGAGTACACATTTTGGTAGGGGCACAGGGTTTCATGTACAAATTTTGAGAGGGGTGCTGGGGTACATGTACACATTTTGGGTGGGGTGCCGGGGTAGAAGTACACGTTTTGGGAGGGGTAGTGGGTTTCAAATACAAATTGTGGGAAGGATACAGGGGTACAAGTACACATTTTAGGAGGAGTGCTGAGGTACACATACAAATTTTGGGAGGGGGTGTTGGTGTACAAGTACACAGTTTGGGAGGGGAGCTGAAATAGAAGTACACATTTTGGGAAGGGTACAGAGTTTCAAGTACATAGAAACATAGAAACATAGAATTTGACGGCAGATAAGGACCGCTTGGCCCACCTAGTCTGTCCATTTTCCTACCTAATAGATAAGCTGCAGATCCTAGTTAACCAACAGCTTACTTCCTCCTACCCCCACTAGGACTGCCTTATGTCTGTCCCATGCATTCTTGAATTCCCCCACTGTTCTTGACTCCACGTCCTGCTCAGGGAGACTGTTCCATGCATCCACAACCCTCTATGTGAAAAAATACTTCCTCACATTACCTCTGAGCTGTCTCCTCCTATCTTCAAATTGTGCCCCCTTGTTCTTGCACATCTCTTTTTCAGAAAGATGCCACCCTCTTGGACTTTGTTGATTCCCTTGAGGTACTTCAGTATCCTTGCTTTTTCACTGTCACCCTCTACCCACATTCCCTCCCCTTTATTAAGCCTCAGTATTCCTCCTTTGGTCTTTCTTCGCTCCCTAATGTACCTATAAAAGGTCTTATCCCCCTTCTTAACAGAGTTGGCTATCCTTTCCTTGGTTTGGGCCTTTGCTATTCTGACTGCCTTCCCATCCTCTTTCTGCTTTAACTGATAAATTTCTCTGTCCTGCTCCTTCTGTGTTTCCTTATATTTCCTGAAGGCTATCCTTTTCTCCTTAACCTTCCCTGCCACCTCTTTTGAGAACCATAGCGTTTTTTTTCCTTCATTGTGTTTTGTTGATTTGCTTTACACAAAGGCTTGTTGCCTCTGTGATGGCTGTTTTGATTACTCCCCATTATTCCTCCACCCCTCCTTCTTGCCTGTTTGTTAGTGCTTTTCTGAGGCATTCTCTCATTTTCCCAAAGTCAGCCCTCCTAAAGTCCAATACTCTTGCTTTTGTATGGCTTGATTATATGGCTGTGTTTATTGTGAACCACACTGTTTGGTGGTTGCTTGTTCCCAGATGACTACCCACTTCTAAATCTGAGATTCTTTCTCCGTCCCCATTTGAGAGTACCAGGTCTAAGATTGCTCCCTCCTGAGTGGGTTCCAATACTAGCAGTCTAAGGCATGCCCCCTGTAGGGCACCAAGAATGACCCTGCTCTTGGATGTGCCTGCAGCATAGGTGCTCCAGTTAACATCTGGCATATTCAGATCCCCCATCAACAATATCTCCCATTTTTCTGCCATTCTAAGGAAGCCTTCTATCATTTCCTTGTCCATTCCCTCCCCCTGAGATGGGGTTCTGTATACAACCCCCATGCGGATTGTGGTGCCATTTCCTGTCTCCAGGGTGACCCAGAGGGTCTCATCTGCTCCCTGTTTACTCTTTAGTTCTGTTGCTTTGATCCCTTCCTTTACATAGAGAGCTACTCCTCCTCCTCTTTTACCCTCCCTGTCCCTCATGTAGATTGTGTATCCTGGTATGTTGACATCCCAGTCATGGTTCTCTGTGTACCATATTTCTGTGACTGCCACAATATCCAGACAACCCTCTTCCATCAAGGCCACTAGTTCAGGGAGCTTGTTACACAGACTACGGGCATTGGTACTCATCATCCTCCACTTTTTGATGGCCTTACCCCTTTTAGCCCCATTCCTGTCCTTACTGCTTTTGCCTTTTTTACATTTACCTCTGTCCTGCTCCCTAATGACTTCTCTACCTTGGTGTGTACCTCACTAATTACCATGTTTTGTGGGGGGAGGCTGGGATTTCCCTGCTCCTTTTCAGTGCCTCTCCCCTTGGCTAGTTTAAATGCTTGCCAATGAAGCATTTAAACCTGTCACCTAGGATCCTGGTTCCCCCCTGGACAGATGCAGACCATCGCACCAGTATAGGTCTGCATCTCTCCAGGTGGCTCCCCAGTCCCCAATGAAGCCAAAACCCTGAGCTCCACACCAGTTTTTCCACCATTCATTGAATTCCCTGGTGAGGAGTACCCTAGCATCACCCTTGTCATAGACAGGCAGCACCTCTGAGAAGGTTACTGTATGCGCTACTTGTCTAAGGCCCATCCCCAACTCTACAAACTCCTCTTGCACTGCTCTGATCCCATTCCAAGCCAGGTCATTTGTCCCTAGGTGGACAATGACATCCAGCTCCCTCCCTCATGCAGTTGCTCCCACGATCCTGAGGATTCGCTTCCTGTCCCTCCAAGCCATGGTGACAGGCAAGCACCTTACCTCCCTCTCCCCTTCCTCCCCCATTTCTACCCCCCTATTGATTGAGTCCCCATCAGGAGTTGTTTCCTTCCCCTGTGGGGTCTCATGCCACCCTCCTGTGGGTCTCCTTTGTGAACGTTCCCAGCATCCTCCTTGGACTCCCCTGCAGGTGTCTCCATAGAGGAACCACTATCCACCAGAAGAGTGAATGAATTGTGGAGAGGTACAGCTGGAGGGATGCAACTCTGTTCCATGACCCTCTCCCTCCCTGAGCCCACCCTGGTCCAGCCTCTCCTCTTTCTTGGCAACCTCTGAGGTAGTGACATTGGCCCTGGTGGTCCCTGGGTGGGGGAGGAGGTTTCACGAATCCTAGCCAGGTCAGCCTAGAGATGGGCAACCTCCTCCCTCAGCCTAGAGAGGTGCCTGCAAATAGGGCATCATCGCAGCCTCCAGAATGTCTCCCAGAACACTGCCGCCCCACAGCCATTGCACTGCACCACTCCTATCATGTCTTATTGTGTGTCCCCTCTTCTGTTTCTCTGTATGCTTTCTCTCTCCTCTCCTTACAACTCTCACCCTTCCTGTTCTGGGACAGCAACTTCCTATATTCTTCAGTAGCTTCCTTCTTCCTTGCTCAGTGTCAGACCACCATCAGCTGGGGGGGGGGAGAGTGAGCTACTTTTTTCCTTTAGGGTTGACAAAACCAATGTTTCTCTATGATCCTTCCCTTCTTACTGCCAAACAGGAAGTTCCCATTTACAGTCAAATCCAGTGGCTATAAAAGTAGAACTGGCTTAGGGTGGGATGGAAGGCAATTAGTAAGAAAAAAGGCTAGCAACAGGAAGTTGTAATTTGAGTCACCTGCTTTTATAGCGTCTAAGCCACCCCCCCAATTAAGCTCCCTCTCCTACTGGTTTAGCAAAGTAAACTGAAACAGTACCCTTCCCAGCACAGAACACACACTGACTTTCTTTCTTTTCTTTCTTTTTTTTAACCCTAAATAAGACCCCTTCTACTTCTAATAAAGTATACATTTGCTTAATCTCAACAGGTACTGACTCCTGCTGAGATATAAGTGTTAAATTAATAAGAAAATGTAGCTTCTTTTAGTTAGTTGCTTTCTGCTCTACAAGCAAGGCTAGCAACAGGAAGTTGTAATTTGAGTCACCTGCTTTTATAGTGTCTAAGCCACACCCCCCAATTAAGCTCTCTCTCCTCCTACTGGTTTAGCAAAGTAAACTGAAACAGTACCCTTCCTAGCACAGAACACACATTGACTTTCTTTCTTTTCTTTCTTTTTTAACCCTAAATAAGACTCGTTCTACTTCTAATAAAGTATCTGTTTGCTTAATCTCAACAGGCACTGACTCCTACTGAGATATAAGTGTTAAATTAATAAGAAAATGTAGCTTCTTTTAGTTAGCTGCTTTCTGCTCTACATTTGGAGGGGTGCTGGGGTATAAGTACACATTTTGGGATGGCTACTGGGTTTCAAGTACAAATTTTGGGATGGGGCTGGGGTACAAGTACACACTTTGGGAGGGGCACTATGGTACAAGTACACATTTTGGGAGATGTGCTGAGGCACAAGTACACATTTTGGGAGGGGCACAGGGTTTGAAGTTCAAATTTTGGAAGGGGTGCTGGGGTAGAAGTATACATTTTGGGAAAGGTAAAGGGTTTGAAGTACACATTTTGGGAGGGGTGCAGGGGTTCAAGTACAAATGTTGGGAAGGATACTGGGACAGAAGTACAAATATTGGGAGTTGTGCTGGGGTTGAAGTTACAGTTTTGGGAGTGGAGCTGAAGTAGAAGTATAAATTTGTGCACGGGTGCAGGGATTCAAGTACATAGTTGGGAGGAGAACAGTGGTAGAAGTAGAAAGTTTAGGAGATATGCAGGGGTACAAGTACAAATGTTGGGAAGGGTGCAGGGATTCAAGTACAAATTTTAGGAGGGGTGCTGCAGTAAAAGTACAAATTTTGGAAAGGGTACAGCGGTAGAAGTAGAAATGTTTGGAGGTATGCAGTGATACAAGTAGAAATGTTAAAAGCGGTACAGGGGTTCAACTAAACATTTTGGGAGGTTGTAGGGCTACAAGCAGTAATGTTGTGAAGTGTGTTAAGGTAGAAGTAGAAATGTTTGGAGGTGTGCAGAGCTACAAGTACAAATGTTAAAAAGGGTACAGGGGTTCAAGAACAAATTTTGGGAGGTCTGCTGAAGTAAAAGTATAAATTTTGGGAGGGATGCAGGGGAAAAGTACAAATTTTGGGATGGTGCAGGATTTCAAGTGCAAATTTTGGGAGGTGTAGTGGGGTAGAAATACAAATGTTGGGGTAATGAAGGAGTACAAGTTCAAATTCTGGTTGGAGTGCTGAAGTAGAAGTACCAATGTTGGGAGGGATGCTTGGGTTCAAGTACAAATTTTAGGAGGGGTGCAGGGGACAAGTACAAATTTTAGTAGGGATGCAAGGGTTCAAGTAGAAATTTTGAGAGGGGTGCTGGGGTATAAGTACACGTTTTAGCAGGTGTGCAGTGGTTCAAGTACAAATTTGGGGAGTGTGCAGGGGTACAAGTACACATTTTGGGAGGGGTTTAGGGGTTCAAGTACAAATTTTGTGAGGGGTGCTGTGGTACAAGTACAAATTTGTTGAGTGCAGGGTTACAAGTACAAATTTCGGGAGGGGTGTTGGGGTACAAGTATAAATTTTGGGAGGGGTGCAGGGGTTCAAGTACAAATTTTAGGAGGTGTGCTGAGGTAGAAATACAAATGTTGGGAGGGTGCAGGGGTTCAAGCACACATTTTGGGAGGTTGCAGAAGTAGAAGTACAAATTTTGGGAGGCGTGAAGTCCTACATGTACAAATGTTTAGAGGGGTGGTGAGGTACAAGTACAAATGCTGGGAGGGCTGTAAGGGTTGAAGTACATATTTTTAGATGGGTTCAGGGGTTCAAGTACAATTTTGGGAGGTGTGCAGAGATAGAAGGACAAATTTTGGTAGGAGTGCAGTCCTACATGTACAGATGTTTGGAAGGGTGGTGAGGTACAAGTACAAATGCTGGGAGGGGTGCAAGGGTTGAAGTACAATTTTTGGGAGGGGTGCTGAAGTAGAAGTACAAAAGTTGGAAGTGGTGCAAGAGTTCAAGTACCATTGTTGAGAGGGGTTCAAGTGCTTACGTTGGGAGGGGTGCTGAGGTACAAGTACAAATTTTAGGAGCGGTAATGGTTATATGTGCAAATTTTGATAGAGGTTGCTGGGGTTCTAGCAGAAATTTTGGGAGGGGTACAGGGGTTCAAGTACAAATTTTGGGAGGGGTGTAGGGACTGAAGTACAAATGTTGGTCGGGGTGCTGGGATACAAGTTCAAATGTTGGAAGTGGTGTAGGGGTTGAAGTTCAAATTTTGGGAGGGGTGTTGTAGAAGTACAAATTTTTGGAGGGATGCATGGTTTCAAGTACAAATGTTGGGAGGAGTACAGTGGTAGAAGTAGACATTTTTGGAGGTATGCAGGTGTACAAATACAAATGTTGGAAATGGTGCAGGATTTCAAGTACAAATTTTGGGAGGGGAGATGGGGTACATGTAGACCTTTTGGAAGGGGTACAGTGGTAGAAATAGAAATTTTGGGAGTATGCAGGGGTACAAGTACAAATGTTGGGAGGGATGCAGGGGTTCAAGTAAAAACTTTGGGAGGGTTGTAAGGCTGCAAGTAGAAATGTCGGGAGGTGTGTAAGGGTTGAGGTACAGATGTTGCTAGGTGTGCAGGGGCACAAGCACAAATATTGGGAGGGGTGCATGCGTTTATGTACAAATTTTTGGAGGTGTGCTGGGGTTCAGGTACAAATTATGGGAGAGGTGCCGGGACAAGTACAGATTTTGGGATGGGTGCTGAGGTAGAAGTTCTAATGTTTGGAGGCATGCAGAGGTTCAGTTACAAATTTTGGGAGGGGTGCTGGTGCCAAGTACAAGTTTTAGGAGGGATGTAGGGGTTTTAGTACAGTTTTTGGTAGGTGTGCTGTGGTACAAGTACACATTTTAGGAGGGGGTGGGGGTTCAAGTAGAAATTTTGGGAGTGGTGCAGGGGTAAATGTACACATTTTGTGAGTGAGTGGAGCTGGGGTACAAGTTCACCTTGATGGAGGGGTACAGGGGTTGAAGTACAGATTTTTGGAGGAGTGCATGGGGAGAAGTACAAATTGTGGGAGGGATACAAGGGTTCAAGTACAAATTTTGGAAGGGGTGCTGTTTTACAAGTACAAATTTGTGGAAGGGTGCCTGGCTAGAAGTACAAGTTTTGGGAGGGCTGCAGGTGCAGGAGTATCAATTTTGGGAGGGGTGCAGGTGCCAAGTACAAGTTTTAGGAGGGATGCAGGGGTTTTAGTACAATTTTTAGGAGGTGTGCTGTGGTACAAGTACACATTTTAGGAGGGGGTGGGGGTTCAAGTAGAAATTTTGGGAGTGGTGCAGGGATAAATGTACACATTTTGTGAGTGGAGCTGGGGTACAAGTTCACCTTGATGGAGGGGTACAGGGGTTGAAGTACAGATTTTTGGAGGAGTGCCTGGGTAGAAGTACAAATTGTGGGAGGGATACAAGGGTTCAAGTACAAATTTTGGAAGGGGTGCTGTTTTACAAGTACAAATTTGTGGAAGGGTGCCTGGTTAGAAGTACAAGTTTTGGGAGGGCTGCAGGTGCAGGAGTATCAATTTTGGGAGGGGTGCAGTGGTTCAATTACAAATTTTGGGAGGGTTCCTGAGGTATAAGTGCACATGTTGGGAGGGTGCAGGGGTTCAAGTATAAATTTTGGGAGTGGTGCTGGGGTGGAAGTAGCAGTTTTAGGAGGGGTTCAGGGCTAGAAGTACAAATTTTGGGAGGGTGCTGAGGTACAAGGAAAATGCTGGGAGTGGTGCAGGTGTTCAAGTACATATTTTGGAAGGGGTGCTGAGGTACAAGAATAAATGTTGGGAGGGGTGCAGGGGTTCAATTACAAATGTTATGAAAGATAGTTGGTTTCAAGCAGAAATTTAGTGAGGGTTGCTTGGGTACAAGTACACATTTTTGGAATGGTACAGAGTTTCAAGTACATATTTTGGGAGGGGTGCAGGGGTTTAAGTACAAATTTTGGAAGGAGTGCAGGAGTACATGTACTAATTTTTGGATGGGTGCAGGGGGTTCAAGTTCACATTTAGGGATGGGTGCTGAGGTAGAAGTAAAAATTTTGGAAGGGGTGCTTGGTGTTCAAGTTCTGATTTTGGGAGGGGTGCTGAGTTACAAGTACAAATTTTGGGAGGGGTGGTGAGGTAGAAGTAGACAGTTTATGAGGGGAGCTCAGATACAAGTACACATTTTGGAAATTGTACAGAGTTTAAATTACAGATTTTGGAGGGGTGCTGGGGTACAAGTACACATTTTGGGAGGGGCGCTGAGGTAGAAGTACACATTTTTGGAGGGGTACATGGTTTCCAGTAGAAATTTTGGAAGGGGTACTGGCTACAAGTACACATTCCTTTTTGGGGGTACAGGGGTTCAAGTACAAATTTTAGGATGGGAACAGAGATACAAGTACACATTTTGGGAGGGGTGCTGAGGTATGAGTACACATTTTGGGAGGCGTGCTGAGGTACAAGAACACATTTTAGGGGCACAGGGTTTCATGTATACATTTTGTAAGAGGTGCTGTGGTACAAGTACACATTTTGGAAGGAGCACAGGGTTTCCAGTACAAATTTTGTTAGGGGTGCTTGGGTACATGTACAAGTTTTTGTGAGGGGTGCTGTGGTAGAAGTTCACATTTTGGGAGGGGTAGTGGGTTTCAAGTACAAATTATGGTAGGGGTACAAGTACACATTTTAGGAGGGATGCTGAGGTACAAGTATACATTTTAGGAGGGGTGTTGGTGTACAAGTACACAGTTTGGCAAGGGAGCTGAAATAGAAGTACACATTTTGGGAAGGGTACAGAGTTTCAAGTACAGATTTTTGAGGGGTGCTGGGGTACAAGTACACATTTTGGGAGGGGTATAGGCTTCAAAGTACAGATTTTTGGAGGGGTGCTGAGGTATAAGCACACATTTTGGAGGGGGTGTTGGTGTACAACTACACAGTTTGAGAAGGGAGCTGAAATAGAAGTATGCATTTTAAGAATGGTACAGAGTTTCAAGTACAAATTTTGGGATGGGGCTGGATTACAAGTACACATTATGGGTGGGGTGGTGAGGTAGAAGTAGACAGTTTTGGAGGGGCACAGGGTTTCCAGTGCACATTTTGAGAGAGGTGCTGGGGTACAAGTATACATTTTGGGAGGGGTACAGGGTTTGTTGTACAAATTTTAGAATGGGAGCAGGGATATAAATACATATTTTGGGAGGGGTGCTGAGGTACAATTTCATATTTTTGGAGGTGTGCTGAAGTACAAGTACACATTTTGGGAGGGGCACAAGGTTTCAAGTAGAAATTTTGGGAGGGGTGCTTGGGTAGAAGTACACATTTTGGGAGGAGTAAAGGGTTTCAACTGCAAATTTTTGGAGGGGTGCAGGGGTTCAAGTACAAATGTTGGGAGGGATACTGGGACAAAAGTACAAATGTTTATGAGTTGTGCTGTGGTTGAAGTTCAAATTTTAGCAGGAGTGCTGAAGTAGAAGTACTCATTTTTGGAAGGGTGCATATGTTCGGATGAGTACAGTGGTAGAAGTAGAAATTTTGGGAGTTATGCAGGGGTACAAGTACTAATGTTGGGATGGGTGCAGGGATTCAAGCACAAATTTTAGGAGGGGTGCTGCGGTACAAGTACAAATTTTGGGACGGGTACTGCGGTAGAAGTAGAAATGTTTGGAGGTTTGCAGGGATGGAAGTACAAATGTTAGAAGGAGTGCAGGGGTTCAAGTAAACATTTTGGGAGGCTTGTAGAGCTAGAAGCAGTAATGCTGGGAGGTGTGTTAGGGTAGAAGTAGAAATGTTGGGAGGTGTGCAGAGGTAAAAGTACAAATGTTAAAACGGGTGCAGGGGTTCAAGAACAAATTTTGGGAGGTGTGCTGAAGTAAAAGTACAAATTTTGGGAGGGATGCAGGGGAAGAAGTACAAATTTTGGGAAGGGTGCAGGGGTTGAAGTACAAATTTTGGGAGGTGTAGTGGGGTACAAGTACACATTTTGGCAGGGGTGCTGCGGTAGAATACAAATGTTGGGGTGATGCAGGGGTACAAGTTCAAATTGTCGTAAGAGTGCTTAAGTACAAGTACAAATATTGGGAGGGGTGCTTGGTTTCAAGTACAAATTTTAGGAGGGGTGCAGGGGACAAGTACAAATTTTAGTAGGGATGCAGGGGTTCAACTACAAATTTTGAGAGGGGTGCTGGGGTACAAGTACACATTTTAGAAGGGGTGCAGTGGTTCAAGTACAAATTTTGGGAGGGGTGCTGTGGTACAAGTACAAATTTGTGGAGGGGTACAGGGTTACAAGTACAAATTTCAGGAAGGGTGCAGGGGTACAAGTACACATTTTGGGAGGGGTACAGGGCTTGAATTACACATTTTGTTAGGGGTGCTGAGGTAGAAATACAAACGTTGGGAGGGTGCAGGGGTTCAAGTACAAATTTTGGGAGTTGTGCATGGGTGTAAGTATACATTTTTAGAGGAAGGCAGGGGTTCAAGTAGAAATTTTGGGAGGAATGCACTCCTTCATGTACAAATGTTTGGAGGGGTGGAGAGGTACAAGTAGAAGTACTGGGAGGGGTGCAAGGGTTGAAGTACAATTTATGGGAGGGGTGCTGAGGTAGAAGTACAAAAGTTGGGAGTGGTGCAAGGGTTCAAGTACAAATGTTGGGAGGGGTTCAAGTGCATAAGTTGGGAGGGGTACTGAGGTACAAGTAAAGAATGTTGGGAGTGGTAATGGGTACAAGTGCAAATTTTGGGAGAGGTTGCTAGGTTTCAAGTATAAATTTTGGGAGGGGTACAGCGGTTCAAGTACAAATTATGGGGGGTGCTGGGGCTGAAGTACAAATGTTGGTTGGGGTGCTGGGATACAAGTTCAAATGTTGGAAGTGGTGCTGGGGTTGAAGTTCAAATTTGGGGAGGGGCACTGAAGTACAAGTACAAATATATGGGGGGATGCAGGGTTTCAAGTACAAATGTTGGGAGGAGTACAGTGATAAAAGTAGAAATTTTGGGAGTTATGCAGGGGTACAAATACAAATGTTGGAAGTAGTGCAGGGTTTCAAGTACAACTTTTGGGAGGGGTGCTGGGGTACACATAGACCTTTTGGAAGGGGTACAACAGTACAAGTAGAAAGTTTGGGAGTATGCAGGGGTACAAGTACAAATGTTGGGAGGGATGCATGGGTTCAAGTAAAAATTTTGGAAGGGTTGTAAGGCTACAAGTAGAAATGTTGGGAGGTGTGCAGGGGTAAAAATATTGGAAGGGGTGCAGGTGTTCAAGTACAAATTTTGGAAGGTGTGCTGGGGTTCAGGTACAATTTATGGTAGGGGTGCAGGGGACAAGTACACATTTTGGGAGGTGTGCTGAGGTAGAAATAGAAATGTTGGGAGGGGTGCAGGGGTTCAAGAACAAATTGTGGTAGTGGTGGTGCTGAAGTAGAAGTACAAGTTTTGGGAGTTATTCAGAGGTTCAGTTACAAATTTTGGGAGGGGTGCAAGTGACAAGTACAAATTTTTGGAGGAATGCAGGGGTTTTAGTACACATTTTGGGAGGTGTGCTCTGGTACAAGTACACATTTTAGGAGGGGTACGGGGGTTCAAGTAGAAATTTCGGGAGTGGTGCAGGGGTACATGTACAAATTTTGTGATGGGTGCTGGGGTACAAGTTCCAATTGGGGTTGAAGTATAAAATTTTGGAGGAGGGCTGGGGTAGAAGTACAAATTTTGGAAGGGGTTGAAGGTTTCTAGTATTCATTTTGGAAGGGGTGCTGTTTTACAAGTACAAATTTGCAGAAGGGTGCCTGATAGAAGTACAGGTTTTGGGAGGGGTGCAGTTGCGGAAGTACCAATTTCGCGAGGGGGGCAGAGGTTCAATTACAATTTTTGGGATGGTTCCTGAGGTAGAAGTAGACATGTTGGGAGGGTGCAGGGGTTCAAGTATAAATTTTGGGAGTGGTGCTGGGGTAGACGTAGAAGTTTTAGGAGTGGTGCAGGGCTACAAGTACAAATTTTGTGAGGGTTGCTGAGGTACAAGGACAATGCTGGGAGTGGTGCAGGTGGTGAAGTACATATTCTGAAAGGGTGCTAAGGTGCAAGAATAAATGTTGGGAGGGGTTCAGGGGTTGAAATACAAATGTTATGAGGGGTACAAGGTCTCAAGTAGAAATTTAGTGAGGGGTGCTTGGGTACAAGTACACATTTTGGGAAGGGTACAGAATTTCAAGTACAAATTTTGGGAGGGGTGCTGACGTAGAAGTTCAAATTCTGGGAGGGGTGCAGGGGTTTAAGTACGAATTGTGTGAGGAGTGCAGGAATAAATGTACACATTTGTGGATGGGTGCAGGGGGTTCCAGTTCACATTTAGGGATGGGTGCTGAGGTAGAAGTAAACATTTTGGGAGGGGTTCTGGGGGTTCATGTTCTGATTTTGTGAGGGGTGCTGAGGTACAAATTTTGGGAGGGGGTGGCAGGGTAGAAGTAGACAGTTTGGAAGGGGAGCTGAGATAGAATTACATATTTTGGGAATTGAACAGAGCTTCAAGTACAGATTTTGGGAGTGGTGCTGGGGTACAAGTATACATTTTGGGAGGGGTGCTGAGGTAGAAGTACACATTTTTGGAGAGGTACAGGGTTTCCATTAGAAATTTTGGGAGGGGTGCTGGGTAGAAGTACAAATTCTTTTTTTGGGGGTATAGAGTTTCAAGTACAAATTTTATCAAGGGAGCAGGGATACAAGTACACATTTTGGGAGGGGTGCTGAGGTACGAGTATACATTTTGGGAGGTGTGCTGATATACAAGTACACATTTTAGGGGCACATGGTTTCATGTATAAATTTTGTAAGGGGTGGTGGGGTACAAGTACACATTTTGGGAGGGGAATATGGTTTCAAGAACAAATTTTGTTGGGGTGCCGTGATGTAGAAATTTTGTGAGTGGTGCTGGGGTAGAAATTCACATTTTGGGAGGGGTAGTGGGTTTCAAGTACATATTATGGGAGGGGTGCAGGCATACAAGCACACATTTTAGGAAGGGTGCTGAGGTACAAGTACCCATTTTAGGATGGGTACGGGGTTTCAAGTAGAAATTTTGGGAGTGGTGCAGGGGTACATGTACAAATTTTGTGAGGGGTGCTGGGGTACAAGTGCACATTGTGGGAGGGGTACAGGGGTTGAAGTATAAATTTTTGGAGGAGTGCTGGGGTAGAAGTACCAATTTTGGGAGGGATTCAAGGGTTCAAGTACACATTTTTGAAGGGGTGCTGTTTTACAAGTACAAATTTGTGGAAGAGTGCCTGGTTAGAAGTACAGGTTTTGGAAGGGGTGCAGTTGCAGAAGTACCCATTTTGGGAGAGGTGCATGGGGTTCAATTACAATTTTTGGGAGGGTTCCTGAGGTAGAAGTACACATGTTGGGAGGGTGCAGGGGTTCGAGTATAAATTTTGGGAGTGATGTTGGGGTAGAAGTAGAAGTTTTAGGAGTGGTGCAGGGCTACAAGTACAAATTTTGGGAGGGGTGCTGAGGTACGAGGACAGTGCTGGGAGTGGTGCAGGTGTTCAAGTACATATTTTGGAAGGAGTACTGAGGTACAAGAACAAATGTTGGGAGAGGTGCCGGGGTTCAAGTACAAATGTTATGAGGGGTACAAGGTTTCAAGTAGAAATTTAGTGGGGGTGCTTGGGTACAAGTACACATTGTGGGAAGGGTACAGAATTTCAAATACAAATTTTGGGATGGGTGCTGAGGTAGAAGTACAAATTCTGGGAGGGGTGTAGGGGTTCAAGTACAAATGTTGTGAGGAATGCAGGAGTACATGTACACATTTGTGGATGGGTGCAGGGGGTTCAAGTTCACATTTAGGGATGGGTGCTGAGGCAGAAGTTAACATTTTGGGAGGGGTGCTGGGGGTTCAAGTTCTGATTTTGGGAGGAGTGCTGAGGTACATGTACAACATTTGGGAGGGGTGGTGGGGTAGAAGTAGACAGTTTGGAAGGGGAGCTGAGATACAATTACATATTTTAGGAATTGTACAGAGTTTCAAGTACAGATTTTGGGAGTGGTGCTGGGGTACAAGTATACATTTTGGGAGGGGTGCTGAAGTAGAAGTACACATTTTTGGAGGGGTACAAGGTTTCCAGTAGAAATTGTGGGAGGGATGCTGGGTAGAAGTACAAATTCTTTTTTTGGGGGTACTGAGTTTCAAGTACAAATTTTGTCAAGGGAGCAGGTATACAAGTACACATTTTGGGAGGGGTGCTGAGGTACGAATATACATATTGGGAGGTGTGCTGAGGTACAAGTGCATATTTTATTGGGCACAGGGTTTCATGTATAAATTTTGGAAGGGCTGCTGGGGTACAAGTACACATTTTGGGAGGGTTATAGGGTTTCAAGTACAAATTTTGTTTGGGGTGCTAGGGTACATGTACACATTTTGTGAGGGGTGCTGGGGTAGAAATCCACATTTTGGGAGGGGTAGTGGGTTTCAAGTACAAATTATGGGAGGGGTGCAGAGTATAAGTAAACATTTTAGGAGGGGTGCTGAGGTACAAGTACACATTTTCAGAGGGGTGTTGGTGTATAAGTACACAGTTTGGGAAGGGATCTGAAATAGAAGTACACCTTTTGGGAAGGGTACAGAGTTTCAAGTACAGATTGTTTGGGGGTGCTGGGTACAAGTACACATTTTAGGTGGGGTGCTGGGGTACAAGTACACATTTTAAGAGGGGTACACGGTTTGTTGTACAAATTTTAGAATGGGAGCAGGGATACAGAAACACATTTTGGGAGGGATGCTGAGGTACGATTTCACATTTTGGGAGGTGTGCTGAGGTACAAGTACACATTTTGGGAGGGGCACAAGGTTTCAAGTAAAAATTTTGGGGGGTGCTGGGGTATAAGTACACATTTTGGGAGGGGTGAAGGGTTTCAAGTGCAAATTTTCAGAGGGGTGTAGGGGTTCAAGTACAAATGTTGAGAGGGATACTGGTACAGAAGTAAAAATGTTTATTATTTGTGCTGTGGTTGAAGTTCAAATTTTGGCAGGGGTGCTGAAGTAGAAGACCAAATTTTTGAGGGGTGCAGGGATTGAGGTACATATGTTGGGAGGAGTACAGTGGTAGAAGTAGAAATTTTGTGAGGTATGCAGAGGTACAAGTACTAATGTTGGGATGGGTGCAGGGATTCAGGTACAAATTTTAGGAGGAGTGCTGCGGTACAAGTACAAATTTTGGGAAGGGTACAGCGGTAGAAGTAGAACTGTTTGGAGGTATGCAGGGATACAAGCACAAATGTTAAAAGGGGTGCAGGGGTTCAAGTATACATTTTTGGAGGGTTGTAGGGCTACAAGCAGTAATGTGAGGAGTGTTAGGGTAGAAGTAGAAATGTTGGGAGGTGTGCAGAGGTATAAGTTTGAATGTTAAAAGGGGTGCAGGGGTTCAAGAACAAATTTTGGGAGGTACGCTGAAGTAAAAGTACAAATTTTGGGAGGGATGCAGGGGAAGAAGTACACATTTCGGGATGGGTGCAGGGGTTGAAGGACAAATTTTGGGAGGGGTAGTGGGGTACAAGTACACATTTTGTCAGGGGTGCTGAGGTAGAAGTACAAATGTTGGGGGGATGCAGGGGTACAAGTTCAAATTATGGTAAGAGTGCTTAAGTACAAGTGCAAATATTGGGAGGGGTGCCTGGGTTCAAATACAAATTTTAGGATGGGTGCAGGGGACAAGTACACATTTTAGTAGGGATACAGGGGTTCAAGTACAAATTTTGAGAGGGGTGCTGGGGTATAAGTACACATTTTAGGAGTGGTGCAGTGTTCAAGTACAAATTATTTGAGTGGTGCAGGGGTACAAGTACAAATGTTGGGAGGGGTTCAAGTACAAATTTTGGGAGGTGTGCTGTGGTACAAGTACAAATTTGTGGAGGGGTACAGGGGTACAAGTACAAATTTTGGGAGGGGTGCAGTGGTTGAATTACAAATTTTGGGAGGGGTGCTGAGGTAGAAATACAAATGTTGGGAGGGTGCTGGAGCTCAAGTACAAATTTTGGGAGGTGTGCATGGGTATAAATACACATTTTTAGAGGGGTGCAGGGGTTCAAGTAGAAATTTTGGAAGGAGTGCAGTCCTTCATGCGCAAATGATTGGAGGGGTGGAGAGGTAGAAGTTCAAATGCTGGAAGGAGTACAAGGGTTGAAGTACAAATTTTGGGAGGGGTGCTGAGGTAGAAGTACAAAAGTTGGGAGTGGTTCAAGGGTTCAAGTACAAAAGTTGGGAGGGATTCAAGTGCATAAGTTGGGAGGGCTACTGAGGTACAAGTAAAAATTGGGGAGGGGTAATGGGTACAAGTGCAAATTTTGGGAGAGGTTGCTGGGGTTCAAGTAAAAATTTTAGGAGGGGTATAGCAGTTCAAGTACAAATTTTGTGAGGAGTGCAGGAGTACATGTACAAATTTGTGGATGGGTGCAGGGGGTTCAAGTTCACATTTAGGGATAGGTGCTGAGGCAGAAGTAAAAATTTTGGGAGGGGTGCTGGGGGTTCAAGTTCTGATTCTGGGAGGGGTGCTGAGGTACATGTACAAATTTTGGGAGGGGGTGGTGGGGTAGAAGTAGACAGTTTGGAAGTGGAGCTGAGATGCAATTACACATTTTGGGAATTGTACAGAGTTTCAAGTACAGATTTTGGGAGTGGTGCTGGGGTTCAAGTATACATTTTGGGAGGGGTGCTGAGGTAGAAGAACACATTTTTGGAGGGGTACAGTGTTTCCATTAGAAATTTTGGGAGGGGTGCTTGGTAGAAGTACAGATTCTTTTTTGGAGTACAGAGTTTCAAGTACAAATTTTGTCAAGGGAGCAGGGATACAAGTACACATTTTGGGAGGGGTGCTGAGGTATGAGTACACATTTTGGGAGGTGTGCTGATGTACAACTACACATTTTAGGGGCACATGGTTTCATGTATACATTTTGTAAGGGGTACTGGGGTAGGAGTTCACATTTTGGGAGGGGTAGTGGATTTCAAGTACAAATTATGGAAGGGTTACAGGAGTACAAGTACACATTTTAGAAGGGGTCCTGAGGTACAAGTACACATTTTAGGATTGGTATGGAGGTTCAAGTAGAAATTTTGGGAGTGGTGCAGGGGTACATGTACAAAGTTTGTGAGGGGTGCTGGGGAACAAGTTCACATTGTGGGAGGGGTACAGGGGTTGAAGTATACATTTTTGGAGGAGTGCTGGGGTAGAAGTACAAATTTTGGGAGGTGTTCAAGGGTTCAAGTACAAATTTTGGAAGGGGTGCTGTTTTACAAGTACAAATTTGTGGAAGGGTGCCTGGTTAGAAGTACAGGTTTTGGGAGGGGTGCAGTTGCAGAAGTACCCATTTTGGGAGAGGTGCATGGGGTTCAATTACAATTTTTGGGAGGGTTCCTGAGGTAGAAGTACACATGTTGGGAGTGTGCTGGGGTTCAAGTATAAATTTTGGGAGTGGTGTTGGGTAGAAGTAGAAGTTTTAAGAGTGGTGCAGGGCTACAAGTACATATTTTGGGAGGGGTGCTGAGGTGCGATGACAGTGCTGGGAGTGTTGCAGGTGTTCAAGTACATATTTTGGAAGGGGTACTGAGGTACAAGAACAAATGTTGGGAGGGGTGTATGGGTTCAAGTACAAATATGAGGGGTACAAGGTTTCAAATAGAAATTTAGTGGGGGTGCTTGGGTACAAGTACAGTTTTTGGGAAGGGTACAGAATTTCAAGTACAAATTTTGGGAGGGGTGCTGAGGTAGAAGTACAAATTCTGGGAGGGGTGCAGGGGTTTAAGTACAAATTTTGTGAGGAGTGCAGGAGTACATGTACAAATTTGTGGATGGGTGCAGTGGGTTGAAGTTCACATTTAGGGATGGGTGCTGAGGCAGAAGTAAAAATTTTGGGAGGGGTGCTGGGGTTCAAGTTCTGATTTTAGGAGGGGTGCTGAGGTACATGTACAAATTTTCGGAGGGGGTGGTGGGGTAGAAATAGACAGTTTGGAAGGGGAGCTGAGATGCAATTACACATTTTGGGAATTGTACAGAGTTTCAAGTACAGATTTTGGGAGTGGTGCTGGGGTACAAGTATACATTTTGGGAGGGGTGCTGAGGTAGAAATACACATTTTTGGAGGAGTACAGTGTTTCCATTAGAAATTTTGGGAGGGATGCTGGGTAGAAGTACAAATTCTTTTTTGGGGGTACAGAGTTTCAAGCACAAATTTTGTCAAGGGAACAGGGATACAAGTACATATTTTGGGAGGGGTGTTGAGGTACGAGTGTACATTTTGGGAGGTGTGCTGAGGTACAAGTACACATTTTGGGAGGGGTAGTTGGTTTCAAGTACAAATTATGGGAGGGGTGCAGAGGTACAAGTACACATCTTAGGAGGGGTGCTGAGGTACAAGTATACATGTTGGAAGGGGCAGAGGGTTTCAAGTAGAAATTTTGGGAGGGGTCCTGGGGTAGAAGTACACATTTTGGGAGGGGTAAAGGGTTTCAAGTACAAATTTTCAGTGGGATGCAGGGGTTCAAGTACAAATATTGGGAGGGATACTGGGACAGATTGTACAAATGCTGGGAGTTGTGCTGGGGTTGAAGTTCAAAGTTTGTCAGGGGTGCTGAAGTAGAAGTACACATTTTTGGAGAGGTGCAGAGATTCAAGTACATATATTGGGAGGAGTAGAGTGGTAGAAGTAGAAATTTTAGGAGGTATGCAGGGGTACATGTACAAATTTTGCTACGGGTGTAGGGATTGAAGTACAAATTTTTGGAGGTGTGCTGTGGTACAAGTACAAATTTTGGGAAGGGTAGAGTGGTAGAAGCAGAAATATTTGGAGGTATGCAGGGATACAAGTATAAATGTTAAAAGGGGTACAGGGGTTCAAGTAAACATTTTGGGAGGGTTGTAGGGCTACAAGCAGTAATGTTGTGAGGTGTGTTAGGGTAGGAGTAGAAATGTTGGGAGGTGTGCAGAGGTAGAAGTACAGATTTTAAAATGGGTGCAGGGGTTCAAGAACAAATTTTGGGAGGTGTACTGAAGTAAAAGTACAAATTTTGGGAGGGATGCAGGGGAAAAAGTACACATTTTGGGATGGGTGAATGGGTTCATGTACAAATTTTTGGAGGGGTAGTGGGGTACAAGTACACATTTTGGCATGGGTGCTGAGGTAGAAGTTCAAATGTAGGGAGAGGATGCAGGGGTTTAAGTATGAATGTTATGAGGAGTACAAGGTTTCAAATAAAAATTTAGTGAGGGTTGCTTGGGTAAAAGTACACATTTTGGGAAGGGTACAGAGTTTCAAATACAGGTTTTGAAAGGGTTGCTTAGGTAGAAGTACAAATTCTAGGAGGAGTGCAGGAGTTCAAGTACATATTTTGGAAGGGGTGCTGAGGTACAAGAACAAATGTTGAGAGGGCTGCAGGGGTGCAAGTACGAATGTTATGAGGGGTACAAGGTTTCAAATAAAAATTTAGTGAGGGTTGCTTGGATAAAAGTACACATTTTCGGAATGGGTACAGAGTTTCAGATACAAATTTTGAAAGGGGTGCTGAGGTAGAAGTACAAATTCTAGGAGAGGTGCAGGAGTTCAAGTACAAATTTTGTGAGGAGTGCAGGAGTACATATACAAATTCTTGGATGGGTGCAGGGGGTTTAAGTTCACGTTTAGGGATGGGTGCTAAGATAGAAGTAAAAATTTTGGGAGGGGTGCTGGGGTTCAAGTTCTGATTTGGGAAGGGGTGCTGAGGTACAAGTACAAATTTTGGGAGAGGTGGTGGGGTAGAAGTAGACAGTTTGGGAGGGGAGCTGAGATACAACTACACATTTTGGGAATTGTACAGAGTTTCAAGTACAGATTTGGGGAGGAGTGCTGTGGTACAAGAGTACATTTTTGGAGGGGTGCTGAGGTAGAAGTACACATTTTTGAAGGGTACATGGTTTCCAGTAGAAATTTTGGGAGGGGTGCTGGGTAGAAGTACAAATTCTTTTTAGCAGGGTACAGGGTTTCAAGTACAAATTTTAGAATGGGAGCAGGGATACACGTACACATTTTGGGAGGGGTGCTGAGGTACGAGTACACATTTTGGAAGGTGTGCTGAGGTACAATTACACATTTTAGGGGGCACAGGGTTTCATGTATAAATTTTGGGAGGGGTGCTGGTTTACAAGTACACATTTTGGGAGGGGTACAGGGTTTCAAGAACAAATTATGTTAGGGTGCTGGCGTACATGTACAAATTTTATGAGGGGTACAGGGGTACAAGTACACATTTTAGGAGGGGTGCTGATGTACAAGTACAAATTTTGGGAGGGGGTGTTTGTGTACAAGTATACAGTTTTGGAGGGGAGCTGAAACAGGTGTACACTTTGGGAAGGGTACAGAGTTTCAAGTACAGATATATGGCAGGGTGTTGGGGTACAAGTACAGATTTTAGGAGGGGTACAGGGTTTCAAGTACAAATTTTGGGATGGGGCTGGGGTACAAGTACACATTTTTGGTGGGTTGGTGAGATAGAAGTAGACATTTTTGGAGGGATACAGTGTTTCCAGTGCACATTTTGAGAGGGGTGCTGGGGCACAAGTGCACATTTTAGGAGGAGTACAGGGTTTCTTGTACAAATTTTAGAATGGGAGTAGGGATACAAGTACACATTTTGGGAAGTGTGCTGATGTACAATTACACATTTTGGGAGATGTGCTGAGGTACAAGTACACCTAGTGGGAGGGGCACTGGGTTTCAAGTAGCAGTTTTGGGAGGGGTGCTGGGGTAGAAGTACACATTTTGGGATGGGTGCAGGTATTCAAGTACATATTTTGGGAGGAGTACAGTGGTAGAAGTAGAAATGTTGGGATGCATGCAGGGGTACAAGTACAAATGTTGGAAGTGGTGCAGGGTTTGAAGTATAAATTTTGGGAGGGGTACTGGGGTACACATAGACCTTTTGGTAGGGGTACTGTGGTAGTAGTAGAAATATCAGGAGTATGCAGGGGTACAAGTACAAATGTTGGGAGGGATTCAGTGGTTTAAGTAAAAATTTTGGGAGGGTTGTAAGGCTACAAGTAGAAATGGGAGGTGTGCAAGGTTACAAATACAAACGTCACTAGGTGTGCAGAGATACAGGTACAAATATTGGAACGTGTGCAGGTGTTCAAGTACAAATTTTGGAAGGTGTGCTGGGGTCAGGTTCAAATTATGGGAGTGGTTCATTGGACAAGTACAAATTTTGGGAGGGGTGGTGAGGTAGAAGTACAAATGTTGGGAGGGGTGCAGAGGTTCAAGAAAAAATTGTGGTAGTTGTGCTGAAGTACAAGTACAAATGTTGGGAGGCATGCAGGTGTTCAGTTACAAATGTTGGGAGGGGTAGTGGTGTACATGTACACATTTTGGCATGGGTGCTGAGGTAGAAGTACAAATGTTGGGGTGATGCAGCAGTACAAGTTCAAATTGTGGTAGGAGTGCTGAAGTAGAAGTACAAATGTTGGGGGGTGCTTGGGTTCAAGAACAAATTTTAGGAGGTGTGCTTGGGACAAGTACTAATTTTAGTAGGGTTTAGTGGTTCAAGAACAAATTTGGAGAGTGATGCAGGTGCACAAGTACAAATTTTGGGAGGGGTTCATGGGTTCAAGTACAAATTTTGGGAGGGGTGCTGTGGTATTAGTACAAATTTGTGGAGGGGTGCAGGGTTACAAGTTCAAATTTTGGGAGGGGTGCTGGGGTACAAGTACAAATTTTGGGAGGGGTGCAGGGGTTCAATTACAAATTTTGGGATGAGTGCTGAGGTAGAAATACAAATGTCGGAGGGTGCAGGCATTCAAGTACAAATTTTGGGAGGTGTGCAGGAGTAAAAGTACACATTTGAGAGGGGGTGCAGGGGTTCAAGTACAATTTTGGGATGTGTGCAGAGGTAGAAGTACAAATTCTGGGAGGAGTGCAGTCCTACAAGTACAAATGTTTGGAGGAGTGGTGAGGTACAAGTACAAATGCTTGGAGGGGTGCATGTGTTGAAGTACAGATTTTGGGATGGGTGCTGAGGTAGAAGTGCAAAAGTTGGGAGTATTGCAAAGGTTCAAGTACAAATGTTGGGTGGGGTTCAAGTGCATAAGTTGGGAGGGATGCTGAGGTACAAGTAAAAATTTTGAGAGGGATAATGGATACAAGTGCACATTTTGGGAGAGGTTCCTGGGGTTCAACTAGAAATTTTGGGAGGGTTACAGGGGTTCAAGTACAAATTTTGGGAGGGATGCAGGGGCTGAAGTACAAATGTTGGTTGGGGTGCTGGGATACAAGTTCAAATGTTGCAAGTGGTGCTGGGGTTGAAGTTCAAATTTTGGGAGGGGTGCTGAACTACAAGAACACATTTTTGGAGGGGTGCAGGGTTTCAAGTACAAATGTTGGGAGGAGTACAGTGGTAGAAGTAGAAATTTTGAGAGGTATGCAGGGGTGCAAATACAAATGTTGGAAGTGGTGCAGGGTTTCAAGTACAAATTTTGGGAGGGGTGCTGGGGTACACTTAAACCTTTTGGAAGGGGTATAGCAGTAGAAGTAGAAATTTCAGGAATATGCAGGGGTACAAGTACAAATGTTGGAAGGGATGCAGGGGTTTAAGTGAAAACTTTGGAAGGGTTGTAAGGCTACAAGTAGAAATGTCCAGAGGTGTGCAAGGACACAAGTAGAAATGTTGCTAGGTGTCCAGGGGTACAAGTACAAATATTGGAAGGGGTGCAGATGTTCAAGTTCAAATTTTGGGAGGTGTGCTGGGGTTCAGGTATAAATTATGGGAGGGGTGCAGTGGTCAAATAAAAATTTTGGGAGGGGTGCTGAGGTAGAAGTACAAATGTTGGGAGGGGTGCAGGGGTTCAAGAACAAATTGTGGTAGTGGTACTGAAGTACAAGTACAAATGTTGGGAGGCATGCAGGGGTTCAGTTTCAAATTTTGGGAGCGTTGCAGGTGACAAGTCCAAATTTAGGAGGGATGCAGGGGTTTTAGTACAAACTTTGGGAGGCGTTCTGTGGTACAAGTACACATTTTAGGAGGGGCATGGGGGTGCAAATAGAAATTTTGGGAGTGGCGCAGGGATACATGTAGAAATTTTGTGAGGGGTGCTGGGGTACAAGTTCACATTGGGGGAGGGGTACAGGCATTGAAGTACAAATTTTTGGAGGAGTGCTGGGGTAGAAGTAAAAATTGTGGGAGGGGTACAAGTGTTCAAGTTCTAGAAAGGGTGCTGTTTTACAAGTACAAATTTGCGGAAGGGTGCCTGGTTAGAAGTACAAATTTTAGGAGGGATGCCGGTGCAGAAGTACCAATTTAGGAGGGATGCAGAGGTTCAATTAGACATTTTTGGAGGGTTTCTGAGGTAGAAATACAAATGTTGGGAGGGTGCAGGGCTTCAAGTATAAATTTTGGGAGTGGTGCTGGGGTAGAAGTAGAAATTTTAGGGGGGTGCAAAGCTACAAATACACATTTTGGGAGGGGTGCTGAGGTACAAGGACAAATGCTGGGAGTGGTGCAGTTGTTCAAGTACATATTTTGGAAGGGGTGCTGAGGTACAAGAACAAATGTTGGGAGGGGTGGAGGGGTTCAAGTACAAATGTTATGAGGGGTACAAGGTTTCAAGCAAAAATTTAGAGAGGGTTGCTTGGGTACAAGTACACATTTTGGGAAGGGTACAGAGTTTCAAGTATAAATTTTGGGAGGGGTGCTGAGGTAGAAGTACAAATTCTGGGAGGGGTGCAGGGGTTCAAGTACAAATTTTGTGAGGAGAGCATGAGTACATGCACACATTTTTGGATTGGTGCAGGGGATTTAAGTTCACATTTAGGGATGGGTGCTGAGGTAGAAGTAAATATTTTGGGAGGGGTGCTGGGTGTACAAGTTCTGATTTGGGGAGGGTGGTGAGGTACAAGTACACATTTTGGGAGGGGGTGGTGGGGTAGACGTAGACAGTTTGGGAGGGGGGCTGAGATACAACTACACAGTTTGGGAATTGTACAGAGTTTCAAGTACAGATTTTGGGAGGGGTGCTGGGGTACAAGAGTACATTTTGGGAGGGGTGCTGAGGTAGAAGTACACATTTTGGGAGGGGTGCTGGGTATAAGTACAAATTCTTTTTGGGGTACAGGGTTTCAATTACAAATTTTAAAATGGGAGCGGGGATACAAGTACACATTTTTGGGAGGTGTGCTGAGGTACAAGTACACATTTTGGGAGGTGTGCTGAGGTACAATTTCACATTTTAGGGGGCACATGGTTTCATGTATAAATTTTGGGAGGGGTGCTGGTTTACAAGTACATATTTTGGGAGGGGTACAGGGTTTCAAGTACAAATTTTGTTAGGGCTGCTGGGGTACATTGACAAATTTTAAGAGGGGTGCTAGGGTAGAAGTACACATTTTGGGAGGGGTAGTGGGTTTCAAGTAAAAATTATGGGAGGGGTAGAGGGGTACAAGTACACATTTTAGAAGGGGTGCTGAGGTACAAGTAGAAATTTCGGGAGGGGGTGTTGGTGTACAAGTACTCAGTTTGGCAAGGGAGCTGAAATAGAAGCCCACATTTTGGGAAGGGTACAGAGTTTCAAGTACAGATTTTTGGCGGGGTTCTGCGGTACAAGTACAGATTTTGAGAGGAGTACATGGTTTCAAATACAAATTTTGGGGTGGGGCTGGGGTACAAGTACACATTTTGAGTGGGGTGGTGACATAGAAGTAGACATTTTTGGAGCAGTACAGTGTTTCCAGTGCACATTTTGAGAGGGGTGCTGGGATACAAGTGCACATATTGAGAGGGTACAGGGTTTCTTGTACAAATTTTAGAATGGGAGCAGGGATACAAGTACACATTTTGGGAAGTGCGCTGAGGTACGATTATAAATTTTGGGAGGTGTGCTGAGGTGCATGTACACATTTTGGGAGGAGCACTGGGTTTCAAATAGAAATTTTGGGAGGGGTGCTGGGGTAGAAGTACACAGTTTGGGATGGGTGCAGGGATTCAAGTACATATTTTTGGAGGAGTACAGTGGTAGAAGTAGAAATGTTGGGAGGTAAGCAGGGGTACAAGTACAAGTGTTGGGACGGGTGCAGTGATTCAAGTACAAATTTTAGGAAGGGTGCTGCGGTACAAGTACAAATTTTGGGAAAGGTACAGCGGTAGAAGAAAAAATGTTTGGAGGTATGCAGGGATACAAGTACAAATGTTACAAGGGGTGCAGGGGTTCAAGTAAACATTTTGAGAGGGTTGTAGGGCTACAAGCAGTAATGTTGTGAGGTGTGTTAGGGTAGAAGTAGAAGTGTTGGGATGTATGCAGGGTTACAAATACAAATGTTGGAAGTGGTGCAGGGTTTCCAGTACAAATTTTGGGAGGGGTGTTGGGGTACACTTAGACCTTTTGGGAGGGGTACAATGGTAGAAGTAGAAATATCGGGAGTATGCAAGGGTACAAGTACAAATGTTGGGAGGGATGCAGTGGTTCAAATAAAAATTTTGGCAGGGTTGTAAGGCTATAAGTAGAAATGTTGGGAGGTGTGCAAGGGTACAAGTGCAAATGTTGCTAGATGTGCAGGGGTACAAGTACAAATATTGGAAGGGGTGCAGGTTTTCAAGTACAAATTTTGGAAGGTGTGCTGGGGTTCAGGTACATATTATAGGAATGGTACAGGGGACAAGTAGAAATTTTGGGAGGGTTGCTGAGGTAGAAGTACAAATGTAGGGAGGGGTGCAGGGGTTCAAGAACAAATTGTGGTAGTCATGCTGAAGTGCAAGTACAAATGTTGGGAGGCATGCAGGGGTTCAGTTACAAATTTTGGGAGGGGTGCAGGTGACAAGTACAAATTATAGGAGGGATGGGGTTTTAGTACAAATTTTGGGAGGTGCACTGTGGTACAAGTACACAGTTTAGGAGAGGTGCGGGGGTTCAAGTAGAAATTTTTTGAGTGGTACATGGGTACATGTACACATTTTGTGAGGTGTGCTGGGGTACAAGTTCACATTGTGGGGGGTACAGGAGTTCAAGAACAAATTTTTGGAGGAGTGCTGGGGTAAAAGTACAAATTTTGGGAGGGGGTGAAGGGTTCAAGTATAAATTTTGGAAGGGGTGCTGTTTTACAAGTACAAATTTGCAGAAGAGTGCCTGGTTAGAAGTACAAGTTTTGGGAGTGGTGCATGTGCAGAAGTACTAATTTTGGGTGGGGTGCATGGGTTCAATTACAAATTTTGGGGGGGTTTCTGAGGTAGAAGTACAAATGTTGGGATGGTGCAGGGGTTCAAATATAATTTTTGAGAGTGGTGCTGGGGTAGAAGTAGAAATTTTAGGAGGGTTGCAGGGCTACAAGTACAAATTTTGGGAGTGGTGCTGAGGTACAAAGACAAATGCTGGGAGTGGTGCAGGTGTTCAATTACATATTTTGGAAGGGGTTCTGATCAACAAGAACAAATATTAGGAAGGATGCAGGGGTTCACGTACAAATGTTATGAGGGAAACAAGGTTTCAAGTAGAAATTTAGTGAGGGGTGCTTGGGTGCAAGTACATATTTTGGGAAGGGTACAGAGTTTCAAGTAAAATTATGGGATGGTTGCTGAGGTAGAAGTACAATTTCTGCAAGGAGTGCAGGGGTTCAAATACAAATTTTGTGAGAAGTGCAGGAGTACATGTACACATTTTTGGATTGGTGCAGGGGGTTCAAGTTCACATTTAGGGATGGGTGCTGAGGTAGAAGTTAAAATTTTTGGAGGTGTGCTGGGGGTTCACGTTCTGATTTTGGGAGGGGTGCTGAGGTAGAAGTAGAAATTTTGGGAGGGGATGGTGAGGTAGAAGTAGACAGTTTGGGAGGGGAGTTTCGATACAAGTACACATTTTGGGAATTGTACAGAGTTTCAAGTCCAGATTTTGGGATGGGTGCTGGAGTACAAGTATACATTTTGGGAGGGGTGCTAAGGTAGAAGTATACATTTTTGGAGTGGTACAGGGTTTCCTGTAGAAATTTTGGAAGGGGTGCTGGGTACAAGTACAAATTCTTTTTTTGGGGGGTACAGGGTTTCAAGTACAAATTTTAGGATGGGAGCAGGGATATAAATACACATTTTGGGAGGGGGTAGTGGGTTTCAAGTACAAATTATGGGGGTACAGGGGTACAAGTACACATTTTAGGAGGGGTGCTGAGGAACAAGTACAAATGTTGGGGGGGTGTTGGTGTACAAGTACACAGTTTAGGAGGGGAGCTGAAATAGAAGTACACATTTTGGGAAGGGTACAGAGTTTCAAGTACAGATTTTTGGAGGGGTCCTGGAGTACAAGTACACACTTTGGTCGGGGTACAGGGTTTCAAGTTCAAATTTTGGGATGGGGCTGGGGTACAAGTACACATTTTGGGTGGGGTACAGGGTTTCTTGCACAAATTTTAGAATGGGAGCAGGGATACAAGTACACATTTTGGGAGGTGTGCTGACATGCGATTACACTTTTTGGGAGGTGTGGTGAGGTACAAGTACACATTTTGGGAGGGGCACAGGATTTCAAATAGAAATTTTGGGAGGGTGCTGGAGTAGAAGTACACATTTTGGAAGGGGTGCAGGGATTCAAGTACATATATTGGGAGGAGCACAGTGGTAGAACTAGACATTTTGGGAGGTATGCAGAGGTACAGGTACAAATGTTGGGATGGGTGCAGGGTTTTAAGTACAAATTTTAGGAGGGGTGCTGCCATACAAGTACAAATTTTGGGAGGAACAGCAGTAGAAGTAGAAATGTTTGGAGGTATGCAGGGATACAAGTAGAAATGTAATAAGGGGTGCAGGGGTTCAAGTAAACATTTTGGGAGGGTAGTAGGGCTACAAGCAGTAATGTTATAAGGTGTGTTAGGGTAGAAGTAGAAATGTTGGGAGATGTGCAGAGGTACAAGTACAAATGTTAAAAGGGGTTTGGGTTTTCAAGAACAAATTTTGGGAGGTGTGCTGAAGTAAAAGTACAAACTTTGGGAGGGATGCAGGGGAAGAAGTACACATTTTGGGATGGATGCAGGGGTTCAAGTAGAAAGTTTTTGGGGGTAGTGGTGTGCAAGTACACATTTTGGGAGGGGTGCTGAGGTAGAACAAATGTTGGGAGTGGTGCAGGGTACAAGTTAAAATTGTGGTAGGAGTGCTGTAGTACAAGTACAAATATTGGGGGGTGCTTGGGTTCAAGTATAAATTTTAAGAGGGGTGAAGAGGACAAGTACAAATTTTAATAGGGTTGCAGGGGTTCAAGTACAAATTTGGGGAATGGTGCAGGGCTACAAGTATACATTTTGGTAGGGGTTCAAGGGTTTAAGTATAAATTTTGGGATGGGTGCTGTGGTACAAGTACAAATTTGTGGAGGAGTGCAGGGTTACAAGTACAAAAATGTTGGGAGGGGTGCAGGGGTACAAGTACAAATTTTGGGAGGGGTGCAGGGGTACAAGTACAAATTTTGGGATGGGTGCAGGGGTTCAATTACAAATTTTGGGAGGGGTGCTGAGGTAGAAATGCAAATGTTGGGAGGGTGCAGGGGTTCAAGTACAACTTTTTAGAGGGGTGCAGGGGTTCAAGTTCAGTTTTGGGAGGTGTGCTGAGTTAGAAGTACAAATTTTGGGAGTAGTGCAGTCCTACAAGTACAAATGTTTGGAGGTGTGGTCAGGTAGAAGTACAAAAGTTGGGAGTGGTGCAATGCTCAAGTACAGTCGTTGGGAGGGGTTCATGTGCATATGTTGGGATGGGTGCTGAGGTACAAGTAAACATTTTGGGAGGAGTAATGGGTACAAGTGCAAATTTTGGGAAGGGTTGCTGCGGTTCAAGTCGAAATTTTTGGGGGTACAGGGGTTCAAGTAAAAATTTTGGGAGGGGTACAGGGGTAGATGGTACAAATTTTCTGTGGGGTGCTGGGATGCAAGTTCAAATGTTGGAAGTGGTGCTGGGGTTGAAGTTCAAGTTTTTGGAAGGGTGCTGAAGTACAAGTACAAATTCTTGGAGGGGTGCAGGGTTTTAAGTACAAATGTTGGGGGGAGTACAGTGGTAGAAGTAGAAATTTTGGGAGGCATGCAGGGGTACAAATACAAATGTTGGAAGTGGTGCAGAGTTTCAAGTACAAATTTTGGGAGGGGTGCTGGGGTAGACATAGACCTTTTGGGAGGGGTACAGCGGTAGGAGTAAAAATTTTGGGAGTACGCAGGGGTACAAGAGCAAATGTTGGGAAGGATGCAGGGGTTGAAGTAAAATTTTTGGGAGGGTTGTAAGGCTACAAGTAGAAATGTTGTAAGGTGGGCAAGGGTACAAGTACAAATGTTGCTAGGTGTGTATGGGTACAAGTAAAAATACTGGAAGGGGTGTAAGGGTTCAAGTACAAATTTTGGGAGGTGTGCTGAGGCTCAGGTACAAATTTTGGAAGGTGTGCTGGCATTCAGGTACAAATATTTGGAGGGTGCAGAGGACACATACAATTTTTTGGAGGGGTGCTGAGGTAGAAGTACTAATGTTGGGAGGGGTGCAGGGGTTCAAGAAAAAATTGTGGTAGTGGTGCTGAAGTATAAGTACAAATGTTGGGATGGGTGCAGAGGTTCAGTTACTAATTTTGGGAGGGGTGTAGGTGACTAGTACAAATTTTAGAAGGGCTGCAAGGGTTTTAGTACACATTTTGGTAGGGGTGCTGGGGTACAGGTACACATTTTAGGAGGGGCGAAGGGGTTCAAGTACAAAATTTGGGAGTGGTGCATGGGTAGACATACAAATTTTGTGAGGGGTGCTTAGGTACAGCTTCACATTGTGGGAGGGGTTCAAGGGTTCAAGTACAAATTTTGGAAGGGGTGCTGTTTTACAAGTACAAATTTTCAGAAGGGTGCCAGGTTAGAAGTTCAAGTTTTGAGAGGGTGCAGGTGCAGAAGTACAAATTTTGGGAGTGGTGCATGGGTTCAACTACACTTTTTTGGAGTGGTTCTGAGGTAGAAGTACAAATGTTGGGAGGGTACAGGGGTTCAAGTATAATGTTTGGGAGTGGTGCTGGGGTAGAAGTAGAAATTTTAGGAGGGGTGCAGGTCTACAAATACAAATTTGGGAGGGGTTCTAAGGTACAAGGACAAATGCTTGGAGTGGTGCAAGTGTTCAAGTATATATTTTGGGAGGGATGCTGATGTACAAGAGTAAATGTTGGGAGGGGTGCAGGGGTTCAAGTACAAATATTATGAGGGGTACAAGGTTTCAAGTAGAAATTTAGTGAGGGGTGCTTGGGTACAAGTACACATTTTGGGAGGGGTACAGAGTTTCAAGTACAAATTTGTGAGGGGGTGCTGAGGTAGAAGTATACATTCTAGGAGGGGTGTAGGGGTTCAAGTATAATATTTGTGAGGAGAGCAGGAGTACATGTACACAGTTTTGGATGGGTGCAGGGGGTTCAGGTTCACATTTAGGGATGGGTGCTGATGTAGAAGTAAAACTTTTGGGAGGGGTGTGGGGTGTTCAAGTTCTGATTTTGGGAGGGGTGTTGAAGGAACAAGTACAAATTTTGGGAGGGGGTGGGGTAGAAGTAGATAGTTTGGAAGGGGAGCTGAGATACAAGTACACATTTTGGGAAGGTTACAGAGTTTCAAGTACAGATTTGGGGAGGTATGCTGGGGTACGAGTACACATTTTGGGAGGGGTGCTGAGGTAGAAGTACACATTTTTGAAGGGGTACAGGGTTTCCAGTAGAAATTTTGGGAGGGGTGCTGGGTACAAGTACAAATTCTTCTTTCGGGGGGTACAGGGTTTCAAGTACAAATTTTAGGATGGGAGCAGGGGTACAAGTACACATTTTTGGAGGGGTGCTGAAGTATGAGTACTCATTTTAGGAGGTGTACTGAGGTACAAGTACACATTTTGGGAGGGTTACAGGGTTTAAAGTACAAATTTTGTGAGGAGTGCTAGGGTACATGTACAAATTTTGGGAGCATTACAGGGGTACAAGTACACATTTTGGGAGAGGTGCTGAGGTAGAAGTTCAAATTTTGGAATGGTGCTTAGGTGGAAATACAGATTTTGGGAAGGGGTACAGTGTTTCAAATACAAATTTTGTGATGGGTGCTGAGGTACAAGTACATATTTTGGGAGGAGTGCTGAGGTACAAGTACACATTTTAGGAGGGGTACAGGATTTTAAGTAAAGATTTTAGGATGGGTGCAGGAGTTTCCAGTACACATTTTTGAAGGGGTGCAGGGCTACAACTTCAAATTTTGGGAGGGATGCTGAGGTGAAGTACAAATGTTGGGAGGGGTGCAGGGGTTGAATTACACATTTTGAAAGAGGTACTGAGGTAGAAGTACAAATGTTTTGGGGTGCTGGTGTTCAAGTAGACATTTTGGGAGGGGTGCAGGGATTCAAGTACAAATTTTGGGAGGGGTGCTGAGGTACAAGTTCAAATTTTGGGAGGAGTGCTGGGGTACAAGTACAAATTTTGGGAGGGGTACTGGGGTTGAAGTACACATTTTAGGATGTTGTAGGGATACAAGCACAAATTTTAGGACAGGTGCAGGGATAGAATTACACAATTTTGGAAGGTGCTGAGGTAGAAGAACACATTTTGGGAAGGGTACAGGGGATGAAGTACAAATTTTGGGAGGGGTGGTGGGGAGCAAGTTCAAATGTTGGTTGGGGTGCTGAGGTACAAGTAAAAATTTGGGGAGGGGTAAAGGGTACAAGTAAAAATTTTGGGAAAGGTTACTGTGGTTCAAGTATAAATTTTGGGATGGGTGCAGGGGTTCAAATACAAATGTTGGGAAGGGTGCTGGGATACACGCACAAATGTTGGTAGGGGTGCTGGGGTTGAAGTTCAAATTATTGGAGGGGTGCTTAAGTAGAAGTACCAATTTTTGGAGGGGTGCACTGATTCAAATACATATGTTGGGAGGTGTAGCGTGGTAGAAGTTGAAATTTTGGGAGGCAAGCAGGGGTACAAGTACAAAAGTTGGGAGGGGCGCATGGGTTGAAGAACAAATTTTGGGAGGAATGCTGGGGAACAAGTACAACTTTTGGGAAGGGTACAGCGTAGAAGTAGAAATGTTTGGAGGGGTGCAGAGCTTCAACTACAAATTGTAGTAGGGTTGCTGAAGTACTAGTACAAATGTTGGGAGGTGTGGAGGGTTTCAGTTACAAATTTTTGGAGGGGTGCAGGTGACAAGTACAAATTTTAGGAAGGATGCAGGGGTTAAGTATAAATTTTGGGAGTGTTGCTGGGGTACAAGTACACATTTTGGGAGATGTGCTGGGGCTCAAGTACACATTGTGGTAGGGGTACAGGGGTTGAAGTACAATCTTCAGGAGGAGTGCGGGCTACAAGTACAAATTTTGTTAGGGGTTCTGGGGTTCAAGTACAAATTTTGGGAGGGTTGTTGAGGTACAAGTACAAATTCTGGGATTGGTGCAGGGGTTCAAGTACAAATTTTGTGAGGGATGCAGAAGTACAAGTACACATTTTAGGTTGGGTGCAGGGGGTTAAAGTTCACATTTTGGGATGGGTTCTGAGGTAGAAATAAAAATTTTGGGTGGGGTTCTGGGGTACAAGTTTTGATTTTGGGAGGGGTGCTGAGGTATAAGCTCAAATTTTGGGAAGGGGTGCTGGGGTACAGGTAGACATTTTGGGAGGGGAGCTGAGCTACAAGTACACATTTTGGGAAGGGTACAGAGTTTCAAGTATGGATTTTGGGAGGAGTGCTGGGGTATAAGTGCACATTTTGGAATGGGTGCTGGGGTAGAAGTACACATTTTGGGTGGGTAGTGGGTTTCAACTACAAATTATGCGAGGGGTACAGGGGTACAAGTACAGGGTTTCAAGTGCAAATTTTGGGATGTGGCTGGGGTACAAGTAGAAATCTTGGGAGGTGTACTGAGGTACAGGTACACATTTTGGGAGGGGCACATGGTTTCAAGTACAAATTTTGGCACGGGTGCTGGGGTACAAGTGCAGAGTTTGGGAGGGGTACAGTGTTTGAAGTACAAATTTTGGAAGTTGTGCAGTTGTACAAGTACTCATTTTGGGATGGGTACATGGTTTCAAGTACAAATTTTGTGAGGGGTGCAAGGCTACAAGTACAAATTTTGGGAGGGGGTGCTGGGGTACAAGTAGACAGTTTTTGGAGGTTAGCTGAGATACAAGTACACAGCTTGGGAGGGGTACAGAGTTTCAAGTATGGATTTTGGGAGGAGTGCTGGGGTATAAGTGCACATTTTGGGAGGGGTGCTGGGGTAAAAGTACAAATTTTTGGGGGTAGTGGGTTTCAAGTACAAATTATGCAAGGGGTACAGGGGTACAAGTACAGATTTTAGGAGGGATTCTGAGGTACAAGTACAAATCTGGGGAGGTGGTGTAGTGAAAGTACACAGTTTGGGAGGGGAGCTGAAATACAAGTACACATTTTGGGAAAGGTAGAGAGTTTCAATTACAGATTTTGAGAGTGGTGCTGGGGTACAAGTACACATTTTGGGAGGGGTACAGGGTTTCAAGTACAAATTTTTGTAGGGGTGCTGAGTTTCAAGTACAAATTTTGGGAGAGGTACTGGGGTACAAGTACACATTTTGGGAGTGATACAGGGTCTCTTGTACAAATTTTAGAATGGGAACAGGGATACAGGTACCCATTTTGGGAGGGGTGCTGAAGTATTAGTACACATTTTGGGAGGTGTGCTGAGGTACAAGTACACATTTTGGGGGGCACAGGTTTTCAAGTACAAATTTGGGGAGGGGTGCTGGGGTAGAAGTACACATTTTGGGAGGGGCACAGGGTTTCAAGTACAAATTTTGGGAGGGGTGCTTTTGTACAAGTACACATTTTGGGAGGGGTACAGGGTTTCAAGTACAAATTTTGTGATGTGTGCTCAGGTACATGTACAAATTTTGGGAGGGGTGCTGGGGTGCATGTACAAATTTTGGGATGGGTGCTGGGGTACAAGTACACATTTTGGGAGAAGTATAGAGTTTTAAGAACAAATTTTGTTGGGGTGCTGGGGTAGATGTACACATTTTGGGAGGGGTGCTGGGTAGAAGTACACATTTTGGAAGCAGTAGTGGATTTCAAGTACAAATTATGAGGGGTGCTGAGGTACAAGGAAGAATTCTGTGAGGGGGTGTTGGGGAAGAAGTACACAGTTTGGGGGGGGAGCTGAAATACAAGTACATATTTTGAGAAGGTTACAGAGTTTCAAGTACCCAGATTTTGGGAGGAGTGCTGGGGTACAAATACACAGTTTGGGAGGGGTGCAGGGTTTCAAGTACACATTTTGGGATTGGGCTGGGGTACAAGTACACATTTTGGGAGGGGTGGTGAGGTAGAAGTAGACAGTTTTGGAGGAGTACAGGGTTTCTACTACAAATTTTGTAATGGGTGCTGGGGTAGAAGTACACATTTTGGGAGGGATGCAGGGTTTCTTGTACAAATTTTAGAATGGGAGCTTTGATACAAGTACACATTTTGGGAGGGGTGCTGGGGTACGAGTACACATTTTGGGATATGTGCTGAGGTACAAGTACACATTTTGTAAGGGGCACAGGGATTCAAGTACACATTTTGGGATTGGTGTGGTGGTAGTAGTATACATTTTGGGAGGGGTAAAGGGTTTCAAGTACAAATGTTGGGAAAGGTACTGGGACAGAAGTACAAATGTTGGCAGTTGTGCTGGGGTTGAAGTTCAAATTTTGGGAGGGGTGCTGAAGTAGAGGTACACATTTTTGAAGGGGTGCAGGGATTCAAGTACAAATGTTGGGAGTAGTACAGTGGTAGAAGTAGAAATGTTGTTAGGTAGGCAGGGTTACAAGTACAAATGTTGGGAGGGGTGAAGGGATTCAAGTACAAATTTTGGGAGGGGTGCTGTGCTACAAATACACATTTTGGGAAGGGTACAGTGGTAGAAATAGAAATGTTTGGAGGTATGCAGGGATACAAGTACAAATGTTATAAGGGGTGCAGGGGTTCAAGTTAACATTTTGGGAGGGTTGTAGGGCTACAAGCAGTAAAGTTGTGAGGTTTTAGGGTAGAAGTAGAAATGTTGGGAGATGTGCAGAGTTAAAAGTACAAATGTTAAACAGTGTGTAGAGGTTCAAGAACAAATTTTGGGAGGTGTGCTGAATTAAAAGTAAAAATTTTGAGAGGGATGCAGGAAAAGAAGTACAAATTTTGAGATGGGTGCAGGGGTTCAAGTACAAATGTTGGGAGGGGTAGTGGGGTACAAGTACAAATTTTAGGAGGGGTTCAGGTGTTCAAGTACACATTTTGGGAGGGAAGCTGTGCTACAAGTACAAATTTGTGTAGGGGTGGAGGGTTACAATTACAAATTTTGGGAGGGGTGCAGGGGTTCAAGTACAATTTTTAGAAGGGGTGCAGGGATTCAATTACAAATTTTGGAAGGTGTGCTGAGGTAAAAATACAAAAGTTGGGAGGGTGTAGGGGTGGGTACAGATACACATTTTGGGATGGGTGTAGGGGTACAAGTACACATTTTTGGAGGTGTGCTGGGGTTCAAGTACAATTATTGGAGGTGTGCAGTCCTACAAGTACAAATGTTTGGAGGGGTGGTGAGATACAAGTACAAATGCTAGGAGGGGTGCAAGGGTTGAAGTACAAATTTTTGGAGGGGTGCCGAGGTAAAAGTACAAATGTTCAAAGGGGTACAGGGGTTCAAGTGCCAAGGCTGGGAGTGGTGCAAGGGTTCAAGTACAAATGTTGGGAGGGGTTCAAGTGCATATGTTGGGAGGGGTGCTGAGGTACAAGTAAATATTTTGGGGGTAATGGGTACAAGTGCACATTTTGGAAAAGGTTGCTGGGGTTCAAGTACAAATTTTAGGAGAGGTACAGGGGTTGAGGTACAAATTTGGGGAGGGGTGTAGGGGTTGAAGTTCAAATGTTGGGTGGGGTGCTGGGATACAAGTATAAATTTTGGAAGTGGTGCTGGGGTTGAAGTTCAAATTTTGGGAGGGGTGCTGAAGTACAAGTACAAATTTTAGGAGGGGTGCAGGGTTTCAAGTGCAAATGTGAGGAGTACAGTGATAGAAGTAGAAATTTTGGGAGGAATGCAGGGGTATAAATACAAATGTTGGAAGTGGTGCAGTGGTTCGAGTACAAATTTTGGGAGGGGTGCTGGGGTACAAGTAGACCTTTTGGCAAAGGTACAGCGGTAGAAGTAGAAATTTTGGGAATATGCAGGGGTACAAGCACAAATGTTGGGAGGGATGCAGGGGTTCAAGTACAAGTTGTGGGAGGGTTGTAAGGCTACAAGTAGAAATGTTGGGAGGTGTGCAAGGGTAGAAGTTCAAATGTTGCTAGGTGTGCAGGGGCACAAGTACCATACCTTTCAACTGTTCCTGACTTTCAGGGATGTCTCTGATTTTTCCTCAACATTTTACAATGTCCCTCCTAAAAATTGTGCTTCTATGACAAATCAGTGGGGGGTTGTAAGAACAAAATAATGTCAAACATTAAAGTTACAGACTTGTTCTTCCTTAGAAAATGCATTTTACACTAAGCCCTTTATTCTGCCAGCTTACTGAGTAGATATCACCAATTGTGAACATGTGTCCCTAATTTTGGTCCTTTGTCCCTGATTTTTTTAAGCTTGGCCCCTGATTTATGAAGCTGGAGGTTGAGAGGTATGACAAGTACAAATGTTGGAAGGGGTGCAGGGGTTCGAGTACATATTTTGGAAGGTGTGCTGGTGTTCAGGTACAAATTTTGGGAGGGGTGCAGGGGAACAAGTACAAATTTTGAGAGGGGTGCTGAGGTAGAAGTACAAATGTTGGGAGGGGTGCAGGAGTTCAAGAACACATTGTGGTAGGGGTGCTGAAGTAAAACTACAAATGTTAGGATGGGTGCAGGGGTTCAGTTATAAATTTTGGAGGGGTGCAGGTGACAAGTACAAATTTTATGAGGGACACAAGGGTTTTAGTACAAATTTTGGTAGGGGTTCTGGGGTTCAAGTACTCATTTTAGCAGGGGTGTGGGGGTTCAAGAATACATTTTGGGAGTGGTGCAGGGGTACATGTACAAATTTTGGGAGGGGTGCTGGGGTACAAGTAGACATTGTGGGAGGGGTACAGGGTTTGAAGTACAAATTTTGGGAGGAGTGCTGGGATACAAGTAAATATTTTGGGAGGGGTTGAAGTATACATTTTGAAAGGGGTGCTGTTGTACAAGTACACATTTGGAGAGGGGTGCAGGGTTAGAAGTATAAGTTTTGAGAGGTGTGCAGGGACAGAAGTACAAATTTTGGGAGGGGTGCTGGGGTTCAACTACAAATTTTTGAAGGGGTTCTGAGGTAGAAGTACAAAAGTTGGAAGGGTGCAGGGGTTCAAGTATACATTTTGGGAGTGGTGCTGAGGTACAAGGACAAATGCTGTGAGGGGTACAGGTGTTCAAGTACAAATTTTGGGAGGGGTGCTGAGGTACAAGAACAAATGTTGGGGGTGCAGGGATTCAAGTACAAATGATGTAAGGGACACTAGGTTTCAAGTAGAAATTTAGTGAGGGGTGCTGAGGTACAAGTATACAGTTTGGGAGGGGTACAGGGTTTGAAGTACAAATTTTGGGAGGTGTGCTGTTGTGCAAGTACACATTTTGGGAGGGGTACAGGGTGTCAAGTACAAATTTTGTGAGGGGTGCTGGGGTACATGTACAAATTTTGGGGGGTGCTGGGGTACGAGTACACATTTTGGGATGGGCACAGAGGCCCAGATATTCAAAGGGTTGCACCCCACGCGATATTCAAAAGGAAAAGAGCTGCACAAATCCCGATGTGCCAGAGTGCATCAATGTATATGCAGGCACAGGTAGAGACATTCCATGCATAACCTGCAGCCCGATATTCAGCCGGGATGTGCAGAACCATACATCATAACCCCTACTTGTGCCAACACAAAGTTAAGCAAAAAAGGAACAACTGATGGCACCACAGGTGATTGCACGTAGGCGCAACACGGCAACTGTCACCTGTGGAGTGCGCCACCGAGTTCCGGCTGCACCTGGTGGCACCCCCCCATGCCCAATTGTGGGCATATGTTTAAAAAGAAAGTCCCCGTCCTATATCCCTGGTGGTCCAGTGGACTGCTCTCTGCCTGATCACGGGCATCTGTCACAATATACGTCCACGTCCAATATCCCTGGTGGTCCAGTGGACCACTATGTGCCCAATCGCAGGCATCCGTTATAATGATAAACCCCCCGTCCAATATCCATGGTGGTCCAGTGGACCGAATGCTGCCCAATCACGGGCATCTGTTTAAATATAACCCCCGTCCAATATCCCTGGTGGTCCAGTGGCCGAATGCTGCCTGTTCGAGGGCATCTGTTTAGTAGAAAATGTCCTATTACCCTGGTGGTCTGGGGTGCCCCCCTCACACTAGCCCACTGAGCCCCACTGCCCGTTCCCCGGTCGGCCGGTGGTGGCACCCACCCACCACCTGCCGTCCCTGTCGCCCGCCGACTGACACCTCAGTAGGGCTGCATGCCCATTGGTTCTGGCGTGAGCCAATGGGCGGCAGCCTCTCTACTATAATATCTCCAGATATGTGAATGATTCATTCTACATATTCGGAATGTGTAGCACGGTGGGGGCTGCACGCCCATTGGGCTTCAATGAGGGGGGTAGGTGGGTTTCAAACAAATTATGCAAGTGGTACAGCGGTACAAGTGCACATTTTAGGAGGGGTGCTAAGGTACAAGTACAAGTTTTGGGAGGGGGTGTTGGGGTAGAAGTACACAGTTTAGGAGGGGAGCTGAAATACAAGTAGACATTTTGGGAAGGGTACAGAGTTTCAAACACAGATTTTGGGAGGGGTGCTGAGGTAGAAGTGCAAATGTCGGAAGGGGTGCAGAGGTTCAAGAACAAATTGTGGTAGGGGTGCTGAAGTATAATTGCAAATGTTAGAAGGGGTGCAGGGGTTCAATTATATATTTTGGAAGTGGTGCAAGTGACAAGTACAAATTTTAGGAGGGATGCAGGAGTTTTAGTACAAATTTTGGGAGGGCTGCTGGGGTACAAATAGACATTTTAGGAAAGGTGTGGCAGTTCAAGAACAAATTTTGGAAGTGGTGCAGGGGTACATGTACAAATTTGGGAGGGGTGCTGGGGTAGAAGTAGAGGGGTTGTCCAGGGCTCACAGCTCCACCGGCTCGAAAGACCCGGCCCCCCTGGACAGACGGCATCTCTGGAGCCACTGCCCGAGACCGCAAGCCCAGCCACAAGACCTGCCTAGCTGAACTGCCCCTTGATCAGTGCTCACAGCTCCGCTGGCTCAAAATACTTGCCTCCTCCTGGACGTACGGCATCCCTGAGCTGCTGCCTGAGACTGCAAGCCCAGCCACCAGACCTGCCTAGCTGAACTGCCCCTTGACCAGGGCTCACTGCTTTGCTGGCTCGAAAGACTCGGCCCCCCCGGATGGACGGCATCCCTGGAGCTACCACCGGAGACTGCAAGCCTGGCCAGCAGAATTGCCTAGCTGAACAGCCCCTTGAACAGGGCTCACAGCTCCGCTAGCTCAAAAGACACGGCCCCGCCCCTGACGGACAGCATCCCTGGAGCCACCGCCCGAGTCCACAAGCCCAGCCACCAGACCTGCCTAGGTACTGCTGCTGCTCCACCAATCGGAAAGTGAGTGCTTTCCCAGGCTACACTCCGAATGGTCAGTTCTACTGTCTGCCTGTTTGCCGCCTGGTGCTGACTTTCCGATTAATGCTTTAAAGATAATTCTGCCTGAAAGACCTGTTTTTACTGCTGAAAGTCTTATTGAATTGTTTGAGCTGTAGAATTTAAGAACCTGTTTACAGTTTAAGTGAATCCAGCCCTTTTACTGAATACTTCCTCTCGCTCAGCACCTTTGGCACCTAAATTCCTTTGTCTTGTAAATTCTCTCCTGCTGCAACTGTCTGCTTCACAGCACTTGCCCTGCTCATAAATATTCCTCTTTCTCTGTCTCCTGCAGCTGAACCGCCCCTTGATTAGGGCTCACAGCTCTGTTGGCTCGAAAGACTCAGCCCCCCAGACAGACGGCATCACTGGAGCCACTGCCCGAGACTGCAAGCCTGGCCACCAGACCTGTCTAGGTACTTCTACTGCCCCACGGGTGCTGTGCACTAGCCCCACCCCACCTCCCGGCCTATCTCAGCTATTTTATTTATAGTTGAACCCAGTCACGATTGCTGAAGTTATTTTTATTTTTCTAACAGTCTATTTTTCCATTGGCTCTTTATATTCTCACACCACTATGGCGGCTATAGAAATCAACACTCAGTCACTATCTCTGCATTCTAGCACTGCTACCAAACCCCATCTCTTGTCACTATGTTGCCTTCTAACTTGCGCTTACAGTACCCACATCATCTAGTCTTGGCTAAATTTTTAGCACCTTTCTTACTCCATCTGTTCCTTCTGCCTCCCCGGCTAAAAATCCTTTTACTCAACCTGATGCCTCCACCATATACTATGCTGAAGTGCTGCTGCACACCGTGACCCTTCTTCACTCTATCCATCCACATTACCGGTCACAACCTTGTGCCTTACTTACTGACCTGCCTAACCTACTAATCACATTGCTCAAGATCGCCTCAACTGCTTCCTATTGTGTACAATTACCTGGACGCACAACTGGGTGCTACTCAATAACCCAAAAATACCATGAAGCTAAATTTCTTGCTTTCCTGCCCTGCTTCTCCGACTGCTTGCTGGAGATGTCCACCCTAACCCTGGACCTCCCTCCATGAACTCCCCTACCCCCCAGCTCACCCCCTCTACTCCCTTTGCTCTCCCAAGTGGCCTAAAAATTATCCACCTAAATGCTCGCAGCCTTACCTGTAAACTACCCATGTTTCAGATTATGGTCCTTGAATATAAACCTGACATTATCGTCATCTCAGAAACTTGGCTCTCGGAACACATCACAGCCCAAGAAGTTTCAATTCCTGGGTTCACTTTAACTCAGATGGACAGACTTGGATGAGGAGCCGGAGTGGCAATCTATGTCTCTACCTCCCTTCAGCACACACTTGTGTTGAAAGCTACTTCTCCTTCCTCTCACGAGGCTATCCTCCTCAACCTGAAGCTACCTTACTCCTCCCCGCTATTTGTTGCAGGAGTTTACTGTCATCCTGGCCAACAACCCCCCTCCCAAGTCACTGAACTGATCAAGAAACTGACGGACCTTGCTCACACAGGAGATCTGTACATACTGGGCTACCCAAATGTCAACTGGCTCTCTAACACACTGGCAAAACTCGCTCCTATATCAAGTCACTAAATTTGACACAGCTAATCCACAGCTAATCCATGAACCTACTCACCTGAACAACAGAACTAAAAACCATTCCCTCCTGGACCTAGTCCTCACGTTGCACCCTCACAGGGTCAAGGCTGCTGGCCTTCTGCCAGATGCCTTAAGTGACCACCATCCTGTGTACATGGTGCGCAAAATACACAGGCAAAAAATACCACACAAAATCCTCCTAATCCATTCCTACAGTACCCCTCTCTTGATGATAAGTGACCACTTCATTGTGACCTTGCCAACACTGGACCCCACTTGTCACTTGTTCTTCAGTTGACGCTGCTCTCCAGTTTTTCAGTGATAAGTTCCTTCACATTTGGAATCAACATACCCCCTTGTGTAAAACCAGAGTGCACAGAAATCACCTATCCTGGGTAACCCCAGAGCTCCTGTCCTGTCAAAGAGCCCAGGACACCACTTGGCGTAAACACAAGGAAACCAACTGCCCTAGGGATCTCCAACAATACAGGGAACTATGAAACAAGTGTACCAAAGCTATTCATCTGGCCAAAGCTGAACACTACCAAGCTACCTTCCAAGCTAACACAAATAAGCCTAAATTTTGGAAAGTTGTTCAGTCCCTCTTTTCCCCCACCACCACCAAGCTCCCCACTCCTACCCTTAAGCAAAATCTCTCAGTCCTCTCTGAACCTATGGCTGTGGCTGAATGCTTTAATTCCCATTTCACGTCCTGTGCCTCAGTGCTCCAAGTGGCTCACCTGATGCCCATTCAGCTTTCCTGTTGCCTCCCCTCCTTGGTGGACACCTGCCCTCCTGCTCTCTCCCCCCTACTCTCCTTGCAGCCTCACCCTTGTCACCTAGTCCCTCTCCTTTGACCCACTCCCTCATCTCACCATCCCTGGCTTCTACCCCTCCATACCTAAACAGCTACCTGCCCCTTCTCTCTACCTCTCTCTGCTCCCTCATCCGCTATCCTCTTCTCTGCTTCTTCATCATCTACCCCCTCAGCTCCCTCATCCTCTACTCCTTCTTCTTCTCTCACATTTTCTCTGCTGCTGCCTTTCAAGCTCTTTTGTCCATTAACCCTGCCAAAGGATCCACTGCTGATGGTCAGGACCCTAAGCTCCTCTCTCTGTCTGCTCCTGCTATTGCCTATCCTAGCTCCCTCTTGCTAAACCTCTCCTTTGTCTCTTCCACTGTCCCTTCAGCGTGGAAACATGCGACTGTTCTACTTCTCCCCAAAGGTGGTGACCCCTCCTCCCCTAGCAACTACTGCCCTATCTCTCTCCTTCCAACACTAGCTAAGCTCCAGGAACACATAGTCCTTGAACAACTCTCCTCCTATCTTACTGACTCCTCCTTTCTCACTTCATTCCAATCTGGCTTTAGAAAACACCACTCCACCGTCACACCCCTGCTACAGCTGACTGACTCAATCTCTACAGGTATGGACAACGGCCTCATAACCTCTGCAATATTTATTAACCTGGCCAAGGCCTTCGATGTAGTCTCTCACCCTCATCTCCTGTCCTGCCTCAGCTCAGCTGGTCTCACCCTAATGCCACTGATTGGTTCAAGTTTTATCTGTCAGGCAGATCACAATCTGTCTGTATGGCAGATGCCATCTCCACCTCTCTCCCCATTACCATGGAGTCCCTCAGGGATCTGTACTTGGACCACTCTTTTTCCAATATTTCTCAATGATCTCCCCCTAATTTGTACATCCACTAACATACATGTATGCTGACGACACCGCACTGTACACAACAGGTAAATCGGTCTCTGATGTCACCTCCAGGTTCCAGCTGAATTTCAACAATGTCCAACTCTGGCTTAGAGATCACCACATCTTCCTAAACTAAAAAAAAAAAAACAGTCTCTATGAAGTTCGGGATTAGGCAGAGGTTGGTAAGGCTCTCCTCCTTGCCCACTTTCCACACCATTGATGGGACTGTATTAGATGAGGCTTCCTCCTTCCACAACCTCAGAGTTTGGCTAGACAGGCACCTAAATTTCTTGGTCCTCATCAACGCCATTCAGAAAAAACTCTGAACTAAACTAGGGGCCCTTTACTGCAACAGTAGAAGTATCCCACTTCTGGCTAGGCATGAGTTGGTACAAAAAATGATGTTGCCACTCTTCGACTACTGTGACATAGTATACAGTGCTGCCCCTCAATCCTCCTTATCCAGGTTGGATCCTCTCTTTAACTTCTTCTGCCGGTTTGCCTTAGATGCCCCTGCTCTGACCCACCACTGCTCACTCTACTGCTCTCTAAATTTTCCCACCCTTGCCAACAGGAGAACCCTGCACACTGCCAGAAGTACCTTAAAATTCTGGCTAGGGTTCCTCCCCTCTTACCTCTCCACCTCCCTGTCTGTCACCCCTCCAAACACTATCTTCAATCTGGCATCTCACGGTCTCTGAATATACCTTACAGAAGCACTACGTCAGGCCAAATGGCCTTCTCTCACTGCCTACCTAAACTATGGAACCAACTATCGACCAAAATCTGCCACTCCTCCTCAGGCAGTTCTCTCTCTATGTCCCTAACAAACTACTTAGTGACAAACTGTAACTGCCCCTAAGTCTCACTGGGTTCCAGTCTCAGCTGCTGGTCTATACCTTCCCCTTCCTCCAGCTGGGCCAAATAATTTCTCCTCCATCCTTTGCCCCTCCTGAAACCAAGCACTTCAAACAACATGAAGTCTTGCTGTATTCTGACATTATACAGTTAGCCCCAGCACTTGAACTGCTCCAGAGATGAAGGAGTTAACTCTATGCCAGAGCATTGAATGTTGAGCTCGAGCTCGGTTCAAACCTCTGTCTGCTGCACTTTGAAGTGTAACCATCAGATTCTTTACTCCGCCTAACTGAACAGTCACTCCGGAGATTTCTCTTTTGCTCATGGTTCGGTTGGTTTAAATATTGTCTGTTTTACCCATACTTCTATTTATTTTTTGGTTCAGATCCCTGTCTGTGGTACAATAAGTGCATAGGTAGTGGACTTTGTAACAAGGGATAAAGAAGTTTGTCCCCATATTTCAGCCTAAACCTCATTTTGGTCTAAAACATAATGGCCCGGATATTCAAAAGGGTTGCGCCATGCGCAAGAGGGTTGCGCATGCGCAAGTCCAAAAATGTGCCATTTTGCGATATTCAGAAGGAGGCAGTTGCGCCACCGAAAACATGCTGAGCAACAGCGCAATGAAAATGAAGGCATGCGCAACCGAAGGGGGTGGATCCATGCATAAAGAGCGCAATGCGATATTCAAAGACTTTCGCGATGCGCAATAGTGGCACAGCCGGAAATTGCGACCTTAGCGAAATGAGCCAAAATAAAAGCTCAAGAAGCGGGCGCAAGAACGCCACAAGGCTGCCAAGTGGGGGGAGAGAGAGAGACAGACAGACAGAGACAACAGACAGACTAGGCAGGCAAGGAAAGCATGGGCCATAGGCTGTAGAGGCCAGCGGGGGTGCTCGTGCAGTGGAAGTAGCAGTGAGGACAGCGGGGTAACACAGCAACAGCAGCCAGGGGGCTCAGAAGCCAGGAGATGGACAGTGGCAGCTTCACATGGAAGCTGTAATGGGGGTGAGAATGCATGCTGCAGGGGACGTGGTCGTGAGTGGAGGCCGCCGTCGGTATGCCCCAACAGGCAGTGCACTGCGTCTGTATCAGCTTTGAGCTGTACACAGATGTAGAGATCATGGGCGGTACCGCCTGAACAGGGCAATACTGAGATGGCTCTGTGAGCTGTGCAGTGATGTGATGCAGGCACCCTCACGACGGAGTCACGCCTGTCGGTGGAGACCAAGGTGACTGCCTGCTACGCCACGGGCACCTTCCAGAGGCCGACAGGAACACCACAGGCATCACACAGTCGGCCACGTCATGCATCCTCACCCAATTCCTCAGCGCACTGCTGCCACATGCTGCGGAGTACATCCATTTCCCCAGCACCGTGGCAGAGGCGATAGCAAACATGCAGGAGTTCCACAGGGTAGCACGTATGCCTGGCATGCTAGGGGCCATAGACTGCACCATGTGGCCATTCGCACCGCCACCTGGCCCGATGGGCTCGCGCATAGGAACAGAAAGGGCTTCCAGTGTCAACTGCCAGGTGGTGTGTGATGCCACTGGGCGCATAATCAACGCCTGTGCCACACACCCTGGCGGAGCACATGATGCCTTCATATGGTATCAGTCTGCACTGTGCCATCAATTCGAGAGTGGGACATCCCACAGGACATCTAGTGGGTGAGTACACATGTATGGAATGCAAACTCGGGGCAAGGTGGGAATGCCACAGGTGCCATGGTAGTGGCACACAGGATATGGGCAATATGGACCTGAACATGAGACTGATCTCCACTATCTCCACACAGGTGACAGCGGATACCCACTCCGTCCCTGGCTGCTCACACCGTACCGGCGCCCCATGACCCCATCGCAGCAGCGCTATAATGAGGCACATATTTCCACACGCAACATCATAGAGTGGGTGTTTGGGATGCTCAAGGCACACTTCTGATGCCTAGACACCTCCGGCGGTGCCCTACAGTACAGCCCCCAAAAGGCCTGTGGGATATTCCTGGCCTGTTGCATCCTGCACAACATGGCCAAAGACCATCGGATAGCCATACAGGTTGAAGAGGGGGACAGCGATGGGGACGCCAGTGGCGCCGGTGTTGATGGTGATGAGCAGCCCCCCCTAGGACGGCGGGACCCCCGACTGATCCGGCAGGCCCAGCTGCACCGGGACACCATCACAGAGGAGCACTATGCAGAACACAGGTAAGTCAAGGGGACATGTGCAACCAACACTGTCCATGTGCAAACCACAGGCACACAGGGGAACACACCAGGTGTGCATGACGGTCAGGGGAGTGGAAGGGTCCAGGCATACAAACACACCATCAGGGAGGGGTGAGCACTCATATGGACACACATACACCAGGCACAGAGCATACATGGGCAGATGCATAGCACAGCAGAACCAACATTGCTAACACACAGCACCACCGACCACCCCCACCACCTGTACTGTCCAAGTACGTGAGTCAGATGCTGGGCACCCTTGCACCTTGGTGTACAGTACAATGCAGGCATCGTCATGCACACGCACCTGTGGACAGCAGTTGGGAGGGTGTGCAGGTGGTCCATGTGTCGGCGTGGTGAGCAGAGCACCCAGCAGTACACTGCCCACCATGACACACATTGCACACATGGCAGCACCAGACAGGGCCCGCACTGGGAGACAGCTCAGTCATGTAGCACTGTCCCACGGCCACCGCGGATGTGTGGGCGGCCCTGCCGTGACCCAACAGCACTGGCAGGCTGAGCAGGGGCCATATGGGGTGGCACTGTTGCACCACCAGGGGTCCCACTGCACGAACGCGACCTTGCCCGCACAGGGGTCTGCAGCATGCCGAACAAACCTGCACCAGGGGTGCTTGGGATGGCCACAGCAGAACCCGGCGTCGACAGGCCTGGTGTCACACGACCGGGAACAGGGAATGGAGAGTGAACTGTGTGGGGTGTGCGGTACAGGGGCACCTGACTGTGTGCCCAATGCGTCCACGACAGAGACCACTGCCTGGGTCAGCCTGTCAATGGCGGCGGTCACATCCGTCCTCATACGAACCAGCTCTGCACGGTCCAGAGCACACTCCCTGCTGTGCCGCTCCACAGCCACAGACAGTGCCTCCACGGACATTGCAACCCACCTCTGCAGCTGTACTGATTCCCGTAGCAGGCGGGTGTGCTCGTCCAATGGGTACTGTGCCCCAACGGCATCCTGTCCCCCAGGGTGTGGAAGGTCCTGATGCACAACACCCCTTGAGGGTGGGCGCTGTTCACCAGGACCAGGAATGGGCGGATCAAAGGGCGGCGGACATGTGCCACCGCTTGACATTGTACCCCCAGACCTGGTGGGTGACTGCTGCTGCTGCCCCACCAACTGCTGTGCCCCAGGGTCCATTCGTTCCACTGCTGTGCTAGCAATAGTGCCAGACACCTGCACAGCCACTGGTGCTGCCCCACCGGTGCTGACAGGCACAGCCTGGGACTGTGCCAGCATGCTGGTACACGAGTTGGAACCAGAAAGGCCCAGGGGCACGTGCTGGCCTACTGTGTGTCCGTCATGGGACACACACCTATCACTGCCCATTGCAGTCCTTGCATCATCAATGGTGCAGGTATGTGCTACAGCCATAGTCACAGCATGCTGGCATGCTTGCATGCCAGACTGCTGAGACACAGGCTGTGCACCACCCGCACCCGAATCACCGACACCAGAGTTGGCGGCCCAGCGTGCATGCTGCTGCAGTGCCTGCTGGCTGGTGATAGAGGTGGATGGACCCTTCTCCATGTCCAGCAGGTCATCATCACTGCCTGGACCCACCACCACCGTCTCCTGAAGACGAACAGGATCTATAACAGAAAGAGAGCACATGTGAGTGTATGAACAACCTTCCCCAACCCCCCCAACACCACCACCATGTCATACCGTGTGCAGTGATGGGCTTCACCTGTCTGGAATCCACCTCCTGGTACACCTCAATAGCACTCTGCTGCATTGATGCAACCAGTGTCTCCTCAGCCGGGTCAGCTCCAACACCACTGGCGGGCCCCGCCAGTGCCAGCATGTCGCCCTGAAGGCTGCCACCTTCTCCTTCAGCCTCCTGCGGTCTGTCCCCATCTTCTTCTTGCATTTCTGCGGAGCACTGGTGGCTTCCGCAGGTTCATGGCCCGAGTTACCCCTCCCATGCAGCCGCATGGGACTGAGGGTGCCCTCCATCCACTCAGTACTGGCTCCTCATCCAGGTAGGCCTGGAAGAGGGCCTCTGTCTCTGCTGGGGTAAAGTTGGGCCTCCTCCACGCCCACCGTCCTCACCCTCACCTTGGCTCTGCTCGGTCATGGCAATCTGTAGTAAAGTGGACACCTGTCACTGTGCAGTCTACAGCATTTTCCCATGACCATTGTCCAGAACATCACACAGCATGCAACTCACCTCTCACCTGCAGTAACCGAATCTGGCCAGCTAGCCCAATGTCGCACATTTATAGTGCAATGCATGCAAATTAGGAGTGGAGCAACTATAATGACATGCAAATCGTGCCACCGCGCCTTTGAATGGCTGATCAGATGATTTGCATGTGTCGGCTGAATATTGCGAATTTGCGCTTTGCGCAATCTGGTTGAGTCAGCTGAGCCAATGGCGCAGATCTGTGACTGTGTGGTACACTGCATTGCGCATGCCCAGATAGCTTACACAGGCATCTGCTGCACTGCTGACGTGCTGTGCGCGATCGGCAACTCAGGCCATGGCCACCATTGTGCCAGTGGTGCTACAGCACTGGGCACTATATGGCGCTGTGGCACTACTGCGCAATAGTCCACTGTGGCACTGGTACGCAGCTGGTCGGTCGTGCAGGATGCGTATACGTCAGATGGCGCTGTGCATGGCCTTGTGGCATTGCCCATGACCTTGTGTCCGACCTTTGCCCCCTGGCCCTGTTCGGCTGCCATGTGTACAGCCCTATTGCGTTGTCTGGTGACAGCGCTATGTGAAGTGACGGCGCTGTTCGAACAGCGTGATTGGAACCTGTGGTGGTCTATTGCGCAACATCTCCACGTGGGGTTACGGCGCAGCGGGGTGCCATATTGCCTGCTGTAAAGTGGTACCATGGCTCACAGAAGAGCAGTTCAGTGGAGCCCAGTCGAACTGGCCAACTTGGTGGCCCTAGTGAAGCCCCACTATGGGGCACTTTATGGTGAGGCGCCCCTCACCATTGCCAGGACGCAGGTGTGGCAGCAAGTGGCCACTGACCTGGTGGGGGTCACTGGACGGTGCCGGTCAGCTGAGCAGTGCCGGCACCGCACGGTGACCTCCGGAGGGATCCGGATCTTCTTGATCGGCTGCGGTCACGCGTCAGGCGGGCGGTGCCTAGGCCAGTGGGTGTACCATCTATGCACCTGTATTCTCTGTAGGGGTATGAGTGTGTTTTGGTGGCTGTGCATAGGTGATGGCTCTGCCATGGTTGGCTGTGTCAGTGTGTGCAGGTGTGAGATGCATGGGTCTGGCTGTGTGGCAGGCACTCACTGGGGCAGGGGCAGTCTGCTTTGGAGTCACACTGATGTTTGTCTCAACATATGTCTCCCACAGGCCGGGATGTGAGGATGCAGGCACGGGGTGAGGAGGGCTGTGCCAGGTACCCGGTGCCGGTGGGTGTTGCACCCCAGCAGCAGCAGCAGCAGCAGCAGCATCAGCGGCAGACCCAGCTGCTTGAGGAGTGTGAGTATCATTACTTCATGGATGCTATTGCATGCTGGGGGGGGGCAAGACCACCAGCCATGCACAACACAACCATACAGTAAAGGGGAGGTCATAATTCCACTATACAAGACACTAGTGAGGCCCCACCTGGAGTACAGTGTACAGTTCTGGAGACCATACCTACGTAAGGACATAGACTGGGTAGAGAAGGTTCAGAGGAGGGCAACAAAGATGGTGCATGGATTGCATCACAAGTCCGATGAAGACAGATTGAAGGAACTGAACATGTACTCCCTGGAGGAGAGGAGGGAGTGAGGGGATATGATAGAGACATACAAATATCTTACAGGGAGGAACAGGGTGCAGCAAAACACTATTTTAGCGAAAAGATGTTCCAGGACTAGAGGGCATGGGATGAAGTTGGAGGAGGACGATTCAGAGGAAACATGAAAGAATTTCTTCACAGAGCGGGTGGTGGACAAGTGGAACACCCTGCCAGAGGAAGTGGTGGGGCTGAAACAATCACGGATTTAAGAATGCACGGGATAGACAAAGGAATTCTGGAGGTCAGGGTAGGTGCAACAGACTTATAGGAAAACAAAGTGAACTTACAAGCTCAAATGGCCAGACTGGGTGGGCCATAGGCCCTTATCTGCCGACACTGTCTATGTATCTATGTATGTATGCGACACAGGTGACATGCATCACTGTCCAGTATCACAGCACGCCTGTGTATGCGCTCACTGGTGGTCCATGCATGCACTGGGCACATAGCTGTGTAACTGGCATCGTATCACCACGCCACATCACTTGACAGCCTTGTTTGTGCTGTGATGGACATGGGCAGTGTGTGTGTGCAGTGGTGCACATAGCTGGTGCCGCCTGTTTGTGATGGCCATGTGCATGTTCACTGTGGGTGGGTGCATGCCATCACAGGTGCGGGACATTGGGCTATATGACTTGCAGGTTGGGTGGTGTTCAGGGTTGTGGTCAGTCACAGCCATTGACTGTGTTCCCATTTTCCTAGGCCTCAAAGCTCTCCGGAGGATACATAGGGACATATGGGGCCTGACACAGGTGTCCATGGATAACCAGGCCATCCTGGAGTCCATTAGAAGACATGGCCTGCGGAGGAGGCATCACAGGGGACAGCGGAACCAGGCACAGGATGACCAGCCAGCTGGGCCTTAGGCCACAATACCCTTCCCACTTCTCCAATCCCTACCACCCTGCCTTCCCTCTCAAGTTGTTCATCCTCACCCTTGAACACCCTACCTTGTACCCGTCCCCCTTGTAAATAGTTCTTGTTTATTGTTTTGTTATTTACTATTTGAAAATTTGAAAATACATATTTATATTTTGATATGAATACTGTGTTGGTTCTGATTTGCAGCTGGCTATGGGTGCTCAGTTGCAGTGGTGTACATGCCATCTGGGGTGGTATGGTCCTGGTGTGTGTGTGTGTGTGTGTGTGTGTGTGTGTGTGCATGGGGAGGTATCTCCAGCATGGCAGTGACTTTCTGTTGGTCTTGCCATCTGCTGCCACCTACTGCTGGGTGCACAGGGTGTGTCTGGCTTGTATGCTTCTCTGCTGCACGGGGTTGACGTGTGCTGGGGATGCATGGTTTCCTGCAGTGCCAGTCACTGCACATGGGTGGTGTCTTGGGGTCATGGTGCAGGGTGTGCTGTGTGTATGGGGGCTGATGTGCACTGTGGTTGTCAACCCCCTGTGTGTGGCACTCTCAGCCTGCCAGTGGTTGTGCTGGGGTGTCATGGCTCTGCTGTGCTTTGTTGGCTTGTCCCCATGGGCCAGTAGATCATCCGTCACACCCCAGTGATGCTGTGCTTGGGGTGTGCAGGTGTCTTGTTGGTTCTGCAGTGTGGTCCTGTGCCCATGTGTGGCATGCCTGGCGGTGGGCCCCAGCCTGCCTCCCTGGATGTGCAGTTCCATTGCTCTGGGGGGGGCTCTGCTTGCGCTATGGCACCTCTGGACTGCTCAGCTTGGCTGCCCTGGTTGCGCTGTAGCGCAACATTTCTGCTCAGCTTCTCTTTCCTGGTTGCGCTATGGCGCAGTTAGTGCGATATTCAGATGTTGGCTGCATGCTCAATTTGTTCTGCTCCATGTTTGAATATCGCACCTATTGTGCATATGCGCAATTAGTTTGTGCTTGCTCCTGCTGTTGCGCACATTTTGGGCGCAGTTTGAATATCCGGGCCAATGTGTTTGTGTAACAAATGTTGACCTGTATGAAGCTGGATTATATAAAACTTGTGAAGCTACAAGACAAACTAAGCCACAAGTTGCAATATTAAAGTGCCTTTTGATATTTGTACTGAATAGCAAACAGTTGTCTTATGTGTCTGCAAGACAAGAACACAGGATAGAGTTCAAATTACCCTTCTGACTATCTCTAGTGTTTATTCTTATCAGAACAGGCCAAAATGCTTGTATGCACATTCCTAAGTCCAAACCTATTTTTTCCTCTTAGACCTTGGTAACTGGTAGTGACAACTGTTACTAGCCATATATAATAATAGAATGTACACTATCTATACATTTGTGCTGACCAAAGATGAGCTCATACATATACCAAAGGAGAATTGCCTTTTAAGTTGATGTTTGTACTTGTTTGAACCAATCATAGAAAACCATAGGAAATGATGATGCTGTCTTCCACTATATAAGCAAGCCAGCACACACTGTTATTTTGAAGAATGAAGAATGTACCACTTGTAATCTTTCGCTGTGATTATTGTTTTAATCATTAAATTCTTCCGCCTTCAGTCTCGTCTCCATTCATCTCCTTTCTAAGTATTTGTAATAGATAATTTACTAACTGTAATTTTTCCACAACGCTACAGACTTGATTAGAAAATTGTGGTGGAAATTGTAAAAGTAGATTTTTCGACCAGTTTAGCTGAACCGGTTCCTGTATAGTGTGTGTGTGTATTTATTTCTCTTTCAGGAGATTCAGTGCGAGGTACTAGTTCTTATCGGTTTAAAAAAAAAAGTGTTTTATCGTTTTTTTCAAATACCCGTAACACGGTTAGAAACCGATAAGGGGGTCTTGCCTGGCGGTTGCCATAAAAAGGGGTAAGTGTTAGTTATGGTTTTGTCTGAGAAACCCAAAAGAAAAACTGGGCCCACTGGGTTTCAGCACTGCAGTGAGTGTGGGGAGGCCTTTGCTAAGGCCAATCTCCACATCACTTGTGTTTACTGTCTGAGTTTTAGTCACCTAGAGTCAGACTGCCAAATTTGTAAAAATTTCCTTAAAGTCACCCTGCACAAAAGATTGGGCAGGCTTAGGGAGAAGGAGGCCAAGACATCAGCTGACCCAGATGGCCAGCCCGGTTCGGTTCCAACCAAACCTGAGGGAGTGCTCACTGACCTGGGAAAGACTCCCTCTGGTAAGTGGAGAGCTGATCCTGAGGGGTCAGTTCCAACAAAAGGAAAAAGAAAAGATAAATTGTCTGGTTTGGATCCAGAAGAAATTGCCTGGGTGATTAGCATAGTTGAATCACTCAGTCTGGTTCCGACTGATCTGATGTCTTTGGGCAGGCGTTCGGTTCGGCTGGTTCCTCCGGTTCAAGATTACTCTCCTGAAGACTTTTATGAACCGGATTTGGAAGGGGATGATGATTATGATGGTGATGATGATGATGATGATGGTGTGGAAGGTCTGGATGAGCCCATAGAACTGGACATCTCCCCAGACAGGCCTTCTGGTGTTTCCCCTCCCAGGCTTTCTGAGTCCCCCTCCCACTTTATGTTTTACAGGAAAGTGGCAGAAACCCTCCAGCTCCCTTTGGAAGAAGATGTCAAGGAGCAAGAGGAGCCTGACTATGTGGAGATGATGGACATCACAGAGTCCAAGAGGTTGTCTATTCCCCTTCACAAATATTTTGGGAAACAGACACAAAAGTTGCTTAAAACTCCCAATTCCTTACCTCCTGTAGACAGAAGAATGGACAAGAGGTACATGCTGTCAGGCTCAGGTATGGAGTACTTTTACCAGCAATGCAGCCATGTTGGAGTTGTGCAGGCTGCAGCCTGTGATAAGGCTAACATACCCTTGGCTTCACCCCCCCCAGATAAAGACTACAGGAAGCTGGATGCCATGGCAAAGAAACAATACATGGCATCTTCTTTGGGACTCAGGCAGGCTAATTACATGGCCTATACAGCCAGGTACCAGAATTCCAGATGGGACACTGTACTGGAACTGGCCAAACAGGCCTCCCCCAGCTTGCCAAGGAGCTGGAGGATGTGGCTGCTGATTGGATTGAGGCATCAAAAATCCAATTTCATGCTGCTGTGGACTCCAATGATCTGTCTTCAAGAGTCATGGCTACATCTGTGGCACTTCGGAGACTAGCTTGGCTCAGATATACTAGCCTATCGCAGGATACCTAGGCTAAGACTATGGATTTCCCTGTTGTCAATAATTCTCTGTTTAGGGAGCTGACAGAGAATTATATGAAAAAGATGGATGAGTACAGGGCACCCTACAGGAGCGCACAGGCCAAGGAAAGGCAGGCAACTCCTCAGAGGCAGAAAGCTAGGGGTAGGGGCAGGCCTTTTCACAGGCCTTTCTACCAGGCACAGGCCTCCTTTCCTTTTTCCCAGAGGGGGTTCTTCAGAGGGAGAGGCAGAAGGGGGATGAGCAGGGCTGCATCCACCCTTCAGCCCAAGGCTCCTGCCAAGCAGACACCCTGATGTGTCAGCCCGGGTAGACTCCCCCATTCCTGTAGGAGGCAGGCTGTCTTACTACTTCCAGGACTGGAAGTCTGTTACCTCAGAACTGTGGGTCCTGGAGGTAGTAAGCTAGGGACTGGCCCTCAGCTTCAAAAGATTTCCAAAACTGAGGGTTAGGTCCTTTCCACCTGCAAACATCTCCAAAACCATTGCCCTAGAGGCAGAGGTTTCATCTCTGCTGGCTCTCAGAGCCATAGAGAAAGTTCTTACAATTCACAGGGGCAAAGGTCTGTATTCCAGAAACTTCCTTACCCCCAAAAAAAACAGGGGAGTGGCGGCCCATCCTAGACTTAAGATACTTAAACAAACATCTACTAAAGCCAAAGTTCAAAATGGTGACTCGGGTAATAATTCTTCCCTCTCTAAGGCCAGGAAACTAGCTAGCAGCTCTGGACCTAAAGGATGCCTACTTTCACATTCCCATCAGGTGCTCCCACAGAAAGTACCTCAGGTTCGAACTGCCTTCAGGTCATTACCAGTTCAGAGCAATGCCCTTCGGTTTAACATCAGCTCCAAGGGTATTCACAAAATACCAAGCAGTAGTAGTGGTCTTTCTAAGGAAAAAAAAAATCTCCATATTTCCATACCTGGACGACTGGCTCATAGTGAGTCATTCTCCAGACCAAGTCAAGTCAGATTTGCAAGTGACCCAGCAAATGCTCACTTCTCTAGGATTCCTTCTCAATCTTCCCAAGTCAGTTCTCGAGCCAGTACAACTTTTGACCTTCATAGGGGTAGAACTGGATACTGTCAAGGCATTTCTCCCCTTGGCAAAGGTAAGGGCTATTATAAATCTGGCTTCTTCTTTCCACCTTCTGCTGTCTTGCCCAGCAAGACATTTCTTTCAACTTCTGGGCCACATGGCAGCTTCCACTGCAGTGGTACAAGTGGCCAGATTTCAGATGAGGGACATCCAGTTTCACTTGAGGGCTTTTTGGTCTCAGAAAAAAGATCTTTAAACAAGCTTATTCCAGTGACTCTGACCCTGTTCAAGGCTCTCCAGTGGTGGCAGGATCAGGACAATCTCAGGCAAGGAGTCCCATTCATCAGTCAATCTCATTCTATGGTTCTTACCATGGATGCTTCTCTCCTGGGGTGGGGAGCTCACCTGGGAACTCTCACAGCTCAAGGAGTGTGGTCCCCTCAGGAGTCTCTTCTCCATATCAGTCTTTTGGAGCTCAGGGTAGGGTACCTGGCCCTGCAAGCCTTCTCAGAATCAGTGCAGAGCAAGGTGATTCAGGTCAGGACAGACAACACCACCACCATGTGGTACATCAACAAGCAGGGAGGCACTCGGTCTACGTCCTTGTGCAAAGAAGCCATGATGTTATGGTCTCTGACTTATTCTCTACAGACCTCTTTGGCAGCAGTCCACCTCCCAGGGAAGGACAATGTGCTAGCAGATGCATTGAGCAGGATTTCCCAGGGCCATCACAAATGGTCCCTGGATTCCCTAGTGTTAAAAGTTATTTTTTCAAGGTGGGGCACTCCAGAGATAGATCTCTTTGTAGCCCCAGACAATCATCAACTTCTTCTCTTCTGTTACAGACCCCCAGTCTTGGGTTCAGTCTCTCTGGATGCTCTGATTCTGGATTGGGAAGGGAAATTTCTGTATGCCTTCCCTCCTTTTCCTCTACTGTTCAAGGTCCTGGTCAAGATAAGGTCACAATCTTGAAAAGTGAACCTGATTGCTCTAGATTGGGCCAGGCAACCTTGGTATCCCCTGTTGCTGACCCTAGCAGTCCATCTTCCCCTATCTCTTCCCAGGAATCACAACCTGTTAACCTCCTCTCAGGGGAGGATCTGGTATCCCAACCTTTGGTCTTTCAATCTCAAGGCATAGCTCTTGAAGAGTTAGAGTATGCAAATTTGCATCTATTTCAATGGGTTCTGGACATTCTCAAAGCTTCTCGAAAACCTGCCACCAGGAAAACTTATCACTCCAAATGGCAAAGATTCATCATTTGGTGTTCCAAGAAACATATACCCTCAGATACTGCTGATTTGTCTACAGTTCTGGATTACATGCTCTATCTTAATGGCCTAGGCCTCAGACCAGCTACTCTCAAAGCACACTTGTCAGCTGTGTCTGCTTTTCTGTCAGTGGGAAAGCCCTCCCCACTGGCATCTCTTCCTGTTTTCTGTAAATTTTTCAAGGGATTGCTTCATACCAATCCTCCCTTTAGGGATCCTACTCTTGCATTGGACCTTAATGTTTGCATTGCTCAGCTTATGCAACCTCCTTTTGAGCCTTTGTTTTCAGCAGAGCTTAAGTACTTGACTTGGAAAACTGTGTTTCTGGTTGCTATTACCTCTGCCAGGCATATCAGTGAATTGCAGGCTCTGTCAGTGGAGTATGATTTTATCTCATTCCATAGAGATAAGGTGGTCCTCAGAACCAACAGAAGGTTCCTACCTAAGGTGGTTTCAGATTTTCATCTGAACCAATCCATGTCTCTTCCTGTATTCTTCATGATCATTCTTCTTCAGGAGAGAGATTACACCATTTGGATGTTAAAAGGGCTCTTATCTACTACATTGAGTGTACTAAGGCACTCATGTTTGACTCCCTCCAGTTGTTCCTCACTTATGGTGAAGTGGGAAAGGGTAAACCTGCTACTAAGAGAACTATTGCCAGGTGGATTGTCTCTTGTATACAATTCTGCTATGAAAAGCTATGCAAAATACCCCCCCTCAAGCCTGATGGCTTATTCGACTAGGGGTACAGTTGCTTCTCTAGCTGCGGCCAGAGATATACAGTACCTTTATTAGAAATATGCAAAGCAGCCACCTGGAAAACAGTCCATAGATTTACCAAGCATTACTCTCTGGATATCCAAGCTAGGAGTGATGCTAGGTTTGGTACAGCAGTACTGCAGAGCCTATTCCCAAAATAGGTTCGGTACCCTCCTCCTGGGAAGTACTGCTTGGTAGTCTGCATATGTCAGAATACAACAAGACTTCATGTTGTTTGAAGAAAAAATTACTCACCTTAATAACTGTGTTTCTTCTAATGGAGTCTTGCTGTATTCTGACCCCCCGCCTCCCCTCTCAGAACCTGTTTTTTGGGAAGTGGGATGGTAGGCGCAGTGTTGCACCTCAGGGGTGTACTAGGCACTCTCCCTTTTTATCTAGGGGGAGTGGATTATTGTTATGGTTTGATAATTAGTTTGTTCACTACCTAGTTTTTGTTTTGGATTTCTTGACTTGAATCTTTTGGGGATCCAAAATGCTTGGTTGCCTTTTTGGCTAGTAAAGATGTTACAATTTCCACGTAGTGGGGTTAATTAGTATTAGCTCATAAGAATCTGATGGTTACACTTCAAAGTGCAGTAGACAGAGGTTTGAACCGAGTTTGAGCTCAACATTCTTTGCTCTGGCATAGAGTTAACTCTTTCATCTCTGGAGCAGTTTAAGTGCTGGGGCTAACTGCATAATGTCAGAATACAGCAAGACTCGATTAGAAGAAACACAATTACTAAGGTGAGAAATGTTTTCTTATCTGCAATACTCCTGTACCACCACCCTTCCCTTAGGCTCTAATCCTGCCCTTTCTGCCTGACTCCCACTATTTATACAATCTGGAAATGGTAATACTCATGGTTGTTGTAATCTTGCACTTCTGTTTTATGTACATTTAACTGTTACCTGATTCTGTGTATACTGCTTGTATAATGTACGTACTCCCACTTCCCTTGCCCCAGGACATACCGTGAGAAGAGCATTTTATTGCTCAGTGTAATTTTCCTGGTAAAACATTTCAATAAATAAATAAAAATAAATAAGTTGAAGTACAAATTTTGGGAGGAGTGCTGTGGTAGAAGTACAAATTTTGGGAGGGGTTGAAGTACAAATTTTGGAAGGGGTACTGTTGTACAAGTTCAAATTTGTGGAAGGGTGCAGGGTTAGAAGTACAAGTTTTGGGGGTGCAGGGGAGAAGTGCAACATTTGGGAGGGGTGCAGGGGTTCAACTACACATTTTGGGAGGGGTTCTGAGGTAGAAGTACAAATGTTGGGAGGGTGCATGGGTTCAAGAGTAAATTTTGAGAGTGGTGCTAGGGTAGAAGTAGAAATTTTAGGATGGGTGCAGGGCTACAGGTACAAATTTTGGGAGGGGTGCAGAGGTACAAGGACAAATGCTGGGAGGGGTGCAGGTGTTCAAGTACAAATTTTGGGAGGGGTGCTGAGGAACAAGAACAAATGTTGGGAGGGGTGCAGGGGTTCATGGACAAATGTGAGGGGTACAAAGTTTCAAGCAGAAATTTTGTGAGGGGTGATGGTGTACAATTACACATTTTGGGAGGGGTACACAGTTTCAAGTACAAATTCTGGGAGAGGTGCAGGAGTTCAGGTACAAATCTTGTGAGAGGTGCTGCAGAAGTACATGTACAACTTTTAGAATGGGTGCAGGGGGTCAAGTTCACATTTGGGATGGGTGCTGAGGTAGAAGTACAAATTTTGGGAGGGGGTGCTGGGGTAGAAGTACACAGTTTGGGAGCAGTGCTGAGGTAGAAGTACACATTTTTGGAGGGGTACAGGGTTTCCAGTAAACAATTTGGGAGGGTGCTGGGGTACAAGTGCACATTTTGGGGGGTACAAGGTTTCAAGTACAAATTTTAGGATGGGAGCAGGGATACAAGTACACATTTTGGGAAGTGTGCTGAGGTAGGAGTACACATTTTGGGAGGTGTGCTGAGGTAGAAGTACACATTTTGGGAGGGGCACAGGGTTTCATGTACAAATTTTGGGGGGGTGCTGGGGTACAAGTACACATTTTGGGAGGGGTACAGGGTTTCAAGTACAAATTTTGTGAAGGTGTTGGGGTACATGTACAAATTTTGGGAGGAGTGCAAGGGTACAAGTACACATTTTGGGAGGGGTGCTGAGGTACAACTACAACTTTTGGAAGGGGTGCTGAGGTACAAGCAAATGTTGGAAGGGGTGCAGGGGTTCAAGTACAAATGTTGTGAGGGGTTCTGGAGTAGATGTACAAATTTTGGAAGGGGTGCAGGGGTACAAGTACACATTTTGAAAGGGGTGCTGAGGTACAACTACAAATTTTGGAAGGGATGCTGAGGTGCAAGCACACATTTTGGGAAGGGGTACAGTGTTTCAAGTACAAACTTTGGGAGGGGTGCTGAGGTACAAGTACATATTTTGGGAAGGGTGCTGGGGTGCAAATACACATTTTGGGAGGGGTACAGGATTTTAAGTACAAATTTTAGGATGGGTGCAGAGTACCAGTACACATTTTGGGAGGGGTGCAGGGGTAGAAGTTCACATTTTGGGAGGGGTGCTGAGGTACAAGTACAAATGTTGGAAGGGGTGCAGCGATTGAATTACACATTTTGAGAGAGGTACTGAGGTAGAAGTACAAATGTTGGGAGGGGTAAAGGGAACAAGTACAAATTTTGGGAAAGGTTGTTGGGGTTCAAGTACAAATTTTGGGAAGGGTGCAGGGGTTCAAGTACAAATGTTGGGAAGCATGCTGGGATACAAGCACAGATGTCAGTAGGGGTCCTGGTGTTGAAGTTCAAATTTTCAGAGGGTGCTGAAGTAGAAGTACAAATTTTTTGAGGGGTGCACTGATTTAAGTACATATGTTGGGAGGAGTAGAGTGTTAGAAGTTGAAATTTTGGGAGATATGCAGGGGTAGAAGTACAACTTTTTGCAAGGGTACAGCGTACAAGTATAAATGCCTGGAGGGATGTAGGGCTTCAAGTACAAATTGTAGTAGGGGTGCTACAGTATAAGTACAAATGTTAGGGGTGGAGGGGTTCAGTTACAAATGTTTGGAGTGGTGCAGGTGACAAGTAGAAATTTTAGGAGGGATGCAGGGGTTCAAGTACAAATTTTGGGAGTAGTGCAGGGGTACAAGTATAAATGTTGGGATGGGTGCTGGGGTACAAGTACACATTGTGGGAGGGGTACAGGTGTTGAAGTACAAATTTTGGGAGGAGTGCTGGGCTACAAGTACAAATTTTGGGAGGGGTTCAGGGGTTCAAGTAAAAATTTCAGAAGGGGTGCTGGGGTACTAGTACACATTTTGGGAGGGGTACAGGGTTTCAAGTAGAAATTTTGGGAGGGGTTCTAGGGTACAAGCGCACATTTTGTGAGGGATACAGGGTTTGAAGTACACATTTTGGGAGGGGTACAGGGTTTCAAGTACAAATTTTGGAAGGGGTGCTAGGGTACAAGTATACATTTTGGGAGGGGTACAGGGTTTCAAGTAGAAATTTTGGGAGGGGTTCCAGGGTACAAGTACATATTTTGGCAGAGATACAGGGTTTCAAGTAGAAATTTTGGGAGGGGTACAGGGTTTCAAGTACAAATTTTGGGAAATGTTGCTGGGGTTCAAGTACAAATTTTGGGAGGGGTGCAGAAGTTCATGTACAAATGTTGGGAAGGGTGCTGGGATAGAAATACAAATGCTGGGAGTTGTGCTGGGGTTGAAGTTTAAATGTTGGGAAGGGTGCTGAAGTAGAGGTACACATTTTTGGAGGGGTGTAGGGATTCAAGTTCATATGTTGTGGGGTGTATAGAGGTAGAAGCAAAAGCTTTTGGAGGTATGCAGGGGTACAAGTACAAATGTCGGGAGGGGTGCAGGGATTCAAATACAAATTTTGGAGGGGTGTTGCAGTACAAGTACAAATTTTGAGAAGGGTACAGCACTAGAAGTAGGAACATTTGGAGGTATACAGGGATACAAGTACAAATGTTAATAGGGGTGCAGGAGTTCAAGTAAACATTTTGGGAGGGTTGTTGGGCTACAAGCAGTAATGTTGGGAGGTATGTTAGGGTAGAGGTAACAATGTTGGGAAGTGTGCAGAGGTACAGGTACAAATGTTAAAACGGGTGCAGGGGGTTCAATAACACATTTTGGGTGGTGTGCTGAAGTAAAAGTACAATTTTTGGGAGGGATGCAGTGGAAGAAGTACAAATTTTGGGATGGGTGCAGTGGTTCAAGTACAAATGTTGGGAAGGGTGTTGGGATGGAAGCCCAGATGTTGGTAGTTGTGCTGGGGTTGAAGTTAAAATTTTAGGAGGAGTGCTGAAGTAGAAGTACACATTTTTGAAGGGGTGCAGGGATTCAAGTACATATGTTTTGTGGAGTACAGTGGTAGAAGTAGAAATTTTGGGAGGTATGCAGTGGTACAAGTACAAATGTTGGGAGGGGTGCAGAAATTCAAGTACAAATTTTGGGAGGGGTGCTGCGGTACAAGTACAAATTTTAAGATGGTACAGTGGTACAAGCAGAACTGTTTGGAGGTATGCAGGTATACAAGTACAAATGTTAAAAGGGGTGCAGGGGTTCATGTAAACATTTTGGGAAGGTTGTAAGGCTACAAGCAGTAATGTTGTGAGGTGTGTAAGGGTAGAAATAAAAATGTTGGGAGGTGTGCAGAGGTATAATACAAATGCTAAAAGGGCTGCAGGGGCTCAATAACAAATGTTTAGAGGTGTGCTGAAGTAAAAATACAAATGTTGGGAGGGATCCACTGGAACAAGTACAGATTTTGGAATGGGTGCAGATGTTCAAATACACATTTTGGGAGTGGTATTGGGGTACAAGTACAAATTTTGGGAGGGGTGCTGATGTAGAAGTACAAATGTTGTGAGGGGTTAAGGGGTATAAGTGCAAATTGTTGTAGAAGTGCTGAAGTACAAGTACAAATGTTGGGAGGGGTGTTTGAGTTCAAGTACAAATTTTAGAAGGGGGTGCAGGGGACAAGTGCAAATTTTAGGAGGGATACAGAAGTTGAAGTACACATTTTGGGAGAGGTGCAGGGGTATAAGTACACATTTAAGAGGGGTGCAGTGGCTCAAGTACTAATTTGGGGAGTGGTGCAGGGGTCCAAGTATAAATTTTGGGAGGGGTCCTTGGGTATAAGTACAAATTCTGGAAGGGGTAAACGGGTTCAAGTATAAATTTTGAGAGGAGTGCTGGGGTACAAGCACACATTTTGGGAGGGGTTTAGAGGCTCAAGTACAAATTTTGGGAGGGCTGCTGTGGTACAAGTACAAATTTATGTAGGGGTGCACAGTTACAAGTATGAATTTTGGGAGGGGTGCAGGGGTACAAGTACACATTTTGGAAGGGATGCAGGGGTTTCAATTACAAATTTTGGGAGGGTTGCTGAGGTAGAAATACAAATGCTGGGAGGGTGCAGGGTTTGAAGTACAAATTTTGGGAAGGGTGCATTGGTTCAAGTACAATTTTGGGAGGTGTGCAGAGGTAGAAGTACACATTTTGGGAGTAGTGCAGGCCTACAAGTACAAATATGTGGAGGGGTGGTGAGGTACAAGTACAAATGCTGGGAGGGGTGCAGGGGTTGAAGTACAAATGTTTCAAGGGGTGTTGAAGTAGAAGTACAAATGTTGGGTGGGGTGCAGGCATTCAAGTACAAAAGTTGGGAGGAGTTCAAGTGAATATATTGGGAGGGGTGCTGAGGTACAAGTACAAATTTTGGGATGGGTAATGTGAACAAGTGCAAATTTTGGTAAAGGTTGCTGAGGTTCAAGTACAAATTTTGAGAGGGGCACAGGGATTCAAGTACAAATTTTGGGAGAGGTGCAGTGGTTGAAGTACAAATGTTGGAAGTGATGCTGGGGTTGAAGTTCAAATTTTGGTACTGGTGCTGAAGTACAAGTTCAAAGTTTTGGAGGGGGTACAGGGTTTCAAGTACAAATGTTGGGAGGAGTACAGTAGTAGAAGTAGAAATGTTGGGAGGTATGCACAGTTACAAGTACAAATGTTGGAAGTGGTGCAGGGTTTCAAGTCAAAATTTTGGGAGGGGTGCTGGGGTACAAGTAGAAATTTTGAGAGGGGTACAATGGTAGAAGTAGAAATTTTGGGAGTATGCGGGAGTACAAGTACAAATGTTGGGAGGGATGCAGGGGTTCAAGTAAACATTTTGTGAGGGTTGTAAGACTACAAGTAGACATTTGGGAGGTGTGCAAGGGTACAAATGTTGCTAGGTGTAGAGGGGTAGAATTACAAATGTTGGAAGGGGTGCAGGGGTGCAAGTACACATTTTGGGAGGTGTGCTGGCATTCAGGTACAAATTTTTGGAGAGGTGCAGGGGGACAAGTATAAATTTTGGGAGGGGAGCTGAGGTAGAAGTACAAATGTTGGGAGGTGTGCAGATGTTCAAGAGCAAATTGTCGTAGGGGTGCTGATGTATAAATACAGATGTTGTGAGGGGTGCAGGGGTTCAGTTACAAATTTTGGGAGGGGTGCCGGGGTACAAGTTGACATTTTAGGAGGGGTGTGGGGGTTCAAGAACAAATTTTGGGAGTGCTGCAGGGGTACATGTCCAAAGTTTGGGAGGGGTGCTGCTGTACAAGTACACATTGTGGGGTGGGTTCAGAGGCTCTAGTACAAATTTTGGGAGGGGTGTTGGGGTCAAGTACACATTTTGGGAGGGATACAGGGTTTCTTGTACAAATTTTAGAATAGGAGCAGGGATACAAGTACACATTTTGGGAGGTGTGCTGAGGTACGAGTACACATTTTGGGAGGGGCACAGGGTTTCAAGTACAAATGTTGGGAAGGATACTGGGACAGAAGTACAAATGTTGGGAGTAGTGCTGGGGTTTAAGTTCAAATTTTGGGAGGGGTGCTGAAGTAGACGTACAATTCTTTGGAGGGTGCAGGGATTCAAGTACATATGTTGGTGGAGTACAGCGGTAGAAGTAGAAATTTTAGGAGGTATGCAGGGGTAGAAGTACAAATGTTGGGAGGGGTGAAGGGATTAAAGTACAAATTTTAGAAGGGGTGCGGAGGTAGAAATACAAACATTGGGAGGGTGCAGGGGTACAGGTACAACTTTTGGGATGGTGCAGGGGTACACGTACACATTTTTGGTGGGGTGCAGGGGTTGAAGTACAAATTTTGGGAGGGGTGCTGGGGTACAAGTGCAAATTTTGGGAGCGGTGCAGGAGTACAAGTACAAATTTCGGGAGGGGTGCTGAGGTAGAAGTACAAATGATGGGAGGGTTGCAGGGGTTTAAGTACAAATTTTGGGAGGGGTGCAGGTGACAAGTACAAATTTTAGAACGGATGCAGGGGTTCAAGTACAAATTTTGTGAAGGGTGCTGGGGTACAAGCTCACATTTTGGAGGGGTGCAGGGGTTCAAGTACAAATGTTGTTAGAGTGCAGGGGTACAGGTACACATTTTGGCAGGGGTACTTGGGTTCAAGTACAAATTTTAGGAGGAGTATTGGGGTACAAGTACAAATTTTGGGAGGGGGTTCAGGGCTTCAAGTATATTTTGGAAGGGGTGGTGTGGTACAAGTACACTTTTTGGAAGGGGTGCAGGGTTAGAAGTACAAATTTTGGGAGGGTTGCAGGGGTTCAAGTGCAAATTTTGGGAGGGGTGTTGGGGCACAGGTAGAATTTTTGGAGGGGACAAGGGTTCAAGTACATATGTTGGGAGTAGTGTTCAGATACAAGTACAAATGGAATCCATAGGGGCACAGGACCCAAGACAGCATGGGTATACAAAAGGAAGGTCCTGTCAAACTAATCTCATAGATTTCTTTGACTGGGTAACCAGAGTGGTGGACCAAGGGGGAGCAGTTGATGTCACCTACCTTGACTTCAGCAAAGCTTTCGACACTGTTCCACATAGAAGATTGATAAATGAGCTGGGTAGACTCGGGGTGGGTCAGAAGATGGTCAACTGGGTGGCAAACTGGTTGATGGGCAGAAAACAGAGAGTGGTGGTAAATGGTATGCAGTCAGAAGAGATGCAAGTCACAAGTGGGGTACCTCAGGGATCAGTCCTGGGGCCAGTCCTCTTCAATATCTTCATCAGTGACATTACAGATGGAGTAGAAGGTAAGGCTTGTCTGTTTGCAGATGACACCAAGATCTGCAACAGAGTAGATGATCCAGATGGGATGGGCAGAATGAGAAGAGATCTGGATAAACTAGCAAAATGATCAGAAGAGTGGCAACTGGGATTTAATGCAAAGAAGTGCAAGATCATGCACATAGGGAAGAGAAACCCTGAAGCCACCTATAGGCTGGGAGGGGAGTTGCTGGCAGTCACAAAGGAAGAAAGTGACTTTGGCATCATCATCACTGATGACCTGAAATCATCCAAGCAGACCTCTAAAGTGGTAGGTAAGGCTAGGGGGATGTTAGGGTTTATTAATAGGGGTATCACAAGTCATAAGAGGGAGGTAATAATCCCTCTTTACAAGACACTGGTTAGGCCCCATCTGGAGTACGGCATGCAGTACTGGAGACCACACCTTCACAAGGACATTAACCAAATTGAGGCAGTCCAGAGAAGGGCAACCAAAATGGTGCAGGGACTGCATCAGAAGACATATGAGAACAGATTAATGGACTTCAATATGTATACCCTAGAGTAAAGGAGGGAGAGAGGTGATATGATTGAAACATTCAAACACCTTAAGGTCATTAACAAGGTGAAAGAGTCTAACATGTTTCAGTATAAGAAAAATATCAGGACATGAGGACACAGCATGAGATTGGAGGGAGGCTGATTAATTTTTATTTTATTTTTATTTATTTAAGGGGTAATGTAAGGAAGTTCTTTTTCACAGAAAGGGTGGTGGATTCATGGAATGGCCTACCTCAGGAAGTAGTGGCTTTGAATACAGTGCAGGGCTTCAAACAGGCGTGGGTTAGGCGTAAGGGAGCAATACAGATAAGTGTGAATAGATAGGCCACTGACAGCAAAGGACAATGGCACATTTATAAGGTAGAAAAAGAAATGGGCAGACTGGATGGGCCTTGCAGTCCTTATCTGCTGTCAACTTCTATGTTTCTATGTAAATGTTGGAAGTAGTGCTAGGTTGAAGGTCAAATTTTGCAAGGGATGCTGAAGTAGAAGTACAAATTTTTGGTGGGGTGCAGGGTTTCAAGTACAAATGTTGAGAAGAGTACAGTGGTAGAAGTAGAAATTCTGGGAGGTATGCAGGGGTACAAGTAGAAATGTTGCTGGGCTAGAAGTACAAATTTTGGGAGGAGTACAGCAGTAGAAGTTGAAATTTTGGGAGGTATGCAGGAGTACAAGTACAAATGTTGGGAGGGTTGCAGGGGTTCAAGTAAAGATTTTCGGAGGATTGTAGAGCTGCAAGTAGTAATGTTGGGAGGTGTGCAAGGGTACAAGTACAAATGTTGGGAGGTGTGCAGCGGTACAAGTGCAAATGTTGGAATGGGTTCAGGGGTTCAAGAAGAAATTTTGGAAGGTGTGCAGGTGAGAAGTAACAATTTTAGGAGGGATGCAGTGGTTCAACTACAGATTTTGTGAGAGGTGCTAAGGTACAAGTACACATTTTAGCAGGGGTGCAGGGGTTGAAGTACAAATTTTGGAAGGGGTGCAGGGGTACAAACATAAATTTTGGGAGAGGTGCTGGAGTAGAAGTACACATTTTATGAGGGGTACACGGGTTCAAGTACAAATCTTGGGAAGAGTGCTGTGGTACAAGTACAAATTTTGGGTGGGGTTCAGGGTTTCAAGTACAAATATTGGGAGTGGTGCTGTGGTACAAGTACAAATTTGGGTAGGGTGTAGGGCTAGAAGTACACATTTTGGGAGGGGTTCAGGGCTACAAGTACAGATTTTGTGAAGGGTGCAGGGGCTCAAGTGCAAATTTTGGGAGGGGTGCTGTGGTACACGTACAAATTTTTGAAGGCTGCAGGGGTTCAAGTACAAATTTTGGGAGGGGTACAAGGCTACAATAGTAAATTTGGAAGGGGTGCTGAGATTCAAGTACAAATGCTGGGTGGGATGCAGGGGTTTAAGTACTAATTTTGGGAGGGGTGCTGAGGGACAAGTACAAATTTTGGGAGAGGTGCAGAGGTTCAAGTACAAATGTTTGGATGGGTACAGGGGTTCAAGTACAAATGTTGGGAGGGATGCAGTCATTCAAATACATATGTTGGGAGGGGTGCTGAGATACAAGTACACATTTTGGATAGGTGCAGGAGTACAAGTACAAATGTTAGAAGGTGTACAGTGTTCAAGTACACATTTTGGGAGGGTTGCTGAGGTTCAAGTACAAATTTTTGGAGGAGTACAGGGGTACAAGTACAAATTTTGGGAGAGTTGCTGGAGTAGAAGTACACATTTTTTGAGGGGTGCAGGAGTTGCAAATACAAATTGTGGGAGGGGTGCTGAGATACAAGTACACATTTTGGGATGGGTGCAGCGCTACAAGTACACATTTTGGGAGGGGTGCTGAGGTAGAAGTACAAGTGTTGAGAGAGGTGCAGAGGTTCAATTACAAATGTTTGGTGGCGCAAGGGTTCAAGTACAAATGTTGTGAGGGATGCAGGGGTTCAAGTACATATGTTGGGAGGGGTGCTGAGATACAACTACAAATTTTGGGAGGGTAAAGGGTACAAGTACAACTTTTATGAAAGGTTGCTGTGGTTCAAGTACAAATTTTGGGAGGTGTACAGGGGTTCAAGTACAAATTGTGGGAGGGCTGCTGGGGTAGAAGTACCAATTTTGGGAGGGTTACAGCTGTAGAAGTTAAAATTTTTGAAGGTGTGCTGACGTACAAGTACAAATGTTGGGAGGGGTGCAGGTGTTCAAGTAAAAATTTTGGGAAGTGTTTGTAGGGCTACAAGTAGCAATGTTGGGAGGTGTGGAAGGGTACAAGTACAAATGTTGGGAGGTGTGCAGGGGTTTAAGTAGAAATTTTGGGAAGTGTACTGGAGGACAAGTAGAAATTTCGGAGGGATGGAGGGGAAGAGGTACAAATTTTGAGAGGGGTGCAGGGGTTAAAGAACATATTTTGGGGGTGCTGGGGTACAAGTGCAAATTTTGGGAGGGGTGCAGGGGTACAAGTACAAATTTTGGGAGAGGTGCTGAGATAAAAATACAAATGATTTGAGAGTTGCAGGGGTTCAAGTACAAATTGTGGTGGGGTGCTGAAGTACAAGTACAAATGTTGGGAGGGGTGCAGTGGTTCAAGTACAAATTTCACGAAGGGTGCTGGGGTACAAGCACAAATTTTGTTAGAGGTTCAGGGGTTCAAGTACAAATTTTTTGGAGGGGTGCTGTGGTACAAGTACAAATTTGGGTAGAGTGCAGGGTACGAAGTACAAATTTTGGGAGGGGTGATGGGGTTCAAGTGCAAATTGTGGGATGGTTGCTGAGGTAGATGTACAAATGTTGGGAGAGTGCAGGGGTTCAAGTACAAATTTTGGTAGGGGTGCTGGGGTACAAGTACAAATTTTATGATGGGTGCCAGGATAGAAGTACACATTTTGGGAGAGATGCTGAGATACAAGTACAAATTTTGGGAGGGGTGCTGAGGTAGAAATACACATTTTCGGAGGGGTACAGGTTTTCATGTACACATTGTGGAAGGGGTGGAGGGGTAGAAGTACACATTTTTGGAGAAGTACAGGGGTTGAAGTACACATTTTCAGAGGGGTGCTGAGGTACAAGTACAAATATTTGAAGGGGTGCAGTGGTTGAAGTCCACATTTTCGGAGGGGGTGCTGCGTTACAAGTACAAATTTTGGGAGAGGTGCAGTGGTACAAGTATAAATTTTTGGAGGGGTGCAGGGATTCAAGTACACATTTTTGAAGGGGGCTGAGGTACAAGCACACATTTTGGAGAGGTTGCAGGAGTACAATACAAATGTTGGAAGGTGTACGGTGTTCAAGTACACATTTTGGGAGCGGTACTGAGATACAAGTACAAATTTTGGGAGGGGTGCAGGGCTACAAGTACACTTATTTTGGGGTGCTGAGGTACAAGTACAAATGCTGTGAGGGGTGCAGGGGTTCAAGTACACATTTTGGGAGGGGTGCTGAGGTAGAAGTACAAGTGTTAGGAGTGGTGCAGGTGTTCAATTACAAATGTTGGGGGTTGCAAGGGTTCAAGTACAAATGTTGGGAGGGGTGCAGGGGTTCAAGTACCTATGTTGGGAGGGGTGCTGAGGTACAAGTACAAATTTTGGGATGGGTAAAGGGTACAAGTACAAATTTTATGAAAGGTTGCAGTGGTTCAAGTACAAATTTTGGGAGGTGTACAGGGGTTCAAGTACAAATGTGGGAGGGGTGCTGGGGTAGAAGTACCAATTTTGGGAGGGTTACAGCTGTAGAAGTTGAACTTTTGGGAGGTGTGCTGAGGTACAAGTATAAATGTTTGGAGGGGTGCAGGTGTTCAAGTGAAATTTTGGGAAGTTTGTTGGGCTACAAGTAGCAATGCTGGGAGGTATAGAAGGGTACAAGTACAAATGTTGGGAGGTGTGCAGGGGTTTAAGTAGAAATTTTGGGAAGTGTGCTGGAGGACAAGTAGAAATTTTGGAGGGATGCAGGGGAAGAAGTACAAATTTTGGGAGGGGTGAAGGGGTACAAGTACAAATTTTGGGAGGGGTGAAGGGGTACAAGTACAAATTTTGGGAGGGGTGCTGAGGTAGAAGTACAGATGATGGGAGGCTTGCAGGGGTTCAAGTACAAATTGTGGTGGGGTGCTGAAGTACAAGTACAAATGTTGGGAGGGGTGCTGGGGTACAAGTACAAATTTTGTGAGAGGTTCAGGGGTTCACGTACAAATTTTTGGGAGGGATATTGTGGTACAAGTACAAATTTGGGAAGAGTGCAGGGTTAGAAGTGCAAATTTTTGGTGGGATGCTGGGGTTCAAGTACAAATTTTGGGAGGGTTGCTGACATAGATGTACAAATGTTGGGAGAGTGCAGGAGTTCAAGTACAAATTTTGGTAGGGGTGCTGGGGTACAAGTATAATTTTTTGGAGGGTGCAGGGGTTGAAGTGCAAATTTTGGGAGGGGTGCTGTGGTAGAGGTACAAATACTGAGAGGCATGCAGGGTTTCAAGTACAAATGTTGGAAGGGGTGCAGGATTTCAAGTACTAATTTTGGAAGGGGTGCAGGGGTTCAAGTAAATATGTCAGGAGGGGTGCTGATGTGCAAGTACACATTTTGGAGAGGTGCAGGGGTACAATTACAAATCTTGGTAGGTGTACAGTGTTCAAGTACACATTTTGAGATGGGTGCTGAGGTAGAAGTACAAATTTTGGGAAGGATTCAGGGGTACAATTACACATTTTGGGAGGAGTGCTGAGGTACAAGTATAGATTTTGGGAGTGGTACAGTGTTTCAAGTACAAATTTTATGACGGGTGCTGGGATACAAGTACACATTTTGGGAGGGATGCTGAGATACAAGTACAAATTTTGGGAGAGGTGCCTAGGTAGAAGTACACATTTTCAGAGGGGTACAGGGTTTTAAGTACAAATTTTGGGTGGGGTGCTGAGGTACAAGTACAAGTACACATTTTGGGAGGGGTACAGGTTTTCATGTACACATTGTGGAAGGGGTGCAGGGGTAGAAGTACAAATGTTTGGAAAAGTACAGGGGTTGAAGTACACATTTTCAGACAGGGTGCTGAGGTAGAAGTACAAATATTTGGAGGGGTGCATTGGTTGAAGTCCACATTTTCAGAGTGGGTGCTGAGGTACAAGCACACATTTTGGGAGGGGTGCAGTGGTACAAGTATACATTTTTGGAGGGGTGCAAGGATTCAAGTACAAATTTTTGGAGGGGGGCTGAGGTACCAGTAGAAATGTTGCAAGGTGTGCAGGTATTCAATTACAAGTTTTGGGAGGGGTGCAGGAGTAGAAGTACCAATTTTGGTAGGGGTGCAGGGGTACAGGTATACATTTTCGGAGGGGTGCAGGAGTTCAAGTACACATTTTGTTAGAGGTGCTGATGTCCACATATAAATTTTGGGAGCGGTGCAGGGGTCCAAGTTCAAATTCTGGGAGGGATGTGGGAGGTTTGAGTACACATTTAGGCAGGAATTTTGGGGGCAAGTACACTTTTGGGGAGGGATATAGTGGTGTAAGTGCAAATTTCAGGATTGGTGCAGGGGTAGAAGTGCAAAGTTCGGTGATGCAAGTTCAAATTTTAGAAGGGTTACAGGGATGTAAGTGCAGATGTTGGAAGGGGTGTAAGTACAAATTTGGAGGGGATGCAAGTATTATATTCTTGGGAGGAGTGCAAGGGAAATGCACACATATATGATGGTGTGGGGTAAAGTTCCAATTTTGAGAGATGGGTGCAGAAGATGGGGTTTGTATTTGGATGGGTGTAGGTGTAAAAGTGCAGCTCTTGAGTGACAAGGGGTGCAGTCAAAGGTGCACAATTTGGGAAAGATGAATAATGGTCTGTCAATAACAGAAGGCAGGGTAGCATTACAAATCAGGAAGAGGTGCAGGACATAGGTAAATTTATTTTGGAAGTTACAAGGGCAGCAGTACAAATTCTGGGACGAGACCCATTACAGAGAAAATGCATAAATATTGAATGTGGTAGAACTTCAGTAAATGGAGTAACTCAAACATAACTGCAATTAGATTAGTCATTCAGCAAAATGGGAAAAATTGAAATGACCTGATGATGTTTGGGCACCCGTTCTCTTGTTTAATATTGTTCCCCAAAGTTTTATTGATTACCCTGTGAAAGTTACTAGATATGTAAATAGTATAGTATTTAATACTGTTTGAAGTGACAACCGATTTGTCATTTAATAATCTAATATACTGTGTGTATACTAAACTGCCAGGACCTTGAGGAAAATGACATCATTCTTGCTTAAATGACATCACCACCTACCCAAGATTCTACCAACTGGTCTGAAAAAGTCTGAGGTCCTTTCTGTGAAGCCATCACATTAGAGAGGCAATAAAAATAGAATAGTAGATGGGAGGCCATTTACAAGGCTGTGTTTCTATCGAGGTAGTTGGTGACCTGATAGAGACCTTGAGAGCGCAGCTCAAGATGTCTCTGTGAGGTCACCTACTACCGAGATGGTAACTCAGCCCTGTTGTAGAAGATCTCCCATCTACTGTTTTTTATAGTATAAAGTCAGCATCTGCCACAAAATGACAGCTGGTAATCCAAATGTACTTATATTTTAAGGTGTGACTCAGGGTTCAGTTGGCATCTTGGGAAAACATTTAGAGGCTGATTCTGGCTTTTAAAAATGTAAATATTTTGTTATCTTGCTTTCTAAATACTAACAGTAACACAACAGTTCAGAAAAAAACTAAAAAAGGCACACAAACTAAAAGCTGCAACAGAACAGAACAGGTGGCAAGAAGAAGAAACTTTTTTTAAATAAGTGTTATCAGTTTCTATTCAGATGATGAATCAGAGTCCTTGATTATGTTGATTCTCCTTTTCTTCTCTGGTTGGTGATAGTTACAATTTTAATGGAAATGACTTGCTGAAAAACACAATTGTCACTGAATAAAATGTTATGCGCCACTATCATTGCTCTATACCACAGGGAGACTTCAGACTTAAATTAAAATTCGGAGCAAGATAGAAGGGGAAATCTGGGGACAGCATTTCTGGTGGCCTGTGAAAAACGTATTTTTTGTATGCTGTATTCACGTCCCTGTCAGGATTTTGGGTATTATCAAACATCCTGGGCTTCACGGGTCTGACATGTCATGAATTTACTCTAGTGCGGGTTTTGGTCTGGCTCTCATTATATTCTATGATTTCTGTGTTAGAGCTATCTTGTCCAAGAGTCAAGTCACCCTACCTTAAATTGTACTGCTCCATAGTACGCAGTGTGAAATACAGCCCAACATTAAAGAAAACCACGTGCAGAAGGGAAGTGGAGTTGTGTAGACCATAGTCCCACTAGAATAAAACTTTTCAATGTCCTCATCTGTCAATGCCTCGGCTTAGTGTGGTCGATTCCCCTTACCCATGCTTTGGTATTTCTGCTTGGCTAGCATTGTGGCTAGTGTCTGTTTAAAATCAGTCTTGTTTCATTGGTAAATTGAGTGAGGGTAATTTAACTTTGCCAGGTGCCTATCAACACTTCCAAGAATGCCCCGATCAAGCTAGGCTCATATTCAGAGCCATCAATTCTTTTTAAAGTGAACACAAAGTCTGCGACTAAGTGATCCAGCTCCTCTACAGGAATACATCTGCCATTTTCTACTACCTTTTCCATGTAGGTTAGGAGCATTTGTACATCTGTTGCTGTTTTTTTTTGTCTGTTTATTTTCCTGGTCAGCTATGAATTGCTCTGTCAGCACAGATGTCAGCACTTGCAGTAACTCTTGGCTTAGTCATTTTGACAGTTCATGTGGTACAGTTTGAAAATTGCGATCCCTTTTTAAGTGAGAGACTTGCTAGTGTCACGCGCTTGTGTTGGCTTTCTGTTGTACCATCGCTCTGAAATCACATCGATGGTACAACAACTATCTGATGTCAGATCGATGTTACAACAAGGTTTTTACAGTAGTTGATTTCTGCACAACAGACGCTGACTATATACGATAATAGCATGTATATATAAGAAGTTGCAATTCCTGCTGTTTATTTGTAATATATACGGACTGGTTGTTCTTGTATCATGAAAAGTAACTGATTTTTTAAATATATTTGCATTTTATCTTTAGGGCTTATCTTGAATGCCTATACTGTCTTCATGTGCTCTGTCTCTGCTGGTAGGCTATTCCATAGGTTATGCGCCCTCCGAGAGAAAAAGTGCCTCATAACATTACCCCTGAATTTGCCATCTCTGGTCTTCAGGGCTTGTCCCTGTATCCTGCTGGAGCAACTGGATAAAACATCTCTGCCTGTTTGATACCACTGAGTATGTGGAACACTAATATTGTATCTCCTCTGAGCCAATGCTAGGGGCCATCAGCCTCTGCTCACAGATTTTGTCTCCCATACCCCATATCATTTCAGTGGCTCTGCATTGTACTCTGGTGACTGCTTTAACATCCTTTTTTGTACTGAGGAGACCAGAAGGGCTTGCAGCATCCCAGGTGGGGTCTGACCAGGGCCTTTTAAAGATGCAGGATAAGTTCACCTATGCAGGATAACTTCACCTACCCTGCTGGTCAGTGGGGATAAATAGGGTTAAGGCACTGTCATACAGTTGAGGATGTTTGTGATTTATATCACACCATTTTTAAAGGTTAAACTTACAAATTGACCGTTTTGGTTTGAATGTGACACAGGACCTTTATAATTTCAAAATGATTTGTTAAAGCAGTCTTCCTATTGGTAAAGCATTTAATTTGGCCATGGTTACTGTGGGAATAAAAGTATATTATAAAGGTGTGCTATTTTACATGGGTAATGGCCATGTACCATCAGTATGATGTCAGAATGTTATTGAACCATCATTCTGACATCACACTGATGATACAACAACAACCTGAAGTGAGTAGCTTTCTCACATCAACCAATTACACATATCTGTATAAAAATAAAAAAAACTCCCTGCACTCAGCTGCACATTTATACACAAATTTGTACTGACAAATAACCCAATTTTTGTTTAATTTTGGTTCAGCGCAGTATGAGAGCTTCAGCCCTCCTTACAGATAAAGCCTGACTAAGTTTTGTAAGTTTAAGTTTGTGTACAAATTTGCAAGCAATGTGTAGACGGACTTCAGGTGTAAGAATGTTTTGAAATGTTGTGGTGAATTACTGCCAAATTAAACATTAAAAATATAACAGTAGGAGAACTGGGTTATGTATCACAACAGGGGGAGTATGTAAATGTGCAACTGGGTGTGTGGTGGTGTATTTATTTGTGTTTTTTATTTACTGGGCAGGCACAGTGGAGAAACATATTCCCAATTTTCAGGTCCAACCAGGGAGTGTACTAATGTGCATTATAATTATGGTACAACATGCATGACCTTACAAACACAATAACATTTTACAGTGAACAATTAAGCAATATGCATGACAGGGTGTGTGCCGTGCTAGGATAACATTATGTCTGAGGTGTGTGGGCATGTGGCCACAGGCCGAGTGTGTTCAGCACCCAAGAAGTGATGTTATCTCACACAGATACACACCCTGGAGTGCATTATTGCTAATTGCTTGGTTTAATAGAAAAAAAGAGAGAGTCAGAATATTGTTAAGACTGATTTTATTGCTAAAATTCATGAAAGAGAAAAATAGTCCCTGTGAAATAGAATTTTTGATAAATAATCAGCATATTTTAAATATTAAGCTGAGCATTACGTAAGTAATAATACCCAACAGGGTGGGCGTTATTGGGATATAACGGACCGCCCAGGAGCATAATGAGGCCCGACGCCGCAGGCGGAGGGCCTTATAGCCCCTGGAAGGTTCGTTATATCCCATAATGCCCACCCTGGAGGGTATTATTACACTTAGAAAATGGGCTGTAGCGGTCTTTTTTTTTAAATATATATGATAATAAATATTTATATATTTAAACAAATGAACCAAAAAAGGTCACTTTTATAACAAAGTAATCCCTGTTCTGCTGGAATTACCACTGGAAGGCGCTGCATTTTTTTTTAAATCTCTAATGATCGTGTTCTGTTGCTTAGTATTTTCACCCCCACTCACAGAAATGAGAGCTCGTTATTTTAGCTCTTTGGAGTAGCACTGTATCAGAACGGGAATGTTAAAAAAAATTAACATGACGGCTGAAAAAGATCGCATGGTTTGCGTTACTAGGGTGGTACTAGTATATGAGCTACCGACTGTCAGGCTAGCGGGCGGAGCAGCAGCCAGCGAAACAAGGAATGAATGTGAAGTACTGTTCAGCATTCAGGTAACGGAGTAAGAGACGAATGTTTTAAATCACTGTTTGGAGAAAAAAAAAAAGAGTAAATCTGGGCAGCGCCGGCTGCTATTACTTCCTGGTTTCACTTTCTCCGAAGTAAAGATGGCTAGTGGAGAAAAACTGTCGTCTGGCGAGTTTCAAAATTCAGGGTGCCCAAGGATAGTCTTAGTAATAGGGCACCCTGAATTGGGACTTGTTTTACACCGGGTGTTGTTAAGAAATAACAACACCGCTGTGATTGTCTTTTAGCCAATCAGGAAGAGTGTTTTACGATACCCATTTTCTAATTTAAAATAATGTTCTGAATACTTTTGGGAAAAACATTTTTTAAAATGAAACATTTGAAAACTGACAGTTTAGGTAAATACTGGAATGGTCATAACGTTCAAACTACAGTTTAGCATTTTATTAAACAAGAAACTGAATATGAAACAGTAGTTGCGTGATCAGTCATTTGTAAGTTAAACACACACACATAGAGTTCCTTTGGATGACAGTTTGGAATCTGTCTTTGAAATTGCTTGCTGGCTTTTCATTGGTGGAGGTCTCCAGTTGGTATTGGGTTTTACTGAGAGACGTTCCAGCATCATTGTGCTGAGTGGTGTGTTGAGCAGCATTCAGAAAGCTATACGTAGATTCTGCTCAGGAGGATGTTGCAGTGCTAAATTAGTTTTCTTTTTCTTCATGTGGATTATCATATCCAGAGGGGAGACCGAGCAATATGATGCTCCAACACTGTCTGCTCATACGTTGGGGTCCCCAGTAGCTGTGGATGGAGGTCTCTGATTTATGAACAGTCATAATCATTATTTCATGGGCTTGCAGCCCAGCATTGGGAAGGAGCTGCATGGCTGTAGCTCTTAAACAATGGTTGGTGTATGTCATTGCAAGCCCTGCCAGTTTACAAATTCAAGGTAATGTAGAAGCCAAGTAGTTGACCCTATAGGCTCAAGAGTATACCAAAGTGTGTCTGAGCCCAATTTGGATTGAAATTGTTTTGGGAGGTGTAGGTAGAGAGACAGCGCATTTTGTGGTATTTTACTTAAGTACTTTTGAAGACATTTCACTAGGCATTGTGGGTGTCCTGGTATTTCAAACATAGCCCCTCTAAGTAAATGTTTGCTTCATTCACTGTAGCTTGCATGGTTTTTGTTTTTTTGATTGAAAACTAATGCGACGTACTTTAAACCATGCTGATCTGTCAGTATTTTGAATTAACTGGGTTATATGGAACGCTGGCCTTCACAACCCTGCTGGCCTAGATGGAGCTGCAGTTCAAGCTAGACATGACGTATGAGATCAGCTTCGTTCTGCGTCTGGATTCAGTGCTTTGCTTGATCACAGTTTTGCCAGGTCAGTGGCAGGAATGGGAGTGTGTGTGGTGGTGGTGGGCTTTATCTCTCCGTTGGCATCTTAAACTTTTTATGTAGCCCACAAAGGCATTATTGGAAGAATTGTAAGCTGTGTCTGACATTAGATTAAAGGAGTGACTCAGATGGGGGTTCATTGAAATAACAGTTGATTCTCACTATCAGTCCAACATAGCCAGATATACTACCATATTTCATTGATGCTTCTATTAAAAATGTTGTATTTTGACATGCAGCTTGTATTTGATGGTGCCTTGTATTGCAAAATTAAATTTTTAAATGTGAAAAAGAAAATATTTCATATCCTGAAATATGGTCAAGTACATTGTTACAGGCCTACTTCATAGCAAAACAAGCACAACAAACATAAACTAAGATCAAACATTCAAAAAGAAATGCGATAATCATATTTACAGAAATAAAAATCTCAGTGAGTCCCACCTACAGTGCTTTATCTGACATGACTTCAGCCCTAATTAGAAGCAGTGGCTTCAATTTGAGGGCTGCTTTTATTAAAAGTATTCACTATGACCTACAGCTTCTATTTGAGGACAACACCTATTCGAGGGCAGCTTTTATTCGATGAAATACGATATATGGTTCTCCATTAGCATTTCAAATGGAACTGTAAAACTGTATTAGTATGGTTTTTAGTTCAGCAGGTTCTATGCTGTGAACCTGTAAGTCAGTTTCCTTCTCGTTGAACCAGTCACAAAATATGCAAAGCACCCTGTTGATTTGGCAACATGTAGTGGCTTAGTTTCTGTCAAGTTCTATCCGGTCAAACTGATAGGGCATCAGATTTAAATGACAGTTTTTTTCTTTCTGCTTAAGTCTTATGGGAGTCTTGCTGGTAGCAGCACAGCTGCTAGTAGAATCACCACCAAACATCCTGTCAACCAAGTCACTAGTGTACAGAGTGAATTCAATCAGAGGAGCATCTGTCATAGCGTTTGTGTGTGAGTAGAATGACAGTATATGTGTTCTTTTTTGGATCATGTGATGTGGTCATCTGTACCAGTACTAGTTCCAGTTATGCTGTGTTAGGATAACATCACTGTTGCTAGGGCAGGATGACCAATCAGAATCCTAGAAACCCTGTCTGCTGTTGTATAATTTACAATATCCAAAGTAAATGCACACATACTCTGCTGGCAGAAATTCTTCAAGTTTGTCCTTGAAGTTGACATACTGCAGGATTTTTCTCTGAGTTCTGAGGGGAGTTAGCTCCAGGTTCTAGCGCTGGTAACTCTACAAATTGCTCATCTTTTACTGTTTTAGTAAATGGGCTCTGCAGGAGCTTCTTGTTTTGAGATTAGGAGTTAAAATGGCTTTGACACATAAAAACATGTCACTGAGGCAGACTAGGCCCTTGCTGTGGAGGTGCCACTGGGTCATGTTCAAGGAAATAGATTTACTTTAAGTTCAGGGCAGAGTCATATATGTTAGTGCAATGGCGTGTTCTATAAGGGTGGAGAGAACAAATCTGCTATTTCTGCTGTGGATGACATGCCTTCTTTTATACAGTGGAGAAGGCCAGGATGGAACAGAGTGTCTTGAGTTACTGCATGAGAAAAGGTATTAATTTGCCATTGAAATTGCCTTGTTTATTGCAGTAACTCTACTGCAGTATGCCACAGTATTGTGTTGCTTCCTGGCCAACTCCATTATTTGTAGTACACTGGTCATAGCTAACAGAACCATAATCTAGGATCAGCGTGAAATGTTATCTTGCAATAGCTTGCATTGTTTCACCACTCACAAAGTCATTTGCCTTATACAGAGAGCTGATTTTTTGATTCGGTGATTTAGTCAAAGAGTTGAAGTGTGCCATGATGGTTACCACAGAGTCTAAGTGTACCCTGAGATGCTTGAAATGGTACATGGGCCCAGTCTGGTGGTGCCATCCAGGAATTTTATCTGAACCACCTGTTCAGTGATGTTGAGTTTAGCCATGGAATCAGATAACATCGATTTTGTCTTGGATTTATTTAATACCAGCTGGCTACCAATTATCCAGCTTTCAGACTTGCTAAAGTCAGTACTAATGATCATCTCGTTGTATGAATAGAGCAGGACTTTTGAAGTAATAGAAACACTGGGGGCTGACTTAATAAAAACAGAAAAAAGTATGGGCCCCAGCAAGAAGCCCTGGGGACACCATATCTGACCAAAAAAAGTATCGAAGTATTGCAACAGCTGGAAAAGAACAAATTTTTCCGCAGTTTTGCCAGGACTGATAATATGAAGCTAGGTCTGTAATTTTTGATAAGTTGTTTAGCATACCCATAATGTATTAGTACCCCACAGAATAGTTTCCAGAGGGACAGAACTTGATGGTGACCGGGGGTGGAGTGGGATGGGGTGGTGTTTACAATAGTAAGAATAGCCAGTTTCAGCAGTTTGGGAGGTAGACTATCACTGCCTTCTGATTCATTGATTGCAGTTTTGTTTAACAAACTCTGGGTCTCAGAGGGGGAGATAATCCTAAAATAGAACTGAGGTCTGTTAAGAACAGGTGGGTCCACAGCGATAGATGCATCAGGGAGATTCTTAGTTAGGACTTCCAGATTGGTGAATTCTGTGTTCAAGACAGAGGCAGTTTTAAATCTTAAAAGTTTTCTACAAAAAATGAGACAGTTTGAAAATGACAGTGGGGAAGGGGGGCAAGTTGAGGGGCTAGGAAATATAAATGACAGAATGGGTAGGCAAAATACTGGCTCCTAATTGACCGAGGAAGACTGGCTCCCATAATTTTAACTCAGCCTAATACATGTAAAAAATTACTAGTGCCTGCCTGCCCCATCACCGTCACCCAAGAAATCAATGTGCCAACTTTGGAATTTTCATTTTAAAAGTGGCAGTCATTTTTTACTACACACCAAGAAAAACAGCTATCATATTCAGATACTTTACTACATACCAGCAGCATAGAACAAATGTTGTTTCTAAATTTACTTGACTGTTGTGCCTTTTTTCTCTCTTTACAACATTTTGTTATGTTCCATTTTAATATTTTCAGTTCTGGTACTCCCATCTACCCACTCACTTTGCCTCCTGTTTGCTAATTCATGTAATGGCTTGCTTACTCGCTTTCACCTCCTGGTCGACTGTCCTCCCATTATATAAGTATACAGAACTCAGTACCTTCAATACCTCCACTAAGCCACAATTTGCCTGTTTGTTTAACACCAAAACCATGATGTCTTCACCACCTCTGCCTGTTCTACTAACCATGCTCGTGCTGTCCACTCAACAGTTCAGCTCCTGTACCAGTACATTAGCCAAAATAGCAAACAAACAAGCAAAATGAAAAGTACTTGTGAATTCACTATACTTTGGTTGGGGGGGGGGGAGAAAAATTAGCACTACTTCTGATTTTGAGGGGCAGGGATGTGACCTAGTAAACTGCAGAGTACAAACTGAAATGAACCTGACAGCTCTCCCTGTGACACTTTTGGTGGAGGAACTATTTTATATCCAAATTCAAACTGCTTTTTTTATTGATTAAAATTTTTTAAAAATACCTAGTTACTCATTTTATAAGCACAGTAAGACACCCCAGGGTGGGGGTTAGGTTGCGATAACTGCTCCTCTAGGGGCTGTAAGACCTTTTGTCTATGTCATTGGACCTCACTACAACCCTGGGTGTGTAGTTATCTTAATCTAACCCCTACCTCTAGTGTCTTATTGCTTGCTTAGGCTTTTTTTATTTCTATTGTAGACTTTATTCCCTGGCCACCAACATGTAGTTCCTTTGGGAGTTGCCATAGCATCCAATTGAGCTCTCATCTCTCCCTTACAGTACCTGATGTCTGGTGCTTGGGAATTCCCCCATGGAGCCTTGGTTCCCCCCTAGTGGTGATGTGGTGGAGAGCAGATCTCCGGCTACATCTGCCCCCCCCAATGAACTGCATCACTTTGTTGAGAATTATCACCATGGAACAGGCAGAGGGAGATCCAGGACAGTGCTGGGTGCTCCATTATCTATGCATACAGGGGTAATTGTTGCACATTTTCTCCCCACAGATGTCAGTGTGCAAAAGTGGTCAAAGGGGCATGCTAACGCATAGGCGTGGTGCTGCTGCTGGACCCGGTGGATGTCTGTCCTTCCCCTGGGGTCCCCAATTTACACTGTCACCTGTGTGCCCCTAGGTGGCAGTATAGCAGTGAGATGCAACCCTCCCTCACCAAAGGAACACTCAATCCTCCTCCCCAGGCCTGCCCCCAATGACCAAGGGCTCACTACTGAACTCTTGTCACCAGCGTTGCTAGCAGTAGTGCTACCACTGTGATGGCTGACCGACATGCTTACCAAACAACCTTAGAAATTGAAAAAAGACACCAACAACAAGTTATGTGATTCCATCTAAGAAGGCTGATGACATCTTCAAACCACTGGACCTTCGCTCTTGTGGTATATGATATAATCAGAATTCCATGATGGAATCACAACCTAGATGTACATAGCTTAATATCTATTTATCAGTTTATTCCAATACAGATCTGTCTTCAAGTAAAATACTGTAATTTGTTTTGCAAACTATATTACCACTAGAGATGTTGCAAAGTTTTAATTCACATGCAAAGTTTCGGCAGATTTGCAAACTCTGTCTCCCTAAAGCATTTCACGAAATTGCCTTGCAGTGGAAACTTCGCCAAATGCTTTGAATTTACTTTGGGATTTTTTAAAGTGCAAAAAAACAAAACCTCAAAGCTAGCCACTACCCCCCAGCCTGCAGCCTGACTTCCCACCCTAGTGTCTATGCTTGTACAAGCACACACTCATTGATTGACAGCTCTCTTTCATCAGTGGCAGTTTTTTTGAGGGTAGAGAAGGGCAGGGAGCTGCTACGGTCACCCACGGTGGGGGCAGGATAGGGTAGAACGGGTCCACAACACCATTCCCCCCATCCCGCCGCCCCTGCTGGTGACTGGTTGGGTTCTTCTTCTCACACCCTGTAAAAACTCCGTGATGAACGGGTTGTCAATGATCGAGTGCATGCTTGTAGGTCAAGCATGTGCTCATTCATTCAGCTCAGTCAGGCTGCCTGCCATGGAGGTGATGGGTGGGAGGAGGGCTGCACCAGTGGCCTGCTCAGGGTCGGGTTTGGGGGCAGGTGGGAACACTATCTGACAGGGTGGGGGTCCACTAGACACCAGGGATTAAATAAATTATTTTTTATTATTAAGGAGGATATGGCCGTTCAGGTCAGGGTGTGATGCATACCAGTGGACAGCAATTGGAGCAGGGGGTGGGCCTGCGATTGGTGGGGGGCCATTAGACATACATATATATATATATGTATTAATTTGTGTGTGGACTGTGGACACAATGGGTGGCAGGGTGGGGAGCACTAACAGTGAAACAGTGTGATCAGGGGGCCACTAGTAGACACCAGGGATTTATATTTGGGGGGGATGCTTTGCATTAGTGGTATAGGCAGTTTTGTATTTCTTTGAAACCTAGCTTAATTGTCAATGACCTTGCAGGGTAACCCTCAAGCTGATGCTTTTGCACTGAAATCCTTTTGTTTTGAAATGCTAATTAGAGTACAAATAAGCACAAACAATAAATATACATACAAGACTAGGTTTGCTGGCAAAGGCACCTAGCTTCACCTGAGCTCTTTTCTTCTAGGTTTTCTTGTAAGGACAGAGCAAGGAACATTATTAGAGCAAGGAAAACGATTAAGGCTTCTTTTGGCTAGGCTGATTTACTGTGTGATATTATTTTCTTTTGTACTCACAGAATTTGTTACTGTCTTTTGCTTTACTGTTCTCTGATTCAAATTGCTGTTGCACGATATACTTTCTGCTGCATTATTACAGGGTGCGCCTACAGGTTTGTTACTGTTTTGTGCTTTCAGATTACTGTTGTAATCTTCTCTGATTCAAATAGTTTTTGCAAGGTATATCTTTTGTTACTGCTTTATTTTTCTCTGTAGCAAAGTGTTTTTTGCAGGGTATATCTTCTGTGTAATTATTATAGGTGGTGCTTTACAGGTTTTACAGTTCTATCATTAGGCTAAGCTTTCAGGGCTATTGCATTTGTTGTTGGTTGATTGTTTCTGCTCTTACCTCCTTGTTTCTTCCATCTGTGGTTCTTCTTTTTCAGCAAGGGAAGAGCCAAGCCACCCACCCCCATTCCCAACCACCCCATGCTACACTCCTTTTATAGAGTAGCACAGTCATGACATTTCCTGTAGCAAAGCAGGAAGGGGCAGATCAGAGGGGTAGCCACACAGTGACCTCACTTACAGAGGCACAAGTAATTTAACTTGTTATAACAAGTTATACAAAAACAAACAAACAAATCAAAAAATCAAACTTTTGCTTTCATTTTCCTCCTTCTAATTACTTGGATCAGGTTATAAACCTGACAACTCATCTGGAATGGATATTATTAACTGCAGATACTGCAGAACACTTTTCAAAAGGGCAGTTATACAGGATTTAGGTTGCTGTTCTGCATGCTGGACCATTGGAGATCTAAGGGCTCAGCTCCAGGCAGCATGGGCAAAGATTGTGCACCTCAAATCACATATTCAGGAGGAAATATAAGAACCACCCGCCATTTCCCCAACATCCAACTGAAGTACCTTGACCGCAGAGGGTAGTTGGTCAGGGAGATTGGCAGGTGGTTAAAAGGGGCAAATCAGGCGCCCCATCACTTAATGCTCTCCAACGTATCACCTCCACAAACCATATAAAAACTACAAACAGGTATCTGCCTCTATCTCTGAAATCAAACAAAGGGGTAGAGGACACTGCAGAACAGGACACTGCAGCACAGGAGCTAGCACAACAAAACTCACCCCAAACAGGGACCACAACAAAAAAAGCAGAAAGGAAATCCAAAACACTTCTGATCTTAGGAGACTCCATGATTCAGGGAGTTGATACCTACAGCACCTCCAGCCAGGGGTAATGGTCAGATGTCTCCAGGTACATCACCATAGAGAGACACTGACTGCATTGCTAAAATTGTGCAGGAAGCAGGAGAAAACATCAACGTCCTGGTACACAAAGGAACTAACGATCTCACCAGCCAGTCAGTTGTGGAAACCAAGGAACACCTGACCAAGCTGGGAGACAAACTCTCATTCATTTCATCCGGCATCTCCTTCTCTGAGATCCTGCCGGTCTGGGGCAGGGTAGAAGGACAGAAGGTCAGAGAAGGGGGATGGGGAGCTAAACATGTGGCTGAAGGGCTGGTGCAGGAAAAAGGATACAAATTTGTAGGTAACTGGCAACAGTTTTGGGAGCAAAAGTTCTTTAAATTCGATAGACTGCATCTGACTAAGGAGGGAGTCAGTGCATTGTGGCAGAAGTTTGATGTCTTTGCAGAAAATTTAAACTAGCAAATGGAGAGAGGGGTGCAGCACCTGATACATCGAATTGGAAGAACACCCCTTCCGCCTCAGCTAGTGGTCAAACAGGAGTTCAGCATGTTTATAGTTCAATTGCATCACCAGGTAAGAAAAAAGGTCTGGCTCCCCATACGACATGCAGGGGAAATGCCGGACCTCACCCAACAACTAACACACCGAAATCTGGCCAATGGAAAATCATGTACACAAATGCCTGCAGTCTGGGAAACAAGATCCCAGACCTGCAGGCAACAATGACGGAGGCTAAACTGGACATAGTAGCCATTAGCGAGACATGGTTCACCAGTAACCACACTTGGGAGACTTCAGTACCCGGCTATGTACTGTTCAGAAGAGACCGAGGTGCAAAAAGGTGGGGTGGAGTGGCCCTTTATGTCAATGAAAATATCAATGATACAGAATTCAGAATACACATAAGGAGCCAGAAGAACTGTGGGTCACCCTGGAAACAGGAAATGGCACAGCAGTATGAAATGGGGTTGTCTACAGGCCTTCAGATGGGGGAGGACATAGACACATTACTGTTAGAAGATATACAAAACATGACAGCTAAATGGGAGGTTCTGATAATGGGAGACTTCAACATGCCAGATATAGATTGGTCAATACCAGCAGGAATATCCACCAGAACTAGACACATGGTGGATTCCCTGCAGAGGGAGGACCTCAAACAACTGGTACAACAACCCACAAGGGACAGGGCTATCCTAGATCTAGTACTGACTAACGGGGAAAAGATCACAGAACTCCAGGTAGAAGGTCATCTGGGGGCCAGTGACCATCACATGGTATGGTTCAATTTGGCCACTAGAACTAAATCATCCCATTCCAAAAATATGGGACTTCAGAGGAGCTGACTTTGATAAGATGGCAGACAGACTTAAGCTAGTCCTGGCAAGAATAAATACAGGTGAGGGGGTACAGGCAAAGTGGGCAAGCATTAAGGATGCAGTACTTGAAGCAACATCCCATTGTGATAGAGAGAAAAGCAAGAGCAAAAGAAGGAGGAAACCACTTTGGTTCTCAAAAACAGTAGCAGAAAAGGTCAGAGCCAAAAGGCTGACCTTCAGGAAATATAAGGGAATGCAGCGGGATGAAGATAGGGGAAGCATACCAAACTTCTCTAAAGGAAGCAGGGAAGGCAGTAAGGCAGGCAAAGGCCCAAACCAAGGAAACACTAGCATGAACAGTAAAAGAAGGTGGCAAGACTTTCAATAGATACATTAGTGAAAGGAGAAAGTCCAGGGGGGTATTGCTAAGATCAAAGGGGATAAGGGTGTGTGTGTGGAGGAGGACCAAGGAAAAGCATCTATCCTAAATAGATACTTCTGCTCAGTATTTACTGAGGAGAAGGCAGGGCAGGGCCCACAGCTCAGCACCATGGACATAGGGGGAAGGGAAGTGTACACTAGTCCCTTCACAAAAGAAAGGGTCCTACAAGAGCTCACTAAGCTCAGAGTGGACAAGGCAATGGGACCTGATGGTATACATCCCAGGGTACTAAAGGTCTCTGAGCACAGGAGAGGTCCCAGAAGACTGGAGAAGGGCTCATGTGATCCTGTTTCACAACAGTGGTAGCAAGGAGGAGGCAGGGAACTACCAACCAGTCAGTCTTACCTCAGTAGTGGGCAAGATTATGGAGACACTCCTTAAGGAAAGGATAGTGCAACACCTGGAATTCATAAGAGCACAGGATCCAAGACAGCATTGGTTTACAACAGGAAGGTCCTGTCAAACTAATCTTAGAGATTTATTTGACTGGGTAACCAGAGTGGTGGACCAAGGGGCTACAGCTGATGTCATCTACCTTGACTTCAGCAAAGCTTTCGATACTGTTCCACATAGAAGATTGATTAATAAGCTGAGTAGGCTCGGGGTGGGTCAGAAGTTCGTCAACTGGGTGGCAAACTGGTTGGCGGGTAGAAAACAGAGAGTGGTGGTAAACGGTATACAGTCAGAAGAGATGCAAGTCACAAGTGGGGTACCTCAGGGATGAGTCCTGGGGCCAGTCCTCTTCAATATCTTCATCAGTGACATTGCAGATGGACTAGAGGGTAAGGTTTGTCTGTTTGCAGATGAAACCAAGATCTGCAACAGAGTAGATAATGCAGATAGGGTGGGCAGAATGAGAAGAGAGATGGATTAACTGGCAAAATGGTCAGAAGAGTGGCAATTGGGGTTTAATGCAAAGAAATGCAAGATCATGCACATAGGGAAGGGAAACCCTGAAGCCACCTATAGGTTGGGAGGGGAGTTGGTGGCTATCACAAGGGAAGAAATAGACTTGGGCATCATCATCATAGATGACCTGAAATCATCCAAGCACACAATTAAAGCAATAGGTAAGGCTAGAGGGATGTTGGGGTGTATTAGTGGGGGTATCACAAGTCAGAGGTAATAATCCCTCTTTATAAGACACTGGTTAGGCCCCATCTGGAGTACTCCATGCAGTACTGGAGGCCGCACCTGCACAAGGATATTAACAAAATGGAGACAGTCCAGAGAAGGGCAACCAAAATGGTGCAGGGACCGCATCAGAAAACATATGACAACAGATTAACGGAGCTCAATATGTATACCCTTGAACAAAGGAGGGAGAGAGGTGAAATGATCAAAACATTCAAACATCTTAAGGGCATTAACAAGGTGAAAGAGTCTAACATATTTCAATATAAGAAAAATAGCAGGACAAGAGGACACAGCATGAGATTAGAGGGAGGCTGATTAATGGGTAATGTGAGGAAATTCTTTTTAACAGAAAGGGTGGTGGATGCATGGAATGGCCTACCTCAGGAAGTGGTGGATATGAATACAGTGCAGGGCTTCAGACAGGCATGGGACAGGTATAAGGGAGCAATACAGATGCTTATGAATAGATAGGCCATTGACAGAGTAAAAGCCTATAGCACATTCATAAGGTTGAAATAATGGGCAGACTGGACATGCCTTGTGGTCCTTATCTGTCGTCAACGTCTATGTATGTATATGTGTGTGTATATATATATATATATATATATATATATATATATTTATATATATATACATACATACACACATACTGTATATACATACAACAGGAGTGAGGGTGAAAATGACAAGATAAAAGTGACATCAGTAACAGCAAACTATCAAAAAGTACAATTGTTACTGTTGTCACAATGGATATTTTTTAAGTTACTGTCATCACAGTGGAATACTGAACCAATCAGAGTGCAGCTTCTATAATGCTGATGATATCACAATGCCTAGTGCAGAACTGAAGCAAACAGTTAAAATCAAAGAAAAGCAGCAACATTTTTAAATAAACTGCAAATTTAAAAGCTAGAACTTGTAAACAACTGTTATATATATATCAGATATACAATAGCCTGACTCAAAATAAGCAATTTATCTTTACTTGTAAGTGGGCAGGACTTTCATAACTCACTCAAGGCTCTGCCATGTGTGAATTGTGCTCCTGCCCGCTCCAACTTGAAGATAAACTGCATATTTTGAGTCAGATAGGGACACTATAGTTAGAATTGAATAGCCTGTTTAATATTAAACCTAAAAGTTTGAACATTAACATATTTGCCTCTCTTTGATGAAATAAGCTGAAATTTTCTATGTGTGGTCTAGGAGGAAAGGTCTTGATGTGTGAAAATGTTTGTGATGGCAGCATGTGTGCTTTCTGTGATACAGCTGGGTCATTTCTAGAAAAAAACTAAATTCATTCCTATACTTAACATTGCTTTTTTTTTTGCTCTCATCTACAGCATACATGGAAAGGAATTGTTGCCCCAAACTTGCAGATGACATGTGTCATGTCCTGTGATAGGGCCTTTAATAGGTCTAGTGAAAAAACATAAAGGAGTTCCAGAGTTATAAGGCTTTAAATTTTAGTGTTTTCATAATGCTTTTTTTTCTGTCGTACTATTTTTTGCTATTGCAGCATCAAAAAAGGTATCGCGGCATCAAAAAAGGTCTCATGGCATCATTTATGCTGTCGCAACACTAAATGAATTTGTCACACTACTTTTCCAGATATGTCTGTTTCTTTGTCTCTTCATTGCAAACAAATGATTTGCACTTATGGGCTGAAATTTTCAGGGTACAAAGGGCTTGCCCCACAGATGTGCCTTTTGCTTGTTTGCGAAGTCAGCTTTTTATCTCTTGTACAGTTATAAGATTTTGAAGTTTTGTATTTTCCCATAGAATAACATTGCAATGGTTGGGGTACCTTTCGGAAGCTATATCTCAAAAATGCTTTGAGATACAGACTCGCTATGACGTGTAGGTGTACTAAGCTGTTATGTATGTTTCCAGGCCTTGTTTACAGGTGTGGGTACGATTTTTATGAATGGGCCTACAGTGACTGTGATACTGTGCATTCATTCACAATGTGACATCTGTACTGGTTTGCCTACACAAAAATGAGGGTCACTTACAATATGCATGCATGGGAGCACATGGACATATAACATTATGGACTGATGGTACTGCAGGGCCCCAAGGGCCCTGTGGTCCCACAGGGAAATGAGGGTTCATTATAATCTCTCTAAACTTATGGACAGATGCTCCAGTCCTTGCGCTCCCACATGCAAAATGAGGGACAATTACAATATGCATGCATGGGGGCCCTGTGATCCCACATGCAAATATGAATACCATAATGGACTTATGGGAGTGCACAGTAAAATAAAGATACTATTATACTATCTCAAAAAGAAAGGAAATAAATTACAAAAAACTGTGTTAATGCTCTAATTAGGGTCAAAGCCACAAAAGTAAGGAAAAGTTACATTACGGTTCTCAAAGTTAATACTTCACACACACCCTGCACACACTAATATATGTCAGAGGGGGTGCCTTGGGGTTGTTGGCCCTAACGCTCAGCCCATTCTCCTATATTGTACCCATCTCAGCTTATTTACTTATGGAATGGGGTGAGCATTAGAGCTGATGACCCCAAGGCATCCCCCCGATGCCTGTTGGTGTGTGCAGGGTGGGTGTGGGGTATTAACTTTAAAAACCCTAATGCCACATTTCCCTACTTTTGTGGCTTTAATCCTAACTTCAGTATTAACACAGTTTTTTGCAATATATATATATATGTGTATACACTGTATATAGTATATACATAAGACAGACATTAAATATACACCTAACTAAGGTCAGATTTAGGTAGTATATATGGTAAATGGGCTGCATTTGACTTACAGTAGGGTGAAATTAGTTTGTAGGGTCCACTGTTAATGCAGTCACAGCCTGAGAGCATAAAAAGGTACCTCTTCAGTAGGGTTTTAAAAAAGATAGGTGCTGTCTAAGTGCTTCAAAATACAGTAGATAGTTTGTTCCAGTTACAGCTTAGAGAAGGAGTTTGGCGGTTGTCATTGTTTACTTTGTTAGAACTTTGAAATGATGAATCTATTAGTAGCATTGCTGGTAAGGGTGAGCAGACGGCTGAACAAGGTAATTTACTTTTTCTTTTAACTCATTTGAATAGGAAATATGCTAGTGGTTCATATGGAAGATCTCTAAATTTGAGAGGCCTAGAAGATTATAAACAGTTTGTTGTTCACCATCGGGGTAAGTCTAGGCAATTTGACTGAGTCGGCTGAGATTCTTGTTCATTGGTTTGAAGGTAGTCTTCCCAGCAGTGCAGTACAATTATATTACATTTTGCAGTAGATATTGGTTCATGTAATGAAGGTTTGGGGGCTGGACATGACGTAATCTTAAATCTTTTCTGCCCTGATTATTTTTTTTAACAGACACTTAAATCCTCTCATTGTTCTGATTTGATTGTATTAATGTGAAAAGTGAGAGGGGAGTTGACACTGAACTAAACAATGATTTTATATCTGGGTTTAGAATTTTAAGAAAATATTCTCAAAGTCAAAAAGGCACAATAGTACTGTGACATAATCCAGCCATTATTTACATGCCAGGAATGTGCTCTGTATAACTGAATGGGGCACTGTGGTCTGGTGTTACCTCATCAATATTGTCTCTCATGCAAACTTTGATAAATGAATAAAGCCACATTTTGAACAGACTAAACACAGATATACATTCTGTGCTTAGAACATTGTCATCCCCTTGCTGTCCATTTTAGTTTTGAAGTAATGAAATTGGCCCATGGAGGGTGGTTGACAGCATCCTTTTAAACATGTCTTGCATAAATTAAGAAATTGATGCACTAATGACACTAAGACCTCACTCTACACTGCAGCTATGATTGGCAGGAAGGCTCAGACAGGTCTTCTCCACATTCATGCATCACAAAGTTGGCTGTTACTTCTCTTCTGGCATCCTAATTCAGTTTTAACATGCCAAAGAATGTCAGCAGGCTACCCTATTAAAACTGATACCTACAGTAAGTCTCCAGGAGTGAAAATTCTGTGCATTGGCTCTTTTTGTTGCCCCAGAGCTCTGTTTGAAAACATTCGGCATGTACCCTTACTTGAACAGTGACATCATATTTTCCTTGTGATATATTTAGAACATTATTGCATTAAATGTCCCTGGCACAACTCTTGTCAACATGCTGGTTTTGCTAGGAAAGATTTTCAAAACATAACATTTTGTTTAAAAGCAAAAATAATTTATAACCCTCCCCTACCCCCATGAAAGTCTATAAAGAAAACAAGCACTGTATCAGCTGGCCCAAATTAGCTTACACAGGCTTGTCTGGTGGTATTGCAGCATGTTTTGGTAAGTCTATGTTGATGAGTCAAAGTACAGCACTCGGAAAGCAATGGAAGGCCACCACACTAGGCATAGTTTTGACATGCAGACACAAGGGATTTACTTGGCAAAGAAACACATAAAAAACTAGGTATATTTAAAGAAAACAAAGAACCCAGTTTTAATGAAATCTACATTTGTTTTATTGTGTCAGTAATGCACTGCTTTTTAAAATGTGTCAGTTTTTTACTTTATTGTCTCACAGATTCAGCTTTGATCTTTATTATACTGCAAACCTATCTTTCCAGTTTGAAAAAATCCAAAAAAATTAAAAAATACTACTAAAGCAGAGTTTAAAAACGAATACCTGCCCTACTATATGCAAGAAGGAGAAAAGTTTGTGTTTTACTGCCTCCATTAAAAAAGAATTAGTGATACAATGTTACTACAGTATTTGGGATTGTTAGTATCAACCATACCAACTGATTTTTCAGAATAATTTTGCACATCACAAGGTGTCACTGGATATTCTGATACTGTTTATTGGGCAAACATATGTCTTGCATAAAGATGACATAGAACACAAGCTTTTGGGGCCACACATGTTCCTTCGTCAGGTGTAATAGCATTCTAAACAGAAAAAGCTGAATGTATGCTTTATGTTGCATTGTTTCAAAATAATTTATGACAGGTTAGTTTAGGGAAGGTGAGAAATGTTAGTAATGAGGGTGGGTAGACAATAAAGACGAAACAAGTCTTCAACAGCATGGGAAGGCCTTTGAAGGAAGTGATAAGATATTCATGTGAGAGAGGCAGACTAGGTGCATTAAAGTGTTAATGAAAGAGAATATGAACTGTTTAGTGACAAGAAAGGGAAATTGTTTTACCAGGAAAGGCACAGTAAGGCAGAGCTTGGTTCCAGGTGTGACCTGGGAGCACAAGGAAGTTAAAGGACTTGGTCAGGGTCACACGCAGTAGGCCGGGGGGCTGATGGGATTCAAACCCAGATCTCTGGGTTGCAGTTAGTGCCTTTAACTACTATGCTATACTGGCTCATAAGAAAGGGGTGATGGCACCAAACTGAAATATACAAGTACAAGGGAGGTGGACCAGAAAGAAACAACTGGAAATGAGAATTCCATCTTTGTACAGGCATATGTTGGTCCAATGTAAGTTATCAAACTATCCAGTGGCTCCTATTTTCCAAGCAACAATATGGCTATAGTCTCTATTACAAATCACAAGATAATATTTGTCACTTCAGTTAATACAAATAATCATAAAATTCAAAGTCTTAAACAGGTTTACAATTTACTTGAGGAAATCAGCTACCGTATTCGAACACTCAAAAATGTGTTGTCATTACAATGCAGAAGAGTCCCAACTTGTGACAGCATAAATAGAAATTGAACTTTTCAATTATTTAGGAGTTGAAATAACCAGTTACTCACCTGGAATGAATACCTACAACAGCAAAATTGAAACTGTATATAGTAACTATTGAAACATCATGCTGACCATTTAAAATACAATGCACTAAAACACAGTGCTAATTCTAATACTGTGTAGCTGTGAGTAAATGACATTAATCAGAAAATGTAGAGGCGGGTACAACAATATTAATTTCCAAAGAAAACTATTTAGCTGCACAGTATTTTTGTTTTGTTAAGGAAATTGTTTATCTCATGATACATTAGCAACTGTTGAATGATTGTATATTCAGAACACAGTTTTGATATAATAAATGCCAACTTTAATATTTACAATATTTATTTACATGTATGAAACATATTCCCTAATAATTAATATGCTTCATAAGGTAGTATGAAAATTGGTCTGTTTATATAGAGACTTAGCTCGTGATCCCCCTCTTCTCTGTCCAGCCTACGGGATCCAACTCTCAGGGCCTCGCCTTACTAAAATGCATAGGCTCTCCTTGGCTGTGCCTTCACCACTAAATATTTTTAATGCTATCAAATTTGGGTCGACCTGGATCGGAAAGCTACTGATAATCTGCTTTAATCCAGCAACCCCACTGGCCCCTGGGCTAATTGAGTGGCTTCTTTTTTGAGGTACCATCAAGTCGGGCCCTATATGGCTCCTTATACTGCCTCTTCTTCTGCTGATACCAGCTGCCCAGCATTGGACACCTGAACTACCATCTTGTTTGGTCTACAACGGCACCTTGTGCTGTATACCACATGGCAACTTATCCTTTAATTGCCTCCGTGATTCCAAGTACCAACCTCGAACCCTGCTCTTGGACCACATACCAGTAGTACTTATAACACTCCCCCACCACAAGGCCCACCTCCCACCACACAGACTTCTATCTCCTCCCGGCCTATTGTGGTAGGGGTACTAGCTCTTGCTACAAAAGATCAGCTCTTCTATGGTGGCTACTTTCCAGTCCCTAAAAACATCAGATCTACTAGATGGGAGAAAGACAGGAATTACAAGCTTATAATTAGCGCTCTTAGAAAAATCCTACTTGTCCTCCTGCTATGTTCAGGCAACGTAGAACTCAACCCTGGCCCCCCAGAAGCTATTGCTTTGCCAACAGAACTAGCAATTTTAAAAGGAATAAGCTTCTTGCATATTAACATATGTAGCCTCCTTAAAAAGATAACCTTAATACAAACCTGGGTAAATCATACCACTCCTGACATATTTGTAATTTCTGAAACTTGGCTTAGACCCAGCACCACTGATAGAGAAGTAAACATACCCAACTATGCCTTGTTCAGAGCTGATACACATGCCAGAGGAGGAGGGGTAGCTATCTATGTTAAAGACAAATTTTCTGCCTTCTGCTTATCCTCGGCATCTGTCACCAGCGAATTTGAATGCCTAATTCTCAAAGTGGAAATTACACAGACTACTGCACTCTGTGTAATAGGATGCTGCAGACCACCGTCTGCTGGCCTACAGCTTGTGTCATATCTAAGTGACAAGTTGGGACAGGGGCTGCCAGAAACTATTATTTTAGGAGACCTCAGCTTTGACTGGCTCTCTAACACAGCTGCCCCCTTGCATCCTTCTGTGATGAACATGGGCTGACGCAACTTATTACTGAACCAACAAGCCCAAACGTGAAGAACCCCAGTAAAAGTACACTTTTGGATGTGCTAATGGTGAGCAAACCTTATCTCTTCTCCCACGCTGATGTCTTCTTCTCAGACGCCATCGACCATTGTTTTATTGCGGGAGTAAGATCCAGCAACAACCCAGCACCCATCAGCAAGTTCTCTATGAAGAGATCCAGGCGCAACTTCAATGAACATGCCTACCTAAACGAGCTTAAGTACTCCCCTGAATGGCAAGATTTCTACCTGGCCAAAACGATTATGTCAGCTTACAATATCTTCCACAACATTCTATCAAGGGCCCTTAATAAGTATGCTCCCCTGATTAAAGTTCGAACTAGGACCAACACCTGTAAATGGTTCACCCCTCAGATCAAGTCCTTGTTTCTAGAAAGAGATAAGCTCTGGAAAAAAGTGCGCAGACTGAACACTGCAGAAGATTGGAACCAGTTCAGGAGACTACGAAATTTATGTACCAAAACAATCAGAGAATCGAAGGCCACCTTCTTCAAATCCGAACTCGACTTTGCCACAAAGAGCCCAATCAAGCTCTGGAACACAATCAATGATCTGCTAGGCCATTCCCCAGGAAATTCACTCCCGACCAAGATTACCTCTGGCAACTTGACTATAACCGAAAAGATGGATATACTTGATGTATTCAATAACCACTTTGGTACTGCAGGCATGGTATTTGATAACTCCCCTGCAAACATACTTCGCTCCCAGACTGCCAGCCAACTGCCTGAAACTCCGATAGTTTCGCCGCCTTTCTCGCTTCAACCTGCCCCACTGAAAGAGGTAGAGGACCTCTTGCTTCAGTTGGATACTAGAAAAAGTGCTGGGACCGACACCCTTGACCCTTACTTCCTAAAAATTGCCTACCACGTACTAGCAATACCCGTCACCCACCTTTTTAACTTATCCCTGTCTCAGGGCACCTTACCACCTATATGGAAGACAGCACATGTCATACCATTGTTCAAATCAGGTGACCCTGGCGATCTCAATAACTACAGGCTAATTTCCCTCCTTCCGGTCCTGTCCAAGCTCCTAGAGAAAATTGTAAATGCACAGCTGAGGACTCACCTTGAGTCTAGGGAACTGCTAAATCTTATGCAGTCCAGATTCAGAGCTAAACATAGCACTATCTCAGCCTTCACCAAAGTTACTAACGACTGGCAGCGTAATCTTGAGAGCAAAAAACTTTATTTATGCTGTTTTCCTTGATCTAAGCAAGGCTTTTGACACCGTCGACCATAGTCTGCTCCTCTCCTCCCTTCAAACCATAAGTGTGGACCCCTCCTCTCTGCATTGGTTTACTGACTATCTTACAGGGCGCCTTCAACAAGTTAAAGCTGAAGGAGGCCTGTCCCCCTTAAAAACTCTGCAAAGAGGGGTACCTCAAGGTTCTATATTAAGACCCTTACTTTTTGCAATCTACATTAATAACATCGACTACTGTATAAAAAGAAGCCAACATCCATCTGTTTGCAGATGATACAGTTCTCTATGTGAGTCGCCCAACACCTGAAGCTGCCTGCAATGACCTACAGACAGAATTCAACCTTTTGCAAAGCCAACTCCTCCAAAAAAAGCTACTCCTTAATGCCAAAAAAACTAAAGTGATGGTCCTCTCCCCTTTTATCCGTACAGCTAACCCTGTGTCCAGTGGGACAGTTCCCCAAATTACCACAGTTCTAGGTGAAAACTAGAATTTGTTACAAAATTCAAGTATCTGGGAGTTTGGATAGACCAAAGACTCTCCTTCATTGAACATATCGAGGACTTGCTAAAACGACTTGGCAAAGGCTTGGATTGTTTTTAGAATCAACCAATTTCTCACCAGAGATGCCAAAACAACTGGTCCAATCCATTTTCCTATCATTGGTTGATTACACTGACTTCCTCTACAGCCATACCCCAACTCTTACATGGCTAAACTGGACACACTCTACCATCGAGCACTGAGGTTTATAACGGGACTCCTTCGACCGCATCACTGCACCCTATATGCGGCAGTGGGTGGACATCACTAGGTTCAGGCGCCACAGAACGCCTCTCTCTGGACCTATAGAGCCATCTCTAATAAGCTGCCTTACTATATCTCCTGCTGTCTTCCCTGGGTATAATTGGGAAATACGTGTTAAGAAGTTACTCAGCTATTACACTTAAAGTACCCAAAGTTAAATCCCGCTTCGGCAGGGCAGCCATAAGCTTTGTGCTACCTACCTTCTGGAATGATCCACAAAAACCCCTCAAATTAAGCACTCTAATCGGTATAAATGCCTTCAAGACGCTTTATTTCCATACAATCAGAGAAGTATGTAACTGCTTCACCCACTTAGACCCAGTACCAGTGTCTGCACTGGTATATAGCCATGCCTAGACCCAATTTTTAGTACTGACCCCCCAGCTTGCTCCTCACCAGCCTAATTGTTCTCTCTCTCTCTCTTATCCCCCTGTCTTATCAACACTAGGCCCGTCCATCCCCTTATTCTTCCTTTCCAAACCTTGGATAAGAGCTCACTACCCTGGGTTGTGACAGCCTACCATGCCCCGTACTTTATAGCATTCAATCCCGGGGCTCACACATACTCCTTTTCTCCATCCATCTTCTCTACATCCCATTTTACCAACTCCTTTCTGTGCACCGTGCCCTCCTAGCCTTTCTCCCCCTACCTCCCTCCCTTCCCCCCTACCTTCACCTCTACCTAGTGTATATTTTAATTTTTTTCTTCCGTTACTTCCTCCTGCAACCTTAGATAACCTGCTTTATCTTCCTATAGACACTTCTATGTTTGCAAATACTGTGTAATCTGTACAATATCTGTATAATTCTATGCACATATGAACTTCTTTTTCTTCCTCTCTGTAAAGAGTATTATCTGTATTGCCTTGTAAATACCTGTGTTGACCTGTATATACAATTGTGCAAGCTCCACCCAGGTCCATCTTGCAAATGAGCTTCTGCTCAACGTTGAACGCCTGGTTAAATAAAGACTTGATTGATTGATTGATTGATTGGTTTAGTAGTATTTTAAATATATCCAATTATCTGCACTTATATTTAATTCTAATTATTGTATTTTGTTTATTACTGTATTCTCCATTCCCCTTCCCTTGGACAAATATGGCAATGAGCCATTTAAGCTAAGTATGTGTATCATAGTAAAACCTTTATCTAAATAAATAAATACATAAATGCAATTATTTTACTTATGTTTGAATCACATTTTCCTCAAGAAAAAGTGTTATTGAAATATATATAATTTAATTATTACACCATGCTGAAAATATATGTTTCAAATCACCCCCACAATAGGTTTTCACCCTCATATTGTTAGATTGTCACATTGTCACAAAGTCAGGTTTTTGATAGGATTTAAGCAATTTCACCTGTCTTGATCATAAGGTGGGATTAATAAAAATGATTATGTTGAATATTTGGGGTCAAAGATCTAAAAAAACAACAAAGTTATGAAACAGTGTTAAAATTCTCCAATGATTACTCATAACTTTACGATTTTTCCAGATTTTGAACCCATATTTTCAATATAGCCTTTTTTACCCCACCCCGTGAACAAGGTAGGTGCAATTTTTCAAATTCTTGCCAAAGCATGTTTTCACAATCACTCCACAAAATCACCTTTGGGATGGAATTTAAAAGGTTCCACTTGTCTTGATCATAAGGAGGGGGTAACAAAAAGACTGTGTTGAAATTCTGGGGTCAAAATCTAAAAAAAAAAAAAAATTATGAAGCAACATTGAAATTCTTCAATGCTTTTCATAACTGCTATTTTTCTAAATTTTGTCCCCAGATTTTCAACATAGTCTTTCATGTTTAGGGTCAAAATCTCAAACAATGATGAAGTTATGAAGAAACATTAAAATTCCTCAGTGTTTACCCCTAGCTTTGCTATTTTACTAGATTGTGACCTCACATTTTTAATGTAGCCATTTTTGTACCCCACATCATAAGCATGACTTGTGTCATTTTTCAAATCCTCCCCAAAACATCTTTTTACACTTGTGCCACAGAATGACATTTTGGACAGGATTTCATAAGTGAGACCTATGACATGTTCATTACTGTAAGTGGTGTAATAAACAGACTAAGTTGAACATTTGAGGTCTGAATGGAAAAAAAAAACTAAACTATTAACAAAAATTGGCACTATTCAATATTTACTCATAACTTTGCAACATTTTTAGTTTTTAACTTGTACGTTCAACATATTCATGTTTTTTACTCCCATCAAATGAACATGTCCAGTGTCATTATCAAATCCCACTCCAAAAACTGTTTTAGTGGTTGTTACACAAAACAATGTTTTAGGTCACTATACATATATTACCCCTGTTATGTTCATATGCTGGGGCAAAGCAAAAAAAGGTAATTTGAAAAATCAAGATCAAAATCTAAGAAAATGTCAACATTTTGTGTGAATGTCTTCATCTTCCAATCCTGACAATTTCACTATTATACTTTATGTTATTCATTTTTATGTTGGCTCACACATGTGCAGCCAACATATTGTGGTAGTAGCAGATTCGGAGGTGTGGTCACTGTTGGATGAATGCAGGGCACGCATCAGTAGGTGGGTCCCTCATTCCCCAATAAGCCTGCATGCTGGTGCCACACCATGCATACATAATATGGCAAGCACATCTAAGGAAAGGTCTGCTGCAATGCTAGTAAAGCTCATCATATGTAGCGGACTTCCCGACATGCTTTCCCTGGTGAGGAAAAAAATTTAACATGGTGGCACACTGTCTGCCATAATGCAGACTTCGGGGGTGCCCAATCCCCCTTTGGCATGCCCTGCCCCAATGTTTGTGCCGATGGGGAGCCCACTCTGCATTGGCATAATGCACCCCCCACTTGTTATGTGCCGAGGGGGGTGACCAATCCCCCTTGGCTTTTGCCCCCCTCCCCACTTTTGTTGTGTAGCGACAGGGTGCCCAATCCCCTGTCAGCCACAACATCCCACTCAAAACACTTAGGTGGCCTGCTAAGAGCCCACCCCAGCGTGCCAAATCCCCTGAAAAATAAAAACCATCCCATAATGTGTTTTTTTTGTAACCTGTAAAAAAAGAAAACGGTCCCTCGCGGTCTCCCTGCCCCCTCCCACAACTCGCGCCCACCTTCTGCTCACCCTGCCTCCCCACACCCCCCTCACCCCATACTTACCTCTGAAGTCTGGCATGATGATCTTTGGTGGACCAGGAATATGTCTGTACTCGTCAAAGCTGACCGTGAACTGAAGAAATGCCGGTAAGCTGTATAATGGCATACATAGGTTTTTTTCAACTTTAGTGCATATCTCAGGCATTTTTTGGAATTTTTGCACCACATTTTCAACATGGGGTTTTTGGGACTCCTTCTCATGAATTCAATCACTGTCATGGTGTTATTTGGTCCTGAAAGGTGATTTCGCGGTCACTGCGTGGAATCATCTTTTGAGACCAAGTAACAAAACGACAGTGCCACTGTTCACGAGGGGGCTCTCAAAAAGTCTATGTTGCAAATTTGGTGAAAAAATACCCAAAATGGCTATTTTATGAGCGTGCATTGCACTGTTTCCATGCACGCTCGGAACTTTGTGAATCTGTAATATTTTCACTCCAGATTTTCAAAATTGGCATGTTTCCACACCTCCTGAGGAACAGTACAGCTGTCATTTTACATATCCTGGCTGAAATGTGTTTTCACGCATCCGGCACGGAATAGCATGGTTGCTGTGCAAAATCAGTTTTCAGGACAGTCTGAGGAAATGACGGTGACACTGTTCATGAGCAGAGGTCCTAAAATGCCTATGTTGAAAATTTGGTGCCGAAAGTCCATAAAATGATTGTGTTACAAGTGTGCATTGCGCAGTTTCCATGCACCCTTGTAACTTTGCAAATTTGCAATATTTCCATGCCAGATTTTCAACACTGGCATTTTTTCACACCTCCTTATGAACAGTACAGCTGTCATTTTTTTACATCCTGCACAAAATGTGTTTCCACACCTGTGTCATACAATGGCATAGTCACTGTGGGAAATCAAGTTTTGGGACAGATTAACAAAATCACAGCATGACTGTTCATGATGGGAGGTCCCAAAATGCCTATGTTAAAAATGTGGCTAGCAAACTCTCAAAAATAATTGGGTTACGGACGTATGTTGTGCAGTTTCTATGCATGCTCATGACTTCACCAATTTTTCATATTTTCACTCCATATTTTCAAAGTTGCCATTTTTTTATGCCTCCTCATGAACAATACAGTTGTCATTTTCTACATCCTGCCCAAAATGTGTTTTCATCCCTGTGTCGCCAAATGGCATAACCGCTGTGCAAAACCACTTTTCACTAACAAACTGATTATGATGCTTTTCATGAGGTGGATTCACAAAAAGCCCATGCTGAAAATTTGGAGTGAAAATACCAACACATGCCTATGGTGTTAGGGTTTCTAACTGTAGCACCCAACCCTATAGAGACTGACAGGCATCAGGGGTGTGACTTGGGATCATCGGCTGTATTGCTCATGCCATTCCACCCCACCCCACCCCCCACCCTGCAGCCAGTGACAGGCTTCATGATGTGCCTTGCACTGTTTGGCCAGAAAGTTCACCCCATTCTCCTTTACTGCACCCAGCTCAGCGTATTTCCCTATGAATGGGGTAAGTATAATGGCCAAAGACCCTCAAAGTACACCACAACACTTGTCAGTGTCTACAGGGTAGGGTGAGGTACAATGGCATGAGCATTACAGCTGACAAGCCAAAGGCACACCCCAATGCCTGTCGGTCTCTACAGAGTGGGGGTGGGGTTGGCGTCACTTCAATACTTCACTGCCATTCCTATTATGCATCTCTAACTCCGACACTACCAATGCCAATGCCAGCGAGACAACATTCAGCAATGACAAATGCTTGTTCAGTTATTGCCTCTGCGCTATCAGTGCCAAACACCTACACAGCAAATACAAACAAGCAACCATTTACATCCATCTTCTTCCAAGTTGTGTACAGGGTGTGCTTGGAAACAACTGAGAAGCTGCGTGGGATATACTATTTTGGACTAAATATCTGTAACTAATCTCTCTCTCTCTCTCTTGCTTACATCTGAGAGAAGTTTTCCTCACTTTTAAAGTGGTATTGCTTTGTGTTTGTTTTAGTTTTTAATTCATTAAGGGGTTTTTTAAAACTGCTTATCTTCTGCATATTTGATTTTCCTTTGTGGCTAACTGGACTGATTACTAGAATTCTGTGAGAATCTGCATCAATATATTTTGCAACTTTTGGTGGGGTTGTGTGATTCAAAATAGCAAAAGCTGCAGTTTGTATTGGATGCCAAACATAGCCTGAGGTGGGGGTAATTGTCTTCACAAGTCAGAGGTCTGCATCCCAGCCATTTGTCTAGCTAGACCATTTCAGCATTGTTCAATTACTATAAACTAGTGGTGTGATCCTGTTTGAGGCAGAAGTCCATCTTCTTCCAAGTTGTGTATAGGGTGTGCTTGGAAACAAGAGAGCTGCGTGGGATATACTATTTTGGTCTAAATATCTGTAACTAATCTCTCTCTCTTGCTTACATCTGAGAGAAGTTTTCCTCACTTTTAAAGTGGTATTGCTTTGTGTTTGTTTTAGTTTTTAATTCAGGAAGGTTTTTTAAAACTGCTTATCTTGTCAGCATCCTCAGAAGGGCTGAAATAACTGCATATTTGATTTTCCTTTGTGGCTAACAAACCACCAGGCTGTTTTGGGGCTGGAGAGGTTTACCTGTGTCTGACTTGGATGTCTGGATTTTCTCTGTTTGATTAGCAGGGTACTTTCTCTGTCAAATTGTTGTGTAGGGTATCTTGCTGACAGGAAGGCACTCATCGCAGCGGTGGGTGAGAGCTTTTAGCTGATTGTTTTGTGAGGGCACAGTTTAGGCTCAACCCCTTCCCACCCCTCACCTCACCCACCCCTGGAAATAGTTCCTTTATACCTGAGGTTCTGACATCATTTCCTCGAGTGCAAGGTGCATTTCACTGTCATATCCTCTCTAGCACACTGCACTGACAATATAAGCATACACATTGTATAATATATATTTCTATATAACAAATCACACATGCACACACACACACACACACACACAAATACAAAAAAAAAACAACTAGATAAACATGTGGGGAGTAGTGCAATGTAATGGCTGTGGGGCAGCAGTTTTCTGGGAGTCTTTCTGGAGGCTGAGATGCTGCCCTATTTGCAGACAACTATCTGCTCTGAGGGAGGAAGTTGCCCATCTTCAGGTTGCACTGGACAGTAGTAAGGAAACCTTCCCCCAGGCCACACTGGACAGTAGGAAGGGAACCTCCCCCATCCAGGGAGCACTAGCACCACCACCACCACTACCTCAGAGGTTGCGAAGAAAGCACAGCAGTTGGACCACAGTGGGCTCAGGGAGGGTGAGGAGGGTGGAACAGAGGCACACCCAGTCAATTGTTCCACTCCACAATCCATACATCATTCTGGGGGAGCATAGCTCCCCTATGGATGCACCCGCAGAGAAGACTGATGACAACTGTCACAAGGGAGGCCCACAGGAAGGAGGCAGAGGACACCACAGGGAAAGGAAGCAGCTCCTGGTGGGGGACTCAATTATTAGGGGTATAGAACTGGGGGGAGCTGGGAAAACTGAAGTTTGGTGCCTGCTTGAAGCCATGGCTTGGAGGGACAGGAAGTGCATCCTCAGGATCATGAGAACAGCTGCAAGGGATTCTGAGCTGGACGTAATTGTCCACCTAGGGACAAATGACTTAGCTCATCATGAGATTAGAGCAGTGCAGGAGGGCATTGCAGAGTTGGGGAGGGACCTAAGACAAGTAGCACACACAGTATCCTTCTCAGAGGTGCTGCCTGTCAAAGGCATGGGGGAGGCAAGGGTAATTGGCACCATGCAGTTTAATGAATGGTTGAAAACATGGTGTGGAGCACAGGGGTTTGGCTTCATTGGGGACTGGGGTTCCACCTGGAGGGACACCAGCCTATACTGGCAGGATGGTCTGCATCTGTCCAGGAAGGGAACAAGTCTTTTGAGCAATCGGTTTAAATGCTTCATTTGCAAGCTTTTAAACTAGTCAAAGGGGGAGGCACTGACAAGCAACAGCAAAATCCCAGCCTGTCCCTACAAAACAGGGTACTAAATGAGAAAAAGACCGAAGTAGAACGGTCAGTGGGGGATGCTGCAACAGAAGGAAAAGCTATCAAAAAATGGAGAGCAATGAGTACCAATGCCCGTAGTCTGGGTAACAAGCTTCCTGAATTAGTGGCCTTGATGGAGGAGGAACATCTGGATATTGTGGCAGTCACAGAAACATGGTACACACAAAACCATGACTGGGACATAAACATACCAGGATACACTGTCTACAGGAGGGACAGGGAGGGTAAAAGAGGAGGAGGAGGAGTAGTTCTTTACATAAGGGAAGGAATAAAGCAACAGAACAAAAAGGGTAAACAGGGAGGAGAAGAAGCACTGTGGGTAAATTTGAAGACAGGCAATGGCACCACAATACGCACAGGGGTTGTATACAGACCCCCTTCTCAGGGGGAGGAAATGGACAAGGAAATGATAGAAAGTATACTTAGAATGGCAGAAAAGGGGAGATATTGCTGATGGGTGATCTGAATATGCCAGATGTTAACTGGAGTGCAGTTGCAGCTGCCACTTCGAAGAGTGCAGTTATTCTAGATGCCCTACAGGAGGCATGCCTTAGACAACTAGTACTGGAGCCCACTCGATAGGGAGCAATATTAGACTTGATTCTCTCAAATGGAGATGGAGAGAGGATCACAGATGTAGAAGTGGGTAGCCATCTGGGAACTAGCGACCATCGAACAGTATGGTTCACAATAAACACAGCAATAGAGTCAAGCCATACAAAGACAAAAGTACTGGACTTTAGGAGGGCTGACTTTGCCAAAATGGGTGAGTGCCTAAGGAATGCACTAGCAAATGGGCAGGAAGGAGGGGTGGAAGAACAATGGGGAATAGTAAAAACTGCCATCACAGAGGTAACAAGCCTTTGTGTGAAGCAAATAAACAAAACAAGACGATGTAAGAAACCACTATGGTTCTCAAAGGAAGTGGCAGTGAAGGTTCAAGAGAAAAAGAAAGCATTCAGAAAGTACAAGGAACTGCAGAAGGAGCAGGACAGAGAACTTTATTAGTTAAAGCAAAAGGAAGCTGGGAAGGCAGTCAGAACAGCAAAGGCCCAAACCGAGGAAAAGATAGCCAACTCAGTTAAGAAGGGGATAAAACCTTTAATAGGTACATCAGGGAGCAAAGGAAGACCAAGAGAGGGATAGTGAGGCTTAATAAAGAGGAGGGAGGGTGGGCAGAGGGAGAATGTGAAAAGGCAGAGATACTAAACAAATATTTTTGCTCAGTATTTACAAAGGAAGAGGAGGAGGTAAAACAAACAGTAGTAACACTCTGGATACAGAAGTTGATACCAGCCCATTTACAGAAGAAAGGGTTCTGAAAGAACTCTTAAAACTGAAGGTGGACAGAGCAATGGGGCCTGATGGGATTCATCCCAGAATTCTAAAAGAGCTAAGGGTAGAACTACTGACACTACTGACTACCCTTTTTAACAAATCATGGGAGGATGGTGTGGTACCTGAGGACTGGAGGAGGGCAGATGTGATTCCCCTTCACAAAAGTGGGAGCAAGGCAGAAGCAGGAAACTACAGACCTGTTAGTTTAACCTCAGTGATAGGGAAAATGATGGAATCACTTCTGAAGGAAAGAATTGTCCAGTATCTAGAGGCCAGAGGGGCACAGGACCCTAGGCAGCATGGATTCACAGCGGGAAGGTCATGCCAGACAAATCTGATAGATTTCTTTGACTGGGTGACCAAAGTAGTAGATCAGGGAGGGCTGTGGACATGGCCTACCTAGACTTTAGCAAGGCATTTGACACAGTCCCACAAAGATTAATATACAAGTTAGCCAGCCTGGGAGTGGTCCAAGATGACAGCATGGGTAAAGAATTGGCTGGAGAATAGGACACAGAGAGTAATAGTAAATGGAGTCCACTCAGAAGAAAGGAGGGTTACTAGTGGGGTACATGAGGTTCAGTATTAGGGCCGGTCCTCTCAATGTCTTTATGTTTACGATATTATGGAAGGACTGGAAGGAAAGTATGTCTCTTGCAGATGACACTAAGATCTGCAACAGAGTTGATGCACAGGGTGGGGGAAAGGATGAGAAGGGACTTGGCAAGGTTAGAGGAATGGTCAAATGTATGGCAGCTTAGATTCAATGCTAAGAAGTGCAAGGTAATGCACCTGGGAAACAAAAACCCAGGGGAAGAGTACACAATGGGGGTGAGATACTAACAACAGCAAAATGGAAAGGGACCTGGGGTAGTCATATCAGATGGCCTAAAGGTGGGCAAGCAATGTGAGAGGGCAGCAAGGAGGGCTGGGGGGATACTGGGATGCATAGGGAGAGGCATCACCAGTAGAAAACATGAAGTTATTATCCCTCTGTACAGACAGCTGGTGAGACCCCATCTGGAGTACTGTGTGCAGTTCTGGAGACCCAATCTCCGCAAAGACACAGACAGGATGGAAGCTGTCCAGAGGAGGGCAACTAAAATGGTGCAGGGTCTGCACCGGAAGACATATGAAGAGAGACTTAAGGAGCTTAATATGTATAGCCTCGAGGAAAGGAGGGGGGACATGATAGAAACTTTCAAGTACCTCAAGGGAATCAACAAAGTCCAAGAGGGTAGCATCTTTCAAAAAAAGAGGTGTGCAAGAACAAGAGGGCACAATTTGAAGATGGGGGGCGGCTCAGAGGTAATTTAAGGAAGTATTTTTTCACAGAGAGGGTTGTGGATGCATGGAACGGCCTTCCGGAGGAGGTTGTGGAGTCAAAATCAGTGGTGGAATTCAAGCATGCATGGGACAGTCATAAGGCAATTCTGGGGGATGGGGGTAAGAAGAAGTAGGCTGCTGGTTAACTAGGATCTGCAGCTTATCCAGTAGGTAGGGAAATGGGCAGACTGGGTGGGCCAAGTGGTCCTTATCTGCCGTCAAATTCTATGTTTCTATGTTTCTATTGACAAATGCTTTTTTCTGTTGTTTTAACTGTCTTCACTGATGTTGCTGAGTAAGCATTAAGCCACAAGAAAGGAAGCTTCTACTAGGGAATTAATGCATGGTTGGAAGAGGGGGTGGGGATGTTGGAACAAGAGTCCGAAGGCCGAGTGCCCCAACCACTCAACCATGCACTCATTCCCTAGTAGAAGCCTCATTTCGAGTGGTTTAATGCCTTGTAACATGGCAAGCATTTCCAGAAATAAGCAGATTTATTATTTGTAATGCTTACTTGTAATGCAAAAAAGACACACACACACAGTTATTATATTTCTTATCTTTAACACTGTATTGATAGTACAGATCCTGCTGGATGTAGCCTGTTTTACTTATCTTGTGGGTGTAGGGAGGCATTACTTTACAACATTTTGATTTAAGTGCATGGTGTTATTATTGCCAGATATACTTGTATAATTTTTACTATTATGATACTTTTTCTCCTGACTTACTGTGTGGATCAGTGCTAGATACTTCGATTTTCATCAGTGTGTATTACAAGATATGGGTTGCACTACATGATGGGACCATGCTAGGGTACATCTTCATGTTTTATTCCTGCAGTTCCCTTGGCAGGCCAACAGATGGCTGTGAGTGCTGATAACTATAATATCGTGAGTAGAAACTGAACCAATTTCAACTAGTAATTCTATACATATGCTTTACATTTACCAATATGGTACTTTTCCTCCTAACATACTGTTAGCATTGGTGGTACATACTTTGATTTTCATCTGTGTGTATTACAAGATATGGGTTGCACTGCATAATGGGGCTATGCTAGGGTAGATCTTCATGTTTTGTTCCTGCAATTCTCTTGGCAGGCCAACAGATGGCTGTGAAACAATGCTAGCAGCAAATCACTTTTTTACAGCCGTCTGTTGGGCTGCTGTGGGAACTGCATTTGAACAAAGAATTCACTCTGGTTCACAAAGGTACAACAGGAGCAACCAGGCATTACTAAGGAATTAATGCATGGTTGAGCTTTGTTCATGTGTGGCAGTTTAACTAATTTAAATAGCTTGTTCTAGTGCACTATTTTTTGCCATATTACAAATATTATTATTACTGTTATTGTGAAGCACTCTGAGCTCTTGAAAGAGAGAGCTCTATAAATAAAATTGTCTTGCCTTGCACAAAGCTTAAAAAGCTTAAGAACTGATATACTGTATAGCATTCTGAAGAACTTATTGGTTTGTCTAGGACATAGTTGCTATCTAATGTAATATAATATAATATAATATAATATAATATAATACCTTGGCAGCTCATTCCAGGTGTCTTTTTAAAACTGGCGCCTCAAACAGACAAAAACAATGAAAAACGAACTTCCCGTCATAAATGTTAAATCTTAATCAAATAACTGGACTGGCTTGATAAGCTATGATGACATGCTTTTAGATTAGGTCATCTCCCATTTGAAGAGCCATGGGCTGACTATTTAGATTATAAATCACATAATTGTTTTAGCCAGTCAATATTGCTTTTGTCTAAGCATTCTGATTTCTTACACTTTGCTGAGGGCATTTCTTTTGCTGGCTACTTCAAAGTTCTAAAGTTCCCACATCTGTTGAACTATCCTTTTCTCCTAATTAGGGGTGATTCTCTATTTGATTTAAACTAAAGTAATAATAATAATTCAATATGCTTTATAATATGCTTATGGAAACAGCTATGTTGACTCCTATGGTTATAAAAATGTTTTCTCTGAGTCCTTTAGATTCCAGAACTGCCCAGCTTTGCTTTCTCCTCCAAATATTTTTTTTCCTGGAATCACCAGTACCATACAGGCCAGAGAAATATGCTGTACTATAAACTGTAGCTCTCCTCCTACAGAACAAGGAAATTGTTTCAGCCCTATCGTGACAAAGATGTCATGAAAGCTATTGTTTTCTTTACCATTGAGAAATCTAGAATTTCAAGTTTTTCTAGATTCAAAGCAGAACACTAATGCCCAGCAGCCCTGAAGTTCTCAAAGCCAATACAAATCTATATTGAACAAGACATTGTATGTACCTATAGCTGGCAGCAGCTCAGTGATATTAATGACTCAGTCTGCCCTATAGTGATACTACACTGCAGCAGTTATATGGAACCTTGTCATACAGAGAGCAGTTATGCCCAAGTATAGTCTCCCTGCATAACATCCCATGGAAGCAGAGTATCAGTACAGAGCATGCTTAGGTATCAAGACCTCTAGAATGCTGCCATCTACAGGTAAACCCAATACCTCATTTAAAAGAGATTTTCATGGGCTCTTAAACTAATGTACAAGAGCAACTAGTCATACAGTGAATGTTCCTATTTAAATCAAGCATATCAAGGGATATCTTTTCAAAATGCAGACTCTCAGATCAGTAATTGTAGTCATAGAATTAGAAGAGTTCTTACACTTGGTAGTCCTAAAGGCTGTCTGTCTCCATCATTCAGTTTGCCCAGCACATCACAGGTTTTGGAGGTTTGCAGTATTGGGCAAGCACTTTCAATACCCAGTTTTATCATGTGGGATAGCAACAGCACCAATGGTCTTTACAGAAGTGGTGCTTCTCATAGCAACTCTCCTCAGGAAGGTGGGTCTGCATGTTCATCCATACCTGGACAATTGCCTCCATGACCAGCATCCTTTAATGAATTTGTTGTCCATGCAGTTCTCTAACCCAGGGAACTCTGAACTGACACTACAACTCTACAAAACACCGTAATGCATAAACATATGGCAAAAAGACTAAATATAAAGAAGGATGCAGGCATGAATTATAATGTTGGCAGCAAGGGCATTTCTACCACTGAAATTTTGTTATGTGCTGCAAATGCTAATAAGGGGTGAGGAGGGGTGGTATAAGTTATGGGCAGGGGAGGGCTCTTCATTTTGTGTCGTTTTCCTTTTAGTCTTTTGTAATTTAAGAATGTGTGCTATGAATGGTCTGTGTCCACAGTTCTCTTTAATAGAATGGTAGAGACAGATTAGCAGGGTTTTTACAAAACAATAGGTGCTACTGTTGAAATATTATGAGTTAAAGCCCTTAATCCCCACCTTCATCAATGCCTCTGGTTGGTAGATGTGTGACTTGATTGTTGTTAAGGGGAAGATTTATGAACAGTGGTCATTATAGTTTGCAAGCCCGTGAAAAGCTCTTTTTAAATGAGATATCAGGCTTACCTGTAGCTGGCAGCAGTCCAGAGACATTGATGATTAACTAAGTCTGCTTTATAATAATACTGCATTGCCACCATTTCTAGAACTTGTGATGTCACTGAGGGCCAAGCAGTGCCTAACTACAGTGTGGTTTGGCACAGCTTAACCCTCAGTGACATCACAAGGGTAGAAAAATGGTGGCAATGTACTGTAGTATCAGTGCTGGGTAGACCTGTTGACTGATACATAGATACATAGATACATAGACAGTGTCGGCAGATAAGGGCCTATGGCCCACCCAGTCTGCCCATTTGAGCTTGTAAGTTCAGTTTGTTTTCCTAGAAGTCTGTTTCCCCTTCCCCTGACCTCTAGAATTCCTTTATGTCTATCCCATGCATTATTAAATCCCGTGATTGTTTCAGCCCCCACCACTTCCTCTGGCAGGGTGTTCCACTTGTCCACCACCCGTTCTGTGAAGAAATTCTTCTCACGCTTCCTCTGAATCGTCCTCCTCCTCCAACTTCATCCCATGCCCTCTAGTCCTGGAACATCTTTTTCACTTAAAATAGTGTTTTCCTGCACCTGTTCCTCCCTGTAAGATACTTGTATGTCTCTATCATATCCTCTCCTCCTCTCCTCCAGGGAGTACATGTTCAGTTCCTTCAACCTGTCTTCATAGGACTTGTGATGCAATCCATGCACCATCTTTGTTGCCCTCTCTGAACCTTCTCTACCCTGTCTATGTCCTTACGTAGGTAAGGTCTCCAGAACTGTACACTGTACTCCAGGTGGGGCCTCACTAGTGTCTTGTATAGCGGAATTATGACCTCCCTTTTCCTGCTGGTGATGCCCCTGCCTATACATTCCAGCATTTTATTTGCTTTACCTGCTGCCTTGTCATACTGTTTCCCTACCTTGAGGTCATCAGAGATGACAACCCCAAGATCCCTTTCCTGCTTGGTGCATGCTATATCCTCACCCCCAACTGATATATTGTGCCAGGGTTTTTGTGCCCCATATGCATTATCTTGCACTTCTTTGCATTGAATTTCAACTGCCAAACCCCTGACCATTCTTCAAGTTTCTGCAGGTTGCTTCTCATTCTGTCTACACCCTCTGGTATCTCAGGACTCTTGGCCATCCATGTGTGAACACACTCCCTAGTTTAAAAGAGTTTATCATGGGCATTAGAACTTTGATGGCTACTATTCATAAATGTTCCCCTTTAATAAAAGAAACTGTGATATTGGTTACTGAGCAGTGTACGTCAGTAACACTGGGGAAGATCTGCTTGTATACTCTACAGACTATCATCTTGCTATGTTAAATAGCAAAGGTTAAATCAAAAGTCTTTTGTTTATTTGTGTCAGGTGAGAATTCCTCATGGTTGCTCCCAGTTGGTTAACTTCTGAAGCTGGAGCTTTATACTTTGTAAAAAAAAATGTGAGACAGTTTTTGCAGGTTATTTTCCACCAAATCTGAATCACAGATGAATTGGTATCTATTTCTGCAGAAACCCCCAAGAGGTAGCCATGAGGCAGTCATGCCACAAAACTAGTCCCGGTTATCCATGATGATGGTCTGCATAAAAGATTCACCCAGTGTGATCTCTGAACACTGACATGAAATCACAGCAGGAGGAGTGTATTCACTCCAGGCTCAGAAGAAATCAAAAGCACAAGCAGAAGCACAAGAGGACAGCTCAATCTGCCACACTTAAATATTTTTATCAAAGTTTCATTTTAAAAGGTATGTCCACCAACTTACCCTACCTATGTATGGTGAGTTGAGTCATCCTCCCATGCTTCTGCTGCTTACTTGTGATGTCTGTTATTTGCAAATTCACAAGCTGTGACACTACAAAAAGTAAAACCCCTCTTTAACTTATGGCCCAGTTCTGAAGTTATTTTACTCATGCAATGTCAGACTTACATATGAAGGTGTAATTGCAAAATGCCCATTTCAATATCCCCCTTCTACATAGATACATAGACAGTGTCGGCAGATAAGGGCCTATGGCCCACCTAGTCTGCCCATTTGAGTTTGTAACTTCAGTTTATGTTTTCCTAGAACTCTGTTGCCCCTTACCCATGACCTCCAGAATTTGTTTATATCTATCCCATGCATTCTTAAATCCCGTGATTGTTTCAGCCCCCACCACTTCCTCAGGCAGGGTGTTCCACTTGTCCACCACCCGTTCTGTGAAGAAATTCTTCCTCACATTTCCTCTGAATCGTCTTCCCTCCAACTTCATCCCATGCCCTCTAGTCCTGGAAAATCTTTTTCACTTAGAAATAGTGTATTCTTGCATCCTGTTCCTCCCTGTAAGATACTTGTATGTCTCTATTATGTCCTCTCTTTCCCTCCTCTCCTCCAGGGAGTACATATTCAGTTCCTTCAACCTGTCCTCATAGGACTTGTGATGCAATCCATGTACCATCTTTGTTGCCCTGCTCTGAACCTTCTCTACCCTGTCTATGTCCTTATGTAGGTAAGGTCTCCAGAACTGTACACTGTACTCCAGGTGGAGCCTCACTAGTGTCTTGTATAGTGGAATCATGACTCTCCTTTTCCTGCTGGTGATGCCCTGCCTATGCATCCCAGCATCTTATTTGCTTTACCTGCTGCCTTGTCACACTGTTTCTACCTTGAGGTCATCAGAGATGATAACCCAAGATCCCTTTCCTGCTTGGTGCATGCTATATCCTCACCCCCAACTGATATATTATGCCAGGTTTTTGTGCCCCATATGTATTATCTTGCACTTCTTTGCATTGAATTTCAACTGCCAAACCCCTGACCATTCTTCAAGTTTCTGCAGGTCCCTTCTCATTCTGTCTACACCCTCTGGTGTGTCTACTCTGTTACAGAGCTTTGTGTCATCAGCAAACAGTGAAATTCTGCCTTCTAGGTCCTGCGCAATGTCACTGATGAAGATGTTGAATAGGACCGGTCCCAGCACTGATCTCTGTGGTACCCCACTGATCACTCTTCCCTCTGTGGAGTGACATCCATTTACCACTGCCCTCTGTGTCCTGCCGCCCAGCCAGTTACCTACCCACCACACTACTGTCCTGCTCACACCCATATTCCCTAGTTTGTGTAATAGTCTTCTATGTGGCACAGTGTCAAAGACGTTGCTGAAGTCCAGATAGGCCATGTCCACTGCCCTCCCTGATCCACCTCCCTAGTCACCCAGTCAAAAAATTCAACGAGGTTGGTCTGACATGACCTCCCCCTGGTGAAACCATTCTCCTCCATACCTTGACCTTACACACCTCTGCATGGATGGGGAGGGGTAGTTGCTAGGAGGAGGCAAAGCTGCAGCATATTTGCAGTGTTACATGTCAGGTGGAAGACTAGGTTTGCTGGCAAAGGCACCTAGCTTCACCTGAGCTCTTTTCTTCTAGATTGCTTGAAAGGACAGAGCAAAAAACCTTACCAGAGCAAGGAAAAGGATTAAGGCTTCTTTTGGCTAGGTAGATTTACTGTGTGTTATTTTATTTTGTACTCACATGGATTATTACTGTTTGTTGCTAACATGTTATTGCTTTATTTTTCTCTGATTCAAATTGTTGTTGTTGGGTATACCTTCTGATGCATTATTACAGGGTGTGCCTACAGGTGTGTGCTTACAGATAACTGCTGTAATCTTCTGATATAAATTGCCTTCTGCAAGGTATATCTTCTGTTACTGCTTTATTTTTTTCTGTAGCAAAGTGTTTCTTACAGGGTATATCTTCTGTGAAATTATTAGGGGTGGTGCTTTACAGGTTTTACAGTTTTATCTATCAGTAGGATAAGCTTTCAGGGCTATTGAATTTGTTGCTGGCTGATTGTTTCTGCTCTTATCTCCTTGTTTCTTTCATCCGTGGTTCTTCTTTTTTGGCAGGGGAAGGGCCCAGCCACCCACCCACCCCATCCCCAACCACCCACATCTACACTCCTTTTATAGGGTAGCACAGTCATGACATTTCCTGTAGCAAAGCAGGAAGGGCGGATCAGAGGGGTATCCACACAGTGACCTCATTTACAGGGGCACAAGTAATTTAACTTGTTAAAACAAGTTATACACAAGCAAACAAACAAAACACAAAATCAAACTTTTGCTTTTATTTTCCTCCTTCTAATTATTCTGACCTGGTTATAAACCCAGAAACTTATCTGGAATGGATATTATTAACTGCAGGCACCGCTGGACACATTTCATAAGGGGCAGTTTTACAGGATTTAGTACACTGTCCTACATGCTATGCCTTTGGAGATCTAAGGGCTCAGTTCCAGGCAGCATGGACAGAAATTGCTCGCCTCATATCACATATTCAGGAAGAAATATATTATAAGAACCACCTGCCATTTCCCCAACATCCAACAGAAGCACCTCGACCGCAGAGGGTAGTTGGTCTGGGAGCTTGGCAGGTCGTTAGAAGAGGCAAATTGGGTGCCCCATCACTCGGTGCTCTCCAACATATTACCTCCACAAACCATATAAAAACTACAAACAGGTATCTGCTTCTATCTCTGAAATCAAACAAAGGGGCAGAGGACACTGCAGAGCAGGACACTGCAGCACAGGAGCTAGCACAACAAAACTCTCCCAAAACAGGAACCAAAACAAAAAAAAAATGCAAAAAGGAAATCCAAAAAACTTTTGATCATAGGAGACACCATGATTTGGGGAGCTGATACTTATCTCCAGCCAGGGGTAATGGTCAGATGTCTCCCAGGTACATCAGCATGGAGAGACTCTGACCACATTGCTAAAATTGTACAGGAAGCAGGAGAAAACATTGGCGTCCTGGTACACATAAGGACTAACGATCTTGCCAGCCGGTCAGTTGTGGAGACCAAGAAACACCTGACCAGGCAGGGTGATAAACTATCATCCATTTCATCCAGCATCTCCTTCTCTGAGATTCTGCCAGTCTGGGAGAGGGGGGGCAGATGGACAGAAGGTCAGAGAAGGGGAGATAGTGGAGCTAAACATGTGGCTGAAGGGCTGGTGCCAAGAAAAAGGACACAAATTTGTAGGGAACTGGCAACAGTTTTGAGAGTGAAAGTTCTTTAAATTTGATGGACTGCATCTGACTAAAGAGGGAATCAGTGCATTGGGGCAGAAGTTTGACGTCTTTGCAGAAAATTTAAACTAGCTAATGGGGAGAGGGGTGCAGCACCCGATACGTCAAATGGGAAGAACACCCTTCCCCCCTCAGCTAGTGGTCAAACAGGAGTTCAGCATGTTTGTAGTTCATTTGCATCACCAGGTAAGAAAAAAGGTCCGGCTCCCATATGGCGCTTTGGGAAATGCCAGACCTCGCCCAACAACTAACACACCGGAATCTGGCCAATGGAAAATCATGTACACAAATGCTTGCAGTCTGGGAAACAAGATCCCAGACCTGCAGGCAATAATGACAGGGGCTAAACTGGACATAGTAGCCATTATTGAGACATGGTTTACCAGTAACCACACTTGGGAGACTTCAGTACCTGGCTATGTACTGTTCAGAAGAGTCCGAGGTGCAAAAAGGGGGGGTGGAGTGGTCCTTTATGTCAATGAAAATATCAAAGCTACAGAAATTCAGAATACACATAAGGAGCCAGAAGAACTGTGGGTCACCCTGGAAACAGAAAATGGGACAGCCATATGAACTGGGGTTGTCTACAGGTCTCCAGACCAGGGGGAGGATATAGACACATTACTGTTAGAAGATATGCAAAACATGACAGCTAAAGAGGAGGTTCCAATAATGGGAGACTTCAACATGCAGATTGGTCAATACCAGCAGGAACATCCACCAGAACTAGACACATGGTGGATTCCCTGCAGAGAGAAGGCCTCAAACAACTGGTACAACAACCCACAAGAGACAGGGCTGTCCTAGACCTAGTACTGACTAATATGGAAAGGATCACAGATCTCCAGGTAGAAGGTCACCCAGGGGCCAGTGACCATCACATAGTATGGTTCAATTTGGCCACTAGAACTAAATCATCCCATTCCAAGGCAAAAATATGGGACTCCAGAGGACCTGACTTTGATAAGATGGCCAACAGAGTTAAGTTAGCCCTGGCAAAAAGAAATACAGAAGAGGGGGTACAGGCAAAGCGGGCAAGCATTAAGGATGCAATACTTGAAGCAATATTCCATTGTGTTAGAGAGAAAAGGAAGCAGAAAAGAAGAAGGAAACCATTTTGGTTCACAAAAGCAGTAGCAGAACAGGTCAGAGCCAAAAGGCAGGCCTTCAGGAAATATAAGGGAATGCAGCAGAATGAAGATATGGAGGCATACCAAACTTCCCTAAGGGAAGCAGAGAAGGCAGTAAGGCAGGCAAAGGCCCAAACCGAGGAAACATCAGCACAAACAGTAAAGGAAGGTAACAAGACTTTCTATAGATACATTAGTGAAAGGAGAAAGTCCAGAGGGGGTATTGCTAAGATCAAAGGGGATAAGGGTGTGTGTGAGGAGGAGGACCATGTAAAAGCATCTATCCTAAATAGATACTTCTGCTCAGTATCTACTGAAGAGAAGGTAGGGCAGGGCCCACAGCTCAGCACCACAGACACAGGGGGGAGGGAGGTGTGCACTAGTCCCTTCACAAAAGAAAGGGTCTTACAAGTGCTCGATAAGCTCAGAGTGAACAAGGCAATGGGATCTGATGGCATACATTCCAGGGTACTAAAGGAGCTAAGGATGGAACTAGCAGAGCCATTATCAGAACTATTTAGTGATTCTCTGAGCACGAGAGAGGTCCCAGAAGACTGGAGAAGGGCTCATGTGATCCCGCTCCACAAGAGTGGTAGCAGCGAGGAGGCAGGGGAACTACAGACCAGTCATTCGTACCTCAGTAGTGGGCAAGATTATGGAGGCACTCCTTAAGGAAAGGATAGTGCAACACCTGGAATCCATAGGAGCACGGGATACAAGACAGCATGGGTTTACAACAGGAAGAACCTGTCAAACTAATCTCATAGATTTCTTTGACTGGGTAACCAGAGTGGTGGACCAAAGGGGAACAGTTGATGTCACCTACCTTGACTTCAGCAAAGATTTCAATACTGTTCCACATAGAAGATTGATTAATAAGCTGGGTAGACTTGGGGTGGGTCAGAAGTTGGTCAACTGGATGGCGAACTGGTTGACGGGCAGAAAACAGAGAGTGGTGGTAAACGGTATACAGTCAGAAGAGATGCAAGTCACAAGTGGGATATCTCAGGGATCAGTCCTGGGGCCAGTCCCCTTCAATATCTTCATCATTGACATTGCAGATGGACTGGTGGGTAAAGTTTGTTTGTTTGCAGATGGTACCAAGATCTGCAACAGAGTAGATGATCCAGATGAGGTGGGCAGAATGAGAAGAAATCTGGATAAACTGGCAAAATGGTCAGAAGAGTGGCAACTGGGGTTTAATGCAAAGAAGTGCAAGATCATGCACATAGGGAAGAGAAACCCTGAAGCCACCTATAGGCTGGGAGGGGAGTTGCTGGCAGTCACAAGGGATGAAAGAGACTTGGGCATCATCATCACAGATGACCTGAAATCATCCAAGCAGACCACTAAAGCAGTAGGTAAGGCTAGGGGGATGTTGGGGTGTATTAGTAGGGGTATCACAAGTCGTAAGAGGGAAGTAATAATCCCTCTTTACAAGACACTGGTTAGGCCCCATCTGGAGTACTTCATGCAGTACTGTAGGCCACACCTTCACAAGGACATTAACCAAATTGAGGCAGTGCAGAGAAGGGCAACCAAAATGGTGCAGGGACTGCATCAGAAACATATGAGGACAGATTAATGAAGCTCAATATGTATACCCTAGAGCAAAGGAGGGAGAGAGAGGTGATAGGATCGAAACATTCAAACACCTTAAGGACATTAACAAGGTGAAAGAGTTTAGCATGTTTCAATATAAGAAAAATAGCAGGACAAGAGGACACATCATGCGATTATAGGGAGGCTGATTAAGAGGTAATGTGAGGAAGTTATTTTTCACAGAAAGGGTGGTGGATGCATGGAACGGCCTACCTCAGGAAGTGGTGGATATGAATAGAGTGCAGGGCATCAAATGGGTCTATGTGATAATGGCGAATGCTTAAAGGTGATCACCGTTATCACACAGTCAGAATGCCGAAAAGATTTTCAGCACTCTGACAACCCCAGCGCACAGGACAACGGCACCAGGAGAGTTTTTTAATGCTTTCTGTGTGTGGGGGGCTGCACCCTCCCCACCCAGCAGGGTGCATGTCGGGTAGGGGGATGAAAGCATTAAAAAAATAAAGGTTCGGACCAGGCACAATAAAATAACACCAGCGCCCAGACCTGAACCTGGTACCTCACCTATCCCAACCACTAGCCAACCCCCAACACCATGACGCAGCTAGGCCATCCACCGCAGTGTCACCCCCTACAGCCCCTCCGCCCCCTCCCAGTCCATGCTCACCGTGCTTGCTCCCACCCCGTGCACGCATACACATACCCACATCCTGTCGCCCAGTTCGCCCACCCCCTCATCCGGTCACCCCCCTCCCATTGCCGTGAGAGATTGCACTGGGAAGGAGTCGCCATTACGGATGGCGCCCTTCCTCATGTGCCCACCTCATGGGTTACCGTCAAACAGGCATGGGACAGGCATAAAGGAGCAATACAGATGCGTATGAATAGATAAGCTATTGACAGAGCAAAGGCCGATGGCACATTCATAAGGTAGAAAAAGAAATGGGCAGACTGGATGGGGCTTGCCGTCCTTATCTGCCATCAACTTGTATGTTTCTATGTTTCTACCCTGGAGTACTGCTGTGAAGTTTGCCATGTGTAAGGTACTAGATTTCCTAATGATGTAGCATCACCTATGATGCTATATCCTCTTACAATGCTCTGTTCTCTTATTTATTTATTTATTTATTTATTGAATCATATCAGAATTAAAACCTTTGAGTCAGTGACTCCTTTACAAAGACTTCACGTCAAAGAATACAACAGTAAGACATAGGTTAGACAATTACAGGGTATAAAACAGTGGTGTGAAGAATATCACACAGTACAATAGATACAGAGTAAAGTGCAGTTGTGCAGTAGCCCTATGTATCTTCCCCATGGAAAGCTGTTTTCCCCTGCCCATTAGTAGGAAAATGCATGTGTCTGATTGTGTGCCAGCCCTGGAAATTAACCGAGTCATCAGACAAGGAAGGTACTGTACATATTCTGATAAGAAGGTGCCCATACTATGCTGAATGTTAGTCACTTGTGCAATAGGAAGTGGCATCGGCAGCCTATGGGAACCTGCAATTGATACCTTCCACTTTGTTGGACTAGTGAACACAGGTGGAAAATGTGTTCTATGACCACAGACATGCTGGCTTCTCCATGGTATAATCCATGGGGCTTCCACATGCCGGGTACCATCCTGTGTCCTGGCTGTTTGGCATTGACTCCTTTGCATGACATTGGTTTTTCACTCTGAGTAGACATTGTGCCCAGATCTAGTCTCATCTGAGTTCTTCACCCTGTACCTGTGGTGCTGTCTGGTGGTATGAAACTAGTGTCCCTTGGTCCTGTTTTGCTTTTGACTGCTGTGACTGTTTTCTGCTTCTGCTTGAGTCCCTGTGGTCTTTCAGGCTAAGCAGCATCTACCTCCTCTCAGGCAGCTGTTGTCATAACTAACACCAGTGTTGCACTGTGTGGCAGGTGTTGCACATGGGGTAGTAAGGCTGCAAGCTGAGTGGCACCCTGAATTTATCAACACTGGTTGGGTAAGTTGTTGCAGAGCACTCCTCATACCTACTGTTATTTGGATGTCTTGTGTCCTCTCCCTTGTCGCCTGCATCAACACGCTTTATGCCAGGGAGAGAACCTCTTCCATTTGCCCAATATAATGGGACATGGTGTTCCTAGATGTACAATCAGCTGGGCAGTGCTGAAGGGCTGTCCTTCCAGGATTTGTGTCGTGATTTCTACTAGCATGACCACATGTGTACTGGTGTCCCTTATCACCTTTTGCCTCTTTTGCACCAGTATAATGACATGTACACATATTTATGTCCTACTTGCAAACTCTTGATACTGGATTCTGCTGGGTCTATCATCACCAGCAGAGAACAACTGCATGCTAATCTCAGCTCTGTCAGCTACTTAAAGGAGATTGTAGCCTATTTTTCTTGGTATACGTTTAATGAAATGTGCTGTTTCAGAGTTGAGCAGGATTTGATAAACTTCTAGAAGTCCGTACACAACCTTATAACTGATGTTACTGGCCATCATTCTATTAGAAATAAAAAAGCTGTCAATTAAAAAATGTATCTATTAAATTATCTTGCAGCTGTATATATTAGAAATAACGGCCTTTCCAACTGACAACTGAAAAAAACAGTGAAAGACCAGAATGTCAGTCATTACAGTTTAGATAATGCTCTTTTTTATTTATATTTTATTGTGTTTAGATAATATATACATAAAAATGCCAGAATATATTACTTAGATATGTGCCTTAAAATTTAAATAATAACAACCATTGTTACATATGTAAAAGAAAATGAATCCAAAGCAGGGAGAGAGAGAGCCAAGGTTAATCAGACAATACAAACTAGAAATAGGATCTAATACAGACATTTTCTGCCTGCCTTAGGTAGTCAGTCTACATAATAAATAAACAAGTAAATATCTTCCTCTGCATTAGCCCATTATGTTTTTAATTTTTACATTTATTAGAAACAATCAGTAGCAAAGAATTAGTCCCTGACAGTCTGATGTTATTCTACATATAAAACCAAACGAAGCTAAAAGATTAAACTCAAATCTCAAATTCTACTCCTCGGTATTGGAGTTGAAATATATTAAGTAAATAATAATTTTGATGATTTATCTGATGCTTCTTTTATCAAATGTTACCCAGATTTATATTTTCAAATTTAAGAACACTCAAATTAATTTGAGTTTATAACAGAAAGTAAACATAAAGAGAGTCCTTAATGAAAGTGTTTTATTACATGTTTGCTGTGTCATCTTCTCTGAAAGATTAGGAGGTTCAGTCTCATCATTTCTATTTGGATCCATCTCATATTGTGTCTTATGAAAGAGGTAACCTGATTAACATCAAAAAATATATGTTGGTTACTATTGTAGTTGATCCAGAGCTTGGCTGGAGCTAGTAGTTGAAAATCCACCACAGGCATCTCCAGCAATTCCTGATGGTGGCAAGAATGTGGTGACAGTGTTGCAGAGTCATGGAGGCAAAATCTGTGACGATATACAATCTGTTGGCTTTGTAAGTCAGTGTGTCCTTTTAGCCTGGGGAGCCGAACTATCAAATCCTTGTCGCGTTCAAAGGCAAATAATAGCATGATGGTAGATTGCTATTTAAATTTCCGGAAATCTCAGGAAGAGAAGCATCAGTGGTAGATTTTTGGCATTGTACTCTCTTTTTGTTAGTATGATAAGCTTGATATCAGCGGTAGATATTTGGCATTGTACTTTTTGTTATACGATAAGCTTATTTTAATTAAGGGGGGGGGGTGTCTTCTGGAAATCATAAACATTTACAAAGATACCCTTTAACATATCTCTCACACTTTGCAACTGTGCATCCAGAGAGACTGGGAGCCCAAAAAAGATGGAAATTTTTGAAGTGTGACTGATTTTCTGAGATTTCAAGTTTCCAATTCATTGTATAATTTCTGTAATTAAATTAGTGGTTGTAGTTTGTATGCTGGTAATCTTATTTGTAGAGGCATTAATAGATTTTTTTTTGTCAATAACCTGTTTACTGATGGTTTTGATTTTTTCCTGGTTAGTTTTAACATCCTTCTGGAGAAAGGCAATTTTCTCAGTTAAAGCATGAAACCAGTGCAGAGGTTTTTCCAATGACTCACCAAGTGACTCTAATCCAGAAGCAAATGGTCTGATACCTTTTATTGGACCAACATAGGTGTTACAAAAAGAACACAATGTCTAAGCTTTTGGACCAACCAAGTTCTTCCTCACAGACTTATGACAATTATTCAGAGAGTCACATTCTAGTAACACCCAGATCATACATAAAAAAAAAAATAAGGAAACATTCTCATTGGTTAAAATTAGTGACTCTAAGGTATGCTTGCCTCTGTATGTATACCTGGGGGTATGCCATTGTTACAGCAATGCTGTAACAGTGACACTTTTACAATGACTGCACTGTCGGTGAGCTGTTTCTGCCACCAACAGGTGCATTATTTTGACCGGTGTGCCACAAATTGTTCAGGAGACAAGGTGTGTATGTGGGTTGGGCTGTGGGAACATCTGTTGTGGAGTTGGAGTCATGGGAGGGGGTGATACTAGTGCGGGACCTGTTCTGTACATTTTTCTCCACAGTATGTGTGCTGTGGAGTTTGTTATATTATTCAACTTTAGTGTTTCTTTTGTTGCTGTTATATTTGCAGTATTTTTTGCTGTGCTGGTGTTTCACTTTGGTCGGCTGTTGGTATAGGGGCTGACATGGCTATCTTTTTGCTGTAGCGGCTGTCGGTGTTTTTTTCTGATGAACCGGCTTGGTGGAACCATACCTGGGTTCGTATCTAATTTTAAGGGAAAAGTCATGCAGGTAATAATGATAACTTTTGTGCAACTTTGGGATGAGGCTGGGTTGCGAATAACAATTGCAGGTGCTTGTACCTGTGTTTGTGTTGTTTCAATATCAATGGTTTACTAGCTTCAGCTTCAGCTGTGGCTGTAGCTGCCAACTCCTCAGCCAAGGAAAGAGTATTTGTAGCTTTTGACCCAAATGTTTTTTTCATTTGTGTTTCACAAGCACCTTTTGCAACACTGCCAGTAACAGTTAGCTTTGGAGTTTCTGTATTTTCTTTCACCCTGATGCACAATGCTTGTAGCACTCACTAGACTCAAATCCTTGCTGTAAACTCCCTTGGGCTGAAGTGGGGCAGAAGTTGATGCGTGACTCAGTGATCTGGAGCTGAAATGTGCTCTAGCTTTCTCCCATCCTCCATGCTGGCAGCAGGCCTGAAATATTTCTCTAAAAGTTTAATCTGGGGAGAGCTGTGATGAGCAGGATGAAATGTTTTCCTCTTCTCAGTCATATAGGTTGGTGTAGTCTTTAATCTCAAAGTTCAGACATAGTTGAGGATTTCTTGCTAAGTGTGAATGGAGCTTAAACAGAAAGCAGCTGTCCTGTATCTATTTTGGTCCCTCTCTATAATACTCTTGTAAAAGAACCAAAGACGCCCAATATCCTGTAGTCTATAAAGCTCTTTTGGGGCTTGCTTTAAAAACAATACCAGCTTCATTTTCACATGAAAATTAAAACTACAGAATGTGATTTATTCATGAATGTTTGAGCAGTGCCCGAAGAACTTCAAGTACATGCCATCTAAATTCTTGTATGTGCTAAGACACTTATTTATTTCTCTTTTCTGTTTGTTTGGGTTTCTAAACAGCGACAGCAGAAAGCCACAAAGAGACAGTCTCTTTAAGCCCTGGAGCTAAACATTACAAAAGACTTAATTGTTCTAATGAGGTTATTATGGCTTTGAGTGCTGTCATTTGGGTGCTTTTTTAGTGATCCATGGTATGAATTTAAAAGAAAAAACATCAACCTTGATGACAAAGAACTAGATATATACAGTATATGAGAACACAGAGGTTATGCACTAGGATCATCGAGGTACAGTAGCATGGTAAACATAGAATTAATACAGCAGGTATAACCCATTTGTTTATATGGATAATACTTTGTTATTGGGTCCATAGACAGACATACAGACAAAGACAGACAGACAGATGTTTATATGTACGTTTCTTGTCACTTATTTTTGTTAGTGTATATATTTTAATCATGTTTCACAGACAAGAAACCCCAACAAATACATTGCAAGTGATATATTTTATAGGCTAACACAATTATTTTTGTGACTGGTTTTTGAGAGTTATAGGGCTGAATTGTTAAATCAGATCTGTCCACCCATATTTTCGAGGCAGACTTATGTCTGTACTGTTAGATCAGTTATTAGAGGGTCTACCAGATTAGATAAAAATCATGGAGCTTGCATTAAAACAATGATGCATGCACTATTTTTGTGGTGCATGCACCATTTTTTGTGGCACATGCACCTTTTTTGTGGAACATGCACTTTTTTTGTGGCGTATGCACCAATTTTTGTGGTGCATGGATCTTTTTTGTGGTGCTTGCACTATTGTTTTATGGAGCATGCACCGTTTTTTTGTGGCACATGCACTATTTTTGTGGCATATGCACCATTTTTTATGGCACATTCACCATTTTTTGTTGCAAGTGCACCTTTTTTTGTGGTGCGTGCACTATTTTTGGCACATGCATTTTTTTGTGGTGCTTGCACATTTTTTGTTGCACATGCACTTTTCTGTGGTGCATGCAACATTTATTGTGGCACACACACCTTTTTTGCAACACATGCACTATCATTTGTCGCATGTGCACCTTTTTTGTGATGTATGAACCATTTTTTGTGGCACAGGCACCATTTTTTTGTGGCCCATGCACCTGTTTTGTGGCACATGCACTATTTTTTGTGGCACATGCACCATATTTTTGTGATGCATGCACCATTTTTTGTGGTGTATGTATGCACCATTTTTGTGGTGTATGCACCATTTTTGTGGTGCGTGCACCATTTTTGTGTGGCATGTGCACCACTTGTTTGATGCATGCAGCATTTTGTTGGCACACGCATAGTTTTTTTACAAGCTGTCATAAATCATGGAAACTGTCACAAAAGCTTTCAGGACCCATTGAAAATGGGACTCCTAGATGGCCCAGTGGTGAAGAGGGCTGAGGCACAGCATACCTTACCTTCACCCATGCTGGTGGCCCAGGTTTGGGAATGAGCTAAGGTTGCTGGGGTTCACCTGGGGAATGGATTGAGCATGCAGGGGACAGCTCACCTGTCCCGGGGAAGGGTGGTTTGCCATTTTGGGCCTTGGCTGCCCCCAGGTGGAGGCCTGGGGGTATATTGCCAGATGCCTCAAGTGACATGAAGGGGGGCCACAGTTCTGTAGATGTATGTGCCTCCACATCCATTCCTACATGCCACCACAGCAGGGGACTTAGTGGGAAAAGAGGAAAATGGATGGAGCAGGTTAAATGAAACCCAGCCAGCCTGCTTGTGCTCTGTGCTCTGGTCTGACTGCCAGGCCCATCTGGATGTGTGTCACTGGGTGGGGGAAGGATGGCCCTTTTCTTCCCAGCCCCACTACAGGGGAAATCCATGGGGGATTTGGGACCAGTGGTCTGGTGCTGTGGGTGCTGGGGGCACAGGGCTAAGAGCCTGTCCACACCAGTCAATGAAAGAAAAAGCTTTATTCATAGGATTCATAGGAGAGTATGAGCCAGATCAGGCGTGCGGCCATGTACAGCTCACCCTTTTCCTCAAAGGGAATATGTGCTGATATTATTATGGTTACAATATGCATCTTAATTTGTTTTTTAATTCATGTATGGTTGAACTTGCTACTACCTCCGGAGGAAGTCTATCCCACACCCTTACTAAAAAAACAAAAAAGAAAATAAGGCTCTTAAGTTTTGGTGCAATCGGGTAGATGCAAATGCAGACAGAAAATACATTTGTGCCTGCAGCTTTTGGAAATCCTTTCACTTACTCTCACTATCAGGTCACTTAACCTGATGAAGAGAGTATAACTTTTGAAAGTAGGTCTCATAGAAATAATTTAGTTAGTCTAATAAAAGGGATCACCTGCAATGCATGTTTTGAGTTGTTTTTCCTGCTTTCTCAGCTGGACTAACATATTTCTTTGCCGATCATTTTTTTAAAATAAGCAAGTAGTCCTTTGTTTTAACAGAATAATGCTTTTAGGACAAGTGTCTCAATTTCAATAAAGTACAACTTACATATTGCACAAAATACATTATGCATAATAGATAGAATAAACATATTGCAATCCTCTTGATGTTATACTGAGGTGAGAAATTAGTAAATATACATCACAAACTTCACAGACATTGACACATCTCTCTAACATCTTCTTGCATTAGTTGTTGAAAGTGTTGTATTTACAGATCTAGTAGTCGGTGACAAACTGTCCCAAACAGGGGAGATGCTACAGTATATGCAAATGTCATTGGTCCAAATTTGTTTTTTACTTTGTGTTTGGGAAAAGCTTCAAAATGAACTTCTCTCAGGTTATGTATATGATTTGGGTTTATCAAATATTAACTTAAATTTATGGGATAGTTACATTTGCTAACTATATAAAAGCCAGTTGTTTGATTCACATTTAATGAACTATAGTTTAAGGGCTGCATTTTCAAAGATCTGCAGCTCAATTCTGCTGCACTAGCAGTACTTGTGACTAAACTGTTTGATCACATACAGCATGGTCTAACTTCATGCTGCAAGTGCTGTGTGTTGCATATGTGACAGGGTTGAATAAGGCCCTGTCTCATTTGTTATGCAGAAAGAGTTAAACACAAGGATCTGTTCTATCCTCTCCTTTTCTGTCTCTTGTCTGTCTGAGTACACAGTCAAATTTATTTGTGACACCTTGGAACTGATCACTCTGACTATCTTGTAGTTCTCCTCCTCCCACTATCTCTCTGCCTTTCCTTGCTGTTTCTGTCTTCTCTTCCTCCTTGTATATCTGCAGTAATAAAAATATGTGTGAATCTTTGTATGAAACTGGGACCCCTTTAGTTGAAAATGTATATAGTTATATTGCTGAAATGATTGCAAAAAGCTATTTGAAACTTAGGGGGTCAAACACTGAGATGCAATTTTACCTCCACAAACCCTTTTGCAGAGCTGTCAACAGGAGACTAGTTCTGGGACACACTGTTTTATTTTGTTGTACCTGCAAGGAAAGAAATCAATGAAGTTCTGATACATTTGTGAGAAACAGGATATTTTTTTAACAAGCTCAGGATGAAGAAGTTAATTGCCAGGCAAAGACTTATTATAAAAAGAGCAGCAATCTTTTGTTAGAGTAAAAGACTGCAACTTTGAATTAGAGATACCCTCAGATGAAGGACTTTGTTTTCTCTGTTTGTATTGCCTTTGTAAATAGTTAAACTGAACAATTTTATTTTTTTATTTTACTGTTACTGATAATAAAATGCTACTTGCAAATTTTATAACTGCTCCTGGTTTTCCTATGCTTACTGACCTGTGCCTCGACAACAGATTGGTGCTTGAAGTGGGATTTATGCTGTGCATACTCTAAGCCAGGGGTTTTGTGCATGGGTGCTAGATCTGGTATTAGGGAAGCATAGAAGAAAGGTATTGATCCTGCAACAGCAAGCCTAGGAGTGATTACTAAAAGAATGGCAGCCAAACCAGAAGCAGAAACAAAAGTCCAAACTGTGTCTGTACAGCCAGAACCAGTGATGGAAGAAGAACAGGCAGGGACAGGACCTCAAAGCCTGTCTGCCTTCTTCAAATGGTGGGCTATACAACCAAGAGAGAGACAGAGAAGTAGAGAAAAGAAGAGATGCAGTGACCGAAGCAGCAGAGAAGCGAAGAGGTGCAGTGATGGCTGGATGCCTTGCAAGTTATTAAAGCTGGAGGATCTGGCACAGGTCCAGCAGAGCAACAAAACACAGACAACTTAAGAGACATTAAACTCACAAAGTTGTGTCCCTCAGATGATATTGAAGCTGGTTGCCAGAGCCTGCCAGTGACCTAAGCAGCAATGGGAAATCAGGCTGGTACCTTACCTGACAGGTAAAGTTCAACTTGCCTACAGCAATATGGACACTGCACAGTCACAAAACTATGACCTTGTGAAAAGAGAAATCCTGAAAATATATGACATCTCAGGAGAGAGCTACAGGCAAAGATTCTGGTCCCAGAAGTACAATTCAGTTGACAATCCTTGAGAAGCCTTCACCCAACTCTGAGAACTCCTTATTAAATTGCTCCAACCAGAGGACAAAACAGTCCCACAGATCATTGACATATTTGCAATGGAGCAATTCATTAACATCCTCCCCACAGACATGCAGCTTTGGGTAAAAGAGCACTGACCAGAAAGTGGGGAAAATGTCATTTTTTCAGCTGAGAACTATCCGATGGCCAGACAGACCACACAGCAGTGAAGTAACAGCCAAGAATTGGTAAGACCCTCTTCTTCCCGATTTAACTCCAGGTCAGACAAAAACTCTGGTAGGGGTAACAGATCTGCACCCAAAGACTTTACTTGTTATAACTGTAACAAGCCAGGCCATATTGCAAGAAACTGCCATAAAAATAAGGATGGTTACACTGGAACAGATTTGGCCTTACCAAATTGGGGCAAGTATTTTAACAGATGTCAAGGTGGGAGATAATACTGTGAAGGGACTTATTGATTTGGGAAGCAGACATACCCTAGTGCATGTTGAAGTTCTGGGAAAGAACTGTGAAAATAGACCAGGTACTGGGGTCATCTGCATCCATGGGGACACTCGATACTATTCCACCACCCAAGTGACTCTGAACATTAATGGGGCATCACACCAAATGAAAGTGAGGGTAGTACCTAAGTTACCAGTATCTGTTATTATTGGAAATGACTTCCAGGATTTACTGAGTTAATCAAAAAGGGAGCAAAACCTGCAGTTTCAGCAGCTGTTTTGACAAAAGCACAGGTAAAGAAAATCTCAGATGTTAGGGACTCTTTTCCTTTTGGTGACTTTGGTTCAGACTTGTTTGATCCCAGCTCCAAGATCTGGGAACCAGGAAAGAAAGAAGATGCCTGAAAAAACAGTGGCAACAAAAGACTGATGTACATAAGGGGTTGATATATGAAAATGCTGAAACTAAACTAACTGTCTGTGATTTTGGTTCTGCGCAAACTAACAATGCTTCTCTCTAAGGTTATTTTAAGCAGCTGGGGGTGAAACAAAAACATGGTGAACCAATGTTTAAACAATGTAATGGGCTACTGTACAGAGTTTGTGTTAATTCTCAGATACAGGAATAGATAGAACAATTTGTCGTACCAAAGAAGTACCGATCTGAGTTGTTACAGATACTGTAGCACCTGATAATGCTGTGGCTGGTCACTTTGGGTGGAACCGTGCCCTTGCCAGATTGCTGTGCAGATTTTACTGGCCTGGAATTCATGAAGATGTTGCTACCTATTGCAGTTCTTGTGCTGAATATCAGAAATTAGCTGCAGTGACTAAAAAATGCAGGGTTCCCCTGGTGCCCCTACCCTTGATAGATATGCCTTTTGAGACAATTGCAATAGGTGTGGTTGGCCCCTTAGACAAAAGTAAAAAGGTTAATTCATTCATTTTGGTAGTATGTGACTATGCTACTCAATATCCAGAGGCAATTCTAATGCATACTGTCACAGCCCCAAAAGTAGCAGCGGAGCTTGCCAAAATTTTCAGCAGGGTGGGCATACCTAAACAAATTATTATTAATCAGGGTAGTAATTCTGGTGCTGCATAACAGAAGAAGCTGCACTGATTACTATGTATCACTGCCATAAGAACCTCCCCTTATCACCCTCAGACAGATGGTCTTGTTGAGCATTTTAATCAAACCCTAAAATGCATATTGAAGAGGTTTATAAAAAGGGAAGGGGAAGTCTGGGACCAATATTAACCTTGCCTGCTTTTTGCCTACATAAAAGTGCTACAAGCTTCAACAGATTTTTTACCATTTGAAATGCTGTATGGTAGACAACCTAGAGGGCCACTACAGTAGATGTAATAAAAGAAACATGGGAAGACCACCCCACACATAAAAAAATCATTATATCTTATTCAGTATGTATGCCCTGAGAAAGAAGTTGGCAAAATATGTTGAAATTGCCTGTAGTAATTAAGAAGAGTCCCCAAACTAAGAGAAGACACATTATGATCATGGGGTAAAATAAATTTTTTTTGAGCCAGGTGAGAAGGTATTGCTACTGTTACCCACTACAGAAAATAAACTGTTAATGAAGTGGCAAGGGCCATATAAAGTGCTTAGATGTACTGGCACAGTTAATTATGAGATTGAGACCCCTGATTGGAAAAATCCTACCAAGATGTACCATGCTAACCTCCTGAAGAAATGGGTTGGAAAGACACCAAAGGCTACTTTGTTAGTTTTACCAGAAACTTCTACAGAAGATACTGATGTACTGTAGCAAATGACATACTGGAACAAACTGTAATTGCTAATGCTGTAAAGGTGAATGTTTCCTTAACCTCCAAACAAACCATAGACATTTGTAACTTGGTAAATACATTTAACAGTCTTTTACCACAATGCCAGGCCAAGCAAAAGGGGTCAAGCATGTAATAGTGACAGAGAATGCTTACCCTATCAGACAAAAGACATACAGATTACCAGAATGGTTAAGAGCAGAAGTTGTTGCCCTGCTTGCATTCCAGTTGGAGAAGCATATAGCAAGTATGCAACATAGACTTCACCCCTTCCAGGCCATTTGGGAACCCCTTTTGACCCTGCTCTCCCTCTGGAAGTCATAAACCAGTTATCTGCCCCAACTGCTCCCTTATAACCCTTCTTCTCTTTGATTGAGGTGCAGACTTAGTAGTGGGGGGGAGTTGGGGAAGGGAGGGAGGGAGAGGGTGTTAGTTTGGTTTGTTCTTTTTGTTTTATTAAATGTACATGCAACTTCCTGCCATATTTCTGATGTACCTTGTATTGTTTGTTGCTTAAAACTCAATAAAGTATACTGAATTAAAAAAAAAGAGCAGACGTGGTTAAGGAAATACAAAAAATTAAACAGTTGGGTATCATAGAAGAGTTGAGAAGTGCTTGGTCATCACCAATGGTGATTGTAAATAAAAAAGAAGGGGGTGTAAGAATCTGCCTTGATTTTTGGAAACTTAAATAAAGTATCTGAATTTGACAATTATCCTATGCCCAGGATAAATGATTTGGTGGACAGATTGGGAGGTGTCAAGTACATCAGTATCTTCGATCTCACCAAGACTTACTAGCAAATTCCCCTAGCTATAGAATCTTGTGACAAAACTGCATTTGCCCCTCATATTGGATTCTATCAGTTCACCACCATGTTGTTTGATTTACATGGTGCACCCACTACATTCTAGAAGTACATGGATGTAAATTTAGCTACTCACACTGGTTATTGTGCTGCTTACCTGGATGATATCATGGGGTACCATCCAGACTGGAATAGCCACCTGGAACATCTACGAGCAGTTATCCAATCTATCAAAAAGGCAGGTCTGACAATTAATCCTATCAAATATGCATTGGGCATGCAGGAAACCAGATATTTGGGATATGTTTTGGGAAATGGAGAAGTAAAGCCAGAGATTTCCAAGAAACTGTAGTGAACAGTTGTGTCCCTAAAACAAAGAAGCATGTCAGGTAATTTTTAGGGCTGGCTGGTTACTATCAGATATTTGTTCCCAACTTTGCCCAGTTAGCTACTCCCCTCACTGAACTCATGAAGAAATGGTACCTGAATAATCTGAAATGGACCCCAGAGTGTGATGAAGGTTTTTGGACCACTGGGATTGCATTGTGTTAGGCCCCTGTTTTGAGGGGCCCAGACTTAGAGAAACAATTCTTATTATGGAAAGATGCTTCAGCAGTGGGCCTGAGTGCAGTCTTGAGTCAGAGTGTGGATGGGAGGGAGCATCCCATTCTATGTGTCAGTGGGAAGTTGGGAAGTGGCACAACAGAGAGAAAAGGTACTCTACCATTGAAAAGGAATGCCTTGTGGCAAAGTGGCCATGGAGTCCCTTAAGTTTTATTTGTTAGGCGCTGACTTTGTACTTATAACTGATCATAATTCTCTCTGTTGGCTTAATCAAATGAAGGATACAAGTTTCAGAATCACAAAGTAGTACCTGGCACTACAGCCATTTAAATTCAAAGTGATGCACAAATCTGGAAAAGAGAATGTCAGTACTAATTTTCTGTCAAGATATGGATCAGGAATTGAGAATTCCAAAAGCTGAAAAAAAATGCATGGGTTTAAACTTCACTGTTTGCTGTACTGGCTGTTTTGAAAAAAAGGATACTGCATATGTGCAGAACTGTAAAGGTTATAAGGTAATGTTAGAAGACAATTAAAATAAAGTTTCGGGAAGCTGTGTCTTTTTTAAACTCAGCTTCATTCAAATATTTAAATAACATGGCTTGGACAATCATATACAAATTATCCTCCGTTATAGCAACAATTTGATTACATAATCTATATTAAGTAATATACATATCTAGTATTGCTATCCTATCTGATGGTGGAGTCCAAGTCGGCTATAACGTAATTCTATTTTTAATAAATCTATAACCAAAATAAACAAATTCATCTTAAACCAAACCAAGAACAATTTATGTTGCCTGGATTAATAATTGGAAATAAACCAAACACCTCATCTTTGTCCAGCTGGGGCCAAGGGAAAGGTAGATTAAAACCTGACTAATAAATAAACAATCACATATTTGTATAGTACAGTTAATGAATTAGAATACTTTACTAACCAACCATATAAGTCTAAGGGTTAATCTCAATGAAATATTCGCTATGGGGAACTGGATACCAGGGAGAGAGATTGCACATATCAAATCATAGCAGTATTATGGGTTAACATCTACTGAAGATGAGGAGGTCTCGGGCGAGGAAGCAACCTCAACTGCCCACCCCACCCAGGGACTCCACACCTCCAAATATTTCTCTTCTCTAAGATGTAGTCTTGCTGTCAGACATTCCATTGCGGGGGCTAGAGAGCCATGTTCGAGACTGGCAGCATTTCCCTAACCTCTGCACCTCATGCTACTAAACATCATCAGAAAACATATTTTAAAGTATTTTTTGAAATAAAACTCTTCTGGATACCGATTGCTTACAGCTCAAAGAACAAGCAGATACTAAACTCGATATGGGCAGACCTAAAGGAGCAGCTATGGTATCGTCTCAAAAGTTGGTGCCACTACCATCTTCTAATCAACCAGGAGGGCTGGGACAAGCAGCGGGCCCGAGTGGAGGAAAAGATACTCCCCCCCCGGGAAGTAGTATTAAAAGCAGTACGAGATATGGATCAAAAGCTGGAACGGGTCCTGGAGCGCCTGGGTGCACAAGACACAAAAATTGAAATGTCCGCTAAAACAGCTCAAGAGGCAGAAAATCAATCTCAACATACCCAGGCAGCTCTGGCAAAATCAACCTCGGAGATTAATCATCTGCGTGCCCGCATGGAAAGGCTAGAAAACTCCGAACGGGCCATGAATTTAAGGTTAGTGGGGGTCCTTGAACAATCTGAAGGAGCCATCTTGTTGTCCTACCTGAAGAACTGGGTGATGACTTCTGTACCCCCGGACCTAAAATTGAGGCTGATTCCCTCAAGCAAGCATTTAGAATTAATTTCAGGAGAGCCCAACTAGACCACGAGACTCCATGCATGATCCTATTTATAACGGATGGTCCAGCAACTAGGGACAAAATACTTCAATGGGCATGGTCGTGCTACCCGATTGAGATGGAAGGGCAAGAGATTAAGTTATTCCCAGTCTGGTCCTATGCTACCAGGACCAGGAGAAAAATGTTCGATTCACTTCAGGAGCAGCTAAGGAGCCTGGGAGTAGCTCACTCCTTGTTGGCACTGGCTCGTCTTCGTCTGACATACGGAGGAAAGACCTTTCAATACAATGATCCAGATGAAGCTAAAAAAAAAAAGTGGAAGCTATTGCCCAAGAATTTCGAGCAAGACCTTCGGAGAACCCAGGACTACCTTTGGAATCTGACGAAGATGAGGACTAAGCATAACTGGTAATCGCGGTAATTTACTGCGCATATCGCTTACTTTAAGATGTCCATGAGGCCGACTGGTGCTTCAGAATTCAGTTCAGGACTTTAGTTTCAAGACTTCAGTTTTATTCTTTTCTTCCCGATGTGAATCTTCCTCTTTAAGGGGGGATTATACTTAAGATGTGAGCTAAGTCCTGTATTTTGATTTTGAAAAGGTTTATAAATCTGCTTAAGGCAAATAGGAGGGGTGATCCTTCTACATAATTTGGGGAATCTTAGAGTGAGTTGTGAGCAATAAACACTTAATGTAAAATCTCTATATATTTAGTATAAGAATGTTGATGTGTGAAGAGTGGAGGGTCAGAGTAATAGGGGAAATAATGTTCCTTAATTAGAAGGGAAATTAAGTGGGGATTATCCTAGGGCTATGATATGTATCCTTTAAATGACAATGGTCTTTGATTTTACCCCACTAGTTTAATGTGGCTTAGCCTTCCTAAATGTTTAGAATGTAAACTCAATAGGAGAGCTATTGGAAGTACCCCTCATGATGTAATACATGGCAATTGATTACTAATCCTGACGCTAACATGATTATGTTTAAGTATATGTGATCTAATTCAGTTGTATGAACTACTTTCTCTGGAAACATTGAAAAATGAATAAAGAAGAAAGTTACAAAAAAAAAGAAATTCCATTTCACATATGTTATTGAGCCAATCTAATCAGTTTTGAAAAGTAGGGGGATCAGACTTTAACCAACATGTAGTAATACATTTCAAAGCTACTGCAATGAGTACCAATGATAGCTTCCTACGGAGTGTAGAGAGTTGTATAATTGTTGGGAGACCCAAAACCCATTCTGTAAACTCATCTGGGATGTCTGTTTGTAGGATCTGCCTAGTGGCACTCTGTATTCTGGACCAGAAACCTTAAAGAATCGGTCAAGCCTAAAATATATGATAGTGGGATCCTACTCCCCCACCCTCACATTTGTGCCAACATCTATCTGTATATGAGGTATGGAAGTATTTGGTTACTGTAGGGGTATGAAAATAGCAAATTAAAACTTTCCAAAAAAATTCTCTCCACCCAGGGGATGATGTGACCCTCCATCCCACCCTCAGACATCTCTCCCTGTCCGCATTTGAGATGTGCCCGGAGGACTCCTTTTGCCACGTCTCCTTAATATGCCATAGGGGTGTGGCCTCAGGCACCTCTAATCCATTGCAGAGAACTGAGATTATTCGGACCTTAACATTTACTATTGTGATCCCGTATATAAATTCTTCCCGTGCAATCTTCTGTCGACTTATTAATGTTTCATTATTTGCACTCTTAATAAAGCGTCGGACCTGCAAATATCTGAAAAAGTCTGTGTTAAGTACATGGAATTTTGTTTTTTAACTGTTGAAAAGACGTACAACCCACCTTCCAGGAACTGAGACCATCTACTCAGTCCCTTCGATTCCCATACTGCGTATCCAGTGTCTAATTAGGGAGGCAAAAATTCAGGGTGATAATGGATTAAAGACAGAGGGCCTAATTTATCATCAGACCCCATTTTGACCTTCACTTGATGCAGGGTACTTGCAGTATTCTTCACCCAAGGATTACTTAAGTGTCCCGAGGTGGTTGGGGATATATCTGAGAAGACCAGAGAAAATAAGGGCTGTGGAAGTCCATATCCCTTCTCAATCTCATATCACCGAGAGGCTCTGTGGCATGTGGTCCATGTACATACTGGCATCATTTGACAGGCCAACTAATACCTATGAAAATCCAGCAGTCCCTGCCCTCCCCTGGTCCTATGCAATTGTAATGTCCTCCTGGCCCCCCTCGGCTGGCTTCCTCCCCAGATAAATCTGCCTATGCCTTTCCTAATTTTAGACCAATATGTAGCTGGTATGGGAAGAGGTAACGTAGAAAACAAGAACAAAAATCTAGGTAATAGGTACATTTGTACGGCCTGCCAACGATAGAGGCAATATTGTCCATCTGGCCATATCCCTTTGCATTTCATTCCACAATTTGTTATAATCAATATCAAATAATTTGGTTTGAGAAGTGGTTACTTGAACCCCCAAGTACCTGATTTGACTATTTTTGGCCCAGGAAAAAGGAAAGGAGGCATGAAACTCACCCAGTGGTGTACCACTGAGAATTAGGGCCTTGGATTTACTCAAGTTAATTTTTTAGCCAGAAATAAGGCTAAATGTCTTTAGCAGTGTGTTTAACTGGGCCACTGTAGTCTTTGGATTTCTAAGGAAAAAGAGGGCATCATCTGCATAGAGGTCCACCTTCTACTCCAGGCCCCCCAACATGAACACCTCTATCTTTTGATCCTGATGAACCGCTGCAGCTAAGGATTCTAAAAAAATGGCAAACAACAATGGGGACGGGGGTATCCCTGCCTCATTTCTCTGCTTACCGGGAATTGCCCTGAATTAATCCCATTAACTCAAACCTGCGCCTGAGGAGAGGAATGAAGAGTGGAAATGATTTGTACAAATTTAGAGCCAAATTTCAGTTTCTCCATGGCTTTTTCTAAAAACTGCCAATTCACCCTATCAAATGCTTTTTCTCCATCCATGGAGATAGCCAATTGAAATGTTCCCTGTTCCCACTTAGCAGAGATGATATTCAATAGCCTTCTGATATTATCTTGAAGGTATCAGCCTGACACGAATCCTGTCTGATTGGAATGGATAATTTGAGGGACCACCTTCTGCATATGATCTGCCAGGATCCTGGTAAATATTTTGAGGTCAACATTCAGGAGAGGGATAGGGTGACAAAAACCGCAAGACTCCGAATCTTTCCCTTGTTTATGCAATACCAAAATCTGTGCATAACACCATGAATCTGGGATCTCTCCTCCCTCCTGAATGTGATGGAAACATGATAATAACAGGGGCATTACATCTTCCTGAAATGAGCTATACAGTTCTGCGGGGATGCCGTCAAGGCCTGGAGACTTCCCTGATTTTAAAGTTTTAACTTTTTCAGCCACCTCATGGTAGGTAAATGGTTCCTCCAGAAGGGCTTGCTCCTCCAGGCTCAAACGGGGCATAATCAGAGGGGGATAGAAATTCCTCTATTTTGTTAGTTATGTCCTGAGGATCCTGGCTATCAAAATGCTCATAATAACTGGCAAAGGCTTGAGCTATCGGGGGGGGGGATCCTGACACTAATGCATTATCTTTGTCTGGGTCCCTTATACCCAACACAGCTCTAGTACTGACTTGTTGTCTTAAATCAAAGGCTAGGAGTTTACCCGGTCTCTTCCAGTCTTCATAGTATTTGTGGTTGACCCACCTCAGAGTTCCTTCCACCTGCTGAGCCAGCAGGCATTCAAGAGTTGTTTTCCTTCTGAGCCAATTCTCTTTATCTATGGGGTCCAGAGTCAGTTTATGCCTGAACCCCTCCTCCCTAAGCTTGTCCTCTAATTTGTGTTGAATTTCCAGTTTTTCCCACTTAGCTGTAGAGCAATAGGAAATGATATGGCCCCTAAGATAAGCCTTTAGAGTGTTCCATTTAAGGGAGAAAGAACCCCCCTCTGCATCATTCGCAGTCAGGAACCCCATAATGTGGTCTGAAACTACTTCCTTGAACTCTTTAGAATTTAAAAAGCCCACATTAAGCTGCCAGTTTGAATTCCCAGGGGTAAGCATGAGGCGTATGTGCAGCAGAACTGGGGCATGGTCTGATCACATCATGGGATGTATGGAACAGTGTTGTATGTACATACTTTTTTCCATGGGGAAGAGAAACATTTCTAAATGGTAATAACTCCCATGTCTATGAGAAAACAATGTGTAGTTTCTCTGGAGGGGGTGACATTTTCTCCATGCATCTATATACCCAGTTTCCTCTAGGAGTCTTTTAAAAAAGTATCTCCTGTCAACCCAGGCCCCATACCTGAGCTGCCCCTTCTATCTAAATTTCCTGAAAGTACTCTATTAAAGTCTCCCCCCCACTATATATAACGCCTCCATATCTGTCACTGGCTTGGAAAGTAAAGTGCGGAGAAAGGTACAGTTTTCCCTTATCTCATTTGGGGCATACAGGTTCAGAAAGACACAGGGCATCCCATAGCAATATGCCCTTAGCTTAAGAAAGCAACCTGCTGTGTCTCTCTCATTCCCACTATTTTTATGGGAGAGTCTCTCCTAATTAATATTACTGTACCTCTTCTATGTGGGTGGGTATTTTAGGTGGCTGCATATACCTCCCCTACCCAGGATCTCTGTAGTTTGGAGTGCTCCACCTCTGTCAAGTGTGACACTTTGTGCCTTCCCAGTTCCTGTAATATCTGAGCTCTCTTAATAGGTCCATTCAACCCTTTAACATTGTATCTGATTATTTTTAAATTCATAAATTAAATTAAACATATTCCATCTTGATATCAAGTTTCACCCCTCAAATTCCTTGAAGCCCCTTCGCCCCCACTGGAAAGGTTGGAGCATGCATATAAATCAGGCAACTTATTTAAAACATTTAAACTAAGATAACCAGGAACTGCAACTTTAACATGAACTGTAAACAGCAATAACATTTAACAACTTCCAAAAGTGCCACTGTAACCCTCCAACCGAAGCTCTATGCCTGGGAAGGATTGTGCAGCAAATCAAGGTTGCACTTAGCTGGGGCCCTAGTTGAGCCTCAGGAGTAGCTGTGTCATCAGGCAATAATGGTGAAGATTTCCCACTTGGAAAACACAGAAATAAATCACATCTGTCCCTCCCCCCCGCATTACCCCCCATCCACCATGTTCCTCAGAACTTTACCTTATTAATGCACTAAAATAAAAATTAATGCACCAAAATTAAAATGTGAATTTCTTGGCATCCAGTCCTATCTTTGTGTTTTAACAAATGCTAGCCACAAAGAGGCAAATCCATTGATCTGGCCCCCTTTCTGAAATTATCATATTAATTTTGCAACCCTCATGTAATCATATTAAGAGTCAGAGGAGCTCACTGACCTTTTAAACTACCTTCATGAGTCTTACCCCCTCAAATTTATCTAAATAAACATGCAATCAGTCTATAAACTTTTTTTATTTTTAAGGTTTCTGCATATGTCTGTATAAAGATCGGACTGCCCCTCTGTGGGGCTCCGCAGGAACTAATGATTTGAGCAACAGTTAGGTAAAGTGGGGGAGGTTGAAAATAAAGAGGGCTTTGAGTCTTACATGGAGGCACAAGTTATTTGGCTCAGAGTGTCCAATTCAGGCCTCTTAACTCCTCTGTCAATTCTTCTCCTCTTATTTCTTCCTCAGAGAATTTCAAGTGTCCACCTCTTCTTGGGTAGTCATCGATAAAGCTGTAGCTGCTGTGCAGTTCCAGCGCTTCCCTCTGGCCTTCTGAGGAGGAAGGGTATTTCTTGGAGGAGAAGTGGCTTTCCTGGACAAATCCATCTGCTCCAGAGGTCTGCTCTCATCTTGTTTGTCTAATGTGAGTTTTCTTGCCTGCCGCTGCAGAGAATTCTGGACCATGTACCACCTTCTATATTCCAACTACTTGATTGTTTCTGCATCAAGCAGAGAATCAACAGAAATGTCCCACTGCTGTAGAAACCTCGCAGCATCAGAAATAGCTGAAAATGAGTGGATTCCCGAGTCAGTTGTAATTTGTAAGGTTGCTGGATAATTGAGACTTGCTTTTACTTCCTTAACCCACAGCAACTTTAGAATAGGGAGAATTTTTTGCCTTCTGTCCATGGTGATTGCTGTATAATCATGTTTGAAAAACAGGTGGGTATCCCAAAAATAACTTATTTTTGTGCCCACGCTATGTGCAACACCTCTTGTTTGATTCAGTAATCTAAAAAGGCTATGATCACCAATCTAGGTCTTGCCCCGGGGTCTGTGGGGCACACTCCCAATGATCAATGGGCTCTGATTATGTTTAGATTGTAAGACTCACCCAGTCCCAAAAGCTCCTTTATCAACCCTTCTATGTACTGGACCATGTCTCCAGATTCAGCCTGCTCTGAGAGTCTATGTATTCTGATGTTTGCTTGCCTAAAATGATTGTCAAGGTCTTCCAATTTTTGCTGTAGCCAGACCTCTCGATCGTGTAGCTAGAGTATAGCTCCATTATGCAAATCTACAGACTTTGAAGTTTTGGTTGCATGCTTCTCCAGATCTGCCAGCTTTTGACCTTGTACTTTCTGTTCAGAACAGATCTCTGAGAGCTCACTTTTATTAAGAGTGTCTCGCAGACACCGAAGCTCCTTATACAGTTTCCTGGAGGTGATTGTGAAAGATGCCTCTTCTTCTGAACTGCTCTCTGAGGCTGATCCTGAGCTAGGAGTTGCTGAGTGTCTTAGGGATCTGTGACCTGTAACTGGTGGCTGCTGAGATTTCTCTTTTTTTGGCTTTTTTCGATGCTTCAGTGGCACAATCTTTCAACTGCTGCTGCATAGATGCCATCATGTCATCCAGCTTTCTTTGTTTGAATCTGGATGCCAGTGTAAACTGCGGATGGAGAAGGATTTAGGCAATGGCTGAGGGAACTGCGGTACTTTAAGTCCACCATGAATGCTGATGTCACCAGAAGTCAGTCAGAAACCTGTGTTTTTAAAACAGGTTCCCTCTTAAAGAGTGGGGTATGTGACAGGGTTGAATAAGACCCTGTCCCATTTGTTATGCAGAAAGAGTTAAACGTAAGGATCTGTTCTATCCTCTTCTTTTCTGTCTCTTTGTCTGTCTGATTGCACAGTCACATTTTCTCGTGAGACCTGGGAACAGATCACTCTGACAGTCTTGTGATTCTCCCCCTCCCCCATCTCTCTGCTTTCAGTTGCTATTTATATCTTTTCTTCCTCCTTGTGTACCTGCAATTATAAAAATATGTGTGAATATTTGTGGGAAACTGGGATCCCTTTATTTGAAAATGTATATAATTATATTGTTGAAATGATTGCAAAAAAGTTTTTAGAACTTAAGGGGTTAAACATTGAGATGCAGCTTGACCTCCACAAACCCTTTTGTAGAGCTGTCAACAGAAGATTAGTTCTGGGACACACTGTTCTATTGTGTTGCACCAGCAAGGGTAGACATTGATGAAGTTCTGATACATTTGTGAGAAACAGGATATTTTTTAACAAGCTCAGGATGAAGAAGTTAATTGCCAGGCAAAGACTTATTATAAAAAGAGCAGCAATCTTTTGTTAGAGTAAGATACTGAAACTCAGAATTAGAGATACCCCCAGATGAAGGACTTTGTTTTTTCTGTTTGCATTGCCTTTGTATATAGTTATACTGAACAATTTTATTTTTTATTTTACTGTTATTGATAATAATAAAATGCTACATGAAAATGTTATAGCTGCTCCTAGTTTTCTTACTCTCCCTGACCTATGCCTCGATGACAGCATACCAGAAATGTTGCGTGCACCAAAATAATGATGCGTGTGTCATTTTCGTATTGTAAAGTAAGGAAAATACTGCAAATATATCAAAATGTTTGAAAAATCACCCTCAAACATATTGGCACATTTGCAATGCTGCAGCTGCAGCAGAACAACTGCCGCAACTCCTGTGTCATTCGTTTTTAAAATCCATTCCTTGCTCTTTATATATATATATATATATATATATATTATATATACTGTATATATATATATATATATATATATATATATATATATATCTTGGTGCCCATCAAAGAAGTGTCTTAAAAAATATTTGGCCAAACTATTACACACTTTGTCCAACTAGGCAAGCTCAGTCTTCCCTGCAGTTTGGTAAACATTGCTGTCATATTCCAAGATGGGGAGAAGGTGCTGTGCAACCATTTCAGAACTAGCTGACTTTGGCAAACAGTGGACCGTTCTCTCCATAGCTCCAATTTGTGATTAGACTTTTATTATGACCTGGTTTATATGGGCTGAAGAATTTATACTGCTTGGAATAACTCCAAGACACTTAAACATCTCCATAATTACAATTGTTTTCCATTCACGGTTTTAATTGCAGTTTTGTTCTGTTCTTTGGACATTTTGGTGTGATGGTGGAAGGTTATAACCTGGGTCTTTTTTGATTAATTTTACCAATTTAGATTTTATAAATCATTTTTGTAACCCATCAAAGTTGTGTTGTGATTTGACCTGAAATAGAGGGAACAGTTGCTAGAATAATAGTGTTGTTGGCATTAAGTCTTTTATCTGTGTTTCATGGTATTTGTAGCAAAATTAAGATAAATAAGAGTGGGATATAAGCAAAGGAATGATGTTCAAGATACCCATATACCTGGATATGTACAATCTAATGAAGATATTTTGAGAGAATGAATAGTAGTACTATTGGATAGTAATTTGAGGGATCACAGGAGTCACCACCTTTATAGACTGGAACAACCTGAGCCTGCTTCCATCTTGTGGGGAAGTGACCCTCCATGATACACATGTTGAATAACCTTGTCAGGACTAGGGCTGTGTGATTTACAACTTATTTTATAAATCATATCACAACTTGATTCAGTCCTCTTTCCTTATTTGTGTTTAGGTTTCAAATAGCTTTAATGACCTCCTTTATTTTAATAATTATAAATGAGGCAATCAGTTTTACACCATGTGCACTACTGTTCATTCTCTCCCCACAGTGAGTATTCCTAAGATCATCCCCACAGTCATTGGCAATCTACACATCAGGACAAGTAGTGTATAAAAATACTGCTTTTTTCATACAAGTGTTTATCCTCCCAGATTGAACGGGTGGGCTATGGGCAGAGTGGATGGGTCATGGGCAGACTGAATGGGTCAAGCAGTTCTTATCTGCAGTCAAATTCTAAGTTTCCTGCAATCCCATCCCACAAGCTCCCAACTGGCTGTCACCTCCCCCGAGGACTATCCCACAGAGTCCCCCATGGATTCTCATCTTGGCAGGGCCAGGATGGGGAAGGCCATGCTCCCCCAGAGACATGGTCCAGATTGTGGGTCCAGTCCTCAGGTGGTAGCGTGAGTCAGGGCCTGAAGGTGGATAAGGCCATGGGGCCAGACAACATGCGTCCAAGAATCTTGAAGGAGCTGAAAAATCAACTGGCAAAGCTGCTAGCTTAACTCTTCATTGAATCACTGGAGAGCAGAGAAGCTCCTGAGGACTGTAGAAGGGCAATGGCGGTACTACTGCACAAATCTGGGCACTGGGAGGAAGCAGGAAACTACCACCCAGTAAGTCTTACTTCAGTGGTAGGAAAAGTGGTGGAATCATTACTGAAACAAAGGATGATTGCATTTCCCGGAGGCCAGCGGACAACAGGACCATAGACGACACAGGTTCACATTAGGTAGATCATGCCAAACAAATCAAATTGATTTCTTCAACTGGGTAACCAGAGCTGTGGACAAAGGAGGGGTCATTGATGTGGTCTACCTTGACTTTAGTAAAGCCTTCAACTCGGTACCCCCACAGAAGGCTGGTAAAAAACTGGTTTGCATGGGGGTAGGTCAGAAAATGGTAAGATGGGTAAAAAACTGGCTACATGATAGGACACAGAGGGTGCAGGTAAATGGTGCAATATCCACAGAATGAGGGGTAACCAGTGGGGGTGCCCCAGGGCTCCGTCTTGGGGCCTCTATTATTCAACATATTCATAACCGACATTGTGGTGCAGCTCGAGTGAAAGGTGTGTCTGTTCATAGATACACCAAAATATGTAACAGAGTGGACTCTATAAAGGAGTAGAAAGAATGAAATCAGACCTAGAAAAAACTGGAGCACTGGTAAACAGCATGGCAGCTGAAATACAATGCAAATAATGCAGGGTTATGCACCTAGTTAGGAACAACCCAGAAACTGACTATTATCTGGGGGAGGGGGAAAGACTAACAAAAACTAGCGAAAAACATGATCTGGGAATCATAATAACAGATAACCTGAAGGTGGGCAGACAGTGCGAAAAGGCAGCTCTAAAGACGGGGGGCATGCTGTGTTGCATTAGGAGGGGGATCATTAGTAGAAGAAGAGAGGTGGTTTTGTCACTGTACAGAGCACTGGTCAGGCCCCACCTGTAGTACGGGGTACAGTTTTGGAGACCACACTTCAGAAAGGACATAGACAGGTTGGAAACAGTGCAGAGGAAGGCAACAAAGATGATTCAGGGTTTGCACCAGAAGCCATACGAAGAGAGGCTGAGGGATTTATTTATTTATTTAGTTTTTGTTTACCGGGTAGGTGTGCTAGCTATTGAGATTACTATTTTCAGGCACCAGAATTACAGAGCAATTACAGAGATGACAAACAGTGGCAAATACAGAAATGGTTCAAAACAGACAAAGTATTACAATCAGGGTTGCATTGTGAAAATAAGGTACAGTGTATAGAGCAGGTTACAGAAACAAAATTACATTAGTTGGTACAGAGGGTTCATATAAACATGGTAATATGTGTCAAGCTACAGCATTAATAAAGTATGGTGTTTAGGGCAGGTTACAGTATAATGATTCGGCCAGCAGCAATTTATACAGGGCTATTTACATGTAAAACAAAACCAGCAGAAATACATAGTCATACAGCAGAGACTGAGAATCAAACAGAAAGTAAAAGAGCCCAGAGAGAGACAGCCAGTACTGATCTAGGAGATCAAGACAAAACTGATAGGTGAAAGTGGGAAGGCAGCAAGGTACATGAAGCTGAGATAGATTGAATTTGGAACAGGGTAAAGCTCAAAGAGAGGGTATTGATGTAGAGAAAAGAGAGGAGTAAAAAATAATTAGTGGAGGGGAGGGTGACAGGGTGAGTGAGGAAAATAGCAACCCGATAGTATATAGGCATTAGGCAGGTTAAGAGCATATCAGGGGGAGGACAGAGTACTGAGGAGGTTTAACTCATTGTCTCCTAGCAGACGCCTGTAGTCATCAGTAAAATACACTGGTGTGTCCTGAGGACGTCTGCAGAAGTCGGCTACTGACTCCCAGTGTGCCCTTGCAATGTCTGGAGAAGTCACTTATATATTTTAATATATAGTGTAACAGAATATAATATATATTTGACTGCATAGCATCGTTGGAAAGGTACTTTTATGCTGAACAATTTTGTCACTGATATTTTGTGCATATCATGTATACTTTAGGAGTTATTTACATTTGTTTATGGTATGTGTGTATGGCTTATGTTGCCTGTTTTAGTGAAAAAAATATTTTTTTTTACTGTTTCAACCAGCTTAAAAAAAAATTGCATATTATTATTTGCATACCACCATTGGGAAGGTAATTTTGTGCTGAACAACTTTGCCACTGATATTTTGTGTATATCATGTATACTTTAGGAGTTATTCACATTTGTTTATGGTATGGTGTGTATGGCTGACATGTTTTCCATCGATTCACCTAAGCAGCTTGCATAAAATTCACTTTTTTGGCACTTCAGCAGGTATAAAATAAAAACCGTATTGATTACAACTGGTTGCATAACACCATTGGAAAGGCATTTTTGTGCTCATCAACTTTCATGCTGATACTTTGTGTGTATCATGTATACTTTTGGAGTTATACGCATTTGTTTATGATATGGTGTGTGTGGTTGAGATTCATCCCTCAAATCTCACCAAAGCACCTTGACTAAAATGGGGAAAAATTACATTTTATAGTAAAAAGATATCTTTTTTTAACAAACATAATATTAAAACACCATCTAATGTCTGTATGTTTGATTTGGTGTTGATATTTTACATATTTTCCAACAAAAAATGGCTTATGTTGCCCTTTTTAGTGAAAAATATTTAGTTTGCTCTTTTGACCAGCAAAGAAAAAACAAAATTACTTATTATTATATGCATGCCACCATTGAAAGGCAATTTTGTGCTGAATAACTCTGCCACTCATACTTTGTGTCTAGCATGTACAGTTATTGAGCTATTAGCATTTCTTTTCGGCATGCTGACTATGGCTTGATTTTGCTTAGAAAGGCCCAGGATTCACTGTTAAAAGTATACAGGAGATTCAGGAGGCAAGTGGTGTAATCTCAGAGTGAGCCTGTGGAGGCAATGAGTTAAAGCAGCTGCACTGACTAGATGAGATGAGGTGATGGTGGAGCACTTTTTTAAAGGCATAATGAGAGGATGCCAGGTGGACTTCAAACGGAAGGGAGTCCCACTGTTGGAGTGCATGGAGGGCAAAAGCACAAGCACCTTTGGTTGTTTTACACTTTGGCATGCATAGAATAGATTTATCAGTAGAGCACAGACCATAGTTGGAGGACTGGGGAGTGAGCAGCTCCGCCAGTGATAAGGGGGTCTGGGTCCTCATAATACTGTCAACTGTGGAGCAGAGGGAGTGAAGTCTGGTTGCACTGGGAGATAGCCAGTTCAGATCTGAGTATAAGAGGCAATGGTGTTTTAGCCTTTGGGAGGAGGAGGAGGCAAACCTACATTGTTGTATGTAATGTCCCATCTCCGAAGATTTGATTTAGGCATCGCAGCATATAAAGCTGACCCATAGGTTAAGGTTGGCAGAAGTATACGTCGGGCAATAGCCAGTCTAGCTGAGGGGGTTAGTGCATAGCTGGTCCAGTACACAATGACTAATTTAGAGTTAACAGAGTTGCAAGTGTTCTGTATGTGCAGTTCAAAGCTTAGAGATTGGTCTAGGGTTACTCCAAGGTACTTGAAAGAGGTCACGAAACCGATGGGTGAACCATCAAGGCAGGAGACAATAAAGTTATGCTGACATGATTTGAGCCTTGAGGAGGTTCCAGATATCATGGACTGGGTTTTGGCCTCATTAAGAACAAGTTTGTTGTCAGATAGCCAGGTTTGTGTGCTTTGGAAGTCTAAGGAGAGCAGTTGATTGATGTAATTTACAGTTTTCGCAGTGGTTTATAAGACTATATAATCAGCATAGAGAAGGGAGGAGGTGGAGGATAGGTTGGAGGAGATATTATTAATTAATATTGAGAGTAAAAGTGGCCCCAGGATTGAGCCCTGAGGGACTCCTACATTTACTGTCGCCTGATCTGAGTAGGTTGAGTTGAACTTTACAACTTGGATCCTGTTAGTCAGGTAACTACAGAACCAACTAACTACATTTGTGGCAAAGCCCCTAGTTTTTAAGGTGGAGAGGAGAAGAGAGTGGTCCACCAGGTCAAAAGCTTTTGTCATATTAATAAAAACCACCCCAGTTAAAGACCTGAGTCCATGGTGGTGAGATTTTCAGAGGTAAATTTGAACAAGCCAGTGGTAGTGCTATGCCCTTTGTGAAAGCCATGCTGGGCACTAGATAGGAGGTCATTTCTAAGGAGAAAATCTATGGTTTGTGAGGCTATCATTTTTTCTAAGATTTTGCTTAGGACTGACAGTATGGCTATAGGTCTGTAGTTTGATGGGTCTTTGTGTTCACCTTTCTTGAAAGCAGGTATGACTCGCATAGTCTTTCAGATGTGAGGAACACAACTTTGACACAGGGAAAGAGTAAAAATTCTGGCCAGGGGGCAGCAATGAGTGGGGCAGCTAATTTTAGTAGCCTGGGTTCAACACTATCACAGCCTGTGGCAGTACTTTCCGAGATAGATCTGAGAAGTTTTATTACCTCCTTTTGAGTAAACATAGAAACATAGACTTTGATGGCAGATAAGGACCGCTTGGCCCATCTAGTCTGCCCATTTCCCTACCTAAAGGATAGGCCGCAGATCCTAGTTAACCAACAGCCTATTTCTTCCTACCCCCCACAAGAATTGCCTTATGTCTGTCCCATGCATTCTTGAATTCTCCCACAGTTTTAGACCCCACAACCTTCTCAGGAAAGCTGTTCCATACATCCACTACCCTCTCTGTGAAATAATACTTCCTCACATTGCTCCTGAACCGCCCCCCTTCTATCTTTAAATTGTGTTGCCTTGTTCTTGCACATCTCTTTTTCTGAAAGATGCTACCCTCTTGGACTTTGTTGATTCCGCTGAGGTACTTAAAAGTTTCTATCATGTCCCCCCTCTCCCTTCTTTCCTCAAGGGTATACATATTAAGCTCCTTTAGTCTCTCCTCATATGGCTTCTCTTGCAGACCCTGCACCATTTGAGTTGCCCTCCTCTGGACTGCCTCTATCCTGTCTATGTCCTTGCGGAGATGGGGTCTCCAGAACTGGATGCAGTACTCCAGATGGGGTCTCACCAACTGTCTGTACAGAGGGATAACAACTTCCTGTTTTCTGCTGCTGATGCCTCTCCCTATACATCCCAGTATACCCCCAGCCCTCCCTACTGCCTTCTCACATTGCTTGCTAACCTTAAGGTCATCTGATATGATTACCCCCAGGTCCCTTTCCTTTTTTGTTGTTGTTACTACCTCCCCACCCATTGTGTATTCTTCCCCTGGGTTCTTGTTTCCCAGCTGCATTATTTTGCACTTCTTTGCATTGAATCCTAGCTGCCATACTTCTGACCATTCCTCCAACCTTGCCAAGTCCCTTTTCATCCTTTCCACACCTCCTTGTGTATCAACCCTGTTGCAGATCTTTGTGTCATCTGCAAAAAGGCATACTTTTCCTTCCAGTCCCTCTGCAATGTCACTGATGAAGACATTAAAAAGGACTGGACCCAATACTGAACCCTGCGGTACCCCACTAGTAACCCTCTTTCTTCAGAGTGGACTCCATTTACAATTACCTTCTGTGTCCTGTTGTGCAGCTAATGTTTTACCTAGGCTACCACCCTGGGACCCACTCCCAGGCTGGTTAATTTGACTATTAATCTTTTGTGGGACTGTGCCAAATGCCTTGCTAAAGTCTAGGTAGGCCATGTCCACAGCCCCTCCTCGGTCTACTACTTTGGTTACCCAGTCAAAGAAATCTATTAGATTCATCTGACATGACCTTCCCGCTGTGAATCCATGCTGCCTTGGGTCCTGTGCCCCACTGGCCTCTAGGTACTCAACTATTTTTCCTTCAAATGCTCCATCACTTTCCCTACCACAGAGGTCAGACTGACTGGTCTGTAGTTTCCTGCCTCTGTCTTGGTTCCACTTTGTGAAGGGGAATCACATCCGCCTTCCTCAGTCCTCGGTACACACCATCCTCCCATGATTTATTAAAAGAGTAGCCAGTGGTTTCACTAGTTCCTCCCTTAATTCTTTTTAGAATTCTGGGGTGAATTCCATCAGGACCCATTGCTTTGTCCACCTTCAGTTTTAGGAGTTCTTGCAGAACCCTTTCTTCTGTAAAGGACTGGGATTGACCCCCATCAAGAGTGCTTCTGTTAATTGGATTAGGCACTTCCCCTCCTCTTTTGTGAATACTGAGCAAAGTATTAGTTCAGTATCCCTGCTTTTCACTGTCCCCTCTGCCCACCCACCGTTCATTCTATTCAGCCTCACTATCCCTCCTTTGTCTTCCTCACATTCGCTGATGTACCTATAAAAGGTTTTATCCCCTTCTTAACTGAGTTGGCTATCTTTTCCTCAGTTTGGGCCTTTGCTATTCTGACTTCCCTCCCTGCTTCCTTCTGCCTTAACTGGTACAGCTCTCTGTCCTGCTCCTTCTGTGTTTCCTTATACTTCGAATGCTATCTTTTTCTTCCTGACTTTCCAGCCACCTCTTTTGAGAACCATAGTGGCTTTTTCTTTCATTTGATTTGTTTATTTGCTTCACAAAGGCTTGTTGACTCTGTGATGGCAGTTTTGATGATTCCCCATTGTTGCTCCACACCTCCTTCTAGCCTGTTTGCTAGTGCTTTTCTGAGGCACTCCCATCTTGCCAAAGTCAGCCCTCCTAAAGTCCAGTACCCTCACTTTTGTATGGCTTGACTCTGTAGCTGAGTTTAACATGAACCACACTGTTTGATGGTCACTTGTCCCCAGATGGCAACCCACTTCTAGATCTGAGATTCTCTCACTGCCCCCGTTTGAGAGTACGAGGTCTAAGATTGCTCCCTCATGAGTGGGTTCTGAAACTAGCTGTCTGATGCCTGCCACCTGTAGGGCATCAAGAATGGCCCTGCTCTTGGATGTGGCTGCAGCAAATGTGCTCCAGTTAACATCTGGCATATTCAGGTCTCCCATCAACAGTATCTTCCCTTTCTCTGCCATTCTAAGAATACCTTCTATCATATCCTTGTCCATTCCCTCCCCCTGACATGGGGATCTATACACAACCTCTATGTGGATTGTGGTGCCCTTTCAAGTCTCCAAGGTGACCCACAGTGCCTCCTCTCCTCCCTGTTTACTCTTTTGTTCAGTTGCTTTTATCCCTTCCTTTACATAGAGAGCTACTCCTCCCCCTCTTCTCCCCTGCCTGTCTCTCCTGTAGGTTATGTACCCTGGTATGTTAACATCCCAGTCATGGTTCTCTGTGTACCATGTTTCTGTGACTGCTATGATATCCAGGCATCCCTCTTCCATCAAGGCCACCAGCTCAGGGAGCTTGTTGCCCAGACTATGGGCATTGGTACTCATTACCCTCCATTTCCTGATGACCTTACTCCCTTTTGCCCCATCCCTGTCCTTCTTGTCTTTGTCACTTTCTCCATTTACCCCTGCCCTTCTCCTTATCAACACCTCTATGTTTGTGTTTGCCACACTTACTACCATGGTTTTTTGGGGGACTAGGATTTCCCTGCTCCTTTCCAGTGCCTCCCCCCTTGGCTAGTTTAAATGCTTGCCAATGAAGCATTTAAACCTATCACCTAGGATCCTGGTTCCCCTTCCGGACAGATGCAGCCCATCATGCCAGTATAGGCTTGCATCACTCCAGGTGGACCCCCAGTCCCCAATGAAGCCAAATCCCTGAGCTCCACACCAGTTTTTCAACCACTGATTGAATCCCATGGTGTAGAACACCCTAGCCTCTCCTATGCCATAGATAGGCAGCACCTCCGAGAAGGTTACCGTGCGTGCTGCTTGACTAAGGCCCCTCCCCAATTCCACAAACTCTTCCTGCACTTCTTTAATCCCTTTCTTAGCCAGGTCATTTGTCCCTAGGTGGACAATGACATCCAGCTCCTTCCCCTGTGCAGCTGCTCTGGCAATCCTGAGGATTCGCTCCCTGTCCCTCCAAGCCATGGCGCCAGGCAGGCACCTTACCTCCCTCTCCCCTTCCTCCCCCAGTTCTACCTTCCTAACAATGGAGTTCCCCACCAGGAGTTGTTTCCTTCCCCTGTGGGGTCCCCTGCCACCCTCCTGTGGGTCTCCTTTGTGGAGGTTCCAGCATCCTCCTTGATCTCCACATGGTGCCTCCATAGGGGAACCACACTTTGCCAGAATGGCATAGGAATTGTGAGAGGTACAACTGGAGGGATGCACCTCTGTTCCACCACCCTCACCCTCCCTGGAGCCCACTGTGGTCCAACCGCCTCCTCTTTCTTGGCAACCTCTGAGGCAACGGCAGTGGCACTGGTGGTCCCTGGATGGAAGAGGTCCCACAAATCCTGGCCAACTCAGCCTGGAGATGAGCAACCTCCTCCCTCAGCCCAGAGAAGGTGCCTGCAGATGGGACAACACCGCATCCTCCAGAATGTCTCCCGGAAGACTGCTGCTCCACAGCCACTGCACTGCACCACTCCATGTCTTATTTCTGGCCCCTTAACTGTTTGCAATCCTTACTCTTTCCTCTGTTTTTTTTCTCTCTCTCCTTACTTTCTGCCTGTGTGCCCTTTAAGCTCCTGATTGTCCTGTTCTGAGACAAGAATATCCTATATTTCTCAGTAGACCCCTTACTTGCTCAGAGGCATACCTCCAGCAGCTAGAGGGGGCCGGAGAGCTACTCTTGCCCTTCTAGGATGGTGGGTCTTTGGTGGCTCTGTGATCACTCACTTCCTGCTCCCAAACAGGAAGTTCCTGTTGTCAGTCAAATCCTGTGCCTATAAAAATAGAACTAGCTTTGGATGGGAAGGAGGGCAATATAGTCCCAGCAGAGAAGTCCAGTCACACAGCAATCCTTTCTCCTGGTGTCTTCTGCCAAGCTATTAGCAGAATCTTTCTAAGACAGTCTTTAAATATAGCTTCCTTCTAGCTAAGCCACTCCCCCTACTTACTAGATCTTTCTACAAGTAATTTAAACCTCACAGCTATTAAGTCCTTTCAATCACCTGAGATTTACACCTAGATAACTGTTCAGATAACCATTCAGTTCAGTTAACTCAGACAAACACACACTTTTTTTTTGTTTTGTTTGTTAGTTTTTTTAACCCTAAATTAAAGGTCCAAGTACAAAAGTTCTTCTTCTTTAGTCCCAGCAGAGAAGTCCAGTCACACAGCAATCCTTTCTCCTGGTGTCTTCAGCCTTAAAGTGAAAGGAGGGGGTCACAGAGCCCTTGCTAGAATGAGCCGGGGGGCCCCTTTAACTGAGTGACAGGGAAGGAAGAAGTAAAATTGATAAGGTCAGTGAATTGTTTGTTAAAGAAGTTAGCTCTGGTTTAAGGATTGTTGCAGTGGGTACCATACAGGACCATGTCATTAGGTGTGGAGTAGTCAGAGGAACCCAGGAATGTTTCAGTGTGGGACCAGACATTTTGGGGGCCACCCGAGGCATTAGTTAGTAGGGTTTTACAGTAGGAGCTTTTTGCAGATCTTATTTCTTTTTTGCAACCATTTCTTTGCTGCCTGTAAGTGTTGTAGTCACCTTGACCAGAAGACTTGAAGCGGCTACAGCTCTTGTCTCTCTCTTTCAGTTTAGTAAGTAAGCCCTTTTTTAACCACCTTGTATGTTTCCCCTCCCGCCGAGTTATAAGGGGGGAGTGAAGGTCCTGTGCGGCAACAAAGTTTGTAATGAATATGTTAAGGGTGGTCTGCACATCCTGGGCATTGTAAAGACTAGACCAGTTAGCGTTTGACATGTTGAGAAGGAATGTTTTGGGATCTAAGTTGGTATAGTTTCAGAAGGTGATTAAATGCAGTTTAACGGGAAGGGGGGGAGCTGCAGACCCCCAGATGCAAAAAACAGGGGAGCAGTCAGCAATAGCATCAGAAAGAGTGCTGGCAGAGTGGATATGCTCAGTATGGTTTGTTAGCACTTAGTCAATAAGGGAGCTAGAATTTGAGCAAGAAGTCCTAGTGGGTTCAGTGACTAGCTGGTGAAGATTATGACCCTGTGATTTTGCAAGCGAGGTGGCCTGGTTCTTTCCTAGCCAATTTGTGTTTATGTCACCTAAGATGAACATTTCATTATTGCCCGAGAGTAAGGAGGTCTGATTTAGCAGCTCATCTAGGCCAGTTTAGCCACTGTTTGGGGGGTTGTAGGCACAGATGATGTGCAATATTTTAACGCCAAGAGTAAGGAGGGCAAGCAGAGATTCACAGTGAGTCAGGAGACCCATGTTTAGAGCAGTGAGGTTCAGGTGATCCTTGAAGTAGATGGCGATGCTGCCACATCTTTTGGTTGATGGCCTGTCCTTCCGAATAAAGTTGTAGGAGGGAATAGTGCATTGCAAGTCGGAGATGGAGGGTTTAAGCCATGTTTCAGACAGGTACAATACGTCTGGTTTTTAGAGTGAGATCCAAGCCTCGAGTTCCGCCAAGTTGTGCTCAAGACTTCTAATACTATGATGGGCGATGAGGAGTCCTTTGGCACTGCTTAGTAGTGGATCAGAGTGAGAGTGATAACAGGCAGGGCCAGGATTTGTTTCAATATCCCCTGATAGCAGGACAGCAAGGAGCATCTGGTACCATAGCGTCCGGTGGATAAAAGTATAGAGAATTAAGCAGTTGAGGAAGCATTTCTTTATAAGGTTAGCAATTAGGTAGATAATGCCCTTTTTTATTAGAAGTGGTGTTGGGTCAGGTAGAGTGTCAGGGAGTCGGAGGAGATTGGAGAAGTGGAAATCTGCTGGAGGTGGCATGGAGTCATAGTGACCCGAGCTTACTTTATAGCCGCTATTTGAGTCTAAATAGAGCAGCAGAGATACCACGGCTAGTTGGATCAGGTACTTTAGGCTGGTCATCATGTAGGTTTCCCTCAGGGTTAAAGATAGAGAGCTCTGGGAAAAGAATTGCAAATAGATGCAAATTAGGGATACAAGTCATAACAGTGGATCAAGAAGGTGGTGCTGAGATCAGAGCCTAACTTAAGTACTAACCGTATTAGTGTTATGAGTCCCTAGTGGTTGGAGATAATAAGGGACTAATGGGAAATTGGGCACTTAGTCCTCTGACCATATGGTAGCTATATAAGAAAAGGTCCACCCAGTGTGTGTGTGTGAGGTGGGGGAGGGTGGGCAGATGGCGTGAAGTGCTGGTGGGACAAACAGTCTGAGGGCCGAACCAGTGGTGTGGCTCAAAGCTTTCCTCTGGTACTGCGGGTGTGGTCTGGCAGCACTCCAGGTGAGTCTTGCACTAAACCACAGGTGAGGTACTGGGTGGGCAGGCATCTGAGTTAGCGGCTTATTCCTGGATGAGCGTGGCTGACCTGAGAATCAGGCAGGACCCGCGGCACTCATCCCAGGGAGGTTCTTCAGCAGAAGACGGTGTCCTAAGTCCATCAGAGTGGATGAGGCAGCAGCGGTAAAGCAGCACAGGTAGGCTCTGAGAAGCAGAGAGTCTGGGGAGAGAGAGAGAGGGAGGAAGGTTAAGTACAGGTAGGCTAGGGAAGGGTTTCAGAGTAGACAAAAGAAAAGAGCGGAGGCTTAGAGAGAGGTGTAGAGTATCAGGGACAGGGAGAAGGCAGGCACAGGAGAGAGAAAGGTTTCAGCAGAGAAACTTAAACTCTAAATGTAAGTATTTTAAATCTTAACACTTTCACTGGAAGAGCTTGAACATGTACTCCCTGGAGCAGAGGAGAGAGAGGGGAGACATGATACAGACTTTCAAATACATCAAGGGTATAAACAAGACTCTGGTAAATTAACTTTTCCAGTTCAAGGAAGGCAGCAGAACTCAAGGGCATGACCTGAGACTACGCGGGGACAAATTTGGGACAAACATCAGGAGGTTTTTCTTCACAAAGAGGGTGGTGGATGCCTGGAACAGCCTGCCCCCAGTGGTGGTTGGGGCTAAAACTATAGGAGGTTTCAAGTGAGCATGGGACAGAAATAAGGGCATCTTACCCAGACTGGGTAGCCAGGGAGAGGGGTAGCAAACTACAAATCCTGGGCAGACTAGGTGGACCCTGAGGTCCCCTTCTGCCATCACATTCGATGTATCTATGTATTTTGTTCCTTCTAAAGGTAATTTTTTTTTCACTTTCTTTTTATCCCACCTTACTACCCTCTTAGTCCACTCCTTCAGACCTGGTCAATCCCCGTAAATCCCTCCCACGATGTCCGGCCCTAGAGTGCTAGGCTTACTCCATTATCCCCCTACCTTACTCCTCTCTTTGGAGGCCTGCACAATGGGGTCTTGCTCGTGGGGAGGTGACCGGGGCTATGATCAGTCGTCATCTTGGACTGAGAGGGTTTTTTTCCCACTTTTTCTTCCCTTGGTCCCACCTTCCTCTGAGGGTGTTGGCACACATGACTGATGTCCAGACAGATGGCGTGCTGACGCACGCAGTTGTCAAGTGCCCACAGTGTCCTCCCTTCCCTGACTCCAGAGAGCCACCTGTGCCCTGATGCCCATGCTTCCACAGGCATAGGTGCATCGGGTGCTCAGAGCACCCCCAGGAACCCACCCCAGGAGGAGGAGAGCATCCATTGGGACACTCAATTCTCCTTTTCCTTCTCCCTTCTGACCCCTGGCAGCCCCAAGTCCGTTCCAGAACCCAGGTCACCAGCGTGGTGTGAGGTGTGGCGTCCAGTGCCTCAACCCTCAGCACCACCGGGCCGGTGGTTAGAGATAAATTTTAACTGTCAGCCCCATCTGTTTGGCCGCACCAACCCCATCACACTGGCATCTCCCATAACTCACCTTCACCTCCAAAGTTCCTCCAAGAGCTTGATCTCCTTGGGGGGGTGCAGCAGAGGCCTCTCTCATTTTCTGCAATGGAATGTATCTGCTATGTGTGGAGGTGGTGTCTGAGTAGCCAGGTACAAGACATGTGTGTGGGGAGGGTCATCCTGCCAACCCGGGTGTTTCCGCTTTTTACGTGCATTCCCCTAGGACGATGGTGACAAGGGTGCACAGAGTAATGGCTCATCATTGCATGTGTAGTGTGGCACAAACCAATGTTCTACCTCCCTACAAGTCTCTCCTGACTGCACTGCCACCTGTGGTCATGCATGTGGCAGTACAGCAGTGAAGCAGGTAGGAGGAGAGTCTGGCCAGGATACTCTTCCGATCCCTCCTCCCCCAGTCAGCCCCCAATGACCAGAGCTCATTCATAAAGCTGGGTCACTGGCATCGCAAGCAGTAATGATACTGCTGTGCAGATGGGCTGGCTTTCATCATTCCTTTTTTAAAGGGAACGTTCCCTGCAACCTGTTTTCTGTATACCTGTGGAGTTTGTAGGCATGAACAATGATTCCCTCTCTTGCACCCTCGTAATTTCATACTAATTTAAATATAAATGAGCTTGCTTCACTTTGTTTTGCCCTGGTGTGAAAACCTGTTTGTCTCCATTGTAAAGGTCATGACCCCACTCATACAAGGCATCATGGGAGTTCATGATGCATACCTGCACAAACCATCAAAAGTTATACTCTCATTCAGTTCTGTTACATGTCTTGTGAAGTTCCTGTAATCTCTAAAAGCATGTTTTTCCAAGTAATTTACACTTTAAACTACAAAAAACAGCAGGACACTTACTATGCCTTGAAAAGTTTCATGCCCAGCATGAAACAAGAGCATAGGAACTGCAGTGGAAAACAACAGCACTAACTAATACAGCATAACTACTGCAGGCTTTAGCACTAAAACATTATAAAATTCCAGGATGTCTTACATGAGTCAGATCATGACCTTTGCAATGGAGTCAAGCAAGTTTTCACACCAGGGCAGAACAGAGTGAAGCAACCTCATTAATATTTAAATTAGGATGAAATTAGGGGGTTGCAAGAGAGGGAATCATTGTTCATGCCTACAAACTACACAAGTATACAGAAAATAGGTTGATGGGACGTTCCAATAAATCATAATTAAATGAGTTAGAATTTAAATGCTTCAAACATATTTTTGTAATCACATTTGAGAACTCATCAACTGCAATCTTGCTTTTAGTCTCACAAGCTATACGGCAGTGATTGCCCAAATTTGGAACCATTACTGTTAGTTGTAGGACTTTTATGGGGCCTGATGGGATTCACCCCAGAATTCTAAAATATTCTAAAAGAACTAAGGGGAGACCTAGTGACGCCACTGACTACCCCTTTTAGCAAATCATGGGAGGATAGTGTGGTACCTGAAGACTGGAGGAGGGCGGATGTGATTCCCTTTCACAAAAGTGGGAGAAAGACAGGCAGGAAACTACATACCTGTTAGTTTGATCTCAGTGGTAGAGAAAATGATGGAATCTCTTCTGGAGGAAAGAATTGTTGAGCACCTAGAGGCCAGTGGGGCAGAGGACCCAAGGCAGCAAGGATTCACAGCGGGAAGGTCATGTCAGACAAATGTAATCGATTTCTTTGACTGGGTGACTAAAGTATTAGACCAGGGAGCCAGGGGCTGTGGACTTGGCCTACCTAGATTTTAGCAAGGCATTTGACACAGTCCCACACAAAAGATTAATAAACAAGTTAGCCAGCCTGGGAGTGGGTCCCAGGGTTGTAGCCTGGGTAAAACATTGGCTGGACAACAGGACACAGAGGGTAATAGTAAATGGCGTCCACTCCAAAGAAAGGGGGGGTTACTAGTGGGGTGCCGCAGGAGTCAGTACTGGGACCAGTCCTCTTTAATGTTTTTATAGTTGACATTGCAGAGGGACTGGAAGGGGAAGTATGCCTCTTTGCAGACAACACACAGATCTGCAACAAGGTTGATACATGGGGGGTGGAAAGGATGAGAAGGGACTTGGCAAGGTTGGAGGACTGGTCAAAAGTATGGCAGCTTAGATTCAATGCAAAGAAGTGCAAAGTAATGCACCTGGGAAACAGAAACCAAGGGGACGAGTACACAATGTGGGGGGAGGTACTAACAACAACAAAAATGGAAAGGGACCTGGGGGTAGTCATATCAGATGACCTAAAGGTAAGCAATCAATGTGAGAAGGCAGTAAGGAGGGCTGGGGGTACTGGGATGCATAGGGAGAGGCATCACCAGTAGAAAACAGTAAGTTGTTATCCCTCCGTACAGACAGTTGGTGAGACCCCATCTGGAATACTGCAAGCAGTTCTGGAGACCCCATCTCAGCAAGGACATAGACAGGATGGAGGCAGTCTAGAGGAGGGCAGCTAAAATGGTGCAGGGCCTGCACCAGAAGCCATACAAAGAGAGACTAAAGGAGCTTAATATGTATACCCTTGAGGAAAGGAGGGAGAGGGGGAGATGATAGAAACATTTAAGAACCTCAAGAGAATCAACAAAGTCCAAGAGAGTAGGACAATTTGAAGCTAGAGGGGGGAAGGCACGGGGCAATGTGAGGAAGTATTTTTTCACGGAGAGGATGGTGGCTGCATGAAACGGCCTTCCTGAGTAGGTGAGTTAAAGAATGCATAGGACAGACATAAAGCAATTCTAGTGGGGTAGGAGGAAGTAGCCTGTTGATTAACTAGGATCTGCAACTTATCCAGTAGGTAGGGAAATGGGCAGACTGAGTGGACCAAACGGTCCTTATCTGCCATCAAAGTCTATGTTTCTATGTTTTAGAGAGTTTGATACAAAAATCAATTCTAATGTTGAACTTTTGCTCAGGGGTGACTTTTCCTAGTTGCTGAATTGATTAGTTGAAACAAACACAATGCCATAAGACCTCAGCCAACTTAAATCCCCTTGTCTTTCCCTAGTCAGCATTGAACCCCACCTCAGAATCAATTATTTTCCTATAGTATTCTCTGACACTAAATGGGATAACTGATCAAAAGATGATACTTTTGTTTTGTTTTTTTGGTGGGGGGAATAGATAACTCCTAAACCAAATCTGAACTGGGAATTGAAAAGAGTATACTTTACATACAGTACTGTCAATGCTGTCTGAGGTATGTACTTTTGGTTGGCCTACTCAAAAAGAAACATAAATATTTCGCAGGAAGAAAAAGTCTTGGAGTCCCTCGAACCTGCCCTGTTCTACCTATACCCACTATCCATGCTCTTAATAAAAAAAATTTTTTAGAATCACACAGATGTGGTTTGTTTTATTCCTGGGTGTGCCTTAGCACATTTTTTTCTTGTTTCCTATCTGCATTGTTTGACTGGACCTTGGCATTTCATCTGGCTGTCACTTCACCCTCTCCTATACTCACTACTGCCTACTGCCATGTGCCTTTGACTGAACCTCCAGATATGAGCTCTGTCTGCCTTGTATTGTCATCCTTTCTCCCCCGATCCCGCAGTCATCATGCCCCTGTATCTGTTCCATCCCACTTTAAAAGCTTGGATAGTCTTGAATCTTATTAGTGTACTTGGCGGCCTATTCCAATTGCCCACCACCCTGTCTGTAAAGTAGTACTTTCTGATATCCTTCCTAAATTTACCCCACCTGCCAGCTTGTAATCATGGCCCCATGCATTGTGCTATGCCTGAACAGTGTTGATCAGTCCACTCTATTGACCCCATGAAAATATTTGTAGGTTTCTATCATATCCCCCTCATCTTGCCTTGAGCAAGTATGTGTTCAGGCTGAGCAGCTGCTCTTCATATGACTTTCCCTACATACCCCCCCCCCAATTTTAGTGGGCCTTTTCTGTATTATCTCTAAATGGTCCCAGTCCTTCCTGAGGTGGGAGGGGGTCCAAAACTGTGCATAGTATTTATTTCTTTTACCAGGATAAAGATCCATTGAGCAGTGCTCATTTACAAGAAGGTCCTGGTTAGGACAGCAAATAGTACAGTGAAATCAAAACATAACAAAATACATGGATTTGAAGAGTACCCTAGATGTGGCCTTGTCAGGGTCCTGTAGAGTGGCAGGATCACCTCCTGCCTCCTGCTGGTAATGACAGTACCAATACAGCACAGCTTCTGGTTTTCCTTACCTGCGTGCTTGAGACTATAACACATGATGTCCCCCAGGTCTCTCTCTTCAGTTGTCCAGTTAACACTGGCATCTCCTATCAAATACTCCATATTGGGGTTCTTACTTCCAGTATGCATTACCTTACATTTCTGCACACACTGAATCTGAGTAATTAGATCCTGGACCATTTCTCCAGTTTTGTCATCTCGCTCTTCAGCTCCCCTGATTTATTTATTTATTTATTGAATTTTGATAACCGGGTAGGCCCTCTGAGACAAGGCAGTCCCTTTTTCAGGGGTGATCCGGGAAGTGCGGTACATTGATAGTGCATTCATTGATCCAAGAAATTGGACAAGGAGCAGTCATACAGTAAGAGAGTACATCAGTTACATTCCGTTAAATAAGCAATGTGAAGCACAGTCAACAAAATCTTATGCACAGACATCATTTAGAGTATTTTTTTTTCTGAGATCAGGTGATAGAGAGAGTGGAAAGTTATGCTAGGAGAATCATGCAATGAGTGAACAGGGGTTAGGAGTCAGTGGAAGCAGGAACAAGGTGGGGCGGTTAGATGAGATGACAGCAAACTTTGAAATTGAGAGAGGGAGGTGCAGGTCAGTATAGAAGGAAGTGGAGAGTTCCAGCAGGACACAGCAAAAAATGCAAATGATCTTTGAGCCATGGAGAGTCGTAAGTTTGGCATGGAGAGAAGGGGCAAGGAGGTGGATCTGAGGGCACGTCAGGGGAGACAATATTGACCAATATCAGCAAGGCAAGGAGGAGTGAAGTGATGGACAAGCTTATGTATAAAGCTTTGTGTGGTGGTATAGCCTAATTTTAATTCATAGGGTAGCCATCCCAGGTCAGATAGGACATTGCAGTGATGGTGCCGAGCATTGGCCCCGAGAACAAACCTGCCAGTTCTATGGTAGGCCTGTGATAGGCGAGATAGTATGGATGCGGTAGCAGATGGTAGTAATGGAGCACCATACATGAGGAGGGGAAGGAGTGTGGCATCTGCAGTCTTGCTGCAGGAGGTCAATGTAAGGAAGGGACGGATGTGGTACAGAACACTGATTTTTTGGTTTATAGTTTTGGTGATGACTGTAACATGTGCATCCAGGGCAAGCGAGGGATCTGAGGTGACTCCCGAGTATTAGAAGGACCTGACCGACTCGAGTGCATCCCCAGAACGTGAGAGTACAGCCAGAGGGGGGGAGGCTTGATGTGGATGAGTTTTAGAATAACATGCTCTTTGCTTTTTTAGTATTAAGGACAAGTTGCTTCTGAAGGAACCAGTCCTCAAGGGTGTGGAAGTCAGAGTCTAGGGTTGAACTGAGTCACCCGATATCAGTAGAAGAATGGTAGATGATAGCATCATCTGCATATAGGTGAACAAAGGCTCCACCACAATTATTAGGGAGGTCATTAATATACAGAGAAAAAAGTAATGGGCCCAATATGGAGCCCTGGGGAACACCATGGGTAATGGGCCTCAGGTCAGATAGGGAGCCTGCCCATTTTACTTTTTGGGTATGGCCGTAAAGGCAACCTTGGGTACAGGTCAGGGCAGTGGCATGAAGGCCAAGGACATGCAGTTGTTGTAATAGAAGGCCATAGTTGACCAAGTCAAAATCCTTGGTCAGGTCTACAAAAATTGCTTCAGTGGTATGGCCATGGTCCATTTCACAGAATATGTCAGAGCTGACTTTAATCAGAGCTGTAAGTGTACTGTGTTTTTTTCTAAACCCACGCTGAGAGGTTGAGAGCAGATGGTGGAGGTCAAGGTAATCCTTCAGGTGGTCATAGATTATCCACTCTTATATTTTTGCTAGGGGGCAAAGTATTGAAATAGGCTGGACATTTTCCACTGTCAAGTTGGGACCTCCCTTGTGGATGAGGATGACCACCGCTACTTTCCATTTTTCCGGGACAGTACAAGTAAGGAACAATCGATTAAATAAATCTCGAACATGGCGAGCTAGGGCATCAGCTCCCAACTTAAGGAATTTATGCTCTAGAGTGTCATGGCCAGGTGAGCTGTCAGCCTTTAGATTCTTGAGGAGATGGCGAACCTCCACGAGGGTTGCGAGCTTTATAGAAACATAGAAACATAGAATTTGATGGCAGATAAGGACTGCATGGCCCACCTAGTCTGCCCATTTCCCTACCTAACTGATAAGCTGCAGATCCTAGTTAACCAACAGCCTACTTCCTCCTACCCCCCCACTAGAACTGCCTTATGTCTGTGCCATGCATTCTTGAATTCCCCCACAGTTTTTGACTCTATGACCTCCTCAGGAAGGCTGTTCCATGCATCTACAACCTCTCTGTGAAGAAATACTCTCACATTACTCTGAGCTGTCCCCCTCTATCTTCAAATTGTGCCCCCTTGTTCTTGCACATCTCTTTTTCTGAAAGATGCTACCCTCTTGGACTTTGTTGATTCCCTTGAGGTATTTGAAAGTTTCTATCATGTCCCCCCCTTCTCCCTCCTTTCCTCGAGGCTATACATCTTAAGCTCTTTTAGTCTTTCTTCATATGTCTTCTGGTACAGACCCTGCACCATTTTGGTTACCCTCCTCTGGACAGCCTCCACCCTGTCTATGTCTTTGTGGAGATGAGGTCTCCGGAACTGTACACAGTACTCCAGATGTGGTCTTACCAACTGTCTGTACAGAGGGCCAACAACTTCTTGTTTTCTACTGGTGATGCCTCTCCCTATGCATCCTAGTATCCCCCCAGCCCTCCTTACTGCCTTCTCGCATTGCTGGCCACCTTTAGGTCATCTGATATGACTACCCCCAGGTCCCTTTCCATTTTTGTTGTTGTCAGTATCTCACCTCCATTGTGTACTCTTCCCCTGGGTTTTTGTTTCCCAGGTGCATTACTGTGCACTTCTTTGCATTGAATCTAAGCTGCCATACATTTGACCATTCCTCCAACCTTGTCATGTCTCTTTTCATCCTTTCCACCCCACCTTACATATCAACCTGTTGCAGATCTTTGTGTCATCTGCAAAGAGACATACTTTCCCTTCTAGTCCCTCTGTAATGTCACTTATAAAGACATTAAAAAGGACCGGCCCCAGTACTAAACCCTGCGATACCCCACTAGTAACCTTCCTTTCTTCACTGTGGGCTCCTATTTACTATTACCCGCTGTGTCCTGTTATCCAGCCAGTGTTTTACTTAGGCTACCACCCTGGGACCCACCCCAGGCTGGCTAATTTGTTTATTAATCTTTTAAGTAGACTGTGTCAAATGCCTTACAAAGTCTAGGTAGGCCATGTCCACAGCCCTTCCCTGGTCTACTACTTTGGTCACTCAGTCAAAGAAATCAATTAGATTTGTCTGACATGACCTTCCTGCTGTGAATCCATGCTGCCTTGGGTCCTGTACCCCACTGGCCTCTAGGTACTCAACAATTCTTTCCTTTAGAAGTGATTCCATCATTTTCCCTACCACTGAGGTCAAACTGACAGGTTTCTAGTTTCCTGCCTCTGTCTTGCTCCCACTTTGTGAAGGGGAATCACATCCGCCCTCCTCCAGTCCTCAGGTACCACACCATCCTCCCATGATTTATTAAAAAGGGTAGTCAGTGGTGTTACTAGTTCTTCTCTTAGTTCTTTTAGAATTCTGGGTGAATCCCATCAGCCCCATTGCTTTATTCACCTTCAGTTTTAAGAGTTCTTTCAGAACCCTTTCTTCTGTGAAAAGACTAATATCAACCCCCCTATCCAGAATGCTTCTATTGACTGGATTAGGTATCTCCCCCTGCTTTTCCATTGTGAATACTGAATAGAAGTATTCGTTCAGTATCCCTGCTTTTTCACTGTCGCTCTCTGCCCAACCACCTTCCTCTTTATTCAGCCTCAGTATCCCTGCCGTAGTCTTTCTTTGCTCCCTAATGTACCTATAAAAGGTTTTATCCCCCTTCTTAACTGAGTTGGCTATCTTTTCCTCGGTTTGGGCCTTTGCTATTCTGACTGCCTTCCCCGCTTCCTTCTGCTCTAACTGGTACAGTTCTCTGTCCTGCTCCTTCTGTGTTTCCTTATACTTCCTGAATGCTATCTCTTTCTCCCTTACCTTCCCCGCTACTTCTTTTGAGAACCATAGAGGTTTCTTCTTTTGTTTTGATTTTTTCATTTGCTTCACACAAAGACTTGTTGCCTCTGTAATGGCAGTTTTAATGTTTCCCCATTGTTGCTTCACCCCACCTTCTTGCCTGTTTGCTAGTGCTTTTCTGAGGCACTCTCCCATTTTGACAAAATCAGCCCTCCTGAAGTCCAGTACCTTCACTTTTGTGTGGCTTGACTCTACAGCTAAGTTTATCGTGAACCACACTGTTTGGTGGTCGCTTGTTCCCAGATGGCTACCCACTTCAAGATCAGAGATCCTCTCTCTATCCTCATTTGAGAATATCAGGTCTAAGATTGCTCCCTCCCTCCCACATGGATTCCAAAACTAGCTGTCTGAGGCATGCCCCCTGTAGGGCATCGAGAATGGCCCTGCTCTTGGACATGGCTACAGCAAAGGTGCTCCAGTTAACATATGGCATATTCAGGTCCCCCATCAACAATAACTCCCCTTTCTCTGCCATCCCAAGGATGCCTTCTATCATTTCCTTTTCCATTTCTTCCCCCTGAGACAGGGGTCCATATATAACCCCTGTGCGGATTATGGAGCCATTTCCAGTCTCCAGGGTGACCCACAGTGCCTCCTCTCCTCCCTGTTTACCCTTTAGTTCTGTTGCTTTGATCCCTTCCCTTACATAGAGAGCTACTCCTCCTCCTCCTCTTCTTCCCTTCCTGTCCCTCCTGTAGATTGTGTACCCTGGTATGTTGACATCCCAGTCATGGTTCTCTGTGTACCATGTTTCTGTGACTGCCATGATATTCAGGCATCCCTCTTCCATCAAGGCCACCATTTCGGGGAGCTTTTTACCTAGACTACGGGCATTGGCACTCATTACCCTCCATTTTTTTATGGCTTTTTTCTTTTTGTCCCATTCCTGTCCTTACTGCCTTTCTCTTTTTCTCCATTTACCCCTGCCCTTCTCCCTGTCAACTGCTCTATCTTGGTGTTTACCTCACTAACTACCCTGATTTTTTGGATTTCCCTTCTCCTTTTCAGTGCCTCCCCCCTTGGCTAGTTTAAATGCTTGCCACTGAAGCATTTAAACCTATCACCTAGGATCCTGGTTCCCCTCCTGGATAGATGCAGACCATCGCGCCTGTATAAGCCTGCATCCCTCCAGGTGGAGCCCCAGTCCCCAGTCCCCAGTGAAGCCAAATCCCTGAGTTCTGCACCAGCTTTTCAACCAGTCATTGAATAGGTGAAAGACAGTGCGGTCCATAGAGTTGACTGACGGCAGGGGGTCAGGTTGGGGGGAAATGGATGAACTAGAAAATAGTGATGTGTACCTATCTAGGTTGGTGAAGAACTCATTGAAGCCAGAGGCGATGGAGGGGAGGTCAGTGAGAGAGAGACCCTCTGGGCATCAAAGGAACTGAGGGTCTCAGATGTGTTACCCTTTAAAAGGAATTAACCTGTCGCCAGAATTCTTTTGGATTACTAAGATGCTCAGTTTGGAGTCTCTTGAAGTGGAGTTGTTTTGCTTTTTGGATTGAGTTCTTGCAGCTCTTCCTTAGTTGCCTATATATTTGCCAGTTAGTAGGTAGCCCACTATCCTTATAAGTCCTCCATGCTGTATCATGAGTGGACATGAGCTGCCTTAATTCCTTGGTGAGCCATGGTGTTTTAATACCTTTTACCTGGCAACTCTTTAAAGGGATGTGTTGGTCAACAATGTTAATGAATTTTGTCATGAAATAGTCTAGCACCGAGTTATTAATTGGATCCCAATCAGTTTCCCAGATGGTGTCCACAAAGTTGTTGGTGTCAATCCTGGACATGACCCACACAATGATGATCTTAGGAAGGGGGTTAGGGAAGTTGTTATGCCATACGCAGTGTTGGTGAGTGGTCGCTTATACCGTCTGAGGGGACCTCTGCTGATTTTATCTTCGGGGCACAGTTTGTGACCACCCAGTCAAGTAAAGTATGGTTACCCATCTTTGTATTAATATGAGAAGGGTCACCAATCATTTGAACCAGATTTGAGTCACCCCAGACAGCAGTCAGTTTGGAAGAGTTAGAATGCAGCCAATCAACATTGAAGTCACCTCCAAGTATGAAGTCATGCTACGGGAGGTTAGCAAGCGAGGTTATGAAGGAGGGGAGGCCAGGGGCTGCTATTTTAGGGGGCATATATACACAACCTACTATGAGTTTTTTTTTACAGTGCCAAGTGTGAGGGAAAGGAAAATTGATTTGACAGCAGAAGGTCCAGATTCAGACACAGGTATTTCAACAGTGTCTAAGTGCTCCCTGGCATACATGAGGACACCACCACCCCTTTTTCCCAGTCGATCCTTCCTGAAACATTTGTATCCAGGCACAGCAACTGAATGTTTGGTGCATGGTTTCAGCCAGGTCTCAGAGTTGCCCAGGATGTCAGGAGTGTATTGATTTATCCAGGCTTCTAGCTCAGACATCTTAGGTCTGAGACTATGTATGTTTAAATAAGCAATTTTTAGCCCTTTCAGCATTTGAAACATAGAACCATTAAAGTTGATGGCAGAAGGAGACTGCTAGGTTCATCTAGTCTGCCCATTTGTTTTAGACCTGTTTTGACACTCTAGTTGCCCTTTGTAGTCAGGGCTCCCTTGTGTCTATCACATGCATTCTTGAATCCCCCCACAGTGTTGACCCCCATAACCTAAGGGAAGCAGTACTGCACAGTGGTTTAAGGCTCTGAGCTATAAATCTGGAGACCAAGGTTTGAATCCCACAGCCCCCACTTGCATACTGTGTGATTCAGAGCAAGTCACTTAACTTCACTGTGCTCCCAGGTCGCATCTGTAAACAAGATTTCAGCTTAGTGTGCTACTCCTGGTTAAATAATTGAAAAAAAAACCTCTTGGAGCAGGCTGTTTCAAGCGTCCACCACTCTTTCTGTGAAGAAAAACTTCCTGGTGTTGGTAGAGAACATCCCTCCTTGCAGCCTGAGGTCATGTCCCCTGGTCCTGGAGCTCTTCTTGAAGTGACAAAGTTCCTCTGCCCGTACCTTGTTAAAACCTTTTATGTACTTGAATGTTTCAATCATGTCCCCTCTCTCTCTTCTCTGCTCGAGGGAGTACATATTCAGTTCCCTAAGTCTTTCCTCGTAGGACATGTACTGCAGACCCTGAATCATTTTAGTCACCTTTCTCTGTACTGTTTCCACCTGGTCAATGCCTATCCTGAGGTGAGGCCTCCAGAACTGGACTCCATATTCCAGGTGAGGCCTGACCAGCAATCTATACAGTAGTAGTACCACCTCTCTCTTCCTGCTCGTGATTCCCCTTCCTATGCAGCCCAGCATTCTGTTGGCCTTCATCGTTGCCTTCTTACACTGCTTCAAGTTCCTTCACCTTCAAGTCATCTGAGATTATGATTCCCAGATCTCATTCCTAGTTTGAGGCTGCCAGTCTTTTGCTTCCTAGGTAATAATCCTTTCTTGGATTTTTCTTTCCTATGTGCATGACCTTGCACTTTTGGCATTAAATTTCAGCTGCCACACTACAGACCATTCTTCTAGTTTCTTGAGGTCAGCTTCCATCTTGCTCACTCCTTCTGGGGTGTCCACCCTGTTACATATCTTGGTGTCATCTGTGAACAGACACACCTTCCCTTCCAGTCCTTCAGTGATGTCTGCTATAAAAACATTGAAGAGCACAAGCCCTAGCACTGAGTCCTGGGGCACCCCACTGGTCACCCTGCCTTCCGTCAATTGCGCTCCATTAACCTGTACCCTCTGGGTTCTGTCTTGTAACCAGTTTTGTGCCCATCTGACTACTTCTGGACCAACCCCTGTGTGGCTAAGCTTCTTTACCAGCCTTCTGTGTGGAACCGAGTCGAAGGCCTTACTAAAGTCTAGGTAGACCACATCTACTGCCCCACCGTCGTCTACTAGTTTTATAGCGTAGTCAAAATACTCAAGCAGATTTGTCTGGCATGACCTATGTGCTGTGAAACCATGCTGTTTAGGGTCTTGTTGACTGCTAGTTTCGAGGAATGCTATTATCCTCTGTTTGAGTAGTGTCTCCATTAGTTTCCCTACTATAGATGTGAGGCTCACTGGTCTGTAATTACTAGCCTCTTCGCAATTCCCTGATTTGTGAAGTGGAACCACTATTGTCTTTTTCCAGTCTTTGGGTACCACACCGCTCTTCAAAGATTTAAAGAATAGAAGTGCCAGAGGGGCTGCTAATTCTGCGCTCAGTACCTTAAGGATTATGGGGTGCATCTTGTCTGGTCCCATGGCTTTGTCTGCTTTTAGTTTTTTTAGCGCCTCCCGTTTTTCGGCTTCTGTAAAGGGACTCGTGTCTACCCCTGGTCCTGGGGTGTTGTGTTTTTTCAGGGCTGGGCCATCCCCTGGGTCCTCTTTGGTAAACAATGAGCAGAAGTATTTGTTGATGATTTCGTCTTTCTCTGGGTCATGTTTGGTGCATTTCCCTTCTTCAGTAGCAATCTTTTCTATTCCCCTTTTGTCTTCCTACATTCCCTAATACATTGAAAAAATGATTTATCTCCTCTCTTTGCCCTTTGTGCTATCTTTTCCTCTGTCTGGGCTTTTGCCTTTCTAATTTGTTTGTTTGACTCTCTCATTTTTTCCCTATACAACTTCCAGTCTTTCTCAGTTTTGGTTTCCTGGTATATGCTGTACGCCTTTTTTTCTTTGACTGTGGTAGCCACTTCCTTGGAAAACCATAGAGGATTTATTTTCCTTTTTGCTCTGCTGACCCAGCTGGCTCATTTATCTGTGGCAGTCTTTATTGCTCTCTTAAGTCTCCCCCACATAACCTCCACCTCCTCAACCTCTATTTCCATTAACTGGCTACTTATGTTGTTCCTTATTTTTTGAAAGTCAGCCTTTCTGAAATCTAATACCTTTATCTTTGAGTGGCTTGCGTCCTGTGTTATGTTTACCTTAAAACTTACCATGCAATGGTCGCTGTTTCCCATATGACATCCCACTTTGATGTCCTTGATCCTTTCCGAGTTTGTGAGGACAAGATTGAGAATTGCATTGTCCCTTGTTGTATTTTTAACAAGTTGACACAGTCCCACGCCTTGTAGTGACAATAAGAAGTCCCTACTTCTTGTTGCTTCCATTAGTGTGCTCTAGTTAATATCTGGTAGGTTGAAGTCCTCCACCAGTATTACTTCACCTTTATCAGACATTTTGTGGATTTCCTCTATTAGGTCTTTGTCTTCTTTATCTCCTTGATTTGGGGGCCTGTACATGATGCTGATTCTGAAAGGTTTTCCTTTGCTCGTGTCTACTGTTAGCCACAGTGACTCAAAGTCCCCAGGTTGCCCTTTTACTTCTGTGGCTTTTATTTCCTCCCGAATGTAAATGGCTATGCCCCCACTCTTTTTTTGCCCTGCCTATCTTTCCTGAACAGATTATAACTGGGAATGGCCTTATCCCATCTGTGGTTTTCCGTGGACCATGTTTCTGTTACAGCCACCCAGTCCAACCTTTCTGTTTCCAAGATGGCTGTTAGTTCGGGAAGTTTGTTGGTTAGGCTCTTAGTATTTGCAACCATTGCATCCAGGAATGTACATCCTCTTTGGGGCGAGGTTGTACCCTCTTCCTGGACTGCTCCAGTTTGCTCTTTCCAGCCAAGAGATTATGGAGATTGCTGGTTCGGGCGGATGTTGGCTCTGATTTGTTTTCTGAGGATGTATGTGCGCATTTGGTATTTTGGGGAATGATGACCAGCCCACCGGCAGCAGGGGTGTGAGCTGCATCATACTCCCCTTTATTTAGGTTAAACTACCTGTATAGACATCGAATTTTTGTCCGAGTGCTCGCACACCTTCTCTGTTTAGGTGCAATCCATCGTATTTAAAAAAAGCTTTTCCCCAAAAGCTGTGCCAGTTCCCTATGTAGTGGTATCCCTTATTTTGGCACCAATCATGCAGCCATGAGTTGAATTTGCCTACTTCAATCTCTCTGATTCACTTGGTGCTTTTTCCCACACTGGCAGCACATCTGAGAAGGCTAATTTGGATGGAAAGGAAGAACGTTTGTCAGCCAGGTCATCGAAGTTTTTGTTGGCCTCCTGAACTGTGTGATTTGCTAAGCCATTGGTATCAAGGTGTATTGTTATACAGTCCGACCTCGATTATCTGGACCTCGATTATCCAGACTGCTCACTCGAGCAGACTCCCGATCTGGTCCCAAATTTGCAAAGTAAACAGCTTTGCAGTAAAGCTTTTCCTTTTTCTTTTTTGCTACTGTGGTCGATGAGAGAACAGCAATCACCTGTTCTAACAAAGCGCTACTGCAATGTGTTAAACGGTGTTAAATGGTGTTATACTGTGCCCCCTTAATCACTAAATCACTTAGGCAGGTGCTAATGCAGACCATTATTTATTTATCTGTGCTGACACTGATACTATACTGATTACCTTTGTAGTCTCCTCTCTCTCGAGCTGTGAGCTGCGATCTGCGTTTCTGCCTACAAGCTGTCCAGATGGAATCCCAAGGTGCAGCCACAAAGAGAAAAAGAAAGATCTTGCAATTAGTGACAAGATTGCAATTCTTGACCTTTTGGGAAAGGGTGAAAAAGCCATAAATGTTGTGTCGGCATATAGCATAAGTAAGCAACAAGTTTCAGACCTAAAAAACAATGGGATCAGTTGCTGTCCCATGCCACCAACATGGAAGATGAATGGGAGCTGAAGCGACACAAAATTTTGAAACCCGCTGCTGATGAGACACTAGAGAAAGCCACCTACCTGTGGTTCGCACAGCAGCAGAGTACAGGCGCTCCTGTGTCTGGCCCTATGCTCCAGGAAAAAGCACTGCACTTCGATCAGGAAATAAGCAGACAGGATAGCAGTGGATTCAGAGTCTGATGAGGATGAAGATGAAGCTTGTGATGAGGCTGTGAGTAACTGTCAGGCAGTGGAACATTTTAAAAATGCTATAAGATGGCTCGAAAGACAGGTGGATGCTGACCCGATCCATCTGCTCACCCTAAATCATCTTCTCACACTGGCATCTGCAAAAAAATACAGTGGGGTGAAGTAGATTAAAATATACAATTTTTTTATAACTGAGTAGAACAGAGCAGTAGTTCTGCAGTCTTCTAACGTACAACATGAGAGTAATTTATTAATGCTACACATACATTTTAGTGTTTTGAGAAATTTAGCAGGAAAAGAATTAAAGATTGGCATTTCTTATTGACGTGCAGTATATGCGGCTTTTTTCTTCATTTCACATCATTTCCGATTATCCAGATGTCCGATTATCCGGACTATTTCAATGCCCCCTACAGGTCCGGATAATCGAGGTCGGACTGTATGTGTAACATCCCCTGATTCCTGCACAATTGTCTTTATATGGTTAGTGTCCCTGCTTGCAGAGGCTCCTGGTAGACCCTTTGCCACAATGTCGCTTTTAACATTTTGTGTTAGGTGGTGTTCCACTCCTTGGATCGTGGAATCCCTGATTATGAGAATTCTGCTTTTGTTTATAATTGTGTCATTTTTATTTTGAGTTTTAGTATTTTTGTTGTTATTGCATTTGGTTTTGGTATTGTTGTTTTATTTATATTTTGAGTATTAGTATTTTTGTTTTAATCGTAGTTTGTACTGGTTTTAATTGGCGTGTTAGCCTTTTTTGGTGGTTTGATTTCTTCACCTTGTATTACTTTGTCTGTGGTTGGTAGCAGTGGAGTGAACCTATTTTTTGTTTAGATGGCTGGGAAATGCTCCTGGTTTTTGGCTTCCTTCCTGGGCCTCTTATAATGCCTCTTTTTTCTTACCACCTGCCAGTCTCTGGGTCCTGCCTCGAGTCCTGTCCCCTGGCTGACATGCTGGTACTGGTACTGGTGGTGGTGGGGTTGAGGAGGTGTACTATAGAGTTTCCTGTATTGGAGGTCATATATATAGGCCAAGCATCCTGCAGTTGGGCTGTAAGATCTGCTATGGTGCAGCATGCATGGCAGGGTCCTGGTTGCCATTTGTAGAGCCTATTGTACAGTGTATGCAGTTTTCGCAACTGACAGGGTCCATGTTTTGTTTTGTTTTAGTTGAGAGGTAGTGCTGATTCCTGTTTCTTGGAAGGAAGTGTGGATGAAAAAGAAAACAGAACAGTGATTTTTTTTTTTGTACCTTACTACCTCCTATCAGGTGTTGAGGGTGGCGCTACATGCCTATAAAGCAAGAGCATTCTAGAGAGGGTGAGTGGGCATATCCAATTGTTCCCTGTATGCTGTAGAACACAGTCAGGTAGCTGTTGAACAGACAAGGTCTAGCTTGTACTCCTGCAGGTAAGAAGGAATCTTGTTACTAGTTCAGTTGTTCTGCCCTTTGGCTCAGAACAGCTCTGTGGAGTCCCTGCTGCTTGCAGTAAAAAAATCCTGCCTATGGTCCTTGCATCCTGGCTCCCTGCTGCTGTGAGGGAGAGGGGACTGATCCACTGGCTGCGGGACAATATCCACCCTTCTCAAATGCTGGAGTGCCCAGGGAACTGCTGCAGCAGAAACCGCCAATGAGAGTAGAAGCCACCGACGAGATGGAACCTGGATGGGGCTATGCTGCTGCAAGTTCCATTTGTAGCACTTCGGTTGGCAGACCTGCAGGTAAGATCTGATGATGTTGGGAAGTTGGGGGCAGATGAAGGTATGGCGGGTCCGGGATTTGGCTCAATGTCACCCGCAAGGATTAATAGCAGGAGAAGTAGTAGGAGTGGTTGGATTGAGGAAGTAAGTAGCTGCTTTATATTTTTAGCAAAAAGTGAGGACATTCACAGCCTTCTGGTGAGCCAGCTACCACTGTATACAACTCAATGTTTTGGCAGGCAGGGGACAGTGAAATACACAGACCGAGGTTCAGTATCGAGATTGTGTGGTGGGACCTCCTCACTGTGCAGTGGAGGGTGAATTAGGGACATAGCTATGAAATAGTCAGCAATAAATATAAACATTAGGCAGGATGGAATGTACAGTGCTGTGAACTTGGCCATGGTGTGCTGGCTTGCAGATTCAGATCACAACACTGATCATTTGTTAGTGATTCCCATCACTGTTCCTACCCAGCTACATAGCTTCATATAATCTAAGAACAGACTAATCTTACTCTGAATTCTCACTTCTTTGTCACAGATGAATATAATGAAGAGTACTAGTTGAAAAGTGAATCCCTGAGGCACCCGGCTAGTCACTTTTCTGACCCTTGACTGACTCTGGTTCACCACAGCCTTCTGTGTCCTTTCACCCGACCAGTTCCCAGACCATTTGTCTAAGCTGTTCCCTTCTCCCAGGCTTTTCAGCTTTTTCACCAGCATCCCATGCGGCACAACTAAAGGCCTTGATAAAGCCCAAGTACAAGGTATCTACAGACTGACCCCTATCTACTGCCTGGATTACCATTTTAAAACATATTGATGAAGTTTGTTTGGAATGACCACCCTGTTACAAAGCCATGCTTTTTCCCATCCTGCAGTACCTTTCTCTCAAGGTATTCCACCATCCACTCTTTTATGATGGACTTGAACAATTTTCCCAACATACAGGTCAAACTGACTTACCTGTAGTTACCCGGATACCATTATCCCCAGCTTTCTATAGAGGAACCACATGTGCTTCCCTCCAGTCCCTCAGAATTATTCTTGTTTCCAAGCAGCAGTTAAACAGATCAGCTAGTGGCTCCCCAGAGTCACTCCTACCTCTTTGAGCACCCTAAGATGAAGTTCATCAGGGCCTGGTATCTTGTTACTTTTTAGTCCCCTTCACCCCATGAGCACCCTATCTTCAGTGATCAGGTTTCTGTCTAGCTCCTGCCACCCTCCCTCTAACTCTTTTGCTGGTTGACCAAGCACTCAGGGAGAGGTCCTCCATTTTCCACAGTGAATACTGAGGCAAGGTACCCATTTTGGAGATCTACCTTGCTGGCATCATTGGTCCTCCACTCCCTCCACTGTGTTTCAATGCACTTTTTCTTTCTTCTAATGTTCATGATGTACCCGAAGAAGGCCTTGTTGTTTTGTTTAAACCGATTGGTTAATTTAAGCTTCATTTTGGCTTTGGGTCTCCTCACTGCCACTCATGCTCCCCTCCAGACTGCCCTGACAGATTGAGCTGCTCTCCTCCATCTGATCCCTTTTCTGCACTCTGAAGGCTTCCTTGTCCTACTTACAACTTACCTAACCTCACTGGAGATCCAGAGAAGCCTCTTGTATTTCCTGGCCTTCCAACTGTTGTCATGCTACTCTGTGATACCTCTAGAATTGCTCCTTTGATGGCTTTCCACTTTGCCCCCGTCCCTTCCACCCTGCTCAGTCACTTGAGTTGCACCCTCAGTAGTTCAGACATTTTGCTAAAGTCTGCTTTGCAGAAGTCTAAAATGTAAGTCCTGCATTTGGTGTGTCGTCCTTTAGGAGCTGGTCTCCTGCTTTTGACTGATTTAGGGGCCTGTAGGCTACTCACAGCCTACTATTCCCCACCACTGCTATCTATATCCACAGCGATTCCCCTTTGCCCTTTTCCTCTATGGATTGCTCCTCCATACATCTTATGTGCCCCCTACATATAATGCTACCCCCTTTCCTTTTTCTCTGTCTCTCCTGAAGAGGTTATAACTTACATTTTTCATATCCCAGACATGGTGAGGCCCATATGTCAGTGACAGCCATTGTATGTGTCCCAGCCTCTGTAGTCAGTGCTGACAGGTCACCTATTTGTTCCCCATGCTCCTGGCATTGACGCTGACTGTCCCCCATGCTAATTTCCCCAACTGATTTCTGACTCATTCCTTTGCCCAGCCCAGCCCTACCCCATCTTAGCTCTCCACTTTTGTTTGTACCCTTTCACCCAATTTAAAAACTGTATAAAAATGTGACAACATCTCTATTTGTTAGCCAGGGCTTAGCTTACTAAATCTTTAACACTGCATTTAAAACAGGAGAAGTGGGGCCTTCTCCTAGTTAGTGAGCTTCCCAATGGTCACCTGTGAGCCCCTTATGGGCCAGAACACACTATATGAAAGATGAAACATAGAAACATAGAAGTTGATGGCAGATAAGGACCGTAAGGCCCATCCAGTCTGCCCATTTCTTTTTCTACCTTATAAATGTGCCATCGGCCTTTGCTCTGTCAGTGGCCTATCTATTCATACTCATTTGTATTGCTCCCTTATGCCTATCCCATGCCTGTTTGAAGCCCTGCACTGTATTCATAGCCACCACTTCTTGTGGTAAGCCATTCCATGCATCCACCACCCTTTCTGTGAAAAAGAATTTCCTCACATTCCCCCTTAATGGCCCCCTCTAATCTCATGCTGTGTCCTCTTGTCCTGCTATTTTTCTTATATTTAAACATGTTAGACTCTTTCACCTTGTTAATGCCCTTAAGGTGTGAGTACTTGCCGTCCAAGCAGCAGTTACCCCATCCTTAGTGCTAGCAGTGCTCGCATTACCAAATCTTAGCATATAACACTAAAACCCCTGCCCCTTGATTTCCTATCAAACCTACAGCAGTTATAATCATTTAATACTCTCTCAGTATCTCATATTTTACTGGTTAGCTTAGTCTCCATCAACCCAATAGCATCAAATTGTATTTATTTATTTATTTTTATTTAAATTTTGGTAACTGGGTAAACCCACTGAGACCATGACAGTCCCTTTTTCAGGGGCAACCTGGGATTAAACACAGGCAAGAACATTTCATGAAGTTACAGAACATATACAGATTGACAGTTACATAAGTCAGCAAAGTCAACAGACAGTATTATAATGGGCACAGAATGTTGTACATGGCAAAGTTTATCATACAAATTCAGGTGAATATTACATCAGATTCCAAGATTACAACCCTTGCTTACAGCCTACAGTCGTAGCTTGATAAATAGATGACATTGGAGGTAACAGATAAGTTGGCAATCAGGACACAACTGGTGGCAGGAGGGGATTCGGGCATCAGCGATTGCAAGTGCATTGTTTGAGCTCTATCAGATAAGCCTTAAGTTCCTTCTTGAAACCCCCTAGGGAATTACATGTTTGCACATTCCTGGGAGAGCATTCCCAAGGGGCGGTATGTATGCCAAGAACGACCTCTGCCCCTGGGAAGACCTAACTCTAGGCATTGTGAGGAACTGGCGGCTGGAGGATCTAAGAGTCCTGCTGTTGTGTGTAGCCAATAGTGTTTTTTAAAGGCTTGGTGGGGCATTATCTGACCTTAGCTTATAGGCTAAGCATAAGGATGGATACTCAAGATGCTCTTTCAGCAGTGGCCAGGACCGTGCTTGGAGCACCTAGCAGTGGCGATCCCTTGGCTGAGCTCCCGAGGTGAACCGGCACACCCTGTGGTAAAGAGTAGCAAGTTATTGTATTTCCCCAGCTTTTACAGTGAGTAGAACTGGTGAATCATACAGTAGGGTGGGCAGTAGGGCTCCAGTTGCAATCCTTAGCCAGGAATCCTGAGTAAGAAAGGGGCTAAGATGGCACAGTACCCCCAATTTCTGATTTAATGTCTTGATTAATAGTTCAATATGCTTTTTGTAAGAGCAGTTTTGGTTTAGAGTAATGCCCTAGTACTTTATTGTGTCTACGACCCCAATCCTGGTGCCATTTGAGAGGCTTGGGTTTAGAATTGGGCTTCTGTCTTGCCCTAGGCTTGAGGGGACAAATAACATGACCCTAGTTTTTTTTGCTATTGTGTACCAGTTTGTTGCTAGCCAGCCAGTCTTCGAGGAGTTGCAGGTCCTTTGTTAGTGCTGTGTTTAGAGAGCTCGGGTCCTTGGTGAACCTGTAGAGCACTGCATCGTCCACATATAGAAGTATATTAGACTCACTGCAGTGATTTGGCATGTTGTTTATGAAAATAGATAACAGTAGGGGCCCTAGGATGGACCCCTGAGGGACTCTATTAAGAATTATGTAGTTTTCAGAATGAGCCCCTTGCCATCAATACTCTTCCTGCAGCTTACAATAATAACTTAATACTCTATGCCGATGATGCAGTCCTCTTTTACTCCCATACTGACCCCGTCTTGCTCTACAAGGTGCTACAGACGAACTTCAGCTTAGTTGAAATCTGGCTTCTCCAACATAAGCTGTTGATGAATTACAAAAAAACAAAGTACATGCTGTTCCATAGCTGTCACAGCAAATACAGATCCATAAACTTCACCATACATAATGAATTTGAACAGCCACTTGAGTAAGTGCAGGAGTTTAAATACCTTGGTATTACCCTTGATTGCACGATGTCTTTCAACTAGCATATTCAGCACATCTCAAAATCAGTCAACTCAAGAATTGGGGTCCTCTACCGGCACCGTCGCTGTCTTACCAAAGAAGCTATGTGCGCAGCCATAACTGCCTCAGTGCTACATGTAATTTATTATGGGCTTGTCTTCTATGGGGCTGCCATTGATACGACGCTAAAATGGGTCAAGACAGCCCTTAACAAATGCTGTAACAAATGACGTAAACATACCAGGATACACTATCTACAGGAGGGACAGGGAGGGTAAAAGAGGAGGAGGAGGAGGAGTAGCTCTTTACATAAGGGAAGGAATCAAGGCAACAGAACAAAAGGGTAAACAGGGAGGAGAAGAAGCACTGTGGGTAAATTTGGAGACCGGCAATGGCACCACAATCCACACAGGGGTTGTATACAGACCCCCTTCTCAGGGGGAGGAAATGGACAAGGAAATGATAGAAAGTATACTTAGAATGTCAGAAAAAGGGGAGATATTGCTGATGGGTGATCTGAATATGCCAGATGTTAACTGGAGTGCAGTTGCGGCAGCCACTTCGAATAGTGGGGTTATTCTAGATGCCCTACAGGGGGCATGCCTTAGACAACTAGAATTGGAGCCCACTCGAGAGGGAGCAATCTTAGACCTGGTTCTCTCAAATGGAGATGAAGAGAGGATCACAGATGTAGAAGTTGGTAGCCATCTGGGAACTAGCAACCATCGAACAGTATGGTTCACAATAAACACAGCAATAGAGTCAAGCCATACAAAGGCAAAAGTACTGGATTTTAGGAGGGCTGACTTTGCCAAAATGGGTGAGTGCCTAAGGAATGCACTAGCAAATGGGCAGGAAGGAGGTGGAAGAACAATGGGGAATAATAAAACTGCCATCACAGAGGTAACAAGCCTTTGTAAAGCAAATAAACAAAATGAAACGAGGTAAGAAACCACTATGGTTCTCAAAGGAAGTGGCAGTGAAGGTTCAAGAGAAAAGAAATCATTCAGGAAGTACAAGGAATCACAGAAGGAACAGGACAGAGAACTGTATCAGTTAAAGCAAAAGGAAGCTGGGAAGGCAGTCAGAACAGCAAAGGCCCAAACCGAGGAAAGATAGCCAACTCAGTTAAGAAGGGGATAAAACCTTTTATAGGTACATCAGGGGCAAGTAAGACCAAGGGAGGGATAGTGAGGCTTAATAAAGGGAGGGAGGGTGGGCAGAGGGTGACTGTGAAAGGCAGAGATACTAAACAAATATTTTGCTCAGTATTTACAAAGGAAGAGGGGGAGGTACCTAAAACAAACAGTAGAAACACTCTGGATACAGAAGTTGATACCAGCCCATTTACAGAAGAAAGGGTTCTGAAAGAACTCTTAAAACTGAAGGTGGACAAAGCAATGAGGCCTGATGGGATTCATCCCAGAATTCTAAAAGAACTAAGGGTAGAACTAGTGACACCACTGACTACCCTCTTTAACAAATCATGGGAGGATGGGGTGGTACCTGAGGACTGGAGGAGGGCAGATGTGATTCCCCTTCACAAAAGGGAGCAAGGCAGAAGCAGGAAACTATAGACCTGTTAGTTTAACCTCAGTGGTAGGGAAAATGATGGAATCACTTCTGAAGGAAGAATTGTTGAGTATCTAGAGGCCAGAGGGCACAGGACCCAAGGCAGCATTGATTCACAGTGGAATGTCATGCCAGACAAATCTGATAGATTTCTTTGACTGGGTGACCAAAGTAGTTGATCAGGGAGGGCTGTGGACATGGCCTACCTAGACTTTAGCAAGGCATTTGACACAGTCCCACACAAAAGATTAATATACAAGTTAGCCAGCCTGGGAGTGGGTCCCAGGATGACAGCCTGGGTAAAGAATTGGCTGGAGAATAGGACACAGAGATTAATAGTAAATGGAGTCCACTCTGAAAAAAGGGGGGGTTAGTAGTGGGGTACCGCAGGGTTCAGTATTTTCAATGTCTTTATAAGTGACATTGCAGAGGGACTGGAAGGAAAAGTATGTCTCTTTGCAGATGACACAAAGATCTGCAACAGAGTTGATGCACAAGGTGGGGTGGAAAGGATGAGAAGGGACTTGGCAAGGTTAGAGGAATGGTCAAATGTATGGCAGCTTAGATTCAATGCTAAGAAGTGCAAGGTAATGCACCTGGGAAACAAAAACCCAGGGGAAGAGTACACAATGGGGGGTGAGATACTAACAACAACAAAAATGGAAAGGGACCTGGGGTAGTCATATCAGATGACCTAAAGGTGGGCAAGCAATGTGAGAGGGCAGCAAGGAGGGCTGGGGGATACTGGGATGCATAGGAGAGGCATCACCAGTAGAAAACAAGAAGTTATTATCCCTCTGTACAGACAGCTGGTGAGATCCCATCTGAGTACTGCGGGCAGTTCTGGAGACCCAATCTCCGCAAAGACATAGACAGGATGGAAGCTGTCCAGAGGAGGGCACTAAATGGTGCAGGGTCTGCACCGGAAGACATATGAAGAGAGACTTAAGGAGCTTAATATGTATAGCCTCGAGAAAGGAGGAGAGGTTGGACATGATAGAAACTTTCAAGTACCTCAAGGAATCAACAAAGTCCAAGAGGGTAGCATCTTTCAAAAAGAGGTGTGCAAGAACAAGGGGCACAATTTGAAGATAGAGGGGCAGCTCAGAGGTAATTTAAGAAGTATTTTTTCACAGAGAGGGTTGTGGATGTATGGAATGGCCTTCCAGAGGAGGTTGTGGAGTCAAAAACAGTGGTGGAATTCAAGCATGCATGGGACAGTCATAAGGCAATTCTAGGGGTTGGGGGTAGAAAGAAGTAGGCTGCTGGTTAACTAGGATCTGCAGCTTATCCATGAGGTACGGAAATGGGCAGACTGGGTGGGCCAAGTGGTCCTTATCTGCGGTCAAATTCTATGTTTCTATGTTTCTATGTTTCTGTAGACTTCTCACTGGTGCAGGGAAGCATACACATACCTATGATCTCTACAAGCAATCCAGCTGGCTCAATCTAAATAGTAGACTTGCCTACCAGACCTGCCTACTGACTAAGAAAATTTGTCTTAACCTCACACCCCCTGCAACTCATGCCTTAATGTTGCCCGCAGTCACTGCACATTTTACGCGCAGTTCCCTCAAACCAATGTTTATCGTTCCATTCTGCCATACCAACCAGGCTCAACGTGCTTTCCACACCAGGGCCCGCCTGCTGCTAAGCAACCTTCCCCCTGAAATTGCAGCCGAAAACAAGCTTGGTCCATTCAAATGTAAACTCTGCCTGCACTTCGGTGACCTCAGCTGCTGTGACTGCTCTGCCTAGGCTTGCGGCTTTGTTTCACTTCTCCCTCCTCTTCTCTCCTCCCTTGCTACCCTCCCCACTTCTCTCTGCCCCTCCATCCCGTGCTACTCCCCATCCCTCTCCCACCCCCCACCTACCATTCTACCCCTCTTTCCTCCCAACTACCATTCCACCCCCTCTCCTGCTCTCCTTCTGTCTCCCCCTCCCTATCACCCTCTCTCTTATTGCTCCACCCCAGATAACCTAGCACTTATCTTTCTGTTTTTGCACTTACGACAATGTCAAATCCTTGACTGCCTACCCTCCTTTTCCCCACCCCACCCCCTCTTATCTCCCACCCCTTGCTCCACTTATGTCACCCCTAGGATGGTTTTCATTTGTATCTGTGTCTTGCTATATATACACCCATATTGTTAATTGTGGATTGTTATTTGTCACTGACTGTTTGCTACTGTGCTAGTCTATACACATGTACTGTCTTTTGCTACTAAGTTAACCTCCTGACCTGTATTGTATCTTACCACTGCTTGCTTCTATGTTAACCTCCTGACCTTGTATAGTATCTTATCACTGCTTTGCTTGCACCAATTGCTGACGCGGAACCTTTGTAAAAGAACCCTTGGTTCAAAGGTATTTGTAATCCTAGTAAAAAAAATTAAATAAAAAAATAAATCTGACAAACTGCGATCTCCTTTGGAGGTAGTCTGTAAACCACCAAATTGTGAGACTATCAAGGCCTAGGAGACTGAGTTTCTCTAGGAGCAGCTGATGATGTACCAGGTCGAAGGCCTTAGTAAGGTCTATGAAGACTGACCCAGTAGACTGTCCTTTGTTGAGACCTGTTAGGACAGGATCAGTGAGACAGATTAGGGCTATATCCGTGTCATGTTTTTTTCTAAAACCATGTTATCTAGGTGTGAATAAGCCATTCCTCTCAATGTAATCTGTTATTTAATTATAGACGGCCCTCTCTAGTACCTTGCTAAAGATGGAAAGGATCAATATGGGATGATAGTTTTCCACCTGTTCCCGTGATCCACCTTTGTGGAGGGGCATGACTAGGGCAACTTTCCAGAGTGCCGGGACCTTCCCTTCAAGGAGGGACCTGTTGAGCAGCCACGAGACTGGAGCAGCTATGGCTGGGGCTTCAGTTTTTAGTAGTTTTGGTTCAAGCTTGTCGTAACCAGCTGAACTGTGGGGTTTTATGTTCATAAGTAGTTTTAGGACCTCGCTTTTAGACAGCGTCTTAAAGTGGAAGCTGGGATACGGTGGAGTGTTGTTTGAGTCTGATATATTGGGTGGGAGAGCCCCAATATAGGGAGTCTTGAACTTATTTAGGTCTGTGAAGAAGGAATTAATTGCATTGATGGCGGCAGCCGGGCTCTTTAGGCGGGTGCCATTTGCTATTATATCACAATCACCCTGGGTGGGACTACCCTTGATGAGGTTATTGATTTGTGACCAGAATTTCCTTGGGTCTGATAGATTTTTTTCTCTGGAGATCTCTAAGGTATCTTTTTATTGCTGATATGAGCTCTTTTTTACATTTGTAACACAATTCCTTGTATTGCTGCCAGGTGTTGGGTTCATGAGTGTGTTTATAATTCCCACAGGCCCTGTCTCTCTCCTTCATGAGTTTTTTATGATCCCGGGACAACCACCTTGTGTCCTGACCCTTTATCTTGATTTTTTTAATGTGGCATGTTTATTTGCTGTGGAAAGAAAGTTGTTTAAGAAGAATTCTAGGGTGGCATCAAGGCTAGGGGCTTTCTTGAGGAGGGTCCAGTTCACCTCCTGTAGTGTGACTAGGAAAGCATCTGTGTCAAAATTAGAGTAGTTCCTTGTCCAGAGTATTTTGGGTGTTTTGGGGGGGGGGGCTTTAAAATTATTTTTCCAAATGGAGAACACTGGAGAATGATCGCTTAGGGCATCAGAAAAAACACCTGCCAGTCTTATGCTATCCGGCTTAGAGGCCACGATCCAGTCCAGTGTAGTCCAAATGTCCCCCTCATGAGCACAAATTTGAAATTGGTCTAGTGTTTTCACTAGAATTCTAGCATTATCATGTCCTATGGTAAACCTATGTTTGGTTAAAATATTTTTGGGTCCTGGGTTTTGCTGTATATCACCACACACACTATAAGCAGAGCCAAAGCAGCAGCATACATGTTAAGCGGGTTAGGATTGCCGGTGTCACCTCGGAAGAAAAGCCAGTCCTTTCAGGGGTCCTACAGGGGTCCATCCTGGTGCCACTACTCTTCAGCCTCTTCCTCAATGACCTTCCCAGTGTCTGCCACCAGAAATTACTGCTCTACACCGACGATGCAGTCATGTTCACCAACCACCAAAACGCAGAGCTCCTCGAGAAACAATTACAGTTTGAATTCATGCACATCGAAGAATGGTGCAAGTCACACAGACTGGTCATGAACTACAGCAAAACAAAAGATATGATCTTCTACAATGCCAGGAGCATGTACAAATCCCGTGACCTCACCATCCTAAACCAAACAGGGACCTTACTTGAAACGTTCCTGATTTTAAATACCTAGGTGTCACATTGGACAGCTCACTGTCCTACCATCGGCACATAGATTCTGTCACCAAAGCCACCAACATCTGTATAGGCCTACTCTACAGGCACAAACACTGCATGACTCCTGACACTCTCCGGTTGGCTATCTACAGCTCTGTCACCTCCATCGGCGATTACGGCTAGCAATTTATGGCTCTGCCTCTGCCTCTGCTCCGCAGAGAATTACAGTTGCACTCAACAAAGCATGCAGGATGCTAACTGGGGCTGACCGACTTACGCACACTTGTGACCTGTACACTTGGGCAGGATGGCTTCCTCTCATCAGCTGGATACAGTATCAAACCTGCCTCTTAGCCAAAAAAGTCCTCCTTGGGGTCATGCCCCGGGCATTGAAAAGCTCCTCATTGACCACCACAGCACCCAGCAACTAGAAGTTCACAACAACTAACCTTCCTTGTCCCCAGATGCCGGACTACCATGGGCCAGAGGGCCTTGCCCACAGAGCACCACAGTGGTACAATACTCTCAACAAAGAAACTCTTACTGCTGCTGCTCTGGCCCTTTTAAGAGGACAACTCCCACTTCATCTCATTTCAACTAGTCGCCAGACTGCCTCACCTAATCAGGGCCCACCACCAGTGCCCTCCACTTCAGTCTTGACAGCTACCTGTCCCCGCCTTGCCCCCTTCTACCTGCCTACCCCTGCCCCTCCCTTTCCTCCCCTGGGCATTTCCTGACTTTTATCCCTCCACTCCCTCCCCTTTAGCGCTCTTACCCTCACCCTCTACCCTCTGACAATGGCCTTCCTGCCTGCATACCCCCTTCCCTCTCACCTGCAGTGCTTATTTCTAAGATTGCCCTTGGCTGGTATGTCATGCTACCTAACATTTGGCACATTTTGAATTACTGGAATTTCCTAAGCCTCAGCCTCTTACTTCTTTTTATTGCGTAACTATGTATTATTATGTTGACCTTTGTATGTATGTATACCCCCCATTCCTTCGACGTGGAACCTCTGTAAACGAGCAGTTCCTGCTCAAAGGTATTTGTAATCCTAGAGTTCAATAAAAATAAAAATAAAGTAAAAATATATGTAGATTGTGATTTTATTTGATAAAATGTTGTAGATACATTTTTCATTATTTTTGAATCGTGATGTTAATATATTAATGTATATATGACTTCCTGTGATTTTATGTATGATGTGGTGTTTTGGAATTGTATGTAAACTTCAACCTGCACTTCTCTGTATGGTTGCAATATTATTAATAAATCAATCAATCAATGGTGAGGCAAGGAAGGAGAGGACTGTTCTTCCTTCAAGAGATGCTCATCCAGGTCAGAGATCCAGTACCCTATCTGTGGCGTGGGACCTGTAACAGCTGGAAGCTTCACCCTGCCTGTCCACCAGGTTTTTCCTCCATTTTCTCCCACATCCTTGCCCAAGGCCTTGCTTGATGTTGATGCATGTCCATGTGAAGGCATATGCATGCCGATGTTGAACGGCACCCATTCCTTGTGAGCCACTCATGCTGCACTACCACCAGGCCTCCACCTGGTGGTGGATGATGAGTGGAGCAACATGGCCTTCCTGTCCTGGGAGAGGAGTGCAGTCCCAGGGATGCTCAAGTCTCTCACCCCCTTGGCCAGCCCCTGAGCGACCCAAGCCCATTCTTGAACTCAGGTTGCTAGTGTGGTGGGTGGTGGGACTACTGCCACACCAGTGGATCAGCAGTGCAGCTCTGGTTTTAAAACCCCAGACCTCACCCCCATTGACCTCACTCAAACAGTAGGCAACCAAGGCAACAGCTTAGCACAGGTGAGTTGGAAAATGACAACAGGGGGAAACCGAGCACTTAGGCAGTCTCTAGAGACACTCTGCAAGGCAGTAGTAGCATCAGCAGCAGCAATGTGTTATAAGCAGCAGCAGTTCAGGAGACACACTGCACAACAGGATATTACAGGTAGAAGTTCAGAGGATGCACTGTGTGGCTCTGCTTTTTGTGCTTCCAGACCCCATCTCAAGTGACCTCACTTAGGCAGCAGGTAACCAATGCAACAGCTGTGGTAATTGGATGTTCATGCGCCTACCACTATCCTGGACACTTGCCTCACATGTTTCTTAATTTCCAAACTATTCTTCCAGCTGTGTTCACCCACATGATGTTTTGTGTTGCTCTTCTGCCTGTGTGTTTTGTAATGGCATCCTGAGCCTCTGGGGAAGGGTGTAACAAAGAAATAAAGCTACTACTACTGCCATGACTTGCCCTCCCACAGCAGATCCCTATCCAGGGCACAATAGCTGGACAAGGATCTAATGGGGTCTGCGAGTGCATGGTGGCAATTTGAGGGCACCTAGTGGGCAGGCCCACATAATTAGTTTTCTAGGTTCTACAACTTGGTACCTGAAAGATGGCAAACTCCCTTTCTGTAGCTATAGAAATAGGGGATTAATCTGAGCAGTAAGGTGCTTGCTCCTTGTTTACCAATGTTTTGTTCATCAAATTATCTCATAAGATACAATGACATTTTAACATTTGCTGTTATTTTAAATTACTTATTTCTGTAACTCTCTCTGTTCTCTCTCCCCTGGGGCATCCATGGGCACATGCCTTCAGCTCAGTGTGTTTTTAATCAAAATTAAATAAATAAATAGAGCACTCTTGGCCCCTGGTTCATTTCCCAGTATTTCCACTTTGGGGGAATTATAGCAGTTGAGAGGGGAGATATGCAGTTGCCTTCTGGAACCAAGAAGGAGTTCTCCTCAGCCTCTGCAACACTTGGTATAGTCAGCAAGAGAGTCTTGAGTGACAAACTCAGTGATGGAAAGAAACTTGGAAGGCCTGCAAGTGAGCATCAATTCTGGAGACAGAATCACTTGTCAAGATTACAGAACTTGGAAGCTAGAAGAGATCAAAGGTCCTATTTGTAGTTATGGCTACTGGAAAGTTTCCTTTAGTCAAATTATATGAGTTGTCTTTGCATGCCATATAGCTGTGGTTGCTCCTTAACACACGTGGTTCAATTCCCAGAAGCCTAGTTTGTTAAAAATGCATTTGGAAATATATTAAGTGATGAAACTGGATAGTTGTGTGCATAGAGAGCTTCCCCTATTGTTTTATATGATGCTGTCGCATCCCATATAACATACTCCATCATATTCATATTCATGATCAGTGATATCAGCAATCTTCATTGATGATGCCATTTTCTAAATGAGTGTCAATGACCCATGAAACTGCACTCTTTAAGATGACATAGATAACATGCTAATATGAAAGAAGAACTCCGGTATAGCCATCTGCATATCTTAGACAAAATATCTAATTGCTGAACAACTCATTGGAACCTCCATCCCTGTGCATGTTATGAGTAAGTCCAAAGAATATTAGAAGCCATTCTGTAAGGGGTGATCACCACAAGGGCTTCATGTTTGTCTTGGAAAATGTTAGTGAAGATCATGGTATTATCACCGTCAAAATGACAGAAATCCTACAAATCGTATTAAAAGTTACCAAAAGTCAAGGGACTGTTGTTTGTTACATAGTTTGTCTATATTTTGACATTTTTATACAAGCATATCAAAAAAAAGTTTAAATATTTTAAACAATTGTAATGTTAGGCTGGTCCAGTAGCAGGTGGCAGCATATTATACTTCCATCTGAGAGAGTGGGGCTCATGTGCAAGACCCAGACTCCGGTACTGGGGCTGACTGGGGACCAAGCACATAGAAATGGTGTTAAGGTGCTCAAATGAATAATGCTGAAAATCATAATGTTTTCATAAATGCCAAGTTAATCATGGGATTTTCATAAAAATGGAAAAAAATCAAGAAATCCATAATTTCTGTGACTGCTGTGCAACGTTATAGTCCCAGTCATCACAAATGGCCAAAAGAATGCAAGACAATAGACAATGTGTCTTAATATGTCAACATTTCTTAATAAGACAAGTTTGTCCTTTACCATAGCTCACAGTGCCTTGCTGACATTAACACTATTTTTACCTCTAACTTCCACAATATCCAATCCTGGCTCTTCCACAACAAATTAGTACTAAACTCATATAAAACTTACTCCATGCTATTTGGCTATGCTCCCAGGCTAAGGAAGTGCACCAGACCTCTATCCATATCTAGCAGTGATGGCTCTATACTTGGAAATGTTACTTCATTCAAATACCTAGGGATTACATTGGACCCCTCACTTGGCTTTTCCGTACATATCTCCAACTCCTGTAAAACTGTTAACTCCAAGCTTGGCCTGGCCTTAAAGACTAGCTATGCCCTTACTTCCTCTGCTAGAGCTGCCATCGCTCAAGGTGTCCTTTTCTCACCCTCACCTATGGAGCTGTTATCTTCGAATGGGCTTCTAAAGTCAATCTTCATAAATGGAACACATCCTATAACAGCATTTGTCATTTTGCTCTGGTGTCTCATTGGCTTACCCATCACTGTCAGCTCTATCATAGTTTAAAATGGCTACCCCCAGAAGCCTGCTGTTCCTACGCTCTTGGCACACTAACAGATAATATCACTAGAACTGGAGTATCCTCTTCTCTAGCCCTATTATTGTCTCCTCCTAGCTCTAGCTATGCTTTTTAGCCCAGCGACCAGTCCATTCTAGAGGTTCCTAGATGCAACACAATCAATGGAATATAGGCCTACTCCTACTCTGCCCTCACCTACTAAACTGCCCTGTCAGTATCCATCTGACTCTTCCCTTTTTATGCCCATTTCAAAAAGGAGCTATCCCACTACCTCCTAAACTCTAACCCCTGTACCTGTTTCCTCCCTTCCTCCTTGAATACCCTGTCTACACCACATAACCACAGTCTGTGCCTGATTGCCTAATTAAGATTCTCTTACATTTATTGCGTTCTCGGACCCTCCCCCCAGTTCTGCTGCTCTACCATTGGTCTCCCTCCTATTATACTGTTCCTTAGCCCTTACCACTATTTGAAGCTGTATTTACATTGCCTCTGTGCCACACTCTGTACTTCAGTGTAGAATGTATTATGTTTTTTTTTTTAATCAGGAAAACTGTACTTTGTATTATACTGCATCATGTTATATTTTCTAGCTTATGATTTCTCCTGCCTCCCTTGTATCTCCCCTCTTTCTGCAACACATATATTAAATTGCTAGCTTTACCTCTTGCATTGTTCACTTAAATTGTTCCCTGGTCCTGTGTCTTGATTGTATCTATGTTTTGACATGTATTCTCCCAGATCATACCTGAAAATGGGAATATTTAATGTCTTGTGCACCCACCCAATTATCAAACAACAAATAAATAAAAATATCTATATAGCAGGGTCTGTACTCCCTACACACTCATAAAAGTACTGGTATAGCCGAGAACACTATCATCAATATACAAAAATCCCATGTTAGATCACTACTAGACTATGCCAGCCCTGTATAGCATAGCTTCTTTATGAAGGCTGAATCAGAACCACTGAAAACAACTACCAAAGCAGGCCTCATGCATCATGTGGCATAACCTAATCCAGCTATACCTCAAACCTGTCAAGGTCCACACAAGGCTGACTGGAACTCTTAAACAGTGCTGTAAACCTCTCAGATGGATAAACAACACTAACTCAAACTCCATCACCTTAGCACAACAAAGGAGCTCCACAGGTTCAACACCCAGTAAGAAAACTCTCAACAGACCATGAAAAAATAAATTTAAATGGGTTTCATATCAAGGCTATCTGAACCTTTGTACACTAACTCAAATACTGATAGCATAGCACGCACTTCCACCACCTCAAACTAGTGCTCTACTTACCTTACCCATTGATATGCACCCTATATTTTTGATTTGATTTATTGCGCTCTACAATTGCAACCAGTTTGAGACAAACCAAATGGCATTTGCTACAATCTGAGAAAAAAACATACATCTGAAAAATAAAATTACGTAATCAATGCAGAGTATATAATATATAGATGTCAGAATGCTTCCTAACAATACTATTTGTTTTCACTAACCAGAAATATTGAATGAACCCATAGTTCAATTGCACAGACACACATGATATAAAATTATACAACTAAATTACACTTTTTTATTTTATCTATAACAAGAGTTCATTGCCATAGTTTCATACAGTCACCTAAAAATTCAAATAATTTAACTCCACTTCAAGGGAAAGGATATACACAAAATGCATAATTTCATACAGTGGCCTAAAACAATCCCACAGAAGTTCAGGGGCCCTATCTGAACATTTGGAAAAAGACATCTAAGGACATATTTTTGTCAGATGGTGTATGGAGGGTGGTTTTCACTCTTTGTAGGGGATCTCTCAAGCCACCAGTCTAGAATTAGAAGCTTGGAAATGTGGGGAATTCTCTCCAGAAGAGTGTCCTTATTCCCCATATTAGAGCTACACAGAATCCATTTTCTAATGCACAGGGACTTCCATATCATGGGATAAGGCTACCCAAGGAGAAGATTACTTAGCTCCCGCACTTTGAGTGACATTTGAATTCCTAAGCTCCTGTGATTGCCCAGAGATGGCATTCGCTGGTGGGATCTCACCCGCACATGTACAAACCAAGCTTTTATTTCAATACAGAAGGTTGGTTAACTTGTAAATCTATACCTAGGGGTTTGAAAATATTTAGATTTTCTCCTGTTTGTAACATCACATATACAATGGTGTTATTTATTTATTTTCTTACCTAGAGGATACCGTTAAAAACTACACACTAAGCCTTATATTTCTTAACATAGCCTAGGATCTACTGACCTGACTCCCATCTGCTTTGAAATTTCCCACCTCTTTTTCCCCATAGAACCATTCTTTAAGAACAACTCTTAGGTGCCGTAGAACAAAAAGAATAATTGGGGGGATGCTGTCCACTCTCAGGAGACCTGGTTCCCTTCTGGACCCCACCTTATTTTCTGCCCAGAAAATTTTGGTTTTCCAGCTACCCAGAGTCTGAGACTCATAAGCAGCCTAAAATGGGGCTCCTCTACCTTGGAAGCCAATTCTTGCACTCAGTTATTTTTACATATGTTATGCCTGTTGCAATAATTTTTGTGGAAATCTGTTCTTTCTTATTGTAAGTTCATGTTAGTGTGTTATTTTTGATTATATGTTACAGCTACTTACCTGTATTTGCTTTGACAGAATATAGGATATATGCTAACTCAGTATACTATGCTCTAAAACAATGTGGGGGATCCCAAAGGGTAAGTAGGCATAAATTAACCACATGCTGGCCCTTCTGATCCTTACCTCTGACTCCAAGGAAGCTCCTTTTATTTGTATGTGGGATATTTTTTTCTACCTATCATGTACAGTAAGATATGGCTGAAATCCAGCCTACTAAGATTTACTTGATAAATGTTAATGGTTTAAATAACCCAATTAAGAGAAAAAAGTGTTGACAGAGATTAAACGGGAACTGCCATCAACAGGATTTCTTAATGTCCGAAAGCCCATAAAAATCTAATTTGATTGAGCCATTGTGTTTATCTGTGAGTCTTTGCAGTCCAGAGTTATTCATATGTAAATCGCCCTGTAATTAAGGGCTTGTGGCAGTCATATGTTTTGGGCTCCTGACAGGAAATGATGTCACCGAGGGTCTAGGTCTTCCATTGACCGTATTTAATCCAACAGGCTAAATAGGAAATTGACTGTTTTATTGTGTTTTAAGGTGTTATTACAACACTTTCTACATCTATAAAAATTGTTCTGTATGTGCATTGAAACTAGTGAGTTATCACCTTTACATTTCAAACTGCTAGTAAAAATAATTCATCTTCAGGATTGCTTTAACCTCTAAGCTAAACTGCCAGCTGATCATCAAAAACTACACATCTCAAGGCTGGCTCTGTGGTGCCAACAGGTACTGGGGCCCATATCAGGATTTCTAAACCCTGGCTGGGTGGAATGTATACTGCGGTGACTAGAAGTGGGGCTGAGGCTGTATTGGTTTTGATTTGGAGTGTGAGGTCTACCATCCAATACACATACTTGGCCTTCTGAGACTCAGGGTGCTCTAATAGGCTGTCAGATGCTGTCATTGCTGGTACAGATCTGCAAAGCAAGGGGTTAACAAACACAACCATTCCCAGAAATAACCAAATGTCCAGAAGCTTGATAAAGTCTAATGAGGGATCCATTTAAATAGATAGGTTGCAAGCATGTTATTAATCCTTGATACTAATCACAGTACAATGGGGTTTTCATCACCAAGAGTCCATAAATCATCTTAGTCCCAAAGTCAGGAATTCAAAGCTTTCTAAGGGAAATATATACATGGAGTAAGATAATTTACAAGGTTAAGACATTGTGGAGCAACAGTCAGGCATACAGCTTCACAAGGGAAAATATATACATGGAGCAGGTTAATTTACAAGGTTAAGACATTGCGGTACACAGTCAGGCATAAACAGTCAGGTAGATGGCATGGTTAGCAGTAGGCAGTAATTAAAACTTCCAATGTTAAAAGTAGCAATGAGAAAACCTGTAAATGAGGGTATGGGATTATAGGAGAGAAGAGAAGGAGGAGTCAGCCATGAGTAACAGGGAGGAGGTGGAGAGGAAGGTAGACCAGGTAGGGATAATAGTGGAAAGAGGGGGAGCCTGTGTTTTCAAGAAGATTGAGGTGGGGATGACAGTTCTGAATGGTGGAGTGGAGGTGGAGTGGGTAGGTAGGCTAGGTAAGGTATCTGTGGTAAGGGTGGATAGGGAAGAATAGTGTGGAAGGCAAGTAGGGTAATGGTCAGGTAAGTAGAGATCGAGGTGTGGGGGTGTAGTTCTAGTAAGATGGGGGATGGGGAGAGGGGAAGGGTAGGTGAGTCAAGGTAAGTATATGTGGAGGGGACCTTGAGTGAGGTAACCCATGATGATAATGACGAGAGAGGGTGATGGCAAACTGACAATGTAGAGCATAACGTTCAGTAGCATTGACAGGAGTCACGTAACTTGCTAACAAGTAGCTTTTGGAAACTGCTCAGGGGGAGTAGCTGATGCAGCTTGAGGATAGACTGGGCTTTGTTCCAGGCCACTGGTAGGGCATGACTTATGGCCGAGCCCCCAACGTGGGTGCGGATGCCAGGGACCTCCAGCTTAATGTAAGTGGTATTACGGAGTGTGGATAAGGAGGTATTTTGCCAGAAGAGTTTGTTTGCATATAGGGGGAGCTTTAGCAAGAGGGCCTTATATAGCCAGGTGAGAGAGTGAGAGGGATGTCTAGTAGTTAATGAAGTCCAGCCCAGTGAGGCATAAAGGTCACAGTGGTGAGTGCGGCAATGAGCATTTGAAATGAAATGTATTGCTCTGTGGTATAGTGTATCCAGTTCATGAAGGAGGAAGCCTGAACAAGGGCCATAAAGGATGTCTGCATAGTCGAGGAGCAGCACAAAGGTTGCCCAGAGCAGTCGAAGTCTGGCATCAATGGCAAACAGAGATTTATTCCTATAGAAAAATCCAAGTCTCTGATGTAATTTCTTAGCAAGGGAGGTGATATGCGCAGAGAATGTTAGATGTTGGTCTAGATTGCAGCCTAAACATTTGAAATTGCTAACTACTTCGAGGTTGTCTTCAAGAAGGGTCTTCATAGGTGTCAGGGATAATAGATCCCTTTGAATGGCAGTTTGAAGGTTGGAATGAAAATACATGACCTTTATGTTTATTTGCATTTAAAAGAAGTTTAGACTGAGCAAGATGGTGGCAACACGAAAAGAAAAATGCAGAGCATGAAAAGAAAAATGTTTTTGTGAAAGTTTTCATGTCGCCATAAATTTTGCCATAGGCTAAAATGGGACATGAAAAACATGCATAACTTTTGAACGGATTAATATGTTTTCACCAGATCTTTAAAAGGCACGACCTTCAGCCAGGCCACATATACAAATGCACATTTGAAGCCAGACAGACACACGATTCGGTCTCTGTAGCCTGACAAAGAATTGCACAAAATTTGAGGATTTTTCATATTTTAGACACTCCACAGCTTAGCAGCCATACTTCGACTGGAATGAAACCTTTCCAGATCCAGAGATCTATGGCTGGACACCGCACGTGAAACATTTCAGGCAAATCAGAGAATGGTTGCAAAGTTATTAAAGTGCAAACATTTGGGTTTAATATAGAAGTGGCCTGGCAACCCTAACTATATTTATTTATTTATTTGTTAGGGATTGGAATTACACCCCTTTGAGTCAAAGACTCATGTTCAAAGGCTCCACATCATAAGTACACATCTAGATACAGCAAAGTAACACATAATATACATGCATACATTCAGTCTACATCAAGTATAGTGGGTAGGAACAGTACAGTTAAGGAGTTACAGCATTTTTTATGTTGGCTTGTGTGCATGCACAAGAAACATAGTGGCACCATACGAAGTTGAGAGGTGTGCCGCTGCTGTGCCAATGCCCCGATCCATTTAGCAGGTGCGACCACACCCCACCAATGAATGGCCGAGCTGTCTATGACAGCACGTCAGATGCAGTGCTGTACAGTTGAAAGGAAACCACTGCTGTAACATGTCCCAATTTGCATATTGCCAGTGTCGGCAAGCAGCGGCTATCAGCCGCCTCTCCGTCCCCATGAAAGCCCTGTTGTTTTCACAAAACGGCTTGTCATTCCTTGTGACCTACAACATGATATGGTATCAGTAGTCATCTCAGAGCCTGAACCAGAAGCACTCCTCCGCATTGCACTTTTTTTTATTTTCAGCAGTCTGCTGTGACCGCTGATTTCATTTTAAGTCACACAGCATATAAACTTTCTAACCGCAAAGGGTGTATTTATTATCTGTCCAAATAATTTGCAAAGCTTAATAACCTGCTATGCAGGCTTGATCTCTGACAGTGTCCCCCACTGTGGTCACTGAACAGAGTGCAATTATGGTAGAGAGAGCGAGGTACAATGCCCAGCAGTTCCTACCCACCCAGATGATCTCTGCTTCCCATCCACCAGTCACCGAGAGCAAGATTCACTGTAAAATGGAGTATACATTTATCCCTGGTAGTCCAGTAAAGTTGAGCACTACAAGCAAGCCAGTAGATTTGGCAATATGGGAACTAGAGATGCCCGATGAGCCCCTGTAGTGAGAGCAATTGTCAAATTGCAGAGCCGATGTCTGTTTCCTGTTGGCGGGTGGGAGCCCTGAGGAGAGACAAGAGTTTTTTTGAAGTGGACCCCTTGAGGAGAGCTTTTTCTGATCTCAGTAACAGTGAGTGAATGTTTCTGTTTAAAAAACAGTGGAGTGCTTTTTGTTCTTTCTTATTTTACAGATAATCTACACTGCACTTGCTTGCCATTCATTACCATAAAACCGGCCAATGTAGATGTCTGCAGTTATCTGTGTGCAAGCCTGGTGTTTGCAGTTCCTGCATATTGCAGTACAAAAAGCTCAGCACCACTAGCTTTGCACAAAAAAGAGAGTGTCGTCTAAGGGGCAAAGGGGTCAGTGTCCGGGAGGAAGCCGGGAAACAGATGGGATCCTAGTTTTGCTTTGAATAACAGAGAGATGTGACATTTCATTTTTTTTCCCTTCTACCTACAGAATCAGGTTGGCTGCTGTATTTTTAGAAGGATAGTATAAATCAGGCATGAAACAAGTGGGACTGAGCCCTCGAAGCGCCGGGGTATTGTTTGTGGATGCTGCAATAAAATATATGACTGTGAGCCTACTTTGTGGTATGCTGTACTCTTTGCTGGTCGGCATCTGGAACTGAGCTTGATATACTTGGCACCTAGTCCAGAAGGTGCGAGTGAGCAACTGCACAGTTCAGTCTTCTGGTTTCCCTGTTCAGAATACTGAGCTGCGAGTGTATGAGTCTAACACACAAAAAAATGCAGTTCTGGCAGAGAGGGGCCCCGATGTTTTAGCAAATATATTTTGGGGATTGATGGGGTCCCCTGAACAGTCTCCCCCCCTTCCATCTTCATGTGTGCATCGTTCAATTAATAAAATTTGTCTACATTTTTGGAGAAAAAAAAAAACTATGGGTACATAGGGAATACAAAAACAAATATTTATATAAATGTATTTTATGAATCGTTGATTAAAGAGTTTTTGCTAGTTTGGTATTAAATTTCGTCATTAAATTTTCAGGCATGATGGAACCTGTACCAATGGTGTGCCTTTGGATGGTTTGGTGAAAAATCTTATACCGTTTTTCAATTATAAGGATTTATTGGACAAGGTCGAACTTCGGTTGGATAAAAAACCCAGCCGATCCAAAAGCTTGATTGATAAAAATAAAAAGTTTGTATGTATTAAAAGGTTGAAATTTATTGAACAACATTTTAATCAGTAAAATAAACCGATCATGTGTAGAGAATAACCTACCCGTTATATAGCTATCTGGTGATCAAGATGGCTTCTTAAATTAAATGCTCTTCATCTGGGGCACTTAAATTAACTAAGTCACAAAAAAATAAGCTCATCAAGCGTTGGGTTTTTCACTACATTTTGTTAGTGTATGTTTCACTGAAACGAAAAACACCTTTTTTATTGCAGTGCATGGAGATTTTTCTGTTAGAATATTTTTTTGAAGTTCGTTCTGTGCCATGGATAGTGTCAAACCCTCCATGGCAGTAGCAGCTCAAACTATAAGGTATGACGTAGACCTGACCATTCCTGCCATGTTGGAGAAAATACTTCCTGTGGGACAATAACACCAAATAAGTCAACTAGCCAGATCTGAATCATGAACAGACCTCCTGGGCTGAGCTGTCATTTAAGATCAATGGATTCAGCCTCCTTTGCAAGCCTGCCAACAGCGATCCACCAGAGGGAGGCAATATAGCACAGTGGTTTAAGGCTCTGAGCTGCAAAACTGGAGACCTGGGTTTAAATCCCACAACCCCCACTTGCATACTGTGTGACCCTAAGTAAGTCACTTAACTTCTTTGTGCTTCCCAGGTCACACCTGTAAACAAGCTTTCAGCTTAGTGTGCCTCTCCTGGTTAAACAATTGGACATTAACTTAATTTAATCATTTTTATAGTGACCCGCACACAGGAAATGGAGCAGTTCCCTTCCCCGCTCACCCGCCAGACCACTCACTATGGCACAGTCACCCATGCTTCTCCTGTGATGGGGAAATGGAGAGAGCTACCTGTTTGCATGTCCGTGATCATGCTCCACAGATAGGAGGACAGGTGGGACTGTAATTCCTGCCCCCCAAATGAGATTCCATGTGCAGGTTCAGTCCCTGTAAGCTGCGGAGTGAGAGAGAAGGAGGAAATGACACAGTGAGAAGGTCAGCGCTGTGATAGGGAATCTGCCAGTTTGTGTCCAGAGTATGCAAAAGCATGTGTGCTGCTCACTGTTTCTCTGTGTATGCCCCCATCCCATTGAGCGGTAAACAGAGCTGGCCACCGGGACATCCCCATGCATACCAATGCATTCGGCCGGGGAATGAGCTCTCAGCAAGGAGCTCGTACTAACATTAGTGGCATTGTGGCTGGGTCATGGTTGTTGAGTGCATTTCTGGCCAGTGAATATACTGACCCTGAACAAGTGACGACCCCTATCCCAAATCCCCTGACCCTGAACAACTGAGTTGACCTCCAGCAACGACCCCCCATTTAAATATTATCTATATTGGCTTGGACTGTTTTTCAAGCTTACCACACGGGGGGGAGGTGCCATTATGCAGGCAAGGGAGATTGATCTGTAAACTAGAAAATTGATTAAAGTTAAGATTCAGCTCAATTGCTTGATGAAAATAGGGTCGAAGATTTGGTCGGTAGGCTCAGGAAGTGGTCAAAGTTTCATGTGGTAAGCTTGAAAAATGGTCCAACCCAACACAAAGGTGTGTATTACTAAGTTAAAATTTTCTTGTGTTTAATATAGTTCTGTTGATGAAGCAAACTGACCCAGCCCTGGTACGCTATCCGCATACTTAAATATTCCTTGTTGTTTAGAGTCCTCTACCACAATACCTGCTGTCCCCCCCCCAAAAAAAAGAGTACCTTGCAGTCCTTATAAGAAAAGTTGATGCATTTCAAATAAGCAATAGAAACCGCAGCCTGAAGAAAGGGTCACAGTCCCCCTTATCTTCCTCACTCAGTGTCCGTGTCGGCAGCATATTGGGGTTTATGTGGATACATCAAAGCATTTTTATGTTGGCTTGTGCGCATGCACAAGCAACATAGTGCTACCATAGGAAGTTGAGAGGTGTGCTGCCACTCTGTCAATACCCCAATCCATTTAGCAGGCGCAACCACACTGCACCAATGAATGACTGAGCTGTCTATGACAGCACATCAGATGCAGTGCTATACAGTTGAAAGGAAACCACTGCTGCAATCAGCAGTGGTAACGTGTCCAGTTTGCATATTGCTGGTGTCGGCAAGCAGCAGCTGTCATCAGCCACCTCTCCATCTCCATGAAAGCCAACAGGGGTGCCCGATCCCACTGTTGGCATGCCCCTTCCCCAGTTCATTTGCTGACGGGATAGCCCAATCCCCATCGGCATGATGCCCCCCCCAGTTGTGTGCCAAGGGGATGTTGGCAGGCATACACAGAGTACACAATTGCGTACACTCATTTCAGATAGGGGGTAACATTCTTGAAATGTCCCCCCCCCCACCAAGCCTGCTTCCTTTGTCTGCAGATATTCACAGCCCCTCTGGGGACCTAAACTGTAATGGGCTATTTCCAGGCTGAAAGCAGTGGTGGGGTGGGGGGGTAATGCACTGCTGTTAGGGGCGTGACTGGCCCAGGCTGAGCAAACAAATCACTATCAAGCAACTTAAAGCTGATTGGCTACATGAGCCAAGCAGCCCAACAGCACTTTTGTGATTGGATGAGGTTCGGGGGTGGATCCATGGCCTTTTCAAATCTACCTGGATAAAAACTGCAGTTTTTAGTGTCTCTGTTCCCCAATTGAATTTCAGCTCAAGGACAACTCACCAGTGACAGAGGAGGCAGTGGCAATGACAACAGCGATTTTGGACTCGAGAGCATCGTTGGTGGCAATCAGCAGAATTCCTGATAATTATTTGTAAGCTTGTAGCAGACCCAAGTTCACCCTTATGGTGGCAGCAACATAGCAATGATTTAAACCGGACTACTACTGAAGACAGAGAGGACCATCCATCAGTGCAGTCTGTGACCTGAAGACTGCTATTTTAGTTTTCTGTCCAGTCCTGATAACTAGTGTACTATGGAGAGGAGCGTGGTAGTGGCAAAAGTCAGACCCCTGGAGGAGAGAGTGATCCGAGTGACTACTGTAGAGCAACTCTGAACAGAACGTTACCAGACCAAGGGATAGCGGCAGGCACAGCCAGCCAGAGCCAGGTAGAAAGTGAACAGGGAGTGTCACGGGACTGAGAGAGGAGCAGAACTGATCCTTAGTTTGTTCATTTACTAAATCTGTTTCAAGTAGTCTGAGAGATGCATGACTTCTAGTCACCATGTCCAGCAGGTAAGTTGAACTGACTGGATAGTTTACTGTCGGGCTGGGGGAGAGAGAGAGAGAGAGAGAGAGATGTGGACTGGATGGAGGATAGACACAGAAGTTTAAGTTCAGCGCTTTTAACTTGTTTCTTTGCTGGCTTTGCTAGCTTGCTGCTTATTATGTCTGTTCTAAAATTAGTTCTAGAATTAGTAAAATTAGTTAAAATGCACACAAACTCCGCCCCCACCATCTTCATTGTTTTTAACTTGTTTCTTTGCTGGCTTGCTGCTTTTGTCTGTGTAAAACAAATTAATTTAAAATGCAAGCAAACGCTGCACCTTTATTGTTAACTCCTTTCTTTGCTAGCTTGCCTTGCTGATTATTATGTCTGTGTTCTAAAACTAAGTTTAATCTCGATCAAGTTAACCAAAACCGTTTGCAGTTTAAAGCAGTAATCCAAGTTTTCTTTAATGTCAAAAAAGCCTTTTTAGGGAAAAAAACCTTGGTTTATTGTTTTAAACTGCAAAAAGTTGTAGTTAACTTGATCGAGATCAAACTTAGCTTTAAAACACAGACATAAATAATAAGGCAAGCCAACAAAGAAACAAGTTAACAACAATATAGGTGAGAGTCTGTGTGCATTTTAAGTTCTTGTATGGCTTGTTGGGGTAGTAGTTGGAGTCTGCAGATTTCATGGCCCTATCTTCTTTCACTGGAGAGATATAAAGTAATTAATGAATCTGGCAGCATCATTTTGTGACTACAGTACAGTCTGAGAACCAGAAGGCCTGGGTTCAAATACTACCAGCCACTTGCCTGTGTGACATTGTGAATATCGCTGTAAAAATGTGTAAACCTAGGACTCCATGAGACATTGTATCTCAACATGGCTATCCTGTGCACATTGTGTAACTTGTGCTTTTGTGTGTAAAAAGTGAATTGACCTATGGGCACAGTAACATGATCATGAGACATCCAGCCAGGCACATGAATGAGCTCTGTTTTGATGTGAGTTGCCGTGGCACTGTGCAGTTAGTGGCCAGAAAGACCTACCTTTGCATGTGGTCAAAAGTACAGGATTCTGTATCAGTGGCACTCTAGTTTCTGCCTTGGTAAATAGCTGATATCTTCAAATGCTGCTGTGCACTGTGTACTCCTGGTCAGTGAGCAGAGTTAGACTCTGAAGATAATCAGCTATTTACTTAGACAAATGTAACAAAATTGAAATATCAGTTTAGTTCCTGGACTCTTAAGGATGCTCCCTGGTGTTTCAACAACCCCCATGTCAAAGTCATAATTTATTGCCCTGTACATGAAGGTCATGTAAACATTAAAAATCCACAACAAAATACCTGGGTTAACATACTTAATTTTAAGTTACCCTGGTAAGAATTAATCCTGCTTTACAGAAAAAAAATCCAGAAGGGGTCAAATTGTTTTATGCGGTTATAACATCAATATATTAGATGTCAACATGAGTATGACAGAAAATGTGAAACAATGACACATCATTTGTCATGATGCTTGTTTCATTTTGTTCCACAAATGCAAAAATAAAGAGAAAATGACCAAAACTATGCCATCCTCTTGAACTGACATTCACAAAAAAAGGGGGAAATATTTGTATGTTTTTATACATGACCATTTCAAACTCATGTCATTTTCATAACACTTTTTTGATAGCTGTAGAATATGGTTATGAATATAAAATAGGAAAGACATATAGAGGATAACCGTGCTTCTTTTGTTTTTATCTGCTTTCAAAGTTGCAGTTTTAAAAGTGGTCGGCTCAGGACAAAAATAATTGAAACATCCCAATAAAAAATAAAACTTGCAAGAAAATTATTCAAACAATTCAAAAGGACATGCAGAATGACAAGGACTTTAACATAAAATAAACAGTGTAACTAAAAGCAAACAGATATATCGGTAAAGGGCTTTGAATGATACCAATAGCTGCAATTGTGGGAGATAATTTCCTTGTTGCCATCCTGTATATATTCTTAGCTGGACATGACATTATAGGATAAATCATTATTCTAATAATGCTTCCTTATATTTAAGAATATACTTTTGCCAGAAAACAACCTTGAAAACTTTTTCAAGTACATCTGAAAAATGGGATTTTGAAACATCAGGGAATGTCTTTAATATAATCCCATTTTGAGTGTGTGATTTGGGGTACTTTTAGGTACTTTGGGTACTTGACTGATTTTTGGCTGTCGTGGGGGTTCAGCTTGAGTGAGTGGATAAGAAACACAGAAACATAGTACTTGACGGCAGATAAGGACTGCCTGGCCCACCTAGTCTGCCCATTTCCCTACCTACCGTATAAACTCCAGATCCTATTTGATCAGTGGCCTACCTCCTCCTTCCTAGCACTAGTTTTGCCTTCTGCCAGTCTCATGCATTCTTGAATTCAACAACTATTTTTGCACCCACAACCTTCTCCAGGATGCTGTTCCATGCATCCACCACCCTTTCTGTAAAAAAATGCTTCCTCACATTGCAGCCGAGTCTGCCCCCCTCCAACCTTATACTGTGAGTCTTCTTCTTGCACATCTCCTTCTCTGAAAGATACTGCCCGCTTGACATCTGTTGATTCCCTTAAGGTATTTGAATGTCTCAATCATATCCCCCTCTCCCTCCTGTCCTGCTATGTATGAGCACAGGCGTGGCTCATACATGTGTCAGCGTGGCTCAGTTGGTAGCACATCTGCCTCTGGACCAGAAGGTCGTGGGTTCTTGTCCCACATCGGGATTGGACTTGCACCTAAAAATCACTGGCATCCGAGTGCAGTATTGGGGGGTGCTGTACTGCTGGGGTGTGCCGTCCTTCGGATGAGACGTTAAACCGAGGTCCCTTCTGCCCATCCTGGTGGGTGTCCAGGTGAAGTAAAAGAACCCAGGGCACTCTTCGCAAAGAGTAGGGAACATTCCCGGTGTCCTGGCCAACATTCCCCTTCCCATAAACCGCTTCATGCAATTATCCAGGCTGTGTGTGGGTGATGATGTGTGATATGGCCGCCACCACACATTCAGTCACTTCACTACCAGTCTAGCATTGCTTGTAAAGCGCTTTGGATGTATGAAAAGCGCTATATAAATGCTGATTCTTCTTCTTCACTGATGTGAATGAACCTTTGTGGGACTGGTTACCTTGATGTGGTACAGAGGCTTGTCACAGTTCAATAGTGTAACCAAAAGCCAGTCTGTTTGTCTGACATTGTTGGTGATTGAAAAACCAGTGTGAGTGGACCTCTGGGGAACTGATTACCTTGATGTGGTACAGAGAATTGCCACAATGTAACATTGTAACCAAAAGCCAGTCTGCCAGTATGACATTGATGGTGATTGAAAGGCTTTCTTACTGTATGGGAATGTGGAAGGGTGTGTACCTGGGGGTGGTATGGAAAGGCGTGGACCCGGGTGGGTGCCTGGACAATGGGGGGGGTGCAGCATGGCAGCGCTGCGTACAAATTTGAAATTCCTGGCTACATCCCTGGCCTGGTGCCCAGTCCCCCTCAGCTCATGCACTCCCCCCCCAAGTACACTGTATGGCCGATGAGGGTGCCCAATCCCTGTCAGCTCCAGTTGTTCCCCCCAAGAAACAGCCAGGTGGCACACTGGGAGCCCACCCCAGTATGCCAAAAGCATGCTGTCATTTTCTTTTTAGCCTGTGGAAAAAAAATGGTCCCTGTTGAGTTCAGTGCCCCATCCCCAACCCTCACCCATCCTTTGGCACCCCACCACCCCACCACCCCACACCCCTCACCCCATACTTACCTCCAGAGCCCACGCGATGATCTTCAGAGGACTGGGAACATGTCTACACTCTTCAAAGCTGACCGTGAACTGAAGAAATGCCGGTAAGCTGTACAATGGCATTAATGGTTTTTTTTCAACTTATGTGGATATCGTGGCCATTTTTTTGACTTTTGGCACCAAATTTTCAACATGGGGTTCTTGGGACCCCTCCTCATGAATTCAGTCACTGTCATGGCGTTATTCAGTCTCAAAAGGTGATTTCGCAGTCACTGTGCGGAATCACCTTTTGGGACCAGTTAATGAAACGACAGTGCCACTGTTCATAAGATGGGCTCTCAAAATGCCTATGTTGCAAATTTGGTGAAACAATTCCAATAAATGACTGTTACAAGAATGCGTTGTGCAGTTTCCACACACACTTGTAACTTCGGGAATTGGTAATATTTTCACTCCAGATTTTCAACATTTGCATTTTTTCACACCTCCTTATGAACAGTGTGTTGTTATTTTTCACATCCTGGCCGAAATGTGTTTTTGCACTTCCGGTGCAGAATAGGGCGGTCACTGTGGGAAATCAGTGTTCGGGACTGATTAAGAAAATCACAGTGCCACTGTTCATGAAGAGAGTTTCAAAAATACCCATGTTGAAAATTTGGTGGAAAAATTCCAAGAAATGATTGCGTTACAGGCATGTGTTACGCAGTTTCTATGCACATGTGTAACTTTGCCAGTTTTCATATTTTCACTCCAGATTTTCAACATTGCCATTTTTTCACACCACCTCAATAACAGTACAGCTGTCATTTTTCACATCCTGCCAGAAATGTGTTTTCACACATGTGGCAGCAAATGGCACAGTCATTGTGCAAAACCACCTTTCCAGATTATGTAATGAAATGATAGTGCCTCTGTTCGGATATGGGGTAACAAAAATCCCATTTTGAAAATTTGGAGCAAAAATACCAACAAACACCCAGGGCATTAGGATTTCCAACCATAATACCCTACTCAGTAGACTGACAGGCATTGGGGGTGTGACTTAGGATCGTTGCCCTTAATACACACGCCATTACACCCCCACCCTGCAGCCAGTGACAGGCATAGAGGTGTGCCTTGGGGTCTTCGGCCCCAGCATTCACCCTGTTCTCCTGTACCGCACCTATTTCAGCATATTTCCTTATGGAATGGGATGAGTGTAAGGTCCGAGGACCCCAAAGCACACTGCAACTTCTGTCAATGTCTGCAGGGTAGTGTGAGATGAAATGGCATGAGCGTTATGCCCGATGATCCAAAGGCACACCCCCAATGCCTGTTAGTCTCTGCAGGGTGGGGGTGGGGTTGGTGTCAGTTCAATACTTCACTGCCATTCCTATTATGCATCTCTCAAACTCCTGCAAGCCAACATTCTGCATTGACAAATGCTTGTTATACATGATATTGTAAAGTGAGGTAAGAACAGTGTATACAGGAGGCAGTGAGCCTATGCAGTAGCCTATGCAATGGGTTAGCTAAGCCTGTGGAGTAGCCTATACAGTGGTTTTGCTAAGAATTTACATGCCGGAGAGGAGAAACACATTGCTATGTGGTAAAAAATGAGTCAAGGTAGTCTTGGAGCGAGACTTTGTCTATTTTGCAACTTAATAATATAGTAATAGATATTGTTCAGGGTGGGTGGCGGCCCAGTGGATAGCAGCTCACCACTGGGAGCATTGACAGGTGCAGGTTGTGAGTATGTGGTTTCTGAGGGCAATTTTGAAAGCACCAATTTTAGGGAGGCTGGTGACACCCACAGGAAGCGTGTTGAACCAGGATGGGGTCCCGTATGAGAAGGTCCTTTGTGCTAGGGAGGTTCTTACCCAGTGACTGCTAGGGAGGGCTTATCAGTGCTGCAGGTGGAGACAGTGGAGGTCGAATGGTGGAGAGATGCTGCAACTCCCAGTGGCATTAGTCCGAGGAGGGTCTTTTGGGCCATAAGGTAGGACTGGTATAGTAGCCTTTCCTCAAAGCTGAGTAGTTGAGTGAGGGAGTAGAGGGTACAGGAGTGGTTTAGCTGGTCTGCACTGGACAGCAGCCTGCAAGCTTTGTTGATGGACATTTTTATTTTGCTGAGGGCAGTGGCATCTGCAGCTGTGTAGATTACTAGTCTGTAATCTATTAGGGATAGTACTGATGAGGTGATGGCTAGTCAGAGGGCTTCAGGGGGTAAGCAGTCTTTGTGGAGGTAGAGGAGGCCAATGTGTATGTTAGTCACAGATGTGAGCGTGTCAGTGTGCGTGTGGAAGGTGAGGGCTGGGTCGAAGGTCATGCCTAGATATTTATAGGAGGTGATCTGCTCAGTGGGTTGGAGGGAGCTGGAGAGGATCTGCAGTGGAGAGTTTCTTAGTTAATGTTGGCCATGGGCTAATATCATGGTCTTGGTCTTTTTCAGGTTCAAGATAAGTCTATGCTCCATGAACCAGCATTTGGTCAGGTTAAAGGAGTGCTGGAAGGAAGTCTGCAGACTGGAAGGGTTGGCATGGGATGCGTAGAGGACTGCATCATCTGCATATAGTAGGACCTTGCCGTCACATAAGTTTGGTAGTGCACTGAGGAACAGACTGAAAAATAGTGTCCCCAGAATGGACCCCTGTGGGACCCCTGAGTTGATGGGGTGGGTACTGGAGAGTGTCATATTAATCTTAACACATTGTGTTCTAGTGGATAGGTAACTTTCGAACCAATCTAGGGGGCCCTGTGAGAAACCCACTTGCTGGAGTGAGTCAAGAAGGAGGGGGGTGACTGACCATGTCAAAAGCCTTGGAGAGGTCTATGAACACAGCTCCTGCTAGCTGGCCTTTGTCGAGTGCATCATGGAGAAAATTAGAGAATTTGAGGAATGCCATGGTGGTGCTATGGCCTGGGTGGAAGCCATGCTGCTCCTTGCAGAGTAGGTTGTGGGTTGCAAGGTAGTTGGCGAGTTGGTCCACTACCACTCTTTCCAGGGCTTTGGAGAGGGGAGGGAGAATGGAGATTGGTCAGTAGTTCCCGGGGGATAGGTGGTCCCTACTTTTGTGAATGGGAGTTATTACTGCAATCTTCCAGTCACTTGGGAACTGCCTGAGACAGAGGGAACGGCTGATCAGGCCAATTAGGGGTAGGAGCAGCACATTTAAGGCCAGGTGGAGGAGTCTTATATCCAAGGGGTCATTAAGAGGGCTGGACCCATTTATGGCTTTGGTGAGGTATGGCTTGGCTTCTCGTGGGGTTATTGTCCACAGGTAGAAAGGGGGGCAAGAGAGGGTGGGCGGTTGGGAACTTATTAGGTTGAAGAAATTGTTGCGAAGCACCGCGCTTAGATCGGTAAAGGTTGCATTGAGGCTGTCTGCAATACAATTTGGGTCAGTGGTGATGGTGCCATTAAAGGCAAGTGGGGGGGGGGGGGCCCAGGATTTGCCATTGAGTAGTTTAATGTTATCTCAAAATTTATGGGTGGATCTATAGAATTTGGCTTTTGCTTTTTGAATGGCCCAGGTGCACTTATTTCGTTCGGCTTGATAAGCTTGTATGTCAGCTGGCCAGTTTGAGTCAGAGGTTTTGTGCCTGAGATTGTCTCTTTTCCTTAGTAGGGAGAGGAGGAATGGGGTAATCCAGGGAGCATTGTAATTTTTAGTGTGGTTTTTTTTGAGTAGGGCAAAGATGTCACAGGCCTGATTGAAAGAGCTGGTAAAGTAGTCAAGTGCAGCATCAATGCTGGAGGCAAGGTATGTTGGGAACCAGTCCCACTGGGCAAGATGCTGTTTGAATTTGGTGACTTTACCTGAGTGAAGGCACTGTCTGACTGTGACTTTGGGTGTGGGTTTAGGTAGTCTACCAGACCATGTGAAAATCACAGGGGTGTGGTCACTGAGGGAGTTAGGTAGGACCTGGATGTCCACGATTTTGTGGGGTCAGTTGGACAGGACGATGTCCAGAAAGGTGCGTGTGCCAGTAGAGGGGTTGCATCTAGTGGGTTGTGTTATCACTTGGGAGAGGTCAAGGGCTGCGAGAGTATCCTTGGCTGAGGCAGCGGAGCTGGCAAGCCAGTTTATGCTAAGGTTGCCCAGTAGGATGTGCTCAAACTTGTGGGGGAGGATGGTGAGGTACTCCATGAGGGGGAGAGGAGTGTACAGTGTTGTTTCCATGAGGGAATGTAGGCCACCGTGATGATAAGGGATGCCTTTCTAGGGGTTGGGGGTGATTTTTATGGACATAGCTTGTGCACCATGATCTAGTTTTGGTGGGGTATGGGCTGGCCACTTATGGTGTCATGTAAGAATATTGCACAGCCACCACCCCACCTACCTACCCTATTGTCTCTGAAAAGGGAGTATCCAGGGATAGAGATGAAAGAGTCGGGGGTGGCTTTGGAGAGCCAGGTCTTAACTAGTCCAAGGATGTCTGGTTGGTGTTGTGTGACCCAGCATTGTAGGGCAGCGGATTTCTTTAATATGCTGCATATATTTATAGATGTGAATCATTCACATATCTGGACTGTGTGGCACGGTATGGACTGCAGCCCATTGGCTCATGCTGTGAACCAATGGGCATGCAGCCTCCTGAGCTGTCAGTTGGCGGGTGGTGGGCGGCAGGCGGGTGGGTGCTGCTGCCCACCGGCTGACCGGGGGGGAGCGGGGCGGTGGGGCTCAGTGGGCGGGTGAGGAGGGGGGTATACTAGACCACCAGGGTAATAGGCCATTTTATATGGTTGACAGATGCCCGCGATCGGGCAGAGTGTGCGCTACTGGACCACCAGGGCTATTGGACGTGGGGGGGTTCTAATACTGATGCCCGCAATCGGGCACATAGCGGTCCACTAGACCACCAGGCATATAGGATGGGGGATTATTCTGTTAGACAGATGCCCACGATCGGTCTGCAGGGGGTGTTGATCCCCGACAGCTGCTGCCTGGCAGGGCGCCAGGCGCAAGTCGTCGGGGATCGGCGCACCTGCATGCTAATGGGGCCATAATGACATGCAAATGGACCCATGTGTGCCTTGCATAAATTATGGCCCCATTTGCATGACCCCTTTTGAATATCGCAGGTGCTGTGCATGGCGCAATGGCATTTGCGCTAGCGCATCCCCATGCTCCACTCAGACCACTTGCGCTGGCACAGTGCCACTATGCCATGCACAGTGGGGGTGGCCAGGGTGCAATATTCAAAGCTGCTGTGCCATAGCGCAGCTCCGTTGAATATTGCCCAGGCCACACCCCTGCGCAACAAAGTTGAGCTGCGCCCAGGCTTGCACCACAGCCTGGTCGCAGTTTGAATATCCGGGCCCTTGAGTGTAAATAAATGATTTATTTACACTCCAGGTGTGTCATGACTGCAAATAAGTGTGTTTATTTCGCTTTTTTTATTCTCTTCCCCACTGTGTAAATTTATTTATGCAGTAGTCATAGATACAAATTGGTTTAGATAAATCATTTCTCTCAGTGGAAAACAGTGAGCAGTTAGATAAATGCATTTATCTAAACAGTTGCATTTCTCTGAATAGTTGCCATGGCATCCCTCACCCCCACCTGTCCAGTCAGCACTACTTACACAGAGCTGCTCCTGCAGTTCCCCAGACTGTGCCTGCTGTCACTTCTCCATGTACACACACTGCCAGCACACAGAAGCCTGCCTCACTTGTCTCCCAAACTAATCTAAAGCAGCATTTGTTTTTCATACAGGTCTTCCCCATCACATTTTACAAAATACAAGCAAATCCACCCAAATTTCAGGAGGGCTAGAAGCTGCACTCGATCTTTAAAAGTGAAAGTAAAGCCATGCTCACTCTCACAGGGCTGTGATCTGACTAGCGTTTGCTGATGACTGTTCACAGTCTGCTTTCCTGACCGCAATAAAAAAATAGATATATTTAAACACTAGTCCTTGGCCTATTGCATAAATGAAATATGCAGTGGAGAACCAGTAGGATAAATGCTTTACCTGTACTTGTGTGATACATTCATTAGGGCCATAGAATATATGTAGATATCTATATATATATATATATTTTTTTTTTTATGGCAAAAAACTCAGTTTAATGCATCAGGGTTGTTCCACAGCAACAAACATGCCCACCTCACCCCCACCAACAGGCATTGGGGTGTCGTTGTGATCTTGGTCCTAACTCTCCATTCTCTACTACTACCACCTCAGCTTGTTTGCACATGGAATGGGGTCAGAGTTAGGACCGACGACCTCAACGCACACCCTGATGCCTGTTGGTGGGGGCGGGATGGGCGTAGGGTGCAAGGGGTGGCAACCCCAACACCGAATTTCCTTGCTTTTGTTGCTGTGGAAATACCCTAACTGATGCATTAAACCGAGTTTTTTGCCATGAGTTTCACTTCTTTTTGAGAATGTGCACTATGAACAGTGAATGGAATGTATGTCCAGAATTGTGTGTGCATCCATTCAACGGTCACACAGTGCCACGAGCAAACAATGTAACATGCACAGTTCGGCAACCTTAAGTCCCAGCAACCCGACAATTGTCACAGTCAAAGATGTATTATTTATTTATTTTATTTTTCAATTCTTTTTTCTCTCTCACCCAACTGGAACTCACGCTGGCTACCCCGCTCACCGGATCGCTCTACCACCCGGTGTGTCCCCCATCATTTTCAAGGATGTCATGACTCCCTGGGGATGGAAGGGGCTACAACCCTGGGGAGATCGAAGGGGCAGTGACGGGGAACCAGCATTGGGTGTGTGGCAGTGGCACTGGAGGATCTGTCACCTATCTGGTGGGGGGGGTCTTTTTCCCCTGTTACGTGCCCTCAACTCCCCACCTCCTGTGCATGGTGATGCCCCCGACTTCTCGGCTTACAGCAACCCTGCCAGCATCAGGCCACGCTGTAAACATGCTGCCCAACGCTCTGTGGCACCTCCTGGTCTCCACCAGGGGGCGTTGGAGTGACGGACATCCCCAGAACCCTCCCTCAGGAGAGAAGAGGAGTCCAATGGGTGCTCAATCCAATCCCGCCCCTGCCGACCCTCAGTGCCCGAGCTCACTCCTGAACAGTGGTGGCTGGTGTGGCGTGAGGTGTGGCATCTAGTGCCTCAACCCTCAGCACCACCAGGCTGAGCAAAAGATGTATTATTAATTTTTGCACATTCCAAATGCCAGGCAAATTGGACATATGGTTCAGAAGTTATTGAAGCATAATGAACCATATTTTCATTCATCAGAGTGGCATAATTCCACACCTGTTAATGTTTTACACACCAAACCACTGCAAGGAACCTCTGTACCACTAGGGCTACCTACACTATAAATTTCAAGCCAGTAGCACCATGCAGAACGCTATGCACAAAACATTAGTTGTGTCATGCAGTATCTCCACAGTGAATAACTTTTCAAACATGTAAACAGCATAAGTCACATCTCCAGGACATCCAATCCACTCAACCCCCTCCAAATTTCATGTGAAAAGAACAAACCATTACAGAGATATTCAATTTTTAAGTTTCCGCAACTTTAAGAAGTCTTCCACCACAAAATGGCAGAAATTGCGGTTGAAAATGTGCTAAAATGGTGGATCTGGCAGCCAAAAAATCAGTAACTGCAAAGTGGGCCAACTTCAAATGGCAATAACTCTGTAACGGAACAACGTTTTTTCACCAAACAAAAACTGACGTGTTCCTTGAACAAACATCTTACTATGTGCTAAGGTTCAGACCAATGAACCACACACTGGTTGTGCTATGCATTGTGGAAGACAGTGCAGAAAAATAGCAAAAACATAATGTTTTGCACTGCACTACGCAAACACAAAAACACAAACGGTAACGTCAACGCAAACGGTGATGGGAACAGTGAGGTAAAAGAAAATATTAATGTTAATGGTAACTCAAATGCAAGCGCCAACGGTAACATACACGGTGACACAAATGTAAATAATAACATAAACGGTAAGAGAAATGCAAGCGCAAACGTAAATGGAAACCGAAATGATAACACAAATGGTAACGCAAACGCTAACAGCAACAGAAATGCAAATGGTAATGAAAATGATAACACAAACACTAACAGCCATGGAAATGCAAACGCAAAACGGTAATGAAAATGCAAATGGTAACACAAACGCAAACCGAAATGCAAATGGTAATGGCAACAGCAACGCAGAAGGAAACAGTAACGCACTCGACAATGGAAACTCCACTGAAAACGTAAATGCTAAGGCCAATGGAAATGCAAACGCAAATGATAATGAACACACATATGGCAATGGTAATGCAATTGGAAATGCAAATGGTTACGGTAACACCAATGATGACATCAAAGGAAACACTAACGCAAACACAAATGCAAACGCAAGCGCGTACGCAAATGTAAGTGGAAGTGCACACAGTCACGGTAACACAACTGGAAATGCAAATGCTTACGGTTACACCAACGATGACGCCAAAGGAAATACAAATGCAAACGTAAACACAAGCGCGTATGCAGATGCAAATGGTAATGCACACGGTGAAGCAAAAGTAAACGCAAACAAAAACAGTAATGGAAATGCAAAATGGTAACAGTAATGCAAATGCAAGCACAAACACAAATGCAAAGGGTAACACACACGGTGATGTAAACGGAAACACTAACGCAAATGGTTATGGAATTGCAAATGGTAACAGTAAAGGAAATGCAAGTGCAAACGCAAATGCAAAGGGTAACATACATGGTGACGCAAAAGTAAATGCAAACAAAAACAGTAATGGAAATGCAAATGGTAACAGTAATGCAAGTGCAATTGCAAACGCAATGGGTAATGCACACGGTGATGTAAACGTAAATGCTAATGCAAACGATAACGGAAACGCAAGTGGAAATGATAATGGTAACAGTAACACAAACGCACACCCTTTTTTTCCCAAAAAGGTGCATTCAAAAGCACAATGAATACAAAGAATGTATGCATAATTATAGCCCTTGGAGCAGAAAATCAGCACTTGGAATACTAAATTCCTTGTATCTCAGGAACCGTATGATGTGAAAAAAAAAATTGAAATCTCGTATTATTTATGACTTTCCAGGCTAGTTTTACACTTAGCCCCCTAGTGGGGGACAAAGCATTCTTCCGATGAAAAGTCCGTATCTCAAACCGTTTTCGAGATACGGGCCCCAAAAGGCGAGGTGGACGCCGTAATGTTAGCCTATGGGAAAAATCGTCAACTTCAGAGTGCCCTAACTTTGCAGCCCTATAATATTTTGTCACCAAACCACCAAAAGGCATGTCTATGGGATCTTGGCTTTTGTCCCTCCAAATTTCAGCCCAAAAGACCAAACCGTTCTTTTGCAGCAGGGTGGCAAAGATTCCCTATTGTTTTGGCCATAGTGTCGCAAAGTACTTTTGCAAATCATGACACTTTTGCACATAAAATCATGAAAGTGTTGCATATGCAACACTACTTTATGAAACTACTTTCGCATATTTTGTTAACTTTTCCCATTGACTATAATGGGAAACTTGTTTTTTATATTACTTTCGAACCGTTTAATATTTTTATAGTTTTGGACTGGTCGCACAAACCGTGCAACCTGTAGGCATGAGCAAAGAATATGCAAAAATGTATAATTTGTGTGTTTTTCAGCACTCTGTAGTTCCGCAACCGTACATCCTACCATAACAAAACTTGGCAGGTCCGGAGATCCATGGTTCCAGACTGTGCATGCCAAATTTCAGGCAAATCCATCATATGGTGGAAAAGTTATTAAGCTGCCAAATTTCAGATCTAATCTTAAATTGGGTCCTTAACCCTAACTATATTATATATATGTATATATATTGCATTACTGCACCAGTTAGGGTTCAACTTAATGTCACAAAATTAAGGAAATGTGGCATTAGGGTTTCCAATCCTGACTCCCCATCCCCACCCCCCAAGCGGCAAAAGGAAAAAACATTAGGGTTATAGGTCTCCAGAGTCTTGGAAAATCAGTGGTGGGGTCTTCCATTGGGTTGCCAACTCTAATTGTCACCCCTCCTCCCCAGCTACAGCCTTCTGTCCAGAACACAAAGTACAGCTCCAGCCCAGTGCCTTATAGTGATAGACTCTTCAAAGGTAGAGAAGTATGTCTCACCACGTGTTGCAAATACAATCTGTTGGAGCTATTGAGATCATGTCTGATGTTGTCTGTTCAGGGAACAGGGTGGGCATTAGGGCTGACAACCCCAACCCAAGGAACAGCCCACACTAATTCATCAGGACTCCAGAGACCCCAAACCCTAATGTTTTTTCCTTTTGCTGTTTGGGGAGGGGTTAGGGTTGGGATGAGGGTTGAGATGGGTACAGTAGAGGAGAATGGGGTGAGCGTTAGGGCTGATGTCCCCCAAAGCACCCCCCCGATGCTGGTTGGTGTCTGCAGGGTGGGGGTGGGGCGTTAGGGTTGGAAACCCTAATGCCACATTTACCTACTTTTGTCACTTTAGTAACAACCCTAACTGATGCATTAACAAAGTTTTTTGCAATGCATTTCCTTACTTTTCAAATAGTTCTCCATCCTCCTTAGATGTGTATATATATATATATATATATATATATATATATATATATATATATATATATATATATATATATATATATAGCTGTGGAGGGCCCTGTGCTTCCATTTATAGGGCAACAGTGACTAAATTGTCAGCATAGCCGTCTTATTACCCCAACTCATGTACCCGGTACAGAAAATGTTCAAATCCCCACCAAAATGTAATTCTGCTCAATTACAACACATTTTGGACAAAATTTGAAAGATGACAGCTGTAACATGTATGAGGTGGGGTAATAAGAAGGCTGTTTTGAAAATCTAGGATCAAAATATTTAAAATTTCCAAAGTTACTAGCATGCGTAGTGAAATTGCAACAAATGGTCATAACTTTCGCATTTTTTCATATTTTGACCCCAAAGTTTCAATATAGCCTTCTTATGATTCCACCTCATGAACAAGGGCAGAAAAAAATTCCAAATCCTGCCCAAAAGGTGAAGTCAACAAATCACAGTGAAATCACCTTTTGGGTGGGAGTTGCATAATGACAGTCCTATTGTTCATGAGGTGGGATCCACAAAAGGCCATGTTCAAAATATGGGCTCAGAATGTTAAGAAATTCCTGAGCTATGAACCAAAGTTGAAAACCCCATTGAAATACATTGAACTGCAACATGAAATAGGATCCTGTTTCACAAAAGGATCCTTTATCGTGCTTTCCCATTGACTACAATGGGATTAGCATGATGTAGAATCCTACTTTGCAAAAAGGGACCCTTTATCTTGCTTTCCCATTCTAATCAATGGGAAACCAGTATAAAGGATCCTTTTACAAAACAGGATCCTACATTGGGGTAATCCCATTGAAAACAGTGCTGGTAGTGTAGTAATCCCTCTCCCTTCCCTTGATGCCCAATCTTCATCCCCGTATATAGTATAACCTTGATTATCTGACTCCCAATGTCCCCCAAGCTAACAACTGTGATAGATTTTTTCTCTGGGCATCTTGTGAATAGGAACAGCTCCATTTTGACGAGAAACTGGTGCACTTATTCCCAGGCTTGTCCTTTGCTATGTGGACCCATTGGAACAGCATTTGATACTGTCAGAGCTGAACTATGCAGTCTAGGGAATGTATGTTCCCTCCTAATGTCAATCGGACTTTGGGTGCAGTATGGTGGCAAAACCATTCAGTTCACTAATGTGAACAAAGCTGGCAAATGGACTGAGACAACGAGCAAGGTGTTTCAAGGTTATACTGTACTGACTTCCTTTTCTCATTCATTTCATGCATCATTAAAGGTCATGGGAAAATCTCATTATTTTTTAGTTGTGGAAACTATTCAGAAAGGTGACTCCGTTTGATGGAAAAGTCGTGGCTCAGCATGGCTCACAATGGAGCTTCAGGCAGGTCAGGGAGTCGATTGGTGGGGAGGGGTAGCGGGTGGTCGATGACAGATGAACCCTCCCATGACCCCCTGAGACAAAAAGCAAGGTGTTTCAAGGTGTTTCAGCACTGTACAGTTCTAAATACAGACTAAAATTTTATTTGGCTTCAATAATAAAAAGAACTGGGACTCAAACTAAATGCCAGCAAAGGTAAGGCAAATCTAATTTTTTTTCACTGTTCCTGGAGGTATACATCAATACTTTAAGTTAATTAAATTATATTTGTAGTACTGTACTGTATCCAGTATGGCACTAACCACGGCCATCACTTCCCATTCATTTCAATGGGACTCTAGTTTTTATGAACCTCTCGATTAGCCAAACTAATCTGATGTCACCCAGTGAGTTTGGATAATCGAGGTTATAGTGTATAATGAAAAATCACCTGGTAGTCTAGTGGTCCCTCCCCCTCCCCCAATGCCCGATCCCCATCCCAGTATTAAAAAAAATATTACCTAGTAGTCTCATGGTCCCTCCTCCCTTCCCTCGATGCCCGATCCCCATCTCGATATTAAAAAAAAAAAATGACCTGGTATGCTAGTGGTCCCTTCCCCCTCCCTGATGTCTGTTCATGGTCTCCTTATAAACAAAAGCTCCAGCTAGTGTAGTAGTCCCTCCCCTCCTCCCTTGATGCCCAATCCCCATCCTGGTATAAAAAAAATGTATCTGGTAGTCTAGTGGTCCCTCCCCCCTCCCTTGAAAATCCAATCATATTCTTAGTGGTCTAGTATTTACTTTCTTAGATAATCATGACCACCTTCCCCACCGATCCCGGTCTGCAACCAGCACAGCCCTCCTTTTGCCTCCATGGCTGGACTGACTGAGCTATAAATGAGTGCAGAATGTAAGCACTCATTCATAGCTCAGTCTGCGGCCAGCCATGGAGGTGAGAGGAGGGCTGTGCTGGTCACAGAGTGAGAATGGGGATGGGGAAGGGGTGGTCAGTCATTAGTAGTAGGCTGTTGGTTAACTAGGATCTGCTGCTTATCCAATATGTAGGGAAATGTGCAGACTGAGTGGGCCAAGCGGCCCTTATCTGCCGTCAAAGTCTATGTTTCTATTATCTAAGTGGGTGGGGGGGGGGACTAGACCACCAGGAATATGAATGGATTTTCAGGGCAGTGGGATCAGGGAGGGACAACTAGAGTACAAGGTAATATATATATATATTTTTTATATACCGGAACGGGGATCATGTATTGGGGAGGGACTACTATACTACCTGCATCTTTAGTTTCTAAGGAGACCGGAACAGACATTGGGGAGGGGGGAGGAACCACTAGCATACCAGGTAATTTGTGTTTGTTTTATACTGGGACAGGGATTGGGCATCGGGGGAGGGAGGTAGGGTCCACTAGACTACCAGGTAATTTTTTTTTTTATGAGTGGGAGGGTGGGAGAATTCCACTAACACCAACGAATAAATTTCCATTAAACTAAAACATGGAGATTAAAGGGTGGGGGTGTACCACTAGACACCAGGGAAATGTTGGCTCACAGCTGAAACTGCAGCTGGCAGCATGAGTTCCAGCTACATCTGCAGAAGTCAAGAAAATCCAGCTGTTCTCATACAGAGAACATGGAGAAGTGCTCCTCTCGCTAAGCTGGCCACCTGGGATTTTGGGTGCCCAGAAAGACTATCAGGTAAAATCTCCCAATTTAAGTCCTCTCTGAGAAAAGAGCTCGAAAAGAAAGCCTGCTGTTGTTACACATGTTAAATATACCTACCAACTACTGACTATAGCCCATTCACCGCCCTACCACTCCTCAATTGCAACCCCTGAAACAGTAAAGCCTTAGATCTTAACTGCCCCATTGTCAAAATATGACCCATCTTGAACTGGGCTAACATTGAATATGTCCTTCTAATCCAAAACGTTTTAGCTGACCAGGCTTTCTCTTCTAATTGCACTATTGTTTGAACCAGACCAGGCTCTACCTGGGCCTTCACTGTTTATGTCCTTTTCGTGTGAATGTACCATTGACCAGGCTCTCCCTGAGCTAGATTATGTACCCTAAATGTTTATTTTATTTATTTATTTATTGAAATGTTTCACCAGGAAGGTTACACTGAGCAACAAAAGCTCGTCTCACGGGGGGAAGGGGAGTAGGAACAATAAGTACAACAGGATACATACTAGCTTAACAGCATATAGACAGACTGTACAGTTTACAACCAAACAATAGATAATAACATTTCTAGACTGGGATACATTTGAGAGAGACTTACAGGGGGCGAGGTATAGTAAAAGGTACTCGGAGGGGGTGGGATAGTAGAGGTGATAGAAAGAGCTAAGTTGCAGAAAGTGCTAGAATTGCAAGATGGGTTTGGGATTGGGGGCATATATTTGGTCCAGTTGGAGGAAGGAGGAGGTATAGACCAACAGCTGGGCAGGGCCCCGCGGGGCTAGGTGCAGTTGCAATTCATCACTAAGTAGTTTGCTAGGGATGTAGAGAGAGAGAGAGTAGGCTGATGAGGAGTGGTGGATCTGGGTCGGTAGCTGGTTCCAGAGCTTAGGTAGGCGATGGGAGAATGCCATTTGACCGGATGTAGTATTTCTGTAAAGTATATTCAGTGAGCGAGAGTCATCAGATCGGAGGGTGTATTTGGAGGGGTGAGGGGCAGATAAGGAAGTGGTCAGGTAAGAGGGGAGCGAGCCTAGCCAGAATTTAGAGGTAAACTTTGCCGTGTGCAATGTTCTCCTGTCAACAAGTGAGGGAAAATTTAGAGAGTGGTAAAGAGTGCAGTGATGTGTCAGAGCAGGGGCATCCAGGGCAAACCAGCAGAAGGAGTTAAAGAGAGGTTCAAGCCTGGATAAGGAGGATTGAGGGGCAGCTCTGTATACAACATCACAATAGTCAAAAGTAGGCAGTATCATTTTATGTACCAGTTCTCTCCTAGCCTGACGAGGGTTACTACCCCTGTTATGATAGAGGGCCCCTAGCTTAGGCTGGAGTTTCTTTAGAATCGCATCAATGTGGATGGAGAAGTTTAGGCTCCTACCCAGCCAAACTCCGAGGTAGTGGAAGGAAGAGGTGTCTTCTAGTACAATCCCGTCAATGGTGTAAAAGGTGGATAAGGAGGGGAGACTTGCCAACCTCTGTCTAGTACCGAAAGTCATGGAGATTGTTTTCTTTGAGGTTAGGAAGAGGTGGTGCTCACTTAGCCAGCGTTGTACATTTTCAAAATCTAGCTGGAGCCTGGCGGTGACATCAGGGACCGAGTTGTCAGTTGTGAACAGTACAGTGTCGTCTGCATACATGTGTATGTTAGACGATAAACAAAACTGAGGGAGGTCGTTGAGGAAGATTGAAAAAAGGAGAGGCCCAAGTACCGATCCTTGGGGGACTCCCATGGTAATGGGGAGGGGAGAGGAGATGGCATCATCTATACAGACAGATTGTGTTCTGCCTGACAGATAGGATTTGAACCATTCAGTGGCATTAGGGGAGAGACCAGCAGTCCTGAGGCAGGACAGGAGTATAGGGTGGGAGACAGTGTTGAAGGCCTTGGCCAGGTCAATAAAAATAGCTGAGATTATGAGGCCTTTGTCCATGCCCGTGGCAATAGTGTCAGTCAACCGTAGCAATGAGGTGGCAGTGGAGTGGTGTTTTCTAAAGCCAACTTGGAATGGAGTGATAAAAGAGGAGTCAGTAATGTAGGAGAAGAGTTGTTCAAGTTTTATATTCTCCTGGAGCTTAGCCAGAATAGGAAGGAGAGAGATAGGGCAGTAGTTGCTAGGGGAGGAGGGATCTCCTCCTTTAGGAAGTGGTAGAATTGTAGCATGTTTCCAAGCTGTAGAGACAGTGGAAGAGACAAAGGAGAGGTTTAGCAAGATGGATATAGGATAGGCGATGGTGGGAGCAGACAGAGAGAGGAGCTTAGGGTCCAGTCCGTTTGGGGAGGAGCCTTTAGCAGGGTTGATAGACAGAAGGGCTTGTAAGGCCAGCAGCAGGGGAGATGTGGGTGAAGAAGCAGGGGGTAGAAGGAGTGGGAGCTGGAGGAGTAGAGGAAGGGGAAACAGGGAGAGGAGGTGGGTCTGTGGAGGAGTGCATGTGCATAAGGGAGGCCGTTTGGAGCATTGCAGCGCAGGACGTGAAATGGCAGTTAAAACAGTCAGCGACAACCATGGGATCTGAGATGTCTGAGAGATGTAGCCTGAGGTTAGGAGTGGGGGGCTTGGTGGAAAGGGAAAAGAGGGACTGGACAACTTTCCAGAATTTGGAAGGTTTGTTTGTGTTGACATGGAAGTGAGCCTGGTAGTGTTCAGTTTTGGCCAGCTGGATAGCTTTGGTACACTTATTTTGAAGCTCCTTGTATCGTTGGAGGTCCTTTAGGCAGTTGGTTACCTTGTGTTTGTAATGTAACCACATTTGACGTGGAACCTTTGATAAAGAGCACTTGTGCTCAAAGGTATTTTTCTGAAAATCTAATAAATAACTAAAGTTGTTTCTTGCCATAATTTAAAAAAAACAAACATCAGAATGTAGCTAAACGGGTCCAGTTTAGCTAGGTTCTCATGTTTGTTTTTTGAAGTCCATTCGTTTTTATGTTTTTTCTTTCATTTTGTTTCTCTTGCTAGCTGACAAAACAAAATGAAGGACCCAGGAAAAAGAATTTCCCTTCTGCGACACAGGATATGCAGTCGGGAACAGAGAAATGCATGATTTATCTGTACAAGTGTTGTTTGACCTCGAGTGACATCACGAGTGGCATAAGCCAGAAGCGAGGTAGCTGAGGTCTGTCATTTTTCCTGAGTGCAGTTTAACCATATGTCATCAAGAGTGGGTGAAGCTACGAGTGATATTAAAAGGTAATACTACATGAGGGAAAATATCAGTGATGTTTTCATAAGTGCCATGGCATATCTAGTAACCCTTCCCCTAGTGACTTTTCACACCAGCACCCTTCCCTGCTGTTAGTAACCACACTCCCTATAGCACTGAACCAACACTCCTCTCTGCTGCCAGTAATCCTGGCCCATGACTTAACACCAACACCCTTCCCTGCTGCCAGTAACCCGGCCCCAGTGACTTAGCTCTAACACCCTGCCCTGTTGCCAGTTATCTTACCCCAGTGACAGCAGCAGCACCACTCCCTGCTGCTAGTAACCCCACCCCAGTGACTTAACATCAGCAGCCTTCTCTATTGGCAGTAACCCCGCCCCAGTGACTTAGCACCAGCACCCTGGCTGCTGCCGGCCACCGTGCCCCACCAGTGACTTTTTGCACCAGAACCCCTCCCTTCTGCCAGTAATCCTGACCCATTAGCACCAAAAGCCGTCCCTACTATCAGTAACCCCATCCCAGTGACTTAGCTCTATCACCCCTGCCTGCTGCCAGTAACTGCGTCCCTAGTGACTTGCCTCAGTGACTTACCACCAACACTCTCCCTGCTACCAGTAACCCAGCCCCCAGTGACTTAGTGCCAACATCCCTGCCTGCTGCCAGTAACCCTGTCTCCCCATGACTTTTTGTACCAACGCACCTACTTGCAGCCAGTAATCCTGACCCATTTACACCAACATCCTTCCCTGCTACTAGTAACCCTGCCCCTAGTGACTTTTCATACTAATACCCCTCCCTGCAGCAGTAATCCTGACCTGTGAGATAGTACCAACATCCATTTCCTTCTGCCAGTAACTCCGCGCCCTGTGGCATTGGACCAACATCCCTCCCTGCTACTAGCAACCCACCCCCAGTGACTTAGCATCAACACCCCTCCCTGCTGCCAGTAACCCACCCTCAGTGACTCAGCACCAACACCCCTCCCCGTAGCCAATAATCCTGACCCATTACTTACCACCAACACTTCTTCCTGATACCAGTAACCCTGCCCCAGTGATATTTGTTTGCACCGACACCCCTCCCTGCTGCCAGTTTTCCCACCCCAGTGACATCACCAACACCGCTCCCTGCTGGCAGTAATCCTGACCCATGATTTATCACCAACACCCTTCCCTTCTGTCAGTAACCCCACCCCAGTGACTTAGCACTAACACCCCTCCTTGCTGCCAGTTACCCCACCTCAGTGACAACAACAGTACCCTTCTCTGCTGCAGGTAATTGTGACCCATGACTTAGTACCAACACCCTCCCTTCTGCCAGTAACCCAACCCCGGCGACTTATGTAACCCCTCCCTTCCTGCCCCTTCTAGGGGCATACTTAAAAATATCACAGGTGGTCGGGCAGGAAGAAAGGAGCACTCCTAATGTGCTAACATACGAGACATTGCATATACTGGAACAGGGAAAATTGATGGTCCCTACCTGCAGCTGTCTTCAAGATGCTGGATTACCTCCTCATTCTCAGCAACAGATCCACTCCCTGAACCGACCAATCAGGCCTGGACCGCCCTCTTCTCTCTCAGAGGTCCAACAGAGCCCCTGAAGCTCCCAGAGACTGGACTCTGCCCCTGGAATATAACTCATGACAAAATTAATCAGACGCAAATAGGAGAGGGAACAAAGCATTTCATTTCATTAACTCCCTCGCTGCAATCAAATAAAGTACAAACCATTGTTTTTCCCCCAACTGACTTTATTTTCACCTGCATGGCAAATGATTCCAGCAATACAGGGATCACCATTCCTTCATAAAAAAGTAATTAATCAGCTCCATAGGGCTACAAACTTTTTACACATTGCCTGGGCATATTGTATTATGTATAAGACAAGGCCTCCCTGAGGCAGCTTACTACCAACTCATATCATGCATTGCTTTAGCTACCAATTGTATAGGTCTTAACCACTCATTAGGTAAATATGTCAATAGCTCTGCCCTGTTTTAGCTACCAAATGTATAGGCATTAACCCATGCTCATTGGATTTATACTCTGTATGATTGCTCACCCACATTTATTCTATGTATGTACTGTATGAATGTCTATGTTTTATTCTGGCGTGGAGCCTTTGGAAACGAGTCTATGACTCAAAGGGTTGTAGTTCCGATTTCCTAAAGAAATATATAAATAAATAAATAAATAAATAACTATGAGGCAGCAGAACCAACATTTCAGCAGACACTAGAAGGATTCTCGTTTCCTACCCTTCCTTTCTCGGGTGAGCTACCCAAGACCCAGGAACTCAGATCCCTGCATTCTCCTGGCATATAAGGATCCGGTAAGCCAAACCTTCCTTTTACTTTTACCTACGGGTCCCTTTTCCTATGTGGCACTGGTCTTCCCCCGTTTCTCTGGTGCAGGAAAGCAAGCTGCCCTCCCAACCTGGACCCCCTGTGCTCTTGATCTAAACCACAGGGTATCCAAGATTTTTTCCTGATGACCCAGGGCCTGACCCACCTTCCAAATGGCTGGCTCTGATGGTCAAGCTGAGGCCCCTGCTACCTTGATCGCTTGCCTCTGCCTCAGTCCTCCATGGCCTCCAATTGAGTCTGGGATTGTTCTGCTGTCACCACCTCCTTCCTATGGGGAGTCCCTGCCAGGCCCACATCCCTTACATCAGTTCCTGGGCTTGAATTAAGCAGCAGCACAGGGACCATCCTCCAAGGCCTACCAACTCTTTGGTCTGTAACCCACCTGGACTTCATGGACCGGTGTCCCAGGACCTGTCCCTCCAAACAGGCCCCTTAAAATGTGTGAAAGGCTGCCCGGCTTCCTCCCCAGGCTGCCCTGCCACACCGGGTATGAGGGGAACCCCTGCCACCGGTTCCCCTCCTGAGAGGGCCATGCCACAACACTCCCAGCCCTGGCAACCTGGGAAAACACCAAATGGGCTTCCTAAAGGGCTCCTACATACCTGCTAGGCTCACACAAAGCCTCCTAATGCCATAGCCCCCCATGACGCAGGACCTGGCTACCTGTATCCTCACCAGAGCTCCATACCCCCACTCTTCATTGGTCATGGTGCATGAAACCATCCTGACTGCACTCTACTTAGGGGGGTTTCCACACTGGTCCTCCTGGACCGCCGACTCCCTCATTTGCCCACCTATCCTGGTTCTGGTTCTACTCTCCAGCCTCCTTCCCTCCAACCCCAGGCCTACTGCCCAGGCTGGAAAGGCAATGATACTTCCTGTCAGCTCCCTTATATACCCTATTTCTGCCCTCTGCTGCTACCTTCCTTAAGGCATCCAGAGCAATAACCCCCCAGAGCACTAAACCCATTTCCTAACCCTGGTGGCGGGGGGAGTAGGAGGGGGAAAGGGATGCCTAAAAGTGGGAATATTAGCCCCACTTTTGCAGGGGGCTTACACTTAGCAATAACACCCCTCCTTGCTGCCAGTTATCCCACCCTGATGACAGAACCAACACCCCTCCCTGCTGCTAGTAATCGTGACCCATGACTTAGCACCAACATCCTCCCTTCTACCAGTAACCCTACCCGAATGACTTAGCACTAACACCTTTCCCTGCTGCCAGTTATCCCTCCCCAGTGACAGCACCAACACCCCTCCCTTCTGCCAGTAATCCTGACCCATTACTTAGCACCAACGCCCTTCCCTTCTGCCAGTAACCCCATCCCAGTGACTTAGCACTAGCACCCCTCTCTGCTAACAGTTATCCAACCCCAGTGACAGCACTAAACCCGCTCTCTGCTGCCAGTAATTGTGACCCATTACTTAGCACCAGCACCCTCCTTTCTGCCAGTAACCTCACCCCAGAGACTCAGCACAACACCACTACCTGCTGCCAGTTATCCAACCCCAGTGACAGCACCAAACCCCCTCTCTGCTGCCAGTAATCGTGACCCATGACTCAGCACCAACACCTTCCTTCTGCCAGTAACCCCACCCCAGAGACTCAGCACAACACCACTACCTGCTGCCAGTTATCCCACCCAAGTGACAGCACCAACACTCCTCCTTTCTGCCAGTAATCCTGATCCATGACTTAGCACCAACACCCCTCCCTGCTGCCAGTTATCCAACCCCAGTGACAGCACCAAACCCCTTCCCTGCTGCCAGTAATCGTGACCCATGACTCAGCACCAACACCTTCCTTCTGCCAGTAACCCCACCCCAGAGACTCAGCACAACACCACTACCTGCTGCCAGTTATCCCACCCAAGTGACAGCACCAACACTCCTCCTTTCTGCCAGTAATCCTGACCCATTACTTAGCACCAACACCCTTCCCTTCCCTTCTGCCAGTAACCCCATCCCATTGACTTAGCACTAACACCCCTCCCTGCTGCCAGTTATCCAACCCCAGTGACAGCACCAAACCCCCTCTCTGCTGCCAGTTATCCCTCCCCAGTGACAGCACCAACACCCCTCCTTTCTGCCAGTAATCCTGACCCATTACTTAGCACCAACGCCCTTCCCTTCTGCCAGTAACCCCATCCCATTGACTTAGCACTAACACCCCTCCCTGTTGCCAGTTATCCAACCCCAGTGACAGCACCAAACCCCCTCTCTGCTGCCAGTAATCATGACCCATGACTCAGCACCAACACCCTCCTTTCTGCCAGTAATCCTGACCCATGACTTAGCACCAACACCCTTCCCTGCTGCCAGTAACCTCGTCCTAGTGACTTAGCACTAGCACCCCTCTCTGCTAACAGTTATTCCACCCCAATGGCAGCACCAACACCCCTCCCTGCTGCCAGTAATCCTATCCACAGTAATTTAGCACACATCCCTCCCTGCTGCCAGTAACCCCACCCCAGTGACTTTGCACTCACACTTCTACTTCCTGCCCGTATTCTTACCCACAATGATTTAGCTTCAACAGCCCTCCCTACTGCTAGTAACCCCACCCAAATGACTCAGCCTGAGCACCTCTCCTTGCAGCCAATAATCCTGACCCATGACTTAACACCAATACCCCTCCTTTCTACCAGTAACCCTGCCCCTAGTGACTGTTTGCACCAACACCCCTCCCTGCAGCTAGTAACCCTACCCCCTGTGACACTGGACCAACACTCCTCCCTGCCATCAGTAATCCTGACCCGTGACTTAGCACCAAATTCCCTCCCTAACATAGAAACATAGAATTTGACGGCAGATAAGGACCTCTTGGCCCACCTAGTCTGCCCATTTCCCTACCTGACGGATAAGCTGCAGATCCTAGTTAACCAACAGCCTACTTCCTCCTACCCCCCGCTAGAATTGCCTTATGTCCGTACCATGCAATCTTGAATTCCTCCACTGTTTTTGACTCTACGAACTCATCAGGAAGGCTGTTCCATGCATCTACAACCCTCTCTGTGAAGAAATACTTCCTCACATTACCTCTGAGCCATCCCCCCTCAATCTTCAAATTGTGCCCTTTGTTCTTGCACATCTCTTTTTCTGAAAGATGCTACCCTCTTGGACTTTGTTGATTCCCTTGAGGTATTTGAAAGTTTCTATCATGTCCCCCCTCTTCCTCCTTTCCTCGAGGCTATACATCTTAAGCTCCTTTAGTCTTTCTTCATATGTCTTCTGGTGCAGACCATGCACCATTTTGGTTTTCCTCCTCTGGACAGCCTCCATCCTGCCTATGTCTTTGGGGAGATGTGGTCTCCAGAACTGTACACAGTACTCCAGATGTGGTCTTACCAACTGTCTGTACAGAGGGCCAACAACTTCCTGTTTTCTACTGGTGATGCCTCTCCCTATGTATCCCAGTATTCCCCAGCCCTCCTTACTGCCTTCTCACATTGCTGGCCCACCTTTAGGTCATCTAATATGACTACCCCCAGGTCCCTTTCCATTTTTATGTTTGCTTGCGTGCATGCACAAGAAACATCATGTGACAGCTTAGGAGAGAAGCGGGTTGTGGAGGCACGGCACTGTTACAGCCAAGGGAGGCACTGCATTTGGGGGCTTGGCACTGGTGGACCAATGGAGGCACAGTGTGCCGATGACACTGGTCTCCAAAAGTGCACCAAGTAGAAACATTTTTGCCACTGCAATCAGGGGCCACCTCATCATTGCAGCATCAGTCATTCTGCTGCAATGAGGGAGCAACCCGTCATTGCAGGGCGGAATGTTAGCTAGCCTAAAACTGTTTGTGAACATGGTGGGCAGCTTGCCACTGCGTTCACAAACAGTTTAAACAACCTGCTGAGGGTACCCAATCCCCCTCGGCAGCATGTGCCCCAAACAATCTTTGTTTGCTGGCCGGGGCCCCAGTCCCGCTGGCTGCAATGGCAAGTATTTGCGATGGAGCCCACTCCCGTCGGCATGATGTAACTCCCCCACTTGTTTTTCTTGTCTGCCGATGGGGTGCCCAGTCCCCATCGACATAATGTCTCCCCCTTTTGCTGTGTGCCGATGGAGGTGCCCAATCCCCTGTCGCCATAATGTCACCCCCCCCCTTTTTCTTGTGTGCCGACGGGGGTGCCCAATCTCCTGTTGGCTACAGCTGCTGCCCCACAAAAAGACTCCCTTGGCATGCTGGGAGCCCACCCCAGCATGCCAAATGCCCCAGTAAAATTAAAAACCGTCCCACGTTGTGTGTTTTTTTTCCCCTGTAAACAAGAAAATGGTCCCTCGTGGTTTCCAGGGCCCCCCTGCTACAACCTGCACCCACCTACTGTGCACCCTTCCTCCCCACACCCCCCTCACCCCATACTTACCTCCGAAGTCCGGTGCAATGATCTCTGGTGGACTGGGAACACGTCTGCACTCTTCAAAGCCGACCACTAACTGAGGAAATGCCGGTAAGCTGTATAATGGAACAAATAGTTTTTGTTTTGTTATTATGATTTTATTCAATATAAAAATTTTACAACGGGGGTGGGAGGGATACAAAAGAAAAAAGGGGGAGATGGAGGGAGGAAAGAAAACAGACAGTCACAATTCATAAAATATTTAAATTGCTTAGGGTTACACTGCAAATTAGTTAGCATAGCATTATAATTACATTGTGTACAGTGTCTTAGTGAAGAACAGCAGGAATAATAAAAAGGAAAGAAAAAATGAAATAAAAGAAAAATCCCATACAGGAAAAAAAGTTTTAAAATATCGAGTTACAAATAAATTATTTCATAAGGTTGGGTTATTATAAGAACTTATAAACATATGCTACAGACTCTAACTGGTACATAATTAATCCAGCTGAATCTGGACAACTGGCCTTATCAATTAAGTCATTCACAGTTGAACTCGGTGATTCCTATCCCCCCATGTCTCCTCTTTCCATAGGATTCTTTTATGGGACAAAGGAGGGATCCTTAGACATGATGTAAAGTACCAATCTAGACCATTTCACTGTAAATAAATCAGTTTTATCATTTAAATTTTAAGAGATTCTTTCTGATCTATAAATCCGAGTAACAATCTCTCTCCATTCCAACACGGTGGGAACATTGGGGGTAAGCCAGTGTCATGTCAGGGCCTTTTTGGCCGCTAGCAACAAAGTTCCTAGGAGGTATTGTGTAAGTGGATCTCTATACTCCAGAGGAAAGACATGGAGAATAAAAAAATCTGCTGATAAGGTGAGTGACACATCAAAAAGGGATCTCAACTCCAATTGTAATGAAGTCAGAAAGGATTGTATTAAAGGGCAGGCCCAGAATATATGAGTGTGATGTACCTTTAATTCCCCACACGACCGCCAGCAAGCCCCTGAATGCACAGGGGTAAAGTGTGCTGTAACTGTAGGGGTACGAAAGAACCTGGTCAGTATCTGCCAAGAAAACAGCCTCCAGGTATGGGAGTATGTAAGCTTAGCCATTGAAAGGCAGCCATTATACCAGTTTACTTTTGGAATATCAAAACCAAATTCCAGACTCCATGTATCACATATACCCTCACTATTCACTCCCTGGGTTTCCCCAAGTGCCTTATACAAAACCGAAACCATATGGGGTACATTGCCAGCTTGTATACATCGTTGGATGCAAGAAATCAGTGGGGAGGAACATTCATATTGTCGTACCCGAATGGGTAAACAGTAAAAAAAGTGTCTTAGTTGCAAATATCTGAAAAAAATCTTGACGTCTCAAACCATGTGTCTGGCTTAAATTCAGGAAGGGTTTGAAATCAGCCCCATTTAAAAATGGGGTAAGATTAGTGAGCCCCAAATGTTCCCAAGTGGCAAATGTGTGGTCGTATAATACTGGGTGGAAATCCTCCAACAGGGTAATAGGGCAAATAAGTGGAAGAAATGAGGAAAGAGATAAATATCTACGTATGACACTCCAAACTTTCAGTTGGTGTTTAATCCAGGAGTTCATCTGGGCCAGATCATATGGTCGGGAGGGGGGCATACGGTATGTCATAGTTTTAATTAGTTGCCTATAAGGTATTAAACCTTCTTCAATTTCCCTCCACGGAACAGGATTAAACCCAGCCAAGTGGCAAACTATAAATGAGAGGTGTGTGGCCCAATTATATGATTTAAAATTAGGGAGAGCAAGCCTACCCATTTCCCTAGGGAGGTACAGAATAGAAGCAAGCACTCTTGGTCATTTACCGGCCCAAATGAATTTGCTAATGAGTTTATTCCAGACCCTATACGTGTTATCCGGAATACTTATTGGCACATTACGAAACAAATAAAGGGCTTGAGGTAAAGTCACCATTCAAATCACATCAACCCTCTGGAGTAAATTCAATGGGAGTATATTCCAACCAGCTAGGTCTGCCTGTAACTGCATAAGGAACAGATCATAATTATGTTTAATTATATCAGCTGCCCGCCGGGAGAGATATATACCTAAATACTTTAATTTATCTAAATCCCAGTGGAATGGGAACCCCTGTTTAAGTGTTGGAAAGGGAGAAAAATGAAAAGTCAGTGCTTCTGTTTTGGTAGCATTAAGTTTGTACCCCGAGCAACTGCCGAATAGGTCTAATAATTCAAAAACTGCTGGAACTGATTGGGGGGGATTTGTTAAAAAAAAGCAGGACGTCATCCGCATAAAGAGCTATGCGGTGTTCCATACCCTCCATCTGTACTCCATTTATCCGAGGGGAATCCCTAATGGCTTGAGCCAGAGGTTCAATGAAAATAGCAAATAAACCAGGGGACAAAGGACAGTCCTGCCGGGTACCCCTAAACAGGAAAAAATAAGGGGAGTGATGTCCCGAGACTTTCACACAAGCCTGAGATGATGAGTAAAGTGTTTTTATCAGGGAAATAAACAAACCGGGGAAGCCCATCTTTAGAACAGCAAATAAAAAGGGCCACGAGGCTCTATCAAACGCCTTCTCAGCATCAAGGCTGAGAAGGACAGAGGGTGTTATTACAGATTGCATTTCTTGAACTAAATGTAGAGCTCTTCTAGTGTTAACTGTAGTGGATCTGCCACTAACAAAGCCTGTCTGATCTAATTTAATTATTGTGGGGAGAACTGTATCCAGACGCTTAGCCAAGATAGACATCAGATACTTATAATCTATGTTCAAAACTGAAATTGGGAGATATGCTGCACAATTTTGTGGGTCCTTACCAGGTTTGGGAATTAGAGATATTACTGCGTACGACCAACTGGGTGGGGGAAGGGGGTTCACAGAGCCTTGTAATACATCATTGTAAACCCCCAGGAGGAGAGGGGCTAGTATTTGCCCTAAGTGTTTATAGAATTCCGTACCATACCCATCAGGGCCAGGGGCCTTCATAGTTTTGGAGCGAGAAATGGCTTCATTCAATTCAGGAAGTGTTATGGGGGAAACTAAAGAAGATCTTTGATCCTCATCCAGCTTTGAGAGGTTCAATGGTGAAAGAAAGGCCCCAATATCCTCAGGGTCCGATGGATGGTCTGGTGTATATAAAGACCTGTAATAATCACAGAAAATCTGGGCGATCTGGTCAATTTTAGAATGAATAATACCTGATGTAGGGTCCCTGATAGTGGATATAGTGGCTAGCCAGCGTTGCCTACGAAGCCTATACGCCAGTAGGCGGGAAGCTCTCGGTCCCACTTCCCCATATCTTTGCCTTAAAAAGGCTAATGCCACTTCTGTATTCTGTCAAACCAGAGATTCCAGCTCCTGCCTAACTTGTTTTAACTGGGCCTCTACTAAGTAGTCCCCATGTTGATGGGCGACTTGGAGAAAATGAAGAGTCGCCTCCAAATATGATTGTTTTTCTCTCCGCTGTTTTGCCTGGAGGGAGGCATATTGTATTAGGTGGCCCCTTAAAACTACTTTCAATGTGTCCCACTTGATAGCTGAGGAAATTTCTGGGCTTGAATTGTCACATAGAATTTCTTGTATTTTCTCTTCTAGAAATTCTCTAAATTGGGCATTTTTAAGATAGACAGGATTTAGTCTCCACAGCGTATTTCGCTTTTCAAGGCCTAAATCCCACTTTGTTATAACTGGAGCATGGTCGGTATGGACAATATCACCTATAGCTACCTCCCTAAGAGTTTCTAATCATCCTTTCTGTGTATAACAGTGATCTATCCTAGAGTAAGAACCATTAACAGCACAGTAAAACGTATATTTCCTATCTCTAGGGTGGAGAGAGCGCCACACATCAATCCAGCCCACCTCCTGGACAAATCTCTTAAAAAATTTATGAGGAGCTGGTTGTCTGCCCTTAGTCGCCCTAGAAGAGTCGACATTTGGATTAGGGGCTATATTAAAATCTCCTGCTAATACCAGGATGCCCCTGGTAAGTTGTACCACCTTATTTAAAAGGGAACGAAGGGCTTGTTGGGTGGAACCAGCGGGGGAGTACACATTAGCTAATGTGACCTCCCTTCCCTGCACCGAACCCTGCACCACCACCACCCTACGACCCTCAAGGTCAGCCCACTCAGATGTCAGTTCAAATGGAGTAAGACTGGAAATCAGTATGGCGACCCCCCTCCTCCTTCCACCAGGGAATTAGGAGGAAAAAACCTGTGTAAAACCACCCCTAGCCAGCTTTCCATGTTCAACTTCGTTCATATGGATTTCTTGAATAAATATTATTCCTGTATGAGATTTTTTAAATAGTGATATCATCTTTGTTCTCTTCACTGGGCTGTCAAGCCCATTAACATTTAAAGAGAAAACCTGCAAAGGTGCCCCCGACATTGTATTATATTTCGAGCATTCAAATTAAATTTCTGTGTTGAAGCACAGGTTATCAACTCACTGACACTGACGTATTTATTTATTTTTAAAAGAAATGGTGACTGCCTTAATGGGGTATAACGAGGATAATTTTCCTCCAACTGCAACAAAAATACAACTGGCCTAACTAACCTTAACAGGCCAAACTTTTTATACCCATCATTTGCCAACTGGGCTAGGGCCGGGCTAGAACTGAGGACTTCCATAGGGTTGGTTCCCGCTAACAGGGCAGGGTACCAAATCCTGTTGTGCCAAACAATTTTGGCAGGGTCTAACCTAATTTAGACTAGACGTAAATCGTCTCTTGAAGGGGGGGGGGACAATGAATGAGGTGGTCATGCCTCGTGCTCCACCAGGCAGGGAGAAATGTATAATCATGCATTATTAGTGATCTGATCCCTGGCCATTAGTGGCTAGGGAGAAAGGAGGGGAAAATCCCCCCAGTGTATCCCAGAATTCACCTCCTGGGTGGCGGGACCACTAGAGCCAATAAAATATAAAACATCCAGGGTGCACCTACTAAACCTCCCCAGGCAACCCTGGCCTCCACCGACCCAGCTTATGGGGAGGCGGAGTGTCACAGGAAGGGCAGGCCACTGCTAGTAAATCCAAAAAGACTATAGAGAATGCATCTCCTAGAGTCCAGGAGACGAAAAACCGCCTCTGGCAAAAGTGCCCACCTCCCCCCAGGGTAGACAGCATATATCCAGGGAGCAGAAACACCTTCAATTAACTTTGGGCTAATATTAGCATATTATCTAAAAACAGGCTAAGTAAGAAGGATGCCAACTGTCTTTGCCCAGGAGGTATTCGATCCATCGGGGCCCCTTATGTGATAGGCCAGAAAGCCCTCCATCTTCCCTCCCCACCCACACAGTACTGCACTGCACTGCACTGACAATATAAGCATACACATTGTATAATATATATATTTCTATATAACCAATCCACACACACACACACACACACACACACACACAAACAAACAAAAAAAAAGTAGATAAACATGTGGGGAGTAGTACAATGTAATGGCTGTGGGGCAGCAGTCTTCTGGGAGTCTTTCTGGAGGCTGAGATGCTGCCTATTTGCGAGACAGCTATCTGCCCTGAGGGAGGAAGCTGTCTGCCTTCAGGGCCGCACTGGACAGAATAAGGAAAACTTCCCCAGGGGCCACACTGGACAGTAGGAAGGGAACCTCCCCCATCCAGGGAGCACTAGCGCCACCACCACCACTACCTCAGAGGTTGCGAAGAAAGCACAGCAGTTGGACCACAGTGGGCTCAGGGAGGGTAAGGATGGTGGAACAGAGGCACACCCAGTCAATTGTTCCACTCCACAATCCATACACCATTCTGGGGGAGCATAGCTCCCCTATGGATGCACCCGCAGAGAAGACTGATGACAACTGTCACAAGGGAGGCCCACAGGAAGGAGGCAGAGGACACCACAGGGAAAGGAAGCAGCTCCTGGTGGGGACCCAATTATTAGGGTATAGAACTGGGGGAGCGGGAAAACTGAAGTAAGGTGCCTGCCTGGTGCCATGGCTTGAGGGACAGGAAGCATCCTCAGGATCATGAGAACAGCTGCAAGGGAGTCTGAGCTGGACGTAATTGTCCACCTAGGGACAAATGACTTGGCTCATCATGAGATTAGAGCAGTGCAGGAGGACATTGCAGAGTTGGGAGGGCCCAAGACAAGTAGCACACAGTATCCTTCTCAGAGGTGCTGCCTGTCAAAGGCATGGGGAGGCGAGGTAATTAGCACCATGCAGTTTAATGAATGGTTGAAAAAATGGTGCGGAGCACAGGGGTTTAGCTTCATTGGGGACTGGGGTTCCACCTGGAGGGACACTAGCCTATACTAGCAGGATGGTCTGCATCTGTCCAGGAAGGGAACAAGTCTTTTGAGCAATCGGTTTAAATGCTTCATTGGCAAGCTTTTAAACTAGTCAAAGGGGGAGGCACTGACAAGCAGCAGAAAAATCCCAGCCTCTCCCTACAAAACAGGGTACTAAATGAGAAAAAGACCGAGGTAGAACGGTCAGTGGGGGATGCTGCAACAGAAGGTAAAGCCATCAAAAAATGGAGAGCAATGAGTACCAATGCCGTAGTCTGAGTAACAAGCTTCCTGAATTAGTGGCCTTGATGGAGGAGGAACATCTGGATATCGTGGCAGTCACAGAAACATGGTACACACAAAACCATGACTGGGACATAAACATACCAGGATACACTATCTACAGGAGAGACAGGGAGGTAAAAGAGGAGGAGGAGTAGCTCTTTACATAAGGGAAGGAATAAAAGCAACAGAACAAAGGGTAAACAGGAGGAGAAGAAGCACTGTGGGTAAATTTGGAGACAGGCAATGGCACCACAATCCGCAGGGGTTAGATATAGACCTCTCAGGGGAGGAAATGGACAAGGAAATGATAGAAAGTATGCTTAGAATGGCAGAAAAAGGGAGATATTGCTGATGGGTGATCTGAATATGCCAGCTGTTAACTGGAGTGCAGTTGCAGCTGCCACTCAAGAGTGCAGTTATTCTAGATGCCCTACAGGGGCATGCCTTAGACAAATAGTACTGGAGCCCACTTGAGAGGAGCAATATTAGACTTGATTGTCTCAAATGGAGATGGAGAGAGGATCACAGATGTAGAAGTGGGTAGCCATCTGGGAACTAAGACCATCGAACAGTATAGTTCACAATAAACACAGCAATAGAGTCAAGCCATACAAAGACAAAAGTACTGGACTTTGAGGAGGGCTGACTTTGCCAAAATGGGTGAGTGCCTAAGGAATGCACTAGCAAATAGGCAGGAAGGAGGTGGAAGAACAATGGGGAATAATAAAACTGCCATCACAGAGGTAACAAGCCTTTGTGTGAAGCAAATAAACAAAGCAAAACGATGTAGAAACCACTATGGTTCTCAAAGGAAGTGGCAGTGAAGGTTCAAGAGAAAAGAAAGCATTCAGGAAGTACAAGGAATCGAGAAGGAGCAGGACAGAGAACTGTATCAGTTAAAGCAAAAGGAGGCTGGAAGGCAGTCAGAACAGCAAAGGCCCAAACCGAGGAAAATATAGCCAACTCAGTTAAGAAGGGGGATAAAACCTTTTATAGGTACATCAGGAGCGAAGGAAGACCAAGGGAGGGATAGTGAGGCTTAATAAAGGGAGGAGGGTGGGCAGAGGGAGACTGTGAAAAGGCAGAGATACTAAACAAATATTTTTGCTCAGTATTTACAAATGAAGAGGGGGAGGTACATAAAACAAACAGTAGAAACACTCTGGATACAGAAGTTGATACCAGCCCATTTACAGAAGAAAGGGTTCTGAAAGAACTCTTAAAACTGAAGGTGGACAAAGCAATGGGGCCTGATGGGATTCATCCCAGAATTCTAAAAGAACTAAGGGTAGAACTAGTGACACCACTGACTACCCTTTTTAACAAATCATGGGAGGATGGGGTGGTACCCGAGGACTGGAGGAGGGCAGATGTGATTCCCCTTCACAAAAGTGGGAGCAAGGCAGAAGCAGGAAACTACAGACCTGTTAGTTTAACCTCAGTGATAGGGAAAATGATGGAATCACTTCTGAAGGAAAGAATTGTCGAGTATCTAGAGGCCAGAGGGGCTAGGACCCTAGGCAGCATGGATTCACAGCGGGAAGGTCATGCCAGACGAATCTGATAGATTTCTTTGACTGGGTGACCAAAGTAGTAGATCAGGGAGGGGCTGTGGACATGGCCTACCTAGACTTTAGCAAGGCATTTGACACAGTCCCACACAAAGATTAATATACAAGTTAGCCAGCCTGGGAGTGGGTCCCAAGATGACAGCCTGGTAAAGAATTGGCTGGAGAATAGGACACAGAGAGTAATAGTAAATGGAGTCCACTCAGAAGAAAGGAGGGTTACTAGTGGGGTACCGCATGGGTTCAGTATTAGGACCGGTCCTCTTCAATGTCTTTATAGCGACATTGCAGAAGGACTGGAAGGAAAGTATGTCTCTTTGCAGATGACACAAAGATCTGCAACAGAGTTGATGCACAGGGTGGGGTGGAAAGGATGAGAAGGACTTGGCAAGGTTAGAGGAATGGTCAAATGTATGGCAGCTTAGATTCAATGCTAGAAGTGCAAGGTAATGCACCTGGGAAACAAAAGCAGGGGAAGAGTACACAATGGGGGTGAGATACTAACAACAACAAAAATGGAAAGGGACCTGGGGTAGTCATATCAGATGACCAAAAGGTGGGCAAGCAATGTGAGAGGGTAGTAAGGAGGGTTGGGGGATACTGGGATGCATAGAGAGGCATCACCAGTAGAAAACAGAAGTTATTATCCTCTGTACAGACAGCTGGTGAGACCCCATCTGAGTACTGTGTGCAGTTCTGAGACCCAATCTCCGCAAAGACATAGACAGGATGGAAGCTGTTCAGAGGAGGGCAACTAAAATGGTGCAGGGTCTGCACTGGAAGACATATGAAGAGAGGCGAAAGGAGCTTAATATGTATAGCCTCGAGGAAAGGAGGAGAGGGGACATGATAGAAACGTTCAAGTACCTCAAGGAATCAACAAAGTCCAAGAGGGTAGCATCTTTCAAAAAAAGAGGTGTGCAAGAACAAGAGGGTACAATTTGAAGATAGAGGGGCGGCTCAGAGGCAATTTAAGGAAGTATTTTTTCACAGAGAGGGTTGTGGATGCATGGAACGGCCTTCCGGAGGAGGTTGTGGAGTCAAAATCAGTGGTGGAATTCAAGCATGCATGGGACAGTCATAAGGCAATTCTAGGGGGTGGGGGTAGGAAGAAGTAGGCTGCTGGTTAACTAGGATCTACAGCTTATCCAGTAGGTAGGGAAATGGGCAGACTGGGTGGCCAAGCGGTCCTTATCTGCCGTCAAATTCTATGTTTCTATACCCCATCATCCATCCCCGCGCCCTCTTGGGCCTACATATTCCTCGGGTCTGCACTGATGTGCGTCCAGCCAAGAGGCCCACAGAGGTGTCCCCGTCAAAATACCCCTGAATCCTCTCCCGATGAGGGGGTGTACAGCCTGTACACCTATAAGGAGGGCAGGATGTAAGCAGGGGGAAACCCCCCTATAGGGCCAGTGAGACAAAACAAAACCCCTACATCAGGAAGAGAGAGAGACATCAGGGACAAGCAGGGACATCAATATCATTCACGGGGGGAGATGGAGCCAGTGGGAAGGGGGACAGGCAGGGGACCCCACTTAAGAATAGTTAGCTGGCACTAGGAAAAAATGTCCAAAAAGGTCTGTTTATTTGGTTTCCTGGGAGCTCTGCAAAGTTCCTAGCTGTCTCACAGTTTGCTTCTTCAGGTTGTCAACAATCTGCTGAACTGCTTTGGCTCCTTCTAATCTACATTGTTCCCTCGAGGTCTCCTGAGACCATAATTTCTGCACCAGTTTGGTTGCGAGTGTTGTGCCAGGTTGCTTTGGGGGGGGGGGGTACATCTATCCCCATTTTAATCAGTTCCCTAGATGCCTCTTCAGCTGACTCAAAAGTCCTGGGGTCTTCGCTTAAGTTGACCACCAGTTTGGCCGGGTATGGTGTACGGAATTTAAGCTTAGCTTCTTTGTGTTTTTTTAAGATTGGAGCATATGTTCGTCATCTAAGTGCAGTCGAAGTCGGGTAATCATTATCAACATAAATTCTCTGACCTTGATGTGTTAGATCACCTTGCTGCCAAGCTTTATGAAGTACCATCTCCTTCTCGGTGTATCTGAGGAAATGGACCAGAGGAGCTCGAGGGCAATTGCCAAGCTTTGGGCCCAGGGTTCGGTGGACACGATCAATCTCCAGGGTCACCTCCTCTGGTAGGTCTAACTTGGACTGTAGAAATTGCTGTAGAAATTGTATTGGGTTAGAGCCTTCAACTCCTTCTGAAAACCCATTAATTCTCAGGTTGTTTCTCCTATTACGCGCCTCCTAGTCCTCTGCCCTCTCCTGAAGACTCTGGGTGGAATGGTAGAGATGCATAATGGAGCACTCCGCACAATCTAAGCGTGCATCTGTATTTGTGGCCTGCTCCTCAATATCCTCTAGTCTTTTCTCGATCTTCCCCAAGTCAGTGCGTAGTGCTGAAAATGTAGAGCGGGTCTCTTTCCTAAAATCCCGCAGCTCCTGAAGTACAGCATCCATTTGCCTTGCCATGTCACCAGGGGCCTTATTTAGTTCCTCTGCCGAAAACTCACTTCTGCTACTGGCCTGGGAGCTGTCGCTGTCCGAGCAAATACAGTCTGGATCCACGCTATCCAGCGCCAATTTTTGAGAGCCCAAACCTTTTTTAGGCATCCTTAGATAGCTTTTAGAAGTTTTGCCCAGTCTTTTTAGTTAAGCCGATTAAATCTGGGTGTTTTATAACCTGGTGGAGCTGGAGCCGAAAAATCATGCGACCATCGCAGGCATGACGTCACCGGAAGTCCCCCAAATAGTTTTTTTTTAACTTTGCTGCATATCTCAAGCATTTTTTGGAATTTTGGCCCCACATTTTCAACATGGGGTTTTTGGGACCCTCCTCATGAATTCTGTCACTGTCATGGCATTAATCAGGCCCGAAGGGTGATTTCGCGGTCACTGCGTGAAATCACTTTTCAGGACTGATTAACAAAATAACAGTGCAAGTGTTCATGAGGAGGGCTCTCAAAAAGCCTATGTTGCAAATTTGGTGAAAAAATTCCTAAAAATAACTGTTTTACGAGCGTGCGTTGTGCAGTTCCTATGCATACTCGTAAGTTCGTAAATTTTTAATATTTGCACTCCAAATTTTCAACAATGCCATTTTACCACACTTCCTTATAAGCAGTACAGCTGCCATGTTTCACATCTCACCCAAAATGTGCTTCCGCGCATGTAGCGCACAATGGCGCAGTCAGTGTGCGAAATCAATGTTTGGGACAGATTAAGAAAATCACAGTGACACTGTTCATTAGCAGAGGTCCTAAAATGCCTATTTTGAACATTTGGTGAGAAAAGTCCAGAAAATGACAGTGTTATGAGCGTGTGTTGCGCAGTTTCCACGTACGCTTGTACCTTCGCACATTTGCAATATTTTCACTCCAGATTGTCAACACTGCCATTTGTCTGCACCTCCTTATGAACAGTGCAGCTGTCATTTTTCACATCCTGGCCAAAATTGATTTTGCACTTCTGGCTCAGAATAGCGCTGTCGCTGTGGGAAATCCATGTTCGGGGCACATTAGGAAAATTACAGTGACACTGTTCAGTAGCAGAGGTCCTAAAATGCTTATGTTGAAAATTTGGTGACAAAAGTCCATAAAATGATTGTGTTACGAGCATGCATTGCGCACTTTCCATGCATGCTCATAACTTCTCACATTTGCAATATACTCACGCCATATTTTCAACATTGCCATTTTTCCACATCTCTTTATGAACAGTACAGCTGTCATTTTTCACATCCTGGTCGAAATGTGTTTTTGCTATTCCGGCGCAGAATACTGTGGTTGCTGTGGGAAATCAGTGTTCAGGACACATTAACAAAATCACAGTGACACTGTTCATGAGCACAGGTCGTACAATGCCTATGTTGAAAATCTGGTGATGAAACTCCATAAAATGACTGTTACATGCATGCGTTGCACAGTTTCCAAGTATGTTCGGAACTGCGAGCATTTTTAATATTCCCACTACACATTTTCAACATTGCCATCTCTTCATACCTCCCTATGGATGGTACAGCTGTCATTCTTCACATCCTGCCCGATCTGTCTTTTCGTGCATGTGGCGCAGAATGGGACTGTCACAGTTGGAAGTCAGTTTTTGGGACACATTGACAAAATCACAGTGCCACTGTTTATGACAAGAGGTCCCAATGCTTTCATGAGGCAGGGTCACAAAAAGGCCATGTTCAAAATTTGTATTGTAAATACCAACAAACGCCCGAGGCATTATGGTTTCTAACCATAACGTACTACCCTGTACAGAGAGACAGGCATCGGGGTGTGCCTTTGGATTGCTGCCTGTACTGCTCATGCCATCCCACCCCAACCCCCCACCCACTGACAGGCATCGAGGTGTACCTTGGACTCCTTTGGCCCAAGACTTCACCCCATTCTCCTATGCTGCACCCATTTCACCATATGTCCTTATGGAATGGGGTGACTGTAAAGCCAAACACCCTAACGCACAGCTCAACACGTGTCAGTGTCTGCAGAATAGGGTGAGGTGACACGGCTTGACCGTCATGGGCAACGACACAAACACTTACCCCAAATCCTGTCCATCTCTACAGGATGAAGGTGGAGTTCATGTGAACTTCAGTACTTCACTGCCATTCCTATTCTGTATCTGTCTGACTCCTGCATTTCTAATGCTCATACCAGCAAGCAAACATTCGGCATTGACAAGTGCTTGTTGTTGTTGTCAGTATGTCACCCACATTGTGTACTCTTCCCCTGTGTTTTTGTTTCCCAGGTGCATTACTTTGCACTTCTTTGCGTTGAATCTAAGCTGCCATACATTTGACCATTCTTCCAACCTTGCCAAGTCCCTTTTCATCCTTTCCACCCCACCTTGCGTATCAACCCTGTTGCAAATCTTTGTGTCATCTGCAAAGAGACATACTTTCCCTTCCAGTCCCTCTGCAATGTCACTTATAAAGACATTAAAAAGAACTGGCCCCAGTACTGAACCCTGCGGTACCCCACTAGTAACCCTCCTTTCCCTGCTGCCAGTAACCTCACTCCCAGTGACTTAGCACCAACAATCCTACCTGCTTCCAGTAATCTTGCCCCAGTGACTTAGTGCCAGCACCCTTCCCTACTGCTAGTAACCCTACCCCAATTACTTTGCACCAACACCCCTCCCTACTACCAGCACCCCACCACCTAGTAATTAGTGTGTGTGTGGGGGGGGCACAGTATCTGGATATGGGTGGGGATGGATTTGGTTAAGATTAGTTTTGATAATAGTATCCACCAGTTTTTTTTTTGACATGTTATGGCTATGGACATGTCTACCAAAAATGCAGAAGCCATTTCTATACTTATTTGAAAAATCTTTGCCTTTGTAATTTTCGCACCAGTATTCATTCTCATTGGGCACTATTCATGAATGGTTGGGGGATACACCTGTATCACATGTATCCCCCACCACGCAGTTCTGCACCCACCGGAGATCCAAGTGTGGATCGCATTCACGAACAGCGGTCCCTGTACAGCTCCGGTACACGACCCCCCCCCCCAGTGCACAGCTATGTGGGGTGGTGTGGTGTGGGGCTGAGGAGCCAGCTGTGCAGCCAATTGGCTGCCCGGACTGAGACCCCAAGTGGATCACTTGTGCCTGTTAGTCGCCAAATTGCCGATGGGTGTGCAGGCTGCCACAGGACCGAGGTGTGAGGGACCCCACCAGCACATCCCCCACCCTCCCAGATGTGCTCCACAGCCAGGGGCGGAAATGTTGAGGGGTCCCTTGACCCCTGCAATCTCTGCTGATTGCAGTGGCAGCATCAAGGTGGGGGCATATCAGTTATGGCTGCCTCCAGAAGGTGTAACCATTGCCCCCCCCGTGCAAGGCACCTGCACCATTGTGAATGGCATGGAGTGTTACCACACCTCCGGGGCCTGTCCCTGGTCTGCCTCTGTGTGGAGCTGCGCATTTGGCAGGTGTGCCAGGCATGTGGGGGGCGTACCGGGTGCATGCATGCATGCTGCACAGGGGCCAAAGTGTATGCGGCCAGGTGCGGGTGGGCTATGTGCCAGTTTTATGCAGCATGTAACCAATCCACACCCATTGGGCGCTATTCATGGATGGTTGGGGGATACACGCATATTGCATGTATCCCCCACCACGCAGCTCCACACCCGCTGGAGATCCACACAGAGACTGCATTCATGAACAGCGGTTCCCGCTTGGCTCTGGTATGCAGCTCTGCCCCTCCTGATGCGCAGCTATGCAGGGGCGGTCTGGTGTGGGGCTGCGGACCCAGCCATGCAGACAATTGGCTGCCCGGACCGGGACCCCAAGTGAATCACTTGCACCCATCGGTCACCATGTTGCCGACAGTCGCACAGGCTGCCAGAGGACTGAGGTGTGGGGGACCCCACCAGCACATCCCCCACTCTCCCATATGTGCCCCACAGTGAGGGGTGGACACGTTGAGGGGTCCCTTGACCCCTGTAATTTCCGCCGATTGCAGTGGCGGCATGAAGGGGGAAGAGTATCGGTTATGGCTGCCTCCAGAAGGCGTAACCATCTCCCCCTCATGCAAGGCACCCACGCTGTTGCGAATGGTGCAGAGTGCTACCATGCCTCCCACACCTGTCCCAAGTCCACCTCCATGTGGAGCTGTGCAATCGGATGCTGTGCTGGGCACATGGGGGGGCATACGGGGTACATGCACGGTGCACAGAGGGCAGAGTGTGCACGGCCAGGTGTGGGTGGGCTATGTGCCAGGTTTATGCAGCACGTAACTCATCCACACCCTTTGTGAATATGGCCCATTGTGAATAGGGCCCATTGAAGTTCAGGGACTCTAAACTTTATCATCAAAGTTTATTTTCATCATGTTACAAGATAACTAAAAACTAACAAATGCTGTGGAGAATTCTCTGTATTGTATTTAATATATTCAATTCTTTTCTGTTCTGTTCCATTCTATTATAGTGTATGTTAGAACACTGTATTGCTTGAAAATCTAGCGTTCCCTACTCTTGTTGTACCAGCGATGTGACGTCACGATGTTGTTGTACCATCGTGGGTATGTCACATCGATGGTATAACAGTCCTGATCATGCCTGTGCATGCCCAAGTCCGTAAAATGGCCATGGCAGATCAGTGAAGTTGCAGGAAGGCACTGGAGAAGGAAGTTATTTTTAACCAGTAAGTGCTGTTTTCTTTTAATATTACCCAGCACATAGCAGGACACCACTATATTTGTGGACGCTAGCGGAGTATTGTCACGGACACGGGCGGGGCAGGGGTCCCCGACATCACCACGCGACTGGGAAAGAAGGCACAATCTTTTTTTACTGTTGCCCATACACTATAAAAGACAGTGGATGAGCAACAGTGAACAACAACACAGTTGTTCACTGTTGCCCATCCACTATCCTCTATATTCAGACTTCTATTCCTATTTATTCTTGTGGTTTTAAATATGAATTACAGATCCAGAATGTTGTCAGGGTCCCTAGTGCTCTGTGACACTTTATCCTAATTTCTGTGGCAGGACTCCTAGGCTTCTGCAGCAGCATTGTCTGATTTCTTCGGCAAGATTTATTCATTTCTGTGGCATATTGCAGTCCTGCCATTGACTAAAATAAGATGGGATTTTGTCAATGACATCAAATGACCAGCACAGGGGACGGACTTCAGGATAAACATAATGGGGGAGGGAGCTGAGCTCTATGGAAACGCTATATATATATATATATATATATATATATATGAATGAAAATCCACCAAGAACAATTAATTCTACGGCACTATATATATTCTGTGGCATGATATAAATTCTGCAGAAAATTCTACAGCCATAGAATTGCAGGATACCAGGGGACTTGAATATTGTATGTCACACAAGGCTGAGATAACAAATTATGACTAGAATAATTTCCTTTCTTAATATTGTTTCTGATTTATTTTTCTGTGGGGTCTTCTTGGTTACTGTAATGTTTTTTTTTTTAAATAGAGTCTATGCAGGTCATGAAATTTTGTTCTTTTGTGCTTTGAATGTCTTCAGTTTGTGGATAAATCCATCAGCCACAATAATGACGAAAAATGACATGAAATTATGTACATCTTATAATTACAGAGCTAAAGCTTTTCAAGTTTGGGAGCCAGAAACGCAGCACTTAATTTCATACAATATATCAGAAAAGTGGCCAGCGGCTAGTCTTCCTTTAGCTTTGCCAGTGTATTTTTCATATTTTGTTAAGCTCTTGCATAAACAAACATCTCTCCTAAATAGTCTTTGAAGGTAGCTTACGAAACAGCAGTCGATTCTGAAAGGGATAAACAAGATTCATTTCCTGACAGTGCTGTGATGCTTATACAATGTCTAATTTGTTCAAAGCCAGTTTTGAACCACAAAGAGACATTACCATGAAACTGTGCTTATTAATTACAAGATTATGAAACTGCTTTCTTCTTTAGTAAAGGCAAGACTCAGTAATGACTTGTACAGTATTTTTTTCCGCCTTCCCTCTGCTTGGCAAAATAATTGTTCCTGCGTAGCAAGTTTGATAATTGTGTGGTTTATCTCTGCGCTGCAGGGCCTTTTATCTAGACTAGATTTCTGTGTCTTATGGAGCCCTCCAGCATCAAGTGAAACTGCTTCCAGATATTCATGTGCTGGAATGATTTTCTATACTTTTCTGGCTTTAGCCTACCTCAGGGTATTGGAAATGCAGTTTGTTTTGAGACTGAACTACTGTGATTTAGCAAGCAGTTGAACCTGGGCTTTTTCTGAATTCAACCCAAATGCTCTATCCATTTAATAGCTGGATCGTCAAGTTAGCCTGCGCTTCCATTGGGCACTCCACTATTAATTCACTTATTAGAATGTGGGCTCTCACTCCTATAACGCTGAAAGAACGGACAAGGGGTAACCAATGCAGTGAGTTTCACAGAAGCCTTGATCTCTTGGCCACTTTTGATGGTGTAGACCACTGGGTACTCATAGACAGGTAGGAGTGGTACATTGGACAGCTGGGTGCTGTTTTAATATGTTGCAGAGTGTTCTTTTCTGGATGGGAGCAGCTGGTTGTGATGGGAGGTTTCTGCTCTTGACCCAGTATGCTCAGCTGTGACATGTCCCAAGGCTCTGTTCTTGCCTAAAGTGTTGTTCACCATTTGTCTGCTGCCTTGAGATGAGGTCATCGAGTGGCATTGCATGATGTTTCATTGCCCTGCAGAAGGCTCCCAACTCTGTCACTTGTTTGCTTCGAACTAAACTACTGTTCTGCAGAATTTAGATCAGTTTTCGTCTCAGGTCTTAGTCTAGATTACCATTACCTGGCTAGGACCCAGTCTTGGTAAAATGGATTTGGTGGGCTGCCCAATGGTCCAGGAACAGTTTGTTAAGCGTTTTCACCTGTGACCAAGGTTTGGGAACAGACCCAAGTCACTGAACTGGGTGGCCAGGCTAGGTAGAGCATCACCCATGACAGCATGTCCCACCCACAGTGGACTGATGCCAATACCCGCTACAGCAGTGACCCCTTAGGTGGGACTGGGAGCCTGCAGGGTTTGAGAGGCACATGTATGAAAAAACACTGTGATATGAGACCACTAGAAGCTATATAAGATGCCAGGGAGGTGGGAGTGTCAAGGGTCAGGGGTTGTAGAGACACGTCATTACCCAAACAGCCAGAGAATATGACAAAACTCCCTCCAGCCATCAGGTTAATGATCATATTGATACTCTAAGGCATCGACCATCCGACCAACCTCAACACCAGATCCTGAAGGACCAAGGGACTGATACCCCCAACACAGGGATCCCACTGTGAGGGCTCATGTGGCTGGCTTAAATAGTGGCCCTCATGGGCCACCTCACCAAACCACAGGCTTCAGCCTTTTAGATGATAGCCTTTCAAATAGAAGTGTAGCCATGAAGATGTATGAATTTAGCAACATATGGGTCATATGTTGAATTTTCTTTTCCTCCTGGATATAGATGTAGCAGGAGTGGAGATAACACCTAAGCCCTCATCTGATCATCTTACAATGCACATTAGGCCTGGTCCAAACATTAACCCGCTCCAGATGGAACAGATCATTTCCAGGAGGGCAAAGACACTAACACTGCCCGCTCATGGCTGGTAACAGGTGTAAGTCCAAACCTAAGTGACACAAGTTGCACAACTGCTTACACTCACTCTGTGAGTGAGTAAATGGAAATAGCTAAAATAGGTGTTGTGTGTTACAGTGGCATCAGGGGGCCTGCCGAAGAGTCACACATATGACTCAAAGCACAGAGGTACTGTTGCTGCATCTTCAGTTGCCTTTTTGTTAAATAAAAAGCTGATACCACTGTAGCAGAGGCCGGCTATTTGAGCTTTTTTTTATCCACTCACTCATCGAAAGGGTGCAGGCAGTTATGCTGCTTGTGTCATTTCCAGGAGGGCCTTCTAACTATTGATACTGGTCTTCTGCACAATGGGGATTGAGGCTGCTGTGGATTTGCCCATATCAGCTGTAATAAATTCAATTGCACCAGTCTGTAAAGGAAGGCAAGGCAACTTTTATTTCTGAGGTTCCCTTTCTAAAAAGCTCAGGACATTGTACAAGGAAAAAGAACAAGAAAAGACAGGTATTGATATATAATATAAATAACTAGCTAAAAACAGTAAACCATTTCAAAGAAATAAGTTTTTAGACTGCAAGTGGGCCAAATGAGCTCTGGGGGGGGAGAGAATTCCACAGAACCAGTGCAGCAACCCCAAATATTCTGTATCCCAACAGCTTTAAATAGTATCTGGGGATCACTAGCAAGACTGCATCAATGGACTGGAGAGGACAGACATAGGTGTTAGGGTTACTACCTTTTAAGAAGCTCAAAGTGGGACATTTCTTACTGAAACATGATTTTTCATAGGACAGTATGTATACTCGACCAATGCAAAAGGCTTCTTTTCTCTATATAATCAGAATTAAGGCTAAGTATTGTAGTTTCTTAGTTTCTACTATTATTTCTTATCGTTTTAAGGTATTTTCAGTAAGGTATAGTTTTCTGCAACATTTAGTGGCAAGTTAGAAAATATTTGTTCTACTATAAAGTCAGGACATGTAACATTTTTCAAGTTTTTTTGCAGGTCACAGCTGCCTAATCAGGACTATCCTGTGAAAATCAGGACAGGCGGTAACCCTAATGGGTGTAAGGAAACAAAAGCTCTTGTAGGTATTCAGGATCCAGACTGTGTAGGGGCTTGTAGGTATTCAGGACCCAGACTGTGTAGGGCCTTGTAGGTATTCAGGACCCAGACTGTGTAGGGCCTTGTAGGTATTCAGGACCCAGACTGTGTAGGACCTTGTATGTTGACATGCAGCTCTTAAAGCTGATGCACCACTGAACTGGCAGCTGGTGAAGATGTGTTTGTTTCAACATGTTTCAGCTACCTGTCTGGCTGTTGCATTCCAGACCAACTACAGACATTGCATCAAATCTTCAGATAACTCTAAGTAAAAAACATTGCAATAATCCAGTCTTGAGGTGACGATGGCTTGAACTGTCTTTACCAGGTCCCTTGGCACAAGATGCAGTTTGATACAGACAATGTTACTCAGATGGAAAAAAACCCTGTGGACTGTAACCAATGCCTGATGTTCAAGTACCAGCTTGCAGTCCAGAGTGACACTCATATTCCTTACCACATCCACAGCTTGAAGTATACTGCCATTTAAAGATGGCAAGATGGCATCTACACTTGTCACTGCTGACCCATGGGGGCCCACTTCAACAATCATCACCTCTGTCTTACCTGGGCTGAGACTCAACCAGTTGGAGGCCATCCAATAATTGTTGTCCTACAGCCACTGCTCCAACACTGTGGCCATGTTGTTCCCATCAGGTGCACAGGAAAGGTATAGCTGAATATCATGTACAGTGCAGATCTTATCCAATGGCAACCTGTACATGGCAAAAAACATAGTAGCCAGGACTATGTTTTGAGCACTCCACAGCTGAACACAGCAATTATAGAGATGAAATTAGCCAGACCCACCGTCTGTGCCCTCATGGTCAAGTAAGACTGAAACCAGCTGAAGACCATGCCAGTGAGTCTGTACATAGTGCTTCAGGTGATCCTACAGTACTCCATGGTCCACTGTATCAATTGCTGATTAGAGATGCAGAAAGACCAATATAGACCAGTTTCCCTCTGTCTCTTGCAGTGGAGATCATGGAACATGTTGATGAGAGCCGTCTGAGTGCTGTGCTGTGCTGGGGCCTATATCCTGACTTGAGAGGCTTGCAGATGTTGAATTGTACCAGGTGAGTCCATAGCTGCACTGCCACCACCGTCTTAGTAACCTTCACCAACAGGGAAGGTCTGTGACAGATCTGTAATTTTTTATATATAATTATTTACTTGATGGAAATATGATATGTAGGAGACTAGTAAGCAAGCTGAGCAGCTTAGAAGTGGGTCCAAAGGTGGTAAGCTGGATAAGAAGTTGGTTAGGGGATAGGCAACAGGGCATGGGGTCATAATGTCATGGGCAAAACCATGCACCACAACAATGCCACATGCAAAGCAGCGTGCGGCAAAATAATGTCGGCACAATATGCTGACCAGCGCACACCGCAGCAACAACTTAGTTTTTGTGGGGGTCTCCACCACCCGCACTCCCTGGACTAATTATAATCAACTCGGGGGGGGGGGGGCGGTCATGGACATCAGGGGTAAAAAAAACTTGGGTCAGGAAAATTTTTGTTTTTTGGCTAAAAAAAAGCTGCAGCACAGTGGGACCTGGGGAGAACCGAACTGCAGCCTCAGGTCTCTGTCGCCGATGGAGGCAGTTGCTCTAGCCGCTCCACCACAGGAGCATCTCAGCCAGGCACTGCCCCAATGGCATCCTTTACCTTCCCTGCTGGCAGCCTACAGTGACAGGAGTAGCAGTTTCTACCGCACTCTATAAAAAACCCTGTCGCTATAGAGCCATTAGTGCTTCTTACAGAGCTGTATTTCATGCATGGTTTTATCCACACTATCTTAACCCAGTACCAGCAACAGAAGGTCTTGGTAAATGGAGTTCATGCCAAGGAAGGGAGGCTGACCAGCAGGGGGGGTCTCAGAGGTCAGTGCTGGGACCAGTCCTCTTTAATGTCTTTATGCTATGAAGTTAGAAGTGGGGAAGCTCAGAGGAAATGTGAAGAAGTACTTCTTAATGGGGAGAGTAGTGGATGCATGGAACAGCTTTCCAGTGGAGGTGGTGGTGGGGCAGAAATGGTGACAGGGTTCAAGAATGCATGGGATAGACACAGAGGAAACTTAGTGGTGGGAAGGGGAGACAAGAGATCGAGTAGGGTCTGTGGTGACACTATAGGTATGGAAAATAGGTCAGACTAGGTGGGCCATCAGGTCCTTATCTGCTGACAGAATCTACAGAAACATAGAAACATAGAATTTGAACGCAGATAAGGACTGATCAGCTCATCTAGTTTGCCCTGTCTGGTGGTGGTGGTGGTGGTGGTGGGGGGGAGACTGGAGACCGAGTAGGGTCTGCAGCGACATTATAAGTTGGGAAAATAGGGCAGTCTAGGTGGGCCCTCAGCTCCTTATCTACTGACAGATTCTACAGAAATATAAAAACATAGAAGTTGAAGGCAGCTAAGGACCAACAGGCCCATCTAGTTTGCCCTGTATCCCTACCTAGCAAGAATGCTGCAGATCCTACTTGATCTTCAGCTTTATCTTCTTTTAACTGTTATGGCACCCCTATGTCTGTCCCATTCAGTTTTGAATTCCCCCACCATCTTTGCCACTTTTGTCCCCATGTTTCTATTGCAGAGGAGCTGGAAGGGAAGGTCTCCCTCTTTGTGGATGACACCAGATTCTGCAATAGGGTGTACCCTCCAGGGGGGAGGAAAGGATGAACAAAAACCTGAGAAAACTAGAGAAGTGGTCAAGGGTATGGCAGTTGGGTTTCAATGCAAAAAAGTGCAAAATAAGGTACTTGGGGCACAGAAACCCTGAGGTGGAGTACAAAATAGGTGGAGTGGTATTGACGACCATCAAGCAGGAACGTGACCTGAAAGCAATCATTTTAAATGACCTAAAGGAGGCCAGGCAGTGCAACAAGGCAGTCTGGAGGGCTAGTGGGATGCTGGGGTGCATAGGGAGGGTATCACCAGCAGAAAGATGGAGGTGGTGTTGCCTCTGTATAGATGGCTGGTAAGATCCCACCTAGAGTACTGTGTCCAGTTACAGAGACTACATCTCCGGAAAGACATAGACCCAGTGGGGTATCACGTCAATATAGTGCAGGGATTTCAGCGATGGTAATTTGAGTGACAGTTACTGGGTGAATGTTAAAATGGTGATGGTACATTTGGGCACTCTACAGTATGGGTGACAATTGTTTTCCCCCTCCTGGAGGTGCTATGACCTTGGAGTTAGTTATATAATTAAGAGGGGGGGGGCGGGGGTGGGGCAGAGCCCCCCATAATGGTGTGTGTGTGTGGGGGAGCAAAGCCCCCCGCAGAAAAACAGCAATGTTATTATCATCCTTACTGTACGGTGCCCAAATTCACCATCGCCATTGTAACGTTCGCCCAGTAACCGTTGCTCAAATTACCATCGCTGAAATTCCCGCACTGATTTGACATGGAACCACAGAGTGGAGGCATCCATAGGAAGGCAACTAAAATGGTGTGGGGTCTGCATCAGAAACCCTATGAGGAGAGGCCTAAAGACCTAAATATGTACACCCTGGAAGAGAGGAGAGAGAGGGGGATGTGATAGAGACCACTAAATACCCTACGAGGGTAAATAAGGTACAGGAGGGAAGTATTTTTCAGAAAAAAAGGTGCTCAAGGATAAAAGGACATGATAAGAAGCTGGAGGGGGTAGAGTCAGAAGAGTTGTGAGGAAGTACTTCTTCACAGGAAGACTGGTGGATTCCTGGAACAGTCTTCCAGCAGTGGTGGTGGGTGCGAAAACAGTAGTATGGTTCAAGAATGCATGCTGTAGGCATAAGGGAATCTTAGGGAAAGGGAAGGGGGATGGGTGAATGGGTTGGAGACCAAGCAGACTCTGCAATGATACTATAGGCAGAAAAAATTGGGCAGACCAGGTGGGCCAAGCAGTCTTTATCAGCCTGCAAATTCTATGTTTCCGTGTTTCATATACCTCTGAAATGTCCCCCCATCCAACTTCATTGCATGCCCTCTTGTCCTGGTGCACTTCCTCATTTGAAATAGACTCCTCTCCTATACCCTATTCACCCCTGTGATGTACTTGTAGTGAGCTGAGTGAGGGCAGCCTGAAGGGCTTCAGAATTCTTTCGAAGAAAATGGGCACATGCCCCAAAAGTAAACCAACAGGATTCAAAAAACATGCAAATGTCCGAAAACTGAAAACAGATAACAACAATGTGGGCATGAAAGCTCTTCAGTAAAAACCCAAATTTGGTAATAAAACTGAGAACAGAGCCCTTCTCCTGACAGGTGAATGGGGGAGGAAGGTTGGGAGCTTACTGATGCTAAAGGATCCCTTGGAAGAAAGAAGATTACTGCAGTGAGTAATTTTTTCTTCTTACCCCAGGAGTCCTTTAGCATCAGTAACAATAGCAGACTACTGAGCAGTACCAAGTGGGAGATGGGCAGAGAACCTACTTAGGAAAGAGGCTTTGCAGAACTGCCCTGCTAAATTTGGCGTCCGATCTGGACTGCACATCTAAACTGCAGTGCATCACGAAGGTGTGCACTGATTTCCAGGTAGCTGCTTTGCAGACATCCAGAAGGGGTATGTCCCTTACTGCTGCCTCAGAGGCTGCAGTGCCCCTGGTGGAGTGAGCCCTGAGTCCCACAGGGGGTTGATGACCAGCCTGTCCATAGCAGAATCTCATTCAAGAGACCAACCAGCAGGAAAAGCTCTCTTGGTAGCTAGTCTTCCTCTGCCTACATTCCCGTAGGTGAGGAACAACTGAGAGGAAGAGTCTCTGGACTGCCTAGTGTGCTCCGGATAGTAAAATAGAGCTCTTTTAACATTCAAGCTGAGAAGCTTTTTGCTCACTAAGAGTGGATTTCTCAGTAAGAAAGACAGATAGAGTACTGGACTGCTTTTAGATGGAACTCTGAAACCACCTTAGGCAGAAACTTCCTATTCGTCCAGAGCTCAGTTTTATCATTGTAAGGAATGATGAAATTAGACTCCGTGCACAGGGCCTGTACCTCAGAAATCCTTCTGGCAGAGGTAATGGTCAGCAGGAAGAAGTGCTTTCAGGTCACAAACATGATATGTGCAGTGGCCTTAGGCTCAAAGGGAGGTTTCATGAGACTGGCAATGCAGAGATTCAGGCTCCAAGGGGGAACAGACTCCCTGACTGGAGGCTGGAGGTGCAAGAGGCATTTAAAAAACTGTAATTGCAGCCAGGTGTAGTTTGAAGGCCTGACATCTGCAGATGTGCTAGGAAATCCAGCAGCTGAGGATTGCTGCTGTAAGAGGGTTGGCCCTTTTTGTTCTTGCTCCAGAGGGGAAACCATTTCCATTTGGTTGTATACGTCCCTTCTTTGTGTTAGCTCCGAGTACTGAGAAGATGGAAACTAACTCCTCAACAGTCAGGCCTTGAGGTGAAGAGAGTGTATGTCTGGATAATGTACTCCTGTCTGAGGAGAGTCAACAGAGAGTGAGTTAGCGGCAGGCGAATGGGTCTGCTGCAAGAAAGTGCAGGAAGGAGAGGGTATCAGGTTTGCCTGGACCGATCCGGAGCCACCAGAATCATTGATGCAGGCTGTTGTTTGAGTTTCAGAAATACCCTGAGAATCAGGAGAAAAGGAGAGAATGCATATAGGGACCTCCCTGACCAGACCAGGATCAAGGCATCCAGGGGAAGTGATCCTGGTACTGGGGGCCTGCAACAGTACTGAGGAAGCTGGAAGCCGAGGGAAGAGGCAAACAGATCCACTTCTGGAGTGCCCACCTGAACAGTGTGGCTAGTACTTGTTTGTTCAGAGTCCATTCACTCTGACCTTGACTGATGCAACTTAGAGCATCTGCCAGGGTATTGTGTTTGCCTGGGAGGAGAATAGCTGAAAGGCTGACTCCCAGGGGGAGGCGAGAGACCAGATTCATGGAGCCTGCGAACAGAATATTCCTGATCTGGTCCACTCTGCTTGTTTGTGAAAAACATTGCAGTGGTGTCTGTTCAACTTTGTACAGTCTATCCTTTGATGACAGGAGCAAATGCTTTGAGAGCTAGAAAGATTGCTCCAAGTTCCAAAAGATTTGTGTGCAACTATGACTTTAGGAGAGTCTAGGTGCCACTTACTGAGGCACTGTCCAGATGTGCTCCCCACCACAGGAGGGAGGTGTCTGTGATGATCATTTTTGTGGAACGTGGAGCCTGGAAGGCAATCCCTGCTACCAGATTCGTAGGGTTCTCCATCAGAGGTGTTATCTTTGAAAAATTGTTGCTTTTTGAGACCAGCGAGCAATAAGGAGGCTTTCAGGTGTCGCATCCTGTATCTGAACCCTGGGACTACTGCATGCATTGAAGCCACGTGTCCCAATAGCCTGAGGAAATGTCAAAGTTACGCGATTTGCTCAAGACCGCATGATATACTGAACAAGTGAGGTTTAGTGATTCAAACCCAGTCAAGCGCCTGCTGGCTGGTCTCGCTGTCCCTAGGTGAAGGAATTTGCCACTGAGGGACAGCTTGAATTCTCATCTTTTGATTTACCAGGAAATCTAGAGACTGCAGAGTGAGCCCTGTAAGGGGAAAAAGGACTCAGAGACCTGACAAGGAGGCTTTGGCAGTATGAGCCAATCAGCAAAATAAGTGTAGCTAGAGACGCCCAGATTCCTGAAGTGTACTGCTACCACTGCCAGGCACTTTGTAAAGACTCTTGGGTCCAAGAAAGGCCAAAGGGCCACAGTGAGCCCGTACCTGAGAAACTGCCTGTGAGACCTTAATATGGATAATTGGAGAAAAGGTGCCCTTTAGGACCAGAGAGGCTAGCCAGTCTCCCTACTGTAAGGACTGTATGACTAGTAAAAGAGTAACCATCTTGAATTTGGGTTTTAACAGCAAGATAGGTCACCACTCCCCAGTTGTCTTATTGTGTCAGAAAATACCTGGAGAAGAGGCCCTGTCCTCTTTTTGTGGGCTGGGACCCTCTCCACCATTCACAGAGCTAGAAGGTTTTTACCTCCCACTCCAACAGTAACACCTGTGTTGGGAATAGAGGCTTAGACACCTGGGTATACATGAGGCCTGCCCACACTAACATCAGGGCTTATACTGCAAAGCTGCTGGCTTGGTAGAGGTGGCCACCTTTGGCCCCTTCTGCCTCTCCCTCTGAAAGCACTGCTGTACTGAGAGAAGGAGGTAGCTGGGAAAATAACCTCTGCCCCTACTGCCATCAGGAGAAATTTCTGTTGGGCAGGAGGCCTTGTTGCAGTCCAATGTTCTGGAATCAAAAAGTATGATTTGGTCACAGGGAAAATCCATAGCCTTAAACTGGGAGTCTGGGGGTAGACCAGTAGTTCTAAGCCAGACAAAGCACCTCAGAGAGATGGCATGGTTCATGACTCTGGAGGCGGTGTCCTTGTTGCCACCTGCCCTGTGGAATTGGCACTACGTAGCTTACGGGGCAGGTTTGCTGTGTCCACCGGCTCCTGCACCATAGAATTAGGACAGAATTCTGCAGTGCTTTTTTGATATTTGGCTGTAAAAGCCATGTAGGGAACAAATTTTGGCAAGCATCTGTGGTTAGCTATGAAATCTATTTTCTGGAGTAGTTGTCTGGGGGTAAGGAGAGCAAGGAGACCCCAGCTTTCTTGTAAGCTGCCTGCTGCACTATACTCACATGGCTGGGATGTACAAACAGACACTCAGCATTGTTGTTAAACAATTGATATATTTTATGTATTTATTTATTATCATTTCCAGACCGCTTGTAAACCTTTGCGACAGAAGTAGGGGTTTGAAGCATTTTACGATATTTTTATTTATATTTTTTCATTATAGAAAGGCACAACCAGTTTTTTAGGAGGTGGAAGACCCTATATCTCCCTATAATCCTTTTTTATTCTCATCCTCACCTTGGATGGACTTCTGAGAAGGGAGGCCCAGGGTGTCCAATATGTTTTGGATAAATGAAAGCATATAGGGGGAATCCTCCTGGATAGCCAAGGAAGCTCCGAGGAGAGGGTAGTGGACGCATAAGGTTCTAGGCCCTCCAAAGTCATGTCAGGGGCATCATAAAAATACTCGTATCATCTGTATCACCCTCACGTCTCTGGAGCTAGAAATGTGGAAGAGTGTTAGCGGCCCCAGTAAGCAGGGGCATCGTAAAATTATTCATTATCAACTGTATCACCTACACAGTCTGTGGGGAGAGAACTGTGGAAAAGTGTATACTAGCCCCTGTAAACATAAACCCCATCTTTGCAAGGTTTGAAGGACGTGCCTTGCTTTTGCCAAAAATTTTACCTGCGCAGACAGTGCTGAATATTTTTCTTTATTCTTTAAGATGCCTGTTGCTCGCTGTTGGCTTCCCCAGGAGGAACAGGAACATTTTTCTTGACAGAGTTTCTTTTTAGCCACTTCATAGCAGCTTGATAGAGCTTCCTTTATTCATCTTTATAACTGTTTAATTTGTGAGGAACTTCATCAGCCCCTTTGGAAGCTATATATTTAGCTGGGAACTGGAGGCGTCATCAGCCCCCTGCTTACATATTTAATTACTCTTAAATGGCCCCTCATCGGTAGCCTTTGATATATCCTCAGCCATAATACTTACTAGGTTTCTTTGCTACGTGCCAATTTAACAAAGAAAACCCAGGTTCTGAACCACAAATAACTGAGTGCAGGTTTCTGTGAATTGCCACTGGCCAGTCTTGCCCCAGTTAAATAACTCTGTCAACTTTAAAATTTCCCCCCTTATTTTGTAGTACAGGGATCTATACCAGTGCCAATCTAATAGAAAACCCAGTAATACCAGTTAACTGCACACAGGTTTCTGTTGTACTGCCACCAGCCAGTCCTGTGACAGATGAACTTAGGGTCCAGTTTTATGTAGTTAAGGGATTCTCTGATCCAAGCAACTGTCAAAATTTGAACGCAATTGGTTGCCTCGCGGTAAAACCTGCGAGGTCTGAGGTAAAAATTAAGGCAAAAGTAAAGAATTTGATGGTTCCTTCACGAATTGCATTAAAAAAGTGAAGAACCGTTGAAATTAAGCATCTACGGTAAAAAAAATATATAATTTAAGCAGATGTGGTAAAAATAAAGTAAAAATAACATAGTTGCGGTAAAAATAATGCAATTACGTGGAAAAACACAATTGCTAACAAAAAACGTAAAATTACACTCAGCACACTAAAAAAATTAATTTATGAGGAAAACTTTACCAAGGTAAGTGATTAGGAGGCTGTCAACAAAACAAGTTGGGAGGCACCTCATAAGCAATGTTGCTCAGTCAATGGAGAAAACATTCTGAAACCCTTCAGGCTGCTGTCACTCAGCTCACTCCCCTCCTATTTTTTGATTAGCTGATGCCCAAGCTCATTTAAATAAATTCTCTTAAAGGCATACCTCCGAGGCAGTTGCACATAGCCAGCTAACTGCTATTGTTACTGATGCTAAAAGACTCCTGGGTAAGAAACTTAACTTCCCTGTGCTCTCAGGATGCACCTGGAAACAAGCCTCGGCTTAGTGTGCCTTTCCAGGCTAAAGATTGTAAAATGAAAAAATAAAATAAAAATACAGCCTCCTGAGCTAGTCACAGTACTCCAGGCTGGGGTCTCACCAGTGATCAGTAGTGTGGTAACACCATTTCCTTCCTCCTGCTAATGATACCTCTCCCTGTGCACCCCAGTATCCCACCAGCCCTGCCCAGTGCATTGTAAAACTGCACCGCCACTTTGAGATAATCAGATACAATAAACTCAAGGTCTCTTTCCTACTTTATGACTGTCAGTATCCCCACCCTTCATTTTATACTTGGCTCCTAGGTTTTTATGCCCTAGATCCATGATTTTGCACTTATTGGCATTGAATCCCAACTGCCGTGCCCTATACCACTCTTTGAGTTTTCTAAGGTTCCTACTAGTTCTGTCCACCCCTTCCAGGTATCCACTGTATTACAGATTTTGGTGTCATCTGCAAAACGGCATACCTTTTCTTCCAGTTTTTCTGTAGTGTCACTTATAAAGACATTGAAGAGCACTGGTCCCAGTACTGAGCCCTGCGGCACCCCACTGGTCACTCTCCCCTCATTAGAGTGAGTGCCGCTTACCACCACCCTTGTCACCTATCATTTAACCAGTCTTTTTTACCCAGTTTACCACTTTGGATCCCACCCCTAGACTGCCCAATTTCTTATCAGTGTCCTGTGTCGCACAGTGTTGAGGGGCTTGCTGAAGTCCAAGTAGGCCATGTCCACTGCCCTTCCTTGACCTATTTCCCATGTCACCCGGTCAAAGAAATCAATCAGATTTGTTAAGCATGACCTCCCTTCCCCTGTGACTTCATGCTGCTTTTGGCCTTGTAACTCAATGGATTCAAGATACTCCACTAGCCTTTCCTTTAATGGGGTTTCCATTAATTTTCCCCCCATTAATGTGAGCTTCACCAGCCAATAGTTGCTAGCCTCTTCCCTGTTTTTATGGGACAGAACTATGTCAGCTCTCCTCCAGTCTTCCGGAATCACTCTTGTTGCCAATGAGTTGTTGAACAAGGCCATCAGTGGTGCAACAAACACCTCCCTGAGTTCTCTTAACACTCTTAGGTGTATCCCGTCTGGTCCCATGACCTTGTCCACTTTCAGATTTACAAGTCCCTTAAAGATTCTTTCCTCTGAAAATGGACTTGTGTCTACCTCCCACCACACTGTTTCTGATACTGCTTGGTGGTCCATCCCCCTCACCCTTCATTGTGAAGCCTGAGCAGAAGTACTTGTTCAGGATGTCTGCTTTTTCTTGATCTCTCTCTGCACACTCACCATCTGCCATCCTCCATATCCTCATTATCCCTCCCCTTGCCATTCTTTTCTCACTTATGTACCCGAAGAAAGTCTTATCTCCTTTTGCTACATCTTTGGCTATCCTTTCCTCTGCCCATGCCTTTGATTCCCTTACTGTCTTACCTGCTTCCATCTGGTTTGTCTGGTATACCTCCATATCCTCATCCCTCTGCGTTTCTTTGTACCATCTGAATGACACCCTTTTTTTCTTCATCTTAATGGCCACCTATGTGGAGTACCATAATGGTGTTTTTTTTTCCTCCTGCTTTTGCTCACTTCCATCATGTAGAGGCTGGTTGCCTTCATTATGCCTTCTCTTAATTTTCTCCACTGTTCCTCTACATCTCCCTGGCAATCCTCCCCTGCTAGACTGATTCTGAGGCAGTCTCCTATTTCTTTAAAATATGCCCTACTAAACTCCAGGATCCTCATCTTTTTGTAGCTTGCCTCCACAACTGTCTTAATGTTGAACCACACTGTAAGGTTATCAGTGATCACCAGGGGACTGCCCACTGTGATGTCTGCAATACGGTCTCTGTAAGTAACCACCAGGTCCAGTATTTCCCTATCCCTAGTGGGTTCGCTGACTAGCTGCCTGAGAATTGCTTCACTGTTGGGGCCCTCCTAAAGTCCAGGACCCTCATCTTTTTATGGTTTGCATCCACAACTGACTAAATGTTGAACTGCACTGTACGGTTGTCACTGGTTGCCAGAAAGGAAGCCCACTATGATGTCTGCAATATGGTCTCTGTTAGTAAGCACCTGGTCCAATATTGCCGCATCCCTGGTGGGGAGGCTAACTAGCTCCTGAGAAATGCCCCCTGCAGGGAATTAAGGAAGGCTCTGCTTCTAGCTGAAGCTGCAGTTGGAAGCCTCCAGTCCACATCTGTCAGACTGATTTCCCCAACTAGAAGCACCTCCCCCTTTTTTGTCATCCTACTGATGGTTTCCCTTAGTGCTTTATGCAACTCCTTCCCTTGTGCTGGAGGTCTGTATATATCAGCCCAGTACAAATAGTGGCAACAGCTTCTGTCTCCAGGGTGACTCACAATACCTCCAGCCCTTCTTTTACCTCTTGGTTCCATTGCACTTCCATAGCTCTGATACCTTCCCTCAAACAACCCCTTCTCTCCTCCTTATCTCCTAGATATCCTACCATACAGTAGCTAGAGATCAGGTAGGGTCTGCAGCAACAGTATAGGCAAAGAAAAATGGGCAGACTAGCCGGGCAAGTGGTCCTTGTGTACCAACAAATTCTATGTTTCTATAAGTGACATTGCAGAAGAACTGGAAGGGAAGGTATACCTTTGTGCAGATGACACCAAAATCTGTAATAGGGTAGAAACTCAGGAGGAGGTGGAGAACATGTGTAGGGACCATGGGAAACTCAAGGAGTGGTCAAGAGCATGGCAGTTGGAGTTCAGTGTCAAAAAGTGCAAAGTCATGCACCTAGGGAATAGGAACCAAGGAGCTAAGTATAGGATTGAGGGGAGATACTGACATCACTAAGCAGGAAAGGAACCTTGAGATTATCATATCTGATGACCTCAAAGAGGCAGGGCAGTGTGACAAAACAATGGGTGGGCCAGTTGGATGCTGTGATGCACAGGGAAAGGTATCTCCAGCAGGTGGAGGGAGGTGGTGTTGCCACTGTATTGCTCACTAGTGAGACCCCACCTGGAGTATTCTGTCCAGTTCTGGAGGCTGCACCTCAGAAAGAACATAGACAGGGTGGAAACAGTCTAGAGGAGGGCAACTGAAAAGGTGCAGGGGTTGCATCAAAAGCCCTATGAGGAGAGACTGAGGGATTTAGAGTGGGAGGAGTCATGATAGAGACCTACAAGTATCTCACGGGGTATTGAGTCTCTTTAAACTGAGAAAGAACATTAGGACCAGAGGGCATGCGATGAAGCTGGAGGGGGAAAGTTTAAGAAGGATATGTACTACTTCACTGAAAGAGTTGTAGACTCCTAGAACAGATTGCCAACGGAAGTAACGGAGATGAAAACAGTAGGGGCTTCAAGCATGCATAGGGTAGACCTAGGGGAATATTAGTAAATAGGCGGGGGGGGGGGTCGACGGAGACTGGTAAGACTCTGCTGAGACAGACTAGGCAGGGAACATCTGAGCAGACTGCATGGACCAAGCAGTCCTTTTCTGCCAACAAAGTCTCTGTTTCTATGTTTCAAGTGCAAATTTCATATGCTGTCAGGTTTCACATTTCAAATGAAGTCAGAGGCACACATTTCACATGCGATTGAGGGCACGCATTTTGCATTTTTATTTATTTATTTGAAAATTGCTAAGTGGAAGAGGCACACTGAGCCAAGGCTTGTTTCCAGGTGTGACCTGGGGGAGAGGGAAGAAGAAATACAATAAAAAAGCATTTGCTGCATACACCACATCAATAAAAAGTGCAAAGTAACATGCAAACAGTGACATTTAACGTGGTTCAAGTGCAAATAAAAAGGAAACAGAGCTAAGCAAGGGCACAGTGAGCAGCTTTAATGTGCAAATGAAGAGACCAGAGCAGGTGGAATGATGGCAGTGTAGAAGCAGAAAAGGTAGGAGGCTGATAAAGGCTGAGGCAGAACCCAAGAGAAGGCCCAACATTAGGGACAGTAGGGGCTCCAACAGTGGAGGATCAGGTAGAGGGCTGACAGGAGAAGGTGGCAGCAGAGAGGAGTTTTAGCTATTGCCTAATGGAGACAGGGGAGGGAAGAGACAGAGTGAGGAGAGGAGCAGGTTCCAGATGGAGGAAAGGTGATAGGAGAAGGCTGACTGCCCAGCAGAGGAGTGAGGGTGGGGGATGGAGAAGGTACAAGGATCCCTGGAGTGGAGGGAGTACGAGGCAGAAGGAATGGGAGAGATGAGTGAGAACTGGTAGGCGGGCAGGGACCAAAACCAGTATTTGGAGATGAAGGCAGTGCAGTTGGACTGGCAATGTAAGTGTAGGGGGAGGATGGATAGGGAGGAGTAGAGGAAGCTATGGTGAGTTTGGGGGGGGGGTAGTTGGTATCAAAGTGACAAATGGCATTGCAGAGGGTGACCAGTCTGGAAGAAAGAGGTGGGGGCAGTGCCATAGACCACATCTGCATTATCAAAACCAGGAGCACCAATTTGGTCACAAGCCCCTAGCAGACATGGGAAGAGACACGCAGTCTTGTGTGGTGCAAGGCACCAAGTTTGGGGGAGTTTGGAATGGATGGCATCAAGGTGGGTAGAGAAGTCAAGCTTACTATCTTAACATATGCTGAGATACTTGAAGGAAGAAACCCCTTCCGGGGGGGGGGAGGGGGCATCCAGTGTGGAGAAGACTGAAAGGGAGAGCATGGCCAATTTCTGGCTGGTGCCAAAGGTCATGGACACTTTTATTTAGTGTTGACCCAGAGCTGGTTGGAGTGAAACCAGTGCAGAACATTGTGGAAATCTTGTTGAGACAAGCCTTCAGCTTCTGCAGTTGAGGGGCTGGAGCTGTAGGTAACTGTGCCATCTGCATATGTGTGAATATGCAAGTTGGCATAGGCAGAGGGGGAGCTCATTCAGGGAGAATGGAGCAGAGGATGGGACCCAGGATGGAGCCCTGTGGGACCCCAACCTGGATGGGTAGGAGAGGTGACAGGATGCCTCTTACCTGTGCTGACCATTTACGGCACATGAGCATAATATCATTAGAATGCACACTTCACATACCTTTGGGGATCTAAACTTCTCAAGCTGTCTGGAGTACACACTTTGGGCAGTAGTAGTATGGTGCACAAGTTGCATGTGCCATAGGGTGGGGGGAGAATTTGGAAAAACATTTATTTTTCATTTTTAACATACTTATTCTTCCTTGGCCCAGCCAGTCAAATCTACTTCCACAAATGCCACTTGGCCATCTACCCAGTCATGGAGTTCCCCTTAGTCACTTGTCCCCACTGGTCTCCCTTGCACACAGCACTGGTACACCTGAGACTTTAGCCTTAGGTAGGGTCCTATCTTACACCACTATGGCATGTGTTTCCCTCTTAGTCTTACCTAGCAGCTATTGTAGTGTTCCTTGGAGCCAGACCAGAACATGGTGGAGTGAGGACCCATTATAGTCATGGGAGGCTGATGTGATTTCATCTGTCTCCTGCCAACTGCTGTGGTTTCTTTTTTCACTCTCTCTCCTGAGTGTGCACTCCCAGTGTCATCAGGGGACATCATGCATAATGTGTTAGTGTTTGAATGTGCGCCACACCTCAAAATGGGCCTTATCCTCCTCATGCCACATCACCTGTGATCACCTAGGTGGCGGTATTACAATGGGGGGGGGGAGTCCACCTGTTCATCCCAGAAGAGAAGAGCATCCCATCAAGTGCTCAGTCCTCCTCTCCCACCAGCCTTCTGACAACTCAGGCTTGTTCTGAACCCAGGTTGCTGGCGTCGCAAGGGGCAATGCTGCTGCTGTGCTGATGGGCCAGTGGTAACACATTTACAATGCAGTTCTGTTACATATTAGCAGGGTCTGTAGCCAGGGACAATGTACAGTATTGTCAATGAGTTGCAAGTAAGCTGACAATGTTTGATCTAATGACCTGGCACTGCATTGCCTATGCTAAGTTAACCAGCTAGCTGATAACCACTGATCACCTGTAAGCCCCCTACCAATTTGGGGTTTACCTAATGTCTTCATGGGCTCCTTAAATACCCACTGTCAGGCAGATGTTGTCTTAAGTAGTTCTGTTTATTTGTGTGAGAGTGCCAGATTAAAACTCTGCACCTGTCCCTTTAAGAGAATAGCTAAACTGTGTTAAGTAAATGGTCTGTGCTGGGTTCGAGCGACTTAGGGCTTGTGACCGGCCAGCCACCACTCTGATTTGCTCCATTCTGCAGTCGCTACTTGTGCAGAGGTAGCCTGTGTAGGAACTGCTCTTATTTACTGTTTGTACTCTGTTATATTAGAGACAGAGAAGTTTGTCTAACCTGCTTTATTAGCAGATAGTTCATTTGGATGGGACACACCATGTTATGTCCAGGACTTCCAGTAATTGAACCAATTAGACTCTAGGGGCCTAAAATGCATCCTGCCCCAGGGGTCTTGTGGGAAGAAAAACTGTAGTTTTTGTAGTTTTAATGTTGGCACCAGTTTGGCCTGGAGGGGGAGCCCTTACTGTGACTGACAGCTCTTTCAGCCAACCACAAGCTTGGGTTTACAAGGGCAATCCCCAGAGAGACAGTAGATAGTGGGTCAGTTAGAGTTGGAGATTGAAGTGTGAATAGCTCGAGATTTTGAGCAGCTGCTCCCAGAAGGAGTGTAGGGGAATCGGCAGGAAGAGGCCCAACTTGCCTCCCTGCCACCTTTCTCCTGACTGAGACTGCCTATAGCAGAAGTTTGGACTTGTCCGATTCTAGCCTAGAACTGTGGCAGAAGAAGAGAAAAAGTTTATTCTACTTGCAATTTGGACCGAAGACTTGCTCCTGAAGTGATCGGCCCAGTTTGTGTGCGAGGCATTCTTGGATCGAAAGGTTTTCTCAGTAAAGCTGCTGAATTGCAACCAGACTATATCTGAACTGTATTCTGAGGTAGCTGTTGTTTTAAATGTGCTGAATGTGTTACATGGGTCAAGACCTGCTTAACCACGAAAGAACCTGTTAAGCAGCTGGGGGTTTTACCGGCAGAAGATCATGAACTTTGCCAGATTACTCATCCTGCCTGAGCCTTGCCAATTTGGTCTAGGCTGCTACTCCTGCACCAGAGACTGTTTCGGCGAGAGACTGGCTCGGGGATCCAGCCCCTGTGCAGCAACAACACGCAGGTTGTGGCCACCTGGAGGAAAGGCCATGAAGAGGAGGTGTGTTGTGTCAGCCCTGTTTCCCCATGCTTGTCTGTCATCACCATGAGGTCTCCATATAGCCTGCCTTGCAGCAGATTTCTGGTAGCATGAGTACAATCAGGGTAGCTCCTTGCAACAAGTATTTAAATTATCTGTGGTACCATCTAATTACTCCCCTGCTGGGGTTTTACCCGACTCAATCAGTGATCACTGTCCAGTCTACTGTGTGAGAGGTGCATCCCCTTCCTTATATCCTCCCAAAGTTTTATCCTTTGCTAACTTTTTCAATCTTGACCCGGCTGTGTTCCTATATGATCTGAAATGTGTTGACTATGTGGAGGGGTTGTGGGATAACAGATGGATCAGACACTGTACGTCAAGTTCAACACACAATCTCTATGTGATGTTTATTCAAAATGCAGATGATTTATTTATTTATTTATGTTTTTGGTGACTGGGTAGGCAAGCTGACCCAAAGGACCATTTTCAGTTGAGACCTGGGCCATACAGTGGAAGACAATACACAGTTGAAGCAATAGGCACAGATTACATTACAGAAAGGAGCAACATACACTGAGTAATATGAAATCAACAGCAATGAAACATTACACATCAAATCTAACACACAAGTTTCATAACAAATACAAGAGTGCATGCCTGGGTCTTGGATACATGGTTGATCACATGTGTCACATCGTAGATCCCCACATCACTTGATCGGTCAGGATATGCAACAAAGCATGGTGAAAATACCTTACGGTGATCCATGTGAACCCAGGAAGGGGCAAGCAGTGCTAAGAGGTACAAACTAGTGGTCAGCGTCCAGGTGGTAAGTTGAGAGATACAGTATGGCTTCTACAGTGGCTGTTTGGTGAGAGGGTTGCCTAGGGAGCACGTACAGGTAGCCTGGGATTTTAGCCACTCTCTTGGTTGCAATTTGAAGGACTGACGAGAGGGTGCGTTTCTGATGACAGGTGGAAGTTTATTCCAGAGAGAGGGGGCAGAGATAGAGAGGGCCTTACTCCCCATGACAGTAGATGCACGGGGAACTACGGGGGGGGGGATGAAGGAGTCTCTGAGAGAACAAGTAACCACATGGGCAGAGAGAATCGGTGAGAAAGGTGATTTTGGAGAGTTTCTGAGAGAGGTGTCGACTAGATTGCCCAAGGCATATTCATAGCGCCCATGAAGAGATAGCCAGCCAAGTGACTGGTAAAGAGAGCAGTGATGAGTGAAGTATGGAACCTGAAGAACAAAGTGACATATGGAGTTATATGTGGTACTTAGCCAGGAGAGATGTGAGGCAGAGGTTGTGGAAAAAACTGGAGTGCAATAGTCAAGGAAAGGCAGGAGATTTCCTTGGGCAATAGCAAGGTGAGCTTCAGGGGTCAGGAGGTGGTTGACCCAGTAAGCTGTCCCCAACTTCTGATGGACCCTCTTTACAATATTATCAATGTGGGCATTAAAAGTAAGGGAAGGATCGAGAGTAACTCCTAGGTATTTGAAGGAGGATACTAGATCAAGAGGAGATCCAGCAGGCGTTTCTGTCAGAAGTGTGTCATTTGTATTGGCAACCTTTGTGAGGAATAGCTTTGAGCCAAAGAGCATGGCCTTTGTTTTTCTCTCATTTCCCAGGACTTTTTTGGATAGGAACCAGTTTTGTGCTGCTCCATCGTTATTGGTGAGGGTAGAGGATATGGTTTTGAGGGATCTGGCACTGTGGTAGATGACGACGTCATCAGCATAGAGTAGGGCATTGCATTTTATGCGCTCTGCAGGAAGATTATTTATGAAAAGAGAACAACAGAAGCCCCAGTATGGAGCCCTGGGGTACACCAGTGTGGACTAGCAGAGTGGCAGAAATAACCTTGCCTATCGTGACAGACTGGGTTCTGTTTGCTAGGTTGCTGCAGAACCAAGCAGCCACATCTATGGAGCAGCCTAGGTTGAGCAGGGTGTCAAGTAGTAGGTGGTGGTCCACAAGGTTGAAAGCTTTTGAAAGGTCCACAAACACTGCACCTGTGGCCAAACCAATGTCCATGTTTCTAAGGACATGGTTGGAGAAAAGGGCCAGGGCTGATGAGGTGCTGTGGTGTTTGCGGAAACCATATTGGAGTGGGGTCAGAAGGTTGTAGTTTTCTAGATATTTGGAAAGTTGGTGGTGTATGATTTTTTCTAATAGTTTGCTTAGGTGTGGGAGGAGGGAGATGGGACGGTAGTTTTCTGGTGCAGTCAGGTCACCAGCTTTGAAAATAGGTACCACATGCACATATTTCCATGAGTCAGGCATCATGGAGTTTGAGACAGTGAGATTGAAAATGTGGGTAAGTGGCCTAACAAGGGCTGGGGAGATGACTTTCAAAAAGGAGGGACACAGGCCATCACTGTCTGGGCTGCCCTTAGCAGGTAACCCTCTTAGGAGTTTACCAGTGACCCTATGATCAATGGCTCTTAGGTAGAAAGCAGGGCAAGGTGGATAAGGATGTCTTTGGTGGTTATTTTGGACAGAGGAGGGCTGAGGAGGGATTTTGACGGTGTAGGAGGTGAGGTCAGTGAACATTTTGTTGAAGGTATCAGCAATGATACCTAGATCATTTGTGGGACCAGCAGGGGAGGCAAGTTCAGTTATTGGTTTATTTGGCTTCAGGTTCACGAGGGTGTTTATGGAGGCCCAGAAGTTACGGGGATTACTAAGAGACTCATTTTGCAGATTGGTAAAGTATTTGCGTTTTAGTGTTTTTACTGTCTGCTTACAGGAGTTACAAAGTGACCTGTAAGCATTCCATAAAGGAGGGGGAAGGGGATGCCTTGAAAGCTCTCCATGCTTTGTCCCTTGCTTTCATTTGGGCCAGCAGTTCATGTGATAGCCAGAGGGTGTTACCTCCTTTAATCCTCCTGGTGGTGATTGGGAAATATCTGTCCCGTAGTGTGCGAAGAGCCTCTGAGAAAGGTGCCACTGCCACCAAGATATCTTTAAGCTGGTAAATTGAAGACCAATTTATGTCCCAGGCATCCCTTAGTGCTAGGTTCAAGTTGGAGGTTTTAAATTTCCTAAAAGATAGTAACTTGTGTGGTGGACATACTGATTTGGTGGTTAATGCAATATATGTGGGGGTGTGGTCACTGATTGCATCTGCCATAGTGCCAGCTTGGAGGACTTGGCTCGGATAGTTGATGGCAATCCAATCTATGGTGGAGTGGTTGTTTGAGCGAGGATTGTATCTGGTTGGAGAGGAGATGACTTGCTCAAGGTGATGCGACTTTAGGAGGTGTGTATATTCAGAGGCAGAGGATTCAGTCCAGTGGAGGTTAAAATGCCCAACTAAAATCGTGTCCCTAGTGGAGGGGGTAGAGGCAAGGCCGTTCAGGAAACTAGATAGTCCCGGTGTTCCTCCTGAAGGAGGGTTATAGCAGCAGCCTATATACCATTTTTTAGATGCTCAAAGGACAATTTCAACAACAAGCCACTCACTAACCTCAGAGGGGGCAGAGTGGGCAATTATGGTGGCATTAATATAGTCCTGCACGTATAGTGCAACACCACCACCCCCCTTTATGCTGGGTCTATCAAGCCGCAGAAGGGAGTAGCCAGAGAGTTGGTAGGAGGCATCACTGTGGTATGGCTTGAGCCATGTTTCAGATAGTCCCAGAACATGTGGCTTGTATAGGCATACCCTTGCTTCGAGCTTAGAGAACTTTGCTGGAAGGCTGCACACATTCAGGTGTGCACAGCATCCTGTCCAGACCACACTGGCATGGTCAATATGGATGTTTGAGGGACCAGGGTTGGTTTCTACATCCCCTGCTAGCAGGATAAGTAAGAGGAGGTGGCAGGTAGAGGGGTGCCAGCAAGAGGATGGTATAGTGAGGGAGTGCAGAAAGAGAGCAAGGAGACGCTGCTCATGCTTAGTCAGGAGGGCCAAGATTGCGGGGCCAATGGGAGAGAGCTGGTGTTCTTTAGGTTTGGGTGGGGGGTCACTGAATGATGGTGCTTCAGTGAAGAATTGTAATTCAGCCTGGTCCGAGGCAAGGATGATAGCACAGAAATCAATGACAAGTAACAGGCCTGTCAGGGAGCATAAACAGTAGAGGATAGGGGAGAACATCTTTGTGTGTACTGACAAGTGGCAAACAAATATATACTTCCCAGGAGAACAAAGAGAGGTTAGCTGCAGGGGAGATCGCTAATATTAGCTGGGTTAAACAAAGACCCAAGTCTGATTATTGGAAAGCAACAAATATTATTTGAAAATCCACAGCAGCATTTGCTTCTTTAAAGGGGAATTTGGAAACTGCAGGAGGGGAGGGAGATGTCCTGGGGTGGAGCCAAAGTGTACTTAATTAAGGTGTGAGGAGGTGGTGGGCTGGTGGGCCAAAAAACTTGCTGGAGAGAAGTCAGATTGCAATACTGCTGTTGAAAACAAATCCTGCTTTGGCGTCAAGAGGCCAAGATTTGGAGTGGTGAACTCTGATTGGCTGAGGGGCCTTGGAGGGTGCCGACCGACCAATGCAGAACACAGTGTCCGCTGCAGCTGCCAATCACATTGGCTACCTACAAGTCCAGCAGAACCAGTCTCTGTGGTACACAAGATAAGCGCAAAAATGGCCGTACCTGGAAGGCAGCAGAGAAATCCCGTAGCAACTGGCTCATCCTTCTGAGCCATGCCACCAAGCAGCGGTGCGCCCTGTGGGGCGGTGGGTCCTAAGATCAGGCTGTAGGGGAAAAGAGAGAGAAATTAGGAGAGGCACCAGTATAAGTCAGCTAGCAGAGCAGAGAGGGGGCAGGTCAGTGCAGCAATGCAAAGGGCAGAGGAGGGAGTGTGAAAGATGGGCTGGTCTAGGAGAGAGGGCTTAATTTCAGAACAGGGATGTGGCGCCGATTTATTTCAGACTGTCTGGCCACACAAAGAAAATGCAGATTAGTAAGCTGTTGGGGGGGGGTAGGAGGAAGAGCAGTTACTGAGACGAAGAGAGGGGAGGAGGGGTCAGGGTTTGGAAAAGCAAGCTGCAGGGACTGGGAAGTTGGCGACAGAGACACAGAAACAGTTTAAGCGGGCAAATAGAGTCTGGAGGGGGGCACAAGTCAGGGGAGCGAGATAGGGCAATTTCAAGACTCGAAGGTAAAGCCGTGTCAGGGCAAACACTTCAGTCTCAAAAAGGGTGTAGCTAAAAACCAAGGGGCCAGGGAATATGGGAGCTAGCAGGGTGAAACAGCAGCAGCTTACAGTGATGATAACAGTTCTAAGATCATTTCAAAAATTATTTTAAAGACACATTCAACAGTTGTTCTCAGGAGTTTGCATTAACAGAAATTATTTTGCATAAACAAAATTATTAAAGATTATTTCAACAGTTGTTCTCAGGAATTTGCATTAACAGTAGCAGAATTAGAGATTTATTTCAACGGCTGTCTCAGTGGGCTATGTTCAAGCAGCAGGACAAACAATGAAAAAGGCTACCAACACAATTAAACAAGTTGCAGAGTCAGCCAATAAACAATGCAAGTGATTCAGACTGTGTTTAACAGTTGTAGAATTAGCTAACTAAAAATTTCCAATTTGGCCAAAAACTTGCTGGAGAGAAGTCGGATTGCAATATTCTGTTTAAAACAAATCCTGCTTTGGTGCCAAGAGGCTGAGATTCAGAGTGGTGAACTCCGATTGGCTGAGGGGCCTTGGAGGGTGCCAACCGACCAATGCAGAACACAATGTTCACTGCAGCCACCAATCACATTGGCGACCTACGAGTCCAGCAGAACCAAGCTCTGTGGTACACAAGATTAGCACAAAAATGGCCGTACCTGGAAGGCAGCAGAGAAATCCCCTGGGCAACGCCAGACTTACCATCCTAGGTACCCAGTGTTGTGTGACTGTCACATTGGGACTAAAAGTGCATGCTAAACCTGACTCAAATCAGATTGCTAATCACTTGACTAAATTTTTATTTATTTATTTTTTTTTATTTATGACAATTTTGGATAACACCTTTGAGCAAACAGTGCTCTTTTACAAAGGTTCTACATCTTGGATAATGGACAAGAATAGACAAGAACAGGCAGGTAGAGAACAGTTAATACAATTACAGTACATGAGCTGCCAGTGGCTTTGTCAAGATAAGACAAAATAATTAGTAACAGGTAAAACATTATAGAATGCATGAGCTGCCAAAGGCTTTGTCAGGTGATCTAACAAGTGCATGAGAGGGCCAGAGGTAGTTGGTGAGAGGATAAGGTAGTGGGGGGACAGGCAAGAACCGAGGGGTGGGGGATTGGAGGATAAGGTAGATGGTGAAGGGAGGAGTAGGTGGTGATGGAGGGAGGGAGAAAGGATGGGAGATGTAAGCGGGGGTAACAGGATGGTTGGGGGAAGGAGAGAATTAGTATGGGCAAGGAGGAGGAGAAAGGAGAGAGAGAGAATATAAAAGCTAGGAGGTGCAGGGGGTAATAGGTGAGGGGAGGAACAAGGATGTGAGAGGAAATGGAGAGAGGGAGGAGTGAAATCTGTGGGGGCAAGGGAGAAGGCTGAGGTGGCTGACGTGAGATATTGGAAAGAGTTGATAGGGAAGGAGTGGGGTGTGGGAAGAGTGCATAAGTAATGGAGAGGCCAGGAGGGTGAGCAGGAAATTTAAGTGTAGCAGTCACAGTAGGCACTGGCCACCAAATGCTGTCGTAGTTTGTGCTTAAAGGAGCTGAAATTCAGTGCATTAGTGATATCCACTGGGAGTGTGTTGAACCAGTTAGAGGCCCTAACTTTGTAGGAGCGCTGCCCTTGAGTGGTCCAGCAGCAGGGAACTGTGAAGATTAGTATTCCAGAACTGCTGGTAAGGCGGGTGGCACAGTGAGGGGAAAGTATAGACTGAACCCCTGGTGAAAGGAGGCCTAGCATTGTCTTCTTAGCAAGTAAGCAGGTCTGATACTCAAGTCTGCCTTGAAGTTGTAGCCAGTTAGCCTGTTCATAGAGATCACGTGTGTGTGAGTCTAGAGGCTGTGGTGAGGAGCTGGCAGGCTTTGTTTAAGGCTATGGCTATATGCCGGAGTGCAGTGTTATTAGCTGATCCATAAACTACAAGGTCATAATCAATTAAAGAGGTGATTGAGCTCTGGATGGCAAGTTTTAATCCTTCATCTGTCAGACAATGCTTATGCCAACTGTATATAGCAGGCCTATGCATGTATTCACAGCTTTAGAGGTTATTTATATGCGTGGAGTATGAAAGAGTGGAGTCAAGGGTCACTCCCAGGTATTTGAACTGGTCTACCTGTTCCAACACAGTGCCATCACTATTTTAGATTAGCAGCTGTTGGAGTTTGTGTTTTTTGTGAGTACCATGAAACAGCATTGATTTGGTTTTTGAGTAGTTTAGATGAGTTTATGTGACCAGAAAAAGGTTTCAACTTCTGAGAAACTATGCTGTAGCTGTTACTGAAGGTGATGGGGGTTGGATAGATTGCATAGAGTAGAATTCGGTCATGGCAAGTGGCAGGCAGGTCATTCATGAAGATGCTGAAGAGTAGGGAGCCAAGGATGGAACCTTGTGGTACACCCGAACAGACTAAATTCACGCCCCTTTCTTGTTCACTGCCCCTAAATAAACCTGATTGTCTTTCTTCACATTTAAGCTGGCTAGTATGTATATTATTAGTTGGGCTGCAGTGTTATGAGTGTGCTGCTGTATTGCTAACCTTATTTTACAGGGGGTCTCCAGGGAAATGGCTGCAAATCTAACACTGGTGGTAAGTGCAAAGGGTGTGAGCATATTATTACTGTTCCACACTATCTGTGAATTTGCTACTGCATTAGGTAGGTACTAGGCCACTAGGAGGTGTTGCTTCACCCGTACATTATTTTTGTAATGCACTCTGTGTGTGCTTTCCCAGAATAGCACACTATATATACAGCACAGGGATAAGCAGATTCAAAGCTGATCATATTATGCACAGTATGTGTGATGAATGGCTTAAGGTCAAAGCCACACAGGTCCCGGGATATGCAAAAAAGATTTGTAAATCCATTGGGTAGCATTAGGCTGATTAATCCTGTGCACATTTTATGACCTGCAATGCTGATGGGTAGAAATCCAGGGGAGGCTGAGAAGGAATGTGAGGAAATATTTTGTTATAGAGAGGGTGGTGGATGCTTGAAACAGCCTCCCAGTGGAGAAGGTAGGTACCAGAACAGTTGCAGGATTCAAGCATGCATGGGACAGATGTAAGGGGACCTTGGATGGAACACAAGGGGGACCAGAGGTTGTGTAGGGGCTCCAATGGCACAGCAGGCAGGAAAAATGGGCAGACTGGATGGGCCATTGAGGTCTTTATCTACTGGCAGCTTCTATGTTTATATTTCTATGGTTCATTTGTCCATAGCTGTGGTTCTGATGGGCCTTATCATGGTAATACACCTGAGTGGGCATGGCACAATAGACCCTGTGAGTCACTTATGCTGGTGCACACCAGACAGTGGCCACTATGAAGAGGAAGAGGGCCACATATGATTGGTAAAGGAGCCTGTAATGGTAAGTCACTGTGGCAACTGGTCATGCACTGTGTTACTAGCTGTTGTCTAGTAGTTATCACTGCAGTGCAGTATTCTCTGTATGTATGTCTCTGCAACATTTCCCTGGGGGCCAGCTGTGATGGCCCTGGAAATGCAGGAGAGTTGGCAAGGACTGCAATAGATGGACATGTCACTTTTGTGGCTAACATATATCTTTGAGTTGAAAGTAGGTGCCTACCTGGATGAATATGGCACTATTTGGTACATAGTGGAGTAATTCCAGGTAATTGGGGGTCCATGGGGGGCTGCAGTCGCTGCAAATAAATGATTGTTTGATGACCAGTGCAGAGAGGCAGGAAGAAGGAGTAATAGTATCTTGGGCTGTATCCTGCGTAACATTAGAAGTAGGGATAGGAAAATTGTGGCTCCCTTGTACAGGGCCTTGGTGTGGCCCCATCTGGAGTACTGTGTCCAGTTCTGGGCACCACATACTAAAAATTCCATTGGGTTAATTGAGAGAGTTCAGAGGAAGACCATAAGAAGTACTGGAACACTGTTCAATAAGTCTTATGGAGACAGAGATTACTGGACTTGAACTTGTATTCTCTAGAGAACTGAAGTCTTAGGGGTGAAGTGTCTAGTTTATAAAGCTTCCATAATGAGGATCTCTGGGAATGTCTTGGGCTTGAGAGGAAGTTAATTGAACAAGAGACCAGGTTACACAACTTTCAGTTAAAAGGTGACCTTTTCAGAACAAATTAAAGGGGTGCATAGTTCAACCAGAGAGTGGTGAACACATGGAACAGTCTACCAATTGAAGTGGTCCAAAGCATCTCTATGAATGCCTTCAGAACATTACTAGTTATTATTATTTTCAAGAGAGTCATATAGGCCTCTGGTTAGCAGACTCGTATTTATTCTATGGTCCTATAAGTAGTGTTCCTGTGTTGCCGTGTGTTCTCACAGATATCAAGGTTTGGTCAGAAGGATACTGCAAAACAGGAGTGGCATTAACAACAAAGAGCCCCCTTCCCCCACATTAGCCACTAATAGAGCCAGGGGAATGGGCTTCCCTGGTGATCTTCTGCTGTTGGGTGTGGGCAGGCATAATGAGACCTAATGATTATTGTGGGAACACGGGGGGGGGGGGAGAGGGGAATTGGTCCCTGGTGGCCTGTTGGAGTGTGTTGGGGCATTGCACAGGATGCTTTGTTATTGTGTTGCAGGCAGTGTTTGACTGTACAGTGTTGCAAGTACAGCTTTGCTGTAGATCAGCATGATCTCATCTGCATATTTATTTGTGTGTGTGCAGTGCGCAGTGTCCAAATGTCACACTTGGTGTGGCATTATCATCATCATGCCGTTCCACTGACTCTACTGTCATGGAGTGAAATGTACTAGCTGATAGTGATACAGTACATTTGACTTGTGACGGGTCTTCCAGTATGTCTGTGTTACTGCTATGCACTTTTGGTTTCAGTCATTCAGACTGCTTCTGCTGCCCATCCGGTCGCATACTGTCCTTTCCGGCCATTAGCATGCCGGCATTACAGCACCAGGTCACTACAGCACCAAATGCTGGATTCGCTGCCCCTTCCCTGAGATCCACCACCTGAAGTTAGTATCCTTAGAAAGGGGGGTATAGAAGATGGCAACTTTCCCACTTGGCACCACAATGACTGGGTGCACTGCTGCAGGCGCTCTGAAGTGGTGGAACTGCATACTATAAGGCCCTGTTTTCTGCACATGCAAATGCATGTATCCCATTGTAGTTAGGTGTCTACATGTGACAAATGTGCATATGTCCAGGAATGCCCGTGGCCCACGATGTGCAGTAAAGGAAGTACTGTGCCTGTTCTGTGGGTATGTGTCTGGCAGATGTTCACATCTTTGGCACATAGGTGCCTACCCACTTTCTTTACGTGACTGTGTGAACCTCCCAAAGATTCTATGGATCAGGTCTCATCATTTTTAGCGTGTTCAACTTTTAAATACGTGGACATATGACATGACCAGTATGTTGAACATTGAGTAGTAAAGCAAGTACTGGCACTAGTTTATGCTGAAAAAAAGGCATGTTTTAACTGAACAGTAAGAAAGCACTTTAGAGATTAGTCTCTGCTACTGGATGCAGCTAAAGTTCATTTACTCAGTCTCACTCACAGCTCTGCAATATCTATAAGTTTTGCACAGGTGTATGGTACAGTTTACTGTATAATGTTCTTTTTTTGTACCACTGCACTATACTGTACATGATTGCCCTTCTGTAGGCATATTCCTCATGATTGCTGCATGGCTCTCCAGTTGAGAAAATGTAATTATAAGGGCTTCTCTGACAAAAATCCCTGTTGCTTGTGCAGTCTGTTTATTGAGAATATTTTTAACCTTTGTACTTTCTGAGGTCATCAAATACCCCTATCTTCTTGTACCAAGGATCAGGACCAAAGTGGCTAAAAATGCCTTGATTTTTTTGCCCCTTTTTACGTTTGCTTGCATGCATGCACAAGGAATGTCTTGCAACAGTACTACTTTTGGAAGTGTGTGACCCTCTTCACCAATGTAGTGCTCAGTGTAGCAGGCGCAACCTTAGGGGACCAATACATGCTGAGCTGCGTATAACAGCAGTTCAGCTGTGTTGGTCTTCACTTCTAACAAAAGGTGCACTGCAGTCAGCAGTTGTAGTGTGTATGCAGTTTGCATACTGATCAGCCGAACTGCTGTCATGCACAGCTTGGCATTAAAAAACCCTCCCGCTTCCTTCCTCTGCTAATGTTCTCCCCTCCCTCATTAGCGTTCTCCCTGCCCCAACCTTGTGTGCCAAGGGGGTGCCCAATCCCCCTTGGCTCATGCACCCCCCCAGCACACTTTGTGGCTGACGGGGGTGCCCAATCCTCATTGGCTGTAGCCACCCCCCAACAAACAACCAGTTGGCACGCTAGGAGCCCACCCCAGTGTGCTAATGCCTCTCCCACACACACTGTATGGCTGGTGGGGGTACCCAATCCCCGCCAGCTCCAGCCCCCCCCAATAAACATGTAGGTGGCACACTGGGAGCCCACTCCAGCATGCCAAAAGTGGAATCCCTGCTGGTGCCAGCCCCCCAACAAACACATAGGTGGCACGCTGGGAGCCCACCCCAGCATGCCAAAAGCATCTGTTTCTTTACTTTTTCTAACATGCCCTGTGAAAGAAGAAAATGGTCCCTCGGTGAGTACCGGGCAGGGGGCCAACCTGCACCCACCCTCTGCACTCTCACCTCCCCACACTCCCCTCACCCCATACTTACCTCTGGAGCCCAGCATGATGATTTTCAGTGGACTGGGAACACGTCTGCACTCTTCAAAGCTGACCGTGAACTGAAGAAATGCTGGTAAGCTGTATAATGGCATTAATAGGGTTTTCACAACTTAGGTGGATATCTCGGCCATTTTTTTTGAGTTTTGACACCAAATTTTCAACATGGGTTTCTTGACACCCCTTCTCATGAATTCAGTCAGTGTCATGGCATTATTCAGTCTCAAAAGGTGGTTTTTGCAGTCATTGCATGGAATCACCTTTTGGGACTGATTAACGAGTGACAGTTCTGGTGTTCATGAGGTGGCCTCTCAAAAAGCCTATGTTGCAAATGGGTGAACAAATTCCAAAAAATGACTGTGTTATGAGTGTGCATTGCGTTGCTTCCTCGCATACTCGTATGTTCGCAATTTTGTAATATTTTCACTCCAGATTTTCAATATAGGCATATTTCCACACCTCCTTATGAACAGTGCAGCTGTCATGTTTCACATCCTGGTTGAAATGTGTTTTCAACCTTCCGCCACAGAATAGTGTGGTCGTTGTTGGAAATCAGTGATCACTACTGAGTAAGACAATCATAGTGACACTGTTCATGAGCAGAGGTTGTAAAATGCCTATGTTGAAAATGTGGTGACAAAAGTCCCTAAAGTGGCTGTGTTAGGAGCATACATTACTCAGTTTCTACATGCACTCATAAGTTTGTGAATTTGTAATATTTTCACGCCTGATTTTTCACATTGGCATTTACCCACATCTCCTTATGGACAATACAGCTGTCATTTTCCACATCCTGGCCAAAATGTGTTTTCACAACTCTGGCGTAGAATAGCGCGGTCGCTGGGGATATTATGTTTGGTACAGAGTAAGAAAATCACAATGACACTGTTCGTGAGGAGACGTACTAAAACGCCTATGTTGAAAATTCATTGCAAAAATTCTGAAAAATGACTGTTTAATGAGTGTACATTGCGCAGTTTTCATGCGCACTCATACCTTTGCGAATTTGTAATATTTTTCACTCCAGGTTTTTAACATTTGCATTTCCCCACACCTCATTATAAACAGTACAGCTGTCATTTTTCACATCCTGGCCAAAATGTGTTTTCACTCTTCTGGCACAGAATATTGCGTTCGCTGTGGGAAATCAGTGTTCGGTGCACAGTAAAAAAATCATAGTGATATTGTTCATGACCAGAGGTGACAAAATGCCTGTGTTGAAACTTTGGTGAAATACTTCCACTGAATAACTGTGTTACAAGCATGGGTTGTGCAGGTTCCACACGGGCTTGTACCCTTGAACACAACCAGGGCGTTAGGGTTCCTAAGTCAGACACTTAAGAAGTATGATGGTGAAATGTTAATCAGATGCAAGAGGAGTTGTAGAGAGGTACTCTGTTGGGATATGGATGCTGAAGGGACATGGATACAACTGGGGGGGGGCTGCATAAATGCCAAACACCAATGCACGTATCTGCACGCGAATGTTTGGCATTGACAAATGCTTGTTGTATAATGCCTTTCCATCAGACCTCAAAGGTCTACTGGAATTAAGTATAAATAAAGCCATGTTTTACGTGTAAGCAAAATACATTTTAATACACTGAATTTCAAAGAGAGAAAACTGTTCAGGACACCATGCTTGACAAAGGTGTAGGTGACAAAGAACAGTAATGTACAGTTGGTAACAAAATCAGAAGGGACTCTAGGTCAACAGTATGCACCCGAAAACAACAAAACAAGTGTACTCAAGGACTAAAGATGGTAGAGGCTTGTGACAGTGTGACATCATATCCAGTTTTAGTGCACTAAATGCAAAAAAGCATAGTATTCAACATTGATGAGAGTGCTCAGGTCAGGACTCAACACTCCAGTGCTTCTAGTACACAGGCTTTGTGTCACGGGGCTGAGTTTGGCAAACCAGACATTTGCTTAAGTTATTATTCCAATTGTTTAACCAGGTGAGACATACTAAGCTGAAAGCTTGTTTACAGGTGCAACCTGGGAGCACAGGAAAGTTAAGTGACTTGCTCAAGGTCACACAGTATTATGCAAGTGGGGGCTGTGGGATTCAAACCCAGGTCTTCAGATTTGCAGCTCAGAGCCTTAAACCACTGTGCTATACTACCTTCCTTGCAGCCAGTTAAAAGGACAATGCTCCCATTCAATGCACCAAAACCTGACTGTAAATCAATAAACTTTGATTATAATTTCTTGAATATATCCCTCAGTGAATAGAAAAATAGGACAGTGCTCATTTTTTGAATTACTAAGTGACTGAATACTGAAAAAGTGAAATGCCTGATCATTACAGACAATCCCCAGTAAGACCAAGGGGGACCCACATATACAAACTAATGCTGTCACATTGATAAATGCACTCTGTAGATTTCTAATGGCAGTAAGTGCAACAAAAAAACAGTCTGAAACACATTGCATGAATTAATATAAAAAACTGACCTTCATGAGAAAAAGACATATGGACTGAATTTTCTACTTCAGTTTCTTTAGATGTATGTAATGCTTACATGCTGCTATCAACCACATTTATAGACAGCTTTTTTTTTTCTTTATTAGGTGCTTTATGCAATGTCTGCAGTTTCTGTGTATGCTTCATGGCTGCAGCTCACTATTTCAAAATAACATTGTGACTCTGCTATTCAGAGTCCGACTCTGGTGATATTCAGATGGACAGCACGTGCCGACAGAGCGGCATTATCTGACTGAATATTGTTCCATGTTGGTGCAGTGCTAAGTGGATATGCACTGCCCTGACATGAAGCCAGGATGTATATGGCCCACAGGAATAGCGCTGCATGAAATGGGATAGAGCCAGTGCTAACCACGTCCATGGCGGCCCTAACCTTTGAATATCAGGCCCTATTTGTTTAAAGAGCAACTCTGCATTTCGCAGTGCCTTCATAAATAAGTTGTTTCAGCTGTTGCAGTTTACTAGGGAATACATTTTTTTTTCATTTTCAGTGTTCCTTTCTAAGATTTACAGCACATCTTAGTAGTTCATCTAAAAAGCCTAAACAGAAAACATTTGAAAACATTAGCCTCTCCCGAGTTAACCTCACAGTGCCATGGTTTATGACATCATAGTGCTCACATGACAACAGACTGTGATGTCACAAACAGCAATTGTGTGGTTAGCAGGGGAAAGCCAGATGCATTTTGAAAGACTCAGTTATATAATTGTTGCATAATCTACACAATTTAGTAGATCAAGAGCAAGGGAAGGTAAAGAAAATAACAAATACCTTGTAACTAGAAAACAATACATTTTAAACATAATTGCTGTAAATCTAGGCCCAGATATTCAAAAGGGATGTGCCATGCGCAACAGAGATGCACCAGCGCAAGTACAAAAATGTGCCATTGTGCGACATTCAGCAGGAGGCAGCTGTGCCGTGCAAGTTACAATGCTCAAGAGCGCAGTAGTAATGAATGCATGCACAACCATAGGGGGAGGAACCATGAATAAATTGCACAGTGTGATATTCAACAGCATGCACCATGCGCAATAGGGGAGCTAGTGGAAGTTGCGCAATAGCGGAAATGATCCAAAATAAAAAGGAACCAGAGAGAGGCACAACAATGCTACAGGGAAGCCAGAGGTGGAAGCGAGGTGGCAGGAACAAGGCAGAGTGTAGCTGTGAGCAGGACTGGGCAGGAGCAGGACAGAGCACACCTGGAATCAGCTAGGAACAGGAAAGGAGTGGGGAGCCTGTGCCACTGTGCAGGAGTGATAGGGAAGTGCCACAATGGACTGAGGACAGTGGCAGTAGGCAGGACAACCAAAGGCCAGAGGTGTACCCGGTGCAGGGGGAGCATCACAAAAGGACAGTGGGGGGAATGGGATAACAGCTGCTGGGGGGGACACCAGCCAGGGACATGGCCAGTGCCACCTTCCAGATGGAGGTGGTAATGAGGAGTGTGAGAAGTCAGGCAACAGGGGGGTGTGGCCGTGGAAGGGCCCGTCAGCTGTACGCCCCCAACAGGTGGTACCGAGCCCGCACCACCTTCGAACGCTACTCTGACACAGAGATTGTGGACCAGTACCACCTGAACCGGGTGATCCTGAGGCAGCTCTGTGAGCTGTGCAGTGATGAGATGCAGGCACCCACATGACGGAGCCATGCTCTGTCAATGGAGACAAAGGTGACAGCTGTCATGTGCCTGCTCACCACGGGCACCTTCCAGAGACCAACAGGGGACACAACAGGCATAACCCAGTTGGCTGCATCATGCCTACTCACACAATTCCTCAGTGCACTGCTGCCACATGCTGCGGAGTGCATCCATTTCCCCAGCACACAGGCGGAGTGCACAGCATACATACAAGAGTTCCACAGGGTAGCATGTATGCCTGGCATGCTCGGGGCCATTGACTGCACCCATGTGGTCATCCACACACCACCTGGCCCGAACGCTGTGTCCTACATAAACCGGAAGGGGTATGACAGCATCAACTGCCAGGTGGTGTGCGATGCCAGGGGGTGCATAACCAATGTCTGTGCCATGCACCCTGGGGGAGCACATGATGCCTTCATCTGGCACCAGTCCGCACTGTGCCACAGGTTCAAGAGTGGGGACATCCCCACTGGCCACCTAGTGGGTGAGTATGCACGTCATGCAGGACGACATGAGCAGATGTGGGGGGCTGCAAAGTCAGAGGTGCCATGGGTACCGGCCTTGACAGCCCATGGCAGAGCAATGCAGACCACCATACTAATGTCCACCATCTACACACAGGTGGCAGTGGCTACCCACTCTGTCCCTGGCTGCTCACACCATACCGGCACCCCGTGACCCCATCACAGCTATGATACAATGAGGCACATGCCACAACATGGAATGTCATAGAGCGGGTGTTCGGGATGCTGAAGGCACATTTCTTGTGCCTGGACACGTCTGGCGGTGCCCTAAAGTACAGCCCCTCGAAGGCCTGCAGGCTATTACTGGCCTGCTGAATTCTGCACAACGTGGCCAATGACTGTGGGATAGCCGCAGAGGTCGAAGAGGGGGACAGCAGTGGGGACAATGAGGACGCCGGTCCAGATGGTGATGGGCAGCCACCCCCTGGGCGAAGGGACCACCGCCTGATCCAGATGTCACAGCTGCACCAGGACATCATTACAGAAGAGCACTTTGGCCAAGACAGATAGGTCACGGGGCCATGTGCAACCACCAGTGGCAAGGGCACAACCCACAGACAGGTAAGGACGAACCCCAGGGGCAGATGGCAGCAAGGGTATGGGCCTGAGCGTGGAACCGCACATGCCATCAGGGATGGGCAGGGACAAACATGACATGCGCTCACACACACACACACACACACACACACGCACACACCACAAGACATGCACAAGGGGTAGAAGGCATGCCAACCCCGAATGCAACCCTAACCCACACACAGGTCCACACACGACCATGCCCAGTGGCCGTCACTTTGCGTGTCACAGACGCTGAGCACCATTAAACACTGACAGACAGTGCAATGCAGGCATCATCATGCAGACGCCACAGTGGCCAGCAGCCAGGAGGGTGTGCACAGGGACCGTGTGTGTGCAGGGCCGGATACCCCACCCGTGCATCGCACGATACACAACACACTGCACACAGGGCAGTGGCAGACAGTGGCCATGGTGGGAGACAGGTCAGTCAAGTGGCACAGTGCCACAGCTGCCATGGATGCGTGGGCGGCCCCACTGAGACCTGCCAGTCATGCCAAGCTGACTATTGGCCTCATGGGGTGGCACTGACGGTCCCCCAGGGGTGACGCTGCAGGAACATGACTGTGTTCATGCAGGAGTCTGCAGCTCACTGAACATGCCCGCGCCAGGTGTGCTCAGTATACCCACAGCTGAACCCGGTGTCGACATGGAAGGTGTCGCACGATGCCGGGAATGGAGGGGGTGGACATGACATTGCGCAGTGTCTGCGGTGCATGGGCAATGAACTGGGTACCCAATGTGGCCATGACAGCTGTGAATGCACGTGTCTGCCTGTCAATGGCAATAGTCACATCCTCCCGCTGCCGGACCATCTCTGCCAGGAGCAGACAGTGGTCTCTGCTGCGCCGCTCCTCTGCCTGGCGCAGAACCACACTGAGTACATCCACCACAGTCACAAGCCACAACTGCTGATCCACTGAATCCTGGAGTAGTGGCTATGCTCATCAAGGAGGTAATCCGCCGGTTCAGCATGCTGTCCCTCATGGTGTTCCTGGCCCTGCTGGGCAGCACCTCTTGACGATGGGCGTTGCACACCAGAGCCATACCGGAGCACATCCACACGCGGTGCACTTCCGCCACCCCCTGACACTGTTCCCCCATCGCCATTGGCTGACTGCTGGCACTGCCTCTCCAGCCGCCCATCACCAGGGCTCACCGGTGCTGCCGCAGCACCGCAACAGCCCCACCGGCCTGGATGCACACCAGTGCTGCTCCACTGGGGCATACAGGCACAGGCTAGGACTGTGATGTCACATAGTCCTCCACAGTGGCACCACCCACGGCTACGCCCCGTGCCATTTCCTGCTGTGGGACCATCCTACGTCCCACACGTATCACTGTCCGGGATGTGTGATCCATCATCATCGGTGCTGGATCCAGTACCAGTCCATGTCCCAGCATGCTGGAGTCCATGGGCGCTGTCACTCTGGGACACAGGCAGGGCCTCATCTGCACCAGCACCACCATCTTTAGTACGGACAGACAGGCAGGTATGTGGTGGTCCTGTCCCTCGGACACCTATGGAGGTGGATGGGCACTCCTCCGTGTCTAGGGCATCACCCTTGGTGGACACACCCACCACTGCTAACCCATGTAGACACTCAGGAACTGTAAGGGAACACAGTAGTGTTAATATCTCTGCCCTACCCTGTGGCATTCCCCTCACCTCCCACACAGTGACAGCACAGGACCTACCATGCAGTGACGGGCTGCCACCCTCTGGAAGCCACCACCTGGAATGCCCTCTATGGCACAATGCCGCCTGTTGCCAGCCACCCGCTCCTCCTGTGGTGTCAGGCGTGGCACATCTGGCTGTCCACCACCGATTGTAGCATGTGCTGCCCTGATGGCAGCCACCTTGTCCTTTATCCTCCTCTTGTCCATGCTGACCTTTTTACACTTCTGCACGGACTGCTGGTGGCTGCCATGCTGGTTCACTGCACTTGCAACCTCACTCCATGCTGCAGCATGGGCCTGTGGTGTTCCACGAAGTCTGCTGAACAGCATTTCCCTGTTGAGATAGGCCTTGAACAGGGCATCTGATTCCGTCTGGGTGAAGTTGGGCTTCCTTCTTCTCCCACATACCTATTCCTCCACTTCCTCAGGTTCGGTCATTATAAAGCCTGTGGGAATGACAGGTGTTACCTTTGACTGTGCAGTCACATGCATCTCTCACACCACAGTCCACACTTTCAAACAGCATGTAACCCACCACAATAGACTGCAATACCAGACTATGTCCTCTGCAGCCCCATGTCACATTTATATAGCGCAAGGCATGCAAATGAGGCGAAATGCAACTTTAAGTGGATGCTAATGCAGTGGCTGCGCCGTTGAATTGCTGATGAGCTGATTTGCATATGCTGGCTGAATATCGTGCTGTTGTGCCTTGCGCAATGGTGTTGAGCGTGCTCAGGCAATGGTGCTGCTCTGTGACATGCACAGCAGGCACCGCATGGCTCATGCCTGGGGTGCTGACGCCAACACCTGCCACGCTGATGACGTGCTGAGCACAGGAGGCAGGGCATGGCCACCACTGTGCCAGTGGTGCTAGTGTGCTGTTCTTGTGTGTGGCGCTCATGCCCTTGAGCACCGTAGGCACCATGGTGCCACAGTGCGGTAGGCCACTGCAGGACATCACACACAGGCACCCTACTGTGCTACATGCAGGGAGTCCTAATAGCGCTATGGTGGTCAGTGCGTGACAGACCCTTGACCCTGTGGTCAACCTTAGCCCCCTAGGCGTCATGCATCCACATGGGTGCACCCCTATCACGCTGTTCGGTGACAGCATGATGGGGAATGGCAGCACTGTACTGTGCAGCATCTGCACCTGGGGGACATGCACTACAGAGTGCCATTTTGTTACCTGGCCTGCATGGATAATGGCATGCAGGAGAGCCCCACAGTGGAGCATGCTAGAGCTGGCCAACCTAGTGGCTATTGTTGAGCCCCATGCTGGGGCCCTGTTTGGAGAGGACCCACTGGATAGGCCAAGAAACACCATGTGGGAGGAGGTGGCAAATGCCATGGAGGAGGCTACTGGGATTGCCCGCAGTGCCGAGCAGTGTCGCCACCAGTATGGGGACCTCCGGCAGAGGGACCCAGATTGACTGGGGTGACTACGGGCATGTGCCAGGTGAGGCGCCGTCCCATGGCCAGGTAGGTGCTCCATCCATACACTGGTAGCGTCCGTCCATCCGGGTATCGCTGTGTGCATGTGTCCACCATGCAGGGGGGTGGGGCCGTCCAGTGTGGGCAGTGGTGGTGGTGGTGGGGTTGTGGCATGGCTGGGCTGTGCAGGATCACACAGAAGGGTGGGGAGGCTTTGTACTGGTTTGTACTGATGTTCCCCTCTCCGTGTTTGCACCCTAGGCCCTGAGGATTGACGTCGAGCTAGGGAGGTCAGAGCTCAGCGTGAGAGGGATGATGCGTAGTGGCAGGGACTTGGTGGAGGGGCCAAGGGCCAGCAGTGCCCGGCTGTTCTGGATGCAGGTGAGTGTCTTTATTTCCAATAACATCTGTGCATGCTGCGTTGCAGGGTTGGAGGCAGGGCATGGCCACCAGCACTTGGCCCCACCGCCGTGCATGCTACACGGTACACTCAGCACTGTCATGTGGCACTGCATGTGTGGGTGGGCATCGCTGGTGGTCCGTGCATACACTGGGTACATGGCTGTGCCACTGCCTTCACACTACATAGCCATGTCACTGTATGGCCATGGTGGTGCTGTGCAGGACATGGGCGGTGGGTGTGCGCAGCGGTCCGCATGGCTGTGGGTGACTGAGTAAGCAGGTCTTTTGGACGCGGTCACTGTGGGTGGTCACACACCATCACAATGGGTGGGCTGCAGGGGGATGGATAGTCACACGCATTGACTCTGCTCCCTTGTCCTAGATGGACATTGCTGGATGGCAATGGAACGTGGCATGCAGGAGCTGCGGCAGCTAGTGTGAGCATCTCTAGCAATTCTACAGTGGATGGAGCAGGATGAAGTCTGGCGCTGCAGTCGTCGGAGGTGCCACAGGAGTGGAGAGTGGGGCAGGCAATAGGCCCTCCATGCCCCCTGAGTGACCTAACCCCCCTGGACCCACCCTCACACCCCTTCCTCCCTCTCCCATTTGTTCACCCCTGCCCCATGCCCACCCCCTCTTGGTTTGTGGCCCTTTCCCCTCACCCTTGTATGTAATTGTATATATGTTTTATTGTTTATACTGTTCAATACACACATTTTGTTATGACAACTGTGGTGGTCTCTGATTTGCAGCGGGCAACAGGTGCTTGGCTGCAGTGGTGTGCATGGCATCAAGGGTGGTGCAGGCACAGGTGCACGTGTGTGTATCTGGCAGGGACCCGCCTATGGTGTGGGTGGGGGACTCAGTCACTGTCTGTGGTATGTGTGTTGTTCTCTGTGGACTGGATGCCTGTGTGCAGTGGTCCACGGTGCATGCACTGTGTCCATGGCACCCCTGTCAGACTGTCCATGGCCTGTGCAGCTGACACCCTTGCATGTCTGTGCTATGCATGGTCTGCTGGCATGTCAGTGGTGGCTGTCCATGCTGGCCACCCCCTGTACCCGGCACCATGCCGGATTGCCTCCTGTCACCGGTATGGTGCATTTCTGCCTTGGGTGGCACTGTGGCCTCCACTGTTTTTGTCCCCCTTCCATGCTGTCACTTGTGTCTGTTGCGAGAAATGTGCTCCAATGCCTGTCACTTGTGCTCCAGCTGCATGCTGGTGGGGGACGGATTCATGGTGCAAGCACAGGGTGGCTGGTACACCTGTGCCATGGTGGGGTGCTGGCCATGGGTACACGGCTGCTGTGGCTGCATGCCAGTGGGTTTGTTGCCCTGCTATTGTGTCCCTGTGTTGGTATGCCCTTGGGTATGGATGGGTGTTTGTCCATGCACTGTGTTGCATGCTGTGTGGTGCATGCTTCCATGCACCGCTGTGGGCATCTGTGCTGGCTGTTGAGGCCAGTGCTGGGACAGGGTGTGTGCTTGAGTGGGTGTGCGGGGTGCTGTACCATTGGTGGTGGGATCTGGGGAAGGCCCTGTCGCATGTGGGGTACCTCATGTGCTGATGCAGGGTCAATCTCTCAGCTGTGCCTTGGGAGGGCCATGCAGGGCGGCACTGTTTCTGCAGTTGTTGTGTTGGTGGCTGCTGCAGCCTGCTGCAGGATACTCATGGTGGGGCTGCCTTGCATGGCTCCATGGTGCACAGGGTTGCATTGTCACAGTGAGGGTGGTGGCATGCATAGGGTGACATGCACTGTTGGGTGCTGCTCCTGGCCAGGGTGTCTGGGGATCGCTTTGCAGGGTGTGCTCTGCATTGGTGGGATGGTGTAGCATGGGGTGGCCAGACCTCCTTGTGTCCCGGTCACAGCTTGCCAGGGGATGTGCTGGGGCACCATGCCCCAGCTGTGGAATTGTTGCTGGTGTCCATGGGTTGGTGGTTCTTCCAGCTCACCTCAGGTTATGCGGTTCATGGGGTGTGGGGGGCACTGTCTGTTTTGCTTTGTGCTCCTATGCCCATGTCTTCCATGGGTGGTGAACCCCTGCATCCTGTCCCTGCGCATCTCTGGTTGTGCTGAAGCACTGCTACCCTGCTCCACTGTGCATCCTTGGTTGTGCTACTGCACACCAGACCTGTGCCACTGCACATCCCTGATTGCACCATGGCATGGTTGGTGTGATATTCAGTTGTGTGGCGCAAGTGCATCTTGGCCTGCACTGTGTTTGAATATCGCACGTATTGTGCATAGGTGCACTGCACTTGCGCCTGATCTTGCTATTGCGCTACTTTGTGGTGCAGTTTGAATATCTGGATCCTAGTGTTTATAGGCTTTTTATCATAATAGAGAGTTGCACTTTAATTGTTCTTAGTGATCCCAAGGATGATCCAGGGAATTACAGACCAGTTAGTCTGACCTCCATTGTGGGCAAGCTCATGGAGACCATACTAAAGGAAAGGTTGATGGAATATTTAGAGGAGCATGTTCTCCAGGATGAGAGGCAGCATGGGTTCATGGGGGAGAGATTGTGTCAGAAAAATCTGATTGACTTCTTTGACTGTGTCACTAAGACAGTAGACAGGGGCCAAGCGGTAGACATACTCTATCTTGATTTCAGCAAGGCCTTTGACTCCGTGCTCCACAAAAGGTTGATCAGGAAGTTGGTGGATTTTGGAGTTGGGGAAAAGATGGCCAGATGGGTGGAAAACTGGCTGAGGGACAGAACCCAGAGGGTGGTTGTGGGGGGGGGAGAGTTATCTGGCACCAGAGAGGTAACCAGTAGGGCCCCACAAGGCTCAGTGATGGGGCCGGTGTTGTTCAATGTCTTCACCAGTGACGTTGGGGATGGCATTAAGGGTAAAATGTGCCTATTCATGGTTGACTCCAAGCTCTGTGGGAGAGTGGACACAGCTGAAGGGATACAGGGCCTACAGGGAGATCTGGAAAAGGTGGGGAGGTAGTCCAGGATCTGGCAGCTTGGCTTCAATTCCAAGAAATGCAAAGTTATGCATATTGGAGCCAAGAATCCCAGGACAGAGTGCTACCTGGGTGGAGTCCGAGTATCTGTATCAGAGGAGGAGAAAGACCTGAGAGTGATGATCACTAGTGACCTGAACACTCCACGCAGCGCAAGAAAGCAGCAGCAAAGGCAAACAAGATGCTGGGATGCATAGCTAGGGGGATCAGTAGTAGGAGAGAAGAGGTTATACTGCCCTTGTACAGGTTACTGGTAAGGCCTCCTCTAGAGTATGGAGTTCAGTACTGGTGCCCACACCTCAAAACGGATATTAACTTGCTGGAGAAGGTCCAAAGGAGGGCTACAAAGATGTTAGCTGGTTAGCAGGGCAAGGTTTACGAGGAGAGGTTGAGGGCAGTAAACATGTACTCCCTGGAAGACAGGGTAGAGAGAGAGGACATGATTGGGCCCTTCAAGTACTTGAAAGGGATAAATAAGGTTGATAAGGAGAGTCTCTTTAAGCTGAGTGGCAACCATAACACGAAGGGACACAGTCTCGAGCTGGAGGGTGGGAGGTTTAGGAGGGAGGTCAGGAAACACTTCTTCACAGAGAGTGGTGGACACTTGGAATGTGTTCCTGGAAGAGGTCATCTCGTTGAAGACAGTGGGCAGCTTTAAGACAGGCTGAGATACGCATGGGGGAAGGTAAAGATCATGGGTAGGGAGGAGTGGAGAGGGAGGGCAGGGACATTAGCTCAAGCTGTGGACCCTGCAATACGAGCAGACTTGATAGACCTAATGACCTTCTTCTGCTGGCTTCTTCATATGTTCATATGTATGTTCATATATAATCCCAGGGTCATACTGTGGCACACAGGGCACACCTGGAAAGTTGATACTGGATATCACCCAGAAGATCAATAGGGGGCCATGGGGGGGGGGGACGGGACACACTCATGTTAACATTCCACTTTAATTTGATACACTGGCTCTGTTTGCATTTTGCATTTACTTACATTGATCAGAAAACCCCATTTCGTTAGAAAATAGATGTGAAAATGCATGGATTTTCAGAGTTTGGAAGATGGGGAAGAACCCAACTAGGGGACCACACCTGGATATTTTCAAGTGTCCAGTTGTACCAGTCTGAACCTGAACCCCAATGTTCTATCAATCTTGGGAGCGTGTCTGTACCTTCCAGTCATAATCAATCCATGATTACTATGTTATCCCTTGGGGAATATGTTTATCATAAAGTTTTACTTAACTCAATAAACAAAAAGTTAAAAATAAATCTGGTAGTGCTTTTTGAGGGGGGAATACTGCCCTTACAAAGAACTTGTACTGTGAGTGCTGAGTGTTCTGTACATCCAGTCCCTCCTCAGTACACAAAATACTTTGTACAGAGTGGGAAGGTACTGCACCATCATTTAATCTTCCAGGTCAAGTATGCCCTCCACATTCCACACTACTGTACTGTACTGGCATTTCCCCAAGCACATGGATGGTTAAAGCTGTTTTAAAATAATTCATCGAATAATAGCTACTTGTACATTTGTAACATTTTAAAGTGATAATAGTTACTAATTGCACAAAAGCAATGACATTTTCTGCTGATTTCATGCCAAAGGCACTCCTTGGAAATTCTGTGGAATTCCGTAGAGAACATCCAATTTGAAATAATGTATTAGTTCATGATTATTTATGAACTGGAAGTTCATGAGAAATGGAAAATGATATATCTTTTAAAGCATTCCCTAAAATGATGTATATTTTCCTACCAAAGCTGTAATTGGGCAGATTCACCAGTGCAGTGGAAGCCCTACTGCTTTCGATGCCGATGACCCAGGTTCAGGAGCAATCCTGGAGTGTTGGAGGGTCAGCTTGGAGGAGAAAACATAAAATTTGATGGCAGATAAGGACTGCTTGGCCCACACAGTCTGCCCATTTCCCTACCTAATGGATAAGCTGCAGATCCTAGTTAACTAACAGCCTACTTCCTCCTATCCCCAGCCCTTAGAATTGCCTTATGTCTGTCCCATGCATTCTTGAATTCCCCTACTGTTTTTGACTCCACAACCTCTTCAGGAAGGCCATTCCATGCATCCACAACCCTCTCCATGAAAAAATACTTCCTCACATTACCTCTGAGCCGACCCCCTTCTATCTTCAAATTGTACCCTCTTGTTCTTGCACACCTCTTTTTCTGAAAGATGCTACCCTCTTGGACTTTTTTGATTTCCTTGAGGTACTTGAAAGGTTTTTATCATGTCCCCCCTGTCCCTCCTTTCCTCCAGGTTATACATACTAAGCTCCTTAAGTGTGTCTTCATATGTCTGGTGCAGACCCTGCACCATTTTAGTTTCCCTCCTCTGGACTGCCTCCATCCTGTCTATGTCCTTGCGGAGACTGGGTCTCCAGAACTGCACACTGTACTCCTGATGGGGTTTCACCAGCTGTCTGTACAGAGGGATAACAACTTCCTGTTTTCTACTGGTGATGCCTCTTCCTATACACCCAAGTATCCCCCCAGCCCTCCTTACTGCCCTCTCACATTGCTTGCCCACCTTTAGGTCATCTGCTATGACTATCCCCCAGCTCCCTTTCCATTTTTGTTGTTGTTAGTATCTCACCCCCCGTAGTGTACTCTTTCCCTGGGTTTTTGTTTCCCAGGTGCATTACTTTGCACTTCTTTGCATTGAATCTAAACTGCCATACATTTGACCATTCCTCTAACCTTGCCAAGTCCCTTCTCATCCTTTCCACCCCACCTTGCATATCTACCCTGTTGCAGATCTTTGTGTCGTCAGCAAAGAGACATACTTTTCCTTCCAGTCCCTCTGTAATATCACTTATAAAGACATTGAAGAGGAGCGGTCCTAGAACGGAACCCTGCAGTACCCCACTAGTAACCCCCCTTTCTTCAGAGTGGACTCCGTTTACTATTACCCTCTGTGTTCTGTTCTCCAGCCAATTTTTAACCAAGGCTACCATCTTGGGACCCACTCCCAGGCTAGCTAACTTGTATATTAATCTTTTGTGTGGGACTGTGTCAAATGCCCTGCTAAAGTCTAGGTAGGCCATGTCCATAGCCCCTCCCTGATCTACTACTTTGGTCACCCAGTCAAAGAAATCTATTAGATTCATCTGACATGACCTATCTGCTGTGAATCCATGCTGCCTTGGGTCCTGTACCCCTCTGGCCTTTAGGTACTCAACAATTATCTCCTTCAGAAGTGATTCCATTATTTTCCCTATCACTGATGTCAAACTAACAGGTCTGTAGTTTACTGCCTCTGCCCTGCTTCCACTTTTGTGAAGTGGAATCACATCTGCCCTCCTCCAGTCCTCAGGTACCACCCCATTCTCCCATGATTTATTAAAGAGGGTAGTCAGTGGTGACACTAGTTCTACCCTTAGTTCTTTTAGAATTCTGGGATGAATCCCATCAAGCCCTGTTGCTTTGTCCACCTTTAGTTTTAAGAGTTCTTTCAGAACTCTTTCTTCTGTGAATGGGCTGGTATCAACCCCCCTATCCAGAGTGTTTCTGTTGTTTGGTTTAGGTACCTCCCCTTCTTCACTTATGAATACTGAGCAAAAATATTTGTTTAGTATATCTACCTTTTCATAGTCACCCTTTGCCCACCCCCTCCCCTTTATTAAGCCTCACTATCCCTCCCTTGGTCTTCCTTTGCTCCCTGATGTACCTATAAAAGGTCTTATCTCCCTTCTTAACTGAGTTGGCTATCCTTTCCTTACTTTGGGCCTTTGCTGTTCTGACTGCCTTCCCTGCTTCCTTCTGCTTTAACTGATACAGTTCTCTGTCCTGCTCCTTCTGTGATTCCTTGTACTTCCTGAATGCTATATTTTTCTCCCTAACCTTCCCTGCCACCTCCTTTGAGAACCATAGTGTTTTTTTACATCATTTTGTTTTGTTTATTTGCTTCACACAAAGGCTTGTTGCCTTAGTGATGGCAGTTTTGATTATTCCCCATTGTTCTTCCACCCCTCCTTCCTGCCCATTTGCTAGTGCATTCCTTAGGCACTCACCCATTTTGGCAAAGTTAGCCCTCCTAAAGTCCAGGACCCTTGCCTTTGTATGGCTTGACTCTACTGCTGTGTTTATCGTGAACCATACTGTTCGATGGCCGCTAGTTCCCAGATGGCTACTCACTTCTGCATTTGTGATCCTGTTTCCATCTCCATTTGAGTGTACCAGGTCTAAGATTGCTCCCTCCAAAGGGGGTTCCAGTACTAGTTGTCTAAGGCATGCCCCCTGCAGGCATCTAGAATGACCCCGCTCTTTGATGTGGCTGCAGCAAATGTACTCCAGTTAACATCTGGCATATTCAGATCCCCCATCAACAATATCTCCCCTTTTTCTGCCATTCTAAGGATACCTTCTATCATTTCCTTGCCCATTTCCTCCCCCCCCCCAAGGTGGGGGTCTGTATACAACCCCTATGTGGATTGTGGTGCCATTGCCTGTCTCCAAGTTGACCCACAGTGCTTTCTCTCCTCCCTGTTTACCCTTTTATTCTGTTACTTTGATTCCTTCCCTTATGTAGAGAGCTACTCCACCTCCTCTTTTACCTTCCCTATCTCTCCTGTAGATAATGTACCCTTGTATGTTTACATCCTAGTCATGGTTCTGTGTGTACCATGTTTCTGTGACTGCCATGATATCCAGATGTTCCTCTTCCATCAAGGCCACTAGTTCAGGAAGCTTGTTACCCGGACTATGGGCATTGGTGCTTATTACTCTTCTTTGATGGCTTTTCCTGTTGTAGCCCCATCCCTGCCCTTACTGACTTTGCTTTCTCCATTTACCCTAGTCCTGCTCCCTACTGACCTTTCTGCCTTGCTCTTTACCTCATTTAGTACCCGGTTTTGGAGGGGGAGGCTGGGAATTCCCTGCTGCTTATCAGTGCCTCCCCCTTAGTTAGTTTAAAAGCTTGCCAATGAAGCATTTAAACTGATGACTGAGGAAACTGGTTCCTTTCCCGGACAAAAGCAGACCATCGTGCCAGTATACGTGGGTATCCCTCCAGGTGGAACCCCAGTCTCCAATGAAGCAAAAACCCTGTGCTCTACACCAGTTTTTCAACCATTCATTGGACTGCATGGTGCAGAGTACTCTCGCCTCACCCATGCCATAGACAGGCAGCACCTCCGAGAAGGATACTGTATGAGCTACTTGTCTAAGGTGCCTCCCTAACTCCACAAACTTCTCCTTCACTGCTCTAATCCCATGCATGGACAAGTCATTTGTCCCTAGGTGGACAATGACATCTAGCACTGTCTCCTGTATAGCTGCTATTGTGATCCTTTGAATCTGCTTCTTGTCCCTCCAAGCCATGGCACCATGCAAGCACCTTACTTCACTTTCCCTTGCCCCCCAGTTCTATCCCCCTGATAATTGAGTCCCCCACCAGGATCTGCTTCCTTTCCCTGCTCTGTCCTGTGCCACCTTCCTGTTGGGCCTCCCTTGTGATGGTTGCCAGAAACCTGTCTCCACTGTATGTGCCTCCATAGGGGAACTATGCTCCACCAGAATGGCGTATGGATTGTGGAGCGGTACATCTGAAGGGGTGCACCTCTGTTCCACCACCCTCACCCTCCCTGAGCCCACTGTGGTCTAACTGCTGCTCCTTCTTGGCAACTTCTGAGGCAGAGGTGGTGGCCCTGGTGTTCCCTGCATGGGGGTGGTACCTGTACTCCTGTCCAGTTTGGTCTGGAGACGGGAAACCTCCTCCCTCAGAGCTGAGTTGCCTGCAAATAGGACAGCATCTCAGCCTCCAGAAAGTCTCCTGGAAGTCTGCTGCCCCACAGCCAGTGCATTGCACTACTCCCCACATGTCTGTCTTCTTTATAGTGTACCCTGTGTAAATTGTATTGATTTATTTTATTTATTTAATAGTGTGTGCACTTTTACTGTCAATGCAGTGTGCTCTGCTGGTAAGGATATGACAGTTGTATGCCCCAGAGGAAATGATGTCAGAATCCCTGGTATAAAGGAAGTGACACCAAGGGGATGGGGTGGGGTGAGGGGCAGGGTGTTGGGCCTAAGCCGTGCCCTCCAGGCACAATCAACTACAAACTCTGACCCACCACTATGATGAGTGTTGACCTTCCTTTCTGCAAGACAACCTGCACAATGAGTTAACAGAAAATACCCCAGCAAAGGAAAAAAAAGGAGGAATGAGCATCCATCATGCAGCTCTCCTCCTTCGTGTAGGGTGGAAGCAAGCACTCGGCAGTAATCTGACTCCTAATGGTGGCCAGGGATCAGTGTGCCTGAGTGTCTCAGCAATGCTGGGGATTGGCAGCTATGGCAGACATTGGCACACGGTGTGTAGAAGAATTCGTTGCTTGCCAGTGACATCATTGGATGTCCACATCACCAGGGTCATTGTAACCAAGAAAAAACCCTTAGCTACAGCACAGTAAAGCCTGGCTTCTGGTCCCTCTTCTGTCTTCTCACAGCCCAGGATTAGCATATACTTACTCCTTCCCCTCTAGCCACTGGGGGCACTGTGCAGTTCAAAGCAGTCTCCTGGCAAGTTCTGGGTCATGGGGTCTGGGAGACCACAAAAGCTGATAGGGAGAATATCCCTGCAGGTTCAGGGAGCCAAAATAGATTAAAAAAAAATAGAATCAGCTGTAATTCTTTAGTCAGTGTTCACTGAATTGTCAGGTAATGCACTGCGGTGTTTGCCTGTACAGTCATTCATGCCTGTCTCTCATTGGGCCCTCTGTTTTCTGCTGCACTTCTGCCCTAAGTTCCATGGCAGAGATTTAACATTCCTGTGGTGTATTAGTTTAATGTCTGCAGTGGGAATTCTTTACTTTTGTGTCAGGTTTCTGTTCAGACTTTGGGTAACATATCAGGTGACGTCACTGATGACATCACATGTGGAGCATGCAGCAGTGGCTTCAAGACTGAAGAGAAGAAAAAGCCTAGAATTTTGTACAACTAGTATTATTAAATGAAAATCACTAAAAAAGGGGGATTTCTACAGTACCACTTACATTCTGAGCCAGGACACCAGTTCAGAAGGTAGTTCTGTGGCTGCAGAACCTTAGAATTATAAAGGCTTTGCCTTCATGTTATTGCCTTACCCATAGTTTCAATGGAGCCTTCTAGTGCATGTTCAAGCCTTGGAACATTTTTGTAAAGGACAACTGCAAGCATAACTCCAGACTGGTGTCCCTCAAAACAATAATCATGACTCCAAGAAAGGCGAATGCAAAACAGTGAGGCTACTTACAGTGACTGGCACATTATGGCGATTGGCACATTACGGTGACCGCTGACACAGTGACCTACAGTTTTTCCTTTTCTCCAAGTTGCATCCCCCCCAGGGTTGGTTATTTTTAGTAAGGGGGGATGTGGGGGCGAAGGCCCCCTAATAAAAGTCACTGTGCACTTTGTCGCTGTTTTGGCGACTGCCATAATGTGCCAGTCGCCCTAAGTGGCCTAGCTGTTTTGTGTTTACCTTTCTTGGCATTGTGATTATTGTTTTGCTGTTATCACATGGAATCTCTGGGCCTGTGCTAATATGACCTCATGTAAGTTATTCTATATGTAACTGTCTCTGTACCATTAAGGTACTGTTGGTTTTGTTTGAGTTTTTTAACTGCACCATTTTACATATTACACAGCAACTGAGAATAACATTTGCAAATAAAAGCATTTATTTTTATGTGTGACAGGGTTGAAGTGGAACTAAATAATTTATTTCCATTTTAGGCAGATCACCAGCATTTATTCCACTTTAGGCTGATCACAAAGGAGCTCTTAACCAATGGGAGAACAGCTTAAACAATGCCTGATGGCATCATAATGGAATCTGCTATGAGATGTCTCTTGGTGCAGCTCCCTTTTGTTTCAACAAGTGCAGATTACTTTTATTTAGTCAAGAGGAAAAATAAATCTCAGACCCCCTGTTAATCGGAATTGCTCAATGCTTATTTTATTTGATATTTGTTTTGAAGCTTAGAAGTCCTAAACTCACCCTTCTAGGAAAGCAAGATGTTCAATCACTACACAGAGAACATTATTCTGTTTTTAAGTCCACCCCCACACACACATTCTCACTCACCTGAACATGTTCCATAACATGTTCTCCCATGTTCTCAGTATTAGAACAGTGGGGCTTTCTTGAAATGTGAAGCTGCATCTGGAGTTGTGCTGCTGGCATCAGTTAGAGCAGTGAGCCAACGATCTCCTGATCTGTCTCTCTCTCTCTCACTCTAGCTATCTTTGTCTATCTATCTATCTATCTATCTATCTATCTATCTATCTATCTATCTATCTATCTATCTGTCTGTCTGTCTGTTTGTATCTAGCTAATCTATATCTATGTAGTATTTAATATTTCTTAAGCGGACTGGATGCCAACTCCTGGTTATTTTTTCCCGCTCCCCTCCAGGTAACCAGCTTTAGCATAGCCTTTGTCCCCCATTGCATATTGTCTTTCTTAGTATGTTGTTTCACTTCACTGTATTTTTATAACTTGAACTACTTGTAAATTTTACCTGAAGTGAAATTTTATAGCAGTGCATGACAGAGATAAAAGTGTTGACCTATATTGTTTCATTCTAGTTTAGATTTCCCCTTATCTCCTGACTTGTATATCCTTCTTTCCCCATTTTGCATCTGGTTTAGCACTTTTTCACATTTGAAATAATAAAAAGAGCACTTCTTTTAATATAGCTCGAATCAAGTTTTCGTCAGTATTCTCAGCTGTTTTTTTGTAAACTTGTTGTTTCATAAGGTAAGGAAACAGTGTCTGCTGCATTCTAGTTCATTACAGTTATAGTCACAAGAAGAGTGATGTTTAACAATAGGTGTTCAAAAACCTTGTCAGAGCCATGGAGAAGCACCCTGGTTACTATTCCAGCTGTGAGAAAAAATGTGGAAAAGCACATCCAACATATAGAAAAAGAGTATCATACGAGTCCAGAGATAGGTAGCAATCTGAAATAAAATAAAAAAGTACAGGTAAACAATTTTCACCGCTATCATGAACTGCTTCTTTTTTACTTGTATTTTTATCTTGTCTTAGTCACCATTTTTAGTTTGGTTGACTTGTAATATTATTGTTTTTTGTCACCTGCCTCTGTAATGCTACCCTAGTGTAATCTGTAAATATCTTTTTGCATATTGTAAATCTTTTTTTATATTAAAATCTCCAATGTTATTCCTGAAAATAGGCACATTTTCATCTGGTGTAGTTATCCAGTCAACAAAAATGAAATAAATAAATGGATAAACCAATAAATAACTACATAAATAAATAAAGAAATGACTACCGCTGATCATTTTGGTGGCCCTCCGCTGCATCATCTCAACTTCCTTACTGTTCTTTTTGTTTTGAGGAGGACAAAACTGTACACAGTTCTCCAGGTGGGGGCTGATCATAGCCTTTCAAAGTGGCAGGATTACTTCCCTTACTCTGCTGTTCACCCTCCTTTTGATGTATCCCACAATTCTGCTGGCCTTCTTGGCAGCGGCTGCACATTACTTGTTCTGCTTCAGCCCTTTGTCTATTATAACCCCCAGGTCCTTTTCCTCCTGGACTGCAGCAAGAGGAGCCCCACACAATGTATAGGTCCTACCTCTGTTTTTTTCTCCCTGAGTGTAGCACATTACATTTGGCTACATTAAATATGAGGCTCCAGGAGTCAAACCAATAGCCCAGGTTGTTGTGGTCCACTAAATATTTGTCACTGTCTTCAAGGGAGTAGCTAGTTTAGTGTCATCCATGATCATAAGCAGCCTGCTGGAGACCCCAGATTCCATATTAGCTTTTTTGTGTGAAAATAACTCTGTTTATTGAATAAATCATTTCAAATAACACTAACAATACAACGCAGTATCAGCACATCAGTTCTGACAATTAAAAAAGATACAATATCTGGCACATATTTTTTAAAAACCTTCATTGAACATGAACGTATATAAGTGCAAGGGTTCTCCGTATCGCTGATGCAAAAGACAAAAAAAAAATGGAAACAAATAACATCAGACACACAAAAAGACAGTAACATGCAAGTAAAGTGCAGTTAACACCAGCTCCCTGAATCAACAGTATTTCACATTATCTACTAGATCAGAATAGATCCCTATCTGGTGAGAGTGATAGCAGCCATGCCTAGACTGAGAACATAGGCATTGAATTGGTCCAGCCCAGTCAGGCAGGACCACAGGCCCCATCCAACACAACCTTATTGCTGCTTGCTCTAGAGGGGTGAGCAAATCCAGATATTTGCTCCACTGTTGTTCAAACTTATCTGACCAGTCCTTAAGATCATATGTCAAATGCTCTAGTTGGAGCATATTATGAAGCGTCCTTCCATGTTTGCACCATTGAGTGCGAGTGGGAGACCCTCGTGTTTTGAATGCAGCACCTAGCCACTATCAGCATAATTCTGAAGGTCCTGTGTAAAATTCCCAATCCTCTTCCCCTTGCGACGCCACCCTGAAAAGCATGGCCCAAGAGTCCACTGGCATCCTAAACTGCATTATCTGGGAGATGCACTGTGCCACCTCAGTCCAGAACTGATAAAGGTCAGGACATTGCCCAAAGCAGTGTAGGTATGTACCTCACTCAGTGCTACACCTCCCACACATTGGCAAAACACTTGGATGAAATTTACCACCACTGGGAGGAGGTACAACCTGTTCAAAAATTTAAACTGTGCTTCTTTATATCGATTACTGATACTAAGTCCCATGTGGAATTCACACAAATTCATCCATGCCTTCTATGGTATGGGTCCCCTTAAACTGAATTCCTACTGGATCTTAGCTTTTAATGAGGAATCAGGCATCCCCTCTTTAATGCTATGATAATGCCTAGACAAGGCCCCTTGGGGTTGACTCTTGCCTGTAAAATGCCTCTCTCCAGATTGTAGAGAGATGAGTTCTGTGGTGTCAAGTGATCCATCTGCCTAACCCAGTCTTGAACCTGCATAGAGCAAAAAACCTGGAAGTGCAGGATCCCCAGCTCCTCCACCAGATCCTAGTAGGTCTTAAACCCCTGACTACCGTATAAATACCCAAGGCACTGTCCTCCCAGCCTACCACCTCAGAAAGTCATGGTCCTCCAGACCCAGAAGGAATTCCAGGTTGGAGAAAAGTGGGGCAAGTAGGGTGCCTCCTGACTCATCTCCCAACAAATGCCTAGTCTTACTGCAGACCTCCAGAGGTGTTCCACTAAGATACTCCTGGGGTTCCCTCAGTGATATGCCCACAGCCCACCTTGGCCCAGGTAAGCTGTAACCCAGTGCTGCCACCCCTCCTGGTCCAATGACACCCAGCACACATCTCTCGAGCCTTTGGCACAATCTGTGAGAAGCCATGCCTGCACTGCAAGGTGATAGCAGCCAATGGCCAGATAATTCAAGTCCCCCTTACATGCAACATTTTTAAGCTTCTGCAGGCTGATTCTAGGTCTCTTTTGCTGCTAAATAAATCTGACACATGCCTTCTCCAAGATTTGGTGGTCCTTCTTGTGAAGTCCTATCAGGAACATCTGGATGGGGTACAATAGCCTCGGCAGCACATTGATCTTGATGAGATTTATTCTACCCAGCAAGGAAATAGGTAAGCCCTGCCACCTGTGGTGATCTCCCAAGATTTTATCAAGGAGGGATGTATAATTAAGTTTATAGAAAGAACACAATATTTTGTCCACCTGAATGCCCAAGTATCTAATGTGTGAGGTCACTAGTTTGCACTGAAAAAGACTAAGGCCCCAGTTGTCCACATTACCCAACCACTACAGTTTGGATTTGTCAATATTTATTCTGTATCCTGAGAAGGAGGAAAACTCCTCAATCAGAGCTGTCACTGATGGAATTGATTCCTCTGGCTGAGACAAATATAGCAGGAAATCATCCACATATAGTGAGATTTTATGTTGAACCCTCCCCTCCAGGCTCCTCAAATCCTCTTAATGTCCTCCACCATTTTAATTGCCACCATTAGAGGCTCATTTACCAAGGTGAATATAAGGGGGGCTTCCATATTGTTGATGAAGATATTAAAGATCAGTGGTCTCAGCAGCAATCCCTCAGGGATGTCGCTGAGTACTCGTCTCCACTCAGAGAAGTCTCATGCACCACCACCCTATCCTTTCTGCCCCAAAGCCAGTTAGCAAGCCACCTTGTTAAGGTCTTGTGTATACCATACATGTTAGTACTTTATCCAGAAACTTGTCATGTGCCACAGTATTGAAGGTTTTGCTAAAGTCCAGATAGATGTCATCCACAGCACTGTCTCTGTCCACCTCCCTGGTCACTCACTCAATGAAGGTGATCAGGTTGGTCTGGTATGATCTTCCCCTCAGAAAGCTAAACTGAGGGGGAGCAAGAACTTTGGCATTAACCAAGTGCTACAAGATTCCATCCTTGACAATGGCCTCCAACAACTTTGCCCAGCATTAATATTAAGCCAACCAACCTGTAGTTGCCTGGGTTCAACCTTGCCCCCTTCTTGAAAATGGGGACCACACTGGCAACTTTTCAGTCCTCTGGCACCACACCGGAAGACAGACTTCTGAAAGATTATTACAAGTGACACTGCCATTGTTCCTTTAGCACTGTTGTGATCTGAAGGTGTATTCCATCTGCCTCTTGGAACTTACCAGGCTTTATCTTTGCTAATTTGTCAGTTACCAGGGCAGGCATGATACTCAGTTGCTTCACTGTGGCTATCCCTGATATTCTAGGTCAACTCAATGAGCTTGTCATCCATTAGGAGCCCTTTGGTGAACACTAAAGTGAAATATTTGTTAAGAATCTCAGGTATCATTTCTGGCTTTCTCACAGTTCCTCCCACTTCTCCCATTTTCTTGCCCCCAGTCTTCTACATCTTCCTCCTTCCATTTACAGTAGGTACTAGATGATGGCTTTAGTGTTGGCTGTAGCTTCTGCTACTATTCTGTTTTCCAGCCCTTCTTTTGATGTCTTAATTCTAGTTTTGCAGTCCCTCAGTGCTACTCTGTAATCACCTCTGGCTCAGAATCAGCCTTTCTCTTTCTTTTTGTTCAGAATCAGACGCCTTAAGTCCCTGTTAAAGTGCGCGCGTGTGTGTGTGTGTGGGGGGGGACTTCTTGCCTCATTTCCCTTATTGCTTACAGGACTGCAAATCTTCTCAGATACTTTGAGTAACTTTTTCAATCTCATCTAGGCTATCCTGGGTGAATAAATTGTAACAAAAATGTGGGGCAGTTGCAGAACAGCCTAGTTTTAAATATTGACAAATGAGTCATTTAAATTATAACAGATGTCCTAAAACTAATCTAAATTATCAGTATATATATATATATATATATATATATATATATATATGCACAATATCTACAGACTCTGTTATGGCACTTATTTTAGCCTTGTAAGATACAATAATACCATATGCGATATCTACAGACTTCAGTATGGCACTCATTTTGGCCTGTGAGATACAATTATGTCACCAATCTGCTACATCGTCAGGCTTGAATTCAGAAGAATAGTACCCAGGTAGAAGCTGAATTGGTTATTAGGTGTCAGTTCTGTCAGTTTAAGAGAACATTTGGAAGTCAGTATTTAAAGAGATCCTCTTGTTTGTACCACCGCTGCTGCTCAAATGTACAGTATACATTATACTGGTGTGTTCATTCAGCTGTTAGTCCAACTCATTTTGAAAGTTCAGTATGGTAATCAAACTGCCAATCTATCTGTAATTGTTGTCCTTGGAAATCATCCAAGTAGAAATGGTAGAAGCTCTGCTATGAGTAATTAGACTAGTCTGGAAGAACATTAGTACAGTTTATAAAGATCTAGGTCTACATTCAGTACTTGTGATACATACAAGAAATCTCAGTGATGGTGACCCAGATGCAACAATGGAGATATGGTTCCATAAGTCAAGACTGTTTGCAACTGTAATGTGTCAAAATAAAAGATAAAGAGCTGGACTGTCTTGAGAAACTGGAAAGATACTGTATATTAAGAAGGAGCATACACTTTTTTTTTTGCATAGAAGAGATCAGTTCACAATTGGAAAATGCATTCAAATGATGTCAGAAGTAATTATAATTTATTTTAATTTTTAATTTTTCCACAGGTATACCACTGTTCTGTTTAGAACTATGATTAAAGTTAATCGAGACACATATAGCACTGCTGTTTTAACATGATGGTAGGGAAGTCATGTCAACAAAAGTTCTGGGAAGGGGGCATACAGTTAAGAACTAAATTCAGTGTAACACTAAATGACATTTTTACATGCTTCTTCAGCCCAAAGAGCACTACTGATATGTATATTTGGTTGCCATAGTACTCACCAGACCCTATAGGCATGACATACTTGTCTGGATGTGAAATAGAATATCAGTCCTAACTAGAGTGTATAGAATGGACAATATACTTAATTATGGATTGAGGAGCATGCTTGACCAATCAGTGTACTACCTTCCCCTGTGCGTAAGATCCTTTTATTCTATACAGAGCTCTTATGTGCAGTTGCCCTGCAGATGGGTATGTTTAGGGATGATCTTAACATTATTAATGTGTTATTGGGTGCCATTGTTTAGTAATATATTAATATGTCCTAGGATATAGCTCATACAGTTGTAAGAGGGGTCTCACTCACATTCATAGGGTATCAGAACTGTTCACTTTTTGTGCATGAGTCTCATACCCTAAGGATGTGTGTGACACCAATGTTACAACTGTAAGCGTGGTCTCCTAGGACATATTACCATAACATCATAAACAATTGAATAATATGGAATTTTAAGAATGGTTGACTTTTGTTTTTAAATTTATTTTATTTATAGGATGGGACATGTAGAAGAGCACAAGACATAAGAACAATAATATTATACAAAGAAATCTTCAACCATATATGTTGTGCAGAGTGTTTTGATTTGTGTGTGTAGTCATAGGGTGGCCTTCCCTTTGTTTGCTGTTAGGAGTTTGTTTTCTAAATTTGGTATTAATTTTATGGCCCCTGGGGATCTCCATGTTAGCATTTTTCATTGCTCTTCTTTTTCCTACAATGCCTTCTGTCCCATGTGACGTTGATGCATCCAGGACTAAAGATTCAACAAGTGCTGGTTTCAAGTCAATTTTACAGCAGTAGAGCTGTGATTTTAAGCAACTTTCCTTATTTAGTTAGCATTAATAAAGGCTACATTTACAGTTTCTCAAACACCTGAGGGATGATTGAATGGGTTATTGTGTAAGAAAACAGCTAGATGCTTCACTAATTATGGCATTGATGACCTGTAATGATTTGTGTACATTTTATGGCTGACTGTAGTTTGATAAAATGAAAAGCTTTGAAAACAAAACATTTACTTCTACTGGCTAGACCTAGACACATACCTAGAACACAAAACGATTGAACCAGAAAACAGTTTTTTAGTTAAGGCCAGACCATCATGCTTCTAATAGCAGATTGCTGCTGCAGCAGCTTTCACTCCCTGAATCAATGGTCCTAGATGTATCACTGTCATGTGGGACTGTAGGCATTGTAGGACAAAAAAACAAGCATTTGTCAATGCCGAATGTTTGCTTGCTGGCATTGGCAGTGGTAGTGTAGAAGTTACAGAGCTGCGTAATAGGAATGGCAGTGAAGTATTGAACTGAAGCCAACCCCACCACTACCCTGCAGAGAATGACAGACATTGGGGTGTGCATTTGGGTCGTCAGGCATAACGGCCATGCCATTTCACCACACCCCACCCTGCAGACACTGACAAGTGTCACGTGTTCCTTGGGGTCTTTGGCCCTTATGCATGCCCCATTTCATTAGGAAATATGGTGAGATGGGTGCGATATAGGAGAATGGAGTGAACTTTGGGACCGAAGAGTCCAAGGCATACCTCGATGCCTCTCACTGGCTGCAGGGTGTGGAATGGTATGAGCATTACAGGCAAGAATCCCAAGTCACACCCTGATGCCTGTCATCTCTACAGGGTTGGGTGTTATGGTTGGAAACCCTAATACCTCAGGCATTCGTTGGTATTTTCACTTCAAATTTTCAACATGTTTTTTGTGACCCCACCTCATGAACAGGGGAATATCAGTTTGTTAGCCAAAGCTGCTTATTCACAGCGACTACGCATTTAGCACCACAGGTGCAAAACATTCGAACAGGATGTAAAAAATGACAGTTGTACTGTTCATGGGGAGGTGTAAAAAATGGCAATGTTGGAAATCTGCAGTAAAAATATTAAAAAAAAATGGTGAAGTCACGAGTGTACATAGAAACTGTGCAACGCACACCTGTAATATAATTAGGTTGGGGATTTTTTACAGCAGATTGTCAACTCAGGCATTTTGGTGCCTCCGATCATGAACAGTGTCACTGTGATTTTCTTTATCTTTGCCGAACAATGATTTCCCACAGTGACCACGCATCTCTGCGCTGAAAGTGTGAAAACACACTTCAGCCATGTTGTGAAAAATGACAGCTGTACTGTTCATAAGGAAGTGTAGAAAAATGCCACTGGTGAAAATCTGGACTGAAAATATTACAAAGTCATGAACTTATGAGGGTGCATGGAAACTGCGCAATGCTCACTCATAACATAGTCATTTTATGGACTTTTGTCACCAAATTTTCAACATAGTCATTTTAAGACCTCTGCTCATGAACAGTGTAACTGTGATTTTCTTAATCTGTCCTAAACATTGCTTTCGCACACCAACAGCACCATTGTGCGCTACATGTGCGAAAACACATTTTGGGCGACATATGAAAAACGGCAGCTGTACTGTTCATAAGGAAGTATAATAAAATGGCAATGTTGAAAATCTGGAGTGAAAATATTAAATTTGCAAGCTTACGAGCATGCATAAGAACTGTGCAACGCACGCTCATAAAACAGTCATTTTTAGGAATTTTTTCACCAAATTTTCAACATAGCCATTTTAAGACCTCTGCTCACGAACAGTGTCACTGTGATTTTCTTAATGTGTCCCATACATTGATTTTGCACACCGACTGCGCCACTGTGCGCTACATGTGCGGAAACACGTTTTGGGTGAGATGTGAAAATGACAGCTGTACTACTCATAAGAAGATGTGGTAAAATGGCAATGTTGAAAATCTGGAGTGAAAATATTGAAAATTAGAACTTACGAGCCGCGTAGGAACCGCGCAACGCACTCAGAACAGTCATTTTTGAATTTGTACTAAATTTTCAACATGGGGTTTAGGACCTTCTAGAATGATGTCACTGTCATGGCATTATTCAGGCCCAAAGGTGATTTTGCAGTCACTGCATGAAATCACCTTCAGGCCCGAATAACGCCATGACAGTGACATCATTCATGAGAAGGGGTCCCAAAACCTCATGTTGAAAATTTGGTGCAAAAATTCCAAAATGCCTGAGATATGCAATAAAGTTGAAATCCTCTATCTAGCCCATTATACAGCTTACGGCATTTCCTCAGTTCGCGGTCGGCTTTGAAGAGTGCAGACGTGTTCCCCAGTCCACCAAAGACTGCGCTACGAGCCCAGAGGTAAGTATGGGTGAGGGGTGTGGGGAGGCAGGGTGCGAGTGGGTGGTGCGGGGTTGTGGGGGGTGGGCTGGGAGACTAGTGGGACCATTTTTATTTTTCAGGTTGAAAACAAAAAATAGACGACGCTGGGACGCTTGCCACACTGGGGTGGGCTCCCAGCATGGCACAAGGATGGTGGAGGCGTTCAGCCGACAGGAGTTAGGCACCCCGTCGGCCATGGCATTTGTTGCCATGCTGGGGTGGGCTCAGCGTGGCACCTTGTGCAGGGGGTAGGCTGACGGGGATTGGGCACCCCGTCGGGCGATAGTATGGGGAGGGAGACAGTGAAGCCGGACGGTGGATCGGGCACCCTGTCGGCTATTCTATGAGTTTGAGAGGCTTTGGGGAGCGGCATAGCTCGATGGGGATTAAACCCCCACTGCCATACACATGTGCGGGGGGGGGCAGCACGCAGTATGCATGCATTTCTGTGTGTGTGTGTGTGTGTACGTGTAGGGGGAGCTGCGCATGAGCAGGCGATATCTTATCACTGCTCACTCAAGCGTAGTTCCCCCTTTCAACTGTTTGCCACTGCATTTTGGAGCTTGTCAAACACAGCAAACACACTGACTGAATTGGAGGAGGAGGTGACACACCTCCGAAATCTCGGATGATGGCACTATGTTTCTTGCACATGCGTGCAAGCAAACATAAAAAGAGGAATAAAAATGCTAACATGGAGATCTCCCTGGGCCTTAAAACTAGTTGGCAAATTTAGAAAAAAAAAAACCTCTTAATTGCAAACAAAGTGAAGGACACACTAGGACTATACACACAAATCAGAACACTCAGCACAGCATATGATTTTGCAAACTTTGATTGTTGTACTCCTTTAATGCCTTTAATTTGATTACTTTCTCTTATGGTGATAGCAAAGGGCTCAGTAGTCAATGCAAATAACAAGGGGAGGAGGGGGCAACCATGCCTGTTACCTGTGTCTAAACTGCATTTTTGGAATGTATTTCTTTACATCTGAACAACTGTATTTGGAGTACTATATAAAAGCTTGATCCAATTTAAAAAAATGTTGGCCCATTCCAAACTTCTCACAAACATCAACAACATAGCCCCACTCAACTCGATTGAATGCTTTTTCTGCATCTAATGAAATTATAACTGCATCTTGATCTAACCCTCTCCCAATTATACTGATGACCCTGCTTACATTAGTTTCCAGTCTTCTAACTTTTGTGAACCAGCTTTTGTCATTTTTAACTAAGTGAGGGAGTACCTTCTCCAACTGTGATGCCAGCATGTTTTGCCAGGCTCTTCATATCCATATTTAATAAGGACATGAATCTATATAAGGCTACTGAAGAAGGGTGTTTATGTTTCTTTGCAAAAGCTGAACTTTATGCATCACAAAATAGGGGCAGCAATTCCCCTACTTCAAGGAAAGGGTTAACCAATGCTTGGAGATGATCTACATAGAGTGAAGCTACTGCTTTATAAAAATCTATAAAAAGACTATCTGGTTCTGGGGCCTTCACTGGTGCAAGATTTTGTATTGTATCAGTAATTGTGTTGCAAGTCATGGGTTAATCTTGGTTCTGTGACTGATCGGATGGTAGTGTTGGCAGAGAAATTGTAGACAGAAAAATCTGCACCATGTTCAGATACTTCTGTCCTGATGCATATTATTTTTGTAATAGTTTTCAAAGATATCATTACATTTGGTATTTTTTATATAATTAATTTATCCTTGTCTTTGATCTTTATAATTGTTTTATCTTGTTTTTCTTTTTGTAACTGGTATGGCATTACTTCATTTGGCTTGTCACCTATTGCATTATATTTTGCCCTGGTGAGTAGTATATTTCTTTCCACCTCATATGATACCAACATATTAATAATAATAATAATAACTTTATTTTTAAAGCGCCTTTCAAAATATCAAGGCGCTTTACATGTCAGAATGCACAATATAAAATATCACATAAAACATATAAATACAATAAATACATAGCAACATCACTTATTAAAAAAACAACAATAAAACCATCCATACAATCCAAAAAATAATATTAACACTCAAATATCAGTTAATCATCCAAGAAGGTCCTCTGCCACAGGTAGGTTTTCAAATTTTTCTTAAATACCTCCAGGGAGGTGCACTCCCTTAACTGGTGAGATTGAGAATTCCAAGGAGTGGGAGCTGCATAAGAGAAAGCTCTGCTACCAGAAGATTTTAAACTCACTCTTGGAATCTCTAACAACCCCTCCTCAGCCGAGTGTAGCGATCGGCCGGGGCAGTAAGGCACCAGAAGTTCTTTCAAATAGGTCGGACCCTGATCGTGAAGGACTTTAAAAGTCAATAAAATGACTTTAAAGGTGATCCACCACTGTATAGGAAGCCAGTGCAGTTTGCGCAGTACCGGGGTAATATGACTGGATCTCCTTGTCCCAGTCAACACCCTGGCTGCAGCGTTCTGTACCAGCTGAAGGTGATGGATTTCAACCCCAGAAAGCCCAAAGTAAAGGGCGTTGCAGTAGTCCAGCCACGAGGACACAAAGGCGTGGACCAATTTTGGCAGAGTCTGACAGAACAAGGTGACACACCCTGGCAATATTCCTGAGATGATAAAAGGAAATTCTGACAATGGCCGACACTTGAGATTGAAAGGTCAGCTTGTCATCTAGGACAATCCCCAGGTTGCACACCTGTTCAGAGGTCAGAAGTGACACACCGTCAAGAAAAATTCCAGAGGGTGTGCCATCATTCGGCCTCATTATCTGACCACCAGGGTCCACCACCAATACCTCTGTCTTCTCTGAGTTCAACTTCAACCAACTAGAATCCATCCACCCTTGGATTTCTTCCAGACAGTTATTAAACACTGAGAGGGCTCCATCTTGGTCAGGCGCAAAAGACAGGCATAGCTGGGTATCATCTGCATAGCAGTGAAACCTCAGCCCATACCATCTTATAATGTCTCCAAGGGGCAGCATATACACTGCGAATAACATGGGTGACAGCACTGAACCCTGAGGCACTCCACATAACAAAGAAGTTGGGGTGGAGGAATGAACCCCAGACACAACTCTCTGTGATCTCCCGGTAAGGAATGAAGTGAACCATTTTAAAACAGTTCCCGACATTCCACATATTTGCTCAGGCGTGCTAACAACACCAGGTGATCCACAGTGTCAAAGGCTGATGACAGATCAAGAAGAACTAGAATAGAACATCTCTTCTGATCCCTCGCCCTCAGAAGATCATTAAGCACCCGAACCAGCACAGTCTCATAGAAACATAGAAACATAGAAACATAGAATTTGATGGCAGATAAGGACCGCTTGGCCCACCCAGTCTGCCCATTTCCCTACCTGATGGATAAGCTGCAGATCCTAGTTAACCAGCAGCCTACTTCTTTCTCCCCCAACCCCCTAGAATTGCCTTATGACTGTCCCATGCATGCTTGAATTCCACCACTGTTTTTGACTCCACAACCTCCTCTGGAAGGCCATTCCATGCATCCAAAGCCCTCTCTGTGAAAAAATGCTTCCTTACATTACCTCTGAGCCGCCCCCCTTCTATCTTCAAATTGTGCCCCTTGTTCTTGCACACCTCTTTTTTTGAAAGATGCTACCCTCTTGGACTTTGTTGATTCCCTTGAGGTACTTGAAAGTTTCTATCATGTCCCCCCTCTCCCTCCTTTCCTTGAGGCTATACATATTAAGCTCCTTAAGTCTCTCTTCATATGTCTTCCAGTGCAGACCCTGCACCATTTTAGTTGCCCTCCCTGGACAGCTTCCATCCTGTCTATGTCTTTTGCGAAGACTGGGTCTCCAGAACTGCACGTGGTACTCAGATGTGGTCTCACCAGCTGTCTGTACAGAGGGATAATAACTTGTTTTCTACTGGTGATGCCCTCCCTATGCATCCCAGTATCCCCCAGCCCTCCTTGCTGCCCTCTCACATTGCTTGCCCACCTTTAGGTCATCTGATATGACTACCCCAGGTCCCTTTCCATTTTTGTTGTTGTTAGTATCTCACCCCCATTGTGTACTCTTCCCCTGGGTTTTTGTTTCCCAGGTGCATTACCTTGCACTTCTTAGCATTGAATCTAAGCTGCCATACATTTGACCATTCCTCTAACCTTGCCAAGTCCCTTCTCATCCTTTCCACCCCACCTTGTGCATCAACTCTGTTGCAGATCTTTGTGTCATCTGCAAAGAGACATATTTTTCCTTCCAGTCCCTCTGCAATGTCGCTTATAAAGACATTGAAGAGGACCGGTCCTAATACTGAACCCTGCGGTACCCCACTGCTAACCCCCTTTTTTCAGAGTGGACTCCATTTACTATTACTCTCTGTGTCCTATTCTCCAGCCAATTCTTTACCCAGGCTGTCATCTTGGGACCCACTCCCAGGCTGGCTAACTTGTATATTAATCTTTTGTGTGGGACTGTGTCAAATGCCTTGCTAAAGTCTAGGTAGGCCATGTCCACAGCCCCTCCCTGATCAACTACTTTGGTCACCCAGTCAAATCTATCAGATTTGTCTGGCATGACCTTCCCTTGTGAATCCATGCTGCCTTGGGTCCTGTGCCCCTCTGGCCTCTAGATACGCAACAGTTCTTTCCTTCAGAAGTGATTCCATCATTTTCCCTACCACTGAGGTTAAACTAACAGGTCTGTAGTTTCCTGCTTCTGCCTTGCTCCCACTTTTGTGAAGGGGAATCACATCTGCCCTCCTCCAGTCCTCAGGTACCACCCCATCTTCCCATGATTTGTTAAAGAGGGTAGTCAGTGGTGTCACTAGTTCTACCCTTAGTTCTTTTAGAATTCTGGGATGAATCCCATCAGGCCCCATTGCTTTGTCCACCTTCAGTTTTAAGAGCTCTTTCAGAACCCTTTCTTCTGTAAATGGGCTGGTATCAACTTCTGTATCCAGAGTGTTTCTACTGTTTGTTTTAGGTACCTCCCCCTCTTCCTTTGTAAATACTGAGCAAAAATATTTGCTTAGTATCTCTGCCTTTTCACAGTCACCCTCTGCCCACCCTCCCTCCCCTTTATTAAGCCTCACTATCCCTCCCTTGATCTTCCTTCGCTCCCTGATGTACCTATAAAAGGTTTTATCCCCCTTCTTAACTGAGTTGGGTATCTTTTCCTCGGTTTGGGCCTTGGCTGTTCTGACTGCCTTTCCAGCTTCCTTTTGCTTTAACTGATACAGTTCTCTGTCCTGTTCCTTCTGTGGTGCTGTCTCGGTGCTGTGTCTTTTACGAAAACCAGACTGGAAGGATTCGTAGACATTATGGATGGTTAAATGGTCTTCCAATTGGGCTGCCACTACCTTCTCAATAACCTTCCCCAAAAAGGGAAGGTTAGAGATAGGTCTGTAGTTTGAAAAATAGTCTGGGTCCAAAGTAGCTTTCTTCAGTAGAGGTGTAACCACTGCTTCTTTCAGGGAGTTAGGAAACTCACCTGACTCTAAGGAACACCAGACTATATGCACCATAACTTGGCCAATGATCTCAAGACAACCCAAAATTAAGGGGGTTGGTCCAGGGTCTAAACTACAGCTCGTAGGCCGCACACTATGGATGATCCTCATAATATCCATGACCTCCGGTTGGCAAAAGGAACTCCAAGAGAAACTAGGCATTGTGAACTCGCACTGTTCCACAACATCACCCTTATAGATTGCCGGATGCAAGCCCACCCTGATGTCGTCCACCTTATTTACAAAGAACCGAGTGAGCTCCTCTCACTCCAATTGCGAAAAAGCTTTCCGGACTTGTAGACAGACTGGGTTGCACAGTCTGTCCACAGTCCGAAACAGCTGAGCCGGTCAATTCTGTGCAACTGCAATCTCCCTGGACAGGAATTCTGCCTTCTTATGGGTGATTGCAGATTGATAGATAGAATAATGTTCCATCAATCTAAGGTGGTCGGCATCAAGGGCAGACTTGTGCTGCACTGCTCTAACCTTCTCCCCTGTCTCCGCAACTCCCTCAGTGTCCCATCGAACCAAGGGGACCTGGGGCTGAGGATAAGGAGTGCTATTAACAGGAGAATAAAACCAGGGCCACCGTAATGGCCGTATTATAAGCTGACACCAGTTCCCCTGGATTACTGTTAGCCAACACGGGGGACGAGAGATCAAGGACTGCAGCAAGGCCCTGAGAAGTAATATTTTGTAATGGGCGGTACCTGACCATCTCCACAGGGGAAGGCCTTCTAAGGGGGGTGCAAATCACGGTGTGGTGGTCAGACCAAGTGACTGGTTCCATCCCCATGTCAGATGAATCGATCCCTAAGAGGAAGACTAAATCCAGAGAGTGCCCAGATCTATGTGTAGCAATGGAAACTACCTGTGTAAGGCCCAAAGAAGACAGTAAGTTGGAGGAAGTAGTTACCAAATTGTGAGAGTTCATTGTCGATCCAGGCGTTAAAGTCACCCAGAACCATTAATCTGGGAGACTTAAATGACATATCGATGAGGAAGTCTGCTACTTCCTGTAAGAAACGTTTCCCATCTCCGGGTGGATGGTAGATGAGAATGATTCGAATGCCTACATCTGCTACAACTGTGCACTCAAAAGATTCTGCCTCACCTACTACCACATTCGTGAGGCCCAATTTAGTCTTGAAACAGACTGCAACCTCCCTTCCCCTGTGGTCCAATCTCGGGCGGTGTATCACCGAATACCCGGCCGGAACCATGGCCTCCAATATGGGGCCAGAGTTTTCATCCAGCCAGGTCTCGGTGATGCAAGCCAGGTCAGCTGAGCTAACAAGATCAGCAATAATAGCAGTCTTATTCCTAACAGACCCGGCATTACATAACACCGCCCGAGTTGGACAAACCTCGGAGATTGTCCGACCTGTCTGCTCACCAGATTCGGCAGTGCCCTTAGGTATGGGCACCAGACATGGAAACCCCGTCTGGATTTCATTTCAGCCCAGGCACCTTCTGGACTTAATAACCCCGATACGGTGGTTACGTTCATTCATCCTCACCTGTTTGCCCACCCCACCCTCCCACTCTCCTACGGGCAATCCCAGTGCTCTACAGCGCTGGTATGTCTCAAATTGCAAAGGAGGGGTATAAAAGGGGCGGAGGGCATGAAGAGAGGAGGATGAATAGCGCACCCCCATGAAACCTGCAGGCCAACACATACTACTGCTAAAACTAAAACAAAATACATCAAATAAAACAAAAAACTAATCTAATCTCAAAACCCATACAAAAAAAAATAAAAAATAAAAATAAATAAAAATAAAAATAATAAACAAAGCAAACAAAATAAAATAAATAATTATAAAATAAATATAAATATAAAGGGGACTCTCACTACTCCAACACAAAAGTTCCCACCCCTTCAGCTCTCTCACAGCAAAGGTGAGGGGAAAAAACAATCTTAGCACTCTCACTGCAAGATAAAATAAAAATCACATAAAAACAAATAAAACAAACAGCATCGGTCTGAAGCTGTCGTACTATTAAAAGCCCCCACTAAAAAGTCATTAAGCTTAATAAAGCTAATCATAAGCCCCACATAACAAAAGTTCATAAAATCTCAGAGTCAGTGCACTTTCTTCATACTCTTGGCATTCAACCATTCATGATATTCCACCTGGAGGGAAGCACTCTTCACCCAATGAACCCCAGGAGGGTGCAGATATGCAAACTGTCCCCCTTACTTGGGATGCCAGACACAGCCCAGCCTCTGCCAGGCTATTCCGGCACCACTCAGAGGCCCCAAGAACACCAACCCACTGGCAGGTACTCCCGGCCCTCCCAGGTACAGACAGCAGCACCCCGCACCCCCCTCTGGAACAGTTGGGCTAATTACTCAAATCTTTCTTCCTCCTTCCTCCTTCCCCAACATGATTCCACAGCCAAAAATTCAGCTTTAAATCCTGCAGTCCACTAAGTCCAAGCAGGGAGCAGACAGAATAAACAATGAATGACACACTCCTTATCAATCCCCAGTGTCACAATTCATATGCATTAGTCGGAATAATCAAAAACCCAAAAAGGTTCACTCCTTGGATCCACTCAGTATCCAACAGTTTCAGTTCCAAAAACCTCCTTCAGTCTTTCTCGTCTCCACAGCCCTTCATGCTGTGATCGAAAAGACCCTCAGGTAAATAAAGCAGCACAGTGTCACTAGGGGCAAAGCAAAGTCAGTGCTCCAATATCCCAAATAGAATCTTCTCCACAGCTGCTCCCACTCCTCAACACCACAGCTTCCCACATCGCGAGTCCAAATGAAATTCAGGCATAAAGAGTCATATACACTCACCGGGGGACAAACAATATAGTACTTTCAACAAATTCTTACTTTGCTTGCTTTTCCTTGCTACTGCCAAAAGCCCCCGACTCCACAGCCTCTCACGCTGAAGTCGGGTGTTCGGGAAACAGTGAAGAATGCTAAGAAGCCAAACAGCGAAGAACGCCAAAGAGTCAAATGGACAAGGACAAATGCAGGACTCCAGGAAACAAGAGTGGGGCTCCAAAAAAACAACAAAACGGGACTCCGAAAAACGCCAATTGCAAAAATGCAGAGCATCCCGAATCTCACACTACTACAGTCCAAGCTGAAAAATACGCAAAAAAACTAAAATTAACTAAAAAACAAATCAAAAAATGACAAATTGCAGAGATCAGTGTTCTGGCTGGCTCAGCTCAGCTGCCTTCTTGGATCATGATGTTACTAATAAACACACCATAGTCAACCTCCCAAAACACAGACACACACACACACACTCACACACGGAATGCCATGCTATTTAGGAAAAAATATATATCTTACATGACATCTGAACATATTACTAATAGTTCTCCAAAGATATCAGGGTTGTGTGAATTATATGTATGGTTTCTAATTTACACATTTTTTTTTTTAATTCTGTAATTTTATATTTATTTGATTTCTATTTCCAAGCTGAGTAGTTAGCCACTACATGCATTATAGCTTTAAAAGCTTCACATTTTGTAATTAGTCATACCTCCAGAGAAACATTTAGAGCGAAGTACTTTAAATAGTATTGGGTCTATAGACCAATTTTTCTGAGTTTGAAGGTTTTCAATTTTTTAGAGTAATTTCTATCAGGGAATGGCCACATAAAACGGTATTATAATATATTTGTTTACATTGTGCTTTGATAGAGGTTGTATAAAGTGAAAAAAAAGTTATTCAAGTGACAGCAACATTGATGAGATGCTGAAAAATAGGAGTATTGCATGCCAAATGGTTATTGTTCTCTCCATAGGTCTAATAAATATAAATCTTCCAAGTGGATTCATATGGCTTTTGTAGAGAGAGGCCATATTTTCTACATAGGATGAAGACTTATCTAATCGTGAATTCACTGCAATATTAACATCTGCTCCAGTTACATAAGGTCCTTCAATTGTGGCTAAAGTCAGAAAGAAATCCATGAGAACTTTGGGATTGTTAGTGTTATGAGAACAGATATTAGGCAAAGTAAATTTCCCTTCTAATATAAATATCTCTGTAATAATATATCTATCATCCTTATCTTTACTACGCATTGCTGACTTATTAATTTTATATTTTGGAATATGTTCAGATGTCATGTAAGATATGTATATATTTTCTAAATAACATGGCATTCCGTGTGTGTGTGTGTTTTGGGAGGTTGACTATGGTGTGTTATTCCATAGTCAACTAGGTGTTTGTAAAGGCAGGCACAGAGGTTCTCAAGGGGTCCTGTTTCTCCACTTACACAGGCAACCACATAACAGAAAAGAGGTGGGATCATTCCTGTCTTTTAACATTGGCATGCTCTTGTCTTAGGAGTTTTGGTCTTGAAGAGATTTTAGGCTAATAAGCTGGAAGTTTGGATGGGTGAACTGAGGTATGATGTTAATTCACTGAGTTACATAAGTGTTTACTGTAGTTTTTGTTAAGTGCTTTTAGGCCCTGTCCACACTACAAAGTTGTCTGTGGTAAAATTTTTAAAACATTACCGCCCTTACCATTTTGGAGCATCCACATTCTGATAGTAACATTTTTAAAAACATTACAGACATTAGTGTGGCATCCACATTATGCCTCATTTCTCCCTTTTTTAATCCATTTGGAAGACCCTGTGAATGGAGGATCGAAATGGCACGCGTCCACACATGCAACTATAATGTTACAGGCTTCAGAATGTTACCCATTCTCATTTAAAGACCACACCCTTACAGGTCTTGAGATCGGTTTTAAAAATGCCTGTTAAACCGTAACCAGTGCAGACACAAACTGTTTTTGGAGGTAGCAGTGACAGTTTACCAGACTGGTAATGGTTTACAGGGCTCAGTGTGAACAGAGCCAATGTTTCTGCCCTCAGGAGAGGAGATGTACAGTAATTTGTTCTTGCTAGAGCAACTACACATGTAATAGTTATTGCAAATTGTAACAGCAAATATGTTCTGTAACTGTTATATTACTACTTTGGCATTATATAATTTGTTCTTACAAGTGTAACTACATATGAGCTTGCTCAACGATGTTCACCTGGATAAATAAAGATTTCAATTTATTTTGATTGATTGATTAATTGATATGAATGCAGGTCTTGTGCACTGTTTCAATAGTCTATGTTTATCTGACATTTAATTAAAAGGTAATCACACAGAAAAACATAAAAGTGTAATCATAATGATAAATAAATTATGATTATAATGTAACTTCAGTCTGCTACACTTAACCCTTAGACTGCCAACAGAAATAGAACATATTGGAATTTTGGACAGATATATCAGTCTGCGGCCCTGTAACGGTTAAATGCACTGACTGGTAACTCTTTAGACGATGTTCCATGTCTGTATTCCAGTTTTTCATGAACTTATAGGTTAATAAACACACAGTCTGATATTGGGAATTGATGTATAACTGTACACAAAAATATTTCATTTTTGTAATTACTTATTGGCATTGTAAAAATATTGTGGCTAAGAAATAATGGTTTTGTTTTCACAGTTCATGGCTAGGTAACATGTATTTACAAGTGTGCGCACATATTTACCAAATGTCAGTACTGTAGCTGTGATGTAAGCTGTCATTCATAAATCAGTCCCTCGTAAATGTACTACTGCGTAAACATGCCATCTAATGTTGGACCTTATTCACATAGGCAGCAGGGAATGTGTCAAATGTGCATACTCAGGCCTGACAGTCAACATCAGCCATCTAATCAGATGGACTGTCCAATAGCAGACTGGATCCTGCTCTCTGGAGTGGGGAATTGTGGGATATGTCTGGTCCTCCCAGTACTGCTGTTTTCCAGTAAGGGGACCTACTGGTCTGCCCATGTTCACCACTGTGCCCTCAGCCCTCATGGTGTAGTCAGAGGGCTGGGGTAGCTTGGTGTGAAGGATGGTGACATAGCTGCCACCCATTCAGCCAGTGGGAAGGGCATGTAATGGCTAAGGAAGGGTCCCATCCAGCACCACTCCACACAGCAGATCAGGCATACAGCAAGGCATGCAGCCATGTCCCAGCCCCAGCCACCCACCTGGGCAGCAGAAGGACAGGGGTGTGGGTGCAGAAGAGGTGGGGTCAATGCCACAGGAGCAGCACAGTTAAAACTGTGTAAGTACACAACACATGTTGTGAAACCAGTTAACTACAAAGTAGTGCAGTTACAGTTTAGTGATACAGTAGTTACAGTGTAGTTAGTGAAACTTGTTACGGATGTATGTTATCCTTCAGAAATCATTTCCTCATGAACTTATTGCAGTATAGTGTAGTGGTTAAGAGCACTGACCTGTGAACCTGGGGAAGTGAATTTTAATTCCAGACCCTCCACTTGTATAATGTGTGACCCCCACAAAAAATTAAAAATAAACATGCAATCTAATATTGTTAATTGATATACGATAAAAAAATCATTCATTTACATGATTACTTATTTGCTTGTAACAGTGCGGCAGTTACTAAGGAATGTGCTGCTTCTGTGGCATTGTTTCCATAGTTCAGGCTTAACTAACTAAGAAACTGGGTGAATACTTAGCAAATAATGAGAATTTGAACTAGAAGAGGGGGGTGGCAGGTGGGCAGGAGTCAGGCAGGATCCACAGGAAAGGAAGTCGAATGAGCTTACCCCCCCATACCAGCAGCAAGAGACTTAGGGAGAGATCAGGAGGGGATGCTTGAAAGGGAGAACAAATGGGGGAGAAGGAAGTGGGAGTGGAGGGTGGTAATTTTGAATGCCAGGAGTCTAGGGAACAAAACATCAGAGTTACAGGCTCTCATGGCAGATGGGGAGGTGGACATGGTGACCATCACCAAGACATGGGCCACCCATTACCATGACTGGGACCTGGCAGTACCAGGGTATAGGTTATTTTGGAGGGACAGGATAAAAGGAAAAGGGGGGGTAGCGCTATATGTGAGAGAAGGACTGAAGTGTGTCAGGGAGGAAGGGGAGGAGGGCAGCACAGAGCCCTTATGGGTGCAGCTCCAGGACTCCAAAAATATGACCCTTAGGATGGGAGTGGTGTACAGGCCACCCCCTCAGACTGAGGAGTTAAATAGGGAACTAGCGGGACAGATCAGAAGGACCTGTGGGAGGGGAAGCATGGTGATTGTGGTGGACTTCAACTTACCAGAAGTGGATTGGGGTACCCCAGTCACCACAAATAGGAGGGAGCAGGTATTTCCGCATGCCTTCCAGGACAGCTTCCTGTTGCAGATGGTCAACAGGCCAACCAGGTTAGGCTGCACCCTAGACTTTGTGCTGGTGAATGGTGGGTTTGTGAGGGAGCTGGGGGTGGAAGAACTGGTGGCAGGAAGTGACCACCACTAAATGTGGTTCACAGTAAACATGGGAAAAGGGGGAGTAGAAACAGGCACAAGGGTGTTAGACTTTAGGAGGGCTGACTTTGGGAGGATGAGGGAAATAGTATAGGGATATCTGTCTAGGATCCATCCAAATATGGACACTAACCAGAAGTGGGAGGTCATTATACTGGGAATTGTGGAGGCAACTGCAACATGTTCAAGGGTCCAGAGTAAGAAGGCTAGGTCCAAGAAGCCTAGCTGGGTGAGCAGGGGAGCCATGGAAAAAGTAAGGAAAAAAAGAGCTACCTTTAGAAGTACAAAACAAAAAGGAGAGGGGAGGAGAGGGAGAAACACCCGAAGGAGTCGAGGGAGGTGACAAGGGCAGTCAAGGCAGCCAAGGCATCCAGGGAACTCAGGGTAGATCAAGGAGGGAAGAAGGACATCTCCAGGTACGTCAGGGAGAAAAGGAGTTGTAAGGGCCAGACAGTAAGGTTCAAGAGGGATCAGGGATGGGTGAAAACAGGGGCAGAACAGGCAGAAGCATTAAATGAGTACTTCTACTCAGTATTTACTAAAGAGAAAGGGAGAGCTATATACAAAGGGGTTGGGAGGGCGTGCACGGAGGGGGAGGTGACAGATGGGGAAATCCCAGTGTGCAGGGTATTGCAGGGCTTGAGGCACTGAGGGTGGACAAGGTGCCTTGGCCAGATTGTATACACCCCAAGGGTGCCAAAGGAGCTGGCAGAAGTCCTGACAGAACCCTTGGCAGACCTGTTCAGTGCCTCCCTGGATTGAGGGAGTGTACCTCAGGGCTGGAGGATGGTGAACGTGGTATCCCTCCACAAGAGTGGCCCCAAGGATTAGCCAGGAAACTACAGACCGGTAAGCCTCACATCCATCATGGGAAAGCTGATGGAGACAATCCTGAAGGAGAGGCTGGTTTCCCTCCTAGAGGCTAATGGGCCGCAGGATGGATGGCAGACAGCATGGGTTTGTCTTAGCAGATCCTGTCAGACCAACCTTGTGGAGTACTATCATTGGGTAATCAGGCAATTAGGAAAGGGCCATGCAGTGAATGTCCTGTACCTGGACTTCAGTAAGGCCTTTGATTCAGTCCCACATGGGAGGCTAGAAAATAAGCTGGAAGGCACACAGGCGGGGACAAAGATGGTGGGATGGGTAGTGGACTGGCTGCAAGGGAGACAGTAGAGGGTGGTGGTGGGAGGGGAGCTATCATTTCCCAGGGTGGTGACAAGCAGGGTGCCACAGTGCTCCGTACTGGAACTGGTGTTGTTTGGGATCTTCATAGCAGATGTCTCAATGGGCATCAAGAGCAAGACCAGTCTTTTTGCTGATGACACCAAGATGGGAGCATTAGTGGATGACTTGGGAGGGTGGCAGGGGTTGCCAGATGATCTGGCAAAACTGGAGGCCAGGTTGGACACTTGGCAGCTGGGGTTCAATGCCGAGAAGGTGCTACATTTTGGTGCAAAAAAACCCCAAGGAGGAGCTAGGAGAAGGATCTGGGGGTGATCATAACGGGAGCAATGAACAACTTAGCACAGTGTAGAAAGGCAGCTGCAAAGGCTAACAGGATGCTGGGTTGTATTGCCAGAGACATATCCTCCAGGAGGGGGGGGTGTTATCCTGCCGCTATGTAGGTCACTGGTTAGACCACACCTAGAGTACTTTGTGCAGTTCTGGTGACCGTACCTGAAGAAGTACATTAGGTTATTGGAGGCAGTGCAGCACAGGGCAACAAAAATGATCCAGGGTCTAAGGGACTTACCCTACGAGAGAAGGCTGAGGGAGTTGAACATGTACTCTCTGGAGGAAAAGAGGGATGGGGGACATGATTGAAACCTTCAGGTACATGAAGGGAATAAATAAGACAGGCACAGATGGGCTTTTCAAATTAAGGAGGGGAAGGGACACTTATGGGCACGATCTGAGATTGGACGGGGGAAGGTTCAGGAGGGAAATGAGGATGGTGTCTGGGTGGAACACATTGCCAAAGGAAGTGGTATCCTATAGAACAGTGCACTGCTTCAAAAAGGAGTTGGGACAGTGTAAGAGGGAGGGGAAACTGCAGTATAAGGGGGTCTAGCTGCACAATCAAGCAGACTGATAGACCATAAGGCCTTTATCTGCTGCCAGTTTCATATGCTTGTATGTTCATATAACATATATTTGCAAAGTAAGTATGTAGAAACTGACACTTAAAGTGTAAGAAGAAGGGTGTAACAGTGCTGTTGTGCTGCCTCTTTGGCATTGTTTCCACCATTAATGCCTAAATAACATGTATTTGCAAAATAAGTATGCAGAAACTGACACTTAAAGTGTAAGAAGAAGGGTGTAACAGTGCTTTAATTACTAAGGAATGTGCTGCTTCTGCGGCATTGCTTCCATAGTTAATGCCTAACTAGTGCAGTGTCAGTGGCTCAGTAGGTAGCACACTCGCCTCTGAGGCCGGGAGATCAGAAGACTGTGGGTTCAGTTCCCACATCTGGCACTTGGGCTAATATCCCAGTACTGACACTGTAGTGCAGCATGAGAGGGGTGCTGCACTTCTGAGGTGGTGTCTTTTGGATGAGATGTTATACCTAGGTCCCATCTGCCTGGATTGGTGGTAGTTCAGGTGGATGTTAAAGATCCCATGGCACTTATCGAAAAGAGTAGGGGAATTTTTTATTAAGAAATACATAACATCAAGTACATGAACATAAAGATAAGTAAACAAATATACAAGCATATACTTGATACATTGAAAATCATGAAATATAATACAATATCGGCGAGAGAAAGAAAAAATAACTTCAGTTTTAAATTAACAGATCTAATTAAATCAAAAAGGTAATACCAGCCCAGTAAGATGCAAATTGAGTAGGAGGAAGATATTTTGATTCCATATCCCGAAGGCTTATCCGTGTTGATTCAATATATTGAATAATGACCCGTGAACAAGTTGGTATCTGTTGTAAGACGTATTTACACCTAGCTTGCCACATATAATATTTGCAAGCTGCAAATAACACCCTCAATGTACTAGGATGGAATGTACCCCAAAAACTGGAAAAAATTCCTAAAATAAGGGTAGAATAGGTGATCCTGCTTAAAAAAGGCCATTTCCACTTATTTGCTAAAGTTTTCCAAAATAAAAGGGCATCTGCACAGGTAAAAAAAAAGTGTTCCATGGATTCTTCAATATTAATGCAAGACGGTTTGGGACAAAATCTCTGTTGTGCTAACTTGTGTTTTAAATTACCACGAACTTGTAATCTACCATGACAGCATAACCAGGAGATATCCCACATATGTGCTGGTATTCTTTTATCTTTGAGGACTTCAAGTGCAGATGTTATGTGTAATGGAGGACATAGTGGAAATCTTAGTATTGGTTCATCAAGGTGTAGTAAATAGATATATAACTGTTTTCTAGTTAGGCCTAAAATAGAAGATTTAGTCACTTTCCAGAATCGAAGAATACGAAAACTATCAATAACATAGGATGGAGTGGAAGATATGCGAGAAGCTATGGGTGGAAGATCAGTCCATGCTAACATTAAAGAATCTATTGCTTTCGACACCCAAGAATCACATATAATTAATGTATATGTGTGACTTTGCAAAATATGGTGTAAAAAAAAGGAGAGAAAAAAAATAAAGGGTTTATCATTCCTAAGCCTCCTTGATTTGGGGGTAAATATGTGATCTGTCTCTTCACAGGGTTCAAGCGACTACCCCATAGCATTTGAAAAAAAAGACTAAATAATCTAGATTCCAAATGTTTCGTGACAAAAACATGACTTAAAAATAAAAAATCGGGATAAAATTTTTTACCACCATAACTCGCTTCTTCTTACTTAATTTCCATGTTTTCCAAAAACATACCTTATTTTCACCTAAAGTTAATTGTTTGTCCCAGTTATAGGCAGAATTATTTGATGTATTGAACCATATCCCTAGTATTTTCTGAGGGGTAGTGCAGACTCTAATACCATGTATTATTGTTATATCATTCATGATGTGGTGTAAGGGAATACACACACTTTTCTCCAGATTTAGTTTACTTCCAGATATTGATGTGAAAGATTGAAATGTCTGGATAGCTTTATCACTCGAGGGAAGGTCAGAGCACAATAAGACTACGTCATCTGCATAAGCAGATATTTTAATGGATAGTAAACTAGGATAAGGAGCTATACCTATAATGTCTGAATTCCCTTGTATTTGTCGAATAATAGGATCTAGTGCAAAAACATATAATAATGGGCTAAAAGGGCAGCCTTGACGGAGCCCAATTCGTTGTAAGAGGGTCGGACCACGAAACCCATTTATTACTGGAAAGAAAAATGTCAATGATAGCATGTATGAAATCCATGATATGAACTGGTCAGGGATACCATATAGTGATAGTGTGTGTAATAAAAAATTGTGATGTACCGAATCTAATGCTTTCGACTGATCTAAAGCAAAAAGATAACCAGATATTTTATTATGTATTTTTTTTTCAAAAATTTCTCGTAACAGAAAAAGATTTGTGTGAATGGTTCTACCTGGTATAGCACAGGTTTGAACATTATCAATCAAATCTGGTGCAACCAGTCATAACCGAGAACAAAGAATTTTGGAAAAAATCTTGTAATCTGTATTTAGGAGATGTAGAGGCCTCCAATTTGTAAGGGAAGTTATATCTCCTTTTTTGTATATAAATTTCAGGACAGATAAGCCAAAACCTGATGTTGTATCCATTGTATCTAAGATATAATTAAAAACCTGAGTTAAAATTTCTAGTAGATGTTCTTTAAACATTTTATAGAATTCGTGTGTCAGACCATCTGGTCCAGGGGAAACTTTTAACTGTAAACACGAGATAGCATTGGCAACCTCTTCCTGTGAAATCCGTCTGATTAGGTTAGAAATGCAATGTTTTGGAATCTGAGGGAACTGGGTTAACAAATACGGGGAGACATCTGTAGGACAGCTTGGGACAGTACAAAAATGGGTCTGTAAATATTCAGACGTTATTGATATCATGTCGGGGATAGAAGTCAAAATAGTACCATGAGCATCCTTTAAACCATGCATAACCATGGAGTGGAGCCTGTCTTTAAAAGCAAAAAAAGGATCAGCAGATGGAGAAGTAGAAGTACCAGTTTTCATAATATAATCTAAAGACCGAGCTCTATCATATTAATGAGAGAACATACTGGTTTTTACCTTGGAAATTTGTGATGAGTAATCTATTGAGGATGTGGACTAGAGAGACATTAGTTTGTATAGTTGATTACGATACATTAGATATGTAAGGTAACTTTCCCGGGCAGTTTTTTTTCCTAACGTTTTGAAATAAATGGCCAAATCCATCTTTGTGTCGTTCCACCATTCCCACATAGAATCATAACAAATCATAACTGAAAGACGTGCTTGAAAAAGAATGTGCACCTGAGATTGAACAGATTTGGAAACAAATAAAGAATTATTCAACTTCCATAGAGATTGGTGCAATATGGGTGTATTAGGGGAATCAATGGAAAAGTGACCAATCAGAAGACAATGATCCGAGATCTCATTTGGGATTACAGAAATATAATGTGGGGTGCATTGACGGGAAACAAAAAAATAGTCTATTCTAGTATGATATATTGATCTATAATATGTATATTCTGCATCTGAGTGTAGAGAACGGTATGCATCAACTAATCCAGCATTTTTTATCAAAGTGGATAAGGCTATGGAATCGCAATAAATTTTTTTCCCCGAGGAGACCCTGTTTTTTGTGTCAATGGAACAGTTAAAGTCTCCACCCCAAAAAATATATTTGTGTGTACATAAAAATGGTTTGATTAAATCCAGTAATGCTATTCGAGCTGTTTTAGTTTGTGGACTATAAATAACTATAACCCTAAATGGTAAGGTGTGTTTGATGAAATCTATGATGAGTGCTCTTCCTGGGAGTATGTCAACAATACAGGTAACCGAAAATTGGGAGGAATAGAAAAGAATAGCTATACCATCTGCAGAATCAACTCCAAATGTCCAATAAGAGGGGCCCTTATACCATCCACGCTTTAGTTGTTGAATATCATATAAATTTGAAACATGGGTTTCCTGTAATAATAAAATATCCAGGGCCAGGGAGTTTGCATAATGTAAAAAACCCATTCTCTTCTTACAGCCTTTGAGGCTGCATACATTTAAAGAAGCAATACGAAAATTCATTGTTAATTTCTATATTAGCCACTACCATCGGTTACTGTCATATTTTTCAATTTTTTCCCCCTTTTTTTGTTTTCACCAATTTCTTTCTGGCGACATCAGGAGGTTTAATAGTGGGGGTATCAACATCAGAGGGTACTACAGACACATCTGAATCCCCGTCTGAAATTTCCCTATCTCCTTTTAGACAATCAAAGGTATTAGACGTGGGGATATCAGGAAGTCTAAGTGACTTTCGAGCAGCAGCCCTAGTAACTCGCTTAACAGTCTGAAAACCTTCTTTGTCAACAGTAGTGGCAGAGGAAGGTATGTTGGACAAGGGTTCGGGGGCGGGTCAGTGGAGACCTTCACATGGGTAATCTGGTCCTGTTGTGGTAGAGGGGCTTGTTGTTCCAGTGAAACTGACATAATCTGTTCGGAGGAGGGGGGCAAGGGAGGGTCAGAGGCACCGGGTAAGGGGGAAACATGTTCTTGCACTTTAGCTTGTGCTTTTGTACTAGGGTATCGGAGTTCCAACCTTCCGACCTGTTTCTACTTGCCCATGGACATTGATGATAAGCATGTCCTGTTTCATTGCACAAGTTGCATTTAAACACATTCATACAAGACATGCTCGAATGTCCATATCCCCCACAGAAACTACTTTTAAGCAGATCACATGTACTACTTAGATGTGTAGTAGCACCACATTTATAGCAAGCTCTTGGTTGGCCTCCATAAAAACAAACCCACCTATCTTTACCAAGAAAAAAACTGTGTGGTAGGTGTACAACTTCTGAATTAGCTTGAAATAATTTCACCTTAAACCTCCAACCACCAGTCCATAGGCCGTCATCGTCCAGGATAGCTTCAGGAGGGGAAAGGACATTACAGTGATTTTGTAACCAATGGTAAATATCACTGACGCTAACAACCACATTCCTGAACATAATAGTCACGGTCCGAATCGTGGGCTTAGATAAAGGTATAACAGAAAAGGGGGTCCAAATGGGATCATTTTTCTGCAGAGTATATAAGTGCCAGAAATGGTCTAATCCTGCAGAGGTTTTAAAACTGACATCAAAGGTTTCTTCTCCTGAAATATGTATCAGGGCATAAATGTCAGAGGCTGTGAAATGTAGTATGCCTTTGAGAAGGGTTCTGGCTACATAGTATCGATCAGGAAATTCAGAAAGTCCCCCCCATAGCGAAGACGAACTGCATTCCTACAGGGGGCTGGTTCAAGCTTATTTTTAAAAAGGTCTGAAAGTATTGGAGGTCGACCAGGTATTTGTGTAGTGGGGTTTTTGTCTCGAGTAGGGGTTAGTGTGGTAAATGTGCCTGGTTTAGGATCCTCCAAGAAAGGAGTGTTGTTAGGTTCAGATTCTAATAAAGCAGGGGAAGGGGATACAGCAGGTTCTTGAGACAAAATGGTCTCAGAGGTTGAGGGACCTGGGGAGGGCCTCTGGTGGTATATTTAAAGAGATTAGAGGCATATCAGTATCTTCCCGTGGCACCTGACTAATTCCTTGATCAACAGTATCCATTATATCCCCCCATGAATGTGAAGATGTGGCAGAAATCGGTTTTACTATATTAGAGTCTTTCACAGTCAGTTTATTAAGATGTGGTACCTCGTTGGAGCTCAGACTTGTAGCAGGCCTGTTGGTGGAGAACAAAACACCGTGTGTGGCTTGCTCCAAGTGGATCCGTATCCAAGTCCCTGTCGGCGATTGAGTCCATCCTGCAGTAATAATGCGTCCGATACAGACCAGGAAGTCTCCGAAACTGCCTTCTCCGGTTGTAATCCAAACCGCGAGCATAACAAATCTGCTGTAGTAGGAGACTTGGAAGCAGTCAAATGGCTAGGAGTATCAGTTTTTGTAGGGGCAAAAGATTCCACTACGGAGCACGAAACAGGTTCTGATTTTTGGTCGTGAAGCTCACCGTAACGCTGTGAGGTAGAACTGGAAAGCATTTGGGGAAGGAGTGGTGTTACTCCCGCCCGCACCCTGAGAACTTCTGCCCGCAGGTAGAGGAGCAGTACAGAGAGAAACTGAGTCATCGCGTAAATGAGAGGAATCCGCTTGAAGAACGCCAGTATCCGGTTCATCTTGCTGTGGTGTTTGACACATGAAACGGTCAGTATCATTTTGCATAGCCTTGGGAGCAGTTGTATCTGGTATCATTGGTGAGAAGGAAATCAAGGAGTCGGCATCACAGTCAGCCAGAGCTCTAACTGACTTATCCATGTTGTCGGCGAACAGAAACTCCACCCTACAGAGTAGGGGAATTTCCCCGGTGTCCTGGCCACATTTCCCTCATTCACTAAAAATACCACCAACAGCTTCATCTGGTTCAAGGTCAGTTGGCATTCATCTGTATCCACCTCCCCCAGGTCGTGCCTGAAAATAGGCAGGATTTGTCTAGTTCACTTAGCCAGTCAACAAAAACTAAATAAAATAAAATAAAAATAAATAAAACTAGCATAGAAACATAGAAATTGATGGCAGAAGGGGACTACAAGATCCATCTAGTCTGCCTGATATGGGCAACTACCCCATGCATGTATTTGCAAAGTAAGTATGCAGAAATAGACACTTAAAGTGTAAGAAGACGGGTGTAACTACTACACACTTACATTGATCAAATGTCAGTGCTAAAGTTCTGATGTATTTTCTCCTTCAGAAATCATTCCCTCATGAACTTTCTGATTAATAAACATGCAACCTAATATTAATTGCTATACAACTACATTGTTTACTTATGCAATAAAAATCAGTCATTTACTTAATTACATATTGACTCGTAACTGTGCTATGGTTACTAAGAAATATGCTGCTTCTGTGGCATTGACCCAGACCTTTTCTGCACCCACACCCCTGTCCTGCTACTGCCCAGGTGGGTGGCTGGGGTGGGGCATGGCTACATGCCATGCTTTATCACCAATCTGCTGTGTGGAGTGCTGGTGGGTGGTGCCGGATGCACAGGCAGGGACCCTTTCTTAGCCATTACATGCCCTTCCCACCGGCTGAATGGGATAGCAGCCATGGCACCATCCTTCACACCAAACTAGCCTGGCCCTCTGACTGTACCATGAGGGCTAGGGGCATGGCAGGGAACATGAGGAGACCAGAAGGTGACCTTAATGGAAAATAACCGTACTGGGAGGACCAGATTTATCCCACAATTCCCCACCTCACACAGAGTGCAGGATCCAGTCTGCTGGTGGGCAGTCCATCTGATTGGATGGCTGCTGTTGATTGCCAGGTCTGGGTATGGACCTTTGACACATTCCCTGCCACCTATGTTAATAGGGTTCATTATTAGATTGCATGTTTAGTAAGCAGTAAGTTCATGAGTGATTGATTTCTGAATGAGAACTTGCATCACAGCTACAGTACTGGCATTTGGTAAATATGTGTGCACACTTGCAAATACATGTTACCTAGGCACGAACTGTGAAAACAATACCATTATTTCTTAGCCACAATATTGTTACAATGCTAATGAGTAATTATGCAAAAGAAATATTTTTTTGTAAAGTTATATATCAAGTCACAATATTAGACTGCACGTTTATTAACCCGTAAATTCATGAAAAACTGGAATACAGACATGGAACATCATCTAAAGAGTTGCCAGTCAGTGCATTTAACTGTAGCAGACTGAAGTTACATTGTAATAATATTTTAGTCACCATTCTGATTACACTTTTAAGTTTTTTTGTGTGATTACCCTTTAAAAAAATATCAGACATAGACTGTTGAAACAGCGCACCAGACCTGCATTCACATGTAGTTACACTTGTAAGAACACATTTAATAGTGCCAAAGTAGGAACATACAGTAGTAGTTACACAATAGATTTTCTGTAACAATTTGTAATAGCTATTACATGTGTAGTTGCCCTAGTAAGAACAAATCATATAATGCCAGAAAAGATACAATGGTAGTTGCACAACAGATTTTCTGTTACACTTTGCAACAGCTATTAAATGTGTATTTACACTTGTCAGAATGAATTGACTTATGCCGAAAGGGAGACAGTAGTAGTTACACGTGTAAGTATTACTTCATGCAAACTGTGTAAGTACTCAACATGCAAATGTGAAACTAGTTAACAACTACATAGTAGTTACAGTACAGTTACAGTACAGTTACTTCATGCAGATTGTGTGTAACTACCCAGCATGTAAATGTGAAACTAGTTCACAGATATATAGTAGGTACATGTAACTACACAGTAGTTACAGTGCAGTTATACAGTAGTTACAGTGTAGATAATGACACTTAAAATAAAGTGTTAATGGCCTCCTTTATCTGGGCCAGCCTGTCTCCCAGCTCTGCCCCTCTTCACCATGCACAGCAACCCTTATGCCTTTTCCCAATGGCAGTACTTTGAGGGCAGTGGGAAATCCTTCCAGAGACATTGATCCAGCACTATGTAGGTGGGAAGCAATGAATAAGATTGCTTTATCCTAAGGTCTGCATGTTTTCACCACCATCGTTACTACTAGGGTGATCAGATATCTGTTGCCAGATTTAACTACTTCAGATTTCGATCCTAATGTTAGGATTTATTGTTTTCAAATTTAGTTGCTGAAAATCCTAAATCCTAATCAATAGGCTTCTGACTGGATCCTGGTTGGATTTGGGTTCCGAAATCAGAAATCTTAGTCTGGACTCTGAAATTTGTGACTGAAATATAAATTTGAACTAAGAACTGAAGTGCTTCCTTGCTAAGTCACTATACTGAAGCTTTGGTTAAAGTGATGCAAATGATACTTATGGACTGTGGCTCCTAGTCCTGACATTAATCAGCAGCAGGCTCTCATTACCACCACCAAAAGTTAAACACTTATAAGATGGGTTGACTTACAAGAAAGGACCCTCGCCGTCCTTGTTCCCTCAGCGCATGCTAACAAGTTGGTCTTTTTACAAGTTTTATGGATAACAAATTATAATTTCTCATACAGTGCTATAGCCTGCCTCTGCCTCTCTGCTGAACTGCAGTGCACCAGCACACTGTGACCAAAAAAACTGACATTCCATCCAAATGCCATTGGTTCTGTGTTGGGTCAATCAGGGGCTGCTAGTAATGTTCCGTTGGGTAAATGAGAATGCACACAGGATCCGGCATTTCTAAGCAAGCTGCCAGCTAGCACTAGCATGAAAGAAAAAAATGTCAGCACTCATAGAACAAGGCTAATCTAGTGGCTTAGTGCAAATTTATTGTGGCAAACCTTCCTGAACAATCACCCTGCAGCCCCAGCGCTACAACCCTTCTCTGGGTCTTCCTCAGCAGACGGATCTGAGGAGTCAATAAACATGTCAAAATGTATACAATTTCATTTAAAGTGATACATACCCTTAGTGTTAAGAAAATTAAAAAACAAGTTGTCAGAAGCATACAAAACATTACTTCAATTGTGCTTATGCAACTGGATGAGATGATACTTGTGTAACTTGACTTACTTTGTGAATATGACTTATGTTGTGGCTTTCCACCTCTCTATCCATAGGATATACTGCCCTGTTAGGGTATGACGCGTGGAACCTTAGAGGAGGGTCCCCCCCATAGGTGCCACAGGAATGATTCTGTCGGCTAAAGGTAGCTTAGAAAGAAGCCCATGGGTAAGAGAGATGTGCCACTGGAGGAGGGGGGGTGGATGGTGGGACAAAAATAAATTAATCCTGGGAAGGTCCGGGGAGCTACCTAATAAAGCCTTGTTGGGGAGTGACGTAGTTGCTCCACTCAATTGAATCTCAGGCTTAACGCCTTCCCATTCAATTTTGCTTATGCAACTGGATGAGATGATACTTGTGTGACTTGACTTAATTTGAGAATATGATTTATGTTGTGGCTTTTCACCTCTCTATCCGTGGGATATACCACCCTATTAGGTGACGTCATGATGAACCCTAGAGGAGGGCCCCCTCATAGGTGCAGCAGCGATGATTCCATCGGCTAAAGGTAGCTTAGGAAGAAGCCCAAAAGAAATACCCTATGGGTGTCAAGCATTGACGAGGCAAGGATGATGAATGAAAAACTGACAAGATGATTAAGGTGGACTTCCTAAGGAGAGAGGGGAAAGCCAGGGCTACCATCTGCCTTCATCCAACAGCGGAACCTAACTAATTTCCTAGGACAGCACATTAACCTAAGGAAGCACTAACTCTAGCTAATATTATGACCATTGGCACGGAGGAGAGGAAAACAACCCTTATTAAGGAGGAAACCTCTGGGGATCCAAGGCCTAGGTCGCCTTCCCTCCAGGCTGAAGACATTTGATTTAAGGATATACATCATTAAAGAGAAGGATTCATTAAAGAGAAGGATGTGTAGGGAAGATAATGATGAGATAGGGGAAAACCCCAAAATGAAAGCACAAATCAAAGAAGGAACATAAGGCAGCAGGGTCCCGAGAGGGGCATACTTGAGTAGGCAATGGGAAGGAGTAGATCCATGCTGGTCACGTGATCGATGGGAGTGTGAGGAAGAAGAGAAGATAAACGAACTGGAAAAGGAACTGTGGATGATGGTGGACAGCAGCCAGTTAGCCCATATCAAAGTGCAATGGACAGGAAGGCATGGCCTCGAGTGGAGACAGAACTGAATTGAGGCAGCAGGGAAGCAATGGATGATGGATGAAGAGGAACGACACCATGAATGGATCGAATCCTGATGGCCGAGTAGGGATGGTATGGAGGAGGGAATACTAAACGATGTCATGAACCCGAATACAACTTGATGAATGTGGCAAGAGAGCCGCGGTCCGAAGAGGTGCCATATGATTCATGATAGGTATGCCCAATGATGACCGAAGTCAGGAACTGGACGAAAATGGCAGGAGGGCCACGGCTTAGAACTAGATGATATGCTTGGGTCGAGCGATTGATGGGAGCAGATGGATGATGCACAATAAAGGAGCAAAATGGACAGTGATGGAGAGAAACCTCGAAGACCCGAGTGGGGTGTAGAGGTCTGATAAGCTAGGGATACCGGCTATGGGCAGCAGGTCGAGGAGGGATAGTAGTCAATGAGAGGAAAGAGTAGTGGTAGGGCAGGAACCCCCAAAAGAAAACATGGACAGTGAGCTGGCCGAGGCCAGCAAACCAGGGGTCCATATCAAGTGCGGAGTTGGTACAAATTGTAGCAGTAGAAAGCAGGAGATACATATACTGAAGAAGCAGATAGTCAAAATGAGCACCATAACCCCAGAGGCCAGACACGTGGGCCGACCCCCGAAAAACACATGTGCAAAGTCAGTGGAGAAAACTATATCGGAATGGTAACCAAAGAAAGTAGGCTTCATCCCTAAACAGATGAGAGATGCGATAGGAATGCATACTCGATAGGATATCATGGACGAAGTACTCAGCTGAGACCACTAACTGAGCCAGAGAAAAAAAAAAGTAAAAGGAGTCCAGAACCTGAATGGGATCCTTCCCAAAAGAGTGTCAAACATCGCAAAATGAAACCTACCAGAATGGACCCCAGAGGATGAGCAAGGTGCACAACTGCAGACACAGGAAAGCGCAGAACCGACAGTGGAAGAGACCCAACAGGACGTGCCAAATTTGCATGATGCAGTAAATCCATCTCCCGCTGCACAGGGTGACTGTAGTGAGAAGGAACAAAAATGCCAAGGCACACCACTGAGGAGCAGCAGAGACACAGAAGCAGCGAGGGGAGACAAGAACGGCCAAGCAATTCGCAGGAGAAAAGTGGAAAAGAAGAGAAAATCTGGGAGCAGGGTTCAAGCTGCAGAACAGGGCATACTAGAGAAGCAGAGCCATGAGCAGCTAGAGGGCGGCCTGAAAAAATACGGTGGAAGGGCCGGGTGGCTAAACACTGCAGTTGCCGAGCACTGAGATGAACAGCACAACAGAAAGTCAGGGAGCTGAAAGGCTGAAAGGCCGGAATGGAGCCGTGGACCGAGGCAGCTATCGAAGAGGTCCAAGGGGGCTGCAGGAGCGAGGTGTTGCTGAGGGGCCCCGATAAAGCAATGGTGGCAGTGAAAGGAAGGCCACAGATCCACTGAATGGGGAAGATGAAAGAAGGATCAAGGAGAACAAAGAAAGAATAATGAAAGAATGAGATACAAGAGAGGGGGCAACAGGAGATGAGGAATGGAGAGGGTAGAAGGAGAGACAGAAAGAAGGGGATGAGGATAGCGAGACAAATCAGAAACATGGCAACAACAAGGAGAATTTGGGGATGGTGGGTGGGCAGCCAAAGCAAGGAAGGCACCGGGAGGGAAACCCAAAGGGGCAGTGGAAATGTGCTGCGGGCAGAGAAGAGGCATTAGGAGGGAAAGGAAACCCACATCTGGAGGCGCAGAAAAAAGAACAAACCGGAATGAGGGAGGTCAGCGCCTCCAGCTGCAAAAAGAAATGAGTCCTGGGAAGGCCTGGGAGAGCTATCTAATAAAGCCTGGTGGGGGAGTGACGTAGTTGCTCCACCCAATCGAACCTCAGGCTTAAAGCCTTCCCATTTGTGAATCATAGACTGGACAATTCTTTTCAATTCAATGCAATTCAATTTTTATTTATATACTGGAAAGTATGTCAGCAAAAAATCCCATTTTCACAAACGTCCAGCGGTACAGAAAATTGCTAATACAGAGAAAAAGATAAAACAAAATTTGCTAAATTTTACGCTATTTGCAGTAGGAACAGTGTATAAGACAGGATCATCTAGATTAGAAAAAAATTACAGAGCACGCAACCAAAGAGCCAATAAACAGATGTAAATAAACTCTAAGGTAACTCAAGGGTTGGTGGGCATTCCGGGGGGGGTGCCTACCAGGGCAGGCACAAGTGGAGAATTGGAGGAGGTGGTCCTTGAAGCAGGAGGTGAATGAGCCAATTGAAATACAGACCTGAAGATCAGGTGGCAGTTTATTGTAAAACTTAGGGCCCTTGTATGTGATGGAGTTCTGAGCATGCTTGGTGCGGTAAAAACGGGTGTAGAAGATATGACAGGTGGCCGCTCTTGTACTGTTTGATTAGACTGTAGATTGTTTTCAATTTTTTTTTTCTGTGTTATATATTTTTGGGTTTATGGGTATTTGGTAGTTATAGGGGAAGAAATTACTATTTTCTTTTTTTCCTCCCCATCTCTTCTTTCTTCGATGTCTCCTCTCCTAGAACTGAAATTTTGTGAAAACTGTTTTATGCTATAGTATTTATACATTGTCTTGCCTATCTCATGGTTACATCCAATTTCCAGCATAAGAATGTTTACTGAGATTTATGGTATACTGTGTGTTTACGTCTTTTGTACACATTGCTTGGAAAACCAAGTGAGTGCTGTTTTAAGATTGTTCCTGTAATATTTTATTACGTGAAGATTTGTACTTGTGGAACCGTGACCTATAACAGGACAACTTTGATAAACAGGGCCTGTCGGTACTAAAAGTTATCTTCCTGTCAAAAAATAAAAGTTTGTATCTATCTATCTATCTATCTATCTATCTATCTATCTATCTATCTATCTATCTATCTATCTATCTACTGCGCTTGGGAACCGATAAGGGGTAAAGGGAATTAACGCTGAATGGCAGCAGGTTGCAGTGAACTTTGTGTAGAAAAGAAAACATTTTAAGTCGGAACCTGCCATCAAGGGTGAGCCAGTTGAGGGAGGCATAGAGGGTACAGTGATGGATCATCGGGGGGGGTGGGGGTGCTGGTTATGAAGCGTGCAATATTATTGTATGTAGTCTTGAGTTTGGAGAAAAGGAGAGATGTGTTCTGGGAGGGAAAGCAGACAACAGAGCCATAATCAAAGAGGGGCAGGGGAAGGGAGCTGGCTCAATTACCACCATATGCAGTAAATAAAACTTATTATCTTTACTGTAACTTCAAGTCTTAGGCCTAGATCACAAGGATTTTTTCAGGAGGATACAAAAATAACAAGTAAAAGGCAAACAGGTGTTGGGAAATATTAAAGTATGAGGGGAGGGTGAGGGGTGGTGAAAATGGACCAAAATCTCAGCAAGCACTGTAATGGTCTTTAAGTCTCTAACTTATTCCTTCTCAGACAGATGACTTGTCAATGTGGGAGTTCAAGAGAGTTAGGTATGCACACAGATGTGGCCCATTAGTTCATTTACAATTTCAGATGGTTCTTATATGAGGTCATAGTTGGTGGGGGGGGGGGGAGGAATGTAAAAACAAAGTGATCCATAAACAATATTCAGGTTCTCAGTACTAGATAGAATGACCATCAATGTACAGTATATGGAAACAGGAGGGGGTCAGTAAAATGTAGGCCCTAAATACATGAGCATGTTAGTAAGCAAACAAAGAAATCTTCATAAGTTGGATGTGGGCCTGTGGTAGGGAAAAATAAATCCCAGAGAGTTAGCCTGTCGCAAGTCCAATATATTCAATGAACTCCTCTGTGCTCAGTGGGCATACAAAACACGTAGCTCTCACTTTGCACATTTCAGAATCAGGGGTCTAGCTTATTCTCCTGTGAAAAAGAAAGAAAAAGAGAAAAAACATGTTATAGGTAATAATTACAAATAAAGAGAAAAATCCACTTCCTTATTGAATCCTACAGGTACCACTTTATCTAAACATAAGAATTCACTTTGTCTCTTTCTGTGACAGAGTTTTAGGATGTCTGCCTACTTATTCCAGTATGGTAAATCTAAAGCAGTCTGGTTTTCCATTATGGGCTTGCAGAAAATGGACCCCAGTTGCACTGTAAATGTTTCCATTACCAATTGCACGAATATGAACTTGAATCCTCAGTTTCACTGGCCTTTTGGTTCTTCCCAAATGGTAGCATGGACAGGTGCACCAGCACATGTATACTACAAATGGTGTAGTGCATGTTATGAAGTTGAACTAATGGGCCACATCTGTCTGCATATCTAACTCCCTTGACCTCCCACATTGACAAGTCATCTGACTGAGAAGGAATAAGAGACTTAAAGACCATTACAGTGCTTGCTGAGAGTTTTCCCCACTCCCACCCTCCTCTCATACTTTAATATTTTCCAACACCTGTTTGCCTTTTACTTGTTATTTTTGTATCCTCCTCCTGAAAAAAATCCTTGTGATCCAGGCCTGAGACTTGAAGTTACACTAAAGATAATGGCCAGGATATTCAAACTGCGCCCAGAAGGGGTGCAAGTGGTTGCTCCACACAACTGAGTTGCAACGGACCACAAAATTGCTATATTCAAATGAGATGCACTATCATGCATCCCATCTGAATATAGCAATTGATGCAGGCGGCACAATTGGGGGCCACTGAAGATGTGCTGGTGCATCCCCCTGTGTGGTCTGTATGCCTGAAATGAGGATGCGTGGTGCATCTTGGGGATGCGCTGAGCGCAAATTCCAGATATTCAGACCGCAACATGCAAATAGGGCCATTAGCCATGCAAGGTGCAAATGGGGTCCCTTGCATGTAATTATGGCCCCATTTGCATGTCCTATGCAGGGATGCACCTGGCAGGATGTGCTGGGCTCCCTGCAAGTGAGACATGATCCTGCAAATGTTAGGTGGGGAAACAGTATCCCTGTCCCAGGTAGTCTAGTGGGCCCCCCACCTGTCCCCTGAGTGTATAATATAATAACACATCATGTCTACCCTGGTGGTCTAGTGGCCCTGCCCAACCAGGAAACCCCATCTGTATGTGAAGTACCACCTGAAATATCCCCCAACTTATGTGCACACCATGGGAGGGAAGACACTGCAGGTTTCGAGTGGGGAGTAGGACCTAGGGGTGGTTGTGGATGCCAAGATGAACAACTCAGAAAGTATAGAAAGGCTGTGGCCAAAGCAAACAAGATGCTGGGGTGCATTGTCAAGGGGATAATCTCGAGAAGCTGGTAGGTACTCCTGCTGTTTAATTGCCTGGTTAGACCGCACCTTGAATACTATGTGCAGTTTTGGCATCCATACTTAAAAAGGGACATTACACTCCTGGAGAGGGTACAGAGGAGGGTGACCAAGATGATACAGGGTCTGGGGGAGAGGTCCTATGAGGAGAGGGTTGGGGAGCTCAACCTGTACTCCCTGGAGGAGAGGAGGGACAGAAGGGATATGATTGAGGTCTTCAAATACCTTAAGGGGTTAAATAATGTACACCTGGACAGGGTGTTTCAGCTGAGGGAGGAGGGGGCCACCAGGGGGCACCCTATGGGGCTGGTTGGCAGGAGACTCAGGGGGGAGACCAGGAGATGTTACTTCACTGAGAGGGTGGTGAAACCCTGGAATACACCGCCTGTGGAACTGGTGGTTGTGGATATGGTGGAGGGGTTCAAGAGAGGCTGGGATAGGTCTAGGGGGATGGTGAGTCTGAGAAGGGCCAGCATCGGAGGAGAACCCCAGTCTGGGGATGGGGTTGGGAGGCTTCGTGGGAGGGTGGGGAGGTCACAATGGGGCCCTGAACAGGCACTGATCCTGCAGCAGACTTGATAGACCATAGGGCCTACCTGCTGGTTTTTAGGAATAGAGAATGATCATTTTCATTGTATCATTTACAATCCCCATTGGCCAATATTGTTGATCAACGGCTTTCAGTGTGTACTGTAAGCATCATTCACAATCTTTAGGAAAGTTGTGAATGACAGTTTACAGTACACGCTGCAAGCGCATTGGTTGACAGTGTGGAACCAATGGGATTGTAGGTGTTACAGTAAGCTGTCATTCATGACAAGTTTAGTCGGCAGGCAGCCACTGTGGTGAGGAAGGGTGCTGCCCACCGCTGCAGGGCCATACTCGGACAGGGGTGGGTGGAGTGTGTGTTCCTCAGTGGATGTGGGGGGGTCCATTAGACTACCAGGGACATTTGGGATTTTCTTTATTTTATGGATGGGGCTTCAGGGATGGGAGAGGGGTACCAGTGGACTACCAGGGATATTTGGGTGTTACTTCTCATATGGATGGGGTTTTGGGTATGGGTGGTACCACTTGACTAGCCAGGATATTCGGATGGTACTTCTCATACAGATGGGGTTTTGGGTTGGTGGGCACTAGACTACCAGGGTAGATGTGGATGTCTTATTTTATGATATGCTTAGGGACAGGTGGGGGCCACTAGACTACCAGAGACAGAGGGGATGCTGTGTCTTTTTATATGATCAGTGATGGGGGTACTAGACCACCAGGGCTGTGCTGGGTGGAAATGTTTGTGTTACGATCAGGGTTGGGGTGGTAGCCACCCAGGGGCTACAGCTGCTGTATTGCACTGTATAGTACAGCAGCTCACCTTGGTAATATAACTTGGCATGGTTTTACCATGCTTCATCTTGCATGGGCACATCTCATGAATATGGAGATGTGCCATGATGCAGGGGAACGCCTCTCCAGATGCACCTCATCCATTATCTTTGTGTGGCGCTTCCGAATTACACAGCGCATCACCCTGTTGAATATGGCCGGGGACATTCAGATGCGCCGGTGAAACTCAATTTCACCGGGTGCATCTCCTTTGAATATTTGGGCCAATAAGTTTTATATATTGTACACTGTGGTAATTGAATAATTGAGTTTAAGAATTGTCCAGCCTAGGATCAAACAAAGTAATGTTTTGTATGCTTTTGACAACTTGTTTTTTGATTTTCTTAACACTACGGGTATGTATCACTTTATATGAAATTATATAAATGTTTGACACGTTTGTTGACTCCTCAGCTCCGCCCCTAAGGAAGATGCAGAGATGGTTGAAGGGCTGGGGCTGCAGGGTGATTGTTCGGGCAAGTTTGCCACAATAAATTTGCACTAAGCAACTGGATTAATCTAGTTTCATGAGTGCTGAGTGTTTTTTTTTCATATTGCTGCTAGTAGTGTGACTGCAGTCAAGATGTGTTCCCTGAAGCAAGCTCGGGAAGCATTAGCAAGTAACAAGCACAGCTACGGGGGATGCCTGTCTGCCTGTTTCTGATCAGTATCTATCTATTCTTTTTCCTTTTTTGTGGATTCTATTTAGGCTCTCTAACTGCTTGGGGGCTTTACCCCCCCCATCAGCCTTGTTACATGGAGTCTCATTGCCAACTTGCACCTACCAGCCTCCACCTTGACCCAGCTGAAACAGAGAGGACTGTGGCTTACCCCCCATGGAGGGGCCCTCTCAGGGGGGATGGGAGGGAGACCACATCACCCTTGGGCCCCTGCCCCTTGAGTCAGGCTTTGTTTGGAGGTGCTGAACGGGGACTCCGTCAAAGGCTTCATGTGCATGGCAGTGGGTTTTTCTCTTACGTCCTGCCCCCGTTTCAGTCTTGGAATATGCATCAGTATGAGGCATGCATGCTCCCATGCATGTTCACAGAAGCACTGCCACAGTCAGTCCCCTTGGCCAAAGATCTTGATGCTGCTGCCACCCCCAGTTTTCACTGGGTGTTGCCAGGCTCCAGGATCTTCACCCTCTTCCTTCCAGGAAAGGAGAGCAGTTCTCTGGATGCTCAATCCTTTCCTCCCCCACTGACCCCTGATGACCTGAGTCCGCTCCTAAACCTGGGTTGCTGGCATGGCGCGTGGTGTGGCATCCAGCACATCAACGTTCAGCGCCACTGGGACAGCTGCATCTATCTATTCTTAATCCAAACTCAGTCTGAACTTAAGCAGTTGGAGGAATGAACAGGTGAGAGGGTGGGGTGGAGGGGACATATGGAAATAGGGGTACAGTGGAAATGGCAACAAGCTGAAATCGGGCTTTGCGTAACAATTTTCATTTCACGATGTCAGATGGGAGCTGTAATCAGACTTAGATTTTGTATTAGGATACTCCCAAATCTGAAATCCAGCTATTAGCCAACAAATCAGATTCATGATATCTGATCACTGCTAAATCCCACCACCCCAAAGATACTAGCACTGATTGGGCCTTATGCATGTCATTGTGGAACTAGCTGATATCTCATCAGCTATCATCATGGTACTTCAGCTGCTCTCCTCCCATGAGCACCAAGGGCAGTGACATGCCATGACTGCCCATCACTAACACCCAGAGCCAAGATCATATGTATGGCTGCATCAGCTTCCTGCCAACCTAGAGAGATGACCCTGGCTAAGGGCGTGAACCTAAGTTGCCATCCTGGAAATCAGTAACTTGGCTGCCACACAACAGGGCTTTTCCAGCTTTCATTCTCCTGTAAGTAACATAGAGTGCTGGCCATAAAAAGTGCCCTCTAACTGCAGCATACCTCATGGAACATATAGAGCTGAAGTGATAGTATTTTCTGCTATGTATTATGCCACCCACAAGTCATGTAGAAAAAGAGTTGCTGCAATGCTAGAGTTCATTCTTCAATTAGGTCTGGAGGAGAAACACAGACATATATTATAGTGGCGTGGTAGCACCACTATATTTAAGGTTGTGCAGAGCTTTCTATGTTAAACCCCACATTTTGCACTTTAATAATTTCGCAACCAATTTCAATGGATTTGCATGAAACCTTGTATGTGTGGTCTTGTTGGGGTAGACCACTTGATGTGCCAAGTTCCATTTCGGTCAGATGTGCAGATTCTGAGCTGCAGATAGTGAAAAAACACACAAAAAAATCACCATTTCTTTTCTGTTATTTTGCCATTGTGTGGCACCCAGATGTATGGGTGTAGGCAGGCATACTCCAAGCACTCCATGGTGTGCACTTTTATTTAAGGGTGGTAGCAAATAGGCTCTGAACTGCTTCCCTTTTCCATGAAAACTAACAAAGAAAATACTGAACCTTTCTGTAGTTTTTTTCATAGGAGTCGAAACTAGAAGGATTGGTCACTAAAACTCTCTTTGCATCCCAAGGACAATACAAATTTATAGGCTCTGGGCTGATATGTGGGTGTCTTAGGGAAAAATGCATGGCATTTGTATTTACCCATGCATGGCAACAACCACTGTCATGAGATACAAAAGTTGTATTTATTGTGCCAAATGAGGCAACAAACATGGTCATGGTGTATATTTGTATATTGTCTGGCTACACCCCGGGGGGGTGTAGCTCACCCTAAGAAGGGTGGGGGGTAGCAGTGAGTCCACTTGGTGTGCAGATCTGACATTCCTGGCTACACCCCTGCCCAGATGGTTTGGAATTTTGGTCTGAAATTTTCAGGGTAGAAAGGGCTTGCCTCAGAAGGATTTCCTTTTTGTTGGTTTGGTATATAAATATTATTCATTTCGAAGTTATTACATTTTACAATTTTGGGTTCTGAGCATGCTCAGTCAGCCTAAAAAAATAGCTGTATGAAGTTTTCGTATGGGGAATCCTTTTTGTGAGGACAATAATCTTTTTTAATTTGCTGCCATCTTGTTTTTTTCCCCTTAAAAATTCAAATTTGGAAAACTACAACAATAGCATTGTGGAGAGTGACTGACACATGTAGCTTCCTTATTGGGACCCCCTTAGCTGAATTTTGCACATAACTTTTACAGAAATGCCCTGGAAATGTCCTTTTTTAAACATTAGAAATATTTTTATGTGACTCGTGATACAAAAAAAGATTCTTTTTTTTGTATCATGAGTCATGAAAAAAGATAATTTTTTATGAGGGGAAAATCATTTTCCCTTTGCTGGCATCTTTCCCCCAGTGTCTAGTGGCACCCTCCACCTTCCAGTCATCTTTCACATAAATATTTATTTTATCCCTGGTGTCTAGTGGCACCTCCCACCCTCTGATTGCATCCCCATAAATGTTTCTTCTATCTCTCATGTCTAGTGCCATCCTGTACCCTCTGATCACGTCCCCAAAATGTTGTTTAGTTTTTCCTGGTGTCTAGTGGCACCCCCACCCTCTGATCATGTCCCTGTAACGTTGTTTAGTTTTCCCTGTTGTCTAGTGGTGCCCCACCTTCTGATCATTGTCCCCATAGTTTTATTCAGTTGTCCCTGGTGTCTAGTGGCACCTCCACCCTCCAGTAGTGTCCACGTAAATATTTATTTTATCCCTAGTGTCTAGTGGTACCCCCACCCTCCACTTGTGTCCTTGTAATGGTGTTTCCTTTGACCTGGTGTCTAGTGGTGCTCCCCAACTTCTGATCGTCATCCCAGTAATTTTTTTATTTTTCCTTGGTACTAGTGGACTCCCCCCCATTGATGTCTCCTTAGTCTGTATATAATAATCTGTAATAACGAAAACCTTCCCTCAATGTCTCTTTCCCTGTAGAAGAGTGTCCCTCGATGATCTGACCCCACAATCTCCCATTGAGCACCCACTACCTCACCCTCCTCACACCCCACGCACAATCACTCACCTGAACAGGTCTCAGACTGAAGATCCACTCTTAGATCGAAGACACGTCTGACTGCTGGAACCGCCGACTGCAATATGAGAAAGTAAGGTAAATGCGGTTCAGTGTATTTCAATGGGGTTTTCAACTATGGTGCATAACTTTGCCATTTTTAAAGATTTTGACACTACATTTTCAACATATTCTTTTTCAAACCCTTCCTCATGAACAATGTTGGTGGCATTTTGCAAATCCTGCCTAAAAGGCAATTTCATGGTCGGTTGACAAAATCACCTTTCAGGTCAGATTTCAAAATTTTCACTGTATTTGTTCATGAGGTGGGGTCATAAGAAGGATATGTTGTCCAACCCTGCTCCTAAAGCAAATTGGGGTGGACTCTTCCTAGGGGTTGTCAACCCTAAAGCTTACCCATTAGGTGTGCATGTTTCTGGCGTGTGTAGAATGGAGTGAGCGTTAGGATTGATGATCCCTAGGAAAAGTCTGCCACTGATTTGCTTTCGGAATGGGATTGGGGTTTTGGGGTTGGAAACCCTAATGCCACATTACCCTACTTTTATTGCTTTTGCCTGAACCCTAAATATTGCATCAATGCAATTTTTTGCACAGATATAATATATGTATATTCTTTGCAAAAAAATTTCAATAATGCGCCAATTAGGATTCAGATTAAAGCAACAATAGTAGGGAAATGTGATGTTGGGATTTCCAACTGTAATTCCCCACCCTACTCCCCAAGCAGCAAAAGGAAAAACATTATAGTTTTTGCTATCCTGGCCCAGATATTCAAACTGCTCCCAAAATGTGCGCAACAGCAGGAGCAAGCACAATTCAATTGTGCATATGCGCAACAGACGCGATATTCAAACATGGAGCAGAACAAATTACGCAAGCAGCCAACGTCTGAATATCGCACAAACTGCGCCATAGCGCAACCAGGAAGGGGAAGCTGAGCAGAAAGGTTGCACCATAGCTCAACAAGGGCAGCCCAGCTGAGCAGTCCAGAGGTGCCATAGTGCAAGCAGAGCCCCCCCAGCAGAGCAATGGAACTGCACAACCAGGGAGGCAGGCTGGGTCCCACCGCCAGCCATGCCACACATGGGCACAGGAACACACTGCAGAACCAACAAGACGACTGCACACCCCAAGCACAGCATCACTGGGGGTGGGACGGATGATCTACTGGCCCATGGGGACAAGCCAACAAAGCACAGCAGGGCCGTGACGCCTCAGCACAACCACTGGCAGGCTGAGACTGCCACACACAGGGGGTTGACAACCACAGTGCACATCAGCCCCCATATGCACAGCACACCCTGCACCGTGACCCCAAGACACCACCCATGTGCAGTGACTGGCACTGCAGGAAACACCATGCATCCCCGGCACACGTCAACCTCGTGTAGCAGAGAACCATACAAGCCAGACCCACCCTGTGCACCCAGCAGTGGTGGCAGCAGATGGCAAGACCAACAGAAAGTCACTGTCACACTGGAGACACTCTCCCATGCAACACACATGCGCACACACACACACACACATATTGCCAGGACCATACCACCCCAGATGGCATGCACACCACTGCAACTGAGCAACCATAGCCAGCTGCAAATCAGAGACCAACACAGTATTCATATCAAAATATATATATATTAGAAAATGTAAAGTACAAAATGAACAACAACAAAACTATTTACAAGAGGGGGTAACAAGGTAGGGGTGGGCAAGGGTAGGATGAACAACTTGGAGAGGGAAGGCAGGGTGGGAGGGATGGGTGAAGTGGAAGGGAAGCGGCCCTAAGGCCTAGCAGGCTGGTCCTCCGCTGCCTGGTGCTGTCATGTCTGGCTGTGTCTCCTCCGTAGGCCATGGCGCTGGATGTCCTGGAGGATGGTCCTGTTTTCCATGGACACCCGGGTCAGCTGTTGCAGTGCCCGCTCTATTCTTCGGAGCACAATGAGGCCTAGGAAAATGGGAACACAGTCAATGGCTGTGACTGACCACAACCCTGAACACCACCCAACCTGCAAGCCATATAGCCCAATGTCCCGCACCTGTGATGGTATGCACCCACCCACAGTGAACATGCACATGGCCAGCCCAACCAGGCGGCACCAGCTATGTGCACCACTGCACACACACACTGCCCATGTCCATCATAGCACAAACAAGGCTGTCAAGTGACGTGGCAATGTGGTGCGATGCCAGTTCCACAGCCATGTGCCCAGTGCATGCATGGACCACCAGTGACGCACACACAGACGTGCAGTGACACTGGACAGTGATGAATGTCGCCTATGTCATGCATGGTTGTGTTGTGCATGGCTGGTGGTCATGCCCACCCCCTCCAGCATGCAATAGCATCCATGATGTAATGATACTCACACTCCGCAAGCAGCTGTGGCTGCTGCTGCTGCTGTGGCCCACCCCACGCAGCACCACCGACCACCACCGGGGCCCTGCCACGGCCCTCCTCATCCCATGCCTGCATCCTCTCTGCCTGGCCTGTGGGAGACAAATGTTGAGAGAAACATCAGTGTGACTCCAAAGTAGACTGCCCCCTGCCCCAGTGAGAGTGCCTGCTCACACAGCCAGATCCATGCATCTCACACCTGCACACACTGACACAGCCAACCATGTCAGAGCCATCACCCATGCACAGCCACCAAAACACACTCACACCCCTACGGAGAATACAGGTGCATAGATGGTACACCCACCTGGCCTAGGCACAACGCCCCTCCTGGCACGTGACCGTAGCCTCTCATGCAAGTCCGGCTCCCTCCTGCAGAGGTCACTGTACCTCTGCCAGCACTGCTCGGCAGACCGGCGCCACCCAGTGACCCCCACCAGGTCATTGGCCACTTGCAGCCAGACCTGGGTTCGAGCCATGGTGAGGGGCTCCTCCCCATACAGTGCCCCATAGTGGGGCTCTACCAGGGCCACCAGGTTGGCCACCTCCACCGGGCTCCATTGGAGTGCCCTCCTGCGTGCCATTCTTCCAACTCTACAGCAGGCAATATGGCACCCCGCAGCACGGCAACCCCACGTGGAAATGTTGCGCAATAGACCACCATAGGTTCCAATTGTGCTGTTCGTACAGCGCCGTTGGTCCTCATAGCACTGTCACCAGACAGCACAATAGGGCCGTACACGCGGCAGCCGAACAGTGCCAGGGGGCAAAGGTCGGACACCAGGTCAGGGGTCTATGATGCAAGGCCACGCACAGCGCCATCTGACGTCTACGCATCCTGTACGACCGACCACCTGCGTGACAGTGCCACAGCGGACTATTGCACAGTAGTGCCACAGCGCCATATAGTGCCCAGTGCTGTAGCACCACTAGCACAATGGTGGCCATGGCCTGAATTGCTGATCGCGCACAGCACATCATCAGCGCGGCAGACGCCTGCGTAAGCTACCTGGGCATGCACAATGCAGTGTACCGCACAGTCACAGATCTGCACTATTGGCTCAGCCAGCTCAACCGAATTGGGAAAAGCGCAATGGCGCGATATTCAGCCGACACATGCAAATCATCCGATCGGCTATTCAAAGGCGCAGTGGCGCGTTTGCATCTCATTACAGTGCTCCACTTCTAATTTGAATGCATTGCGCTATAAAAAGTGCGACAGTGCGCTTGGCCAGATCTCGGTTACAGCAGGTGAGAGGTGAGTTGCATGCTGTGGGATGTTCTGGACAATGGGCATGGGATAACGCTGTAGACTGCACAGTGACAGGTGTCCACTTCCACCCATACAGATCACCATGACCTAGCAGAGCCAAGGTGAGGGTGAGGATGGTGGGTGAAGGAGGAGGAGGCCCAACTTCACCACGGCAGAGACTGAGGCCCTCTTCCAGGCCTACCTGGAGGAGGAGGCACTACTGAGTGGATGGCGGGGCACCCCTCAGGCCCGTGCGGCTGCATGGGAGGGGGTAGCCCAGGCAGTGAACCTGCATGGAAGCCACCAGCGCTCCGTGCAGGAATGCAAAAAGAAGATTGGGACAGACCACAGGAGGGTGAAGGAGAAGGTGGCAGCCCTCAGGGTGGCACGTGCTGGCACTGGCGGGGGTCAGCCAGCGGTGGTGGAGCTGACCCCAGCTGAGGACCGACTGACTGCATCAATGCAGTGCAGTGCTATTGAGGGCGTACCAGGAGGTGGATTCCAGACAGGTGGAAGCCCATCACTGCACGGTATGACATGGTGGTGGTGTTGGGGGAAGGTTGTTCACATGCACCACATGTCCTCTCTTTCGTTACAGATCCTGTTAGTCTTCAGGGGCGGTGGTGGTGGGTCCAGGCAGTGAGGATGACCTGCTGGACATGGAGGAGGGTCCATCCACCTCTGTCACCAGCCAGCATGCACTGCACCAGCATGCACGCTGGGCTGCCAACTCTGGTGTCGGGTGATTCGGTGTGGGGTGCACAGCCTGTGTTCAGCAGTCTGGCATGCAAGCATGCCAGCACTATGTGACTGTGGCTGTAGCACGTACCTGCACCATTGATGATGCAAGGACTGCAATGGGCAGTGACATGTGTGTGTCCCATGACGGACACAAAGCAGGCCAGCACATGTCCCTGGGCCTTGCTGGTTCCAACTTGTGTGCCAGCATGTCGGCACAGTCCCAGGCTGTGCCTGTCAGCACCGGTGGGGCAGCACCGGTGGCTGTGCAGGTGTCTGGCACTGTTGCGGCCACAGCGGTGGAACGAGTGGTCCCTGGGGCACAGCGGTTGAGGGCGGCAGTAGCAGTCACCCACCAGGTCTGGGGTACAGTGTCCAGCGGTGGCACATGCCCGCCACCCTTGATATGCCCATTCCTGGTCCTATGTAACAGTGCCCAACCCTCAAGGGGTAAGTTGCATCAGGACCTCCAAACCCTGGGGGACAGGATGCCGCTGTGGCAGAGTCATCTATTGACGAGCACACCCGCCTGCTGTGGGAATCAGTACAGCAGCAAAGGCGGGTTGCAACGTCTGTGGAGGCCCTGTGTGCAGCTGTGGAGTGGCACAGCAGGGAGTGTGCTCTGGACCGTGCAGAGATGGTCCATATGCGGATGGATGTGACCGCCGCCATTGACAGGCAGACCCAGGCATTGGTTGCTGTCGTGGCTGCATTGGGCACACACGCAGGTGCTCCTGTACCGTGCACCCCACACCCACACTCCACTCCCCGTTCCCTGCGTCGTGCGACACCAGGCCTGTCGATGCCGGGTTCTGCTGTGGGCATCCGAAGCACCCCTGGTGCAGGTATGTTTGGCATCCTACAGACCCCACTGCGGACAAGGCCTGGTCGCGAGTGGGACCCCTGGTGGTCCATCGGGTACTACCCCATGTGGCCCTGCTCAGCCTGCCAGTGCTGTTGGGTCACGGCGGGCCGCCCACCATCCACGGTGGCCATGGAATGGTGCAACATGACTGACCCGTCTCCCAGTGCGGGTCCTGTCTGCTGCTGCCCTGTGTGTACACTGTGCGTCATGCGGTGGCAGTGCACTGGTGGTGCCCTGCTCATCACGCCGGCTACGACCACCTGCACACCATCCCCACTGCTGTCCACAGGTGCGTGTGCATGACGATGCCTGGCATTATACTGTACACCTTAAGGTGCAAGGGTGCCCAGCATCTGACACACGTGCTTGGACAGTACAGGTGGTGGGTGTGGTCTGTGGATCTGTGTGTTTGCCATGTCTGTTCCTGCTGTGCTGTGCACCTGCCCATGCACGCTTTGTGCCTGGTGTGTTTGTGTGTGTGTGTCCATATGACTGTTCACCCCTCCTGATGGTGTGTTTGTGTGCCTGGTCCCTCCACCCCCCTTGCCGCCATGCACCCTGGTGTGTTACTCTGTGTGCCTGTGGGTTGCGCAGGACAGTGTTGTTTGCACATGGCCCTTGACTTACCTGTGTTAGCATAATGCCCTCCGTGATGGTGTCCCGTGCAGCTGGGCCTGCCGATCAGTCGGGGGTCCCGCCGTTCGCGGGGCTGCTCATCACCATCAACACCGGCGCCGCTGGTGTCCCCATCGCTGTCCTCCTTCAACCTGTACGCTATCCCACAGTCATTGGCCATGTTGTGCAGGATACAACAGGCTGTGGAATATCCCACAAGCCTTTGAGGGTTGTACTCAGGCACCGAGGTGTCTAGGCATCGAAGCATGCCTTGAGCATCCCAAACACCTGCTCAATGATGTTGCATGATGGCATGTGCCTCAATATAGCGCTGCTGCGATGGGGCTCATGGACGCCGTATGGTGTGCAGCCAGGGACGGAGTGGGTATCCGCTGTCACCTGTGTAGAGATAGTGGAGATCAGTCTCATGTTCAGGTCCATATTGCCCATATCCCTGTGTGCCACTACCATGGCACCTGTGGCATTCCCACCCTGGCCCCGAGTTTGCATTTTCTACATGCGTACTCACCCACTAGATGGCCTGTGGGGATGTCCACACTCTCGAATCGATGGCACAGTGTGGACTGATGCCATATAAAGGCATCATGTGCTCCACCAGGGTGTGTGGCACAGACACTGATTATATGCCCAGTGGCATCACACACCACCTGGCAGTTGACACTGGGGAAGCCCTTTCTATTCCTGTATGTGGCCCCATCGGGGCCAGGTGGCGTGCGAATGGCCACATGGGTGCAGTCTATGGCCCCTAGCATGCCAGGCATACGTGCTACCCTGTGGAACGCCTGCATGTTTGCTGTACGCTCTGCCGTGGTGCTGGGGAAATGGATGTGCTCTGCAGCATGTGGCAGCAGTGCGCTGAGGAATTGGGTGAGGATGCGTGAAGTGGCCGACTGTGTGATGCCTGTGGTGTCCCCTGTTGGCCTCTGGAAGGTGCCCATGGTGAGCAGGCACATGCAGGCTGTCACCTTGGTCTCCACTGACAGAGCATGACTCTCGTGGAGGGTGCCTGCATCACATCACTGCACAGCTCACAGAGCCGCCTCAGTATTGCCCTGTTCAGGGCGGTACCAGCCCACGATCTCTACATCTGTGTACAACTCAAAGCTGTTGTGGCACGGTATCTGCCTGTTGGGCATACCGCTGACAGACCCTCCACAGCCACGTCCCCTGCACCTTGCATTTCACCCCTCATTACAGCTTCCATGTGGAAGCTGCCACTGTCCATCTCCCTGGCTTGTGCCCCCGCTGATGTTGCTCTGTTACCCCGCTGTCCTGACTGCTACTTCCACTGCACCGGGCAACCCCTGCTGGCCTCTGCAGCCTATGGCCCACACTGCTTCCCTTGCCTGCCCTGGCCTGTCACTGTCTGTCTTTCTCTCTCTCTCTTCCTCACTTGACATCCCTGTGGCGTTCTTGCGCCGCTTCCTTGAGCCTTTTTATTTTGGCTCATTTCCGCTGGGGCGCAACTTCCGGCTGGTCTGCTGTTGCGCATTGCGCAAGTCTTTGGATATCGCATTGCGCTTTTTGCGTATGGATCTACCCCTTCAGTTATGTGGCGCGTGCATTATTTGCATTGCGCTGCTGCTCAGCATGTTTTCAGTGTGGCGAACTGCCTCCTGCTGAATATTGCAGAATGGCGCACTTTTGGACTGGCGCAGGCGCAACCCTATTGCGCATGGCGCAACCCTTTTGAATATCCCTCCCCTTGAGTCTTAGCGAATCTGGGGTGGGGTCTTCCTTGGGGTTCTGTATTCATGCCCACTATTGTTTAAAAGGTTATTACCTCTCTCTCTCTCTCTCTCTCTCTCTCTCTCTCAATGCCTGTCTTTTCTTTTTTTGTTGTAACATTTAAGATATTCCTGTTTTATATTTTCTTTTCCTGTTCCTTTCTCCCCCTTCCCTAAGGTTCTCTTCCTTTAATAACTTCTAAACACAGAATAGCTAACTTCTAAAAAAGAGGGACTGATGAACGTGTCAAAGGAATTTGTGTGCAATGAGGGGATTCTAAACACAACTCCCCCCACCCAACAACAGCCCTTAACCTATGGGCTGAGCTTATTCTAACTGCTGCTCCTCCCATAAAGCAGTTTGATTCATTGTGGTGCACCTTCAGAGTGTTTATAACTGTGCCCTCTGATCCACTCTTGGGGTCCCCTCTACTTCCTCTACTTGATACTCAAAAGGTAGCCATCTTGCTATAAACTTTTCTTTTCTGACTTGTGATTCAGTGGTGATAAAATCCATCATCCCGATTGCCTTCAAGTTTGTGAAACATTTCTCCACCCTTGATGTATGATCAGTGAGCCAGTTCTGTGTTATAATTTTAAGGGCTGCTGCGATGAAAATGTTATAACGATATTTTTCATTACCTCTGGATGCTCCCTTAGGTGGCAGCCCCAGGACCAAATTTTGGAAACTCAGCGGTGATTTCAAGTTTATAAGCTTGTATGTTAATTAGCTCACGTCTTCACAGAACCCTCTAATTTTCAGGCATCCCCAAAATACATGAAATGGGATACCCTTTATATTTTATGCTAACCTCAGAGAGATAAGGTACCCTTGTAAATGAACAAAAGCTCAATGGGAATTTTGCCTTGTTTATGTTTTCATGAATAAAACTATTACTACTGGTACTATTACTATGACAGTAGTCTGTGCAACTAGTACTGTAATGCTTCATCCTATCAGGTGTTAAAAAGCAACAGACACTGACCTGTCAGTGAAACTCCCCCCAGCTACCTGATGGAGTTCTGTAGATGGACTACTAGATTGTCTGCAATTGCTTAGGAGTTAAGATCAGGTCAGACTCCACCTCCCAGTTGTGTTGTATTCTTTGTATAGTAGTGCCCCCTATTCCTGTGCTTAGTTCCACATACAGTTTGGAGATTAGCTTCTTGAAATCTGGTGGTTGTGTCACACCCCAGATGGTCAAAATCAATGATGGGTGTCCTGCCTGTAGCTCTGCCTTCATCTATGGTCTGCTCTGGAATGAGCATACCTGTAGGTATCTGAAGTACTCTGTGTGTTGGGGACCCCATACTGTCTTTGTAATCTTGCGAATGGTAGCACTGCAGCCCCTTCTAGGAATTGGTGGCAGTTAAGTCAGACCATTATCTTCCCACTGTTTATATGTGCTGTCAACTTTTTCTGGACTGCAGTTTGGGTGCCAACATAATGGGACCCAGGATATTTGTTTACCTGGGACCTGCATCTTCTGTTTAACTACTGCCCATATGTGGAAGGTCTGCCTTGTCCATCTGTTGTGAATTGTTTGTGTTTCTTTAGGTGCACTTTAAACCATGATACTATGTGTACTGGGACTGCATTCATCTGACAGAACTCCATCAATGCCTGTGAAGTTTCCCAGCTGTTTCTAATAATTGTGACCAGTGGTGTAAATTGAGCTGCCTCATAATAGTTTTTAAAGTTGGTTATTTCCATCCCTCTAGCCTCTTTCTATCTTCGTAATAATTCCCATTTGACTCTTGAGTCCTTTTCCTTCCATATATGGTTTTTTTTTTTGCTTACAATTTCTCCCCGGTCAGCCCTTCCTTCTCCTCCTTTCTTCTGGCCACCATCCATCCAGCCCGACCTCCAATCTCAGGCCCTCACCTCTTACCCCTATGGCTTACCCCTCATGGCAGGGTAGTGTGGAGCCCCCAACCTGACTCACCAGGTCTGGATCCAGTACTGGGAGATGCCTTCTCGGAGGTGGAGCCTGTGGCAGACGGCCATCAAGCCACTCAATCGGACCACATTTTCAGCATTTTCTGTGTGGAGGGCAGCAAACAATGTCAACAGTGGGCACGCAGCATGTCTGTTGGCTGTTCCTCCTCTGTGCCCCTACTGTACAGGACCTGGTGTGCCAACACCTAGCCTCCGCTAAGTGTCAGGCAAATGCCAGTCTCTGTTCCCCACCCTCCCCGGGAGAGGAGAGCTGTCCTCCAGATGCTCACCCCAGTCAGCTGCCAACAACCTGCTCACACTGTGAACATGGGTCTCCGGTGTGGCAGGAGGTAAGGCATCGCTGCCTCAGCTCTCCATGCCACTGGGCCACCATACCATGTACATTTTTGAAAAAATGGAGAAAGGAGGTAGCTCAAAACTCCCCGAATGGAGGCACAGGTGAGAACAAACCACACAGTTTGGAAGAGGTGCCAGGCTATCAACATTCTGGAGATAAAAATCTCCAATACAACAGAGTGGTTAAAATGCCATTTATTGTGCACAAAAAAAGAATAAGGTAGCACCACCCTTTTTGCACAGTAAATGGCATTTTCATCACTCTGCTGTATTGGAGTTTTTTTTTATCTCCACAATATTGATAGCCTGGCTCCTCTACTAAATCATATACATTTTTTGATGGTTGATCTGAGTTCAAGTCAGTCCTTTTTCTGGTGACATTTAAGGATAGTGTCTGGTATAGAAATAGAAACAGTGGCAAAACATTCATCTTTATAGTGTCTATCCAGTTAGTAAGGAAAAGGTATAATAGCTGCTAATGTTTGAGATCTGAGTATATTTCCTGTTTCAGTTTGCCTTAGTTCATTTTGTAGAGGTGGTTTATGTTTTGGGGATTAATAATACCTAGATATCTCACTTTATCCTGGGCCTAACTGCATGGGAGCCTGTTTTTATGTTTGCTTGCACACATGCACAAGAAACATGTTACGACAACTTGCTAGAGTATCAGGTTGTGGAGGTGTGGTCATGTTTTGGCCAATGCCCCTACTGCTTTGTGGGGCTTGCCTCTGTGGCACCAATAAATGAGCACGCAGTCTATGACAGCAGTGCAAAAATGTGCCACCAACTTGAAACATTTTCACCACTGCAATGAGAGAGCACCCCCTCATTGCAGGGCATGTCTTACACGGCGTTACATTTCATTAAACATGGTGGCAGCTGTCGCCATCCACCTCTAGTCCCCAAAAAGCCAATGTAGGGGGGTGCCAAATCCCCCCTGTCAGAATGGCCCCTGCCCAGTTAATTTGCCGATGGGGAGCCCAATCCCTGTCGGCATAATATCCTCTATAAGAATTTATGTGCCAAGGGGGTGCCCAATCCCCATCGGCATCAAACCCCCCCCCAAACACAGACCCTGTTTCTTTTTTCACTGACAGGATGCCCAATCCCCATCGACTCCAGTCCCCCCAAAAACAGAAAGAAACACCTAGGTGTCATGCTGGGAGCCCACCCCAGCATGCCAAATGTTCCTATAAAAAAGAAAACCTTACCGTGACTTTTTAACATTTTTTTGTTTAACTGTGAAAGAAAAATGGTCCTCATTGTCTGTGGCACCCCTTCCCCCAACCCGCACCCACCCTCTGTGCACCCAACCTCTCAACACCCTTCCTCGCCCCATACTTACCTCCGGAGCCTGGTGCGATGATCTTCGGTGGACCAGAAACACGCCTGCACTCTTCAAAACCAACCGTGAACTGAAGAAATGCCGGTAAGCTGTATAATGGCATAAATGTTTTTATTTCAACTGAGGTGGATATCTCGGCCATTTTTGTGACTTTTAGCACCAAATTTTCAACATGGGGTTCTTGGGACCCCACCTCATGAGTTCAGTCACTGTCATGTCGCTATTTGGTCCCAAAAGGTGATTTCGCGGTCACTGTGCGGAATTACCTTTTGGGACCGATTAACGAAATGACAGTGTTACTGTTCATGAGGTGGCCTCCCAAAAAGTCTAGATTGCAAATTTGGTGCAAAAATTCCAAAACATGGCTATGTTACACATGTGTGTTGTGCAGTTACGATACACGCTTGTCACTTCGAGAATCTGTAATATTTTGACTCCAGATTTTCAACATTGCCATTTTTTCACACCTCCTTATGAACAGTACAGCTGTCATTTTCCACATCCTGCCCGAAATGTGTTTTCGCACATCCGGCACACAATGGCGCGGTCGCTGTGGGAAATCAATGTTCAGGACACATTAAGAAAATCACAGTTATACTGTTCATGAGTGGAGGTCCCAAAATGCCTATGTTGAAAATTTGGTGACAAAATTCCAGAAAATGACTATGTTATGAACGTGCATTACACAGTTTCCACACACACTCATAACTTCCAGAATTTTTTATATTTTCACTCCGGATTTTCAACATTGCCATTTTTGCACACCTCCTTATGAACAGTTCGGCTTTAGTTGTTCACATCCTGCCCGAAATGTAGTTTTGTACATCTGGACCACAATCATCATGGTCACTGTGCAAAATCAACGTTCAGGACAAATTGAGAAAATCACAATGCCACTGTTCATGAGCAGAGGTCTCAAAATGCCTATGTTGAAAATCTGGTGTAAAAAATTCCCAAAATAATTGCATTGTGGGTGTGTGTTGCACAGTTTATATGCACGCTCGTGACTTCAATTTATTTATATTTTCACTTCAGATTTTCAACATTACCATATTTTTACACCTCCTCATGAACAGTACAGCTATAATTTTTTACATGCTGCTCAGAGTGTGTTTTCGCACCTGTTGAGCCAAATGGCACAGTCGCTGTGCAAAATCACCTTTTGGCTAAGGAACTGATGATGTTACTGTTCATGTGGTGGGATCACAAAAAGCCCATGTTGAAAACTTGGAGTGAAAATACCAAAAAATGCCCAGGGTGTTAGGGTTTCCTACCATAACGTCCTGCCCTGTAGGGACTGACAGGCATCAAGGGTGTGACTTGGGATTGTCGACAGTAATGCTCACACCATTCCACCCCCAGCTCCACCCTGCAGCCAGTGACAGGCATTGAGGTGTGCCTTGGATTCTTTGGCCCCAAAGTTAACCCCATTCTCCTATACTGCACCTATTTCAGTGTATTTCCTTATGGGATAGGGTGACTGTAAAGTTGAACACCCCAAGGCACACCTCAACACTTGTCGGTGTCTGCAGGGTTGGGTGAGGTGAAATGGCATCAGCATTATGGGTGACAACCCAAAGACACACGCCAATGCCTGTCCATCTCTGCTGGGTGAAGGTGGGGTTGGCGTCACTTCAACACTTCACTGCTATTGCTATTCTGCATCTGTCTAACTTCTGCACTTCCAATGCTAATACCAGAAAGCAAACATTCGGCATTGACAAATGCTTGTTTATTGCTGGGGTTATCTGGCCAATTATCTTGATCACCTCTGTTTTTGTAAAATTAATTATGAAACTCAGTACCCCCATATCCCTCCAATGTGCTTAGTAGCACCTCAGTGTTTTTCTTTGGGTCTGTTAGGAACAGGACCATGTTGTCTGTATACAGTCAAGCCCAATTATAAGAACATCGGATATAAGAACATCCCGGGTATAATTAAGGAGACTCCTTAAAGATATTCAGTGCCCCTTCCCCCTGCTCTGATCCTCTGTATATCTTTGCTCATTCTCATTCTTTACACCAGAAGTTCCATGCTAAGGGCAAACAGTAAGGGGGAGAGGGGGAGATGCTGACTAGTCCCCCTTTGAATTACAAATATGTATCAGGTGGTGCCATTAACCCTTACTGAAGCTGTTGATGTTGAGTATAACATATTTATAATCTTGAGAATGCCTTCCCCAAATCCCATCTCTTTTGGGACCTCTTCTAAATAAATCCAAACAAGCCTATCAAAGACCTTCTCAGCATCAATCAGGATAGCTACTGTAGCTGCGTCTCCTTGCTTGAAGTCCCTTAGGAGATGATATTAAGGAGTCTCCTGAAAATATGGCTTGTGTGTCAACCTGAATTGAATCCAGTTTGGTCTATGTTTATAAGGGGTTTTCTTTTCAACTTTTTCCCCCTCCTGTTGCCCCTCGCAGGGGCCCCATCAGTCACCCCACCTTATCCCGCCCTGCTGTGATCCTTTCAACTGGAGATCCTGTTCCTCCAACCCACCTGTGACGCACCTACCTGGCACCCCTTGGTCTACCCCCTGAGGCGGGGTCACCTTCTGTGCCACAGTGACATCCCTGCCAATCAATCTAGTGCAAAGCAGGCGGAATGGAAGGAGAGAGAGGTGGTGGGGTCCCGGAGAGTAGGATCCAGTGTGGTTGTGGTGGTGGGAGTGATGTCTACCTCCTGGCTAGAGGGGTGTTTCCTTTGGTTTCCTGTGGTGACTCCCCCTAGAGGCGCGGCTGTGCAATGACATCCAGCGTGGCTACGAGTGTGCTCCCACACTCCTCCCACAGATGTCTGCTGTCACGTCCCTGATATCTTATGTGGCCTGGGCTGTTGCACGGCACGCCTCCGCGTGGTGCCACTGCCGCCAGAGATTCATGATCCAACCCTCCCCAAGAGAGGAGAGCTGTCCATCAGATGCTTGATCCTCTCTTCCCTCCCCCCCGGCGAACCCTTGCAACCCAAGGTCACTCCTGACCCCAGGTCACCAGCATGGTAAGAGGTAAGGTGACAGCGCCCTGCCTTCTACACCACCGGGCCAGATAGGTTTATAAGGTTTATAAGATGGATCACTCCATCTGTGATCTATCTGTCCTGGGCACATTTCTACTTCACATTTTATCAACATCCCCCAAAACAGGCAAGTCAAGATACAGGGGAATTATACATGTGCATCTTGGAATGTTGTTTATTACATTCAGTGCAATAAATGTCCACAAACAGGATACATGGGGGAGACTGGACAACCTCTTCAAACCCATATGAACTCACACAGGCATGATATTAAAATGAAGCAGACTGAAAAACCCGTGGGACAATATTTTTCTCAATCTGATCACTCCACCTCTGACCTATCTTTCCTGGTTCTCAAAAGACATTTAAAAAAGACACAACAGAGATAAGCATCTGAGGTCAAACTGACTTTTCTTCTGAATACGGTAGAGGATGGCATGAATGTAGACACTAATTCCATGTCACATTACACTAATTACAGTGCTCCTCCTTCTTTCTTGTTTCAGGTACAACACATGGACCTTGTTTTATCTGTCCATGTGTTGTACTCGAAACAAGAAAGAGCAGGAGCACTTTAACTAGTGGAATGGGACATGAAACTAGTGTCTGTCACAAACGCACTCTGCAGGTCAGGCCCTCTGCTCCAGCAGTGCCAACCTCGAAGTGCAATAGTGTGAATAGGTGTCAGACAGGGTAATCCTCCTGCCTGTCTTGGGTCCGAATTACCTGCTAGTCTCAAGTTCTGGTGGTCCAATGTGAACCTTATGCTAGTATACCCAAGTCACAGGTTCAGATATGTACCATCTTTGGGAATGCAGTACAGTCCTTCTCCCAGGTGCACTAAGCCAGGTTTCCTCAATGTACCCTTGCAACTCTATATGAGACCTAGGTATTTTCTTACCTTTAAGTAAGCTCAGTAGCACATTCAAGCTCTTAACAGCTGTCAGCCTTAAAAACAGGTTCAGCAATCACAGGCAAAAAGGACTGAGAAGACAGGCAGTATAATAAAGAAAAGGTGTTAACTAGAAATTGTAAGACAGATAAAATCAAACACAGAACAATTATATCATTAACTTACAGTCACATAAAATAAATGGGAAGTTACAGAACACCAGTATGCCTACCACAAACACTTAAAAATTCTTGCTGAATTATCTCTTCCTAAGTGCATAGTTACCAGTCCACAGACTGTGTGTCTCTGGAGTTTCAGAGTCCTTCTCCTCTCAAACTTCTCTCGCAAGCAATATTCAATAGACAGTTTCTCCACCTCCTAGTGATGCTACCCATGAGATCACAGTTAGATCCTCCCATAGATTTTTTATTTTCTAATGGGGAAATCAAGCAGTCAACAATTTTTAAAATATGAGTCTCTGATCAAAACATCTCTCTTTGAAATGCCTGCTGTTCCTATTTTCCCGGGGAAGATCTAAGGTTTACGGCTTATAATACGGTGCTGTTATCAAATGGCCTGTTCCTGCAGGAAATCATAAAAGTTTATGTGGCCTATATCCTGGCAGATGGCCAGAAGCTTTAATTAAACTAGAACAGGAAACCTTTAAGTATGGTTTCTCTTTACTGGTCCATTTGACATATCCTGCAGCTGTCAGCCACACTGACCCCTGAGGTTAAAGGTCAAGTCTCTCACTCACTGCAGCAGTCAGTCTGGTTTTGTGCATAAACAGACATTCACATTTTTTTATAATACAAACATTGTACAATAATAATATTAGAGGGTTTATCACGTCACATTGTTTACATTCATGCCATCATGTACCATATTCAGAAGAAAAATCAGTTTGACCTCAGATGCTTGTCTCTGTTGCGTATTTTCAAAATGCACTTTGAGAACCAGGACAGATAGGTCAGAGATGGAGTGATCAAACTGAGAGAATTGTTGTCCCATACTCCTTCTCAAGGGGGGAAACTGGAGCTGGAGAGCTTGACCTGGATGAGCTGGCCTGAGTAGCAATGGCACTTTTTCCCCAGAGTCTTACAAAAGCTGCTTTAATTTCTCTGCTGGTGTCTATGATTTTCACTTTGTTGGCTTGCCTGCCATTTGTAGGGTTTTAACAAGCTTTTTTCATGGAAGCATAGAAACATACTGTAGAAGCTGTCAGCAGAGAAGGACCTCCTGGCCCATCTAGTTTGCCCTAAGGTCCCTATCTACTGTGCTACCTAGATCCTAGTTGATCTCAGGCCTTACCCTCCCCCCAGCCCTGTTACTAAGGTCCCCCTGTGACAATCGCATGCACGTTTGAAACCTGTCACTGTTTTGGTACCCACCATCTCTGCTGTGAGGCTGTTCCAGACATCCACCACCCTTTCTGTAAAGAAGTATTTCTTCACATCCCCTGTAAGTCTCCCCCTTCCAGCTTCATATCATGCCCCCTTGTCCTTGGGCATCTTTTTCTGTGCAAAATGCCACCCTCCTGTATCTTATTGATATTTTTGAGGTATTTGACTGTTTCTATCATGTCTCCATTTTCCATTCTTTCTCCCAGAGAGTACATATTTAACTCCCATAGTATTTCCTTGTAGGGACTCTGATGTAGGCCATGAACCATTTTGGTTGCCCTTCTCTGTACTGCCTCCACTTGGTCTATGTCTTTCCTAAGATGGGTCTCCAGAACTGGACACAGTATCCCAAGTGGGGACTCACCATTGATCTATACAGGGGTATCACTACCTTTCAATTCCTGCTGGTTATACCCCTCCCTATGCACCACAGCATTCTACTAGCCTTTCCCACTGTTTTGTCACACTGCTTTGCTACCTTCGGGTCATCAGATATAATGACCCACAGATTCCTTTCCTGTTTTGTGTTTGCTAACACCTCCCCCCCAATAATACATTGCCCTTGGGTCCATGTGCCCCATGTGCATAATTTTGCACCTTTTGGCATTGAAGCCCAGTTGCCAAACCCTTGACCAGCCTTCTAACTTTTTCAGATCTTCCCTCATTTTTTCCACACTCCCCTCCCCCTCCTGTGTGTCCACTCTGTTGCAGATTTTTGTGTCATTTGCAGACAGGCATACCTTTCCTTCCAGCTCCTCCTCTATGTTGCTGTTAAAGACACCGAAGAGGACTGATCCCAGTACTGACCCTTGAGGCACCCAGCCGATTACCTTACCTTCTTCTGACTGAACTTCATTTACCAACACCCTCTGAGTTCTGTTACTTAGCCAACTTCCTACCCATTTTACTGTCTTTGGACCCACGCTAAGGCTTCCCAGCTTGTTTACCAATCTTCTGTGTGGAACAGTGTTGAAGGCCTTACTAAAATCTAGGTAGGCCACATCCACCACTCCTCCCTGATCTACTTCCCTGGTAACCCAGTCAAAGAACTCTATCAGATTTGTTAGACAAGATCTCTCCCCCCCGTGAACCCTTGCTGCATTGAATCCTGCAATCCACTGGTTTTAAGGTATTCCCCAATCCTTTCCTTAAGTAGTGTTCCATGAACATGTCCACCACCAAAGTCAGGCTTACAGGTCTGTAGTTTCCTGCCTCCTCCCTATTCCCACTTTTGTGTAGTGGGACTACATCTGCCATCCTCCAGTCACCTGGAACTTCCCCTGTATCCATTGATAGATTGAACAGGGCCATCAGAGGCACAGACAGTTTCTCCTTTAGTTCCTTCAGTATCCTGGGGTAAACCCCGTCTTGCCCCATTGCCATGTCTACTTTTAAGCTTGCTAGTTCCCTGAGGACTCTCTCCTCCATTAAAGGACTAGTGTCCACCTCCCTTCCCCTAATGCCCCTTTCCCCTGCCTTTGATCTGTTGCTTACCCCTTTCTTTGTGAATACTGAACAAAAGTACTTGCTCAATATGTCATCTTTCTTCTGACCCTCTTCCACACGTCCCCTCTTCCCTTTTTAATTGTACTATCCCTGCCTTGTTTTTCTTCTTTTCACCTATGTACCTAAAGAAAGTTTTATCCCCCTTTTTCCTGACTTGGTAATGTGATCCTCCTTTTGTGCTTTTGCACTCCTAACTACCTTCCCTGCCTTCCTTTGTTTCTCCTGATGGCTCTCCCTATCCTCTTCCTTCTGTGTCGACTTACACCTTTTAAATGCCTGCTTCTTTTCCCATACTTTCTCTGCCACTTCCATGGAGAACCATATCAGTTTCTTTTTTCTCTTGCTCTTTTTAACCTGCCTAACACAGAGGTTAGTTGCCTTCCCAATGACCTTCCTTACATTTGCCCATCCTTCTTCTACCCCCTACCTATTTTCCCTATTCCTGCTAGGGTTTCCTTGAGGCACTATCCCATTTTCTTGAAATTGGCCCTCCTGACGTCCAGGATCCCTGTTTTAGTGTGGCTAGATTCTGGCCTGGTCCTTATGTTGAACCACACTGTCTGAAGGTCACTGTCCTCAGAGACTTTTCTTATTAATGCTGACTTTAAATTTCTTAGGATTAGTTTGGATGGTTGTTGGTGGAGCAGGACTTATTTACCAACCTGCTCCTATGTCTGTGACATCACCAGAATTCCCTTCCCAATCTCTTTCAAAGTCTTTCTCTGGAGAAACATGTAGGCATGGACTAGATGCAATTATTATATCTATACATTACCTCCCTTGGAAAAGACGTAGTTACAAAGGTAGGTAACTTTTTCATAAGGTACATGCTAGTTGCTGTAATTGTGCTTACAACATATAGGTATTTAATACAATTTAAATGGCAAAAAAAAGACATTCCTTGTAGGCTGTCTAAAAAAGTTAATTTAGGCAGTGGGTGGGGAGGGGGGAGTGTCTGCTAGGAAGACATTGATTGCAGTCCCTACAGTTTGGCAAACTTAAAAAGTAGCTAGCTAGTTAGGTAGGTAGTTATAAAGTTAATACTTTATTAATCTGCCAAAGGTAATTTTAAGCAATACATATAGACAATAAATATTAAACTTAATTAGGAAAGAAATAAAGCAAGCAAGCATCCAAGTTTAGCGGCTTTCAAAGCATCCAACACCCAGTCTGACGTGGTTGCCTACAGAAGTCTCAGAAACAAATGCAAGCATGCCATAAGACAGAGCAAATGTAGCTACTACAAGTCCTGCTTAACCTCTGTCCAAAATCATCCTCGTCTTTACTGGAAACACCTCAAACAAGCCCTGGGATACCAAGCCCGCACAATCACTCCAGACTTCAAGATTGGTGGGGTACACTGTAACAACCCATGTACCATTGCAAATGCCTTCAATTACCTCTTCTCTGATCTCTCCTCTATTCTTATCTTACTAGACAAAAAACAGGGAGCCTACTCCTCACTACCACTGTCTCCCTCTGGCCGTCACCCCCACCTTCTTATTTAAAGAGGTCTCAACTTCTGATGTCCTAAAACTACTAAGAAATGTCCTTGAATCAAAGTCAGCAGACCCCGACTGCCTGGAGACAAGACTTCTGAAACTAGCCACTGATGTGATTGCAGCCCCTCTTGCAAGGATCCTTAAACTCTTCCTCTCCACTGCCACTGTCCCCTCTGCCTGGAAGAAGGCCAACATAGTCTCAGTGTTTAAAAAAGGCAATTGTAAAACCCTATCAAACTATCGTCTGATTACCATTTTACCAGCCCTAAGTAAACTGATAGAAAAAACTGTTGCCACCCAGCTCACTACATACTTTGATAAATACAACTTACTCAGTCCAGCACAACATGGTTTCCAGAAATGGCACAGCACCACCACTGCCATGCTGACACTAACAGATGCGATATGTGTATCCCTTGATATGGGTGACTTCACTGGTGCTGTTTATTGACTTAACAAAAGCTTTTGACATGGTCAGTCATAAACTACTGCTCCACAAACTAAGCTTCCTCGGAATCTCCATGCATACTTTCCTATTGGTTTGCCAGCTATCTAGCTGACAGATCACAGTGAGTGAAGATAAACAATGCATACTCCAACTATCTTGCCACCTCCCTGGGTGTCCCGCAAGGAACAATTCTTGGCCCCCTGTTATTCACGCTACACATAAATTCTATGCACCAGTGTTTCAACAACAGCACCCCTCTCCTGTATGCTGATGATCTTGTCTTCATCAGTCATGCCCCTGACATTAACAATATCAACAACACACTCTCCACTGATCTCCTCAAAGTCCAGTCTTGGATGGCTGAAAATAAGCTCCTAATAAATCTATCCAAGACTCAGGCGATGCACTTTGGCTCACCCTTCAGGCTACGTACCAACAACACACCTCTGAAAATATCCTGCAAAAATGGCACCATCTTAGAAACAGTCACCTAGGCTTCATCCTGGACCAACTTCTGGACTTCGCCTCACATATCTTCTCTACATGTAAGGCCACAAACTTTAGCCTAGGTCTTCCATATAGAGCCAGTAAAAACCTATCTCCTGCTGCTAGGTATACTACAGCACATACCCTACTGCTACCAAGGCTCACATATGGCCTCCTTGTCTTTGCTGATGCCTCCAGCTCCATCATGCGCAAATGGGTGGTGAGTTATAACAATATATAACAATATATGTCGCTTTGCCCTCAGCTGTCATCGCCTCCCCCACCACTGCCAGTTGTATGAAAAACTTGGCTGGTCTTCTCCCTCCATTTTAATGGACCAGATGCTGGGAAAACTTGTCTACAGCATACTAAATCCAAACAAACCTTCCACCCTTGCTTCACGCCTTGTGACCAATGATAGTCACTACTCCTTCAGATCTTCTGACACCGCTAAACTCACCATCCTCTGGTCACGTACCAGCTTTGGCAAGATGTCCTTCTCATTCACGGCCCCCAAACTGTGGAACAGCTTTCCCCCCTCCCCTGCAGTCAGCCAAATCTGCAGCTTCCTTCAACTGCCAACTGTGTGCCCATCTTGGACAGTGCCACAAATGCACTTGCTCCAATCACTGTATTCACAGAGCTCCCCCTAGGTACTCCTTTCAGACTCACCCTCCTCCACCAGTTCCCCCTGCAACCTCAAATGACTACAAAATCTAGTTTAACTGAACTAGGCCGGGGCCTGACTGTTATTGTGAAACTACAAATCACTGTATCTGGCCTGTTGATGTTGTACTCATTTGCCTGCACCTTGCATTATGACCTATATATGAATTGTACAACTTCTCCCATATATTTATTACCTATACTGTGACCCATTCATTGTACTCCTTTGATTGTATACCATTTGCCTTTTGACATTTCTGTCATCAACTGCAATGTTAACTGTGTATTTTGTTCTATTGTAATCCTCCCGGGTCATGCCTGAAAATAGGCAAACTACCTGCCTAGTGTACACTACCTGGTTTCCAAAAACTAAATAAATAAAATAAAATACTTACAGACATGATATTTAAAATGTAATATTGCAACATCAATGGTAATTTGAATCACTGCATTGCATTTCAATTCAAGAGAAATATGGAGACATTAGCTGATGTCTGAATGAACCAAACGTAAATGGAATGCATTCTGAACAGTTTAGTCTGGTTACCAACAGCCACATTCATCATGCTATACTCCATAATTGTTAAACCCTCTGGCCAGAAGTCACTTAAGATGAAAAAGGCATGGCAGTTTGCTCAATAATTTTTTATCATAAATTCTACGATTATTGTAAGTGATACTGGAATCACCAGAGTTGAATTGTTTTTCAGAAAGAGGGTTAAGTAATGAGACTTAAAGATAGAGCTGTCTAAACAAGACAGTGAAGCCTGGCCAGTGGTCTGGATGCAGAGGAAGAAACACTGATTGTAACCAATAGAAGAACTTTTGAAGGAACTTCAGCTTCTTACACCTCAAAAACATATGCAGATGAAATGGAGTATCTAGAATTTGAGTAGAAGTGGCTAGAAGAAGACCTCTTGTGTGTGAATAGCATACTCAGTTAAGCACTTCCTAAGAGGCAGATTGTTATCTTAGCATGTATCGCATCTGCCTAAAAGTGTTTCAACTGTTTTGGTTGACTGAGCTCTAGTTCTCATTTATAGCAGCAGCATGGTGGCAATGGCAGTTACAGGTTCAGGTTAGATATCCATGGAACCACAAACTTCATTTTAGATCTTACTGTGCAGTAGGATAAGGAACACCAAATTAATGTGACATAAAAAAACAAGAACTGGTCTGCATAAACAACAATAGGCAATTTAGTATAATGGTCTCATCATTTATCAAAGGAATAATGCACAACAGGGTGTGTGTCATGCTGGGATAATGTCATGCCTCGGTGGTTGGGCACAAGGCCACAGGCTGAGTGCATCAAAAAGTGACATTATCCTTGCATGACACAAACCATGGAGTGCATTTTCCTATTATACAATGGCTCCTTTGTTGAAAATTAAGGGGAAAAAAATTTCCTTTTTCTTAAATCAGTGATCTCGTATTTTGCAGTGGTTACAGAAAAATACATTTCCTTTTTTCTTAAATCAGTTAACTCTTATTTGGTAGTGGCTACATCTGTATAACAGCTAATATACTGATTTACATACAGCAGCAAGTAATTCTGGGTAGATTATAAAGTTAACTTACATTTTCCTCACTCAGCAGTGCAGTCTCCTATTTTGGTAGTAGTGATTGCAGTATAGCACCTAATATGTAGATGTATGTAGCAAGGCATTGGGGGTACAATATGAAGCTGTCTTCCATTGTCCTTACTTGGAGGTGCAGTCTCCAATTTTTGTAGTGGTTACAACAACAAAAGCTCTCAGATATGTATTTTCAAAATGAAGCATTGTGCATACTCTATATATAGCTGACAGGATTTCTTTACTGAATGATGTAGTCTCCTATTTCTGTAGTGAGTACAGAAATATAATAGCATGTATACTAATTTACATAGTGAGGAATTGTGAATACAGTAAATAGCAAATTTTTCTATCTCCTTACTGATGCCATTTGGTCATGTGTGTGCTGGGACTAGATCCATGGGTCCTGATTCTCAAAGCCCTGCATTTGACGCAAGGTGCTTGCACCAAACGGATATGGTGCAAGGTGCACCTTAAGGCCAAGGGCTTTCTCCACACAATTTACAAAGGTGGCCTGCGTCGACCGCAGGATGGCTGCCCCAAACAGGTCCTGTGCCACCCTTGCACCCAGTAATGGGCTGTGACAAGGTGCAAGGTTGCCCTGCGCTAGGTGCAAGCAGCCACAGCCAAGAGGAACAATTCACAGACAGCTCCCAGAGAAGCAGAAACTAAGTCCCCATAGACCAGCCTGGGCTGGTGTAAGGGGACTTAGAAACTGCTGCCCTGTGTGTGCTGCTGGGTGCATAGTGGCGTGGGTACCCGTACCCCAGTCCCTGATGTGCCCCACAACAGCAATCACAGTGTGAAACCCCCAACAGACCCCCGATGATGCCGTCAGTGGCATACAGTGCACTCCCCCATTGGTGGTCCAGTGCCCTCCAACCCCCAACACCTGCCAGTAGTGCCCCCATCACTCCCCCAGCTCAAGGCAGAGCCAAGGAATGGCTACACCCTCCACACACCTCCACGGCCCTGACTGGACTGCATGTGCAGCAGTCTGTCCCGTGTGCAGTATGCCCGCCATGCAGAATGGGTCCCATAGGTGTGGGGCACGTCCCTTCTGGCATGGGGCATACTGGGTTGCAGTGCCGCAAAGGACCTGTGGTGAACCCTGTCCATGCATCATGCATTCTCCGCAAGGGCAGGGTTGCCACAGGCATGGGGATTTAGGTGCCAGTACCCCTCCCATATGTGAATCAGGTGCAGGGTCTCTGGCACACAGGGCTTCAGTGCAAGCTGCTGTTTGCAGCAGCTTGTGCCAGACGTAAGCCCCTTTGAGAATCGGGCCCATGATGTTATGCTGGGACAACATCATTGGTCCAGTCCCAGACTGACCACTCAGAACCCAGCATTCTTTCTTGCCATTTTATAAATTATGTTAAACTTACCTGTGTATTTTATCACCATCTGTACATTAGCATGTTATGTAACCCTCTTTTACCTTTGTATGTACTTAGATGATTGTAATGCATGTACATGGGACACCACTGAAAATCAAAGTTTTTCCTATTCAACTTATCTGACTAAACATAATAATGAATGAATGAATATCTCTGCTGACAGAGGAGGGGTCTTTGTAACCAAACTCAAGTTGTGTCCTGCTGCCCAGCACAGATCTGATAGTTAAGTTTAATGCTGAGACCCAAACAGGTTTTCTTCCATTTCTTAGAAACATAGACGGTAAGAGGAGAAAAATAGTTGAAGTCCATGCAATCTATCCCATATTTATGGTCCACCTTGGTCTTTCTGGTGCTATGTTCACCTGTGTGCAATTGCTGAGTTCTGCCATCCCCTAATACCTGTGTGGTCCCAATGTCAATTTACAGTAGGCTTGGACATCCCATCATCCTCATTGACCCTCTCTGGACCCCTAAAAGATCTAAGAGATGATGTAACAACATTGTCACCAAAGTTGTTTTTGATAGCTTACAGGATGCAGGGGGAGAATGGTGGTGCTCAGCAATAAGGAGGTCTACTTAAAACCTTAAAAATAAAATAGCCTTGACATTAACTTTGCATTCTTCTCAAGGCTGAGTATTCTAAAAGAGCAGCACTCTGTTTAATCTCTGAGAACATTCCTACAACTAGACTCCTTTCAGTCACAGCAGAGTAAAGATAAATATATAAGCAGTAAATTGATTTAAAAGGAATATGCTCTGTGTGTGTGTGTGTGTTGGTGGGGGGGTCTTAAGCCATCTGTGTTTTTGTCCAAAGATAAAAGAACAGACATTTCAATACTTATACATTTTCTTTCTTTGACTCATATCTCCCAGGCTTCAAACCACTGGCAGAAATGGACTTTTGACAGCTGTATACAGTAGGCTGACCCCTCTGTGAATTGTGTTATTTCATTCTAAAACAACTAGAGACACCAGTTGCATGCACTCCAAGTAGCAGAAAATATCTGGGTAGTCAGGAGTGCCCCCTGACAAAGTGCCATGCCTGGACATGAAGTGCTGTTTTTTTGCCACTGACTCTTTGTGGAAGAACGCCTATGTATAATTCATTAAATGACCACTTTGTTATAGCCACTGACTACCCAGAATTTTTCCTGCTACCTGGAGTACATGCTTTTTTGGTGACTTGACTTACAGTGCTTGTTTTGGAATTGCACCTGCCTTCAGCCTGTGAGTGCACAGTTTCTGTGTTTTTCATTCTAAAGCAGAAACATGTCAGGCACTCAACCAGGTAAAGCAGGGCACTTTGAAAAAAAAAAAAGACAGTAACAGATTCTCAATATTTTTAAAGTTCATTTTTTAAAAACAGTATTCTAACTGCCATTATTCTCTTCCCATTTTCTTCAGATGTTTTTTTTTCCATATATTGTTTACCCTAGAGCTGGCAGGCAAGGATCTGGCCCCACCTTTGGGGGTCTCGCTTCTGTTCACAGCCTGCAACCCCATTACCAGAAGCATAGCCAGGACCATCATGGAGCCTACCCGCTCCATTTTTCCATTTTTTCCCCTCCCTTCCCCTTGTTGTGGCCGCACGTATGCGCTTGGAGGCGCATGCATGCTGTGGTTCTACAACACCCTCCCGTCATGTCACCCTCGTCCTGCACTGCCCCCAGGTCTCCACCCGGTGGCAGTCAATTGGCGGGTGTGACAGAGACCCTTCCAGGGAGAGGAGAGCTGCCTTGCGGCTGGTCAATCCAGCTCCCACCCGCCTCACCAGCTGACTCTCGATGACCCAGGTTCGTTCCTGAACCCAGGTCACCTGCATAGCATGAGGTGTGGCATCCAGCGCCTTAACTCTCAGTACCACTGGGCCTCTTCAGATCTTTTTCAACAGTTATTGGAAAGATGAGACATAACTTTCTCTTGGTTTAGAATTTAAAATCTTTATCCCAGTTTGGAAGATCTAAAAATGCAACAAGATGCAAGTACTGTAGTAGACTGACTCAAAGAAACCTTGAGGAATCTCTACACACTTTAACTGAGACAAACTCTATGCCATAAGTTTTAGACTTCGCTAGAACTATGTAACTTCTCTTTGAAGCAGACTATAGGTCTATATTAGGGTACTTACCCAGTTGTAGTATTGTTATGTTAGTCCGTTAAGACTGCATTTATGTAATAACAACTTACTCTTGTATTCAATCAAATTTTTTTAACAAAATCAATACTTGAGAAATCTGAAGAACCTGATAGTCATCTCAGATAGTGAGATTTATTTACTCTAATAGCAATGTATGACATTTTATAGCTTGTAAATGTGTATGCTTTTAAAAAATTATTTTTTAGCACCGGGGATATTATGCACTGATTAGATTTAAATTTAACAGTCTATGATTTTCTGTGGCATTAATTTGTATTATATCACCATTTATTAGATTGGGAAAATTCTGTAATTTTTAATATTAGGCTGGATAATTAAGAAATGATGTATGTTAACATGACTGCCTCAACCAATAAGTATCATCTGTGAATAGTAGTAGTAGGTAAGTCTTTATATGGGTGGATCACATGAACCCCTTTACCCCTATAAACTGTGATGTCATCTAATGAGCAACACCCCCTGCTGAAGTGGTTTGGTCCACAAGTGCCAGGGTTGTTCTGCTATTCTACGCTTTTCTTTTTTCCTAGGTGGTGGCTTGGTTATACACCAAGAGAATGCCTATATGTATACAGCCGTGCACTTTATATAAAGCTTTGCAATATAATGAAAGATGAAAAAAGTGAATAATGCTGACCTGAACATTACAAATACTGAGAGTCTGTTCTTTTTTCAAAAAAGTGCCTTGCACCACTTGACCCCAGCAATGTGCAGTCAGGTACCAAACCAACAAATCCACTATGTAGATGGGATACCCTCACCTCAATAGATGTAACACAGAAACATAGAAATTGACAGCAGATAAAGACCACTAGGCCCATCTAGTCTGCTCATTTTCCCTGCCTCCTGTAAAAGCCATAGACCCTACCTGATCTCTGGCTTTACCTCCTCATTCCCATTGCTAGGGTTCCCCAATGCCTGTCCCATGTATGCTTGAATCCCCCCACTGTGTTTGCCCCCACCACCTCCGCTGGGAGTCTATTCCATGCATCCACCATCCTTTCTGTCAAGACATATTTCTTCAAGCTACCCCTTAGTCTACCCCCTTGCAACCTCATGTCATGCCCCCTCATTCCTGGACATGTCCTTTTCTGAAAGATGCTACTCTCTGGTACCCTATTTATGCCTTTCAGATATTTGTAGGTTTCTATCATATCTCTCCTGTCTCTTCTGTCCTACAGGGTATACATATTGAGGTCTCCTAGTCTCTCCTCATATGACTTTTGGTGCGGGCCCTGCACCATCTTTGTTACCCTTCTTTGAACTGCCTCCACTCTGTGTATGTCCTTACAGAGTTGCGGCCTCCAGAACTGGACACAATATTCCAAATGAGGCCTCACTAATGATCTGCACAGTGACATCACCACCTTCTTCCTTCTGCTGGTGATACCTCTCCCTATGCACCCCAGCATCCCACTGGCTCTCCCCACAGCCTTGGCACATTGTTTGGCCACCTTTAGGTCATCAGGTATAATTACTCCCAAATATCTTTCCTGTTTGGTGACCATCAGTTCCCCACCCCAACATGTAATCCTCCCCTGGGTTCTTGCACCCCAAAAGCATGATTTTGTACTTTTTTGCATTGAATCTCAGCTGCCACACTCTAGACCATTCCTCCAGTTTATCTAGGTCCCTTCTCATGTTTGCCACCCCTTCCGGAGTGTCCACCCTGTTGCAGATCTTAGTGCCATCTGCAACTAGGCACACCTTCCCCTCCAGCTCCTCCACAATGTCACTTATGAAGACATTAAACAAGACTGGGCTCAGGACTGATCCCTGAGGCTCCCCGCTGGTCACCCTCCTTTCCTCAGATTGAGCACCATTTACCATGACCCTCTGTCTTCTATCACTAAGCCAGTTCCTAACCCAGTTTACTACCCTGTGACCCATTCCCAGGCTGCCCAGCTTGTTTACAAGTCTTCTATGCAGAACAGTATTGAAGGCCTTACTGAAATCCAGGCAGGCGACATCCACCGCTCCCCCCAATCCATGACCTTAGTTACTCAGTCAAAGAAATCAATTAGATTTGTTTGACTTGACCTTTCTGCTGTGAATCCATGCTATCTCAGATCCTGTGCACCGCTGGCTTCAAGATGTTCCACGATCTTTTGTTTAAGTAGTGATTCCATAATCGTCCCCACTACTGAGGTGAGGCTGACTGGTCCATAGTTTCCAGCCTCCTCCCTACTGCCACTTTTGTGAAGAGGGACTACATCTGCCCTCCAGTCCTCTGGAACCACTCCTATATCGAGTGACTCATTGAGCAGTGCTGCCAGTGGTGGTGCCAGCACCTCCCATAGTTCTCTTAATGTTCTACAATGTATCCCATCTGATCCCTTTGCTTTGTCCACTTTCAGTTTTGTGAGTTCCTTTACGACTCTGTCTTCTTTAAATGGACTGGTATCCATCTCTTTCCCATATTTGTTCATGTTGCCTAACTGTGGTCCCTCACCTTCTTTTCTGTGAATGCAAAACAAAAATATTTATTCAGTATTGATGCTTTTTCCAGGTCCCCTTCCACACACTCTCTTTCTTCCCATTTAAGCCTCACTATCCCATCCCTGGTTTTTCTCCTTTCACTAATGTACCTATAAAAAGTCTTGTCTCCTTTATTAGTAGTTATTCGTTTCTTACCAGCAGGTTTAGACATCACACTTTCACTGCCACCAGTCTGTTGGGAACTCACATTGATGCATTGCTTTCTCGCCACAGTAGTTTCTCTCAGACGGTGTATAGTTTTACACTGTTCAAAACTACCTTACAACAGGAACTAGGGAAAGTCATGCAGAAAGAATTTTTTTCTTGCCTTATCAGAACTTCAGTTCTCTGGGACATAAGCAAATAGTGTTAAGGCAGACATTTCACAACAAAGAGTACATGCCACGTCTAGGCTCACACAGTCAGCTGCTGTGCTGCTGTATGCCAACCCACTCTCCTTAACAATGTATGTACAGGAGAGTCTGTATTATCAGCAGTGCTCATTAACAGCGTACCCACAAAACAACAATGAACATACCATATGTGCAGGGAAAATGGATTTCTGATAGCAAACAATGAATTGCTGCAATCTATCATTAACCTCAGATTACAGATCTCAAATGAGCATTTTAAGCACAAGGCACATGGACCAGTCAGACTTAAATTCAGTTTTTAGATTTTGCTGAATAATACTAAATGTTTTATACCCCAGGGTCCCATTTGGAAATATAATTTTCTCAATGGCATGTGAGAGCTATTGGAATCTAAGACTCTTGGAAAATAATTCTTCTCAAGGCTGCGGGATAGCCTGCAAATAGCATGTTATGCGACAATGTGGACAACCCAGGTTCGCAGTAAAGCTGCAAATTCAGTTTGTGTTCAAGAAAGGAATGGAATGCTGTGAAGTTTGGGTACTGGACCTCTCTCAGACCAATGCAGATTTTAGGGCAGAAATGCAAACTAAAGTTTGCAAAACAAAAAACTTTAAAAAATATTATAAAATGCTAAAATTATTAAAAACAGAGCTTCAGTTCTGACTCTCCACCCTCCTACCACCAACCCTCTGTACCAGTGAAGTAGTTGGGGTGCCCAGTCCAGTGTTTCTGGGGAAGGGGGTAGCATTTTGCACCCACTGCCATTCTGCAAATCTGTTTCTCTTGGCTGGATGAGTCTATGGAGCTCTGTGAGAGCGTGCTGCCATGTTTCACCACAGCAGCAAGTCTTCGGGCAAGTTCTGGTACAGTTCTTTGATCATGGATGGGGGGGGATCTGGTAGAAAAGGGAAGGGGAAATTGTTTAACCAGGAAAGGCACACTAAGCTGGAGCTTGTTTCCAGGTGTGACCTGGGAGCACAAGCAAGTTAAATGACTTGCTCAGGGTCACACAGACGGGATTCAAACCCAGGTCTCCAGGTTTGCAGCTCAGTGCCCTTAACTACTACCCTATACTGCCTCCTAAAAACAAAGGAATACCCAAGCTGACCAGAGGATGATGTCCCTCGAGCACCTTTGAGCCCAGTTTAACAATAGTGATGGCTGGCACATCAGAGCCAGGAAGTTGCTGGGGGGATGGCAAGCCTGAGGGGGTGGGATCCAGGAAGCTAAATAAATTATTGAAAAAAAAAATAGTTATGGCATTCTTGCATTTGGATTACAGTGGTGCCTGTCCCATGTTCTGACCTGAGAGGTGGGATCCATCCATGAACTATTAACTGCTTTATGCAACAGGGGGAGAGAGAGAGGGAGTGTGTGTGTGTGTGTGTGTGTGTGTCCAGGTTGCCCATCCTCTATGGTGAGTTAAGATGAATGTATGCATGATGAAAGAACTTATCTGTATGACTATCTGAGACTGAAAGGGAAGAGGATGGAGATGCTCAATAGATATATTCTTTCATAAAGTCAGTATCATGCTTTAAGCATGGGTGGGACAAGTATTGGTAACAAATGGTAACACCCATGTAGAGAGTTGACTATTGAGCGCTACACTTTTGAGTGACTCAATAACAGTGCTCTACAAGACAGCGAGTGGTGCAATACATTGCTATATCCTGCATAGTGAGTACAGCAAAGAGCTGTACTCACTACTGCAGGATATAGTATGCTTTGTGGCCCATTCCCACTGAGCTGCTTGCATAGCGTAGTGGTGTACACCACCGCTTGCAATACAAGCAGACCTGGGTCCGGCTATGGGCAGAAATATGTTTTTGCCTCACAATCCAGTAACTTGCCCCGTGGTATGCACCCTCCTTGTAGTTGGTTATTTAAGTTTGGGGGGTACGGGGGGGCTTGCCCCTTGCATAAAAAAAAGATTTCTGTGAGGTTTACTTAGGTATTGTAGAAACCGTTGCTATTTGCAACGGTCGATACAATATCCATCGCCCTGTTGCCTATGGACTCAAGTTTGCTCGCTCTATGTGATAGGCGGTCTTTCAGACTCGCCTTTATCACATAGAACTGTAATAAACACATGGCACTAGCAAGGGCTAGCCTGGGTGTCTAGGAGGATAGAACACAATAGGTCCCGGGATACATCACTTGGGCAGACTCAGTGGACCACAGATCCCCTTCTGCCATCATCTTCTATGTTTCTATTTTTTTTTATTTTATTTAACAATGGCCAACACAACAAAACTAGGGCCAAAGTTGTTATGACCCTTGACACTTCATCCCGGGAGATATGGTGATTCCTGTCTCTCAATTTTCAAATTCATTGTAGTTTGGAAATGTGTTAAATCTTATAGTGGAATTGACTTTTCTGTGCTGAGCTACAAAGGCCCCTCACAGTTCAAATACTTTTACACTAGTCCAGTCTGGTATACAGAATCAGCTGTTTCTATAGACAGGGCACAGAGATGACTGGATTTGTATGCCAGTCAGTAGTAGCATAAAAACATTCAAACTGCGAAGAAGCATTACAGCCCAGCATGAGAAAGCCAGTTGAACTATAAAGATTAAAAACATCTCCATACTGCAAGAAATTTGAAAATTGAGAGACAGGAACCAAAAGCAAAACAACAAAAAGAGCTGCCTCTAGGGTTCATGGTGCCCGACTAAAACCGGCAAAGCGAAGAATATGGAACGTTGGCACTCACCCACATTAGTAACAGTCCCCACCACACGAACATGACATAAGCACAAAATAAAGTGCAAACTGCACTTGACTAGCAGCTCAGTAGTCCACTTAAATATATTGTCGTAGTAATCTGGTACAGTTCCCACAATATATTACAACAAATACAAGTAAAGATAGAAAACGTGATGGCAAAGGAAAAACTTACCTATGATGTGCAGCTTCCACGTCTCTAGGAATACATTGACAGAAGCATACACAGGCATCAAGTTATTTAAATGAACTCCTGAGCTGCTAGCAACTTTAGACGTGATTTAAAAATTAAATTTTTGGTTTTTCAGACAGGTTAATGCTCTACTTTTCTTTTGGGGTCTTCTCCAACTTGGCCTTTTTGGTTTTGGTGGCTATGATTTTCTTATGTTGTATGAAAAACACTCGCCAATGATTGTGACTTAAAAACATTGTTTTTATGTAAAATGATTATAGAAACCCAAATGTTGTAGGGGTCAATATGCAGCACCTACACTGGGCATCAGTTGTATTATGTGCAACAGATTTCTACCTGGATCAAACCTACAGTAGGACATGAAGCGGTCCTCACAACTGTTTGTTTTGCTTGCTCCACAGTCATAGGAAAACTTATTATGTAAGTAATGTCTTTCTTGGTGGATATCTTCCTGCATTGGGTTCTGTTACCCAAAAGCTGACAAGGATCTGCTAGGTATGGTAACTGGACATGCTACTAGGAGCATGGCTGCTGCAGTGGCATGTTTTCGGTCATTGTCAGCTGCTGAGATTTGTAATGCTTCCACATAGAGTAAGAGGCTTGCATTTTCAAAACAATACAGTCTGGATCTGATCTCTCATATGAGAGCTGGGTTTGGTCTGGCTGTGCTGCAGTTTCTGGTGACTTAGGGGACGTACTCCTCCATTCAATACTTCCATCTGTAGGTTACTGCTTTGCACTCATCCAATAAATGTGGCTTTATGGAGGAGATAACCTCAAAGAAGATAACTGTTATTTACCAGAAACAGTAGCTCTTCTTGAGAATTTCCTCCACAGAGCCACACATACATGCATATATACATACACTTTTATGTACATATGTACATACGTGCATACGTGCGTACATACATGCATACATACCTACATACACATTTAGTGGGAAAGAAGTTAAGCAGTCCATTTAGATCCCTCCTACCACTAGCACACTGAGAATACCCTGTCACCCCATTTTCATTAAAGTACTGTACTCGTCTAGTCTGAACATGAAGGTAATTACAGTATCAGCCAACAAAAAATACTCTGGCAGTCTATTACAAGTGTTCATCACTCATTTTGTAAAGCAGTTCTTCGTGATGTTTCCCTGAATCTTACCTCTTCAGTGACACTGGGTGTCTCCTTGTCCTTCCATCCTTGTGCATATTAAAGAGAGATACACTCGGTCTGATGGTGTTATCCCTTTTAGATATTCTCCATGAAAAACAGTCCTAATTCTGCAAGAATGTCCTCATTTTCGATGTTCTCCAAGCCATCCACCAGCTTAGCTGTTTTCCTCTGTACCCTCTCTATCTCATCAATATCCTTTCTGAGATGTGGGAACAGCCTACACACTGTACTCAAGATGGGGCTGGATGAGGGATCTGTATAAGACATTTTAACATCCCTTGATATACTTATGAAGTTCCTTTTAATGCACACTGTGATTTTGTTTGTCTTGCTAACTGTTTCCTCACATTGTCTCAAGTCTTTTCCTGATTAATTTTAATAATCTTCATGTCATTCATTTAGCATTTTGTGCACTTGAGTTCATTTTCCAAAACACATTACCTTGCATTTCTCATGTTGAATTCCATCTACCATTTTGCCTGTCATTTCACAACTCTGCCTAGATCTTTCTGCATATTATTCATCTCCTGCTATGATGTAACTTCTCTTCTCATCTTGTTGTCATCAGCAAACGTGTATTCAGCTGCTAGTACCCAGGCATGTGCAGATCACTTATGAATATATTGAACAATACTGGTGCCAGGACTGACCTCTTTGAAACCTCACTAGTCACTGTTTCAATGTTGATAGGTTAACAACCATTAATTATAACTTTTTGACTTCTATCCTGCAACTTTGTTTGTACCATTTTCAGCAACCCTCACTAGTCTAGTTTATAAACTAGCATCATGTATGGAACAGTAACAAATGCTTTGCTAAAGTCCAGATATACAGTACAACATACACAGGATTTCCTATATTCAGTTCCTTGGTGAAAGCACTGAGGTTTGCTTGGTGTGAGTTCCTCTTACAGAATCCACACTGGGCCACCAACTCTGAGTTGTTGTTTTGTAAGTGTTTAACAGTTTGTTTCTTATGAATGTCTCTACCAGCTTTCTGATATTAACGTTAAGCTCATTGGCCTTTAGTTCCCTGGTTCTGCCCTGGAGCCCTTATATTCATCATCATCACCATCATCATTTTATTTGTAAAAGGTGCCCTTCCAGAGCTCTGGGAGCCGAACAGTTAATACATCATAAAACATTGCAGTCCGCATAAAGCTAAACATAAACTTAAATACAGTTATGCATTATACTATAAAAACCCTTCCATAGTCCCAGTCAGGTCCCATGAAAGGCCTGAAGAAAGAGGTGTGTTTTGAGGGCAGACTTGAAACCCTTGATGGTCAGGCTATCTTGTATCCAATGAGGTAGAGAATTCCACAGGGTAGGAGCCATAAAGGCAAAAGATCATGCTTCAGATGTCTTTAAACGTATCCTGGGAATCTCTAACACTCCCTCATCGGAAGATTGGAATGGGTGGGAGGGGCAGTAGGGGTGCAGAAGATCTTGCAGGTAATGGGGGTCCCTGGTTGTGTAGGGCTTTGTAGGTCAGCAATGCAACCTTGAAGGTAATCTGCCATTTTAATGGCAGCCAGTGCAGTTCACACAGAACAGGTGTCATATGACAGGATCTAGCGGTTCCAGTTAACGTGGCCATCACATTCTGCACCAGCTGCAATCAGCGGATATCCACCCCCAGTAGCCCAAGGTAGAGGGCACTGCAGTAATCAAGATGGGTGGTGACAAAGGTGTGGATCTAAGTAGGAAGATCTTTGGATGAGACAAAATGCTTCACCCTGGCGATATTTCTTAGATGATAGAAAGAAGATTTGACTACTGCCGACACTTGAGATTTCAAGGTCAGGCCCTCGTCAAAGATCATGCCAAGGTTACACACCTGGCTCGAGGCACATAATGGAGTTCCCCCAAGTCTTAACCCGGTGGGTTGTCCCACCCATGCCCTGGCCATCCTATGATCTGGGTCCACTACCAACACCTCTGTTTTTCCTGAGTTTAGCTGCAGCCAGCTAGCACTCATCCCATCCTGTATGTCATTTAGGCAGTTGTTAAACACTGAGACAGTATCCGTCACCTGCTCAGGCCAAAAAGACATGTACTGCTGAGAATCATCTACACATCAGTGAAAACTCAAACCGTACCATCTTATAATGTCTCCTAATGGCAGCATGTACACTGCAAACAACATGTGTGACAGCACTGAGCTCTGCGGCACCCCACAGGGCAGACAGTGAGGGGCTGAAGAATAAATCCTTGCCCCCTCACTGGGCTATTCTCCAGTCATCTGGCATGTAAGCAGTTTTGACGGATTCATTGAATATAATTGCCAGCAGCATGAATAGTTCCTATGCTAGCTTTTTCAAGGTTTTTGGATGCATTCCATTAGACCATGTTTCCTTATTTACATTTACCCTCTTCAGTAATTTTACAACTTCTTCATGTATTACATATATGTCTTGTAGAGTGCCCTTCTGTTCCGTTCCCCCTGGCAAAACATTTCAGTTACACAATAAGGCATGCCAGGGCATTTGTTGTGCTGGGATGACATCATGTCTTGGGTGTGTTGTGAGGACTGAGGCCACAGGCTGAGTGCCTTCAACCAGCTGAGCAATAACACTATCCCAGTGACACATGCTCTGAATTGCCTTATTTCAGTTATAAAATGGATCAATTTATGTGTTTACAGTTGTAAGGATGCTGTTTTGTGAGGACTAGTTTCACCTGTGAGGTCATGCTGTGATAACATCATGGGTGAAACTGCTGAGGGGTTCCCTTCAGGAGCACTGTACAACCTGCCTTATGGATTTTGGAATGTTTATTGAGCAGCTTGCATATTTTCTACTTCTCTGCCTCTCCTGCTATAATTGGCCTTGGGGGAATTATAGCTGCAGTCTGGTATGATGTATTGTCCTGTTTAGTTGGTACATTTTTTGACTCTGTTTATTGCTAGCAGCAATTAAAGTGAATGGGGCCTGCCCATGTCATGTAAATGACACTGATGTGTACAATGAATGCATATGTTGGCTGCATGGCAATGTGGGTGGCCCCAGAACTGAAACATCTCCCATGGAGTCTTGTACTCATGACTTACAATCCAGTGTATGTGGCTTTATGGAGGAGATGTTTCTCTTGAAGATCTTCTGATACTGGTAACTAATGCGACTGTTCTCAGTCTACCAATGAGAGGTGGGCCGTTTGGGGGTGGGGGTTGGGATATTCCATTGAGCACACAAAGCCAGGTCAGGGCTGGAGTTATGAAGAAGTGTGATGAAAACTGTAAGACTAGAGTATCATCTTGGGAAAACTAAGGAGAGATATGGTTGAAAAATAAAAGATAAAGAGAAAAAAACTCTTGGGCAATCTAACCAGTAACTGTTTTGCAGCAAAATAGGGTTTTTGAGTTTACAGGCTCATGCAATGTTCTTACAACAATTTGCAATTTTCATTCAATTTTATCATGGGAAGCATTCCAGGTTTGCATAGCTGTGTGTGTATGTGTGTGTTACATGTGTGTGGAACGTATGTCAATAATGTATCCAATGCTGGCTCTCCAACAGTAGTTAATTAGAGCTAGCTGACTTGCATGCACCTCTGAAGGCAGAATTTATACTGAAAATGATGTGGTTCATTGAGATTAATATGAAAGTGGAAGCTGGATTTGTAGTGTTATCCCATAAAATTAAACAACTGGAAAGAAGATACGTTAATAACATTTGCAGCTCTGTGATTTTTCTAATCCAAGTTTCATTATTTTATTTCCTTCTTTTTACAAGCTTTATTTTTCTTTCTTTCTCTTTACAATTTATTTACTCTGGATTGCCCAGCTAACTTGCAATATCTCCTTTTCTGTGGGGTTCCACTTCTCTGCCATTTTACAGCAGGCAGCACTGAAGTAGGCAGCGATCAAGTGACTTGCAAGTAACCGTAAGTCAATAGTTATGGTGGGATTTGTACCTGGGAGCTCCTGGTGCACCAACCACCAGACAAGACTTCCTCCTTTATATTTCTTATAAATGCATTATTGTAATATTTTATAAAATGTATCATGACAAGTTTATGTTTATTAGTACAATATATTTATTAAAACACAATAAAACAATTTCAGAACTTACAAAATAAAAAAATCATAAAATTGTCATGTGAAACACTAGTCATATCCAGAATCCAAGCCAGATAATTGATTGCACAGTAATCCACAACTATTGTACTTCAAATGCTATCCAGTCGCAAGGAGGAAGCCATTTGTTCCTTAGTTTTAATGTTTGCCTGATAGCCACAATAGGCGTTCTTTCTTGGTCCTTAATGCAAAAGATGCCACCCCTAAATCACAGCCAACTTTTTACATGTCAATAACCAGATTATTTTTTCTAGGTTACACCCAAAGCTGACTGCATCCAGGAGTCAAGCAATCTACTTCCCTTTCAAGAAATTGTGGATTTTGCACTCAATTGACACAGTGAGAAATGAATAACATGTTACCCTCTCCAGAAAGGCATTCTTGAATATCATAACAGTGAGTAAGAGAAATACTGTACCATGCTTGGTGAAATCTGGTCAACTACTACTGCAGGATGTCACTGGTCAGTTGAAATACCCTTTCTCTAACTGATGGCCGGATGCTAAGTGATGAGATTTACCATTCTGATGGATGGGTTTTTGGCCAGAGCATTGGTTGTCACTTATCAGGAGGTTGAGGCAGTACTGAGCATCTGTGTATGACATCTCATGCCTTGGGGAGGGTGAGTAGTTCCTATCATTATCTGACTGCCCTGTGATGATGGATTGGAAAGGTACCATGTGGGCAGGGATATGCTGCTCCTGATGGGGTGGGTGTGTTTGGCTGCTGAGATCTGCTGTTGGACTGATGAAGGATGTAATCCCATGATGTGGTGGCATCATACTTCCAATCTTGCACCATCAAGTGTCAGAGGGAGTGCAATGAGTGGGCCTGGTCTAAGCCCACTTTTTACCACCAGAAAGGTCTCTCTTCTTAGGCTGCATTCAAGGGGGGAAGGGCATGAGACAGGGAGCTATACAACAGGTGGAAACAAGACCTCTGGGGATATTTCTCATCTATTTAGGAATGTTTCAAATGAATGCACAGCCAGTTGACCATCCCCAGGGCAGCATATTAAGGGACCAGGAGTAGGTATCTGGGGACAAGTGGTAACTGCTCTAGTAGGTGCGAGATCAGGGGCTAGTAAATGGACTGAAGGAGAACATTACCTACTTTGTAGGAGGGAAAAACAGAAAGTAATAAAAGATCTTTTCTTTCTGAAGCTTTGGGATTTTATTAACCATTTTATAAGAGCAATAACACTTCCCAGTTGTTGAAGGCATTCAACTTTGGCTCATGTCTCTTAGCCCACCTGGGGCATTGTGATATAGTGATATTCAAGGGTACCGAGGCAACACAAATAATTTTAGGTGCACGGTGCAGGCTGCACTGTTTTATCTACAGAGTTCAATAGTTCAAATGAAATGGAAAACATGCTGCAGGGGACATACTGACAGTTGGAATCACCTGACCAAGTGTCCTACATTTTAGATAGAAATTTCTTTCTTTGAAGCCTAACAAGAGTTTGGCCCCGCATTACAGTAGTAAGTGCAGGAGCTTGTACCCATATACTGCCAGGTGTCAGACAGCTCTTGTCTTAGAACACAGGGCTCCTCATCTCTCTGTGGTCACACTCAGAATAAGTAACTAAACTACCTTTACCCCAAACCCAAGGAACCCACTGGAAATTAGATATTTCATCTCAGCTGGGCTATCTTGGGTAAGTAAAATTTTGGGTAAAAAATATCCCTCCCTCTGGTCATGTGATCTGCCAGTTGGGCTCAGTTAGTCAAATTTCATAAGACATGAAGTTTATAACACAAAGAACAGCAAAAAATAAGATGAAACAAGCATTTGTCAATGCTGAATGTTTGCTTGCATGTCTTTGCTGTGTAGAATGTTTGGCAGTGATAGCTCAGAGGCTAAAGTTAATTATAAAATGGCAAGAAAAAAACTCTAGGCTCTGATTGGTCAGCGCTGACCTCCAACAGTGATGTTATCCCAGCACAACATCATGCCTATTCAAAAAGCAACCAAAAATTTATTTTTTCTCTTTTTTTTGAGAGCAAACCATTTTATGATTGCAGTAATGCACTCCAGGGCATGTATCATGAGGAATAACATCACTTCTTAGGTGTTGGATGCATTCAGCCTGTGGCCTTGTGCTCAGCTACCTGAGGCGTGATGTTATCCCAACAAGACACACACCCTGTCATACATGACTGCTTAAATTAATAACACAAGTTATAACAGTGAAATTGTCATGAATGTGACGTGAAAAGGTTCACACATAACATTGTTGTTTTCTTAGATTGTGACCATGAATTTGTAAAATGGCAGTTTTATTGCCCAAGCATATGACCATGACAAGTGCCATTTATGAACTGTGACCTGAAACATTGTCTTGTGAAATGACCATGAAAACAGGTTTTGAAGGGGATTTGATATGACACATGCCATTTTCATTTGATGGAGGGTAAAAAACATGAGTATATTAAAGATGTGTGCTCTCAATAAGCAAACATATTGCAAAGTTATGAGTAAATATTAAAAAATGTCAGTGTTTATTCATAACTTTGTTTTTTTCAATTTTGATCCCAAATGTTCAAGATTGTCTTTTTACTACACCACGTTACAAACATGACAAGTCTCATTTATGAAATCATGGCCAAAATGTAACTTTGTGGCACAAGAGTGAAAAAAACGTTTTGGGCAGGATTTGAAAAATGACACATTCTATGTTCATGACAAGGGGTACAAAAATGGCTATATTGACAAAGCTGAGAGTAAACATTGAAGAACGTTAACTTTTCTTCATAATGTTGTCATTTTTTGAGATCGAGACTCCAAATTTCCTGCGTCACCATTTTATTATCCCACCTTATGATCAACACAGGTAAAATTTTTAAATAGTGTCTGAAACATGATTTCATGGAGTGACTAAGAAAACACATCTGAGGTGGATTTGAAAAACCTTACTGGTTCATGAGGTGGGGTTTGAAAAAGGCCATGTTGAAAATCTTGGGTCAAAGTCTGGGGCAATAGCAAAGTTATGAGTAAACACTGAAGAATTTCAATGTTGCTTTCATAACTTTGTAGTTTTTTGAGATTTTGACACCAAATTTACAAGATAGTGTTTTGTGACCTCTCCTTGTGATCAAGACAAATGAATTATTTTAAATCTGTCCTAAACTTGATTTTGCAGACTGACTACAAAAACATGATTCAGGGGAATATGAAAAATTTCACTTGCCTTGTTCACGAGGTGGGGTTAAAAAAGGCCATGATGAAAATTTGGGGAAAAATATTAGGAAATGACAAAGTTATGAGCAAAAGTTTAAAACACATTAAAGAGCCATTAACCAATCCACGTTTTCAGTCAGTCGTGGTTGGAGCTTGGAAACAGCAGGACATCTTGAGAGAGAGAGCAGCACATGACTGGACTAGTAAGTATGGGGTGGGGGACTGTGGGGGGTACTGCAGGGAGGTCAGGGGCACATGTCGATGGACTTTTTTTTTGTTTCAGCAAAAGGAAAAAAAAAGAGGATGATGATGGAGGAGACAGACACTTGGGATTGGGCACCCCAGTGTCTGTGTGTGTGTGTGTTGTGTGGGTGTTGGTTGGTGGCACTGAAGGTGGGCACTCTGGTGTCACATGTTGTCGACAGGTGGGGGGGTCAGGGGTCACTGCCTCTGTTCCAGCATCAGATTGTGCACCATTGCTGGAGTTGCTGGGGGGATTCTTGTTTTTCTGGTGGTGGATTGGGCACAGCCACTGGAGTTGCTTGGGGGGGGGGATAAAAAAAAAAGGGGCCATGGGAAGCAATCAGGAGGTCAGAGGGATACATGGCAGAAGGTGGGATATTTCTTACAGAATGGGACATGGGAAGTGATCAGGAGATCAGAAGGTGGGATATTTCTCACAGAAAGGGACATTGGAAGTGATCAGGAGGTGGGAGGAACACTTGGCAGAGGGTGGGATGTTTCTTATAGAAAGGTACATAGAAAGGGATTGGGAGGCGGGAGTGATATTTAGCAGAGGGTGGGATGTTTCATACAGAAAGGGTCATGGAAAATTATTGGGAGGTGGGAGAGATATTTGGCAGAGGGCGGAATGTTTCCTACAGAAAGGGTCATGGGAAATGATCGGGAGATGGGAGGGATACTTGGTAGAGGGTGGGATTGTTTTTACAGATGGGGAAGTAGTTGGGAGAGGAGGATGACCAGCAGATCGAAAGTGGTGCTGCTGAGCTTGATGGGTGGCATAATGCAGGTGAAAGGATTGAGCCATTCTGGGATAGGAGCTGCTTGCGCCTTTCAACTACAAGAAGTTTACATCCCACAAACACAGAACAATGTCATAATCAGCCTTGCTGATCATTAGGTTGTCACTGTGAAGCCCACTGCAGCCTGAGCTACAGTAGACTTGACAGTGACACTCCTCTGAGCTCTGATATTATAGCAAACTGTTTGCTATGCATGCATCAGCAAACATAAAAATAAGCATATATTTTACACTTTTAAATGTAGCAGGGAAAACCTTGACCTAACCAAAGTCAATAATACAAATTAGTAAATTATGGGTGAAACCACACCTAAGTTCTTTAACTCCTCCTTCCTACCTACCTCTAGTTTCAAGCTAAGATAAAATACCCAGAGAAAAGCCATACAGGCCCCTGTAGACTGCTGAGTGGGCATTTTGTAGGGCTTCTGCTTGAAGGAGCTGCCGTCTCTAAAGTAGGGGATTACAATGAAACTGAAACATTCCTTATCATACAGAAATTAAAAGAAACAAGCATTTGTCAATGCCGAATGTTGTCTCGCTGGCATTGGCATTGGCATTGGCAGTGCCGGAGCTAGAGACGCATAATAGGAATGGCAGTGAAGTACTGAAGTGACGCCAACCCCACCCTGTAGAGAGCGACAGGCATTGGGGTGTGCCTTTGGGTTGTCAGCTATAACGCTCATGCCATTGTACCTCATCCTACCCTGTAGACCCTGACAAGTGTCTGGTGTGCTTTGGGGTCTTTGGGCGTTATACTTACCCCATTCCATAAGGAAATACGCTGACGTGGGTGCAGTATAGGACTGTGGGGTGAACTTTGTGGCTGAACAGTGCAAGACACACCATGATGCCTGTCAGTGGCTGCATGGTGGGGGGTAGAATCCCATGAGCATTACATCCGATGATCCCAAGTCACACCCCAGATGCCTGTCAGTCTGTACCGGTTGGGGTGCTACAGTTGGAAACCCTAACACCATAGGCGTGTGTTGGTAGTTTCACTCCATATTTTCAACATGGGCTGCTTGTCAGACCACCTCATGAAAAGTGGCACAATCACTTTGTTAGCTGAAAGGTGGTCTTGCACAGTGGCTGTGCTATTTGGCGACAGAGGGATGAAAACACATTTTTGGGCAGGATGTGGAGAATGACAACTGTATTGTTCATGAGGAGGCGTAAACAAATGGCAACGTTGAAAATCTGGAGTGACAATATGAAATATTGGTGAAGCAATGAGCATGCATACAAACTGTGCAACACATGTCAGTTACCCGATTATTTTGGGAAGTTTGGTAGCCACATTTGTAACATAGGCATTTTGGGACCTCCCCTTATGAACAGTGGTGCTGCGATTTTGCTAATCTGTCCCAAAAGTTGATTTCCCACAGCTACCATGCCATTGTGCACCACAGGTGCGGAAACAAATTTTGGGCAGGATGTGAAAAATGACAGATGTACTGTTCATAAGGTGGTGCGAAGAAATGCCAGTGTTGAAAATCTGGCATGGAAATATTGTAAATTTGCAAAGTTACAAGGGTGCGTGGAAACTGCGCAACGCACACTTGTAACACAGTCATTTTATGGACTTTCAGCACCACATTTTCAACATAGGCATTTTAGGACCTCTGCTCATGAACAGTGTCACCGTCATTTTCCTCAAACTGTCCCCAAAAGTGATTTACGCTGGTATTTGCGCTATTCTATAGCCAGGCGTCATGCAGGCAGAGATATGTAAAATGACAGTTCATCAGAAGGTATGGAAAAATGCCAAGTTTGAAAATCTAGATATTACAAATTCATGATTTACAGTGCGCGGTAGAAACAGCGCAATGCTGCTAATAAAACAGCCATTTTTGGGGGTTTTGTCACCAAATTTGCAACATAGGCTTTTGAGAACTCCCCTCATGAACAATGGCACTGTCATTTCATTACTCGGTCCCGAAAGGTGCTTCCGTGCAGTGATCGAGAAATCACCTTTAGGGACCAAATAATGCCATGGCAGTGCAAGAATTCATGAGGAGGGGTCCCAAAAACCCCATGTTGAAAATTTGGTGCCAAAATTCCAAAAAATGCCTGAGATATGCATCAAAGTTACAAAAACCCTATTTATTCCATTATACAGATTACTGGCATTTACTCAGTTCGCGGTCAGCTTTGAAGAGTGCAGACGTGTTCCTGGTCCACCGAAGATCATTGCACTGGACTCTGGAGCTAAGTATGGGGAGTGGGGGGTGTGGGGAAGTAGGGCGCGCAGTGGGTGGGAGCGGGTTGTGAGAGGTGGGACAGGGAGATGGCAAGGGGTCATTTTTTGTTTACAGGGACAAAAAATAAATAAAAAACATAGTGGGACTGTTTTTATGTTTACAGGGGCATGTGGCACACTGGGGTGGGCTAGCATGCCAATGGAGCCTTGTTTTTTTTTGGGGGGGAAGCTGTAGCAGACGGGGATTGGACACCCCCGGCCTGCCAAATAAAAGGGGGCTAGTTTATGTCGACGGGGATTGGGCACCCCATCTGCATACACAAGGAAACCGGGAGGGGCAAGAGCCAGGGGATTGGGCATGCCCTCGGAATATAACAAATGGGGCTCGTATGCCGACGGGAGTGGGCCTCCTTCGGCACATACATTGCGGGCAGATAATCCAACAGGGGATTGGGGTAATCAAGTCGGCAGTTTACGGGTAGTGTGCCAAGTTCTGTAGCCAGGTGAGCATTTCATGAGGTCTCTGCATGCGAAGAGCTTTACTGCATTGCAGCTGACCTTTCCTTAGATGTGTCGCCTGGTGGTGTGGCACCGCATGCAGGCTGATTGGGGAACGAAGGACGACCTACTGATGCGTGCCCTGCATTTGCCCAACAATGACCGTGCATCCAAATCTGCACTACCGCAAGATGTTGGCTGCACAAGCGTGCCAACATAAAAAGGGCCAAAATTAGATATTTCCCCCACTAAAAGTTATCTTTCAATGCATATGTATTTTATTTATTGCACATTTAGCAGCTGCTAAACTTTTATGTGTGTTTTTATTTATGTACCTATCCCTACTATTCTGGCTAGCACGGCAGTCACTGATGGGGAGAGGGGCTATCTATAACCAGAGTACAGAGGAGGGCTTTTTGAACAAACCCTTGGTCTGCTTGCAGTATCCTCCCTCAAGCATGGCTGAATGAACACCAGCTGGGGAGGTTGACAGAAAATCCTAAATTCTTTCTCCAAGTACCATAAATCAGACATGCACCAATTGTACAAAGAAGGAGAGTGGTGGAGATCCTTTTTTGGGTTCAGAGCCCCATTCCTGTGACTTCTGCTTTGAAGCCAAGAAAGCCAGTAAAGGACTTAGAGAACTATTTGAGGAGCAGTTTTACTTTTAATTTTGCTCACCGGTGGCCTAATGCAGACACAAAGCATCAGTGGACCAGATAGGGCATGGGGGCACGTAAGCACCAAATGCTACAAATAGCAACAGGAGACCTGACTGCCAGAACCAGTCACTTGGGAGTAAATGAAACAAGATTTGGCTTGCGCCAACAAGGCTAGTCTTGTTTGTTTTATGTTGTTATGTTTGTTGATCTTTGTGGCTTTTTGTTACTTCTTGTAGTCTTGTACAATATATACCATATCTTAATGTAGCAGTTATTGTGTCACTTTTACAATTTTACTCCTTTAAAGACCCCATTAATCCTAACCTTTACAGTTGTACTTCATACAGTACTTAACAGGGGTCCTGCTTGTACATATTGTTGCTATATATTTACACAGGATAGACCAGATGAGGTGCAATATATCATTTTCAGTGGGGTCCTGCTTTTATCCATTTGTACACTGTAAAATCCCATCTCTCTGATGCTGCCTACTATCTCCCAGGATACTCCCTGCTGAGGCATGACAGGTCTGGTAAGAAAAGGGGTGGAGGGGTGGCTGTCTACATCCGTGAGCCTCTCTTTGCTACCCCCATCCTCCACTCTGACCCTAGCTCACCCAGTGAGTGGCTCCTAGTGGAACTGACCATAGCTGCAGCAAAAAAGATGTATGTGGATTGCTGCTATAACCCCTCCCTCCAGGATGCCCATCAGGTCTCACCGCCCATCTTGAAGGGATGGGAAGCCTCTCCACCACCAGGGACACCATCCTCCTTAGGGGTTTCAACCTTGACTGGCTTAGTGCCCAGGAACCTGATTACTCTAACCAACTCAAACTCCATAACCTAGTCCAAATTATCACCATCCCCACCAGGCACAACCCTAGTACCCAAAACCATACACTTCTTGACTGCATAATCACCAATAGAGAGGACGGGGTGCTCCTATCGGGCACTCTGTCCGATGCCATTAGCGATTACTCCCCCACCTACCTGGTCTGGGCCTCTAAGATTAAGCACCCACTCCTTAAACTACTATCCTTCCATAATTTTAATCACCTAGACATCCCCCTCCATCCTTCATGATGTTCGAGCGATAAACTGGTCAGCCTTCTACACCCTCTCTGATGTGTCTGAGGCTGAGAGTTTCTTCACAACCTCACTCCTTCTCCAAAATCAACATTTCCCCCTGACTACTCACTGTGGTGGGGTGGCTATACACACTGGGTTACTAAAGATCTCCTGGCCATGATGAGGGAAAGGGATCTGCTATCGTCAGCCTACAAAAAAGCCCCTTCCCCTGCCCAATGGAATGAATGTCGGCAGCTAGTCAGCATTTGCCAGAAAGTGTGCCTTCTTTCAGGGCAAACAAAGGGACAGTCTTGGTGACACCCATTGCTTCGGGGGTGAGGTTGGCTCATTACTCAGCCCATGCACTCATAACCCCATTATTCACCTTGACACTCTCTCCGGACGTCTGGCTGACCCCATTGCTGTGGCCGAGGCCTTCAATAAAAGTTCACAGACCTGTTTGTTCTCCTTAGCAAGCTGCCACCCCTGCTGACCACTGGTCTCTCTGATCATCACCCCACCCATACCCCTCAAACTCTTCCCTTCCCCTCTTTCTGCTTCCAGACCATCACCCCCAGGGACCCAGTCAAACTGCTGAAGAGCCTGCCTAGCCGGGGCAGCCCAGGCAGTGATGGTCTTTTCCCAGCTATGCTTAAACTTTTATTACCTGCCATCTTAAAACCACTCACCTACTTCTTTAACCTGACATTGACTACCTCATCAGTGCCCAGCACTTGGAAGCATGCCAGGGTGGTCCCGATTTTTAAGACTGGCGAGTCACTATCCACAGATAATGATCGGTCTATATCTTTGCTCCCTCACCTTAGTAAACTCCTGGAAAGGATTGTCCACTGTCAACTGTCTGACTATATTGACACTCACAACCTACTGTCCAGACAGCAACATGGCTTCAGTAAACATTACTCCACCACATCTGCCCTCGCCCCTCACCCTGTTTACCAATCATATTCTTAGGAATATGGACCTTGGAAGGGCAACAGGTGCCGTCTTTGTTGACCTGTCTGAAGCTTTCGACCTGGTAGACCACACCCTGTTGCTCTCCTCCCTCTGCACCCTTGGCTGCTCTACTGAGACCATGCAGTGTTTCCCAAGTTACCTTTCAGATAGATCTCAGTCGGTATGTGTAGGATCTTCCACCTCCGCCACCCTCCCAGTCACTACTGGTGTGCCCCAGGGCTCCATCCTGGGCCCACTCTTATTCTTCCTGTATATAAACTCTCTCCCCTCTGACTGTCTCACTTGTGATGCCCTACTTTATGCAGATGACCTTGTCCTCTTCACTAGTGACAAGACTCTTGAGAATATATCCAGGGCTTTATCCGATAACTACTCTGCGGCACACACCTGGTTCCACTCACATCGCCTAATTGTTAATGCTAAAAAAACTAAATCCATGCTATTTGGATCTAAACCCTTCTTATCTAAGGTCACCAAGGCTGGGTCCACCCTCTCAGTAGTCTCACTGGATGACACTGTACTTGAAAATGTACTAACTTTCAAATATCTGGGAGTTATCCTGGACCTGTTCCTTTCCTTTTCCAATCATATCTCCTCTGTTATTCACTTTATTAACCAGAAGCTTGGTGCGGCTTATCGGAAAAATTCACTCCTGACCAGGGAAGCCCATTTAGCCATTTCCCAAGGCAACCTGCTATCCTTGATTGTCTACTGCTCCCCTATTTACTCACACAAATCCTCAGCCTTGCGTGCGCGCCTTTGCTCCACATACAACAACATATGTCATTTCACTCTCCTGGCACCATATTCTACTCACCACTGCCACCTTTACCAGACTCTTGGCTGGCTCCCACTACACTGCAGATTTGATTACGGGCTTGGCTGCCTCCTGGACAGCGCCATCAGGCATGGTGAAGCCTCCCCTTATATGTCTCTTCTCAAGACCAGAACTCTCTCGAGGTGTCTGCATGCATCCTCAGTCCTCCCTATGGATATCCCGAAAGTCTCCTCGACTATGGGTAGCAGAGCGCTATCTGTCGCTGTTCCCACTCTGTGGAACAGAATCCCCATACCCATCTGCTCTCTGGACCCCCACGCCACTTTCAAGGCACATCTCAAATCCTGGCTGCTTGATGAGGCCACACGCCATTGCTAGCTTAGATAATCCCCCCCTACCTTTCTGACTTTTCTCTCTTGGGCTGCTTTGACTTCCCCTGCCCTTTCTCATTTCTTTGGACTCCTGTCTTACATCCCTCACTACCGGCTTCGTGGGGTCTCCCACTTAGCTATTGTCTTGTTTTGTTTTTTTTGTTTTTTTGTACATCATGCATTAATTTGCACTGGCCACTTATCCTTAGTAAATAATTGTGTAATAATTGTTACTTATATGTGGTTCAGAGCTCAGTGCTTGTGTTACATACTGCATCTACATGATGTAGGTTTGAGTTTGGATACAGAGGCCAGACCAGAAAGTAAAATGATGCTTCCAGGTATAATTGTATGAAAGAATAGTTGTTAGGTACTTAGACATGGACATGAGTAAGTCAATGAATATAGTACATGATGAGCTGACAGTAAGATAGTGTTGATACTGGAACAGATGAGTTATTCGGTATGAGCTGATGGCTTGGCTTTACTCTGTATCCCACCATAGGAAGGATGATTAGTTGATTAGGATGTGACACCCCCCTGGTGGGTTAAGAGTGCTGGAGAAGGAGGAGGTGTAAGGGGAGGATGGAGGGTGAGTGTGTCTCACTCTAAGCATAGCAGCAGGGCTCTGCTGCTTAAATAGGATATGGGGAAGGAGTTCTTCCCCCATATAACTATAGGCAGAGCCTTCCAATTATATGTGGTTCAGAGCTCAGTGCTTGTGTTACATACGGCATCTACATGATGTAGGTTCGAGTTTGGACACAGAGGCCAGACCAGTAAGTAAAATAATGCTTTCAAGTATAATTGTATGAATGAATAGTGCTTAGGTACTTAGGCATGGACATGAGTAAGTCAATGAATATAGTACATGATGAGCTGGCAGTAAGATAGTGCTGATACTGGAACAGATGAGTTATTCAGTATGAGTTGATGGTTTGGCTTTACTCTGTATCCCACCATAGGAAGGATCGTTAGTTGAATAGGACGTGACACCCCCAAAAGAAATATGATATCCACGAATATCTCCTCCAACTCTAGAGAGTATGGCCGGCAGCACGCAGGAGAGGAAAAAAACCCTTAGGGGGAAACCTCTGAGGACCCATGGCTGCCAACCTGCCTGTCCTTCTGGGCATACTAAAGGAGCATAATCCTAATTAATTAAATTATTGGCTAGTCCAAGTTACAGATTACAGATAATCCAGTGGAACAGTTTGTAGAAAGGTCGGGAACAGGCTTCCAAGTCTTGCGTGAGCTAAGCAGGTAGCTGTATGAACATGTGAAGCATCCAGGTAGATGTGCACTGAAGTGAGCATTGTTAGAACATGTCTAACAGTTTCAGGACAGGGCTAAAATGAGGAACTTCATAGTAGAATATAGAGGACCTATATATGCAGACTCTGACGCTGGCAGGCAGGATGAAATAGAAGTAGTTCAACCTCCAGGCTTCTGCTAATAGAAGGCTTATGAATTTGTGGAATGGTACAAGGCTTGAAATGAAGCTGATGATTGACGAACTCAGTCAAGTTAATAGCACAAGAAAGTTGTAATTATGATTAAGTCATGACTTAGAAGGCATACGGTAGTAGAGCTGAGCTGAAATCCTGGCAGGATTTGAGGGTAGTAAAACTGAAGCAATACAGTGTAAAGTTAAGAAGCATCCAAGGAAGTACAGTAGAACAGGATGAGCCTTAATAGGTAAAGATGTGTGGCTGGACCTCGTAGGTTAGGAGACGAGGTAGTAAGTAGCAAGTAATATGGACCAGGTTGGTCAGTTGATAAGTAGGAGAACGTGGCAGCTAGTCCCATGGCTGAGATGCACAGCTGGACTCTCGTAGGTCAGCGGGCGAGGTATGTAGAGTGTCGGCTAGCTCCAGGTATCATGTAAGCGCAGCCAGACCTTCGTAGGTCTGCTGGTAAGTAAGTAGAGTAGCAGCTAGCCCTCGTATGCTAGTGTGCGCAGTTGGTCCCCACGTAAGTCAGCTGATGAGTAGCATGAATGAATTGTGAGGGTATAGAGTATATCCAGGGTGACTACTATGAGAAACGGTCAGATCCACAAGCAAGCATATGCGATACACTTAGGTCAAGTTGTACTTGTCGAGTAATTTTATCAGATGAGGAATTCATTCCGAGGAGGGGAGGAGCTTGAATGAATGACTGAAATCCGGTAGGAGAATATGGTCTTGGAGTCGATGCCAAGTTAGGGTAGAAAGTCAGGTATGAGGTAGAAGTATATGAACCTCCAGGCCTGATGCTGGGCGAGGCAGGCATAGTGTATGAAGCAGATATGGTATAGAAGTATGAACCTCCAGGCCCAGATTGGGCATGGCAGGCTGAAGAAATTATGAACCTCCAGGCCCGATGTTGGGCGAGGCAGGCATAGCATATGAATAGTCAAACCTCCAGGCCCTGAAAGTGAAGCAGGTATGAGACAGAAGTATACATACCACCAGGCCCCGACTGGGTGTGGCAGGCTGATGGAATTATGAACCTCCAGGCCCAATGCTGGGTGAGGCAGACATGGTGAACGAATAGTCGAACCTCCAGGCCGTGATGCGGCGAGGCAGATGGAGTAAGAAAGCAACCTTGAAAGCAACTGAATGAGCATACAGAGCTGATCTGAAAGAGCATTTGAGTGTGAGGCCCTTGCAAGTTCAAATATATATAGTTGCCAGATTCCATGCAGCCAGAGAGCAGGAAGCAGGAATGCAACGAATAGTGCGAGCAATATGAAACGAGTTGTGAGCGAGAGACCTACGTGGAGTTCGGTAGTAGTAGTAGTAGTCATTGGATTTACAAGGCATGCAGATGCAGATGGAGTAGCGAGTAGTAGTACTGCATAACTGCATACGGTACATAGTGGGGATCGATGAGGAAGGTAAATAGCAAGGGAGTCTAACCCTCCTAGAGTCATTTGTTAAGTGACCATACAGTGGGGGGATGTAGGCATACATTTGACTAACAGTAAGAGCAGACTTGTTCCTCCTTAGATGCAGTGTAGGAACATATTCTGGGCATACTTAGATGTATGCAGAAGTAGCCAAGGCAGGGAAGATTCCCCAAGGCAGAAGCAGCACTGGTTCCAGGCAGGCACAGCGGTAGCAATAGTTAAGGGTGAAACTGAGGGTGGCAACCAGGAAATACCACCTGTCTGAGTAATACTGAGTTCTAGTGAGCAGCACGAATTGAAAAGTTAGTAAGTCGGAATTCATGGCAAGGAAGAAATACAATGACTCTGTCCATTTCATTTCCTCTTGGAGCTACAGAGGTCTTGAAACAGCGACTTGGTTCTGTGTTTGCCTAGCTCAGCCTGCCCACCAGCTCTCCAATGCAAAGCATGAAACTTTAGAAACTGTGGCATGTAGTAATGTTTATAATATGTTGTGAGGCTGTGGCCACTGAAGTGATAGCCCTGTAGTAGAGGTGCAGCAGTGGAGAGGGAAGCCCAACAAACGGTGGCAGCAGAGGACTGCAAGAAGATCCCAGCGAGGCACAGCTGAAGTTGGCTGGAGTGCTAAAATCTTGGTAGGTACCCACATTAATGATGGTGTAAGGAAATATACATCAATTGCAAGCACAAGTAATGCAGCAAGTGGCAGGGGATTAGCTTCTCATGAGGGCATAAAACTACAGCCATGTATGCAGTCAGGTAATGAAGCAAGGCGGTGTGCTGCAATTGTATGTCATAGAAACTAGGATATACGTAGAACAAGGAGGACTCCTGAGGCGTACAGACTGTGGAGAGCTTGTAGGTGAATGGTGGTATACAGTATGTCTAGTTCCCCAACGCTACGAGGAGATCCCGGCCCTGACGACCACAGTGTGCAGACTGACAGCAGGTAGAATAAGTAGGTAGGAGGCAGAAGCCAGACAATGAGATATGAGCGGCCGCTCCTGGGCCATGCTCTGGTTCATTGACGGGGTCCAGAGTGCTTGCTGGAGTAGGTGGACTGCCTGAAGAAACAGAGGATGCCTGCTACAAGGAACAACAGCCAGTAAGGTGCATGAGCAGTGGCAGGCGAACTAAGGCATGGCCGGCAGAGAGAATGCCCCCCCAAAAAGAAGAAACAGCACAGAACAGCACAGGAGGGATGGAGCGGGGGGGGGGGATAAAACACAGAAAAGGCAAGCAAAGCAGACAGAGAACGGGGAAGTGGAGGGCAGAAAGAATGAACAGGACAGGGGAGGGGCCAGCTACACTGCTGGAAAGTGAGTGCGTCTCACTCTAAGCAGAGCAGCAGGGCTCTGCTGCTTAAATAGGATATGGGGAAGGAGCTCTTCCCCCATATAACTATAGGTGGAGCCTTTCAGTTATCATGATGCACTGATTATTTTTTTCAGCCTCTCATTAATTTTACTTTCCTATGTCACTTTCTTATTCACCAGTGATATCTGTATATCCACTTTGTTCACCAATGATATCTGTATATCCACATGGCTTGTACTCATTGTATAACTTTTCACTACCTCTGTAGCTGCCACCTGTGTGGCCTGGGGTCAAGCCTGAAAATGGTCCCCTGGATCAGTGCACTTACCCGTTTACCAAAGACTTAATAAAATAAAATAAATTAATTAAATAACATTTTCTCAGAATAGCACAGTTGAGATATAATCTCTTATTTTCGATGGGGCCCTGTTTTTACCCATTTTATAATGTATCTAGCCAGGATAGCCCAGCTGAGAAGCATTTTCTCATTTCCAGAGGAGTCCAGTATTTTTCCCAGGACAGAGCAGCATACAGCAGATACACATCTCAGTGGGGTCTTCTACAGTATGTACTATATATTTAGCCAGGACGGATCAGATGAGATGCTGTCTCAATATCAGTGGTGTCCTGCTTTACACATTTTTAGACTGAATGTACCATGCCATTAATGAGTAAATTAAACAAGATTTGGCTTGTGCCAAAAAGGCTGGTCTTGTTTATGTTGTTATGTTTGTTAATCTTTGTGGCTTTTTGTTATTTTTATATAAACTATAATATCTAAATAATTAATGAAGGTTGGCCCTACTTCTGGCCTCTACTTGTACAGGCTAATAATCATAACAACATTGTCATTATTGATGGTTATATACTATCTACTTGTATTGCCAATTGAAAGAACGTATGGGAAAAGTTAAGACTATTGATGCTGGAATCAAAGAAAATTTAGAAGGCATACACTTCATTATGGCTGGGAATTTCAACAGCTGAATTGGTCAAAAGAATGAAAATATCTCTGATTTTCTAACTGTTGATGACATAGTAAACAATCTACATAGATGCTCCAAAGACAAGTATGTGAACAACTGGCAGCCAGTTTCTGTCAATAGCCGACACATTTTCTTTGAGATTTTAAATGGGGCATGTAATGGTGATGGTGAGGGAGAAAATAACCATTCAACTCTGAAGGGTGGGTCCGCGGTTGACATACAGTGATGTTGGCCTGGATGCAATGCCTTGTCTCGAGTTACTGCATGACAAGAGGGATTAACTGCCATTGAAATTGCCCAGTCTACTGCAGTATGGCATTGCATCATGGTTGGCACCACTGTACAGTAGATCATTTTGTGGATAATAAAAGGCAAAAGCTTTTAAATATTCAACAGTGTGGACTGTGATTTCTGTTCAGTAACATTAAAATGATGTATGTTTAGCTATAGTAAAGCTGTGTATGAGAAGAACTAGGTTTGCTGACAGAAAGCACCTAGTTTTACCAGAGTTCTCTGTCTTCTAGATTTGTTTGAAAAGACAGAGCAAGGAGCAACATTAACAGAGCAAGGAGAAACATTAAGGCATCTTTTGGCTAAGCAGGGTTACTGTCCTGTTACTATTTTGATCTGTGCTTACAGGTTCTGTTACTGTTTTGTTTTGTACTTACAGGTTGTGCTAACAGGTTTTGTTACTGTTTTGTTTTGTGCTTACAGGTTGTGCTAACAGGTTGTATTACTGTTTTGTTTTGTACTTACAGGTTGTACTAACAGGTTTTGTTACTGTTTTGCTTTTGTGCTTACAGGTTTTACAGTTTGATCTCTCTTTAAGCTAAGCAGAGTTACTGTTTTGTTACTGTTTAGTTTTGTACTTACCTTACATGTTGTGCATACAGGTTTTATTTTTGGCTTACAGGTTTTGCAATGTCTTTCTCACATTGAAGGAGCTAATTTGTTTTTCTTCCACAACTCATCCAAGGGATTGGGAGTGTAACTGGGGGTGGAGCTGGCAAAGGCTTAGTACCTTCCAACAGAAGGAAGATTCAAAAGGTCAGGTTACTTGGTTTGTTGAGGTGGAAAACTAGGTTTACTGACAGAAAGCACCTAGCTTTACCTGAGCTCTATGTCTTCTAGGTTTGCTTGAAAAAACAGCACAAGAAACAACATCTCACAGATCTACCCATACCTCACTGTTTTTCCTTGCAGGTTTAGCTTATACACTGCAGATGGTTTTTAATTTTGACTTAGTGTGCATAGTTCACTGATTGTTTCTATCCACTGCCAGGAGGCTATGTGTTACCCACCTCCTCCCCAAATCCCACCCTCCCTCCCCCAAATCCCACCTCCCTAGGGCATTGCCATTTATAGCCTCCTAGCACCTTTCACTTCCTATAGAATTACAGCAGAAAGTAAACAGTACTACCTTTACTTCTTTCCAGCACAAGTCCTCACACATCATTAGAGGGTGCTGTACATAAATAAATTCTTCTTTGGGACAGAACTTATATTTCCATCCACACAGCCTCTGTATTACTTTTTCCACAGGTGCTTCTATTTACATCCAAACTCCTTCTCTACTCCATTTCTAGCAATCTTCTTCCTGGGGCATAAAAACAAAACAAAACAAAAAACCCTCTCTATTACTATTTCCACAGGCACTTCTATTTTCATCCGAACTCCTTCTCTACTCCTTTTCTAGTAACCTTCTTCAAAAAACAACTTTTTCATTTTTTTTCTTTTAAGCAGGGTTTATATTTCCATCCACATATCCTCCCTATTTCTGCTACAGCCAACTTGCACTGGTGCTTTTTATTTTCTTCCGCACTTCCACTTTGCCTTCCTGATAACTCGGTCCGAGGAAGGCTCAGGTAGTTGCATCCCTCAAGGAGGTTCACCTTGTGTACCATCCATCCTTAGATTTATGGCAACTTTGTTTTTCATCTGTTATACACATCACAATATGGGCATCATCAACTACAGATATTACGGGACCCTTGTCACCAGAGCTTATGTGAGGCAGGTGGGGCATTGTCGTACTTGCTCTGCACTAAATGATCTATGCACTCAACTACACGTCACTCATGCTAAAATATACTTTCTCAGGGTGCAACTCAACCGTGCTGCACAGCACTTGGACTTAAGGCACCAACCACCAACTCCACTCCCCCAGACAGCTAGCAGACCAGGGCACTGGCAGTTGATAGGAAAAAGGAAAGCACAGTGAAATAATTCTCACAAAATAGCTCCAGCACCAATCAATCTAACAAACAGGTTCTCTCCACTTTCATCCAAGCTTACTGACAGGGATGGCATGATGGTGGAGAGGACCCTCACAGAATGCATGGTCAAACAAACCACAACAAAAAACCTCCAAGCAAAACAAAAAGTGCATCTTAATAATAGGTGACTCTATGATCCGCGGGGCAGAGTCGCACATCCACCAAAGCGGCAAAACTGAAATTGAGGTTAGATGCCTCTCAGGAACATCGGCATAGAGGGACACAAACAGCATTGAGGGAATTATGTATAACACCGAGCGAGACACGCACATTCTCATCCATATAGGTACAAATGACCTGACTAGACGGTCAATTGGAGAGACTAAGCAGCATCTAATGACTGTAGTAGAAAACTTGCTTCCCTTTTGTCCAAAGTCTCCTTCTCAGAAATTCTGCCTGTGTGGGGAAAGAGGGCTAACCGGCAGAAGATCAGAGAAAGGGACATCGTTGAACTTAATACTTGGCTCAAAAACAGGTGTCAGGAAAAAAGGTTATGGCTATATAGGAAACTGGCAGAACTTCTGGGAGAGGGAGTGCTTTAGATTCGATGGTCTATACCTTACAAAAGAGGGAACACGTGCTCTCAACCGAAACTTTGATATTTTCATCAACCATTTAACTAGAGGGAGAGGAATGGGCATCAGCAACAGTTGCATCATATTAGCTTACGAATGCCCCTTCCCATCTAAGGAAAATCAATTGGAACTAAAACAGGGCATTGCAAGCACCATGTGCATCACAACTCCACATGGGCATTCCAAACATTATAGGGACATTCAAAAGATTAGGGACACAAACCACAAGTGGAGAAATCATGCAGCAAGCAGAACAATCCAAGACTGGAAGGCAATGTGTGTCAATGCCTGTAGCCTTCCAAACAAAATCACAGATTTCACAGCAATGACGGCTGAGGCCAGCCTCCACTGGGTTGCTGTCATGGAGACTTGGTTCACAGAGAACCATACCTGGGATGTCACCATCCCTAGTTACACTCTCTTCAGGAAAGACCGCATAGGTAAGAAGGGGGGGGTCACTATTTATATCAGGGAAGGGATAAATGCTACTGAGACCCAGGGTACACAAGGTGAGACAGAGGCCCTATGGATCACTCTTGGAGCTGGAAACAGGAACCCTATCAGGGTTGGTGCTATCTATAGACCCCCAAACCAGGAGATCAAAAAGGACAAGGTTCTCCTGGAAGACATAATGAGGATAACCGACAAAGGTGAGCTATTTCTAATTGGAGACTTCAGTCTACCAGATGTAGAATGGTCCACCTTCACAGCCTCCTCAGAGAGCAGTAGAGACTTCCTCATGGCTTTGAGGGGGGAAGGACTGAATCAGATGTTTTTTTCTCCCACCAGAGAATCAGCTATCCTGGACCTGGTACTCACTAACAGTGTCAGGGTATCAGACGCACAGGTGGGGATCGGTCTGGGTATCAGTGACTACAGGCCAATCTGGTTGTCCATTAGCAAGACTGAGAACCCCTGCCACTCCAGAATCAGGGTGTTTGATTTCAGGAAAGCAGTTTTCCAAAAATTGAGAGAAAGGATCAAGCCCCTGCTGGCAACAGATACCACATGGAATGTGGAGAACAAATAGACAAAACTGAAAGATGCTATAGCATCAGTCACAGTGCTATGCACTAAACAAATCAGCAAATTTAAAAGGGCATGGAACCCCTCTGGTTTTCCAAAGAGGTAGTTACTATAGCTAGGGAAAAGAGAAAAGCTTTTTAGAAGTACAAGGAGACCAAGTCTGAAAAGGATAGAGAAGCCTACAGAAAGAAACTCAAGGAAGTTGAGGAAGCTATTAGCGTGGTAAAGGCCCAGACTGAAGAAATACTGGCTCAAGAAGTGAAAAGGGGGGGACAAAACATTGTATTGATACATTCAAGAAAAATGAAAGAGCAAAAGAGGAATAACATGGCTGGCAAACAAGGAAGGACACCTGGTGGAAAATGATAAAGACAAGGCAGAAGTTCTCAATGAATTCTTCTGCTCGGTCTTCACACAGGAAGACATTGGTAATGGCCCAGCACCAGCAAGGACACTTCCCTATACCAGGGGAGCTGACCTATCCCCCTTTACGAAAGAATAGGTCCTTGAGGAGTTGCCTAAAATAAGAGTGGACAAAGCAATGTGCCCTGTTAGAATACACCCAAGAGTTCAAAAAGAACTTAGGGATGAACTTGCCGCCCCACTTACTGAACTGTTTAATAGTTCACTGGAATGGGGGATAGTACCACAGGACTGGAAAAGGGCCACAGTTGTGCCATTGCACAAGAGTGGTAGCAGGGAGGTATTAGAAAACTACCGACTAGTAAGTCTGACCTCAGTGGTGGGTAAAATAATGGAGACATTGTTTAAGGAAAAGGTAATGAAGTACCTGAAAGCAAGTGGGCAACTTGACCCAAAGCAGCATGGCATCACATCAGGATGCTCATACCAAACACATTTTATAGAATTCTTCGACTGGTTTCCAAGAGAAGTAGATCAGGGGCAGCAGTGGATGTGGTGTATCTGGACTTAAGTAAAGCCTTTGATACAGTTCCACACAGAAGGTCAGCCAACAAATTGGAGCAAACTGGCATCGGTCACAAAGTACTGTAGTTAAATGGATCCCAAGCTGGCTGCAAGGCAGGACACAGAGGATTATGATAAATGGCACCTTGTCCCAAGATGGAAGGTATCAAGTGGCGTGCCGCAGTGGTCAATGCTATGCCCCATCCCTTTTAACATATTCATCAGAGACATCGCTGAAGAACTGAAATGGAAAGTCTGCCTCTTTGCACATGATATGAAGCTCTGCAACAGGGTGGACACAGAGGAAGGGATCACAAAAATGGAAGCAGATCTCAGGATGCTAGAGGAATGGTCCAGGAACTGGCAGTTGAGATTCAATGGCAAAAAATATAAAGTCATGCACTTGGGTAGAAGTAATTCATGCATGGATTATGCCCTGGAGGGGCAGCTACTAGAAGAAACAAAACTGGAATGGGATCTTGGTGTCATGATCTCAAATGATTTAAAGGTAGGGAAGCAATGCGAAAAAGTGTCACTAAAGGCAAGCAGCATCCTCGGATGTATTGGTAGGGGTATTACCAGTAGGGAGCACGATGTAATCCTCCCACTGTACAGGTCCCTGGTGAAATCTCACTTGGAGTGCTGTGTGCAATTCTGGAGACCTCACCTAAAAAAGGACAGACCATCTGGAAACCATGCAGAGACGTGCCACCAAAATGGTGCAGGGTTTGCACCATGAGTATGAAGCTAGGCTCAGCCAGCTAAATGTATTCTCCCTTGAGCAGAGGAGGAACAGAGGAGACATGATTGAGACATTTGAATTTGTTAAAGGGACCAGCACAGTACAAACCAGGTACTTCTTCCAGGAAAACAGGGCTGTATGTACTAGAGGACACAACATATGCCTTCTGGGAGGTAAATTCAAAACAAATGTTAGGAAGTACTTTTTCATGGAGAGGTGGTGGACCCTTGGAACAGCCTGCCACTGGAGGTAGTGGCAGCAAAGACAGTCAGTGAATTCAAACAGGCATGGGATAGACAGTATAGTCACCTTAGCAAGACAAATTGATAGTGGTGGTAGAAAACCCGGCAGACTAGATGGACCACACGGTCTCCTTCTGCCAGCAAATTCTTATGTTCTTATGTTCTAAAGATAGACCGAAAAAAAATAAGTAATGATGATGACATACATGCTCTAAAAGGCAGAAAAGATTCAGTAGACACCAACTGATGAAGAAACAGTTGCAGAGATAATAGGACTCTATGAGATAAAGGGCCTATATGATAATTATATTGTAGAGACAGGGATTGAAACTAGGATAATGGATCCTGAAGGGATTTTGCTTAACCATTTTAAGAGATTTTAAAGCTCTTAAGGACAGGAATAAAAGTAATCAGGTTAGGAACAGAAGGAATTTGTGGTTTGATGTAGCATATCTAAAATATGTTAAAATTTGTCTTGAAAAATCTAAGTAATGCCAATTTAGCTGTAAATTTAAAAAAGAAATACAGAATTACGTAAAACCAAAAAGCAAGCTGTCCCAGTGGCATGGCAGGCTGAGGCACTAGCTGCCTTACTGCTGACTCAGGTTCAGGAATGGACGCAGGTCACTCGGGGGGCTGGACAGGGAAGGGAGGATTCAGCATCCCAAGGACAGCTGTCCTTCTTCTGGGAGGGGGGAACGCATGACCCATGGGTTGGCTGCAACCTGGTGGAATCTGGATGGTAGCATCAAGGGAATGCGCCAAATGAGGGGGCATCTCCAGGGAGGCAGAGCATGCATATAGTGTCATTGCACACACGTTGGCTCCAAGGGAGAAAATGGAGTACAAAACCTCATACCAAGCACAGTGATGGCAGGTCCCTTGCAGGTCCTGCATTGATGCCTGGGTCCTTTCACTTAGTCCTGTGGTGGAGGACATTAGAGAGACATGTAAGCCCCAGAAAAGTTGGGTGATGGGGTCGAGGGGAATGGTCCAAATGGGGGCAGGTCAGAGAGACCAAAGAGGATAAAATACTGTTTATAAAAAAGCAAAAGTATTAAGAAAATTTATGGGAACACTTCAATGAAATTATAAGTAAGAAACATAACCAGAAGGAAATTATAGGTAAGAAACATAACCAGAAATGTTGGCACTATGTAGCATCTAGGCATGATAATCAAAAAAATAATATAGAAGGGATTAGAACCCCAGTCCAATGGGTATTGCATTTTTCTAAGCCCTATGCTCTGGAGGAAAGAAATAGATTAATCAATTGGTTTAAATAAAACAGAAAAATGTGCTATTATGGAAACCAGTAATAGCTGATAAAGTGGTATATCATTGGCCAGAAAAATAACAAGGCAGGTAGAATTAATGGCATGCCAGCTGAAGTTTATCAGGTTGAGTCCTATTGGTGAGTGTCCATTTTAGCTAAACTTTTTTCTATAATTAATAAATACTGTGTACCCAACCCAAGGCAGCATGGATTCATGGGGGAGGTTATGTCAGATGAACCTGATTGATTTCTTTGACTGGGTGACAAGGGAAATAGATCAGTAGGGGGTGGTGGACATGGCCTACTTAGAGTTCAGCAAGGCCTTCAACACCATACCACTTAGGAGACTTATAAAGAAACTGACCAGTTTGGGGGTGGGACCCAAGGTGGTAAACTGGATATAGAACTGGTTGATGGATAGGCGACAGAAGGTGGTTTTAAACGGCACTCACTCTATGCAAAAAATGCAAAATCATTCACTTCAGGCACAGAAACCCACGGGCAGTATATAAAATAGGGAGAGTGGTATTGACAGTCACAAAGCAGGAAAGAGACCTTGAGGTTATCATAGCTGATGACCTCAAGGTGGTGGGGCAGTGCAACAGGCATTAGGCAGGGCCAGCAGGATGCGGGGGTGGGGTATGGGGAGGGGAATCACTAGCAGAACGAAAGAGCTAGTGTTACCACTGTATCAATCATTGGTGAGATCCCATGTGGAATACTGTGTCCAGTGCTGGAGATCACATCTCAGGAAGGACATAGACAGGGTAATGGTCGTCTAGAGGAGGACAACTAAAATGGTGCAGAGGTTGCATCATAAGACCTTTGAGGAGAGATTGAGGGATCTGAATATGTAGACCCTGGAAGGGGGGGCATGTTAGAGACCTGTGAGTACCTCACAGGGGTGAACAAGGTAAAGGAGGGGAGTATTTGTCAGAAGAGAACATGCACCAGGACAAGAGTGTATGCAATGAAGCTAGAAGTGGGGAAATTTAGGACAGATGTGAGGAAGTACTTCTTTACTGAAAGAGTGATGGATGCCTGGAGCAGTCTTCCAGTGGATGCAGTGGGAGCGAAAACAATGAAGGGCTTCAAGCATGCATGGGTTAGGCACAAAGGAATCTTAGTAGGAAAGCTGTGTGGGAGGAGGGGGATGTAGCCAGGAATCAGGCAGGGTCTACGGTGATAGTATAGGCAGGGATAAACTGAACAGACTGGGTGGGCCAAGCAGTCCTTATCTGCCAACAAATTTTATGTTTCTATGTTTAAATCATGTAGACGGAAGTATAGGAATTGTTATTCCATGTTTTTAATGGATTAAAAACAAACCCTGAATGATAAGACCCATAACCAGGGCCCCTTGTTCTCTGCAGCACTTCAGTCCAAATTTGTGCAGCAGAGCTCTTGGGCTTCTTCAGCAGCATTTGTGCATTGCTGTGAAATGCATTATCCATTTATATGGAAGAATGCAGTCCTGACATGGGCTAAAATATGATGGGATGTCATCAATGACATCACATGCTGTACATGGAAGAGGGGCTTTAGGACATACAAAGGGAGGGTAGGGGATACAGATACTATGGAAAACATATATTTTAATGAAATGGTACTATGGAAAAGCTAATCACTAATGGCAATAAATTCCATAGCATTACATATATTCTGTGGCATTATGGAAATTCTGTAGAAAAATTCCATGGCCAAGGAAACATAGAATTCTACAGACCTTGTCCATAATCATGCTGTGTGTAGAGTCTAAAATTTACACAAGCTATATTTTACAAAAATTGTCAGATTGGGAAGAAGAAGGAAAAATATTTAAAGCTCAAGCAGGGTTTTGTAAAAACAGATCTACCGTAGATCATATTTATGTCCTACATCACTTAGTGATAAAATATGTAAAACAAAAAAGACCAACGAATTCATTGCTTTTTTGGACTTAAAGACTGCTTTGGATAATGTTGATCGACACAGTGTGGATTTTTATGTTTGCTTGCACGCATGTGCAAGAAACATAGTGCATCATTCGAGGTTTCGGAGGTGTGGCAGCCCTCTTCCAATTCAGGCAGTGTGTTTGCAGGCACAGCCGCAGTTCTCCAATGCCTGCTCGAGCTGTTTATGACAGCAGTCCAAAATGCAGTGGCGTACAGTTGAAAGGGGGAGCTACGCTTCAGTGAGCAGTGATAAGATATCACCTGCTCATGCGTGCTTCCCCTACACACACACATGCACACATACTGTGTAGCCTGCCCCCCCACACACACACACACTGTAGCCAATGGGGTGCCCAATCTCCGTCGGCTGTGCCAGCCCCCAAAACAGAGGTCTATATGCCATGCTGGGTGCTCACTCCCAGTGTGGCTACACATCGTATAGCCGACAGGTGCCCAATCCCCCGGCGGCCCACGCCCCCCCAGTCAGGGTGCCACACTGGGAGCCCACCCCAGTGTGGCAACACATGCCATCACCAACGGGGTGCCCAATCCCTGCTGGCTCCATACCCCCCACCAGTTAAGCCCCCAGCCACGCTGGGAGCCCACCCCAGCATGGCAAACGCCCCGCATCGTCGCCATTTAAAAAACACCTGAAACCTCAAAAATGGTCCCTGCCTGTCTCTGCCCCACCACGCGCCACCCACTGCGCACCCTGCCTCCCCACCCCATACTACCTCCGAGCTTGGCGCGACGACCGTGGACGTGGAACACGCCTGCACTCTTCAAAGCCGATCGCGAACTGAGGAAATGCTGGTAAGCTGTATAATGGGATAGATAGGGTTTTTTCAACTTTGCTGCATATCTCAGGCATTTTTTGGAATTTTTGCACCAAATTTTCAACATGGGATTTTTGGGACCCCTTCTCATGAATGATCTCACTGTTATGGCGTTAATTGGCCCCGAAGGGTGATTTCGCAGTCACTGCGTGAAATCACCTTTCAGGACTGAGTAATGAAATGACACTGCTGCTGTTCATAAGGTGGGCTCTCAAAAAGCCAATGTTGAAAATTTGGTGGAAAAATTCCTAAAAAATGACTGTTTTACGAGCGTGCATTGCGCAGTTCTTACGCACGCTCGTAAGTTCGATAATTTTCAATATTTTCACCCAGATTTTCAACATTGCCATTTACCACACCTCCTTATGAGCAGTACAGCTGTCATTTTTCACATCTTGCCCAAAACGTGTTTCCTTGAGGTAACGACAATAAGCGCAGTCGGTGTGCGAAATCAATGTATGGGACACAGTAAGAAAATCACAGTGACACTGTTAATGAACAGAGGTCTTAAATGACTACATTGAAAATTTGGTGAAAAATTTTAAAAATGATTGTTTTAACGAAAGGGCGTTGCACAGTTCCCAGCCGCACGTAAGTTTGTGAATTTCAATATTTTCACCCAGATTTTCCACATTGCCATTTTATTACACTTCTTATGAACAGTACAGCTGCCATTTTTACATGTCGCCCAAAATGTGTTTCTGCACATGTAGCGCACAATGGTGCAGTCGTGCAAAGCAATGTTTGGGACAGATTAAGAAAATCACAGTTACACTGTTCATGAGCAGAGGTCTTAAATGGCTATGTTGAAAATTGGTGACAAAAGTCCATAAATGATCACTGCGTTACGAGTGAGCACTTTGCAGTTTCCACGCACCCTAGTAAGTTCATGACTTTGTAATATTTTCAGTCCAGATTTTCACCAGTGGCATTTTTCCACACTTCCTTTTGAACAGTACAGCTGTCATTTTTCACAACATGGCCAAAATGTTTTTTCATACTTTCAACGCAGAGATGCGTGGTCACTGTGGGAAATCATTATTCGGGACAGATAAAGAAAATCACAGTGACACTGTTCATGATCGGAGGTCCCAAAATGCCTGTGTTGACAATCTGCTATAAAATCTCAAACTAATTACATTACTGGTGTCGCGTTGCACAGTTTCTATGCTGCATGCGTGACTCAGCAGTTTTTTTTTATATTTTACTGCAGATTTGCAAATATTGCCATTTTTACACCTCTCCATGAACAGTACAGTGTCATTTTTCACATCCTGTTCAGAATGTGTTTTGCACCTGTGGTGCTAAATGCCATAGTCGCTGTATAAGCAGTTCGGCAACAAACCGATATTGCCACTGTTCATGAGGTGGGGTCACAAAAAACCATGTTCAAAATTTGGAGTGAAAATACCAACGAATGCCTGAGGTGTTAGGGTTTCTAACCATAACACCCACTCTGTAGAGAATGACAGGCATCAGGGGTGTGACTTAGGATTCTTGCTCTGTAATGCTCATACCATTCCACACCCTGCAGCCAATGAGAGGTATCGAGGTATGCCTTGACTCTTCGGCCCCAAAGTTCACCTCATTCTCCTATACCGCACCCATCTCACCATATTTCCTGATGTAATGGGGTGCGCATAAGGGCCAAAGACCCCAAGGCACTCCGTGACACTTGTTAGTGTCTGCAGGGTAGGGTGTGGTTAAATGGCATGGCTGTTATGCCTGACGACCCAAAGGCACACCCCAATGCCTGTCACTCTCTGCAGGGTGGTGGTGGGATTGTCTTCAGTTCAATACTTCACTGCTATTTCTGTTATGCAGCTCTGTAACTTCTACACTACCAATGCCAATGCCAGCAAGCAAACATTCGGCATTGACAAATGCTTGTTTTACAGGGAATAAACATTGATCCAGGATAGCATAATATTCTAATAATGTTGCATGCAGATATCAGGGCAAGTGGTTGAACTTCTAGAGACGCACAGCTTACAGACATAGAGGTTTAAGGTGCGGGGGGCACAGCCACCCGCGCATAAACATAAAAAATGTAAGTCTCCGGTGCCCTTTTGCTGTGCCGGGGTGTACATCTACGAAATAGATTTTCGGCAATGTACATTCGCCATAATGGTGCTTGCCTTTGTGCGATTACTGTTATCACATTGAACCATATATGAAGATGATACCCTTAATTATTTTGTCTGCCATAGGCCTACAAAACACATTAGATGTGGTTTATAATAAATTAATGGACTTAAGTTTGACATTTAATACAGAAAAAATCCAACAATTCTAGTCATGGGTAATCACAGGTTTGGGGTATATAGATGGTTTGTTAATACAGTAACTCTAGAATTGAAGAGGTAAAATATTTCAGATACTTAGGTGTTCCCATTTTAGATAGGGTATATTGAAAGTTACTTCTAATTTTTGTTAGATACACGGCATATCAAGAAATACTAGATTAGTAAGTATGTGGAAATGTTTATAGGTAATAGGGTACCAGCTCTTTCAAGACTTTGAAAACTAAAATAAAAGCATTAGATTTGTATGGAGCTGAGGTCTGGGGTTCCCAAGATGTACAGTTTTAAGGAACCCGTACAAAATCGATTTAGTCATACTATCTTGGGACTCCCACAGCTGACCAAGCCAGAGTCACTGAGGGTAGAGGAAGAGGTGATTCTCATTAGCTGGGTTAGCTAAAGTCAGAGCTATTTCTAACTTTGCAAAATTATGCAAATGGGTGCTGCAAGGTTACACATATTATATCTGGTGGAAGCTATTGGTATGTGGCAAGGTCATACATGTATCACCAATCTAAGTAGTTATTGCAGAAGAATGGATATGCCAGAACTTCATATAGGTCTAACAGGGAGAAAATGAATAAGTATCTGGACAAGGTGAAAAGTAGAATTAAGGACTGCAAATGCAAATTGATCTGGCTAGTATAAGGGAAAATTGGTAGGTCCATTACTCAATAAAATTAAGTATATACACAGCACTGAGCAGTATTTTGATGTAAATAAAAACAAGGATCATATGCAAGCTCTTGCCAGACTAAGATTTAATAGATTTGAACCATTTGGACTTGTGTTGCTCAGATAGTATCCTACCAGGTCAGATACCATTGGATACCATTATTCTGGCTGGATTTTGAATGGCCTCAGATGACATAGACATTCACTCAAACACCTACCCTCCTAGAATCCACAGTAAGTATCCATGGTATCTGTGGATCCAAGCAGGATCTAATGGATCCAGTCATCAGATCCAGGTAATCAACTATTTCATCTAACTATCCGATGTTGGATCAGATGGATCCAACCTTGGATACCTGAATCTGATGTTGGATCCACAGCTATCAGAGTATGGATCTGAAATTGCCCCCATGATCACCATACCTAAGATGTCTGAATAGTGTATGCTGTTGTTGCTAATTTATCTGTTTGCATATATGGATGATGCACTGTTCTGTTTTAAATTGGTTTGTGATACTGAACCTTCAATCTTGCTTCTTGTTAACAACATCTGCCACTATTGTACTGATTTTCTTTTTCTCCTTGCTACATGGACTCCATGCACTGTTTTGTACGTTCTACTGCCCGTGCATTGTAACTTGGTACCCATTTACATTGTTAATGTCTTTATCCTCTTTACTGTACTGTGCTCATGATTGTCTGTAACTGTACTCTTCCAGGTCATGCCTGAAAATAGGTATTTTATTGTCTAGTACAGTACCCGGTAAGCAAAAACCAAATAAATAAATAAATCTGATTTTGGTCAGATTATGGGTGGATTCGGAGACAGACACCAGCACTATGCAATGGAGGATAGTCAGATCAACACAAGCACTGTTTGAGTACCATTAGTTTGGACCTTATTTAGGTAATACAGAGCAAGTTAAAACCTCCCATGAGATATGTGTATTTGTAACAAACACATGGAAGTAAATCTAATTTATTATGTGCTATATTGTGAAATAGATAAAATCTCAAAGAAAATGGCAAGAAACTATTATTCTGAATAAAAATAAGTTAACAGTGAAGCAAAAATTGTTATGGCTGTTTACATGAAAAAAAAACTGTGGTAATTTGTGCAGTAGCAAGTTTTGCAGACTGGAAGAGAAAGGACTGCCAATGGAATACAAGAAGTGTAAATGAGGTTATAATATTGTTTTGCATTTCTTTATTTTTCCACACCAGCTTAACCCTTGTTATAACACCTAATATCCAGATGGGCCTAAGGCAGTAAGGGCAGCATCAATGAATGCTACATGCAGGTTCAGCAGTATATACAGAAAGTGTTATCTATCATTATAAGTAGCCCTGCAGTTTTTTTAATTTGTAAAAACAAAACAAAACAAAAAAATCCTGTCTTTTAGAACAGTAAATAGCACTGGGCAAAACTATGAAAATATGTTTCATGCACTTTTTATGAAACTATGCCATTTTTGTGAAATTTCATGCAATCTCACAAACTGAGTACAGTATACAGTACCATGTAGCTTTCTGCACACAATAGGGCCTATCCATAAATGTGCAGGTTGCCTACTCACTGCAGATCTGTGGTGCATAGTCATCCCTGAGAGAGAATGTCATGAACCGGGGGTTCTGTGGACCCCTGCACATATTCACATAATCAAAGCATGTCCTTTCTGCACTGGATCTCCCGTCCGGTCATACAGCTGTGCACACAGCCAGTCTGGTGGCATATCTTGGGAGGCCAGCCCACACTGCATGCCATTCATGAAGGCATGGAGTGCAAGGCAAAGGGGGCACAGAATACAGCAGGGGGGCACTGCTGAATCTTTTGCATGCCCCTCCAGCGACACCTGCTGGCTATGGCAGGACAGGGAATCCCCCCCACCATGCTGCTGCAGCCCACTGGACTGACAGGGAGGGCTGGGGGCATCCATTTGGGCACTAGACTGTACTTTTAAACAAAGGTGGACCCCCATCTACCCAGAATCCCCAGAATGCATGGAACAAGAGATCCAGTTCAGGATCCAAGACAGACATCTGATTGGATTCCCACCTGTGTCCCTCCATCCACCTCCCATCCAGTAGAGTGTTGGGGAGACAGGGCCGCAGACAGGCACCCTGCAGAGGTGCATGGTTGTGCATGCCCTGTATCCTGTGGCTGTCCACAGATGCGGAGCTACATGGGCCTTTCACATGCAAATCACGTGTACCCAATATGCAGTAGTGCATGGTCCCTCATAAGTGAAATGACACAATTTTGCAGATTCTTTATGCTCAGCCTATGGCATTATGTGCTGAAATTACACATTTTTAGAAATTCACATTTTTAAAAGTGTGCTGTTTAGGGAAAAATGGTGCTATTGCTGAAATTGTGCAGTTTGTGAGAACTCATGTTTGTAAAAATTAGCAATTTTGGAAAAAATGCAAGATTTCAGAGAAAAAGGAAGCTGAAAATGTGCTGGAACTAGATCTAGTTTCATAAAAATTGCACAAATGTTAAATCTATGTTTTTGTCCAATTTTGCAAAAGTAATGGAAATTTGCCCAGCACTAGCAGTAAGCCAGCTATTTAAGTGAAACCCCCTATAAATGTTATAATGCAAGATATATGATGAAGAGACTTAAGATTTATGAAAGGTTGTATCCTAAAACCATTCACTAACCTAATAAGCATAAAAATATGTACCTAGCAGCTGTACCTAACACTGGTTCCTTGTTATGCTGTATTATTTGCTGGCCAAACTGGCACTGTTCTCTCATGCTTGTGTAAAACCTACGTAAAGAACTGATCAACAAACTGATTAAAGTTTATAATTAACGTCTGAAGTTTTTATTGTGATGTTTTTGAAGTTTTGCTTTCTAAGTCTTGTTAATCATTTGTTAGCATTTTACCAGATGAATTTTGTATTCTTTTCAGTAACCTGCAAGAGGTAATGGCTTCAGCATCACTTATGAGGGGGTTTTCATTCTTTATAAGGATTTTTGTTTTGTGAGATATATTAGCCTCTGTCACAAGGGGGAACTCTCTGGGTCCTTTCTGGTGCTGTCATGACTTTATTGTAACTCTCATAGTGGAAAGCTGGCAGCACGCACCCTTTTTAAAATCACATTGATTTGCTTCTCCTGTCCTGGGCCTGCTTTTGTAAGTGGTATATAGAGCATCAGTTGGTTCTGGTGGTTTAATCGAGCCCTCTTAATGGTAGCTTACCTAAAATGGACTTAAACAGTCCACTTTCCTGAATTTCCTGATAGTTTTTGCTGGGGAAGAGATCGTAAATTATGCTCAGCCACCTGATCCCTTCTCCATCGTGGTGCAAACTGTAGAAAGCTCTGCCCTGTGCCACCCCTGTGCACTGACATTTTGTAATACATTTGTTTGTTGACCGTGGGACACATTCTATTGATTTCAAAGGGACCATATTTTAAATTACATTTTTTCTATATTTTAGAAGGCCGCTGGGATCGAATTGAGAGCCACAGCTCAACTAGCAAGGCTCTTGTTAGTTGAGCTGTGGCTTTGATTTCCTTAGTCATGTGCTCCAGCTGCACTGCCAACCAGATTCCTCCAGGTGGCAGCCTACCAGTGGGACACATTCATCCCCCCACCTTGAGGGAGGAGAGCTGTCCAAGGGACACTCAGTCCTTCCTCCCCAGGCCAGCTTCCGAGCAACCTGAATCTGTTCCCAAACATGGGTTGCCAGCATAGGAAGCAGTAGCTCTACCACCACGCTACCATGCTGGCTCTTATTACTTACCTTTTAAAATAGAAATCAGAGGAAGCATTTTATAATCACAGTAAGGCACTACAAGGTGTGAGTAACTGTGTGATAACAGCACTTCTGAGGTGCATAAGGCAGTTGGTGTTGCCTTGTTCCTCACTTCCCAAGGCATGCCCTCATCCCACAGTAACACACACCCTATCATGCCATATTACTTAATTAGCACACTGCTGCTTATGCATCAGCAGCAAATTGTAGTTAGGCTTGACACCTAAGAGCATGAGCTTCTCATGTTAATTGCATCACTTCATGCTACAACATATGAACTTGCTGAATAGCATGTGCTACATACTGTACTTGTATGTTTAGAGCAGTGATATCTAGATCTTCCAACATATATAAATATCACTCACCACTGTGCATAGCCCTTAAACTAGTGATTGGTGAACCAGTTTGGATTCAGATCTGGACGTCCGCTGTCAAACTGTTGGAGAGCTGGGGTCCGATTTTTTCAGATGGCTGAAAATCCGGCCCATGTGGCAGGTAAAGGTGTGCATTGGTGGCTGAAGTTCCATTATTGCAAGCTCTGCCACATGTATGTGATTTTCATACAGTGTTCCTTTTCACAACCCTGTTTCTGATTTATATCAACTTGTGGCCATGTTTCTACGCACATGGTACTCCTGGTATAGCCAGGTGTAGCATGTGCACAGAAAAGGAAAGTGGCGCATCTACAGAGAAGTAGCTGACTATAGCAGTGTCTCTACAGGTCAGTGGTCACTGGTGTGGTGTTTTCTATACTGCATTGGTGAGTTTTGCCCACCACTTAGGTCCAGAGAATTTTTGAAAATTGAGCACCTGAGCCACTCTAGAGCTGAATTGGGTGCTGCTGCCACCTTAACTACTCACCTTATGAAATTGGTCCAATCTACTCACTTGATACCAAGAGTAGTAATTAAGATATTCTGGAGTGCAATTAGACGCCAACAATCTGAAAAAGACCTAGTTGGTCAAAGTGCAGGGGCACCTAACCACATTCTCGTGGTGCTGGCTGATGTGCATTCTTATATCTTGGGCATAATAAAAACACTTGCAGTCTTATGCTGGACTGCATAGCTTGTTATTGGCTGAGTGCACGTCTTTCCTGCTGTGGACTGTGTGTATTTGGGGGCTGTTACCTCCGAGGCTGTAGCTGGGGTTCTGCACTGGAATACGCAGGCCCATCCTGTATTCTGAATTGCTGCCGGCCTAGCCATGGAGTCCCTAACTTGTGCCCTTTTTCAGATTAACATAGAAACATAGACATTTTCAGCAGATAAGGCTGCCTGTCCCATCTAGTCTGCCCGTAACCCCTTGTACTGGATTTACTGCTTCTGACCCACCGACAGCTGTACCTCTATGGTTCCCATATGCTTGTCCCAAGCATGCTTGAATCCATCCACAGTGCTTGCTCCCACCACCTTCTGAGGTTCTGATCTGGACTTTCTTCTAGGCAGCCTGACTTGGATTAGGCTGGATTTTGTGGGTCAAATTGCTAGAGATCTGGGATGGAATCCAGACTAGGTCACAGTCACCTCGCCTATTCCTCCCTTATATACCTATGAGTGTGGGTGATCTTGAAAGTCTATTTATATATTGTGGGTTGTAGGCTCATTTCTTTCACATTGAAGAAGGTAAATGTGGCTTACTCATGTCTACCATTTGTGATCTTTTAAATAATGAAATATTAAACTGTGAAAGTATATCACCTTAATATATACTAGAGTACATGTTATTTTATTACAATGTAAACTGTTATACTTAAGAGAAATTAAAGCTTTCAAATTCAGCCTCCATTCAGATGGACATACTTACATCCCTGACTAAATACATCATTCAGGAGGTGTCTACATATACAGTACTAAACTTCAACACTGATCTCACATTTTATATCCAGTATGACTCAACTCAGAAAATAGCACTGAGTTTTATGGTCACAGAACACACCTCCATCTCACAAGCATCTCAGGCTCCTGTCACTGTTATCCTAAACTCTAAACAGCATAGAGGTTAACATTTTCACACAGCTGTAACAAATGCCAGCTCAGTGATACCTCATGCACATTAGATAACAGTTTATGCTTCCATAACAGTTCAAAGAGTCACGTCCTTCACTAAGTGTAATACTACTCTTTTCTTTCCCCAAAGGCGTGTACTGTAGAATGCTTCCTTCCTACTAATTTTTTTTGTAGTCCAGGGACTTGGAAGAATTCCAGTGTTTTTTTCTGTTGGGAGGCTTCTCGGGTTCTTTTTAAAAAAAACACTCAACCCTGAGCACTCTGAATCTAGCTTCTTGCTGAGGTCTGTGAAAAGTCATGATCCTTCATAGGTGTAGCTAGGGGAGGTTTCTCGGGTACCCAGAAACCCCTCTCCCATCTTACTTACAATATGTTTTCTGAAAGACTTTTTGTACATCAGGACAAAGTTCTTGGATATTTTTTGGGGAACCCCCTGTTTCCCAAATCCTGACTATGCCTCGTCCTTAGTTGATCTGCTTTTATTTGTTATTCCTCTGTTTCTGTTCATGGATCCTACTACTGAACAGTAGGAGATGGTGATGATATATTGCAGGGATAACTCTCATTAGCTGGGCTAGCCAAAGTCAGAGCTATTTCCAGTTTAGCAAAATTATGCTAATGAATGCTGCAAGGTTGCACAGATTATATCTGGTGGAAGCTGTTGGTATGTGGCAAGGAGGCAGTATAGCACAGTGGTTTAAGCCTCTGAGCTGCAAATCTGGAGACCTGGGTTTGAATCCCACAGCCCTCACTTGCATACTGTGTGACCATGAGCATGTCACTTAACTTCCCAGTACTCCCAGCTTGCACCTGTAAACAAGTGTTCAGCTTAGTGTGTCTCACCTGGTTAAACAATTGGAAAAAAAAAGGTCATACATGTATCACCAATCTAAGTAGTTATTGCAGAAGAATGGATATGCCAAAACTTCATATAGGTCTAACAGGGAGAAGATGAATAAGTATCTGGACAAGGTGAAAAGTAGAATTAAGGACTGCAAATGCAAATTGATCTGGCTTAACCACACGAGAAGTTGGCAGTCCCCAAAGTATCCACATCATGGAGTGCCTTATTGTGACTGCACAATGAACACATGTATAAAAAAGAATTAAACATTTGTTCAGTTATGTTTTTTTTAAAATGCTTCCCTCAACCGTAGGTTAATTAAGCAATATACCATGTCAGGGTGTGGGTTATGGCAGGATTTACCACACCAGAAGTGGTAAATCTTGCCATGACCCACACCCCTGGAGTGGTATATTGCGATTATACAATGTCTCCCATTTTTTTTGTGACAAAGTAAAAAAAAAATTATTTTTAAAAATGTTATCACTCTGCCAGAAAAAAATAGTCCTTTGCTGCTAGGAAGACTCTTCTTAGCCTACGCATTTAAATGACTCTGTGAGACATCATGGATGCTGCGGACTGGCAAAAAGTGCAAAGAAATAAAATTCCATTAAAGATGATAATCTCCCAATATTTTCTTCTCTGATTCCCACTGCCCTACGAATTGTCTACTACTACACCATACAACTGAACGGCCCTGCAGTCCCGCCCCCCTTCAAAATCTCTGATTGAAGTTGCTGGGGTCAATCTCGTAATTTGATAGGCAGAACCACTCATCTTTCTCAGAGCTCACATAGTGTAGCAGTCATGCCTCTAAACAGAGGAATGTTGCCCTTGTCCTGTTGAATGGTCAGCTTTGAGAGCTCCTGAAAGGTGATTGGAAGCAGCAGTGTTGATCACGCAGCCCGGCTACCCAAAGAACTGCCTACTTGTAAGCAATCACAGCCTCTTCCATGTGCCTATTGGTTGGACAGGAAATACTCGCAGGTTGAATGGCTTGCTGAGTTGCTTGATGGATTGGGAGTGGAGGCTGAGGAGATACTAATACGGGGGATGAGGAGGTAAAGATTTAAACACAGTTGAAAAGTACATTGTTTAACTTAGAGGTAGCTCAGTCAGTAACAGGTTGAGAGCAATTCATTTCAATGTTCTCCACAGAACATACTTCACTCCTGCTGTAGCTCATAGAATAGATCCTTCAAGCTCGAACCTTTGTCCGCAGTGTCAGGCCAGGAAGGGTACCTTCAGACTTGTGATTTGGGAATGTCACATGACAAAAGGTTTTTGGCAAGGTATCTCAAAAATAATGCAGAGAGTGTTGAAGGAATAGGGAAGGGAGAAGTACTCTTGGGCCTGCCAGGGGAGTCAAGAGGAGGAAAGGGCCTGGAGCACCCGCTATGACCATTAGCTATGGTGGTGGAAAAACAGGCCCTGGCCTGCCTCTGGGGAAAGGCATCAACCCCAACAATCTCCGAGTGGGCCCATAGATTGCTCCACTGCATGAAACTTTAGCACACTCAATATAAGGCAATGGGTAAGGAAGACAAGGTCCGTGCACTTTGGGGCCCATTGGAAGAAACTATTGCAAGCCCATGGTTTCCATCCTTTTAGGGGAGTATAATAAAGTTTTAGAGTGGACCAAGTGAGGCTAAGCGTGCTCGGGTGTGATACATGAGAGAGGAGGGGGAGAGAGGGGCTAAGGGCTTGACTACATGTATACAAGCTGGAAAGAAGATCCCTACAAGTCTTAATCTTATTAATACCCTTATTTTTAGTATCCCTTATTAATTTCTATTAGGTTTTATTAACAAATTAATATGGACTGGAGAAAGGAAATGGAATATGATGGGTTATGGAACCTGATTGAGCTTATATTAATAATATATATATATATGAATGTATTCTTCATTATTCTCCATGATGTGTACAAAAGTGAAGATCAAATGTGCTGTATGTGCTGAACTTTCAAAATAAAGTTTGAAAAACCAACAACTTAGAAGTAGCTTTGGGCAGGATCTTATTACTGTTCACAGGTTTAGAGTCAGCTTAGCGACTAGGTAATCTCACCATCGGTCCTCATCTTTGCCAGTACTGTTGTAGCCATGATCGGCGGGATTTCCCAAGGGAGTTCCTGATGTGGCTGACTGGCAGCTGGCACCTTTTTCTGTTGGTGTATCGCAGGATTTACCATAGGTAAAATGTGCCAGTCAACCAATCAGAAAGTAAGAATTTCCATACCTATTGTATAATTCAGGATTTACCCATGGGCTGATCAATCGGGTTACAGTATTTTTTATGTCCACTGTATAACACATTTTAGTTGATTCCACCCTCTCCTGTAAGTCCTTGCCAATGCAGATCAGCCAAGTTGAGGAATTTGCAATGGTGTACACAGCATGACACTTTTACTCAGCCAAATATTTAAACATACTTCTCACATTCTGGTTTGGAAACAACTATGTAGACATTTTATTTGCTGCCACACAAATTAAAGACATGTGCAATGGTTTTCCAAACTAATCAGGCTGCATCACTCAATAAACATTGCTATAAAAACTACTGTATATGGGTTTCAGGTTTTGTTAAAAAAAAAATCACTGATTTCATGCTTTTTAGTGCATTTTTGGTATGGTGCATTTCTCCAAGGGTGCTGGATGCTGAGACAGCATGCCTCCAGACTATTGGTATTTTTTGTGGTGCTATTCTACTGTGCCTATTAAGAAGTTGTACTGCTACTAGCAGTATAATGCTGGTAACTACATTGCTGATAATATGTGGCTGTTTTAGAAAAGGGGCCTTATTCCTAGTAGGGATGGATGTGTAAGCTCTGGTAAGGTGATCATTTTAGTGTGGAGTAAAGAACAGCTAAGCCTAAATCTGGGTCAAGTAAAAACCCAGACAGGAGAACACTGGGATCATGCTAGGGTGTAGAAACTCTCTTGGCAAGGTTTTAAATAAGCATTATACAATGGCAAGAAAGAATCCTGGCTCCTGATTGGTCAGTTGGCCATCACAGCAGGGATGTTATCCTGGCATAACATTCCTGCTGATTTAATCATAGAGCACCTTGAGCACTGCCTGCATCTTTTCTTAAAAAAAATATTTGAAAACACTAAATAAAATTCTTTAAAATTATTTTTTTCTCTATAAAACAATGAGCCATTGTATAATAGGAATATTGACCTCCAGGGTGGGTGTTATGCTGGGATAACATCCCTTCTCGGGTGTTGGATGCCCCCGGCCGGTGGCCTCAGGCCCAACCACCCTAGGTGGGATGTTATCCAAGCATAACACCCAACCTGCCAGGCATTATTCCTTTATTATCTCTTCTACCCTCCCATTTACAGGCAGATGGGATAATTGCTTTAGTGCGATCCTGAGCAGTCACCTCTACTGAATGTCAGATGTGAATGAGCACAGCAGCCTTGACCTTGACAATAGGACTCCTGCCTTTTACCACAATAGATGGATTCAAGAGTCTGCAGACCTTACAGCACTGTGTCACTCTCCTTGACTTCAGCACAGGCTAAAGTGATTAGTTGAAACCATTTTTTGGTGCATTAGAGCCACTGAACATGCCAAAACCACAATCAATTCAACTGAGTGGCTTTTAGTTTCTTGCAGTTGGCACAGCACCAGAAAAATAATCTTTGTAGATCCCTCCAATGTAGCAATCTCCCTGACTTCATCATAGATGAAGCAGAGTAGTACCACAAACTACGTCACCAGGATGGAGACATGCTGATTACTACATGGAACAGCAAGTCTCAGCATCTAGCAGTGTGGGTGAAGTAGAGCACACAACAAATGCTTAAATGTGTATGAAATGGAAGATTTTCATACAAAACACCAGCAGATACTGTTTGTGTCACTATATTTAATAAATGGGGCTGCTAGCTTAATTTCTGAAAATGCTATCACACACAATCTTTAACTATGTCTGTGCTGAAATGAAAGATAGCTGAGCAGTCAAGCTATGGTCCTCTGGCAGTTCTATTTACATAAATATGAAGTGTGCAGGTTCACCCTTGGCTGTAATAAAGACATCCACCAATGCCAGCTGAACAGCAATGTTGACTTTTTACCATCAGATGAGAGAAAATAACTTAAATGGGTCTCTTTGATACATTCGTGTGTACTCTTCTTACCTCAGCCGCATTCTGACCAAACCTATCTAGCCATACACACTCAGGTAAGAGTATTTTTTCTATATGTAATTTTTGTGGCTTTTTTCCCTTTTTCCCCTCTGACCCAGGACCCCAGCAGAAACGAGTGTGCGTGCACATGGAGGGGCACACATGCGGATACCAGCTCGGCCCCTTCCACCCCACCCCTGGCAATCACCACTGCCCCCTCCTGCCTACACTTCCCAATCGGACCTCCACCCAATGGGAGGGGAACTACGGGGGGGGGGGGAGGACACTGGCTGCTCAATTCCACTCCTTCCCTCCCCCCACATGTCAGCACCCTGATGACCTGAGGTCATTCCCAAACCCAGGTTGCCGGTGCGATGCAAGGTAAGGCATCCAGTGCCTCTGCCCTCAGCACCACCAGGCCAGCTCAGGTAAGAGTATTTTAAGGTTGGCAGGGACCCTATTGTAGGTCTAGCATGTCCACCCTCATTTCATAAACAGGTGTAAAAAAAGCTTGTGTACAAACATGTTCTATGTTATAGGTGTTTTACAAGTACCTTGAGCACATAAGACCACTAGCATAAATGCCAATGTAATTGCAACCACATAGACCTGGAAATGGAACTCCCTCCTAAAGTCTATGATAACTCTGCCACCTCCACAAACACAAGCAAGCTTTTTCTGCACACCTCTCCACTGAACTGTCATTTTGAACTCCTCAAGGTAGAGAAGGGCATCCTGAACCCCTATGTTGCTACCCAAACCCTGCTGGTATAATATCCACCATACAAACTCATAGAAACTTAGAAATTGTTGGCAGATAAGGACCACTAGGCCCATCCATTCTGCCCGTAGGCCCTATACATTGTATGTGGCCACTGACCCTTTATGTGATCAATGGCTTTTCGTCACTTCCTCACCTCTCAGGCTTCTCTTGCAACTGTCCCAAGCATGCTTAAACCCCTCCACTGTGCTTGCCCCCACTACCCCGTGTGGCAGACTATTCCATGTGTCGACTACCCTTTCTGTGAGACAAACTTCCTCACATTACCTCTTAATCTACCCCCTTACAATTTCATATTGCCCCCTTGTTCTAGTACTTTTTCTACACTGGAAACATTCCCCCGCCTGCACCTTGTTTATATCCTTGAGGTACTTGAAAGTTTCAGTCATGTCCCCCCACTGTCTCCTCTCCTCCAGTGAGTACATATTGAGGTCCCTTAGTCTCTTCTCATTTGTTTTGTGGTGTAAGCCCTGCACCATCTTTGTTGCCCTTCTATGGATAGTCTCCACCTTATCTATGTCCTTGTGCAGGTATAGTCTCCAGAACTGCACACAGTACTCCAGGTGAGGTCTTACCAATGTTTAATACAATGGCATCACCACCTCCTGCCTCCTGCTAGTGATACCCTGCCTATGCACCCCTGCATGCCACTGGCCCTCCCTGCTGTCTTTGTACCATGCTTTAATACTTTCAGGTCATCAGAGATGATAACCCCTAGGTCCCTTTCCTCTTTGGTGACAGTCAGCTCCTCCCCCCCCAACCTGTATCTCTCCCCAGTATTCCCTCTACCCAGGTGCATTATTTTGCACTTCTTTGCATTGAACCTCAGTTGCCACATCTCCAACCATCTTTCAAACTTCTCCAGGTCCCTCTTCATTTTCTGCACCCCTTATGGAGTATCCTCCCTGTTGCAGATCTTGGTGTCATCTGCAAACAGGCAGACCTTTCCTTCTAGCCCCTGTGCAATGTCACTAGTGAAGACATTGAACAGGACAGGTCCTAGTACTGATCCCTGTGGTACCCCACTGGTCACCCCCTCTCCCCAAATTGTACCCCATTTTACCCCCACCCTCTGTCTCCTGTCTGTTAACCAGTTCCTAACCCAGTTCACCACTTTGTCTCCTATGCCCAGACTACCCATCTTGTTAATCAGCCTTCTATGTGGGACAGTGTCAAAGGCTTTGCTGAAATCCAGGTAGGCGACGTCTACCACCCCTCCCTGATTAAGTTGTGTAGTCACCCAATCAAAAAAAAAAAATTAGATTCATTTGACATGACCTTTCTGCTGTGAATCCATGTTGCCTCAGATCCTGAGCACCACTGGATGCCAGACGTGCCACTATCCTTTCTTTCAGCAGTGTCTCCATGATCTTTCCCACCACTGAGGTGAGGCTGACTGGCCTGTAGTTCCCCACCTGCTCCCTACTGCTGCTTTTGTGCAGTGGGACTACATGTGCCCTCCTCCAGTCCTCTGGAATGACACCCGTGTTGAGTGACTCTGTGAACAGGGCCGCCAGAGGCGCTAGCTAGGCACTGTGCATAAACTTGGATTTTCCAGTGAGCAAAATTCAAATTTAATAAATAAATTGGAGTGTCTAAGTAATGACTATTAATTACTGAATTAAAAGGTGCTTGCATTTGGTATTTGGTACCTAGAATTTTTCTCTATTTGAGGGTAACTGGGGAAAAATATTCAAGGAGACTTCAAAAATGGAAACAAAAAAACTCTCTCCCTCCCCAGGTTGCTAGAGGTAGCCCCCATAGCCATCCCCTCCTGTACATCAGTAATTTTTCACCACCCAACCCCTCCCATGTTCTCCTATATACATATATTTCTATTTTAATGTTAGGTTACTGGTACTGTGACATGAGATAATGTAATTTTTTTTTTCAGTTCTATTTTCAGCTCTCTGGCTGGTGCAGGGATATACCCCATATCAACTCTTGGATCCCCAAGTTGCCTCCCACACCGGCAGTCCCCCCAAGCTGCCCAGTCTGGGAAGACTGTGGCTAACCCCTCATGACAATGTCCCCTGAAGAGAAGAACCTATATAACCCTTGGGTCCCAGCCAAGACTTAGGCTGTGGAGTGTTTCACTGTGAGGGCTTCTCAGGACACTGGCTTCACTATGCTGCCTTGTCACAGGGATTTTCTTTTTGTAGGTTCCACTCCAAATCTCGGGTGTGCAGTGACATCTGAGACACACCACATATGCTCCTGTTCATGGCTATGCCAATATCTGCCGAGCCTCAGACTCGCATTTGCAGGAGGTGTCTGACTCACCGACTCCCAGCTGCCGCCAGGTGTCAGACTTTTGCCAGCATCCTCACTTCACTCATCGTGGAGGAGGAGAGAATTCCAATGGATGCTCCTTCTCCTCCTCCTCCTCCTCCCCTCAGATGACCCTCCGACACTCTGAGCTCATTCCCAAACCCAGGTTGTCAGTGCCAAAAACAGTAGCACTACCACTGCTGGTGCCAGTGGTCTGGCTGCTAATGCCATGTTGTAATAGAACTCCCTCCTGCACTTGACCACCTATGTCCAAAGGGCCATTTGTAGCAAGTTGGGCCCCAATCCATAATTTGGGGAGGTCAGTAGTAAACCAGTCAAGGTTTGGTCAGTCATTCCCCCTCCCTAAGCTGTAGAGCACTTTCTATAAGAAGTTCATATGGTCATTTGACTGTTTTAGCACATGGCGTGCATAACAGGGAGGGAGGGGAGGGCTTATGGGACATATTCCCAGATCTTTAGCACACGGTATTTGGTTGCCTGTAATTGTTAAATTTGAAAGTTTCTGCAGGCAGTTTTTCACAGAAAAAAAAGATTAGCTTTGAAATTTTCTGGAGCAACCAAGTTACATGTGCAAATGTTTTGACATCGAAAATAATACATGAGTGGATGTGCGTAACCAGAATTGTACACACACCCGAGGTATGGGAGGCTACATAAATCCTGAGAGTGAAGTTGAAGGGGTTATAAAAGCTTTGCACACCAAGAGTATGTGTAAAATTGTGGTTTGCACTCACTCATCCCTGTTTTTTATAATTACTAGTGAACTTTTTTTTTTTTGCATTATTTATTTATTTATCGCCCCTCACCTGACCGGCCTCTCTTCTGGGCCTTCTGCCAAGGACTACCTCTACTAATCTCTATCTCGAACCCACTCGATGCCAGCTTCTGCCGGATCCCAGATCGCAGCTGACCAGGGTAGCCCGAAGTATCCCTTCATCAGACGGGTCCCCTCCTTGTGGAGGGAAATTGCCTTCAGGCATTCTTAGTCGTGGCCCTGATGCTGCTGGGATTGGGATTTCCCTGGCTCTCGGGGTTCCATGGAGGCGGGGATCCAGGCGTCCATCATCTGTCGCTCGATGCCATTTTCCACTTTTTCTGTTTTCCTCTGTCGCGCCACTTCTTATAGTGCTCCGGTTTCCAGGGCGGGCTAAAGCGAGGCATGCCCTAACCATCCCCGAGGAGAGCAGTCCTTAGGACACTCGATCCTCTCCTGTCCCCTGCTGACCCCCAGCGACCCGAGTCCGTTCCCGAACCCTGGTCGCCGGCGTGGGTTGAGGTAAGGCGCCAGCGCCTCAGCCCTCTACGCCACTGGGACGGCTACTAGTGAACGTTTTTAATTACTGTGGCATCCATGTGACTAGTGCTCATATCACTCATAGCATGAGCTTGATTGACAGGGAGCAATTGCAATGGCTTGGTTTTAATGCATAATTACAACTGGAAGGTGTGGTGCATTTTTACAAACTGGTTATACGAGCATTGACAATACTCACTAGTAATTGTAATTCTCTAGATTTATATTTCTTTTTATTCTGAGAACACAAATACAGATAGAAGGGGCTTTCCATATCACCCTTCACTCCCTCGTGATATAGTTTGTAACTTACATCTATTTGAAATGTCATTGAATTACTAGCACAATCAGTTAAATATACGGGTGTAAGTATTAAATTTATTCTACTTTACCAGGAAAATGGGCTTGATCCAGTGATTCATATTCAGCCATGCCTGGGTGTTATATATATAAATGTATATAGATATATACATATATTATATATACAGTGCATAACACATACAAGTCCTGGCCCTGACAGTATCCATCCAAAATTCCTTAAGGAAATGGCAGAGGCATTAGTATATCCACTCTCTGTTGTGCTCAACAGGTCTTTAGACCAGGGGGTGATACCAGCTGATTGGTATTCAGCTGTAGTGATTCCAGTTTTCAAGAAAGGTAGTAGGTGCTGTGTTGAAAATTATAGGCCTATCTGCTTCACAGTCATATGCTGCATAATTATGGAAACATTTATTAAAAAATATTTTGGAATCTGAAATTCATACTGTTGGACTAGCAGACATTAGCCAGCTTGGTTTTAAAAGGAGTTATTCTTGCACAACAAATTTAGTGTCCTTTTATGAGCATGTCAGTTATGGGCTAGACAATGGTGTACCCATCGATGTAATATTGCTGGATTTCAGTAAGGCATTCGACACCGTACCACATCACACCTTGATAAACAAACTTTTACACATGGGCTTTTGCCCGAGACTAGTCAAATGGATAGACAGTTGGCTATCAAACAGAACTCAGAAAGTAAGAATAAATGGATTGTTATCATGGAAGGGGAGTGTAAGTAGTAGTAGAGTTCCACAGGGGTTGGTGCTGGGCCCTGTATTGTTCGGCATCTATATTAGTGATATGAATTCAAACATAGCAAATTTTCTGTTAAAATTCACTGATGATACCAAGGTGGGAGGCGAAATTAACACCATTAACAAATATCAATCACTCGTGCATGACCTCAAAACTGTAGAGACATGGGCTTCAGTAAACGGCGTGTCTAGCATCAAAAAAGTGTGCCATCATGCATTTTGGTAAGAATAACCCACATCACCAATATTATTTAAATGGTACACAAATATTGCCGTCAGAGATGGAAAGAGATCTTGATATAACAATAAACAACAAATCCACAGCATCAGATTATTGTATAAAAATCAGAAGAATTGCCCATGGAATGATCAAAAGAATCCAAAAACACTTTTATATGTAAAAATGAACAGTGTATGGTTCCCCTGTACAGAGCATATGTGAGGCCTTATTTAGATTATGTCTCCCCTTTTGGAGTCCTTACTTAAAAGGAGATATAGATTTGGTTGTGAGAGTTCAGAGGTAACCGACTAAAATTATACCATGACTATTGAGGAAACCATACATAGAAAGATTGAGAGCTACTAGATTATTTACACTCCAGATAGAAGACATAGGGGGATCTTCTATTGCTATTTAAGATACAACAGTCACAGGAATTAATGACAGAGTGCGGACTGAAATGCAACACCAGAAATGCATCACTGAGATCAAAAAACAAGCAAATGGAGGTTCCCTGGGTGAATACAACCAAAACAGATCATTTCTACTCTATCAGACGAGTTAAAGTTTGGAATAGATAGCCTCAGGACCTAGTGAACCAGTGCACTCTAAATAGCTTTAAATCAGGCCGGGATAATTTACAATATACAGGGTACAGTTTGAATAATTTGCCCACACAGTGTGGGGGACAATTCGATGGGCTACATTGCCTTCTTTTGTCATCTACAACCTAGTAAACTTAGTAAATATATGCAAATACAATAAAAATAAATTGTCATTATTCACAATTTCGATAAAATCAATTATTCCAAAAATGCGTATTCTGAGTTATCAAACAGATATTCTTGAATGTTTATTTATATATATATATATATATATATATATATATATATATATATATATTTATTTAGTGGTTTGGAAATAAATGAATGTACGCTTTGAAAGATTGCTATTCCAAACCAGGTCATCCTGTTGAGGCAAGTGGTTTTTGCCTTATAAGTAGTTGTTTTACAGATGAACAAGAGCCTGGCTGGATAGTAAATTTCATACTATGCCCCATTTTCTGAAACATCAGTGTTTATGTCTTATACCCTTTTCCTCCATGCTAATGTTGATGTCACCAGGTCAGGAAAAATAAGTATATGACACTGACTGAAAAACTTATTTTTGACACACTTCAGCACATTAGTTTTAGCAGTTTCAGACTTAAAAATAGTAACAAAAAAGTTGGACTACTTACAAGTTGTGATCCAGTTGGGACAGGAGAAAATCAGAATCACTGTGAGTTCAGGCTGAGGGTAGACAAGAGAAATTGCTGATATGGGTCTGCTATAGATCTTTGGACTGGGAGGTGGATATAATGTAGACTTTGACTGTGGGAGGAAATGAGAAGTGTAGCAATTAAGGAAGTATTGTTGTCATGGGGACTAGTGACTGGCTATGGTCTGCATCATCTCTGTCTTCATGACATTGGATGTCTCACTCTTGGAGAAGGTTCTCTCCTTCAAATACCTTGGCACCTGGCTAGATTAGGACCTTCATTTCTCCAGAAACATGAATGCCATACCTGCCAAACTAGAGAGACAGTACAGGCACAAATACCATTTCCACCACTGACCATCAAGAGATCTTTCTCAGAATTATACTTCATGAATTTGACCATAGTCATGTGGCTCCCAGTCCACTCTTGTCTGACCATACCCCAAGGTTTTTTACTGCTTTACCCTTGTCTGTCCACCCATACCCACAGCTACTCCCTCTACTTTGAGCTTTCTCTTTCTTCTTTCAAAGGCAGCTGACTCTATCACTCTACCTCTCTTTGTTTTTGGCTCTACCTCTTCCCTGTTACCTCTTTTCTCTCCCCCGACCTCCCTCAGACCTACTCCTTTAGGCCCTTTGTCTCCCACTCCCTTTCTACCCTGTTGTTTTCAAGGCCAGCATGGAAGCAGAGATGATCCTCCAAGACTCGACTTAGAGCACTGGACATGTACTCACTGGAGGCCAGATGAAGGAGGGTGATATGATAGAAACCTTCAAGTTCCTGAAAGGAGTTAACAAGGTGAACTGTGAGGAACCGTTCAACAGGAATAGCTAATCTAGGACATGAGGACATGACTGGAAGCTGGCAGAGGAAGGAGACTCAGGAAGGATGTGAGAATGTTTTATTTTATAGAGAGTGGTTGAGTCTTGGAACAGTCTGCCAGCTGAGTTGGTGGGCACCAAAACTATCAATGGTTTCAACAAGCATGGCTGGGACCAAGTTGAGAGATTGGTAGTTACTCGGGAGGTAGCAGTAGGATAGGGAGCATCCTTTTGACTGCCTTAATGTTCTTTTTGAACTCATGCAAAGCCCAGGACTGCATGCAGTTCTTCAGGAGCGGCCTGACCAAGGCCTTGTAAAGAGGCAGGATAACTTCCCTGGCCCTGTTGGTCACCCCCACTGAAGCAGCCATCCTGGAAGCCATTATCAAGATGCTGCAAGTTGCTTGTCATGCTTCTTCCCCTTGTCTGCTTTGCCAGTGCTGAAGGTCTGCTTTAACTTATTGATGTACTGTAAGTGATATCTGCCGCTATCCTAACCCCTAAGTATTTAATTGCTAGTTTTCCCCTTTGAAAGGGGCAGAGTATTTTAGTTTGGGGGTCCAGACAGAGCTCCAGCTGCAAAACCTCCAGCCTGTCCCCATTTATCCGGTAACCTGCTAATGTGTGCATCCACTCTAACCAGTGCATCAAGTGGGGGAAAAGACTGTGCTGAGTTAATTATATATAGCAACAAATCAGTTGCCATTGCTATGGATTCCTTCTATCTCCTGTTGTTGCCTGAGATACTGAGCCAAGGGCTCAACATACAGGACAGATAGGTAAATGGACAAGGGACACCCATGTCTCATCCCCTGGTGAGGTGAAATCGGTCTGAATCGGAATCATTCACCTTAACTGTGGCTTGGGGTGCTGCATATAGGTTTTGAGTAAGGTTAAGGAAGAGGGGAGAAGGCAAACTGTGACAGAGCACCCCTCAAAAACTGCCTTTTGGGCATCCAGGCTTAAAATGAGAGTGGAAATGTTTTGCTCCTTAGCATATTTAATGAGCAAAAGGGTGCATTTCATATTGCAAAACATAATTAGGGCACTGCTGTACAAAGTTCAGATTCAGTCTTAATTGAAGTAGATTCCAGCATGAAACAGGGTGCACTTTGCCCAGACTTAAACTGCAAACTCACTTTCCAGAAAACCGGAATAATGGCCAGCACTCCTAATTCAGTAATACTTTTAACATTTTATTTTCAAACCTAAAAAAATGCAGCAGCAGAAGGCAGGGTTTGGTGTCTCATAAACTTACCTGATCCAGATCTACTATGGCTGGGAGAATTTCATATGGTCAATGAGCTAGGATACTAGTGAACAGATTATAATCCATATTAAGGATACCTATGGGGTGGTGAGACTCATATTCTTTAGCGTCTTTAAACAGTTTTGCTATAGTGGAAATATTTGCATAACTCCTGGATCATGTGAATTGCTGCCCTGAAGACAGTCTCTGTAAGTTCGAAGGAGGAGGGGCTGTAGCAGATCCCTAAGAGCGTTGTTGAATCCCGCCGCCCCATATCTTTCCAGTCCTGGACTTTTCCTGTTCTTCAGGGCCTTCATTCTGAGTTCCAGTTCAGACTGTGTTATAGGATGAATCAGGATTACCTCTGGACAGAGGGCATTGACCTACAGAACCACTGGTTCTTACAACCTGTTACCCGCTCACCTCACTGACATTGGTAACATTCCTTCCTTCAGCCACAAGCTCTGTCAGCTTGTGTCTGACAATTTGCACTGCATCTTTTCTCTACATCTTAAACTGTACCTTATCTACTTGTTAATCTTATTATTTTATCCTGTATATATTTTGATGTTGTCTGCTCTGTACCCTATACCTTTCTGTACAACTAGTTGCTTGTGAAAAAGGGTTATGTAACTTATTTTGCTCTCCAGTATAAAAAATAAAAATGAAAAATGAAGCATAATCAAATGAAATATGAGTATTATATCCACATATGTACATGGCTGTTTGCCATGCTTTAGATGTTACCTTTGTTGGCAGTAGGCATTCAGACAAATTGGGTGACATGTTGAGATTAATAAACAGTGTGTAACCCCCACTTGCCAACTCGGGGGCTTAACTGCAGCCCTGCAGTCCCTGTTCCTCCTCTCCCAAGCACTTCAGGAAATGCCTGCATTTTTTTTCTTTGCTCCCTGGTCCTGGCCCAAGTTTTTTCTGTGTCTCTGGTGCCCCATTCACAGCCACTGGTACAATCCAAGCCCTCCGGGGCTCCAAAAAAGCAAACCATGATCACTCGTGCTGCCAAGCACTCTGGTGCGGCAGGGATCACACAGGTGCAAACAATGCCTTTGATCTTGTGACCGCTCACCTTGCGATCACTCTGAAGAAGTGTTCGGTGGCCCCGGTGTCCCCACCTGATCAGTGAAGCCTGGTGACCACAACCAGAGCAAAGAGAGCCTGTAGTTAGGAAAATCAAAAGAGATCCATGAGTTGTTCATGATCGGGGCTCATGAATATTAATGAACCAGAGCCCTGATCAAAATGAATACTCATGAGGGTGTTTCTGCCCTCGGGAAAGCTTGTTCTCGGCTACAGCAGAGAGGTAAAAGAAAAAGGAAAGAAATATTTGTGAAATAAATAATGTAACTGATGTATGTGTGGTGGGAAGTGTTTTATCAAGGGGAAAATGTTTGAATGATTAAATACTTTATCCTGGCTGCACCAGCAAATATCAGGACTCAGAAGAGACAGCCTGCCTGCTGCAATAGGTGGGGTTGTAGCAACGGGCAAACAGACTGAGCAATTTATTCAATCTGTGCAGTGACAGCAAGTACACAACCTGGGCTAATGGACTGTGGGGCATTTGGGCAAATATTTATTTCATTCTGGCTCACCAGGACTTTATTTGAGACTGTACCTGATCTGCTTAAGAGACTGTGTGTTGTTAGCAGCCATTACAAGCATCTACAGCCAATTGGAAAGTTAGGATAACAAAGCAAGGACTTGTGGGACATTAGCCAAGCTCATGGAAAAATACCAAGTACTCATGAGGAACTGCAGGGACGTAATTTCAGGTGTCAAAACAGCAAACCAACAGTGCATCGAGTGAGGTTCATGCATAAATCATTTTCTTGATTGACAGGCTCTCCAGCCAATCAGTGACCATTCACCCAAAAGCTTCAGCCAATCAGGAGCCTCAGGAGAGCCCTATAAGAGACAGTGTTTTTCAGCAATTTTCCAGATTTATGCAAGAACCCCACCAGGAGTGGGAGCTCTGGCCCCTAGCCATGTAGCCAGGTCTGGAGATCCAGCTAATCTTCGCCATCCAGGAGGGGGTATTTGCCTTCTTAGCAGTAAAATTTAAAGTTGTTTAGTTTTATGTAGTTCTTGCTAGCCTGGGGGTTGCCAGAATGTTCCCCAGGTGCTAGCGCTCCCTTCCACATTGGGGAAAGATGTGGACCTGCAACTTGATGACGTGAGAGAACTGATTTCACCTCAGTTGTGAGAGAACTGAAGACACCAACAACCTTGATTGGAGAAATTCTACCGTGAGGAGCCTGAGTAAGTACTCTTGTACCTCCCGTTGCAAGAAAGAAAGCAACTTTGTCAAATTGGGGCAGCCTTGCCCAAATGACTGTTCTATGTGATATCGTTAATGGGTCTGCACCCTACTGCTGCATATAACCTTAGCCCAGTGAGGGTGGACCCCTATAGTGGAACTGTTGCTGATTGTGTCTGTTTTAGGGGTACCCATATTGAGCCCAGGATAGACTAGTAATGTACTGATATGTGATGTTCACAGGAGCCTACAGGACTGGAAGGGGAGCACTCAGTAAGGGGCTCAGCCTGATTTTGCCTGGGAGGTCCAGTATTGTGCTACCTATCTGGTTGAGATGTCCAGTGAAGCCACCAGCCATAACCGCAAGCCACAAAATGGACTGAGACCCCAAAGTTAATTTGGATTTGCTATAACCTGGAAACAACAGTTTTCCATTCTGTGACCTGGAGATCACAATTTTGCCTAAGTAATCGGACCAGAGCGTCTCTCTTGGCCCCTGGTTGAAGGCTCTATCCCTTCGTTTATGTACTGGATGTGTCTGAGATATAGATGTACTATAATGTTCTAAGCCATATAAATGTGCTGAGTGTTTCAAACCATATAGATGTGCTAAGTGTTTGCAAATCACATAAATATGTTAAACAGTCAGGAGGAAATGCTCAATGTCTAAATCTGATGGGACCAGCTGCTTACATCCGAGCCGAAAGTCTAACTGCAACATGCAGGGCAATCCCTGCTTTCTCCTTAAGGATTACAAATTGTTGTTTACGAGATTGCTTTCAACTTAATCCTATCTCTCCTTTAAATTAAGCCAGCCAACACACAGCTGCACCGTCCACCAGACCTGCAACAATCTAAGAGACTTTGGTAACAGGGCACCGAGAATAAAGGTTGTGAGATTGCAGTTTTTCATAGAATGTGTTCCATCTGATTTTATGGCAGCTAGATAGCCAGGGCTCTGGGTATTAAGTGTTGGTACAATGTAATTGCCTTTCTTCCATTTTGATAACTGGTAACTACCCAGCTGGAGGGTTTTCACCAGCCACCACAACCATCCAATCAAATGTACCTTTGTAAATAATAATCATTGCATTACTTCTACTCATCCTGTTTCCTAATTCCTAACTCCTATGCCCCCTAAATAAATATTGTTGTTATTGTTTTGCAAATGGTTGTCATGAGCATATTGTTAGAGAGAGTCTTTAATTACAGAAATGTATGAAATGAGGGGAAATGCTATTGGGCCATATGTTGGGGTGGCAAATGATTATAGTGGGTGGTGTGACATCCAAGGGGGTTTTACCAGGTAATGGCTAGCCCACTTAAAAGGGAAACTCTGGGTGGAGGTACTGCATATTATGAAACCTTATGGAAAGAACCAGTTTAAAGTAAGTTTGGGGACCCAGGTCCCTCAACCTTGTTTAGGCCAGGCAATGCAGGGGTAGTAGCCCTTGGGGTAGCACTGCCTAGGGGTTACAAGTGCACAAGTTAATTTTTGAAATGGAGAATAATATTGTTCCTTTAATGCCTATGGGGGGGTTGCAGTGTTTGGAAAAAAAAGAAACAGCTGTGCTCTATTTGTGCTGCAAGGTAATATAGCCCAAAGTTTAGGAGAGCTAGGCCCTCTTTTTTAATTGGCTGATATAATTTTGCCAAGCAAATCCTAGGGCATGTATGCTTCCAGAGAAATCACAGAATCACTGAATCGTGTCAGCAGATAAAGACCATTCGGCCTATCTTGTCTGCCTGAAATGTTTGCCCTCCCCCTCCTGGCCTTCTACCTTTCACCCCTCTTGTTATATGTTCTGATATGTTTTTTCCAAGTTTGTGAAAAAATGTTTTGTGAGCAATGTTGATAGAATCTGATAGAAAAAGAGCAGTCTTGGTAAGATATTCCTTTCAATAATGTTGGCTCCACCCATCTGCAGCAGTAGCTGCGCCCTTCCCCAGAGACCCAGGGTGCTATAGAAAAGCTGTAAACATTATGATTAATAAAACAAAAACATATAAATATGAAAACTGGCAATTAAACACTATGTGAACCATAAAACTCAGCTGGGAGGAACCTGAAAGGGAAGATGAATCAAGCCCTAAAGGCATGATTGAATAAAAAGATCTTCAGACTCCTCTTAAAGGCCTCAACTGTAGTACCTCTCTGAGGACCTTCTGAAGTTGAATTCCATAAAACCAGGCCCGCCACCTCAAAGGCTGGGTTGCCTGAGGTTTTCAGCCTTGCCCTTGGTACAGCTAAGAGGCCCATCTCAGTGAAGCAAAGAGAGTGCGAGGGCATGCAAGGATGCAGGAGGTCTAACAGACAACCAGGACCCAACTCGTGTAGGGCCTTATAAGTTAGCAAACCAACTTTAAAGGAGATTTGCCCCTTAACTGTGAGCCAGTGCAGTTCACGCCATGATGGAAAGACACGATTCAACCTCAAAAGGCTTGTCAGCAGCCTAGCAGTTGTGTATTGCACCAACTGCAGATGCTGTAGTGTATCTCCACTGTCCCCAAGATACAGAGCATTACAGTAGTCAAGCCAAGACATCACAAGTGTATCAGTGTCATCAGTAATTAGAGGAAGGTAGGGATCTAGGGATCTAACCCTGCTGGTGTTTCTGAGATGGTAAAAGCCACTCCAGACAACAGCTGACACCTGAATCTCAAACATCATCCCCTTGTCCAGAATGACCCCCAGATTTCTTAACTTAGTATGAGCCACAAGCCTCAACAGACTAAGCCAAAGCCCAGTCTCATTCTCCACAGCCGTCACCCTCCCCTTACAACCTGGTTTGACCATCAACACCTCAGTCTTGAGGCTGAGCCTCAATCAGCTTGATTACATCCAGTCCTGAATCTCAGACAAGCAATTATTAAGCACATTGACTGCATCAGGCATTCCAAGTGTAAAAGATTGGTACAGCTGGGTATCCTCTGCATAACAATGAAAACCCATACTGTACCATCTAATGATCCTTCCCAGGGGAAGCATGTACACTACGAGCAACATGCGTGAGAGAACTGAGCCCTGGGGAACACCACAGGGCAGAGACACAGTAATTCACCAACACTGCTCTGTGTGTTCTTTCCCTTAGGTAGGACTCAAACCTGCAGATGACTTGACCAGTGAGACCAACATATTCCCTCTGTCGATCCAACAACAACCCATGGTCCACAGTGTCAAAGACTGAGGAGAGATTGAAGACAGGATGAGAACTGAACATTCCCCCTATCTCTCACCCTGAGAAGATCATTACGCACTATGACCAGTGTAGTCTCCATACTATGCCTAGTTCTGAACCCAGACTGTAGAGGCTCATAGATGTCAAAGGTTATGAGGTGTGCCTCAAGCTATGATGCAACCATGTTTTTTAATAACCTTGCAAAAGAAGGGCAGGTTAGAGACTAGTTGGTAATTTGCTAGGTTGTCTAGTTCCAAAGAGAGCTTTTTCAGGTGGGTCCTCACCAGTAAATCCTTTAGTGCAGCTGGAAAACCTCCTGTTTCAGGGAGCACCAGACAATCCCAATGAACACTGTGCCCAGATGCTGCAATAAGTTGGTCATGGCTCTGAGATCAACCTAGTCACCTCCTCTATGTCTAAACTATCCCTATGACCACTGAGTGTGTCTGTGTTGTGTTGGCTGAACCCTGCTGTGTTGCCTTAGCCCACTTGGTGAAATTCCTGCCCGAATAAAGGACACCATGTTGAAAACAAAATCAAGCAAACTCCTCACAATTAGTGAGTAAAAAAATACAGATTCCAGACTGATCAGATATAGTAACCTATCTACAGTCTGGAAGAGCTGAGCTGGTCAATTCTTCTCAGCAGCAATCTCCCTAGACAGACAACCCGACTTCTTCTGGGTGTTTGCACTTTAGTATTCACCAGTGACTACTCAAAGCTAGTCTGTCCTCTTCAGCCCTAGATCTCCTCCAACAATGCTCCAACCAAAGCCACCATGTCTTCATCTCCCTTAGCTTACCATCATACCATGGCAAGCTACAGCATGAAACAAGGGAGCGTACATGAACAGGTGTCACAAGATTGAAGGCCACCATGATAACCTAGTTATTGGTCACCATTGTTTTCCTGATGTCACAGCACTTGCTGACATTAAACTTGAGATGCCTAGTACTGCCTGAAGTCCTTCTGGCCGAAGCCCTCTGAAAGGGTGGTACCGGACAATCTCCACTGCGGGTGGACCCTAATGGGGAAGCCTAAAGAAGAACTTGATTGTGCAATGATCTGACCAGCTGACCAGATAAATCTTGAGACTCTCCATCTGGAGCCCCAGGGAAATATCAACTCCATGGCATGACCATATTGGTGATGTCACAGAAGTAACTATTTGTATGAGGCCCAGGGATTCCATCACCAAGAGGAAATCTTGTCCAACGTGTGAGAATTGTCGGTCACCCAGGCATTGAAGTCACCCAGAATTAATCATCTGGGTGACCCAACACCCTGTTGATGATGAAGTCCAGATTTCCTGAAGGAACTCCCCTCATGCCCCGCAGGCCAGTACACCAGGAGGATCCTACAACCTGCACCTGGACCCTCCCACACAGCCACAAATTCAAACGATGAGTTATCTCCCACTCGGTGCATAACAAAGTTCAGCTCAGATCTAAATCAGATGGTGACCCCCCCCCCCCACGATCCTTCCTCAGGCAGTGAACCATAGAAAATATAGCTGAGGAGTTTGCTTACAACACAGGGTCTGCATCATCAGTCAGCCAGGTCTCGGGGATGCAAACCAGATTGACTGAGAAATCAGATATAAAATCTGCTATAATAGTGGTCTTATTCCTCATTGATCTGGCATTGTATCACACTGTACCGCCTGAAGGGGATGAGTGAAGGTGGCAGGTCCCTTGGCTAAATACCCACTTGGTCTGAGGGACATGCTGCATATGAGAACTAAACATATCTGGTCTCTTTCTGTGTCCCATTTTTCACCCAGGGTGCCTCTGGTCCTCACTATCCTAATAGTACTCTCTCCATCAGCACTCCCTGAAGCCATCCTTCAATCACCACACCTCCTTGCAATCCCCACCTCCCTACACTGATGGTATGCAACACCTGCGAGGGGGTTTCTAAAGAGGCACAGGTCACAAAGTAGGGATGGGGAGTAACTGAGCCTTGGGATCTTCTGCCCAAAGCACCTGTAAAACCCACTCAATCCCAGATAAATTACTCACCCATCCACAATCAACTCTCTCACAACAAGCTACAACTACCCAGCTTTACACCCCATAATTCTCAAACACTCACCACTCAACCTAAACCCTAAAATATAGTATCAACACATCCATTTCTCTCAATCACATTTAATAAATTACCTAATACTGTACCTGTAGTCATTCCCACTTACACGTCACCCCAACTACTCACACCCCAAATACACTTCAGAAGTCCTCAGTTCTTTAAGTCATATGTGCAGCAGTCCAGAAGTAATCCATTTTCAATAACTGATGAAATTCAGTCAGTTCTGGCAAACTTAAATATTGCCAATAAGGAAGTCTGAAACCAAAGACGTGGCTCAGCTGTCTCTGCTGTCACCAGAGTGCACAATCCAATAAGTCAATCAGATGAAAGGAACAAAATACAAATCCAGCACTGCCACTGCTGGAGATGACCAAATTAGACATTTGAGGTAACAGAGTGTAAAGTATGAAAGTAAGGGGAACAGCTGAGCTGGAGGTTCACTCCCCGCCTCTGGTCCCCAGTCTTGGTATCTCCCCATAACACAGTCTGTTCCAAATATATACACTCAAAGCCAGTGACCAACTGATCACTAGAAATCTACTAACTAGCCAGGCCCAGCAAGCCCCTCGTAAAGTCCGTCCTGAAGATCTTCACTGTGTTCCACAGTACTTGACTATGACTGCTGCCATGGTGGTTCACAGTTGGCTCCTTTTCCACTCAGGTACAGGGCTCCAACCAAATGTACAGGCTTTATTCCCATGGAGACACTCCATCATCACTAACGACTGTAGCACAACTGGACTACAGGTGCCAAGTGATTCACAATCCTGCACTCCTAACTGCCAGTCAGGTGGTATTCGAGAAGTCCCAAATGGTAACTCTAATTATTGCAGCTGCTGTAGTGATGGTGACTTTACAGCGATTATTGTGGTTTGCAGAATTTACATCTTCTGAAGTCCAACTAATAGACATGCTGCACCAGGACCATTTGAACAATAGACTTACTCGCATAAAACTAAAACCAACAAAAACTAACTCCTACATGCTATCTCACTAGATGCCCTACCTACCACTCCAAGCCCTATCACTACACTGCCAATAAAAAAAAAATTACAACCATAACCACACATGCTGCAGGCTCTTTAAAAGCAGGTTTTTATTTATTTATTGAAATGTTTCACCAGGAAGGCACACTGAGCAACCAGTCTCTCATCTCCTGGTGTGACCTGGGAAGGGGGGTGGAGTACAATAGGAATGAGACATTAAACATTCAAGTTACAAGATCAACATTAGCATACAGCTGTAAGGTAGGTGTTACAAACAGTGTTACAACAGTGTTGTGCATAACTTTTTTTATTGCTAGATATGTAGCTTAAAATAAAGCTTAGAGACTGGTTGGTAAAAATAAAGCTAAAAAGGAACAAGAACAGCAGGTATATCTGCTGCTACAGAGATCAGCCCAGCCTGGTGGCCATCTTGATGGTCTGACATCAGGGTAAGTAGAATGGTTTCTCATCTTTCTAGGTAATTTTCTGTGTTTTGTTAAGATCTGGGGAACACTGCTTCCATATACATTTTCAAGGTTTCTAGGAATTTGCACCTCTAGGTATTTAATGCTATGTTTAGGAAGAGGGACCTGTGGGTTCACTTGACGGGAGCTATCTTCGTGAAGATCTAGTAATACTAATTCTATTTTATTCCAGTTGTCCTTATACTGAGAGATCTTCCCAAATCTGGCTGATATTGAGTCCAAGATGCTAGGGAGTCAGTCATACAGGTTGCTGAAGTAAAATAACATGTTGTCTGCATACAGTGAGATGGTTTGTTCTTTTCCCCCTAACCTTATATCTTTAATAGATGGTGAACTTCTTATAGCTAATGTCAAAGGTTCTATTAAAAGTGCAGATAGCTATGGTGAGAGGGGACATCCCTGTCTTATTCCTGTATGGAGGGGTATAGGATCATATACACCAAAATTAGTTTTGATCCTTGCTGTAGGTGTATTGCATATTAATATGACCAAATTAATGAATCTAGGACAGACAAAAAGCTTCCAGGGTAGAAAATAAGTAGGGCCAACTGGCTGTATTGAAAGTCTTTTCTGTGTTTATCATCAGTAATGCAGCATCCTCGTAGAGGTCACTATGTATGCTTTTATTTATTATAATAATGGTCCTATGTACGTTATGAGATAGTTTCCTTACTTCAGTAAAGCCTGTTTGGTCATTGTGAACAGTGATAGCTTTTTCAGTCTTGATGCTAGTACTTTCGCAAATATTTTCTAATGCTAATTTAGCAGAGAAATTGGTCTATAACAGCCACATCATGATGGTGGTTTATCCTTTCTTAAAATCTGTGATATTGTTGCTTCATTGAAGGAAAGAGGGAGGCAACCAAGTTGTTCTGCCTCAATATAGACTTCAAGTTGCAATAATGCCAAAAGATCTTAGGAGCCTTTGTAGAAATCAATCACAAAGCAACCAGGGCCGGTGTACTTCCCATTGGAAACATTCTTGATGATCTCTGTATCTCTGACAATGTGATATCCCTTGTGAGATGTTCATTCTCTTGTTGTGAGATTAAAGGGAATTTTATATTAAGAACCAAATGATTTCTGGTTGATCTTGTACCTTACTAAAGATGTCTAAAAGTTATTGAAAGATTTATTTAACAAGGGCCTGATGTTAAATTCCCAATATTCATTTGATTTGCATTTATATAATTCATATTCTGCTCACACTGTAGCTGACAGGCAAGTAATCTGTTGGTCTTGTCTGAGAAAAAATGATATTGAGATCTTGCTCTGATCGTGGCTCTGTCTGCCTCTTGCTGTGCTTCCTGATTATAGTCAGTCCTTATTTTTAAGGCATGGATTACTGTTAGGTCTTATTCTTCCACTGTGGCCACATGTTTGGCCTTAGCCAGTTTAAGGTGTCATTGTAATTCCTGTAGTACAATGTTCCTGTTTTTTTTCATAATAGGATACAATCACCCTCTTAGGTGTTCAATGATTCCCAAACTTTAGCCTTAGATACTGTATCATCTTTTTATTGAAAATCAGAAATTGTGTGAGTTACCTTTTACTTGCTTCACTGAAAGACATATATTTTAATAAAAAGTTATCGATCCTCCAGATACAAGTCCTAGTGGTACAGTGGTCTAAGCACAGCGTCAGTGTTACAGGTGCACAGTCAGCAATTTTTAATAGCATCATGTGATATATTTAATTCTTTGTAGTGAGTTTCTTCTGAAATTATTGAAATTCTATCCTGGAGTAAGAGTTGTACACCACACAGACGTAAGATAATTTTGTAAGATCAGGATATCTTAGTCTAAATGGGTTGACTATCGTAATATACTGTAGAAAGTCATCAATTTGTTTAACTACTCTTGTTGTGTTCCCTCTTGACCTTGAGGATCCATCTTGTGGGCCCTGATGTTAAAATCCACTGTGATACTGTAATAAAGAAATCTAATAAAGACAAATCAGGCTCATTAGGGGCATATATATATATATATATATATATATATATATATATATATATATATATATATATATATATATATGAAAAGGCTGGGATTTGAGAGTGCTAATTTAATTATACAAATTTCCAATTTTTATCTGTATACAGTGGTAGTTGTGCAAAAGTTGACCAGCAGCATGGTATATCAAGTGGTGCACAAGTGCGGTACCCATTGAATAACATGTATAGTGCTACTGTTCAATGACACGCAGTGCATGGTACTGGTTAACTTTTGCATGCCTACCACTGTATGTGCCATCTATACTGCACTAGAAATTGTATTATTATTATTATTATTACTACCTCTCTAGCACTTATTGAGTGAGAGGAATTATTCCACTTCCCCAAATTATGTCACAGATGTGCTTGAAGACATTATCTGCTAAGTCAATTTCTTGAAGTGAAAAACAATTCACCTTCTTTATATTTGCTAGGTGAATGATTTTCTTAATTTTAGTTCTTTCACATGTCCCCTTATTCCAGTATAAACAATCAGTCTATGCCAGCCCAGTGGTGTTGAGGGTTGAGGCACTGGATGCCACACTTCGCTCCACACCGGTGACCCGAGTTCAGGAATGGACTTGGGTCATCGGGGGTTGGCACTGGAGGAGAGGATTGAGTGTCCAGAGGACTGCTCTCCTCTCCTGGAGCATGTTGGGGTACACCGCATGTTGCACTAGCGACCTCAGTGGAGACTGGGGGAAGCAGTAATCAGGTGGCCTCACCAATGGGGATTGGGCAGCAATGGATGTCCTGCAGGTGCACACAAGAGCATGCATGCCATGCGCTGGATGTCATTGCATGTCAGCGCCCCAAGGGGTACACAGCATGGAAAACCCCTCACAGCTGACTCATGAAGCCACCAATGGTCGTCTGGCCCCTGAGCCAAACAAAGCCCGACATAAGTTGGGGCAGGGGTTCTAGGGTGATGCGGTCTCTCCTCCCAGTCTACCGCCCGCCGGGGTGGTCCTTCATAGGGGGTAAGCTACAGTCCTCCCTGTCCTGTGGTCACAGCAGAGGCTGGCCTAGTGGGGGCTTGTTGAGCGACCCTGTACATGGCTGACAAGGGGAAAGTTCTCCCTCCTACCGCCCATGAGAGCATAAATAGAACTGACAAAAAAAAAAATCAGTCTGTGAACTAGTCATTTGTTTAGATGATACCTACCAAATTGTGTCCCTCTTCATCTCTTAAACTAAAATGGGAGAAGTGACTTTCAGCTTCCTTGTGATGGAATATTCCATACCAGGGCTGTGCAGCCACCAGAACTATAATAATCTAAACAAAAATGCTTTAAGAAGGAAGCATCAACCTGTAATCTGGCCCCACCTCAGTGGAATGCAGGGCCCAACTAGCAGTTTTGCAAAGTGCTTAACATTTTTTACTCACAGTCAGTGTGTAGTAATTTAGATTTTATCCAATTGATCCTGCTATCCCTACCATCAGCTTTTTAACTGAAGCAGCACACCCACAACCTCCTGTGGATGTCCTGAGAATGATTTAGGAGCTAGGGAGCAGCCGTGGGAGCGTGCATAGAACTCTTGTATATACAGAGCTCCCAAGAATGTCGTATGAGCTGGGGAGCAGTCACAGGAGCATGCATAAAACTCCTGTACAGATGGAGTTATTAATAGCTCAATCTATACAGGAGTTTTATGCAAGCTTTTGTGGCTGCTCCCCAGCTTATATATCATTCTCGGGGCAGCTGTGGGAGGGTGTGGGTGTGCCACTAGGGATGCTCTGGTCAAATTTCCAGTGGGAGGGACAACAGCAGCAACCAGATAAACTCTAAATTACTACACAGAATGAGTAAAAAAATTTGAACACTTTGTGAAAATGCTGATCGGACGCTGCCTTACACAGCAGTGGGGCCTGATTACAAGTAGACATTTCCCTTTAGTACAAAAGAGTTAGTTTGATCATCAAAAAGGAGCTTTTTGCAAACAGAACACTTTTAACCATAGTTGTATAATTGACAGAATGTCTGATGTGATCAACCAAAAAATACAGATTACAGATTAAACCCACTGTGCCCATCAACTGAACTATCAGTACAGTGGTAATGCTATTAGTCATGACACTGGTCACCTGAGCTTGAAAACAAACTTGGACCATTAGGGTCTGGATGTGGGGAGAAAGCTCATGTGTCCTAGAGGATACTCACTTCCTCCAAGGAGGGAGGGTTCTTGCTGCTGCTGGTGCTATACTACAACCTGGCAACCACAGGTGGTAGTGCAGCAGCAGTCATTTCTTTGCTGGGGGGGGCTTCGGCTGAGACCTACGTGATACACACATGCATGCTTCCAATTGGGCATCCTTGTGCACTGATGTCCCAAGGGTGGCAAACATAAACAAATACCTACCACAAGCACAATAACCTGGGTGTGTGCAGGTCCCAACCTTGACCACTGCCGACTCTGAGAGAACCTCAGGGAACCTCTGCTTCCATGGCTTATAGGAGGTGGAGGGTTGGAGCTAGTTTGCCTTGAGCCCATCATGAGGGGATAAGCTTGTGGAGTTGTAATCCTCTGGAGGTAAGTGGCAGGGACACTGTGGGGTGGGAATGGGCCTGACCAGGATATGGGAGACAGGAAGTGATAATGTAAATAAAAAAAAATTACTGCACCCTTGTTTTTCCTTTCCTTTCTCCTCCCAAGATGCCCATCTACTACCCTTACACCCCTGACCCATGTACCTGCTGGTGTGGGTGATGGGTCCCCTTCCCCTCAGACCATTTACAAAGATAGTTGTGTGGCCGGTTGTGCATGGAGCTGAAAAAGATCTTACTCAGATCTTATCTCCCCTATTAAGCCTAAAGTGCAAGCCCAAACTCCCTTTTCCCCTTCCCCCTTTCTTATATTATATGTCAATGTAGTGCATTATATATACTGTACATTACATTTATATCTCTTACTTCCCCTGCCTTTCTTTCAAATCTCATATCCCTCTCTGGAGGTGCCTTAACTGAACCGTATCCCGTTTTCCTAAGTTGGGGTAGCCTATGCCCTTCTGCCCTATCTAACTTACTTCTCTGTCTCTTTCATTACACCCTGATCTAATTGTCTGTTTCTTATGTGGTAGCATAGACTGAACTCATGGAGGGTGGGGCAGTTGATGAGTGCCTGCCCTGGAAGCAGCATTTGTAATTTTTGTGGATGCTGCAACTAAAGATTGAGAAGATTGTGTTTTGATGAGTGTAACACTTGGTCCTGACTCTACCAGTGGTTTAGGTGCTGTGTCAGGGAGACTTACTTTGTGATGGTGCTGAGAGTTTTTGTTACTCTGCTGCAGAAGTAGGTCCATAGCAGGAATTAAAGTAATGGAGGTAGGAGAGGTGATGGCAGCACTTGGTGATGACGGGGAGGATCTAGGATGTATAGCCCCCCTGTAGCACATTTCTGTCTTGGCTGTTACCTTGATGACCTTGGTTTGGTTGTGTCTCCACCAGATAGAGTGCTTTCTTTGCTTCTTATCAAGAAAGAAAAAAGAGGGTACACCCCTTGAGTTGGACACAGAGTTTGGCTGGTAGGAAGGTCATACTGAATTCCATAAAATGCCTTCTTTTTGGCGAGGACAGTGGGTGCAGATCTGGAAATACGTCCAGGAGCAGTTAAATAACCAGTCCTCTCTCCATCCATCCAAGCTTTTATGAGAATGTTCTCATGGTCCTGGAAGTGATAAACTTTAGTAAACACAAACCTTGGCCATCCACTAAGAATGTGGGGGGATACATCTATGGGCAAGGTCAGTTTCAATTCTTTGTTCAGAGTACTTCAGACACTTTGCCTCTGTCAGTAGTTCTTTGAAAACATATAAGAGGTTGCTACCCTCTGTGCCTTCTTGGATGTTGCCTAATTTAATATGTCTCTTCAAGAGCACATATCCAGATCTTCCACCTTAAGCTGGAGCACCCTCAACTTTGTATCCTGTTATTCTACACATTCCCTCAGTGGATGAATGTCATCCTCAACTGTACCAGCCTGTTCTCCCCTTCAGTAGTACAAACTGACGGGCCAGAGATCATTTGCACCAGTTCACCTGTTGAAGTGCAAATGATCTCTACCTATTGAAGTTGTCCCACTAGCCAACCCCAACCATATTTCCTTAATTAGAAAATGTTCCTTGTGATCCTTATCCTCTTGTCTCCTACTGTAGCTGCTGATTTTGCTGCAACTATTGAGATTAATGTACCTTTGTTTTTGAGCATGTCCTTGTCCCTCTTGCCATGAATGATATGGGGTAGTTAGGAAGTACCTTGGTGATTAAAGCAGCCATAATTTTGCATATCAGGCATTTTTGCATGTGGTATGTTTTATCAAATATAGGGCATGCTTGGAACCTGATAGATATTAAACTGACAAGCTATACTCCAGGGAACGCAGACTGATTTTTATGCAGAGGCAGAGGTTTTTTCTCCTGCAGCTTAACATATTTCTGAAGTATCCAATTGTTCAGGAACAAAGCCCCCCAGATTTGCAGATAATACTGGTATTACTGGTGTTACTGATAGAGTCAGGATACTGTAATTACTATCTCTATATCTTCACTTAGTGTTAGTGTCAGGCATCAGCAGATTGCCATTGGCTTGCTCTTGGGTATCAGTTATCTCCGTGTTCTTGTCAGGAGAGTGCAAAGAGTAGTCAAACAGTCTGATAGGAGATACTGGGGTCACTGTTGTAGATCCAGCACAGATGACGGTCATGTTGGCTGTCAGCTGTTTGCAGTCAATTTGCCTCAGGAGGTAAGCATGGATGGAGACAGGGAAATGAGTAATATGATTAAGCAGATACATAGAAACATAGAAGATGATGGCAGATAAGGACCACAAGGCCCATCCAGTCTGCCCATTTCTTTTTCTACCTTATGAATGTGCCATTGGCCTTTGCCCTGTCAATGGCCTATCTATTCATACTCATCTATATTGCTCCCTTATGTCTATCCCAAGCCTGTTTGAAGCCCTGCACTGTATTCATTGTATCCACACTTCTGGGAGTAGGCTGTTCCCTGCCATCCATACCTTCTGAAAAGAACTTCCTCACATTACCCCTTAATTGGCCTCCCTCTAATCTCATGCTGTGTCCTCTTGTCCTGATAGTTTTCTTATATTGAAGCATGTTAGACTGTTTCACCTTGTTAATGCCCTTAAGGTGTCTGAATGTTTCGATCATACCACCTCTCTCCCTCCTTTGCTCTGGGGTATACATATTGAGCTCCGTTAATCTGTCCTCATATGTTTTCTGATGCAGTCCTTGCACCATTTTGGTTGCCCTTCTCTGGACTGTGTCAATTTGGTAAATGTCCTTGTGAAGGTGTGGCCTCCAGTACTGCACGCAGTACTCCAGATGGGGCCTAACCAGTGTCTTGTAAAGAGGGATTATTACCTCCCTCTTACAACTTGTGATACCCCTACTAATACACCCCAACATCCCCCTAGCCTTACCTACCGCTTTAGTGGTCTACTTGGATAATTTCAGGTCATCAGTGATGATGATGATGATGATGATGCTCAAGTCTCTTTCTTCCCTTGTGACTGCCAGCAACTCCCCTCCCAGCCTATAGGTGGCTGCAGGATTTCTCTTCCCTATGTGCATGATCTTGCACTTCTTTGCATTAAACCCTGGTTGGCACTCTTTTGATCATTTTGCTAGCTTATCCAGATCTCTTCTCATTCTGCCCACCCCATCTGGATCATCTATTCTGTTGCAGATCTTAGTGTCATCCACCAACAGACAAACATTACCCTCCAGTTCATCTGCAATGTCACTGATGAAGATATTGAAGAGGACTGGCCCCAGGACTGATTCCTGAGGAATCCCTCTTGTGGCTTACATCTCTTCTGACAGTATATTATTTATCACCACTCTCTGTTTTCTGCTCGTCAACCATTTTGCCACCCAGTTGACCAACTTCTGACCCACCCCGAGCCTACCCAGCTTATTAATCAATCTTCTATTTGGAACAGTATCGAAAGCTTTGCTGAAGTCAGGGTAGGTGACATCAGCTGCTTCCCCTTGGTCCACCACTCTGGTTACCCAGTCAAAGAAATCTATGAGATTAGTTTGACAGGCCTTCCTTTTGTAAACCCATGTTGTCTTGGATCCTGTGCTCCTATGGATTCCAGGTGTTGCACTATCCTTTCCTTAAGGAGTGCCTCCATAATTTTGCCCACTACTGAGGTAAGACTGACTAGTCTGTAGTTCTCTGCCTCCTCCCTGCTACCACTCTTGTGGAGCGGGATCACATGAGCCCTTCTCCAGTCTTCTGGGACCTCTCCTGTGCTCAGAAACTCACTAAACAGTTCTGATAATGGCTCTGCTAGTTTCACCCTTAGCTTCTTTAGTACCCTGGGATGTATGCCATCAGGTCCCATTGTCTTGTCTCCCCTGAGCTTAGCGAGCTCTTGTAGGACCCTTTATTTTGTGAAGGGTCTAGTGTACACCTCCCTCCCCCCTGTGTCCATGGTGCTGAGCTGTGGGCCCTGCCCTACCTTTTCATCAGAAAATACTGAGCAGAAGTATCTATTTAGGATAGATGCTTTTACGTGGTCCTCCTCCTCACATGCCCCCTTATTCTCTTTGATCTTAACAATACCCCCTCTGATTCCCCTTCACAAAAGTGGGAGCAGGGCAGAAGCAGGAAACTACAGACCTGTTAGTTTAACCTCAGTGATAGGGAAAATGATGGAATCACTTCTGAAGGAAAGAATTGTTGAGTACCTAGAGGCCAGAGGGGCACAGGACCCAAGGCAGCATGGATTCACAGTGGGAAGGTCATGCCAGATGAATCTAATAGATTTCTTTGGGTGACCAAAGTAGTAGATCAGGGAGGGGCTGTGGACATGGCCTACCTAGACTTTAGCAAGCATTTGACTCAGTCCCACACAAAGATTAATATACAAGTTAGCCAGCCTGGGGTGGTCCCAAGATGATAGCCTAGGTAAAGAATTGGCTGGAGAATAGGACACAGAGGTAATAGTAAATGGAGTCTGCTCTGAAAAAGGGAGTTACTAGTTAGGGTTATGAGGTTCAGTATTAGGACCAGTCCTCTTCAATGTCTTTATAAGCAACATTGCAGAGGGACTGGAAGGAAAAGTATGTCTCTTTGCAGATGACACAAAGATCTGCAACAGAGTTGATGCACAAGGTGGGGTGGAAAGGATGAGAAGGGACTTGGCAAGGTTAGAGTAATGGTCAAATGTATGGCAGCTTAGATTTAATGCTAAGAAGTGCAAGGTAATGCACCTGGGAAACAAAAACCCAGGGGAAGAGTACACAATGGGGGGTGAGATACTAACAACAACAAAAATGGAAAGGGACCTGGGGGTAGTCATATCAGATGACTTAAAGGTGGGCAAGCAATGTGAGAGGGCAGTAAGGAGGGCTGGGGGATACTGGGATGCATAGGGAGAGGCATCACCAGTAGAAAACAGGAAGTTGTTATCTCTCTGTACAGACAGCTGGTGAGACCCCATCTGGAGTACTGTGTGCAGTTCTGGAGACCTAATCTCCACAAGAACATAGACAAGATGGAAGCTGTCCAGAGGAGGGCAACTAAAATGATGCAGGGTCTGCACTGGAAGACATATGAAGAGAGACTAAAGGAGCTTAATATGTATAGCCTCGAGGAAAGGAGGAGAGGGGGGACATGATAGAAATTTCAAGTACCTCAAGGGAAGCAACAAAGTCCAAGAGGGTAGCATCTTTCAAATAAAGAGGTGTGCAAGAACAAGGGGGCACAACTTGAAGATGGGGGGGGCTCAGAGGTAATGTAAGGAAGTATTTTTTCACAGAGAGGGTTGTGGATGCATGGAACGGCCTTCCGTTGGAGGTTGTGGAGTCAAAAACAGTGGTTGAATTCAAGCATGCATGGGACAGCCATAAGGCAATTCTAGGGGGTGGGGGTAGAAAGAAGTAGGCTGGTGGTTAACTAGCATCTGCAGCTTATCCATTAGGTATGGAAATGGGCAGACTGGGTGTTCCAAGCGGTCCTTATCTGCGGTCAAATTCTATGTTTCTATGTTTTTATGTTTCTGGACTTTCTCCTTTCACTAATGTATCTATAGAAAGTCTTGTCACCTTCTTTTACAGTTAGTGCTGGTGTTTCCTCAGTTTGGGCCTTTGCCTGCCTTACTGCCTTCCCTGCTTCCCTTAGGGAAGTTTTGTATGCCTCCTTGTCTTCATCCTGCTCCGTTTCCTTATATTTCCTGAAGGCCATCCTTTTGGCTCTGACCTTTTCTGCTACTGTTTTTGAGAACCAAAGTGGTTTCCTTCTTCTTTTGCACTTCCTTTTCTCTCTAACACAATGGGATGTTGCTTCAAGTATTGCATCTTTAATGCTTGCCCACTTTGCTGTACCCCCTCACCTGTATTTTGTTTTGCCATGGCTTGCTTAACTCTGTTGGCCATCTTATCAAAGTCAGCTCCTCTGAAGTCCCATATTTTTGCCTTGGATTGGGATGATTTAGTTCTAGTGGCAAAATTGAGCCATACCATGTGATAGTCACTGGCCCCCAGGTGACCTTCTACCTGGAGATCTGTAATCCCTTCCCTGTTAGTCAGTACTAGATCTAGGATAGCCCTGTCTCTTGTGGCTTGTTGTACCAGTTGTCTGAGGCCCTCCCCCTACAAGGAATCCACCATGTGTCTAGTTCTGGCAGATGTTCCTGCTGGTATTGACCAAACTGTATCTGGCATGTTGAAGTCTCCCATTATCAGAACCTCCCCTTTAGCTGTCATGTTTCGTATATCTTCTAACAGTAATGTGTCTATGACCTCCCCCTGGTCTGCAGGCCTGTGGACAACCCCAGTTCGTATGGCTGTCCCATTTCCTGTTTCCAGGGTGACCCACAGTTCTTCTGGCTCCTTATGTGTATTCTGAATTTCTGTAGCTTTGATATTTTCATTCACATACAGGGACACTCCACCCCACCTTTTTGCACCTCGGTCTCTTCTGAACAGTACATAGCCAGGTCCTGAAGTCTCCTAGGTGTGGTTACTGGTAAACCACATCTAGCTAATTGTTACTATGTCCAGTTTAGCCTCTGTCATTATTGCCCGCAGGTCTGGGATCTTGTTTCCCAGACTGCGAGCATTTGTGTACATGATTTTCCATTGGCCAGATTTTGGTGTGTTAGTTGTTGGGGTGAGGTTTGGCATTTCCCCTCTGCATCATATGGGGAGCTGGACCTTTTTCTTTACCTGGTGATGCAGAGACAAGTACTGCACTAAGTGTTATAGCCTGCAGTATCAGTCCTCCCAGGTCATCACTACTATGCTTGAGCTGGAGGTCAATACCGTACTTGTTTGAGCCTCCCGATGTTTATAAACTTTGCTGACTGCTTGCGTCGGTGCAGTTTGTGGGGTGAATTTGGGTAAAAATTTGTAGCAAGTGTGGAGGAGGTAAAGGCTACTGGATGAGACCAGGAGACCGGACAAAACAAAACCAGGTAAAGTGCTCCTCAGTTTTTAGTCTACAGGTACTCAGTGATTTCACTCTTTCTTCTAAAATGTTTGGACATGCCATTGGGGGAGGTTTAGTAGTAAACCAGCTTTCCAAAAAACAGCTTTCGAAAAAGAAAAAACAAACAGATGGGGCTCACTGTTATGCTCATATTGTTGTGACATAGGAGAGCAGACTGGAGAGCTCACACACAAAGCTACATTCACCTGACCATCTTAGATCCAGATCTAGTTGCACAGTATTAGTCCTACAGTATTCTTCAAAACTCTAGGTGGTTCAGTTACACTGGATTCCACTTGCCAGAGAACCAGGTACAACTTCTAAATAGCCCACCTTAATTATAACAGTCACTACTGGAACACAAACAGGTTGTTCTAGATAAAGTAGACTGGAAACACAGCAGCTACATTAGAGGCTCACCTGTGGAATTATTAAAACGCCCCTTTGCAGCCTGTATTAGTGCTTGGGAGTGCTCTCGCTAAAGCAACATCATCATGTCGAGGACGTTGCTGACATTTTAGGCTTCCAAAGAGCACTCAGTTTGAATTTGGTCGTGGGGTTTGTTTACATATGTCGGAACCTGTTCAGAGTGTAAAAATAGATTAAAAATTGTTTGGGGATTCAAATGATTCATATAATTCCCTAGGTGAGCCTTTAATGTAGCTGCTGTGTTTCCAGTCTACTTTACATAGAACAACCTGTATATGTTCCCTTTAAGCTGTTTCAGATGTTTCATTCTTGGTAGTACCTGTATTTTTCTCTTGTGATTAGTTTGCTAGTAATATTGTCTACCTTATTTTCAACCTTATTTACTGAGATGGAAAGTGATGCATTCTGAGATTTCATGCCCTTTGGCATCAGGCAATGACTGGCCAGGATCCAGGCATGTCTAGTCTTCATAACCCTGTACGGTTTCCATCTGGAGGAATGTTCCTCATTTAGATACTGAGATGTGTGGCTGGTCAGTCATCTTTGCTTTTCTTGTCACACTGATGCTATTCATAAGAAGCTGTCCTCCAAACTTGGACAGGGCAAAATCCCCATCCCTCTCTACGCCTGTCATAAGATTGTCATGAAAATGATCCTCTCAGTATTTGACTATGAAGATGTGGTGTATAGCATTACCACCAAATCCACCTTAGCCTGACAAGACTCTCTATTACATTCATTCTGTTGCTTTGCCCTTGACTGCCCACCTGCACCTATCAATGTTCTGTCTACTCATCATTCTCGCTCCCCTTTTTCAAAGGTAGATGCCTCTCAGTCTCTCATTGGGTCCCTTTTATCTCCAGCATCTGGTTTGGGTCCCTCCCCTGCTATCTCAGATTATTCTTGTCCCTTCCCCTGCTCCTAGCACCTCAGAAACTCTGACCCCCATGCCTTCTCTCTATCTCATGCTAAGACTTCTGTGGGGCACTCTGATATTTCCTGGTCTGTCCCCCTCCCATTTATTCCCCTTTTTCTTCTATGGCTCTTAAAAACTCTTCTCAGGGACCACACTGGACATGTTTGTTCCTACACCTGACATCCTCTTCTCTGTAGACCCCACATGATCATTTCCCTTGGACTTGTTTATTGTTCGATTGTACAATTTTCACTTCCACACTCTTTCCAGCCCTTTTTTTTGTTGCTGCCCAGTCTTTATTGTATGCAGCACCTTTCTATTTATTTCTGTTCGTTTGCACACATTTTTTAGCATCTACCTTGAATTTAACCCTTCAGGCTCGTGGCTTTGTAATATCATTAACCCCTCAGTGGTAATATTCCCTTGTACATGAAGCTTTGCTCACAGATATTCTCCATAAAACATTTGGCCAGGAGGGAACACTGAGCTGATATCAACTCATTTCCAGGTGCATCCTAAGGGAAAGGGAGTTAGAAAGCAGAAAACAAAGGAAAGATGTATATTTACAGAGAAAACAATATACATTATGTTATGAAGACAGTGCAAACAAATTTAGTTAGTAAAGCAAGATCTTGAGATGGGAACCGTACACAGTACTGCACAACAATTTCCACATGAGGTATGTCCCAAAGCCCCTGTGATCTTCTGGAAAAGAGGTAAGAGTGCTAAGACTGAACCACAGTGACCCTCATTAACTTGACTCCCCCACCTACTTTAAAAGAAAGTGCTTATCACTATTTTTTTCTACAAATAGGTGAAACTTTAAAGCAACTGTAATGAAGTGTATAACAGTTTGCTACATACTTTGATACTGCTTTACTATAAAAATGAATACCTTCAAGTCTGTTTGGTCCCTTGTTCAAATTATTCTTTGCCACATAGACCCATAGATCAAGACTCAAGACCTAACATGCATTATTGGTAGTAGTGATGTTCTGATGCAGGTCTGCATTCCACTTGGTGTGTAGAGATCCTAGGTGGACCCAACTCGTATTTGTCTGTAATGTATGTAAAATTCCTCTTTTCCTAGAAGTACTATTCAGTACCATTGTTCTGAATCCTGACTGCCTTAATCAAGCCCCCCCATTCAGTTTCTACTCATAGATTAAAATTTGTGTGGCAGTGTTTTTTTATCTGCACCCAACTACCAATAACTATTTCTTCCCTGCACACACATATTCTTCCTGGTACAGTGGCAGTTTTTGTATATATTTCAAAGGATCCCAACCCTGCTTACTGCACGTCCCACACACACACAACAGTCCCAATATAATGTTACTCCAGTGCAATGACCCATACCATCTTAGCTACCAGATCACCCTACCCTGTTCAGAAAGGGAAAGTCACTGTAGTGGGACTAGTGTGTATTAGTGTGTGGGGGGGGAAGGCATGATCAGCAGTCTGGGACATTTACATACACAGAGGGGCAAGGCCAAAGTGATATTGATCAAAGATGAGTGTATGTGTGTGTGGGGGGGGGGTGTCTGAAGGTAGAAGTAGGGCATCTTAAAAATACATACAATGCTATAATGCCACTGCACCAGGAAAGGTGCGTGTGTGTTTGTATGTAAGTATGTATGTGTCTGTGTATATGTGTAGCGTGGGAGGGATCTAGATCAGCAGTTGTGTGCAAATAAAACAAGCATTTGTCAATGCCGAATGTTGCTTGCTTGTATTTGCTGTTTAGGTATTTGGAAGTGATAGTTCCATGCCTTCCTCCCAAGACATGCACTGTGTATTTCCGTTCAGTATTCACAGAAGAGTGGGAGGAACAAGGGCCACAGCAGTACAGCAGTTGCCAAGGGGGTGAAGAGGTGGACAATAGTCCATTTAGAGGCAAAAGAGTCCTGCAGGAGCTCACTAAATTGAAGGTGGACAAAGCGATGGAACCAGATGGCATACACCCAAGGATATTAAGTGAACTGCGAAGGGAGTTGGCAGTACCTCTGACAGCCATGTTCGCTGAGTCATTCGACACGAGTGAATTGGAGGAGGGCACATGTGGTCCCTCTACACAAGTCTGGCAGCAGAGAGGAGGCAGGGAACAATAGGCCATTCAGCCTCACCTCAGTAATGGGGAAGATCATGAAGACATTGCTTAAAGAAAGGATAGTCGGGCATCTATAAGCCATCGGAGCCCAGGACCAAAAGCAACATGGATTCACAGTGGGGACATCATGTCAGACAAATCTGGTTGATTTCTTTGACTGGGTGACAAAGGAAGTGAATCAGGGTGGGGCAGTGGACAATGCTTACCTTGATTTCAGCAAAGCCTTTGACACCATCCCACACAGGAGGCTGATAAACTAGCTCGGTAAACTGGACATGGGGGAAAGGGTGGTAAACTGGGTTAGAAACTGGCTAACAGGCAGGAGGCAGAGAGTGGTGGTAAATGGGGTGCAGTCTAGGGAGAGGGGGTGACCAGTGGGGTGCTGCAGGGATCGGTCCTGGGGACAGTCCTGTTCAATGTCTTCATTAGTAACATCACAGAACAGCTGAAGGAAATTTTTTCACTAAATTTTCAGCATAGTCATTTTAAGACCTCTGCTCATGAACAGTGTCACTGTGATTTTCTTAATCTGTCCCAAACATTGATTGCGCACACCGACTGCGCCATTGTGTGCTACATGCACAGAAACACATTTTGGGTGACATATGAAAAATTACAGCTGTACTGCTCATAAGGAGGTGTGGTAAAATGGCAATGCTGAAAATCTGGAGTGCAAATATTAAAAAATTTGTGAAATTACGAGTGTGCGCAGGAACTGCGCAATGAACACTCATAAAACAGTCATTTTTAGGAATTTTTTCACTAAATTTTCAACTTAGCCATCTTAAGACCTCTGCTCATGAACAGCGTCACTGTGATTTTCTTAATGTGTCCCATGCATTGAGTTTGCACACTGACTGCGCCATTGTGTGCTACATGCGTGGAAACACATTGTGGGTGAGATGTGAGAAATGACAGCTGTACTGCTCATAAGGAGGTGTGGTAAAATGACAATGTTGAAAATCTGGAGTGAAAATATTGAAAATTCACGAACTTACGAACATGCGTAGGAACAGCGCAACGCATGCTCGTAAAACAGTCATTTTTGGGAACTGTTTCACCAAATTTTTTAACATAGCCATTTTAACACCTCTATTTATGAACAGTGTCACTGTGATTTTCTTAATATGTTCTGAACATTGATTTCGCTCACCAACTGCGCCATTGTGCGCTACATGCGTGGAAACACATTTTGGGTGAGATGTGAGAAATGACAGCTGTACTGCTCATAAGAAGGTGTGGTAAAATGGCAATGTTGAAAATCTGGAGTGAACATATTGAAAATTCGTGAACTTATGAGCGTGCGTAGGAACAGCACAATGCATTCTCGTAAAACAGTCATTTTTGGGAATCTTTTCTCCAAATTTTCAACATAGGGTTTTTGGGGGCCTACTTCATGAACTGTGACACTGTCATTTCATAAATCAGTCCTGAAAAGGTGGTTCTGTGCAGTGACCGTGAAATCACCTTTGAACGATCTTATGTAACAGTGACAGAATTCATAATGGTGAGGTCCCAAAAAACCATATTAAAATTGGTGAAAAATCCCAAATACCGAGATATACAGTAAAGTTGAAAAAACCCTATTTATTCCATTATACAGCTTACCGGCATTTTCTCAGTTCAGAGTCGGCTTTGAAGAGTGCAGACATGTTCCTGGTCACGAAGATCATCACGCCAGACTCGGAGTAAGTATGGGGTGAGGTGGGGTGGGGAAGGTAGATGCACAGAGGGTGAGCACGGGTGGGGGAGGGGTCAGGACAGTCTCACGCAGAGAAGATTTTTTCTTTTAGGTGTTTTTTTCTTTTGACTTGGATGACGCTGGACTTGTGCCACGCTGGGTGGCTCCAGCGTGGCAGCTGGAAGGGCTGTTTGGGGTGGAGGCAGTGGAGCTGATGGGGACTGGGCACCCCGTCAGCCATAGGACCTGTTGCCACACTGGGCTGGGCTCCCAGCATGGCACCTGATAGTCTCGGGGAAGTAGAGCCAATGGGAGATTGGGCACCCCATCGGCCCGCCTGAACTGCTGCCATGCTGAGGTGGGCTCCAACATGGCACCTGGAACTCTGCTGGGAGGGAGGCAACACAGCTGACGGGGATTGGGCACCTATCATTGGCAGCGCAGTGTGTGTGCACAGAGAGAGAAGCACGAGCACACAGTATGCATATGTGTGTGTGTGTGGGGGGGGGGAGCATGCATGAGCATGTGATCTTATTGCTGCTCACTGAAGCATAGCTCTCTCTTTCAACTGTATAGCACTGCATTTTTAACTGCTGTCATAGACAGCTGCAGCATTGATTGGAGAACTGTGGCTGTGCCTGCAAACACACTGAATTGGCAGAGGGCTGCCACACCTCTGAAAACTCAGATGATGGCACTATGTTTCTTGCACATGCTTGCAAGCAACATAATAAACACTCTCACACAACTTTTACTGTCTGAGGAGAGACCAGGTGGTTTAATTAAGGCAGAAACAACAATTCTTCAATAGCACTTCTACGAAAACAAAAGAGTTCTGATTTGTGTCATTCATTCCAGTCTCCCTGGAATGTTTTACTCTACACTATATTGTTAGTAAGAAAGGGCTTGCTGGGAAGACATGGCGGTAAAGACACTAAAATCCCAGAGTCTACAAAACTACACTTTACTAACAAAATGGGAAGATAAAATTTCCCTAAGGAGTGAGGATGCAGTACCAGGCATGCATGAGCTCTTCCCATTAAGAGATCTTGAGGCCTTGGCACAGGATATTGATCCACTTCAGGTCAGTACAATAGACTAATAATTTCCACATATGCATACACTTGCCATCTGTTTCAGGTATGCAGACTATAACCCTTTGCTGAATGGGTAAATATTTAATTATACCTTAAGATTTTTAATTAGTTTCTAGTGTGTTCTCTTAAACCATGTGGCCTGTGCTTCACAAAATATTCAATGAGGAGATTCCCCATAAATTGAATTCAGAACTTATGTAAAATAAGACTTTGAATCTTCATTTTTTGTAATGCAACAGACTCAAGATACAGGTGGTTTAGCCTTTATGACCTACCTTAGCATATACAGTATTATATACATTGATGATAGCCATAAATGTTGTATCTGCTGTCTTCCAGTCTGATGCTACAAATTATTTTAGTTTTATTAAAGATTTTCACCAGATAGCATATTAAGATGCAAGCAGCCCATTTCCAGATACAGTATGTCCTGCAGAAAGGGAACGAGGGACTAATACAGATCAACACTATCCAAAACAAGGTGCAGAAATAAAGCAATCAATGCAGACAAAATGCAAAAAATTATATACAGAGGGTGAAGGAGTTTAGCAGCAGGAATACATGTGTAAAAAAATGATAAGTGAAAACTACAAAGTTATATAACACCGTGCAAGGGAGGCTGTGCAAAAAGGCATAACTGGTAAACAGTACAATTAGTACAAGGAATATATTAAATGCAAGGTGGATGCAATCAAAAATTGCAAAAATCAAACAGGATTAAAAGGAAAAGGTGCTGCATATGATAAAAAAAGGAGGGTCAGTTTGCAAGAGCAAAAATATTTAAATCTGAAGGAGAGGTGTAGCAAAAATTGTACTGGGGAGCAGAAACCAATCCCAAGGGAAGTGAGCATTGGGAGAGGTGTACAGAGTGGTCAGAAGGAGGCACAGGAACACTCGTGAGAAGTGTTATTCCATGAGAAAGGATTACAGATAAACGTGTAGTTGACTTCATTTTTTGTTACCAGGTAGCTCCAGACTTGGGTTTCAAGTAGCACATCTAGATTCCTCATATGTTGCAAAACAAAATAAGTATAAAACATTTGCAGTTAATGCAATGAGCAGCATACACATTTGTGATCTATAATACAGGCTGAGGAAAATTCAAAAAGCAAAATTCATAAAACCTAATGTAATCAAGCATTTGTTAATACCAAATGTTCACTTGCATCCTGTTGTACTGGGTCCTGCTTGTACACATTTTTACTGTATATTTACCCAAGCTAGACCAGATGAGATGTCATTCACAAAGGGGTCCTGATTTTACACAGTTTTATACTGCATTTACCCAGGAGAGTAGAGGCGAGGTGCAATATCTCGTTTTTAGTTTGGTCCTGTTTTTATGATGTATTTTTCCAGGACAGTTCATCTTAAATGCAACGTCTCTTCTTCAGTGGAGTTCTGCTGCAGGGTCCTATTTTTACACAGTTTTGCAATGTATTTACCCAGGATAACCCAGCTGAGATCCAATACCTCATTTTCAGTGGAGTCTTGCTTTGACACATTTTTGTACTGTAATTACCCAGGATAGTACAGTTCAAATGCTATTCTTGTTTTCAGTGAGATAATGCTTTTCTCAGGCTTTGCACTGTGTTTACCCAGGACAGCACAGCCAACATATAATGTCTCATTTTAGATAGGACCCTGTTTTTACCCATTTTTGTAATGTATTGACTCAGGATACCCCAGATGAAAGGCAAGTTACATTTTCAGTGGGGCCCAGCTTTTACAATACATTTTTCCCAGGATAGAGCAGCATAGATGCACAGTTCATTGAGGGCTCTGCTGTACTGTTGTCCTACTTTTGTACATTTTTACTATATAGTTACCCAAGATAGATCACATGAGATGTAGTATCTCATTTTCAGTGGTGTCCTACCTTTACACATTTTTAGAATGCCTTTACCCAGGATAGGCAGCTAAGGGGCAATATTTAATTTTCAGTGGGCTCTGACATTTTGGCCCCAAATTTCCACATAGTCTTTTTATGACCTGACATTATGATCAAGACAGGTGGAATTTTTTAAATCTCATCTGAAAGGTGATTCTGCAGTGCGACTGCAAAAATGTTTTGGAGGGGATTTGAAAAATGACACATGTCATGTTCATGAAGTGGGGTAACACAAGGGATTTGTTGAACATTAGGGGTCAAAATCTGCAAAAATAAAGTTATGAGTAAACATTGGAACAATTCAGTGCTTCTTCATAGCTTAATTGTTTTTTCACATTTTGACCACAAATTTTCAACATATTCTTTGTGGAATACCATATAATGACCATGACAGGTGGATTTTTAAAATGCTGTCCAAAAGCTGGTTTTACAGAAAGACTGCAAAAACATATTTCAAAGTGGAGTTAAAAAATGATACCTGTCATGTTTATCAGGTGGGGTAACAAAAGGACTATGTGCATATTTGGGGCCAAAATCTGCTTTGACACCTAATTTTCAACACTATCTTTTTACTACCCCACCTTATGATCATGGAGGATGGAATTTTTAAAATCCTGTTCTAAAGGTGACTTCATGGAACAAATGCAAAACCATGTTTCAGAGGAGATTTGAAAAATGACACCTGCCATGTTCATGAGGTGGGGTAACAAGATATTGGAAATTGGGGGCCCAAATCTGCACACATCACAATGTTATGAGTAAATGTTGAAAAATTTCAACATTTCTTCATAACTTCATCATTTTGTGACATTTTGATCCCAAATGTTTAACATAGTCTTTTTATTCCCCCTCCTTCTGAACATGACAGGTGTCATTTATAAAATACTGACCAAAAGTGCGAAAACACATTTTGGCCAGGATTTGAAAAATTACAACTTTCACATTCATGAGGAAGTGTGAAAAAATGACTAGGCTGAAAATTTAGGGTTAACATACTGAAAATCACCAAAGTTAGGAGCAAACATTAAATATTTGCAATGTACCTTCACAACTTTGTTGTTTTTTAAATATTTTGACCCCAAATTTTTAATGTAGCCTTCTTATGACCCACCTCATGAACACAGTAGGTGAGCATTTTCAAAACCTGCCTGAAAGGGTATTTCACAGAGCAACTGAGAAATCACCTTTCAGGTCAGTTTTGAAAACTTTCTCATACCTTGTTCAGGAGCTGGGGTCCCAAAAAAGCCATGCTGAAATTTTGGGGAAAAAATATTAAAAAATGACCAAGTTATGAGTACAATTTCAAAATTAATTGAAATACATTGACCACAGCTTACCTGTTTTCCTCAGTTCCCAGTCCAGTGTTGAAGAGTGAAGGTGTGTCTCCAGTCCAGAGATGATTACAGTTTTGGACCCCTGGTAGGTAAATAAGAGGTGATAGTGTGTAGTGGGGTGGATGCTGAGCCCCCACTCAGCACCCCCACCCTCCAACTGGGGTCAGGTGGGGGAGGATAATGGCAGCAGGGGAGCAGCAGGGGGCGGTGGCAGCTACAGACATTAATGGATCATTTTCTCTATTACAGGGTGTAAAAAAAGTAATAAAAAAAGACATTGAGAGATTGTTTTCTTCATTTCAGGTACAGACACTGGGGATTGGGCACCCCAGTATTGGGCTCAAATTTACAGGGTATGGGAAGCAATGGGGAGTGGGAGGAATACTTGGCAGAGGGTGGGATTTTTAAAAGATCATGTGCAACATTTTTTACAGCTTCATAAAAGCTTGAAAAGCTTGAATTCAAGTCCCTGTGTCATGATTAATGTTTCCTAAAAATTTCATGCTGTTTGATTTTGTGTTTTTCTTTAAATAAGCATTTGTTAATTTGCTCTAAAGTAACTGAAAACAGTGGAGTTGTTTCTGTCCCTCTGAGTGAGACTTGGAGAGTGATGACATCATATTGGAATAGCTTGCTGCTTCAGCAGGATTGCTTGACCGAACAGCTGTTTCACTTCCCAGTCAGAGCAATCTGTAGAACTAATTGTTTGCTCTCCAGGTTTTTTACTAACTCAGTGTCTGGTTTGTGTTTAGATAGATTAGCTTAAAATATATAATTCTCTCCTCGTAAAACATTGATAATTTGAGTTTTAATGCTAAATTGAAGTGGTGTGAATCTTTGTCTGTGAGAAATCAGCTCATCACAGCTATCAGTTATTTCTCATCAAAACTCTGCATTTTTTCCTAGCTATATAACACATGGTTGGGATTCTAGTGTGTAGCAGAGTAAAGCAGCCCCAACTGTAGAGACAGGAACAGGGGGCAACAGGGTGCAGCATGGTGCAACAACCCCAACTGTGGAGGCAGAGACCCTGGAACTCTAGATCTTAGCAAAGCAGCCCTGACTATGGAGACAGGAACAGGGGGCAACAGGTGCAACATCCCCTCACTGTGGGGATGGGGTCAGAGGGCAGCAGGGAGCAGCAACTCCAACACAGATACATAAAAACATACTGTCTGCAGAAATGGAGCTACTGGTACCTAATCTGCTTTAAGGTCCCTACCTACTTTGCTACCACAGACCCTAATTGATCTCCAACCTTAACCCCCCAGCCCTGTTACCAAGGTACCCTTGTATCTATCCCATGTATGTTTGAAACCTGTTACCATTTCAGTACTCACCACCTCTGCTGGGAGGTGGTTCCAGTTGTCCTCCACCCTTTCTGTGAAGAAACATTTCCTCATGTTCCCTCTGAGTCTGCCCCTTCAAGCTTCATATCATGACATCTTGTTCTTGAGCATCTTTTTCTGTGCAAAATGCCATCTTTCTGTACCTTATTGATACCCCTACAGTATTTGAATGTTTCTATCATGTCTTCCCTTTCCCTCCTTTCCTCTAGAGAGTGCATTTTTGACTCTCTAAGTCTTTCTTCGTAGGGCTTCTGGTACAGGTCATGCACTATTTTGCTTGCCCTTCTCTGTACTGCCTCAGGTGTCCTCTCCGATAGTCTCAGTGATCACTGTGCTGTATTTTGCTATTGGAGTGCTAGAAAGTCAACGGTACCACCAGTATATATTTTTTCCAGAAATTTCAAAATGTTAAATATTCCACAATTTCGGGAAGCAGTACAACAAATAAATTAGTCTTTTTTAGATTTTACAACTACTGTTGGTAGTGTTTTTTCTCAGTTTTTACTTTGTCTAATATGGTATGTGATAAATATATTCATTTAAAACAACTTAGACTCACAGAGAATAGGAAAACAGTAGGTAACCCCTGAATTAATTGAACTTATGAGACTGAGAGACAAGAAGTGGAAAGAATATAGGAGGACCCCTGTGGCTGCCTTATTTGCTACTTACAAACAGTTGCAGAATAAATGCAAATCCCTGGTCAGAAGATTAAAACAGGAGTACCTACTACAAAAACAACAAACATTTGCTGGCATGAATCTGGCAGCTATATGGACACATATTAATTGTAAAGTGGGTCCTAATGTACTTGCAACTAATTCAAGAGTTTTTACTCAACCTGGTAGAATTGAAGAGGAATTTATTTTCCACAAAGTTAGAAAAACATACTCTAAAAGATGATGCTAACTTAAATTTCAGCAGTACTGGACCTTCTTTGAATAATAAAACCATCCCAAAGTTTTTTTGACTTCAATTGGCTAGTATGGTTATATTTCCAAGATGAATCCTAGGCCCTTGGTAGATACTGATACGGTAGACTACAGGCTTGTGAAGGTCACAGCTGATATCTTGTGTTATCCTCTTACAAAAATCATGAATCACTCACTTTGTCTGGGCCAGTTTCCTGATGCATGGAAAATAGCTGCTGTAGTACCTGTACATAACTCTGGTGATACAGCCAGCATTCTAAACTACAAACCAATTTCTCTTCTGGAGACTCTTGCAAATGTCTTAGAATGGATTGTTTCTGATCAGTTTCTTGAGTACCTCATCAAGTATGAGATTCTGGCCCTGGCCAAGTACGGCTTTTGCCCTGGCCACAGTATGGAGACTGCTTTGAGTTTGTACATCAGGCTTTAGATAAGGGCCAATTTTCTTTGGCCATTTATGTGGATCTCACCAAGGCCTTTGATTTTGTTAACCATCAGCTTTTGATTAGTACTTTGGGTGATCAGGGCTGTTCAGAGGCCATGTTGGGCTGGTGTCAAAACTTTCTTGGTAGCGTTTTTAGAGAACAAAAATTTGTAATTCCTTTTCATATGTCTTCAGTTTCCATTGGGGTTCCCCAGGGTTTTATCCTGGGTCTCATGTGATTTAATTTATTCCTAAATTCACTTCCCAAATTTTGTATGAAACTAACATGTTTTACACAGATGATACGGTAATATTTACAAGTGGTGATAATCTTGCTGAGCTGAAGGAAACTGTTCAGTATGATTCTGATTTAATATAGCAATTTTTTTTATCACAGAAGCTTGTTTTAAATGCTACACAAAATAAATCCATGATCTCTCATAATCCTAAGAAGAAATTGACCACAGATATCATCATAGATATAAAAACTGAATGGTTTTAGCATAGAACACATTTCAATATTCAGATATTTGAGTTTATGCATTGACAGTTCGATCTTGTATAATGTTCATATTTCACATATGACTAAGATTGTCCATCAGATGCTGGGCGCTATTTATAATCTTAATTCACTTTTGCCACTGTCCACAAGGCTTATGCTTTCACAAAGTTTTTTGCTCCCTATTATTGACTTCAGAATGTTATCATATTGTATCAATTTGTTTTATAAAAGGCATCTTTCCAATGATCAAGGTGCCTGTACATAAAAAATATATAGACATCTCCACTGATTAAAATACAATACATCCAATCACAAAACATTTTTGTTAAATAAATACCGACACATGCAATAATAGGCAGAGTGATAACATACTTAAAATATTATCTCAATATTTAAAATTCATCTGAAAATACCAGGCTAAACAGATGTGTTTTTAGTGCAGTTTTGAAGCTCTGGATGGTCAGGCACTCTCTAACCCGACAAGGTAGAAAATTCCACAGGGTAGAGGCCACGTGTTATTATATTGTGCAGCTAGAGAGGTAGAATAGCTAGGGTTAAAGTCTAATATAACCAAATTGCAAGGTTTGCTACTCAGTTGCCTGCCAGTACTCACCATTGTGTACTTTTACATTCATTACAGTGGCCTGCATTACATCAAAGGTTCAGAATTCATCTTGAAATTATTGCAAGAAAAGTGGTTTAAAGAAAGTACTTGAAGTTCTGTATCATTATTTTCAATCAAAGACTCAGCTTGTATATACAAGATCACATCTGCCAAATTACACTGTTCTGACAGTGAAAACCAGTTTAGGGCAAAGATTACTGCTGTATCAATTATCTAACTTTTATAAATCTCCACCTCAACATTAGACCATGGAGACTTTCTGTATGAATATTTTTAAATCTAGTCTTAAAAAATATTTATTGGATTTTGAGTGCTGTAATCGTGGTTGGTTTTGTTTGTATGTTGTTCCCTTACTTGGGATCACATGTAATTAATTCTGTGAAATATATTGTCTATTTGTTATATGTATTTTTTGTTTGTATTGTTGTATCTGGTTGTCCATGAAAACAGGTATTATTATGTATGGATTTACCAAATCTTAATAAACAAATCAAACCAAACCAAATTTATGCCCAGCATGACCATAAGAGTGTCATGATCAGTCTGGCTAATGATTGGTCTTACACTGGACCAACAATGACACACCTCTCCAATCCACTATCATAGCTTTATTACCCATGTAGGAGGAGATGGTGGGTAGAGGAAGGCCAGATGAATGATGGATTGTGTAACTTGCCCCACAGGGGTCTAAACATGAGACAGAAAGAAGTGTGAGGGGTCAAAGTTATTGAGGTGGTAGGAGGAGGGAAGGGGATAGAACAAGAGTGTGCTGAGATAGCAATGAAAGGACCCAAAGCTAAAGTTGGAGATGAGAGAGATGCAATGAGAGAAATGTCTATCCACAAGGGAGGAGCATGACAGTGATGAGTAGCGAGAGAACAATGATCAGTGGTGGGAGAGTTCTCAAGGGTAAAGTGACAGAAGAGTAGAATAGAGGGTCCAGTCTGACTAAGGTGGATTTGGGGGCAGCACTACACACCATAGTCAGGATTTTCAAAAAGTGCCCAGCAATATGCACAGACAACTTCTGCTATATTTTTGTCACAACTGTGGTAACTGTGATAAAATGTTGTACAAGATAAAACATAGTGAAAAAGTTTATTACAAGTGCTGCAGTTTGTGTGATAAAGTTATGCATATGTCAAAAACATGGGGGATATGTCATTTGTTGACCATGAACCAGGGAAACTGTTGTTCTCTGAATTGGTCAAAAGATTTCAAAATGGCATTCAAACATTTGCTGCATTTATTTTGATGCAGGCACATCCCAAAACTAGGAACTTAGCCTGTATCAAAAATGTTTACAGTTCTGCCCCACATCTCCATAATTAAATGCTGGAAGGATCATCTTTACCACAATTTTACTATGGATAGGGAGAAGGGGATACAACTTTTATCCTGTACAGCAATTCAAGTTTGGAGAGGAGCTCCCTATGGATGGTATCAGTGCAACAGAAAAAATCAAGATGGCTGTCTACCACACACCCATGTAGTCAAAGGAAATTACTTATTTCAGTTGGAACCATCCTGGATCATGGCAAACAAATGGGACTAATAAGACTGTATTCTAATCAAAGATGATATGAACATGTGGCATGACCTGTCTTGGAGGCAAGATGACAGCATTCTAGGCTTGTTTTGTAGCTCATCTGACTAATATCATGTCAGTTCTGCAACATTGTTAGACCAGGCAACTTATTTCCAGCAGCATACAGAGACTCGATGTCTACTACTCCTAAATTCCTGTCAAAACAAGCTAAACTGCTTTTCCAGCCAGTAAAAGCCATGGGAAAAAAGATAGCCCTGGCGAGGCCTTACTCCGTGCTAGCACAAGAGCAGTGGCAAATATATGGAACAGATGAGTGCCATGGACAAGAGCACTGCAGGCTCACCAGTGCTAAAAACTCTTTCAGCCTTGATGTTTATTATGAAGAATGACATGAGAGCAGGTTTTTAAAATCTTTCTGCTCAATTTTCACACCTTTAAAAACGATGAACCAGCTGGGTGACTCAGTAGACACACATAGCAAGAGACTAGAGATGCTGGAAGAGCAAGTGGCTGAGCAAAGGAAAAGCTTTCGGAGGCCATCATTCAACTGCAGAGTGCCCAGAAGACAATTGAAGAGCTCCAGGACATGGCTGATGATCATGAGAACCGTGACTGTCGGAGCAATGTCCAAACGATAGGCTTGCCAGAGGGGATCGAGAGGAGGGACCCACTTCAGTTCCTCAAAAGGTGGCTTCTGGAGATTTTAGGCCGGGAAGGGGGCATCAAACTGGAAGTACAGTGCATCCATCAGTCACTGAGTCAGAAGCCTGATCCAACCAAAGCAGTGCTTCCAGATTGATTTAGCATTTTCGCTGTAACTCAAGGGCAAGTTTCCTGTGTTTTCCTGTAGATAATGTTATTTCCTATGGAAGCCAAATTGCTCTGTTTTCCCATATAATCATTGAAGGCCAAAGGAACAATTTCCCTGTAAATGGCTCAATTTTTCTGTAAAATACAGGAATCCCCATAAATCTGCAAGCCCTGACAAAGCCCCAAGGCACTTTCTGATAACATTTCTGCAATACCCTGATCAGCAGTTGACGCTACAGGCATGGCAGCAAGGATGATTAAATGTGGACAACTCAGTAGTCAGAATCTTTCCTGACTATAGCTGGTGCTTACAATCTAAATGCCAGAAATTCAATGAGGTAAAGCAGTGACTATAGCATAATCAATGGCAGTTCGCTCACTTGTACCCATCCAGACTGATAATCCAGCAGGAGGGGAGGCCTCCCCACACCTTCACCACCCCGGCTGCGGCAGCAGTATTCTTGGATCAGGAGCAAGCGGTTCAGGAGTGCAGATCGGGACCATGGAGGACAGGGCCAAGCACTAGAAGGAACATCAGAACTATGCCAGAAACTGTGAGTAGGGATGGGGGAATGGGATCTTGCCTCACTATTTCAGGCTAACTGCTGATCAAATGTTGACAGAAAAAAACTGGAAAACTTCAGCAAAGCTCTTAGGTGTGCAACACTCAAGCAACCATTAGATCCCAAAGATGCACTTGGACTAATATGCACACAGAGTATGCTGAAGGAATGGCAGTGGTCCTCCAACAGCTTCCCTGCAGCAGTAGGGCTGCACCACAGATAAAGTGAGAGGGGCCATGGCAGTTATGGGGAGCATGAGTGGAGACCAGATCATCCAGGACAGGAAACAATCTAAAATGCTGAAGTGGTAATTGGCTAGAGACCTAGAAAGTGAGGCAGACCCCCTCCACCCCTCCAGGAATGCTTAATATGCCAACCCTTACCTACAAGCTTTATTGATGAAAGCAATTCTTTTTTTTAATTCCAGTAACCCCACAGGTAAGAAGAACACAAAGTCTTGTACTCATCTAGTTAGGAGCAGTGCTCTAATAACTGTTGTTTCCAATGGAAGGCTGGAGTAGCAAAACTAGGTTGACTTGGATAATGTTTTCCCATTCTTGGCAGACTGAAGCAGGGAGGGCTGACAGTGAGGAGGGAAAAATGGCACAGACATCCCATTTGGAAACATAATGAAACACTGCAGTACTGCAGCTTCTCCCTTGCGAATTTGCAACCTAGAAGAAAGACCATACAGCTAGGAGCCCAGTGTTAAGATGATGGCTAAGATCAGGACAGAAAAGGATCCATTGTTGAACAGTTTACCAGGACTCTTACAAATGTATTGCTCTTTTCTAATGGCAGGATTAAAATAAAAACAAAGTAACAGAATATGATGCACTAAATGGTCAGAATGAGCCTTCCAGCTTCACCATGATAGCAGGGAAGTTGGAGGTCCAGGTGTGCTTGCGTTATGGGGAAGAGGGATGCAGTTCAAACCTGTCACTCACAAAGTTCACACTGAGTTTAGGAAGTGGGTGGGAAGGGAGGAGAAATGGGGGCAGGGGGTTCTATATGTTTTAAGGTTTACAATAAATTGTTTAATAAAGCTTACTATGCTAATAAAGGTGCATCTGTAGTTCTATGGGGGGGGTCTCAGGAAGGGGGGCTTGCAGGGTGTAGAGAAGGATAACATGCAAAAGGATAAATGAAGTAACAAGCAATAATGGGTGACAGACTAAACACCACTACGTGGAACATGGACGGGTTGAAAACATTTGTAAAAGGGAAGAAGTGTGATAGCATTTGTAAAGAAATTAAAACGGGATGTCATGTTGCTCCAAGTAACACATATGATCAGGGAGCAGGAAGACAAGCTGGAGTAGGATGAGGAGGCAAACTGTGTGTAGCCTGTTTTTTTTTTTAATCTAAGGGGAGTGATGTCACAGTATGGTTTAGACCTGGAACAGAGGTAGAGAGCTACAATCAACTTGTGGATCCCCAAGAGAGATACATAACTTTGGCAGTAAAGCTAGGTGGTGACCATTGCACCTTTCAATTAGTCTATGGGCTGAAACAGGATAGCCCCGAGTTTTCCCGCTAGATGACGGTAACCCTGGTGGACTTCCCAGTCCCAGTAATAATAGAGGAAGACTTTAACACCACATGGGAACATATTATGAATAGAATTGCTCCACCTGTATGCCCCCACCCAGGAGCACAGCAGCACTGAGACATATTTATTTATTTATTGAAAAGTTTCATCAGGAAGGGCACACTGAACAATATCTTGCTTGTCTCGTGGTGTGTCCTGGGGGAAGGGAAACAGTGGGAGAAAAATAGTACAAATACAACAACAGTATATATAATCAGCTGACATACTACAATTTAGACAGTAATGTAGGACAAAACTGCAGAAAGCAGGGTTACATCAGTGCTACAGCAGCAATGAACATAAGCAAGGTACAAATCTGCAAGGTACAATACATCCAGAAAGCATAACCCATTTTTTTTTTTTTGGAGGAAGCAACGCAATGTAGCATCATATCTGGTCACAAAGCACTGAGCATAAAACAATGCTCAGAAAAGTGCATAAATGAAGTGCCAGAATTGACAACAGGGGGACAGTTTGGTGTGACCCTTAGGGTGACAGCAGCTTCACGGTGCAAGATAGCTGAACATAAAGAAGTAAAGGGTAAGAGCGACTGGGCAGAGGAGGTAAAAAGGCAGTGGGGTTAGCTATAGGTACAGTTTAGCGAGAGGAAGTTGTTCAAGGCTACAGATAAGGAGTAGGGGGAGGAGGATAAGCAGATTTCAGAGGGGAGGGAGTTCCATAACTTAGGGAAGAGATATGAGAAAGCCGACTGGCCTGTTGTAGTTGATCAACAAGGAATTAGCAATTGATGAGAATCATATGATCGAAGACAGTGGTCTGTGGACGGTAGAGTGGATAGTAGTGAAGAGAGATAAGAGGGAGAGAACCAAACAATATTTTGATGCAAATTTGGCACAGTGGAGAAGGTGGAGATTTTCTAAAGAAGTTAGAGATAAGGAGTGATAGAGGTTACAGCGGTGGGTGCAAGAAGGGGAGTCAAGAGCGAAATGACAGAAAGGGTTGAAAAGGGTATCTAATCTGGCTAGGGAAGACTTGGGCATGGCACAGTAGACTACATCACAGTAGTCGAAGATAGGTAGTATCATCTTCTGGAAAAGTTCACACCTTGCCAATAGTGGGAGGCAACTATGGTTCCTAAATAATGCACCAAGACTTCCAGTGACGTCACGGCCCAGGCAGCAGCATAAAGGAGGAGCTCTCTCCTCCTCAGGGCTTACATTTTAATAAAAGATAATTGACCCAGAACTTAATCCTCCAAAAAATGTCAAGAAGGAAGAGAGGGGAGTCTTAAAACAATAAACTGAGAGCAGAAACCCTGAAAAAGTGACGGATGGCTCAAGATATTGTCCTCTGGCCCCAGAGCAGAGCTGCAGCATTTCCCTGGTAAGCATGCAGGGCCTAGAGTTGGACACGGATCGGGAGGAAGAAACACTCTCCTGCAACTGATTTGAAGAGATAATAAATGAAATAAAGATCTCCAGAAGGGAAACTAAACAAGATTTTAACAAGATCCAGGAACAAATGACAGGGCTAGACAAAAGGATACAGCAGATGGAGGAGAAAGTGGAGACAGTAACACACTCCAATAGTAAGCTGGTCTCTGCAATGGACCTTCTTTTCAACCAAACTAAAATATTGAGAAATAAATGCCTAGACCTAGAAGCAAGGTTGAGAAGGGATAACCTTAGACTATCGAGGTTGCCAGAGAATGCTGAGCTGGCAGACATGGCGCCTTTCTACAAAACCTACTGAGAGAAGTGCTTGATCTGCCTGAGGAGACTAACATTCAAATTGAAAGAGCGCACAGAGTGCTAACTCCCAAGCCAAAAAACCTTAACACTAGACCCAGACAAATATTTATGAAGTTTGCTAGCTACTGGATAAAGGAGATGATACTGCAGAGGACCTGGCAGAAAGGAGTGGTGTCATACAAGGGAGCATGCCTTTTCCTAGACCACGATTACCCACAAGAAATACATCAACAGAGATTGCAATATCTAGCATGTATCAGAGCCCTTAAGGAGCAAAAATTAAAATTTCAAACCCTGTACCTCACATTATTGAGAGTGTTCTGGGCGGAGGGCACGCAGAATTATGGCGATCCAGATGAAGCCAGAGTAGCTCTGGAAACCCACGGAATAACAACGCGAATAGCAGATAAACCCCAGGGATTGTTGCAGCTGGTAAAAAGGCCTGGTGCTTTAGAATGGAATGAGGTTTCCAGATGAGGATGAAATGGGTACACAGGAAGACAGTTGGACGCGCAAACGCTGCAGGACATTTGAGGAATACCGTGCACCCTAATGGCAGCAGACCACAAGGAAGGGGGATAAAATGCTCCCACACCAGACTATGAAGGATCGAGAGATGGAATATGAAATAAAACACTACCGGAGCCAGAGAGGGAGAAAGCACGACAAAATCAGGCTGAGAAAAGGATAGAATTAATACTGCAAAGATGAAGGGTAGCCTGAAGATCTGGACAACACTGAACACTGAGCCCTTTAAGCTAAGTACAGCTTTTGAGCAAACATTGACAATCATTCTAAACTCACAGAAGAGACTTTTAAGAGGACAATTGAACTATACACAAAAAAAAGGGGGGAAGGGTATTTCTAAGTTTATAGATCTAGTAAATGAAATGGGGATAATGGAGAGATGGAGTAAGGAAGTGCACTTGTGAACTGGGAAGAATCTCAGGGCTTAGATGAGCGGGAGTAAAAGGGGGAAGGGGAGGGGGAGAGAAGAGAGTAATATTAAATGATGCATGGGGGTACAAAGTGGAGCATGTCACAAGGGATAACAGATAGAAAGAGAGGGTCAAATTCAGTAAGGGTGAAATCACCTGAAGGTCCTACAATGCAGAAATGTCCCAAGTATCATTTTACGATATTAAGCCCTGGAAAGTGTGAAGAGGGGGGATTAATATAAGGATTACCAAAGAACAAGGGGAAGGGGAGAGGGTGGTAGTGAGAAAATACAAAGATAGCATGGAAACTTAAGGGGGAGCAAGGGAAATAATGAACCTAGAGAAAGCTCCCAGTGGGAATTAGATGAACCAAAGCAAAAAGAGGTCATAATAAAGGAGAGTTAAGGCTTAGCAAGGAAGGTTTAATGAATAACCTGACCGTTTTGAAAAGGTATTTACTTGTACTTCCCTCTTGCTCTTTATACATGCCAGACCCAGAACATCGGAACTCAGCTAGATCCAGTTACTACTCTCCAGTTACAAGAAGTCTTGAACAAGGTGCTGAGAAGTCCGGGAAGGGAACACATCTTACTGACTGGCAGAGGATGTCTGCCTTGATAAAGCTCTCCTAAGAAGGTAAGTACCAAGACCTATAAAGTATACTAGGAGGAGCGGGGGGCTTGAGAAGATATCAAGAGGATAGGTTTTGAATCTAAAAGGTTATGTCATAGGTCATGGATCAAGCTGGATCTGTGCAACTTGGAAAAGAAGCATGGGAGTGGGGGAGCAGAACAACAGGGATGAATTATGGATCCCAGTTCAGAAAAATACATGCCACACAGGGCTCGTCAGTCTCTAATAAAATTCATAATGGGAGGGTGAGAAAGTAAAGACTGATACAAAAAAAAAAAAAAATTAGGGGGAGATGGAACAAACCAGAAGTACTCCGAGGGGAAGGGGTGGGAGAGTATTCGGATAGAAAAAAGGGAGTTGCTGCCAACGCACTGGCTGTGGCATGTATTGCTGACAACTGGTCTATTATGGCAAGAAGAAAAGAAACCTTAACCAGATGACCAAAATAGCAGCCTCTGGGATCAGGGGAAAGAAAACCTCTACAACTCTGGGTGTAGAAGCAGCGTGGAGTGGAAAGACACCCAGAGTCAGATGGGACACTAAGATCTCATCCTGCCTTGGAGGTAAGAGATGTAACCCAAAGTTTAAGTTGGATAGCCCGGTTGGCTCCCAACTATGGTTTATATGTGTTTCACAATTATGGTTAACAGAGAAGATGATTTGCTGTACTGGCCAATGGAAGCTAGCAGAAAGGTGTCAAAATGTGTTCCAGGAGGGAGGGAGAGAGGAACCTGAAAGAAACACATAAAAGGGGATGATGGCATTCCAGAGTGCTAAGGTGCTGACCTTTAATGTAAATGGTCTAACGAACCTTATAAAGAGGAAAAAGTTATGTCTTACATTAAGCAAACTAAATCTGAATTAGTGTTCCTACAAGAGTATCCTCTAACAATGGAGTAACATGCCAAACTTAAAAAGTTTGGATATACAGGTTTATTTACATCATCATATAAAATGGGTAGGGGGTGTCAGTGCTTATTCCCAATAGTATCCCATTTGAATTAATAAGTCAGGAAAGTGATAAAGAAGGAAGGTATGTGATAGTTAATGGCAGATTACATGGGCAAATAGTCACAATGCCCTCATTCTATGCCCCACCAGGGTCTCCATATTCGTTCTATGGGAACATATTGATGAAGGTGTTTCACCAAACAGATGGAACCCTGATCTGTGGGGGTGATTGGAACTTAACATTTGGACCTAACTTAGACAGCACTTCCAGAATACCGAGGGTGGGACATAAGATAGCTATGCAAGTGAAGAACCTAATATGTAAATTAGGTCTGTTGGATGTGTGGCGCTATATGGAGGGACATTCAAGAGGTTTTACATTTTACACAGCTGCTCACCAGATGTACTGTCACTTAGATTTATTTTTGAAGTCTAGCGGAGACGTTTCCAAAATAGTGAGATGTACAGTAGGGACTATAGCACTTTCAGATCATGCACCACTCTCGATGGATGTTGACATAGGCAAACCTCCCAAATCCTCCTTCTGGAGACTCAATCTGGCCCTTCTGAAAGGTAAAGAAGTGATAGAAGAAATACCACGACTACTAGAGCAGATAACTCAAGAGCATGGAGAGTCAGAAGTGAACACCAGCATACTATGGACACAATGAAAGTGATGATAAGAGGTAAACTAATAGCTATAGCAGCAGCAAGGACAAAACAAAGAGAACAAAAGCAATAAGAAATAGAACAACAGTTAAAGACACTAGAGACTCAGGAACAGATAAAACTAGATAGAAATAGAGGAAGAGAATAACTGAAACTCAAAAAAGAACTAAACAAGATCTTAGACTACAAAATCGAGAGAAACATTACATTTTTAAAACAACATTATTATGAAGGGTGTCCAAGGGCAATTAAATTATTAGCCTGCAGGCTTAGGGCAAGGAGGGCCAAAGCACAAAACACCAAAATAAATCTACCAGGGAGGGCCCAACCGATAACTGATACACCAAAGATATTGGAGGCCTTCACAAAATATTACACTGAACTTTACATCCCGGCCCAGACACACAGAAGAAAAAGATAGAACAATACCTACAACAACTCCACCTCCCTAGGCTAATGGAGGACCAAACATGGACTTTGACAGGCCCCATAACCCTGGCAGAAATACAAAAGGCGATCAGAAATAGTAAAACAGGGAAATGCCCAGGAACGGATGGCCTTCCGGCAGAATTTTATAAAAAGTTCCAGGAAACCATCATACCACAATTAAAAGGGTATATCAGGAGGTTCTAGGGAAGGGGAGGAGGGTTCCCCCATCTTGGAAACAGGCAATAATTTCAGTGATCCCCAAACCAGGTAAAGACTCCACAAATTGCACCTCCTATAGGCCCATTTCAATTCTTAATATAGAATGTAAGATTATGACTACAATCTTGGCAAAAAGGCTAGAACTACTATTCCCAAGGATTATTAATAGAGACCAAACAGGCTTTATAATGGACAGACAAGCAGTGGATAGTGTGAGGAGAGCCATGAATGTCATAGACCATCTATCAAATACTGTACAAAGACCAAAGCAGTAATCATGAGTATGGACGCAGAAAAGGCCTTTGATAGGGTTGAATGGCCATACCTATATAGACTACTGGAGGGGTTTGGGCTAGAGGAAATCTTTCAAAAGACTATTCAAAAGTTGTATGACCATCCTACAGCCTATATAAGGGCCAATGGACATATATCAATACTAATGAACCTGGGACGTAGTACTAGATAGGGCTGCCAGCTCTCCCTGCTGCTATTTACATTATATATTGAACCCCTGGCACAAAAGATTAGAAGGGAGGAAGAAGTAGAGGGAATACAGATGAGGCCTAGGGAGCAAAAAATTGCCCTTTACGTGGACAACATTTTGTTGTTCCTATCAAACCCAGATAGCTCAATACCTAATCTAATGTCCCTGGTCAAGGAGTTTCAGGAGAGTTCATGATATAAGCTTAATCAAGCTAAAATGGAAATCTTGTCCTTTAATTATTCACCCACCCCTAGATTCATACAGTTATTCCCAATGAGGTGGACCCTCATGACCCTAAAGTACTTGGGTATTGTCCTAAGAAACAATAATAAGTCTATATATCAAGATAACTACTGTATATACTTCTCCTTAAACAGATACAAGAAGATATAAAAAGATGGACTTTATTACCAATGCCATAATACGCTAGAATACAGACCACGAAAATGAATATACTCGCATGTATCTTATCTCTCTTTCAATACACCCTGGTGGCCCTCTCTAAACACTGATTTGGAGCTACACATGGTATACTTTTCAAATTTATCTGGCTAAATAAAAGACCCAGAATAAGAAGGGAGACCTTACAGGTGGGGAAGAGATGGGGGGCTGGGAGGTTCCAGATTTAGAAAGCTACTGGATAGCAACACAAATGAGATGGGTATTGCAATGGGGAAGTGAGCAGGTTATGGCACATTGGAAAAGCATAGAAGAACAGCAGATGATACCCAGGTACCCAGGCTCAGTGATACTAGGGGCAAAGGTAAGGGTAGGGGAACAGGAAAAATTGTCTGCACCAATGAAAGTGACACTATACACTTCAGAGAAATTTCAAAAACACCATAGAATCTGTAGAAACAGATGGCAGATACCTGGTTAACAGAAAACCCAGAATTTCAACCAGGTAAGATGGATGCATGGTACAAGCAATAATCATAAAATGGTTTCCAATGTGTTAAACAAATCATGAAGAGAGACAACATAATAACATTTGATGAATGCAGGAGGAAATACAGTTGGAGAGAGACAGATAGACTGAGATACCTTCAGATACAAAACTGTATAACAACCCAGAAGAGGAAATCACTAGTAATACAGGTAGCAGGAGAGGGAGATATTACTACAGAACAGCTATTGGGAAATGTCACATCAAAGGGGGCAATATCTAGAACATATAATTACCTCACATCCAACAGAAAGGATGCCATGAATCATGTGGCGAGAAAGTGGAAAGAAGAGATAGGTGTTCACCTCACACTAAAGGGAGGGAGAAGATATGGCATACAGCCTCTCTGTATGACCTCCTCCCCGGGGTGCAGAGAATACGCTTGGCGGATCAGGATAAGATTTTTTATAACCCCACAGGTAAAAGCACAGTGGGGGAGAGAGGAGAGGAAAAGTGCTGGAGAGATTGTGGGGACCAGAGAGGAATGCACACCCACATATTTTACACATGCCCCACGCTGCAGCCCTTCTTATGAGCAGTTGAGGGTACTATCCAGAACCTTTTCCAACTTCAGACACAAATGGGCATACAACACACCATCCTGGGGCTCCTACCAAAGGAGATTAAAGGGGCCAACTCAAGATATATGTGGGCAATATGTATCGTGGCAGTGAGTAAGGCCAAAACAAAGAGATGGTTAAACCCTAACCCCCCAGACATACAAGAATGGGAAAAGATAGTGCAAAACATAAAGGATATGGAAGAGATAACATACTTGATAGGGGACAAATTAGAAAAGTTTGTAGAGAGATGGACTGCATGGACAATGCAGATATAAATGGCCCTGGACAGGATATAGGAGGGAATACATACTTCACAGGTAGGGATAATTAAGACAGAAGCAAAATGGAAGGGAAAGAGGTAATAAAATATACTTCACATTGGCAAACGGGATCAGTGCCAAGAATATACATAGTACTGGAAATATAGTAAAGGATATAACAATAAATGCACTGGAGAAGCACCAGAAAAATACATCCTAGTGAACCAAGGGCACGAGGGGAGGAGGGACAGCAAACTGCAAATTAAACAAAGAAATAAAGATGCATAACTCTGTATGGTTTTGGTTTTTGAAAAATAAGACCTTATTTTAATGAACAAGCACATAAAGAAACACACAAATTTGACTCATTGTAAATCTGGAAAATAACAGTGCATCCTGTATAAGATATCTTATGATGATAAACTGTAATATGTATTGATTTTGTGTGCACAATAAAGAAAATATAAAAAAAAAAAAAATAATGCACCAAGCTTGGGGCGCAGTTTCTTCAGGATAGCATCCACATGTCCAGAGAAGTTGAGGTGTCGGTCAAGCCAAACCCCCAGGTACCTAAAGGTTGAGGTATCCTCAATGTCTGTCCTGTCGAGGGTGGGGAAGGAGGGCAGTGAGGGGAGCCTAGAGAGTCTCTGCCTGGTGCTGAAGGTCATGGAGATGGTCTTCTTGGCATTTAGGTAGAGTTGGTGGGAGCTGAACCAGCTTTGAACATTATTGAAGTTGAGCTGTAATCTGGATTTAACATCAACGGGGGACTGGCCAGATGTACAGATGACCATGTCATTGGCGTACATATAGATAGACGAAGAAGAACAGGCTGAGGGAAGGTCATTTAGGAATATAGAAAATAGGATAGGCCCCAGTACAGAACCCTGGGGTATGCCGGTGTTAATGGTGGGGGGGGATGGCATCAGTGATTCTGACCGACTGGGTCCGATCTACTAGGTAAGCCTTGAACCAGTTTGTGGCAGATTCTGTGAAGCCTGCCGAGGAGAGGGCGTCAAGGAGTAGGGGATGGGAGACAGTGTCGAAGGCCTTTGTTAGGTTGGCAAAGATGACAGAAGTGATTTGGCCACTATCCATCCTGAAAGGATGGAATCAGTGAGCCTAACCAGGAAGATGACGGTGGAGTGGTTCTTCCGGAAGCCACATTGGAACGGAGTGAAAAAGTTAAGAGTCATAAAGGTAAGAAGAGAGCTGAGATAGGACAAGATGCTCTTGTAGTTTAGCAAGGGTGGAAAGGAGAGAGATGGGCTGATAGTTAGATGGAATGGAGGGGTCTCCATCCTTAGGCAGTGGGAAGTACAGTGGCGTGTTTCCAAACAGAAGGAATGGATGCTGTAGAGAAAGAGAGGTTAAGGAGTATGGATAGAGGAGACGCAATAGTTGCAGCTGATAGGTATAGTAACTTAGGGTCCAGACCATCAGGTGAACTACCCTCTGTGGGGTTTAGGGTAGTAAGTGCTTGCAAGGTGTCTGAGGGTGAGATATTGGCAAAGGAGAAGGAGGATGGTGAGGCAGGATGACTGCAGGGGGAGTGGGGACTGCAAGAGGGGCTGACAGTAAGGAGGAGAGGAGAGCAGAGGCACAGGAGGTGAAATAAAAGTTAAATTCGAATGCAACATTTAGATGCTCAGCAACATGGGTGTTGTTAATATTGAGGCGAAGGGTGGGGGGCAGGAGTGGGGAGAAAAAAGAATGGATCACTTTCCAGAATTTGGAAGGTCTATTGATATTGGTCTGGAAGTTTGAGCAGAAAAACTCTGATTTTGTTAGGCTGGTGGCTTTAGTGCACTTATTACGCAGCAAATAGTAGCTGTCATAGTCTCATGGAAGATTTGAGGCTTTGTGCATTTTCCAGGCCTGATCCCTGGCTCTTTGGCACACCAGGAGTTCAGGGGTGATCCAGGGGAGGTGATTCCCCCTGACTCTGGAACGTTGCAGTGGGGCATGTTTATTCCAGCATTCCAAAAATTTACTTTTGAAATAGCTGTAGGCATCATCCATGGTATAGGCCGAGGCAATGGATTCCCAGTTTATTTGGACCAGTTTTTGCAGAAGGTGGGGTGAGGTCTAGTGACTTATATGAGTGATATTGTATGATTTTTGGAGGGGCCTTCGCTCTATGGATTTTCCTAACCATATAAGTCATATGACGATCACTCAGGGCATCCAGTAGCAGGCCAGATTTAACAACTCTGTGGGGGTGGGAGGTGAGGGCCCAATCAATTAGGGTGTGATTTCCTGTTTTCTGATTTAAACGGGTTGGTTCTAGTATGAGCTGGGACAAATTTAGGGCGTTGATGTCGTTACATGGTTTATTGAGTGAGGGGGAGAGACAGTTTTGGTTAAAGTCACCCATAATGTAGATTTCATCTGAGGGAGAGTGGGAGAGGAATGTTTAGTGATGGATGTTATGTCACTTTCTGCATCCAATGAATAGAGAGCACCCTTTTTTTCTCCCATGCACACTGCTCATTTATGAGGATAAACCTCATGCTGACATCCACCTCACTTCTGCAATCTGTTGAAACTGCATTGTACAGCCCAGTTCTTCTTTCAGATTACACACCCTTGCTGGTGTCGCTGGACAGAGGTGAGTGTCACACATGGAGGAAGCCCTGAAAGAATATTTCAAACATTACAAGAGTGAGAACACCACAGAAGCCATGACATGGGAAGCCCAGAAGGCAGTAATCAGGGGGGGCCACCTTCTCCTATGCTTCTTAAAAGAAAAAGGAGGAGGAGGCAAGAGAGAGAGAACTCATGGAGAGGGTGGTCACATTAGAAGGGTTACATATGCAATCAGAAAGTCCCAAGCATTTGATAGAACTGAAAAAGCTAAAGAGGGAGCTGGACCAGTTAGTAACAGGGTGTATTGATAGGAACCATTTGTGCATCCAGTCTCAAGCTTACTTAGAAGGAGACAGAGGAGGGAAGTGGTTGGCCTGGCAACTAAAAAAGTGAGAGGCTGTCAAAGCCATCCAAGGTATCAGGGACCAATAGGAGCCCTGCTCATGGAACAGCATAATATAGGGGAGGAATTCAAGAGCTTCTAATAAGCCTTATATACCTCTGAATTTAATTGGACCACCCCACACCCCAGATCCTTTTTAGATCCCTCAGACTCCCAAGTGTGTCATCAGAGGAGGATGAAAAGTTAAAAGCAGACATCAGCCCTGGAGAAATGGAGAGGGTAGTACAGTCCCTTGCCTATGGGAGAGCTCAAAGCCCAGACAGGATCCCAGGAGAGTTTTATAAATGTTTCTAGGACCACATAGGGAAACTCATATGGGCAAAGATTGTTAAAGCCTTATAAGCAGGGATTTTGCCTGCCTTCTAGTACTTGGCCACCATCACAGTCCTTCCTAAGCTGGGGATGGACCCTTCCTTGGGTGAGTCTTACCACCCTATTTCCTTATTGAACACGGACTGTAAGGTGGTGGCCAAGATGCTGGCAGAGAGAGAGTAGAGAAAGTACTCCTATCCTTGATTCATACAGACCAGGGAAGGTTTGTGGGGGGGCCATCATAGGTTTCGTAGGTTTCATAGGTTTTGTCTGAGTATAGAAGACATATGTCCATAGTGCTCACCAATGTATTCAAGAGTAACCCCAGATACCCTTACTTATTAGATGAGAATCTAGTTTTGTTTTAAAAGCATTCATAGTCGAACAAGGCACTACTTCATTTGGTAGAGCATTCCAGATACCTGTCACTCTTATATTGAACCAGTATTGTCTCTTTTTAGTATTAAACTTATCCTTACACAACTGGAAAGGGTGAGCTCTGGTGCTATGTATCTGATTCTTCAATACTAGGCCTAGCTGTTCCATCAATTGTACATCCTAAAGAGCCATAAATATCAGGCACATATCTCCCCTCAATCTACGAAACTCCAGAGAATACATTCCCAAGCTTTGCAATCTCTGTTCATAACTCTGTCCCTGAACATCTCTAATCCTTTTAGTGGCCCTTCTTTGGACCCTTTCCAGGGCCATAATATCTCCCTTATTTCCTGGTGCCCAAAACTGCACACAATACTTTATGTGGGGACGCACCAAGGAGGTATACAAGGGCACTAAGACCACTCTATCTCTGCTTTTAATGTGTTTGTGTATACAATATTGTATACTACTTGCTTTTTTAATTACCTGCCTGCAATGCATACCAAAATTAAGTTCACTGTTAACCCTTATACCCAGATCTCTTTCATCGTAAACGACCCTAAGTTATCTGCCTCCTAATCTATACTTAAACTGCTTGTTATGTTTCCCCAAATGTATAATTATGCATTTTTCATGGTTAAATATAGAATTCTTGTTTAAAGCCCATGAATCTAGGTCACTCAGGGCAGCCTGCAAGATACTTGCCTTTGTTAAACTGTTTACTGGGAAACCCAGGCGTGTGTCATCTGCAAATTTGGAGATCCACACCCCTGATTGGACATACAATGAGGAAATATAAAGATTAAAAAGACAGGGCCTAAAACAGATCCCTGGGGTATTCCACTGGTCACATCTGTCCATCCAGAAAATTCGCCCCTAATACACACCCTCTTCCTCCTGCCGTTCAGCCATGCCTCTATCCAATGGGATAATTTATCATGAAGTCCCACATTATTAAGGGCTTTAATTAGTTCTTCATGCTGCACTTTATCAAATGCCTTGGTGAAATCCAGGAAGATAACACCAATGGAGTTACCCATGTCCAATGCCTTACTAACCTTACCATAAAATTCTAGAAGGTTAGTTTGGCATGACCTACCCCTGGTAAACCCATGCGGTGTACTATCAATTGTACGAGTGCCTATGATGTTATCCTTGATAATACTCTCCAAAATGTTCCCCAAGACAGAAGTCAGGCTGATAGGCCTATAGTTAGTTACCTCTTGCCTAGAGCCGTTTTTATGAATAGGAACAACTACAGCTTGCCTCCATTCTTTTGGGACCTCACCCGTATCTAGGGATTTTTGGAAAAGACAGGTAACTGGGTCAGCCAAGAATTCTGCCAATTCCTTAATTACCCTGGGATGCATACCATCCAGTCCCTGTGCTTTATTTGAATCAATTTCCTTTAATCTTTTTGCCATATCAGAGACTTCTAATGTAATGCTATGGCCTAGGGACTCCATTCTATCATGGCAGTTTTTAGTTTGTACCCCCTTATTAAAGACAGAAGAGAAGCTTTTATTACATACATCCACCATATCCTGGTTTGATGAAATCAAATTACCATCGGGGTCTTTTATAGAAGTAATCATACCACCACCTCCTCTTCTACTATTAATGTAAGAATAAAAGGTTTTATAATTATCCTGTGTCTTAGTAACTAGTTTATATTCATAATTTCTTTTGGCTGTGGCAATACCCTTTTTAGTATTTTTTTTTTATTTTATTTTTATTTATTTAAACGTTGATGACCAGGAAAGGCACACTGAGCCGGGGCTCATTTACAGGTGCGACCTGTGGAAATGGGGTACAGCAGAATAAATAGCAACCACATCATATAAGCAGCTGAAGACAGTAGAGACATCACAGTAACAGACAGCAGTAGCGAGGACTAATGCAATACTAATATACTAAGTCTGACCTGTACACAATGGGGATCTAAGCATGGGTGAATCAATACAGCTATACAGTTATGTACCAAGCAGCTGGACTGGACAGAAACAGCTTCAGAATTATTCTCAGGGGGGAGGCAGGTGCAGGGTGGGGGAAGGATGAGTTTTATTTGCTGTTTGTGGGATGGGAATGAGGGGGAGTCTCGAAGGCTAGGATATAGTTGGTTCCAGAGGTGGGGGAGATGGGATGAAAAGGCAGAGGGGCCTGAAGAGGACCAGCTGTGAGGGATGAAGAAGGTGTGGGGGTGAAAGGAGCACAGGGAGCAGGAAGGTAATGGGGCAGGAGTGAGGGTGGAGGTGAGGTAAGGGGGAAGGTGGTGGAACCAGTACTTGGCAATGAAGATTAAGGAGTGGATGTGTCTTCTGTGTGAGAGAAAGGTTTAAGGAGAAGAGAAGAGGAGAGAGCAATGATGAGTCCGAAGTGGGGAGTTGGTAGCGAAGTGGCGGAAGGAGTGGAGGAGGGTATCTAGGCGGGAGAAGGTGGTGGGGGGGGTGAAGCATAGATAACATCCCCATAATCAAACGGGAAGGATGGTCTTTGAGAATCAAGAACAACATATGGACGTCATTGAATGTTATGTGGAAATGGGCTGGGTGCAGGGCTATTTGACTAGTCTTTTGGTATTGGATGCAGAGAAGGTCTTCAACTGGGTTGAGTGGCTTTCCATGTTTGAAATCTTGGCAAGATTTGGCCTGGGTCCCCAGATATGATTGAGGGTAGTGGCCCTGTATAGAACACCACAGGTTAAGATCCCTACCAATGGCTGGCTGTCATCATCATTCTCACTCACCAGGGGTACTAGGCAGTGGTGCCCCCTCTCCCCTTTTGTATGTACTAACTGTAGAAACCCTGGCAATGGCTATCAGAAATAGTCAAAACATTAGTGGCAAGACAATAGACGGTACATACGATGTCATTTTCCTCTTAGCAAATGATGTGTTACTGTATCTCTCACAGCTAGAGCTTTCCTTCCCAGCACTCACAGAGCTATTTGATACATGTGGCCTCATATCTGGCCACAGAATTAAGTGGGTCAAGTGTGAGTTGTTGCTCAAGGGGAGGGGGTCTCACCATAGGGGGAGTGATGTTACGGCTGGCCACACAATTGAAATACCTGAGAGTGATACTTCCTAGGAATTTAACACAACTCTGAGATAAGAACTACAAGCCAAAACTGGCATCTATCAGAGAGGATTGTGGCATTGGAAAGCTCTGCCTCTTACCCCTTATTGGCAGGGTGAACATGATAAAAATGTACATTCTCTCAAAATATTTATACACGTTCCAGGTCCTTCCAGTGTGGGTCCCTATGCAATTCTTCAAAGTGGTTAGGGATCATCTCACTGCATTCTTGTGAGGAAGGGGTCAGGATCCATCAGGAAACACTACAAAGAAATCTGGGAGAGGGAGCACTGGGTCTCCCAAAATGTTAACACTATTTCCTAGCAGCACAGCTGGTATTCACAGGAGATAACTGGAGTCCTTGGGACCTCCAGTCAGCATGGATGAGCATGGAGGAGAAAGAAGCAACTGGCCCCCTGCTGTCCCATGTACTGGCCCTGACCTTAAGTAAGGGGACAGCCAAAAAAGTAGCGAATCCCTTTACCAGGGCACAGGTTAGAACTTGGCTTAGTGCGCACAACATAAAAAGGGTTTACCACCATTGACAGACCTGCAGACAGGGGTATGGTGGGACAACTCCCTTCCATCGTAGATAGAGAAGGTGTTAGGGGCATGGAGTAGGAAGGGTCTAGGCACAGTGAAGGCACTGAATGAAGATGGAGTAATGAAATCATACCAGCAAATGTCTAAAATCTATACATTGAGTCCAAATTATTTTCTGTATATCTACAGCTACGACGTGGAGTTAGCAAAATTCAGGGCACCCTGGAGATGGCCCCCCCAGTGCTGTCCTCAGGGGGAGATTCTTCTCTGGCAGGCTAACAACTCGCACCCATAAAAACAATTTTATACCACATAAATAATAGCTCTGGGGATATACTAGAGGGGTTGAAAAATAAATGGGCACAAGATATGGGAGAAGCTAAACTGCAAACAGGTCTTTGGGAAAAAGTCACCTGGATGGTAGCTCAGTGTTCAGAAAACAATACTCTGCCAGATGCAGTATAATTTTCTTTATAGAGTATACCATAAGCCACTCCTGACAAATAGAACAGACCTCATGAAATCTGACCAGTACCTAAAAAGTATGGTGGGGGAGGGATCCTTTGTGCATCTGGCCTGGGTGTGCCTCAGAGTGTCTGCTTCTGGGCAGAAATAGTTGAGTTATTATCTAAAATCCTTCATTATGCATACACACCCTCTATAGAGACGGTATTACTGGAGTGCAGAGTGGGGTCCTGCCTCTCATGACAGAAACACTACAGACACCTTCTCTGGCTACTGGATGTGGTGATAGAAAAGAAGGTTGTGGCCCAAAATTGGGTGCCTGAACCACCACATACTGTAACACAATAGGGAAACATACTATTAGAAAGCATGAGATTGGGGGGGGGGAACAATACAGTGGTCTGCAAATGCAAACCTAATATAACCTTATCTGGGAACCCTTGAAAAATGCACTGGGCTCACCATGGTTCCCTCTGTAGGGAGGCCCTCATGATCTGGTGTAGAGTAACCTTATTTGATGGAGCATGTGAGAGTTGAACCTTGGTCAAGAGCATGAAGATGCTCAAATGACAGAAACAGGTAAATAGTCAAGAGGTATCATATAAAAGAAACTGAGGAGGCAGAGGGGAGTCAGGAAGCCTGAGAAGGCAAAGGAGAAACAACTGTATCCTTAATGCTAGATCAAGTGTAATGCAGTGCAGTGACTGTGGTGTGGCAGTTTCAGAGAGACCTTTTGGTGACTGCAGTGCTGTCCCATCTGCACGCACCTCTCTGGGTTGAGGGAAGAAGTCACTGGACTCCAAGCCAAGTTGGCTAGGATTCAGGGGACCACTCCCCCCATACACAGGCCACCAAGTCTGCTACTGTTACCTCAGAGGATGCCAAGGAGGAGGAATGGCTGGACTATGGTGGGCTGTAGAAGGGTGTGGATGGTGGGACAGAGGCACATTTCTCAACTGGCACCACTACAGAATTCCTATGCTGCTCTGGTGGTGTGGGACTGCCAGAAGGAAGCACCTGCAGTAGTGACCAAGGAGAATGTGGAGGGCCCTCCATAGTGGAGACCCCAAGGAAGATGGTAGAGGACCCAAGAGGAAGAGAAGGAGGCAGCAACCTCTGGTGGGGGCGCATTTGTGAGGGGGATACATTTGGGAAGAGAAAGGTGGGGAGAGGCAGATTAGGTGACTACCCAGTGCTGTGGCCTGCAGGGACGGGAAGCAAATCTTGAGGATTGTTAGGGCAGCAGGATGGGAGGGAGAGCTGGATGCCGTTGTCAACCTGGGGACTAATGACCTGGCTGCAGATGGTGCTGGGATTTGCAGGGTGAGTTTAGGGAGCTGGGTAGGGGTCTTAGGTAGCTTGCTCAGTGACTTTTGCTGAAGTGCTGCCTGTCTATGACAGGGGACAGGAGAGGGAACCCTGCAACAGGAGCTTCAACTCATGGCTGAAGGAATGGTGCAGAGAGGAAGGTTTCAGCTAGATTGGGGACTGAGAACCTACCTGGGAGGATAAGGGCCACAAGGGTGATGGCCTTCATCAATCTGGGAGGTGAACCACAGTCCTCAGTAAATAGTTTAAATGTTACTGCGATGGGGGGGAGGCAGAAGGAATCAGGCAGCCAGAAACTAGGCTAAAGAAGACAGTAAAGAGAATCCAAGGAGAGAGGAATCCCCCAACATGCATATTAATGAAGAGAGCAGGGTGGTAGAGATAAAGGGGGAAAGAAATGGGAGTATTAAAAAAAAGGGAAGGGAGGGCTAAAAGGAAAAAAGGGAGGGCAACAAGCAGAGTGGAATCAAAATCTGGAAGGCCATGTGTGCAAATGCTAGAAGTCTAGGAAGTAAGATTCCAGAGGCCATCATGGCCGTGGCTGACCTGGATATTGTGGTCATTACTGAGTCATGGTGCACTGAAAACCATGACTGGAACATGGCCATACCAGGCCATACTCTGTTCAAGAAGGACTGGGTGGGAAGGAAAGGAGGGAATGTGGTACTTTACATGAGGGAAAGCATAAAAGCTACGGAGATACATGGAATACAGGGTGAGGTAGAGGTACTGTGAGTCATCCTGGAGATGGGGAATGGAGCCACTATTCACACTGGAGAGATCTACTGACCTCCAGCATGGCAGGAGGAATTAGATATGGAACTGGTGAAAGCAACTGGCAAGATGGCAGAAAAGGGGGAGGTGCTGTTAGTGGGGGACTTCAACCTACCAGATGTTGATTGGAGCCTCACAGCAGCAGCTGCTGGGACACCCTGGACTTTCTTCAGGGGGCATTCCTTAGGCAACTAGTCAGAAAATCCACTCATGATGGGGCAATACAAGACCTGGTACTCACTAACAAGGACAGTGTTGAAGACATAAAGGTGGGATGCCACTTGGGGACCAGTGATCACCATATTGTGTGGTTCAATATGAGGAGGACTGTTGAATCAGCTACATTCCTTTGTGGGTCCTGGACTTCAGGAGGACAGATTTTAGAAAGATGGGTGAATGCCTCAGGGATGCCCCAGCATAGGTGGGTGACCTGGGTGGGGTGGAGAAACTGTGGATGAAGATAATAGGGAGCATAATAAATGCAACAAACCTCTGTGTCAAACAAGTGAGCAAAAGTAAGAGGAAAAAGAGACTGCTATGGTTCTCGAAAGAGGTGGCTAAAAAGGTAAAAGCTAAAAGGATAGCATTCAGAAAGTATAAGAAGGCACAGAGAAGGAGGATAGGGAGGTGTATCGGGGGGAAACAGAGGGAAGCAAGGAAAGTAGTAAGGAGTGCAAAGGAGCAAACTGAAAAGAGAATATAGCCCAGGAGGTAAGAAAAGAGGACAAGAAGTATTTTAGGTGTGTAAGTGAAAAGAGGAAAACCAGAGGTGGGATTTTAAGGTTAAAAAGGGAAGGGGTACTGTGCAGAGGTAGACCAGGAAAAGGCAGGCATCCTAAGCAAATACTTTTGTTCAGTGTTCACAGAGTAAGAAGAAGGGAAGGGCTACAAAAAAGTACCAAAAGGTTTGGAAGGAGGGAGGTGGACACTTGTCCTTTTTTGGAAGGGAGAGTCCTGAATAGACTTGCTAATTTAAAGGTGGACAAAGCAATGGGCCAGATAGGGTGCATCCAAGGGTACTGAGGGAGCTTAAGGAAATACTGGCTGCACCTCTGACAGTCATATTTTACAGCTCACTGGAAACAGAAGTGGTTCTGGAGTACTGGAGAAGAGTGAATGCACTGTAGTCCCACTACACAAAAGTGGTAGCACGGAGGAGGCTGGCAATTATAGGCCAGTCAGACTGACGTCGGTGGTGTGAAAGTTAATGGGGTCACTGCTGAAGGAAAGGATTGTGGAATATCTTGAATCCAGTGTGTTACAAGACCCAAGACAGCATGGTTTCATGGGGTTAGGTCATGTCAAACAAATCTAATAGATTTCATTGACTGGGTAACCAAGGAACTAGATCAGGGTGAAGCAATGGATATGGCCTACTCAGATTTCAAGTAAGGCATTCGGCACCGTTCCACATAGGAGACTATTAATCAAGCTGGGTAGCTTAGGAGTGGGTCCAAAGGTGGTAAACTGGATAAGAAATTGGTTAGGGGACAGGCGACAGAGGGTTGTGGTAAACAGAGTTCACTCCAAGAAAGGAAGGGCGACCAATGGAGTGCCTCAGGGTTCAGTACTGGGACCGGTCCTCTTTAATTTCTTTACAAGTGACATTGCAGAGGACCTGGAAGTGAAGGTCTGCCTCTTTGCAGATGACACCAAAATCTGCAATAGGGTGGACACACTTGGGTACTGGAAAGGATGAGCAGAGACTTGAGAAAACTAAAGGAGTGGTCAAAAGTATGGCAGCTGGGTTTCAGTGTGAAAAAGTGCATAATAATGCACTTAGGGCACAGAAACCCAGGGGCATAATACAAAATAGGTGGAGTGGTATTGACAACCACCAAGCAGAAAAGAGACCTGGAGTAATTATATTGGATGACAAAAAGGTGGCCAGGCGGTGTGACAAGGCAGTAGGGAGGACATATGTGATGCTGGGGTGCATAGGGAGGGATATCACCAGCAGAAAGAGGGAGGTGATGTTGCCTCTGTATCCCACCTGGAGTATTGTGTCCAGTTCTAGAGACAACATCTCTGGAAGTTAAGTGAGGCTTAATAAAGAGGAGGTGGGTGGGTGAGAGTGACAGTGAAAAGCAGGATACTGAATGAATACTTCTGCTCAGTATTCACAAAAGAAGGAGGTACCTAATTCAATCAATAGAAGCACTCTGGATAGGGGGGTCAGATGTGATTCCCCTTCACAAAAGTGGGAGCAAAGCAGAGGCAGGAAACTACAGACCTGTTAGTTTGACATCAGTGGTAGGGAAAATGACGGAATCACTTCTGAAAGAAAGAAAGAATTGTTGAATACCTAGAGGCCAGTGGGGCACAGGATCCAAGGAAGCATGGATTCACAGTGGGAAGGTCATGTCAGATGAACCTAATAGATTTCTTTAACTGGGTGACCAAAGTAGTAGACCTAGACTTTAGCAAGGCATTTGACACAGTCCCACACAAAAGAGTAATAAACAAGTTAGCCAGCCTGGGAGTGGGTTCCAGAGTGGTAGCCTGAGTAAAAGGTTGGCTAGACAACTGGACACAGAGGGTAATAGTAAATGGAGTCCACTCCAAAGAAAGGTTGTTACTAGCAAGGTACTGCAGGGTTCGGTGCTGGGTCTGGTCCTTTTCAATGTCTTTGTAAGAGACATTGCAGTGGGACTGGATGGAAAAGAATGCCTCCTTGCAAATGACACAAACATCTGCAACAGGGTTGATACACAAGGGGGAGGATGGAAAGGATGAGAAGGGACTTGGCAAGGATGGAGGATTGGTCAAAAGTATGGCAGCTTAGATTCAATGCAAAGAAGTGCAAAGTAATGCACCTGGGAACCAAAAACCCAGGGGAAGAGTACACAGTGTGGGGGGGAGGTACAAACAACAACAACAATGGAAAGGGACCTGGCGGTAGTCATATCAGATGATCTAAAGGCAAGCAAGTAATGTGAGAAGGTAGTAAGGAAGGCTGGGGGGATACTGGGATGTATAGGAAGAGGTATCACCAGTAGAAAACAGGAAGTTGTCATCCCTCTGTACAAACAGTTGGTAAGACCCCATCTGGAATACAGCTTGCAGTTCTGGAGAACCTGGGCCCAATTCCAGGTCGAATGCCGCAACTTGCCAGAGTATGTGAGTTGCAACATTCGCCGCTATGCCAGGGACCCTGTGCTGCATTCCAAGAGCGTCAGGGTCCAGGCACTTGCGACATGTGGAGGCTAATGCCACGGGCATGGCGTAGAAGCCCTGATGTCACAAGTCAGTGGCTCACTACTGGCAGCCCCTCAGCCCCTGGCCCTGAACACCACTGCACACACCAGGGGCATGGGGGGCAGGACAGATGGTACAGTAGTCCAGGGGCACAATTGATATCGGACCCTGAGGGTCCCTGATTTTAAGGGGGATGGTGGGCAGGTGTGTGCTTGTGGGGCAAGGGGAGCCACGGTGCTGCGGAGTGGGCATCCAATGGATGGCACTGTCAGATGCTCCTTAGAGCAGCTCCAAGCTGCTCTAACTTAGCTCTGCCAGTGTGGTTCCTAGAATCATGGCAGCAGGTTACAGCAGCCGCCTTCTTGGAATAGGGCGCAGTTGCTGCTGATACCCGCCCTTGCACCTTGTCATTGTGGGCTGCGGTGTAGTGGGTGGCATAACCCATGGTTGGCATAGCTCGCAGCCGACATGGCACAAGGCACCTCTTGGAATCGGGGTTAGCATACCACTTGGCACAAGTCATGAGTTACGCCAAGGGGTTTGGCATATCTTGGCTTACGTTGGCGTACGCCGACTTGGAATTGGCACCCCCCATCTCCGCAAGGACATAGACAGGATGGAGGCTGTCCAGAGGAGGGCAACTAAAATGGTGCAGGGTCTGCGCCAGAAGCCATATGAAGAGAGACTAAAGGAGCTTAATATGTATACCCTCAAGGAAAGGAGGAAGAGGGGGTACATGATAGAAACTTTCAAGTACTTCAAGGGAATCAACAAAGTCCAAGAGGGTAGCATCTTTCAGAAAAGAGATGCGCAAGAACAAGGGGGCACAATTTGAAGATAAAGGGGAGATGGCTCAGGGCAATGTGAGGAAGTATTTTTTCATGGGGAGGGTAGTGGATGCATGAAACTACCTTCCTGAGGAGATCGTGGAGTCAAAAACAGTGGGGGAATTCAAGAATGCATGGGGCAGACATAAGGCTATTCTGGTGGGGGGGGGGTAGGAAGAAGTAGGCTGTTGGTTAACTAGGATCTGCAGCTTATCCAATAGGTAGGGAAATGGGCACACTGGGTCGGTCAAGTGGTCCTTATATGCCGTCAAAGTCTATGTTTCTATGTTTCTAAGGACATAGAGTGGAGGCTATCCAGAGTAGGGCAACTAAAATGATGCAGGGTCTGCATCAAAAGCCCTATGAGGAGAGACTAAAGGACCTCAATATGTACACCCCAGAACAGAGGAGGGAGAGGGGAGATATGATAGAGACCTTTAAATACCTCACGGAGGTAAATGAGGTACAGGAGGGGAGTATTTTTCAGAAGAAAAGGTGCTCAGAAACAAAGGGACATGCTATAGTGCTGGAGGGGCAGTAGATTTAGGAGAGATGTGAGGAAGTACTTCTTATACTAAGGTTCATACTAAAGTGATGAAGGAGCTAGGAGGCTTATAGGCCCATGATTACTCCTGTAGAATTAATAATAACTAATTTTATAACCGGACAGAATGAGTTTATCTAGGCATCGCTTAAATTCAGATTTTGTTTTGCTGATAACCTCAAGGGGGAGTTTATTCCAGGGGATCACGATTCGTAATTTAAAGAAATATTTACTACCAATATGATTATATGTTTTACTGCTTAGCTGCAGTGGTTGCTCTCTGGTATTATATATGTCGTCATTAAATTCAAATCCCAAAACAGATAACAAGTACGGGTCCTGAATAATGTCATACATGAAGAGGAGGTCACCCCTAAGATGCTGGGTAGTTCATGACTCAAGGTTTAAGATTTCAATTCTTTTTTCATATGACTCATTATATAGGCAAGTAATATTTCATATATTTTCTTTGTACCCTTTCCAATAAAAGGATATGTGATTTCCTGAACAGGCACCATAGTTGAGAAGCATACTCTAGGTGAGGTCTAGCATATGCCCTGTATAGGGGCACCATCACCTTACTGTCCATACGAACATACGAATGTGACAGCAGAAACAGACCACCTGGTCTATCTAAGCCTGCTCGAGTGTGCAGCCAACATCCCTAGTTTGCAGCTGCCCCAACCCCCCTCCCTTTTTTCCCTTTGTCCCTAGATTTTATGTTTCTTTTGATGGACCAGATGACTCAATTTTCTTTATTAATGGCCTTGTTTATTTGAATAGATTGATGGTAGTCATCCAAAATAATGATCCCTAAATCCTTTTCGTTAGATGTGATTTTTAATGTTGTACCACCTAATGAGTATGAAGATATTGGGGTTTGAGGACCCATATGCATTACCTTACATTTGTCAACATTAAGTTTCATACCCCACTTTGTTACCCACCGAGTTATTCTATCTAGATCTTTCTGAATGGTAATAACCTGATCTGAATTTGCACAGGGGTCTCCAATTTTAACATCATCCGCATACTTTATTGCTGAAGAAATACTGTTATTTAAGTCAGCAATAAATGCCTGAAACAGACAGGGGACTAGAACAGAGCACTGTGGTACCCCACTGGTGATTCTGCCAATGTTAGGTAGCTGACCAGTAATCAAAATTCTTTGTGACCTGTTGCTTAACCAATTTGAAACCCAGTTTATTATATTTTTATTGATTTTAGTATTATGAAGTTTGGAAACAAGAGCCCAGTGTGGCATTGCATCGAATGCCTTGCTAAAATCAATAAAGATAACGTCATACGGTACCTTATGGTCGACTTAAAAGCTAACTTCTTCATAGAAGCACATAAGATTAGAGAGCCAACCATGACCCTTTTTAAACCTGTGTTGTTCCGTGTCAAGATTATCTAGAGTGGGAGTGATCAAATCCTTGATAATACTTTCTAACAATTTGCAGATAGAGGAAGTTAGGCTGATTGGCCTATAATTTTCCAAGTTGTTTCTTCTTGTGTATGGGGATAACAAATGCTGTCTTCCAGAAGTCAGCGATAAAGTTGGAAGACATGCACTTTTTGAATAGCCTAAGTGGGTGGGTGAGGCAATCGGCTAACATAAATAGGAGATGGCTGGCTATTCCATCTGGGCCTGTGCTGGTTTTATCCCTTAGGGCTGACAATTTTTCTAGGATGCAGTCTTCAGGGATAAGTATAGGGTCATCCATTAACATGGTATGCATAACATCATTCTGTTGGGAATGAAAAATTTCACAAAAACTTAATATTAAAAATGTTAGCCATTTCAGTATGTTCATGTATCAAACTATTATTAATTAGTAATGGCCACTGGCCTGGTGGCACTGAGGGTTGAGGCACTGGATGCCACACCTCGGAAACGAGCCCGGGTCATCGGGGGCCTGGCAGGGGAGGACTACGATCGAGCATCCATTGACCGCTCTCCTAGTCCTGGGGTGGGTCAGGGAACAACCATCGTGTGGCAGTGACCTCTGGGGATGCCCGGAGATACTACCAAACATGGTGGCATCTGGGGGGGAGTGCGGTGGATATCGGCACGCAGTGCCTGACGTCATTGCACGTCCACATTCCCATGGGCCAAAAATTGGAGGAAAAAGGCTAGGCATGACTGTGCAGCTTGATGGCCGTGCCCTGCGCTGCCCAGAGGACTTGTGAGGAGTCCCATCGTGGAGGATCTGGGGCTGTCCTGGCTGGGAGTGGCAGAGGGGACCCTCCAGCAGGGTAGCATGACAGCCATCCCAGGCCCTCCTGGGTGCGATATGAGCCACCCAGCTCTCCAGGTGGCAGGGCCGGTGGCTGGATGCCCCAAACTGGTCACGCTGCAGAGGAGGTAAAAAGCAGCTGTGATAAAAAAAAAAAATTAGCAATGGCTTAACCTGACAAACTGTTTTTAAGGGAATTACTATAAGAATAATAAGACTTACTATTAGTCTTTTTAGCGTTATTGGCAAGATTATGTTTCCATTTTGTCTTTGCTGTTCTAATTCTATGTTTACATTTTTTTTTATTTTTAAGTAGGAGGCCCAATTATTTTGAGTGCGTGATTTTAGATAAACTGAGTGTTTTTAATTTTTTTGCTTAAGGAGTTTACATGAAGAGTTATCCAATCATTTGGGACGGTGTTTTTGACTGTTATTTTTAAGTTTAAATGGGATGAAATTGTCTGTAAGATGAGTTAAGGTGTTTTGAAATATGTCCCAGCTATCCTTTATGGGTAAGTTAGACAAAATAAGATCCCAGTTAGTGCTATTCAATGTTGATTTCATTTTGGGTAAATCAGCTTTATCATAGATAAAGACTTTAGTGTTACCGTTGATGTAGGAAAAAGTATTTTCAATAGTAAACTGTATAGAGTTATGGTCACTATTGTCTGTCGGTGAATTTATGGTTATATTTTTTACGACCAGCTTCTCATTATGTATTACTAAGTCCAGAATTATTTTGCCCCTAGTGGTCAGATGAATGCTCTGACTCAGATTACACTGTTGGCATGTGGAAATTAGTTTTTTTTCCAAGCCCCATGGAGGCAGTCTGGTCCTTCCACAAGATGTCGCCGAGATTAGAATCACCCATAGGGATGATATCCCCCCAACTCACAAGCCTGTTCAATTTCTTATAAGATTGCATCAAAAGCTTCAGTAGTTGTATTTGGCGGACAATAGCAATGCCTAGTAACAATACAGTTGGAGCTATTCAATACTAGTTTAATCCATAAGGTTTCAGTAGGACAATCAGGGCCTTTTTTTTGTCTAAGATGTCAATAGTTTGCAGGTTATTTTTTACATAAATAGCAACCCCTCTGCCTCTTCTATCTACTCTATTGAATTTATAGGAAGTGTACCCTGGGAGGATGTTATGCCAGGAGGCTTTTTCGTCTCTCCCACATTTCAGTGACAGCCATGATGTCAATGTTATCGGAAATCACTCTTAATTTAACTTTGTCAATTTTATTTTGTAGGCACTTGGCATTAAAGTACAACAAAAACTACCTATAACTAATGCAGTTATTTTGTTCTGTATTAGGTGTGTTCAGAGTGGTAGGACATGCCTGCCTCTCCGCCCAGTTCAATCAGCTTAAATGCTGGTTGATGCTAGACATGATATGTTTGCCCAGTAAAGTGCTACCCCGCCGACTCAAATGTAATCCATCCCTGCAGTACAATTCAAATCTATCAGAAAATTTTTCCCAGTGGGTGATGCAAAAGTTATTTTGTTTTAGACACCACTTCCTCAGACACTCATTAAATACCTTTATTTTCTGGTTTGTCAAAAGATGCTTTGGGGATGGGTAGTATTTCTCAAAAACCAATTTCACAGCCTAAATCAGCTAATCTGTTTGATAAGGCCACTACATATTTTTTAATCTCCAATAAATCATCGTGCATGATGTTATTAGCTTCCACGTGCAAAATAACAAGAGGGTTGGTACCACAAACATAAAGAATATTATGACCATGGCAGTAATATCTGCACTTTTTGCACCTTGGAAGCTAGAGCAGGTTCAATTCACTTTGTCTTGGTCACAGATTGCTCTATTAAGATGTTTAACAACTGAATCCCCTGGGACATATATTTGTCTCTGATGAGTGGATGGGGAAGTTGAATAATCTAAATTAAGTTCCATGGGCATAGGAGTAATATATAAACATAGATCATAAAAGCATAGAATTTGACGGCAGATAAGGACCACTTGGCCCACCCAGTCTGCCCATTTCCCGACCTAATGGATAAGCTGCAGATCCTCGTTAACCAACAGCCTACTTCCTCCTACCCTCCACTAGAATTGCCTTGTGTCTGTACAATGCATTCTTGAATTCCCCCACTGTTTTTGACTCCACTACCTCCTCAGGAAGAAAAAATACTTCCTCACATTACCTCTGAGCCGTCTCCCCTCTATCTTCAAATTGTGCCTCCTTGTTCTTGTGCATCTCTTTTTCTGAAAGATGCTATTCTCTTGGACTTTGTTGATTCCCTTGAGGTATTTGAAAGCTTCTATTATGTCCCCCCTCTCCATCCTTTCCTCGAGGGAATACATATTAAGCTCCTTTAATCTCTCTTCGTATGTCTTCTGGTGCAGACCCTGCACCATTTTAGTTGCCCTCCTCTGGACAGCCTCCATCCTGTCTATGTCGTTCTTGTGGGGATGGGATCTCCAGAACTGCATGCAGTACTCCAGTTGGGGTCTCACCAACTGTCTGTACAGAGGAATAACAACTTCCTGTTTTCTACTGGTGATGCCTCTCCTTATGCATCCCAGCATCCCGCCAACCCTCCTTGCTGCCTTCTCACATTGCTTGCCCACCTTTAGGTCATTTGATGTGACTACTCCCAGGTCACTTTCCATTCTTGTTGTTGTTAGTATCTCACCCCCCGTTGTGTACTCTTCTCCTGGGTTTTTGTTTCCCAGGTTCATTACTTTGCACTTCTTTGCGTTGAATCTAAGCTGCCATACATTTGACCATTCCTCCAACCTTGCCAAGTCCCTTCTTATCCTTTCCACCCCACCACCCTTGTGTATGAACCGTATTGCAGATCTTTGTTTCGTCTGCAAAGAGACATACTTTTCCTTCCAGTCCCTCTGCAATGTCACTTATAAAGACATTAAAGAGGACTGGTCTCAGTACTGAACCCTGTGGTACCCCGCTAGTAATCCCCCCCTTCTTCAGAGTGGACTCCATTTACTATTACCCTCTGTGTCCTGTTGTCCAGACAATTTTTTATCCAGGCTACCACCTTGAGACCCACTCCAAGACTGGTTAATTTGACTATTAATCTTTTGTGTGGGACTGTGTCAAATGCCTTGCTAAAGTCTAGGTAGGCCATGTCCACAGCCCCTCCCTGGTCTACTGCTTTGGTCACCCAGTCAAAGAAATCTATTAGATTCATCTGCCATGACCTTCCCGCTGTGAATCCATGTTGCCTTGGGTCCTGTGCCCCACTGATGAATAGATATTTTATTTATATAGCACCCGTCTCCAAGGACTCTGGGTGCTGCACAGTATAAACACACATATCATGCAAAAACATTTTAAAAATACAGTAAAACAAATTTAAAACAACAACACATACAAAATGCAGCTGGGAGCAACAACTTATCTAGCCATCATAAAAGTGCTATTATTTTAAAACACCTTCAATTAAAAGCTTGATTGAATAAATATGTTTTGAGGCCCTTCTTAAAGGCTTCTACTGAGGGGGCCTCCCTTAGATAACCAGGCAGGGAGTTCCACAGGGTAGGCGCAGCTACCACAAATGCTCTGTCACTCAAATGCCACAGCCTAACTCTGGGAACTCCAAGGAGGCCACCCACGGCAGAATGGAGGGCCCAGGTCTGGCGGTATGGCACAAGGAGCTCTTGCAGATAGACTGGACCCCTCTCATGCAAGGTCTTATAGGTCAACAGCCCTTTCTTGAAAACAACCCTCCACCAGACTGGCAGCCAGTGCAGTTTGCAGAGCGCCAGGGTGATACGTTCACATCTTTTCACCCCCATCAATAATCTCGCTGCCACATTCTGCACCAGCTCCAGTCTGCGGAGGTTGCCTCCAGATATCCCTAGGTACAAGGCATTGCAGTAGTCCAACCTGGAAGTGACGAAAACATGTGTGGACAGGTCATCAGGTGGGATCAGGGCTCGAATTTGGGCAATATTCCTGAGATGATAAAACCCACTTCTCAACATGGCCAACAACGTGCATTAAGTATCAGACTGCCATCCAGGATTACTCCCAAATTCTTCACCTGCCTAGAGGGGGTTAAAGGCACACCTCCCAGCACAAGGTTAGGGGGTAATGCCACACACCCCCTCTGTCCTGATGACCTGGCTGTACCACCAGCACCTCAGTCTTGTCTGGGTTAAGCTTAAGCCAATTGTGAGTCATCCATGTCTGGATTTCCTTAAGGCAGCTGTTAAATACAGAGTCTGACACCTGGCTATTGGGAGCACAGGACAGGTACAGTTGGGTATCATCTGTATAGCAGTGAAAACCTAGCCCGTACTGCCTGATAATGTCCCCCAGTGGCAGCATATACACCATGAAAAACAGAGGCGGCAAGACTGACCCCTGCGGAACACCACAGCACAGAGGCTTCAGATTTGGAAAGAAAATTCCCATGGTCACCCTCTGCACTCTGTCTGTCAGGTATGTCCTGAACCAGTTGATGACATTTCTGGACAGGCCACACCAAAACCGCAGTCAGTCAAGTAACACCTCATGATCCACAGTGTCAGATGCTACAGAGAGGTCTAGAAGGACCAAGATGATACGGTCCCTTCTATCCCTCGTCATCAGGAGGTCATTAATCACCCTCACCAGGGCCATCTCTGTACTATGCCCTGCACAGAACCCAGACTGGAAAGGCTCATAGGCAGAGGAAACAGCAAGATATCTCTCCAGCTGAATGGCCACCACCTTTTCTACAACCTTCCCTAAAAATGGGAGCTTTGAAACAGATCTGTAGTTGCTGAGGCAGTCCAGGTCCAAAGATGTTTTTTCCAAAATCACAATGGGTTGGCCGCAGCTTAGAGATTATCTCTACCACCTCCCCAACCTCAATCAGCTCAAACTCATCCTACACAGGAGGAGTGATCAGACCCAACTCAGGCCAGACCCTGCAGCCCTTTCGAGAGATGTTCGATGAGACCTCAGCCCAGATGGAGGACACCTTGTCAGCGAAAAACAGAGCCAGCTCCTCGCACCTTGTGCTAGAACCTACCCCTCCAACACACAGACAGACAGGATGTGGAAGCCTGTCCACTGTGTGGAAGAGCTGAGCTGGTCTGTTTCTCACTGTAGCAATCTCCCTAGACAGAAATGCCACCTTTTTATGCGAGATTGCCCCCGATAGTCCATATAATGTGACCTCAGGGCCAATTTGTCCCCCACCAGACCAGATCTCCTCCAATGCCTCTCTAACCTCCGGACCCTAGTCTTTAAACCTCAGAGAATCTCATCATATCAGGGAGATCTCCGATGAGTAGACAGGGGTCTGACACACAACGGTGTGATTGAGTCAAAGGCCACACCAACCACCCCATTATAGGCCACTACTGCCTCCTCTGACCCAATTGCACAAGCTGTCCCAACACCCAATAGGTCCAGCACCCTCAGAAGGTCCTCTGGGAATACTCCCCATAACAACCGGTACTGGACCATCTCCATTGGGGAAGGACCATCGGGGGGGCCCTAAACGTGAACCCAATGGTTCTATGATCCGAACAAACCACCAGATCTACACTAAGGTCCATAATATCCAACTTAGAAGAAAAAAAAACAGATCCAGTGTGTGGCCACCCAAGTGCGTCGCTGTCATTACCTTTTGTGTCAGGCCCAGTGCCCCCATGCTCCCGAGAAGGTCTATCCCAAATTTTGATAGCCTCCTATTGACCCAGGCATTGAAGTCCCTGGCCTGGTTCACTGGCCTCTACAAAGTCAACAATTCTTTCCTTCAGAAGTGATTTCATCATTTTCCCCACCACTGAGGTCAGACTAACAGGTCTGTAGTTCCTGCCTCTGTCTTGCTCCCACTTTTGTGAAGAGGAATCACATCCACCCTCCTCCAGTCCTCAGATACCACACCATCCTCCCATGATTTGCTAAAAAGGTTAGTCAGTGATGTCACTAGTTCTGCTCTTAGTTCTTTTAGAATTCTTGGGTGAATCCTGTCAGGCCCCACTGCTTTGTCCACCTTCAGTTTTAAGAGTTATTTCAGAACCCTTTCTTCTGTGAATGGACGGTATTGACCCTCTATCCAGAGTGCTTCTATTCTTTGGGTTAGGTATTCGTTCAGTATCCCTGCTTGTTCACTGTCACCCTCCCCACCCACCCTCCCTTTATTAAGCCTCACTATCCCTCCTTGGTCTTTCTTGCTCCTAATGTACCTATAAAAGGTTTTATCTCCCTTTTTAACTGAGTTAACAGATAGGCCATGGGTATCTCAAAATAAAACTGGGGGGTGGAATGTCTCCCAGTGTGAGAGTAGGAACTGGTGTAACACTGTTATTTAACATAGGGATAAGCAGTGTAGTAGCAGATAAACCATCAGAGCTTGAGGGTAATGCTGGGGTAACACTGGCGGTAGACACGGTAGCATCCAATGGAGGCAATGCGGTGGAAGCATTAACTCTTATAACTTTAGCCCTATTAGTAGTACTGGTAGCAACCATACTACTGCTGGCTTGGGTACTGGAAGTACATGGCGTTAAGTTAAATGGGATGTTATCAGAATCATCACACTGTGAGCCCAAAAGTGGGTCGAATCTATTATGAGTAGGGATAGAGAAAACGTTAGCCTTACGTCCCTTTTTAAATACTCTTTTACTTTGGGCCTCATATCATTGATCATTGGAATTTTCACACTTGTCCTCCTCTCTGGGCAGTTTTTTATTGCCTTGTTCAATGGTTGCTGTACTAGTGCCAAGGCCAGGACTATTTGAAACAGTAACATGAGTATCTATAGGCATATGGTGTTCGAATGTCAGTGAAAACTGTGGAGAATTAACCATCTCCTAATGAGTAGCTGCTGATGAAGCAGAGGAACCCGGGGTTGAACCTAGTGCAACAAACCTTGCTGTCATATCTTTCTGACTCTGTTCTAATAAAAGTAACCTAGAATTAAACAATGAGACTTCTTTGAGCATACCAGCATTTTCGACACATTTTGTGCAGACATAATTCTGTTTTGATAGCAGACCAGATATAAAAGAGTACATTAGGCATTTAGTACATTTAATCCCTACATCCCCCTCTAGGGTCATTATTGTGTCAGCCATAGTGCAGTGTAAAGGAATGGAATTTATATTCCCAGTGGTGATATATATGGCCATTATACCCTGATGTTAATAAGCACAATAAATTATGATGGAATGGAGTTCAAAGATGATTGGGGAATATTACTAGAAGAGCTAGAGAACCTAAAGATATTGAAACAGAAGTGCTTGCAGGTGCTAAGCAATACATTCCCAGGGGGCAGGAAAAGGAATCAGGTATATCATAAATCCTGGCCTACCTTATGGTGGAAACAATGTGCTTTCCACGCTACCACATTTTCCACGCTGAACACCGCATGCGTACCGCGAGTGCCCTGCTCGGCTCGCCCTGCTCACAGCAGGGCATTCTAAAATACACGAAAATGACCCGGAGGTACTCTTGGAGTCAAATCCACCAGTTGAGTGTTGCCGCAATTAACTTGCCATTTTAAATGGGCAAAATCCACTTATGAGTGGATCTGGCATGCCTGAAATTCAATAGTGCCTAATGAGTAAAATAAATGATTTGTAAAACAGACTTGTAGTTCACTCATGACTTTGGGTAAACTACTGCCCCTCTTCCTACTTCTGGTATGGAGAGTAGGGCTCAAAAGTGCTCCATAAGATGATAGCTCTTGTTGCAATTATAAAATACACATAAAAGGAGTGTCAGAGGCTCTGCCCAACCTCCGCACCCCAAGTCAGAATAAAAACAGCAGAATAAACACGCCCACTCACAGCAAGGCATTCTAAAATACAAGAATGTGACCCGGAAGTACTCTCGCTGGCAAATCCACCAGTTGAGTGTCACCACAAGTAACTTGTCATTTTAAATGGGCAAAATCTACTCATGCATGGATTTGGCATGCCTGAAATGCAATAGTGCCCAATGAGTAAAATAAAAGATTTGTAAAATGGACTTGTAGTTCACTCGTGACTTCGGATGAACTACTACCCCTCTTCCTACTTCCGGTACAGAGAGTAGGGCTCAAAAGTGCTGTGTAAGATGATAGCTCTTGTGACAATTATAAAATACACATAAAAGGAGTGTCAGAGGCTCTGCCCAGCCTCCACACTCCAAGTCAGAATAAAAGGAGCAGAGTAAAACATCTTCATAGAAAGAGTGGTGGATTCCTGGAACAGCCTACCAGTGAAGGTGATGGGGTGAAAACAGTGGTGAGGTTCAAGAATGCATGGGATAAGCATAAAGAAATTATAGTGAAAAGGAAGTTGGGGGAGGGAGAAAGAGCTGTAGGTCGGATACAGACTGCAGTAATACTGTAGGTAGGGAGAAATGGCCAGGCTGGGTGGGCAAGCAGTCCTTATCTGCCATCAGATTCTATGTTTCTATGTTAAGATTGGCAATGCTGTCAAACATAATTATGTTGTCTCAGGATGTGGATCTGTGTATGTCTGCCATGGTGGCCTGCGAGCTGATGTCCAAAGAGACCATCACCAATCTGTAAGTAATTTTTCAATATTCTAAATGTAATGCGGCAATTTTAAATAAAGGTTTTAAAAAAGAAGGTATGAAAATTGTGACTTCTGTGACTGCAGTGTTTTATTTTATTGATAGACTATGCCTGTATTTCAATGGGGTGAACAACCAACCATGCCCCCTTCCTGAGCTATATAAGCAGTTCCTCCCAGCCTCCTTCTGAAGCACCTTTTCTTTGCTGGCTGGAGGCTCTGCCAGTCTGTCTTCTCCCTTGGGGCCTGCTGGGGCTGCCCCCCATTGCTGTGCTTTGGGCTCTGCTTGGTTTGTGCTGGACTTCTGTTTTTTGGGGGTTCTCCTGCCTTTGGTTTGTATTGATTTGCCTCCAGCTGCTAGGTGCTTTCTTGTGTGCTGTTTCCTTCCTGCTCCTGTACTTATGTTTGCTTTGTTTGTTTCTTTTGTGCTTTCTAGTTTTTCTAACCCCCTGTGTATACATTGTTTATTTGTGCTTAAGGTTACATATTGTTATTTCCTTATCTTAAGCTGATCTGAGCCTGTACCTCAGGCTCCATTTATTCACCAGATTTTGCAAGCCCTCAGTCAACTATATTATTGTTGTGTGTTTCAGCTCCCACTGCTGTTTTTCTGCCTGCTGTTTCCTGTGTTTTCCACCTTAATTATTTGCACCTGGTTCAGGCTTCACTCACAGCCTCTTACTGCCTGAACACCTACTTCACCCTGCCACCCCCTGTGTGCTATGCGTGTTCAACAGCTCTGCTCTTACTTCACTCACTGCTAGCTCAATTCATTCAGTATTGGAGTTTAGTGTGCTCTGCTTAGTTTATTCAATATTTGCTCAGCCAGGCCCAACTGCTGCATTGCTATATTGAAACTTTCAGTTACTACCTTAGCTGCCTGTCTCAGCCTCCAGCTGCAGGCATTTTAGCAGTTTTATTTCTGAATTTAACTATTTTGAACCTTTCGGTCATTGATTTCCTTCACCTGTTCACATTACTCTGGCAGCTTGCTGTCCTATGGGTTGCCCACCACTAGGACCATGACAGTCAAGGAGCCTCTTTTGGGGGTTCCTATCCTACCGACATTACAATTGCTGTTTGTGCTCATGATGCTCAGCTTGTGGCTTCCCTGTTATTCCTATTACGGGGGACTGCGGTATCACAGTAGGGCGTCATGGCTCCAATTAGCAGGTGCATGCTTTTATGTAAGCTATATGATTTTGCCCTGCTTTCTTGCCTACATGGCTTTCAGTTATCTATGCATAAATCATTAGCCTCACAGCCTACATGGCCTTCAGATGTTTGTTGCATTTCATTACTGCACTGCATGCAGCTTACTGGATTAACCTATATCCGCCTTAATGGCATTTAAGGTATTCATGCCAATCATATCAATTCACTATTCATGCTGAAACCACAGCATCCAATGCTTTTTATGTAAATGGTATTCCCCCTGTACGGTGACACCATTACCACAAACATGTTGATGCCGACGACATCAACAGTTTGCTGTAATGGTCTGCCTGAGACTGCGGCACTCTGTCCCCAGTCCTGCATCCCCTCTCTGAACCTGACTCGGAGTTGATAATCCTTAAGTTCTGGGGGTGCGGGGGGCAGATTCCCCCACATCGGGGGTTTGGGGGCAAAGCCCCCCAATAGAAAAACACCTGGGGTCCCTGCCGGACTGATGTCGACAGCAACTTGTGGTTGACATAAATCCATTGCTGTGATGTCTGTCAACAATTTGTAGAGCCTATGTAAACTATGATTGTACCTTTATGGAACTGGTTGCTAAGCATATATATGTAATTCAGCTTACCTCCTATGCAATACATCATGTTTACCTATGCTGCTGTCTATGTTATTACTGTTGCAAATGCTGCTGCAAATCCTGCTACATGTCTCCTGTCTGCCAAACCTCATTGATTAATTCATGATAAACCTCATTGATTCAGTCACTGGCATCACAGCCTCTCATAAACACCTACCTTCTATGTCACCATCAATTTGGCTTCCGTAATGGAACTGGTTGGCTTGTTTTCTGCTGGTTGCTACTACTACCAAACCACCAAATGCTGGCTTGCACTGCAGCCTTCTACCTCACCCAGGCCTCCCCTTGGTAGTTCTCATAGTTGCAGAGTTTGCCCACAACCTTTCAATCTCGTGGTTGCAGAGTCTGCTCACAACCTTTCAATCTCATGGTTGCAGAGTTCGTTTGCAATCCTTCAAGGCCTGCTATCTTATCTATGGCGACTGACTTCACCTGGCCTCCTCCTGTCAAGTACTCAGAGTTCATTCACGCTCTCATTCATAAATTGGAGGCATGACACCCATGTCCATTACCTTTTCTGGCTCAGAGCTTGCCCTGTAAGTCAGCAGTGTCACTCTGCACTCAGAAAGTCTGCATCTTGAGTATGTGAACCTTGAGGGTGAGGTCCTTCTCATCTGGCCCATAGTGGGAATGTCCCTGCTCTGTGTGGAGCTTTAGTGTGCAGTCATACAGTGCACATCTTAATGCAGAATTTAAGACTTTAGCTGCTATGGGGTGGAGCCCCCACATCCCAACAGCACTCCTTTGGCTATGGCATCACCGTGGCACATTTGAAAGCTATTCTGTCCATGACTGCCTTTGGTTCACCCAGTTTGTTTTAGTTGGTAGGCTAGCTGAGTGCCTCAGCGGTTGTTGCTCTCCTTCTCCTGCCTTGGGGGTCCACTCTCACTCAGAGTACCCGTTGTTGCAGAGGTCTCTTGTAACCCTTCACAGCGTTCCCATTGGAGGGATCCTGAGAGCTTTCTACCAAATTGGAATATTTCCTCCCCTTTGATTGGGTTTCTAAATTGCAGCAGCAGAGCCATCATTAAATAAACTACTCCTAGCCTGGAGGGAATGTGACCTAGGCCTTGTATCCCCAGAGGTTTTCTCCTGCTAAAAGTGTTTTTTTCCGCTTCTCCATGCCAAAGGTCATAATGTGTAGTTAGTTGTTTATAATTATTCCTTAGTTTTCTTAGGTAGGTTTCCGCTGTTGGATGGAAATTGATGATGGCCCTACTTGCCATTCCTTCTCTCCTTAGGAAGCCCCCTGATGTCATCAGTGCAGTCTATTTTATCAGTGTAACCCTAACAACCTGTGCATATCATTTATGTTTCATCAAGCTGTCTTATTGCTGTCACTCTGCTTCTCTACCTTGTAGTCAACATTTACTGCTCAATATTCTTTTGGGGGCTCCTTCCTAAGGTACCTTTAGCCAAGGGAATCTTTCCCATGACACCTCTAGGGGTAGAACCCTCTTTGAGGGTTCCTTTCCTCCGGTACCCCTACAGGATGGTAACTTCCTATGGAATAGTGTGAATGGCCAAACAGTTATCACAGTTGCACAAGCATAACACTACTCTGGTTGCGTAAGCCCGTTGAATTGAAAGGCTATGTCTGTAGTTCAATGGGATGAGCAACCAGCCATGCCCCCTTCCTGAGCTATATAAGCAGTTCTTCCCAGCCTCCTTCTGAAGCACTTTTTCTTTTCCCCACCATCCTCCCCTCCTCCTCTAGCAGCACTCCTCTCTCCTCGGGGGGGGGGGGGCTCCTTCCCAAGGTACCTTTAGCTGAGACATTAGGGGTGGAATCCTCTTCAAGTGTTCCTTTGATTTCAGTCCCCTACAGGGTGATAATTCCCCATGGAACAGAGAGTGCAAACAGACAAACAGTTATCACAGTTGCACAAGCATAACACTGCTCTGGTTGCATAGGCCCATTGAATTTACTTTATTAGTACTAAGAAAATACCTTTCAGCACTAGTGCTCTTACTTAAAGATTCTGAATCAAAATGTGTGTTACCTGTTTTATTGTTATAAAAGGAAATTCCAACAGGTTCCACACAGAAACAGTGATACAATGACATTCACTGTTGCCAGTTGTACTGTTTATTGGCCTCAAATCTCTCAGTGCACATCAAAGTACTTACATGCAAATTAGGTAGAGCATATGATTTATTCAGTTAACCTTTCTCCAGCATAATCACCATTTTCTGAGCCAATCTAATCTGAATATTTAATTCTTATAGTTTACATTTACTAGCAATTTACCTGGTACTTCAAACATTTAATCAGTGTAGCACTTTCAAATCACTTTCATTCATTCTAGTTCTAGTTCTAGTTTCTGTGAACTGCTGCAGCAAATTCCATATGAATCTCTGTAACACATCATTCATTTTTACATTTACATCTAAAACTGGTCTCCTGGAGTCTCAGATTCAAAGTAGTCAGATGCAAGATGCTACATTTGGGGATGGGAAACAGAGGTAGGAACCACACACTGTGTGGTGCTCGCCTTGTTGCAGTGGAGGAGGAAAGAACCTGTGAGTCATAACAGACAAGGGTCTGCAGCATGAGGAGCAGTGTGTGGCTGTCAAGAGGGCTGGCAGAATGCATGGGTGCATCAAAAAGGGGGTGACCAACAGGGCATAGGGAGTTATTCAGCCTCTATACAAGGTCTGGCCGGGCCACACTTGAATAATCTAGGCCATTCTGGGCTCCTCAGTACAAAAAAGACATTTGAGGCAATCACAAAGGCAACACAGGGCACCACAATAATCAGGGGGATAGAAGGTGAAAGATATCAGGAAAGGCAGGGGGCCCTTACCTTGTTCACGTTTGGGAAAATGAGGCTGAGAGGGGAGACACAATTTCAGTTTCCTACGTACTCGAGGTATTGTAGATAGGTATAATCTTTATTGTTTGTCTGTACAAATCGTGACATTACAAAATAGTTGAAAGTTTAAAAAGAATATAGGAAAACACATTTATGTTGTTAATGGAATACAAATTAGTAATGTCTAAGTACATCTTCTTGAAACATAATCTAATCAGGATTATTTGCTTCTCCTAATTTTCATAACATCTGCATGCATGCAGGGCTGAGCGGCAATTTCAAATAGCAGGCATTTCGTGGGTAATATCCTGTCCATACTGTGGTGAGTTATAGCTTACAATGGGTTTACAATGTGCAATCAAACATTACATATAGATATCCAGAGGCATATGGAGTACCCACGCCTGCCTAATGGAATCTTCCTTTAGGTACGCGACGGACTCTTGCATGTGGCTAACCACAGATAGAGATATATATAGTAAAATAAGTTAGTATCCAAAAGCCTCCCTGTTATATTTATTAGTCACAAGCCTGAACAATAAAAACACATACTTTGGTACTTAAGAAGTTATAGCTTCAAATTTGGGTCTTTACAAACTGCTAAATAACAGGAGCTCTGAACCCGTGCTGCAACCTGAAGAGATGCACATTGAAAACTAAGTTAGTCTCATCACACTAAAGGAAAGGTGGGTTGGATTTCATCTTTTGAAGTCACGTATGCCTCAGCAACCTATCAGGTGAACATAACCCTAGATGTAAGGATCTTGGAGTGCCTCAGAGATTATTCGCCACAATCAGCTGATGTCATAAAAACAACATAATCTCTATGGCTGAAAAACATTTGCTGGAAAGAATGGGTGAAAAGCATTGATTTGATTAGATTTTTATTACAATTTCACAACTTCAAATAGTCACAAGGGACTAATTGATGTACATTACAATCTGTACAACTATCCAAAATTATATTATTATAAGCAATATGTTAAAACAGTATTATATTACATCTCTACAAACTCTTATGTTAAATAATATACAAAAATGGATTTTTCATACTTCATTGTTTTAACCCTAGTTTTTTTCCTTCACACTTCATCGGTTCTCAATGTATACTCTAAACTGTCCCTTTTTTAAAAGAGAGTGCAATCTATAGGCATTTTACATGGCGCTGACTTGTGCAGCTTGGTTTTGTCACAGTCCTGTAATGCTCCTCCCACTGTGCTCCCATGCCACTTGTACACAGCAGTGATGTTTCAGTTGTTTGTCTCTTCCTGCGTTTCGGCTATCTTTCTGGCCATTCAGTGTCCGGTAACATTGCGGCAAATTAACAGAACTCTGGACAGCATTCTGCCTTGATAACAAAAAAAAATTAAGTTCAATGCAGAATTCATTTAAGGCCAGTTTTCCCTAACGAATTCTGTTGAAAACAGAAAAAATTCATCCAAAGTTAAGTGGAGAAAGGTAACTCACAAACCTTTAAGTTATTGAAATGTATTAAGGAGTGCAAATCAACAGGGATGATTTTTTTAAAATGTTTTCAACAGACTTCATTTGGGAAAATCCTCCCTAAACTAATTCTGTATCGAAGTCATAATTTTTTTAATGTTAGCAAATATGGGCATTTTTCTTTGCAGATCTAGCCATTCACCGAAACTATTGGAAAGCTGCTTTTACATGCCAGGGCACAACAGAACAGAAGCCGATGAACCCACTCAAACAAGGAACACGTTTTGGGGTGAACTTTCACTTTTGTTGTGAAACGGTTGCTTGCACACACATTTTTTGCATTGGAGCAGTGAGTCTGTAACGTCTGTTTCATTTCGAGGCATTGTGTGTAAAAGTGCCCTCTGATTCAGTGCACATATTTCAGAAAACAATGCCCTTAACAACCTTTCCCTTCTTTGGTCTAGTCACTCACCTGTACAACTACACAAAGCATCAGTATATTTACCTCAGACCCAAAAATAATCCTCAGTGCCCTCCTTTGCAATTTTGAATGTCATCAGACTCAGCCCTGGCTAACCCACCACGGCAAACAGCCAGACCATACTCCAGAACTGGCCGGATGACAGTGAAAAAAATGGAGCAAATCCAGTTGACATAGGCCTGATCTTCTAATTACCAAAAAAGTACAGATGGGTGTTTAATTTTTTTTTATTACAATGTTTTCCATATGTCAGGACCATGAAAAATTTCTCTAAAAGTGAAGCCTAACAACTTTACATTTTCCACTAGATTCAACTTTTGATTTCCAAAGGTCAAGGCTGACATAGTCTGATTGGTGTTTATTACTGAAACGGAGCTCCACGGTTTTCACAGGATTTATCTCTATTTTATTTTAATTTGTTTTCCCAATCCTCTATTCTCGTAAGGTCCTCTTTCACTATACTGTTGCCATTTCTGTCAAAAACATCAGTGACAGTAGTATGCCATTTAGTTCTTATCTTCTGATACCACTTACAAGTAAAAAATATATGCAACAGAGCTTCTGTATTACCTGTATTACATAAGCATAAATAATTTGCAGGGCTGTCCACGACATGTCCCTAACTTATTTTTAATAACTTAATAGGAAAGGTATTATATTGGAAGGAAATTATAGTATTACACATTTCTGGTTTGATCATAATACTTACATAATGTTCAAATCTGTGTACCTTTTTTTTATCAAGGAGAAACAAAGGCTACATTTATTTTTCTTTACATTTGCCATATTTGTGTATGTATATATATATATATATATATTTATACAATAGGGGTGAGCATGTAACCTTGACAATAAAAACATGTATTCTCACTGCAGTGGAATAACTCAGTGATGACATAGACACTGTGGCCCAGATATTCAAACTGCACCCAAAAAGTGCGCAACAGCAGGAGCAAGCACAAGTCCATTGTGCCCACGTGCAAGAAGCGCGATATTCAAAAACTGCGCAGGCCAAGATGCGCCTACGGCCGATGACTGAATATCACACCACCTGTGCCATAGCGCAACTAGGGAGGTGAAGCTAAGCATATCTGATGCGCCGTAGCGCAGCAAGAGATGTTCAGCTGAGCAGTTCAAATGCGCCATAGCGCAACCAGGGATGCCCCCCAGCAGCAGAGCAGCAATGCAACAACACAACCAGGGATGCAGGGGCCCACCACCCATGCCACAGATGGGCAGAGGAACACACAGCAGAATAGACATCGTCCCCCCACATCCAATGCACTGCACAACTGGGGAAGGGCTGGAATAACCACTGGCCCATGGAGACCAGCAATCAACCCACAGCTGGGCCATGGTGACCCATCACACCCCCTGGCAAGCTGTGACCGGCACACCAGGATGGCCGACCACCCCATACCACTCCATCCCAAAAACGCAGAGCACACCCTGCACCATGATCCCTATACACCCTGCCCAGGAGTAGCACCCAACAGTGCAGGACACCCCATGCATGCCACCACCCCCACTGTGACAATGCAATCCTGTGCACCATAGAGCCATGCAAGGCAGCACCACCATGGACACCCTGCAGCGGGCGGCAGCAGACAGTGATGCAACAGATGCATACACAGTGCCACCCTGCACAACCCCCCTGAGGTACAGCTGAGAGACTGGTCATGTGTCAGCACACGAGGTACCCCACATGCAACAGGGCATGCTCTGGACCCCACCTCCAGCGGTACAGCACCTGCACACCCTCCCAAGGGCACATCCCATCCCAGCACTGGCCACAGCAGCCACCACTGACATGCCAGCAGACCGTGCATATAACAGACGTGCAAGGGTGTCAGCTGCACAGGCCATGGATGGTCTGGCAGGGGTGCCATGCACACAATGCAGGCCCCATGGACCACTGCACACAGGCATCCAGTGCACAGAGTACAACACACAAACCACAGACAGTGACTGATCCCCCTGCCCACACCATAGGCAGTTCACCTCTGCACACACACACACGCCCATGCGTGCACCACCCCTGATGCCATACACACTACTGCAGCTGAGCACCTGTAGCCCACTGCAAATCAGAGACCACCGCAGTTGTTATAACAAAATGTATGTATTAAAATATAACAACTATGTAACATTTTACAAATATATACGGGGGGGGGGAGGGCCATAAACCAGGTGGGGGTGGACATAGGGCAGGGGTGTACAAATGGGAGAGGGAAGAAGGGGTGTGAGGGTGGGTCCAGGGGGCATGGGTGTCAGGGGGTCATGGAGGGCCTATTCCATGCCCTGCTCTCCACTCCTGTGGCGCCTCCATGTTCTCCTCCTCCGGACCCCATGTCGCTCCAACCTCTCCAAGGCTGCCAGGGATGCCCGTGCCAGTTGCAGGATTTCTTGTATTGCCCATTCCAGGGCCATCCAGCATTGTCCACCTAGGACAAGGGAGCAGAGTCAATACATGTGACTGTCCAGTCCTCTGCAGCAAACCCTTTGTGCCTGGCATACAGCCATGTGCCACGCCCCTGTGATGGTGTGCGACCACCCACAGTGACCATGTCCACAAGACCTGTCTACCCAGGCAGCCACAGCCATGTGGACCACTGCACACACTCACCGCCCATGTCCTGCACAGCACCACTGTGGCTGTACAGTGACTTGGCAATGCGGTGTGAAGGCAGTGGCACACATGGACCACCATTGATACTCTCCCAGATATGCAGTGCCACTGGACAGTGCTGACTGTAACAAGTTGCGTGCATGGCAGTGGTGTCAGTGGATGGTGGCCATGCCCCGCTGCCCGCCCTGTTACACAGCACGCAATAGTAATCATGGATGTAAGGCACTCACCATCATCAGGCTGGTCCCTGCGCCTCTGCAGACCTTCGCCCCTCCCGGCCTGATGGTCCTCCTGGCGGTGCCTCCTCTCCCTCGCCAGCCTGCACTCATCTGGGCCTAAGGTGCAAACATGGAGAGAGGAACATCAATACAATCCTTTTGCAAAGTCCCCCCAACCCCATGTGTGTGCAGTCCCACACAGCCATACCCACCCACCCCACACCCTGATAACACCACCACGGCCAACACCGGACAGCCCCCCCATGTGCTGGACACATGCAACCGTGATACCCATATGGAAGATAAAAGTGTATGGATGTTGCACCTACCTGGCCATGGCACCGTGCCCCTGCTGGCATGAGCCCGCAGGTGGGCAAGCAGGTCCAGATCCCTCCGCCTCAGGTCCCCATATCTGTGGCGGCACTGCTCTGCCATCCACCCCTTACCGGTGGCCTACTCCAGGTCATCGGCCACCTCCTACCACACCTGACTCCTGGCCCTGTCCAGGGGTGCCTCACCAAATAGTGGGCCAACATGTAGCTCCACAATGGCAACCAGGTTTGCCAGCTCCACCTGGCTGCACTGTACAGCTCTCCTCCGCACCATCTCTACTGCTCAGTTAAGTCAAAATGGCGCTCTGCAGCACAGTTCTGCCAAGTGCAGATGCTGCACGGTACAGCGCTGCCATTCCCTATCGTGCTTTCACTGAACAGTGCGATAGTGGTGCACCCATGCCTGACGCATGGCACCTAGGGGGCAAAGGTCAGGCACAGAGTCAAGGGTCTCTGGCACACGGACAGCCACAGCGTGATTGGAACCCAATGCATCTAGCGCAATTGGGTGCCTATGTACCACCTCCTGTAGCAGTCTACCGCGCTGTTGCCCCTGTGCACCTATGACGCCCCAGTGCCACAGCACCATATAGGTGAACAGTGCTGTAGCACCACTGGCACAATGGTGGCCATGCCCTGCATTGCCTCCCATGCACAGCACGTCAGCAGCACGGCAGGCACCTGCGTCATCAACCCGGGCATACGAAGTTAGGTGTGTACTGTGCATGTCACAGAACTGCACCCTTGGCTCAGCACATTCAACACAATTGCGCAAAGCACAACAGCGTGATATTCATCCATCATATGCAAATCAGCTAATCAGCCATTCAATGGTGCAGTCACTGCATTTGCATCCACTTAAAGATGCCTTGCCTCATTTGCATGGGTTGCGCTGTAAAAGTGCGACATTGGGCTGCACTGGCCATAGTCAGTTACTGCAGTCCATTGGTGAGTTGCATGCTGTTTGGGAGTGTGGACTGTGGATTTTGGGACATGCATGGGACTGCACAGTCACAGGTAACACCTGTCATTCTCACAGGCTGAATCATGACTGAGCGAGTTGTGAAGGAAGAGGAACAGAGTCGTGGGAGGAGGAAGAGGAGGCTAAATTTCATGAAGGCTGAGACGGATGCCCTGTTCGAGGCCTACCTAGACTCGGAGCCACTTCTCAGAGGACGCCAGGGAACACCACAGGCCCATGCTGCTGCATGGGAGGAGGTGGCACATGCTGTAAACCTGCATGGTAGCCACCAGCGCTCCAATGAGCACAGACAGGTGAAGGATTAAGGAGAAGGTGGCTGCCATCAGAGCAGCATGGTCTGCGACAGGTGGGGACAGCCGGAGGTGCTACGCCTGACCCCACAGGAGGAGAGGGTTGCTGGCAGCATGCAGCATTGCATTGCGCCATTGAGGGTGTTCTGGGTGGTGGATTCCAGATGGGTGGTAGCCCGTCACTGCATGGTAGGTCATGGTCTGTCTATTGGGGGGAACAGGGGAGGTCACATGCAGTAACGTGACTTTGTTTTCCCTTACAGCTCCTGAGCATCTGCATGGGTCAGTGGTGGTGGGCTTCTCCACTGAGGCCAGTCAGATGGAGATGGAAGAGGGCCCATCCACCTCCACAGGAATACGTGGCTCAGGGTGACAGTGGGCCCACCTGGATGTCCAGACTGATGTTGTTGGAGCAGGTGCGGAGGAGGCCCTACCCATATCCCAGCGTGTCAGTGTCCATGGATGCCAGCATGTTGGGACTTGGGCTGGTGCTGGGTCCATCACCGATGATGATGTCACTAACGTCATGGGCAGTGACACGTGTGTGCCACAGGATGGCCACACAGCAGGTAACATTGCGGCCATGGCTGTAGGTGGTGCCACCGTGGAGGCCTGCATGTCATCACAGTCCAAGCCTGTGCCTGTCAGCACCGGTGGGGCAGCACTGCTGTGTGTACAGGACAGTGGGACTGTTGCGGCCACTGCGGTGGCACCATTGAGCCCTGGGGAGCGGCAGCTGGAGGGGCAGCATCAGCAGTTGGTCAATGGGCTTGGGGGTACAGTGTCAGGGGGCAGCATCAGTGCACCGCCTGTGGACATGCCCAGGCCTGACCCTGGTGTGCAGTGCCCACCCTCAAGGGGTGATGAGCATCAGGGCCACGAACACCCTGAGGGACAGCATGCTGATCAGGCAGATGACCTCTTGGATGAGCACACCTGCATATTGCAGGCATCAGTCAATCAGCAGATGCAGCTTGTGATGGCGGTGGATGCACTGAGTGCGGCTCTGCACCAGGCAGAGGAGCATCACAGCAGAGAAACCGCTCTGCTCCTGGCAGGGATGGACCGGATGCGGAAGGATGTGACTGCTGCCATTGACAGGCTGACACAGACAATCACAGCTGCCATGGCCACAGGGGGGCACACAGTTATTTGCCCATGCATCGCAGACACCGCGCAGTGCAATGTCCACCCCCTGTTCCCAGGGTTGTGTGACACCATCCTTGTTGACACCGGGTTCTGCTGTGGGCATCCGGAGCATGCCTGGTGCAGGCATGTTCAGTGTGCTGCAGACCCCTGCGAGAGCACGGTCATGTTCACACAGTGGAACCCCTGGGGGGACCATTGGTGCCACCCCATGAGGCCAGTGGTCAGCCTGTCACTGCTGGCGGGTCTCAGCGGGGCCACCCATGCATCCGTGGTGGCCAGGGCACTGTGGTGCATGACTGACCTGTCTCCCAGTGTGGCTACTGTCTGATGCTGCCCTGTGTGCATTGTGTCATTCAGTGGGCAATGCACGGGTGGGTACCCGGCACTGCATGCACACACACAGTCCATCAGCACACCCTCCCAGTTGCTATCCACAGTTGCATGTGCATGATGATGCCTGCATTGCACTGTACACAATGGTGCCCAGCGTCTGACACACGCACAATGACAGGCAGTGGGCTTGGTGGTCTGTAGACATGTGTGTGGCTAGGGGTGGCGTTCTGGGTCGGCATGCCTCCTACCCTTTGTGCATGTCTGGTGAGTTGTGTGTGTGTGTGTGTGTGTGTGTGTGTGTCTGTCCACGTGCCATGTTAGACCTCACCCATTCCTGGCGGTGTGTGTGTGGTTCCATGCCTGGCCACTTCCCTTGATGGCATGCACCCCTGGTGTGTGTCCATGCATGTTTGTGGGTTGTGCCTTTGCCACTGGTGGTTGCACATGGCCCCATGACTTACCTGGGTTGGCTGAAGTGCTCCTCCGTGATGGTGTCCCGGTGCAGTTGTGCCAGCTGGAGCAGTCGGGGGTCCCATCACCCAAGGGGGGGCTGCCCATCACCATTGTCACCGGCGTCCTCATCGTCCCCATCGCTGTCCCCCTCTTTGGCCTGTACGGCTATCCCACATTCATTGGCCATGTTGTGCAGGATGCAACAGGCCAGGAATAGCCCACAGGCCTTTGATTGGCTGTACTGTAGGGCACCACCAGAGGTGTCCAGGCAATGGCAATGTGCCTTCAGCATACTGAACACCCACTCAATGACATTACGTGTAGTGGCATGTGCCTTATTGTAGTGTTGCTGCAATGGGGTTGCAGGCCACCGGTATGGTGTGAGCAGCCAGGGATGGAGTGGGTATCCACTGTCACCTGTGTGTAGAGGGTGGAGGTTAGTTTGGTGATCAGCATTGCCCTGCCCGGACCTTGTAGGCCACTACCCATGTCACCTCTGACCATGCCCCTCCCAAGCCCTAAGTTTGTCTGTGTGGTTTGCATACCCACCCACTAAGTGGCCAGTGGGGATGTCCCCACTCTTGAATCTGTGGCACAGTGCTGACTGGTGCCAGATGAAGGCATCGTGTGCTCCCCCAGGGTGCATGGCACAGACATTGATTATGCGCCCCCTGGCATTGCACACCACCTGGCAGTTGATGCTAGCATAGCCCTTGCCATTAATGTATGTGGCCCCCTTGGGGCCAGGTGGTGTGCGGATGGCCACATGGGTGCAGTCTATTGCCCCTAGCATGCCAGGCATACATGCTACCCTGTGGAACTCCTGTATGTTTGCAGTGCGCTCCACCGGTGTGCTGGGGAAATGGATGTACTCCGCAGCATGTGGCAGCAATGCGCTGAGGTATTGGGCGAGATGGCGTGACGCAGCTGACTGGGTTATGCCTGTGGTGTCCCCTGTTGGTCTCTGGAAAGTACCCGCGGTGAGCAAGCACGTGCAAGCTGTCACTTTAGTCTCCACTGACAGAGAATGGCTCCGTCGTGTGGGTGCCTGCATCACATCACTGCACAGCTCACAGAGCCGCCTCAGAATTGCCCGATTCAGGCGGTACTGGCCCATGATCTCAGTATCACTGTACAGCTCAAAGCTGGTGCAGGCTCGGTACTGCCTGTTGGGGGCATACCGCTGATGGGCCCTTCCATGGCCGCGCCCCCTGCTGCCCACCTTCTCACCCCCCTCATTACTGCCTCCATCTGGATGGTGGCACTGGCCATGTCCCTGGCTTGTGTTCACCCCCCCGGCAGCTGTTTCTGTGTTCTCCCCACTGTCCTGGCTGCTACTTCCCCTGTACCAGGAACACCTAACTGTGCTGGTCTCAGTGCTGTGTGGCACTTCCCCCTTCTGCACTGTGGCTGTGGCTCCCCACACCTTCCCTGAGCCTGTGGATTCCAGGTGCCCTTTCTCTGTCCTGCCCTGTGTGTGTGTGTGTTGCCTGTGTGGCTGGCTATAGTTCAGCAACATGTGCCTTCCCTGTAGCGTTCTTGCGCCTCTCCCTTGTTCCTTTCTATTTTGGCTCATTTCCGCTATCGCGCAACTTCCGCTTGCTCCCCTATTGCTCATGGTGCATGTTGTTGAATATCGCACTGTGCCATTTATGCATGATTCCTCCCCCTTCAGTTGTGCATACATTCATTATCATTGTGCTATTGCTCAGTTTGGGGGGGCGCAACTGCCTCCCACTGAATATCGCAGAATGGTGCACTTTCGGACTTGCACTGGTGCAACCCTATTTTGCATGGCGCAACCCTTTTGAATATCTGGGCCTGTGGGTTTATTTCCTGATAAACCCACAGTGTCTACATCACCAGCAAATATACTCACAATGGTGATGTCACAAGAGTCAGACTATCTACACTGCAGCCTGCATGTAATAGCTTCACAGTTTCTCTTTCTCACTGAATCCTGCAACTAACTCAATTAGCATTGTAAAAGACAATCACCTGTGTCCCATAGTCACTCTGACAATCCTAGCACATTACTGTGCTGCTCTAATCTTCAAACCAGCCTCCATCATAAACCGGTTTCTCTTTCTGAGTGCTGACTGCAACAGTTTCTCTGTCTCAGTGAAGCCTGCAACTTACTGAATAAACAGTCTGTTTCTCACTCCTAGCTGCAGGTAACACAATTATCATTGTAAATCACATGCACCTGTTCCTCATACTATCTAACACTCCCAGCCTATTCAGAAACACTTACACACACACACTCAGACCACACACAAACATTGCTGTCAGTATAGCCTAGAGGTTAGAGTAACAAGCAATGAACCAACTTCCTACATCCAGCAGCCCAGACCAGTGTTTAATTCTTACAACTTCCATTTCAATACTGTGTGACTCTGAACAAATCACTTAACTGCCCAGTGCTACCAGGTCCCCCCCCAAAAAAACTTACCCAATTACCAAAATAAAGTAAACAGAGAAAGAACACAGCAAAAAATTGTTCATAAAATGTACTAGCCCTATTGTATAAATCGCACACATGATGTGCGACTTGTGGAATATGGCAAACATTTGCACTCGTGCAGAGTGAACTGCAATAATATCACTCGTGCCTTCAGCACTCATGATATTATCACAGTTCACTCTGCACTCATGCAAATATTTGCCATATCTACAGTCACCATCATCATGTATCTCTATACATATATATATGTATATATAAATATATATATAGTGTATATATATATATATATATCTATCTATCTATATATATATATATATATATATATATATATATATATACATAATCTCTGTCTTTTAACAGTTAAATATTTAGTTGAAATTAGGATAATTTTTGATGACCAAATCTGTAGGTTGTTCAGTCCTGCAGCACTAAGCATATTAATTCTTGCATACAGTATATCCATTTAGTGTGTGGGGGAGTACAGGCCCTGGGGGGAGGGCAATCTGTTTTAGATCTACATTAGCACTGACAGTATGCATCATGGTGAAAATCATTTTATTTGAATGTGTAACTAACAGGTGGTCAGGGTACATGTTGCAAGATCATTTTCATGTAGGATCTTCTGGGACATGGGAATGAATTATTGCAGGAGTTGGAGAGCTTCTTGGCTGACCTGATGTTGGATTCATCCAGCTTGTTAGTCCTGGGCTATTCCAATGCCTGTGTCAATGATGAAGACTCTCTTTGGACAACAGTTCATCCAGTTTAAATCTTCACTGGGCCTAGTACAGGCTGATGCCACCAGGACTCACCAAGGAGGCTTCATATTTGATTTGGTTTTCACATTGGGTCTTAATATTAGTAATGTCTGGGTTGATCTGGTCAGCTGGTTAGATCATCATGCCATACAGTTCCTCTGTGGGGTCCCCTGGATGCAGCCTCCTTGATGGAGATGGTAAGATATTTTTCTGTTAGAAATCTGGAACCTAATGAATTCCTGTTGATTCTGGACATCTCAAGCATGGTATCAGCATGTGCTGGGGGGTGGAGAATGACCTTACGGTGGCCTTCCACTCACTGGAACCCTATTGTGGTTTTCTCTTGATTTCCAACTATTTGACATCATGGTTCGATGATGACCTTAGGCAGTTGACAGTAGGCAGTTGAAGATTAAGGGGTGGAAGCGGGAGCATTCTTGGTGGAGATCCAGGTCAGAGAAGGATAGTCTAATGCTGAATACTCACTACAGTGAGTATTAGTGGGCAATAGAAATGCAGCAAAATTAAATTCCGTTGGCAAAGTGAACACGAAGTGGTCACTTCATGTTGTCACTCCGCTACGTGGAGTGGCCAATAGGAAAGGCTCACTTCACCTTGTAATTATTACTTTGAGTTGTCATTCCACCTTAACGTGAAGTAAGGCAGAGTGACAACAATACTAGCAGCCCCAGTGCCCCCCCACATACACAGTTATCAGAATTAATGTGCATCCCCAAAATGCTACTGTCTTGTGTCCAGAAAACTCCTTAGTGCTGATGAAGTGAAATGAGAGCACAACAAGAAATACAAAGTCTCCCCCAGAATTAATGGCACACTCAGTCATGCACGCAGTGGTCACACGCAGTCACCAGAATTAATTTGCATCCCCAAAATGCTACTGTCTTGTGTCCAGAAAATTCCCCAGTGCTGGTTAAGTGAAATGAGAGGGTAACAAAAAATACAAAGTCTCCCAGAATTAATGGTGCACTCTGTCATGCAATCCGTGGCCACACACAGTCACCAGAATTAATTTGCATCCCCAAAATGCTACTGTTTTGTGTCCAGAAAATTCCCCAGTGCTGGTGAAGTAAAATGAGAGGGTAACAAAAAATGTAAAGTCTCCCAGAATTAATGGCACACTCAGTCATGTGCACAGTGGTCACATACAGTCACCAGTATTAATTTGCATCCCCAAAATGCTACTGTCGTGTGTCCAGAAAATTTCCCAGTGCTGGCTAAGTGAAATGAGAGGGTAACAAAAAATGCAAAGTCTCCCAGAATTAATGGTGCACTCCGTCATGCGAGCAGTGGCCACACACAGTCACTAGAATTAATGTGCACCTCAAAAATGCTACTGTCTTGTGTCCAGAAAATTCCCCAGTGCTGACGAAGTGAAATGAGAGAGTAACAAGAAATGCAAAGTTTCCCAGAATTAATGGTGTACTGCAAATGCACAGACAGATTAAGACTGCGCTGTGCACTCAAGAGATGCAGAGTCAGACACAAAGGCACAACAACACCTAACCAGTGCTCATAAGTCATAAATCCAAATCTGGAAAAGGATACCTTTTGCCGGTTGGGGGGGGGGGTAGTGCATGGCAGTAACAGTCCACTGCCAGTAAAAATACCACAAAGCAGTATAAAAAATTCATACTGGTGTGGTGGATAGCAGGTTCACACTGCTGCAATTTCTCTGGCACCATAAAAGTTGTCTGATTTAATGGTACACATCGCACACACTCACACACGTACTACAAGTATTGCGTAGCAAATTGAAACCTTTAGCAATATAACCAAATGTTTTAAACAAGCTGAAATTATACACTGCTGCCCCACTACAATCAGCAAAAAAATATCAAGAATTACTCAAAATATTACTGTGTGTACATTAACACAGGTATACAAGAAAAATATAACCAAAACAGAAAGACTGCCTTTTTTCCCAGTTAATCTACCTATACCACAGACACGCCCCTCCCCCAAAGCACACTTCACAGTACACAGACTGACTGTTCTAAATTAACATTCAAAATCCACACACAAACAATAAACATGCGATGATATGAGCACAGGAGGGTTTCCTACAATTGATGCACTAAATTTTGAGCAAAAAAAAAAAGGCTCAAAAAGGCTTTTTTAACAGCTTTTAGAGGATTTAAATCGCAGAGTTCAGAGAGGATACTGTCTCCATCTTCCACTACACACACACTACACAGAACTGAAGCTGTGCAGAACAATCTAGAGCCCATGTGACCTGCAATCCCATGAAGCACTGCAAATTCATCTTGAGTTCAATGTACTTCGCCATACAATTGGTGGAGAAGTGGTTTGGGGAATGCGGAATAACGTGAAGTCATTGGTTTCAATGGACTTCGTGTTCCCATTATGACATGAAGTACTCTACTTTGCATTGTAGAGCACTTTGTGAATTCTGCATTACTCAATGGAAATCACTCCGCGGAGTGAATTTCGCCCACTTCGCCCACCTCTAGTGGGCAAACACCCTGAAAAAGACAGTGTTCCTGTCACAGGTTATTGCTGAAGGGAAAAATAGACCAGTTCAATTCTACACTGTTGACAGATTGTTAAACCCACCCTGTTGTCAGTCAGGAAAAGGTTTATCAACTGAAAAATGTGACGAGTTTAATTAATGTTTTCCTTTACAAGATATTCTTCGTCAGGGCCAGGATCTTCTCAAGTGGTAAGGCATGGGTTGGCTGTACCGAAAAGATGAGAAATTCATGAATGCTGCCACTTTGGGTGGAGTTTGGGCTAGTTTTGATGGATGAGGTCTCCAAAGTGGTTTCTGGGTTGCACTTTACTTACTGTATAGTGAATCCACAACCCACCAGCTTCATATCAGGTTGCTGGGGGGAGGGAGCACTTGTTCCAGTTATTGTTGAGATATCAGGTGTTCCTTTTGGGAGTATGTGTTTCCCCACTGACCTAAAAAGGGCAATGGTGAAACCCTCTTGAAAAAACATCTCTGGATCCTGATGATCTGGCAAACTGCAGACCTGTCTTAAACCTTCCTTTTTCAGGCAAGGCAAGGCAATTTTATTTATAGGGTGTCCAATCCCGGAGGCTCTGAGCACCTAACAGAGTTTAAAACAAGAACACAGAAATAAAACAATTATGAATAAATATAACCATAACAGATTCATAAAATGCTAAATACAGCAGTTAAAATAATAAAAAGACTTTTGGACTGTTGCATAAGGGACTAGAACAAGATGGGATCAGAAATCTGCAAAAGCCAGGACAAAGACGTGGGCCTTCAGCCTCTGCTAGAACACCTCAATTGAGGGGGCCCCCCAGACTAGAGGTGGTAGTGAGTTCCACAGGGTTGGCACAGAGATGCTAAATCCATGATCTCCTGAAGTCCTGAGCTGAACCCTGAGAAAGTCCAAGAGGCTCCTCGATGAGAAGCGGAGGGAGCAAGCAGAGGTTGGCAGTGTCAGGAGCTCAGACAGGTAGCCAAGACCTAGTCCATAAACAGCCTTAAAGGTGAGAAGACCCACCTTAAAAAGGACCCTCCACCTGACTGGCAGCCGGTGCAGAGCCCGCAGGACCAGGGTCACATGACTGGACCTCACGAGGCCTGTCAGTAAGTGGGCCACCACATTCTGCACCAGCTGCAGTCTGCAAAGGGTCCCTCCCATGTCCCCAAAGTACAGAGAGTTGCAGTAGTCAAGCCAGGAGGTTGCAAAGGCATGCACTAGCATCAGCAGGTTCTCGGGCAGAACAAGGGGCTTAATCCAGGCAATGTTCTGCAGATGGTAAAAATCACTGCTAAAAACAGATGACATCTGATCTTCAAAAGTCAATCTGTTATCAAGAATCATGCCCAGATTTTGCACCCTTAGGGAAGCCACCAATGGGGCTGAACTCAGGAGAAGCCCTGTATCAGCTCCAGGAGGCAACCCATCACACCCATGACCAGGGTCTATCACCAGTACCTCCATCTTGGTTGGGTTGAGTCTCAGCTAGCTGGAAGCCATACAGTCATTGATTTTAGCCAGACAGTTGTTAAGCATGTTGACAGCTCCTGATGTTCCTGGGGTAAAAGACAAGTATAGCTGGCTATCATCTGCATAGCAGTGAAACTCCATGTTGTACTGTCGAATGATCTCACCCAGGGGCAGCATATACACTGTGAACAGCATCGGCGACAAGATCAAGCCCTGTGGCACTCCACAAGATGAGGGCATTGGGGAGGAGGAGAAATTCCCCATCACCAGCCCTCTGCACCCTGTCTGAGAGATAGGACTCAAACCCCCTGATGACAGTACCAGTGAGTCCACAAAATTCAGAGTCAATCAAGAAGTACAGTGTGGTCCATAGTGTCAAAGGCTGAAGAGAGATCAAAGAGAGCAAGAATGACCTGTCTCCTCTATTTCTAGCCCTGAGCAGATCATTATGCATCCTCATTAGAGCTATTTCTGTACTGTATGTAGCCTGAAAGCCTGACAGAAATGGCTTATAGATGTCTGAGGACACCAGGTGATCCTCGAGCTGATGTGCCACTAACTTCTCAACAACCTTCTCCAAAAAGGGCAGGTTGGAGATAGGGTGATAATTCGCCAGGACATCAGGGTATCAAGGGAAGGTTTCTTTAGAAGGGGCCTCACCAGCACTTTTTTCAAAGCTGCTGGGAGGACCTCTCAGCCATCGAGCACCTGGCAATACCAGCGAACACCGGGCCAACAGCCTCAATACCTCCCATTAAGAAGCACGTTAGGGCCGGGTCCAGTTCACAAAAAGTGTGCTTCAGCTCTAAGATCACCTTAGTCACTTCAGACACCCCCACTGGCCTAAACACCTCCCAGGCAGGTACAGTGCCTCTGCAACCTCCAGCCTGACCACTGTGAGGTGAATGCCTCCCTGGCATGATCCCCGACCGGATGGCCGACACTCTGTCAGAGAAAAACAGTGCAAATTCCTCACACAACGTGGAACACAATGCTTTTTTCGTCTGCTGGCAGGCTGAATGAAGAAGCCTGTCTACAGTCTGAAATAGCTGAGCTGGTCTGTTTTTCCCCTCAGTAATTTCCCTGGACAGAAATTACACCCTCTTATGGGAAATTGCCCCGTGGTACTCAACATAGTGGGCACACAGGGCCAGCCTGTCAGGCTCCAGTCAGGTCCTCCACCAGCAGAGCTTCAACCTCCGATGCTTGATCTTCATCACCTTGAGGTCCCCATCAAATCAAGGGGACCTCAAGTGAGAGTATCTGGGTCATAATATGAACTGGTGCAAGAGGATCGAGAGCTTTAGAGACCACCCTATTATAGGTGGCCACCGCCTCTCCGGAACCAATCTCACAAGCCACGTCAACCCGAGATAGGTCAGCTAGAGCCAGCATTCCCTCAGGGCACACACCCCTTAAAAGGCAATAGCTGATCATCTCCATGGGGGGGACTACCATGGGGGCCCCAAATGTGAACTCCATGATACAATGATCAGATGAAGCGACCGGATCAATCTTGAGGTTATCAACCTCAAGACCCAGCTGGAACACCAGATTGAGTTTGTGACCATCCTGGTGTGTCACAGAAGCAATTGCCTGTGACAGACCCAGTGAATGCATCATCTGGAGGAGGACGTAACCAAACCACGGGGATTTGTCGTTGATCCAGACACTGAAGTCCCCCAGGATTAAACACCTGGGGGCCTCGATACTTGGTCGACAACAAAGTCCCCCACCTCCTTCAGGAAATCTTCCCCACCTCAGGAGGGTGGTAAACAAGGAGAATCCTGCAACCTGCACCTGCAACCCCATGCACAGTGATGCACTCAAAGGATCTGGTGTCACCAACTGGGTGCACTGTGAAGCCCTGGCTGGCTTGAAAAACAATGGCCACCCCCCAATCCTTCCTCAGGCAGTGCACTATAGAGTACCAAGTAGGGATGGTGGCCTCAAGAACTGGGCCGGCATCGTCACCAAGCCATGCCTCTGTTATGCAAGGCTAGGAAAGCTAATTGAGAAAGTGGTACAGTAGTGGCTCAACTTCAGAACTGCTTGGAATGTCATGAGATCTATGAGCCATTCCAGTCTGGATTCAGACATTGTTATAGCACTGAGACAGCACTAATCATGGTGTTTAATGATCTTCTCCTGGCAAGAAGCAGTGGCTGTTGTTCCATCTTGGTATTGATGGACATGTCCTTGGTGTTTGACATGGTGGATCATGGGGTTCTTTGGCCTGTTTGAGATAGTACGTGGGACTCACCAGGATGATGTTGCAGAGGTTTGAGTCCTCCATGTCTGGTAGGATGCAGCAGGTAGCATTAGGTAATAACTTCTCAGAAGCTTCTGATCTCTGCTGTTGAGTGCCTCAAGGGTTGATTTTAGCCCCATGTTGTTCAGCATATTCATGCTGCCATTGGGAGAAATCATCAGGTGGTATATTCTGAATTTTCACTGTCATGCAGATGATATCAAGATTTACTTGTCCTGTGTGCCCGATGGGATGAACACTGTCTCAGTTTTGAATGAAGGCTGAAATTCAAGAGTGGATGACCTCAAGCTGGCTGTGGCTTAACTCAGCAAAGACAGAGGTGTTATTGGTGAAACCAAGCTGAGTGGTGGTGGCAATGAATAGTAGCAGTTACCTGTTGCCATTATTAAATGGGGCTACACAACAAGGCATGGTTAGAGTGAGAAATTTGGGTGGTGTTTTGGACTGTGTACTGACCCGAGAACAGCAGGTGTCATCAGTGGTCCATAGTGGCTTTTACCATTTGTGTAACATTGCCTGAATCAAATCCTATCTGGAGCACATCAACTGGGTGACACTAGTGCATGCGATTTGTAACCTCTAGCCTAGATTACTGCAACACTGTCTACTTAGAGCTATCTGTGGGGTTGATGCTTCATTTGAACCTTTTGCAGAACTCAGCAGCGTGGCTGATTGTAGGGACCTCATGGTCCAGGCACGTCATGCCAGTTCTGCAGGAACTGCACTGGCTGCCAGTGCAGTGGCGCATCAGCGTCAAGGTAAGTTTGTGGATATATAACGCCCTGCATGATTTGGGCTACCTGAAAGACCTTTCGATTGAGTACACTCCTGTCCACCCCCTTTTCTTCCTCCGTGGTGAGACTTCTTGTAGTTCCATGTTCCTGTTTCAAATCCACGGGGGGCACTGCATCTGGTATGGCCACAACTCTAGTGTGGAATTGTCTGCCTCCAGACATTCATTGAGCCCCCTCTGTGGAAGTCTTACTTTTTAATTTAGCATTTTGGACCACCTGAAATTTTAAGTAAACATTTTAATCTTAATTTTTCAATTTTAATATATGTTACCTGACCTGCCTAGTTGTTATGTTCAGTAGTTTGTTTTATGCCATTTCTTTTAATTGTTAGAAACACAGAAACATAGAATTTGCTGGCAGATAAGAGCAGCTTGGTCCACCTAGTCTACCCATTTTTCTCTGCCTATAGTATCACCACAGATTGTACTTATTATTGCTTCTCTTAAGTGACCAGAGCCTCTGGGATGGGTGTCTGATAAATACATTTTAATTGCCCAATTTCCGTTATAATTAATTTCACCCAGTGTTCAAAGTTCAATACTCAACATAGTAAACCAGGGAGCATTGTCCTATTTCAGCTCTTACAGCTGTATTGGAGACCTCTAAAAGAAATCCTAAGATATGCTTATAAAATTAATTTAGAACTGTATCAAGAGCTTTAGTATTTTTACTAGCATGGGCTCAGATTCCAGAGATGAATAAGGCTTGTGAAGTTTACTAGTAGTAGCAGCAGTAATTGGGGCTGAAACAGAATATCCACCATACTTTATGTTAAATCTAATTAGTTCATTAGTACTTTGTGTGAGTTTTGTCCTCATAATTTAAAAATGCCTTGCCCAGATGAAATTAGATGAGCAAGTAAGTTCTAGATATGAATAGCTGCTGTTTTTAATTTTTTATTTTTAGTGTACCAGCCATATTTATTCTTTTAAAAAAATATTTCTGAAAACCACATTCTTGGTTTTACTCCTATTGATCTTTAGTTTCAATGCATTACAGTAGCTGTTTTAGAAGAGAGATTAAATTGATCCTGAAGCTGAGCAATAGTTAATGAAACACGCGCTGGTTAATGCCAATCATGTTTGCTTGCTTGTATTTGCTATGCCATGTTGGATATAGATAGTGCAGCAATTAAAACTAAAAAATTAGTTTTTAATAGTAAAATAGTACATGATAGGGCTTTATTATAGTTGGATTTAGATTGGCCCCAGAAGATTGTTGTAGGACAGTTCAAAGGTCAAAAAAGTTGTTGTAGTATAATAACTACTTCACTTGTATAGTACAACAACTTTTTATGTCCTCTGTGCCTGCTCTTTGTCTGTCGCATTGCACTCTCACTAACATGTCTCTTAAGATATGGCTGCTGTTGACTCACTACCACATCTGGGTCACCATTACAGACTCAATCTGGAGTCTCTCTTGGAATCTCTCTACAATTTTATTTTGACTGTTCCTCCGTCATCACTGACTTACCCTCAGCTCAAATTTTCTGGACTACTCACCACTGCAATCTAACCTTCTCACCACCACAGCTCAGGTTTAAAAAAAAAAGTCAGAAATAAAAAAATAAAAAAAACACGTACTATAAAAAAATAGGCATGTGTGCACAGATGAGTCTGTTTCCATCTCGGGGGCTGATGAAATCATAGGGACCTCTTGAGCTTCACTCTTGAGGTCTATGATGTCATAGAATCCCCTCAATGGAAACACAGCCTTTGGCACACTCACCTATTATTCTTGATATAATAACTGGTAACCCCTATAATGACTAGATGTACACTCCTGTCAAAATGCCGTAATAACCTTCTGAATTCCGTAATAACTGGATAGCGAGTTATTGTGGTATTTTCCTCCACATGCTCTCACTTCACTGAAGCATGAAACTGAAAGCACAGTGGCTCGAGACCAGTTTTTCATTAAAGCCATACTACCACATTAACATTTTTGCCTTCAGTGAAACAGTCTCCGTCAATCAGAGCAGCAGCTACCTAAATCATATTTCTTAATAAAAAGAGAAATGGGAAGCAAAATATTTTTCACTACAACAACTGCTCAGGGACACACTCACTGTCACAAATACAGATAATGATTTTTGTCTCTTATCCAAACCTTGAACCAGTTATTATAAAAAATAATGCCTGTGCAAGGTTTGTTTTATGAGGATTTTTCACACACCCTTGGTGTGTGATGATCTTATAAACCCCTTGAGCTTCAACCATGGGGGTTTATGGATTGTCACACACCTCAGGTGTTTGAAGAATCCTGATAACACACACCTGCACAGGCATTGTTCTCTATATTGTAATGATTTGGAAATGAGATTCACATTTAACTTTGTTTTTTTAAACTGTGACCCTGAATTTTCAACAGAGTATTTTATTACCCAACCAAATGAACATGACAGGTGTTATTTATCATATCCCACCTGAAATGTGATTTTATAGAACAACCACAAAAACATGTTTTGGGGGGGGGGGGGGAATTGAAAAATGACACCTGCTGTGGTCATGAGGTAGGGAAAAAAAGACTGTTGAAAATTTTGGTTCAAAATGTAAAAGCACAATAACGTTATGAGTAAACATTACAAAATATCAAATTTTCTTTATAATTTCATTGTTTTTTCAGATTTTGTCCACAAATTGTCACCGTAGTCTTTTTATTATATTTATTGATAAGGTTGCTGACATCAGGGCTGAGATCCGCTTAGCACGCTCTATGGGGGGTGGTGGTGGTTGGTGCGGTGTCGCTGCTCCTTGGTTCTGTTGAATGGAGTTTGATCAGCCAGAGATTGCAGATGTCATGTGGATTCTCCAAAGTATGCATCCAACTTGCTGTAGTTTGGACCTGGATCAAATCCGCCTTTTAATAGGTTGCGTTGATGTTATTGGCCCAATCCTTGCGGAGATAGTCTGGTGTTCACTGGAGTCAGGTGAGTTTCCGAGCTCCCTGAAGGAAGCGGTGATAACTCCCCTTCTTAAGAACTCTTTACTTGACCCAGACTGCCCCGCCAACTACAAACAGGTCTCTAACCTCCCCTTTGTGAGAAATGTTATTGAGAAAGTCGTGGTGCTGCAGCTGGAGAGCCATCTTATCATCCATGACATCTATGATCCTCTCCAGTCCAGATTTCATAAGAGGCATAGCACAGAGACTGCTCTGGTTCGGGTACTCAGTGATCTCCTGATTTCAAGAGATCAGAAGTGCTGTTCCATCTTGGTACTCTTAGATCTCTCTTCAGCTTTTCACACCATGGACCATGGGGTGCTTCTGGAATGCCTGTGAGTCATCTGTGGCCTGTCTGGTATGGTCCTCAGATGGTGTCATTCTTTCCTCACTGGCAGATCACAGAGAGTGGTCTTGGGGACTTGTTCCTCTGAGTCATTCCCTCTGCCATATGGGGTGCCACAGGGTTTCTTACTGTCCCCCATGTTGTTCGCTGTGTACATGCTGCCTTTAGGAGATATTGTGAGGTGGTATGGGTTGAGTTTTCACTGCTATGCAGATGATACTCAGCTCTTCCTGTCCTTTGTGCCCAACCAGGATAGCGCACTCTCAGTGTTCAACAACTGCCTCATGGAAATCCAGGACTGGATGAATACCAGCTGGCTGAAACTGAATTCTGACAAGACTGAGGTGTTGGCTGTGGATCCTGGTCACTGGATAGAGGGGTCAGTGGCGGGATGTCCCTCAGGACCTTGGCTTGGGGGTGCCCAGTTGCTGACCTCTGAATGGGCACAGAATCTGGGGGTAATACTTGACAATGGGCTGATGCTTCATTCGCAGGTGTTGGCTGTGGTCAAGTCCTCTTTTTAACATCTGAGGAATATCACCCAGATTAAGCACCTTGTTCCATCTGGCGACCTTCCAACTTTGATCCAGCCTTTGTGACCCCATGCCTGGACTACTGTAACTCCCTTTATCTAGGGCTCCAGGGGTTGATATCCGCTGCCTGCAGCTGGTGCAGAATACAGTGGCCAGGTTATTGTCTGGATTATCTCGATCTAGCCATATTACACCTGTGCTGTGCAAACTGCACTGACTGCCGGTTCAGTGGCAGATCACCTGCAAGGTTGGCTTGTTGACCTATAAAGCCCTACACGAACTGAGTCTGGGCTACCTGCAAGATCTCCTGCACCCTTACTGCCCCCTCTGACTGCTATGCTCAGTCACTGAGGGATTAAGTTTAATGAATGGTTGAAAAAATGGTGTGGAGCACAGGGGTTTGACTTCACTGGGGACTGGGGTTCCACCTGGAGGGACACCAGCCTATACTGGCAGGATAGTCTGCATCTATCCAGGAAGGGAACAAGTCTTTTGAGCAATCGGTTTAAATGCTTCATTGGCAAGCTTTTAAACTAGTCAAAGGGGGAGGCACTGATAAGCAGCAGGAAAATCCCAGCCTCTCCCTACAAAACAGGATACTAAATGAGAAAAAGACCGACTTAGAAAGGTCAGTGGGGGATGCTGCAACAGAAGGTAAAGCCATCAAAAAATGGAGAGCAATGAGTACCAATGCCCGTAGTCTGGGTAACAAGCTTCCTGAATTAGTGGCCTTGATGGAGGAGGAACATCTGGATATCGTGGCAGTCACAGAAACATAGGTACGCACAAAACCATGACTGGGATGTAAACATACCAGGATACACTATCTACAGGAGGGACAGGAGGGTAAAGAGGAGGAGGAGTAGCTCTTTACATAAGAGAAGGAATCAAAGCAACAGAACAAAAGGGTAAACAGGAGGAGAGAAGTACTGTGGGTAAATTTGGAGACAGGCAATGGCACCACAATCCGCAGACAGGGCTGTGATACAGATCCTCTCAGGGGAGGAAATGGACAAGGAAATGATGATAAATTATACTTAGAATGGCAGAAAAGGGAGATATTGATGGGTGATCTGAATATGCAGATGTTAACTGGAGTGCAGTTGCAGCAGCCACTTGAAGAGTGAGGTTATTCTAGATGCCCTACAGGGGCATGCCTTAGAACAACTAGTATTGGAGCCCACTCAAGAGGAGCAATCTTAGATCTGGTTCTCTCAAATGGAGATGGAGAGGGATCACAGATGTAGAAGTGGGTAGCCATCTGGGAACTAGCAACCATCGAACAGTATGGTTCACAGTAAACACAGCAATAGAGTCAAGCCATACAAAGGCAAAGTACTAGACTTTAGGAGGCTGACTTTGCCAAAATAGGGCGAGTGCCTAAGGAATGCACTAGCAAATGGGCAGGAAGGAGGGGTGGAAGAACAATGGGGATTAATAAAATTGCCATCACAGAGGTAATGAGCCTTTGTGAAGCAAATAAACAAAACAAACGATGTAAGAAACCACTATGGTTCTCAAAGGAAGTGGCAGTGAAGGTTCAAGAGAAAGAAAGCATTCAGGAAGTACAAGGAATCACAGAAGAAGCAGGACAGAGAACTGTATCAGTTAAAGCAAAAGGAAGCTGGGAAGGCAGTCAGAACAGCAAAGGCCCAAACCGAGGAAAAGATAGCCAACTCAGTTAAGAAGAGGGATAAAACCTTTTATAGGTACATCAGGGAGCGAAGAAGGACCAAGGGAGGGATAGTGAGGCTTAATAAAGGGAAGGGAGGGTGGGCAGAGGGAGACTGTGAAAAGGCAGAGATACTAAACAAATATTTTTGCTCAGTATTTACAAATGAAGAGGGGGAGGTACCTAAAACAAATAGTAGAAACACTCTGGATACAGAAGTTGATACCAGCCCATTTACAGAAGAAAGTGTTCTGAAAGAACTCTTAAAACTGAAGGTGGACAAAGCAATGGGGCCTGATGGGATTCATCCCAGAATTCTAAAAGAACTAAAGTAGAACTAGTGACACCACTGACTACCCTCTTTAACAAATCATGGGAGGATGGCGTGGTATCCGAGGACTGGAGGAGGCAGATGTGATTCCCTTCACAAAAGTGGGAGCAAGGCAGAAGCAGGAAACTATAGACCTGTTAGTTTAACCTCAGTGATAGGAAAATGATGGAATCACTTCTGAAGGAAAGAATTGTCGAGTATCTAGAGGCCAGAGGGCACAGGACCCAAGGAAGCATGGATTCTGCAGGGAAGGTCATGCCAGACAAATCTGATAGATTTCTTTGACTGGATGACCAAAGTAGTAGATCAGGGAGGGGCTGTGGACATGGCCTACCTAGACTTTAGCAAGGCATTTGACACAGTCCCACAAAAGATTAATATACAAGTTAGCCAGCCTGGGAGTGGGTCCCAAGATGACAGCCTGGGTAAAGAATTGGCTGGAGAATAGGACACAGAGAGTAATAGTAAATGGAGTCCACTCTGAAGAAAGGGGGGTTACTAGTGGGGTACCGCAGGGTTTAGTATTAGGACCGGTCCTCTTCAATGCCTTTATAAGTGACATTGCAGAGGGACTGGAAGGAAAAGTATGTCTCTTTGCAGATCACACAAAGATCTGCAACAGAGTTGATGCACAAGGTGGGGTGGAAAGGATGAGAAGGGACTTGGCAAGGTTAGAGGAATGGTCAAATGTATGGCAGCTTAGATTCAATGCTAAGAAGTGCAAGGTAATGCACCTGGGAAACAAAAACCCAGGGGAAGAGTACACAATGGGGGGTGAGATGCTAACAACAACAAAAATGGAAAGGGATCTGGGGGTAGTCATATCAGATGACCTAAAGGTGGGCAAGCAATGTGAGAGGGCAGCAAGGAGGGCTGGGGGGATACTGGGATGCATAGGGAGAGGCATCACCAGTAGAAAACAGGAAGTTATTATCCCTCTGTACAGACAGCTGGTCAGACCCCATCTGGAGTACTGTGTGCAGTTCTGGAGACCCAATCTCCAAAAGACATAGACAGGATGGAAGCTGTCCAGAGGAGGGCAACTAAAGTGTGCAGGGTCTGCACGGAAGACATATGAGAGACTAAAGAAGCAATATGTATAGCCTCGAGGAAAGGAGGAGGAGGGACATGATAGAAACGTTCAAGTACCTCAAGGAATCAACAAAGTCCAAGAGGGTAGCATCTTTCAAAAAGAGGTGTGCAAGAACAAGAGGGCACAATTTGAAGATGGGGGAGGGCGGCTCAGAGGTAATGTAAAGAAGTGTTTTTCACAGAGGGTTGTGGATGCATGGAGCGGCCTTCGGAGGAAAGGTTGTGGAGTCAAAAACAGTGGTGGAATTCAAGCATGCATGGGACAGTCATAAGGCCATTCTAGGGGGTGAGGGTAGGAAGAAGTAGGCTGCTGGTTAACTAGGATCTACAGCTTATCCAGTAGGTAGGGAAATGGGCAGACTGGGTGGGCCAAGCGGTCCTTATCTGCTGTCAAATTCTATGTTTCTATGTTTGCTGGAGATTCCCAGGGTACTGCTAAAAACTTCTAGATCACGGTCATTTTTGTTCACAGCCCCAACCCTGTGGAATGTTCTGCCTCATCAGATACGAGAGTGTCTGACAGTGGAGAGCTTCAAAACTGCATTAAAAACCTACTTATTTGGGCTCGCCTTCAGAGAAACTATTTAATTCGTGTTGGACTATTGTATTTGTGTTTTTAGTCCTACTGATTGGATGAATGATTTTTAGAATTTTATTGTTGTAACTGATATTGTATAGACTGTACAGCATTTGGTACACTGTGAATAGTGCTTTATAAATAAAGATATTATTATTATTCTACCTTATGAACATAATAGGAGTCATTTATGAAATTCTGCCCAAAATACCGTTTTGCAGATCATCCATAAAAACATGTTTTATATGGGATTTGAAAATGACACCTGTTGTTCATGATGTGGGGTAAGAAAAGGTTGTGTTGGAAATGGGATTCAAAATCGAAAAAAATACGGAAGTTATGATATGTTGAAAAATGTGAATGCTTCTTCATAACTTTGTTACTTTCAGAGATGTTGACCCCACATTTTCAACATAATCTTTTTATTACCCCACTGTATGGTCAAGACAGGCAACATTTTCTAAATCCTGCCTAAAAGGTGAATTCACAGAATGACTGCGAAAACATGGTTTGGGGAAATCAAACAGTTACACCTGTCTTGCTTATGAGGTGGGGTAAAAAACTCATATTGAAAATTTGGAGCCAAAATCTTGAAAAATTAAGAAGTTATGAGTAAAAATTCTAAATGCATTAAAGTAAGCTACCTTGTTTTCAGTTCATGGTCTGATGTGGTAACAGAAGTATTAGCAATAGGTAAGAGGAGTACATAGTTGAACCCTACTGAGGTAAATGAGGGATTGGAGTGTGGACAGATGGGTGGGTACTGAGTATGGGGACAGAGTGCTGGGTTGAAGGGGAGTGGGAGACATTGTTGGATGTTTTCCTTTTTTTCAGGTTAAAAACAAAAGCAGACATAGAAGAAATGATGATGGATGGTTTCCTTTGTTTCAGGGAACTGACTCTGGGGATTAGGCAGCCCAGTGTTGACATGTAGAAGTGTGCGTAGTGACACTGGGGATTGGCACCCTGGTGTTGGACTCTGGCAGGGGGCTGTTAATTGGCAGCACCAGGGATTAGGCATCCCAGTGTTAGGTTATAGTGGTGGGGGGAGAAACAAAAACAGACAAAAAAGCAACAATGCTGGATGGTTTTCTTTGTTTCAAGGAACTGACACTGGGGATTGGGCACAACGGCATCGCTGTGTGTGTAGTGATACCGGGGATTGGGCACTGTGGTGGTGGGGGGCATTGGACTGTGGTGGTGAGGGGGGGATATTGTTTGATATTATTCAGGATCAGGTCCTCTGATGTCGGACTGTGGTGGGGGTGTTGTTTAGCAGCACCAGGGATTTGGCAAGTCAGAGTCTGACTGTGGTGGAGGAAGGGATTTGAACATACAGGGTCAGGCAGGCAGGCTGCGTTCAAGCAACACCAAGTGGCAGTATTTGGCAGCAGATCAGCTGTTCCAGGCTCCCACTCCTTGGAAGCTTCCACAGAAAGATAGCCATTACAGGTGGCAAATCAGCTGGATTATCACCAACAATGTTGATGAGCATACATGGTCAGATGGGTGGGTAGACAGGCAGGGTAAAGAGCTATGGAGTGGGTGGTGAAGATGCAAACAGCTAGAGCTGTGGGGTAACATAACTGTAGCACCCATGGAGGAGAGAAACACACTGCTCATGAGTGGTACGAAGCACACAGGAAATGCTGTTAATAGGAACTAGCAACTGCAAAAGAAAAACCCACTTCCACCTTGCATTTTCTAGCCTTCTGATTGGACAGGTACTTCAAAGTAAAAAGCAGAAAGTAGGAGGAGAGTGGGCTGAACTGGGGCAAAGATTGGTGATTCTGAAGCTGTGATAGGTGGAAGAGGGCCAAGCACCCAAAAACCTCTCACAGGTCAGACTAATTGCAATATGATTATCTGCCTTTGACTAGTAGACATAAAAAGGACAATGTCATCAGCAAAAGCAAGAGTGGCACAGGGGGTACTTTTGATTATAGAAATGTAATAACTTAACCTATTAAGTATAACTAAAATTTGATTGACATATAAATTGAACAGAAGTGGTGCGATAACACATCCTTGCTTGTCACCCCAGAGCATATATACAGTACCTTACGTTTAAGGTTACCTTGTGAGCCATATTGAATTTTAGCCAATTATTACTCAAGGTTATCTGCAATAGTGAACAGACAGAGATTTCTGAGCTGCTGTCCTCCAGCAGGACATGAAGTTCCGTTCTGATGCTCAGAGATGGTAAATTCAGTGATAATGATGGGAAACACTTCTCCCAGGGTGGTGAACCTTTGAAACAGATACCAATGGTGACAATGGACATGGTGACAGTACATTCTTTCAGCTTAATCCTGGACAAATTTCTACTCACCAAGGGAGTTGCTGGATACCTTCATTAATAGAGTAGGTTAAAATAGCACATGTTTGCAAAGCATACTTCTTCATGCCCACTTATTAAGAAGGGGATCAGACGTGATTGTCGAGATTCCCTTCTGACTCTAAATTACTATGTTACTATGGTCTGCAATGTTACTGCTTGCAGGTCACTAAGTCTTGTCCAATCTACCCTCTTGCAGCTGCCAGAGTGCTGTTTCCCAGATTCTGGAGTCTCTGATTCTTCCAGCAATGGGTACTATGCTCTTTGGTGCATGGAGAGCGCATGTACCTTCTTTTCTCCATGTCAAGCCTTTCCTGGCTTCCTGCAGTTTGGGCATGCCACTGAGTATCTGAAATGGTCACCCCTTTTTATCGGCCTGTAAATTTCCCATGCAAGAAGTGACATCAGTGGTGCTCTACAAACTGCCATGTCAAACTCTGGCTGAGACTGATTTATTTCACTTCTTCAACTTTCTTGGGTTTTATTGTAAAGTGCTCTGAAGCAGCGGTCCTTTATAAGATAAAGTAGCTGTGGTTGTTTATGTGGAGCAATGCTGGTAGCTCAGGAATATTAGCAGTGCACACATTGCACTGGTGATACAGTACTTACATAGAGCAAGGCACTTGCTAAGCCAGTTTAAATATCCTAGAGTTGATCTCTCTGGTTCGAAATCCACACAGTTTTATTGAAGAATATCAGATTAAAGGCCTCAGCATTAGCAATAATGATGACCAAACAATTGACCAATGATTACACTATTAGGCACTTTGTCATGGATCAAAGGCTGTTTGGTCATCATAATTACTGCTGCTGCTGCTGAGTTCTTTTATCTGATGTTCTTCATAAAACTGTTTTAATTTTGAATCAGAGAGATTGACTCTTGCATATTTAAACTGGTGGAGCAAGTGCCTTACTCTGTGTAAGTACTGCAGTTGAAGTTATTGCCCCAGTGTCTCCAAATCTTTTTATCTTTTTTTGTATAGTTTTCCCCCTCTACTGACATCTATTCAGTCTTATCTTAGCCAGTGATATATACTCCCATGGCAGCCTCCTTTCCCTGTCCTCTCCTTGCCCTGCCGATCACTCAAGTGAGGATCCATGGTTCACGGCTTGACAGTGTCACTGTCCATCATCTCAATGGAACAATGGATTTTACTCCAGTCTTCTGCAACCCATCACCACATGGTACCAGTTATAGCTGGCTGTCATCCTCATCCACACACACAGCAGATTTTCTCTGGAGGAACAAACCCGCTGGCCCACCACAGGGGTTGTTGTGGTGACAGAGCCTGGTTCCATCCCTTCCTGTCTGGGAGTGCTGCCAAACAGCAACTCCACTCCATCCTTCCCCCAGCCACCTGGCTGACTCTTGGGCCTGCTCCCACATCCAGGTCACAAGCACAGCAGTGCACCATGCTATTGTTCAGCCACTGGAAGATCTTTTGGACTCTCCCTTTCAATCTCATTAAAGAATTCAGTATTAGGACTTCAGGGGTAAGGTTTTCAAAGCATTCATCCTGGCACCAAACAAAACTGTGCCAAACATTTTGCAGCATGTTCAGATAATCACCATCTGTGCCATCAGGCAGCAGCTGTGGATAAAAGTTCGCAAGTAGGCCAAACCCTTGCAAATGTGCAGTACTGGCTATAAACAAGGCAATGCAGCCTTGTGGAGGCAATGCAGCCTGTGGTGGTTTGGCATTTTCCCTTTTCATCCCCTTGGAAGATGTGGCGTGCAGTCATATCACACCGATATCTGCCACACCTCCCTGATCAAGCCAGCTCAGGCTGCCATGCCCCCAACTTCCACCAGGGGCCAGTCAGGTGCTTAGTGCTTCCCCATCCTCCCCCACAGAGGAGGACAGCAGTCCGTCAGATGCTCTATCCTTCTTCTCCCACTGGCTGACTCTCCAACAGCCCAGGCTTATATCCGAACCCCAGTTATTGGCATTGCAGAAAGTAGCTAACCGGCTGCACTGACGGGCCAGCTTTATCTGACCCAATTTCCAATCACAGATCTACATCTACATTTGTACAGAACTGGTAAATCAGCTCTTAGATGGCTTTAGCTCTGTTCCTGCATCTGAACTGTGGGAAAATTTTCATCAAAAAATTAACAAAGATTAACATAGCATCATTTTTTATGCAGATTGCTGCAAAGTGCCACTTTTTGTCACAAAGCATGTGTAATTTTTAAATATGATAGACAGAGACAGATGCAGGCAGATAAGGTAAGGCAATGCAAAACACAGATACCAATGCACTGGATGTGATGGCATGCTGCCAGCCCCGAGGAAAACAATCAGTTAGACACAACAGAGGCAGTGCACAGTGCTAGAGGCTTTGAAGTAGTAAACTGCATGGAAACAGCCAGGTTCCCACATGTATGTGTCAAAATAATTTAAGTTGCGATGCATGCAAGACAAGAACTTCCTAACACCTCAATGCTTTGCCTCACACTGGGGTTTTGTTAAGGGGGAGTCGGGTACCACGTACTATCCTTCTACAGTATGTGGTCCTCTTAAAGACGTACTTAAAAATTCTGGTATCACAGTTATAATATATACTGTTCCATATAGTAATTGTCACTTATTCAAAAACTATTTAGGTGTCTTTGCTAAAGAGTGGCACATCAATAGTTTGACTTTGTTTGCATTTAGAAAGTGTTAATTTTACCCCAACAAACAAAGCCCTTTTGGGACCATGCTGTAGCAAACTGGTCTTCAAGCCATGAGTTATCAGTTATGCCCCCAAATGACTACAGTATTTCCAGGACCTGCGGTTTTTGCTGTTCCAATAAAGTAGCTATTTCATTAAATATAGAACCTCTGAATTATTCCACACTCCAAGAGCATCTGAATTTGGGTTTTCTCCCCCTGACTGCACTTGATTGGCTCCATGACTGAGGACTATGCCAACACTATCCAGAGGCACAATCACTACTGACATGGCACTTCTTCACCATGCAATGATCCTGGGTAAGTGGTGGGTATGTGTGAGTCCACAAGAAGGTAAGTGATGGAGCTTGGGGTGGGGCATTCTGAGGGAAGTGGACCAGAGGAAGCTTGATTAAAGAAAAAGTAGAAATCAATTGCAAATGAAAGGGTTTTGTTGAAGGGGTTAGCATTGGCAAGATATATCTCAGTATGAGAAAAGTTGTTCATTGCAGATGGTTAATCCAGACAAGGTGCTTCAGGTGGTTGAGGGATATTCTCCTAGTCCTAAGGTATAAAAAAGAGCACACATGCCAATACATGGTGTAATGGGATAATATATACTACAGTAGTGTTGAATACATTGGGTAAATCATGTTATTTTGCAATACATATTTTTTTCATTTGAAGTAAATGTTTTTTTTTTCACTTAAAACACGTTATTTCACTTAGAACTTGTTATTTCCAGTTACTGCAGAATCTGTAAAAAGAACACTGAGAACATTTGGCCAGATAAAATGTTTACAATGGAAAGAAAGGCAGTTTTTAGCTAAAACAAGGTGATGCACTAATAAGAACATTAAACATAGTGTGGGGCAAATATCAAATACATAATGGTTTGTAGTACAATAATATTTATCTCCACACAAGTGATAAGACCTTCATGAATAACTTGTGGCCTTTCTACTCGCGAGTTATGGATCTTATCACTCACTAGTGGAGATAAAGTTTATTCCACACAACCCTTTACTGCACAGTAGGTATTCCCCATTTATTACAGTACACACAAAATATGTTTTTTATTTTATTTCTGTCAGGAATGGAACCAGAATTTACTAGCCTTTAGATCAGCTTCACCAATCGTTATGTTCTCTGTTACTCAGTTGTGAGTGACAATCACTTGGGGACTTTGGGGGCATCTATTTTAAACGTCAGTGTCACCCCCAGAACAAAGAGATGCCATTGCATTTCAATAGATCTGCTATAAGGCTTGCTCCTGCTTTTCAAACACCCATTCTATTGATGTTTTGAGGTTAGAAGCTCTCTATTCCTCCCACCTGCTCAATGTGCCACCGCCAAACTGTCCTGAGGGAGCAGTTAATGGCAGAGAGAAGAAGAGAAACAGACATAAACACTGACAGGTCTGAGGTCTGTGCTACGTTAGGCAAATAGTTTTTTGGTAATCTTCCAACAGCTGTCGACTTGAACTGTCTATTTGAAATGGAAAATATGTTATCATTTTATAGCAGAGTGAAAATCTTTGTCACCCTGGCCCATATACAAAAAGACAAGTGAGATCAGCAGACTGTTTTGTTCATGTCTGGCTGCCTAGGGGGACTCCTGGAATACTGATGTTCCTTCTCTTGTTGTTTACCTGCAGCTGAGTTATCTTGAGCTTATAATTATATACCCATTTTTTAACATGAAGAAATTGTACAACTTTAATGACACAGCATGTACGGTGGTTAAATACAGTCCCTTAACCTGTCACAGGGATTTGTATTTCATTTTCTTTCTAATCCCTGACCAGAAAAGGCACACTGGGCTGTGACAGTTTGTTTTCAGTACATCGGGGGTACATGGGTACATGGACCTGTTTTACTGACAGGTGAAATGTTGGCCAGGACACCTGGGGAAAATTTCTGACTGTTGAGAAGCATGACAGGATCTTAAGCTGACACCTGGATGGCCCCCAGAGATGGACAGAAGAAATGTTGGTTTAATGTCTCATCTGAATAATGGCCCCTAGCAGTGCAGCACCCTCCCCAGTCCTGCACAACAGTGTCAGTATTGGGTACTGTCCTAAGTTCCTGGTATGAGACTAGAACCCTTAGCCCTGTGATCTTCCAGCCTCAGAAATGAATGTGCAACATACTGATCCACTGACACAAATTTGGGGAAGGGGGTGTCCTCCACAAATGATTTATTTTTACAGCTGATCTGCATGGGAGACCAGTTCCTATTGCAGTCAAAGTCAGAAAGTGTTTTGCAACTATGCTATTACCATGCTTTGGGGTCTGGGGGGACCAGTGATAGAAAATGAGTGTATGAACTCATGAGCTGTTCACTGGTACTGCTTTCTGTCAGTTTCTAAGTATGCATTGGCTATGCTGTGAACAATGCATGGCCATCTTGTGAATGAGAGGTTATCCTCTCCAGAATACACACTGCTAAGTGATGAAGTTCTCCAGGGAAAATGGTGCTTCTGTGTATGCACAGCAGTAAACTTGTTGAGAATGCACACTGCCTATGTGTATATATTGGTCTAGTCCTCCATGGCTGTGGATCACCATATCTTTCAGTATCTTATGTAGTGTGGACCAGGTTGCTTACAAGCTAAAAATCAGATGAAACAATAGGAACGTGATGACTTGGTGTTGCTTTCCCCAGCAACATCTAGTGTTCATGTACATGGCACACTGAAATGTACACCACTGTTTTTCCATTGATTCTGTAGTGTCCTTATCTTGCTCTGTATATGTAAGCTTACTGCTGTAATAGATTAAGAAAGCAGACTGTCACATTATGCATCTGAAACTAACATTAACAACGGTGGAGACTAATGTAATGAACTGTGGAATATAAATATACAGTGCAAAGTAACCTTCAATACAGATGCTGTTATGAACGCATGCCTCAATTGCCACTTGGAAATAAAAATAGTAATATTTTGTTAGTTGTATGTATGAAACTGTGCTCTTTGACATTTTAACATGCTTAAAAAATTGCTATTTGTAATATGTTACTGACAGGGAGGTGCACTAGTATGGTTTACAGTTGGAGCCTAATAGAGGGCTGCTTTAATTAGCGTTAATCACAACAGTGCACATACTGTATATAATAGCAAAAGTCCCCATGCAACAGATTGGACATGCATAACTCTATTATACATTCCTCTCTCGCTATGTATTGTAGCTACAGTATAAGTGCTGTCAGGCCATACTTGTATTTCATTGCAATACCATCTTGTTTCAGAGTTCCAGTTCAGTGTATTCACCTTTATGTTTTTGATGCTTTCAGTGATTGAGATACTTCACCTCCTTAAAGGTGGTTGTGGTGGCGGGGGCGGGGAGGGGGGAGTTTAGGCCCTGCATTATACTATGGTTTCTGGATCTTTAGTTGGTAAACTACATTTTGTGGGTGTATGGTTGTCCTTTGTCATGAAAGTGTAATGTGTTTACTGTTTTTATAGCTATGAATTTATTTCATTTCCCTTTAAATGCAATGTCAGCTGTTTTTCCGTTATCCTGCAAATGCATTGACTATAAACACATTCAAAATCTAACAACTTACTGTGAACACTGGCAAATCCAGAGATGAACACTGGACCCATCAAACAGTTGCAGGGGGTGTGAGCATCATGGATGAGCCCAGTTCAGTGCCTAAGGAGTTAGGGTGACACAGGGTGTAAACATCACAAGAACAGCTGAGAATCAAATGAGAGAGCTTGTATAATATGTTTAGTACCAAATATAACTTGTTGTTAGTTGCCATGAAACTCGATTAAAAACCTCTGATAACTTCATTGCTGCATCCACTCTCCCAGACATTGACATTGTGTGACGGGGTTGAATAGGACCCTGTCCCAGTTGTTATGGAGAGTTTGAAAGCAAGAGTCTGTTCTGTTCTTTCCTTTCCTGTCTCTTGTCTGTCTGGTTGTGCAACCAAATTTTCCCATGAGACCTAGGATTTGATCACCCCTACAGTCTCTCAGTTCTCTGCCTCTCACTGTCTCTCAGTCTTTCCTTGCTGTTCTGTCTTTTTCCTCCCTTGCATGTCTGCTGGTATAAACATATATACAGATCATTATGTGGAAATGTAACTGATATTGGGATCCCTTTGTTTAGAAATTACATAGTGTTACTGTTGAAATGTATATAATTATAGTTTGAGATGATTGCAAAAAGTTATTGGGAACTCAAGGGGTTAACCTGAGAGCAGTTTTTAAGTCCTTTTTCAGAAGGGGCCTCAGTTCTGGGACATTGTGTTCTTGCCGCACGTGCCTGAAACATACAAGAACATTTTAGAAAAAAAAACAGGATGCTTGTTAAGGAGAGGGGTTGCAAAGACTTATAAGAGAGAGAGAACCGCAATGTTTTGAGAGACACAGAGATTGAAGGAAAACTCAGATGGATCTTCACTACTTATTTTGCCTTTGTAAATAGTCATACTGAAGAAGTTTTTTTATGTTACTGCTATTACTAATAAACACTTTTTGTGAATTCTACAACTGCTCCTGGTTTTTCTTATGCTTCCTGACCTATACCTCAATGACAGATGGTATGAGCCTAAGTGGGATTATGCTGTGCATACTCTAAACCAGGTGTTTTGTACATGTGTACTGGATCTAGTACCAGGGAAGTGTAGAGAAAGGTATGGATTCTACATCAGCAAGTTCAGGAGTGGTTACCAGGAGAATGGCAGCCAAACTAGGAGAGACAGAAGTCCAAGCTGAGATTGTACAGCCTGCACAAGTTATGGAAAAAGAACAGACAGTGACAGAACCTGAAAACCTGATGGATTTTTTCAAATGGTTGGCTATACAATGAAAAGAAATGGAGAAGCAGAAAGTAAAAGAGATTTAACGTTTAGAAGCACATAGGAGAGAAGAGATGCAGCGACAGGAGCAACAAAGGATAGAAGAGATGCAGCGACAGGAGCAGCAGATGAGAGAAGAGATGCAGCGACAGGAGCAGTTATGGCTGGATGCCTTGCAAGATATCAAAGGCAGAGGATCTGGCACAGATCCAGATGAGCAACAAAACCCAAGCAACGTAAAAGCCATTAAACTTACAAAGTTGTGTCCCTCGGATGATATCGAGGCATATCTGACAACTTTTAAAAGAGTTGCCACAGCCTGCCAATGGCCAAAGCAGCAATGGACAATCAGACTGGTACCCTACCTGACAGGGAAAGCCCAACTTGCCTACAACAATATGGACACTGCATAGTAAAAAGACTATGACCTGGTGAAAAGCGAAATCCTGAAAAGGTATGACATCTCAGGAGAGACCTACAGGCAGAGATTTCAGTCTCTGAAGTACAACTCAATTGACGATCCTCGAGAAGCCTTCACCTGACTCAAAGAACTCCTGATAAAATGACTCCAACCAGAGGGCAAAACTGTCCCACAGATCATTGACACATTTGCAATCGATCAATTCATCAAAATCCTGCCTATAGATGTGCAGCTTTGGGTAAGGGAACACTGACCAGAGAGTGGGGGAAAGGCTGTTTCTTTGGCTGAAGACTACCAAATGGCTAGACAGATGCCACAGCACTGAAGTAAGAGCCAAGCACTGATATGACACTCTTTTTCCCATGTAAGCTCCAAGTCTGATAAGAACTCTGGTGGGGGTAACAAATCTGTGCCCAAAGACATTGTTCTCTAAGCTGTAATAAGCCAGGTCATATTGCAAGAAATTGTCGTAAGAAGAGTGACACTGGAGCAGATTTGTCCTTGGCAAATTGGGGCAAATACTTAACAGATGTGAAGGTGGGGGATAAGACTGTAAAGAGACTCATTGATTCGGGAAGCAGACAGACCCTAGTGCATGTTGAAGTGCTGGGAAAACACTGTGCAAAAGGACCAGGTACTGGTGCCATCTGCATCCATGGGGACACTTGATACTATCCCACCACCCAAGTGACTCTGACCATTAGGGGTGTGTTGCACCAAATGAAAGTGCGGGTAGTACCTAAGTTACTGTACCCATGATTATTGGAAATGATTGTCCAGGATTTACTAAGTTAATCTTAGAGGAACTGAACCCTGCAGTTTCAGCAGCAGTGGTAACAAGGGCTCAGGCAAAGAAAATCTCAAATGGTGAGAACACTTTTCCTTTCGGTGGCTTTTATTCGGACTTGTTTGAGCACAGCTTTAAGATCCAGAAAACCAGGATTAAAAGATGATGCCTGAAGAAACTGTGGAAAGATGACTGATGGACAAGGACAATGGTTTACTGCATAAGCGGTGACACAGCCGGAGCAGCAGAATTTTGATTGCCCCATGGAAAATGGCACCAAAAACAGAAACAGTGTTTGTTCTCACCATTTCCGAGAACACAGTGAAATAAATTTCAGGGTAGGGTGGTTGCATTTTTTTTCTGCTGCTGTTGCTCCTGCTGCTATTGCCATTGCTCCTGCTTTGACCTCTTCATGCTCAATTCTACTACCCGCTGAACCCGCCAGTATCCACCCGCAGACTCCTTGGATGATTCCTTTATTCAGCAAAAATAATCCAGTGTTTAGTAAGTTTGTTCTGCCTATGTTTTAAACTGCTGCTGTTGCTACTGGATGTTGCAGCTCTATCTTGCCAAAGCTCCCTTGCGGTAGGTAACCTGGGTTCTGCCCCAAATTTTAAATAATTAAATTATTGCCATGTTTATTTTCTTTCTCCCTCCATTATATGCTTAAGCGTGGATGGTGTGCCCTTTTGCTAGGGGTGCAGTGGGGGGAGAGACTGACAAGATTGATGAGACTGATGAGAACGAACTTCATCGAAATCCACAGTTCGGTAACTTTGTCCTGCCAATGTTTGGAAATTTGCAGCTCTTGCTTGCCAAAACTCCCTGTGGTAGCTAAGCTGGAGTGAGTGTGCCCTTTTGCTGTGGGTGGGGTGGGGGTAGAGATCGATAAGACCAAACGGTGATTTTCTCCCTTTATGCATACTATGCTGCTATTGCTAACCTGGGTTCTGGGGTGGGGGAGGGCCGACAAGACCGAACAGTCTGTTCTCCGGTGGTTTCTCCTTATGATGCAATGGTTCCCCTTTATGCATGCTATGCTGTTATGCTCCCCGTGTGTCGGGGGAGAGGGAAGATGATACCAGGCATCCAAATTTGTCCAGTCCTTGCAGTTCCAAACATCGGGGTGAGGGGGTCTGACTGTGCCCAACACTACCCAGTACTGCTCCAGTCCTTACAGTACTGAATGGGGGAGGGGGGTTCTGACTGAGCTAGCCAGCTAAACTGCTTAGTGGTGCCCACTGTTGCCCGAATGTGTGCCCTTATTATTGTATATATTTATCTTTTGAAGTTGATGGTGGTTTCTGAGGTGGGGTGGAGGGCTGAGCAATTATTTTTTACTGATTGATTGGGGGGGTGGTGGAGGTTTTAATCAGATACCTGTCCATTGATCTCAGTCCTATCTACCTTCCAGGAGAAAAACAATAAAATGCAGCAGAAATGTGTAATTTTCTTTGGTGTGCCTGTGATGGGGATGAGTGTCCTGGGTGGTTGAAAGTGTCAGGATGGGGACAGTGGCAATACTGGTCTATTAGGGTGGGGAGAGTGGCCATTCCGGTCCGTCAGGGTGGCGAGAGTGGCCGTGCTGGTCTGTTGGGGTGGGGAAAGTGGCCGTGCTGGCCCGTTAGGGTGGGGAGAATGGCCATACTGGTCATTCAGGGTGGGGAGAGTGGCCACACCGGTCTGTTGGGGTGGGGAGAGTGGCCATGCTGGTCTGCTATGGTGGGGAGAGTGGCCGTGCCGGTCAGTCAGGGTAGGAAGAGTGGCCATGCCACTCTGTTGGGATGGGGAGAGTGGCCGTGCTGCTCTGTTGGGGTGGGGAGAGTGGCCAGGCCAGTCCATTAGGGTGGGAAGAGTGGCTGTACCGGTCAGTCAGGGTGGCGAGAGTGGTGGTGCTGCTCTGTTGGGGTGGGGAGAGTGGCCATGCTGGTCAGTCAGGGTGGCGAGAGTGGCCATGCTGGTCTGTTGGGGTGGGGAGAGTGGCCGTGTTGGTCTGTTGGGGTGGGGAGAGTGGCCGTGCCAGTCCGTTAGGGTGGGGAGAGTGGCCATACTAGTCAGTCAAGGTGGGGACAGTGGCTTTGCTGGTCTGTTAGGGTGGGGAGAGTGGCCGTGCCAGTCTGTTGGGGTGGAGAGAGTGACCATGCTGGTCTGTTGGGGTGGGGAGAGTGGCCATGCCGGTCCGTTAGGGTGGGGAGAGTGGCTGTGCTTGTCCATTAGGGTGGGGAAAGTAGCCATACCGGTCAGTCAGGGTAGGGAGAGTGGCCATGCCGCTCTATTGGGCTGGGGATAGTGGCTGTGCCGGTCCGTTGGGGTGGGTAGAGTGGCAGTGCCAGTCCGTTGGGGTGGGGAGTGTGGCCATACTAGTCAGTTAGGGTGGGGAGAGTGGCTGTGCTGGTCCGTTAGGGTGGGGAGAGTGGCCGTGCCAGTTCTGGTCTGTTAGGGTGGGGAGAATGGCTGTACCGGTCAGTCAGGGTGGGTAAAGTGACCATGCTGCTCTGTTTGGGTGAGGAGAGTGGCCGTGCTTGTCTGTTGGGGTGGGGAGAGTGGCCGTGCCGGTCCATTAGGGTGGGGAGAGTGGCCACACTGGTCAGTCAGGGTGGGGAGAGTGGCAGTGCTGGTCTGTTGGATTGGGGAGCGTGGCTATGCCGGTCCGTTGGGGTGGGAAGAGTGGCCATACTACTCAGTCAGGGTGGGGAGAGTGGCCATGCTGGCCCATTAGGGTGGGGAGAGTTGCCGTACCAGTCAGTCAGGGTGGAGAGAGTGGCCGTGCCGGTCTGCTGGGGTGGGGAGAGTGGCCATACTGGTCAGTCAGGGTGGGGAGAGTGGCCGTGCTGGTCTGTTGGGGTGGGAAGAGTGGCCATATTACTCAGTCAGGGTGGGGAGAGTGTCCATGCCAGTCCGTTAGGGTGGGGAGAGTGGCTGTACCGGTCAGTCAGGGTAGGGAGAGTGGCCATGCCGGTCTGCTGGGGTGGGGACAGTGGTTGTGCTGGTCCGTTGGGGTGGGGAGAGTGGCTATGCTGGCCTGTTAGGGTGGGGAGAGTGGCCGTGCCAGTTCATTGGGGTGGGGAGAGTGGACATACAAGTCAGTCAGGGTGGGGAGAGTGGCTGTTCTGGTCTGTTAGGGTGGGGAGAGTGGCTGTACTGGTCAGTCAGGGTGGGTAAAGTGGCCGTGCCGCCGTGTTGGGGTGGGGAGAGTGGCCGTGCTTGTCTGTTGGGGTGGGGAGAGTGGCCATGCTGGTCCATTAGGGTGGGGACAGTGGCCATACTGGTCAGTCAGGGTGGGGAGAGTGGCCGTGCTGGTCTGTTGGGGTGGGAAGAGTGGCCATACTACTCAGTCAGGGTGGGGAGAGTGGCCATGCCGGTCTGCTGGGGTGGGGAGAGTGGTTGTGCTGGTCCGTTGGGGTGGGGAGAGTGGCCATACTAGTTAGTCAGGGTGGGGAGAGTGGCTGTGCCGGTCTGTTGGGGTAGGGAGAGTGGTCGTGCTGGTCTGTTGGGGTGGGGAGAGTGGCCATACTAGTCAGTCAGGGTGGTGAGAGTGGCTGTGCTGCTCTGTTAGGGTGGGGAGAGTGGCCGTACCAGTCAGTCAGGGTGGGGAGAGTGGTTCTGGCCTCTGAGAGAGGGGCAGATGGGCAGAGTGGCACAGAACCATTTTTCCCAGCATGTATACCAGTTGGCTAGGTCTGTGCCACGCTGTGATGGTCATTTGTTGATGGTCATTTGAGGGACGGGCTGGGCGGACTGGTACACATGCTGGGGGAAAAAATTGTTCTGGCCACTGTGGGAGGGGCGGATGGGCAGAGTGGCACAGAACCATTTTTCCCAGCATGTATGCCAGTCAGCCAGGTCCATGCCATGCTCTGGTGGTTGTTTGTTGATGGTCAGCTGAGGGACGGGCTGGGCAGACTGGTACACATGCTGGGGGAAAAAATGGTTCTGTGCCACTCTGCCCGTCACATGGTTCAGTGGCAAGCATTTACAGTGTATATGTGTGTGTGTGTGTGTGTGTGTGTGTATATATATCTTTTTTAACATCACTTTGTGGTTCGGCAAGATGTTACATGACCTGTCTTCATTTAGCACCCTGGATACCCAAGTGGGGACTGATTGCGTGACAGGCCTGGGTCCCAGGCTTGTGATGCAGCTGTTCCACCCCCCCCCCAGTGTAGGGGGAAGATGCGTTGTTTGGTTTTTTGGTGATTTTTTGGGCATGTGTCTTTACTGAAAAATGCATATCTTTCATTTGTTTCATTTATCATTTACTGTGTTGTGCTGCCTCCGATCTGCTGTCTCTATCCTGGTTATCCTGAATTTAAATGTGGTGTAAAGTATTGTTGGGTGGTGTGCATATCTGTGTAGAAGAATACAGACACACGCTCAGACAAAAATCTTTATTAAACATCATCAAACTGAATCAACCATGTTTCATCTGAACCCAGAGAGCATCATCTGTGCAGTTGGAAACGCGGATTGTCCTCCTCGGTTCCCTTCATTAATTTTGGAGGACGCAGACATTGGATTGCCTAGGGGATAAACAGGCAGGTTAAACTGTCGAACTGCATGTTAACAGTTTTACCACTTTTATTAAATACATTTTCTATGTTGAACCTTTTGCTGAAATTTCTAATTGAATATATTGGAGGCCTGTTGGAGGCCTGTCTTGATTTGCGCTTATAAAATTTAAAAGTTCTGAATAAAGAAGTTGTTTGCTGGGGGGGACGGTTAGGCCTTTGCGGCAACCTGGGCTACCACAACCAGGCCCATAACCCAATGTCTCATCATAGGTGATGATGCTAATAAAAACACCACCCAAGTATTTGCCTTTTAGGGGGTACCGTGTGGCAGTGCATGGGTATCTGGAGGGTGCTGTGTGGCAGTGCATAGGTATCTGGAGTGGTCATTTAAACAAACTTCTTGTGGTGGCTTTTCTCCTAGGTGGTGTGGTGTAGCTGCCTTGGCAACAGGGCAGTCCATATTTGCTTGGTTGGGGTTGGGTAACTAGAGATGGTGAGTTCTTAAAGAAGAACTACTGGCCGAGGTGAAGCCCTGACCACTGTACAGATAAGGGTTCGCTTCATCTATCTTGTCCCCCCCACAGGCACTACATTAAGTTAATAATCTTTGCATGTAATCACTCAATTTGGTAAATTCTCCGGTGCATCTGGCTCATTAATTTAGGAGCTTGTGAACATCTCGCATTCTCGCACATGAACTGATGGCGCTATCTTGCCCTTTCTTCAAGTGCCCTTATGCTTGGACATTGAAGTTTTGAGCCCTTTTATTACAAATATCATGGTGTGTCTAGGCCACTATTATGCTGCCAATTGAAAAAGGAGCAAGGCATTTTCATCAGCATGCAGTTTTAATAAGGAAAAGAGTGCGTCTTGTTTAGTAGCGCCATAATTAACATTACGGGTGCTCCAGAGGATGTACCAATTGATATTTGTGATCAGGTGCAAATATTAATTTACATATACTAACTGCAGGACGGATAGGGGAGACAAAGTCCCAATCTGACATCAGCTGTCATGGTTTCACCACTGCCGGCAGAACTCCTTTCTTGAGTTTGAGCTCCGACATGAAAACTAAGAGGCTCCATTTTCATGAAGATAGCCAGAAAGTTCCCAATTTACTATTTCTGTGATTCTGGATTGGTTTATTCTTTGGCAGAGACTGTGTTTGTGTATCGCTCCATTAGCATCCATTAGCATCCTCATTAATCACTTGAATTTTTTAAGTTGGATGCACTTTGTTTACAAATAAACCAATTCAGGCATCTATATATTAGATAGGGACTGAACCGATGGAGTCCACCTTGGCGTCTGGTGATTCGGCTTACTTCACGTTTGAGCTTGGACAGATTTGTACATGGCATTGGGCTGCAGTGCTGCACATGCTGCCATCACACGGGATGGGTGGGGGCTGAGGTGCTGCAGAAGCTGCCGACACACAGGACGGGTGGGGGCTGCAGTGCTGCACATGCTGCTGTCACACTGGATGGGTGGGGGCTACACTGCTGCCACTATTGTCGTCACACAGACAGGTGAGGACTGCAATGCTGCACATGCTGCCATCACACCGGATGGGTGGGGGCTGCAGTGCTGCATATGTTGCCGTCACATGGGACTGGTGGGGGCTGCAGTGCGGCACATGCTGCTGTCACACAGGATGGGTGAGGGCTGCAGTGCTTCACATGCAGCTGTCACATGGGATGGGTGGGGGCTGCAGTGCTGCACATACTGCTGTCACACAGGATGGGTGGGAGCTGCAGTGTTGCACATGCTGCCGTCACACTGGACAGGTGGGGGCTACAGTGCTGCCACTATTGCCTTCCCACGGGATGGGTAGGGGCCGCAGTGCTTCCACTTGCCGTCATACTGGATGGGTGGAGGCTGCAGTGCTGCACATACTGCCGTCGCACCAGATGGGTGGGGGCTGCAGTGCTGCCACTGTTGCCATCACACGGAATGGGGTGGGGCCACAGTGCTGCCACTGTTGCCATCACATGGGACAGGTGGGGGCTGCAGTGCTGCGCATGCTGCCATCACACAGGGATGGGTGGGGGCTGCAGTGCTGCACATACTGCTGTCACACGGGATGGGTGAGGGCTGCAGTGCTGCACCTGCTGCTGTCATACGGGATGGGTGGGGTCTGCAGTGCTGCACATACTGCTGTCACACCGGATGGGTGGGGGCTGCAGTGCTGCACATGCTGCCGTCACATGGGACGGGTGGGGGCTACAGTGCTGCTGTCAAACATTGATTGAGGAAAGAACACGGTTTCCATTTTGCCTGGAGATGGAAGTTGAAGTGACTTCTCGGTGCTTTCAAGGCTGTGCTCTGCTGCAGACTGTACTGCTTTTCAGTTCACACCCAACCTTGGCCTGTTGACTGATGTGGATGCCTGAACTCCAGACTGCTAACAGCAACATGTCCTGTGATTGTGTCGCTGCTGCTCCGCTGAAAAAGTGTGTTTATTTTGGATGTCTCATCGTTCACTTTTTTGGTCAAGACTGTCTGGTTCAGTTTCTTGGTTGGGTATGGGGGCAACAGTAGCTATTCGAGGTAGAGTTTATTTTCAGGTGGTTAGTGACTGAATGGTTTGAAGTGTTGGTGGCAGTTTGGACTGCCATGTAACTGCCCCACCATCAACCACAATTAAAATAATTGAAAATTACTTGCAGAGATACTGACACCAACCCTGGCTGGACACTTTTTCAGTGATGGCCCTTGTGGCAGTCACTGAGAGTACCGTGACCCAGTCAGTGAGGAGTTGCCCATGATGAGTAACTTGAATGAATGGAGGGTGTCTGCATCAACATCCTCCATGGAAATGGGTTTTGTTAGTACAACCCGCCATGCTGACCCAGAGCCCTTGTCCCCAAATGCAGACATGTGGGAATCTGCTGCTTTAAGTTTTATACACCCTGGGTGGTTTGGCACAAAGGTGTGTTTCCTGTGGGTGGTGGTAACTAGGGACTGGGGAGTGTGGGTGGCAAGCTGGGCCATCACAATAAGACCCTACCTATATGGCCCCTTGCTTATATACTTGGCTTTCAGGATAGATGGCTGCAACCATTGCTATTGGTAACACCTTAGCCCTGGTGGCTCACAGCCGAACTTTCAGGTTCTCTCTCCAAGCAGAGGAGGCAGATGGCATGTCTAACTAGGTGTCATTTACTTGTGCATGTGGGGGTGAGGGGTGTGTGTGTGTGTGTGTGTTTGTGTGTCCTTTATTTAGATGATAATTGTGTTGTTTTTTTTCTGATTTTAAGCTTCAACATTCCTGCTTGGTGTGAATTTCAGTTGAAAATAATCATCTTCTCTAAAAGGTATGGTGTGGCCTTCATATTCATGTGTTTTTCAAGTCTTAGTTTGTTTGAACTCGATAAGCCTGACCCGGGGAGACTGACATGGTCTTAGTGCAATGCCGGCAGCAAGCCCTGGATCCTGTATGTCATCAGGATTTCTCATCAGCTGTGACCGGGGCTATATTCGGATGTCAATATTCTACTTTTGCATTATATAGTCAAGCCTGTGACAGCTTCTGAGGACAGCTTGATTTCTGTAGCTGCTCCTCCCGACTGTCATCCATGGATTGAGCATGGATTAGCAGTGAGATTCTGATTCTGGTATAATTTTTTTGTATGGATTGTGAGCTGCTGAGGTCAGCGAGTTTTCTGTAGCTGTTCCTCCAGACTCTCATCCATGGGCAGAAATTATCTGTGATATTTTGATCCTTAATGTAGTAGTTCTGAAGCTTTAAGTAGTTCTAAAGCCTGTTTTAATATCTCTCCAACTTGTGTTCCACTTTTTAGTTCTTTGGAGTCATCTGTACCAACCACTGTGATGGCAACACCAAGCAAAATGGCAAAACTTTCCAGTGTCACTGCTAAGGAACATGCATTGCAATTCAAATCGGAAGGCATGTATGAGGATGGAGGGAAAATGTTTTGTCGCTTTTGTGATCACCACCTTGACTATGTGAGGAAGGATACAGTGGTGGATCACTGCAAAATTAAAAAACATATGAAGAATTCAAGCCAGAAGAATAGCAACAGACAGGTGATGCTTCACACCAGCTTTACTGCCACAACTTCTGCAGCTGCAGTACGGGAGAATACTGTATTGGGTGTATTGAGGGCTTGGTGTGGTGCAAATATACCCATTGAAAAGTTGGATCAACTGTGCATAAGAGACTGGATGGGGGACAACGTTAAAGGAATTGGTGCTCTCCCAATGGTATCCACCTTAAGGCAGAACTACTTGCCCAAATTGAGAAAGGAAATGGAGGATGGAATTTTACAGCTTGTGAATGGGAAGACATTCTCTGCAATGTGCAATGAGATGACAGACGCAGATGCCCGCTGTATACTGAACATAATTTTTGTCATGCAGGGCGGAAAATCTGTCATTGCAGACACAACATAGTTGACAGCAGTGAACCACACCACTGTCACACAAAGTGTTATAAATACATTGCAGAAATATGATGTGGAGATGGACCAAGTAGTCGCCTTCATCAGTGACAATGTGCGGTACATGGTGAAGTTTTTCAAAGAGGTTTTACATGGCCTCATTAGTGCTCATGTGATCCATGTTGGTTGCTGGGCACGTGTGTTATCCTTTGTGGGAAACACATGGATTGACCATTTTGAGCTGGTCAATAAATTTGTGGCACTTGTGAAATACTCATTCCAGCAGTCACCCAAATGCAAGACAGAGTACTTGGCATTTCTGGAGGGGCGAGATGTAGAAAAGAAAATATTGCCTCCTGTTCCTGTCTTAACCCGTTGGAACACTTGGTTTGAAACCGTTAAGTACCATTCACTTTACCTTCAGCACTTAAGAGACTTCTTCCAGGAGGAAGCAAGCAATTGCAACTCCATGAATTCTTTGAGAACACTTTTCCAAGACTTGTTTACAGAGCTGCAGATTCACACAACCTTCATCACTGAAAACTGCAGTGATCTCATCAACGCAATAGAGCTTCTACAAAGGAAAGACAAACCCTTGGCTGTTTCTATATTTGATGCACTACATGGAATAAAACAGAGGTTTCAGATGGTCGTATCAAAAATGGAAGCATTTGGAGAAAGGACAGATGAATACATAGCTACTCTTAGGCCACGGATTAAGCTGGAGCAGATTGCAATTTTCCAAAAGGCATTTGGAGTAGCCCTAAACAAAATGGCAGAACACATGGAAACAAACCCAGCCACAGAGTTCTTGAAAACCTGTCATATTTTGAACCCCTACAACCTTCCTAAATTGAGTAGGGACTTCACGCTCTACTCCAGTGACATTGGTGTATTTGAACTGCACAACCAAACTGCACTACGAAAGGACTGGGAGATGTATGTTGGGCAGGACATTGAAGAGCTTCCAGACATAATGGACTTTAATGTTGGACAGTACTGGATTTCAGTGCAGCCACAATTACCAGTGCTAGCCAAAGCTGCTCTGCAAGCCATTTGGATACCTGTGTCGAGTGCCGATGTGGAGAGATCCTTCTCAGTCTATGGACAGATCCACACAGACTAAAGATGCAACCAGCTAGTAGACAATATGAGATTGCTATACCAGCTTATGTACAATAAGTCAAAGGATTAGATTGGTGAACATTTTCTACAGAAGTTCTGCATATTTCATTCAGTTATAGGGTTTAAACATTTTCAATAACTTTGTTAGCTTGTTTTCCATATTCCTTGCCATGCTGTATGTGTGTGTGTGTGTATATATATATATATATATATATATATATATATATATATTTTGTTTTACTTCATGTGTTTTTCACTGTATATATATTTTGTCATACTATATTGCACATTTTCGTTTAGGTTTTATTTATGCAGTTTTCCTTCATGTGTTTTTCACTGTATGTATTTTGTCATACTGTATTACACATTTTGCTCATTTTAGTTTAGGTTTTGTTTATGCACAGTTTTCCATATTTCCTGTACCTTTGCACATTTGACACTTCAAGTATTGGTATTTAGGTTTTAGTTCACTTGTGTTTCAATATATATTCACTTTTCTACATTCTGCACATTTCAATTAGATTTTGTTTTTGTTTACATTCTTCAACTGTTGTACTTGCATATTGTTTTTAATTTGCAATATTTGCACTCTTTATAAACTACTTTTCTTGAAATGCTGTACTTGCTTTTATTATTGACTTCATTAACATTTCTCGGGATGAGAACTTGTGGATGGGAACTTAGTCTGTATTGTGTGGTGACTGGTGGCAGTCTCTAATGGCTAGTTCCTTTTAATTTATCCAAGTGTCCTGCAATCTAATATTCTGTATCATCACACCTGAGGGATATGGGCTGCAGAGCTTTACCACCATGTTACTGACAACACACGGAAGGATGGAGGCCACAGCGCTGCCGCCATTGCACAGGAGGGAGGAGAGCAGCTGTGCTGTTGCTGCCATCACACTGGAGAGATGGGGGCTGCAGGACTGCTGCAGTCATCACACACCAGGGGTATGGGCATGCAGTGCTGCTGCCAATCACACCAGAGGGAGGGATCTACAGTACTGCTGTCCCCATTGCATCAGAAGGATAGGGGGCATTAGTGGTCCTGTCATTATCCAGGAGGGATAGGGGATGTAGTGCACCTGCTGCCTTCACACATTGTAGCTTCTAAAATAACTTGATAGCTACAAGTACAGATATGCAACAGCAGATGTAGAAATGTGAAAATGCATGCTAGCAGAGTGAAAAAATGGTTAAATACAGGTTACAAAGCCAACACCAGTAAAAAACGATTTTGGACTTGCAGACACCGGTGACAATACCAGTTTAGTCAATCTGCAAAATGGAATTTGCCTTTTTTCAATCACGGTAAACCACTGTCCCTGCCGATGGACATAAGAGGTTAACATATGAAAATGCTGAAATGAAACTAATCACTGATTGTGATTTTCTTTCAGAACAAGCTAACGATGTTTCTCTCCAGGGTTATTTTAAGCAGCTGGGGGTGAAACCAAAACAGGGTGAACCAATGTTTAAAAAATGTAATGGGTTACTGTACAGAGTTTGGGTTAAACTTCAGACACAGGACCAGATAGAACAATTGGTTATACCACAGAAGTACAGAACAGAGTTGTTACAGATAGCATGATAGTCATCTGGCTGGTCACTCAGGGAGGGATTGCACCCTTGGTAGATGTGCCTTTTGCGAGAATTGCAATGTATGTGGTTGGCCCTTTAGACAAAGTAAAAAGGGTAATAGATGTATCCTGGTAGTATGCAACTATGCTACTCGATACTCAGAAGCAGTTCCAATGCATACTGTCACAGCTTCAAAAGTGGCAGCAGAGCTTGCAAACATTTTCAGCAGAGTGGACATACCTAAAGAAATTATTAATGATCAGGGTAGTAATTTTGGTGCTGCATTACTTAAGGAGCTGTACAGACTACTTGGTATCACCGCCATATGAACCTCCCCCATCACCCTTAGACAGATGGTCTTGTTGAGCATTTTAACCAAACCCTAAAATGCATGTTAAAAAGGTTTATAAAAGAAGGGAAAGATTGGGACCAATACTTGCCTTACCAACTTTTTGCTTACAGAGAAGTGTCACAGGCATCAACAGGGTTTTCCCCATTTGAAATGCTGTATGGTAGGCAGCCAAGAGGGCCACTGGATGTGATAAAAGAAATGTGGGAAGATAAGCCCACTCAGAAAGGAAGTACCATAGGAGAGTGGCACCACTCCTGCTGACAGCCCCCACAGTGACACCAAAGAAACGACACAAATGAGCCTGACACCCAGGATCCCAATGACCAGCACCACTGCAGCCACCACAGCATGCACCCCAATGGCCACACTCACGATCAGCTGCAGAATGACCCAGCACTGGCACCGGCGACCAACGCACAGCAAGACAGGATGGCGAGCTCCCCCCGACCATGGAAGCACCGATGACAAACAGCAGCACTGGAAAGGGGGTTTTCAGGAGCCAGCGTATGGCATAGAAAAGGGGACTGAAGCCACTGTACCACACAGCAGAGGCAGTACAGGGAGGGGGGCCTGAATATAGCAGGGAATGGGGAGGCACCTCACATGGTGGTGGTGGTGGCAGGACCAGTGGGGGGATGCCCTGGCAAACATCCAGAGCAGAGCAACAGGAGAAGGGTCAACAAGGCAAGAAATGAGGCCACATGGAAGGTGCAGATATGACTTTGGCACCCTCCCCCTGCACCCCGGGACTCAGACCAGCAGACTAATGTTCAAGGCTAGCCCCATCAGGTAGTCCCTGTGGCTCTGGGTGCCATAGTGGGTGACCAGGTCAGTAATACACTGGGCACTCTCCCTCCACCTCTAACAGCTGTGCCCCATGACCTGGCCAGACAGTGCCTGCTGCAGCTTCACCTTGGTCAGCCACTGTTCATCACACAGGACATCCAGGAATCTCCACAAGGAGGGGTGAGCCACAGCCAACAGGGAATTGAATGCCCTGTGCCAGCCCTCAATGGCATTGTTGGTGCGCGGCATCCCCTCCAGAGCAGCGACATTGCAGTTCCACACAGTGATGGGGAACAGTGGTTTGCAGCAGTGCCCACTGTGCACAGGCCTGCCCAGTCAGGTATCCTTGAAATAGTCGAGGACGGGAGCCAGTTCTTCCTCATGCTCCCTGAAGTACTCTCACCCATGGAGCTCCTCATACACCATGTACACATCACCCGGGGGTACAAAGGCAAGGGTGGGCAGCATCCTGAGATGCATAGCACACACATCATCTGTGTTGTACCTGTGTGCCAGTGCCCCTTGCTGCTGTAACTGCCTCTACACACACTGGCACAGGTGGAAGAAGCACCCGTGAACCTCCATCTGGGGCAGCACTGACCTGACGGCCCTGTGTGCTGCCTGTTCGAAGTCAAGGTGCATGTGTTTGGGGCCTCTCACTGGGCACAGCTCAACCACCTTCTCAAAGACTGCTGTGTAAGCCGCTACAGTTCTCTTCGACATTAGGATGTGCACGGTGGGCAGCACTGTGGCCCTGTCCATCCCATGCACAGTGTAGAGCTGGGTGAACAGTCATGGGCGGCACTTGAAGGTGCCATCCCCTAGCCAGGCAGGACTGTAACCCAGGAATTCCAGGTTCCTACTGGTGCTGAATAGTAGGCACCTGTGCTCAGCGTTGCCCCCCTCCCCCTGCCTCGAGTCATGTAATAGGAAGAGCTCAACTCCATGGGTACTGTGGTACTCCTCAGGGATGGACAGGTCAGCTAGTGTTCTGGAATTCATGGGTGCACTCCTCCTGCGCCTTCTAACCCATTGTGCTGACCGCTTTAGCAGTGATACCGATGGTAGGCTACCCCCACGGCCTCGCTGATCCCCAAGCAGCATGCCACCATGATTTGCTGACTGATCTCAACTGTGTCCCTTGCCTGCTGCCGCACTGCAGCCCACACCCAGCATACACCTATTGTCGTGGTGTCTGGCACATGGTTGTGCATGCTGGTCAGTGTCGGTGAGCCCCCTGCCACTGTTAGCACTTGGCCACGGCATCCAGTGGCTGCATACTCGCAGCATTTCCAGTACATCCAGTCACCTCATGTTTGCTCCCTCTAAAAGGCATTTCCTTCTGCCACCAGGAGCTTGTGCTCCTTTGGCGCTGTCCACGTACTCCGCGGACATGTTAGATTTGGTCCATGAATGGCGCATGCAGGTGTGCTTCTGTGCTTTGTAGGCACTGGCGGTGCACCTGCTTATGTTGTGGGGGTGTGTCACTTCCCTGTCTGTGCACTGTCCCTGTGTTTGTGTTTGCCACCAGCTGTGTGGTCGCGTCACGTGGCGGTGTTGACATTCTACCGTGCTTCCCTCAGAAACAATCTATGACATCTTATATGTGTCCTGAGAAAGAAGCTGGCAAAATATGTTGAAATCACCCATAGTAATCAGGAAGAGGCCCAAAACCAGCAGAAGGTGTATTATGACCATGGTGTAAAAGAAAAAAGTTTTTGAGCCAGGTGAAAAGGTCTTGTTACTGTTACACATTACAGAAAATAAACTGTTAATTCAGTGGCAAGGGCCTTATAAAGTGCTTAGATGTACTGGCACAGTTAATTATGAGACTGAGACCCCTGACAGGAAAAATCCTACTAAGATATACCATACTAACCTCCTCAAGAAATAGGTTGAAAACACACCAAAATCTGCTTTGCTAGTTTTACCAGAAACTGATAAAGAAGATACTGATGTAGCTTATGATAGGCTGGAACAAACTGTAACTGCTGATGCTGTAAAAGTGTCTGTTTCAGTGGCTCAGTAGGTAGCACACTCGCCTCTGAGGCCGGGCGATCAGAGTGTTGTGGGTTCAGTTCCCACATCTGGCACTTGGGTTAATATTCCAGTACTGATACTGTAGTGCAGCATGAGAGGGGTGCTGCACTTCTGAGATGCCGTCTTTGGGATGAGATGTTAAACCGAGGTCCCATCTGCCTGGATTGGTGGTAGTTCAGATGGATGTTAAAGATCCCATGGCACTTATTGAAAAGAGTAGGGTTTTTTTATTAACATGATTAATATAGACATCAACACTTTTCAGAAAAACAAACATTTTCCAAACAAACAATACCTGAAAAAAAGGAAATTAAACAGTACATTTGAGCACAGCAAATAAACCTAAGCAATAAGTAATAAACTTTTAACATACATTTTATCTAATTTAACACTTATAAAGGTAGCTAGAGATACCCTTCTGTAAATCTTATTTAATTACACTCATCTTATTTAAACTTAATAAAATGAAGAAAACCTTTCCACCATTTGCGAAGGGTTCCTGGCGCTACTCTTAATGCATCCTGAGTATAAATTTGTACAAGTTCCTTTATGACCAACGTACTAACACAGGAGTAAGGCATTCTCTTTTGATAAAGAACCCATTGGACCCTAGCTTGCCATAGATAATATCTTAAACACCCCAGAAATAAGGATACTGTCTCATCATGAAACTCCAATAAGTTGACTGGATAACATCCTAGAATCAGTAGTTCATACGACATACTGTATAACCACTTAAAACCCCATAAATTTGCTAAGTATGCCCATAAACCTGTAGCATACGTACATCTAAGAAAAAAATGCTCCATTGACTCTTCTACATTAATACATTCCAAGTATGGACACAATCTTTCCTGTAATGCCTTGTACTTAGCGTTACCTCTAACATTCAATCTTCCATAAAAAATTAACCACTGAGTTTCCCATTGTTTCTGCGGCATCCTATGACTATTTAGTTGAGCCAAGACAATAGGATTTAACGCTGAAGGACAATTTTTAAAACCGGGTTCTGAGGGAAGTAACAGTAGCATTAAATAACGATATAGCCCCTTCATGCTATGATCCAGAATTGTCTGTTTCTGCATTTTCCATTTAAAGTTTCTGCGCCATAGACCTAAAATACAATGGCATATACAAATGGTGATTTAGTTTTGGGGCAAAATTTTGCCAATTCTTAAAATATTTACCCATTGACTTTAAATTCCAAGAATCCTCTGCCCCTGATTCCGCTTTCAATCCTTCTTTAATTGAATTTGAAATAAATAATGCATGCACAAAAATCACTGGGTCTATCATTCCCAAACCACCCTTATTTATTTTTAGATACGTATAACCCCTCTTTCACGGGATTTAAGCGATTGCCCCAAAGCATTTTGAAAAACACACTATACATTTTAGTCTCAAATGCCACCGGAAGCGGAAAATCATCGCCACATACTGCACAGTGGGGAGAAGAAATTGTTTAATCACCTGTACCCTTTTTAATTTAGACAACTTCCACTGTTTCCACCTATTCACCTTAATCTCTATCTTTGAAATGACACTTTCCCAATTTTCGCTTGGCATATTCTGGGAACCAAACTTAATCCCTAAAATTTTAAGCAGATTCCTGGAAATGTGGATACCCTCCTGCCACACCTCCTCAACGCCTGTTGCACCAATGAATAATCCCTTAGTTTTATTGAAATTTAATTTCGCATTTGAAACCTTGGCAAAGGCCTCAAAAGCTGCCACAAAATGGGTTACTGAAGCAATGTCTTCAATGTACAACACTAAATCATCTGCATAGGCTTGTATCCTTAATTGTGGATCCCTTCGAGCATTAACTGGGATACCCTTCCATTTCTGTACCAAAGCTACAGTTTGCAAAAAGAGATCTATAGCAAAAGTATAGAGAAGGGGGCTAAGAGGGCACCCCTGATGAACTCCTGTAGTTAACTGAAAACCTTCTGCTTTATAACCTTTCAAATATGGAAATACCATATGGTTATCGTACAATTTCTCTATTATTTTCACCAATTGATTTGGGACCCCATAATGCGCAAGAGTGAGGAAAAGAAAAGGCAGATACACTCTGTCAAAGGCTTTATCCAAGTCTGCTGCTATCAAACATCTAGTCATCCCTATGTCAGTAAGATGCTCAATGACATCTCGTATTAACATAAGAGCAGACTGAACCCGTCTGTCTGGTAGACCACAATATTGATAAGGTGAGATGACCCCTCTAGCATAGTTTTTCAGCCGATTATTTAAAATACAAGTAAAGATTTTATAATCCGAATTTAAAAGAGTAATTGGTCTCCAGTTAACAATATTTTGTTTATCCCCTGATTTAAATATGTAAGTTAACAACCCTTCTGAAAAAGAAGGGAAAATAACAGCTTTGTCTAAAAAAAACTGAAATAACATGCACAGACACTGACTTAGTTCTTCTGAAAGACCATCTATTCCGAGTGAAATATTTAGTTTCAGTAACCCAATAGTGCTTAAAATCTCTGTTTGTGCAATAGGGCCCCACACCTCTGACCTTCCTGCCAGGTCAACTGGGACTACAATCTCATTTAAATAAGCAGTCATAGCTGTGTTTGATATCATCTCTAGGGGGTCTAAAGGGCGAAAATGATCTACTATCACCTCACAAAGTTGTACCACAGAGGTCGCCAAATTTCCATCCGATTTTTTTAGCACCTCCATTCTCATAGAATCCCTTAATTGTTTACACATTTCAAACGGATCCCCAATGGGTGATTTTTTGATTCCATTAGTTAGTATAGCCTGCATGGTTTTACCTCTATTATATTGAAAATCTCTCATTTTCTCTTTTAGAGTAGAGATTTGTTCAGAGTAATCCAACCTAGATGTATAAGCTATAGTCATAAGCCTCTGTAATTGCTGCCTAAAACCTAAATAGCGTAGAAATTTGTAATTTTTTGTTCTTACTCCTTGTGATTTAAACCAGTTCCTTAAGTCTGCTTTTGTCTCTAGCCACCAATCCCCTAGGTCTGAATATAAAAAGGCTACTGATAACCTTGCCCTCAAAAGGTATTTAACCCCCGATTGTATAAAAGGAAGTTCTAGTGAAGAATTATTAAGCTTCCATCTAATTTGTCTTTTCTCTTGTATATCTGCAAAACAAAAAATACTTAGTAAAAACGAATGATCAGAAAATTCACAGGGAAATATTTTAAAAGACTCCACTTGCATATTAGGTGAAACTAACATATGATCAATCAGAGTGACGTTTCTCCCCCTTTTAAAAGAAAACCCAGCTCCTGCCTGCAAAGTGTTATTACAATTCAAAAGACCAGCATCTTTGATGATTTTACCTAATGCGTTAGAGTCGCAATATATTTTTTTATTTATTTTATGAGAGTGGGCCGGAATAGGACAATTAAAGTCACCTCCCCATAATACTCTAACTGTTGTTAATAGAAAAGGCTGTACTGCTTTTAGACAATTAACTCTACCTGCTTTTGTTTGGGGGTTATAGATATTGATAAACCGGAAACATAAGCCTTGCCACTTCCCATCCACAATCAACACCCTTCCTGGTATCAGGTCAATCAAATTATGTAACTGGAAAGCATATGAATTAAACACAATTCATATGCCATCTGCGGAATCCTCCCCAAATGACCAAAAGGAAGGGCCCCAAACCCAATCTCTTTCAAATGCTGCAAGCTGCTCTATGGAATACATCCATATCTCCTGTAAAAAACATACTGAAAAAGGATGATCGTGAATATAATAAAAAAGGGCTTGTCTCTTAACCACATTCAATAGGCTATGAGAATTCAAAGAACCCCAAACCAGCCTCATTATCAGTTTAAATGTTCAAACCATTATTTTTTCCTCTTTTTCTTTTTTTTTACCCTTATAATTATCCATAATCTGTGACCTAGTTGAAAGAGAGGATTTTTGTGAATCAGAATCTTCAACCTCTAGCTCAGTATTGCCCCATGGAGAAAAAAGTGCAGCATATGAGTTGCTAGTTTCAATTTGCACAACTGGGGGGGGGGAGTTTAGGATGTAAGTTTCTAGAAGATCTTCTTTGGGGCAACACAGTCAATGGTTCACTTGCTGAAGCAATGACACCTACCCCCTCTGTGACCTCTTCCGAATAACATACTGGGGGAAAACATGAGGGATTAGGAGGACCCAAATTAACCTTTGTTGAACTGACCACATCTGAAGTAGGCCCTTGCTGATCCTCACTACTCACCGGTATTGGCTTTTTCTTATCCAAGACCTTGTCTTTTAACCCCCCTTCTAATTCGGTTAGCTTCCTAGCTAAGGGAAGTTTTATCTGAGTAGTGACAGAAGGTGGGGGGCAAGCAAGAGAGGGGGATACCTGAGCAATGGCTTCCTGTGCTTTTTGGATGAGCACCTCAGAACTGGAACAGGAGGATTTATTTTGAGCAGCCCAAGGACATACTTTAAACACATGACCTTTGGTTTCACACAAATCACAGCTAGATTGGTTATTACAAAACATAGTCAAATGCCCTACCCCCCCACAATTATCACAACGAGGTTGATCACATATGCTAGAAAGATGTGTTCTGGCCCCACATTTGTAACATGCATGGGGCTGCTCACTGTAAAAACATACACCTCTGTCCTTCCCCAGTAAAAAGGAGTTAGGTATGTGCTCAATCCCTGCCTCTGATTGCCTTAGTTTAATTTTATACTTCCATCCTCCAGTCCAGAACCGTTCTGAATCCAAAATGGGTTCTGGCTCACTCAACACTTCACATTTTTTTTTCAACCAAAAAGTTATGTCCTCTACCCAAACCCCTTCATTCCGAAACATGCTGTAATGAATTTAATCAGGGGCTTGGACAGAGGGATAACAATAAAGGGTGTCCACATAGGTGAAAACTTTACCTGACCATACCTAACCCAAAATAGATCTAAAGCATGTTGCGAACGAAAACTTATATCATAATTATCCTCCCCTGAAATATTTATGAAGGTATAAACATCCTGTGGCGTAAAATGCAATGAGTCTTTTAGCAGAGTTTTCCCCACATAGTGCCTGTCTGGCCTAACTTCCAACCCTCCTTTATACCTCAACCGCACAGCATTGCGCCTGGGGGCTGCTTCCCTATGGGAATTTGAGAAAAGCTCTGACATCAAAGGCTTCTGTGTATGGGGAGGGGGGGGTTGCAAAGAAGCCTCATTTGAACCCTTCTGAAAAGACTCCTGCAGTTGTGTTTCCTGATGCGACGATGCGGGGGAATAATTGGTCAACCCAGAAGTTCCTAAAGGGAGATGTAAAACTTCCTTCCCAATTTGTTTACTCTTTCTATTATCCATCCCTTTCTGCTGCTGACTGACTGGAACCCACTCAGGAGAATGTTGCGAAAGAGTTAAATCAGAATCCCATTTTGGATCAGGCTTCCATACACCTGTGTCTGCCTGTTTCCAACCAGCCTCACATAAAGCCTTATGGGGTGACCAAGAGTCTTGGATGCCTTCTTCCAGTAAATGAGGGGATTCTGTCTTCCGATCATGCAAATTTGGGATTAGTGTTTTTTTTTGGGGTTGTTTTACTAGAAAAATAAAAATCTGTAACCCCAATTTGTGAGCCTTCAGATGATTGATAAGTCACTGCTGGAATAGTTAATGATTCTTCCTGAATTTGGTGTTTAAACACAAATCCTGCCACTTTATTCAAAGGAGCTACTTCATTTTGACAAAAAGTAGCAGTAGAAGGCAAAGCTATCAGGTCAGCATTTAGATTTTCATTAAGGACATCACCTCGTTTGATATTTTCAGGAACCAAAACAGGCTGTAGGCACTCGCTATTCTCAGCGGTAATAATGCCAGCCTGAAGAGAGTTTAAAGCACACAATGGCTTTCCAGTAATACTACTAAAGCTGTGCTGTTCAATGCTCTTCCCTACGGGACCTCTGCCGTTCCTGAGGTCTGCCTTAGAGCTGACGATGCTCTCAGCACCGCTGTCATTAGAACAAATGCTGCAGTTAGTAAACTCGGCGCAATGCTGTGGAGCTTCAGCAAACTGAATAGAGATTTTTTTTTTAAACACTGAGGCTGATTCTCTTGCCGTCAACTCCGACCCACCAGAATTAATGTTTAAAAGAGACACAGTACCTTCAAGCTCTTTCGGCTCCTCATCTAGAGCCGTCATCCTGCTGACCATCTGCTGAGTTTTTATTTCATGACCTTTCCTTCCAGCCTGTAGTTTTGCTATGCTGACGCACCCCTCGGGACCTCCCGCGGGAGCTAAATCCTTTGTTTTACCGGGTGATGATGTCGTAGCTCCTCCGCGGCTCTGACCACCGCTCTGCAGGTTAGTGTACACCTTTTCTGTGTCCTGCACTGGTTCAATTCCCATCGTCTCAATTTCCATTCCAGTCGATACGATTTCAAACAAAGCTTTTCCTTTTTTAATTATGTCAGGAACTGATTGCTCCCAGTTCACAAACACATCCTGAAATTCAGTATCTGAATCCATTTCAGCCATAACCAAGGCTGGAGCCTCCATAATACCTGGAGCAGGAGTCGAGGCTAGCTCTCCTACTCTGCTGACTTCCTCCTCCTTCCATGGTCCACTTCGAGTGGCCATCTTGGACATGGCCTGTCCCCCTACTGGCAGCAATACAGCAACCGAGTAGGGGAATTTCCCTGGTGTCCTGGCCAAATTTCCCTCATTCACTAAAAATATCACCAACAGCTTAATCTGTTTCAAGGTCACTTGGCATTCATCTGTATCCCCCTCCCCCGGGTTGTGCCTGAAAATCGACAGTATTTGTCTAGTGCACTTACCTGGTCAACAAAAACTAAAAATTAAAAAAAAGTGAATGTTTTCTTAACCCCCAAACAAACCGCAGAAATTCGTAACTTGCTAAAGACATTTGACAGTACTTTTACCACAGAACCAGGCCTAGCAAAAGGGGCCACGCACATAATAGTTCCAAGGAATGCTCACCCTATTAACCAAAAGACATATAGGTTACCAGAGCGGTTAAGAGCTGACGTGGTAAAGGAAATACAAAAAATGAAAGAACTGGGTATCGTAGAAGAGTTGAGAAGTGCTTGATCATCATCATCATCACCGATGGTAATTGTAAATAAAAAAGAAGGGGGTGTTGGAATCTGCCTTGATTTTAGGAAACTTAATCAAGTGTCAGAATTTGACAGTTATCCTATGCCCAGAATAGATGATTTGTTGGACAGACTGGGGAGTGCCAAATATATCAGTACCCTTGATCTCACCAAGTGTTACTGACAAATCCCCCTAGCTAAAGAATCCAGAGACAAAATTGCATTTGGCACCCCTATAAGATTCTATCAGTTCACCACCATGCCCTTTGGTTTACATGGTGCTCCCACTACATTTGAGCATTACATAGATGTAATTTTATCCCCTCATACTGGTTACTATGCTGCATACCTGGATGATGTCGTGGTGTACAGTCCAGACTGGAGAAGCCACCTGGAACACCTATGAGCAGTTATCCAATCGATCAAAAATGCAGGTCTGACAATTAATCCTACCAAGGGGCATTGTGCATGCAGGAAACCAGATATTTGGGCTATGTTTCAGGAAATGGAGAAGTCAAGTCTGAGGCTTCAAAGATAGAAGTTGTAGCTAACAGCCCTGTCCCTAAAACCAAGAAACATGTCAGGTCATTTTTAGGGCTGGCTGGTTATTATCGAGATTTGTTCCCAGCTTTGCAGAGTTAGCTACTCCCCTCACTGAACTCATGAAAAACGGTACTCAAATAATGTGAAATGGACATAAGGTGTGATGAAGCTTTTTAAACCATTAAGGCTGCATTATGTTCAGCCCCTGTTTTAAGAAGCCCAGACTTTGAGAAACCATTTTTGTTACAAACAGCTGCATCAGAGGTAGGTCTAGGTGCAGTCCTGAGTCAAAATATAGATGGGACAGAACATCCGATTCTGTACATAAGTAAGAAGTTACATGACAGAGAGAAAAGCCAAGCTTGCCTCTGACAATGTCTCTCCTGAGGCAATAGCCTCTGAAGCCTACTGTACCTATATGTTAAACTACATAGTACACTAGATAATACATGTATAGGACTGTTTGACAATGGTTCCCCCTGAGGCAGCACCCCATTACAGGACAGTAATTATGTGTCTCCACCACTATGCTTAGCTACCACCTGTATAGGACAATTACCTGTCAATGTCTCATCTGAAGGCATCACCCATTTCTAGTAATGTACTTATTGTTTCACCACTATTATGCTTTAACTACCACCTGTATAGGTGCATGTCCTGACAATACCTCGCCTGTGAGGCCGCAAACTGTTTGTAACCTCTGTATGGTTCTGTATTCTTATTTGTATGACGTCCTCCTGTAATCAACTGATCCAACTGTTGTCCTGTGTTAACCTATTTTTGATACTGTATTTACTCTGTATTTGATGTGGAGCCTTTGGAAACAAGTCTATGACTCAAAGGGTTGTAATTCCTATGTTAAATAAATAAATAAACAAACAAATAAACAAATAAATAAATAAATAACTAGAAGGTACTCCTCCATTGAAAAGGAATGTTTAGCAGCAAAGTGGGCCATGCAGTTCTTAAAGTTTTATGTGCTAGGAACTGACTGTACTTATAACAGATCACAATCCTCTCCACTGGCTTAACCAAATGAAAGATAAAAATTCCAGAATCACAAATTGGTACCTGGAACTACAGCCATTTAAATACAAGGTGGTACTCAAATCAGGTAAAGAGAATAGCAGTGCTGATTTTCTGTCAAGCTATGGATCAGGAATTGAGGGTTCTGAAGGTTGAAAAATAAATGTATGAGTTTAAACTTTACTGTTTGCTGTACTGTTATAGAAAAAAGGATACTGCACATGTGCTTAATTTCTGAAAGCTAGAAGTTAATGTTAGAGAATTAATAGAAAGTTTTGGAAACCTGTTTGATAAAACAGGTTCTCTCTTAAGAAGGGGGTGTATGTGACAGGGTTGAATAGGACCCTGTCCCAGTTGTTAGGGAGAATTTGAATGCAGGGATCTGTTCTGTTTTTTCCTTTCCTGTCTCTTGTCTGTCTGGTTGTGCAACCAAATTTTTCCATGAGACCTAGGATTTAATCACCCCAACAGTCTCTCAATTCTCTGCCTCTCACTGTCTCTCAGTCTTCCCTTGCTGTTCTGTCGTTTTCCTCCCTTGCATATCTGCTGGTATAAAAATATATGCAAATCATTATGTGGATTGTTACTGATATTGGAATCCATTTGTTTAGAAATTACATAGTGTTACTGTTGAAATGTATATAATTATAGTTTGAGGTGATTGCAGAAAGCTATTGGGAACTCAAGGGGTTAACCTGAGAGCAATTTTTTAAGCCCTTTTTCAGAAGCTGTGAAGAAAGGGCCTCACTTCTGGGACATTGTATTCTTGCTGCACCAGCCTGAAACATAGAAGAACATTCTAGAAAAAAAATGATGCTTGTTGGGGGGGGGGTTGCAAAGACTAATAAGAGAGAGAGCTGCAATGTTTTGAGAGACACGGAGATTGATGGAAAACTCAGATGGATCTTCTCTGTTTATTCTGCCTTTGTAAATAGTTATACTGAACAAGTTTATTTTTGCATGTTACTGCTAGTACTAATAAACACTTTTTGTGAATTCTACAACTGCTCCTGGTTTTTCCTGTGTTTCCTGACCTGTACCTCAATGACACACTGCAGGAGGACTTGGATGTCAATTAAAACTCATATTATTTATCTATTTATTTGTTTGTTTATTTATTTCAAATGTTTTACCAGAACAGGCTTATTGAGCTGATATCAAATTTCTTTCAAATGTGTCCTTGGGGAGGGGAGTGATTTAGATAATACAATAAGGTAAAAGACTTCTAGTACCTAAACAGATCTGTAGCACAATAGTCAACATCAAGAAATACAAGTTTTAAGGTAGATAACGCTGCACTTGGTAAGGTGCAGTGAACAACCCCATCTGGGGTGTAGAGATTGGGGGAGAACTCAAAGAGCAATCAGCACTATGAGCAAGCTACGGGAGGAATGAAGGGTGAACACAAGGTCAGGTATCAGTGACAGGGACAGTTGCAGGAGAGAGCTGTGACATCACAAAGTGACTTAATGGAGAAGGGGAAGAAGCAGAGCAGATGCATAGGGGAAGAGAGGATCAGAGTTTAGGGAACCGATATGAGAAGGCAACTTGGCCGGTAGTAGATTTCCCAGGAGGGGAGGGAAAGGAATGGGAAACAATGCTACAATAAGGGCAGGAGGTAAGATGTGGGGAGGAGATGAGAGAAGAGAGGTAGGAAAGGAGCCAAACCAAAATTTGGATATGAAGGAGGCAGAGTGGGTGAGGCACCTTGCATGAAGGTAGGGGAGGGAGAGGGTTGAGTAGAGTGGTGGTGTGTACAAGGGGAACAGTGCAAAGCAAAACAACAGAAGGAGTGAAACAAGGGGCCACATCTGGCAAGGGTGGACTTGGGAGTGGTGCTGTAGACAATATCACCATAGGCTCACTGGTCTGTAATTGCCTTTTATTCTTTTAACCACCTTGTTTTTGAATATGGGGATCACTATTACATCCTTGCAGTCCATGGGGAGAACTCCCTCACTAATACTGGTATTGAAAATTAATCTGACTGTCATTGTTAACACCTCAGCTGATTCTTTAATAATTCATGGGTGTATAGCTTCTGGCCCAGCCTATTTGTTTGGGTCCAATATTTAAAGCCTATCCCTCACAATTTCTAGGATTACTAGGATTGCCCTCCCCACATTTTTTTACTATTCTAACCATTCTCAAAAAGAGTCATCGCAGTTTAAAAGATGGTACACATACATTAAAATTTAATGAGTGAAAAAAAAAATGATAAGAGAAAGCAACATTATATATGGAGTTGATAATTTTTTTTCTTGTTAATTGTTTTCTTTTTATTGTTTTTATTAAATGCATTGTGGCTGTGGCCGATGTGGAAAGGGGCCAGACCTGACACCTCAGCAGCACCAACACTGCAACCTCCTTCCCTACCCTACCCCAGCATTTTTTCCATTCATAAAACCTGAAGGATTAATATGCCAGATGTTAACTGGAGCACCTTTGCTGCAGCCACATCCAAAAGCAGGGCCATTCTTGATGCCCTTCAGGTGGTATGCCTCAGACAGCTAGTTTTGGAATCTACTTGTGAGGGAGCAATCTTAGACCTCATACTCTCAAATGGGGACAGTGAGAGGATCTCAGATCTAGAAGTGGGTAGCCATTTGGGAACAAGTGACCGCCAAACAGTGTAGTTCACGATAAACTCAGTTACAGAGTCAAGCCATACAAAAGTGAGGGTTCTGGACTTCAGGAGGGCTGACTTTGGCAAGATGGGAGAGTGCCTCAGAAAAGCACTAGCAAACAGGCTAGAAGGAGGGTGGAGCAACAATGGGGAAATATCAAAACTGCCATCACAGAGGCAACAAGCCTTTGTGTGAAGCAAATAAACAAATCAAAATGAAAGAAAAAGCCACTATGGTTCTCAAAAGAAGTGGCGGTGAAGGTTAGGGAGAAAGAGATAGCATTTAGGCAGTATAAGGAAACATAGAAGGAGCAAGACAGAGAACTGTACCAGTTAAAGCGGAAGGAAACAGGGAGGGTAGTCAGAATAGCAAAGGCACAAACTGAGGAAAAGATAGCCAACTCGGTTAAGAAGGGGGATAAAACATTTCATAGGTATATCAGGGAGCTTAGAAAGAGAAAGGGAGGGTTAGTGAGGCTGAATAGAATGGATGGTGAGTGGGCAGAGAGTGACAGTGAAAAAGCAGGGATACTGAATGAATACTTCTGTTCAGTATTCACAAAAAAGGAAGTGGGGAAGTGCCTAATCCAATTAACAGAAGCACTCTGGAGAGGGAGGTCGATCCCAGTCCTTTCACAGAAGAAAGGGTTCTGAAAGAACTCCTAAAACTGAAGGTGGACAAAGCAATGGGGCCAGATGGAATTCACCCCAGAATTCTAAAAGAATTAAGCAGAGAACTAGTGACACCACTGACTACCCTTTATAACAAATCATGGGAGGATGGTGTGGTACCTGAGGACTGGAAGAAGGCTGATGTGATTCCCCTTCACAAAAGTGGGAGCAAGACAGAGGCAGGAAACTACAGACCTGTCAGTTTGACCTCTGTGGTAGGGAAAGTGATGGAATCACTTCTGAAGGAAAGAACTGTTGAGTACCTAGAGGCCAGTGGGGCACAGGAACCAAGGCAGCATGGGTTCACAGCGGGAAGGTCATGTCAGATGAATCTAATTGATTTCTTTGACTGGGTGACCAAAGTAGTAGACCAGGGAGGGGCTGTGGACGTGGCCTACCTGGACTTTAGCAAGGCATTTGACACAGTCCCACACAAAAGATTAGTAGTCAAATTAACCAGCCTTGAAGTGGGCTCCAGGGTGGTAGCCTGGGTAAAACATTGGCTGAACAACAGGACACAGAAGGTAATTGTAAATGGAGTCCACTCTAAAGAAAGAGGGGTTACTAGTGGGGTACCGCAGGGTTCAGTACTGGGTCCAGTCCTTTTTAATGTCTTTATAAGTGACATTGCAGAGGGACTGGAAGGAAAAGTATGCCTCTTTGCAGATGACACAAAGATCTGTAACAGGGTTGATACACAAGGAGGCATGGAAAGATGAGAAGGGACTTGGCAAGGTTGGAGGAATGGTCAGAAGTATGGCAGCTTGGATTCAATGCAAAGAAGTGCAAAGTAATGCACCTGGGAAACAAAAACCCAGGGGAAGATTACACAATGTGGGGTTGGAGAGGTAGTAACAACAACAAAAATGGAAAGGGACCGCCGGGTAATCATATCAGATGATACTTAAGGTTGGCAAGCAATGTGAGAAGGCAGTAGGGAGGGCTGGGGGGATACTGGGATGTAAAGGGAGAGGCATCACCAGCAGAAAACGGGAAGTTGTTATCCCCCTGTACAGACAGTTAGTGAGACCCCATCTGGAGTACTGCGTCCAGTTCTGGAGACCCCATCTCCGCAAGGACATAGACAGGATGGAGGCAGTTCAGAGGAGGGCAACTAAAATGGTGCAGGGTCTGCAAGAGAAGCCATATGAGGAGAGACTAAAGGAGCTTAATATGTATACCCTTGAGGAAAGGAGGGGTGGACATGATAGAAACATTTAATTACCTCAGTGGAATCAACAAAGTCCAAGAGGGTAGCATCTTTCAGAAAAAGAGATGTGCAAGAACAAGAGGACACAATTTGAAGATGGGGGATGGCTCAGGGGCAATGTGAGGAAGTATTTTTTCACAGAGAGGGTGGTGGATGCATGGAACAGCCTTTCTGAGGAGGTTGTGGGGTCTAAAACTGTGGGAGAATTCAAGAATGCATGGGACAGGCATAAGGCAATTTTTGTGGGGGGTAGAAAGAAATAGGCTGTTGGTTAAATAGAATCTGCAGCTTATCCTCTAGGTAGGAAAATGGGCAGACTAGGTGGGCCAAGCGGTCCTTATCTGCCGTCAAAGTCTATGTTTCTATTCTATGTTTCTATGTCCCAATACCATTCCAAAATGAAAGAAATGTTCTGATCCATCCGATGACATAGTATATCATGTTTGATTACCATGATAATTAACAAAAAAATTATAATGTTTTCTGCCAGTTTAAAATACAATCATCCAGTCCCAGAGTACAATTTATTTTAGAGAAAAAGGTTGTGATTCCTAAATTGGGGTCAAGTAAAGCTGTAACAGTCTTCCATAAAGGTTGTGCCTTGGGGCAGTCCCATAAAGTATGTGGTAGTGTATCGGGTTCCTGGTTACATCTTATATAGGATGGAGAGTTTAACAAACTTCATTTATATCATTTATAGGGTGTATTATAAATAGCATGTACTATTTTATATTGATTGAAATGATAGTCATCAAATTGAATAAATCTATGAATATTTGACCAACTAGATTGCCAGTATTGTTCTGATATAGGTTGGTTCAAAATCTTGGTCCAACATTTATTTGGAAATACATATCTATAAGCCCATAGTTGTTGTAGGTATTTGTAAAGTTTAGAAATGGCATGCCATTGTTGCTTACTCACTCTAATTGGGGTTTGAGCACCGCAGCCATGTCCTGTTGTTTGCTGGCTTTCTTTGTTTGTGTAGTCTTAAGTACCCCTCTTCTGCACTCTCCAGTGGTCCCACTAGCCTGATATTCAAGGACCTTGCTTGGTTCTCTGTTTATAATTTTGCTTTCTCTGATTTCTTTTTTTCTCACCTGTTAATTTTTTTTTAATTGTTTTTATTAAACCTGTTATGGCTGCGGTCGATGTGCAGAGGGTCCAGATAAATTTCTCATTTGAAACCTGACATCAGGGCAGCTATAAAACTCAGCAATGCTTTTAAACTCACTGTTGTATGATCCTTTAAACATTCTTTGACAAGCCTGGGGTTTCTACAACCTTGACTCAATCCTTCTTTTTTCCTTTGCTTTCCTCTGATACTTTGCATGCATTTAAAAAAGAACAGCCATTAGGTATTAAATGTAACATTCAAACAGAGCTGCAGATTTTGGATCAACTTTAGGGGGCGGGGGTGGGGTGCACCAGTGAAAGGCATCTCACAGCTCCACTGCGGCACGCAGCAGGAGTTCCAGCTGCGGCTGCAGAATTCAAGAAATTCCCACTGTTCTCATACAGAGAAAGTCTGGAACGGCTCCACTTGCTAAGCTGGACAACCAGGATTTGGGTGCCTAGAAAATGTTCCGGCCATTATCCTATAAACAGATGGAGGATCTTCTCCTCTCACTGGATATCAAAAAGAGTGCTGGTGCTGACTCATTAGAACCCTTCTTCCTAAAAAGCAGGTTATCATTATCTGACAGCACAGATTGCCCATCTTTTTAACAGCTTACTAATCCAAGGGAAATTGTCAACTAGCTGTAAAATTGTGCACATTATTCCCTTGTTCAAATCAGGAGACCTCACAGTCTTAAATAATTATAGACCACTCTCTCTGCTGCCAGTTTTATCCAAGTTACTTGAAAAAGTTGTCAACTCTCAATTAAGGGAGTTCTTGGAGAGTGAAAACATTCTTAACCCTGTCCAATCCAGTTTTAGACCTAAACATAGCACCATATCAGCCCTAGCCAAAGTGTCGAATGATTGTTTAGAAGCTCTGGGCAATAAACAGCACATATACACACTCTTCCTTGACCTCAGCAAAGCACTCAACACGGCTGATCATTCCTTACTACTTGATTCACTGGGTTGCATCGGTCTAAGCCTCACTGAAGTAAAGTGATTCTGCTGCTACCTCACAAATCGGAGACAGCAAGTTAAAGCCCAAGGTGAGCTCTCCCTATTAAAAATTCTGCCCCGGAGCGTCCTGCAAGGTTCTATCCTGGGGCCTATCCTCTTTGCCCTTTACATCAACTACATTGACTCTGGCCTTCTTGCAGGAAACGTTCACCTTTTTGCAGATGACACAGCCCTCTACACAACCAACTCCTCTCTGGACCTTGCTTGCAAGGAGTTACAGCAGGACTTTATCATCCTTCAACATAACCTGATGAATATGAAGCTCTTGTTAAATGCCAGAAAAACAAAAGCCATGATTATCTCCCTGTCCGCCACCCTCAGTATGAGAACACCTGGTACTCCCCAGATTATCACCCTCCTTGGTGAACCATTAGAAATAGTGGACAAATTCAAGTATCTGGGTGTCTGGCTGGATAACAAACTTAATTTCAATGCACACCTAAGTGAGCTATCAAACAAGCTAAGACAGCGACTTGGTACAGTATATTCTACCAAATAAGACTCCTACTCACCCTGGAAGCTACAAAAGAGGCTGGTTCAAACAACCTTTCTTCCCCTGCTTGACTACGCAAACTTCCTTTACAGTCACTGCCCCCAAATGCACTCCAAAAGCTCAATACACTCTATCATCGTGCACTGAGATTTGTTCTTGGCCTGCCCTTGCAGACTCACCACTGCCTGTTGTACCAAACACTAGACTGGCCATCCCTATCCATGAGGAGGCAAATTAACGCCCTCATGTGGCTCTTCCGGGCTATGTCTGACAAGCTACCACCCTATATCTGTAACCTATTTGTATGCTCCAATGGTGTCTATAACCTAAGGAATGCCTCGCTTATCCTACTTAACCCCCCATGGAACAGGACCCACCTTGGCTCAACTGCCATTAGCTCCTTTTTACTGATACTATGGAATAACATGCAAAAAGCACTGCCTAGCCCCCACATGTTCAGACAGATGCTCTACAGATGCCTGAAAAAGGTGTGTGATTGCTTCAGGTAAACACTACTTACTCAGACTGAACAAGCCATTAGCTCTGAACTCACTGGCCTTCTTATTCCATCAGCCGGCATCCCACAAGGGTACTACCCCTCCAGTACTTCCTTCCTCCCTCCCTCCCCGAGCTTTCTCCATTGGGAACTCCACCTTATTAGGCTGCCCTCCTCCCTCTCCTTCATGTGTCTTGTTGCCACCTTTTCTCTCTGACTGCCACTGTGTCTCCCTCCCTCTACTCCCTCAATACTCTAATGAACTCAACTGGCATACGTTGAACTGTTTATCTATTTATTTGTTACCAACCAAGCCTTGCGCTCATGCCTACTGACCTTGTATTTTATAACATCCTGTATTACTGTCTAGTGCACCATGAACTGTTATGTTATTGTGAATGAATTTGTCCTATGTGTCCAGGACCATCTTGAAAATGAGCTTGCTCAACGATGTAATTTGCCTGGTTAAATAAAGTTTGATTGACCGATTGATTGATGTATTTGTGGCTCCTATTTAAAAAAAACAAATAGCAGAATCTAGCTAAATGGGGACTGTTTAACTAGGTTCTGCTGTTTGTTTTTTAACATTACAGCTTATTTATGTATTCTCTATGCTTGTTAGTTTGTGGGAAAAATCAACAAGATGGTGGTTGTCACGGCACAAAAAATGCTTGGTGCCCTGCAAAGCAAGTGACACAAAATCAAAAGTGTGCATCTGCAGAATCAAATTTTTACTTTTGCCAGAGAACATTATCTCAAAACCCCTACTGCGCATGCTCAGAATAGAAAACACTAACATTTAAAGCTTTATAGCACTGGAACCATTTAATATTTTTCACCAGATCTATCAAAGGCATTACCTTGGAACATGATACATGTCTCCTGCAAGTCTGGGAGGAAAATTCTATTCCATGTTGGCTGTTGGGGAGAGCAAAAAAAAACACATATTTAGTACAGGAAAAGTTTTTTGGAAAAAATGATACGTGGATGTCAGAAACCACACAAGCTACTGACACAAAAATTCCCAAACATCAATACCTTGCCTCCTAGACAACACATATAAAAATTGCAGCTCATTTCATCAAAGTGAGCCAAAGATATTAATGTGCAAAATTTGAGGTTTAACATTAAACAGGCTACTCAGCCCTAACTATAGGGGGCGCTACCACATCCTTATAATAGAGAACTGTGTAAAAGCTATCATACACAACAAGGCTATGCTTCAACTGAGTGGTTTCCATGGTAACAAGAGACCTCAAGACCTCAAGAGTGCAGCTCGAGAGGTCTCATTACCATGGAAAACTTGAGATTGAAACATAGCCTTGTTTGTGTATGATAGCTCATATACAGTCTTTTATAGTGTATGGGCACCCTTTACTATAAGACTGTGTCCTTACTATGCCATTTTATTTTCAGCTGGCACTTATTTTCAGGGCCAGCTGTCACCACCACGGCTGCTTCCTGATGTGTGGAGGGCTCAATAATGCGCAGGTGCAAAGACGTTCTATATTGCACTGCAGTAGTGATGTAGCTAGTGCAGCTCAACAACATTGTGATGTAGCGAGTGCAGCACAAGCTGATTCCACTAACCAAACTCTATTAGCAATAAAGCTGTCCCATATACTATCATATTTTTGTACCAAATATGGTAGTTCAAAACAATAAAGAGGGGCAGAGTCAGCAATTACTTCTACCAAATGTATTGAAGAAGGAAGTGTCATTACAACTGCATGAAGAACATGGGCATCAGAGAGTGGAGTGAACTTTTAAGTTAGTAAGGCATTATTGCTCTTGTCCAGGAATGTACATAGATTTAGAGCGGTATGTTAGTAAGGCATCATTATTTGTGTCCAGGAATGTACACAAATTTAGAGCAGTAGTGTAAATGTTGTAAAAATCACATTGCGGCTAAAGCTCCCAGCCATGAGATAACCCCTTCATGGGACGCAAAATGGCATCTGAACCACTGTAAGTCTTTACTATTATTTCCACCATGCTAGAACCTTCCAGTGAGGGAAAGTAAAATATTTTGACCCTTACTGATGTATTCACTACGGCATTTCTAACAACAGACAAATCTCAAAAGCCAGGATGTCCTTAAATCTTTTTTCTAGAGTTAATGAAGTTGGTCCCTTAATGAACCAGATTCAAAAATTAGGAAAAAAACAAAATTCAGGACCACAAAACTGTTTTCATTATATGTGCACATTTACTAGGTTACTAGGTAATTTAGACATAAGAAGGCCAAAGCCCATCGAGAATATCTCCCACAGCTTTGTGGGCAGATTAGTTGTAACCCATGCCCCAGTTCAGATGTTTGACTAGTCTATCCTTGAAGACATTAAAATTCTCATCATTAACTACAGGATGTGGGAGTAAATTCCATAATTTAGCAGCTCTAATTGTAAAGTATGTGCAATACCTTTGAAAAAGCACAGACATGTGAAACACATCAGGTGACGTCAGTGGGCGGGACTCCTGTTCAAAAATTTGCAAGCACCTTACTGACCTTGGGTCAAGCTGTTTTTATTGAAGGATTTCTGGATTATTTTTGCTATATGTAAGTGTTCCTTTTTTTTTGCTATTCTGCAGCATAAATAAAGAAGTGCACTGGTTAAGGAACTACACATTTTCAAGAGTCGTATGTGGGAGCAACACAAATGAGTACCCTGAATACAGGTGCCAGTCCGTGAACTGCTCTTTCTAATTGAAAAGTAGCTGTCTCTCATATGGGTATTGGTCTTTGGGATTGCCAGTTGCTTCTTATGGCTTCTCAGATTCACACAACGATATGTGAACTGGAGTCTGCATTGAGCTGTAAGGGCTGGATTCTGTAGGATCCTGTATAGCTGTAGTAAATCTCCCCTACTTCTCCTTTCCTCAAGGACAACCAGTACAGTCTTGGACAATCTCTCCTGGTAGGTTGGGTGTCTTAATTGTGGGATTAGTTTTTAGCCCTGTGCTGGACTTGCTCAATAAGATGGATATCCTGTTTAAGATGCGGGTTCCATGAGGGGGATCAGAAGTCTAGATGGGTCCTAATGTATGTTCTGTATAAAGGAACAATTCAGTATTCACTTTTATTGATAAAGGAATGTTTCGTACAGTTTAAGATCATGTTGGCAGTTTGTGTAACTTTCTTACAGTTGCCAGCTGATGAGAATGAGTTATTTATAATTATCCCTAGGTCCCTCTCTTGAGTTACCACTTTGAGTGTTTGGTTTTGTATCACATATTTTGGTTGGGGGTTGTTTTTTTTTCCATATGAAGAACCACACATTTATCTAGGTTGTGGGTCATTTTATTTCCCCTTGTCCATAGTTTGATGTTCTTCAGATCTTTAGCCAGGGATAGATGTTTAGCTATTGTGTCAACCTCCCCTCCAATTTTTGTGTCATCTGTGAATTTTGCTAGATAATTCTTAATATTTGTGTTGCTGTCACTTATAAAGATTTTGAACAGGGCAGGTCCAAGGACCAATCCATGGGGGACACCACTGCTCACCTCCCCCCTGGAAGAGAGTTGTCCACCAACCCTCTCCTGCTGTATTCTCCCTGTGAGCCATGTGTTGACCCATCTCAGTCTTTTTATTTTATTCTCTCTGTGAACCAACTGTTGACCTATTTCATAGCCTTCTTTATTTTTCTATAAGTAACAGGAGCATTTCCACTCCAAAGTGTCAACCTAATATATAAGACCAATCATAAAGAATGGATGTGAATTACTCACAATTTATTGTTAAATAATTACAGAACAGAGCTTTATACTTAGGCATATTATTTTTAATTATTTACAGCCTATTTTCCCTGAAGAAGAGATCATACAAAGATCTGGAAACACTGGGTTTTTTGAAGAAATTTCAAAGAACAATGGCTATAGCTGGATAGACAGATAGATAGATAGATAGATAGATAGATAGATAGATAGATAGATAGATAGATAAATAAATAAACGTTATTTATACAGTGCCCCATTCCAGGGACTTGGAGCACTTCACATTTACATTTCAAAATCAGTATACACACACATAATATAGGAATTAAAAACATCAATTAAATCACATTCAGGTGGAGGCAAAAAAGACATGCTCATATAGCGAAAACAACTTTGAGGTCCTGAATTGTGTTTTTTTCCTGATTTCTAACAATGGACCAAATAGCAATACTGTTGCTAAGGTACTGCAGTCCTTTAAATATGGAGTACTTGACTGAATCCACTTTGACCAAGACCACAGTTTTGAGGGAGTCTAGGCTCATTGATTGTTTAAATACTGTAGCATTAAGACACATAGCACCACCCCCAGCATCCACAAGGGAATCAACAATGTGAGAGGTTTAATAGGACATTGCATTTGCAACCAGTAAAACGTACCACTGTATATCTACATATAACACAGGAAATCTCATTGAAATGAATGGAGATTTCATGGTGATATGCAATAGATGCCACAAAGTTTCATTGGCTGCCACTGTACATGATTTGTTGTGCACTCTTCGGCCTCAAAGGAAACAAAAGTGTTCAAAGTGCCTTCCTGAGATTTTGTTTGCATATATTACCACATAGCTTCAGTTTACAGGATATTCACTACATTGTCTCATGTTGTGGAGGCAGCCATGTTTACTCTTTGTCATGCTTTTTGAAGCAGAAGAATCTATTGAGTCATTTGGAACAATAGAAGAGTGGATCCCAGAACATCAGGAGTGGCGTCAGAGCATATCATATGGCCAGGAGGCAAATAGTGTATGCTGCAGAGCTAAGGAAAATATATGCTGGATCTACTGTACAGTATCAAATTGCCTCCTGATGGCTGGACAGTTGGCCTATATTTAGAGTCATAAGGTGAGAAAATGGAACAAATTCCAAGATGTGTGGAAATCCATGCCATATCAGGTTGTGGGGAATCCAGACCCTGATCATTTGGTTAATACAGTGACTCCAGTGGATGGTAGTGAACTCCTCAAAAATGTACATCAAATACATCATGAATACAGTACATGCTCCAAGATAGCAGACAAACATGGGGCCCAGACAGATGGAAGAGGAAAGGCCTTGTTTAGTTCCTGAAGAGGCATCACAATGCTGGGATAGTGAAGGTGAGGAAGATACTGTTTTTGTTGGGAACTGGTAGAATGGTTTACCTTCTACCTGGATCTATGGGTTATAAACAGGGCTGCCTTGTTAATTTGATGCATGGCCATTCAGAACTAGAAAAAGGCAACTGGATCCAGAGATCAAAATCTTAGTACCCAAATCCCAATACATAGAAATATTTTAATTCCTCTAGATGACTGTGAACACAATGTGTTCTCTGGATACCAAAGTTACCATCTGAGGAGAACCCAACTATAGGATTGCAAAGATCTCCTATGGTTACAGCCAGAAACATTACAACCATTTTATTTATTTAGTTTTTGTTGACTTGGTAGGTGCACTAGACAGTACATTGTCTATTTTCAGGCACGACCTGGAAAGTTACATAACAGAACAACAACAAGGCAGCAAACAATGCAATTTACAGGCAGGATGGGATATAAAACATAACATTATTCAGCACTGTATAATTCTGTGCGTACAAATAACACAAGTGAACAATCAAGAGAAAACAGGCATATAAACTGATTAGCCAGAAGATGAGGAGGTAGGGGAAACAAATTTCAATGAAAATACCAAGATGTTCAAAGCCATTATAGACAATTAACAATGGGGACAAAAGAATCAAGATTTCTGGGAGTCAGGTGGAGGAGCAGATGTCAGGTTACTAAGATATACCTTATCTCAAGGAAAAGATCATTGCCAACCTGGTGGGGTGGGGAATATATTGGGGGTTCATGTTCCCACTGATTCAATGGAGTCAGGCATTTATGACCTACAGGAATGCATTATGTCATGTGCTCTCCAGTCTAGGTGCTAGACTGACAAAGGAAGAAATTCCTATCTTGAGTAAAAAAAAAACAGGGCTTATGCACTGAAGACCACTGGGACAGTGATCCAATAAAGGTAGAGAGAATGTAACAAGATTGAGCAGAATTTAAGATGGAACTCAAATATATGAGGAAAAGGGGATAGGTTTCTGGGGACAACAGGGGGCTACCCAAACCGAGCCCATCCCACTAGGGAAGAGACTCAGTGGGTTGGAGATTGTTGCTGAGGGAGCTGTACTTGTAGTAGTCCAGGAAAGGGTCTGTCTCACCAGGAACTACTCATAAAAAATAAAATCTATGTCCCTGTTTCTTCCAGTATTGTATCATGTCTCCAGTTTGATACACTTTGGATTTGATACAAACTTCTCTCACCTACTAGTTGTATCATGGGGGAAGGGGTAATCAGTAACTTGTAAACCAGCCTGAGTATCTTAACTATTTACTATATATACATTGCACTGAAATGCGATTAGGAGCACTACTGCTAGTGTCTTTCTACAGTATTTGTTAGTTGGAATTGATCTAGCATCTTTTTTAAACAAAATTGTTGCCTTTATAATAATCACCCAAGTCTCCTATCTGTTATTCAAATAAAACACCTTTCACTTAACCTCTCTGTTTTGGACTTTTTCCCTATTTGTTTCTCCTAATCTGGCATGACCTCTTTCTTGTAATAATAATGTGATTATTGATATCTCATGTCCTTTTGCACAAGTGATTTGATATGTATTTGTATATGTTTTCTTGCTCTTGACACAACACAAATTGTTGTGTTATCTATGTAACCTTTTGTACTGTACCTAATTGATGTGGAACCTTTGTAAAAGAGCCTCTGGCTCAAAGGTAGTAATTCCTAGAACAATAAACTAAACTAAACTAAACCAGATCTGGGCATAGTGAAATGGTATTACATACCCTATGTTGTAGGGGGAAGAGAGTCAAGGGCAGCGTGAGAAAGGAAAGCAGAAATTGTTTTACCAGGAAAGGCACACTAAGCCGAAGCTTGTTTCCAGATGCAACCTGTGGACACAAGGAAGTTAAGTGACTTGCTCAGGGTCACACTGTATGCAAGTGGGGGCTGTAGGATTCAAACCCAGGTCTCCAGGTTTGCAGCTCAGAGCTCTAAACCTCTGCACTATACTGCCTCCCTGATAGCATTTATTTACCCAGTTAGTGACAAGCCTACTGTATAGAGCCTGCTTCCAAATGAAGCAGAGCAAGTGGAGAGTGTTGTGTTGAATCTTTTAAACCTAAGCGGGATCAGTTCCTCATGGAGAATAATATTACTGGGAACAACATTTCATTAATATTCATGGGAGGGTTCCCAGAGGTTTCCAATTTTTTTTTACGTAATATTGAATGCTGCAGCTTCCTGGAAAGCAGGAGATGAACATGACTGACCTTTTTTCGTTTAGCATTTCATATGTTCTTATGCATAATGATTTGACATAGGGCCCTAAAGGTGGGCTAGTACAAATAGAGTGGTTTATCCTTTGATGTTCATCCTGGGTGTATTTGTTTGGGAACCTGGGTTGTACTTTGCTTACCAATTTTCTACTTTAAGTACACTAATTTCTAACATCATAATCACTCTATAGTGCTTCTTTTATGATTCTATATATAAAGTTTTCATTTCTTAATGCCCACAGAGGATTTCTCAATATGTAAGGTGGAGGCCTAGTTACTTTCTGTTGACATTAGTCTGTGCTTTACCACACTAAATTGCTAATTGAGTTTGAAAGACAAATTAGGCTCGTTTTGATTACTGTTTTGCCTACTCTTCATGAGGTTAGCTATATGGTGATGTAATTCATCATGAACAATCCCCCCCCCACAATAAAACGAAAGAAAAAAAAGGAAAACAGTTTTCCTTATACAGAAACATTAGCTTTCCATTTTCCCTGTGTATAGTACAGTAACAGAATTTGACAGTTTGGCGGGGTAGTTGTCAAATAAATTGCAAGGAAAATTGTTATTTTGCCCTAAGGAAAGTATGAGCCCTTACTGCATAATGTAAGTGATTAAGTGTAACTGTCATTTGGGCTAAAAGTCTGTGATTCTAATTTTCACTGAGTTTATCACAAGTCAAAAGCTATTGTTTTGTCTTAAGTCTCAGTGTCTTACAGGGGCAAATGTGGCAGAATAAATGTTTTTCTACTCTAATTATGTTTGGCATTTTCCTTTTCAGTACTGTTCACCTCATTACAGCACAATAAAGTACCACTGTAGGAGAAGGAGAAATAGTAAGTTTAACTTATTGCTTTATTATATGTTTCCATGGAAGAACTAAGAGGCTACCCTAAACAGGACAAAGGTACAATTTTGTTTTCATTTTGGAAAATGAAATAATGTAATATAGCTGGGACTGAACCCAGGTCCACCTGAATTTGTCTCAGTCAGTCCAGGTTCTCTTATTAAGCCAGTGTGTGGTCCAGCAGTGAGTCTGCTTTGTGAGTTCTCTTGATAACTAAGTGGCAAGGCCAACTGGCTAATCTGTGGTCAAAGAAATAAAAGAACACTGGAACTCCAGACTAGTCAGCTGGCATTGCAACTCAGTTGATACCCAAGCAAAATTCAAGAGACCACAATTAAGAACCCAGATCAATCAATATTTCTTTATTTAACTCAGCTTTACTAAAATTAATTCAAAGATACATACAGTAAGTGCACTGATAGTATACAAATGCATTGTGTAGCTGTTGGACAATTGATTCTCAGTTTTTTGTTTTTTAAAAGACGACACTCTTTCACCTGTATAAGCAACACATCATATCTACATGCTTTTACCCAGTTTGAAGTCTTTCGCCTCGTAACCAGAATTTATTATAATAATAATTCTAAATCAATAAACCAGTAAACTAGCTATGACAGCTGAAAGTGAAACAATAATTGTTGTGGTGTCTTGTTTCGATATTTTTTGAAAGTGACTGTCTTCACCCATTTGCTCTCATGTCTATAGTTTTTTATTTTAACATGAACCTTTTATTGAAAATTTTCAAAATTGCACCCAGCCAAACAGCAATAGTAACAAGCTGTACAAAAAGCACTAAAATACAATATAACTACAGGAGGTACCCGCGCTATATGCAGTAATAAGAACATATAAGGAGAGCAGGAATAGTAACAAATAATAAATAGTTTGGAAGTTATATAAAAGTCCATATAAGCTATGTAATAATACATAGCAACATGAGAAACTAGCAAATAGACATACTGGCATGGTCAAAGAAGTTGATAATATAAGTCGGTAGAAATTAAAAGAAAACATGCGTGTGAAAGGGCTGTGGAGACGAGAAAGACTGAAGGAGGTTTTATTAAACTTGGAATTGAAACTTTTGGATACTGAGTGCATCCAAGGAGTGAACCTTTTTTGGGTTTTGATTATTTTAACTGATTCATATGAATTGTGACGCTGGGGACTGAAAAGGAGTGTGCCATTCGTTGTTTATTATGCCTGCTCCCTGTTTGGATACAGTGGACTGCAGGATTTAAAGCCGAACTCCTGGCTGGGGAATTTGGCTGTGGAATCGTGTTGGGGAAGGAAGAAAGAGAAAGAAAGATCTGAGTAATTAGCCCAATTGTTCCAGAGGTGGGTGCAGGGTGCTGGTGTCTGAACCTGGGAGGGCTGGGAGTACCTGCCCGTGGGTTGGTGTTCTCGGGGCCTCCGGGTGGTGCTGGAATAGCCTGGCAGAGGCCAGGCTGTGTCTGGCATCCCAAGTAGAGGGGACAGTCTGCATATCTGCGCCCTCCTGGGGTTCATTGGGAGAAGAGTGCTTCCTTCCAGGTGGAATTTTATGAATGATTGAATGCCAGGAGCATGAAGAAAGTGTACTGACTCCGAGACTTTATGAACTTTTGTTATGTGGGGCTTATGATTAATTTTATTAAGCTTAAGGACTTTTTAGTTGGGGGTTTTAATTGTGCAACAGTTTCAGACCCATGCTGTTTGTTTTATTTGTTTGTATGTGATTTTTATTTTTTCTTGCAGTGAGAGTGCTAAGATTGTTTTTCCCCCTCACCTTTGCTGTGAGAGAGCTGGGGGGGGGGAATTTTTGTGTTGGGGTAGTGAGAGATTTTTATTTTATTTGTTTTGTTTTGTTTTGTTTATCATCTTTACTTTTATTTACTTATTTCATGTGTTTTTTGTATGGGTTTTGATTTTTGATTTTATGATATTACATGATTCTTTTTTATTTTTATAGGTTTTCCTTGGTTAATAATATTATTTGTTAATTAAGATAGGTTGTTAAGCTGAGAGTTATTGATATTTGCCATCAATGATGTGTTTGATGGGGCTTAAGACGGTCAGGCGCTATTCTCCCACTCTGCTCCGGGACCTCCGTCCCTTCTACTGTCCTTGGTTATCTGATGACGCTTTTAACAACTGTCGTAAAGCAGGGATAGTGAGAAGGTGTTTAGGGGATGGATGGGCTAGACAGAGTGGGAGAGTGGAGAGGGGTAGGCAGATAGGGATAGTTGGGTCAAGGAGACGCCCTGGGGCAAAATGGGTTCAGGAGAGGGGTCCTCCTTGCCTGATTCCCATACCCAAGGGCTCCATGGATTGTGGGCAGGTACTGCGATCCTCTCTGAAACCCATCCAACTCAGGCGGTGTTATGTAATGCCAGGGTCGATTAGGAACAAGATCCATATTGCAGATCTTGTTGTAACATCTGACCTGGCATGTATTACTGAGACCTGGCTGGATGAGAATGCAGGTCCTATTTTAGACTCTGCTGCTCCAGCTGGGTTCTCGGTAATGCACCGTCCGAGATTGGATCGAGGGGCGGGGAGGGCCATCTTTTTAGATCAGATCTGAGTCTTGTGGAGGTGCCAGTGGGTAACACCAGATCCTTTGAGTGTATCCTGGCAGCAGGTGCAGAGTTCAGGATTCTCCTCATCTACCGTCCACCCGGTGATGGTGGTGAATTCCTGAAGGTTATGAACGACTTCATCGTTGACATGGCATTGGAGTCGCCTAGATGGTTAACACTGGGTGACTTCAATGCCTGGTCGACGATGAACTCACTGCACTTGGAAGAACTTCCTCCAACTTATGTCTATGTTGGGCCTGTCACAGGTAGTTACCTCTGCTACCCATATAGGTGGACACTCTTTGGACCTGATGTTCCTACTGGATTTGGATGTTTCATATCTGGAGGTGGAACCAAATGTGTGGACAGACCATCACACCATAAGATTCAGTTTTGGGGCACCCCCTAATAGGTCTGCCCCTACGGAGATGGTCCAGTATCGCCCTTTAAGGGGAGTAAACCCAGAGGGCCTATTGGCGGTACTGGACCTATCGGGTGTTTCGGATGAGAGCATGGGTCCAGGGGACCTTGTTATTGCCTATAACAAGGCAGTGAGCAGGGCCCTGGACCAAATTGCTCCTGTTCGCGTTCGCCCACTCACTCAGCGCCCAAAGACTCCTTGGTTTGATGAGTCTTTGAAGGAGCTGAGGAGAGTGGGGCGAAGGCTAGAGAGAGCCTGGCGGAAATCTTGCCTGGATGCTGACAAACTTAGATTGATGGATCATTATGTTATCTATCAATCGTCAATAACCCGTAAGAAGGCAGAATTCCTGTCCAGGGAGATTGCTGCTGCGCGAAACCGACCGGCTCAACTCTTTCGGACTGTTGACAGATTGTGCAATCCACTCTGTCTACAGTCTGGAAGAGATTTTTCACAAATAAAGTGTGACGAGCTTGCTCGATTTTTTGCTGATAAGATTGCCAGCATTAGGTCGGATATCAGCCAGGCTCACTCTTCAAGGGTTTGCAGTGATCGGTGAGGGGAAACAAACACCTGTGTCACCTGGTTTGACTTTGGTAGGCTGGAATTCATGGACATTGTGAGGATTGTACAGACTGTACGTCCAACCAGTTGTAGTTTGGATCCGGGCCCTACTCCTCTATTATTGGGTTGCGTAGATATTATCTGTCCGACCATTGCTGAAATTGTCTGGAAATCTTTGGAGCTGGGGATCTTTCCTGAACCCTTAAAGGAGGCGGTCGTTCGACCACTCCTAAAAAAACCTTCATTGAATCCGGACTGTCCAGCTAACTACAGACCTGTCTCTAACCTGCCCTTTTTGGGCAAGGTTATTGAAAAGGTGGTTGCACTGCAACTGGATGACCATCTTACAAATCACAATGTCTATGATACTCTTCAATCGGATTTAGAAAAGACATAGTACTGAGACTGCTCTTGTCCGGGTTCTAAATGATCTCCTGATAGCGAGAGATCGAAAGGCTTGTACTATTCTAGTCCTTCTTGATCTCTGCAGCATTTGACACTGTGGACCATGGTGTGCTTTTGGACGCCTCTCGGTCTTATTGTGGACTGTCTGGTATGGTTCTGCAATGGTTTCAATCTTTTTTCACAGGGCGGAGACAGAAGGTTATCACTGGAATTTATTCCTCTGGCGCTGTCTCTTTGCCTTGTGAGGTTCATAGGGTTCCATTTTAGCACCCATGTTGTTCGCTGTCTATATGCTGCCATTGGGAGACATTATTAGGCAATATGGCTTGGGTTTTCACTGCTATGCAGATGATACCCAGCTATATTTGTCTTTTAGTCCCGGACAGGAAGATACAGTCTCTATACTTAACAACTGTCTATCCGAGATCAATGATTGGATGAGTGCCAGCTGGCTAAGGTTAAACCCGGATAAGACTGAGGTGTTGGTGGTGGACCCAGGTCGTCTTGAGGTGGGTTGTAGGGCTGGTCTCCCTTCAGGCGTATGGATCGATGGTGCCCAGCTCTCGACCTCAGACCGGGTGCATAACCTGGGCGTTATTATTGACGACAGTCTGACCCTGAAATTTCAGGTGTCTTCTGCTGTCAAATCTTCCTTTTACCATCTGAGGAATATTGCTCGGGTGAAACACCTTGTTCCTCCGGCTGACCTTCCGACATTGGTCCATGCCTTTGTTACCTCGCCTTGATTACTGCAATGCCCTGTACCTAGGGCTGCCGGGGGTTGATATCCACCGCTTTCAGCTAGTGCAGAACGCAGCAGCCAGGCTTTTGACTGGGACGTCTATGAGGAGTCACATTACGCCTGTGCTGCGTGAACTGCACTGGCTGCCGGTTCAGTGGCGGATCACCTTTAAGGTCGGTTACTGACCTATAAAGCCCTACGAACAGGGACCGCGGTATCTTCAAGATCTGCTTGTTCCCTACTGTCCCTCTCGTTCCTCCACTCCGCCGGCGAGGATTGCTAGAGGTTCCCAGGGTTCATTTAAAAACATCGAGAACGGGCATTTTCTTCTTGCCCCTACCCTGTGGAATTTCTACCTCGTCGGATACGAAGTTGCCTGACCGTCGAGAGCTTTAAGTCAGAATTAAAAACTTATTTATTTCAAATGGCATATGGAGAGTGATTTACTGTATTTTATTGTAATTACATTGTTATTGTTGTTGTTTGTGTCATATGTATGTATTTTAATTGTTTTATTTGTACAGTGCTTTGATATTGAAAAGCGCTTAAAAATAAATTTTACTTACTTACTTACTTACTGAAAAATAATCCAGTAAAAACAAAACAGAACAATGCCAGGTCAACATGATATTCTATGAACGTCAAGGGGGATTGCCCGGTGGGGAAAGGGAACAGAACAAAGATGCAAGGATAAATAAGGGCCCCATTTCTTGTAGTGTATATCTTGCTTACCCAAAGTAAAACAGGATAGTCTTTCAAAAAGGGCCAATTTGGCAAGGGCAGAATGCCTTGAAATCAGGAAAGGGGGGTGGGGGTGTTAGATGCTTCCAAAGCATCAAAAGCAAATGTTTGGCCTCCATTAGAGCTGCTAAGAGCCAGCACTTAAGAGGAGTGAATAGTGAGGGGATTAATGCATGGATTCCCAGAATTAACAATTCAGGAGCTGAAGTTATGAATGTATTTAATATTCTGGAACAGTCTGCCAAGATGCTGTGCCACCAGTCATTAAGGACTGGGCAACACCAAAGGATATGGAAAAGCCCTGCGTCGGGGTGGAAACACAGCCAGCATTGAGAATTTGGCACTAAAGACATGGAGTGCAAGGCCTGTGGTGTTCTGTACTATCGGTGAAGGATTTTGAAATGGAAGAAGTGGCTGTCAGCATCTTTGTAGGTATGACGTACCATAAGGGCTGCAGAGTCCCACTGCTTAGAGGAAATGGGGTGGCCCAAGTCACATTCCTATTTCCTTTTGATAGTCTCGAGGAAGGAGGGTGGAGCATCGCATAGAACAGAACAGGTTTTATCAGCTCAGCCCTTGGTATTATCCAAAGTATCTTACAGAGCCAAAGCCAGGAGGATTGAAGGGGAAGCCATTCCTCAAGATCTTAAAATGCTGCACAAAGTTGTAAGTAACACCAAAAATGTGACTGATGGAGGTTTATTTTTGTCATGTCTGTTGTTTGCGATGCTGCATTAATGTAAATTGGTAGGGGGGGAGGGGGAAGGGATTATACCTCAGGCTATGTAAGGAATGTTTCGGATCTTTCTTTATTGTCTCTTTATTCAGCTATTTTTACCCAGTTCCCTGTCCTTCATCAATGAGTTGTCTGTTGGAAGATGGAGGGTCCCACGTAAGCCTGTAGATGTCCCTCTGAGCCCAGAGTTCTGTGTATTTCTCAACAGTTGTATTTAGTTCAGCTCTTATATGTGCCATCATTTGTACTTGTACCATTCTGACTCTCCATCCTGCCCCCCCAATGGGGGTGTTTTAGAGAGCCAGTGAATTGTGATGCATTTGCAAGCAACCATACACATCAGTGCATAGAGCTGTCTGCTTTTGTGGATACCTGTCTCCTTCAAGGGCCCCTAAGATCATTGATTTAAAAATGTGTGGCAATTGCTTCCCCCAGATTTTGTCTATTTCTGCTTATAGGCTCTCCCAGTATGCTATTATTCCATTGTTAGAATATGTGATGGCAGGTACCTAGTTGATGACTTTCTCTCCAACAGTTAGGAGAGCCCTTCCCCCAAAATGTTGTGTAATCTTTTGAACGCGGAAGAATCGGGTGGCCACCCTCCATCTGTATGCTTGCCAATGTAAAGATGCTGAATGTTTCCAGCCTTTTAACCAAATGTTATCCCATTTCCCACCTGCCTCCTGCCCCTCCCACCCTGCTCTTATCTTCTCTGAGAGGTTATCCACTGTGAATAGGAATACTTAGTATAGTTGAGAGATGAACTTCCCCCATCTTTCAATTTGACTGCCCAGTAGAGGAAATGTTAAAGCCCTGTAAGGTCTCTAAACTGAGGAAGTCTCCATCCCTCTACAGGTAATGGTGCAGCTGAAGACATCTGTAAAAGTCAAACTGACTTAGACCATGTGGTTGTTTGAAGGAAACTGTCCCTTTCCCCAGATCAGCTGACCATAGAGTGCTAGGCCCTTTTGGTTTCCCCTTTTGTAGCCATTACCAATTCTAGATGGATGGAAATCAGGGTCTACTTTAACAACTGTTAAAGGTCTCGGGGAGTTAGGAGTCTTAGAACCTTTGGTTTTTGCAGAACTCTAAGGGTTAATCTGGTCCATGGCCTGGATTTTCTATTTGTTTTCTATCTCTGAGGTGATCTTAACAGGGGGTAAAGCATATAGTGCGGCTGGCAGTATGGATATATTTGCTAGTTCATACTACCCTGTACCTTCTCTGTGTTTAAGCCAAGATACAGTATGACTGGGAGGATTTGTGCTGAAACATAGTAGAATTTGAGGTTGGGGAGACCCAGCCCACCTTTGCTCTATGGTTGTTCTAGTAGTTTCTGGTTAGCTCTATACTTCCCACTATTCCAGACAAATTTCATTTGTATCTTGCTCAGTTTTCTCCAACAGGATTCTGCAATCTGCATGGGTAGTAGCTGGAAGAAAACCAAAAGTCTAGGCATGACATTCATTTTTAATATGTTAATTTGTCCAGCTAGGCTGAAGGGGAGAACCAGCCACCTCTGTGTATCTGAGGCAGTGTTGGTAAGTAAAGGATTATAGTTTAAATGATACAACTTATGGAGTGTTATGGAGATTTTCACCCCCAGGTACCTTACTGTTTTATCTCTGGCCCATTAAAAAAGGGAAGGTTGCTTGTAACTATGCCAGGCAATGGCCACTGAGCTTTAGTTCGTCTGATTTCCCATAACTGATTTCATACCCTGAAATTTCAACATGCCTGTCCATCAATTTGCATAACTCTGAAATTGATTGCTTAGCTTTGCTCAAATAAAATAACATCATCAGTGTATAGTGAGATTTTATGGTCTCTGTTGGGGCCTTGGATGCCAGGGATAGGTGGGTTCTGCCTCACTGTCCTTGGTCAGGGGTTTGATACACAGAGCAAAAAGGAGAGGGGGCACCCCTGCCTGGTACCTCTAAATAATTGAAATCTGCCAGAATTAATGCAGGTTACACACATAGCAGCCTCTGAGATTTTATATAGGCTATAATGCAATGCACGCATTGTTCCCCAAACCCCAGTTTTCTTAAAGTATTTTGTAGGAAAGTCCAGTCCACCCTGTCAAACACCTCAGCATCAATAAATAGCGCTAGTGTGAAAGTTTTTATCATGTTGTTGTTTGTCTAGTACAGTTAGCAGGCCTCTGATAATATTGTACATGTGTCTGCCTTTTATAAAGGCTGTCTGGTTAGGGTGGATTAGGTCCCTCACAAATTCTTGTACTCTGTAAGCTAAAATTCCTGTAAATATTTTTTGATCTACATTTAGAAGAGATATCAGGCTAGGCCAAGCTGCAGAGCCCTGGATCTTTTTTTTTGAGTTTGTGTATGACCGATATCTGGGCTTAGGACCATGATGGCAGTGCCCCCTCACACCCTTCTGTACCTCAAGGCATGCCTGTGCCTACAGCGGAGCCACCTGTTCTCTAAACGTCTCATAAAATTTGGCTGTGATTCTATCTGTACTGGTGATTTACAGGTCCATATCAAATTCTGTTATTGCCCTTGCAGCAATCTAAGGGCTCTTTTGGAATCGGGCCCTATGCCTTTATTTCAGTCACATGACTTTTGCCTTAGCCAGTTATGGACAAAACAAAAGAACATCAAACAATATGGAGTAGAAATGAACAACAGGGTAAAACACTAAACATAAAATAGTTAGGGATGGGCATGACGTGGAAGCCATCATGGTGGCGGTTTGCCTGGATTTAGTAGCTATAAAGGAGTAGTGGTACTCAGTATCACATTTGGGGCATGACCATACCAGGTTACTCTCTGTTCAGGAGAGACAGGGCAATGAGGAGGGGAGGTGGGTTGTATTATATGTGAGGAAAAGAATCAAGCCACAGAGTTACAGGGGTACCTTGAGGAAAATGGAGGTCCGGAGGCGCTGTGGTTAATCTTGGAGATAGTTTCTGGGGCTGCTATCTGTACTGGCGTAGTGTAAAGACCTTCTGCACAGGGAGAGGAGTTGGATAAGGCACTTGAAGAAACCATCATCAGAATGCTCGATAAAGGGAAGGTGATGTTAGTTGGTGACTTCAATCTGCTACATGTGGAGTGGAGGCTTCCAACTGCTGCTTTGGCAAGGAGCAGAGCCATACAAACATACAAATATATGAAGAAACCAGCAGAATAAGGCCATTTGGTCTGTCTTGCCTGCTCATACTGCAGGGTCCTCAGCTTAAGCTACTGACCCTGCCTTCCCTCCCCAGTCCACCCTTCCCATCTATCCACCCTTCCCCTTGAACCTTACTTTCCCCTTTACTCTATCCCAGCCACTCTTGAAGCTGCCCACCATCTTCAATGAAACCACCTCTTCTGGAAGCACATTCCAGCCTGCTACCACCATCTCTGTGAAAGAGTGCCTCCTAGCTTCCCTCCTAAACCTCACCCTCAACTTGAGACTGTGTTCACTATTGTTTTGATTTCCGCTAAGTTTCAAGAGACACTCCTTATCCACCGTATTTAGTCCTTTCAAATAATTGAAGGTCTCAATCATGCTCCCTCTGTCTCCTCTCCTCTCCTCTCCTCCTCTCTCCTCTCCTCTCTCCTCTCCTCTCCTCCATAGACTACATGTTCATGTATTCAAATCTCTCCTCATGCGATCTGCCCTGCTGGCCCATGATCATCTTTGTTGCCCTCCTTTGGACTGTCTCCAGCAGGTTAATGTCTTTCTTAAGATATGGATACAAGTCCTGTACACTATACTCCAAATGTAGCCTCACTGATGACCTGTACAGTGGCAGTATTACCTCCTCTCTCCTGCTGCTGATCCCTCTGGCAATGCACCCTAACATTTTATTTGCCTTTGCTGCTGCTTTCCTACACTATGTGGAATGCTTCAGGTCACTAGTGATCACCTCTCCCACATTCTTTTCCTCTTCTGATATAGATACTTGGATCCCTCCCAAGTTGTAATCAGTCCTGGGGTTCTTGGCTCCAATGTGCATAACTTTGCAGTTTTTTGCATTAAAGGCAAGCTGTCAAATCCCAGACCATCTATCCAGTCTTTCTAAATTCACCTTCAGATCTTGTATCCTGCTGTGCCTACCTGTCCACAGAGCTTGGTGTCATCTGTGAATAGGCAAATGTTGCCCTTAATGCCATCCCCGATATTATTTATGAAGACATTGAAAAGCACAGGACTGAGCACTGAGCTCTGTGGTGACCTCCGTGGCACTCACCCCAACCACCACTCTCTGGGTCCTGCACCTCAGCAAGTTTTCTATCCATCTGGTCAACTTCTCTCCAACCCTGAGATCCGCCAACTTCCTGATCAATCTCTTGTGGGGTAAAGAGTCAAAGGCCTTGCTGAAGTCCAGGTAAAGTATATCCATTGCTTGGCCCCTGTCCACTGTTTTAGTGATCCAGTCAAAGAAGTCAATCAGATTTGTTTGACACGCGCCCCTTCAATAAACCCATGCTGCTTCATATCCTGGAGACCATGTTCATCGTGGTACTCTACCAACCTTTTTTTAAGTATGGTCTTAATGAGCTTGCACATGATTAAGGTCAGATTGACAGGTCTGTAATTCCATGGGTCTTTCATTGGGACCGCTCTTATGGAGATGCACTACATATGCCATTCTCCAGTCTTGTGATGCCACACCAGATTTCAGTGAACTACTGAAAAGGCCAGCCAATGGATCTGCAAACTCCTCCACCAGTTCCCTTAGCACCTTTGCGTGTATGCCATCCAGGCCTGGGGATTTGCCAATCCTCAATACTAGCAGCCCTGTCTTCATTCTATCCACCTCTTTGCCAACATCTGTGCTTCATGTCCCCTTTGCTGCTCTCCTTACCACTGGTGGCACCAGTCTGTCTTTCTCCCTGGTGAAGATGGAACAGAAGTACACTACCTCTGCTTTGCTCCCATTCTCCGCTAACCTCCTTCCCTTTCCTAAGCCTAACAAACCCATTTTTCTTGTCCCTTTTCTCACTAATGTAGTGAAAAAAGGCCTTCTCCACCTGTTTAATTCCCTCAGCTAGCTGCAGTTCTCTCTGAGCTTTAACCCACTGGACTACCTAATCCGCTATGCTAACCAGCTTCAGATAGTCATCCCTGTCTTTCACTATCTTGGTCCTCCTGAATTTCTTGTACACTGACCTCTTGTCCTTTACTGCCTGGGCAACCTTAGTGCTAAACCAGCTGGGTACTTTGGCACTTCAGTTTTTCCACTTGAGCCTAATGCACTCCACTGTGGCAACTGTTATTCCCTCCTTGATGATGGACCACCTTTGGTACACCACATATCCTCTCAGATGTTTGCTAGGTGACTCCTTAGCAACTCACACATTCTAAAACCCAGTATTTTAGTCTTAGTGAGGGCCTTTTCCCTGCCCATGTCCAATCAGAACCACACTCTGCAGTGGTCACTTTCACCCAGTGGCTTCTTGACCATTGTATCCTGGATGTACTCCCCATTCATCAGTACATGTGAAGAATTCCCCCCTCCCTGGTGAGTTATGTGATGCCCTGATTCAGGAAACCACTTTGCAGTACATCTAGGATCACATAACTCTCCCTCTTCCCTCTCACCAACTGTCTTAAAGGCACACACATTGCTCTTAAAGATGTAACACCGCCTCCTTCCTCTCATACAGTGGTTTTAAATACACAAGCCCCCTCTTATGCCTCTGCTCTCCACTATCAATCCAGGAAACATGAATCTGTTTTTCGTTCAATGACTACTCCTACTTTGTACCTCCTTGGCTGTTCTCCCGTCTATCATAGCATACATCGGGGAGACCCTAAATCCATCTCTCTCCCATGCACATTCAAATACCTATTCCCTCGAATGTGGTAAACCACTTATACTAGCATCATCTGCTGGCTACTTGACTTGGGCCCAGCATAACAAAACACTACTTCGAGTACTGCAGGCTAGGTCCATACGCAAATCTCCTTTTCTCCCTCCTCCCTCCTTCCATTGCCTGACCTGTATTATACTACTATCAGGAGACATTGAACTCATAGGCAGATTTAGAGGGGGGGCTAAGGGTGCTATAGCTCCCCCATCATGGAGCTCCTCTATTAGTAACACACTGTGCTGCATTCTTAAACGGTATGCACTAATGCGTCCATGAAAGCCACCTGAGCCACATGGGTCTCATCTGTCCTCCAGTGTCCTGGTAGTGCAGTAAACAACCACCCCCACTGCATTACATAGTTGATCCCCCCCCCCCAGGAAAAGCCAGTCTCCAGCATGAATTTCTTACTACCTTTCATCCTGCGTCATGTGGTCAGGTGCCAGCACTGTGGCAGCAGCTGGTCTTGTCTTGGTGAGCCTGAGCATTCGTTCTCTACTTTTGCAGGCTTGGTGCAGCTCCTTTGTTCATGCATGGTGGGGTACAGCTGCAGCAAAGTGGAGTGGACCTTAACAATACAGATCTCAGCCAGGTCACCTGGTGCGCACTGCTCCTGATTTACTGTTGCAGCCAGTAGTGGATGTGGCTAGCAAGGGGTGCCTTCTTTAAATGTCTGGGCTGCTGAAACAAGAGTGAGCTGTAATTCATTCACTCAGAAGATTAACGTTGGAGCAAGAGAGAAGTGAGTGTACTACTGAGGAGTAGACAGAGAGAGTGGAGCCCACAAGTGAAGAGCAGAGCACAGGGTTTCAGGCAGCAGCAGTCCAGTAACACAGGGTTGGTGTGGCCTTGGTAAATCAGCACAAGGAGTTGGAGTGAGGTTCAGGTCATCTTCCGGTAACTGAAGCAAGCTGTAGCTGAGAGCTCTGCTCTTTAGGAGTTATGGGGTCAGTATGTGTGCTGTCTAGTGAGAAAGAATTTGGCGGCCAGGCGACCAGAGACAGTACTCAACTAGGGGCACATAGACTTCAGCCTGTTGAAAATGGATCAAGTCTTCATTTAATCAGGTACTTCTTGCTTTAAAAAGAAAGACATTCACAGTCTCAAACTATGGCGGGTGGGAGGTGGCTGCTGAGATGGGACAGGACATTAGTGTTCATCAAACTGGGTGTGTAATAAATGTAGTACTAGTGTTATTAATTTCTAGTATTGGGAGCTTAAATTCATGAGATTAAAATATGTTAAGGTCACTGCTGGTTTTGTCCTATATGGCAAATTGATTTTGGTGTGGATTCGCCGGAGAGGGAGTTGGAGGGTAGTGCCCTCTGATAGCATGCTAGAAGTGGTACAAAACTAATGCTGGGGCAGGTCTGGTCTCAGCAAAAGCATGAACCAGGAGAGGCAGAGACTGGTACATGAGACCTTTGAACTGAGGTAAAAACTTCAGCATGTACAGTATGTCTAATCTGTGTGGTCTTTTCGGTCATGGTTGTACAGTGTGAATGAGCACAGAGGAAAGTAATAGACATAGGGGGTTTGAAGGTGTTCTGCTGTATATTATGGCATGTGCAGGAGTTCCTGCATACTTGGAGAGCAAAATTAGCAACTGAAGTCATAAGATCTTGCTTGGCACATTGACACAAGCAGTTACAAAACTGGAGAAAAAAGTGATAGAATCAAATATTTAGTCTATGTAGTTATATGTGTTGAATGGGGAGGGGGTGCAAGTTGTGATGTACCCAAGAAAATGCTGTTGCTAATAAAAAAAATGCATTTTTATATTTGTTTAAAAACTGTGTTCTGCTGTCTGCTTACTGACTTCTTGGGCCTATCATAAAAATGAGATGCCTCATACCATGGGGTTATCCCAGTAAAGAACATTTAAAAACAATAAAAACTATTTTATTTATTTAAGAAATTATTTTCTTTGCAATAAGTTGCTCTATAGAATAAAATCTGTTTTGCAAAAATAGCAAACAAACTTGAAATTATATTTTCAGAAACTAGATAGCAAAATGACTTTGTTCTCATATTTCTATAGTTATTGTATTTATTTTTTCACTGAGGCAAGGTTAGGGGATAGGTTAATCTTTACTGCAGGACACACTGGGATAGGTTGGCTTTATGGTACTGTCATAATGTGCTTGAGTGAGTGACATTTATGAACTTGTTTACTTGGATTGTCATTCAATTTGTCTGCAATTTGTCTTTATCACCAAGTCTCTTTCAACTTTCAACTTGTCTCATTTTTATGTGTTTCGGATGTGCTGCTGGTATTTTGTTTTATTTTCGGGGTGGGAGGGTATTTTGGGCAACATACTGTTATGTGGACTGTGGGGACTCTGGGAATGGTGCTAGGGTACAACTCAGAAAGCATGGGGGGGAGGAAATGGATAGAAATTACATTAGAAATACCCTCCAAAATGCACCAGAATACAACAAAATATTAAAAAATCTCTGGGGGCCTAGGCGGCCCACCACACCTCCGGCCTATAATTTTTTTTTTATCTGACTTGAGCTCTCCCATTTAATGGACTCCTGGATCCGCCCCTGAACTGATCCCTGGCCCTGGAAGGAAGGCTATGCCAACCACCCTCTCCCCTATCCCACACTGGTCTAACTTAAAGGGACTTAAAATAGCACATATGAATATCTAAAGTCTCAGGCAGAAAATAACAGAACTTGAATCCAGGGTTAGGCACTATAAACCTGACGTCCTATGTGTAACTGAGACCTGGCTAAAGCCCTCCATACTCTCACATGACATTTCCTACCTGATCCCTGGCCCTGGAAGGAGGGCTATGCCAACCACCCTCTCCCCTATCCCACACTGGTCTAACTTAAAGGGACTTAAAATAGCACATATGAATATCTAAAGTCTCAGGCAGAAAATAACAGAACTTGAATCCAGGGTTAGGCACTATAAACCTGACGTCCTATGTATAACTGAGACCTGGCTAAAGCCCTCCATACTCTCACATGACATTTCCTACCTGGTTTCACCTCCTACGGGTTCGACTGCACCTCTAAGAGAGGTGGAGGCATGCTTATCTACACAAGAAATGAGCTAGCAACCTCCACACTACCTGGTTTCACCACAAAATCATCCTTTGAACATCTGTTTATAACCGTTGCACTCAGTCAATTTAAACGAGTTACTGTAGGATGCATCTATCGTCCCCCCCAACATTGCCTCCTTCTCCTCCTGCTACCCTGAACTCTTCAATAACATTGACTCTGTCCCTCAAACTGATCTAATACTCTGTGGTGATTTCAACCTTGACTTCTTAGGTCCTAACAGTAGGACCTATCAGGCCATCTTATCAGATGTTAACCTGGAGCAACTTATCGATCAACCCACCAGACTTAACATGAAAACAAGCAACCACAGCCTTTTGGACTGGATGCTGATCCATAAGAAACACAACATCAGGGTTGTGGGAGTTTTTCTTGATGCCATTAGCAACCACCTCCTCACCTATTATGTTTGGAGGAACAATTTCCAACCTCCTCCACTTAAAACCATAAAAGCTCGGGACCTGACAAACTTCAATCCTGCTGCTTTCATACTAAAATATGTCAATTGGTCACCCATTACATCCCTCCCTGACATTAATAAGGCATTAGAACACTTCATCCACATCTTGACTTCCATCTTGGACATGCATGCCCCTTTCAAATTAAGGCGCACAAAAGGCAACCACATTCCCTGGCTATTCCGGGACCTTAGGCAATTAATTCACTCTTGTGATAAAGCATAGAAAACCTTTAAAGAATCTGGACTACAAGCTGACTGGCATTCCTACAGATAATTACGGAGTACCTGTAAAACTAAAACTGACAGAGCCAAGCGGTACTAATTTCATTCCTTGCAGACAACACATCTTGCTAACCCAAGAAGCTTCTGGTCCCATATTAACTCCTTTCTCAAGGGCAAAGAACCCACTATTACCCAATATTACCCAAACTATGATCTTTAACAGTGAAACACTATCCAGCCCTTCTGATATAGCTACAGGTGTAAACAGCTTCTTCACTGACCTGGACAAATACAAATCTGACTTGCCTTCCATACCCCATCATCCACAGTCCCAAAACCCTATGGTCCATGATTCCCCTTTCCATCTAAAACTTGCAACATGTTCCGAGGTTCTTAAGTTATTAAATGGCCTCAATTCGGACAGCTCTCCAGGATTCGATTCACTCCAACCTTAATTCCTAAAAATAGCAGCTCCTGTAATAGCTCGCCCAGTATCACTATTATTTAATAGAGCCTTCCTCACACAAACCATACCAGGCAACTGGAAGACTGCGGTAGTTGTCCCCATACACATAAAAGCGGACCCACTGACCTAGTAGAGAATTACCAACTGATCTCTAGCTTATGCCCCTAGCTAAGATACAAGAAAAGATACTCTACAAACAACTTTATTCCTACCTTGCACAGACTAATTCCTTAACCATACACCAGCATGGTTTCTGGAGATTGCATGGCACTGAATCTGCCCTTCTGCATGTCACAACGGATATTCTTCAGGCCATGGATTGGGGCTTATGACAGGGGCCACTTTCATGGACTTAAAGAAAGCCTTTGATCTCGTCAATCACCAACTTCTACTAACTAAGCTTGGCAATATTGGTCTTGGTACCCTCACTATCTCTTGGCTCACCAACTATCTAACTGACAGGTTACAATGTGTCAAATGGTCTGGCTCTATGTCTTCCCTATTACCCATCATGGATGGGGTTTCCCAGGGCTCTATACTGGGCCCACTACTCTTCTATGTCTTTAACAATGAGCTACCATCAGACTGTGGAGAGGCATCAATACAGCTCTACGCTGATCATGCCATACTTTACAAATCCTCTAATGATATCTCTTTCCTCAATATCAATCTAGAGAGTGACTTCTGGCAGTTGGAGATGTGGTTTAAGACCAGCCTATTGGTGCTCAACATCAAAAAACCAAGTCTATGTTATTTCACCACACTGCTTTTGATAGGTACACTCATCCTCCTTTGGTAATCAATACCGCTACCAGCGAGACTCTAGAAGGGATAAACTCATTCAAATACCTCGGTTTAACACTCGACATACCCCTATTGTTTGAGACACATATTGACAAGGTCACAAAATCCACATATCAGAAGCTAGGCCCCCTATACCGGACTTCTCCCTACCTTCGACCTCAGACCAGGAGAACCATAGCCTCCACTATCCTGCTTCCGGGCCTTCTCTGTGATGCTTCGCTATTGCACTCAGCTAAGACTACTAACATAAACAGACTAAGACAAGCTTATCGTAGAATAACTAGTTTTGCCATGTCAGTCCCTGTGCGTACCCACCACTGTGATGTGCTTCATACTGTAGGCTGGCCATCATTTAAAGCCTGTCTTGAATTCCCTTTGCTCTGTACCACTTTTACACTCATCCACCTGCCTTCCCCACCCAGATGCTCCAACCTACTCACACTGAAACCCTTTACCAGATCCCTACGATCCTCTCAATATACAATCCTAAAACTACCCAAGACTCGACTAGCTATTTGAGAAAGATCCTTCTCTGTTGTTGCACCCCAAAAATGGAACAATCTCCCACCAGACCTACTCTCTTACGCAATTTAAAAGATTATACAAAGCAATATTCTTTCTGCCTCCATTCTGTGACTGTAAATAATCCCTACTTTGTCCTACATGCCCTCCCTCCCTCCTACAGGTCTTCCCTCCCTTTCTATATCTACCCTCTCTCCCAACCACCCTCCCCCTTCCTCTACCCCATATGTCTTACTGAGCACGGCAAGTTCAACTCCTCACCTATGGTTTTTTCTCTCTCTTTAATTCTCCTAGATACATATATTGAATGCTCAATAGACAATATTTATGTGTATGGACCACACTGCCTTTACTAGACCTACCTAGTACTCTAATCCTGTATAATTATGTTAAGCTCATCTATTTTTGGATTCCTTGTCCTGACTGTTTATTGTATGATATATTGAGTATAACCACAAGTCACAATGCATCTCTGTACATTATATGTTTTAATTTCCTGTATTTATAAGTGTAATTTGTTTCCCCCACTCTATAGCAATGTTTATCTTATGTATGGAATGCTTATTTTCCCTGGGTCGCCCCTGAAAAAGGGATAGCTTTGTCTCAGCGGACCTACCCGGTCAACAAAATTCAAATAAATAAATAAATGACTCCTGGTGCAGGTTGTGGCTGGTATCCTCCAGTCCAACTTGGGCAGGTTGAAGTCTCCCACTACTACCACCTCTCCCTTCTCTTCAGCAGTCAATATTTGTGAGTTCAGTTCCCTGTCTCTGTCCTCCTATAGACCACCCTCAACCTCACCTTTCTCCATCTATTAGACAGTAACTTAATCCACATTCCTCCACCCTCCCCTCTTCTGACTCCTCTCTCATGCACGTTATACTCTCCCTGATGTAACTCAACACCCCCCTTTCCAACTGCCCTGTCCCTCTTGGGCTCCCATTCCTCCCCTAGTAAATACCCTTAATTACAGAGTCCCCTAGGATTACCACCATCCTGCCCCTTCCATTCTTGCCTCCATCCCTTCCTTCTTTGACTGCTGTATGTGCTTCCCCCAGTTATAACTGCTCCCTTCTCCATCCTGCTTGATATCCCACCCTTACTCTCCCCAAGCCCTGCTTGCCTGACACCTCCATAGCCTCACCCCTTTGTTTGTTTTCCCACCCCTCTTCATGCTCTTCCATTTCTGGCCACCCACAAATGCCATCTTCTTCTCCTCTCCTCCTGTCACCCTCCCCCACCTCCTACTCCACTCTTCATGTTCCCTCCTCTCCTCCCACCTTGACAACGTTGTACGGTACTGACCCATCTCCTGTCGTACTGCCTCGGATCCCATTGTCTTTATCTGACCTCTCTCCCCACCACTTTCCCCACCTCCTGTTCCCCCCTCCACACTTTCAGACAGTGGGTGAATTGTATTCTTTAAAGGCACCCCTTTGAATGCTCCCACTCCTGTAGCAACCCACGGAGTTCCACCCCTTCCCCCTACCACTTGCCAGTTCCCCTCCCTAGCATTCCTGGCCCTGGCACTGTGAGGTTGGGGTACCCCATACTCCTGGATGATCCTCCCTAACCCATTCCCCTGCCTGCTGACCTTGCTCCCCTTGTTCTCCCCATCTGTCTTTTTCTCCCCTGCCCTGATCCTCTTATACTCCACTCCATCCTCCCCATCTCCCATCTGAGCTGCCTTGCTTCTGCCCTTAGGTACTTCAGGCATCTGCACACTGGACATCCCCCTGTTACCCACATCATCCCCCGAAGACTGCTGCCCAAACCCATTACAGTACATCACCCTCTTCCCACTATTCTGATGCATGCACATGCTCTGTATTTCCTGCTCTTTCTTTACACTTACCTAGCCTCTACCAGCCAGCATGGCCTGTGGCCTGCAGTCTTCCATGCGGACATCCTGCCGATGTTCCCAGATGCCACTGAGTCAGATGCCACACTCCTGCTTCGTGACACTCACCATTCGGGGTTGCTCATGCTTCGTGGTCACTTGGAAGTATCGGAGTTAAGTAGGAACTACAGCCCCCTATTGGAGGTCTGCAGTCACATGGCCTGCTGGACTCACCACTCAGACCAGCTGGTCCAGCTCAGCACCTGCCCTCAATCCTTCACTGCTGACATCCTCCTTCCCCCTGACCCCACAGCTTCTGGATTTACAGCACAATGATTTTGTATTTGTTTAAGTAAAAAAATGTGATTCAGCCCCAGAAATACACTACACACAAACTGTCACTTATCTAGTTGATCGTGCTCCGCCTCACTTGGCACACTCAGTGGCATATTCGAGATGGAGCAGACTACACAGGTAGACCCCTTTTAAACACAAAAACTACAGCCTCTTTATTGGAGGTCTGCAGCAACATGGCCCACTGGAACCCCCACTGAGGTCGACTGGTCTGGTTCAGCACCCTCCCACCGTGGACGTCCACCTTCCACCCAACTCCTACAGGTCTTGGTTTTACAGCACCATGATTCTGTATTTTATTAAGCAAAAAAATGTGATTCTGCCCCAGAAATGCACTACACACAAACTGTCACTTATCTGGTTGATTCTGCTGTGCGTCCCTCAACATGTTCGGTGGCGTCTTCAAGAGGGAGAGGACTACACAAGTAGGCCCCTTTTAAACATAAAAACTACAGCCTCCCTACTGGAGGTCTGCAGACATGTTGCCCTCTGAGCCCACTAATCATGCTGGCTGGTTCGGCTCAGCACCTGCCCTCAACCCTCCCACTGCTGACATCCTCCTGCCACCCGACCCCCACAGTTCTTAGTTTTACAGCATCCTGATTTTGTATTTTTGTAAGTAAAGAAATGTGATTCTGCCTCAGAAATGCACTACACACAAACCGCCACTTATCTGGCTGATCCTGCTATGTGTCCCTTGGCATGCTTGGCAGCATCTTCAAGAGGGAGCTGACTACACAAGTAGGCCCCTTTTGAACACAGAAACTAGCCTCCTTATTGGAGGTCAGCAGTCACGTGGTCCACTGGGCCTACCACTCAAGCCGACTGGTCCTGCTCAGTGCCCGCCCTCTACACTCCCACTGCTACTTCCTCCCTCCACTTGACCCTCACAGCTGCTGATTTTACAGCACCACGATTTTGTATTTTTTGAAATAAAAAAAGCTGATTCCATGTCAGAAATGCACTACACACAAACTGCCACTTATCTGGTTGATCCTACTCAAGATCCCTTGGCACACTCAGCAGCATCTTCAAGAGGACCATCCTTGACTCTCTACAAGGGACTTGCATAGAAACATAGAATTTGATGTCAGATAAGGACCACTTGACCCACCTAGTCAGTCCATTTTCCCTACCTGTTTCATATACTGCAGATCCTGAATGATCTGCAGCTTACCCTCTCTCATTCCTTTCGCTGGAATTCCTTTATGTCTGTCACATGCAATTTTGAATTCCCCTACAATTTTTGTCCCTACAGTCTCTACTGGGAGGCTGTTCCATGGATCCACCACCCTTTCAGTGAAAAAATTATTTCTCACATTACCCCTATGTCTACCCCCCCATTCTCATATCATGGCCCCTTGTTCTTGAACATCTCTTTTTCTGAAAGATGCTACCCTCTTGTATCTTATTTACACCCTTGAGGTATTTGAAAGTCTCTATCATATCTCTCCTCCCCTCCAGGCAATACATATTGAGATCCTTCAGTCTCCCCTCATATGACGTTTGGTGTAGCCTCTGCACCATATTTGTCGCCCTTCTGTGAACTGCTTTTACTCTGTCTATGTCTTTCCAGAGATGTAGCCTTCATAACTGGACACAGTACTCTAGATGAGGTCTCACCAATGCTCTATACAGTGACATCACCACCTCCTTCCTTCTGCTGGAGATACCTCTCCCTATGCACCCCAGCATTCTACTGGCTCTCCTCACAGCCTTCTCACATTGTTTGGTAACCTTTAGATCATCAGATATGATTATTCCCAGGTCCCTTTCCTGTTTGTTGACCATCAGTACCCCCCCTGCATCATGTACTCCTTCCCTGCATTTCTGTGCCCCAAGTGCATGATCTTGCACTTCTTTGCACTGAATCTTAGCTGCCACACCCTTGACCACTCCCCAAGCTTGCTTAGGTCCCATTTCATTTTCTCTACCCCTCCTGGAGTGTCAACCCTGTTGCAGATCTTTGTGTCATCTGCAAAGAGACACACCTTTTCTTCCAGCCCCTCTGGAATGTCGCCTATGAAGGCATTAAAGAGGACTGGTCCAAGCACCTGGGACCCACTCCAGGTTGCCCAGCTTGTTTACTAGCCTCCTACATGGGATGGTGTTGAAGGCCTTGCTGAAATCCAGGTAGGCCACATCCACTGCCTTTCCCTGATCCACCTCACTAGTCACCCAGTCAAAGAAATCTATCAGATTTGTTTGACAAGATCTTCCTGCTATGAATCCATGCTGCCTTGGATCCTGTGCTCTGTTGGATTCAAGATATGTCACAAGCCTTTTTTTAGTAGTGATTCCATTAGTTTCCCCACCACCGACATCAGGCCGAATGGCCTGTAATTGCCATCCGCCTCCCTGCTCCCACTTTTGTGGAGAGGGACTACATTCACCCTCCTCCAGTCCTTTGGTACCACACCTGTTTCCAGCGAACTGTTGAACAGGGCTGTGAATGGCACTGCCAGCACCTCCCTGAGTTCTCTTAATACTCTGGGATGTATCCCATCCAGCCCCATTGCCTTGTCCCTTTTCAGATTAGCGAGTTCCTTTAAGACTCTCTCCTTCTTAAATGGACTGGTGTCCGCCTCCCTTCCAGTTGTGCTTCTGTTGTCTAACTTCGGTCCCTGACCTTCCCCTTCTTTCGTGAATACTGAACAAAAGTACTTGTTCAGGATTTCTGCTTTTTCTTGGTCCCCCTCTTCACACTTCCCCCCTTCCCTTTTTAGTCTCAGAATCCCTCCCTTAGTCTGTTTTCTCTCACTAACACACCTGAAAAAAATTCTTGTCCCCTTTTGTTATTGCCTGGTCTATTTTTACTTCTGTTTGTGCCTTTGCGGTCCTGACTGCTTTTGCTACCTCCCTCTGCTTTTCCAGATACAATTACCTGTCTTTTTCCCTCTGTGTTTCCTTGGGATCTATTATGCCGGTTTGACAGCACTTCTATTGACCAGCATCACAGCGACAGGATTTATGTCAACCTCAAGTTGCGGTAGACATAAATCACGTATGTCTCCCAGTCCTGTTTTTCTAAAGGGGTACTTTGCCCCCCCCGACCCTCCATACTATGGATTATCAACTCCAATCAGAATTGATTCAGGGAGGTGGTGCAGGACTGGGAGACAGTGTGCCCCTGTCTCAGGCACACCAACACAGGGGCCTGTAGGCAAACTGTCGATTTTGCCAACAGCAAGGTATGTCGCTGTGTTGGTGTCGCCATTGGGTGGGCATGCTGTTTCCTTGTATCTCCTGAATACCACCCTTTTTTGCTCTTACCTTCTTGGCCTCTTCCTTTGAGAACCATAGTGTTTTTTTCTTTCTCTTTGTTTTGCTTACTTGCCTAATGCAATGGCTTGTTGCTTCCATTATGACTCCCTTAAGAGTCTCCCATTGTTCCTCCACCCCCCTCTTTTCTGCTTCCCTGCAAGTGATTTCCTAAGGCATTCCCCAATTTTTGCAAAGTCGGCCTGCCTGAAATCCAGGACCCTTGCTTTCAGACTTTTCTCAGGCAGCTAGCCAAAGAACCCACTGGTAGCAGGGCAGTGCTGGATTTGGTGCTTACAAACAGGGACAACACTGCAGACATCACAGTGACATTCTCCTGGGTACCAGTGATCACTGCACAGTATGGTTTAACATGAAGACAGGAACAGAGGCAAATCACATGAGAATGAGTGTCCTGGACTTTAGGAGGGTGGATTTTAAAGAAATAGGAGACTGCTTCAGAAACTGGCTTGAAGGGGGGATTGCCAAGGAGGGGTAGGGGCACAGTAGGGAAAATAAGGGAGGTCATAATTTAGCAAAACCAACCTCTGCAGGAAAGAAGTGAATAAAAGGAGAAGGAAAAAGATACTGTTATGGTTCTTTAAAGAAATGGTTATGGTTGGGAAGGAAAAAAGAGTGGCATTTAGGAGGTATAAGGAAACACAGAGGGAGGAGGAGGAGGGCAGGGAGGTATACCAAGTAATAGAGAAGGAAGCAGGCAAGGTAGTGAGGAAAGAAAAGGCACAGAAAGAGGAAAGGGTCACCAAGGAGTCAATAAAGGGGAAAATACTTTCTTCAGATGCATAAGTGAGAACAAGAAAGCAAGGGAGGGGTTGTGAGGATTAGAAGGGTGGAGGGGGAGACTGTGCAGAAGAGAACCAAGAAACAGCTGAAATCATAAACATGTACTTCTGCTCTGTCTTTACAGTGGAGGGGAAGGGGATGGATCACCAGAGGAGGGGAGGCGGACACAATTTCATTCTCAGAAGAAAGAGCCCAGAAAGGACTTGCAGCTCTGAAAGTGGACAAAGCTATGGGACCAGACAGGACACACCCAAGAGTATTAAAATAACTCACTGAGGGAGGTGCTAGCTGCCCCACTTGCTTTGTTCAACAGCTCACTGGGAACAGGCATGGTTCCGGAGGACTGGAGAAAGGCTGATGTGGTCCCTTTACATAAGAGCAGGAGGCAATATAGCACGGTGGTTTAAGGCTCTGAGCTGCAAATCTGAAGACCTGAGTTTGAATCCCACAGCCCCCACTTGCATACTGTGTGACCCTGAGCAAGTTACTTAACTTCCCTGTGCTCCCAGGTCGCACCTGTAAACAAGCTTTCAGCTTAGTGTGTCACTCCTGGTTAAACAATTGGAAAGAAAAAAAAAGAAGAGCAGCAGCAGGGAAGAGGCTAGCAAACATAGTCCAGTCAACTCTTACTTCAGTGGTGGGGAAATTAATGGAAACCCTGCTAAAAGAAAGACTGATAGAATATTTTGAATCCAGTGGGATACAATATCATAAACAGTATGGATTCACAGGGGGAAGTTCATGCCAAAAGAATCTGAGTGATTTCTTTGACTGGGTGACCAGAGAAGTAGATCAGGGGAGGGCAGTGGAAGTGGCCTGTCTGGACTTTAGCAAGGCCTTTGATACCATGCCACACAGGAGGCTGATAAAGAAATTGACCAGCCTAGGGGTGGGATCCAAAAAGGTTAACTGGGTTGGAAACTGGTTAATGGATAGGAGAAAGAGGTGGTGGTTAATGGCACTCACTCTAATGGTGGGAGAGTGACCAGTGGGGTACAACAGAGCGCAGTACTGGAACAAGTCCTTTTCAATGGCTTCATAGGGGACATTGCTACAAAAGAGCTTGAAGTGAAAGTATGCCTTTTTGCAGATGATACCAACATCTGAAGCAGACTGGGCAGGAAACATCTGGGCAGACTCGATGGGCCAAGCAGTCCTTTTCTGCTGACAAATTCTATGTTTCTATGTTTCTAAACCAGTTTAGGTTCAGATCCAGACCACCCTTCCAAGCCAAGCTACCTTGGATTAGTTCAGATCTTTGAAGTCATATTTTCATAGATCTGGGCTAATTAAGGCCAGAATTGCCTCTGGGACACCAAGGAATTGCTGATACATTAAAATTTGGCCACCAAAGATATTCCAATCTTGGATTAGTATGATCTGGGAACTGGAATATACAGTATATGGGGAGGTCAAGGGTTCTCTGAGAAAGGTGTTCTGAATTTGTTCAAAGTTAGTAGACTCAGTAAGCCTACAGACCTCTGAGGGGTTATTACGTCTCTAAACTTTCTACGGTATTTGAGGCCAGGCGAATATTGGCACCATACTTTTTTGCTAAAGAATATAATTCCTTGATGTGGGTTGGGTAGTTTTTACTTTAGCCTGTATGCTTTATACTTTATGGAAATTTAATGTGGCATGTTAAATAAAACCTGCTGCCATGTAAATAGGTTGAGATGAATTTCTCCTATAACCGACTACAGTGTTTTGGTTTTGTCCATATTTATGATTACTTCACCCTCATTCAACTACTTTGGGAGATGTCCAATGTTCACATCAAGGTACACAGAAGAATATATTCAGGATTTCACCATTAACAAATGTGAGACAACTGATGATCTAATCAACAAAGTAACTGGACTGCAGAACAAGCTGAGCATTTGTTCAAAATAAGATAGGAGGAAAACCATACTGAAAGCACAGAAAATATAAATATTGAGGGATGAAGCAGCAGACATGATGTACCAGGATGTGAAGAAAAGAAAATAAGTCAAAAGGAGTACCAAACAGTTAAACATAGAAACGGAAACAAATGGGAAACCACCAAGAGAAGGAAGCAAACCAAGAAGAGAGCAATGAGTACTAGTGAAAATCTACTGCAACTCACTGCACACAGATTTGATCAACTGCATGGAAAAGGAAAAAAAGCACATGCCATGCCAGACAGTATTAACCAAACCATATCAAGCAAGGCAAACCACAAGAAGACAATGACTGCAATTATTTCAATCCTGAGATACACAGATAGACAACTGTGTCATAGAAGCAATGTTTGTAGTGGATTCTGCTGTCTGCCAGGATCAACATGCTGTGGAAATGTAATTCTTTGCTGGTAGAAAAAAGGCCACTTACCCCATCATGTCTTTCTTGTCCTAACTATCTAATGTGGAAAGTATGAAATAAGCATATTATTGAATGAATTGACAGACTATCAGACCCCCTTAGAGAGCAGCCTCTGGTGGCAGTGCATGTTGGAACAAATGACACCAGTGGCAAGAAGGAAGACTGAATCATGAAAGAGGCCATGAACCCTGGACAGAAAATTTAAGAGTGGAAAGCAGAAGTCATCTCCTCAGATAAACTACCAATCCAGTATGCAGAGGAGAGACATAAAGCCAAGATTTAAAGGATTAATGCTTGGATCAGCTGTTGGTGTAAAGAAAAAGGATCCACACTGATAGCCTTTGATGGATAAAAGATCTTTTCATAAAAGATGGATTGCACCTTAATCAAGAAGGAGCCAGCATTTTGGGATACTGGATCAATACAATAATAGAGAAGACTGTAAACTGACTATAGTGAGGAGAGGGATACTGGAAGACATTAGTGAAGCTAAAAAGAACAGGGAGAGGGAAACAAATGAACAAAGTACTGTCAAACAGTCTAAATCAGAAATGGTGACAAGCAGCACATGTGAAGCAACAAAAGATGCTAAGACATGGAATGAAAAGAAATAAAATTGCAACTCAGAGATTTATGCATGAAGTCAAAGAAACAAACATGATGAAATAGAGACATTGGTCACCGTGGATGAACTGGGTATAATAGAAATGATAGAGACATGGTGGGTTCATAATGACCCATGGGAACCTCTAATTATTTTTGTTTATACTTTTTACTGTCTACATACTGTTTTAGGGTTCCACCAAGCTGCATCGACAACAAAGTTGTGGACATGTGGCACGGTGAAATCTCCTATACCAACAGATGAAATTTCGCCCATCGTTATCTGATGGTGTTCTTTGCGGAGGGCTGTGCCCCCCACACCCTGTGTGGGGCACTCTGCCACCTGCTCCCCCTCTTACTAATATAATGAACTCCGAGTCAGAGTTGATTGAGAAGGAACGAAACACCGGCAAAACCGGAGCCAGTTTGCAGCGGGACCTTTACAGCGACAACTTCAAAACTGTTCGAGTGTGTTGCTGTAATGGGTTTTGCTGTCCAGGTGTCGATGAGCTAACATGATATGCTGTTTTAGCACCGGGCAAAAGCTTTGACTATAAACCATGACTTGTGGTGTCTAGGATCCAGTACTTTAGTGTATGTGTGGTAAGGCACTGGAAAAATGAATATTTTGCATCAGTATTCCCACAAAAAAGAGTAGGAATACTACCAGATAGAGAAAGGTTCTTCACAAGAGAGCAGCAGGACATACTACAGAACATGTGTGACTCCTGAAGGAGTTGAAAGAATGCTGAAAATGGCAAACAGAAATTAGGCAATGGGGCCTGAGAGAATGCAACAAACAAAATTCTGAAGGAACTAGCTGACAAACTATTTATTCTATTGCCACTGATATTTGGTAAGTCATTGGGAATTCTGTAAGTGCCTCACTATTGACAGGTGGTCAGTGCGATAGGTACCAATATTCAAAAAACATCCTTGGTGAGACTGCACCTGTAGTACCATGCCCAGTTCTTGAGTCACCACCTAAGTGTGAACAGGGACTGCTTGGACAGGATTTAGAGGAGGGCTATGAAAATGATACAGGAGCAGCAGGGAGGACATGAAGAAAGGCCAGAGAACCTGAACATGTACTGTTTTGAGACTTGACGTGAGAGGGTGGACATGATACAAATGCACAAGTTTACTGGGTTTACTGTGTTGAAAGGACAAAAGAAGGCTAATGCTAACCCATCGAGAATGTCCTCCCACACTGGTGGGTCAAACTTTTATCCCAATGTTCTACCAGATACCAACAATTTATCAAGACCATTTTTAAATCCCAGTATAGTGTTTTTATCAATCAGCTCTTGATGCAATTTATTCCAAGTTTTAGCTGCACGCAAGGTGAAAAAATTATCCCTCTTAGCGGTGTTTGCCCAAGGGACTATAAGTTGTTTAATGTGTAAGCGTAACTTGTTATCTCTTTGATTTATATTTAGCCCACATTGTATTGCCAGCATAGGGGAATTGATGGTTTTGTACATGTGAAGTAGATCTCCCCTTTGCCTTCTCTCCTGTAATGAAAATAGTCCCATCTTTTTTAGTCTGTTCTCATACGACTTGTTTTTCAAACGAGGTATCGTTTTGGTGATTTGTTTTGCACCCTCTTGATCATTGCAATGTCCCCATTTAAGTATGGACTCCAAACAGGCGATCCATAATCTAGGTAAGGTTGAATAAAACTTCTATATAAAGGAATCAGACAATGTTCGGATCTGGAAATGAAGGATTGCTTTATACATTTGATCATATCTGTAGTTTTTTTAGTGATGGATTTGCAATGCTCAGAAGAAGTCAAATTATTATTTATCAGAATGCCAATATCTTGTTCTGATTCAGAGCTATGGATCAGTAGCTTGATCAAAAAATAAGAACATTTATGATTATTTTTACCAAAGTGAATAACAACATATTTTTCCACGTTGAAGGACATTCCTTTGATGAAAACCCTTTTTTTTTCAATATTTAGCAGGTCGTTGACTAGTGATGTTTGCTGAATGAGTCAACTCCCCAATTTGGTATCATCTGCAAATTTGACTAAGGGTTTAAAATTTGGGAGTTTAGATCACTGACATAGATACCAAATAAAGTGGGGCCCAGGACAGAGCCCTGTGGAACCCCACTACTGACACTTCCCCCCTCTGACAAACTCCCATTAATTTTCACTTGCTGTTTATGGGATGATAACCAGTTTTGTATCCATTTGACTAAAACTAGGCTGAAACCCATCTGTATTAATTTGTTGATTAGGATGTCGTGAGGGACCTTGTCAAATGCCTTTTTAAAATCAAATAAAATGATGTCAAATAGTTTTCCCCTATCCAGACTATAGCTAACATTGTTATAAAAGGCCACTAGGTTAGTAGTTGTTGATAGGCCCTTTTAAAGCCATGCTGAAAATCATCATTCAGCCCTAAGTCCAGTACCTCTACTTCTAAATGTATTTTGACTAATTTCTCCATTATTTTGCCACAGACAGAAGTGCGGCTGATGGGTGTGTATTCTCAACCCGACTTACCTTTTTGAAAATCAGAATGGGGCCTATTCATGATGCCAGTGCACCCACATAAACTGGGCACGTTGGCGTAGTGTGCATAAATGCCATGGAGCGGTGTCCACACAGCATTCATGACACTGGCATGCAGGGGTTACATGCCAGATCCCCCAGCCACGCAGACAGCAATGTACCAAGGTGGGGGGGGCATTCCATGGGCATACCAGCACTACACAGTATGCATGAATCTGTGTAGTGCTGGCCGCATAGGTGTGGAGCAGGGCACAGGTTACAGCAGGGGGGGACCCTACCATAACTCACTGCACCCCCCACGGACACAGGCTGCCGGTCACTGGGGGACTGGGACAGGGTTGTCCATGCTGCCCCTGGCTGCTGAGCAGCTGGAGATGGCAGGGGAAGCTGAAAGGGCGAGTGCCCATCACTGGACGGGAGCAGTGGCACTGGGACAGGATGGTGCCGCGTGGGTCCAGGTGCCTGCAATCAGCATGCACAGCCCAGGACCCGCACCTCCCTATGCGAAGGATCCACTAGAGGGCCCGGGGGGCATCCCATTGGATGCCCACCTGGGAAAACACCTCCTCCCCTGACCACCCTGTGGAGTCCTGCACGCTGGGGGGGTGGAGACGCAGACAGGTGGCCAGCATTTGTGCATGCCTGTATGGGTACACCTGTCCATGGGTGCTCAGCTGCATGGGTGGGGTATGCAGTTTCTTTGTGTACCTGTGCCCGAATAGTGCATAGCGCCCACTATAAGTACATATACTGCAGACAGTACCAGACACCTGAAATTATACACATCTCACTACTGTTTCTCTCTAGGTATCTGCACTAAACTGATTCAACAGTTACAAATCCCAGTAAATAATTACTGGGATAGCATAAATCGAAATGCAAGTTCAAACTTGCTTACCTTTGTAAATCTTCTCCATAAGCATGTACAGTTACATTTCTACAGTATGTGCATAAGCTTTGTGCATTTATACTCCAATGTCAATTTCAAATTTCCCATTGAGAGACACACAATATGCTGAAAATGGACAAGTTACACTAAAAAGCAAGCACATTGGTTCATGTTAGTAACAGTATTTCTGGCTCAGCCCCTGTACTGTGCCTAAACAAGTAGGCAACAAATGACTGAATTTGTGACATCTTGTGATCGTGGAACTAATTGCTCATCACTGTCCTTCATGGTTCTCAGGGCTGCAAAATTGATGGTTCAAAAATATTTTACCTACCTTGAACTTTCAATTTGGAAAAAAGCCCACAAAACTGTCAACTCATCTCTAATAAAGCCATAAAAAAATTAGCCACTTAGCCACTTTGGAATGATACTTGCACTTGTTGGGCAATTTTAACACGTATTTTAAATACTCTGTTGTAGAAAAGTCAGTTTTGCATGCTTCTCTAATTTGAATGTAACATCTCACTGTATCCTGCTTCCCCAAGACAAGGCCCCACTCAAAAATGACATCATATATCTCAACTGGTGAGGAAAATTGAAATAAATCAATAAAACATAAAAGCTAGAGGTAGGGATTCTCATAGTTGGAGGTACAAATTCCCATGGTGAAATGTATAGACTGTTCTGCAAGGCATGTGAGTGCAATACAATCCACAGTCAGTTGATAACATAAACTGCCACATGTTTGTAATTAATGTACAAATCAAAGACATGTGTCTCCTGCAGTTCACTAAATGAGGGAGGGAATCCGGATAATTAAGGGATTAGAACTAAATGGCCTTTAATAACCACCCAAAATATAAATACTGGCCCCTATGCACATACATGTGGAGTGGGCATGCGCCACATAACTCTAGCGTGCAGCCCACTCTGCACCCACTGTGCCCACTATGTCCCCTCCACGGCAATCTCTACACTCATATTCCCCCCACACACCCAAATCCCCGGCTGATCGCAGAGCTCTGCGCATAGGCAGGCCAGGATTAGTGCAGGGGGGGGCCATGCTGGCACTCTGCATGATGCACAACAGTGTGGAGTGCCATGTGCGGAGGGCTGGTGGCTACACCAACTCTGGGCAGCCATAGCCCCGGTAGCCACCCCCCCAGATGCAGCCACCAGCATGGCGGTGAGAGTGGGGATCTGCGGACCCCTGGTATGGAAATCCCTGATGCTGGGCACGACTCCATGGGCGGGCACGACAAACGAGGCGCAGGCCCCCTCCAGTGCAGTTGGCACACTGCATGCTGGCTGCAAACATGGTGTCCCAAGGGTGCAAGTGATCAGCTGTAGTGACCTGGGTGGCCAACTGATTGACTGCATGTCCGGGTCCTCCGCTCCACAACCAGCCGCCCCCAGGGATCCTATGCATATGGGAGGTGGAGCCACGTATGGGGGTGATGCAGAGACCGGCATAGGTGAATATGGCCTACGCACGGCCCCCACTCGCCAATGCGCCACTTGCACATTTTTTAGTGCATAGGGACCAATAACTGTAGCAGTGCGCCAGTCCTATGGCACGATACCTTGGTATATAAATATATATATTGAATATAATGATTAGTAGATGTGCTAATTGTTCTGCCATTTCTCTCAGAAATCTGAGATGGATATTGCCTGGTTCTGTGCTAGAATTGTTTCTTAATTCAGAAATTGCCTTAAGTACTTTATCCTTAGTAAAGTGACAGTTGTTAATAAATGTTCCAGAGATTAAATTTTCTGTTAGTTATACCTCCTTTTGAGAATACCGAGCAGAAGTACAAATTAAACACATTTGCTGTTTCCTCATCATTGGAAACAGTGGACCCATTATGAACAAGCATTCCTACTACCCTAGAAGTAGTTTTTGTGTTATCGTTGATGTAGGAGAACAGTGTTTTATTGTCTTTTCCATGTGCAATTATGAATTCAGACCTATACTTAGCCTGCCTAATCATGACCTTTAGATGTTTACTGTTCTTTTCTATATGCCTTGATGTTGTTGTCAGTAGGTGTGGATCTAACCTTTTGGTAAGCAATTTCTTTGGTTTTAATTTGCTTTCTTATGTCAGCTGTTAACCATACAGAAATTTTACATTTATTATTATATTTTTTCTTAATAGGTTCAAATTCGTCCTCGAGTTTATTATAGTTTCTTTGAAAAACTACCAGGTATTATCCACTGATTTGTTGATAAGTGTCAAATCCCAGTCTATGTTGGAAAGAAAAGCTTTAATTCTGTGAGTTTTTGCCTTATTATTTTTTTTATTTATTTAATTCTTGGATTACAATTACTTATGAGTCAGAAGACTCTTTTGTATAGGTTCCATGTCATACAACGACAGGTAACAATACAGGCAAACAAAATATTAAACACATGATCATATGGATAAATACAGTTTCAGTAGACAGATTAGTGTTACAGTTCCTCATAGTTGTTGTATCTTGGAGTTTTGTCCTAGATATCTTCAAGGTAAGAGAAACCATATTATGATCATTGTTGCCCAGAAGACATGGAATTAAGACCTCAGAAACTTCAGATTCAAGGCTGGTTATGACAAGATCTAAAATATTGTTGCCACAGGTTGGCTCTGTTACCATTTGTTCTACACCTTGGCTCAACAGAGTGGCAACAGATTCTCTCAAATTCGTTTGCACAAGTAAATGAGTCCCATTCTGTATCGGGAAGGTTAAAATCACCCAGAATTAGTACCTCTCCCAAATTTGAGGCTGTAGCGATTTATTTAAGGAGACATCTACTGTATATTTCATTAGATGTAGGTGGTCTGTAACAGTTTCCCAATATGATTTTAACTCTTCCTTTGAACTGTATAGTGACACACACTCTCAACTGTTGTTTCTTGAGGGATATCAACAGCATAGACAACTGGGATCTCTTCACAAGGAATGAAAGCACAGAAACTAGGGAACATAGGTTAAGGTTAGGAAGAAGTTTTTCACAGAAAGGATGGTGGATGCTTGAAATAGTCTTCCTTAAGCTGGAGGTAGACGTCAAAATGACTGATGTTAAACATGGTTGGAATAGGCACATGAGGACAGTGAGAACAAAGGGAGGAGAGGATATACAGCTGGGGAAGGGGCACTGGTGAGCTGGAAAGACAAGAGGCCAATAACGTCTGTCCGATATGAGGTTGGACACAGCATTAGATAGGACGTAGGCAGTTAGGCAATGAGGAGTTAGCCCTGAAGGGTCCAAGAGATATTGCTGCATAAAGTCACAGTGAACATTTTGTTGGTAAGCAGCCCTTTCTAGGGTTTTTTTCAGAAGCAGGCAGCCATTTGTGGGCTTTTTAAAATTTATTTGGGCACTCTTTGCTTTACCCAGAACCAGAACATTACAGATGTACTTCTGTTTTTCAGTTAGGTTCCCCATAAATTTGAGTCCCCATGTAAGTGGAGGTGCTGCCAGAGTGGAAGCCAGAAGCCAGAAGTCAGAAACACTGGTTTTCTTATTATTCAGTGGGAAAATTCACTGATTGATCCTAGGTACAGCGTCACCAGCCAGGATGCAATGCAGTAATGCTGCAGTATCACAAAATGCTGCAGTATATTGCAGGGAGCAGTGTAATTCAGTGGCAGTTAAGCTCTTTTGTCATGCAGTATTTGGTGACGTGTCATTTACTGCAAGTTATTATGTTGCACCATGGCTGGCTGTGCTGTATGTCTCAAATTACTTGCAACCGGAAGGGTATACCCTAATGTGGGCATATCACAAGTGGGCACCTGCCAAAATGACAACCACTTGCAGTGACCACCCTGATGGTGTGGGCGACCGGATAGGGAGGGTTCACGAAAGGTGACAGGATGTCACCTGCATATACACACATATGGGGGGAGCAAGCATGCTGAGTGAGGGGCAGGGGGGCTCATGAGGGATGGTGCTGCAGATTGCCACTGAGCTGGTGCCATGGCGTGGTGGTGTGGGTGCTGGCCTGGGGTGGCAGGGATGTAGGGTTCAGGATACAGCACCAGCATATTTTGTTGCGTCCGGCCTGAGACAGTGAATTTTTTTATTTCTGCATGGATGCACCCCCCTGGCATGCATGCCCCTGGAGTTTAGAATCTATAGTAGGGGGGTGCATGGGGCACAGTCCCCTGCATTAAAGAAAAATTATGAGTTTTTGCACCGCTTTCACTGGCGCTGGAGTTGCACATTGCCAAAACTGAATTTTGGTGATGTACACTTGCCATAAGGACGATCGCCATTCAGCAATTGCCCTTATGACATAGAACCGGGAAGGTAGGAGGCTGTTGCAAGTGCTGTAAGATGTATAGCTTTGAGGATATAATCAGACTGGGAATGATTCTGAATGTATTAATTGTAATATTGTGTCTAGAAACATAGAAACATAGACTTTGATGGCAGATAAAGACTGCTTGGCGCCATACCTCTCACCCTCCTGCCTCATAAATCAGGGACAAGGCTTAAAAAAATCAGGGACAAAGGACCAAAATCAGGGACACTTCTTCAAAATTGGAGATATTCACTCAGGAAGCTGGTAGAATAAAGGGCTTAGTGTAAAATGCCTTTTCTAAGGAAGAACAAGTTTCTAACTTTAATATTTGACATTATTTTGTGCTTATAACCCCCGCTGTTTGGAGACAGAAACACAATTTTTAGGAGGGACAGAGTAAAATTTTGAGGCAAAATCAGGGACGTCCCTGAAAATCAGGGACATTTGAGAGGTATGCTTGGCCCACCTAGTCTGCCCATTTCCCTACCTACAGGATAAGCTGCAGATCCTAGTTAACCAACAGTCTGTTTCATCTTACCCCCCAAGAATTGCCTTATTTCTGTTCCATGCATTCTTGAATTCTCCCACAGTTTTAGACCCCACAACCTCCTCCAGATGGCTATTCCATGTGTCCACCACCCTCTCTGTAAAAAAATACTTCCTCACATCGCCCCTGAGATGTCCCCCCCTCTATCTTCAAATTGTGTCCCCTTGTTCTTACACATCTCTTTTTTTGAAAGATGCTACCCTCTTGGACTTTGTTGATTCCACTGAGGTACTTAAAAGTTTCTATCATGTCCCCCCTCACCTTTCTTTCCTCAAGGGTATACATATTAAGCTCCTTTAGTCTTTCCTCATATGGCTTGTCTTGCAGAGCCTGCACCATTTTAGGTGCCCTCCTCTGGACTGCTTCCATCCTGCCTATGTCCTTGCGGAGATGGCGTCTCCAGAACTGGATGCAGTACTCCAGATGGGGTCTCACCAACTGTCTGTACAAAGGGATAACAACTTCTTGTTTTCTGCTGCTGATGCCTCTCCCTATACATCCCAGTATCTCCCCAGCCCTCCCTACTGCCTTCTCACATTGCTTGCCAACCTTAAGGTCATCTGATATGATTACCCCCAGGTTTCTTTCCATTTTTATGTTTGCTTGCACGCATGTGCAAGAAACATAATGCCACCATACAAGTTTTCCAGAGGTGTGTCAGCCTCTTCCAGTTCAGTCAGTGTATTTGCAGACGCGGTGCAGGCGCCAATCACTGCTCCAGCTGTCTATGACAGCTGAAAAATGCAGTGGCATACAGTTGAAAGGAGAGCACCGCTTGAGTGAGTAGAGCTCTCCCCCACACTGCGCGCCGCTGCGTGCTCTGGCCTTCCCCACTGTACGACCCGGTAAAGGGTGCCCAATCCCCGTCGGCTCCACCCTCGCCAAAGCATCCAGGTGCCACGCTGGGGCCACCCCAGCATGGAAAAATGATGTTATGGCCGACGGGGTGCCCAATCCCCATCGGCTCCACTGTCTCTCCCTCCATGCTGTCACTGGCCGAGGTGACCAATCCCGTCGGCTCCACTGCCCAAATGCGGGTGCCATGCTGAGGCCCACCCCAGCGTGACAACGGATGCCATGGCGGTGGGGGTGCCCAATCCTCTGTCAGCTCCCACAGCCCCCAGCCATCCTTCTGCTTTGCTGGGCCACCCAAGCGTGGAAAGCGTCAGCGTCGTCGTTAAAAAAAAACACCTGAAATCAAAAGCGGTCCCTGGCAGTGTCTGCACCACCGGCGCCACCACTCGCACCCTGCCTCCCACACCCCAACCTCACCCCATACTTACCTCCGAGTCCGACGCGACGATCTTGGTGGACCGGGAACACATCTGCACTCTTCAAAGCCGACCGCGAACTGAGGAAATGCCGGTAAGCTGTATAATGGGATAGATAGGGTTTTTTTAACTTTGTTGCATATCTCAGGCATTTTTTGGAATTTTGGCACCAAATTTTCCACATGGGGTTTTTGGGACCCCTCCTCATGAATTCTTGCACTGTCATGGCGTTACTCGGGCTAGAAGGGTGATTTTGCAGCCACTGCATGAAATCACCTTTCCAGAATGATTAACAAAATGACACTGCCAGTGTTCATAAGGTGGGCTCTCAAAAAGCCTATTTTGAAAATCTGGTGGAAAAATTCCTAAAAAATGACACTGTTTCTGGCGTCGTTAAGTTCCTCATGCGCTTTCGTAACTCGTAATTTTCAATATTTTCACTCCAGATTTTCAACATTACCATTTTACTACACCTTCTTATGAGCAGTACAGCTGTCATTTTTCACATCTCACCCAAAATGTGCTTCCGCCCATGTAGCGCACAATGGCGCAGTTGGTGTGCAAAATCAATGTATGGGACACATTAAGAAAATCACAGTGACACTGTTCATGAGCAGAGGTCTTAAAATGGCTATGTTGAAAATTTGGTGAAAAAATTCCTAAAAATGACTGTTTTACGAGCGTGCGTTGCGCAGTTCCTACGCACGCTCGTAAGTTTGTGAAATTTCAATATTTTCACTCCAGATTTTCAACATTGTCATTTTACCACACCTTCTTATGAGCAGTACAGCTGTCATTTTTCACATCTCACCCAAAATGTGTTTCTGCCCATGTAGCGCACATGGCGCAGTTGGTGTATGAAATCAATGTACGGGACACATTAAGAAAATCACAGTGACACTGTTCATGATCAAAGGTCTTAAAATGGCTATTTTGAAAATTTGGTGAAAAAATTCTTAAAAATGACTGTTTTACGAGCGTGTGTTGCAGAGTTTCTATGCACGTTCGTAAGCTCACAAATTTTCAATATTTTCACTTCAGATTTTCAGCATTGCCATTTTACCACACCTCCTTATGAGCAGTACAGTTGTCATTTCACATCTACGCCCACAATGTGTTTCTGCCCATATGGCGCACAATGGCGCGGTCGGTGTCTTGAAATCAATGTATGGGACACGTTAAGAAAATCACAGTGACACTGGTCATGAGCAGAGGTGTTAAAATGGCTATGTTGAAAATTTGGTGAAAAATTCCCAAAATGACTGTTTTAGAAGCACCGTTGCGCAGTTCCTTGCGCTGGCAAGTTCTGAATTTGTAATGTTGACACCAGATTTTCAACAGTGCCATTTTACCGCACTTCCTTATGAGCAGTACAGCTACCATTTTCACATCTCGCCCAAAATATGTTTCCACACATGGCGCACAATGGTACAGTCAGTGTGCGAAAACAATGTTTGGGACAGATTAAGAAAATCATAGTGACACTGATCATGAGCAGAGGTCTTAAAATGGCTATGTTGAAAATTTGGTGACAAAACTCCATAAAATGACTGTGTTACGAGTGAGCATTGCGCAGTTTCCATGCACCTTCGTAGGTTCATGAATTTGTAATATTTTCAGTCCAGATTTTCACCAGTGGCATTTTTCCACACCTTCTTATGAACAGTACAGCTGTCATTTTCCACATCCTGTTCGGAATGTGTTTTTGCACCTGTGGTGCCAAATGCCATAGTCGCTGTGCAAAAGCAGTTTTCAGCTAACAAACTGATATTGCCACTGTTCATGAGGTGGGGGTCACAAAAAAAACATGTTGAAAATTTGGAGTGAAAATACCAATGAATGCCTGAGGCATTAGGCTTTCCGACCATAACGCCCCACCCTGTAGAGTATGACAGGCATCAAGGGTGTGACTTGGGATTCTTGCCTGTCATGCTCATACCATTCCACCCCCACCCACACCCTGCAGCCAGTGAGAGGCATTACAGTGTGCCTCAGACTCTTCAGGCCCAGACTTCACCCCATTCTCCTATACCACACCCATCTCACCGTATTTCCTGATGGAATGGGGTGCGCATAAGAGCCAAAGACCCCAAGGCACACCGTGACACTTGTCAGTGTCTGCAGGGTAGGGTGTGATGAAATGGCATGGTCGTTATGCCTGATGATCCAAAGGCACACCCCAACGCCTGCCACTCTCTGTAGGGTGGTGGTGGGGTTGGCTTCAGTTCAATACTTTGCTGCCATTCCTATTATGCAGCTCTGTAACTTCTACACTACCAATGCCAGTGCCAGCAAGCAAACATTCGGCATTGACAAATGCTATTATTGTTGTTACTATCCCCCATTGTGCAATCTTCCCTGGGTTTTGTTTCCCAGGTGCATTATTTTGCACGTCTTTGCATTGAATCCAAGCTGCCATACTTCTGACCATTCCTCCAACCTTGCCAAGTCCTTTCTCATCCTTTCCACGCCTCCTTGTGTATCGACCCTGTTGTAGATCTTTTGTCATCTACAAAGAAGCACACCTTTCCTTCCAGTCTCTCTGCAATGTCACTTATAAAGACATTAAAAAGGACTGGACCCAGTACTGAACCCTGTGGTACCCCACTAGTTACCCCCCTTTCTTCAGAACGGACTCCATTTACAATTACCTTCTGTGTCCTGTTGTCCAGCCAATGTGTTACCCAGGCTACCGCCCTGGGACCCACTCCCAGGCTGGTTAATTTAATTATTAATCTTTTGTGTGGGACTGTGTCAAATGCCTTGCTAAAGTCTAGGTAGACCATGTCCACAGCCCCTCCTTGGTCTACTACTTTGATCACCCAGTCAAAGAAATCAATTAGATTCGTCTGACATGACCTCCCCATTGTGAACCCATGCTGCCTTAGGTCCTGTGCTCCACTGGCCTCTAGGTACTCAACAATTCTTTCCTTCAGAAATGATTCCATCACTTTCTCTACCACAGAGGTCAAACTGACAGGTTTGTAGTTTCCTACCTCTGTCTTGCTCCCACTTTTGTGAAGGGGAATCACATATGCCTTCCTCCAGCCCTCAGGTACCACACCATCGTCCTATGATTTGTTAAAAAGGGTAGCCAGTGGTGTCACTAGTTCTCCCCTTAATTCTTTAAGAATTCTGGGGTGAATTCCATCAGACCCCATTGCTTTGTTCACCTTCAGTTTTAGGAGTTCTTCCAGAACCCTTTCTTCTGTGAAAGGACCGGGATCGTCCCCCCCCATCCAGAGTGCTTCTGTTAATTGGATTAGGCACCTCCCCCTCCTCCTCTTTTGTGAATACTGAGCAGAAGTATTCATTCAGTGTCCCTGCTTTTTCACTGTCCCTCTCTGCCCACCCACTGTCCATTCTATTCAGCCTCACTATCCCTCCCTTTGTCTTTCTACGCTCCCTGATATACCTATAAAAGGTTTTACCCCGCTTCTTAACTGAGTTGGCTATCTTTTCCTCAGTTTGGGCCTTTGCTATTTTGACTTCCCTCCCTGCTTCCATCTGCCTTAACTGGTACAGTTCTCTGTCCTGTTCCTTCTGTGTTTCCTCATACTTCATAAATGCTATTGTAACCCCCCTGCAAATGGGGGTTCCCAAAAGTCTTCCAAAAGCTTGCCTAATTGCTCAGAGCCTGGAGGTGTTCGGCATCTAAGCCGTTTAAATATGATTCCCAGTGAGCGCTTTTAAAAGCCTCCAAGTACTGTCTCTTTAAGGGCTGCCTGTTTGCAGTCATAATTAATTTGAAAGGGGGGGGGTCTGTGTGTTTCCCTGCTCGAGTTCCGCCTGAGTTGCTGGCTAAGTGTTCTGTTTCTGCCATCACTAAGTGGGCAGAGTGAGCAGTCTTGAAAGATGTAACTAATTCTGGGGAGAAATGCAGAATATTCATGAAAATGTAGTTTGTCTAACCTGCTTCTTTTGCAGCATGAACCGTTTCTAATCTGCTTCTCCATTTTGGTCCCGGACTGCCGAGTTGGACCAATCAGTATGTGAGGACTTTAAGATGGAGCTTGCTTTGGGCCAGTCGGGACTGGGACTCTCAGTTAGAGCCTGTGGAAATGGGACTGTATGAAAGGTGCCTGTGGGTAATGTAGTTTTGGATCCTTGGTGCCTTTTTGCACCTATAGAGGGAGCCCTGCTGTGATTGACAATTGAACTGACCAACCAAACCTTTTGGATCTAAGTGAAAGACCCCGGGCTGTCTGGTGGGAAGCCAGATCCAAGTTAGGCAGTGAAGAGTGAAGGAGCTCAGCTCTGCTCTGTTCGAACGGCGTGGTAGTTCGCGTGGGAGGAGCATGTAAGGCCTGAATCCCGGCCTCTTTGCTGTTGTGGAGGAAGAGAGAGAGCCAGAAAAAGGTGTTTTCGGACTGAATCTGAATGTTTTTGAGAAAAGCAAGCTGCTGCTGTTTTATTACCAGGCTCACCCTGCAGAAGACCGAAGATTTTGCTGAAAGCGATCGGCCTGTCAGGACTTTAGCTACCATAGTGTACCCGGGTAATTAACAGTGACTTTTGCGATCGGGACCGAGGAGCCATCTGCCTGGTACAGTAAGCTTTATTTTACATATAAATGTGCTATATGCTGGAAGGGGATCACGAGCTGGTTTCCCCATTTGATACAAACTGTGTGCTAGTGCTGGGAGTTGTTTTCCCAGCAAGGTTGGACTGAATCCGTGCTGCCTGGTGCAGATAGGCCCTGCCACAAGGGTCCTGCCTCGCTACCTTGCTGCACAGAAAGATCCATTGTCGAGGGTCCAAGCTTCTTCTGGCAATCCAGAGAGATCATCCATCAGCCCTCCTGTGTTTAGCCTGGGTATCGTGAGTAATTATCAGGGTAGCTCCCTGCAACTTTTATTTAATCAAAGTGTGTCATCTGATTGTTTGTGCTTTTCTTTCTATGAACTGAGCCATTCGGCTCCGGATTACAAATTGTGTGTGCATGTTCCTTTTTCCATCACAGGGCCTCAACATGCTGCAACGGACCTGGCCAGCCCCTTTCCCATCCTGGGTACCCAGAGAACGAGACTGATTGGGACTCTAAGTGCATGCACAGTACTGTGATTATTATTGTGTTTAAACCAATTAACCTGATTCTCTCCCATCCTTGTTACAGCCCCCTGAATGAATCAGATCTGTTTGTTTCTGCAGTTTACATTGACTGCGGTGTCAGTTAATGCTGAAAGTATTGTATTGTGGCTATTGTACTGCATCACCTTATTTTACAGGGGGTCTCCAGAGTCAAGCTGAAGGAATCAGTCCTGGGGGTAAGTGCCAAGTACATGTGTATGTGTTTTGCATATCAGGGGTATTGGGAAAGTTACGGTGGTGTACTGTGTGGGCCACTAGTGGGAGAAAAGGGGGGGTCACAGTGTTCCAGAGGGCTGTGACCTGGTTAGACTAGCCACAACCAACCTAGATCTTTGGGTGGAGGCACCCATTTTAGAACTCAGGCCCCTTAACCTGTTAGTAGCCAGGCAGGCAGGCAGGGGTAGTAGCCCAAGGGATAGTGCCACCTAGGGGTTACACTATCTTTTTCTCCCCAACCTTCCCCACCACCTCTTTTGAGAACCACAGTGGCTTTTTCTTTCATTTTGATTTGTTTATTTGCTTCACACAAAGGCATGTTGCCTCTGTGATGGCAGTTTTGGTGTTTCCCCATTGTTGCTCCACCCCTCCTTCTAGCCTGTTTGCTAGAGCTTTTCTAAGGCACTCTCCCATCTTGCCAAAGTCAGCCCCCCCGATGTCCAGTACCCTCGCTTTTGTATGGCTTGACTCTGTAGCTGAGTTTATCGTGAACCTCACTGTTTGGTGGTCACTTGTTCCCAGATGGCTACTCACTTCTAGATATGAGGTCCTCTCACTGTCCCCATTTGAGAGTATGAGGTCTAAGATTGCTCCTCATGAGTGGGTTCCAAAACTAGCTGTCTGAGGCATGCCACCTGTAGGGCATCGAGAATGGCCCTGCTTTTGGATGTGGCTGCAGCAAAGGTGCTCCAGTTAACATCTGGCATATTCAGGTCCCCCATCAACAGTATCTCCCCTTTCTCTGCTATCCTAAGGATGCCTTCTATCATATCTTGTCCATTCCTTCTCCCTGAGATGGGGGTCTGTATACAACCCCCGTGCAGATTGTGATGCCATTTCCAGTCTTTAAGGTGACCCACTGTGCCTCCTCTCCTTTCTGTTTACTCTTTTGTTCTGTTGCTTTTATCCCTTCCCTTACATAGAGAGCTACTCCTCCCCCTCTTCTCCCCTCCCTGTCTCTCCTGTAGGTTGTGTACCCTGGTATGTTAACATTCCAGTCATGGTTCTCTGTGTACCATGTTTCTGTGACTGCTACGATATCCAGGCATCCCTCTTCCATCAAGGCCAGCAGTTCAGGGAACTCGTTGCCCAGACTATGGGCATTGGTACTTATTACCCTCCATTTCTTGATGGCCTTACCCCTTTTTGCCCCATCCCTGTCCTTATTGCCTTTGTCATTTTCTCCATTTACCCCAGCTCTTCTCCCTATTGACATCTCTATTTTGGTGTTTGCCTCATTTTCTACCCTGATTTTTTTGGGGGGGCTAGGATTTCCCTGCTCCTTTCCAGTGCCCCCCCAGCTAGTTTAAATGCTTGCCAATGAAGTATTTAAACTTATCACCTAGGATTCTGGTTCCCCTCCTGGACAGATGCAGACCATCACGCCAGTATAGGTCTGCATCACTCCAAGTGGACCCCCAGTCCCCAATGAAGCCAAATCCCTGAGCTCTGCACCAGTTTTTTCAACCATTGATTGAATCCCATGGTGTGGAGCACCCTAGCCTCACCCATGCCATAGACAGGCAGCACCGCCGAGAAGGTTACCATGCGTGCTACTTGTCTAAGGCCCCTCCCCAACTCCACAAACTCTTCCTGCACTGCTCTGATCCCTTTCTCAGCCAGATCATTTATCCCTAGGTGGACAATGCCATGCAGCTCCTTCCCCCGTGCAGCTGCTCCGGCGATCCTGAGGATTGGCTCTCTGTTCCGCCAAGCCATGGTGCCATGCAGGCACCTTACCTCCCTCTCCCCTTCCTCCACCAGTTCTACCCTCCTAACAATGGAGTCTCCCACCAGGAGTTGTTTCCTTCCCCTGTGGGACCCATGTCACCCTCCTGTGGGTCTCCTTTGTGGAGGTTCCCAGCATCCTCCTTGGTCTCCAGTGTGGGTGCCTCCATAGAGGAACCACACTTTGCCAGAGCAGCATGTGGATTGTGGAGAGGTACAACTGGACGGATGCACCTCTGTTCCACCACTCTCACCCTCCCTGAGCCCACTGTATTCCAAACGCTCCTCTTTCTTGACAATCTCTGAGGCAATGGCAGTGGCCCTGGTGGTCCCTGGATGGGAGTGGAGTTCCCCCAGATCCTGGCCAACTCAGCCTGGAGATGAACAACCTCCTCCCTCAGCCCAGAGAGGTGCCTACAGATAGGACAACACCGCATCCTGCAGAATATCTCCCAGAAGACTGCTGCTCCACAGTCACTGCACTGCACCACTCCCATCATGTCTTATTTCTGGCCCCTTAACTGTTGTTTGGAATACTTACTCTTTCTTCTGTTTATTTATGTATTTATTTATTTATTGCTACTTACTTACTGCCTCTGTGCCTTTTAAGCTCCTGGTCTTCCTGTTCTGAGACAAGAAGTTTCCATATTTCTCAGTAGTCTCCTTACTTGCTCAGAGTCAGACCTCCAGCAGCTGGGGGGGGGGGCAGAGAGCTACTCTTTTCCTTCTAGGATGGTGAGTCTTTTGTGGCTCTGTGATCACTCACTTCCTGCTCCCAAACAGGAAGTTCCTGTTGTCAGTCAAATCCTGTGGCTATAAAAGTAGAACTGGCTTACATAAAAGAGAAATAGGTAAATTAAGGGCACATATTCACCATCTGAGTGAAATAAAAGGAGGTGCGAAATTTCTGGATGATCTACTAAACATTAATAGGGAGACAGAGGAAACTAAATCAGCGACAGAATTATGAAGTCCAGATACTGACCTGATGGGTAGAAAGAGATAGAAGGACATGTATGCTTACAACTCTTAGGTTACAATAGAGTCAAACAGAGTCCATAACGAGATTTACAGGCTGAGCACTACACTATCCCATCTGCTAATAGATGTGAGGCTCTTTCAGAGGTCTCAGATGATCAGAATAAAGAAGCTTGTGTTTTACCATTAGGTACTACAGTGATTCAGTTGGTACTGTGAGTAATGAGACACCATTACTGGCTGTTGTTGTAGTCCTCCACTGTCCCAAAATGACAAATTTTTGTAGTGGGAGACTCTATTATTAAACATATTGATAAGGAAATCTGTGATGTTGACAAAATGAACAGAATGGTTACATGCTTTCCAGGTGCCAGGGTGAACAACATAAATAGCAACAAAGGCAAAATGTAAGTTTCTGGTGAGAAACCAATGGTCCTTTTACATGTGGGGACAAATTACATTGAAGGAATGTCATTTTGTGAAACAAAGAGGGATTTTGAGAGCATATGTAATAAATGATTAAACAAAGGTTATAACGTTCTAGTGTCAGAAATAGTGCAATATTGGGTAGACACAAGGCTATAGAACAAATGAATATGTGGTTGAGAAATGCATCAAAAAGAATAGTTTTAATACATATAGGAGGGGGTCAAAATTACTTGCAAAAGGATTCAACTCTGCAATAAATCGGGCTTTAAACAGAATAATGGGAAGGAAGGGAATACCCAATACTCTCAGACAAGTGGGTCTTGAATTGTTTAATAAAAGTTCTCCAAAGAGACAAACATAAATAGAAATAAAACAAACTCTAGGTTAAGCCAGTATTGAGATACCATCGATGGGAGATGAAGCAACACAAGAACTGTCATACAGTATAATCTTATTCAATACACAAAGTTTAAATAAAAAATTGGGATAAGTTACAAATATTGGCAACAGAAGAACAGCCTGAAATAATGGCAATAATGGAAACATAGTGAAACACCAGTGATGACTGGGATGATGACTGGAGGAAGATATTAAGGGGATATTATATCTGAGGACAGAACAGGGTAGGAAGTTTAGGTAGTTACGTGGCATTATATGCAAAAGAAATAACATTATTAAAGCTAGCCAATATAAAACCTCCAGGTTCCAAAACTGAGACTGTCTAGGTAAGGATAAATTGTGAAAACAATAAAGAAATAACTATCAGTGTGTGCTACAGACCACCAGAGGGCAGAAATGAAATAAATCTAGAGCTGGTGGAAGAAATAACATGGGCAGCATCATATGGTATTTAGAGAGGCAGCAAAGTTAAACTTCGCTGGTGAAGTTGCTGTAAAGTGGACAAAATTCACCTTCGTGAAACTTTGCAGTTTCTGTTGCCCTCAGCAAGTCTGATTTCACCAGAATTCACAAAGTTTTAGCACAAAGTGGATGAAATGGACACTTCCTGAGTAAATTTTAGTCACATCGTGGGTGAATCTCACCCACTTGACCTATAATCTGCACTTCATGAATTGTGCAAACTTCATAAATTACTTCATGATATGACTTTCAGCAACATCGTCCACTTCTAATGGTGATGTGATACTAATGGGGTATTTCAACTACTCAGGAATAGATTGAAAGGGTAAAGTGGCAAGTGGGAAGAAGGAACGTGAGTTTCTGGAGCGTACCTTACAATATTATCTTGAACAAATTGTACAGGAACACACTACGGGAAACAACACATTGGACTTCATTTGAACTAAAATGGATAATAGAATTAAAAATTGCAGATGAGGAAAGTCTTTAGCTAACACTGATTATGCTATGGTGGAACTGAGTGTAAGGGTCAAACATGGACGTGAGTTTAGTTTTTTTAGCCTAAAATTTTTACGCACTCTAACTTTAATACTTTAAAAGATTTTTGGCCTAAGCTTCGGTCATGCCTCAGTCAAGACTCCACTTAATAGCCACATTAGTGGTGCCTCTTAAACCCCCTGAAATGGCTGGATGTTGTCCACCAAAACCAGTTTCAAAGGGGAAGGGGTGGTGGCCCACAGTACAACAACACCAAAATCCCGGAACATGAAAATAGACCATTACAGCAAAGGTCACTGTAATGGTCTGTGGTTCTCTGACGTGGCTTCTCCTGGTGTTCTGCCCCTTCCCTGAACCAACTCCAACCTGGAGTTGATTATATTTAAATTCAGGGGGTGTGGGGGGCTGAGCACACTAGTTACTGACAGCACAATACTGAGTGTTGGCATTGTGCCATTGCTGTCGTGGATGTCGTCAGGTTTACTGTTGATGAAACATGGTGCTTCCGGGGGAGGGGGATTACCATACATCACATATGTGATCATGGGTGGTGGGGTATTAACTAAGCCATGATCAAAGTTTGGACCAAACTTTTTTTAAGTATTGAAATAGTTTCTAAACATTTTAGGGTGAAAGAAAAACTAATTTTTTCAGACTCGAACCCAAACATGGGTCATCTCTTAGTTAAGATCCCTCTCATGACTGCACTAGTGATCAGTTATAAATCCCTCCTGAAATCCCTCCTGAAATGTTTTTTTTGGATGATGTGCCTGCAGGGTGTCTGGGACAATGTTTGTGATGATGCAGCAGCTGCGTGAGGTGACTGCAATGCTACTTATGAAGTCTGCTACAGATCTGGTGCAGTGTGTGTGATGGTGCATCAGACCACTTGTGAAGTCTGCTACTGGTGTGATGCAAAGTGTAGGATGATAGAGCCACTCTTGAAGTCCACTACAGGTCTGGTATAGTGTGTGTGATAATGCAGCTGCTTTGTGGGACATACTCAAAGCAAGCTACAGGTTCTGGCCTGTGCCTGACAGGACAGCTGTTTTGCATATAGTTCATGGGGCCATACGCAAAGTAAGTTACTATGACTATCTATCTAAAAAATAAAGAAAATTCAGTGCAGAAAACTATGTTAATTTATTTATTTATTAAAATGTTTCTCCAGGAGGGCACACTGAACAACAAGTTGTTCGTCTCACGGCACAACCTGGGGGGAGGGGGTTACATAAGGATAAGAAAACAGAGATTACAATTAATGGATGGAAGAACAGTTACAAATTATGTAGCAGCAGGTAGACTAGAGTGCAACTGAAGGGCGTGAAACAAACAATTACATCTTGTAAAATTATACAACATTATGGGACCTTAGACTATAGTACAGAATAACATGCAACAATAATGTGACAGAACAATTTTTAGTGCTATGGTGTACCAGGAGTAGGCTCAAGGTAGTACACAAGAGCTGTAGGAGGAGCAGGAGGGGAGTAGCAATAAGCACTGAGGAAGCAAAGAGGAAGTACTGGAGGAAGGGGAATGGAGGGGAGGTGGGGGGAAAGGCAGCCATTACCAGTCACCCCTTCAGGATGTTAAGGAAACCATGCAAGGGGAACTGGGGGCAGGGGTAGGGGAAGGGAAGGTAGTCAAGCCTGGGTTTCCCTTCAGGATGCTGAGAACCCTGCACGAGGTTAGAAATTGATGGGCTAGAGCTAGGAAAAGGTAGTTAAGAAGGGTTAAAGCAGGAACAGCTGGGGGAGAGGACATTATGGAGGGCAGAGTTAAGGAAGAGGAGTGGCATATTTTGGGGGGGATTCCAAATTTTAGGGAAGCGATGGGCGAAACCAGTCTGACCGATGAGGCTGTAACAGTGTGGGACCATCAGGGTGCATGTATCACTAGACCTGAGAGAATGGGAGGGTGGTGGTGGGGGGTGAAGAGAGAGGATGAGAGGTAGACAGGGAGTTCACCAAGCCAGAATTTGGAGGTTAGTTTGGCACAGTGGAAGAGGTGCCTATGTGATAGTAGATGGAAAGCAAGGGAGCAATGGGTATGGGAGGGAGAGTCAAGGGCAAAGCAGCAGGGGTTAAAGAGAGTGTCCAATTTGATCAGGGAAGATTTGGGAGCAGCACCATAGACTACATCAGAGTAGTCAAAGATGGGGAGTATCATCGTCTGGACAAGTTCGCACCTCACAGTCAATGGGATGCAACTATGATTTCTGTAAAGGGCACCAAGCTTGGGGTGCAGTTTCTTCAGGATGGCATCGATAGGCACAGAGAAGTTGAGGTGTTGGTCCAGCCAAACCTCCAGATATCTAAATGAGGAAGTGTCCTCAAGGGTTGTTCCATCGAGGGTGTGGAAGGAGGGCAGGGCAGTGAGCCTAGAGAGTCTCTTCTTGGTGCCAAAGCTCATGGAGACTGTCTTGTTGGCATTGAGGAAGAGCTGGTGGGATACAAACCAGAGCTGAACTTGGTTGAAGTCATGCTGTAAGCTGGCTACTACAGTAGCAGGGTTTTTGCTGGAACTGTATAAGACAGTATCATCGGCGTACATATGGATGACAGAGGAAGAGCAGACAGTGGGAAGATCATTAAGGAAGATGGAGAAAAGCACGGGACTAAACACTGAGCCCTGGGGGACTCCAGTGTTGATGGGAAGTGGAGGGGAGATAGAATCAAAGATTCTTACCGATTGGGTCCAACCGATGAGGTAGGACTTAAACCAGTTTGTAGCAGGCAAGGCCTGCTGCAGAGAGGGAGTCAAGAAGCAAAGTATGGGAGACAGTGTTGAAAGCTTTGGCTAGCTTGACAAAGATGGCTGAGGTGATCAGGCCACCATCCATCCCTGTGAGGATAGTATCAGTGAGCCTGAGGAGGGAGGTGGTTGTTGAGTGGTTCTTCCAAAAACCAGATTGAAAAGGGGTGAAGAAGGAGGAGGAGTCAGTGAGGATGGATGAAAGTTGGGAGAGAACCAGGTGTTCTTGGAGTTTAGCAAGGGTAGCAAGGACAGAGAGATGGGACGATAGTTACCAGGAGTGGACAGGTCGCCACCCTTGGGGAGAGGAAGGACAGTAGCATGCTTCCAGGAGGAAGGGACTTGGGCAGACATAAAGGAGAGGTTTAAGATTAAAGAGATAGAATAAACAATGGCAGAAGCAGAGGTAGAGAAGTTTAGGATTAAGATCATCTAGGGAGGAGCCTTTAGAGAGGTTGAGGGAGAAGAGGGTGCTTAGAGCTTCATCTGGGGAGATAGTGGAGAAGGAGAAAGGGGGGAGACAGACACTGGAAGGGGTAGTAAACTTGAGGTAAAAGTTGGTAGAGGAGGGAGGGAGTTTAGGAGAGCTGTGGTGTAAGAGGTGTAGTAGGCATTAAATTCATTGACCACTAAGCAAGGGTCCAATATATAAGTCAGATTTATTATTAAAGCTATGTTACTAAGGAAATGCAGTGTTAGGGTTTTTTAACCCTGATTCATCCCAGCCCTAGCTACCACCCCTGTGAACCCCTCCAAATTGAATACCAAAGCATAACTCAAGTTTCAAACATAAATATAATTTAACATTATAATTAACAATGTACAAGGAATAGATTTCCACCCAATGACAAACACTGCTTTTGTATATTAAGAGACACAAGGCCACAGGATACAGGGCTTGGGAAATGTGTGTTGTGTTGCTGCTGCTTCATGAGTGGCCCAGAGGGCATGTCACAAAGTCCACTACAGGCCTGGGGGGAATATGTGTGACATTGCTGGCCACTGTCACGAACTCGGTTACAGGTGTACGGCAATATTTGTGATTATGCTGCTGCTTTGTGAGTGGCATGCACACACACACACACACACACACACACACACACACACACACACACACACAGACATACACACACACACTTCCTCAGACCCATAACCTGCAGCAGCAGGATGATGGTAAACCTTACATTAGTGAAACTGTTATGTAAATAATTTTACAGATGTATCTTCATGGATGAATCTCTGGCCAACAAACTGCAGGATGAACCATAGATTGAATTAACTTTACAGCCCCGGGGCATTAAACATGTTGGCCTAATGGACAAGGAATATAACAGAAAATTGTAACCGAGTCCCATTTCTTCAAATTACAACATCTTATGGAAAACCTTGTAGCAATTTGTGTCTCTGAAAGGTTTCAGAATTTATGTTGATCTTTTCAGCCCTTTGGAGCTCTGTAGGGCAATGGCTAAATTACACAGCTCACTTATAAAAGCATTCTACAGCTGCAGGATAACTTATCTTTGCCAGTGTTTACTAAAAGTTTGTTTTCCAAGAGGCAAAATCATTATTTTCCCCCCTTGTTTTCTAAGTAGTAAAGGGATTCTTTCTAAATAAATTTGCCTCTGTGCTTGCCACAGGTTGATAAATGAAATGATTCATAGTTCTTCGCTCTCAGCTGCTTTGTACAGCAGCAGTTATGGCGCTAATAGCTTATTGACTAGCTGTTGGCTAAGTGGTCCGAGGAGCATCATTTAATGGTTGCACAACAGCAATCCCAGCCACAGGCCAAAGGTCAATGACTGATTCCAAAGTCATAACCACCTTGCTGCTAGACAAAGGGGTTTCAAGTGGAAAATAATTAGTCATAACTTATTAGAAATGCACCACACGTGCTGGCCACAGAAAGAAACAGATGGAGTTTATTATGTAAACCATTTTGTTATTCGGGGAAACTATTACAGGAATTAGACAGCTTCAAAAGAATTTTTTATGCTTCAGTAGTTGCTTCAACGAAAACTTGGTTCAGAGATGTCATTCCAAAATATTTCTCTCAGCACCTTTCAGTTCTGTCTCTCTCTCTCTGTCTCTGTCTCTGTCTCTCCCGGCATTTAGCAAAGCCATCCACAGTACTCTGTATTCAGTTCATATTCAAGAAGTTAACCATTTTTTGGTATCTCACACTTCCACTCATACTACTTGGCAGCCCAGTTAGTAGCCTTGGTGTTCTGGATAACGCAGCATAGAACTTTGCAGCTCAGTTAGTAGCCTTGGTGACCTGAACAGTGCAACATAGAACTTTCAAATAGTATAACCTGAGGGATGTCCTGTCCTACCAGTGACTTTGTTTACTCTCTCATATATGAAATTGATCCCTCAGGTCTGAACCTGTGTGCAACTGAACTAATGTATTACACAGCACACGTTATGCATCCTGGTTAAACTGAGACATAATGTGCATGCACCAAATGGGATAGGATCCTTCATGAATCAGAAGGCTCGTTCACACAGCGAGAAAGTTGGATCACGGCTGTGTAGACGGTGGTAGCCAAGCTATTTGAAATGCTGTGGAGCAGCGTTCAGATGGCATAGCTCTGGAACACTGCAGGTGCTGCAAGAGAAGTTCAGGCATTCTGAGAAGGGTTCCAGTGGGTGCAGTCAACAATATTACAGTGCGAGGGGTCTTCAGACCAGAGTTCAGCTAAAGACAGTTTTATGTGCTTTAAGCACAGCTGAACTCGGACAAGTATTTTTGTTTTTAAGCGGAGGGTTGTAAGTTAAGAAAACACAGTCCCAGAGTGGATCCGTGACACTGGGCAATGTTTTGGATGGTGCTGGCTGTTCACAGAACCAATCAAACCAGTCCAAAACTCCTACTCCACTACACGATCCCAAGAAAACAGGGATCATGGGCACAACAGAACGCAAGTGGAAAACGGCAAAACAGTGGCGTTCACATGTGCACAGCGGCACCGATTTGGTGCTGTGCACCACCAGCACCGACTCAGAACATGCAGTATGAACAAGCCTCGAGAGCGCACTAACTTTGGACCTTTAGCAACAGACCTTGGTTTTGAAAGATGAGCAGATGATAAACTAATTAGGTTTCCTCAAATGCTGGATTGTGCTCATTGTAAATCATTTCAGCAACTGCAACTCATGCTTTGCTCACCCAGGCAAGACTTAAAAATTCTCTGAGCTAGGCACTTCATTGTGACAAAAACTAACCTTTATTACCAGACAATGAACACAACTGAAACATTTTTAAATATTGCTGTGTTGTCCTTTCTGAGTAAGTGAATATAATAGCTGGGATGCATATAGAGAATAATACATAGGTGGGTATGTGTAACCAGGACTTTAAACACGCCTGAGGTGTGGGATGCTACATAAACCCTGAGAGCAAAGTTCGAGGGGTTTAAAAAAGCATCCTACACTGACAGCGTCTTGTTTTCTTATAATTACTAATGAGCATTATGATGATTGGGAAGTGTTTCTCCCATAGGGAAACCAGGTTATAATTTACCGGTATAATCCATGGGTTATGATGGTGAACACGTGCCGGGTTTCCCTTGCTCTATGTTTGTGCATGCCACCTGCTGTTCCCTTCCTCAGTGCCACCACCAGAGACTTCACTGCCACTCAGACTCAACAGTAAGTAAATAAAAAAATAAAAGACACAACAGAACCTCTTAAAAAACAAGCATTTGTCAATGCCGAATGTTTGCTTGCTGGCATTGGCAGTGGTAGTGTAAAAGTTACAGAGCTGTGTAATAGGAATGGCAGTGAAGTATTGAACTGAAGCCAACCCACCACCACCCTGCAGAGAGTGACAGGCATTGGGGTGTGCCTTTGGGTCATCAGGCATAGCAGCCGCCATTTCTTACACCCCACCCTGCAGACACTGACAAGTGTCACGGTGTGCCTTGGGGTCTTTGTCCCTTATGCGCACCCATTCCATCGGAAATAGCGAGATGGGTGCGTATAGGAGAATGGGGTGAACTTTGGGGCGAAGAGTCCAAGGCATACCTCGATGCCTCTCACTGGCTGCAGGGTGTGGAATGGTATGAGCATTACAGGCAAGAATCCCAAGTCACACCCCTGATGCCTGTCATTCTCTACAGGGTTGGGCGTTATGGTTGGAAACCCTAATACCTCAGGCATTCGTTGGTATTTTCACTCCAAATTTTCAACATGGTTTTTTGTGACCCCCACCTCATGAACAGTGGCAATATCAGTTTGTTAGTTGAAAGCTGCTTATGCACAGCGACTACGGCATTTAGCACCACAGGTGCAAAACATTCGAACGGATGTGAAAATGACAGCTGTACTGTTCATGGAGGTGTAAAAATGGCAATGTTGCAAATCTGCAGTAAAAATATTAAAAAACTGATGAAACCCGCGGCGTGCATAGAAACTGTACAACGCACACCCATAATGTAATTAGTTTGGGGATTTTTTACAACAGATTGTCAACACAGGCATTTTAGGACCTCCAATCATGAACAGTGTCACTGTGATTTTCTTTATCTGTCCCGAACAATGATTTCCCACAGCGACCACGCATCTCTGCGCTGAAAGTATGAAAACACATTTCGGCCATGTTGTGAAAAATGACAGGTACTGTTCATAAGGAAGTGTAATAAAATGGCAATGTTGAAAATATGGAGTGAAAATATTGAAAATTCGCAAACTTACGAGTGTGCGTAGGAACTGCACAATGCACGCTCGTAAAACAGTAATTTTAAGGAATTTTTTCACCAAATTTTCAACATAGCCATTTTATGACCTCTGCTCATGAACAGTGTCACTGTGATTTTCTTAATGTGTCCCATACATTGATTTCGTACACCGACTGTGCCATTGTGCGCTACATAGGCGGAAACATGTTTTGGGCAAGATGTGAAAAATGACAGCTGTACTGCTCATAAGGAGGTGTGGTAAAATGGCAATGTTGAAAATATGGAGTGAAAATATTGAAAATTCGTGAACTTACGACCGTGCATAGGAACTGCGCAATGCACGCCCGTAAAACAGTCATTTTTAGGAATTTTTCCACCAAATTTTCAACATAGGCTTTTTGAGAGCCCAACTTATGAACAGTCACAGTGTCATTTCGTTACTTGGTCCCAAAAGGTGATTTTGTGCAGTGACTGCGAAATCACCTTCGGTCTCAATTAACGCCATGACAGTGAGAGCATTCATGAGAAGGGGTCCCAAAAACCCCATGTTGAAAATTTGGCGCAAAAATTCCAAAACATGCCTGAGATATGCAGCAAAGTTGAAAAATCCCTATCTATCCCATTATATAGCTTACCGGCATTTCCTCAGTTCGCGGTCGGCTTTGAAGAGTGCAGACGTGTTCCCGGTCCACCGAAGATCATCGCGCCAAGGTCCACAGGTAAGTATGGAGTGGGGGGGTGTGGGGAGGCAGGGTGCATAGTGGGTGGAGTGCGGGTTGTGGGAGGGTGCAGGGAGAAGCTCCGTGGGACAGTTTTTATTTGCAGGGTTATTTTGTTACTGAGGCGGCGGGGATGTTTACCACGCTGGGGTGGGCTCCCAGCGTGGCAGCTGAGCTGTTTGGGGGCTGGAGCCGGAGGTTGGGCACCCTGTCGGCTATAACACATTTTGCCACGCTGGGGTGGGCTCTGAGCGTGGCACCTAATGCTTGGGGAGAGACAGTGGAGCTGACGGGGATTGGGCACCCCGTCGGTGACAGCATCTGTTGCCACACTGGGGTGGGCTCTCAGCGTGGCACCCTGTACTCTGGGGGAGACAGTGGAGCTGATGGGGGATTGGGCACCCCGTCAGGCTATACATGTGTAGCCATGCTGGGGTGGGCACCCAGCATGGCATGTGGACGGCTTTTGGGGGGGAGCGCAGCACAGCAGACGGGAGAATGGGCACCCCTGTCAGCTATACAGTGTGTGCATGGGGGGGGCCATATGCAATATGCGTGCGTGTGTGTGTGTGTGTGTGTGTGTGTGTGTAGGGGGAGCGTACATGAGCAGGCGATATCTTATCGCTGCTCACTGAAGTGTAGCTCCCCCTTTCAACTGTACTCCACTGCATTTTGGAGCTGTCATAGACAGCTCGAGCAGGCATTGGAGAACTGCGGCTGCGCCTGCAAACACACTGCCTGAACTGGAAGAGGGCTGCCATACCTCCGAAAACTCAGATGATGGCACTATGTTTCTTGCAGATGCGTGCAAGCAAACATAATGAAGAAAAGGAAAGAAAAGAAATGAAAAGAAAGGATTTGGCAGCTGCTTCAAGCTGTCCACAGTCTGCACCTCAACCAGACCAGCAGATGAACTGCAGTGTATGTTTATTTTATATAACTGCTGTGGTGAGAAAACGCTCCCCAGCAATTATATAAAATAAAACATGGGATTGTGTGTAAAACTCGAATTGTATACACACCCTCAGTGTTGGATACTTAAAATAAACCCCTTGAGCTTTGCTCTCAGGGTTTATGTAGCATCCAACACCTCGGGTGTGTGTAAAATTCTCATTAAGCACACAACCCCACATATTATTCTATATTTTATGTTCGCTTCTGAAGTATATGAATATATGGTTCTATGTGATAATCGTGAGCGCCGAATGGCGGCTCTCATTATTGCGATGTCAGGGCAGCGAAAACAGTTTCACCACCCTGACATCCTTGGTGCATGGAAGAACAGTGCTGGGGATTTAAATACTTTGCTTTCTGTGAGGGGGCTGCACCCCCCCAAGTGGGGGGCGTCGCTCCCTGCACCACTCTACTTAAAGATTCTCAACTCCAGGGGTGTGCATGTCGGGGGGGGCGTGCAAAAGCAAAATAAATACAAGTTTTGGGCCAGGCGCAACAAAAATGCAGTAGCGCCTGGACCCAGACCTGAACCCGGAATCCCATGCACCGCAAGTGGAGGCCAACCCCCGACACCATGGCGCAGCTTGGCAGCCGACCGCAGCGCCACTCCCTACATCCCCTCTGCCCCCTCCCAGGCCACGCTCGCCATGCTCGCTCCCACCCCGCGCGTGTACATGTAGCAACATCCTGTCACTAGGGCCACCCACAACCCCACATCTGGTCGCCCTCCCTGCCCCCTCGCCTTTCGGGCTTTTGCCCACGTCGCATCGCTGTTTCGGACAGTGCCATCTTTCAGGCACCCACCTCACATGCTACTGAATATATCGGTATCAGTGTGTGGTGAATGAGCTTTTGGGGGTGTGCCCCTCCTCCACCTGTCACAGCTTTCAGAATGTCAACTCTCCTCCCTAATTCCACCCACTCTCCGCCTTTCTCCTCCTTTTCTTTTTGAAGTCCTCGCTCAGTCACAAGGCTGGAAAATTCATGTGTAACTCCTAATTCTGACTGCTTGAAACCTGGTACCTGATCAATATGTCACAGGGGTTATAACGCAGGAAATTCCAAGCTGGAAAAATAATGACCGGCAATACAGCTACAGGGATAGTATAGCACAGGTAATGTTAGAGCTATCTTTTTAGCTGTTGCTCGTTGGAAAGAAGAGATTAAAATCTCTGCTGGATGGTTTGCTGCTGAGCAGTTGCCATGGTGCAGAGAGTAGGGCCACAGGCAGCAGAGGGTGGCAGAATGTCAGTGGACTGAGGTTTGATTCCCAGTCATGGGACTTTTGCTTTTTTTTACACCCCCCTCCCAGCTTTTATTTTCAGTGTGTCTGGTCCTCACCCTGCACTTTTGGCCCCCCCCCCCACATTTGTCCTACTAGGTTCCCCCTTCCCCTCCTCAATGATTCCACCCCCTGAGGTTTCTCCCCATCCCTGAGTTGCCTCCCCCCCAGAGTAGATTATATTTAAATTGGGGGATTCGAGGACAAAGCCCCCCATAAAGAGTAGTGTGGGTGGTGGAGCCCCCCCCCCGCAAACTGTCATAGTGGCTTCTTTTGTTTAGTTAGCTATGGTAACGCTTGCTGTTTTTACTGAGTGCTATCACTGCTTTCACTGCTTTTCCTTCGCTGTTTTTGACAGCACTATTGTGCTGTTGACTTTATGACCTAGTGCCCTTGAAACCTTACCCCTGTTTCCCATTCCTCATATGTGCTACTGATTTCTTCTTTCATATGTGGTGCCATTTAGTACTTTCTTTCTAAGGGAATGGCAGATACGTTGCTCAACTTATGTTGGGCCCCATCGCTTATAAATAGCCTTCCTCCTGAAATCGCGGATGAGAACAAACTGGACCAGTACAAACGTTAGCTTCACCAGCACCTTTGTGATCTTAACAAAAGTGACTGCTCCACTTAGGTCGGTGGTTCTCCGCCACCATCTCCCTCCATTCCCCCCCAACCTTCTTCTGTTCTCTCCCCCTCTACTCTCCCTTTTTCTCTCTCCTAACTCCAACCTCATAGGCACCTCCCTTTGTCCCCCCATCCCTTCCCCTTGAACCCCTCCTGCTCACACCCCTCCTCAGGTCCCTCCGCTTCTCCTCCCTCCAGGCCTCTTAGCACTTTTGTGGTCATAGCACTTTCAACAACATCATTACCTGACTGTCTAACTATCCCCCTCCTCCCCTTTCGCTAACAGTGGCATTCCTCATCTCATACCCCCTATGGTATCTTCTTTATACTAGGCATATGTATACCTATTCCATATTACCTGCACCACACAGATTTTCTGTTAATGTATTTTTATGCCAGTTTATCTTTGTTTTATATTCTCAACTGTTTGTTTTTGCAATGTTATGCTGACGTGGAACCTTTGTAAATGAACCTCTTGTTCAAAGGTATTTGTAATCCTAGTACTCAATAAATAAATAAAATAAAATAAAATAATTTGCATATCATTGATGCAGTGCTTGCAACTCATAGAATAAATGTATTCTCATACATGGTAAAAAAAACCCAGCAAAACAAAACATATAAAACATGTTCTAACGTAGCCCTACACTCATTGATCAGTTTAGGTAATTACCTGTTTTCCTCTGCTTGCTTGTGTTTTGAACACTGAAACTAAAGCATTCTGGTCATTAGAACCTAAATAAACAAAGCTCAACACATGTGCCACATGTACAGTGACACCCACAATAATAATATTTTATTCTGCAGTAGAGTTCCTGCAGGAAACGAGGCAGTTGCAATAGGAGCTAATTCCTTGCAAGAAACTTCGGCACTCTGTTTTATCCTGGCATACTTAATTTGCTTGTCAAGCATATATAGAGGGCTGTTGATGGTGTGTCCCATCTCCACCTAGCACAGGTCCCTAATTCTTATGAATCATTTTACTAATTCCATCCAATCTCTGCCTGTTTTGCCCAATCACAAGGGTGAGAAATGCAAAGTGGAGGGTTTACTTGTACAGTTCCTAAGACCAGCACAAAACCTTGCCAGGTCCACTTCTGTGCTTCTGACCTGTGCTTTCAACATCTCAGATGGTGAACACACAGAATGGCATTCTTCGCTACTTTACATTTGCGCTGAGCGGCAGTTCATCCTTACATCCCACCTCGATCACTGCCATTCCCTCCATGAAACACATGATTCTGCTCTTCCCCACTTGCTTTTTATCCCTCCATGATATCTGACCCCACCACAACATGCCAATATCATCCATATACATTTGTCGTTCTGCAGCGATTGCTCTGTCTCCCCACTCCAAAATGTATGCCTCCATCCTAAAATTCCATTTTCATAATTCCCATTACCTGTCATTTGCCAGTTACTGTCTCCCATCACACTGCATGATCTTTGCACTGCACAATGCCCTCATTCCCACTGTCACATTAACCACTGATCACCACTTGATCTGTATTCCTCCTTTCACTGATCTCTGCTCCCCCCCCAAATTGCTGCGATTGTCCATATACATTAGCCAGTCAGCGCACTTACTCTCTTCCATCCATCCTTAAATGTCTCATCACTCATGGTACTTCATATTACCAATTTTGTGCCATTTGCTGTTTATTCCTCTGCTCCCCGATGGCACCCCCATACCATCATTCTCCATATACATGACATTCTCTCTCTGGCTATATCCCTGTTCTACCCCATCTATGACCCCCCCAACATGCCACCATTCTCCGTATTCAATTGCCGCCTTGTGGCACTTGCTTTCTCCCACTCTTTGATATCTACCCTCCTAAACTGCTGCCATGCACTGTAATTCACAATAGTTGTTCTGTACCACTATTTCTATTTCCATCCCTTCCGCAGTTTCTTCCCCTCACAACTTGCCAACATTTTTCTTATACATTAGCCACTCTGCAGCACTTGCTTCCCCCGACCTCTGCCCCCCCAAATGCTGCCATTCACTGTCATTCAAATTAGCCGCTCTGTGGCACTTGCTTTCTGTTCCATCCCTCCCTGATATCTACCTCCCCCAAAATACCAGTACTGTCCCTGCACATTAGCCGCTCAGCAGTAGTTACTGTCTCCCACCCACTCACCCTCAAATGCCTTGCTACTCCCAGTACTTCATGTTACCTTTTGTGTGCAATTTGCTGTGTACTCCTCCCCTCCCTGATCTCTCCCCCAATATACAACCATTCTCCATATACATGACACACACGGCTCAGCTGTATCCCTATTCTACCCCATCTCTGACCCCCTCCAACATGCCACAATTCTCTGTATACATTTGCCACTCTGTGGCACTTGCTCTCCCAATCTCTGCCCCTCCATGCCCTCATTCCCCATCATTCACATTACCTCTTCTGTGGCACTTGCTCTCACTCCCCTTCTCAATATCTGCCTTCCTAAGCTGTTGCCATTCACTATAATTCACATTAGCTGCTCTGCATTACTTGCTCTGTATCCATCCCCTCCACAGTCTCTGCCCCCCCAACAACATGTCAGTATTTTCCTTATATATTAAGTATTCTGCTGTCATTTGCTGTCATTCACATTAGCAACTCTGTGGCACTTGCTATTTCTCCCCTTCCTGATATCTGCCCCCCCAAAATGCCAGCATTATCCCTACACATTAGCTCCTCTGTGGCACTTACTCACTTTGACTCACTCTCAAATGTCCTATTTGCTCTCTTTTCCTCCCTTCTTTGATCTCTCCCCAACATACTGCCATTCGCCAAATACATGACATGCTTTCTGATTCTGTTTCTGTTCTACCACATCTCCGACCCTCCCAATGTGCTGACATTCTTTGTATACATTTGCTGCTCTACACTCTATGGCACATGCTGTCTGCCCCCTCCATGTGCCATCATGTCCCTTTATTCATATTACATTCATTACATTCTATAGCACTTGCTCTCCACCCCATCAGTACCTGCCACCCCAAACTGCCGCCATTCACTGAAATTCACTTTAGCTGCTCTGCGTCACTATATCCACCCCAATCCTGATCTCTACCCCCAAAACTCCCTGATTTCTACCCCCTACAGCATTCCAACATATTCCCTATACATTAGCCGCTCTGTGGCTCTAACTCTCTCTCTCCTCCTCCATGATCTCTGCCACCATTTACATTAGCTACTCAGAGGCACATACTCTCTATTCTTCCTGTCCCTGATATCTGCTTCCCTCAAAAATGCCAGCACTGTCCCTACATGTTAGTCACTCTGTGGCTTGCTGTCTCTCCTCCTGATCTCTGCCCTCCCTCCCTCCCTCCCCAAACCTGCCACCATTCATCATCATTCACATTAGTTGCTCCAGCGGCACTTGATCTCCGTCTCCCCCATCCCCAGTTTCTTTCCCTTCCAACATGGTGGCATTATCTCTACAAATTAGCTCTCTTTGGCACTTGCACTCTCCCTCTACAATCTCTGCCACCAAATATGCCACATTCACTATCATTCCCATTAACCACTCTGTAGCACTTGCTCTTTATCCCTCCTCTTCCCAATCTGTGCCCCCCAAACATACCCCTATTCTCCCTATACATTAGATACTCTGTAGCAGTTCTGCTGTCCCCTTCCCAAATCTCTAGAAGTTGCTCACCACCCCTCCCCAATCATTGTCCCCCCAAAATCTGTCATTCATCGTAATGTACATTAGCCACTCCATGACACTCGCTGTTTATCACTCCCTTCCCCCCACACTGCCATTGTCCATATACTTTCTATTGCTTGCTACTGTTGTTCACAATGTTTAGAATATATTATTACTGCTTACACTCCTTTCTTCCTGTACCCGCCCCAATATAGTACCACCACATACTTGTGTTTGGGTACACCTCCTGTCATTCACTAAAAATACCACCAATAGCTTAATCTGGTTCAAGATCAGTTGGCATTCATCTGTATCCCCCTCCCCCGGGTCGTGCCTGAAAATAGGCAGGATTTGTCTAGTGCACTTACCCGGTCAACAAAAACTAAATAAAAATTAAAAAAAATTTCTAGCTACATTTCTCATGTTGAGCCAATTAATTTGTTCTTATTTGGTACATTTCCATTGCAAACTGTCTTTATTTATTCTATTTAAGTGTTCTTTTTCTGTTTCTGGAATAATGTGCATATCCTACATTTCTTTTATCCTACCAAGAAAGCTAAACAAATCTTGCTCATTACTCCACCTGCAACCCAATCTCTTACACTAGAAATTTCAATAAACAAAGAAAAATCAATGGGGGCTATGCAAAGATGAACCAGGTAATGAGAGGGCACATACCTGGCCATGCAACTCGCACCAGTGAACCAGACACTTGGGCATGACATGCGTGTATACATCATCCACTTAGTGCCTGTCTGCATCCCTGTCCCCAATGTGCTGTTGCACTGGGGGATGGATCAGGGGACACAGGTGGGAATCCAGTCAGATGACTGACCTGGCCCCATAGTGGATACCCTGCTCTGCATGAAGCAGGGGATTCTGAAATGGTGCCACACTTCCTTGTTGGACAAAGATGGGTCAATGCCCAAATGCCTGCCCCCCCCAAGCTCTCTCAGTCAGTCCAGAGGGCTGCTGCAGCATGGTGAGGGGATTCCTCATTCTGCCATGGCCAGCAGGTGTAAACTGAAGAGATGCACAAAAGATATGGCAGGGTTCTTGCTACCGTATTCAGCAACCCCCTTGTCCAGCACTCCGCACCTCCCTGAATGGTGTGGAGTGTGGGCACACCCTCCTGGACTGACTGCATGCATAGCTGTGTGACCGGCCAGGGAATCCTATGTGGAAGGGGTGCACGTCCCTTCCGTGAATGTGCACAAGGGTCAACGGGATCCCTGATTTGTGGCATGCAGACATAGAGCTGCTTATACACTGCAGATCTGTGACATGTAGGAAACCCACCCAATAATGCATAGGTGCCAGTAAGAGGTGCATGTACTTCAATTTTTATTTCTGTTCACCACTTCTCTCAACTAATCCCCCATCTCCTCCTCCATTAGTCATTATTCTCCCTAGTGTTTCTTTGTAACAAAGATTGTAAACTTAAATAAAAGTGTTTGAGAACAAATTTGCAATATGTAAGTATGTAATTTCATAAACTTTGCATTATTTCAATGATTCAGTCCCAATGCAACAGCTGTTTAATCTAGTGCATGCCTGATACCGAATGTATTGCAAATAGCCCTCAGGCTTCTTTAAATAATTAATTTGTACAGCCTGAAAGTGTCCTGCAGAATTCCGTTCTGCTACCTGCCCCCCAAGTACTGGCTAAGCCACCTGTGTCCCTTTAGAAAAGCAGCAGGTTTTTTTCTGCTGCTTAAATTGGATTTAAGTGCTGGCAATCCTTGTTTCAGTGCTGGCAAACATCCCTCCCCAACTCAAGGTATATATATATATATATAGGTACCTTACCCTCTGTTTTCTCTCCTCCACAGATCGCTCGAGGGTCCGAGAGGGTTGCGGAAGCAAGGCGCCCTCCCCCATCCCTAAAGTGCAGCAGGTACGTGGTGAAGAGCCCTGCTTACAACTGCAAGGAAGGACTTGCTTTGTCTGGGCCGCGGCTCCCCACCTCCCCCCACCACCACCCTTGGTCAGCTTGCCCTTTTATAGGGTTTCCTAACCAATCAGCTAACTTCTCCATTAGCAGCCTATTCGCTCTCACTACTAGAGGCTGCTCTTCTATCGCAATACTGGCCTTGCTCCTATTTCCTACCATAGCACACATACTGTGGAGCAATGCTACCCCTTATTCTCTTTCTGTACTTTCTGCTACCCACTGTTGAGACCCCTGCCCTGGCTTACACTATTAAACCCCCCCCAAATCAGACTGCCTATAGTGGGGTGTCTTGGCATTTCAGAATCTTGAGGGTATTCTCTCCCAGCCACCCTGATGCTGGTATTAGGGCTGACTATATGACTTTACCACACACTGTGGACCCTGCCTTCTTCAAGGACGTTACTTTCTCCCCAAGCCCTGGGCGGGGACAAAGGCCCAAGGAGACTGAAGGGGCAGAGGCAGGGAACCAGCGTTGGGCATGTGGTGGAGCAGCTCTGGGAGGATCGTCGCCTATCTGAGCTGGAGGGACATTTCTGTGCTTGGCCCCAAGTCCTCCCTCCCACCCTGAACGTGGCACCCCTGATGTCATGGTGCATGGTAGCCCTGCTGACATCAACCATGCTCCTCCTGTACAGGTGGTCCACATCCTTCAGAGTCCCAGATCTCCACTTGGGGTCGCTGGGATGCAGGACAACCCATTGCCCTCCCCCCGGGAGAGGAGAGCAGCCCATCGGAGGCTCAATCCTCTCCCTCCCTGCCAACCCCCGGTGCCCAAGCTTGCTCCCAAACTCTGGTCACCGGCGTGGCCCAAGGTGTGGTGTCCAGCGCATCAACCCTCGGCACCACCGGGCCAGCCATCATTCTGCTTTTTAACTATCTTGTGCACCATCATGTGCATTCTCACTGGTGCTTGATTGTATGAACGTTACTGACATTTCCACAAATAATATTTTCACTTTGTTTCTATTTCTTTATCACACATATGCTCCAAAAATGTAGACAGTGCATATTCACGAGGAGGATTCATATTATCCACTGTTCACCACTTGATCTCTCCCCTTTTCCTCACCCATCTATGCTTCACCCAAATTTGTGCCATTCTCTGAATATTTTAGCTGCTTTGTAGCACAGCCTCTCTCTTCCCTGCCCTGACTGCCCCATCTCTCAGCCCTGAACATACTGCCATTCTCTATGTACATCACATGCTCTCCGGCAGTTACTCCCTCCACCCTCCCTGATTGCTCCCCCACCTCCTACCATTTCCCCTACTTTACAGTACTTGCTCTATGCCACTTCTTATCTCCCCCCACCATCTCTGCCCTCCATCCTACCACTTTCAACACAGTTTCACATTACCCTCTGTCTTCCACTTCTTCTCTGTCTCTTCCCTCCTCTATCTCTGGCTTCTGCCCTAAAATGTCACTAGTATCCCTATACATTAACCACTTGGAACACTTGCTTTCCACCTCTCTTCTACCCTATCTGTGATCCCATTCTGTAAATATATTTGAAGCTTTGCATCACTTACTCTCTCCCCTGCCCTGATTTCTTCTCTTCCAAAACCCTGCCATTCATCATCATTCACATTCCTTATTTGCTTTCACTCTCTCCCCTCTCAATCTCGTCTCCCCAAAACATGCTGGCTGTGTTCCCACATTTACTTTCGCAAGCAAATGTAATGCATTCCAGTACACCTAAACATACGAAATATACATGACCAGAAACAATTCAAACTATACACTGTTACGCTGCAAAACAAAATATGACACTAAATCAATGGCAATACTGTTAATTGATTGTGCACAGTTTTCATTTATCACATCGGCATCCTTTGACTTTGTCTGTACTGATCTCCACATTTTCAGCACTGCATCCTGGCTGGCTCCCTTATACTGTATACAGTATTATGATAAATTAAAAAATGCACTGTTATCTTAGACTGCTAGTGATGCTTCTTGTTCGTAGCATGATTGGGACTGTTAAGCTCATGGGCATATACAACTTAGTCAGGAGTTCTGCTTGTGCAGCACTGTTGATAGTTTTAAGGTAGTTGAATGAATGTGTTGTTTGACTGTTATACATGGATTCTTTGCCTGTTCACATACTCTGTCTCATAAGGGGCTACCACCCTGGTGCGGTACCATAAAGGCAAAGGAACCCTCCTGAGGAGGATTCTATCCCTAGAGGTGCTGCAGGAACATAATTCTTTTAGGCTAAAGGTACCTTAGAATGGAGCCCCAAGGACAGAACCATGCCGCTGGAGGGGGAGAGGATGGCATGGCAAAAAAATAATGCTTCCATATGAGGCTGGAGGAAGCTGGCTTAAATGGCTCAAGAAGGGGATGTTTCACTAGTAGCTCCCACTCACTGAACAGCAAGCATAGCCGTTGTGTTCAATGGGAGTATGCAAATTAGTGAGGAATTATGCTTGTGCAACATTGTTGCTAATCTGATAGTAGCTGAATGAATATGTCGTTTGACTGTTATACGTGGATGCTTTGGTGATTAGCACTCTCTTTTCCATGAAGGGCTACCTTCCTGTCAGGGTACCATCTAGAGGTGCAGTGGGAGCATAATTCTTTTAGGTTATAGATACCTTAGGAAGGAGCCCCAAAACACTGTGCAGCAGGAGGCAAACAGAGACTGAGTGAGTACTGACTGACAGCAACTTGTGATGACTGACAACAGACAGAGACTGATTTGAGGAATGATTGACAGCAATTGGTAACTAATAGCAGACAGAGACATAACTTTCATAAGGAGAGAGAGGGAACAACAGGACTGAAGGATTAGAGCGTCATCATCCAACCCCAACTCACAGCAGAAACCTACTACTAAGGTAAACGCTATACTTAAATACATATACTACATTATGGCCTTCTGCACTCAAGACAGAAAAAAAGTGTCAGCCTGGTGGTGCTGAAGGTTGAGGCACTGGATGCCACACCTCACACAACACCAGCAACCTGGGTTTGCAAATGGATTTGGGTCATTGGGGGTCAGCAGGGGCAGGAGAGGATTGAGTGTCCAAAGGACAGCTCTCCTCTCCTGAGGGAGGGTAGTTGCAACTCCTGCTGAACTTGCGGCTCCCAGTGGAGGCTGGGAGCAGTGCAGCAAGCAGGAACCCCACAGAGGGGGTTGAGGCAGCAGTGAATGTCCTGTGGGTGGGTGCAGTAGTGTAGCCGCCATGTGCCGGATGTCATTGCACATCCACGCCTCCAGGAAAAACAAGGAAAATGGACCCTAGCACCCAGACAGGTGAAGGTGGATCCAGTGGTCAGCCCTCATGTCCTCAGTTAGCAGTTAGCAGTTAGCAGTGGAACCAGTGAACCAGTAAACCAGAGGAGTGGCTATCTCTGCAAAGCAGTGTGCAAAAGATGGAGATTAGTGCCCAAGAGGTGGATAAGCAGAAAAGGGGCAAAATTCAGCAGAAGGGCAGACAGCAAGGAGAACCAGGGATAAATGACAACCAAGGAAGGGGCTGGAGTAGAACAGTGAAACAGTCTAGGGAGGTCAAATCATGAAAGCCATGTGCAAATGCCAGAGCCTTAGCAACAAGATGGAAGATCTGGAGGCTGTCATGGTACAGTCAGACCTGGACATTGTGGCCATCACTGAAACCTGTTGTAATGATAACCATGACGGGAGATGGCCATACCTGGCTAACATATTCAGAAGAGACAGAGCAGGCAGAGGGAGGGTGGCACTGTATGTGAAAGATGACATAAAGGCCACAGAGATCCAGGAGGAACAAAATGGGGAGAGATACTGTGGGTTAAGCTGGAAAGGAAAATGGGACAGCCATCCGCACAGGTGTGGTCTATAGACCACCAGCCCAGGAGGAAGAAACAGATAGGGGCTGTTGCTAGCCATCCAAGGATGGCAGACAAAGGTGAGGTAGTACTGGTTGGAGACTTCATATTCCAGGCGTGGACTGGAGCATCCCAGCAGCATCACACTAGGAGCAGATTTATCCTGGACTCCCTTCAGGGTGCCTCCTCAAGCAACTGGCCATGGGAACCAACCGGCAGAAGGCAATACTGGACCTTAGTCACAAACAGGACAGTGTGATGGGGTAACAGTGGGGAGCACCTGGGAAACAGTGACCAACAGTCATTGTGGTTTGAAATCACAGAAAGAGCAGAACCACACCAAAAACACGTATCCTGGATTTTAGGGGCAGACTTTGGGAAAATGGAGATACTTGAAAGAGGCATTAGGGAATGGGACAGGAATCAGGGGTTGAGGAACAGTGGGAAGTATTTAAATGGGATTACAAGAACAACAGAGTTATGCATTAAGCAGGTTAGCAAGAGGAAAAGGAAGAGGAGACCGTTATGGTTTTCCAAAGAGAAAGCAAAGAAAGGTGAAAGCCAAAAAGATTGCATTCAGGCAATACAAAAGACACAGGCAGAAGGGATAGGGAGAAGTACCAGGAGAAGCAAGGGAGGCGGGAGGTCAGTAAGGAAGCCAAAGTTCAGACAGAAGAACACATTGCAAAATCAGTGGTAGAGGACAAAACCTTTTACAGGTACATAAGTGAAAAAAGAAAAGACAAAGAGGGATAGTGAGACTGAAGGGGAGGATGGGGGGCCACATGGAGGATGACAACAGTAAAGCTGACATATTGAACAGGTATTTCTGCTCAGTCTTTACTGAGGAAGAGGAGGGTATGGTCTGAAGGGAGTACAAGGGGTGAGAATGGCAGAAATGGACACAAGTCCTTTACATGAGAAAGGGTCCCAAGGAACTGGAAGTAATAAGAGTTGATAAAGCAATGGGGGCTGATGGGATGCACCCAGGGTCCTTAAAGAACTAAGAGAGGTGGTGGCTGAGCCTCTGGCTATCCTGTTAGCTCGATCACTGGAAACAGGAGGTACCCAAAAGACTGGAGGACAGCAGATGTAGTCCCCTTATACAAAGTGGGAACAAGAGGAAGCAGGGAACTACAGACCATCAGCCTCACCGGTAGTGGGGGAAGATCATGGAGCACTACTGAAGGAGAGATGGTGGAACATCTGGTTGTCAATGGACTACAGGACCCAAGGCAGCATGGTTTCACCAGGGGAGGTCATGTCAGACCAATCTCATTGAATTTTGACTGGGTGACTAGGGAGGTGGATCAGGGAGGGCAGTGGACATGGTCTATCTGGACTTCAGCAAGGCCTTTGACACTGTGCCACATAGAAGACTATCACACAAACTGGGGAATATGGGTGTGGGCAGGACAGTAGTGTGGTGGGTGGGTAACTGGCTGGGTGGCAGGACACAGAGGGTGGTGATAATGGCTGTCCTCCACAGAGGAAGAGTGACCAGTGGGGTACCACAAGGATCAGTGCTGGGACCAGTCCTATTCAACATCTTCATCAGTGACATTGTGCAGGACCTAGAAGGCAGAATTTCACTGTACGCTGATGACACAAAGCTCTGTAACAGAGTAGACACACCAGAGGGTGTAGACAGAATGAGAAGCGACCTGCAGAAACTTGAAGAATGGTCAGGGGTTTGGCAGTTGAAATTCAATGCAAAGAACTGCAAGATAATGCATATGAGGGCACAAAACCGTGGCACAATATATCATTTGGGGTGAGGATATAGCATGCACCAAGCAGGAAAGGGATCTTGGGGTTGTCATCTCCGATGACCTCAAGATGAGAAACAGTGTGACAAGGCGGCAGGTAAAGCAAATAGGATGCTGGGATGTATAGGCAGGGCATCACCAGCAGGGAAAGGGAGGTCATAATTCCTATACAAGACACTAGTGAGGCCCCACCTGGAGTACAGTGTACAGTTCTGGAGACCATACATAGGACATAGACAGTGTAGAAAAGGTTCAGAGGAGGGCAACAAAGATGGTGCATGGATTGCATCACAAGTCCTATGAAGACAGGTTGAAGGAACTGAACATGTACTCCTGGAGGAGAGGAGGGAGGAGGGATATGATAGAGACATACAAGTATCTTACAGGGAGGAACAGGTGCAGAAAACACTATTTTAAGCGAAAAAGATGTTCCAGGACTAGAGGGCATGGGATGAAGTTGGAGGAGGATGATTTAGAGGAAACATGAGAAGAATTTCTTCACAGAACGGGTGGTGGACAAGTGGAACACCCTGCCAGAGGAAGTGGTGGGGGCTGAAACAATCACAGGATTTAAGAATGCATGGGATAGACATAAAGGAATTCTGGAGGCCAGGGGTAAGGGGCAACAGACTTCTAGGAAAACAAACTGAACTTACAAGCTCAAATGGGCAGACTGAGTGGGCCATAGGCCCTTATCTGCTGACACTGTCTATGTATCTATGTATCTATGTATCAGTTGCATCCACCTACAGCTGGTTGCTGTGTGTCTCCTCCACGTCCTGGCCACCCTTCTCCAGATAGAGAGCCAGAGGAGTTAGGATGGTCCCGCCCTGGGGAGCTCAGAGCCGGAGGGCAGGGTGGCCAGTGGTAGTGGTAGGGGTCACTCCTGGGAGTGGCAACCAGTCTGGGGAGGGTCTCAGGCCATGTGGGATATGGCCGCACCAAGAGACCTCTCTGGAGAGAGGTCTATGGGGCCAGTGAAGGAGCACAAATAGAGCTAAAAAAAAGACAGAAATACATGGTCTTGGCCACCATCTCTCCTGACATGGGAACTTGTTGTTTTGACAGCTGAGAATGCTAATTTGGAGTTTGAAATTCAGGGAAGTTTTTGGAGGGACAACTCTCTATCCTTCCAATGGAATAACTCTGCAGGGTGCCACAAGTCGATCTCTGCAGCTAAAGGCAGTTCCCCGTGGAGAAGCCCACCCTGTTAAAGCATGACATGAGGAGAATAGCAACTGTTGAAAGGCTATCACCCACCCAGCCTCGAGACCAAGAGGAGGCCTATCCTTGAATGAAAACTAAAGGAAGGGGATATGGAATGAGACTAGGTGGACCTTAGGCAGGCACAGGGATAATAACTTTTCAGAGGTACTACCAATATGGCATGCTCAGCTAAACAAATCACTGTGTGCTTAGAGCCCCACCCTCTGGCAGCTGAAGTCTTACATGCTACACCTTTAAGGGCCACTAGCCGAAGGTCTGCACAGCTAAAGCTTCCCCTGGAGCATTGGACCTTACCGCCTAGGGGGACTACCACCTGGGGATCTGCCAGGAGGCATTGCAGGAGACAAGCGGCATAAAGAGAAGGACCCCCACCCAAGATGAGGGACACACCTCAAGATTTGGACTTCAAGGAGAACAAGCTGTCTACCCACAGAGAGAACTCTGAGTGCAAGATTCTAACTGAATAATGACTGCTGAATAGAATGCTTGATATTGATGGAAACTACAACACTGAAGGTAATGAAATTGAATTACATCAAGGTCAAAATGAGAAGTAAAACCCAGCCTCAGCAGAAAGGGCTGGTGGCTGGAAATACGCTAAGACTAGGTTGGTAAATGCTGAAGCAGACTGAGTAAACTAATTAAAACAACTGAAAAGGGGAGTAGTTGCCTTGCTGGGAAGCCAGGTGAAAGCAACTGAAGAATGCAGCTGAAATGAAAGATTTGCAAGTGGCCTGGTATGAACAACAAATTAAGAAACCTGAAATAGCACAAGCCAAAAGAGCAGAATGACATAGGCAAGACATTCTGTGTGAACTAGAAGGCACACCAAGAATCAAAACAGAAAGAAACATGGGCATTACATGAGGACAGCAATGCATCAGGAATAGCTGACTGAGAGACAGAAGGAAGCACAAACTACAGCCAGGGAAGGGATAAAAAAACAAAACAAAATACTGACCTAGAAAAGACCACTGAGGCAAAAATTGAACAGAAAGCTCAAAAGCACAAAAGAAAGCAACAGACAAACATGGAAGAAAAGGGGGACCAAAACACCAGCAGAGCCTATGGCTGCAGCTTCTGAACAAGGCTGGGTTAAATAGCTTAGGAAAGAGGGTGTGGTTGGTAGCTCCCACCCACTGAACTGCAGGTATAGCCTTTGTGATCCTACTTTGTGAGACTACTGAGAAATATAGGAACTTCCTGTCTCAGAACAGGAAGATCAGGAGCTTTAAAAGCACGGAGGCAGTAGGTAAGTAGGGGAAAAAAAATATATATATAAATAAATATAAAAATAAATAAACAGAGGCAAGATTAAGTATTCAAAACAACAGTTAGGGATGCATGGTCAACCACGAACCGAGATGGACGCCTAGTTGCTTAGCTCTCCGTGTTCAGGGCATAATCCGATGAAATCCGGCATTGGGGGTCTCATTTTCTGATCAACTGACTGTGCAACAATCAGGCAGACTACCTTGAGCACATACTTTTGCAACGCTGTTATTCGCAAGTGCATTACAATCACCAGAAAATTTCTCCGTCTGCGGCATGGTGCCCAGTCCCAGATATGGCCTGCAATGCGCCAGCCATGGGGGAAAACTCCCGCACCGTGCAAATGTTTAATCAATTAATGGCTCAGATGGGCCAACTTACTTCAGTGGTAAATGCTATGAACCAGACCTTAGAAAACATAGAGGTCCGCATATTTTATACCGAGCTGCGGCTGCAGTCGCATGATGCAACTATACAGGATGTCTTGGCAACCATGTGGGTGCAAGCTAAACTTATTCATCTCCTTCAAGACAAGGTTGACAACCTCAAAAATCAACGTCGCCGCAATAATTTGAGATTTGTGGGCTTCCCCGAGGTGGTTGAATAGTTGAATGCTGTATCCTTTCTACAACAAACTCTTCCAGCTCTTCTGGGCTTGCTGGAAGATTTTAGGCATCAGATTTAGCGGGCCTACTGCTCGCTAGCACCACTTCCCAAGTCAGGGGAATGACCTAGGCCGCTGCTGGCAAAATTTCTAGACTATAGGCAGAAGGAAACCATATCAGCAGCAATCAGAAATTCTAACAACATCATTTGTCTGGGGCATAAGATTCAGATATTTCAAGACTATTCCAGGGAGCTTTCTGAACGTCTAAAGGAGTATGGCCCGGCCAGAAAGATTCTTCACAAGCATAACTACTCCTTCTCCCTGTGGTACCCTGCAACCATGCGGGTTATGCATAATGGTGCCCCCCTTAATATTTGCTACACCTGAGAGCCTCATGGACTTTCTCTGGGCACAGCACCCAGCTGACTTTGGGGTTCAGACCCACATATGGAAACCTCTATGTCTGCCACTTCTCCGGAGCCATAAAGCAATCAGCCTGCACTCAAGGACACCTCAGCCAAACCAGAGGTCAAGATTTTTGAGGCCGTACTACCTCCCAAGTCCAGAAAGCGACACCCTTCTGCCCACCATGCCAGGCAACAGCACCCGGCTGCCCGTGCGAGCTCTCCAAATCAGAGGGGGAGCTCCGCTCTCAACCTAGCTCAGACCTCCGGGCCTATTTCACTCTGAACCCATATGTGCTTTTGCAACTGGAAACCCAGGAATCAATGGCAGAGACCAGTCTGGATATCACACCTTCTGAGGAGGATGCCATACCCACTGTGAACCCTGCGAACAGATCCTGGGCAGACATCGTGGCAGCCTCTCCCGGGGAGCTGGACAAACCTTCCTCTCCTCCCACTGCTAGTCCTACAAGGTGAATTCCAGCCAGTGAGTCTCTGGAAAAGGCCCACACAGCGGGCATTCAGGACTCTCCTACCTGAATTTTTGGGCTAAGTAGCTGGTTTCAAGTTATATTTCGGGACTGGAGAGGGAAATGGGTGTGATTGTTATGCTACCCCCCCGAGGTGTCTTTTCCTGTACTTTCATTGTATGTATGGGAGGCCAATACTGGATCCTGGGGCCCACTTGATATTTAGACTTAAGGTCCCTGGGAGCAAGCCCATTTGGAGGCAGAGGCCGCTGAGATCATCATGGCTGGCACTCCCAGTTATCCGTGTGTTAGCTAGGAGCTGAATGACTGCATCACTCGCTCCTGTGTGACCCTTTTTTTACCTGCATTAAGGCGGGGGCACCTTATACAAGTGGGAGGTAAACCCCTAAATCCTTCAGCCTCCCTGCTGATACAGAGACTGGACTCCACTTTGTGGTAGCATGCTGGTCATGTATTCACCCCTCAGGCGAGCCGGAGGGGGATCTTGCAGCCTCGGCTGCTGACATTGCACCCCGTGGCTTTTCACTGGCCAAAGCTCGGCCTTCTGTATGTAGTTCTGATTTCTATGTGTACGTTTATTGTTACTGGTTCACTGCTATATTGTTTATACACCATGTTCACAATGTACAAACTACTACTGTGCAGGTTTTTTTTCTGGGGATATAGTCCGTAGCAGGCCACAGTACAGCAGCTTACTGGAGGGGGTGTCTTCCGTTTTCAGCCTTTATCCAAATTGCTTGCTTGTCTCCTGATCATGCTTTCCTTGCTATGGGGGACTATGGCTGACATGTGCTTTATCATCTGGAACGTGCAGGGCTTAAATACCCCGGTTAAGCATTCACAGGTGCTTGCCCATCTTAAAAGGCTGGAAGCGGATGTTGCCTTGCTCCAGGAAACCAAGCTTAAGCAGGAGGATCATGACAAGCTGAAGCGTGCATGGGTTGGCCTAGTTATCTCCTCCTCTGCCTCCACGCATAAGCGAGGGGCTACCATCCTGCTCCATAGGTCCCTGCAGTGGTCCTTGGTCAAAGTTAAGCGGGACTCCATTGGTCGGTGGGTGGTGGCTCTCCTTGATACCCCGGAGGGGCCTTTAGTGGTCGCTAACGCCTATGGTCTGAATGAAGACCAGCCCAAAATTTTCAATCCCTTGTGCAAGCTATTGCATCTGTAGCATCTCCTGAAGTGCCAGTGGTAGTCAGAGGTGATCTCAACTTCCCTTTAGGCCCCCTCCTAGATCGTAGTTTGGATGCTCTTGATAAGCACTCGAGAGCCCGGCTAGCTCTTCAGCAAATGTTGACTGATATGGGCCTTCATGATGCCTGGAGGGAGGGTCCTTCACCCCAGGGACAAGGACTTTACTTTTATGTCCCCTGTCCACAACTCCCTCTTTCATCTTGACTACTGGCTACTCTCCCCCACCATGGTGCTTGCGATGCTGGACTCCTCAAATCTCCCAACATTCCTATCTGATCATGCTCCGGTTCAACTTTTGTTATTGCATGGCCAAGTGACCACCTCATCTCACAGTTGTCGAATAGATCCGCTGCTGCTGCGTGACCCTGACTTCCCCCATGGCTCACTACTCAGGTTGAGCACTTTCTACAGGACAATTCTCCCTCCACCGTGGAGCTGACTTGCATATGGAAGGCTTTGAAGGCCACCATAAGGGGCACCATAGTGGAGTATGCGGCCAACCGCAGGAGACAAAGGGAGCAACAACTTAAATACCTCGAAGGGCACTTGGCAGATCTCGAGGCCAAATACAAGCTTCACACCCTTCCTGCCCCGCACTCCCCTCTCCAACTCAAACTATCCCAAGTCTGGCATAATATTAATGAGCTCCTAGCTAGGAAGGCTGAGTTAGCCATCATTCGATTGAAACATAAGTACCGGGAGGGTGGTGAAAGGTTGGGGGGGGGAGGTGCTCACCTACAGGCTGCACAAACAAAGAGTAGAGTGCTTTATACCTGGCCTCAAGTGACCTGGGGGCAGTACAGGTGCATCAGGACCACATAAATTCCATTATGGTGGATTTCTATAAGGATCTCTATACCTCCTCGAGAGTAATAGACCCCATAGAAATCCATCAGTTTCTTAACTCCCTCTCTCTCCCTCGGTTGTCTTTACAACAGGCAAATCTGCTGGAGAGTCCAGTAAAAACTCGAGAGGTTACATAGAAACATAGACTTTGACGGCAGATAAGGACCACTTGGCCCACCCAGTCTGCCCATTTCCCTACCAACTGGATAAGCTGCAGATTCTAGTTAACCAACAGCCTACTTCCTGCAACCCCCCACTATAATTGATTATGACTGCCCTTCATGCCCTGAATACAGGCAAAGTACCAGGAGGGGATGGTTCCCCCCAGAGCGTTGGAGAATTGTTGCCCCCCAAATTGCCCCACTGCTTTGGGACCTTTTTAATTCTGCACTAGATACAGGCTCCTTTTCTCCCACCCTTAGGGAAGCTATTATTACGGTATTCTCTAAGAAGAGGAAGGATCCTTCTCTCCCATCTAGCTACCGTCCCATATCCCTCATCAACACTAATAGTAAAATTTTTGCCACCCAACTTAGCCCCCTCCTTTCCTTACTCATACACCCATCCCAGGTTGGTTTTGTGCCAGGCAGGTACAGCAGAGATAATATACGCTCTATGAGTAATATCCTGGCTTGTGCTGACTGCTGTCCCACCCAGGCAGCAGCCATTGCAATAGACTTCAAGAAAGCTTTTGACTCCCTGGAATGGGATTTCCAGCTCCAAGTGCTTGAGGCTATGGGATTTGGACCTCACTTTTGGCACTGGATCACTGCCCTATAACTATCCCTTGGCGCGGGTCCTTGCAAACTCAACCCTGTCAGCTCCCTTCCCTCTTGGGCGGGGTACCAGACAGGGCTGCCCACTATCCCCTCTGCTCTTTATTATTGCAGTGGAACCCTTGGCAATAGCTATTCATACATCTCTGGCTATAGAGGGCTTCTGAATTGGCAGTAAGGTCTTCTCCACATTCATGTATGCAGATGACCTTCTCGTACCCCTAGCAAATGCTCCTGCCTCAATACCTCCGTTGCTGTCAGAATTTGCCATTTTTCTGGGCTTAAGATTAATCACTCTAAAACAGAGGTGATGCTATTTAATGCTCATTGCACAAAAAAGCAGATCTCCCAGCTCAGGCTTCAGTGGGTTGCTCATGTGCTAGTGGTCTTAGGTATCCATTTGAACACAGACCTGACTAAGATCTGGGATGACAACATCAAGCCCCTGATAGCAGTTATCAAAATAGAGTTTGTCCAGTGGCGTAAACTCCACCTTACCTCGGCTGGCAAAATCTCAGCCATTAAGATGGTCGCAGTTCCTAAGTTACTGTACACCCTCTTGCATATCCCATTGGTGTTACCTGCAATCTGGATTACAATCATAGATAAAATGTTCTCAGGGGTTTATATGGGAGAACTCTAGACCTAGGTACAGCAAGAGTAAGTTGAGAGCGCATTGGAGGGAAGGTGGCTGGAGCTTGCCTTGGCTAGAGGAGTACAAGTGGGCATTTCTCATTGCTCAGACTCTTGCCTGGTTCCTTCCACCAGGGGTGGATGCCCCGAAGTGGGTCAGTATGGAGGCTGAAGTTGCTAAGGTGCAGTCTCTCTCAGCCCTGCTATACTCCCCTCTCCCAAAAAGTCTGCGGGACCATCCTACCATCTCTGCCTCAGTTTGCACCTGGCACCTGGTCCACAAGAAATTGGAGGCTAACTCTCGACCTTTGGCCGAAATGCCCACTTGGCATAATGGCTTTCTTCTGATAGATGGGAAGCCTCTTCGGTGGACTGGGCAGGTAAAGGTATTTTTAAACTAGCTCAGGTGTTAGATCTAGATGGGTTCACCATGTGCTCCTTTCAGGAACTAGACTCCTAATTTCATTTGGGGAAGGCTGCGTTCTAGCAATATCTGCAGTTGCAAAGTGCTATTTTGGACTACCTCAAAAAATGTCCTCCGGCTAAGCGAGGAGTCCATGTCTCATTGTTTAGATGGCTTTCCGCTAAGACGGGCACAGCTAGCCTTATCTACGCAAACCTTAGGAGACATCTTCCCTCTGGCTAGGAGCTGGCTAGAGCTAAGTGGGAAAAGGCCCTCCAAAAACCTCTCACTGATGCCCAATGGTAGACCTGTTGGCAAAATGCTCATTCCCTTCTCCCAGATGCTTGAAGTCAGCTCATTCAAAATAAGATCCTTTCCCATTGGCAACGCACCCCCACTTTGTTGTACCATATACACGTTCTGGACCATGATTGGTGCTGGAGGTGCGACACACATGTGGGGGACGTTATTCATATACTCTGGCACTGCCTGCAACTCCACCCCTTCTGGTCCACAGTGAGGGGGCTTGCAGAGCAGATTCTGGGCCCTGGTGTGGGACTTGACCCTCTGATTTGGTCCCTAGGGCTCCCCCCTGCTACTACTAAGCTGAATTGCAAAGAGCTGAGATGGCTTACCCTCCTCCGCATGCAAGCCAAATGGCTCATTCTCTGCCACTGGAGAACTGCAGAGTTCCCCTCCTTATCTGAGCTTTGCACTTCCCTCTCTGTGATAGCCCAGCTGGCTAGCTTTTCGCATGTAATAACCAACACGATGTCCCAATACAATTTGTGCTGGGCCCCATCTAGCATACCTTTCAGTTAGTGCAGGTATAGGGTGAAGGTCAATTTCTGCAGGTTGTGGTTTAATCAGCTAAATAGGTGGACTGTACTGATGGCCCTGTGTGGCCTGTCTACCCTTCTCTGTATTGTACACTGACCAGTTTTTTCTTTTCCCTGTGTTTGTTGCATGGTATAGTTCTAGACTGAGCATGGTGTATGTGTTTGGTGTTTGTGATTATGTTTTTTGTTTCCAGGCTGAGACTCTGCATCAGGATCCCCTGAGGACTCATGGACCTTTTGATCTGCTGTCACTAATAGGACATTTTTAGTTTTTTTTTGCTCATGCTACATCCTACTGTCTTCATCCTATGACTGTTTAATGCTCTTTGATCCCTATGTGTTTCTATTATCCTTAATTTTGATGGGCTTTGTCGTATATGTATCACTGTCATACTGAAATGTCTTGTTCTGTGGTTTGATTCACATAGCCTCCTTACCATATGCTGTATGGTCTGTAATACTACCTGTATTAAATGCCAATAAAAAAGTATTAACAAGAAAAAACAACAGTTATGGGGCCAGAAATAAGACATGAAGGGAGTGGTGCAGTGCAGTGGCTGTGGAGCAGCAGTCTTCCGGGAGACATTCTGGAGGATGCGGTGTTGTCCCATCTGCAGGCACCTCTCTGGGCTGAGGGAGGAGGTTGCTCATCTCCAGGCTGAGTTGGCCAGGATTTGGGGGCCCTCCTCTCCCACCCAGGGACCACCAGGGCCACCGTTGCTGCCTCAGAGGTTGCCAAGAAAGAGGAGCGCTTGGACCATATTGGGCTCAGGGAGGGTGATGGTGGTGGAACAGAGGCACATCTCTCCAGTTTTACCTCTCCACAATTTGTATGCTACTCTGGCAGAGTGTGGTTCCTCTATAGAGGCACCCACAGTGGAGACCAAGGAGGATGTTTGGAACCTCCACAAAGGAGACCCATAGGAGGGTGGCATGGGACCCCACAGGGGAAGGAAACAACTCCTGGTGGGAGACTTCATTGTTAGGAGGGTAGAACTGGGGGAGGGAGGAGAGAGGGAAGTAAGGTGCCTGCCAGGTGCCATGGCTTGGAGGGACAGGGAGCGAATCCTCAGGATCGCGGGAGCAGCTGCATGGGGGATGGAGTTAGATGTTGTTGTCCACCTAGGAACAAATTACCTGGCTGGGAAAGGGATCAGAACAGTGCAGGAGGAGTTTGTGGAGTTGGGGAGGGGCTATAGACAAGTAGCACGCACGGTAACCTTCTCAGGGGTGCTGCCTGTCTATGGCATGGGTGAGGCTAGGGTGTTCCACGCCATGGGATTCAATCAGTGGTTGAAAAACTGGTGCAGAGCTCAGGGGGTTTGGATTCATTGGGGACTGGGGGTCCACCTGGAGTGATGCAGGCATATACTAGCACAATGGTCTGCATCTGTCCAGGAGGGGAACCAGGATCTTAGCTGATAGGTTTAAATGCTTCATTGATAAGCATTTAAACTAGACAAGGGGGAAGGCACTGGAAAGGAGCAGGGAAATCCTAGCCCCCCCCAAATAGCAGGGTAGTTAGTTAGTGAGGTAAACACCAAGACAGAGACATCAGTAGGGAGAAGGGTAGGGGTAAATGGAGAAAACGACAAAGGCAGTAAGGACAGGGATGGGGCAAAAAGTGGTAAGGCCATCAATAAGTGGAGGGTAATGAGTACCAATGCCCGTAGTCTGGGCAACAAGCTCCCTGAACTGGTAGCCTTGATGGCAGAGGGATGCCTGGATATCGTAGCAGTCACAGAAACATGGTACACAGAGAACCATGACTGGAATGTTAACATACCAGGGTACACAACCTACAGGAGAGATAGAGAGGGTAGAAGAAGGGGAGGAGTAGCTCTCTATGTAAGGGAAGGGATAAAAGCAATGGAACAAAAGAGTAAACAGGGAGGAGAGGAGGCACTGTGGGTCACCTTAGAAACTAGAAATGGCACCACAATCCGCACAGGGGTTGTATACAGACCCCCATCTCAGGGGGAGGGAATGGACAAGGATATGATAGAAGGCATCCTTAGGATGGCAGAAAATGGGGAGATATTGTTGTTGGGGGACCTGAATGTACCAGATGTTAACTGGATCACCTTAGCTGCAGCCACATCCAAGAGCAGGGCCATTCTCAATGACCTACAGGGGGCATACCTTAGACAGCTAGTGTTGGAACCCACTCGGGAGGGAGCAGTCTTAGACCTCATACTCACAAATGGGGACAGTGAAAGGATCTCAGATCTAGAAGTGGGTAGCCATCTGGGAACCAGTGACCACCAAACAGTGTGGTTCACGATAAACTCAGCTGCAGAGTCAAGCCATACAAAAGTGAAGGTACTGGACTTCAGGAGGGCTGACTTTGTCAAAACGGAAGAGTGCCTCAGAAAAGAACTAGCAAACAGGCAAGTAGGAGGGTTGGAGCAACAATGGGGAAATATCAAAACTGCCATCACAGAGGCAACAAGCCTTTGTGTGAAGCAAATAAACAAATCAAAATGAAAGAAAAAGCCACTGTGGTTCTCAAAAGAGGTGGAGGAGAAGGTTAGGGAGAAAAAGATAGCATTTAGGAAGTATAAGGAAACACAGAAGGAGCAGGACAGAGAACTGTACCAGTTAAGGCAGAAGGAAGCAGGGAAGGCAGTCAGAATAGCAAAGGCCCAAACTGAGGAAAAGATAGCCAACTCTGTTAAGAAGGGGGATAAAATCTTTTATAGGTACATTAGGGAGTGTAGAAAGACAAATGGAGGGATTGTGAGACTGAACAGAATGGACGGTGGGTGGGCAGAGAGGGACAGTGAAAAAACAGGGATACCGAACGAGTACTTCTGCTCAGTATTCACAAAAGAGGAGGAGGGGTAGGTACCTAATCCAATTAACAGAAGCACTCTGGATAGGGGGGTTGATCCCAGTCCTTTCACAGAAGAAAGGGTTCTGAAAGAACTCCTAAAACTGAAGGTAGACAAAGCAATGGGGCATGATGGGATTCACTCCAGAATTCTAAAAGAATTAAGGGGAGAACTAGTGATACTACTGACTACCCTTTTTAACAAATCATGGGAGGATGGTGTGGTACCTGAGGACTGGAGGATGGTGGATGTGATTCCCCTTTACAAAAGTGGGAGCAAGACAGGGGCAGGAAACTACAGACCTGTCAGTTTGAACTCTGTGGTAGAGAAAATGATGGAATCACTTCTGAAGGAAAGACTTGTTGAGTACATAGAGGCCAGTGGGGTACAGGACTCAAGGCAGCATGGATTCACAGCGGTAAGGTCATGTCAGAAGAATCTAATCAATTTCTTTGACTGGGTGACCAAAGTAGTAGACCAGGAAGGGGCTGTGGACATGGCCTACCTATATTTTAGCAAGGCATTTGACACAGTCCCACACAAAAGATTAATAAAAAAATTAGCCAACCTGGGAGGGGTCCCAGGATGGTAGCCTGGGTAAAACATTGGCTGTACAACAGGACACAGAAGGTAATAGTAAACGGAGTCCACTCTGAAGAAAAGGGGGGTTACTAGTGGGGTACCACAGGGTTCAGTACTGAGTCAAGTCCTTTTTAATGTCTTTATAAGTGACATTGCAGAGGGACTGGAAGGAAAGTATGCCTCTTTGCAGATGACACAAAGATCTGCAATAGGGTTGATGCCCGGGGTGGAACGGATGAGAAGGACTTGGCAAGGTTGGAGGAATGGTCAGAAGTATGGCAGCTTGGATTCAATGCAAAGAAGTGCAATAATACACCTGGGAAACAAAACCCAGGGAAGATTACACAATGGGGGTAGTAACAACAACAAAATGGAAAGGGACCTGAGGTAATCATATCAGATGACCTTAAGGTTAGCAAGAAACATGAGAAGGCAGTAGGGAGGGCTGGGGATACTGGGATGTATAGAGAGGCATTACCAGCAGAAAACAGGAAGTTGTTATCCTCTGTACAGACAGTTGGTGAGACCCCATCTGGAGTACTGCGTCCAGTTCTGGAGACACCATCTCTGCAAGGACATAAACAGGATGGAGGCAGTCCAGAGGAGGGCAACTAAAATGGTGCAGGGTCTGCAAGAGAAGCCATATGAGGAGAGACTAAAGGAGCTTAACATGTATACCCTTGAGGAAAGGAGAGAGAGGGGGGACATGATTTAAACTTTTAAGTACCTCAGTGGAATCAACAAAGTCCAAGAGGGTAGCATCTTTCAGAAAAAGAGATGTAAGAACAAGGGACACAATTTGAAGACGGGGGGGGGGGGGACAGTCAAGGGGCAATGTGAGGAAGTATTTTTTCACAAAGAGGGTGGTGGATGCATGGAACCGCCTTCCTGAGGAGGTTGTGGTGTCTAAAACTGTGGGAGAATTCAAGAATGCATAGGACAGACATAAGGCAATTCTTTTGGGGGATAGGAAGAAATAGGCTGTTGGTTAACTAGGATCTGCAGCTTACCCAGTAGATAGGGAAATGGGCAGACTAGGTGGGCCAAGTGGTCCTCATCTACTGCCAAAATCTATGTTTCTATATTTCTATGCTCTTGAGAGCTCAGTGTTTCATAAAGCCCAGATACTGGTGTAAAGAAACTGACAAACAGTGTTTCAATCTAGATCTACCAAATAAATACAGAACCAGATCCATTTTAAATTATATTGATATTGTATATAAACTTCTCCACAAAGCATCACAGTGATCAGGACACCAAATTTTGCCAGTAAAAAGACTGATTATTGTAAGCAGTCTATTAAAAACAGTTAATCTCATTCACCCTACTACAGTGAACAACATGCCTTGCTCTAATTTGTGAACCCACATTTTCAACATAGCTATTTTGTTACCCCATCTCACGAACATGGCAGGCGTTATTTTAAAATCCCCTTCCAAAACCTGTTTTCAGGGTCATTCTGCAAAATCACATTTCCAGTGGCATTTAATAAATGACACAAGCCCATCTTGTAAATGAATATTTTCTCAAAGGTGTTCCACCTGGTTAAATAAAGATTGATTGATTCATTGATTGTCATATTCACATGCTGGAGTAATAAATACATTCTCTTGATAATTAAGGATCACAATCTAAGAAAACAACAATGTTATGAGCGAATATCTTCGTTTCCTAATCATGACAATTTCATTATTATAACTCATGTTATTAATTTGTTAATTTTAACTACTGAGCTATCTATGCCCACCTACTACACAGCAAATACAAATGAGCCAATATTTGGCATTGGACAATGTTTGTTAACTACTGTAGCAGTTGTGTAACGAGTGCTCACACATCACTCAGCGCAAGCTTGACTGACAGAGAATGATTACAACCACCTGGTTGTAATGCATAATTACCAGTTATCTGAACATTAAAAATGCTCACTAGTAATTATAAACAAAATAAATACTGTACAGTAATAGTTCTAATCAGGACCAAGGGACCTTCAAAAGACTCACATCAGAGGAATGGAGAGGGCAGTCAGGAGCATAGGGACAGAGGAGTTCTTTCAAATAACCAGGGCCCAAATTATGTAGTGCTTTGCAATTAACAAACTGTCTTGAATGAGACACACCATCTCACAGGCAGCCAGTGCAATGTCAATAAAACTGGAGAGACATGCTCAAACAGGAAACTCTGGCAGTTAGTCTAGCTATGGCATTCTGCACTAGCTGCAAGCGGTATGTCAAACCTGAAATAGCCCAAGGTATAAAGCATTGCAGTAGTCCAATCTGAATATCACAGAAGCACGCACCAGTGTCTTTAGGTCCTCAGGATTTAGACAGGGCTTAATCTGGGTGATATTTGTGGGATGGAAAAATCCACCATGGACCTCTGCTGACACCTGATGTTCTAGTGACGTTTGTTCTCCATGATGATGTCCCTGATTCTTCACCTATCCCTGGCAGAGTGAGGAGTGGTGCCAAGTTGTAATCTGGACATTACATCTCCTACATCCACACTCCAAGCACCTATATATACCAGCAGCATGTCCATCTTGCTTAGGACTCAGCTTTAACCAACTGGGGCCATGTAGTCACTGATGTTGGCAAGGCATCCATTCAACACACAGACAGCATTTTCTCTCCAGGAGCAAGTTACAGATACAGTTGAGTATCCGCAGCATAGCAATGAAACTGCAGACTATGCCATCTAATAACTTTCCTCAGTAGCAACATATACACCTCAAATGACAGGGGCGACAAGATCAAACCTTGAGGGACCCCACAGGTCAGGGTAGTAGAGCTCGATGAAAAATTTCCCTATGCAGTCTGCTGCATCATACCAGAAAGGAAGGACCCAAACCACATCAACATAATGCCTCTGAATCTGACTAAGTCCCTCAGCCGAGTTGTTAAAATCTCACGATCTACAGTGTCAAAAGCTGATGAGAGGTTAAGGAAAACAAGAATGAAACCTTCCCCTCTCTATCTAGGAGAAGATCCCTTTGCACCTTGATGAGTGCTCTTTGTTCTGTGACCCCCCCAAATCCTGACTGGAATGGCTCATAGACAGAAAAAGCCTTCAGATGAATCTCCAGCTGCGTTGCCACAATCTTCTCGATAACCTTTCCTAAAAAGTATGATAAGACATGTGCGTCCAGAGATATTTTTTTTAGGAGGGGTTTCACCACAGCCCTTTTCAGAGCTGCAGGCAAAACACTCTTCTCAAGGGAACACTAGGCTATCTCAGCAGTCACTGGACCCAGGGACTCCAAGCAGCCCACCAACAGCTGTCTCGGTCCCGGGTTCAATGAACACAAAGTGTGACACAGCTCTGAGATCAGAGACGAACTCTGCAGTTGGTATCGACTGAAATTTCTTCCAGATTGGTAGAAGGCCCTTGTTAGTCGCAGACTAAATGATGCTAGGCCCTGATGGCCAACTATGGGTGACCAACAACTGAATAGAGGATACTCTATCAAGGAAAAACTGACCAAACTCCTCACCTCTTTCGAGAGTCAGCACTCCTCCAGACTGAACACAAGCTGGATATAATAGTCTGTACACAGTGCGGAAGAGCTGAGCAGGTCTATTTCTCACTGCAGCAATCACCCATGACAAAAACTCTGCTTTTCTCAGAGTGCTTGCCCCTGATACTCCTTGTAGTGGGCTTTCAGGGTTCATCTGCCCTCACATGATCCTGATGTCCACCAGGAATGCTCCAACCTCTGACCTTTGGCCTTCAGCTGTTTTAGCTCTTATTAATCTAAGGAGGGCTCAGATGGGAGACTCTTGGACATACATAATAAGGCATGAGGGCGCCGAGTGCTGCAATGATGGCTGTGTTACAAGCCTGCACTGCAGCCTGTACTCCTTGGCACACACCTGCAACAGGCTCGAGCAGCTCAGTACTGACATAAACCCAGAGGGTTCCAGATTATGAGAAGGTAGGTATGGAACTAGCTCCATTGGGGCGATGCTGTTTCTGGGGGGGGGAGGGGGCATGATGAGAAAATTCATAGCATAATGATCTGATCAACCAATCAGATCAGTCTCCATGTTAAATACATCAAGGCCCAGTAAGTCTAAGGTGTGGCCCACCTGGTTAGTTGCAGTGGAAGTACAAGTGCACCTGGCACACTACTTAGTCAACTTGTTAGCTTGGGTTTTCTGTGGTAGCCTCTTTTTTATTTGTAATATTAAGGAACACTAGGTCCATCTTACCCATCCCCACAGCTTCATGAACAGGGATGTAAAAAAGTATTCTTTGGAAACTTACTAATCCATAGGTATTCCCTACTCACTCTTCTTTGCAGGGTACCAGCGGATTCCCTTGGTAAGCAGGAGTTCCTACCTTGAAGGCGTGTATAAGCTTTATATCCACTTTCTCCATTGGTAGACTGTTCCACAGTTTCTCCATCCTTTGGATTAGAATGTGTCTGCTAATGTCACCCCTCAATTTATCACCGCTCGAGGACATGACCTTACATCCTACTTAAGAACACTAGAGCAACCCTCTTTCTACAGGTATTTTCAGTTTTGTCCATGCTCTTCAGTAAGTGGAAGACTGAGATTAGGCCCCCTCTCTGCTTCTGTTTTTCTAGGGTGAACGTGTTGAGGGACTTCAGCATCTCCTCATAGTTTTTGTCCCCTATGCCTCTAATCCTTTTGGTGGCCCTACATTACACCCCCTCAACTGCTTCAATGTCCTTTTTGCATGCAGAAGGCCAGGACTACATGCTGGACACCAGGTGGAACCTGAACAGGACTTTGTAAAGAGCAGGATTATTTCACCTGCTGTGCTGGTCACCCTGCTTTAGAGGCACCCCAGCATTTTGCATAGAAACATAGATACATAGAAACTGACAGCAGATAAGGACCACTTGGCCCACCTAGTCTGCCCATTTTCCCTGCCTACTGTAACACCACAGACCCTACTTGATCTCTGGCTTTCCCTCTTCCCCTACTACTAAGGTTCCCTTTGGCTTATCTCATGCCTTCTTGAATCCCACTACAGTTTTGGCCCCCACCACCTCCACTGGAAGGCTGTTTCAGGCATACACCACTCTTTCTGTGAAGAAGTACTTCTGTACATCTCCCCTGATCCTACCCTCCTCCAACCTCATAGCATGACCTCATATTTTTGAGCATCTTTTCCTCTGAAAAAGGCTTTCCTCTTGAACCTTATTTATACCTGTGAGGTATTTGAAAGTCTCTATCATATCCCCCCTTTCCCTTCTTTCCTCCAGGGTGTACATATCAAGGTCCTTCAGTCTCTCCTCATAGGGCTTTTGATGCAGGCCCTGCACCATTTTAGTTGCCATCCTCTGGATCACCTCTGCTTTGTCCATATCCTTCCGGAGATGTGGTTTCTAGAACTGGACACAGTATTCTAGGTGCAGTCTCACCAGTGATCTACCGTATACAGTGGAATCACCACTTCCCTGTTCCTGCTGGTGATATCCCTCCCTATGCACCCTAGCATCCCACTGGCTTTCCCCACTGCCTTGTCACACTCAGGGGTTCAGTTAATTTATTTTTTGTGGAAGTCAAATACTTCCATGAGTCAAAATCTGGAAGTCATTTCAATGTTTTGGAAGTCAAAATACTTCCCAGATCCCACAATTTGAAAGACAATATTCTAAGAAGGATCAATTTATTGATGTTAATACAAATATTAGTGGTAAAATACAATTCCTTTTAGAAAATCCTTAATTTCTTATCTTGTGCCTTCAGTTTTGGAAGTCATCCAATTTTATTTTTGAAATTTGGAAGTCAACGACTTCCTCCCCCTTTATTTTGAAAGTTTTTGCCTTATTTTTGGGAGTCAAGTACTCCCAAAATGGAGCTAACTGAAGCCCTGGTCACACTGCTTGGCCACATTTAGACCATCAAATATGATTACTCCATGGTCTCTTTCCTGTTTGGTGGTCACCAGTGCCATTCCCCCCCATTGTGTACTCAGCGCATCTGGGTTTCTGTGCCCCAAGTGCATGATCTTGCACTTCTTCACACTGAAACTTTTTTGCCACACTCTTGACCACTCCTCAGGCTTTCCTGGGTCTCTTTTCATTTTTTCCACCTCCCCTGGAGTGTCTACCCTATTGCAGATCTTAGTGTCATCTGCAAAAAGGCATACCTTCCTGTCTAGCCCCTCCGCAGTGTTGCTAATAAAGACATTAAAAAGGAACGATCCTAGTGCTGATCCACTGGCCACCCTTACTTCCTTGGAGTGAACTCCATTTAACACCACCCTCTTTCACCTATCCCCCAACCAATTTCTTACCCAGTTTACCACCTTTGGACCCACTCCCAGGCTGCCCAGCTTGTTCACGAGTCTCCTATGTGGAATGGTGTCAAAGGCCTTACTGAAATCTAGGTAGGCCACACGCACCACTCCACCCTGATCTAATTCCTTGGTCATCCAGTCAAAGAAATCTGTCAGATTTATTTGACATGAGGTCCCCCCAGTGAATCCATGTTGCCTCACATCTTGTAAGTCACTGGATACAAGATATTCCACTATCTTTTCCTTCAGTAGTGATTCCATTAGTTTCCCCACCACCAAAGTGAGGCTGACTGGCCAGTAATTGCCAGCCTCCTCCCTGTTCCCACTTTTGTGAAGCAGGACTACATCTGCCCTCCTCCAGTCCTCTGGGACCACCTCTGTCTCCAGTGAGTGGTTGAATAGCACTGTCAGAGGTGCAGCTAGCAACTCTCTGAGCTCCCTCAATGTCTTTGGATGTATCCCATTAGACCCCATTGCATTGTCCACTTTCATATTTGCACATGCCTTCAGGACTCTCTCCTCTGTAAATGGACTAGTATCCACTTCCCTTCCTGCGAGGTCCCTGACACTTATCTGTGGCCCCTCTCTTTCCCTTTCCTCTGTGAACACTGAACAAAAGTATTAATTCTGGATGTCTGCTTTTTCCTTGTCCACTTCCACAGCCCCACTTCCCTTCTTAGTTTTACAATCCCTCCCCTGGTCTTTCTCCTTTCGCTTACATACCTGAAAAATGTCTTGTCCCCTTTCTTTACTGCTTGAGCTATTTTCTCCTCCATTTGTGCCTTTGTGCTCCTGACTGCTTTCCCTGCCTCCCTCTGCTTTTCCCGAAACACTTCCCTGTCCTCCTCCCTCTGTGTCTCCTTATATCTCCTGAATGCTAACTTTTTTGCTCTTATCTTCCCAGCCACCTCTTTTGAGAACCATAGCAATCTCTTTTTCCTCTTTTTTTTTTTTTGCAATTTACTCCTCTTTTTCTGTCTGAACCCCCTAACCTTGCAAATGGGCTCACCCCAGCCACGGCACCTGACCCTTACTCTGGGAAGCCCCCCCCCAGAGTGGAGCCGCTGAAGCGGAACTGTTGTGGCTGAAGGGTTGGGCACCGTGCCTGGCTCATACGCGAGGCTGGCGATGTTTCCTAATTAGAGTCCCCTTGGAGCTAGGACGTGCAATGATGCAAGTGTGAGTGCGTCTGTCCTAGCTCCACACCACATCTAGATGTGGCATGCTTGTCCCCCAGCCTCCGCTAGAGGGCAATCGACGCCAACACTCTGGAGTCCCCCTGCCCCGGAGAAGGAGAGAAGGAGAGAAGTCCTCTGGATGCTTGATCCTTCTCCTCCCCTGCTGACCCCCAATGACCTGTGCCCATTCCCGAACATGGGTTGCCGGCATGGCGCGAGGTGTGGCGTCCAGCGCTTCAACCCACAGTGCCACCGGGCTGGCTTTTTTCCTCTTGTTTTACTTCATTTTACACAACCAAAGGTGACAGTTAAATGCCTCCTTGGAGCTTCAGCACAACGCAACACCAAATGTATCGGGAGGCTGGAAGACAAAGCGGAGAAAGGAAACAATGTTCTGATTCATCTTGTTACAAACGACCTGTCTGCTTGAACAGTGGAAGAAACCAAGCAAAATTTCATTAAGTTGGGGGAGTGACTGGAGGCTAGAATGACCGCTCTTTCATTCTCAGAGATCCTCCCAATGTGGGGCAAAGGGGATTGCAAAGACAAAATCAGGAATAAGGACATCAAAGAATTCAATGAGCTTGGCTACATGCATGGTGTCATGAAAAAGGATGGCACGTTATAGGCTCATGGTGGAGCTTCTGGGAGAGGAAACTATTCAGATTTGATGGAATTCACCTAAGGAAGGAGTGAGTACGCTTGGACAGAAATTTGTCATCCATCTCAACCATTTAAACTAGGTGAGGGGGAGTCTAACATTAGGGAACCTATCAGAAAATACACATTTGATAGGAAATTATTCATTACTCCCCCACAAGCAGGAATTTGTCTCCCACGACCTAAGAAGACAAGTAGAAAATGGTTGGTAACTACTGGGAACCAAACACAGGGCCACACATCAGCAGGCCCAAGAGCAGAACCAATAGCAGCAAAAAGTAGCAGAGGTACTAGACTATGGAAAGGGGTATGCATCAATGCCAGAAGCCTGGGAAACAAAATAAGCAACTTGCAGGCAATGATGGCGGGTTCCTGAATGGACCCGGTGGCCATCATGGAGATTTGGGCCTCAGAGAAAAAAGACTGGGACCTTTTGGTCCTGGGCTATGCCCTGTTTAGATAGGATAGAAGGGAGGGCGGGGGGAGAGGTAGCATTATATGTAAAGGACAGGATAAATGCCATCTCAATAGATAGCATCAAAAAGGAGGGTGTGGAATCCCTGTGGATGCTACTCAGCTCAGCAATGGGGAGAGGATCCACACAAGTGTGGTATACCAAACTCCGAGGCAGGCTGAGGGCAGGGATCAAGTGATCCTAAAGGAGATCAGAGGTGAAGCACAAAAAGGGGATACAGTGGTAGTAGGAGACCTGAATATGCCTGATATTAATGGGAGCATCCCAGTGGTAGGTTCTACTAGGAGCCAAAAGGTGGTTGATGCCCTGCAAGACTGCCTACTTACACAACTAGTTAGTGCCCCGAGTAGGCTGGACACCATCCTGGATGTGGTCCTCACTAACTTAGAGGTAGTAAGTGCTACAGGGGTTGGGGAGCCACTGGCCAACAGTGCCACAAGTCTGTGTGGTTTGGGTTAGCTCTAAGGGTAGAAAAATCGCAATCCAAGACAATAGTTTTAAACTTTAGAGGAGCCAATTTTGAGAAAATGAGGGATGTAGTCAGAAGCAAGCTGTTAATGATCCAGGAGCATTTAGATGTGGAAAAAATATGGGGTCTGGTTAAGTTAGTCATTTTAGAGGCTACCATGATGTACATAAGAACAGTGACTAAAAAGAACAAACACAAAAAAAACAATATGGTTCAGTAACCAGGTAAGGACCACAATCAGAACCAAAAGGAAGGCGTATAGAAACTATAAAAGAACTCAGGAAGACTGCACATTTGTAGCCTATGTACAGAAGAACAAAGAAACAAAGAGTATGGTGAAATCAGCTAAGGCCACACTGGAGCTTTGGCTTGCAGAATGGGTTAAAGAAGGGAACAAACACGTTTTTCGATATATACAAGAAGAAAGAAAGAAAAGGGGAGGAACAGTTAGACTTAAAGATAGTGACAGAGTAGTGGAGGAGGATAGACAGAAGGACACTCTTCTGAACAACTTTTTTTGCTCAATGTTCACTGAGGAACACAAAGGCCCACTACCAGACAGTGGCATCAAGGCTGCTGACAAAGTTGTTCCACAAATGAAAGCACGTTCAATCACCAACAGTAGGGTTAGAGAGGCCCTGGATCAACTCAGGGAAGAAAAGTTGCCAGGGCCTGGTGGAATACACCCCAGGGGGTGCTAAAGGAGCTAGAAAGTGAATTGGCAGGTCTCTTAGCACACTTATTCAGCAGATCACTTCAGACAAGGGTAGTGCCTGGAGACTGGAGAAGAGCTGATGTGGTACCTGTCCACAAAAGACGGAGTTGGCAAAAAGCAGGCAACTACCGACCGGTCAACCTTATGTTAGTAGTGGGAAAACTGATGGAAACCTTAATAAAACAAGACTTATTTATTTATTTAAAAGCTGGTAATCGGGAAAGGCACCGTGAGCAGCAGCTCATTTCCAGGTGCGACCCCGAGGGGAGGGGGGGTACAGAGGACAAATAAAAATACAGCATTAACAACAGAGTTGTAACAAAATGTAGATATTATACATAAGACAATAGAACTTGGTAACGATAAGACTTGGTAGAGTACCTAGATAAGAACAGTCTGCAGGATGACAGGCAACATGGATTCATAGTAGGAAGGTCATGTCAAACGAACCTAATCGCATTTTTTGACTGGGTTACTAGGGAACTAGACAGAGGCCACCCAGTGGACCTCCTTTACTTTGAGTTCAGTAAAACCTTTGATTCAGTGCCACACAACTGCCTGCTGAAAAAGTTGGAGGACCTGGGTGCAGCCAAGTGCCTAATCAGTTGGGTAGGTAGCTGGCTCAGGGACAGAAAACAGAGAGTAGCGGCCAATGGGGTGAGGTCTGATAAAGGCATGGTCACTAGTGGTGTACCCTAAGGCTGAGTGTTGTGGCCAGTCCTGTTTAATGCCTGTATCAGTGGCATTAGTATAGGTATTCAGGGCAACATTGCCCTGTTCGTGGACAATACCAAGATAGGATGATGGGTTGACAGTGAGGAGACAGCTAAGGACCTAGAAAAAGACCTACAGAAGCTGGAAAGATGTTCCAACATGGCAGCTGAAGTTCAATGCCAAAAAATGTAAGGTGATGCATTTGGGTAAAGGGAACCCAAGGACAGAGTACCACTTCAACGGAGTCCGGCTCAGCACCACACAGGAAGAATGAGACCTAGGTGTCATCATGAGCAGCACCTTTAAACAGACAAACCAATGCAACAAAGCTTATAGCAAGGCCAATAAAATGCTGGGGTGCACAGGGAAGAGATTCAACAGCAGGAGGAAGGAGGTATTACTGCCACTCTACAAATCCTTGGTAAGGCCCCATCTGGAGTACTGTGTCCAGTTTTGGAGTCCACATCTGAAAAAGGATATAAACAGGTTGGAGGCTGTCCAGAGAAGAGCAACCAAAATGATTTAGGGTCTTCAAGGGCACTCATATGAGTAGCGTCTGGAAGCATTAAATATGTTCTCACTGGAGACAAGGAGGGAGAGGGAGACATGATTGAAACATACAAGTTCCTGAGAGGTATAAATAAGGTGCCATCCTCGGACCTATTCCACAGAGTCTCCGATTCTAACACTAGAGGGCATGAATGGAAGTTGAGGGGGGTGGGGGGAGCTTTAAGAGGGAGCTTAGGAAACACTATTTTACAGAAAGCGTTATGGACCCGTGGAATAAACTGCCAGCTGAGGTAGTGGAAGCAAAGTCCATGACATCATTCAAGCTGGGGTGGGACAAGGCTACTGTGTAATCAAAAGCAACAGGAGCAATAGGAGGCATTAGGCAGAAGGAGGGTTAGGTCCTGGGATCTGAGAAGGTCCAAGGAACACATGGGCAGACTAGATGGACCCTTGGTCTCCTTCTGCCATCTTTTTTTTTTCTATGTTTTCTATTTACTTGCCTGATGCAGAGGTTTGTTGCCCTCACTATCCCCGCTTTTAGTTTTTCCCACTGTTCCTCCACTTCACCCAAGTTCTCTCCCCCTGCCAGGGCATCCCTGAGGCATTTCCCCATCTTTGTAAAATCTGCCCTCCTGAAGTCCCGGATCCTCACCTTTGTATGATTTGCTTCTGCCCCAGTTCTTATATTGATCCACACCATACGGTGATTACTGGTCCCCAGGTGGCCACCCACCATGACGTCTGCAACACTGTCCCCATTAGTGAGTACAAGGTCCAATGTTGCTGCCTCATGAGTGTGCTCCTTTACTAGTTGCCTGTGGAATGTCCCCTGCAGGGAGTCCAGGATGTCCATGTTCTTAGATGAAGCTGTAGCTGAGATGCTCCAATCTACATTCGGCAGATTGAAGTCCCCCCCCATCAGCACCTCCCTCTTATTTGCCACCATTTGGATGGCTTCCATCAGATCCTTATCCTTCTCCCCCTCCTGTGCTGGAGTTCTGTAGATCATGTTAGTGTGAACAGCGGCTCCATTCCCTGTCTCTAGGGTGATCCACAGTACCTCTGCCCCACCCTGTTTTCCCTGTATCTCAGTGGCTTTTATGCTATCTCTCACAAAAAGAGCAGCTTCTCTCCCTTTCTTACCCACCCTGTCCTTCCTGAATAAAGTATAGCCTGGTATGGCTACAGTATGTCCCAGTCATGGTTCTCACTGCGCCATGATCCGGTAATGGCGACAATGTCCAGATCAGCCTCTGCCATAATGGCCACTTGGCCCTCTTGACAGTAGCAGAAGCAGCACATTGTTTTTTGCACTTTACCCCCTTTTCTATTATAATTCTCAGGTCTTGTTCTTCCTCTACTGCAGCAAGCTGGTTCCCATACAGTGTGTAGCTTCTATAACTGTTTTTCCTACCTTACAGTTGGCTATATTACATTGTAGTCTCCTGGAGTCTAACCCGTGCTATGTCATCCCACAGTAAGGGTTATTTTGTATGCAAAGAATTTGTTTTTGATCAAGATATGAAAGTACTGGTTCCATGTCGTAATAGCGATCGCTATTACGGCGAGTGTATATCGCTGAAAAGCAAATTGGTGATATACACTCCCAGGTGACCCGACATCCGAAAAGAAAAAGTGTTTTGTGGGGATGCACCCCCCATCCCCCTTACAGGGGGGCTTCACCCACACACTCCTGAATACAGATTCTCAACCCAGGGGGTGCATGTCGGGGCAAAACCTGCATCGAAAAAAATTATGCCATAGTCAGCAGGCAGCAGCAAATGTTCCCACACCTGGGTCCCAAACCCTGTACCTGCTGCACCTGAGCTAGCCACCCACACCACCATACCACATGGCTGGCTCGGCAGCAGCAGGCACACCAGTCCCCCAAAACCCCTTTCCTGTCCCTCCCCTTCCCCTTGCTATCCCTCCCTTCCTGTCGCCCTGTAGTATCCTTGCATTTGCGTAGGGTTGCTTTCCTTCCAGGGTAGCCCAGGAGGAAAGTACTGAATATGAGTCACTGTTTTGACGGTCGCTCATATTCAGTCACCATTCTCACTGGATACCGAAAAGACCTTACTGGTTAGCTTAGACTTACTGGTCACAACATTCTGTCTTACCTGCAACGTATCACATTGCTGCACAGGATTGTGTAGATGGAAACCATTTTTACTATAACATGTCTTTCTCAAAAACAAACACGGATTGCCAAGAGGTTACTCAAGTAGGTATTATATTTGCTCCTCAATGATTTAAAGAGCATATTGATAGATGTATTTTTGAGGAACCAGATTCCAAGAGTCTAAAATCTCTTGCTGCTAAATTTCTGGTTGGTAGTCCTTTGAGAATTCAAAGGATGGTGGACCAGTTATAGAAGTATGACCTAGTTGCATCATACTACATACACTAGTTAAACTAATCTACATTAGTGATGCACTATTGAAGGGTATGAATGCAAAAGTAGAGACATCAGATTAGGATATCCAAATTTATGAGTTAGCGGCCAGGTTTATTCCAATCACAAACCCAAAGTGGGCTCAGATTAAAACAGAGCAGAGAGGTGAAACCAAACAAATCCTGAAGGAAACTATAGAAGATGATTTTGCAGTGGGAAAAACTGAGAACTTTCCAGGTCTTTGGGGTGATAAAACTGCTCTAATGAATCTGAGCAGAAGTGAATGGTTAAAAATGAATCTGATCCCCAGAGCTTTGAGGATTTTATTGTCCACAAACAGCAACAAATTCTCGGTATTGATGAATCATGCCTGGAATGAATCACTTTGAATCTCTAGAATTGCACGGCTATGCCTGTAGTTCGATGGGCGAAGCAACAAACCACTCCCCAATCAGGCCTTTAAAGGCCGCTCCTCCTGGTTAGTCCAGGATCGTTTTCTTTTGTTGCAGCCAGAGGCACCATCAACTGCACCTGCTCTTGCTTGTCTTCGTACTGTTCCTGTTAACTCATGTGGCCACCGACTGCCCCTGCTCTTCCTCTCTGTTCCCACCCACTCGTCGTGCACTTTGCTTGTTTCCTCCTGTCCATCCCATATCTCTGCTTCCGCTCATCCTCCCCTGCTCTTTATTCGGTTGCCCCCTTCTGTTTATCTCCCCTTCTCCCATCTTGCCCCATTTGCTGCAGCTCTGCGGATGTCTGGGTTCACCTGCTTCCTTTCACTACCCTTGCTCTTTACCTCCTGCAGTTCTGGGTGTGCTGTTCCTCGCTGCATCAGCACTGCTAGCCCCATTTGGGATTTCCTACCACTGCCAGTGCATCAGTTTCCATTCTTCTGTCTGCGCTACTTGACTCCTGCCTCATGCACCCGTCCATCCTTCCTCCCATTCTCCCCACGCAGACTCCTACAGGTACGGTCTCTCTGAGCCCCACAGTCACCAGCTGCCCTACTCGGCCGCTCTGTACCACGGCTTATCTGCATCGTGGCTTGCTCTCACCCACTCTGCCTCCTCAGCCCTGTGGCTTCTTTTCTCCACCGCTGCCCACTACCTCCTGGACCTTTCTCCACTCCTCTTGGTGTGCTCTCCTGAGACATTGGAGTACTCGTCTCCCCACTTTGCCACACTGCATCCGGCCATGACTCCTATAAAATCGTACCTTCATTTGGCCGGTGGTACGGAAGACAAAATACCTTCGGCCAATCTACTGAACTTCTATCTGTACCTGTCTGCATCTTCCCTCCATCTATCCCAGGTGGATGCTGCGCCTTTTCTCTCTCTCACACACTGGCCTCCCCTGGCTCTTTTACCATGTCCCACAGTGGCCATCAGATTTCCTGCCTCTCTCTCCCCATCGACCGCGACATATGCTTTCTACTTTAATTAATGAAACTGCTCTTGTGGAGGATTGAGTGCCACAGCCCATTAGCCCTACTTCAGCTGCTGGTCTTCCATCCCATTCCAGCTCCTGGTAGTTACTCACTTTATCTTTTCTTACTACTTTATCTGTCATACGATTTCCTGGTGTTTTACTCTCTGACTTGGCTGCCCAGCTCCCGTTGCTGGTATTGTTTCAACTCCTTCTGTCTTAACTTTTTGGTTGAGGCAGTCCAGAGAAGGGCAACCAAAGTGGTGCAGGGACTGCATCAGAAAACATATGAGGACAGATTAACATAGCTCAATATGTATACCCTAGAGCAAAGGAGGGAGAGAAGTGATATGATCGAAACATTCAAACACCTTAAGGGCATTAACAAGGTGAAAGAGTCTAACATGGTTCAATATAAGAAAAATAGCAGGACAAGAGGACACAGCATGAGATTAGAGGGAGGCCGATTAAGGGGTAATGTGAGGAAGTTCTTTTTCACAGCAAGGGTAGTGGATGCATGGAATGGCCTACCTCAGGAAGTGGTGGATATGAATACAGTGCAGGGCTTCAAACAGGCATGGGATAGGCATAAGGGAGCAATGCAGATGAGTATGAATAGATAGGCCATTGACAGAGCAAAGGCCGATGGCACATTCATAAGGTAGAAAAATAAATGGGCCGACTGGATGGGCCTTGCGGTCCTTATCTGCCGTCAACTACTATGTTTCTATGTTGGCTATTTGCTGTCACGGTGCCTAGTTTGTGACAGAATTGACTCGCCCTGCAATCTCCTGCTGCTCCGTACTGGCTTTCATGGTATTTACTCTGTTAGCAGTTCCTCCTACCTACCATTTTGCCTGGCTTACTTCTAGTAATCGTGCCTCTACTGTCGGCTGCAGGCTTCACCAGGCTATTCTCATTTCTCTGACTCGTGCAATTGCCCTTTGCCTCAACTCTGCCTTTGTGGGGGTTCCTGCCCTACCACTGCTCCTTCACTACTCGCATGTTGGCTACCTGCACCTTCATTCCAGAACCTCATACCTGTTGTTTTCCCCATCATGCTCCCGTCTGTCATTTAGTCTGCTCCCTCCACGGTAGGTCTGCTGCCGTGTTACCTCAGTTTCCTTTCTCCTGCAATTTTATTTTGCTTCTTGGTGTCCCAGTGCCTAGTTCGCGGCTCGCTGTTTTTCCCAAGGTGGGGGACAGCTGCGTCCCGGTGGGCACCGTGGTTCCGGGCAGCCAGCTTTCTGCCATCTCCCACTCTTTCTAACACTCCTGCCTTCCCTCTCTTCTCAGTACTGGCCTCCTGCACCTCAATTTGGCTCCTCCTTCCATTTGCTGCAGCCTGTAATGTTTCCAGTACCCATGCTCATTCCAGCCTTCCAGGCTACTGCGCTCCCACCTTCCACTGCTCCCTCGACCCTCGCCTCTTCTCCTTCCTCATCCCATGCTTTCTTTTGGGGGGTGTTTCCCTATCCTGCCATCACCATACCTATTGGTATCCTCCTCTTACCCTAGTATTACATTCTGGACCACTCAACTCATATATCCTCCACTTCTTGTTACCCTCCATCGTTACCGAACCTCATCCTTCCTATACCCTACAGTATTTGTCATCTTGCATACCTTAATCATACCAGCCTTCAAGGCTTTCGCTCCATTTTCATACATTGTCCATTTCATACCTCACCTTCACCATACCGGCTTTCAAGGCTTCACTTCATTATTGTACATCGTCCATGTCATACATCACCTTAACCATTCCAGCCTCAAAGGCTTTCAGTCCACCATCATTTCTTGTTCCCTCGTTCTCAGCCCTCCTCTCCTCCCATATTGATTTCTTAACTAATTGTAGGCTGCAGGCCTTGCCTGGCTGTCTTCATCTATCCCCCTCATACCATTCATTCCCATTCTCCAGTCCTTGCCAGCCTTCATGCTTCCCTCTATTGGCATACCTCATATATCCATCTTGAACCTCCACTCATCCATTCTTATTTCATAGCTCCAACCTCACTACTCCTGGTACTTAGTACCTCACCCATCGGCTGCCAGCCTCGCCTGGCCATTCTCATTCCTACCTTCATGAAGTTCGCTCCACTCCTGATTTGACTTCTCAGTGGATCCGGTTGGCATGCACTCCTGTGATTACTAGTGCAATCTGCCTCCTCTGGACCCATGTCCAGGGTCTTCTTTGCTCAATCTGACCTCTCTATAGGTCTCCTCGTTCTCATCGACTAATCGAGCATGCCCCTCATATTGGTCCTTTGCTACCTTGACTCGACCTGCTCGCTACTCAGAGATGTGCCTTCCATGTCCATTGTTCCATGGCTCAGGGCTATCTTGTAGTTGATGGTCTCGCTCTGCACCTGTGAAGTCCGCATCTAGAACATGCGAAGCTCAGAGCGGGGTCCTTCTCCCTGACCCATAGTGAGAATGTCTTCACTCCAGGTGGATCTTCAGTTGTCTTTCATTTTGGCAACACCTCTGGATGCAGAATTTATGACTTCCAGCTACGAGGGGTAGGGTTCTCATCAGCAGGGCCCCTTTAGCTACCTGAGTGGGTTTGGAAGCACCCTCTATGCTATTCTTCATCTGACCACCTCTGGTTCCCCTGGTCTGTTTCATAGGCACGTGTAGGCTGGCTGAGTGCCTCAGCGGTCATTTCTCTCCTCCTTTGCTTTTGGGTGTCTAGTTGCAGAGACATGGCTCAAAACCCTTAACAGCAGTCCTGTTAGAAGGACAGAACAAGAGCTTCATCCAAATTGGAATCTTTTCCTCTTCCCTCAATCTTGACTCTAAATTGCAGTAGCTGAGCTGTCACTAACCAAAATGTCCTTCATCCTGGAGGGAAGGCGACCTAGGCCTTGGATCCCCAGAGGTTTCCTCATCAAAGGTTTTTTTTTCCTGTCCTCTGTGCAGATGGTTATAATATTTAGATAGGGTTAGTGCTTTCATAGGTTCCATAGTTAGGTTCCACTGTTGGATGCAGTCAGATGGTGGCCCTGACTGTTCCTTCTCTCCTTAGGAAGTCCCGTCCTTCTGCGTCTTGTACACTACCATTCTGCTAATTATTTCTCATTGCCTCCTGTTCATCTCCTGTTCTACCCATCTGCATATATTGACCTCCATTCCCGTCTTCGATATCATTCTGACTCCTCGCCTTCCTCAATGCTTGACATTCTTTTAGGTATTCTTTTTGGGCTTCTTCCTAAGCTACCTTTAGCCATGGGAATCATTCCCACTGCACCTATATGGGTGGAACCCTTCTGTAGGGTTCTCCTCGCCACTGTACCCTTATAGGGTGGTATATCCCATGGATAGAGACAAACAGCCACAATGTATCTAAGTCACACAAGCATATATCATTCCAAGTTGCATAAGCACATCAAATTGCAAGGCTATGCCTGTAGTTCGATGGGCAGAGCAAAAAACCCCTGCCCATCAGGCCTTTAAAGGCCGCTCCTCCTGGCTAGTCCAGGAACGTTTTCTTTTGTTGACCCACCATCCTCCCCTCCTCCAGTGGCACATCTCTCTTCCCATGGGCTTCTTTCTAAGTTACCTTTAGCCAAGTGAATCATTCCTGTGGCACCTATAGGGGTGGAACCTTCCTGTAGGGTTCCTCACCTTTTGTACCCCTATAGAGTGGTATATCCCACGGACAGAGAGGTGAACAGCCACAATGTATCTAAGTCACACAAGTGGCTCTGCTACCAGACATGCCTGCTATCTAAAAAAACTGTTCTTGGGCTCTCCCCCCCAGGGTAACCGCCTCCCTCCACCAGACCACCCCCACAGTCTCCAACCATAGTACCTGTAAGACCACCCTACTTGTACCCAGAACCAGGATGTCCCTAGCCCAGAGATCCTTCTGCTACACAGCACCTTCCTGGTTCAACTCCCTCCCAGCCAACATCACCAACACCACTAAAATTGGTCCCTTCAAGGCAGCCCTCAGGAACTACCTATTCGCCACCCGCTGCTGTAAGTGTACCTAACTTCAGGATCCTCTCCCCTCTGGACCCTACCTGTGGGGTCTAATCTACTAATCCCAATGGCCAATCCACTGTGTATCATGACAATGTCCCTTGGACTGCTTTTCTGTACACCAATGCCTCTCCACAATTCTATTCCTCCATCCTGTCACAGATACTACTGTCCCCCACAGGGCTTTTTTGCTTGCATCCCGTATCTTCTGTTGACACCGAGCTCCTCAGTATGCTTGATGACCAGGCACCTGAGTCTCTGTATGGTGCCAAACTGTTTGCAACTCTTGTATCACTGAGGCGTTGTCCTCCTGTAACTCCTGTTAAACCTTGTAACTATTGTTTGAAACATATAACTATTGCTGTATATTTAACTATGTAACATTGTCTGTCTTTGTTCTCTATAACGAGGTGCCTTAGTAAATGAGTCTTTGACTCAAAGGTCTGTAAATCCAGTATTTAAAATAAATAAAAAATAAATATATCATATCAAGTTGCGTAAGCACATCAAACTGCTGTACTTTGAAAATCAAATTAGTTCACGTGAACAATGTCAGGGTGTCATCAAAAAGTACAGTTATACACTGATTCAAACTTGGATTGATTCAAGCAGTTTCAAGTTCAAATTAACTCATTTGAAATGCTGACCTGTCAGACGCCTACACAGTTCTAAAATACCAAGTCCCAAAATTATGAAGCCCACAAAAACCAGATGGAGGACTCAAAATTCTGCTTAACAATCCAATGCTTTAATGCATGCATAAAAGTCCTCATTCATTACAGCAATTGCTTTCCTCTGCTCAGCTTGAGCTACAGCTGCCTGCCCCAGCACTTCAGCTATCCCAGCCTTTCTCTTGGGGCATGGCAAGAGAGAGACATCACCCCAAACTTATGTAGCCAGCTGATTGATGAAATCATATTCACAAAGTACAAAAAGTGCAAAAGTGCCCAAATACATACTACAAAGTCCATACATTAAAATCTCATACTAAGTATAATAGAAATACAAATGATAGCCACTGCTCATGATAGTCAGTTGATGATTGTAATAAAAACTTAAAATACAAAGATTGTATATCATTGCTTTCTTCAAAAGACAGTCCACTTCAAAAGACAGTCTGAAAATTATCTGTCTAAACATATTGGACAGGTTTTTCAAATCAATTAGATCGCTGCAAGCCCTGATGCCCCAACAATTCGGAACATGGGGCTTGCGGCAATCTAACAGGATTTTCTATCCCATGCAGTAATTGCCGCAAGGTAGGCCACCTTTTTCTGGTCTAACTTGTGGCAATCCTGGGGATCCTTGTCATGGAGCTTGCGCCAGATATTTGGCAGAAGCTGCTGTAATGTGTAGAAACCGTTGCAGCTGCACCCAAGATTGGAAACTCGGGTACAGTTGCGGTGAAGGGTTTGGTGAATGGCCTGAACTTAAATGTGGTGGCGCAAGGCTAGACACAAGCCCTGCATCACTCTTTGAATATCCTGCCCATTGGTTTTTAAGAACTACAGACTGCTTTAATTTTGGAATGCAGTGTATTATAGTCCCTAAAAGAGACAGAGAGCAAAAAGATCTGGTAAATCTCACTTGATCACCCATTCATGTTGTTTAGATCAAGTCGATCAAGAAGATCCACATGGGTACTTCCAGCAGACAGTATAAAGGATAGGAAGAAAGCCAGAAATCTGTAGGACAAAGAGAAGAAAGTCAAATCATCTGTTATGACAGGAAAGGCTTAAGATCCCATTGTTCATTTAGACCTGCTGGTCTAAGACTCCCTGATTTATAGATCCAGTAACTTTCCCTTTTCAGTTTCAAATTTTGTCTATCTCCCCCATATCTTGGTGGGATTACACATTCAATTCCCATGAATCTTAAAGTCTCAGAGTTTGATTCATGCACCTCGCAAAAGTGTCCCCTTACTGGTGTATCTAATCTCTTGTTTTCAATGTTTCTAACATGTTCTTGGATTCTGGTATTTAAACTGCATACTGTCCATCCCACATAGATCTTACCACAAGGATGGCATAAAACATAAACCACAAAGATTGTATTACAAGTGATACATTCCCTAATATCCACTTTTTTGTCAGGGTCCTTAGGGTGAGTAAAAACTTTACCTTGTTCCAATTTTTTACAGATGTTACATCTGTGGCATTTAAAGTTTCCTTTTGGTTTTTATGGCATCCAGTTTTGATTCTCTTGTGGTTTTGGTGTGGCAGGTAATCGCTGTGGACTAGTTTATCTCTGTGATTAGATCCTTGACTAAAACTGACACAACGTTTTTGTGCTACACATCTGCTAACAGTCTCATCCCCTATTATAAATGGATCAATTTTGAGACAGCCTGCCGGCGCAGTGGCAAGGTGTCCACATGCGATGCTGACATCCCGGGTTCAGGAAGGACCTGGGAGTTGTGGGGCCAGCCACTGGGAGAAGGAGCGTGAATGAGCATGTGGCACATCAGTGACCCCTGGTGGAGACTAGGGGATGCTTGCCAATAGGTGCCTAGTATTATTGGAGGCGGGACAGATGTCAAGTTCATCCTGAGGACGTCATTGTATGTCCTGCCTCCAGGGTTTCAGGAAGCATTCACAATTTCCAGCTCCAGCTGTGATGCTCTACTCTGCCTCTGTTTCCATTGCCCTGTTGCCTGCTGGGGGGTCCCGCTCTCGTGGCCCCACCCTTGGGGGTAACCCAGGGCAAGTTCCCACGTGACCATTGGGAGGAGGTGCCTCCCCGGTGGCCCTGCCAGGGGGGGGGTAAGCCTGGGCATGCAGGGGATGGCAGGCTGGGCAGGAGTGGAGCTGAGTTGGGCTAAAACAAAAATGGGCCAATTTTGAAAAATAACATGGCCAGTCTTACCCACCCAGTCATTATACTCTGTAACAAAAGAGATGAGGTCAGAATGTATTTTCTCATTTTCATTATTCTAAACAAGTTGGTTCCTGTCACATGCTAGTGCCCCCTCTTTTGATTTGATCAAGAGGGTTTCTATCATACCCTCTTGCAATAAATCTGGATTCCAGTTCTTCTACCTGTTTCTGGAATGGTTCAACATCATTACAATTCTTCCTGGGGCATAAAAAAATGACCATAAGGGACTGCATTTTTAAGGCTACTGGATGTGCACTGTCTGCATGTATTACTGAATTTGTTGCAGTTGCTTTCATGTAACATTAAGTTTCAACTGTTTTTGGTCTCAGTTGTGTGCTGTAAATGGTGACATCCAGGAAATTAAGTTCCTCTGTACGGCCACATGTGTAAATCTCAGATTTAAGTTATTCCTGTGTAGCCAGTCCATAAATTCAACAATTTCTGCTGTGCTTCTTTCCAGTATGCAAACTATGTCATCTATAAAGCAGTACCATATTTTCATTTCACCTGTATATACTTTCTTTTCTGGGTTAAAGATACATGTCTCTTCTCACATGCCTCAAAACAAGTTTGCATATGATGGGGCCGTGGATGCCCCCATGTCAGTTCCACAAATTTGTATGTAATGCTCACCATTGAAATCAAAATAATTATGGGGCTCTAAAATAATCTGTAACAGACAGGCTAATTTTCAAAGAAAGTGAGGAAAATGTCTAAAGAGTGAGATGCTACAGAACATTTATAAGGGACACATGGGAACTGAAAAATGCAAAGTGTGAGATCTTGTATTGGTTCCAAATGCATAATGGGTCATTGTTTCACACATGGTGGCAAGCTGCTCACCTTGCTTAAAATATGAACAAAAATATTAAACAAAACCCTAGACCCTCATCCAGTGCTGTGCAAATCTTACCAAAAGGTACAGGGAGGCAATGATCTCCTTATGTGGCAGGACAAGGATTTCTTGGTGTTCAGAGACGATTATTCTGCTCACATTGACCTTTGTACTCTCCAGTAGCAAGCAATCATTAAAAACATCGAACATGTTTTTCCAGACTTTGAAAACCTGTCTTCAGTGACAGTAGGCACACACAGGTTTATAGGTGAAAAAAACCCATAAAACCATGCCGTCCATTAAGTTTAATTACCTGTTAGCTTAACAGCAGTCACTAAAAGCAGCAATGCAATGACCCCCCCCCAAAAAAAAAAGCCAGTTTCAGTTACAATTAATAAACATATTGGCATACCCATCAGATTTACTTTTCTAGGTACTTCCTATGTTAGGAACCATATATATTTTTTAATATTCTTGCTCTTAACCAGTGATGAAAGTGAACAGGAATGCACAGGAACTCAGTTCCTGTACCTTTGTTTTGCAGCAGGAATGGAGTTCCTGTACTTCTTCCCAATGACACTGGAACTGGCATTTTTATGTTGCTTGTACGCATGTGCAAGAAACATAGTGCCATCATCCGAGTTTTCGGAGGTGTGTCAGCCCCTCTTCCAATGCAGTCAGTGTGTTTGCAGGCGCGGCCCCAGTTCCCCAATGAGTGCTGCAGCTGTCTATGACAGCTCCAAAATGCAGTGGCATACAGTTGAAAGGGAGAGCTTCCCTTCAGTGAGCAGAGCTCTTCCCCCCCAAGCACACACACACGCGCAAGCACACATATTGCGTGTTGATGTGCTCCCCCCCACGCATACACTTGTATGGCCGGCGAGGTGCCCAATCCCCGTCGGCTCCACGTCACCCCAACAGCTGTCCAGGTGCCATGCTGGGAGCCCACCCAGCGTGGCAACAACTGTTATAGCCGACGGGGTGCCCAACTTCGTCATTCCAAGGCTGCACGCCTAAAAGTTTTTCCGTGCCACGCTTGAAGCCCAAATTCCCAGCGTGGCAAATCTTATTTTGGCCGACGGGTGCCCAATCCCATCAGCTCCACGCCCCCAAACAGCTTTTCCTGCTGCCATGCTGGGAGTCCACCCCAGTGTGGCAAATGTCCCATGTCGTCTTCTTAAAAAAAAAAACTGTGAATAAAAGCGTCCCTCGAGTCTCCCTGCCCCTCCCACAACCGCACCACCCACCGCGCACCCTGCCTCCCCCACACCCCCTCACCCCATACTTACCTCCGGAGCTTGGCATGACGATCATCGGTGGACCGGGAACACGTCTGCACTCTTCAAAGCCGACCGCGAACTGAGGAAATGCCAGTAAGCTGTATAATGGGATAGATAGGGTTTTTTCAACTTTGTTGCATAGCTCAGGCATTTTTGGGAATTTTGGCCTCAAATTTTCAACATGGGGTTTTTGGGACCCCTCCTCATGATTTCTTGCACTGTCATGGCGTTACTCGGGCCCGAAGGGTGATTTTGCAGTCACTGCGTGAAATCACCTTCCCACACTGATTAACAAAACGACACTGCCTGTGTTCATAAGGTGGGCTCTCAAAAAGCCTATGTTGAAAATTTGGTGAAAAAATTCCTAAAAATGACTGTTTCACGAGTGTCGTTGCGCGGTTCCTCGCCGCTCGTAGGCTACCCAATTTTCAATATTTTCACTCCAGATTTTCAACATTGCCATTTTACCACACCTCCTTATGAGCAGTGCAGCTGTCATTTTTCACATCCTGCCCAAAATGTGTTTCCGCCCATGTAGCGCATAATGGCGCAGTCGGTGTGCGGACTCAATGTATGGGACACATTAAGAAAATCACAGTGACACTGTTCATGAGCAGAGGTCTTAAAATGGCTGTGTTGAAAATTTGGTGAAAAAATTTCTAAAAATGACTGTTTTACGAGTGTGCGTTGCACAGTTCCTACGCACGCTCGTAAGTTCGCGAATTTTCAATATTTGCACTCCAATGACTTCCAAATACCTAAACAGCACATAGAAGCAAGCAACATTTGGCATTGACAAACGTTTGTTAAACCAGCAACGTAATGACAATTTCTGGGCCTGTAACCTGAAATCAGGGTTTCCAGAACAACATTTGACTTGTACAGCAATGCTATTTTACTAGAAATACTTCACTATCTCTAACTGAATCTACTGGTGTCTAAACAGATTGATGTGTCTTGACACAGCTATCCTTCAGATTGAGGATCTTCATTCTTCATTTCATAGTTGCCAATGCCTGAGTTCCTGTACTTTTTGTCTACCACTTGCACCACTGATCTTAACCCTTGCCAGGTCTACAATGCTATTTTTAAGTCAAATGTGGTGGCCATCTTTTTTTCTTGAGAAAAAATGTTAAACATTTATAAAATACTGTACTCAAATGATGGTGCGGTTAGAAAATGTTATCACCAATACTGTACCTGTCATTCGGTGGGCGGCTGGGTGGTATGTGGGCGGGTTGCAGCCACCCGCCGATGATAGGGGGGAGCAGGGTGGGCAAGGGACCCTGTGTGGATGGGAGGGTGGGGGTGTCACTGGATCACCAGGGATGTAGGTGTGGGCGATTTACTGTGATTGGGGACTCAGGAGGGAGAGGGGTCCACTGAACTACAGGGACTGTTGTAACTGACATTTACTGCGACTGTGGCAATGGGTGGGTGGGTGGGGGTTCCACTAGACCACCAAGGATGGCCTTATGTACATATATCGGGGACTTGGGTGGGAGGGGGGACCACTAGACCACCAGGGATAGTCATGTATAATAATTATCAGGGAATTGGGGACTGGGGGGCCACTAGACTACCAGGGATTTATTTTTATACATATACCATGCAATCACGGCTATGGGCAGGGGTGGAGGGTTCCGGGTTCAGTGTGTGCTTGTGGATGGTGTTCTGAGTGGGCAGGTGCAAGAAACAGTGCAGTATGGGTTCAGTGTATGCCAGGAATGACAGCGCTCGAGGTGAGGCACAATAGACCATCTTGGGGCAAGCATCTAGATGAGAGGATGCACCTGGTGTTTCACCTAGGTACCAATGACCTGGAAGGGAACAGTTTGATGGAGGATAAGGCCCGGTTCAAGGAGCTTGCTAGATTCTGTAGTAACACAGTTTTTCCTTCCATTTCCTTCTTGGAGATGTTGCCTGTTCCAAGAGCAAGCACACCGAGGAAGGAAAAGATAGAGGAATTCAATTCATGGCTGAACGGATGGTGTGGACAGATGGAGTTCAGGTTGATAGGTGACTCGGGTTCAACGTAGAAAGAAGAGGGGCTGTATGCCCCTGATAGGCTGCACCTGAGCACAGAAGGGGCAGCTGTACTGAGAGTAAAATGTCGCGACTCTATAGCAAAGGAAGTTAATTTAAACTAAATCGGAGGCGGTTAATGTCAGTGCCACCTAAACAGGTTAAAGAATTGAGAGGCTGTCAGCCTCCCCCAGGACAAAGGAGAAATGAGAGAAACAGGCATAAACAGGGTGGGATTGAAAGGGAAGGGGAGGGGAGGGAAGAGGGGTCTACATGGTGGAGGTGTTTGGTAGCCAATGCTAGTAGTCTGGGGAATAAACTAGGGGGAATGGAGGCCACCATGGAAGCCACCATGGTGGTGGTGGATGAGGGTCTCGACATAGTAGCAGTGAGTGAAACTTGGTGGAAGGAGCAACATGCTTGGGAGACAGTCATACGTGGTTACCGATTGTTTAGGAAAGCCAGGGCAGGGAAAAGGGGGGGGAGGGGTAGCATTATACGTCAACAAAGAAATTGGGGCCATGGAAGAGCTGGAAGAGGAAAGAGAAACAGAGTTAATGTGGGTCACTTTAGATAAGAGAAATGGGGAGCAATTGAGTGTCGAGGTAGTTTACAGATCCTCTATGCAGGGGGAAGAAGGGGATAAATGGCTATTACAATCAGTAACAAAAATAGTGAAAAAAGGGGAAATTCTACTAATGGCGGACATAAACCTCCCTGACATCAACTGGGAGATCCCGACAGCAACATCAACTAGGAGCAGTGGAATCTTAGAGGCACTACAAGGCGTATTCCTGCACCATCAGGTTAGGGAGCCAACTGGAGGGGGAAACCTGTTGGATGTAGTGCTCACTAATGGAGACAGCGTGGAGGAGGTGGAAGTTGGGGAAGAAATAGGCACAAGTGTCCACAGAGCTGTCAGGTTCAGAATAAAAATGGGCAGGGAAAGAAACAGGATGAGAACTAGGGTAATGGACTTCAGGAGGGCAGACTTTAACAGGATGAGAAGGGTAATTGGGGAAGAAATGTCAAGGTTGGGGAATATGAAAGATGTGGAGGAATTATGGGCAACTATTAAGGGAGGGGTACTAAAAGCCACTGACGTATGCATTAGGTGAGTCAGAAAAAGAATAATAATAAGGAGACCTCTTTGGTTTACAAGAGAGGTGGCGGGGGTGGTCATGGAAAAAAAAAACAGGGCATTCAGGAGGTACAGGATGACACAAAGAAATGAGGATAGGGAGGCATATAGGGAAAAAAGAAGGGAGGCAGGACAAAAGATAAGGACGGCTAAAGAGGTCACTGAGGAGAGGATAGTAAACCAGGCCAGAAGGGGTGATAAAACCTTTTTAGGTATGTGGGAAAGAGAAGAAAGGCACAGAAGGGAATAGGGAGGTTGAGGAAGGAGGGCAGAACAAAACTGGAGAGGGACTTTGAAAAAGTGGAGTCATTAAACAACCACTTGTGTTTGATCTTCATGAAAGAGGGCAAGGGGAGCGGGCCAGTGGAGGAGAGAAAGGGAGCAAACTGCAGGCAATTGGATTCTACGGAGTTCACAGTAGATAGAGTAAGGGAAGATCTGGGCAGACTAAGGGTCAATAAGGCAATGGGGCCAGACGGCTTGCTCCCAAGGGTACTCAGGGAGCTGAGGAAGGAGCTGACACCACCTCTGACGAGACTGTTCAATTTGTCCATGGACACAGGATTGGTGCCTGGGGACTGGAGGAGAGTGGAGGTGGTCGCACTACATAAGGGGGAAGCAAGGAAGAGGTCAAAAACTACCACCCTGTTAGCCTCACCTCTGTGGTGGGGAAAGTAATGGAGACATTGCTAAAAGAAAGGGTGGTGGAATACCTGGTAGCCAATGGTATGCAAGACAAAAGGCAGCATGGCTTCACAAATGGAAGGTCATGTCAGACTAACCTGACAGAGTTTTTCGATTGGGTGACGCAGGTAGTGGACCAGGGCAGGGCGATGGACATGGCCTATCTGGACTTCAGCAAGGCCTTTGACACCATCTCACACAGAAGGCTGCTAAACAAGCTGAAGAGCCTGGGGGTGGGCCAGAGATTTACTAGGTGGGTGGAAAACTGGCTGACGGGCAGGTGTCAAACAGTGGTGGTAAATGGGGTACATTCTCTGGAATGGGTAGTGCTCAGCGGGGTGCCTCAGGGGTCAGTACTAGAACCCCTGCTCTTTAACAGCTACATTAGGGATCTAGCAGAGGGACTGGAGGATAGGGTGTGCCTATTCGTGGACAATACAAAGGTCTGCAATGGGGTGGACTCACAAGGAGGAGTGGAGGCCATGAGGTGAGACCTGGAGAAGCTAGAGAAGTGGTTGGAAACCTGGCAACTTAAATTTAATGTAAAAAAGTGTGCAGTGATGCACCTGGGGTGGAAGAACGTGAAAGCAACTTACTTCATTGGGGGGGGGGGGGACTCAAGGAAACAAAACAGGAGAGGGACCTGGGGATAATTATATTGAGGAATCTTAAGATGGGGAACCAGTGCAGTAAGGCAGTGGGTAAGGTGAATGGTATGTTGGCCTGCATTGCAAGGGGCTTTACTAGCAGGAGGAGGGAGGTGCTCATGCGACTGTACAGAACTATGGTGAGGCCGCACCTGGAGTACAGGGTGCAGTTCTGGAGACTGCACCTACGTAGGGATATTGAGATGGTGGAGAGGGTTCAGAGAAGAGCAACAAAGATGGTGCATGGGATGCAAGGAAAACCATGCGAGCAGAGATGGAGGGAGCTGAATCTGTACCCACTAGAGACTAGAAGGGAGAGAGGGGACATGATTAAGACTTTTAAGTAAATAAGGTGAAGGAGGGGAGCTTGTTAAAAGAGAAGGAGGGAGCAAACATGAGGGGACACAGCCTGAAATTAGAAGGTGGGAAATACACAGGAAATGTCAGGGGGCAGTTCTTCACAGAGAGGGTGGTGGAGACCTGGAACAGGCTTCCAGAGGAGGTGGTGGGTTCCGAAGCGGTGGTCGGTTTCAAGAGAGCAAGGAACAGACATATGGGGTTGGGAGTAGGGAAGAAAGTCCGGAGTAGGTAAAAAGGGGGGGGGGCATGGGTGTGTGTAAGGGGCAGACTAGATGGGCCAGTATGGTCCTTTTCTGCCATTCCAAATTTGTATGTAAATCTGTGTGTAAAATGCGGGAGTTGCAGGCCTCCCTAATTTGTGATACATTCTGTGACAGTCTTTCCTTGCCCATATAAATTTAGAAATGTGGGCACGCAGCTTGGTAAACCAGGACACATGCTAACATTACAATCGCTACAGCAACTAGTATATTGTGGGCCATCCAAAGGAACATAACACCAAGAGACAGTAAGATAATAGTCCCCCCATACCGTGCATATGTAATACCCCGCCTAGACTATGCCACACTGTTTTGGTGCCAATATAAAATGGAAAGATGTAGATGATATGGAAAAGGTACAAAGATGTGCAACCAAAACAATAAATACACTTAAAACCCTATCATATACTCAAAGACTGACAGAACATCAACTTATGTCACTGGAATACTGTCCTCCAAGGAGAGACCTATTACTCATGCATGAGGTTGTCAGAGATGAATACCTTTAAGGGTGAAATGGGGTTTGAATTTAAATGTGCAGATAATACTAGCAGTCATCCACAAGTTGCTGGAAAGCATTTTAAGACAAAAAAAAGGCAGTATTTCTTTACACAAAGAGTGGTGAATCCATGGGATGCACTCCCCTTGGAGGTAGTTATTGGGAAAGATAATTCTGATTAAAAAAAGACTTGATAGCTTTCTAGGTTGATTAAATCAATTAAAGTATTACTAGTAATGGAGCCATATGGGCTACCTGCCTTCTCAGTGCCTACACAACCTTTGTATGATTGTTTGTATGGCATGGGGAGACACAGATTGAGCATATTACGTATGTCTGTACCTAATCTATGTGATGTGGAACCTTAGTAAAGGAGTCTTTGACTCAAAGGTATTCTTTCCGAAACCCGAAATAAAATAAATATTACACATTCCTTGACTGGGTGCTCGCTTCTCACCCTCAACACATCACTTCCTCAGGGGTCCTTCCAGATGCCATCAGTGATCACTGCATCACTAATTGCATAAGGAAGATAAACATCCCCCACTCTTCTCTGACATACATCTGGACCCATCCACTTCACTTCATGCCCTTGATTTAACAGCCTTCCTTCATGACCTTTCCCATGCCAACTGGCAACCTATGTTTAGAGCCCCAGATGTTGACTCCACCCTCAGCGCTTTCACCAGGACCCTCACCAGCATCTGGAATTCCCAAGCCCCACTAAAGAAGTCTAGAGTAAAGCATCTCCATCACCACTGAATAAATGCACATCTAACAACACAATGCAAAGTGAGGGACCAAGCCTGGGCTACCTACAAATCCTCCCAATCCCTTACTGATCTGCAAACTTACAGAATCCTCAGAAATAATTGCTCCAAAGCCATCCGTTTTGCCAAGGCAAATTACTTCAGGACTCACTTACAACCAAATCACAGCTCACCAGCCTACTTCTGGAAAGTAATACACTCACTCCTTGACCCTCCAGCTCATCAGGCCCCCCCACTCTCAAACTTAATGGCTGTCCAATCTCAGACCCCTCCTCTGTAGTGGATTTTTTCAACTCTTTCTTCTCTACTTGTGTGCTCTTTGATCACTCCACCCCCTCCCACTCCTGCACTCTTCCTTCCAACAATCCCTCCCCTCCTCCTCCATCACCCCCCACTGTAGGTTACTGCTTCCCAGAAATGTCCATGGAGGAAGTCCACGGCACCCTTATTTCTCTAACCTGACCAAAACGAGTTCGGAAGGAATCCACCACAGGCTCCTCCAAATCTCTGCTCCTGCTATAGCAGTGCCTCTACCTCACACTCTGAAACTTTCACTCTAAATGGCCACAGTTCCACAAGACTGGAAACTTGCAAAAGTTCAGCCTTTCCACAAAGGGTGTGACTCATCCTCTCCTGGCAACTATTGACCCATCTCACTCCTTCCATCTCTTGCCAAACTTCTAGAGTCACTAATTCAAGCTAGATTATCCGAATTCTTCTCTGCAAATGGCACTCTCTCCCCAGTCCAGGCTGGTTTCAGAAAACAGCACTCACACCACCTCCTCCCTGCTGAGAGTCACTGAATCCATTTTCTCAGCCATGGACAAAGTTCATATAACAGCAATCATATTTGTAGATCTGGCTAAGATCTTTGATTCAGTCTCCAACCCCCTACTTTTTCATAAACTTCAATCTGCTGGACTGGCAGCTCCAGCTGTAAACTGGTTAAGCTCATACCTAAAAGACAGGAAACAAGCAGTCCAAGTCAACGATACTCACTTCCCCCCCTTTTCCTATTCTTGCAGGGGTTCTATGTCATAATAGCAAATGCATTACAGCGATCGCTATTATGGTGAGTGTGCTCCTTGAAAACAGTTCGGCGATATACGCCTGTGACTGGGCACACACAATACATTAAGTGTGTTTGCGGGGTGGGGGGGGCTTTGCCCTCCGCACCCCCCTGATTAAGGATTGTTAACTCAAGGGGGGTGCATGTTGGGGAGGGGGTACAGCCTGGTTTAAAAAAAATGTAAGTGCCGCAGCCGCGGGAACCAAAATATCTTCTCAGCCCCCAGCACCAAACCAGGATCTGCTCTGTCAGAGCCAGCCTCCCTACCCACCACACCACATGGTTGGCTAGGTGGAGCAGGCACACTAGAGGGTAATAACCTTCTTCTCTATCCCTCCCCTTTCTCACTGTTTTCTTTTTCCACTCACTTTTCCCGTCTGCTCGCAGTCGTAGTCTGAGCTACCCTTGTAGGCCTCCCATGATAATAGTGCCGTTTTGATGGTCACCCATATACGATCATTATTATCACTGGATACCTCTTGCAGGAGTTCACCAAGGCTCCATACTTGGCGCCATCCTCTTCTCTCTCTTTATTAATGACCTTCCTTCCATCTGCTTCTCCTCGCACATCCACATGTACGATGTCGATATTGTCATTTTCACCTCTGGCACCTCTACCACCAATGTACAATCCTCTCTCCAGAAAGATTTTGACAGGATACACAGATGGTTTCAAGCAAACAAACTAAAACTGAATACCAAGAAAACAGTCACCATGACGTTCAGAACCAGACTGAAATTGGCCACATTCCCCCATTTTCTCTACCCTAGACGGCTTCTCTCTGACCAAGCTCCCCACTGTCAAATACCTAGGCACATGGCTTGACAGCCACCTAGATTTCTCCAACACATCGAGTCCATCTGCACAAAACTTCAACCTAAACTGACAATCCTCTATCATCATAAGGATAGCCTTACTCTCCCTACCCACTGGGAGTTGGTTTCCATGTTTCTATGTTTCTTCCGGTCATAGACTATGCTGATGTGGTCTATGGATCCACCCCCACCACAACTCCCTCTAGGTCTACACACTCCTAAACTAATTTTGTCGCTTTGCCACCGCTATACCACCCCTCACTCACCACTGTCTACTATACCCCTCTCTCTCTCTCTCCCTCTTCCTGCTACCTCATAGAAAAATGGTCCACAGCATCTCGTTCATCGTAAAATACTGGTTTGGGAGTCTGCCACCCTACCTCTCCTCCTGCATCTCACCAGTTAACCCCTCAGCATACTCCTTCCACAACAGGGACAATCGCTCCTTCTCACTTCCTTGTTCACACTCAGTTGCTGGTCAGTCATCCTTCTCCTACCACCTCCCTATCCTCTGGAACCAGCTATCCTCTAATCTTTTCCTATCTCCTTCTCTCTCCCCTCTTTCAAAAGCCTCCTCAGACTACTACCCCCTATCCAGTGTTCTCACCTCTCCAACTCCCCTGCCACCTCTCTTTCCTCCCCCACTCTGGCTAAATGCTAACTTCATAATCCCTCTGCAAAGTCTCTTTCAGCCTTCATCAGCTGTTTCCTCCCTAGTGTCACTATTTCCTGTCTACTACTTAAAATACTTCAACTATTAAAATATGATGATCAATATTTTGTAACACAGTTTTCAGGCCCCTCTGTTAACTGACCTAGAATTGTATTTGTAGCTCTGTATCTGTATTACGTTCTCAATATATGTATTTAGTAAATGAATGTACTGTATCCTCTGCATCACCTTCCCCCGGGTCACACCTGGAAATTATCCTAAGCTCAGTGTGGCTTTCCTGGTTACCAATTTTTAAATAAAATAAAAAATATTAACCTTTACTGTGCATCCAGCATGTATACATGTTCTAAAAACCTACAGTATATGTTCTAAATCTTCTGGCAGCGTAAGGATTAAGAGGATGTAGCACTCTGGGCAGAATATTCATTTTATTGCAGTAATGCAGTTCCATAATGTTAGAGGTAATGTTTTTCACCTGTCTAGATCCTTTTGGATTACTGTAATTAGATCAGCAAAGTTTAATCTTCACAGTATTTTTAATTTTGTAATTTATAGCAACATTTCTAAAGGGATGTAGCAGCTCAGCCACCATTTTCCCCAGTAATGATTATTCATTCAGATTACTTTATTTAAGAAGTAATCCCTCACTTATTTATGTATTTTTATTTACTTTTTGTTGACCAGGGCAGGGGGCAGGAGGACTAGACAATTCTGCCTATTTTCAGCCTTATCCTGGGGGAGGGGGATACAGATGGATGCCAGCTGACACTGAACCAGATTAAGCTGTTGGTGGTATTTTTAGTGAATGGGGAAAATTTGGCCAAGACACTGGGGAAATTAGCCTACTCTGTCGGCAGGTGGTGCTGATGGCTCGCTGACAGAGAATGGAGGAGCCCATTTCAGAGGAGAGCGGAGATGCTCCTGGAGGAGCTCCTTTTCCTATTGTGGGAGCGAGTAATGTAGTTAAAATTTCAGCGGTGAAGGCAAACACTGAGAAACCTGATATGGAAGGAAATATGGGACTGGCCGAGGAACGGCAGGAGAAAGCAATTTCTAAATTGCCATCTGGGTCCAGTTCAACATCTATGCAGAAAGAACTGGCAATGATTTTCCTAGAAGAGTTGCGGTTACAAGAGGAATTGGATAGAAAAAAAGGTAGCACCTGATGGAGATGTTGAATGAAGCAGAAAAAGAATTTACCCAAAAGAAACAAAACCTGGGCGACAAAAAGAAGAGAAAATGGAGCACAATAAGTCCTTCTCTGGGAAAAAAATATTTTAACAGATGTACCAGAATTGATAGTTGAAACTGATATTGTGCAGCCAGAGGTATTTTATGATTCTCAGGACATGCCTTTATTTATTTTATTTATTTCATTCTTCGGAAAATAACCTTTGAGCACAATGCTCTTTTTCAAAGGTTCCACGTCAAAAAGTATAAGAACATGATTAATTAAAAGACAGGAATAGTGAATATAATTAGGAGCAGGAGTAATACAACAGATGCAATTGCCAGATTACACTGAACAATTTAATTACAGGAATTAGTTTAGCAGACGGTACAGTGAGGATCATACCTCCATCTTAGGAATGGACCCCAGGGAAAGCTTTGAAGGATGCTAGCTGACTGTTCCAGGATGGAAGGTGGATTGCGGATCCAGTATTACCGATTCCAGGCAGCCCAAATCTGAGAGCTCAGTCGCCAGATAGAGAGCATAATGCAGAGGTTTCAGCTGTTGCAGAGAGGGTTACCATGGGAACAGGGGAAACCCCACATACCTCTATGTCAGACGCCATGACCCAGACCACTACCAGCACTCCTACTATCAGTACAGAAGTACCACAACCCAACTCAGAAGTCTGTGAAGAGCTTAATCACCCGACTTCAATAGCTAAAGATAGTTCAGATGATGAAGGAACTATGCAGTTTGATTCAGGAATCCCTTTATATTCATGAACTGTTTCAGAATCAAATGATAAGGTATTAGAAGATGTGACTTCTGTAGAAAGGGTGGCTACATATGCCAACCTTTTCAAACAAGCCCCAGAGGCAGCAAAACAATGGTTCTTTGTCCGGCTGAGATACCGGGGAGGTCTGGATTTGCCACCAGTCAGGAAATATGTAGGTCCAGTCCTCATAAAAGATTCCTTACATTTCACTCCAGCTGAGGTGTATGCTTTTATTCATGCACCTGGACCCAGACTTTGATGTCAGTTTTTGCTTGGCTCAGTTGTTGGATAAATTTTGGAACCGTTACTACACTGTCTGTGACTCCCTGATTTGGTCTCCTTTTGTGGCAATACCAATAACCAAACCTACGACTAAAACAATAATGATTTTATTTAGGAATGAGGGAGTATGCATCACTGACATTATTTTTTGGCTGGAAAAATGTTGTGACTTGGAAGGAATGAAAATTGGTTCTGGACTGGGGGATGAAAATTTAGGGTCCACCTGAAACATATTAACAGAGGGATTTAACACCCACTACATTGTTTCTCTCTGGGTAGAGAATGAAGCACTTTATTTTACCAAGGCCAACCAAAGTCTTGTTACTGCTGTGAATCCTTGTCCCATTTAAATTCAAATTGCAATCAGGTAAAACATTTTCGATGTGGAGCGCAAGAACATTCAGGGAATGGCTGTAAGGTCCCTCTGACATGTAATCTTTGTGGGGACAATGAACATTCTTCTAAACCATGTCCGTGGGCTGGTCACAACTCATCTGATAATGCAGAACAAGATTTATATCTGAACAGAGCCAAGAGAGCTTTTTAAGCCTCTCAAACCAGACAATCCGCAGGGTCCAGAAGAGCTGAGCCACCCCAATTCAGGGAACAGCAGAGAACCCCAACAGGGATGGCCAGTGAAAACAACCCTCCTTCCCCACCTCCAGAGCCCAGCACAGCACAACTGGAATCGACCACTGTGGATATTTCAAATGAAGGGACTGAGTCAGCTATGCCCCCACCCCCACCTCCACCACAAACAGGGACAATACAACATGTCCACCCAGAAGAACCATTTAAGGTTGTCTCAATGAAAATTATTGCTAAAACCTCTCACAAATGCAAAGGATCTATGGAGGTGGATTTACCTTTGGACAATAGCTATAATGTACTACAAAGCTTGGGGGGATAGAATGCATGAAGGGGATTCAGATGTCTTGGTTCACTCTTCTCAGAGTGACTCAGTGTTAGGTGTTGCTGGTACTAGCAAGGATGCCAGAGATATTCCAAAAGGGAAAAGACTCACTAGATCAAGTGTAAGAAAAAAGTAAATCAATCTCAAAATCCACCTCACAATTACAACACCTCAGGCTAGCTTGTCTGAATGTTAAAAGTATAAAATCAAATGTCAAATGTTTAGCTACTTTTTCTATATTATGAGGTCTACCCTATGATATTTCTATTTTACAGGATACTCACTTTCGCACTATTTCAGACATTGAACTCACACAAAAGGAATGGATTTATAGTAATTCATACTGGTTGATAGGGGAAGACCAATGCAGATCCAGTTAACAAACAGCCTACTTCCTCCTACCCCCCCACTATAATTGCCTTATGTCTGTCCCATGCATTCTTGAATTCCCTCACTGTTTTTGACTCCACGACCTCCTCAGGAAAGCCATTCCATGCATCCACAATCCTCACATTACCTCTGAGTCATTCCCCCTCTATCTTCAAATTGTGCCTCCTTGTTCTTGCAAATCTCTTTTTCTGAAAGATGCTACCCTCTTAGACTTTGTTGATTCCCTTGAGGTAATTGAAAGTTTCTATCATGTCCCCCTTCTCCCTCCTTTTCTTGATGGTATACATATTAAGCTCCTTTAGTCTCTCTTGTCTTTGTACTGTATGTCTTCTGTTGCAGACCCTGCACCATTTTAGTTGTCCTCCTCTGGACAGCATCCATCTTGTCTATGTCCTTGTAAAGATGGGGTCTCCAGAACTGCACACAGTACTCCAGATGGGGTCTCACCAACTGTCTGTACAGAGGGATAACAGCTTCCTGTTTTCTGCTGGTGATGCCTCTCCCTATGCATCCCAGTATTCCCCCAGCCCTCCTTACTGCCTTCTCACATTGCTTGCCCACCTTTAGGTCATCTGATATGACTACCCCAGGTCTCTTTCCATTTTTGTTGTTGTTAGTATCTTACCCCCCATGGTGTACTTTTTCCCCTGGGTTTTTGTTTCCCAGGTGCATTACTTTACACTTCTTTGCATTGAATCTAAGCTGCCGTACATTTGACCATTCTTCCAACCTTGCCAAGTCCCCTCTCATCCTTTCCACCCCACCTTATGTATCAACCCTGTTGCAGATCTTTGCATTGTCTGCAAAGAGACACACGTTCCTTCCAGTCCCTCTGCAATGTTACTTATAAAGACATTAAAGAGGACCAGTCACAGTACTGAACCTCATGGTACCCAGCTAGTAACCCCTCTTTCTTCAGAGTGGACTCCATTTACTATTAACTTCTGTGTTCTGTTGTCCAGCCAATTTTTTACCCAGGCTACCACCTGGGGACCCACTGCAAGGCTGGCTAACTTGTATATTAATTTTTTGTGTGGGACTGTGTCAAATGCCTTGCTAAAGTCTAGGTAGGCCATGTCCACAGCCCCTCCCTGGTCTACTACTTTGGTCACCCAGTCAAAGAAATCTATTAGATTTGTCAGACACAACCTTCCCACTGTGAATCCATGTTGCCTTGGGTCCTGTGCCCTGCTGGCCTCTAGGTATTCAACAGTTCTTTCCTTCAGAAATGATTCCATCATTTTCCCTACCACTGAGGTCAAACTAACAAGTCTGTAGTTTCCTGCCTCCAATTCATAACTCTTTTCATCCCTTTGTCTAGTTGTAATGATCAATTTAAGTTGAGTGCTTCTCAAAAATCCCTTTTGTTGGCTACTCTGGAGAAAGAGGAATTAGCACGTGTTATATCTGAAATAAGGAATGGGGTTGCCCCAGGTTCAGATGGTCTACCAAGGGAAATTTATAAATTTATATGGAATCAAATGCCACATGAAATTTTAAGGACATATGAATCCTTTTTGGAGGAATTGAGACTTTACCTTCTGCTGTATGAAGGATTATTGACCTTTGTTTTCAAAAAAGAGTATAAATCACATATTACTAATTGGAGATAAATAACATTATTAAATACCAATCTTAAACTAGTAACAAATTTACTGGGGAAAAGACTGTCTGCAGTATTGGAAAGTTTAATACATGAGGGCCAAGCCTGCTCAGTTACAGGTAGGAGAGTCACATACATCTTATTTCTGTTAAGGGAAAAAAGGAGAAATACAAGGTTTTCTTTTGTGTTTGGATCAAACCCAGGCTTCTGATCGCGTGAATCACACATGGTTATGGGGAGTATTACATGGGTTTAGGTTTCCATGTGCCTTCATCCAGTGGATTTGATTAGTCTATAAAGATACAATTAGAATACCATATGAGAATAAATGGCTTGGTAAAGTGTGCAATATCCAAGTGGGAGTAAGACAAGGGTGCCCCTCCGAGTCCCTTTTTATACATAAATGCTCTGGATCCTCTAATGAGGATAGTACATAGATCCACCAAAATACAGGGCCTACATTTAGGGTCTTCCCCACAAATTAATATTTTGTCATATGAAGATGACACAATTTTAGTGGTTGCTGATAAAGTTTCAGGAGAAAAGGCTACAAATTTAATAGTGTCCCTAACTGAAAGCATAGGGGCAAAAATGAACTTAAATAAAAGTGGTGTTGTTTCTCTGACCCACATAATTCCAGAAGGAAACAAAGTTGGCCCCTTAAGAATTACGCTAGAATTGCACTAGAACCCCGTTAAATTTGGGGTATTATTTTTGGACCAGGAGATATGGCGTAATTAAATTGCTCATTACAACTAGACAAAGAGAAGAAAAGAGTTATGAATTAGAATAAGTAGCACATAAGTAAAAGGAAAATAATATTTTTGATAAAGTCTTTCTTAGTTCCTATATTCATATATTTAAGTTATGTTTTTCTGGTTCCCAGAAAACTAGAAGCAACCTTATATTCTTGTTTCTTCTCCTGTGTGTGTGGAATTAGACTAAATCTCATAAAAAGGTAAATTACTTACCTCCCAGTAAAGGAAGGAGGCCTGGGGATGTTACACCCAGTTGTTTTGTTTTGGAGTGTTTTTTTTTTTATATGCAGATTTAGACCCTATATTAAGAAAGTGTGGGAGAGCATGGATAAGATGGGCTCAGCCACCCCCAGAAGAAATTCTTAGCCAATGGACTAGTGGGAATTTTACGCATAAGAACAAAACAGTGATAAAACTCACTGAATCTTGAACTTATTGTTTTGATTATATAAAATCCTGGGAAGTTTCATTAATACAAGTGTTAACGCTTTCTCTGAAGTTTTTTTTACAATACAGTTTTGCATATGTGTTTTCATACAAAATCTTTTAAACATTTGCCCATGTTAGAGCAATGGAGTGTGAGTAGATACCTAAAAGAAGTTAGAAACCCAGCTAAAATGAAGGACATAGTATGGTTAGGGGTACATGGGAGGGATAATGTAAAGGGGAATCAAAAACAAAAGCAAGATTAGAAAGAGAATGCCCTAGGTCCACCTGTACAGGGGTAACTGAAAGTATGTATCATTTATATTTGGAATGTCCTTACATTAAAGAGTTCTGGGAAATATTAGAAGAACACTGGGGTATTATATTTCCTGTAAATTCAGCATTATTGTATAGAGGTCATATGTTTTCAATATGGCATCAACATAATGCAAGTACAATAAGGTTATTAATGGCCATTCTCCTGTACTGGATTTGACAAATCAGATGTATCTTAGTTCTTCAGAAACAATTAATCACACAGAAGGAATTGTATTATATTATAAACTCTGAGGTTTTACAGATAATGAAATCAGAATTAGCAAGTTTACCATATGACAAATGGCAGCAATATTGGGGAAATTTCTCAGGCTATAACAGTGTATATTGTCTGTTATATCATGCTAGAATTGTTCCACTATTGCAATATTTGATAAAGAATATGCAATTAATGATGAAATAATCTTTCACGTTTTTAAAAATCAGGCTAAATTAAGCTATGTAAAAACTATGTTGGCTTATCTTTGTAACATTGTATGATGGGTTATTTATGGAGTATGTGTTTACCTGATTTAATAAAAAATGCCCCTACTCTTTTTGAGAAATGCCATGAGTACCACCAGAACATGAAGATGGGACCTCGGTTTAATGTCTCATCCGAAAGATGGCACCTCAGAAGTGCAGCACCCCTTTCATGCTGCACTACAGTGTTAGTATTGAGATTTAATCCAAGTGCCTGGTGTGAGGATAGAACCCACAGCCTTCTGATCTTCTGGCTTTAGAGGTGAGTGTACAACCTGCTGAGCCACAGACACTGTTATGTTATTGTGACTTATTAATTAGGTACCAGATTATAAGTAGCTGGGCACTGAGATCCCTTACTTTAACAACTATGTGTGGCTCAATGGGACCAAAATCTTTTGAAGTAGCTCTTGGAATAACCTTTGTGGGCAAGCGTGATATTATAGTAGCTTGGTAGAGCCATTGAACTTAGGGTTGAGTAGGTTGTTTAATGTTAAACCCCTAACTTTGCAGTTTAATAGCTTTGCCTCTTTTCAATGTACTTGCACAACATTTTGCATGCACAGTCTTGTGAATAAGGTATCTTGATGTGCCAAGTTTTGTTCTGGTCAGATGTGCAGATTCTGAGATCCAGATAGTGAAAACGTTTTAAAAATAATTGTTTTGTGTCATTGCCTAGCAGCAAGATGGTTTGGAATTTTAGTCTGAAAATATCAGAGTAGAAAGGTCTTGGCCAAGTATGGTGCCTTTCATTGGTTTGGTGAAAAAATGTTAATCTATTCCAGAGTTACAAGGATTTGAAATCTCAGTTCTGAGTATGCTCAGTATGCTCTTTTGGATAGCTGCTTCATACGAAACAAGAATTTGGCCGTACAATACAAGATTCTCATTCATGAGGGGGTAATCCTGTTTTGTGAGAAAATTCTTGTTTTGTATGGTGCCCATCTTGCTTCTTTTATTTTCAAAAAACATATTTTTGAAAACACATAAAAATCATATCCTGCAAAGACACCAACACATGTACAGTATCTTGCTAAGCGGGACCCTAGTGCCTGGATTCTGCACTTACTTTTTTTGGAAAAAAGACCCAGAAATATGTTTTAAAACATTATAAAAAAAAAATTCTTGAGACAATTTTCTTGTTTTGTATGGCCTCATGAAACAGGAATAGGGCCATATGAAAGAAGAATAGGATCATACAAAACAAAGAATTGGGACTTAGTTTTTTTTCACATTTTTGTTTTGGTAGACACAATTCTCTTTTGTGAGAATAATACATCTTTTCGAAACAGTACTGGTTCATGCAACACAAAAATGTGGACTTAGTTTTTTTTTACATTCTTTTTTCGTATGAAGCAATCCTCTTTTGTGAGAATGACACAGTCTCATGAAACAGAAGTGGCTAATACTAAACAAGAATTTGGACTTTAGTTTTTTGCACATTTCAACTTCAACAAGCCATAGCTGTATCAATATTTGGAGTTAAGGGACAATCTACATATTAAAAGAAAGGTCTCAATGAGTACTACAGCACCAACACATAATACATTCTAAAGTAATTCTAGGGCTATATAAAAAACATAAAAATGTAGAAATTAAAATTCCTATAGGATAACTCTGCAACTTTAACTAGCTATAACTCTGTTAATCTTTGGAGTTAAGGGACACTCTGTATATCAAAAGAAAGGAGTCAATGAGTACTATGAGACTAAGCACCTAACAAATACCAACTGAAACTGTACAAATGGAAAATATTAAAATTAAAAAATGAAAATTCATATAGGATAACATTGCAAATTTAACAACCCATAACTCCCCCCTCCCCCCACACAAACAAAAAATACAATGAAGGAGATAAACTGCTTTTCTGGAGGAACAGGTACACATGGCCCTCTATGACCTGCACTTCCATACCCAGATAGACACATACATCAATGGAGGCATGGAAGTGCTGGACCACGGATACACATGTGCAACAATGGAAGCATGGAAGAGCAGGGCTCAGAGGGCCCTGTGCTTCTGTAACCACATGGATGTGTTCATGCAGGTCCCAAAGGGACCTATGTGAATGAGGATATGATTCTATCTCAAAAAGTAAAGAAATATTTGCAAAAAACTGTGTTAATGAACCAATTAGGGTTCAGATTAAAGCAACAAAAGTAGGGTAATGTGGTATTAGGATTTCCAATTCTAACTTCCCACCCTCACCCCCAAGCAGCAAAAGGCAAAAAAATTGCAGTTTTTGCTGTCCTGAGTTTTAGTGAAACAGGGAAGGGGTCTTCCTTGGGGTTCTTAACCCTAGTGTTCACCCCTTTGCATCACCAAATAAGGTCAGATGTGATCTGTTTTCTTCAGCCATGGCTACAGGTTTTTGCAACATGCAGGGAGACACAGGTCTGTACATTTGAAGACTATATCACAATGGGATGAGTGTATTTTTTTGAGATTATTAATATCTTTCTTTAAATAGGGAGACCAGAATTGAGAACAATAGTCTAAATTTGGTCTGACATAAGACCTGTACAGTGGTAATAAAACTTTGGGGTCCTTAGAATTAATATTATTTTTTTATGGTCCAGGTGAGCTTGTTTGCTCTGCTGATTGTTTCAATTATGTGCCTGGTGGCACTTAAGTTATCTGAACTATATATGCAGATTAGCAAAAAGGAAATGGAAACCTACAACCAGGGAGTGTGACGGGGTTGAATAAGACCCAGTCCCATTTGTTATGTAGAAAGAGCTAAACACAAGGGTCTGTTCTATCCTCTTCTTTTCTGTCTCTGGTCTGACTGCATAGTCAAATTTTTCTCTGCCTTCACTTGCTGTTTCTATCTTTTCTTTACCCTTGTGCTTCTGAAGTTATAAAATATGTGTGACTCTTTATGTGAAACTGTGATCCCTTGGTTTGAAAATTTATATAGTTATATTGTTGCAATGATTGCAAAAAGCTATGTGGAACTTAGGGGGGTTAACCTGGAATGCAACACTAGCTCTTTTGCAGAGCTGTCAACAGGAGGTTAGTTCTGGGACACTGTGTATTGTTTTGTTGCACCTACAAGGAAAGAAACTGACATAATATTTTCTGAAAAATAGGATGTCTCCTTAATGAGTTCCCAGGGAAAGACTTATAAAAAGAGCAGTAATACTTTTGCTAGAGTGAGAGAAAGAGAGACCGAAACTTAGAATTAGAGATTCCCTCAGATGAAGGACTTTGTTTTCTCTGTTTGTACTGCTTTTGTAAATAATTATACTAAACAATTTTATTTTTTTATTTTACTGTTATTGATAATAATAAAATGTTACTTGTGAATTTAGTAACTGCTCCTGGTTTTCCTATGCTTCCTGACCTGTGCTTTGATGACAGGGAATAGTAGTGCCAAGGTCAGAGGCAGATAATTTTGAAACATGAAGGGATGGCTGGCACCTACTTAAGACTCGTTGCTGACATACAGTTGAAAGGATGAAACAGTTTACCAGGGCAGCTCTTCTTTATTTGTTCAAAAACATGCAGAAATGTGCAAAACTTCAAAATTCAGAGCAGTATATTGATGTCATTCATGGCAAATGCTACATACTGGAACCCCCCTCTCCTGCTTTTGTCACCACCTGAGGTATTTCACACAAGGGCGCTTCTTCAAAGGCTAGTAGATGTATTACGCATTACCCTTTATATCTGTAAACTCTTAAAGATATATCTGAAAAACATGTACACTGAAAGTGCCAGTGCTCCACATAAAAATGCTGGTGCTCAACATGGAATTAAATATGGAATTGGTATGTATTTAATTCATTTGCAAAAGTGCCCTTGCATGAAATGCGTCAGGTGGTGATGAAAGCAGGAGAGGGGGTTCTAGTATGTGATGTTGGCCATGAATGGTGTCTGTATACTGCTCTGAATTTTGAATTTTTGCACATTTATGCACGGATTAAGATGAGCTACCAAGGTAAAACATTTCTTTTCCATCATTTCAACTGTATGTCAACAGTGGCTCTTAAGTAGGTGCTGGTCATCCCTTCATGTTTCAAAGAAGGTGGAAATATTAAATATAACAATACCTAGTGTTGTATTCAACTCTGGGTGCAAAGGCACCTCCCCTTTGATGAGATGCTGCAATACAACAGACCAGCCTCTCATCAGCCAGCTCTCATCTCACCCCCATAGATTCAGTGATCTCAATCCCACCCCCCATGCATAGTCTATGTTCAGCCCCATCCCCACAGAGTTGACACCCCCACATGCACAGAGTCAGCACTCATACTGTTGGCACATACCTGCCACAGTTTGACTGAGCCAATGGAAATCTGGTTTCTGCAAATCAAGTTAAAGTTAGAAGCTGCTCAGCTACCATTCTCAGTTCAGAGCCATGGTCACTGGTAAATATGCATTATTGACTGGGCTCCAAACTGAGAAGAGGACCAGAGAAGCATTTAATGTTACCTTAAAAGGAGTGGCTCTGCAGGGACTTGTGAAGGATGGCTTCAGCTGTGGGGGTCAGGGAACATATTGCAGTGGTGTTGGCAGTCATATACAGTGTACGCCAGTGTGTACATTTATTTTTTACCAGGGCTAGCATTTTTGGTTATGTTTCTGGGACTATAGCTCTGTGCAAGGTTTCCAACAATCACTATTGTTCCCTACATAGCGTACATCTTTGCTGCCTGACCCTTAATTAGCTTCTTCTGGCTGGGCAATGTACAAGGGAGTGGAGGGCATGGCATTATTGAGATCCAGTATTTATTTTGGCTTAATTGAGCATGAAGCAGAGCAGTGGGCTGCTCAAAAGGGAGAGCAGTAGGAGCTGTGTTGTTTGGCAGTATGGATGTTCAAATTCAAGTTCAAGTTCACATTTATTGTAGGAAAACTCCAATCAGCTTTTTGGAGCAGCGGTAGAGATTCAGTGAAACTGAAAGGGAGAGCAGCCTACCTGTTGGATTACAATTCTTTAAATCCATGGTGAGAGACCGTTCACCTTGAGTCAGTCATCTGTGATGAGTCTGTTGGTGGCAGTGGAAGCACTGAGTTAGCTGGCAGCAATCTTTTAAATCTATGAATTTGTTAGACAATTGGGATAGCCAGGAGAGTCCAAAAGTTATTGATTTGGTGCAGACTGTGTTTTATATCAATTAGAGGATGCCAGAACAATTTCCAACACAGTGAAAATATTTTTTCATTGTCCCATGTTTCAGCAACTTATGGTAAACCGGAGTCACCTTACCCTCACTTTATTTGTCAGCTACAATTTGTCAGCAATTATGAAATCAGACATTTAGTTTAATGTTATGCAAACACAAACATGCAAGAAAGAGAGTATATTTTCTATCAGTTGTATACTGTATCTATCAGTGGTCCCAGGGTTAGGTGCTAATATACCTACAGTACGTATGTGCTATACTAGTATATCCAGGAAGGGGAAGGGGGCTGTGGCTGTGCCCAAGTTGAATCTAAGTCTTGTGCTTGGAGAGTATTGAAGACTGCATGGGTGGCATGGGGTGACTGTGTCTGGTGCTGGGGGGTACAAAACTGAATGTTCAGCACTTGGAGGAGGGGTGTTGTTATTGTATCCAAGGCAAACCTGAGTCTGCTACTTCGGGGGTGGGGACTAAAGATCATACCTCTCAACTGCTATGAATTTCACGTAGCACTATAATTTTCACACTCCCATTTATCCTTGCTCCTCATAGATTTACTGATGTTCTTTATAATGTTAGAGCTATTTCTGGACACACAAACTATTAAATCGTTGAACTAAGTTGATAGAAACATTCCTTATCACTAACTATGTGGGGCCCACTATTTGTAGACACAATAGTGTTTAAAATAAAGCGTTACACATTCTATTTGCTATGATTTTTGAAGGCGAGTGCTATGGTTGTTAATACTGAGAGGTTGAGAGGTATGCTGAAGATTGTATGCATGTGTGGGTGTGACTGCCTGGTCTTGGGGGAAGGTGTGACTATCTGGTTCTGGGGAGGTTTGAAAACTGAATGTTCATCATGGGGGGGGGGGTGTCAGGTGGGAGAGTGAGGAGGTAGAGACTGTTTCCAGTGCTTGGTGGTGGTGTTTGAACCAGAGACTGGTATGGGTGAGATCTGTGTCTTTTTTTCCAGAGGGAGTGAGAGCCAAGACTATGTCAAATGCTTGGGGTGGTTAACCATCCATGCAGTTCTTGGGGCTACTGAACCTGAATCATACCTGTGTCTGGTGTTTGAAGTAAGCATTGAGACTATGTCTAGTGCATCTGCATATCACCTTATTAATTAAAAATACCAGGATGATGTGTTAGTCATTGTTTTATAACATTAAACTGTGTGATTAAAACAGTTGTCCAAAAGTTATTGATTTGGTGCAGAATGGTTTATATCAATTAAAGGATGCCAGGACAATTTCCAACACAGGTTTAAAGATTCTGTGTGAGATGGATCTCCTTGACAGAGTTTTCACTGTACGGCCCTGAGGAGCATTGGCGAAAATGCAGTGCCACTGTGTCAAACCCCTCTCCTGTGTGCATTGTATAAAATAAAACTCAAGGATAGTGAGCTAGTGGTGGCACTCTGTGGAGAGCAAGAGAAGTATCCATGTCAGCAAAATCAGTGAAATGGGATGTGTTATATCATGCAGCTCTTGGATGCGTGCTTCAGTGTTGTTTCATTTAGGGTGGATTTTCTGCTGGATTCCAATCATCAATCCTACAGAAAGTGTGGGGGGGGGGGGTGGTGGTCAGGGCAGCCCAAAGAACTCCATACTGTTTGGTTTAATAAAACCTCTAGCTGGTCCCAGCTTCTACTGGAGAAATGAGGACTGTCCTGAGGGATAATGACTTATGCTCTATGCCCTTTCATTTTAATAATAATAATGAAAAAATTCTCCATTTATTGTTGCCGGACTGACCTGGCGAACTGACTTGTGCTCTGTGCCCTTTCTCTTTAATGATAAACAACTGACTTCTTCATTTAACCTCGCTGGTCCTGGCAAGGGGAGGACTGATCTAGGCTCCCTACCCTTTCTCTTTAAAGCAGCAGTCTTTTATTAGTCACCTTGTAGGTTTCTCAGCAATAATGCATCATTGACAAAAAATATCACTATATCCATTTTTTCTTTTAATTTTCTTTCTTTCCTGAACAGAGATACAGCATTTTGAAGTTTTTAAAAGCTTATGCTCCATGCCTTACCCATCTTGACAAAAATGAATGATCTTGGTGCGGTACCCTGCTGGTAACTACCCAAAGTACCATCCTAATACATTCACAGTATGACATTCCAAAGGTAGCATCAGTGAAAGAGTTTTTTGTACAATTGTGACTGGCGGTCAATTTTAATGACGTGAGCCATTAATTTATTTTATTTATTTAACACTTTGGAATTAATCTTTGAGCTATGAGCTCTTTCACAAAGGTTCCACATCAAGAGACAAAACAACAGTTACAGCAGTTACAATGGTACAAGTCACATAGACAGAAATACAGGTATCTAACATAAGAATACCAGCTGGACAAGACAGTAGCTTTCTAGTTGATTATAAGCAGTCGCAATTAACAAGTTTGAGAGGTATAACCAGCTGCCTTGGGGACAGGCATTATTCCTAGGTCCTAAATTCTTCAAAATAGTTGCAGATAAAGGGAGAAGGGAGAGGGGTGAGGGAGCGGGGGATCAACAGGCACAGTCCCAGAAATGAGCTGGAAAAATTGGAGCTAGGAAAGCAACAGGTAATAGGTGAAGTAAAGTGGAGGTGAGTATGAGGTAAGGGCAGGATTGGGTGGCGAGACAGTAGTGAGGGGGAAGGAAATGCAGGGTTAAGAGCAGGTTGAGAGTCACATGGATGGGATTGAATTAATGTTGCTCAGGCATGCAGGGAGAGGGGCTGGGAGGAACAAGGTGGGAGTAAGGGCTAATCTGCAGTGGATTAAAATCCTATCGGGTGAAGTTAGTGACTCTAATTTCCTTCAGTGGAGTACTTATGTGGACAACAAGCTAAAAGCTGTTTTACACATATCTGTGGGGATTCAAAATGCACTGATGATAAATTTTTTTTTTTGAAATTAGAAATGTTGAGTAAAACCTCACGCTATGCTGGCAACCAGGGTTCGGGAATGGACTCTGATTGTCTGGGTTGCAAGCACGGGGGGGGAGGGTAGGAGCAGGATTGAGCAGCCAGATGGCAGCTCTCCTCTCCTGGGGTGGTTGCTGCCCCCCAACATAGTCCTGCTGCCACTGGGTGGAGATCTGGTGGTTAGCATAGGTGAAAGGGGCAACATGTAGGGAGGGCGCCTTGAGACGTGGTGTGCGCATGCCTCCACATGTGCGTGCGCGTCTGGGGCAGGGGATCAGGATCAGGGAGAAAAATGGAAAAAGTACAATAAAGTTCCTTTGGAAAAAAAAAGAAATAGTGAGTATGGATTTTCCTTAATACAAAATATTACATTGTCAGCAAGCTTATGTACAAGAAGATGAAGATATAATACCATAACAAAACTGTAAATCCAGCATATAGGATAGTGGATGGGCAACTATGCACAACCAGTGTGTGTTGTGCCACTGAGGTGTTCTGATTCCCTTTGACCTCGAGAGCGAAGCTTGAGTGGTCCATGGGAATCAGATCCCCGAGGTGGCACAGCACACTGGTTGTGCACAGAGTAACCCATCTGCTATTCTCTATAGTACATGGGCATCCATGCCAATTTTGGACATTGCACTTTGTTTCAGTGAACTGATGTTAGGGGGAGGCATTTGGGGTTGGTGGTAGGCTCAAATTACTGACATGTTATGCTGCAGAAGTTTCTGGAAGTTGAAGTTTTAAAAACAATAATTTCCAGGTTAACTGGATAGGGGAATCAAGTATGTGGCAGCATTCCAAGTTGTTCTGCTGCAGTAGTGACATTACTACTGCACCAGAATAACACAATGACATCACTACTGCAGCAGAACAACATAATGACATCACTACTGCAGCAGAACAAGCATATTCCAGGCATGGAATTCCATGCATAACAGCATTCCACCATACACTATATAGAGGATAATGGCTGGGGATCGGGTGATAACCGCGCTATAATCACCTCGAGTGGTTGCTAGGGCAACATGGTAAACCTCGAGGCACAGCTCGGAGGCTTCAACCTAGCAACCATGAGAGTGATTGATGTGGTTGTCACCCAATCTCAACCATCATCTTTTATAGTGTATGGTCAAAAAAACACTGTTTGCATTCTATGTGTGAGAATTATGGAACTGTGGTGCATTCTTTTTTGTTATGCCACTGTTTGGAAGTTCCGAAGTGTGGTTAACAACTTTTAAAATTCTAAACGGTGAATAACAAAGCTATGTGACTGCTGATTATGGTGGTTAATAGGCACTTACCATACATTGTGTAAGCAATAATACCTGACAGGGTGGGCATTATGGGAAATACGGACCATGAAATGTGGGGAGCTAGCACTTGGTGAGAGGGCCTTATGGCTTATAGAAGGTCATGTATCTCTACCATGATGTGTTGAGAAAATAGCCATCTTAGTCAATTTTTATTAAGTTGTAAAATAAGAGAGAAAGTAAGTTTAAAATTGAATAAAAGTAGTAGCATTTTGTTTTAGTAGAAAAATAGTGCATATGTTTAAAGGCTGTTCTACCTTTTGTTGCTCCTCCCACAGAGGTATTACAATCTGTTGATATGACCCCCCACCACACACCACCTCAGCAAGAGTGTGTGAAAACATTAGCCTTGCAGTCTGTGGACATAGTCTGTCTGCTTTCGGTAAGACTGTATTTTTTTTATTCGTGGCCGATGGAAGAACTGTTTGTTGAGTCTTGGCGACCGGCCCATGTAACCTAATGGATGACAGCATCTGCAATAACGAGGATAGACCTGACTCCCGAGGTACTTATTATGCTTATGAAGCAGGAGCATTAAGTGTGGGGACATTGTGGTATTTGTGCCATTTTCATACGGCTTTCCAACATGAAACCAAACTGACTGAAGCCGGTTTCATTTTAGTTCAGCTCAGTAGTTTAGAGCCTGTCCCGGAGAGTGGTGCCGTTGTGAAGAACACGAGCTATGTTCATTATCACTCTTCCGACCGAGAAATTCCGGACTGTGGGCTTTCTTTTTATTTTAATTCACTAAGTTGAGGGAGGGAGAGAACAGTAGCTCTCGCTAACTTAGCGAGAGGGAAAAACATGGTAAGGATTTCAAATTTCACTGGGTGCTGTTAGCCAATGACAGAATAGGCTGAGTAATCCTGAAGAACGGTATGTGGTGAGGTGGCACTTGGGCTGGTACTTACTTTTAGCTGGGCATCTATTAAGAAATAAATGCCCAGCTAGGAGGCTGTATCAGCCAATCAGGATAGTGAGTTCATTTTTGCCATTATCTAAAAGTGAATTATACTTAAAAACTGGTACAATGTCAGGATGTAATAATTGCTAAATGACAAACTAAGAAGTATAAGCCAGGTAAACCTATTGGCATACAAGACAGCTAGCACAGAATAACAGAGTTGTTGTATTTGTTATGCAACTGTGATAGGATAAAAATTGTTTCAGGTACTTTCTAGGCTTCAAGGAAGGGGTCCCAGATGTTTTCACATGAGCCTAGATTGTCTGTTGCTAAAAAGCTTAATCTTTCATTGTAAGCAAGAGAGCTCATGTAGCACTTCTGATCTTGTAAGGTGGGTACCAATGGAGTCTTTCAATGAGCTAGTATTAATCTTTTGAGAGTCAAGCATGCAGTGAGTAACCAATGATAATAAATCTTATGGTGGCAGAAACACATTTTTGGTAAAAACACTGCAATATTTTTTTTTTACCAACTAACAAATACTGTTGCTGTAATAATAATGACAAAGTCTCCTCTTCCCCTTGTTTGTCCCAGCTCCTGCTGGTGAGGGAAGGAATGACCTGGGTTCTGTGCTCTTTCTTTGTACTACTATTAAAAAAAATTAATTTTCCAATTGGTAATTGCAGTTGGTTGTGGCTGAGCATGGAATTAACTTGTTTAAAAACTGTATTAGTTCAAACATTTTAACAAGTCACATGTTGAGCTGGTAACAGCTTCTTTCCAGATGTATCCATGGGGAAGGGAAGGTGGGGCAGAGCAGACAGTATAGTAAGGTGCAAAAAGTACAAACATTAACAATTGTGCTAAAGCAGGTATCATAATTGCATTTGCACAATTGTTAATTTCTATACTCATTGTACCTTATCTGTTCCAGAGTGATACTATACAAAGTGGTGCATAATGTAAAGTACATTTGCAAATGTCAAAAAGGAGTGCAAGAACAGAGTCGGAACAATACTGTAAGATGGTGTGGAAGCGTATGGGGGACATTAGTGCAAAAGCGGTGCTAGGGAGAGGCATGGATAGGGTGGTGAACTGCAGCATATAAGACAGGTTCAGGAGCAGTTGCAGGGTGTGTTGTGAAGTCACGGAGGACAGACTTAATGGAGTAACCCCTGAAGTCTCTCCTCCATGATTTCAAAACACACTCCTGAGAAAAGAGTTAGAGCAAAAGTCAAGGGAAGAGAGAGACATATACTAGCTTAGGGAAGCAATAGGAGAAGGCAGATGGCCTACAGTAGATATCCTAGGAGGAAGGGAAAGGGAATGAGAGTCAGTGTTGCAGAGTGAATATGAGGAGGTATATGTGTGTATGTGTGTGGGGGTGTTGGTGAAAGGATTGAGGCAAGGTATGAGGCAAGGGAGTTGGGCCAACATTTTGGAGATAAAGGAAACACAGTGGGCAAAGCTCTGGGCATCAAAGGAGTTTAGGGAGAAAGCAGTACATGGACGATGGTGGCTATGGGGGGGAGGCAGTCCAGGGCAAAGTGGTAGAAAGAGGAAGGGGGTCCAGTCTGGCTAAGGCGGACTCCTTCCTGTCATGGGGAAGAAATTAAAAAACTGTTTTCAATGCCGTTGCTGCCTGTAGCTACAGAGCCTAATCTGGCCTCTGAAGCTAAAGGCAAACAAATGCTCTTACAAATCAACCATCATACCACTTAAGTGCTTAACAAAAGTTGTCTGGGTCCTGCCTTCAAAGTGTAGGGCTATTTGTTTTAAGTTAAGTTTAAGTTTATTGTAGTAAAACTCCATTGAGCAGGCTCATTCACAAGGAGGACCTGTACACATAACAGCAAATTGTAGAAAGGCAAATACATCAAGTTGAAGGGATAACGTAATTCAGTAGGAGGACCAGAACACATAACAGCAATTTATAGGAATACAACTACATCAAATTGGAAGGATAAGATCATTGAACAAAATATGTATGGTGTACAGATCAAAATGGATAAAAATATACAACTATGGAAACTGGAAACAATAAAAAAACTTGGCAAGATACAAACATAGCGATCATAGAGAAATAGGTGCATTGAAGTACAGTAGCTTGGATATGGGGAGAGGGGGGAAGGGGTAGGTAAAATAGAGGGCTAGTAAGAAAGATGGCAGAAAGTATCTAGAGGGGGGAGCTGAGCGTGAAGCAGAAAGGGTGGGTAAGGCTGTGTGCGATGCAGGAAGGGACAGATACAGGGTGGGGTAAAAGGGAGAGAGTCTGCTGGAGAAGTAAAATGGAAGGGGCGAGGGTGGTGGGGTTGGGGCGAGGGGGGTAATGAAATTTAAGGGACAGGGAGAGAGCAGGGTAAAGGGGGTGTAGGGGAAGGGGCTGAGGGCCAGGGCTATGGTAGAAGAGCATGAGTTGGGGTGATATTAATGGCAGTTACAAATGACTTTAAATTTGCTAGCCATTAGGGCTTTATAGAAACATAGACACATAGACTTTGACGGCAGATAAGGACCGCTTGGCCTACCTAGTCTGCCCATTTCCTACCTAGAGGATAAACTGCAGATCCTATTTAACCAATAGCCGATTTCTTCCTACCCCCCCACAAAAATTGCCTTATGTCTGTCCCATGCATTCCTGAATTCTCCCACAGTTTTAGACCCAACAACCTCCTCAGGAAGGCTGTTCCATGCATCCACCACCCTCTCTGTGAAAAAATACTTCCTCACATTGCCCCTGAGCCGTCCCCCCTCTATCTTCAAATTGTGTCCCCTTGTTCTTGCACATCTCTTTTTCTGAAAGATGCTACCCTCTTTATGCGAGTTAATCGTGATGATACTCTTAAGCTTGAGAACCGATTGAAGGCTATTCCAGGTGGCGGGTAGAGCATAGGAGATAGCCCTTTTGCCATAGTTCGCATGTGTCTTGGGTATGTCAAGGAGGATGAAGTCAGACTTCCTTAAGGAGTAGGTGCTATGCGAGTTGTGAATAAGGGAAGATATGTAACCTGGGAGCTTGTTTAGCAGGAGTTTTAGTGTCCATGTCACAAGGTGAATCAGACGTCTTTTTGCTAAAGAGGTTTATTTTGTTTTGTGGATTGCATTGCAATTAGTTGTTAATGGGCCTCGAAATAAGTTGTTTAAAATTGTATTTGTTTCAAATATTTTACCAGAAAAGTCACATGTGGAGCTGGTAACAGCTAGTTTCCAGATATATCCTGGGAGAAGAGGGTGTGGGAGGGCAGACAATATACGGAAAGTCATGGCTGAGAGTGGTAGATGGCTACATACTGTTTAAGACAGTTTCAGGGGCAGTTGCAGGAGTGTGTGTTGTGAAGTCATGGAGGGAAGACTACAAGGAGTAACTCCCTGAATTCTCTCCTCTGTGTCTTCACAACACACTCCTGGTGAAAGAAGCTGTGTGGAAGGTCAGCTGAAGAGAGGATCACACCTTAGAGAAGCAGTAGAAGAAGGTAGCTTGACCTGCAGTACATGTCTTAGGAGCAAGGGAAAGGAGGTGAGAGTCTGTGTTGCAAAGTGACTATAAGGAGGTGTAGAGGGAGTAAAAGGAGAGCAGCAAGGCATGAGGGAGGGGTGCTAAGTCAGAATTTGCAGATAAAGGAAGCACAGTGGGTGAAACCCCTGGCATCAAGAGAGGTTAGATAGGTTTTAAGGCCTTTTTGAATACCTCTACTGATGGGGTCTTCTGGTGGCTCTTGACACCTTCGGTATATGGGCGGCCTGTGATGAGGGTAGGAGGAAGCAGTGGTGGCCTATAATAGAGCCATCATGGCAGCCTTCAACTTGATAGCTGCAGTCTGTGCCCATCCTTTGCTTTCTCACCTTGGCTCGCTGTGGTTTGACGGTGAGCTAAGTTTGATGAAGGCTATGGGACAGAGACTAGAAAGTCATTGGAGGAGGTCCAGGGTTCAGGAGGACAAACTGGCTTTGAATATTCATTATGGTGAGTATCAAAGAGCACTGTCTCATAAGAAGGCAGAATTCCTGTCCAGAGAGACTGCAGCCGGGAAGACCCAACCAACTCTGCTTTTTCAAGCTGCAGACATGATTTTACACCCAGCCTGAATGGAGCCCGTGTAAGTTGCATCATTTGCAAAATGTGAGGAGTTTGCTCAGTTTTTCTCAGACAGGGTGTCCTCAATTAGGGCTGGGATCTCCTCTTCTAGACAGTTATCCATCAGTGGGGGGCTGGATGTTACAGTGAATGTCAGTGGCCATGGAGTGAGTTGCATCCAGTGACGATGGAGGAGGTCATCAGGGTAATCTCAGGACTGTGACCAACCAACTGTGAACTGGTCCCAGGCCCAACGGGACTCTTAGTGGGCTGTGCAAAGCAGTTGGGTCCAGTATTTGCTGGGATCTGTTGTTTTTTGTCAGAGGGGCTCTTTCCAGCTGAATTTAAAAGCGTGCTAGTGAGACCCCTTTTGAAAAAAATTACTTTGGACCCAGATGTCCTAGCGAATTACAGTCCTGTCTTTAACCTGCCATTCTTAGGTAAGGTTATTGAGAAGGTGGTTGAGTTGTAGTTAGAGATTCACCTGGAGACCTTTGATATTTATGAGCATTTCTGGTTGGTGTTTCGGTCAAGGTTTAGCACAGAAACTGCTCTGGTCAGGGTGTACAATGATCTGCTCATGGTGAGGGATAGAGAAAAGAGATAAATTCTTGTTCTCCTAGATCTCTTCTCTGCATTTGACACTGTTGACCATGTGTTGTTATTGGACCATCTCAGGGAATATGTGGGACTCACCAGCACAGGTATCAGCTGGTTTGAGTCCTTCCATCGGGGCAGGTCTTAAAGGGTTGTACTGGGTAATTTCTCATTGCGCCCAAGGGGCCTGCACTGTGGGGTACCCCAGGAATCGGTCCTTTTGCCCATATTGTTTTCGGTGTAAAGGATACACCTGGGCAAGATCATTAGGTAATATGGAGTTGGGTTCCACAGTTGTGCAGGTGATGCTCAGTTCTATTTGTCCTTTGCACCTCAGGATCAGGGGCAGTGAATGTGCTCAACAAATGTCTGGCTGAGGTCCATGGCTAGATGTCCTCAAGCTGGCTGAGACTCAATCCTGATAAGACTGGAGTACTGGTGCTTGAGCCGGGTAGGAAGGAGGGACTGACAGTGTCAGAAAGAATATCAAATCTTCGTATCTGTACCTTTAGTCTTGATACTTCCCAAAAGATAAAAAATCTAGGTATCATTCTGGATGAAGGGCTGACATTTGAGGTTCAGGTGTCAGCAGTTGTCTGGAGTGGTTTCTACCGTCTTAGAAATATCAGCTGGATTCATTCCCTTGCCCCCCTGACAATCTGCCTTTGCTGTGAATGCTTTTGTGATGTCTCATTTCGACTACTGCAACACCCTCTACCTCAGTCAGTAGAGGTGTGCTGTAATGCCTGCAGTTGGTGCAGAACTCGGCTGTGAGACTGTTGATAGGCCTTCCTACTGTACATCGAGTCACATTACTCTGGTGCTGTGGGAACTGCACAGGTTAGGGGAAGGGAAGGGGAAATTGTTTAACCAGGAAAGGAACATTAAGTGGTGCATCTTCTATAAAATCAGTTTGTTAACCTATAAAACCCTGCACGGGCTGGGTCTGGACTACCGGCCTGATCTACTACATTCATATCATCCCACTTGCTCTCTCCGTACTTATGATGAGGGCCTCCTGATGGTCCTGAAGACTAGACTTAAAACATCTGGGGGCAGAGCCTTTGTGGTGACAGAACTGGTAATGTGAAAGGCCTCATCAGTAGAGATATTCAAAAAAGGCTTTAACACCTACCTATTTGCTCAGGCATTTGGTTCCACTGTGGATATTAACTGATTTTAGTTGATTAATTACATATATGGTTTTAGAGTTTTTATTGTCATGTCATGATGGTCATTTGTATTAGTATTGGCAGACTCTGCTGTTGTAGTATTTTGTAATGGTTCCCTGGGCCTCTGGGTAAGGGTGCCAAAAACAAATAAAACTACTACTACTACTACTACAGGAATATATGGGGCTGTGCATTTCCGTAAGTTTGAACTCCATTTCCATGAGGCAACCATTACTGTTTGCAGCTGCTCTGTGATGGAAAGGGAACTAGGAAATTGATAGATCATCAATCAATGTCACAGTCAGTAGCAGTGCATAACAATTATGTGTTTAACATGTGTGCTGACAGAACAGAAAGAAAGCCCTCAGATTTCACACACACATATTGTAGGGGCACAGTCACGCCCCAATAGTTAGGGTTGAGTAGGTACTTCAGTGTTAAATCCCAAATTTTGCACTTTAATAACTTCACAACTGCTCAACGGAGTTGCATGACATTTTGCATGTGCGGTCACCTAGGGTAGATCTCTGGATGTGCCTAGTTACAGTCCAGTCAGATGTGCAGTTTCTGAGTTCCAGAGAGGTGAAAAAATGATTTTTCACTCATTGACATTGCTGGATTTTTCTTTGAACTTGTCTGCAGCCCAGACAGTTTGAAATTGTGCTCTGAAATGTTCAGGGCACAAAGGGACTAGCCCACAGATGTGCCTTTTTCTAGTTTGGTGTAAAAAGAAAACTCCATTCCGAAGTTATTTCAATTTCAAATTGTTTGATAACTTGACTACTGAGCATGCTTAATAAGGACTTCAAGATACCTGTAGCTGTATGAAACGAAAAAGGAATAATTTTTCATATGGGAATAATCCTTTTCATTTGTAGCCATCTTGTTTAATTTTTCCAGCAAAAAAATGTTTTTAAGTCACTAAAATTACACCCTGGGGAGCAACCAACACATGAAGCGCAACACAGAATAAACATAGCACTCTCAAGTCAAATTAAATAAAGAAAACAAAACCAAATAGGTGGTTTTCAACTCCCAGAGCCCATGGCTACAACCCAGTGCTTCGAGTCCAAGGCGTGACTCTTCGTCAGACCCCCTCGATTTCAGGTGCATCTTGGGGGAGAGTGACATAGAGAGAGAAAGAGAACAATCCATTAATACATATAGGGTGGGATATTCCGAGTGCGCCAGGCAGGGGTGCAAGCTTGGGTGCAGCGCAACTGGGATGCACCAGGGAGTGTGCTGGGTGATATTCAACGGTGCTGCGCCATGGCTCAGCACCATTGAATATGGCAACATGGCCTCCCGCATTGTGCATGGTGCAGTGGCACTGTGCCAGCGCAGGTGACAAGGGAGGAGCAGGGGGATGCGCCAGCGCAAGTGCAGTTGCGCAAGGTGCAGGAACCATGATATTCAGTGGTGGATATGCAAATGGCACCATAATGCATGCAAGGTGCAACTGGGGCCATTAGCATGTCATTATGGCCCCATTTGCATGCAGGTGTGCCGATCCCCAGCGACTTGTGCCTGAAGTCCTGCCAGGCTGCAGCCATTGGGGACCGATGCCCCCTGCACATCATGGCAAAGTGCCCCAATGCCCGATCGCGGGCATAAGTATAAATAAACACATGTCCCATATCCCTGGTGGTCCAGTGGACTGCTTCCAGCCTGATCGTGGGCATAACTATAAGTAAACACATGTCCGACATCCCTGGTGGTCCTGTGGACCACTTCCAGCCTGGTCACGGGCATAGGTATAGAAAACACATTTTAAAATATCCCTGGATCCATTCACATATTGGGACTGTGTAGTACGGTATGGTCTGCATGCCCATTGGCCCACGCTGTGGACTAATGGACGTACAGCCATACTGTACACAGTCAGTCAGCGGGTGGCCGGGTGGCTTGCGGGTGGGGGAGTTGCTGCCTGCCGCTGACTGGGGGGAGCGGGGTGGCAGGGCTCAGTGGGTGGTTGGGGAGGGGGGGTACTGCTGGACCACCAGGGATATTTTAAAATGTGTTTATTATACTTATGCCCATGATCGGGCTGGAAGTGGTCCACTGGACCACCAGGATATCAATTATATTACAATGCCCACAATCGGGCATGGGGGGGGTGCGATGCTGATAGACCCTGGCTCCGGAGCTCAGGCGGCCACCCACAGCTGGTGGCTGCCGTGTTGTGCCCTGCAATATGGCAGCTCACCTGTGGGTGGCTAGCCCTTGCTCCTATTTCTTTTTGGCACAACTTTGAGCACCAATGTGCGGCGCAAGTAGGGGTTGCACCAGCATATGTGCCACACATCCCAGGCTGAATATTGGGATGTGCAGAATATGCATGGGCACACCCCCCACACTTGCGTTTCATACATTACTGGTGCACCCTGGCGCATTGGGATCTGCACAGTGCAATATCCCCTTTTGAATATCGCGCCGGGGTGCATCAGTGGGTTGCTCATGGCACAAAACTGTTGCACCATGCACAACCCCTTTGAATATCCCACCCATAGTGTACAATATTGTAAACCAGAAGTACCAAGGAAGTGCACAAATATCAAAGTACATTAATACATACAGCATTTGAGGTAAGAATCTGTCGAGCACAATCAGAGTAAAAATAGCAGTTGGTGAGTAAGAGGATGGGCCAGTTCTTATGCAGCAACATCTATCCACATGTATAGATTGTGGTGAAATGATTATTGATTAGGTAGTTGAGGTATTGTGAGGGGGCCAAATGCCGAATGTTTGCAGGGAGGGAGTTCCATATTTTGGACATGTGATGTCTGAAAGATACTTGGCCAGTCGAGGAAGACATGTGTGGTACCATCAAGAGGCGGGTGTCTGAATTCCTTAGGGAATAGACAGGAAGGGGATGGGCAGCTAACACTGCATTTAGATATGGAGGCAAGGACTGGGACCAGTACTTTGCCATGAGCTTTGCACAGTGGGACTGTCGGTGGTCATGGAGCAAGGGAAGATTGAGAGAATGGTAGAGATTACAGTGGTGGGTGCTGGGAGGGCTATCAAGGGTGAAGTGGCAGAAAGAGTGGAAGAGGGGGTCCAGCCTGTCTAGGGTGGACTTACGGTCGGTACTGTAGCCTACATCCCCATAGTCAAAGATAGGGAGAATCATTTTTTGTATGAGTTCCCTGCGAGCTGGCAGGGGGGATGCAACCACGATTGTGGTAGAGGGCACCCAGTTTTGAATGCAGTTTTTTGTGGATGTCATCAACATGTACAGAAAAGTTGATGTGTTGGTCCAGCCAGACCCCAAGATATCTGAAGGAGGGACAGGCCTCCATGGTGGTCCTGTCCAAGGTGCTGACAGAAGGGGTGGAGATGAGCCGAGAGAGTCTCTGCCTCATGCCGATGGTCATGGAGACAGTCTTCTTGACATTGAGGAATAGCTGGTTTGTGTGAAACCAGAGCTGAAATTCATTGAGTTCTGCTGTAACCTGGTCATTACATCAGTGGTTGATGGGCCTGAAGCATATAGGGCTGTGTCATCCACATACAAGTGTGTGGATGTATGTTGGCAGGCGGAGGGCAGGTCATTTATGAAGATGGAGAATAGGAGCAGCCCGAGAACTGAGCCTTGGGGATTCCTGTGGTAACTGGTAGGGGGGAAGAGGTGGATCCTCCAGTTCTGACAGTTTGGATTCAGCCTACCAGGTGGGAGTGGAACCAGGTGTTGGCCTTGGCAGAGAGCCCAGCAATGGAGAGCTTGTCAAGTAGAAGCACATGTGAAACTGTGTCGAACACCTTGGCTAGGTCAAAAAAGATAGCAGAGATGATATAGCCCTTGTCCATGCCATCAAGGATGGAGTCTGTAACCCGTAGGAGTGAGGTGGTGGTAGAGTGGGACTTCTGGAAGCCAGATTGGTATGGTGAGAAGAAAGAGGAGGCATTGAGAAAGGTGGAAAGTTGGGAGAGGACCAGGTGCTCCTGTATCTTAGTCAGTGTGGGGAGGAGGGAAATGGGAGGGTAGTTACCAGGGACAGAGGTGTCACTACCTTTTGGGAGTGGGATAACCGTAGCACGTTTCCATTCTGATGGGATTGTTGCTGAGGAAAAGGAGAGGTTGAAGAGATTAGCCAGGGGTGCAGCAATAGCAGGAGCAGTTAAGTAGAGCATCTTGGATTCCAGCCCTGTGGGGTGTTTGCCTTTGTTAAGATTTAGAGAGATCAAGGTTTTGAAAACTTTGGCACCTGTTATCTGACAGAAGGAGAAGGTGAGGGCAGCAGAAGAAGGGTCTTGAGCTGGGGGAGCAGTGGAAGGGGGTTTGGGTTAGAAAGGGGGGAGTGCGGACAGCAGTGCCGAGGAGTAACTTGGAAAATAGGAAATAAATTGGAGGCTACTGCAAGAGGGTCTGTAACAGTGGTACCACCTATGTTTAGTGCAGGTGTGGAGGCTGGGAGGAGGTGAGAAAAGGGATTTGACCACTTTCCAGAATTTGGATGGTTGGGTTGCATTAGCCTGGAAGGAGGTTTTGAAGTAAGTTGCTTTAGCTTGCTTGATTTTTCTGGTGCATGCATTTCATAGGGAGCAGTATTTTGCATGGTCTGCAGGGGAGCTGGAGTTTTTGAAGAACTTCCATGCTTGGTCTCTGACTTTAATGTGGGACATAATGTCAGCAGTGATTCAAGGCAAGTGGGCACCCCTCACAAGAGTCTGTCTAAGTGGTACATGGAGGTCCCAAACTGCTAAGAACTTGGCCTTGAAATAATCCAAAGCTGCACTTACATGTTCGAGAGATGCCCTTAAAATGTCTTTTTTTAAAGCTTAGAATTCTTTTTTTGCATCATGTGATATGAAAATGATTCTGTTTTTGTATTATGAGTCATGAAAAAAGATCCTTTTTCGTGACCGATAATCCTGCAGTTCAATGTAGTTCAATGGGGTTTTCAACTTTGGAGCATAACTTTGCCATTTTTTCATATTTTTACACCAAATTTTCAATACGACCTTTTTGACACCCCACCTCTTGAACAATGTTAGTGGAATTACAGAAATCTGGTCCAAATGCCAACTTTGCCGTCGGTTGGCAAAATCACCTTTCAGGCAGGATTTTAAAATATTTCACAATTGTTCATGAGGTTGGTCCATAAGAAGGCTACATTGCAAATCTGGAGAAAAAATGTGTAAACATGGCAAACTTATGCTATCTCAAAAAGTAAGGAAATTAGTTGCAAAAAACTTGATTAATGCAGGAGTTAAGGTAAAGCTACAAAAGTAGGGAAATGTGGCATTAGGGTTTCAAACCCTAACACCCTGCAGGCAGATTGAGAACCCCAATGCACATGCCACACCTGGTTTGGTGCCTGCAGGGTGGTGCTGGGGTATTAGGGTTTGAAACCCTAATGCCACATTTTCCTACTTTTGTAGCTCTACCCTAACTCCTTCATTAACAAAGTTTTTTTTAACACACACACTGCAAAAAATGTCATTAATGCTCCAGTTAGGGTCAAAGCAACAAAAGTTGGAGAATGAGGCATTAGGGTTCCCAACCCTAACACCCCACCACAACCCCCACCCTGCACACACCAACAGGCGTTGGGGTGTGCCTTGGGGTCATTAGCCCTAACTCACCCCATTCTATATGTGAATATGCTGAGATGGGGACAGTATATGAGAATGGAGTAAGCGTTAGGGCTGAAGACCCCAAGGCGCATGCCCAACGCCTGTTGGTGTGTACAGAGTGAGGGTGTGGTGTTAGGGTTGGAAACCCTAATGCCTCATTTTCCAGCTTTTGTCACTTTGACCCTAACTGGGGTTTTTTGCAACTTATTGCCTTACTTTTTGAGATAGTATAATAGTATCCTTATTTTACTGTGGGCAGGCAGGGTCCTTTGGACCCTGCACTCCCATCCCTCTGTAGATGTGTATATGTATGCAGCTGGGGAATCACAGGGCCCTCAGGGGCCTGTTCTTCCATTTATAGGACAACAGTGACCAAATTGTCAGCATAGCCATCTTATTACCCCACCTCATGTACCCAGTACAGAAAGTTTTTGAATCCATGTTAAAAAATAATTCTGGCCAACTGAAATGCCATTCCGCACCACAGGTGCGAAAAAACATTTTGTCCAGGATTTGAAAAAATGACAGCTATGACATATATGAGGTGGGGATAATAAGAAGGCTCTGTTGAAAATTTGGAGTCAAAATATTTGAAATTTCCAGTTACGAGTATGCGTAGCGAAATTGCAACAGATAGGTATAACTTTACCATTTTTACATATTTTGAGCCCAAATTTTCAACATAGCCTTCTTAAAACCCCACCTCTTGAACAAGGGCAGAAACATGGGCAGAAACTATTTCCAAATCCTGCCCAAATATGAATTCGATTAAAGCAGTGGGTAAGGCTAGGGGGATGTTGGGGTGTATTAGTAGGGGTATCACAAATTGGAAGAGGGACGTAATAATCCCTCTTTACAAGACACTGGTTAGGCTCCATCTGGAGTCCTGCATGCAGTACTGGAGGCCGCACCTTCACAAGAACATTAACCAAATTGAGGCAGTCCAGAGAAGGGCAGCCAAAATGGTGCAGGGACTGCATTAGAAAACATATGAGGACAGATTAACAAAGCTCAACATGTATACCCTAGAGTAAAGGAGGGAGAGAGGTGATATGATCGAAACATTCAAACACCTTAAGGGCATTACCAAGGTGAAAGAGTCTGACATGTTTCAACATAAGAAAAATAGCAGGAAAAGAGAACGCAGCATGAGATTAGAGGGAGGCCTATTAAGGGGTAATGTGAGGAAGTTCTTTTTCACAGAAAGGGTGGTGGATGCATGTAATGGCCTACCTCAGTAAGTGGTGGATATGAATACAGTGCAGGGCTTCAAACAGGCATGGGATAGGCATAAGGGAGCAATACAGATGAGTATGAATAGATAGGCCATTGACAGAGCAAAGGCCAATGGCACATTCATAAGGCAGAAAAATAAATGGGCAGACTGGATGGGCCTTGCGGTCCTTATCTGCCATCAACATCTATGTTTCTATGTAAGCAACTGCAAAATCACCTTTTGGGGAGGAGTTGCATAATGACAGTCATATTGTTCATGAGGTGGAGTCCCCAAAAGGCTACATTGAAGTGTTGGAGTCAGAATGTTAAGAAATTTTCAAAGCCACAAAAATGACATCCTGGAGAGAGACCAACACATCTATCTGGCTGATCAGGACCCTGCTAGGTGTAATCTGCACTTCATTGTTGTCAAAATGCCCTTGAAATGTTTTTCTTTATATTATAAATCTTTTTTCGTGACTCATGATACAAGACAAGAATCTTTTTTTGTATCACTAGTCACAAAAAAAGATCCTTTTTTATGAAGGGAAAATCCATTTTCCTTTGCCGCATCTTATTCCTATTGTTGTCCCCATTAATGTTATTTATTTCCCTGGTGTTTAGTGACACCACCTACCCTCTGATTGTTATACCTACAAGTTTTATGTATTTCCCTGGTGTCTAGTGGCACCCCCAGCTTCTGATCACCATTCCTGTTACTTTTATGTATTTCCATGGTTTCTAGTGGCAATCCTACCCTCTGATCCCCATCCCCATATTTAACAAAGTTTTCCTGGTGTCTAGTGGCACCCCCCCCATAATCGTCATCCCCGTAATGCCTGTAATAAACTGTCCCTTTATGTCTTCTTTTTTTTAAACCTGCAAAACAAAGTTCCTCGATGATTGAACCCCACCACCCCAACCTCCCATTCACACTCATCACCCAACACCCTAAACACCCCACACATACCCTTACTCACCTGAACAGGTCCCAGGGTGAAGAGCCACTCTCCCACAGAATACACATCTTGCTGCTGGAACCAGTGACTGCAATATGAGAAACTAAGGTGAATGCAGCTTAATTAATGTATTTCAATGGGATTTTCAACTTACATGCATCACTTGGCCATTTTTGGATATTTTGACACCAAATTTACAACATGGCATTTTGGGGACCCCACCTCATGAACAATGTTACTGAAATTCCACAAATCTGGGTCAAAAGGCAACTTTGTGGTTGCTTGGCTAAATCACATTTCAGGCAGGATTTTAAAATGTTCAATGCCCTTGTTCATTAAGTGGAGTCATGAGAAAGATATGTTGAAAATTTGGGGTCAGAATATATAAAAATGACAAAGTTATGTGCATGCATTGAAATTTTGCTACGCTTGCTCATAGTTCTGGTAATTGTAAATATTTTGACCCCAAATTTCCAACTAAGCCATATTTTTACAACACCTCATGAATGTGACAGCTATTCTTTTTCAAATCCTGACCAAACTGTATTTTCACACCTGTGGCATAGAATTACATTGCAGTGGCACAGAATAACATTTTGACAGAGATTTGGAATTTTTCAATACTGGGTTCATGAGGTGGGGTAATAAGAATTCTATGGTGACAATTTGAGTGTGGTTTTGCTAACACTGAAAGTAAAGGGCCAGTGCCCTACACTTCCACAGCAACATACATATACACAGGCAAATAAGGGTACAATTACACTATCTCAAAAAGAATGGCTAAAGAATTGCTTCTTTACTTACCTTGGACACTGAACACGACATGTAGAACTTTATTTAGAATTCTAACAGTGAAAGTTCTTTTGTTTACTCCACATTATTTTAGAATTATTGTCTGCAACTCAGTGCCTAAATTTCTTGTAGAATATTGGGATGACTTTCTTTTCTTTCAGTAAACTTTTACCATATTTTTAACAACTCTGCCTGGGCCTATTGTGTGGGTGTTATTTTGGGATAAAGGTTTGTTCAAGACTGTGCCTAACTGCTCTAGGGCCAAAATGCTACCAAAGAAACAAAATCCAAAATAAGGAAAAAGGCTCCTTGGACAGAAGGAGAGAAAGTTCTCCTTCTTGACAGTCAGAGTCATAGGGTTCATCAAAGGGGTTGGGGGGGTCTCCTGGGAATAGGGGATCCAGCCTAGGGGTCAGCCTGTGACAGAGATTGTGAAACCTAATGCTCACCCTTTTTTCATGAGTAAGTAAGCTGAGATGGGTACAGTATAGGAAAATGGGGTGAGCATTAGGGTTCACAGTCCCAAGACTAACCCCCCACGTCTGTTCCTGCATGCAGGGTGGGAGTAGGATCTTAAGGGTTGGGAACTCTAAAACCAAATTTCCTAACTTTTGATGGTGTATCCCCAATGGTGCATTAATTACGTTTTTTTGCAGAGAATGTTCTTACTTTTTGAGAAAGTATAATAGTAGGCTTATTTGCTTGCAGGAGTGCAGGGCCCTCTGGGTGCTGCATTCCCAACCATCCATAGTTTTTCAGGTATTGTAATTGTATCCTTATTTCCCCCATGGAAGCTAAGGGCCCTCTGGGTCCTGCACTCCCATTACTCCATAATACTCTGCATATTTGCTTGTGGGAGCACAGGACCCTCCAGACCCTGTGCTCCCATCTATGCATAATTTTTGAGATAGTGTAGTGCTAAACCTGTTTACCTGTGGAGTGCAGGGCCCTCTTGGCCCTGTGCTTCCATTCTGTAGTGCACAGTGCAAAAGAAACACCTGGCATTGCCATGTTATCCAATAGACAACACAGGAAAATGTGAAACCTGTGTAGCTCAACAACAAATTAATATATTTTCACATAACAAGCAAAAGACACATTGGTGGACAAAGCCATTTGTACCCTATAAATTTCAGAACAAAATTGCAAACCATTTCTTCACAACACACTGGCAAAGAAACAACTGTGTACACCTCCCATTACAATGTAATCCTATGGGAAATGAAGCAAAACTGAAATGCACAGAACTCCACATCAAAGAAAAATATTTTCACCAAACCAGCAAAAGGCACATCTGTGGACCAAGCCTGTTGTACCCCGAAAATGTCAGACCCAAATTGAAAACTGTTTGTTTACTGTGACGTGGCAAAGAAACATCTGTATAAAAATTCTTTTTTCACAAATTGCAAAAAAGAATCATTTTCTGCATTTGCTTTATTTGTAATTCGTGGAAAAAGAAAATCCTTTTTCACGATTTGAAAAAAAAAAAGAATCCTTTTTTACAAATCCTTTTTTTCGCGATTTGTGAAAAGGGATCCTGTTTCACAGAATTTTTCTGCGATTTACAAAAAAGGATTTCAGCAGCAAAAAAAAAATTCTAAACAAGTTATCCAAAAACTAACCACAGAATCCAATTCTACAGGTCCTAATTAGGTAAACACAACTGTTGGTGTTCACTAAAGCCATCTATTAGTTTTGTATTTTCATTTTTATTTCCCTCACTAACGTAAAACAAAATGGTGGCAGCATGAAATAGGATTCTGCATTTGTGGAAAAAGATCCTGCATTTACAAAACAGGATTCTGCATTTGCGATCAAGAATCCTGTTTTGAGGCTCACATTTAACTTTTCCCATAGGAAATAATGGAAAACTTTAAAATGTAATAATTTTGTAACGGATTAATATTTTTTCACCAAGCCTTCAGAAGGCACCACTGTAACCCAAAACCAATATACACTAAAAATATCAGACCAAAATTCTGCACAGTGTTTATGCAGTGGTGGGACAAAGAATTTGACAAAAAGTGGTAATTTACACATTTTTTGACACTGCATATTTCTGTATCCACACATCCAAACGAAACAAAACTTGACACATCAAGAGATCTCTAGCTCCTGATGGAGCATGCAAAATTATGTGTGAATTGCTTGAATAGTTGCAAAGTTATTAAAGTCCAAAAGTTTCAGTTTAACACAGAAGTGAAGACTTAGCCGTAATATAGGGGTGCGACCGTATCCCTTCTATCTATCTATCTATCTATCTATCTATCTATCTATCTATCTATCTATCTATCTATCTATCTATCTATCTGTCTGTCTGTCTGTCTGTCTATATATATTCATGGCAAAAAAATCCATTTAATGCATCAGTTAGGGTTGTTCCACAGTGGCAAAAGAGAGAAAATTCACTGTTAGGGTTGAAAACCCTAACTGCGCATTCCCCCCCACCACCACCGCCACCACCACACACACACACACACACATACATGCAAGTAGGGGAAGGACCAAGGCAACACAACCAATCACACACATCCAGTAGGAGGTGTATACCTGTGTTACTGTAGGAAGTGGAGAAATCCAACTTGAGATATCATATATTATTTATAAAGTTGTTCTTTGAGATTAGTTCACATAATGGTGAACCAAGCTGGCAGTATCGAAAATGGTGCACCTCGATTTGCTTTCAACATATGGCTGATGAGAGGCATCATGGGTGCTACAATGTTAGTGTATATCAAATTGCTCAATTTTGGAACAGTGTCACTGTGTAATCCTTAAGTATTTTAGCACATTAGCAGGATGAAGCACATCTGTGGGACCAGGTCTTGCCATCCTGCAAATTTGAGGCCAAAGGACCCAACCGTTTGCTTGCAGGATGATGGCAAAGATGTGCAGTCATTTGGAGTATACTTTCACAAAATACTTTTGCAAACATGAAAGTGTCATAGCATAACACTTTTGCATTTGTGAAAGTGATTTTCAAAAGTATTTCAGGGAATGACAAAATCCTGTTTTGGATCTTGCAAACCCCAAAATACCATATGTGTAGTGTGTGTTATGTGTTGGTGGCAACGTGTAGCCCAAGATATCCAGTTGTCTGTAGTGATATGTGTTTAGCAGTGCGTGGAATGGCTGGGATGAGAGTTAGCAGTGATGACCCCCTGCGACAGCCCGGTGGAAGCATGGGTGTGTGGTTTCGTGGTTTACATAGTTGTATGTTATTCCTGTTACCTGCTGGTGGTTGTGTGTGATTGGTTGTGTTGCCTTTGTCCTTCCCCTACTTGCATGTATGTGTGTGTGCAGTGGTGGTGGTGGGGGTGGGGGAGAATGCGCAGTCAGGGTTTTCAACCCTAACACTGAATTTCCTCACTTTTGTCACTGTGGAACAACCCTAACTGATGCATTAAGCTGAGTTTTTTTGCCATGAATTTCCCTTCTTTTTGAGAATGTGCACTATAAATAGTGAATGTAATGTGGTGGTGGGAGCACGGGGCCCACCATGTGATTTTTTGTCACTTCACTGTGCAAAAACTGTATGACTGAGTGAAATGAAAATTGGGTATGCAAACAGAAATGCAAATGGTAATGGCAACGGCGATGCAGAAGGAAACAGTAATGCAATTGACAATGGAAACGTTACTGAAAATGCAAAAGCTAAGGCTAACGGAGACGCAAATGGTAATGAACATGCAGACAGTAATGGTAACGCAATTGGAAATGGAAATGGTTACGGAAACAGCAACGATGACGCCAAATGGAACAGTAACAGAATCGGAAGTGCACACTCACGCGTGTTCACAAACACAAATTGTAATGCGCATGGTCACGGTAATGCAATTGGAAATGCTAACACTTATGGTAACACCAACAATGGCGCCAAAGGAAACAGAAATGCAAATGCAAATAGAAGTGCATACGCAAATGCAAATGGTATTGCACACGGTGATGCAAAAGGAGACGCAAATAAAGACAGTAATGGAAACACAAATGGTAACAGTAATGCAAACGCAAGCACAAATGCAAATGCAAAGGGTAATGCACACAGTGACGTAGACGATAACCCAAACGGCAGCAGAAACGCAAGTGGAAATACTGACTATAACAGTAAGGGAAATGCACAACCTTGTTTTTCCCCAAAAGATGCATTCAGAAGCACAGTGAATACAAATAATGTATGTATAATAATGGGCCTCGGAGCAGAAAATGAACACTGGGAATAATAAATTGCTTATATCTCAGGAACCGTATGACGTAGACAAAAAATTAAAATGTCATATTATTTATGACTTTCCTGGCTAGTTTTGCATTTAGCAGGAGGCTAAGCATTTTTCCAACGAAAAGTCTGTATCTCGAAGCATTTTCGAGATACGGGCGCCAAAAGGAGCGGCAGACACCGTAATGTTAGCCTATGGGAAAAATTGACAACTTCGGAGTGATGTAACATTGCAGCCCTCTAATATTTGGTCACCAAACCACAAAAGGCATATCTGTGGGATCTTGGCTTTCTTTCCTCCAAAGTTCAGCCCAAAAGACCAAACCATTCTTTTGCAGCAGGGTGGCAAAGATTTCCTATTCTTTTGGGCATAGTGTTTTAAAGTAGTGCTGTGATTTCCGACACTTTCGCAAAACAAAAAAATCAGGAAAGTGTCTAATGTGCGACACTACTTTATGACACTACTGTTTACAAAAATTTCAAAAACGTATTTGTGGGGTGTTTAACCCCCCCAAAAAAGACATGGCTAGAACTCTCAGGACTCGACTAGGTGAACAGAGCAAGAATTATGTCCCTAGAAGGTCCCAAATTTAAATGCAAAGCATTTCTGTGACCACCAACTGAAAACAAGATGGTGGATTTGTGACACTATTGGGGTCATTTGCGACACTAAAAACTGCATTTGTGATACTATAGAACTTTTTGTTAACTTTTCACATTGACCATAATGGGAAAATTGTTTTTTGAATAACTTTTGAACTGTTTAATATTTTTTCACGAAATCTTCAAAAGGCACATTGGGGATGCTGGCTGCATGTTCCCTGAAGGATTTGGACTGGTCGCACAGACCATGCGACCTGTAGGTGCAAGCAAAGAATGTGAAAAAATGTGTAATTATCACATTCTATGGTGCTATGTAGCTCTGCAACCGTATATCTGACCATTACGAAACATGGCAGATCCAGAGATCTATTGTACCGCTCCATGCATGCCACATTTTAGGCAAATCTGTCATACGGTGGCAACGTTATTAAGCTGCCAAATTTCACAGTTTAACCTTAAATGGGGTACTCAACCCTAAAGCGACACTACCGTGCCACCATAATATACATGTGTAGATATATATGTATGTATGTATATATATATATATATATATATATATATGTATATAGTATCTTTGTTCTTTGCCTAAAACAAAAGCAGTGAAAGAGCAAGACCACCCAGGGAACCACAGACAGCCATCATCAGGTAAGACAAACAACATGTAACTGTTTCCAGATTACACATATGCAGTAGCAGTGATGTACTATATGTGTGGATTTGTATCTGTGGTACAGACACTTCAAGATATACATATTCACTTCTGGCTGCAGATAGAAAGCCATGATACTCAAATCACAACAGTAGTTCTATGTTCAGAAGCATGGACCCCTGCAGCTACAGATACAAATCCACGATACCCAAATTACAAGAGTTCTTTTGCCTACAGAAGCACTGGCCCCATGAGGCCAGTGCTTCTGTAGCCACAGGTAGTCATTCACACTGTAAGACATACACACTGTTTTGTCTGCAGAAGCACAGGTTCCTGAGGGGTTTGTGCTTATGCAGTCACAGGTGTGTAAGACATACACACTAAACTGTGGCTGCAGAAATGCAGAATCCATGAAATCCATGATATCAAAATCATAAGAGTACTTATGTCTTCAGAAGCACAGGCCTTTGAGGGGCCTGTGCCTTTTCAGCCACAGATGTAAGACATACCACTGACTTCTGACTGCAGAAGCACAGGCCCTTGTAGGGCTTGCAGTTATCCAGTTGCATATAGAAATCCATGATACCCACATTGCAACAGTATTTTTGACTTCTGCAGCCACAAGTACTCATGCATGCTGTAAAGGCCCTTTTACACAACAGGCTCTACACACATTTAGCGGTGCAAAGCAACTAAAACGTGACCTCTGTTGTCGTGTAGAAGCTCCCGGCAATGCATCCAAAGCGAACGTATGCTGAAACGACGTTCCCTGATCTTGGTGGTTCATTGTTGCTTTTTGTCACGCTATTCAGTTGTGCTGTCCAATCTGAAGACAGCTGTCACATCGGTATGAGGATGACCTCTTGTGAGAAACATGCTGCACTTCCCTACATGTGGTCTTAGGGCTGGCACTGTAAATATTGTGCCTGAGTTCAGCTTTCTTTATCCTACCTCAGCTTAATATACAGTATATTCAGATGTTAGAAAGAAAGTTGAACTCGGGGAAACTAGTTACTTTTTCGAAACGAAGGCTACAAGCTACTTTAAAAGCACTCTGAAAGTGGAAACGAGATACTGGACATGCGCTTATGCATATTCATATCTAAATATGCATAAGTGCTTGCCCATTGCACAGTGTCATGGCTCCATTTTCAGAGCACTTTCAAAGTATTTTGTAGCACTCGTTTACAAAAAGTAACAATTTTCCCCGAGTTCAGCCTTCTTTCTAATATTAAGATATATATTTGGCTACATTCAGGTTCAATATGTAAATGGCACCAGTGCTCACCACTGACCTCATGTTCTCCTCCCTCTACGGAAGTCTTGGACTCTTGGCCTGCCAGAAAGACAGAGAACACACTGGCAGAGCTACTGGACTGGTGCACACCTCTTTCATGTAGAGGGGAAGGTAGCAGTACAGAGGGAGTGGTTCGAGTGGTTCAGAACTGCTACGATTCAGTGCTGCTCCCTGTAAAAGGGGCTTATGACATATACATACATGGTTGTGGCTACAGAAGCACTGTGGGCCTGTGCTTATGCAGCCAGCCATATATACAAATCCATGAAGGTTGCAATCAGTGCTTCTGACTTTGTGTCATCTGGAAATAGTTGTATGTTGTTTGTCTTACCTGATGATGGCTGTCTGTGGTTACTTGTGGGGTCTTGCCTTTTTGCTGCTTGGGGGGGAGTTAGGGTTGGAAACCCTAATGCCACATTTACCTACCTTTGTTGCATTAAGTTGAACCCTAACTGGTGCATTAACGCAGTTTTCTTGCAAAGAGTTTCTTTTGTTTTTGAGATAGTGAAATCATATCTTCATTCACGTGGATCCCTTCAGGACCTGCTTGAACAGATGCAGACATGTATGGTCCTGTGCGCTGTGCACCAAGGGAAGAGTCTCTCTGCCTGTGGATGTGTAGGGTCCTCTGGGCTCTGTACTTCCATGTAGCAAAAGATGTCAAGAATTTGTGGAGCTGTCTGGTGGGCTGCAAGGTCCCTGCAGTTCCATGTGTCTAAAGATACAGACATGCAAGGCAATAAGTGCATCTGTCAGCCAAAATACAGGGCCCTGTGGCAGCCACAGGTGCAGAGGTCCATGCCAAGAGAAGAGTTCTCTTCACCATATGGTAGTTGGGACTGTGCAGACCACCCTGTACCTTCCCTTCTAAGGCTGGGGGTGGTGCCGCATGACAGTGCAACCCGACCAGTCTCAACCCATCAAGCTGGCTCACTGAGCTTGTACCCAACCTCATATCACTGGCACAGGATCACAAAAGTAGCTGCTGGGTAAAGGCTGGCATTGCAGACAACATTTCTTAATAATTGTTTTTTTTTTTTTATTTTGACCCCAAAATTTCAACATAGTAATTTTATGACTCCCCCTTACAAACATGACATGTGGCATCTATGGACTACGGGGTGAAACATCATTTTCTGCCACAAGTCTGAAATGACATTTCAACTATTGTTTGGAAAATGTTACATCTGTCATATTTATAAGGTGGTATAAAAAAATGGCTATGTTGAAGTTTGGAGTGAAAATACTGACGATTACCAAAGTTGTGGAGTGAGCATAGCAAAATTTCAATGTACATTCATAACTTTATTGTTTTGTAATATTTTGAAAACACATTTTGAACATAGTATTCTTATGACCCTATCTTATGAACCTGGTAGGTGAAAATGTTTAAAAGATATTTTGCAAAATGACTGTAAAATCAGTGTTGAGCACAGATTTGAAAAATTTCACCTGCCCCAATCATGAGGTGGGGTCCCAAAGAGGCCATGTTGAAAGTTCTGTGGAAAAATATTGAAAATTAACAAAAGTTATGGGTGAACATAGAAAGCTTGCAATGTTTATTCACAACTTGGTCATTTAACCATATTTTTGCACCAGATTTTCAATACAGTCTTCTAATGACCCCATCTCATAAACTCACTAGGTGAAAGTTCTGAAATCTTACCCAAAAGGTGATTTTGTGGAGTAAGTGCAAAAATACCTTTTAAGGCAGATTTGAAAAAATTCTTGTTCATGAGGTGGTGTCCCAAAAAGGCCATGCTGAAAATTTGTTGTAAAAAATATTTAAAAATTACGAAGTTAGCCGGCACCTCAGTCAGTGGTACTGCTACTGCTCACAATGCCAGTGACATGGATTCAGAAGCAAGCCTGAGTCGTAGGGGCCGGCAGGTGTGAGGAGGATTGAGGGTCCTACAGGATGCTGTCCTCCATGGAGGGGGGAGGGTAGCCAGCTCCTGTGCATGACTGCCACCTGGGTGACCACAGGTGGCAGTAAACCCAAGAGTGGCTCAGTGGGAGGGGGAGACATGAGTACATGATGCACAACATGCTTGCATGTGTGCTTGTATCATTCCCCAAGGCCAGCATCTCAAGGGAAGGGACAAAATGGAAAATGGGCAGGCTGGAGCAGGGTGAACCCCTCACAGGCCCCACACTGTGGGGAAACAGCAGCCTCCCCAAGACCTGGATGCTTGTCTGTGGCAGTTTGGGGTCCTACCACACCCTGCCATAGGTGGCAAGCTGTGGGGGCAGATGGGGAGAAGCTGGTAAATCCATGGGAAGCCAGGTGACATTGCTGGGGGGGGGGTCAGTCCAGATGGAGGCACAGCCTGCCAGAGGGAGAGAAAAAAATAAAGTTATGAGTAAAAGTTCAAAACACATTAAAATACATTAGCCCGGACATATTTTCTCATATTGTAGTCATGGTTCCAGCAAGAGGATGTCTTCCCAATCTGAGAATGGATCTACAACATGCAACCAGGTTAAAGTGAGTAAGAGTGTGTTGGGAGATGTGAGGTGGTGGGTGCTGAGTTGGAGGCTGGGGTGCGTGGGTGGGGGATTGCAGGGAGGGACTGAGTTTGGCAAGGGACTGTTTTCTTCCTTTCAGATTAAAGAAGTTCAAAAAAGAAAAAGAATAATGAGGGACAGTGTTCTTCTTTTACAGGAGGATGTGAGCCAACACTGGGGATTAGGCACTCGAGTGTTAGCATTTTTTGTTTGGTGGCACAGGGGGTGGGTACACTGGTGTCACCACTTATTGATGAAGGGGCCTGTGATCTGAGGAGGAGGGTGGTGGTGAAGCAGTGCTGGGGGTGGGCACCCAGTCAGCTTATTTATTTATAAAAGAAATATGGGAAGGGCCCATGATCTGGAGGGGGTGGTGACCCAGTACTGGAGGTGGGTACCCAAGTCTACTTATTTATTTGTAAAATAAATAAATGAAAGTTGGGAAAGACAATGAAGGGCTAGCTGAGCTGGGAGTGGGGATTATGAAAAATTAAAAATGAATTGCAGGGATGAGGGAGAGCCGGTTATGCTCAGAGGGGGAGGGACTATGGAAATGACTTGGTATTGGGTGTGAGCCAAAAAAATCCCCTCTTGGCTAACAACATGAAAAATTGCTCGTCTCACTAAACTGGGTACCCAGGATTTTGAGGTGCTCTGAAAGGGTATTTCTGGTCCTAATTTTAAAAAATAAAAATCAGAATCTAGCTAAATGGGTCCCCTTTAGCTAGGTTCAGGAGTTTGTTTTTCAAAAATACATAATTTGTAGGTATTTTCCATGTATGTTAATTTGACAAAAAAATAATATGGCAGCCATCACAAACAAAGAAAACTGTTTTTGGGGGTTGCGACAAGTAAGTGATGTGATTGCAACATGGTCTCGTGACCCCTAAATATTCGGGTTGTAGCAGAGGGTTACCCTAAAACCTTAAGAGCATGCTCAGAAAAAGCTAATTTAATCCTTTTAACTCTCGAACTGATTAACATTTTTTTACTGAAACCTTCAAAAGGCAAACACTGGCTGCTTCTACCCTAACACTGTCAGAAAAAAATTATGTACCATCTAGGCTGTAGGTAAGAGCAAAAAAAGTGTAGCAAGTATAGGAAAAACTTTATTTTCATTAAAAATCAACATTCCATATCTGAGAAACCACACAAGCTGCCATGACAAAACTTCTCACATCTTGAGAACTTGCTTCCTAGACAAGGCATACCAAATTTGGATGAATTTTGCAGAACGTTGCCCAAGTTATTAAGGTATAAAAATTATGGTTTGACATTAAACACCTTATCAACCCTAACTATACTGGTGCTACCTATATGTAGTCCTTGTGTTACCCCACCTCATGAACACGGGCCCAGATATTCAAAACAGTTGCGCCATGCTCAATAGGGTTGCGCCAGTGCAAGTCCAAAAATGCGCCATTCTGCGATATTCAGCGGGAGGCAGTTGCGCCCCCCAAATCACGTTAAGCAACAGCGCAATGATAATGAATGTATGCACAACTGAAGGGGGAGGAACCATGCATAAATGGAGCAGTGCGATATTCAACAAAATGCGCCATGCGCAATAGGGGAGCAAGCAGAAGTTGTGCCATAGTGGAAATGAGCCAAAATAAAAAAGGAGTAAGGGAGAGGTGCAAGAACGCTACAGGAAAGGCACATGAGGCAGAACTCTAGCCAGAGAAACTGGGCAGAAGAGACACACAGGGCAGGCCAGGGAAAGGGCACCTGGAACCCACAGGCTCAGGGGAAGGTGTGGGGAGCCACAGTGCAGAAGGGGGAAGTACTTGCCACACAGCAGTGAGGCCAGCACAGTCAGGTGTTCCCGGTGCAGGGGAAGTAGCAGCCAGGACAGCGGGGGGAACACAAAAACAGCTGGCGGGGGGGTGAACACAAGCCAGGGACATGGCCAGTGCCATCATCCATATGGAGGCAGTAATGAGGGGGGTGAGAAGGCGGGCAGCAGGGGGGCGCAGCCATGGAAGGGCCCATTGGTGGTATGCCCCCAGCAGGCAGTACCAAGCCTGCACCAGCTTCGAGCTGTATAGTGATACGGAGATCATGGGCTGGTGCCACCTGAATTGGGCAATTCTGAGGCGTCTCTGTGAGTTGTGCAGTGATGTGATGCAGGCACTCACACGACGGAGCCATGCTCTGTCAATGGAGATGAAAGTGACAGCTTGCATGTGCTTGCTAGCCACGGGTACCCTCCAGAGACCAACTGGGGACACCACAGGCATAATCCAGTCGGCCACGTCACACCATCTCACCCAATTCGTCAGCGCACTGCTGCCACATGCTGTGGAGTACATCCATTTCCCCAGCACACCGGCGGAGCGCACAGCAAACATACAGGAGTTCCACAAGGTAGCACGTATGCCTGGCATGCTGGGGCAATAGACTGCACCCATGTGGACATCTGCACACCACCTGGCCACGAGAGGGCCGCATATATAAATTGCAAGGGCTATGCTAGCATCAACTGCCAGTTGGTGTGCGATGCCAGGGGGCACATAATCAATGTCTGTGCCACACACCGTGGGGGAGCACACGATGCCTTCATCTGGCACCAGTCAGCACTGTGCCACAGATTCGAGAGTGGGGATATCCCCACTGGCCGCCTAGTGGGTGAGTATGCAAACCACATGGACAATCACCCAATAGGGCCTGGGGGGGTATGGTCAGAGGTGACATGGGTAGTGGCCTACATGGCCCGGGGCAGGGCGATGCTGATCACCAAACTAACCTCCACCCTCTACACACAGGTGACAGTGGATACCCACTCTGTCCCTGGCTGCTCACACCCTACCAGCGGCCCGCGACCCCATCACAGCAATGCTACAGTGAGGCACACGCCACCACATGTAATGTCTTCGAGCGGGTGTTCGGGATGCTGAAGGCACATTTCCATTGCCTGGACACCTCCGGCGGTGCCCTACAGTACAGCCCCTCAAAGGCCTGCGGGCTATTCCTGGCCTGTTGCATCCTGCACAACACGGCCAAGGAATGTGGGATAGCTTTACAGGTCAAAGAGGGGGACAGCATGGGGACAATGAGGATGCCGGTGACAATAGTGATGGGCAGCCCCCCTTGGGCAACGGGACCCCCGACTGCTCCGGCTGGCACAGCTGCACCGGGACACCATCACGGAGGAGCACTTCAGCCAACCCAGGTAAGTCATGGGGCCATGTGCAACCACCAGTGGCTATGGCACAACCCACACACACACATGGACACACACCAGGGGTGCATGCCATCAAGGGAACTGGCTGGGCATGGAACCACATACACCACCAGGGATGGGTGAGGTCTAACATGGCACGCAGACAGACACACACACACACACAATGCACCAGACATGCACAAAGGGTAGGAGGCACACTGACCCAGAACGCCACCCCTAGCCACACACATGTCCACAGACCACCACACCCACTGCCTGTCATTGTGTGTGTGTCAGATGCTGAGCACCATTGCACATTGGTGTACAGTGCAATGCAGGCATCATCATGCACACACAACTGCGGACAGCAGCTGGGAGGGTGTGCAGATGGACTGTGTGTCTGCATGCAGGGCCAGGTACCCACCCGTGCATTTCCCACTGAATGACGCAATGCACACAGGGCGGCATCAGACAGTAGCCAGGTTGGGAGACAGGTCAGTCACGTGCCACAGTGCCCCGGCCACCACGGATGCGTGGGTGACCCCGCCGAGACCTGCCAGCACTGGCAGGCTGACCACTGGCCACATGGGGTAGCACCGATGGTCCCCAAGGGATTCCACTGCATGAACGCGACCGTGCTCACACAGGGGTCTGCAGCACACCGAACATGCCTGCGCCAGGCATGCTCGGGATGCCCACAGCTGAACCCGGTGTCGACAAGGATGGTGTTGCACGACACCAGGAATGGGGGGTGGACAGTGCACTGCGTGGTGTCTGCGATGCATGGGCAAATAACTGTGTGCCCATTGTGGCCATGACAGCAGTGAATGCCTGTGTCTGCCTGTCAATGGCAGCGGTCACATCCTCCCACAACCGGTCCATCCCTGCCAGGATTAGAGCGGTGTCTCTGCTGCGATGCTCCTCTGCCCGCTCCAGAGCCGCACACAGTGCATCCACCGATGTCGCAAGCCGCATCTGCTGGTTGACTGATGCTTGCAGTATGCGGGTGTGCTCATCCAAGAGATCATCTGCCTGCTCAGCATCCTGTCCCTCAGGGTGTGCGTGGCCCTGATGCTCAGCAATCCTTGAGGGTGGGCGCTGCACACCAGGACCAGGTCTGGGCATGTCCACTGGTTGTGCACTGATGCCACCCCCGACACTGTACCCCCAAGTCCATTGGCCAACTGCTGATGCTGCCCCTCTGGCTGCCACTCCCCAGGGCTCACTGGTGCCACTGCAGTGGCCACAGCAGTCCCACTGTCCTGTACCCACACCAGTGCTGCCCCACTGGTGCTGACATGCACAGGCTGGGACTGTGATGACATGCAGGCCTCCACGGCGGCACCACCCACAGCCATGGCTGCGATGTTACCTGCTCTGTGGCCATCCTGTGGCACACACGTGTCACTGCCCATGACGTTAGCGACATCATCATCGGTGACGGACCCGGCACCAGCCCGAGTCACAGCATGCTGGCATCCATGGATGCTGGCACACTGGGACACGGGCAGGGCCTCCTCCACACCTGTTCCAACAACATCAGTCTGGACAGCCAGGCGGGCCCACTGTCACACTGAGCTGCATATACCTGTGGAGGTGGATGGGCCCGCCTCCATCTCCATCTGACTGGCCTCAGTTGAGAGGCCCACCACCGCTGACCCATGCAGATGCTCAGTATCTGTAAGGGAAAACAAAGTTGTGTTACTGCATGAGACCTACCCTGCCCCCCCCAATAGACAGACCATGACCTACCATGCAGTGACGGGCTACCACCCATCTGGAAGCTACCACCCGGAACACCCTCAATGGCACAATGCTGCATGCTGCCAGCAACCCTCTCCTCCTGTGGGGTCAGGCGTAGCACCTCCGGCTGTCCCCCACCTGTCGCAGATCGTGCTGCCCTGATGGCAGCCACCTTGTCCTTAATCCTCCTCCTGTCTGTGCCCATCTTCTTCTTGCACTCCTGCACGGAGCGCTGGTGGCTGTCATGCAGTTTTACAGCAAGCACCACTTCCTCCCATGCAGCAGCATGGGCCTGTGTGTTCCCTGGCGTCTGCTGAGAAATGGCTCCTGGTCCAGGTAGGCCTCAAACAGGGCATCCGTCTTGGCCTTGGTGAAATTAGGCCTCCTCCTCCTCCTCCTCCTCCTCCCACAACTCTGTTCCTCCTCTCCCACAACTCGCTCAGTCATGATTCAGCCTGTGAGAATGAAAGTTGTTACCTGTGACTGTGCAGTCCCATGCATGTCCCAAAATCCACAGTCCACACTCCCAAACAGCATGTAACTCACCAATAGACTGCAGTAACCGACTATGGCCAGTGCAGCCCAATGTCACACTTTATAGTGCAACCCATGCAAATGAGGCGAGGCACAACTTTAAGTGGATACAAATTGCAGTGCTGCGCCATTGAATGGCTGATTATCTGATTTGCATATGACAGCTGAATATCGCGCTTTTGTGCTTTGCGCAATTGTGTTGAACATGCTGAACTAAGGGCGCAGTTCTGTGACATGCGCAGTACACACCTAACTGCGCATGCCCGGGTTGATGACGCAGGTGTCTGCCACGCTGCTGACGTGCTGTGTGCGGGAGGCAATGCAGGGCACAGCCACCATTGTGCCTGTGGTGCTACAGCGATGTTCATCTATATGGCGCTGTGGCACTGGGGCATCATAGGTGCAGTGGGGCAACAGCGCGGTAGGCCACTACTGGAGGTAGCACACAGGCACCCAATTGCACTACACGCATTGGGTTCCAATCACGCTGTGCCTGTCTGTGCGCCAGAGACCCTTGACCCTGTGCCGCCCTCTTTGCCCCTAGGTGCCATGCATCAGGCATGGTGACTACTATCGCCTCTGTTCGGTGACAGCGCCGAGCAGGGAATGGCAGCGCCTGTACCACGCAGCATCTGCACGCGTGGTGGAACCATGCTGCAGAGCACCATTTTGAACCTACTGAGCAAGAGAGATGGCGCGGAGAGAGCTGCCCAGTGGAGCCAGATTGAAATGGCAAACCTGGTTGCCATTGTTGAGCCACTTTTTGGCCCACTGTTTGGCCCACTGTTTGGGGAGGCACCCCTGGACAGGTCCAGGAGCCAGGTGTGGCAGGAGGTGGCTGACACCCTGGAGGAGGCCACAGGAATGGGACGGATGGTGGAGCAGTGCCGCCACAGGTATGGGGACCTGAGGCGGAGGGACCTGGACCTGCTTGCCTGCCTGTGGGCACATGCCAGGAGGGGCACAGTGCCATGGCCAGGCAGGTGTAACGTCCATACACTTTTATCTTCCATATGGGTATCACGGTTGCATGTGTCCGGAACATGGGGGGGGGACCATCTGGTGTTGGCTGTGGTGGTGTTATCAGGGTGTGGGTTGGGTGGGTCTGGTTGTGTGGGATTGCACACACATTGGGGCAGGGGGACTTTGCTACAGGATTGTAATGTTCCTCTCTCCATGTTTGCACCTTAGGCCCAGAAGAGAGACGGCTGGTGAGGGAGCGGAGGTGCCAGCTGGAGGACCGGAACAACAGGAGGGGCGAAGGTCCACAGTGGCAGAGAGACCAGCCTGATGATGGTGAGTGCCATACCTCCATGATTACTATTGCATGCTGTGTAACAGGGCGGGCAGCGGGGCATGGCCACCATCCATTGACACCACTGCCATGCACGCAACTTGTTACAGTCAGCACTGTCCAGTGGCACTGCATGTCTGGGAGTGCGTCAATGGTGGTCCATGCGTGCACTGGGTACATGGCTGTACCACTGCCTTCGCACCACAAAGCCATGTCACTAAACAGCCATGGTGGTGCTGTGCAGGACTTGACCGGTGGGTGTGTACAGCAGTCCGCATGGCTGTGTGCATCTGGGTGGGCAGGTCTTGTGGACACGATCACTGTGGGTGGTCACACACCATCACAGAGGCATGTCCCACGGCCGTATGCCATGCACAGTGGGTGGGCTGTATGGGGCTGTGCATTCACACCTATTGACTCTGCTCCCTTGTCCTAGGTGTCTGGCAGCTGCGCATGATACGGGAGGCACTGCAGGAAATTCTTACTGTGGCCAGGGTGTCGCTGGACATCCTGCAGAGGATTGAGAGGCTGGGGATCAGGCGGCGGCATGGAAGGAGGAGCAGCCGGAGTGGGGAGCGGGGCTCCCACTGATGATCAAACTGCCCCTGATTTCCCCTACCCCCCTGGACCCACCCTCGCACCCCTCCTTTCCTGTGCCATTTGTTCACCCCAGCCCCTTACCCACCCCCACCTTGTTTGTGGCCCTCCCCCCACACATTTGTACATAATTGTATATAGTTTTGTTGGATGTTTTTGAATACAATTCTTTTGATATGACTACTGTGATGGTCTCTGATTTGCAGCGGGCTATAGGTGCTCAGCTGCAGTGGTGTGCATGGTGTCAGGGGTGGTGCAGTCATGGGTATGTGTGTGTGTCCGTGGGGAAGTTACTATGGTGTGGGAGTAGCTATCAGTCACTGTCTGTGATATGTGTGTGTTGTTCCCTGTGCACTGGATGACTGTGTGCAGTGGTCCATGGTGTATGCTCTGTGTCCATGGTGCACCTGTCAGCCCGTCCATGGCCTGTGCAGCTGACACCCTTGCATGTCTGTGACCTGCACGGTCTGCTGGCATGTCAGTGGTGGCTGTCCATGCAGGGAAGCCACTGTACCCCGTCACAATGCTGGGTTGCCTCCTGTCACTGGTGTGGTGCATGTCTGCCTCAGTTGACACTGTGGCCTCCGCTGTTGTTGTCCCATCTCCATGCTGTGGCTTGTGTGTGTTGCAGGGGATGTACACCACTGTCTGTGACTTGTTTTCTGGGCAAATGCTGGTGGCGTACAGGTCCACAGTGCCTGCGCAGGGTGGCTGGCACTCCTGTGCCATGGAGGAGTGTTGGCCGTGTGTACACGGTTTCCATGGCCCCACACTGGGGGCTTGGTTGCCCCACCACTACTGCGTCCCTGTGTTGGTGTGCCCTTGGGTATTGGTGGGTGTTTGTCCATGCACTGTGTTGCACCCAGTGTGGTGCATGCTTCCATGCACCACTGTGGGTGTCTGCGCTGGCTGTTGTGGCCAGTGCTGGGTCGGGGTGTGTCCTTGGGAGGGTGTGCAGGGTGCTGTACCACTGGTGGTGGGGTCCGGGGCATGCCCTGTCACGTGTGGGGTACCTCATGTGCCGACGCATGGTCGGTCTCTCCATTGTACCTTGGGGGGGCTGTGCGTGGAGGCACTGTGTATGCCATCGTTGCACTGCTGTGTGCTGCCACCCGCTGATGGGTGCTTGTGGTAGGGCTAGCTTGCATGGTTCTGTGGTGCACAGGGTTGCATTGTCACAGTGGGGGTGGTGACATGCATGGGGTATCCTGCACTGGTGGACGCTGCTCCTGGGCAGGGTTTCTGGGGGTCACGGTGCAGGGTGTGCTCAGCATTGGGGGGATGGTGTGGCACGGGGTGGTCAGCCCTCCTTGTGTGCCAGTCACAGCTTGCCAGGGGGTGTGATGGGGCACCATGGCCCAGCTGTGGGTTGGTTGCTTGTCTCCATGGGCCAGTGGTTATTCCAGCCCTCCCCCAGTTGTGCAGTGCATGGGGTGTGGGGGGACGATGTCTGTTCTGCTGTGTGTTCCTCTGCCCATCTGTGGCATGGGTGGTGGGCCACTGCATTCCTGGTTGTGCTGTTGCATTGCTGCCCTGCTGCTGGGGGGTGTCCCTGGCTGCGCTATGGCGCATCTGGACTGCTCAGCTGAACATCCCTTGTTGCACTATGGCGCATCAGATATGCTCAGCTTCCCCTCCCTAGTTGTGCTACGGTGCAGGTGGTGTGATATTCAGTCGTCGGCTGTAGGCGCATCTTGGCCAGCGCAGTTTTTGAATATTGCACCTCTTGCGCATGGGCGCAATGGACTTGCACTTGCTCCTGCTGTTGCGCACTTTTTGGGTGCAGTTTGAATATCTGGGCCATGATGTCTGTGTCATTTTTCAAATCCCCTCTGAAACATGTTTTCTAAGTTGCTCTGCAAAATCACCTTTCAGATGACATTTACAAAAATCCATCTGCTTTGATCATCAAGTGCGATCATAAAAAGACTATGTTGAAAATTTGAGGTCAAAATGCAAAGAAGAAACAGAAGTTATGTGAACTTATAAAGATGTTCTTAATTCTGTCCACCATTTTTTCATCGCTATACCTCTTATCCCAATGGAACTCAACGTCTACGAGACAAGGGCTACTGGAGGAAGAGATGTCTGCCAGCAGCCTCAGCATACTGTTGTTCTAACTTATAACAGCATGCAAGCACACATCTTTGGCATTGACAGATGCTTGTTTTCTCAGTGGGTATTACCTTGCAATTGAGAAGGCACGTCCATAAAACCTATGTTTTTTCTGGTAGGAAACCCAGAGTCTCCTGGGTTCTTTCCTGTGTGTGTAACCTTGAAAATATTCTATTCCATAAATCAAGAAAATAGCATGTTATGCTCAGAACATACTTTGTTTCTAATTCCTATATGGGATGGGAAGTACTGTGTAGTACCTCTTTGAGTCCCTTAGTTGATGCTAAATGAACAAAGTAAGTAATTTAATACCTTTTATTGGACCGACAAGTAATTTTCAGTACATGTTGTAAACTTTCAGGCCTCATAGTCAGCATAGGAATTACTGGGGGGCATGCCAGGGCTCAGGCCCCCAGCTCTGAAGTGAGCCTCAGTAGCTCACACATCACTGCTATTGACTTATAGTGCGAAGGGAGGTTCAATTTAAAGATACTGTAGCTCTGTTATAGGCCCCACAAGCTCCCAAAGCTCATAAAGTGTAATTCCAGTAGCACTCACAGTGCCCTTCTTCAGGTGGTGCTAAATGTGAGCCTTAGAGGTAAGTTTGGGTCATTTTTCTAACAGGTGAAAACAGGGACCTGAATTAAAATGTAGAGTGGGCCGGCCCAGTGGCATGGAGATGGAGTTACTGTCCACCATGTCGGTGACCTGGGTTTGGGAACAGGCTCGGGTTGTTGGGGGTTGGCTTAGGAGACAGAATTGATCATCTGCTGGACTGCTGTCCTCTCCTTGGAGGGGCAGGCTTGTCAGCCTCATCATCGACTGCCACCAGGTGGAGGCCTGGTGACAGTACAGGCTGGTGCGGCACATATGAGGGGTATGTCAGTTTGGCATAGTGCATGTGTTCCTCCACATGGCATGCACTGTTGCCTGCCTGCAGTGGGGATGGGCAGGACTCGAGCAAGGAACAGGCAATGTAGGCTCATGAAGCCCTGTGCACCTCTTCCCAACCTGCATTGTCACCTAGGAGCTGCCGACCACCATCTGGATTATGTACTGGGGGAGGGAACAGCCCTCCCTTTCCTAGCCCAGCCATGGGGAACTTGCAGTTAGGTACATTCCTGGGGAGATGGCAGCCACTTGAGGCCAGTGGGGATGGGGCAGAGAAGCCTGCCTGCATGCCACAATGCAAAAAGCTATATAGAAAAAGGAAAACTTAAATGAAAAGTTCATGCTGTTCTTTTATTGATTTTTTTTTTATTTTTACAGTGCCTTATTACCATAGCCTGAGTCTTTGTGCCCTTCTGAAACTGACATCTCTCTTTGGTCAAACCCCCCCCCCCCCCAACCATCACAAGTGCAGGTAGAATGAACTTCACTTTTAACTGGCTGATTTTGCAAGAATCAACATCTTGCTTTTTCCATCAGAACTAGTGCCTGAGGGTTTTTATAGAGTATCTTCTGGCAGAGATTGGACAAGCAAAATATTAATCTTTCCATACTTGTGCAGGGATTCCCATATGGGACCGAAATTTTAGTTTTACATGGATGTTAAACTTCCAAAAAGTTGGCTGGAGATCCTGGAAAATGTAATGTGTCAGATGAGAAACAATATTAAAAATACAATGCATAATACTTAACCCTTAAGTTTAGTTATATTTTATACTCTGTGTATGCTGTAACTTTTTCCCCATTACATGAAAATTGAAAATATATATATATATTTTATTTTTATTGATTTTGCAAGCAAAGACTTACAAGTAGATACATGGAAAGATAACACATATTGCAATATACAGGCAATACAGTTTTCTGACAAACAATTAATGTAGGACATCTTCCCTCATGATACATTATGGGAGAATTTCTGATAGGTACATTAAAACCCCAAAATATACCACCAGCATGCAGCAAGGTAAACTAGTTGGGGATCAATATAAGGAAATAAAGTCTGACCCTTTTATTATGGTGACATTTTGGTCTAAAGATCCTTTGTTGAATTAATAGACCTGGTTATCAAAAACATTCCCTCAACCTCCCAGGAACACTTAAAACTTTGGTGGCAAAGGTCTGAAAAGTGGTCAGGCCAAGAATGCCCTTCTGAAGGTCTGTTCCTTCCTTTTCATTTTTAAAGTTTGACCACTGTGCCTTAACTCAGCAGGCCATGAACCCAGCCCACCCGCATCAACATTACTCAGGCCTTCTCTTTTCAAACTTCTGTTGACACTCTGCAAGCCACAATGGGTGTGATTAGAAAGTAACGCTGCTTACTACACGTTGCATTTTAAAGGCACAGTCTTCCCTTCTAATAAATTAACATTACTGCAAAAACTGATAGGGCTATGGCCATAGTGCCCCCCTGTTCTAGCACCTATGACTTAAAAGGTAAATATTGAAACATTAATAGATTTGAATAGTTAACAAACTTAGCCTCATATAACCTACTGGTCTTTGAAGAATGTATAATTTGAACAGCATTTTCAAAGCTATGCTAATGATCACAAGTCATGTAATAAAACAATTACGTTCAGCAACTGCTGAGAATGCCAGAGGAGATATTTAATTAACAGCTTACAACTCCTACTGTGATAGGGTAAAGCTCTGTGCAACTTGCCAACCATGAAGGATCTGATCTGAACTAAGGGCTGCCACATGGTTAAATGCATCACGGTGCAAGATATAGAGTCAGTTCTGGAATGGAAATGGGAAAACTGTCATCTTGTACAAAACAGTTCCTGAGCAAGTATTTCTCCACATATTAATATACATAACCTGGACCCCACAAAACAGGTTAAAATACTCATACTATGAGTCTATATAGTTGAAAAGTTCTGGCGTTTGATACAGTTCAGTCCCAAGCTTCAGTTCAGCACTTACTGATCCAAAGGGACCTAGGGGTTATCATCTTTGATAATCTCAAAGTAGGTAGGCAGTGCGACAAGGCAGCAGGAAAAGCAAACAGGATGCTGGGATGCATAGGCAAGGGAATCACCAACAGGAAAAGGGAGGTCATAATGCCACTATACATGACATTTGAGAAGCCACACCTCAAGTACAGTGTCCAGTTCTGGAGGCCTTACCTACAGTACACAAGGACATAGATAGGTTGGAGGCAGTTCAGAGGAGGGCAACCAAGATGGTGCAGGGATTACATCACAGGCCATATGAGTATAGGCTGAAGAACTTAAATATGTACTCCCTGGAAGAGAGGAGGGAGACGGGGATATGAATGAGACATTTAAGTACCTCACGGGGAAGAATAAGGAGCAGGAACATACCATTTTTCAAAGAAAGAGATGCTCAAGGACAAGGGGACATAGGATGAAACTGGAGGGAGGAAGGTTCTGAGTGAATTTGAGGAAGTACATTTTCATGGAGAGGGAGGCGGACAAATGGAACAGCCTACCGGAGGAAGTGGTGGGGGCAGAAACAATTACAGGATTTAAGAACGCATGAGATAGGCATAGGGGGATATTGGTAGTTGGGAGAGGGGTACAACCTGGTTCCAGAAAAGCTTGAAGAAGCAAAGATTCTTGCATAATGGGCTAACTGGGTGGTCTGAAGGCACTTATCTGCCAACAACATCTATGTATCTATGTAAATGATGATTATGCTTCATAGTGTTTCCCCTTCCACTGATTCCATGTCTGCCTCTATTCACCACAACAGCTTTTCTGCATCTTTAGGGTCTGAGAGCAAGAATGATTGTTCATTCCAGGTTGGATCATCCGAATCATAAGACCTATGAGGAAAGACTGAGAGATCTCAATATGTACACATCCTGGAAGGGAGGAGGGAGAGGGGGACATGACAGAGACCAGTGGGTACCCCACTTGGGTGAATAATGGACATGACCCTTACATAAATATAAGTGTGCTGCGTACGTGCAGAATGCATGCCACATGCTTAATTGTTCAATGTTTGCATGCAGTTTGCATACTCAAAGTGAACCTATGCGAACCAGGTCTATAAGCACATCAGGTTCGCAAGCTGCAAGCTTGACATGTGTGCAGCAGGTAAGCTGGTGTGAACATTTAAAAATCACATCAGGTTCACGTGTTGAATGCTTGACATGACTGCAGCAGTTAAGCTGGTTTGAACAACATTTAAAAATCACATCAAGTTCACATGTTTCACATGTGCCATGTATGCAGCAACTAAGCTGGTGCAAATCTCATCTAAATAAGCACATCGGTTTCTATTTCTCATATTACTGCTAGCAATTAGAGCCATTAAAATAACCTTTCCATTGATTTCCCATTAATATTAGGTAAACTCATTAATTCTGATCTTTTTGCAAGTTGTTTAATGGCGTTTGATTTTTGTCATTAAATTGACATTAATGTGTAAAGTAGTGTTTACTTACTGCATTAAATGCCTAGGATATAATCAGCCAACATTCCCCATTCCAGACGTGTGAAAAGAGGCCTCTGTGTTGTAAAGCCTGAACTTTTTGTTTTGAGCTATGCAAATCCCCTTATGCATATTTAGTGCTACAAATGTGTTTCTTCATGACTGTTACAGCTCACTTACTTTCTCTATGTCATTCTGTATGGAGCATATACACTGTGGCCATACTTAGCACTCTTTGTGCTGAGTAGGGTCTTGGAGGCATGCAGTATACCTCACATTTTGTCACTGAAATGAGGGACATGGACACTCAAAATGAGGGACACTAACCATCACGATGATCAGGACACATCCTGAAGCATGGAGATACAGTACATCAGAACACAATGGAAACCATTGTATTTACTTGTACTGATGTTACCCCCTGAGAATTAATTTCTACCATAAAGCAGTGGTGCCATTTAGGTAGGGCAGAGGGGGCAGATGCCCTCTTCCCCCCATATTTGTGCCTGGGTTGCTCTTATGGTGTGGCAATAATGGCATTAAATTTGGATTTAATCTTTTGCACGATACGTGCCCCCTGGCCTGTGTTGTGCTCATGCTGCACATGCACTCCTGACTTGACTGTGTCTATATTGTGTTGTCCACTATCTCAACCAATTAGCGGCAGCATCATCACTCATGATGTGGATGAGTTCCAGTTAAACAAGAGCACATGAGTCACGTGAGTGGGACACTGTCTTTCCCACCACAGAGTAGACAGGCTACGCACTACAGCTTGGAGGAGTCAGTGAGCACTGAACTCTCAATAGCAGTATTGTGGCAGCATATTTTTGTTGGTCTACTCTTAGTGAGTCTCCTTCTCCCTTGGTGGCTGAAGGGGCAGGGGGGTGGGCTAGAGGATAACTCAAAACTAGGCTACCTACTTACTGTAGTAAGCTCGCCTCACAAAAGAAAAAAAAAGAACGGACCCCCTGTGGCAGCATGCTAGGCCTCACAACAGCAGAGACAGCAGTGTTGGTGGCCTTCATAGGCCTTGATCAGTGCAGTGCAGCAGCAGCCAAGCAACAAGCAAGCAACACAGGTTGGGTGGGTTTGGTTGATGAGGTGACTTGGTCGCAGACCACATTGGGGACCTGGGATGGTCAGTTGTAGCATCCAGCTTCTGGCAGAAGGATGGAGGAGGAGGAGGAGCAGACTGAAAACTGGGCTGGTGGTACAGTGGGGCTAGTTTGCAGGTTCCAGCCAGATGACCGGGTAAGTAAAAGTAAATCATTTTTACAGGGGGATTGGGGAAGGAGGAAGGACTGAACTATTGATGCGTTTTTCACGTTTCTGTGCCTTTGGGAGACTTCACAACCCATACGTGATGGGCATTGAATGGAATAGAGTTGAGGAGAGAAATTGGAACAAAGTTATTTTTTGGAGGGGGGAGTCAGAATTTCAGCCAGAAAAAAATTTGGTTAGTAATTGGGTGGGTTTAAGCCTAAATCTGATGCACCGCTCTAGGGTATAGACAGATGAATCTTATACATTTTAATTTTTCCTGATTTGCTTATCACTTTTCAGTCACAACAAACATGTTTTACCTTTTAGAGATGTTCCAGACATTCCAGAGCTTGCTGCCTAGGGGTTAACTAGCACCTTCACTGGTTGTTGGTTTCCCTCCTGCTGAAATCTGAAATGGTACCCATGCCATAAAGTCTAAATTTATAGGACATCCTCTGTGTGAGCAGCATGTTTTCCATGAGGGATGGATGAGGGGCAGAGCAATTTTCAGGGGTAAAATGAAGTCTGTCCCTTGCGTTCAGGGACAGTTGAGTGGAATGGTATGCACAGACTATTGGAGCCCCACTAAAGTCAAGCTTATGCCCCCCAGTGAAGTTGACCTCCACATCCCCATGCTCAGGCACATTATGACATAGGGCAAGGGAGACTGCAGAGGTGTGCACCATTAAAATGAATGAGGGTATTTTTTTTTATTACTATTTTATACATTATTTATGGAGAGTTGGAGATTAATAAAGGCCACAGCTCGACTAACAAGGGCCTTGTTAGCAGAACTCTGGCCTTCATTATTCTCTAACTCACCCTCATAATGTGTAAAATAGTAATAAAAAATAACTCCATTCATTTTAAGGGGGTACACCCCAGCACTCTGATCCACGGACGTCATCTCTTAAAAACTTCTACCTCTGGACCCCTAGTATTCAGGTAAGAGACTCTCGACTTATATCTATACTTGGTGGGTTGGTCTGTAGCAGCATGGCTGTACCCACTACAATGTGTATGCATGGGTGGGGACTGGCCATGTGGGTGTGTGTCGAGTTATTGCCATGTCACTCCTGTGCTTCGTAGCCTGCATTGGCTGCCTGTGCATTGGCAGGTCATATTCAGGGTCAGGTTACTGACCTATAAATCCCTACATGGACAGGGTCCATGCTACTTTCCCCCTCTGCTCCCTAAGCTCCTCCAATGAGGGATTGCTAGAAGTTCCCAGGGTTCAATTAAAGACCTCTGGAGCTGGCTCTTTCACAGCTCTTTTGTGGCCCCTACCCTGTGGATTCTCCACCTCATCAGATCAGAGAGTGTCTGACCATGGAGAGCATTAAAACTCTGAAAACCTATTTAGTTCAGTTGGCCTTTCCTGATCTGAATAATAGCTAATTCCTATGAATCTGAATCTGAGTGTTTTAATTGTGTGACAGTTATTTTTATTATTAAGAGTATTTGTACTGTTTGATACTATTTTATTTATTATTGTATTTTACTTCTACTGTTTTTATTGTACTGCGCTGTGATCTTTTGGAGCAGTGCTCAAAAATAAATTTGATTTGATTGCTACTTGTGTGTTTGCCCCTTAAAGTCTGTTTGTGTAGAAGTATTCAAAACTATGGAGAGAAAATAGTAAGAGGACATGCCAGAGAGACGTAATTAAGTAATTTTGTAGGTAAGTGTGTCTATTGGGGGTGAGAAGAACCACATGTGTTTCCATTGGTATGTGTGCTACAGTTCAGCTGTGCAGCTGAAATGATGGGGGATAAGAAAACTAAAAAGTATATCAGTGGCTATAAGCATGCCGCATGCATGCAGATCTGTATTGAAGTACAAGCGAGTCATATGTATTCTTGCAGTATAGCTTAGTAGTTAAAGGCAATGAACTGCAAACCAGGAGACCTGAAGACCTGGGTTTGAATCTCATCAACCTCCATGTGTATATTGTGTGATCTTGAGCAAGTCACTTAACTTTTATATGTGCAGTTATCAGTGACCACTTGCTTTTAACATGCATGCCACATGCATGTAGCCTGTTCCAATTTAACATAAAAAGCATGCCTTCCACACTTGCTTGCTACACACATGCCACATGCATGCAATCAGTTTTAATTTAGCATTTAAATCATGCTTGCTGCAGGCATATTACATGGGTAGTTTAATGTTTGCAGCATGAAAACATTTCATATAATTATTTCTGTAAGGGCAGGGGAGTATTTCTCAAGAGAGAAGGTGCACAAGAACAAGGAGGCATGCAAGGAATTTGAAATGGGGGAAATTTTGGAGGGATATGAAGAAGTACTTCTTCACTGAAAGAGGTGATGGACACCTGGGACAGTCTTCTAGTGGATGTGGTGCAGGAGAAAACAGTGGTGGGCTTTAAGTATAGATTGGATAAGCACAAAGGAATCTTGGTAGAAAGGGGGAGTAGCAGAAGATTAGATAGGGTCTACAGTGACAGTATAGGTAGGGACAAAATGAGCAGACTGGGTGGACCAAGTGGTCCTGATCTGTTGACAGATTGTATGTTTCTATGTTTCTAGATACATCTTGGCAGGTAAAAGCAATTGATGCTGCAGTTTTAACTGTTGCAGGTGGCTCCGAATGCCATCAAAGGTCTTTTGACTTTGCCATGTGCTATGTGAGAGGTTGGGAAATAGTAAAACAGTTTCTACTGTATTTCAGGGATCTTTTGTCGTATGCTTATGCCAAGACCCTGTCCCGGTCCCCCACCACAGTGCACACTACCAGGAAGGTCTGAGGAGTTGCTGTTGCTGCAGCTGATTGCCACAGTGTGATATGAAAGGCTTTCTCAATAGAGATTCAAGGTTCCTTTTCAGATAATCTAAATAGAGAAGGCAAAAAGTATTTTTGCAGAGTCCAGGCTGTCCTCCACTTCTGCTGATTCTAGAAGTCCCACAACATGAATATTACATTGCCAGGTTTGGTTGTCCACCATTTTCAGTCTCTGGTGGAGGAGGGGCTTTTCTTTGATTGAGCAGGTCTACTGATTTCAACATAGATGTTTCTGCTTGTTGAAATGACTGATTCATATTGTCCATCTGATTTTCAAGAGTGGCTACTCTTGGATGAAAAGCATTATTTTTTTTCTCTTAAGCCCTGAGCTGTTGCTAAGGGTTTACCAACCCTTGATGAAATTTTTTTTGCCAGACATTTTCTTCTAAAAAGGTTAAATTAATTTATTTAATCGAAGTGTTCCAGGGAGGGAGCCCAAGTGAAGAGCTGCTTCCTCTTTAGCTGCTCAGTGGCACCAGAAAAAATTCAAATGCAGCAGGGTATTTGATAACATCTTCTAGTGTATATTTTTCTGTTATGTAGTACACCACCAGTTAAATGTAACCTAAACCCTCTAATTTGACATGCCATTTTTTTTAAATATGGCTTCATTCTCTTGTATAAACCACCTTTTTTTGCTAATACACTATTCCAAAATCTGGCTTCATAGAGAGGTAAAGGAAGGGCTGCTGTTTACATGGGTGCCAAAACTGTATTTATATAATTAACATAAATGCAGTTTGGTAGCATTTTAAAAATGTAACCAACATCTTTCTTATTTCAAAAAACTCACCCTGTCTGCACCCTAAAATGGCCGCCAAATGTACAACATAATAACATCATTGGAACGAGAGATAGCTACATGTACTCTACAGTGCTAAACTGGAACCTTGTATTCCCCCCACCTTTTTATACCATTGTTTCACCAAAATAAACATAATCACGACTTAACACGTGTATTATGTTTGTCAATAAACGTTAGGATATGATTTTGTTATATTTTTCACATAAACCTGCTGAATGTTGTGCTCTTTGCGGGACTGCCATACAGTACATATTTTGAAATACCTGGTCATCTAGTGGTTATGTCCTCCTGATGAGCATCAGTCTGGTCCTGTCCCAGTTCAGAGTTAGATTTAATTCTTCCTTTGAAATCCACGTTTTAATAAATCTCTCCACTGTTATTTCCAGATGTCAAATGCCTCCCCCCAGCAGCCAGCCAAACAGCCCACCTGTTCACCTGCCATCACACACTCCATAGAAAGTGCCCAGTCCTTTACAGATTGCCAATTCATGGTCTCCCAATGAAGCACACCTGCTAGCTCCAGAGTCCTACCCCCTACATTTAAATGCATGCATATATGTAATCACTCCTTATCTTCTTGGCTGTCACCACCAAATGATGAGCATAATGATGCACGTGCATGCCATTTAGTAGTGGCAACCGAGAAGGAAGGGAGAGATTTGGTATAGACCTGCATTCAAATTTAGACGGGTAGGACTCTATAGCTAGCAGGTGTGCTTCATGCGGAGACTGTGGACTGGCAATGTCTAAGGCATAGGGCGCTTTCTATGAAGTATGTGAAAGTGGGAAAGCAGGCATGCTGGCTGACTGGGGAGGGTGTTTGACATCAGGAAATAACAGTTGAGGAGAGATTTATTAAAAAGTGGATTACAACTGAAGAACTAACTCTAACTCTGAATTTGGACAGGACCAGCCTGATGCTCATCAGGAGGACATAGCCATGAGACTACCAGGTATTTCAAATCTATCCTGTACTGTGGTTCGGTAAAGAGCATACAATTTTGACAGGTTTATATTAAAAAAAAATCATAGCCTAACATGTGCATTGATTAAAATAATTCACAAGCTAAGTCAATATTTTGTTTATTTTGGTGAAACAATGGTAAAAAAGGGAAATGCACAAGTGCCAGTTTAGCACACTAGAATGAAATGTAGCTCTCTACCTCTTGCTCCAGTGATGTCACTACTTTGCATGTTTGGGTGGAGGGGGGTGGAATGCAGAAAGGGGAAATTGTTTAACCAGGAAAGGCACACTAAGCCAAAGCTTGTTTCCAGGTGCGACCTGGGAGCACAAGGAAGATTAAGTGACTTACTCAGATTCACACAGTATGCACGTGGGGGCTGTGGGATTCAAACCACAGTCTCCAGGTTTGCAGTTCAGAGCCCTAAACCACAGCGCTATACTGCCTCCTTGGCAGCCATTTCAGGGAGCAGACATGGCAGGTTTTTTGAAAGGGAAAGCTGTTGAAATTGGAAGGGTGTTTAGATTTTTAAAAGCTATGAAACTACATGGAACTCCTGTGTATTTAAGTCCCAGGCGATGGATGACGGGGCTGGGGGCAGGGGTCGAGTCAATGTGAGCCAGCCAGTAGAGCATAAAAACACAGTAAAAAATAAATTAATGCAGTTTTTGGCATCAATGTAAACAGCAGAATTTCCTTTTCCTCTCCAAGAAACCAGATTTTTGGAATATTGTATTGGCAAAATTAGTGGTTTAATTGTCCTTGGATGCAGAAACTGCACTTTTTTTTGTAATGAAGATAAATACAGTTTTGTGTGAATTAATCCAAAAGATGAAAGCCCACACCAAGGATTCAAAGCTGCCTTGGTGTAACATGCTTTATTAACACCACTAATAGGTGCAGAAATGCATAAAATAACAATTCTTAAATCAACTACAAACTGAAGAAGGTACAGGTTGTCTCAATACATAAGGGTGCCAGCAGTACCCTCAGGACAGCCATAACAGTCTGATGTTCCCAGCTATTCATTATTTATTGCACTGTTGTACCTTTCAGAGGTTATAATCAAGCATATTACACCCCAGCAGTTTTAATGCTTTCGTGTGTACATTCTTCTTTTAGACTAATTTGTCAGTGTCTTTGTGGCACAGGAAAGCAGCATCTCCAAATGCCATGTAGTCCCCCTTCCAAGTTTGCAGTTTTGTACAAGTCTAAAGTCAAATACAAGTCTAACGTAGATGAGGAAGGTTATTAATTATACTGTGTGGTAAAGACTGACCTTAAAATCTCTCTTGATAACAAGAAATGTGACACATTATGTACACATTCTAGTAATGATATATTATCAAATACTGATTATTTCAAAACAAAAACTGTTTCTAAGTTGTATACACTTCTAATCACATGGAGCATACAAAATATAGGACAGATAACCACAAAATGCGATAAAGATATTAGCACTGCAATGATGGAAGATGAAAGGGAAAATGCTTTTCAAAACATTACATTCTTGACTTCAAATGCCAGGTTACAAAGTAAACAATTAAGAATTGTGCACCACTCACATGTGTCTCGATATGACGTTAATAAAAAATCCGTCTTTTGGATGAGACATTAAATTGAGGTCCCATCTGCCTGGATTGGTGGTAGTTCAGGTGGATGTTAAAGATCCCATGGCACTTATTGAAAAGGAGTAGGGGAATTTCCCTAGTGTCCTGGCCAAATTTCCCTGATTCACTAAAAGTATCACCAACAGCTTAATCTGGTTCAGTTTCAATTGTTTACCATCTGTATCCCCCCTCCCCCCTGGTCACCCCTGAAAAAGGGACTTCTAGGCCCAGTGGGCTTACCGGGTCAACAAAATTCAACAAACAACAAACAAAAATAAATCAACACATGCTACCCTACTCCACGAATTCTGGAAAAATATGTGGGATAAAAATGGTTTGTTTATCAAAAAGCTACATCATTGCACATAATGTAAATAAGGACTTTAAATTCCTGATGTTGGGGTGCACTGTGGGTTACAAATGGACCAAATACTTTAATAAATTAATCTTGATGACTTCAGTAGTAACCAAGAGACAAATTCTTCTATACTGGGGCAAATTTCAATGTGCCTGTGCAACTGGTTTCGTGCTTGTATAACATAGATAAACTTTGGTTGTTCACCTCTCTATCCATGGGATATACCACCCTTCAGGGGTATGAAGACAAGGAACCCTAGGGAGGGTTCCACCCCTTGAGGTGCCACAGGAGTGATTCCTTGGCTAAAGGTATCTTAGGAAGAAGTCCATGGGAGAGAGAGGCATGCTGCTGGAGGAGGAGGGGCGGATGGAGGGGCAAGGAAAAATGCTTGTATGTGGAGTGAGGAGAGCAACCCATAAACAGGCAAAAAGGGGTGTGTGGCAAGTTGCACCACCCCCTTGAACTACAGGCTATAGCCTTCCAATTCATTGTGCCTGTGCAACTGGTTTTGTGCTTGTGTAACATAGATAAACTTTGGCTGTTTGCCTCTCTTTCTGTGGGATATACCAACCTTCAGGGGTATGAAGACATGGAATCCGAGGGGAGGGTTCCACCCCTTAATGTGCCATTAGAGTGATTCCCTTGGCTTAAAAAACCTTAGAAATAAGCCCAAAAAGAGTGTCCAGCAAAGCATATAAGGTAGTGAACACATATCGGGGTCAAGGACCTGTACGTAGGTCAGTTGGTAGTATGGGTTCAGTTGGTAGCATGGGACAATGAAGACCTGTATGTAGGTTGGGTGGTAGCATAGGTTCAGTTAGTAGCATGGGTCAATGAAGACCTGTATGTAAGTCGGTTGGTAATAGAGTTCAGCTGGTAGCATAGGTCAGTTGGTTGTACTATTTGAGTAAAGTAGGCAGGAAATGCCAGGTGAATTGTGACCCACTCAGAGGTCTGATTATAAGGCATGGAGGCTTGGCTTCCAAAGGAGAGAGAGAGAACAATCAAAGGGGAAAACAGGACGATTATGGGACATCCACTTGACTCCATCCAACAGCGGAAACCTACCTAAGTGGGAAACCTACCCAAGTAACCTAATGACTACAAGGATGCCTATCTAGTGTTATGACCATTGGCATGGAGGAGAGGAAAAAAAACCTTTGAGGAGGAAATCTTTGGGGATCCAAGGCTTAGATCACCTTCCCTCCAGGCTTTGGGACAGTTTTGGTTAGTGACGGCTCTGCTATTGCAATTTAGTAGAGCAATTCAAGGGAATTGCAATTTCAGGGAACACTCTCACTCTGTCCCTTTAATGGGAATGCCATTGAAGGTTGTGAGTGCACTCTGCAACAAGAGTCGACCAAGGCAGTAGGAAGAGAGTAATGACCACTGAGGCACTCAGCTGGTCTACTGATCTATGAACAAACCAGGTGAACCAGAGGCAGTCATACAGAGAATAGCGTGAACGAATGCCTCCAAACCCACTTGGACAGCTAAAGGGGCCCTTCCTGTGAGAGCCTCACCCCTTCACCGCTGAAGTCTTAAATGCTACATCAAGAGGTGCCATCAGTACGGTTGATGATTGAAGGTCCACTGGGAGTGAGGACCTTCCCAACTATGAGCCAGGTGAGAAGGACCCCACACCAAGCTTATCATGCTCATGATACTGACTTCATGGTGCAGAGAGGAGCCGTCGGCCACAGGGCTAGCTCTGAGTCCTGGAGTAATATATATGGTCAGCATGTCTCCAAAATGTGGCAAAGTGAGTTGTAATGAGCATGAGATCTGCACATGGTAAGGAGCATGGGACCTGTACATGGGCTGTAATGGATAAGAGACATGGAGAGACCTGTATGTAGGTCAGACTGAGATCTGTGGACCCTCTTGTGGATCTTGACTGGATGAGACCTGTACATAGGTCAGGCTGAGCAATATGGACCCTCTCGTGGGTCTAGGTAAGACAAATAGCAGTTGTAAACCACAGGAATGCATGCCAACCAGGTCCATTAGAAAGCCAAATTGGGAGTGAATTGGATAGTATATTATGAGTAAGAGAATGGCAAGGCCGGTCAAAAGCCCAGGGCTGATGGTTGGAGAGGAGGAGGCTGTGAATCCTATTAGGTAGGAGTAGGCTGCAGAGCCAGTAAGATAGGAGATGCAATTTGAAGCAAGTAAACATGTTATGCTCTCAGACTTGGAAGGGGATGCCAGTATTGAAAGGGGAGAGGTCCTGGAAAGAATAGACTTGCAAGCTGATTATGTTAGTGCCATGACGGCTGGCATTTGAGCAAAACTGGTAGCACAAGGGACAGAAAGGCGGGGAGGACTGTGCAAATCAGATGCAGAATAGCAGGGAAAGGATGGTAGAAGGCTGGGTGGAGCCAGCTGCCCTAAGGTAGAGAGTTGCCTGGAATAGCTGGTTGAAGAATGCCTTAAAGGTGGTGTGAAGCAGCAATAGAAGGCTGGGGCAAGCCAGTGACCAATAAAACACATTAGAAGTTAAAAGCTGCTCCCGCTGTCTGGAGCCACGACGCCTGAAGTGACTCCTCGGTCCCCTGCCATAGGAAAAACAAAGAAGCCACAAACATGACACCACAACACCAAGCAGCTAATGAAATAAGTTAAATACATGCCAGCCATGAAAACATGATTCAGTTATCATCAGAAACAACTGCTAAGGGTTTGGTATGAGTAAGGTTTGGCAAAGGTGGGAGTAGCAATAAATAAGCCTAAATAACACAAACATAGAGGTAAGGAGTAATGCAGTGGGGCTGCAAAAGTAATTAAGTGGCATCCAGCAGCAATTAACTATAGCTTGTAGGGGTAGCAATCTGAATGAACATAGAAACTGTAGGGAGAGGCAATGCACTGAAAACAGCAACAATATTTGCTTGGTATCAGTTCAGGAAGTAGGATTGAGTTCCATGGATTAGGTTGCTTAGGTTATAGTGAAGAAGTAAAACAAGGAAAAGTTGTTAGTGAGGCAGCAAAGCCAGGAACAGGTGTAATCAATTAAGGGGGACAAGGCAGCAGATTGCAGTGTGAGCTGAAACAGACAATGACAGTAGCAGGGACTGAGGCTTGTTAAACAGAAAGCAGGGTGAGCTAAAGCATACAGAGAACAGTAAAGGAGCAGTTGTTAGCTAGGCAGCAAAGCTGTGAACCAGGTGTAATCAATGAAGGGTAGATAGCATAGGACAGCAGAAGCAGGGAGGTAGCTTCTGAGCTGAACCACACAGATAGCAATTGAAGTTGCATTTGAGATTTTGCTGAAATCTAGTGAGTAAATGGGAGCCAAAATAACACAAACTCAGGAGCAGCACAATATAAAGGCAACAGGATGCTAGAAAGCAAAAAGCCCCCAAAAAGAAAAAGCAAATGAAAACACCAACACAGGACAGGAACAAGCAACACAAAGAAGCACAGCAGAAAGAGGCAAGCCATACTAACCAAAGAAGAAGAACACAAAACAGATGTCCAGCAGAAACAGAGCAACGTAGTTTGCCAAAACACAGCAAGACCGAGGAAGGGGGCTGCAAGCCCCAAGGGAGAAGACAGACTGACAGAGCCTCCTGGCTGCAAGGAAAAATGCTTGTGTGTTGAGTGAGGAGATCAGCTCTTAAATAGGCAAAAAAAGGGGATGGGGGTGGCTAGTTGCACTGTCCCCTTGAATTACAGGCTATAACCTTCCGAAAAAAAAACACCAGTATATGCAGAATGGAAAAAACATCTTAAGCCATTATTATCATAGGTAAGACTTCTTATTGTCATACAGGGAAAAGTTTATTATGCAAAGAAGAATGAGGAAGAGCATTTCTTCTCTTAAATACTTAGCGCTATGTTATCTATCAAGACAACTACTATTCTTGAATTCAGTCATTCACAAGAACACAACATAGAGGATAATGGATGGGCATCAGTTAATAACCAGGCTGTACTTACTTTGAGAGGTTGCCAGGGTAGCATTGTAAAGCTAGAGAGCGAAGCTCGAGAGGTTCACTGCTACTACAGTAACCTCGAGAAGTGAATTCAGTCTGGTTATTAACGGATGCCCATCAATTAGCTTTTATAGTGTATGGGCACCAGTTAAAGAACTGCTGACACCTCAGGGAAAACTTTGGAAAGCATAGCAGTTGGACACAGGACAGCTTCTATTTCATTTATATTCTATAGATTTTCTCTTCTCCATTATTTATTACTGAAGAAATTCCCACTAAAACAACATATTTTTCCTTTAGAGTTCATCTGTCTCTGTAGCTTACTCCCTACTTGAAATCATAATGCTCTGTTGTGACATCACAGTCTGTTCCTGTAGGATTTACTGTGATGTCACAAGAAGAGCAATATGACATCAGGTTGAGAAGAAGCAATAGTAGCTATTGAACTCTTAGAGAACAACTCTCCTTTTTCATGCATATGACCTCAATAATAAATAACGGGGATAAGAAATACAGAGCACGTTAGAAATATAAGCTGCTTTGTGTCCAAATATAATGTTTTACAAAGTTTTTCTCGAGGCATCAGTGGTTCTTTAAGTGAAATGTGTCTTTACTTGTCAGCACAGAGTTGCAGACAAAAATCCAAAGTTTAATGGTAAAGATTAAAATAACTTAGAAGTACATCAGGCTTCAGATATTCAGGTTATCACAGAAAGTGCAAAGCAGTGTAGAGCCCACAGTAACTGTGGGCTCTGCACTGCTTTGTTAATCAATCAATCAATCAATCAAACTCTTTATTTATCCAGGCGATCATCATTGAGCAAGCTCATTTACAAGATGGACCAGCTATTGTCAAAGATAGTTATACATACATAGGTTAAGGTGCAGAATACAAAATGTGTGAAGAGATACAAGTAAAAATGACAGAAAAGTGTCTGGCGCAGGGTAAACATTCCAGGTGTTCTCATGGGAACATTATGCATCACACAACATTATTATGGTATATATAACCTTCATGGATACAGAATTTGAGGTAGCATAATTATTTATTCTTAATCAAACCACTATCGGAAGGTATAATTCATTGCATTTCAGCCCTCAGTGACCGTTTAACATGCTTGGGTGAGAATCCTGTGCTACTGAGGGGCCCATATTGAGGTCTGTAACTTCGACTTAAGTGGGTGGTGAGAGGAGAGTAGTATGGGGGAAGGTGGTGCCATGGGTGCCAAGGGCCAATATGGCCGCTGACTAGTGAACTTAGTTAAGATAAGGAAGGAAGGAACTATGTTCGTGGCTGGATGTGGTAAGAATAAGGAGTGGTCCATCAGCAGGACTGCTAGGAACTATGGAAACACTTACAGGTTTCGGCGAATGTTTTGTCATAGATGGTCCTAAACAGGGCAAAACTGACAGGAGAGTTGAGTCTCAATGTTCTTTGTACCCTGTTCCAGATTGTGGGCAAGGCATGGCTTATGGCAGCCCTACCAAAATGGGTACTAATCCTAGGGATTTTCAGGGAAATTAGCGAGTAGCTTCTTAGCGCATAGGTAGTAACTGGGCTCAGGGGGAGGCAGGCAACAATGTAATCTGGGAGTTTGTTAGTAAAGGCTCGGAATGTCCAGAGTGCTGCCTTTCTACACCGCCTGTATTGAAGGGATGGCCACCCTACGGCTGCGTATACAGAGCAATGATGACTGGAGGATGGGAGACCAGTTATAAATCTTAATGCTCTATGGTACAGGACATCCAGTTTTGCAAGGTGTGAGACGGAGCATTGGCCATAGATAATGTCGGCATAGTCAATTAATGAGAGAAATGTTGATTGAACAAGCTGTCTTTTTGCGTCTGCGGTCAGGAGGTGTTTAATTCTGAAGAAGAGGCCAAGCCTCTGCCTGAGCTTTTTCATCAACTCTTCTGTGTGCTCCACAAAGGAGAGTTTGTTGTCCAGCCATATGTCCAGATATTTGAATTTAGGCACGAACTCAAGGTTTCTGCCTAGTAGAGTGGCTATGGGAGGAAGAGTATCAGCAGCAGCAGAGTAGGCCCTAGTGCTAGATGGTGAAAACAGCATGGCCTTGTTTTTTTTTGCATTTAGCAGTAGCTTTTTACTGAGAAGCTGGTGCTGCAGTGTATTGAATTTGGTTTATAGATCTGTGCTTGCGGCTCCAGGAGAGTCAAGGCTTAGATAGAGCACCATGTCATCGGCAAACAAGTGAATACTGGCTTCCGTAATGCCTAAGTCCAAGTTGTTAATGTAGATGGCGAACAGTAGCGGCCCCAATATGGATCCCTGTGGGACTCCTCTTTATATTGGTTTGAGTGGAGAGAGCTCTCCTTCGGCCTTAATTTGTTTTTGCACTGCTTTGTACTTACTGTGGTAACCTGAGTATCTGAAGCCTGATGCACTTGTAAGTTATTTTAATCTTAACTATTAAACTTTAATTTTTATCTGCAACCCTGTAATGACTTCCCTTGCTTACTACTTCACTGTTCTGAGCCAGGTACGAGTGTTTGAGTGGAGCCATTGCTTGTGTCCTTACTTACAATTTTGTTTTGTTTTGTGGTACTCTCCTTCAGTGTAGCTCTCCCCACCATGGCCATTTGTCAGAATGTGGAAGTCCATAATCTGTGGGAGACATGCATGTGCAAATAGGATGAGGTTGTTATGGTATTGATGTGTTGTAGTCAAGAGGGGGTTCAAAACCTCTCAACATCACAACAATATCATAACAATATTATAAATTGTTTGATTATAGGTAATACTAAGGTCTCCCCATGCATTATTTTTCTATAATAACTGGGGAGCATTTTCTCCCATAGAGAAACCCGGTTATAATTTGCTGTTAAAACCTACTGGTTATAATGGCGAACACATGCCAGGTTTCCCTCTCTCCACATCTGCACAAACTTCCACATCTCCATTTCTCAGTGCTTCCTACTTTGCCACCAGCAGCACTCTTGGCAGTAAGTAAATAAAAAATGTGCCTCTTACCAGTAACCATCAATCCTTCCTTAAAGTCCCACAACTTTCCTCTCTCTGTTCGCTCCGCTCATAATCACCCCATTGAACTTGTTCACTCCTATAAATACCTTGGCATAATTTTCGATTCTGCTCTCTCCTTTCATGACCATATCTCGGACCTGACCTCTTCCTCCAACGCACAGCTGGGCATCCTCTACCGGGACAAAAAAAGCCTCCCCTCTAACGCACTCCGCTTGGCGGTCAGCTCCTCAGTTCTTTCCCTAATTGACTATGGCCTGCCTGTATACGGCTCAGCTGACCAGACAGCTCTACATAAGGTAGACCTAATGCTCAACAAAGCCTGTCGACTTATTACCGGTGCCCAAAGACTCACCCATACCTGCCTCCTGTACTCCATGTCCTCCCTACTCAACCTTGATGAGCGCCTCATGTTCCTAACCTGCCAAGTTATCTATAAAGCTCTCCATGGTCTATCCCCTCCTGGCCTTGCTAACTCCATTCACCGAGACTAACTCACTGACGCACTGGGCCTCCCGCAAAGCTGCCCTGACGTCCTTGTGGCTCGGACTACCCATGGTCTAAGGGCATTCCTATATAGAGCCCTCCTGGTACAACTCCTCCCACTGGCATCACTGATGCTCCCTCACTTGCTTGTTCAAATACCTTCTGAAAACTCACTTACTCAACTCACACTCTTGCCGCTGCCCCCTGACCTCCCTCCTCCTCCTTCTGACAATGCTTACAGAGCTGCATCCACCCCCCGCAGGGCCTTTCATTTACTCTGCAACCTACCTCATGATCACTGATCCTAATATTGCGGGTAACATGTGTTATCTCCTGTGTTACTTGAAACTTGACTGTGCCTTATCGTTAAACTGTTTTGCTAATTTTTTCTCTTGGATATATGTCGTCCTGTAAGTCGTTGTATGTCGCTGTCCTGCCTGTGACGAGGTACCTTTGTAAATGAGCCTCTGGCTCAAAGGTTGTAAAAAACTGATGTTAAAATAAATAAATAAACAGCTGGCTCCTTGAGTAAACCTAAAAAAAAAACCTGGAAAGTTTCCAGCAGCTGAGGGATGGCAGATCACGCTTTAATGCCATCCTGACCGTGGCTGAACAAACACTGATGTATTTTTATCTTATATAATTGCTGTGGTGAGAAAACACTCCCCAGCAATCATATAAAACAAAACATGGGGTGGTGTGTTTAACTTGATTTTACACACACCCCTCGGTGTTGGATGCTTAAATAAACCCCTCGGGCTTTATGTAGCATCCAACACCTCAGGGTGTGTGTAAAATCTCATTAAACACACCATCCCATGCATTATTCTACAGTATATATAATTACTGGGTAGCACTTTTTTCTATAGGGAAACCTAGTTATAATTTGCCGTTATAACTGGTTATAATGGCAAATTATAACCAGGTTTCCTTTGGATCACGCATGTCCCAGTCGCACACTCTTCCTTCAACTGCAAGGGTTAGAACATCACCCCACCGCAGTTGCTCGAAGTCATCGATGAATATTTTTTTAATAAAAAAACAAAGTCTCCTCTTTTCCTGTACTCACTGGCAGGGAAAACCAAACCGAAAATACTGAAGCACACTGTCTGGTTTCGGTTTCCCTGCCAGCACACAAAAGCCAGTGGATCTGCCCACCTCCTCCTACCGGAAACTCTTCAAAGCTCAATTGCCATTCCCCATAAGTTAGAAAAAAACATAGAACACAACTTGCTCCATGACTTGCCTAAAAAAGAAGTACTGTAAGTTGACAGACCAGGGACCAGGACAGTACAAAATCCTCACTAGTCCCCTCTGCCTAAAAGCCAATCTGTTTCATGATTTTTTTATAATTGCTGAGGCAAAAAAGCGCACGCCAGCAATTACAAAAAATAAAATTGGGGTGGTGTGTATAAAACTGGATTTTACTCACACCCTCGTTGTGGGATGCATTTCATAAACCCCTCGGGCTTCACCCTCAAGGTTTATGTAGCATCCCACAACTCGGATGTGTATAAAATCTCGTTACACACACCACCCCATGTATTATTCTCTATTTAATTACTGTCCATCATTTTTTATATACGGATAATGGTACTTTTATTCTGCATTACAACCACCCGGTTAATATTTTGCATTATAACTGGGTAGTTATAATCAGTACCTATCAAACTAGCTCATGCTACACTCAGCACATGCTCATAGAACTATTCGCAATACCAGCAATTCAACTCCTGAAGTAAAATAAAAATTAACAGAAGTGCCATCCAGAGGAAAAAAAATATGCTGAGTGTACCCAAAAATGATGGCCAGTAATTAAATAAAATAAAACATGGGTGGGTGGGTGTAACCAGAAATTGTACACACACCCTCGGTCTGGGGTGCTTTTATAAATCCCTTGGGCTTTGCTCTTGGGGTTTATGTAACATCCAACACCTTGTGTGTGTGTAAAATTCTGGTTACACACACCCACTCATGTATTATTCTATAGTATATATTATTTTTCCTTAGGTATGTTGTTTGTGTTTGTGGCTGTCTCATCTGTCAGTCTTGTTGTTGCACTGTGCTTAAAGCTTAGAATAATCCAGTTCAAGGATTTAAAAGTATATGTTGTCAAATTCTCAACTGATATTTCTCACTGATATAACATGCTATAGTAATTTTATTCAGTAACTACTGCATTAGACACAGTTCATACAGTGTTGTGAATGCTCTGCTTACTTGTGAATGCCCGTGTTTAACTGCAATGATAAGTAATAAAAATACAAATATAAACAATGAAGAAATCCCCAAAAGGCTGCCAGCATGAAGGCACCAAAATGACAAAGTTCTAGCAACCCTATGGTATGCATTATTTACCCACTACCATTATGTCCAGAATAAGGAGAGGGCAAAAGAGACCATGCCCAGGGGCTCAAGTGTTCAATGGCTCCCCGAACACAAGCTTTCAGTTAGCATGTATTTCTAGTGAAGATATGTTATATGGAGAAAATTAATACCTGTTGGTTCTTTAGACCTATTAGTAATGAGCCAGAAAATAGTCCTTTATTCAAAACAATTAGGACAAAGGTATGAATTGCTCCTATTTCACTTTATTGGGGCAGAAAATGCAAAGGCGTTGAGTCATTAAACTGCTAATTTATAAGGGAGAACTACAGTCAAAATTTACCAACAAAATATGTTGTATAGAATGTTTTGATTTATGTATGTAGACCTAGTATGACCTTTCCTTTGTTTGCTGTTAGGAGTTTTTTTTCTAAATTTGTGTACTTGTTTTATTGCACCTGGGGATCTCCATATCTGTTTCTTTTATTACCTTCCCTTTTCCAACGATACCTCCTATCCCATGTGACCGTGATAAATTGGAGACCTCTGATTCAGTGAGTTCTAGGTTACTGTTATGTCTGCAGCAGTAGAATTGTACTGATAAGTGCCTCTCCTGATCCAGTGAACACTAATAAAGGCTACATTTACAGTATGCCAAACACCTGAGGGGTACTAAAGTGGATTATTCTTTACGGAAACAGCTAGAGTCTTTGCTAGTTATAACATTGATGACCTGGGGGTGATTTGTGGGCTTTTTTATGAATGTATGTGGTTTGATGAAAACAAAATCTTTACAGTCAAAGCATTCACTCCTAAAGGCTAGCTCTAGAGACACATGAAAACCAAAAAGATTTGATTAGGAGTTGTTTATATGAAGCCAGAACAACAAGTTCTCAACAATACAGTGCTGCTGCAGACATGACAGTATGCCAGCACTCACTGAATCAATGTTCTGTGATGCATCACTGTGACATGGGACAGGAGGCACTATGCGAAAAGGAAAGGCAATAAAAAACAGACATGGAGATCCTTAGGGGCCATAAAACAAGTAGCAAATATTTAAAAAAAAATTCTTACTGCAAACAAAGGAGGGGACAAAATAAGATTACACACACAAGTCAAAACACATCATGTAACTTCAGTTTTTTTTTAATAAATTTAGACTGTGGTTCTCCTTTAAACAACACAATGATGAAACAACTTTAGTAACTGAGAACTTACATGAAGCAGAAAATGTATCTTTTAATACCCTGCATATATTGTTTTAATTAAAATTAGAGCTGGTTAAAGATGTTTTCCACAATTCAGAAACTCTATGAAAGTGAAGAGTGGTAACTTTGCACAGTTCTATTTTTTTTTAATAAAAAAAGGTTACAGGGTATAAAAAGATCAATTCTCTGACTTCAGGTACAGTGCTGTCTGCCAGGATCAAGCACATTATCACAGTTTTACAGCAGGAACTCATTGTAATTCAATGGCAGTTATTCCAATTTGTCAAACAGCAAACTGCAAAATCTCAAACAAACTGCTTGATCCTGGCAGATGGTACTGTAAGTTCTCAGATAATAAAAATTGCTTTCTCATTGCATTGGGTAATAAAATTAATGATTTAATTGTTCAACACCTTTGCATTTACTGCCCCAATAAAGTGAAAGAGGATAACGTCGTACCTTGTTCCTAATTGTTTTGAGTGAAAGAAAGTTTTTCTATCTCACTGCCCATAAAAATTACAAGGAGAGAGAGGTCTAAAGCACTAGCATGTATTGGTTTTCTTCAGGCAGTGTGGAGGCATCTTCACAATGAAAAGAGCAAGGATCATAATTTTTTTAACTGGAGGTTTGTGTTCAAGTGCCCCTTGAGCCATTAAAAAACAATGTCATATGTCAAATTACAGGGTTTAGGTATCTTTCAGACAATATCCTTGCTTTTTAATTGTTTATGTCTTCTAGGCGTTTCATTCATGCTACATGTACAGTATATCTGTGAGTGTAGAGTACATTTTAATCTGACTAGGCAAATAGAAAATACATTTCTGTTTGGGGAAAATATGATGAGAAGGGTGACAAGGAGTGGGGACCAACACTGTTTAATATGTATGTATCTATATATTATTTGCAAAAATATCATTAATGCACCAGTTAGGGTAACTTAATGCCACAAACGTAGGGAAAAGTGGTGTTAGGGTTTCCACCCTAACTCCCCACCTCTCTCTACCCTCTCCAAGCAGCAAAAGGTAAAAACGTTAGGGGTTTGGGTCTCTAAAATCTTGGTGAATCAGTGGCGGGGTCTTTCTTGATGTTGTCATCCCTAATGATCACCCTATTCTGTGAGCAAATGGGCCCTGCATGAAGAAAGCTACAACAAACTGTATTGGCAACATGTGACAAGACATACTACCCTACCTTTGAAGAGTGTATCAATATGAAGCAGCAGCTTGGAGTTGTACCTTGTGCTTCGGACTGGGGGCTACAGGTTGGGGGGAGGGGGGAGCATTGGGATTGACAACCCCAAGAAAGACCAACATATTGCAACTATTGAGCTACTCCCAGATTACTCTGCTCCTGAAAAGCCCTCGTGGATCTTTAGCTTTTTCAGGGTCACAGTTCCTAAATAAAAAAATGTAAGTGGCATAAGGGTAGTGTATGGGTTGGGGATTAGGGCTGCTTTTTACAATTTTTGAATATGTTGGTTCTTATGAGGTACCACAACATTGATGCATGGCCCCATACCTGTAGCTTGGCTTGGGTAAAAAAGGGAAAAGAGGTTGAGGGGTGAGGGTTAGGCTTGACAACCTTAACAGCACATTTCCAAACTCTGTGAGTACTGAGTTGAAAACCATAAAAGCACATTCCCAAACTTTGAGGGTCTGAGTTTTGCGTGATAGCAACTCTAATCTGAATTAATGTCATTTTTTGCATCTATCTCTCTATCTCTCTATCTATCAATCTATGGGCCAAGGCTGAAAGTATCCTTAATGTACAATCTAGGGTTTCCTCTCAAAGTGACAAATGTAAGGAAATCTAGTGCTAGAGTTTGTTGAGCCTTAACTCTGTCCATCCCAATGTGGCACCCCGCGAGCCCCACCAAATCGAATGCCAAAGCACAATCCAGATTTCAAATATGTGTTTTAACATCATAAATCTATAACACAGTATTAGGAAAACAGTTACATCTCATGATGAAAATTTTACTTATTGCAAAGCACCTACATCATTGCACGTATTGTTGCAGACCTGTAGCAAACTTTGCAAGTGGCCATGAAGCAGCTGCATGGCCAAAACAATGAAGTCAGACCTGTAGTGGGCTTTATGACTGGCCTTAATGGCCACTCACAAAGCAAGTGCATGGTCACACAAACTGTGTCAGACCTCTGCCAGGCTTTGCAAGAGGCCCTGTGAAATCCACTACAGGTCTGGTACAATTTGAGTGATTATGCAACTGCTTCATGAGTGGCCAAGCAGGGCAACTTACAAAGCTTGTTGCTGATCTGGGGAAATGTGTGTGTGGTGATGTAGGTGATTTTGTGAAAAGTGCAGTATTCTTCATGAGGTGTGACTCTATTCCTTGTACTATGTCATTTTTTATGTCGTTAAAGCATATGTATGTATGTATGTATTTATTTATTTAGAAATTTCACCAGGAATGACATACTGAGCTTGAACAGCTAATTTCCTGAAGTATCCTGAGGGAAGGGGGAATAGGAGTAAACAGTACATGATATACAAGGGACAGATGTCAGTGGCTCAGAAGGTAGCACACTCGCCTCTGAGACTGGGAGATCAGAGGGATGTGGGTTCAGTTCCCACATCTGGCACTTTGGTTAATATCCCAGTACTGACACTGTAGTGCAGCATGAGAGGGGTGCTGCACTTCTGATGTGCCGTCTTTCAGATGAGACGTTAAACTGAGGTCCTATCTGCCTGGATTGGTGATAGTTCAGGTGACTGTTAAAGATCCCATGGCAGTTATCGAAAAGAGTATGGGAATGTCCTCAGTGTCCTGGCCAAATTTCTCTCATTCACTAAAAATACCACCAACAGCTTAATCTGGTTCAAGGTCAGTTGGCATTCATCTGTATCCCCCTCCCCCAGGCCGTGCCTGAAAATAGGCAGGATTTGTCTAGTGCACTAACCCGGTCAACAAAAACTAACCAAATAAATAAATAAATAAAGTGAGCATACGTAATGCAAGGTGCAGTAGTAATACAAATAAATCCAGTAAAAATGCATATGATATGAAATAAATAGCAGTGCACAGTCATAATTAGCAGGCAGAGTATTCAGGGCTGCAAAAAATAGTGATCAGCCATGATGCAAATAAGATAAGCGCTAAAGAGTATAGGGAGCAATACTGGACAGAAGCAGGATAGCATCACCCAGACTGCTAACGTGTGAGGTATTGTAGCAAAGCGAGTGCATGTATGCTTTTGCATTTAGTTCAGTGGCATTCACTGTGGTGGTGCATGGGGAGGGGCAGAGTTAGGGTTGAAAAACATCTAACATTGCATTCATTACTTTTGTCACTTTAACAAGAAATCCTAAGTTGTGCATTTTTAAATTCTTTTTAAGATGCATAGCCATGGCAGCCTACTTTTCACATGGCCTGTGAGCCACGTGGAAAGCAGCTGCATAATTGTTCACACTGAGCTTGACCCGTAGTGGACTTTGCGAGTGGCTCACTGCATCATTACACACATTGCTTCAGACCTGTAGATGACTTTGTGAATGGCCCTGTCAGCTACTTGCTCACATACATGACACTACAAAGCATCTTGATTTTTTTAGATTAAGTATTACTTTCATTTCATTTTATTGTTTATACAGGAAAGGCACGTGAGCAAAATTACTCATTTTCATATGTACCCAGTGACAACATTTGGTATGATAATGCATATTGGTGAGCCTTATGTCATCAGGAATAACAGTCATACAAAGGGGATAGAACATAATAGAGAAGTTACTGTTAAAAATAACATAACTATATAATAAATATAAACAGAAAAGCAAAAATATGCCAGGTGAAAAGTGCAGGAAATTGAAAAGAAGAGACTGGAGCTGAGAGTGTGGATCAGGTTCAGCTGCACTGGAGTTTACTCTAAAAAGTAGGATTTCAATTGGTTTTTGAAAGATGTAAGTGTGTTGCACAGGACCGAGGGTGGGGGAAAGTTGTAAAAAGTTTGGCACCTTTGTAGGAGAGTGAGTGTTGCTCCCGAGTGGTATGACAGTGAGGAATTGTGAAGGCATGGGTACTGGAGTGCCTGGTGGTCCTGGTGTGTACAGACTTATTGAAAGGGAGGAGATGCTGCTAGGTATGGAGCTCAATTGAATTTTAAAGCAAAAAGTGAGAATTCTGCAGTCAAATCTATCCTCCAGGGGGAGCCAGCTTGCAACCTCGTACAGATCACAGTAGTGTGTTCTAAGGGGGAGGCCTGTGATGAATTGGATGATGCTATGATACATGGTCTTTAATCTAACTAAATTTTTCTATGAGATGGAGGCTGAGCATATGAGGGAGTTGTAGTCTACAACAGAGAGCAGGAAATTGTTGGCAATCAAGGCCCTAGTTTCTGGTATGAGGAAATGTTTTAATCAATGTAGGATGCCAAGCCTTTGGTGAATTTGTTAAATTAATTGATGAGTGTGTAGCTCGTAGTTTAGGTGACAGCCCAAGTGAATCCCCAGGTATTTGAAGGTGGTGACTCTCTCAATTGGGTTGCCATAGTTGTCTATAACAGTAAAATCAAAATTTAGGGACTTCCTAAAGCCTGAGAATACCATGACCTTAGTTTTCTTGGAGTTGAGGACCAGGCCCTGGGAGGAGAACCAGGAGTGTAGCTTACTGAAGTCATGTTGCAGTTTGTTCTGAAGGGAGAGGGGGTTCTTATCCTTGCAAAAGAGGAACACATCATCTTCCCAGAGGATGAGCTCTGTGGATGAACAGATATCAGGGAGGGTGTTGACTGCAAGAGAGAATAGGAAAGATCCGAAGATGGAACCCTGGGGAACTCCATATTTGATGTGATGAATTTTGGAGTATTGGCTTACTATTGTAGTCCTGTGTGTCCAATTACTGAGGTAATTTTCAAACCATTTCATCACTTCAGCAGAGACATTTAGGCAGGATAAGGTGTGGAGGAGAATTTTTGATTGACAAAGTCGAAGGCCTTTGTTAGGTCTACAAACACTTGAGCCAGTGTAGAAACCTTTGTCTCTGACCTTTTCAATGAAATGAATAAGTCTTACTAGGGTGGTATTGGTATTGTGACCAGTTTGGAACCCATGCTGTGAGTCTGTGATAAGTCTGTGTGTATCTAGAAAGTTCATGTTTTGATCAAGGATGATTTTTCAATAATTTTGGATAGGGGCGTGAGGAGGGATATAAGCCTGTAGTCACAAACATCATTTCTGGAGCAGGATTTGTGCAGTGACTTTGTAGTGGTACTTTTCCACTTACTGGGGAATACCTCAGTGCAGAGTGAGTGGTTGAGGATGTTGGTTAGGGGGAGGATGATAGGAAACTGGATGAGCTTCCGGATGCGGTAGTCAATGTTGTCAGGGCGCAGACTGGACATTGGGTCATTCTTTTTATGGCTGTGGACAGAGCCTACAGTCGTTTTGCTCTGGCACTTAAAATGGTCAATCATGGCATGCTTCCACTGGACTTTTGGAAGTATCCTTCTGAAAGTCCAACAGAGCTTGGAGCACTCTGCCACCATCGATCACTATGGAGTAACAGCCGAAACAGTAGCACTATTTCTACTGTTACTTCCGCATTCTGGGACAGGACCTGCACATGTGCAGTTCTGCTGGTGCCACCATCTTGGGAATGGCAGAATGCCATTCACCTCGACTATGCATGAGTGACTGCCACCGCCATCTTAGAGATGGCACTCGTCGGCACTTGTTTTCTGAAACTTTAGAAGCTCACCACAGCCGTATCGGCTCTGGCTAGAGTTTATTTAGGTAGGTGATTACATTAGCAGGGGAAATATATCTGAAGTAGAATTTATTTGGGGGGGGAAGGGTTGTTTGTGAGGGGGGGAGTCAGGGGATGTAGTGGGTAGGCTAGTGTCGATAAGCTGCATGTTATTTGGTTTGTATATGTCGAGGTCTCCTAAGTAAGTGTTGAAGAGATTGGCTAGCTCACTTGGTTCACTTATTAGGCTTAGTTTAGTTAGGCTGTATCTCATGAAAGTGGCTTTGTGAGTCACAAAAGCAGAATCACGAGTGCCAAATGTGGGCCTGTTTTTATGACATGATTCAGCCTAATTTGATCAATACATTATTTTTAAAAACTGTTATTTGTTTTTACCAAAATTGCTTGAAAAAATAACCTTATACCTTACACTGTTGATTGCACACATGTCAGACTTGACATTAAACAGATGTTCCTGTGCAAAGGTTTCTGTTGTTTTCACCACTTTTGTGACTGGTAAGACTCATGAGAGTGGTTTTGTGATTTAGGAAAGCAGACACATGAGTCATGAAAGTAGGGCCAGTTTTATTGAGATGCATCAGTGTTTTAAAAGCTAATTTTTTTTTAACAAAATACACTTGAAGAATCAAGCTTGCACTCTACTTTATTGGCTACATAACTTTCAGATTAACTCAGTACATGTTTTTGTGCTTGAAATGCAAATATTTGTGTTCTTTTCCTTACTTTTGTGACCACTAAGACTCATGAAAGTGGCTTTGTGAGTCACAAAAGCAGATTCTCAAGTCCCAAAAGCAGGGCCTGTTTTAGTTAGACATTAGACACAACAGCCTAATGTCATTAATATTTTAAGAATGGTTGTTTTTTTAAACAACCACTTGAAGAAACAACTTTACATACACTATCAACCACATAAATTTCAGATTAACTTTCAACACATTTTCTTGTTTTTGTTGTGCAGAGGTTTCTAGTGTTTTTTCCCACTTTTGTGACTGCTATTGCTCACAAAATTGAGTCTTATCTCATAAAAATGGGTTCTGACTCAAAAATATTACATATTTCAATTTTGCAAAAATCCAGTTATGAAAATTTGTGAAAAATAAACTTCACATGTGTGAAAACTAAATTTTACTTTCTTAATAATTAAAAATCTAGAAATTTCTCAGTAAAGCTACCTATTATTTGGCCACATTTTAATAAACTCACAGACAATTCTGTGCAAATAAAGGGTCTTAATACCATATTTTCATATATATTCAACCTTTGTTTTTGTTTTTTTGGTTAGGAAAATTGGTCATAGCTGATGCACACTATGCTTACATAAGAAAACACATGCTTCAAAGAGCATGGGAAGTACCAAAAGCTGTTCAGATTCTGTGTTTAGGTTGGGCTAATCCAACCCCAGGTGATCATCTGACAGCAGTGTCTCTGCTGAGGTCACTATGGGACAAAAAGCACTTAAAATCTCCTTAATGTTCCATTAATTGACCCCTGGATTAGTAATCTACCCCTAAATTTAAAATTAAGGGTGCCTTAAAATAAGTTTATAAAATCCCAAACCCCTTAATTATCCTTAATTACTTTAACAGAATATGCTTAATTAAAATTGAGGTACAAATTAATGAAGTCTATGTGTGCTTAATTTAAATTAATCATAAGATAAGCCAGCCCACTGATGCAGTGGTTGGATTTCTGCTAGCGACACCAGTGAACTGGGTTCGGGAGAGAGCCCAGATCATCGGAGGGCTGGCCGGTAGGAGAAGGATCAAGCATCCCAAGGACTGCTCTCCTTCTCTGAGGGGGTGAGGGGTCTTGCGATCAGTGCAGGGGCAACACCTAGCAGAAGCTGGGTGTATCGCCCTGAACACTGATGCATGGTTAAGGGAACTCTGGGGCGGGACAGATGCAGGCATCATTGCATGTCTCCACCCCAGCCTATAGGGATAAAATCCCTCCTTGCCTGATGTCTCTATGACGCCCTGCCCCTGAGCATCGATTAGCCACCTGGCCGAGGGCTCTCCCAACCAGATACAGATACACGGCACCGGTTCTGGCCACGGTGTCATGCCCCACCTCCTGAGGGGTATGCCAGGAGTGACTGGGAGAGTGAGGGGCTATAGGTGGTGGATGCTCGGAGGTGCTGTGACTAGGGCTGACCTCTGACAGATGGTAGAGAGGGTAAAAAGCATGGTAAAAAAAAATAATCATAAGATTAGGAATAAAAAATCCGCTGAATTAAAATTTCCTAGGGAAACATTTTTCTCCTTAATTTTAATTAATTGTTGAATTAAAAAAAAAGTATGCAGAATTTTCAAATTCTGAGAAAATATAGTGAAAGTACGCATACTTTGAATACCAATATACATTAACAACATAGTGTTTATTTGAAATTAAGGAAAACTGTATATCAATTATTTATACAAATATGACCATTGTAAAAAAAGTTTAGTGTGCCTGTTATTCACCACATTTTTCAAATATTTATTATATGCATAACATATGTGCGTCACATATGTATATTATGAAATATTTTATTATCATTACTGGTGACCATAAATATCAACTGGATTTTTTTGTTAAACATGCATATCAACCAGATTTTGGGTTATTATGCTCCAAAGGATATAATAACCCAAAATCCAGTTAATATCTTCACTTCGTAACCAAATCCGGTTACTATGACTCCCCAAGAAAATACTTTAAAACTGTTGCATTCCATTGTTTCACAAAATGTATTTCAACTGCAGTATTTTCAACTGTGTTTTATTCATGTACAGTTCAGTTTCTTCAAAAATGAAACTGCACACTAGCTAAAAAACATCTTTTTCTTTCAAGCTGCTAGAAATACAGTCTAAACCTCCACACCAGCAGTTATAAAAAATAAAGGATAGGTAAGTTTGATGTTATGGATTTTTTTCACACACCCTCGGTGTGTGATGACCACATAAACCTCTTGAGCTTCGCTCTCAAAGTTTATGGGTCATCACACACCTCAGGTGGGTGAAAAAAATCCATAACACACACTTACCAATCCATTATTCTCTATGTAATACATTGTGATACATATTACCAAAATAAAAAAAATTGTGTATATAATATAATACACTAGTTTATTCTGTTTAAATGGTAGTTAAAAATTTAAATAGCTCCTCCCAGTCATTGCAGTACTAGAGCATGAAAAGCTTGCAGGAAGAACTTATGCACTGTGATCAGGTTTATGACAGTTTAATAGAGATTAATGCTGGTTATTGGAATCCTAACAGCCAATCAGAATGTAGTATTTGCAAGAGTTTTTTTTTTTAACTTTATTTATTTACATGTAATTGATGCCCCCTGCTGAGCTTTGACTCCTGTCTCTTTTGGGGATCACAAAGTGCTTAGCAACTTCCCTCATGAGGCCAGCATTCGCTCACCCCTCCATGGAACCATGTTTTGCCCCCCCATGTGGGGTTGGGGCAGGGGGATGTACCCCTGAATTCTCACAAGTTCTTTAGGTGGCCATCATGAATGCCAAGAGTTCATGGATTACCATGGTCTGCGCGTTCCAGGGCTGTTCTTTTTCCTTGTTTCCACCCCACTGGATGAAGGCATCCAAGGCTCAGGTGTACTCATGCACAATGGCATGTGGTGCACAAACTGGCCATCATCCAAACCGCATCCAGACCCTAACCTGCTTACCTCTGTTGTACTGCCACCCATAGTTACCTAGGTGGCAGCAATGCATCAAAGGCAGAGACCCAGCCTCCTCTGAGCACTACTTCTGTGCCAGTAGGCTAGTCTTGAGCCATCCATCATTCAGACACTCACCTGCTTATCTCCATTGTGCTACCACCTATGGTTACCTGGGTGGCCGCAGTGCAGTGAAGGCATCAACCTACCCTCCTCTGAGCACTTCTGCCGTGCCAATGGGCCTGCCCTCAAAAAGCCATCATCCAGACCCCAACCTGCTTATCTCTGTTGTGCTGCCACCCATGGTCACCTAAGTGGTAGCAGTGCCATGAGGCAGTGACCAATCCTCCACCGAGCACTACTGCTGTGCCATTGCAATGGGCCTGGCCAGCCATCACCCAGACCCTAACCTGCTTATCTCTCTTGTGTGGCCACCCATGGTTACCAGGTGGCAGCAGTGCCATGGAGGCAGGAATACAACCTTCTCCAAGCACTACTGCTGTGCCAATGGAATCGCTTTGAGCCAGCCATCATCCAGACCCTAATTTGCTTATTTCTGTTGTGCTGCCACCTATTGTTATCTAAGTGGCAGTAGTGCCACATGGGTCACAAACCCACCCCCTCCTGAGCACCACTGCTGTGCCAATACACTGGTCCTGAGCCAGCCACACCCAAACACTATCCTATTTATCTTTCTTGTGCTGCCACCCATGGTTACTTAATTGGCAGCAGTGCCTTAGGGCTAGCAATCCACACTCCCCTGAGCACTGCTGCTGTTCCAATGGGCTGTCCCTGAGCCAGCCATCATCCAGATCCTAACCTGATTATATCTGTGGTGCTCCCTCCCATGGTTACCTAGGTGGCAGCAGTGCAGAGAAGGCAGCAACCCCACCCTTAAGCACTACTGCAGTGCCAATGGGCCAACCCTGAGCCGGCCATCATCCAGACCTTAACCTACTTATTCCATTGTGCTTTCACACATGGTCACCTAAGTGGCATCAGTGCAATGGGGCAGTGACCCATCTTCCCCCAAGCACTACTGCTATGCCAATGGGCTGGACCTGAGCAAGCCATCATCCAGACCCTAACATGCTTATCTCTATTGTGCTGCCACCCATGGTTACTCAGGTGGCAGCAGTGCAGTGGACTCAGAGATCTAATCTCCCCTGAGCACAGCTGCTGTGCCAACAGGCTGGTCTTGAGTGAGCCATCATCCAGACCTAACCTGCTTATCTCAGTCTTTCTGCCACTGATGGTTAACAGGTGGTAGCAGTGACAGGGCAGCAACCTCCTCTGAGCACTACTGCTGTGCCAATGTGTTGGCTTTGAGCCAGCCATCATCCAGACCCTAACCTACTTATCTCTGTTCTGCTGCCACCCATTGTTACCTAAGTGGCAGCAATGCCATAGGGGTAGCAACCCACCCTCCCCTAAGCACTACTACTGTGCCAATGGGCTGGTCCTGAGCCAGTCACACCCAAACCCTAACCTGCTTATCTTTCTTGTTCTGCCACCCATGGTTACCTAGGTGGCAGCAGTGCAGCAGAGGCAGTGACCTACCATCCCCTGATCTCTACTGCTGTGCCAGTGGGCTGGACAAGAGCCAACCATCATCCAGACCATAGCCTGCTTATCTCAATTATGCTGCTACCCATGGTTACCAGGTACTAGCAGTGCTGCTGAGGCAAGCACACAATCTCCTCCAAGCACTTCTGCTGTGCCAATGGTTGGCTTTGATCCAGCCATCATCCAGACCCTAACCTGCTTGTCTCCATTGTGCTGCCACCCATAGTCACCTAAGTGGCAGCAGTGCCATTAGTGCAGTGATCCACCCTCCCCTGAGCATTACTGCTGTGCCAATGGGCTGACCCTAAGCCAGCCATGCCCAAACCCTAACCTGCTCATCTCTCCTGTTTTTGCCACCCATGGTTGCCTAGGTTGCAGCAGTGTCACAGTGGCAGTGACCCACCCTCCCCTGAGCACTAATTATGTGCCAGTGGGCTGTCTCTGAGTCAGCCATCATCTAGACCTTAACCTACTTATCTCCAATGTGTTGCCACAGATGGTCACCTAAGTGGCATCAGTGTCACAGGGGCAGTGGCCCATTCTCCCCTGAGCACTTTTGCTGTGCTAGTGGGCTGGCCCTGATCCAGTCACACCCAGACCCTAACCTGCTTATCTCTCTGGTGCTGCCACCCATGGTTACCTAGGTGACAGCAATGCCACTGGGACAGAGACACACCCTCCCACAAGCACTACTGTGGTGCCAATGGGCTGGCCCTGAGCCACCCATCATCCAGACACTAACCTGCTTAGCTCTGTTGTGCTGCCACCCATGATTACCTAGGTGGCAGCAGTGCATTGGAGGCAGTGACCTACCATCCACTGAACACTACTGCTGTGCCAATGGGCTTGCCCTGAGTCAGCCATCATCCAGACCTTAACCTGCTTATCTCCATTGTGCTGCCATCCATGGTCACCTAAGTGACATCAGTGTCATGAGGGCAGTGACCCATTCTTCCTGAGTACTACGGCTGTGCCAATGGGCTTGCCTTGAGTCAGCCACACCCAGACCCTAACCTGCATATATCTCTTGTGCTGTTACCCATGGTTATGTAGGTGGCAGCAGTGCCACAGGGGCAGTGACCCATTCTTCCTGAGCACTACGGCTGTGCCAATAGGAAGTGTCAATGGGCTGGCCCTGAGGCAGCCATCATCCAAACTCTAACCTGCTTTCATTCATTCATTCATAAACTTTTATTCAGGTTTGTGAAAGGAATAGTTGTTACAATTCTCCATTGAGCTAAGCTCATTTCAGAGGAGGTTCTCCGTTTATACACTCAGCTCACCAGGTCACTTTATACATCCATCTCATTAAATCACATATACAAAGAAAAAACTCAGCAATTAATAAATACAAACATACAATGACCAAACATTTAGTAAAAACCTACAAATCAATAAATGTAAAACATTAAGTAACTATACAAATACTCAAGTTGACAAAGAATTACAATAGGGTTGTGGTTTTGAAACTTTATCATAGAACCAGCTTCTAATCGGGCTTAATTGCACAACCCGATTGATCGATCTGAGATAGATTGGCATGTTATTCCAAATGAAGATACCCCACCCCTGAAAGGAAGTCTTACCTACTTTTAAGTTACAACAGGGTACTTCAAATTCTAATCCCTGTGCTGACCTTAAATTTAACCTAGGTTCTCTCACTAAGAATCTATCTAAAATATAGGAGGGCATCATACCCCGAGAAGCTTTATGCATAAAATTTATAGTATTCCAATCTCTTCTGTGGCTCAGGCTCAGCCACCCCAAAGATCTATACATGTGGCAATGACAGCTTAGCCTTGGAGCATTCAAGAGTAAATGAGCCAGTTTATTATAAATAATGTCCAACTTAAGGAGAAACATTTTTGAGGCACCTGCATATAAACAATCCCCATAATCTAACACGGGTGATATCATGGCATTAACAACTCTAAAGCGTACCTCCTGTGACATAAAATATCTAGCCCTATATAGCATTCCTAATTTGCTACCCAGCTTAGATAGCAAATTTTCCAAATGTGGACCACAGCTGAGTCTATGATCCAGAGTAATCCCCAGATATTTATATTGTTCTACCTGTTTTATTTGAGTACCTTGACTCGGCTGGATATTTAAACTATTTCCAGCACACCTCGATTGAGAAAGCAACATTGACTGAGTCTTGTTATGTTGGCGTATGCTTGCGTGCCAGCTGACATTTTGTAGTAGTAGCAGACTTGGAGGTGCAGTCACCGTGGGTGAATGCAGGGCATGAATTAGTAGGTGCATCCCTCATTCCCCAATAAGCTAGCTGCAGGTGCTCACAGCAGGCATACCTAATGTGGCATCCAGCTCTAAGAAAATGTCCGCTGCAATGAGAGCCAAGTTTGTCATGCAGCAGACGTTCCCTTCCTGGTGAAGCATTTCAAAAAACATTGCAGCAGTGACTGCCACTGCCTGTCTGAATTCCGTCAGCATAATGTCCCCTCCCATTGCAAACTGTGTGCCGGTGCCCAATCCCACCGAGGGTCGTAGCACCCCCAAACAGTCTTTCGTTGCAGTGGGGCCCCAATCCCTGTCAGCTTCAGTCCCCATTCCTAGTTTAATATGCCAGTGGTGGGAGCCACTCCCAATCAGCATAATGCCCCCATTTGTTGTATGCTAGGCAAGCCCAATCCTCGGCCCCCGCCCATTGGTATTTACACGGGTGCCCAACTCGCCGGCTATAGCCCCCAAAAACTCAGGTTGCATGCTGGAAGCCCACCCCAGTGTGCCAAATGTCCCTAAGATAAAAAAAGTCTCGCAATGTTTTTTTTCCCGCTTATCCCTGTAAACAGAAACGCCCTCATTGAGTCCCCGCGGCTCCTCCTCCAACCACGCCCACCCTCTACTCACCCCACCTCCCCACACACCCCTCACAGTATACTTACCTTCAGATCCCAGCACGATGATCTTTGGTGGACCGGGAACACGTCTGCACTCTTCAAAGCCGACCGCAAACTGAAAAAATGCCGGTAAGCTGTATAATGGCATAAATTGGGGTTTTTCAACTGTCGTGTATATCTCAGCCATTTTTGGGAATTTTACACCAAATTTTCAACATGGGGTTATTGGGACCCTTCCTCATGAATTCAATCACTGTCATGGCATTATTTGGTCCCAAAAGGTGATTTCATGGTTACTGCTCGAAATCACCTTTTGGGACCGATTAACGAAACGACAGTACCACTGTTCATGAGGTGGGCTCTCAAAAAGCCTATGCTGCAAATTTGGTGGGAAAAATCCCCAAAATGGCTGTTTTATGAGCGTGCATTGCACAGTTTCCATGCACGCTCATAACTTCATGAATTTGTAATATTTTCACTCCAGATTTTCAAAATTGGAATTTTCCCACACCTCCTTATGAATAACATAAGCCCCCAACAGCTTAATCTAGTTCAAGGTCACGTGGCATTCATCTGTATCCCCTTCCCCCAGGTCGTGCCTGAAAATAGGCAGGATTTGTCTAGTGCACTTACCCGGTCAACAAAAGCTAAATAAATAAATAAATAAAATATAGCTGTCATTTTACATATCCTGGTCAAAATGTGTTTTCGCACATCCGGAGCAATATAGCATGGTCGCTGTGCAAAATCAGTTTTTAGGAAAGTTTCAGGAAATGACAGTGACACTGTTCATGAGCAGAGGTCCTAAAATGCCTATGTTGAAAATTTGGTGATGAAAGTCCTTCAAATGACTGTGTTACAAGCGTGCATTGCACAGTTTTCACGCACCCTTGTAACTTCGCAACTTTGCGATATTTTCATGCCAGATTTTCAACACTGCCATTTCACACCTCCTTATGAACAGTACAGCTGTCATTTTTCACATCCTGCTCAAAATGTGTTTTTGCACCTGTGGTGTACAATGGCGTGGTCACTGTGGGAAATCAACTTTTGGGACAAATTAACAAAATCACAGTGCCACTGTTCATGAGGGGAGGTCCCAAAATGCCTATGTTGAAAATGTGTTTCTGCAGGGTGGGGGTGAGTTTGGCATCAGTTCAATACTTCACTGCAATTCCCATTATGCATCTCTAACTCCTGCACTACCAATGCCAATGCCAGTGAGACAACATTTGGCATTGACAAATGCTTGTTTATATTAAGGCTGAGTCTGTGAATCCTAAAGAATTCTTGTAAGTACAAAAAAGCATCCTGTAGATTTTGTTGGAGCTCTGGTAAGTGTTTACCCTCTGTATAAATGACAGTATCATCTACATAGATATGTTGTTTTTACAGAGGGATGAGTAAGTTTCAAATCATTAATATAAACATTGAAAAGCAAGGGGCAGAGTATTGACCCCTGAGGAACACCTGTAGTGTTCTGTGTTGGGGGAGGCCTAAACTGTCCAATTTCCATCACCTGTTTTCTATCAATCAGTTATGATCGAAGCCATTCCAGTTCACTACTCCTCACCCCCATAGAGTAGAGTCTGGACAGGAGAATGCCATTGTGCAAGGTATCAAAGGCCTTGGATAAGTCAATAAACAAAGCCCCCACTGACATTCTTCTGTCCAGACTCCCCTGTATGTCTCCCACCACTTTTAACAATGATGTAGTTGTACTATGTATGGACCTAAAGCCTGACTGAAAGGTGTTCATCAATTTATTTTATTCTAAGTAATCCGGAAATTGTAGGGCAGCCAAACTCTCAAAATGTTTTGAAATTATCAACAGTAATGAGATGGAATGATAGTTATTTAGATCATGCCTGGTCCCCCCTTTAAATATGGGGACCACCTTGGAGAGTTTCCAACCCTCTGGGAATTCACCAGATGTTAAGGAAAAATTGAACAAATAGGTTAGGTGATGAGCAATACAGGGGGCCACATATACCAGCAGTCTGGATTGAATATCATCCAGACCTATTGCTTTTCTCATATTCAATTTAAAAAGAGCCTCCGTTACCTCCTGCACTCCCGTCTTCCCAAATTTAAATCTTGCATGGGAATCTGGCTTCAAAGGTACCTGATTAAATTGTCCCCTAAAATCGACATTAAGATCAGATTGAATTAACTTTATGCCAATTTCAGAAAAAAATATATTGAATGCATTGACCACTTGATTATTCACTGGGACCAATTGTCCATCCAATTCAATCCTTCTCACACATTTACTGTTTTTATTACCACTTAAATCTGCTATTTTCCTCCAAAATAGCCTTGGATTTTGAGAATTGTTATTGTCAAATTCTGATCTATAATACGCATGTTTAGTTTGTCTAACTTGATAAGTATATTTATTTCTGGCCTGTCTATTTTCCAGTCATTTTAGCAACATAATATTTTTTATCCCTATCCTTATCTCTCTTGTGCTGACACCCATGGCTACATAAGTGGCAGCAGTTCAGTGGATGCAGAGGCCTAACCTCCCCTGAGCACTACTGCTGTGTGAATGGTCTGGCCCTGAGCCAGCCATCATCCAGACCATAACCTGCTTATCTCTGTTGTGCTGCCACCCATGGTTACCAGGTGGCAGCAGTGGCAGGGAGGCAGAGACCCAACCTCCCCTGAGCACAACTGCTGTGCCAATGGGTTGGTCCTGAGCCAGTTATTATCCAGAGCCTAACCTGCTTATCTCAGTTGTGCTGCCACTGATGGATACCAGGAGGCAGCAGTGGCAGGGAGGCAACCTCTTCTGAGCACTACTGCTGTGCCAATGTGCTAGCTTTGAGCCAGCCATCATCCAGACCCTAACCTGCTTATCTTAGTTCTGCTTCCACCCATTGTTACCTAAGTGGCAGCAGTGTTATGGGGGTAGCAACCCCCCATCCCCCACGCATTACTGCTGTGCCCATGGGCTGGCCCTGAGCCAGCCATCATTCAGACACTAACCTACTTATCTATGTCGCACTGCCACCCATGGTTACCAGGTGGCAGCAGTGCTGCAGGGGCAGGGATCAGGAGTTCCAGCTACAGAGAGAGGGAGTGGTTAGCTGGGGGGGATGCCGGACTTGGGGATGGTCCAGTTGCAGGAAGGTTTGGTAGTGGAGGGTGGTGAAGGTGTAGGGTGGAGATTCAGCTACATCAAGGCTGGTAAGGAGGCTGATCCAGCTGCAGGGATGGTAGTTGGTTAAGATGTTGAGGGTGGTGTCGTTGTGGGATAGAGCATGCAGAGTGGAAAAAAAACCTCAATATGACCCATTGGCTGTTGCCATGACAACCATCATAAAAGCAATGTTATCATCATCATCGCTGTCCTATGCCCTTAATGCAACTTTCCTTTTGCCGATGGCATGTTTACTCAGTCAGTGTTGCAATGGGACCTCTGTGATTTACAGCTAAATATTGGCATCTAAAGCATTAACCTTAACCACACATTCATACTAAACTAAACTACTGTATATTGTAATTTAATTTTTTTGTCTGGCTGATACTACAACCCTCTGTCTGCCGTATATACCTACTATATGTCACATTACCCCTATCCGCCAGCCGTCTGCTGATGCAACTGACAGACTGAGCCATGGGGGACCTCTATGTGCCGACAAGTCTGTGTGTTGACCAAATTCATTGAAGTCAGGTGGGATTTAAACTTGTGACGGGAGGAGGGCTGAGGATTGAGGCTGCTGCTCATAAGCATACCAAGGAAGGACCTGGCTTTCTCCCCCAGCATGGGGAAAGGGGTGCTTAACAAGGGCACCTGACAGTGCATGAGGTAGCTGGAGCTTACAGTTAACTGTGGGATCTCGGGTTGGGGTAGTGGGTGAGGGCAAGAGGCAGGGATAGAGGGCAATCCTGATTAACACCAGGAGCATGGGAAACAAGATGCCTGAGCCTCAGGTGATGCTAGCTGAAGGGGATGTGGATGTGGTGGCAGTCACTGAAACTTGGGCCTCTCCTTGGCATTATTGGGGCCAAAGCTGATGGGAGGTACACTGTGTTCAAGAAGGACAGAGCTGTGGACAGGGGAGGTGGGGTAGCACTCATCATTAGGACTACCATTGATATATGCAGGATAGAGGGGCAGAGGGAAACAGAGGCATTGTGGGTTACCTTGCAGGCACCTGGGGAAAGATGGTCAACCTGGGGGGTGGTTTGTAGACCACCCATGCATGCTGAGGAACTAGAGGAGGGCCTGGTGGTGAGTCTAAGAGATAACTATGGTCAGGGGAAGGGTAGAACTGTGTTGCTGGGTGACCTTAACATGCCAGGGGTTGATTGGGGGCACTGTGGCATCTTCATTGACTAGGGAGCAGCACTTGCTGGACATCTTCCAGGATGCATTCCTATTTCAACTGGTGGATGACCAGATGAGGGATGATCACATTCTGGATGTGGTGCTGTTGGATTGTGATCTGGTTAGGAACCTAGTTGTAGGGGACCCAATGGTGGGGAGTGATCATGCTATGATATGGTTTTCCTTAGACTTGGGGTGAGAGGACAATCACACTAAAAGAGTGGTGGTTGATTTCAGGGGAGCGGACTTTGAGGGTATGGTGGGGATCCTCAAGGGGCATTTGGAGGGGATCAGTCCAGATATGAACAAAGACAGCAGATGGGAAATTATTAAAAGAGGACTCCTGGAAGCCACCAAGGACTGAACGAAGGTCTGACACAAATATGGTCAGGCCAGAAAGCTGAGTTGGTAGGCCAGGGAGTTCCAGGAAGTGGTGAGGGAGAAAAGAGCTGCTTATAGAAAATATGAGAGCTTGCAAGGGGACGTGGACAGGGGGAGTATGATCGGATATCCAAAAAGGTAACCAGGGTGGTGAGATCAGCCAAGGTGAGGATCGAGCAGAGGTTGGCATAGGGGATCAGAAATGGGGGAGAAGGGTTCTTTAGGTATATCTGGAAAGAAGGAAAGTGAAGGGGCAGATAAGCAGACTGAGGTCAGGGAGTGGGTGGGCTGAGGAGGCCAGAGAGCAGGCAGATGTACTTAACCAGTACTTTTCCTTAGTCTTCACAAGAGATGATGGAGGGCCTACCCCATACAGGGGAGAGGTGGGCTAGGAACGAGGAAGGGGTGAGCTCTCTGATGTTGAAATTCCTGTTGATAGTGTGAGGGAGGCCCTTAAGTCCCTGAGAACAGATAAGGCACCAGGTCCAGATGGCCTTCATCCCAGGGTGCTGAAGGAGATGGCAGCTGTCACTGACCCTGTAATGAGCTTCCCCAGATCTTTCTCCTTCTCTATCTTGGCTAGCTGCACTCCCCCAGCTGGTAACTCCTCCTTTGAATCTTCACCCCAAAATGCAGCACCTTGCACTTTTTGGCATTAAATCCCAGTTGCCAGGTGACTGACCAGGTTTCCAGATTTGCCAGATCATACTGCAATCCATGCCATCCCCCTAGGTCATCCACCACTGCTCCCATCTTGGTGTCATCAGCAAACAGACTGATCTTGCTCTTGATGCCCAATGCTATGTCTGCAATGAATATCCCAAACAACACTGGTCCCAGCACTAAGGATTGCTGGATAAGCTGAGGAAAATGATGGTGAGGTGGATAGGGAACTGGCTAATAGGGTGGTTTTAGAGGGTGGTGGTTGGGTGGGAGGTATCCTCTGCTAGGAGGGTCATTAGTGGGGTCCCGCATTGGTCAATTTTAGGCCCACTTCTGTTTAATACTTACATCTTAGACATCAGGGATGGTATCATGAGTGAGGTGAGCCTCTTTGCTGATGACTCGAAGCTGGGGGCTGTGGTGGATGGGAAGGAGGGTAGACAAGCCCTACAGGAGGACCTGGAGACTCTGTAGAGGTGGTAATGCACTTGAAAACTGAGGTTCAATGCCAAGAAATGCAGTGTTCTCCACTTGTGGCTTAGGAACCCTGATCAGGAGTACCTTTTGGGTGGGGAGAATTTGCAGGTTTCGGGGGGGATTGTGGGTTGTTCATGGATGCCAAAATGAATATCTCTGAGCAGTGTAGGAGGGTTGCAGCTTTAGCAAAAAAAAAAAAATGCCTGAGTGCATTGCTAGGGGGATAACCTCAAGGAGACGGGAGGTACGTCTCCCTTTGTATAACAGCCTGGTTAGACTGCACTTGGAGTACTGTGTGCAGTTTTGGCACCTGTACTTGAAAAAGGACATTGCACTTTGGTAGAGGGTCCAGAGGAGGGTGACCAGGATGATACAGGGTCTTCGAGAAAGATCTTATGAAGACAGGAATGAGGAGCTAAACTTGTACTCCCTGGAGGAAAGGAGGGACAGAGGGAATATGACTGAGGTCTTCAAATATCTAAAGGGAGTGAACAGGGTCAGCTATTCCTACTCTGGATCTTAACCTCCATGCAGTCCAGATAGTGCAGGCTGCACATTAACTCGGGAGTCAGTGATGTGAGCATTTCAAATCTTAGTATGTGTTGACTCCCAATTTATAATAAATAAAAAATAAAACTGGTAAGCCGGATTAGAGGAAGCACACAAATATGGATTTACAACATATATACCATCCAAAAAAAGACACATAGAAGCCATTGTTTGCATGTATTATTTAACTTTATTACATCATCAAACCATGTCCAGAATTTCCTATCTCCTTTTATGTCATAATCTGGGACTTTGAGGAAGCAGAGGTGATAAATAGCTACTTCTGCTCAGTCTTCGCAGTGGAGGGAATGGGATCCGAGTTGAAAAAGAGGGGTAGGGAAGGCAAAAGGGTGGATACCAGCCTTTTCAGACAAGATGGGATAAGGGAGGAACTAGGCAGGTTAAAGGTGGACTAGGCAATTAGGTTGGATGGCTTGCCCCCAAGGGTACTCTGGGAACTGAGGTAGCTGGCAGCACCACTGATGATGCTGTTTTAACTTGTCCCTGGATACAGTGTGTGCCAAGTGACTGGAAGCAGGTGGATGTAGTGCCACTGCATAAGGGGGCAGCAAGGAGGTGGCAGAGAATTATTGCCCAGTCAGCATTACCTTGGTAGTGGGTTAGGTGACAGAGGTACTAATAAAGGAAAGGTTGGTAAACTACCTGGTGGACAGTGGCCTGCAGGATGATAGGCAGCATAGATTCACCAATGGGAGGCCATGTCAGATGAACTGAACAGAGTTATTTGATGGGGTGAAGATGGATGATTAATCAGGGAGGGGCAGTGGACATGGCCTATTTGGACTTCAGTAAGTCCTTCAGCACCATCCCTTACAGAAGGCTAGTATATAAGCTAGGAAGCTTAAGGGTGTGATGGAAAATAACTAGGTGGGTGGGGAACTGGTTGTAGTACAGAAGCCAGAGGGTTGTAGTAAATGGGGCACACTCCAGAATGAGGGGGTGATGAGGGGTGGTGCTCCAGGAGTCAGTACTGAGACTCCCTCCTTTTTATGTTGGCTTGCCACAGGCGCAAGCCAACATGTAGGGAGAGTGCAGATTTGGGGGTGCGGCCACTGTTGGGCGAATGCAGGGCACTCATCAGTAGGTGCGTCCCTCATTCCTCAATCAGCCTGCATGCCGGAGCCACACCATGCATACATAATGGGGTGAGCACATCTAAGCAAAGGTCCTCTGTAATCTGAGCAAAGCTTGTCATACGCAGCGATCCTTTGCTTGCATGCTCGCCGCCATTATGAGCATGGTCGGCGAGCGGCTTAGAGCTGTCGACATCGGGGATGCCCAATCCCCTGACGGTAACCCCCCCACTGTTTTACTGTGCCGACGGGGGGAGCCCACTCCCCGTCGGCATACCCCCCCAATGTGGAATGCCGAGGGGTGCCCAATCCTCGGCTGGCGCCCGCCGTCTATCGTACGCTGATGGGGAGCCCACCCCCATTGGCATCACCTGTCCCCCAATTGTTGAATGCCGAGGGGTGCCCAATCCCTCGACGCTGCGCCTCCCACTGCTTTCATTGTTTGCCGACGGGGGTGCCCAATCCCCGGCATTATTCCATGTGTGAGCCAACGAGGGTGCCCAACTTCGCCGGGCTACTGACACCCCCTAAAAAGTTAGGTGGCATGCTGGAAGCCCACCCCAGCGTGCAAATGCCCTGCAACACAAAACTGTCCCGCGATGGTTTTCTTTTTTTTCCCTGTAAACTAAAACGGCCCCTCGTAGTCTCGATTCCCCCACCAGCATCCATCGCACTGCGCACTTGCCTCCTCACTCCCCACCCCATACTTACCCGGAGTCTGGTGCGATGATCTTCAGTGGACTGGGAACACGCCTGCACTCTTCAAAGCTGACCGCGAACTGAGGAAATGCCGGTAAGCTGTATAATGGAGTGAATAGGGTTTTTTCATCTTTGCTGCATATCTCAGGCATTTCTTGGACTTTTGGCACCAAATTTTCAGCATGGGGTTTTTGGGGCCCCTCCTCATGAATTCTATCACTGTCATGGCATTAATTGGCCTCGAAAGGTGATTTTGCAGTCACTGCGCGAAATCACCTTTCGGGCCCATTAATGAAATGACAGTGGCAGTGTTCATGAGGTGGCCTCTTAAAAAGCCTATGTTCCAAATTTGGTGGAAAATATCCAACAAATGCCTGTTTTACGAGCATGTGTTGCGCAGTTGCTACGCATGTGCGTAACTTCGCGCATTCACAAAATTTTAAAGCCAGATTTTCAGCATTGTCATTTGTGTACACCTCCTTGTGAACAGTACAGCTGTCATTTTCCACATCCTGCCCGAAATGTGTTTCCGCACTTCCGGCGCACAATAGCGCAGTCGCTGTGGGAAATCAGTGTTTGGGCCAGATTATGAAAATGATAGTGACACAGTTCATAAGCAAAGCAGAGGACCTAAAATGCCTATGTTGAAAATTTAGTGATGATACTCCATAAAATGACTGTGTTACGAGCATGCATTGGCAGATTGCACGCACACTCGTACCGTCGTGCATTTGTGATATTTTCAGTCTGGATTTTCACCATTGCCATTTTTCCACACCTCTTGATGAACAGTACAGCTATCATTTCACATATCCTGCCCAAAATGTGTTTTCACACTTCTGGCGCAGAATAGCGTGGTCGCCAGAGTAAATCACTTCTTGGGACACTTTGAGGAAATAACAGTGACACTGTACATGAGCAGAGGTGCTAAAATGCCTATGTTGAAAATTTGGTGCCAAATGCCCATAAATGGTTGTGCTGCAAGCGCGGCATTGCATATTTCCCATCGCACTTAGTAGTTTCGCAAATTTGGTATATTTACATGCCACATTTTCAACACTGGCATTTTTTTACACCTCCTTATGAACTGTACAGCTGTCATTTTTCACATCCTGCCCGACATGTTTTCCTGCACTGCACTACCAAACACCCAAAGGGACACTCTAATGCCTGTCACTCTCTGCAGGGTGGGGGTGGGTTGGCATCAGTTCAATATTCACTGCCATTCCTATGATGCATCTGTCTAACTCCTGCACTACCAATGCCAATGCCAGCAAGCCAACATTCGGCATTGACAAATGCTTGTTAATATCTATACTGGTGATCTAGTGGATGGGCTAGAGGGGAGGGTGTGACTATTTGCAGATGATACAAAGATCTGCAATAGAGGGACACCCCAGAGGAGGTGGAGGCCATGAGGCAGGACCTGCAGATTCTGGAATGGCGGTCAGAAACCTTGAGGTTGAATTTCAATGCCAAAAGTGTTCTGTGATGTACATGGTGCATAAGGGAGGCAGTATAACGCAATGGTTTAAGACTCTGAGCTGCAAATCTGGAGACCTGGGTTTGAATCCCACAGCCCCCACTTGCATACTGTGTGACCTTGAGCAAGTCACTTAACTTCCCAGCGCCCCCAGGTTGCACCTGTAAACAAGCTTTCAGCTTAGTGTGTCACTCCTGGCTAAACAAGTGGGAAAAAAACAATAAAAAAACCTGCAAGCTGCTTATGCTCTGGGAGGGGGGAGGGGGAGGGGGGAGGTAATTAACACAACCGAGCAGGACAGGGATCTTGGGATTATAATATCAAGCAACCGTAAAGTGAGAACCAATGCAGCAAAGCAGTGGGAAAGGCAAATGGAATGTTGCCATGCATTGGGAGAGGCATAACTGGCAGAAAGAGGGAGGTACTGATGCCTCTTTATGAAACCATGGTGAGGCTGCACCTGTGGAGTACAAGATCCAGTTCTGGAGACCATACCTACACAAGGACATAGATGGAATTGAGAGGGTTCAGAGAAGGGCAAATAAGATGTTGCATATTATGCAGGGGAAGTCATATGAGCAGAGGTGGAGGGAATTGGATCTGTAGCCACAGGAGACTAGAAGGGAGATGGGGACATTATAGAAACATTTAAGTATGTGAAGGGGATCAATAAGGTGAGGGAGAGGAGCTTATTTCAAAGGAAGGAAGGAGGGGGCTAAACTAGAAGGTATAGTCTGAGATTAGAATGAAAAGATTTAGAGGCAGTGTGAGGGACCATTACTTCACGCAGAGGGTGGTGGAGGCCTGGAATAAACTATCAGAGGAAGTGGTGGGCGCTGAAATGGTGGAGGGATTCAAGAGGGCACGGGGCAGACATAAGGAGTTGAAAACTGAGGGGGAAGGGGAGGGCTTGTGGCATAGGTGACAAGTTGAGGGAAGACTTGATGGGCCATAGGGGTCCTTTTCTGCTGCCATTTTTCCAACTTAGTTGATACTGACAGTATGTTTCCTAATTTGTGCTGATTTTTTTGTTTCTATTTCAGATTGATGAGATAATTGTATGGCAGAGTGTACCTTTGGAAGAACACAAACAAGAATGTAGCCAATGTGAAAATGTTATTTATGAAAACAATATAAAGCCCATGGGCATTGCAGTTCAGGATAAGAATTCAGTTCAGGATTCAAATTTGGTTATAATGGCTGTAAGGTAAAGATAGCTACGTTGTGTTTTCTATCTTCAAATAATTCTAGCCACTCAGAGTGATTGTTTTCCTTTGGTTTTATTTTCTTTGTGAGTTCATCAACATCAAATACATGAATTATTGCTTCTTGTTGGTGCTAGCTATTCAATTTTTATATAGGGTTTATATAAAGAATTGTTATCTTAAAAACTACCAACTCCCTATTATAGGCCAATCATATAACAAAATAGCCTATTAATCTTAGAGTGTGGTGAATAACAGTAAAAGCATAGATATTACTTCATTTATTGTGCAATATTATAACTGTTTACTACCTTTCTTATACAATCTTCTCTGCTGCACACCTTCCTTTAACAGGTGGATACCATCCTAATAAGGGCACACCATCCTGTTAAGTTTACTATAGGACATCACAGGACTTTCAATGTTGAAATGTAAGATCATAAGGTAAATTATTGTGAAATCATAAGGCTATCACAAGACTAAGGCATCACAAGGCAGCTGAGTTATATAGTATAAGAAATTACACCGAAGCATTCTGTTAAAAGGCTATACTTAAACACTCAGTTAATTATTGTTAAAGGTTATACTGAAATAAAATGTTACACTACAAAAATGTTATACTACAGTCCCCTCTTAGTGACTTTTTATGATTGGAGATCACACAAGACAATGTTGCCATTGTAACATTTATATTTGTATCATTATGTTTTTTATTTTACGGTACAATAACAATTGTACAATAATAAGAACACAGAGGGGGAGGAGGAGGGCTGGTGCTGGGCGTAGGGGGGGAATGGAAAGGAGTGGGTGGATAGAGATAGTGGGGACAAGGAGACGCCCTGGGGTGAAATGGGGACAGGAAAGGGGATCTCCCTGTCTGGTGCCCATACCCAAGGGTTCTGATTATGATCAGCAGGTAAGGCGGTCATCTTCGGAGGTTCATCCTACTCGGGCGGTGTAGTGCAATGCCAGGTCTATTAAAACCAAAACGGCTATTATAGCTGATTTTGTTGGGTCATCTGACCTGGCGTGCATCACCGAGACTTGGCTGGATGAAAATGCTGGGCCAGTTTTGGCGGCAGCAGTTTCAGCCGGTTACTCGGTGATACACAGCCTGAGGCAGGATCATAGGGGCGGGGGTGTTGCCATCTGTTTTAGGACAGAACTGGGCCTTGTGGAGGTACCAGTGGGAGTCACCAGGTCCTTTGAATGTATCTCAGGTGACGGCGTGGGGTGCAGGATACTTCTTGTATACCGTCCACCAGGTGACGAGAATGTTTTCCTGGAGGAAGTTGCAGACTTCATTGTCGACCTGACATTGGGGTCCCCCAGATGGTTGGTTCTGGGGGACTTCAATGCCTGGGTCGATGATGAACATCTCACGTTTTGGTCAAGACTTCCTCCAGTTGATGATATCACTGGGCTTCACACAGGTTATTTCCTCCTCGACCCATATTGGTGGACATTCATTGGACCTGGTGTTCCTTCTGGGGATGGGGATATCTGACTTGGTGGTGGAACCGGTCGGATGGTTGGACCATCACTCCATTAGGTTCAGTTTTGAGGCCACCCCTATTAGGTCAGCCCCTTCGGAAATGGTCCAGTACCGCCCTTTAAGGGGTGTGTCCCCGGATAGACCTATCGGGCCTACCGATAGATTGCTTGGATCCAGGGGACCTGGTACGTACCTATAATAAGGCGGTGACAGGGGCCCTGGATTCCATTGCACCTGTTCGTGTTCATCCTCTCACTCTTCGTCCCAGGTCTCCTTGGTTCGATGAGACCGTGAGGGAGTTGAGGAGAGTTGGATGAAGGTTGGAGAGGCGTTGGCAGAGGTCCAGTTTGGATGATGACAAACTTAGTTTGATGGACCATTATATGGCCTATCAATCTGCAATCTCTCGTAAGAAGGCAGAATTCCTGTCCAGAGATTGTGACTGCACAGAATAGACCAGCTCAGCTCTTTCGGACTGTGGACAGACTGTGCAATCCAGTCTGTCTTCAGCCCAGAAGAGCCTTTTCTCCAGAACGGTGTGAGGAGTTTGCTCTCTTCTTTGCAGATAAGGTTGCCAAAATCAGATTGGAAGTCCATTTTTCCCTCTCCAGTGGGAGTTGTGATGGTCGGCAGGAGATGTCGGACACCCAGTTTGCATGGTCTGACTTCAGCCTCCTCACAATCAATGACATTGTGATGATCATCCGAGCGGTGCGACCGACCAACTGTGATTTGGACCCTGGCCCCACATGTCTCTTAGTGGATTGTGTGGTTAAAATCGGCCCAGTCCTGGCTTTGATAGTCTGGAGGTCCTTGGAGAGGGGGATCTTTCCAGATCCTCTTAAGGAGGCTATAGTTAAGCCTCTATTGAAGAAGCTCTCCTTGGACCCAGATTGTCTAGCAAATTACAGACCCATCTCTAACTTACCCTTTGTGGGTAAAGTTATTGAGAAGGTGGTTGCAGTGCAGTTGGATGGTCATCTGACCAACAACAATGTCTACGATTCTCTCCAGTCTGGATTTAGGAAAAGGCATAGTACAGAGACAGCACTTGTTCGGGTACTAAATGACCTCCTAATAGCGAGAGATCGTAGGACCTGTTCTATCTTGGTACTTCTCGATCTCCTGCAGCATTTGACACTGTTGACCATGGTGTGCTGTTAGAGCATCTGCGGTCCATCTGTGGATTGTCTGATATGGTCCTCAGGTGGTTTCGATCTTACCTCGAGGGTAGGACTCAGAGGGTGGTGTCGGGAATTTTTTCTTCGGCATCAGTCTCCATATCCTACGGGTTACCGCAGGGTTCTATTCTAGCGCCCATGTTGTTTGCAGTGTATATGCTGCTGTTAGGAGTGATTATTAGATGATACGGTCTGGGTTTTCATTGCTATGCAGATGATACGCAGCTGTATATGTCTTTTGTGCCTGGCCAGGATGCTGCCTTTTCGGTATTTAATAACTGCCTTGCTGAGATCCAAGACTGGATGAATGGGAGTTGGCTGCGGTTAAACCCGGAGAAAACTGAGGTGCTGGTCATGGACAAGGGTCGCTAGAGGCAGGTCTTCATAGCAGGATCGCCTCAGGCTTTGATGGTTGGGGCTGCCCAGCCGATCACCCTCAGACCAGTGCGAATCTGGCCAAGTATTTGATGACTGTCCGACGCTTAAATCTCAGGTGTCAGCGGTAGTCAAAACTTCCTTTACCATCTGAGAAACATCACCTGGGTGAAGCACCTGGTTCCTCCAGAGGATCTTCAACATTGATCCGCACCGTTACCTCGCCTTGACTATTTTAGCGCCTTTTACCTGGGGCTACCGAGTTGAACTTCACGCCTGCAGCTGAGTGCAGAATGCGGTGGCTAGGTTGTTGACTGGATCTTCTAGATCCAGCCATATAATGCCTGTGCTCTTCGGACTGCACTGGCTGCCAGTTTTTTGGTGAATCACCTTCAAGGTCGGTTTGCTGACCTATAAAGCCCTACACGAACAGGGACCTACTTACCTGAAAGAGCTCCTGTGTCCCTACTGTCCTCCCCACCCCCTCCAATCCACTGATGAGGGATTGCTAGAGATTCCCAGGGTTTGTTTAAAAACTTCAGGAGCTAGATCATTTAGTTTTATGGCCCCGACCCTGTGGAATTCTTTACCTCGTCAGGGGCGAAATTGCCCGACTGTCCAAAGCTTTAAAGGAGCTTTGAAGACACATCTTTTTAGTATAGCTTTTAATGATTTATGTTAGTTTTAATTCTGTCTATTTATTGTTGTATGTATTGTACAGGCACTTTGGTTATGAGAAAAGCACCTTTTAAAAATAAAGAATGAATGAATGAATGAATGAAGATTACTGCAATACTGCGTACTACCACTGTTAGGGTTGGACTAGTACCCAAAGCAGCTGATCCCCAATTTCACCAGGATATAATAGGGATATATGTTGACTGTTTTTTTTACCTCTTTAGCAGAGGCCTTTTGTTTAAAAATAAGTCCATCTGTTTGTTGATGATACAACGAGGCACCAAGTGTTATTTTATTAATTTTGGGTAACTTGAAATGAGGTGGAGTTGCCAAATCAGTGAGTAAATCCAAGGCCATACTGGAACCATCGATATGGGTAACATTTGTTTGGCTATAGGCAGGATGTTTTCTGAGGGTCTAATTTGCAACCTGTCACTACACCCCCACACATTTCAAGGTTGACCTGCGATTACACACCATGATTGGTTCCATTTTATAGCTTGGTGGTATTTATTTGCAGATGTTAGGGTAAATTTACATTGTTTAGGAAACCATGGGGCGGTAGATGTCTTTTTCCCACATATCAAGGTTTTATGTTCTTGTACACACTGTTGCTTAGGTAAGACAACATATTTATTGTGTACCTTAATAATGGTATTACTTTGTATTTGGAGTCTCATGAACTGTTCATGTACTAATGCTCCCAAATTACTGATTTGCCACAATTTTGTTGATGGTTTAAAACATACAGGTGTTACTAGTATGGGAATCACATGTTGCAATACATGTGCATATTGATTTGGTGAGTTTTATACTTTTATCATAGCTAAGGGTGGTAAAATTACATTGGGATGATCCAATAATTTAGTACATTGGTCTTACCTATCCCTAAAGGTAACCCATTGGTCTCAGTTCTATTTAGTTTATTGACTAGATAAGCATGTGCTTTAGCAGCTAATTGAGAGCAAGCCAATGTTATATAATTATCATTAAGCACATTAGAAAGTGAGTTATAAAAACAGGCTGCTGTTTGACCAATAATTTTGAAATTTTGTAAGGTTTTTTTAAATGTAAACCATTCTATTTTTGTATTATTACCTGCTAATCTCACAGTAGTTGATAATAGTTCAGTAGCAATATCGTTTAAAGTCATTTCTAAAGAATGAATATGGCCTTTTAAAACCACAGAATCAATACCATTATCAATTTTTAATCTTGAGCCTAACCAGCGCCATACGTCTCGTCTATGATGAGATAAACCTGGTGATGCTGCTACAGGATTTTGAAATGACCACAATTTGTGTCTATCATGATATTGATTTAAAGTATTATTATAATACTGTTGCCACAATAATACCGAAGTCCGATTCCCACATTGTGACGGTAATCATGGAAAAGGCAAATGTAGCAACACATTATAATATTTTAATTTACATGGATAATATACAGGATATATATTTCATGTCAAAATAATACCATCTGATGGTTGCAAGAATTTTTGCCCTGCTATACCTTGTTTTTGGTATTGTATATCTTATTTATTTATTTTATTTAGTTTTTGTTGACTGGGTAAGGTGCACTAGCCATAGCAATGACTATTTTCAGGCATGACCTTGGAGAATACAGAAACAAGAACATTTTGAACAAAATGACAGTACAGTCATGTATACAGAAAGTGCTTTACATACATAGTGATACAGTGCAAGTAGTGGGAACAAGTAAAAATACAAATAGATACAACAAATTCTGCAAAAACTATATAATAATACAAATGAGGGAGGGCAACCGTAAGAGTCATCAGGCAGCAATTAGGCAGCAGTCCAGTTAGCTAAAAACAAGCAGGAGTGCCATCTAGTAGTCAAAGAAGATGGAATGCAAGAGACAGGAGGAGTAATTGGGGCAGGGAGGAGAGTGTAACCTAGGTGGGCTAGGATGAGATTGGAGGAAATTGGTGATATGAGGATGATGATTAGCTGTAATTAAAATTACATTGTAACAACCTAAAGAGACAGCACAGTACAGAAGTTATTTTGGTAAGGGAAAGGAGCATGGAAAGGCTATAAGGGTAATGGTTAAAGTACAGAAAAAACTGCTTATACAGATTTACTAGTTAAAGTTACATCACAAGCCATTTCAGGCCATAGTGCATTTGTAGTATACGTTAACAAAGAATATTTATTTGTTAAAGGTAATACTACAAAAAATTGCTTTAACCCCACTGTATAGTTTTTTATAGATGTATTATATAAAAAATGCCACATATTATGTTGTGATGCATTTATAACTCAATAAGATGCATTTAACAATGTTATATTAGGTGGATAATGTAATATGTCCTTTAATGTCATTTGTAATTAATCTTTTTTTTTTTTGTTAAATTTGTAGTATCCCCCAACATGGAGCAGATATAGATCCCTTTTTGGGCTGTTGTGTTGACTACACATATTGTCGTGTCAGGCTTGGCTTTTGGCAAGCATCCCCATGTCGCATTTGGACATTGTCCATAACAAATAAAGTACCATTTGATAAGAAGATAACCAGTGTGTTTATGTTTTTCTCCCAACATCACTGGGAGACCTCACACTGTATGATTAGCATAGTTCTTGTTGTAGAAACTGTTTCATATGTGCCCAGGGCATCCATTGTATCTGTCGGAAGTTACCAGGATCAGTAAGGTACTGCTTAGTATAAGTACAGGGTGCACCATTGCACTTTACCTATTGGGAGAAACAGAGCAGTATCACTTGTTATCATTTAAAGGCTGATACAATTTACATTAGTCCACATGTACCCTTTTGGTCTCTGTAGACCCTTGTCGAATTTGTCGGACCTGAGTGACCCATGGTCCCAAAACATTAATGACGGTATAGGGCCCCATTTAATTAGCATCCCATGGTCCCTTTTGACCAAAATTTTTTACCATGACGTGATGACCCTGTTTAATGGATGGTATTACTTTTTTTATTATGTCTCTGTTTGTTTTTCCAATAAATCTGTGCCATATTTCTGGCAGCTTGGGGTACATAAACAGCTAACTGTTTTTGTAGCTGTTGCAAGAACACATCCGTTTTGATGCGGTCCAACACTGATGTTGATAGATCTGGATCTGAAGGATAATACAGCCGCATATCTCATCTAGTCATCAATTGATATGGGCTATAGCCAGTACTTTTGTTTTTCATACCTCTAATACCCATTAGGATTTTTGGTATAGTGCGTCACCCACCCTTTACCAGTATCCAACACTGCCTTTTTTAGTACATTTTTTAGACTGTGATTTATCCTTTTTACCATTCCTAAAGATTGTGGATGGTAGGGTAAATGCAAACATTGAGTGATACCCAAAATATCACACAAAGCTGTCATTACGTTTGTTGTAAAGTGAGCTTTTCTATTACTTTCAAGTATTTGGGGAAAACCCCAACGTGAGAACACTTGTTTTTATAATGCTTTTGGAGTAGCTGTAGCACTATTATTTTGTATTGGCAATGCTTTTACCCATTTAAAAAATATGTCAACAATGACGAATAAATATTGAAACCCCCTTTTGCAGTAGGCAAGGGACCCACATAATTAATTTGTAAGCTGGATCAAGGACCATCTGCTAAAGGTATAAGCCCTAATTAAACCCTTTTACCAGGCACTGGAGGTTTCATCTGTGCACAGATGAGACAAGCCTCCAGGCATTGTTTGACATCTATTTCCATTTTTGGCCACCAAAATTTTTGTGCCAACATTTTACATGTTTTGTGGAGTCCACAATGACCTTTAATTTGATGATTATCCATGATAATATCTTTTTGAAACGAAGTGAGTGGTATCCACTTCCTAAACCCAGACTGTCATTTTTATACTACCATATCTTTTCATATGGTAATATGTTTGGTTGCACACTGTCAGTGTCTTTTTATTGGTTCTGACAACCCATTATCCAAGCATTTGTATCTTGGATACACCCCAAACTTGGGACTTGTGAGATAGATGCTATTTATTTAATATGGTGCTTGTCAAATTTGTCCATTTTCCATAATTGTGTAGAATCACCTTCTAGAGGGTCTACCCATAAGTTTGTTTGTTTGGCTGCAGCTTGAGCCAGATTGTCCACTAAGTTATTGTTTAACTCATGGATATCCTTTGGATTTTTTTGGTGAGCTCTCACTTTACAAATTGCTATTTTTAAAGGTGTTTGAGCTCCTCTGTCTCATATATGTTGTAATATGGGAGCAAATGCAACAGGTTTTTTAGATGCTGTCCGCATTTTTCTTTTTGTCCAAATAGGAAGAAAATCTAACAAGGAATTGACAACAAAAGCACAGTCTGAGAAGATATTAATAGCCTCCTGAGCGTAAGCCATAATAACTCTTCGGACTACCTCTAATTTTGCTCTAGGGGCAGAAAATGATGATGGGCATCGTACTAATATTTTTTGATTAGTACTCGGTGTCCATATGGCATATCCTGTGTGGCAATATCCATCCTTTCAAAAGCGAGAGCCATTTACATAAACATCTCTTGCTTTAGTATTGGGTTCTGCAGCAAATATGGGTTTAAATAGGTTTTTATTACAGTTTTACAATTATGTGCCTTTTCCTTTTATGCAATTAATTTAACTAACATAGGTGAGGTACATTTTTTTACAGTGATTTTTTTTTTGTAGAGCTAAAGCCCATTTAACCAATTGCATGAAGACACACCTTTTACATATCTTTTAAGTAGAAATTTTACTGGAGTGTGAGACATTTGCAGGATAATTTTATTAAACCCCACAATATGTTTTGTAGCTTGTATAGCCCAATATACAGCTAACAAATGTTTTACACATTTTTTATATGTTGTTTTACAGGTGTTAATACACGAGAAAAATATCCCACAGGACGTAAAGTCCCTGCTTTTTTTTGTAATAGTACAGCATTGATTACCTGATCTGTTGCATGCACCTGTATTACAAAATTAGAGGATTTAGAAGGACTAATGAGAGCCAGAGCTGTCATTAGTGCTTCCTTTAGAGCCAGAAAAGCTATCTGATGTTCTGGTTTTTAACTGAGGATATCAGTTTTTTTTCCCTTCAGTAGATTATACAGAGGTTTTGCCATACTAGAAAAGGCTTTAGTAAAATGTTTGCAAAATCCTACCATGCCCAAGAACTGTTGTAATGCAGTCTTTGTCTTGGGTCTTGGTAGTTGTTGTATTACCTGATTTTTATCAGGATCTACAGTTTGTTCTTTTTCGTTAATACATATTTCCAAAAAAGTAACTTGTGACTGTCCAATTTGTGCTTTGCTAGGGTTCATTTTTAACCCTCCTTTACCTAAGACTGTTAGCAACTCATTCAATAAACTAACATGCTCTTGGAATGTATTAATCTGCAATAAAATGTCATCAACATATTGTATTATTGCTTCTGGTACTGAAAAACCCAATAATATTTCCGCCAAACATTGATGAAATATAGTGTGCAATGAGTGAAAGACTTGTGGCAAACATTGGAATGTGTATTGCTTATCCTGAAAGGTAAAAGCAAACTTATACTGACTATCTGAATGTACAAGGATGGACCAAAATCCATTTGACACATCTAGTACAGTATAAATAGTGGCAGTGGGAGACAACCGAGATATTAAGTCGGGTAGTCTGGACACCACTGGAGTGACTAAAGGTGTTACTTTATTCAAAACCCTATACTCTATAGTCAATCTCCAAGTACCGTTCGATTTGCGAACTGGCCAAAGAGGGGAATTAACAGTTGAACATATCGGGCGAATTACATTTTGTGATTGTAACTGTTTCAAAATAATTCCTACCTCTTCCTGTGCTTCTTTCGGAAACGCATATTGCTTTTGTGTCGGTGGGTCTGGTCCCTTGATTTGGACCTCCATATTAGACACTTGTCCACACTCTGTAGCATTTTTAGCCCAAATTGATTCATGCCTTTGTATAACAGATTTTATCCATTGTGGCACTTGTTTCCATAAATCACTCATATGATAAATCTTTAATGATTTTATTGTGTACACACTATGTGAGTCATCCACATCTGGTCTTGGGTTAGTAGTGCTTCCTTTCCATAAAATCATGCTACTAAGATCTACTACTAAACCATGCTGTGCTAGACTGTCCATACCCATGATGGTACGTACCTTCATGTGTATTACATTTCCAAAACATACATTTCAATTGTTTACCTATCCGAATCAAAACTGGTTTTGTTAAGTATACTGTAAACACACCTCCTGAGAAACCTTGCAAATTAATTTGTCATTTCCCGTGAGTTGTTAAAGGCATATCACTATCTGTTATACTAACAGTAGCACCAGTATTAACTAATATCACAGTCTGGCAGCCTCTGACCATTGCTGATATTGTTGGACACCCCTCCCAATCCTCTTGTAATTCACAAAGGATTTGGAAGGTGGGGGCTTCATCCCGTCATTTCTTTTTTTTCTCATTTCTAGTGAGAAGCTCTTCCTCATGCTCTTCTTCACTGTCACTAGGAGCAGTAGGTTCCTGTCGAACCGCTGCAACTGTCTTAGTATTAATCAAATTACTAAGCACTTCAATACATTTTTGTAAGTCTGCCTTACCACCAGTTTTAGCATTATTGCCTGGATTTTGAGCTTGTCTCCTCTCTAAGACTTGCTTCTGTTTTCCTTCCATATCTCCACCTTTAGCCCAACAATTGAGTTTAAAGTGGCCTTCTTTATTGCAATTGTTGCAGGTTTGCCTACCTTTGCCTTCTGTTTTGACAATAGCAGCTACCCTTTTCTTGTCTCATCCCTTTTCAGGGACCTCAGCATCTTGTTGCATATGCCACCAATTGGTGAGCAATTCTTCCTTTCCTGCAGCCTGATCTTCTCTTTTACATAACATACGTATGGACGCAGGTACAATAGTAGCCTGCCAGTCAATCAAACTCAGGAAGGGTTCTGTATCTTTAACTCAAGAATGCATGGGACAGACATAAGGCAGTCCTAGTGGGGGGTAGGAGGAAGTAAGCTGTTGGTTAATTAGGATCTGCAGCTTATCTGTTAGGTAGGAAAACGGGCAGACTAGGTGGCCAAGCGGTCCTTATCTGCCGTCAAATTCTATGTTTTTATGTTTCTATGTTACTGGGGTCTGCTACACCTCCATATTTTGCGTAAGCAGCATACAAACAGTTAATAAACATTACTGGGGACTCCCCGGGCTGTAGCGTGATTTCATAGATCTTGCTCCAGTCTGTATGAGAGACACCGTGCATTGATTGCAGTGCGGTTTGGATCTCATCAACTGTAGCCCAATTTGAATCAAGTTCCAGATGAACTTGATTACCAGTCAGTTTTGCTGGTAAACTCTGCAGCAACACTGTAGGAAGTGACAAAGTGACTATCTTACAGGCATCTTTGTTTGTCAAATTAAAATTAGCCACAAGTGTCTTTAGTTTAGAGCAATATGGGACTGGATTTTGACCTGGCTTCCATTTCCCTAACTATTCTACTAACTGCATCGATTCCTGTATGGAGAGATCTCATTGAGATAATTCCATATGCACTTCTACTTCATCCAGGGCTTTAAGATGTGCTTCTTCCTGTTGTAATACAGTATCATCTTGAATTTTTTGTTCTGTATTCTTAATCATCCCTTGGGTAACTTTACACCCATAATCTAAGGATTGTTTCTTATTTTCATCTTCCTCTTTTGCAAGCTTCTTTTCTTGTTTTGCTAACTTTCTTTTATATTTCTCTAAATCTTGTTCTAACAATTCTCTTGCTTTATCAGTCAATTTCCTAAGACACTGACCACATCTAGGAGTTTTGTTTCCTTCTCCCTTTACTTCTTTAGTAAAGGGAGCCATTTTTTTTACTAAGCTTCATATATCCTTCCTCATCTTCTGAATCTGTTTCCTCAGACTCTGATGTATACGTGCGCCTTTCAAAACAACCATATGGAGCAGACATGTGTTGTTGCTGGATAAGGATTTGCTTGTATTTCTGTACCTGATGCTGTAATTCTAAAGAAATTTGGCATTGTACTCGGGCTTCAGCTTGTAAAGTATACAAAGTTTGCTCCTTGTATGCTATGTCTTGGGCATGTTCCTGATTAGCATGATCTAAGCATTCAACTGCTTGTTGCAATTGTCGGCTTAATTCATTAATCTGGGCTTGACTTGGTTTATTAATAAATTTAATATTTTCTTCCAACTGGTCATTCTTAATCATTAAATCACATACTTCTCCTTGAGAAACATTTAATTTATATTCACTATCTTTAGTCTCTGTGACATATTTGGCTATATTCAAGTAATGAGTATCATCTTTCTCTAACAATACTTTCTTCAATTGACACATCCTAGCAGTTATTTCTAACTGATACTATATGTACATTTGACATATGTTAGCTAACCTGGTTTTACCTGATTTACTTTTCTCATTACGGTCTGTACATTGTTTAATTAAACATAAGTATGCATCTTCCTGCTGTACGGGAGAACTATACAGACCTTCTTTAAGGTGCGTCTCTAAAAATTTACGTAATATAGTGTCCAATGCTAGCTATTCAATTTTTATACAGGGTTTCAAGTTCAAGTTCAAGTTCAAGTTTATTGCAGGAAAACTCCATTGAGCAAGCTCATTCACAAGGAGGTACTGTGACATAAACACTTAAAGTACAAACACAGATAGGTAATAACAGTATATACATGAAATACACGTTACATGATGCAGGCTGGATATACATACAAGGGTACCACACAGGGTGACCGCAGGTGGTAAACATTGATATGAGACAGGGAAGCGACTTATAGGTCGCATACTGATAAATGAAACATGATGACTGGTGTGATTTGATTTAATCAAATCAAATCAAATATACAATATTTTGGCAGCTAGAACAAACAACAGTCTACAACTGATATGAGAGGGAGGAGAGATTTGATAGAGTAGCAATGGGCGTAAGCAAAGATAAAGCCAGGAGTAGAAGGGAAGGAAAGCAGTTAATATGACAAATCAATTATACCTTACCAGTGGATAAATATGGACACATGGGAAGGAAGAGACTTAATGACAGTTACAGGTGTCTTTTATTTTGGCTGAACTTAGCGATTTGTAGAAGTTTATTGAAACTGTGCTAGTTAGTTCAGTACGGTTTGTAATTGGTTCCAAATGGAGGGAAGGGCATATGCAATATCACGTTTACCAAAGGAAGTCCATGTCCTTGGTATGTCAAGCATAATAAAGTCAGGTTTATGTAAAGAATTGTTATCTTAAAAATTACCAACTCATTATAGGCCAATCATATAACAAAATAACCTATTAATCTTAGGGTGTGGTGAATAACAGTCAAAGAATAGATATTACCTCATTTCTTGTGCAATATTATAACTATTTACTACCTTTCTTACACAATCTTCTCTGCTGCACACGTTCCTTTAATAGGTGGATACCATCCTAATAAGGGCACACCATCCTGTTAAGTTTACTATAGGTCATCACAGGACTTTCAATGTTGAAATGTAAGATCATAAGGTAAATTATTGTGAAATCACAAGGCTATCACAAGACTAAGGCATCACAAGGCAGCTGACTTTTATAGTATAAGAAATTACACCGAAGCATTCTGTTAAAAGGCTATACTTAGACACTCAGTTAATTATTGTTAAAGGTTATACTGAAATAAAATGTTACACTACAAAAATGTTATACTACAATGGCTGAAGAACATGAGTAGGTTATTGAGACATAGCGTGAAGATGAAATACAGATAAATATTCCACCATACAGTGAGGATGAACAAGATGCTGGACATGTAATACCTGACACCAGGAATAGGGAAAGGAATGAAAAATTATGAGTATATAGGCTACAGTCCACCCAAAGCATTCAAGCCTGCAAGTGGTAAAATATGCCAGCAGAATAAAAAGTACAGCTTTTGAACTGAGCTTATGGTTTGGGATTTTAAACATTGTAAAATGTATTGTACATTGATGGAATGAGCACGTGATTATGCAGCATAAAGAGTTCCTGATGCCTATACACATAAAAAAAATACTAATAAATACAATTTGCCTTGCATTCATGCATTTCCTGTAAATTTTGAATGCACAATTCATTACTGAAGATATTTGTGTAACCCCTAGGTGGCACTGTCCCAAGGGCTACTACCCCTGCCTGCTTGGCTAGTAGCAGGTTAAGGGGCCTGAGTTCTGAAATGGGTGCCTCCACCCAGAGGTCAGGGTTGGTAGTGGTCAAGCTAACCTGGGCACAGCCATCCGGGACACTGTAACCCCCCTCTTTCCTTACTAGTGGCTGGAACAATATACAATAATCACTTTCACAATACCCCTGATACACCACACAAGTACCCACCCTGTTTGCACTTACCACCGGGGCTTTCCTCTGGCCCAGCCCTAGGAACCCCCTGTAAAACAAGGTTATACACAGCAAATAACAGCAGTACAGTACTCTTGCACAAACTGGAACCACAGTCAGGGTAAATGCAAAAAAGAGTTAGATCTGATTTATTTAAGGGACTTGAACAAGGGGGGGTATAATCAGGTTAATTTGCTTAAAGGCTCTATCAATCAAGCAGTTATGCATGCACTTCAGGGTCCATAAACAGTCACACACTCTGGGTACCCAGATAGAGAATGGTGGGCTAGCCAGGAACGTTGCAGCTTGTTGGGGCCCTGTGATGGAAAAAAAACAACATGCACAACACACACTATTTGTAATCTGGAGCCAGAATGCTCAATTCATGAAGAGAAAACAACAAGACAATCAGATGACACACTTTTAGATTAGGCTGTTGTTGCAGGGAGCTATCCTGATGATTACTCACAATACCCAAGACTGGACACAGGCTGGACAAAAATCAAAACAACAGGTGGTTAATCTGGAGTGCCAGGAGAAGCAGGGCCCACACGATTCACTGAGGCATCATTCCTGTTCAAGCATGGAGCAGGGGGGCTGTGATCCCCAGGCAGGTCTCTCGTCGGTAGCTTTCTCTGTGCAGTGGGGTAGTCTGGCAGGGCCAGCGTGGCATGGCCCAGGCCGAATGGAGATGAATGTGGATTCAGTCCAATTAGGCTGGATAAAGCTTCCAGCAAGCAGAACACAGTTCACACAGTGGGGAACCAAATCATGACCCACTTTCAATACACAGCACATTTACATCTAAAGGATTCTATGGTACCAGTAAGCAGAACACAGTTCACACAGTGGGGAACCAAATCACGACCTACTTTCAATACACAGCATATTTACATGTAAGGAAATTCTACTGTACCAGGCAAACCGCTCTCCGGTCATGATCACAAAGTCTCTGCACAAACCGGGGATTCAAAAGCAGCTGGAAATCCTGGCAGGCCAATCGCGTTCAGCAAAATCTTTGGACTTCTTCAGGTATGAGCCTGGTAAAAAATCAGTAGCTTACTTTGTTCTCACAAACTTGGATTTAGTTCGTAATAATTCTCTTCTCTCCCTCCCAGGGGCAGCAGGCAGACTTGCAGGCCACAATTCAGGCCTTTCACAGTTCTCCCACGCAAAACTACTCAGATGGCTGCTTGACTATCTCAAGCATGTTGCTTCTTCAGCTCCCAACTTAGATCTGACTCAACTGCCAGCAAGCCTGGGAAATTCCCCAAGATCCAAAAGGTTCAGTTGGCTGATCCTCCTGTCAGTCACAACAAAGGCTCCCCCTTCAGGTGCAAAAAGGTACAAAAAGCCCCAAGCTATGATTCTTACAGATTTTGACTCCAGATAGCTCCTGTAGTCCAGCTTCATTTTAGGTCCCACCAGAACTGATTGGTCCAATTTGGCAGTCCAGTACCAAGATAGTGGAGATAAACAAAACAGTCCTTGCTGCAAAGAAGGAAGGTTAGGCAAACTACATTATTATTATCACTCTAAATGATTTTCAGCAAATAGTTACATTTTTCAACAGAGCTCCCCCTCAGATTACTTATGACTGCAATCCAGGCAGCTCTTAAAGAGACAGTGCACAGAGGGTATACATGCACTCTCTAGCAATCACATTTAAACTGCTAAAACGCAGGACACCAGTCTGGCAGTGAGCATTTAGGCAAGCTCAAGGAAGACTTTTCAGGAACCCCCATTTGTAGGGGGGTTACACTTGGATAAACAAAAAGTCATAGAGTTCCTCTGTCCCTACACCTTATCACTTTAGTTTTTTTGTTGACTGGGTATGTGCACTAGACAAATTCTGCCTGTTTTTAGGCATGACCCAGGGGAGGAGGATATGGATGAATGCCAACTGACCTTGAACCAGATTAAGCTGTTGGTGGTATTTTTAATGAATGGGAGGAAATTTGGCTAGGGCACCGGGGAAATTCCCCTACTCTGCCTGCAGTGGGCCTTGCTTCCTGTGAGCAGGGGGGACCCATTTGTCTGCAGTACCAAGATGGAGGACGACAGGGTGGTTGGTGATGGAATTGCTGGAGATTTACCTAAGGAAGCTATTTATGCTATTTTACATGGTCAGTCTGCTGGTGTACCTGCAGGAATGCAGATTTCCTTCCCTGAAGGTCCAGCTCAGGAGATTATCTTTGTAGACAACGCTTGTAACATGGAACAAATGCAGGTGGAGCATATGCAGGTGGATGAGGCAGAACATACGGATTATTTGCCTTCTGACCTAGGTATGAATGAAGAAAATTGGCTGAAAGAAATGCTGAGAACAAACAGAGACTCTGTCTTGGCAGTTATTCATGCGGAAGAGCATTCCGTGGCTGAGCAAATGCCCGATGCTACTGGAAATGGCAACCCAGATTTACAAATTGACAATGTTCTTGAGACAAGACACATAACACCTCCATTACCTGCATATGCTGTAGAGATGTCAGACCTAGGAATGCCTCCTGTCAAGGCCGCTGATGACTGTAGTGGACCAGTGTTCCACCTTGGTTTTGAGATAGGATCCCAGGAATTCTTTGTCTCTAATACTGTCTTGTTCTAAACTTTAAATCTACTGCACAGTCATGACTATCTTTCTTTGCCTAGTCTTTTTTCAGGTTACGGTGGGGTGGCTACCTATCGCAGCCCTGTCCTGTCCTCCTTAGTACTTATTCTGTCTTTTGTATTTTCACAGTTTCCTTTTCTTCCCTTGGGTTGGGTCCTGCAAATGGAAAATGTGCCTATAGTAAAGGCATTATGTGGAATATGCCTAAATCAGTTATTGGCATAAAGAGTGCACTCATATAATAAATGGTGCCTGTATAGTATGGTAAGGCTGAAACCATTATGAAATTAAAGGAACTTGCATGCGTAAAAATGCTTGATGCTGTAGAAAAATAATGATACAGTTAAAAATGTTTGTGCAGAGTATTATAAAGCTCCAGTAGAAAATGATACTGCTGTATCATTTAAATGTAGAAAACATGCCCCTTGTGCTAGAGAGGAAACGGGGAATATAAGCTTTATTTCTTTTTTCCTTTTGGTTTGTTGAGAGCTGGCGACATAGGATTGAAATGCTACTCACAGTATTTGTTGCATCAAGCCAAAAAAGGCTTAGTCTGCTCAGCAACAACAGCGCAGTTTAAAAATTAGGTGGCATGTCTTTGTAACTTTCAGTTTGCCACCCCATGCTTTACTGTGCTGCTGCTGCTTCTAAGGAGGGGGCAACTGTTCTTTCCCTCTAACTCTGAAATTAAACATGAAAAGTAATTAGGCACTGTTGGGAAGCAGTAAAAGACTGCAAAGAAAAGAAAACATAAGGAATTGCAGTCTGTGTAGAAGCAAATGGCTGTCTCTGAACTTAATTAAACATTTTGGCCACCCCCTCATTCAGAAAGTCCCTCAGAACTATAAATAAACGTAAAAAAGAGGGGCTACTAACAAGAAGCCATTACTGAAGTACATGAAATATAAAAGTACAATGCTCTGCAATTTCATGTTGTTGTTTTTTCTTTAATGCTTTATCAAATAATTATAAAACTACATTCAACTACTTTAGACTACAAAAACAATTACTTGTTCACCTGCATTGTACTTTTTAAATGTTGTCAGTTAAAACTCCCTTGTTTGGTAATTCTTGTACACATTGTTGCCTTTGTACAAATTAAAAAAGGTTATTACCTCTGTGTAGTTGAATCAGTTGTTCCATGTTCCTCAAAATGCTCTGTGCCAGGCTTTCCTCAGGAATCTGGAGAATGCACAGCTATAGGGGAAAGAGCGCCCTCTAATTCTTATTTTTATAAGAAGAGGGTCTGTTACTCACAGATTGTAGGAGGGGCTTAAAAGCTCATTAAAGCTCATTGTCTATTCCCAGAGTATTTTAAAGCCCACAAAGTCTTTTTATGATGTTAAATGAAGGTTTATGATACAACTGTTTAACCTGTTTATGTTGAGTGGTCACCCTGAGCTATTTTGATAATGTAGAGCTAGAAAAATGTATGTATAGATCAAGGACCTGGTCAGGTGACCGAGCTAGGGACTATATATATGCCTCTTGAAAGTGAGGTTGGTCAGAGGAGCCTTAGTAATGGCAATCAACAGAGCTACCTGAGGGAAGTAGCCAGAATAGTCACAGAAGGAACCATAGCTGTATTGACAGGTTAAAACTGTGAGAGCTACCGATTGTAGCATATTTTTATTTCATATTTTGATTTATCCAGTTTGTTTGCCTCTTTTGAGTTTAATAAATATCACACTCAAGTGTGTTTTAAAACTTAAAAAGCTGAGTCTGTGTTATCTATCCCACACCCATCCACAATGACGCAGTCTCATCAAACGCATGGCAAACAGCTGTCCCTGAACTCACTGGTGAGCAAACTGCAGCTGACATGCCCGGAATAACTCTACAGCTGAACTCTGCTATGTTTTCTCCAGAGGATGATGTAGTGCATGGGCTTGCCTCTGTAAGTACTAATGTGACTGTCTCTGTGGGTGAACCTGTGTTAACTTCTAGTGGATCTGCTTTTCATAGTTGGGAGATGCGATGAGGGAGACAGACCGAACCATCACAACAAAACCCAGCCCCACATAAACATTCCCATTCATTGGAGTGCTCCTTGAGGAGTACGGGGTGGAAACCAGGTAATGTGGGTCACTGGGTGCCTGATCAATCACACAGCCCTATTCCAGGATCTCTGGAGAAAGGAGCCCATGTACCAGTGCCTGAGCATAGTGTCCCTGAGGCACACAGCATGATTGATTTGGACATGGATCTCCATGCTGAAGATGTTCAGCATACTGTGGTACTTTCTGAGAATTTAACAAAGATCCCGATGGTCTCCAGTTCGTCTTCTGGTGATGAAGGCCCAAGTACTCGCCCCCCAACATGGGGTGACTGTATGGAATCTGAAGCTCCCCCACAGGACCCACAGGCTAATTCTAGAGACAATGCAAGAACTACTTGGGAGGAATTTAGGAAACGTGATCACTTTTCTGGTCAACCTCCAGCCACGCAAAGGAGGAACACAGTGCGACTGCAAAACATAGGAGTTTTACCAACTGTACCTGACTGTTTATATGTGGGGAAAAATTTGATTAAAAGCTCTTTGGGATGTTTTACAAATGAGATATATGCACTGATTCACGTATCAGGAGACAGTTTATTTAATGATAGTTTCAACCCCCCTCAGAGCTTGGACGGGTTCTGGACAAAATATGAAAACGTGTGCTATTCAGCTTTATGGCTGCCTTTCAGGGCCATACCCTTGACTAAGCCTGCCATTAGAAATGTTACAGTCCTGTTCAGAAATGAAAATGTTGCTATGCATGATATCTCCCATTGGTTGCAACAAAGGTGTGATATTATAGGGCCCCCCCAATCTATTTTTGATGAAGAGCACATATGGATGGGCAGGTAGAAGTTTAAAGTGAGGTTACATCATAAGAATGCTGGGACCATTCATTTACCAAACAGCTTGTTTTTGGGGAGGGAAAGAAGGCACTGTTTTTATGTGGGTCAACCTCGAACTTGTTTTAAATGTGGTTCATATATGCATTTAAGTTCTGCATTCAATAGATTGCGATGTAATTTGTGTCTTTCATATGGTCATTCCAGTTCTGATTGTAAAAATGAGCCCAAATGCAACCTTTGCGATGAAATAGGCCATGCCTTTAGAACCTGTCCTTGGGCCACTCACAACAGGGATGATCACCCTAGTCAGGATGTTATACTTACTAATGCCAAAAAAAAAGGACATCAATACTCACAAAACTGCTTCTGGAAAACCCCCATCAGCCTCAGAGGTTCCTACTGAGGCTGAGGTTGAGGTTTCAGATCCCCCCCCCCCTTGCTGAGAGACCTGAGGCCTAGATCACTCCTGAACAAAATCAAATGGTTCAGGTTATAGTGGACGGAGGTTTAGAGGTAATGGATGAGACAGTGTTGCCTGTACCAGAGCTAGAAAAGGTGGTTATGCCCCCTTCTGTTTCAGGGACCTTAACAAAAAAAAAGAGGTATGAGGCAAATCAGAACAAGGTCTAAAATTGCCAAAGCCTCCTCTCCTGACACGATCATTCCTCTGAGTAACAAATTTGATGTCTTTTCTAAAAGTTCTCAAGAATCAGGGCAGGGTGGAGACTCTGAAACATCCTCATTACCAATTCTTACTTCAGACTCAGAAGAAGACGCTACAGGAAAATCTGACAATAAGGAGAGACCTAAGAGACTTGGGGCTCGACCTAGATGGAGTACTAGAATTGGGAAAATTACTTGATTAGGTGACCCCCTCCCCTACCTCTTATTAAGAAACGAATGGCCTTTTCATTAAAGCTCAGCATTGCCACTTTAAATACCAATAGCTTAAAGAATGCCAGATTAGTCACCTTGAATATCCTAAAAGATCTACAGTTTGATATTTGCTTTCTCCAAGACACCAGGTTAAACACAGTGTCCTTGGTTCAAACAGCAAAAAGGCTTTGGTGCTGGGGTCCATCCTTTTTTTCTTTTGGTTTGTCAGCTTGTGATGGGGTTGGAATTTTATTTCTGGTTGATGGGTTTAAAGTTACCAGAATGGTGGAAATCTGTTCAGGAAGGGCAATTTTAGTAGACTTTATATACCAAAACTCAGCTTGGAGGGCCATTAATAATTATGCCCCTTTAACAAAAAAGGAAAGGTAGATTTATTTACTGCAATTAGGCCTTTTTTGTTTACCACCAAGTATATAATCTGAAGGGGAGATTTTAATTGTGGTTTGGAGAAGCAAGATAGGGGAGCCCTTACAGATAAGGAATTTTGCAATACCAACTGTCTAAAACAAATTCTATTAAAATGTAACCTTAAAGACACATATAAAACTTGCAACCCAAAGGGGGGACATACTTTCTATAAGGGACGATTATCCACAAGGATTGATTTTATTTTCACACCTCAACAGATTAATGTGATGGAAGCTAAAACTATTCCCTTTGAACTGTCTGACCAAGTTATTTTAGCCACTGTTTTAAGTTTAGAAGAACAAGCAGCCCAGGGGAAAGGGTACTGGAAGTTTAATATCACCCTTCTGAATAATGAACACTTCAACACATCTATAGAGGAGCTGCTCAAGGCACGCATGTCTTTAGCTGGACTTTCAGATGATTTAAGTCATTGGTGGGTTGAAACAAAACAGGAAATTCAGCACTTGGCAAGGCAACAGTCTACAACTAACAGTGCTCAGCAATGTAAAAAAATACCTGACTTTAAGATTTAATTTGGAAAAACTATACACGTACATTAATATACAATAAATTAACCTAACTTCCCAGGTCAACTCAGTAAAAAAAGAAATGGAAAATTTACAATATTCTAGGGCAGCTTCAATGTTGAATAAGCATATAATTTGTTCTCAAGGGAAAAAGGGTTTTGGAGGTGCTTTTGCGTTATGTAATAAGACAGTGTCTGATAGAAGCTTGACTGAAGTAAGGAACCAGGATGTGTTGTTGGTTACATCACGAAATGACATTTGTAAGGCAGTCACTGACTATTTCAAAAAAATGTATACTGCACCTAAGATTGATGGGCACAGTATTTTACATTTTTTATGCGCTTTAGAACTGCCTGTTCTCCCTATAGAGAACACTTTACAAAGCACAGTAGTTAGAGAGGTAAACACCAAGGCAGAGAAATCAGTAGGGAGCAGGACAGGGATAAATGCAGGAAAAGGTGTTAAGGACAGGAAAGGGGCTAAGAGGGATAAGGCCATAAAAAATAAATGGAAGGTGATGAGTACCAATGCCTGCAGTCTGTGCAACAAGCTCCCTGAACTAGTGGCCTTGATAGAAGAGGGATGCCTGGATATTGTGGCAGTCACTGAAACATGGCACACAGAGAACCATGAGTGGGAAGTCCTCATACCAGGATACACAGTCTACAGAAGGGACAGGGTGGGTAAAAGAGGAGGAGGGGGAGTAGCTCTCTATATAAGGGAATGGATTAAAGCAACAGAACTAAAGAGTAAACAGGAAGTTGATGAGTCACTATGGGTCACCCTGGAGACAGGAAATGGCACCACAATCCGCATGGGGGTTGTGTACAGACCCCCATCTCAGGGGGAGGAAATGGACAAGAAAATGATAGAAGACATCCTTAAAATGGCAGAAAAAGGGGAGATATTGTTGATGGGGGACCTGAATATATCAGATGTTAAGTGGAGTACCTTTGCTGCAGGCACATCCAAGAGCAGGGTCATTCTTGATGCCCTACAGGGGGCATGCCTCAGACAGCTAGTGTTGGAACCCACTCAGGAGGGAGCAATCTTAGACCTGATACTTTCAAATGGGAAAGGAGAAAGGATCTCAGATTTAGAAGTGGGTAGCCATCTGGGAACAAGTGACCACCAAACAGTGTGGTTCACAGTAAACACAGCCATAGAGTCAAGCCATACAAAAACAAGAGTATTGGACTTTAGGAAGGCTGACTTTGGGAAAATGAGAGAGTGCCTTAGAAAAGCACTAGCAAATGGGCAAGAAGGAGGGGTGGAGGAACAATGGGGAATAATCAAATCAGCCATCACAAAGGCAACAAGCCTTTGTGTGAAGCAAATCAATAAAAAAAATGAAGGAAAAAAAACACTATGGTTCTCAAAAGAGGTGGCAGAGACGGTTAAGGAGAAAAGTATAGTATTCAGGAAATATAAGGAAACACAGAAGGAGCAAGACAGAGAACTTTATCAGATAAAGCAGAAGGTGGCATGGAAAGCAGTCAGAATAGCAAAGGCACAAACTGAGGAAAAGATAGCCCACTCTGTTAAGAAGGGGGATAAAACATTTTATAGATACATTAGGGAGTGAAGAAAGACCAAGGGAGGAATGCAGAGACTTAATAAAGGGAAGGGAATGTGGGCAGAGGGTGACAGTGAAAAAGCAGGGATACTGAATGAATATTTCTACTCAGTATTCACAACAGATGAGGAGGGGGAGGTGCCTAAACCCAACAAGGGAGACACTCTGAATAGGGGGGTCAATACCAGTCTATTCACAGAAGAAAGGGTTTTGAAAGAACTCAGAACTGAGGGTGGACAAGGCAATGGGGCCTGATGGGATTCACCCAAGAATACTAAAAGAACTAAGGGTAGAACTAGTAACACCCCTGACTACTCTCTTTAACAAATCGTGGGAGGATGGAGTGGTACCTGAGGACTGGAGGAGGGCAAATGTGATTCCACTTCACAAAAGTGGGAGCAGGGCAGAAGCAGGAAACTACAGACCAGTTAGTTTGACTTCAGTGGTAGGGAAAATGATGGAATCACTTCTGAAGGAAAGAATTGTTGAGTACCTAGAGGCCAGTGGGACACAGGACCCAAGGCAGCATGGTTTCACAGCAGGAAGGTCATGCCAGATGAACCTAATAGATTTCTTTGACTGGGTGACCAAAGTAGTAGACCAGGGAGGGGCTGCGGACATGGCCTACCTAGATTTTAGCAAGGCATTCGACACAGTCTCACACAAAAGATTAATATACAAGTTAGCCAGCCTTGGAGTGGGTCCCAAGATGGTAGCCTGGATAAAAACTGGCAAACTGGCTGGACAACAGGATGCAAAGGGTAATAGTAAACAGAGTCCATAGTGAAGAAAGGAGGGTAACTAATGGCGTACTGCAGGGTTCGGTAATATCTTTATAAGTGACATTGGAGACCACCTGGAAGGAAAGGTATGCCTCTTTGCAGATGACACAAAGATCTGCAACAGGGTTGATACACAAGATAGGGTGGAAAGAATGAAAAGGGACTTGGCAAGGTTGGAGGAATGGTCAAATATGTGGCAGCTCAGATTCAATGCAAAGAAGTGCAAGGTAATGCATCTGGGAAACAAAAACCCAGGGGAAGAGTACACAATGGGGGGTGAGTTAATAACAACAGCAACAATTGAAAGAGACCTGGGAGTAATTATATCAGATGACCTAAAGGTGGGTAAGCAATGTAAGAAGGCAGGAAGAAGGGCTGGGGAGATACTGGGATGCATAGGGAGAGGCATCAACAGTAGAAAACAAGAAGTTGTTATCCCTCTCTACAGACAGTTAGTGAGATCCCATCTGGAATACTGCGTGCAATTCTAGAGACCCCATCTCCACAAAGACATAGACAGAGTAGAGGCTGTTCAGAGGAGGGCAACCAAAATGGTGCAAGTTCTGCACCAGAAGACATACGAGGAGAGACTAAAGCAGCTTAATATGTATACCCTTGAAGAAAGGGGGGGACATGATAGAAACTTTCAAGTATCTCAAGGGAATTAACAAGGTACAAGAGGGTAGTATCTTTCAGAAGAAGAGAAGTGAAAGAACAAGGGGGCACAATTTGAACATAGAGTGGGGACAGCTCAGAGGTAATGTTAGAAATTATTTTTTCACAGAGAGAGTTGTGGATGCATGGAACAGTTGGATTCCTGAGGAGGTTGTGGAGTCAGGAACAGTGGGAGAATTCAAGAATGCATGGGACAGGCATAAGGCAATTCTAGTGGGGGGCAGGAGGAAGTAAGCTGTTGATTAGCTAGAATCTGCAGCTTATCCATCAGGTAGGGAAATGGACAGACTGGGTGGGCCAAGTGGTCCTTATCTGCTGTAAAATTCTGTGTTTCTATGTTAAATGATGGCCCCAATTACTCTCCAGGAAGTTCAAGGGGCTATCTCTCAATTAAAGGTGGATACTGCACCTGGCCTTGATGGCCTCCCAGCTGAATTTTATAAATCTTATAGTTCTCTACTAGCTGATATTCTCACAGAGGTCTATAATTGGATCCTCCAAAACCAGCATATTGATTTTCACCTATGTATAGCGGTACAAATTTTGATACACAAAAAAAATGATAAGGAGTCACCTTAATAACTGGAGGTCACTGAGTTTGCTTAATACCGATTTGAAAATCCTGATAAAGATACTCATAGCTTGACTATTACGAATTGCACCTTATTTAATTTCAGGGGCCCAAACATGCTCCATACCAGGTAGATCTACTCAAGATAATCTTCTTATAAGGGAGATAATAGAGCAAGGGAAAGAAATAAAATCTCTGGTTACATAATGTCCTTGGATCAGGAAAAGGCATTCGATAAGGTACCACACCTTTTTATTTTGCATGTGCTTCAAGCCTATGGGCTCCCTTCTCTTTTTTGTAGTTGGATTAGCTTATTATATAAAACGGCCACTGCAATTCCCCTAGTGAATGGTTATTTAGGCTCATATCTTCCTATACATAGAGGGGTTCGACAGGGATGCCCAATGAGCCCCCTATTGTACGTATTTTGCCTAGACCTCTTGTTTGCGACTGATAGAACAAGATAGAGCTATATCAGGCATTCAACCCAGAGACACTTTTTTGATGGCCAAAATCTCTCCATATGTGGATGATATTTGTATTTTCACCTCACACTCTATTTATTGGCAAAATGCATTGAAACAAATAGAAACTTACTCAGCAGTGGCAGGAGCAAGCATAAATAGAAATAAAAGTAGGATTTATTCCATTAGTAACTCTACACCTATAGTTCCCTCTTTACAAGACATGTGGATGTCTAGTCAACCATTAACAGTGCTAGGCCTACAGTTTGGGGGGGGGGGATAATGCTCTCCTTAATTGGACTATGAAAGTGGAAGCTGCAAAGTGCAAGGTGGCAATATGGAAAACCTGGCAGCAGGTTAAACAGAAAAAAATCATGATAGCAAAGACATTTCTGCTTCCTATGTTTACCTATCTTAGTGTCATTTATCCCATTCCTCAGAGATTGGAAACTACTCTCTTAAGTCTATTCTTCCAGCTGATCTGGGGGAGTAGACTGAATCCCATTAGGAGAAACATTTTGTATTTTCCCATAGCCCAAGGTGGACTGAACATGGTAAATCCCATTTCATATTATTATAGCAGGTACTTCAGTCACAATTTTCCAGACATGTCTAGACCCCACAGTAAGTGGTGGGTGATATTTGCAGACCATTGGTTGAGGCCTTTCGGTGCAGACTGGGCCTTCCACACCATAGTATCCTCCAAGATGAAAGCTTATCCCGCCTATTTCCAGCCAGTTATCAAGAAACTGAGACAGTGGGACTTACCTTGTGAAGATATTGTAAATAAAACGAGGAAAGTAATTTATGCCACCGTTCAGATGACAGTATTTATTACAACCCCAGACTTTAAAGGTGTAGTTGAGATACATCATGACAAAGTGCTCATGACTTTGAGAGATAAAAGGATCCCACCCAGTATATGGGATGTTACATGACTTTGCAGTCATGGGAAGCTTAGCATTAAAGGGAATGCTAAACATAAAAGTGTTTCAGAAAGAATGTGCCCCAGACAGTCTTGTATAGTACAGGAGAAAACAACGCAACATTTTCATATACAGTGCCCATATGTGCAAGAAGTCTGGAAGCACCTAGCTGTGTGATGGAATTGGGCTAACTGGCAGAATATCTCATATGAGGAAGTCATGGGAGATTTCTTATTAGCCCCGAATAAATTTGATATAGGGTTTGTTAGACTGTTTTTTGCTTTCTTTAAATTTGTGTTATGGCAGACTAGGTGTAGACTTGTCCTTCAGCAAGTGTATCAGGAACCAAAAGGGGTACTTGACAGGACTGAACATGAATTATTTAATCATTGTTTTTTTGAGAAAAAGTATCTGGCATATAATGAATGGATTGCAAGATGGAAAGATGTGCCTTTCTTAAAAGATAAGATAGGTTGAATTATCAGAACCGAACTTTGGACAAGATTTCCCTTTCCTTTGCCTGTTTAAATGAAATAGAAGAGCGAAACAGAAAACAGAGAAAAACAAAAAACAAAAAAACGAAACAAGAATGCCAAGGCACTGTAGTATATATTATTGAATAATTTCAATATGTTTTTTCCTTGTATGATGTTGATGTTGAATTCTTTTATGTTGTCTGATCTTTTTTGTGAAGCTTCATAATAAAACTTTCCCCTGCTCTTTTCGAGAAGTGCCATGGGATCTTTAACATCCACCTGAACTACCACCAAAACAGGCAGATGGGACCTCGGTTTAATGTCTCATCTGAAAGACGGCACTTCAGGAGTGCAGCCCCCCCATGCTGCACTGCAGCGTCAGCATTGGGATTTAACCCAAGTGCCTGGTGTGGGGATAAGGACTTAAGGATAACCTTTCTTGTGATTTTTTTATTTGTAAAAAAAAAAAAACACACCCAACACAGGTAGCTCCCTTGCCTCATTGGGAGATCATCCACTGATGCTTGACAAATTTGAAGAAAGAAATAACAATTCAGTACCACTTACCAGTCCTCTTTTGTTTGAGTGTACTGAAAATGTGAGCCATGTTAGAGCTAGTTGGTCCAAGACTGTATGTGAAATGAAAAGTACAGGAAGCATCTCCTCATTAATGTGTTGCACCTTGTCTGCCATCCACTCCATTAATGGAATGGATTTATAGATCTTCATCCAGCCAGTCTGTCATTGTGGATGCAACCAGTCATTTCTGTTGTTTTTGTTACAGCAGCCACCAGTACTGAGAACAGGTATATTTGAAAATGGAAAGACTATGTATATATCTGTCTTTTTCAGTCTGTACAGTGTTTTAACATTAAATCAAATTTTAAATTTGTCACATTTTCATCCTATGGCATTTATGTTATTTAAGTGAGGTTTCTGTCAAGCAAGCTCTGTTAAATCTAGCAGTTGATTCAAGGGTCCTGCAAAATAATGTATTGTTTTTAAATGCTGAGTTGTGATAGCTTGGCAATAAGGAAAATAAATTTAAGCAATAAAAATTAAAAAAATTATACATTTTTTTTAATCAGGATAGAGACACTAAGCTGAAAGTTTGTTTACAGGTGGGATCTGGGAGCACAAGGAAGTCAAGTGACTTGCTTAGGGTCACACAGTATGTAAGCGGGGACTGTGGGATTCAAACTCGGGTCTCCAGGTTTGCAGCTCAGAGCCTTAAACCACTGTGCTATACTGCCTCCTTTGTGGATCAGATTTTGAATTGTAAATGTAATTTCCAGTAGAATTTCAGTTAACCATTATTTTTAAATCAAAGTTAAGGAAATTAAATCAAATAAAAAAAAGCACTAAAAGGTATTTTATTTTGGTGATTAAGATTAAGGGGTGAGATCTACATTGTGCAAACCAAAGTAAATAATTAAGGGGATTGTAGGGTTTAAACAGTTTACCTCTAATACATTGATCAATTAAGGATACAATTAAGGTATATTGAAGATTCAGAATTAAGTAGAATTTCAGGATTTTGTTTCAGTAAATTAGGTATATTTTTAGTTAAGGGATTACAATGAAGTCTTAAATTAAGGGATTAAATACACTTAATTTTTGTTATTAAATTAAGGGGGAATGATATATTTAATTTCCATATTAAGTAATTACAATTAAATGTAAAATTAAAAACTTATAGATACTTAATTGTAAGAATTAAGGGGTGCAGATTAAGTATAAAATCAGTTAGAAGTTCAGGCTTAATCTGAGGAATTAAGGGGTAAAAAGTAAGCATAAAATGAAGTTAAAAACATCAAAAAATAAACAGAAATAAGCCCTTATTTGTGTGCTCTAATTAAGGATGAATTAAGCAGAATTTAAGGATGAAAGAAACCACTGATAATGCTTAAATTAAGTAGTATAATATATTTAATTTAGGTATTAATGGATTACAATTAAGTGTAAAATTAAGCATTTACAGATGATTATTATTAAGAATTAAGTGTTGCAGATTAAGCATAAAATCAATTAGAAATTCAGGCTTAATCTGAGGAATTAAGGGGTAAAAATTAAGCATAAAATTAAATTAAAAACATTAAAAAAATAAGCAGAAATTACTCCTTAATTTGTGCGCTCTGATTAAGGATGAATTAAGCAGATTTTAAGGATGAAAATCCCTTAATTATTCACTTAATTGTCAATGAGGATTTATATGGTAAAATGAAGGGATTTTTTATGTTCTAAATTAAGTGATTTCTGTTTCTTAGTGGGCAGAGTAGATACAGTGGCTGGCCTAAGCAGGTAGAGCAGCTATTAAGTCAAATGAGCCAAAGAAAACAAATAGCATTTCCTAACCTCCCAACTGTATACATTAAATTGCTGTGGAGCCCTGATGTGCTGTAGAGTATCCTGACTCAGCAAAGATTTATAATTTCCCTGTGATCACCCTACTCCTTTCCTCCTCCCAGGTCACAACTGGAAACATGCCTCCTGGGCTTTGCTTGTTTATCTGGTAAATTATGTTTTAAATAAATAAAATTAATAAATTAGAGTATGGATTAGTTTCTCCAAGAGCATTATTTCAGCTTTTGATTTTCAACCTGTGTGTTCTGCACTTACTAGGATAACCTCTGTGCCATTAACTGCTTAATGTACTGTATTTGTTTATAGCTTCATGAGTGACATGACAACAAAGGAGCTCCAGCTCTTTCTAATGAAAAATGTCATCAACTATAGTAAACTCTGTGGATTCCAAATATGCCTCAAAAACCCCTAAAACAATTTTGCAAAACCTGTTGTACTAAGTGCCCCATCTATTGGCTGCTGATAATGGAGTAACTTATTACACCAAAAGAACGTATGAAGTGAATCAGCCTTATCCTGCTGACAGTGGGCACAACATACTGAGGACTCTGTTTTAACATACGGGGCAGGATTTTCAAAGTCCAAGGTTTGATGGAAGCTGCCTGCATCAGTGAACAGCAGTGCAAGACATGCTTGCATCAGTGAACAGCAGTGAAAGACATGTCTGCATCAGACAGTAATGGCACAAGAGCAGCTTGCATAATACAGTGCATCAAACTTGATTTTCAAACAGAAGCTGCATCAAAGTACGAGCGGCATGTGGCAAAGGTGTCAGTGCCACTGCTGTGCCACAAAACAGCTTGCAACATAAATGAAGGCATGGCTGCATCATGAAAAAGCTACCAGAGCCCCACAAATGGGAAAATCAAATGTCATTGGAGGAGCACCAGAAGTCAAAGTGCTGACACCTGTTAGACCAGCCAGGGCTGGTCCAAGGAGCTTAGACTAAACTAAAGGCACACAGAACACAGGCAGCAGTCAGTCAGAAGACTGACAGAGGCACTGTGCAGACACGCAGACAGAGACCAACAAAAAGACAATGCCAGGTGCAGCTACCCTAGTCATCGTAATGGTGGTCAGGGCAATGCAGAGGCAGCTCTGTGCCAGGCCCCAGTGGAGGGACACAGCAAGGGCACACCAAGCAGTACCCCAGCAACAGTGAGTATCCTACAGGCAATATACACCCAGGGTGTACCACACCAGAACATCATACTTGGACCTCAGTGAGGAACAGTGCCTGGTCAGATACCGCCTGTCAAAGGAGGATATCACGGGGCTCTGCAATTACCTCAGAGTGGACCTCATCAGCCAGACATGGAGAAGTGACCCCATATCAGTGGAGGTGAAGATAAGTGCTGCCCTATGTTTCCTGGCCACAGAAACCTTCCAACCTCTGACTAGTGACACACTGGGGACATCACAGTCCTCGGTATCCAACTGCATAAAACAGGTAGTAGAGGCACTGATACAGCATGCAAAGCAGTACATATCCTTCCTACAGGATGCCCACAGACAGCAGTCACTGCAGCAGGGCTTCTACAACATTTCGCAGCTCCCACACATGCTTGATGCAATAGATTGTATGCACATTGCGATTAAAGCACTGGCACACGATGAGGAGGTGTACCTGAACCAGAAGGGGCACCATACCATGAACGTGCAGGTCATCTATGATGGCAGCAACTTGATCCTGGATGTTGTTGCACAGTACCCAGGCTCATTCCATGATGCCTACATATTCAGGCACTGTGGAATGTGTGAGGCATTCAAACATGGGGAAATGAGAGATGGATGGCTCATAGGTAGGTGCATGTACAACCCACCAGCACAGGTGTGCCACCACACATGACACACATGCACAGCACAACAACATGATAACATGGCATGACACTGGGGGCAGGGGACACATGCAGGGCACTGGGAAGGGAACACTGCCTGCACAGGGTGGACACAGAGGTGCACATGCTGACACTGATGAACGAAGGGGACCCCGGCATGCAGGCATGGATGGCAATGGGAACATCCTCACAAGCAGACATAGGATGATGTCTGACACACACATGTGCACATGTCCCACAGAGGTGAAGACAGGGCCAGTGCACAGAGACACCAGCATGTGGCATTGCATGGGGGACACACATCAATGTACAAGGGCACCCTGCCAAAGTGCAACACTGCACAGCCCATGGAGGGTGTGCACAGAGGCACAACTTGAACATCACACACACACACACAAAACACACACACACACACCAGCCACCCATACACATCTGGGGCTGGACACCATGAAGGGGCACAGAGCCATAGCATCTGACCCATGCCATGGACCTGGCTGTCCATATGCACATGTGGAAGAGGTATGGCACCAACTGGCTGGCCACACGACAACATGACCAGCCACCCAAACACCGGCATGCTGACCCAACATGCTACTACAGGCATCCCTGCAGAAGCGGGCCCTGCCACATGGTATCACACCACACAAGAAATGTCTGTGATGGTCGTGCCTGTGTCACAGCCACAGCGGTGTGTGGGCCAGGCTAGGCAACCAGCACCTTGTGGACATGGAACATACACACAGACCGGCCAACATGTGAATGTGTGCACAGTCCACACAGCAGCAGCACAGGTCACCAGCATGCATGCATGCCCTGAACAGCCAATGTACACTGACTTATACAAGGAGAATAGGCCACATGGAATATGAATGCTAACAATAACATATGTTTCTGCAGGTGATGGTGGATACCCACTCCAACCCTGGCTGATGACACTGATAAGGACACCACTCACAGAAGGGGAGAGACATTACAATGAGGCCCAAGCAACCACATGCTCTGTGATAGAGAAGACATTTAGGCTACTAAAAATGTGGTTCTGGTGTCTCGATAGGTCCAGAGGTGTGCTACAGTATGTCCCAGCCATGGTCTGCAGGATATTTCTGGCATGCTGCATTTTGCACAACATTGCAATAGCACACTGCATACACATGCCCGATGCTGACAGCGACATGGATGACAGCAGTGCTGAAGATGGTCCCAATAATGATGATGCAGAGGTCAACAACGCTGCAGTGTGTGGACATGCCCCAACATGTGCAGAGTACACAGCCTCAGGGGGATGTACAAGGACAATGCTCATCAGAAACCACTTTGAGTGAGACAGGCAAAAACAGTGTCCTACGTGTGCTACAGGGCAACAAGATGGCCCCAAAGCAGCCGGAACTCACCACACTTACCATGGGAACAGTGGCGCATGCATATTGTATGCATGCACAACAGCAACAGCAGACACCCAGGGGGATGACACCATACCAAACCAAAGCACACATGCAGCACAGAGAGACCCACTGGCACCTGGGATAGGCATCACACAGCATCCATCTGTGTTTAGAGATCCATGTATGGTGCATGACAGCCATACCCAGGGGACAGCAGTACACATTCTGCCCTGCATTGTCTGACCACATTGAAGGTGGTGCCCATGCATGATGCCAACAGTACCCTGGACATGCACACATCAAACATCGATGGACAGCGCCGCAACATGTGGCCATGTGCACATGGCTGAACAAGACAGTACACCACCTGTGTCACTGTCACACAATCTGTGTAGTAACAGGGTCACGTCATGTGTGTGAACAACAAAATGTCAATGCACGGTCCCAGCATTGCCATCCAAATGTGTATGCTGGCATATGTGAGGACCATACTATATGGGTGTCAAAATCGGAACAGACAGACCGGTGAGTACTGTGATGGCAATGTATGACACTACATATGGGCATTACACATTCACTGCTCTAACACATTCATATAGGTACAACCTGAAGGTCACGTGATGGCAGCCTAGACTGAGACATTCGCCTCCCGGAGCTCCGCGTTCACTTTCCCGTTTTCGTTCGGAATTTGCGTCATTTCAGCTCTTTAACCCGTCCCAACTGTGTGCAGTACGTGGCAATTCTCCCCTCTGCATTAGCGACCGCTGATTTAATGGATGCTTTTATGAAAAAAGCACCCCCGAGGCACTCCCTTCCCCGGACTCCCGAGAAAGAGAAGGCCGCAAAGCGGGCCAAGCAGCAGGCATCTAGCGTTTGAAGATGCCCACACCAGAGGCTTCCCTATCTGAAGCCAGGTTTTTGGAAATTATGCCACCCCTCCAGACGGCCGTCGAGTCAATCTCCGAGGATCTACATGATATTAAAGGCGCTGTGGAGGCATTGTCCAGGAGGGTAGGGGATTCGGAAGTTAAGATTATTTCAATGGAGAGGAAGCAGGAAAGGAGCGAGTCTGAGTTCATTAATGTGAGGCACAGAATGAAAAAGCTCGAAGAGAAGCTGGAGGACTTGGAAGGCCGTAGTAGAAGGAATAATCTGGTTATTATTGGTTTGCCAGAAAAGGAAGAAGGAAATGTTATAATCACTTTCTTGCAGAAACTCTGCTGCAAAATAGCTGGTTCCCCTCGGGGGGGGGGGGAGTACATCATCGAGAGAGCCCACCGAGCACTACGCCCGCCCCCGACCCAGGGTCAGCCACCAAGGCCAATAATTTTGAAATTTTTGAACTTTCTGGACAGGCAGCATGTTTTCTCTAAAGCAAAGGAGGCAAAGGAGTTGTCATGGGAAGGTAAGAAGATTCGCATTACGCAGGACCTGCCATACTCGGTGAGAGCTCGTAGACAAGAATTGTACCCGGTCATTTCTAAATTGGTGGCGGCTTCCAAGCCATTCAGGGTTAAGTACCCTGCCTTATTGATGGTAAAGCATGAGGACAAATGGTTGTCATTCGACTCCCCAGTGCAGGCCACACAGGAGCTGAAGGCCATCTTCCCAGATCTATACAAATGATTCTGGGTTGGAAGTTCTCTCGGCTGAGGGGTTGTGAATGTAGATATAGTTGGCTGTCTCGGGGATCCAGAGCGCAATTTTGGACACGTGGGCTGCGATATCTGTGAGAATCTACTGGGGAATGCTATCTCAGAAATTCGGTGGCATTTACTAGCCAGTGGCTACTGACTATTGGTGGTCGTCTTAGTCTGTACAAGATAGCACGGAGTTACTTAGGATGGAAACTCTAGAAATGGATGGAGTTGACCCGGGTTATTCACTGTTCGTATGGTCTTGGCCCTGATCGACCCCTGCTGCTCTTGATGTATGTAAACCCCCTCTTTTTGGGTTACTGGAATCGACGTCGAGGGATTTGTTTGGATTCGCTCTGCTTTTCGGTCCTTTCTCATCTTTGCTAGATGGTTTTATTTTGCATGATGCAGCATATATCAGTACTATTGTTTCTGGAAGGAGGTCACGCTTTGGATGTTCAGACATTGACAATGGAAAGAATGGTGGCCTTGTAATGTGGTTTAATTGACACCGTGGAGACTGCAGGGAGGCCTGATGGACTCCGCGTTGCTTTCAGATGGTGCCGTTAGAACACTGAGTTACCTAATATACATTTGACTTATCAGCAGGGCCAAACCTGCAGGTCTTCCCCACTTTTTTTTTTTTTTTTTCTTCTCTCTCTTACAGGAGCCGGTGATTTATTTGAGTGGTTATTAATTTGGGACTGGAATTATCAATGTGGCTGAGACGAGTATAGTTAATGACTGTTGTTTTTGCAATTAGGGTTAGCTCGGGTATATTGGGGCGGGTATTTACATTTATATAGTCATGTTTATGTACTATTGTTAAAGCTCGATTGATATTAGAGGGTAGTTTTGCAATGATCATGGGTGGAGGGCGGGCTCGGGGTGGGGCTGGGTAGTTTGGACTGCTTAGTAGTGAATCACGTGGGCTGAACATTTAGGAGGACAGTTTCTTTTGGAACTGGGGCATGTGTGTGTTTGCGGGGTGGGGGCGTTAGATGGGGGATATTAGTGTGGGTATTTGGGGGTGTTTGGGTGGTAGTTTACTATGAGTCGTTTAGACTCCAGTGTGGGAGGGTGGGGTTCCTAGGTTACACACCGTCTGGACCTATTATGGTCTTTCTAACCCAGGGGGTCTGTATATATCTAAATAGTGCTGTAGCACGATTGATTGTAACTTTTTTTTCTGCATCATTTATTGAGCTTGAGGGTTGGGCATTATGAGTGACGAATACAAATTCATTAGTTGGAATGTTAAAGGAGCCAAGGATAGGGTCAAGAGACAAATCATATTACGGCACCTTCGTCAATTAGGAGCACAAATTGCTTTTCTGCTTGAGACACACCTGAAGAGGAGTGATATCCATTACTTTAGAAGGGCATGGGTAGGACAAGCTTTTGGCGCTGGGGTATCCTCGAATAGGGGTGGGGTTGTTATTCTTATAGCTAGGAATATTCCTTTCAAATTGGTGGAAGAATTTTGGGACCCGGAGGGTCGATATATTATTACCCATGGTTTGTTAGAGTCTTACCCGATATTATTGGGCTCAGTATACGGCCCCAATTGTGACTCCCCAGCCTTTTTCATGAGATTACTCAATATGGTAGTATCTAACCCCGAGAAGCTTACGGTTTTAGGAGGGGATTGGAATCTTGTGCTTCAGAATGATATGGACAGATCATGTAAAGAGAGGCGAGGTTTAACGCCTGCACAGAGGGCATTGAAGGAGCATATCAGTAAGGCCGCCCTGGTTGATGTTTGGCGGGTAATTAATCCTATGCCACGTCAATATACCTTTTTCTCTGCCGCACACAAGACATACTCTCGAATAGACTATATTTTAGTTAGCTCGCTTGCAATACCTGGGGTAACTCGAGCTGAGATATCTACTAGAGTAATATCAGATCATGCACCAGTCAGTCTGGAATACAGGTTAATCATGGGGCCTAGGCAGTCTCCACAATGGAGGTTAAATTGCCAGATGTTGAAGGAGGAATCCTTTCTGATGCACATTCTGGACTTCATCAAGGACTTCCTGAAAAGTAATCAAGGCTCAGTGGATCGTAAGGATCTAATTTGGGCTGCTTTAAAGTGCTCCCTGAGGGGAGAGCTGATTAAATTGGCCTCTAATAAGAAACGTAGGCAACAGGCGCAATTGGATTCCCTGCTAGGTTTGATTAGGGTGGAAGAAAGTAACTTGCCCTGTGCCTCGACTGCGGCAGATTGGGCTAGGCTTCATCAGTTGCAGGCCCAATATGCGAGCTTAATGTCTCAGAAGGCGGAGCTGGCCCTTTTGAGGACTAGGCTTCATTATCTTGATATAGGGGAGAGAGCGGGGAAATTGCTCGCTATGCGCATCCGTCAATTAGATTCTTCCCACTTTATAACGGGAATACGTACGGGACTAGGGGAGCAGGTTTGCACGGATCCAGGGGAAATGGCGAATGCCTTTGGTTTGTATTTTCAGGAGTTATATACGGTTGACCCAGAGTGCAAACCGTCGTCGGAGGACATTAGGCTATTTCTCAGGTCCGTGGAGTTGCCAAAAATACCGGAGGCTGATACAGCCTTTTGAGTGCTCCTATAACGGTATTAGATATCCAGCAGGCCATCCAACAAATGCCTTTAGACAAGTCCCCTGGCCCGGATGGGTTCCCTAGCAACTTTTACAAAGCTTGTGGTTCGCTGATATTCCCAATTCTAAAGGAGGTCTTTCAGTACTGGTTTGATAATGGATTATCAGAACCTGGTTTCCTGGAGGCGACGATTTCTTTAATTTTAAAACAGGGGAAGGACCCTCTCAGTATGGACAGTTATCGGCCTATCTCCCTTCTAAATACGGACATCAAAATTCTAGCAAAAATCTTAGCTAATAGGTTGTCCAATGTTATGGACAAGTTGGTTAGTAGGGAACAAGTGGGTTTTATGAGGGAGAGATCGCCCCAAGATCATATGAGGAAGTTATTGCACCTGATTACTGCTGTTAAGGATGCCTAGATCCCAGCAATACTTATTTCATTAGATGCCGAAAAGGCATTTGATAGGGTATGCTGGGATTATTTGTTTGCTACCCTTTCTGCCTTCGGTCTACCCGATGTGTTCCTGAGATGGGTCCAAATCCTATATTCCTCCCCTTCTACCAGGGTAAAATGTAATGGGTTTATGTCGCCGGTGGTAAGACTGGAGCGAGGCACGAGGCAAGGTTGTCCCTTATCCCCGTTACTATTCAACCTATACTTACAGCCATTATTACATAGGTTGGCTAGAAACTGTTTGATTAAGGGAATACAGGTGGGGGGGTGCCAGATATATGTACTCGGTATATGCTGATGATATACTATTACATGTTGAAGACCCGGAAACCTCGGTTCCAGCTATCTTGGAGGAAATAGATGCCTTTTCCAAAATATCATACTACAAGTTAAATCGCATGAAAACGAAGATTCTCCCCTTAAATACCAATGTCAGGAAGGCTGATTTATCATCGTTCGGCTTATGTTGGGAGGTGAAGTCGCTTACGTATTTCGGGATAAACATTAGCACCGGACTGAATTATATGATTAAAAATAACCTAAGTAGTCTGGTTAAAACCATTTCTGGGAATATGGACAGGTGGAGACTGCTCTCTTTGTCACTTTGGGTAGGCTGAATGTCATAAAAATGAACATTCTGCCAGATTATTGTATCCCTTGGGTATGCTCGGCGTATACCTCCGAAGACGTGGTTTACCAATTTACAGAGGCGTTTAATCTATTTATTTGGAAGGGGAAAAGGGCACGCAGGTCTTTTATTAAATTAACCACCCCGAAACTAAAGGGAGGACTAGCTGCGCCCTCTCTTTTTCTATATTATGTCACGCATCACGTAGGCAAGTTGGTCTATTGGAGTACAAGGAGTGTCCAGTCGGCTTACTTGCCTTTATGGGTTGACATCGAGCAGGGGTTGACGGAAGAGGGTGAGCTGCTCTCTATGGGCCCTGTTATACGCTTCTCCATCGGACATACCCAAATCATTGAAAAACAATCCAATGGGATGGTCGTTAAAGGCCTTTCAGCAGTTGCAAAATTACCTCGCAGTTAAATGGCATCTATCCATCAACCAACCTATTTTTGAGAATTTTCACATTAGGGTTGGGGGTGAGACCCTGTCCGTCACTTTTTGGCCCCAGGTAAGTCACCTAAGAATCTCGGATTTTTGGGTGAATGGGGGTCCTCAGTCTTTTGACCAGTTGGTGAATGTTTTCGGGGTTGTGGATCAGGACTTCTTTAAGTGGCTGCAAATTAGTAAGGTCTTAACATCCATTTTTTCTCAGAGGGCTCTAGTGGATTATGGGGACCATGACGCCGATATGCTTTTCACCATAGCCTCTCAACCAAACTCAGTCTCTAAGGTATATAAAACACTTCAGGAATGGGACCACAGACTTCCTCCAGGGTCTGTTTCTATTGGACAAGGGAATTAGGAATATCTGAGGCACCCGATCTCTGGAGGAAGTTGTGGCTCTCAATGTATAAATATGTAAAACAAGACCGGTTGAGAATGGTACATTTTAACTTAATGCACCACTTATACTTATCCCCATCACGATTGTGTAAATATGGGGCAAAGGATACATCTCTCTGCACGAGGTGTAGGAAGGAAGATGGCACTTTATATCACATGGTATGGTCATGCCCTTCAATTCAGGTCCTTTGGCGGGCTATCAACAATCTCTTAGACCCTATCTTTGGCTTAACAAACTTGTTTACTCCTGAGGTATGTCTGATGAGCCTTTTTCCAAATTGCACTTCCAAGGTTAAAAAGGCCCAAATGTCGCTTTGATCCGCTGTGGCTAAATTGGTAATCTTAAGGCATTGGACCAGTGATAAAGCCCCCTCCTTGTTGGAGTGGTACCGAGAATGTGCTTTGGCAGTACAATTAGAAAAACATATTGCTCGTATGCAGAATAGATTGAAAGCATACACAGCACTTTGGAGTTCTTCGAATGCTCCCTTATGACCTGGAGGCCTGGCCCTCGAACACCTCAGGGCTGTAAGAGTTAGATGTGCTTATGTGTGTAGCAGGGGGTGGGGGTGGTTGGACCTTGTTTTTCCGATAGGTAAAGGGTGAGCTAGTGTCAGGTTGTTTTATATCGTTCCAGTTTGCACTCTCATTTATGTATCTGTATTGAGGTGTTTTTTGTGGAAATTAATAAAGATGTTTAATAACATATAGGTACAGCCTGCCATGCTGCAGTGCTATCCACTACCATCCCACCGGTATACAGTGTGTCTACCACTCTGCAATGGTGGGGTAACTGACATGCTCCACCAGCCCCCAGTCCCACACAATGTCCCTGTCCATTGGTGGGCTATGGTGTTGGTACACAGGAATGTATCCCATTTCTGGTGTTTGACTGCCTGGCTAGCGGCATGTGGGTTGTGGTAGGATACAGTAACCACACAACCCTGGCAGCACCATATGACTCATTGGTACTCTATGCAGAGTCGTACACCATATGGGTGTTATCCGGCACTGACCATTTCAGTAGTCTGGTGAAGCGCCCCATCCATACTCACCCACCAGCTTGACAATGTGAGGTCCATGACACAATGTGTTGGCATGCTGGGCAAGAAACCTAATGCCATGTCCATCATCCTCCATGCCTGTAATACCGTTCCCTGGCACACACCACCTGAATGCACCTGGGACCATTCCCACACTACTAGGTGTGATACACCTGCACAGTGCAGTACCCACGGGCAGATAGTATGTGAACATGTGAGTGCCATGGAAAACATGGCAGCCACATACAAGGTGGCTAACACAGGGCAGGACAGCAATGGTCATGTATGGCATGGCTGAGGTGCTTGTGCAGACACACGGTCACTGCACCGAGGCACTATCAACAGTAGTACACACCCACTGTGAGGCACATGGGTAGAGGTACTGGAACAGCAAGTGTACACATGCCACACTGACCTGAACTATGGGAGGTAAAGCTGAGAACACGTATGAATAGTGCTATGTGCTGCAGCTGTATCGGTAGCTGTTAAAGTGTGATGCACCATGGTCGGCAATTAGCGGAGGAAAGCATACACACCATATCGCAACAGTGGTGGCAATTAGAGGAGGACAACACACACCACATTAGGCTGATGCTGCGGGGCACATGTGTCATGTGTGGCATGTGTCTGACACTTCTAGGCCCTACAGTTGAGGCACGTCCAGTCAGCATTGCAGGGGTGTCAAGTGGTGAAGCTCCAGGGTCATAACAGGTAGGGATGTGATGCGATAGACAACTGGCTGTGTTCAAAGTGCATTTGTGACCACAGGGATACTACTGTGTGATGCAGCAGGGGTGTTATTGATGGTAGTGTGACACAGTAGGGAACTGGCTGTGTGCAAAGTGCATTCATAACCTTTGGGATATCACTGTGTGATGCAGCAGGGGTACTATTGACAGTAGTGTGATGTAGTTGGGGTACGGCTGTGTGCAGCAGCCAATTTGCACCACAGAGGCCGTACGTGTAGCCACAACAGTGTCATAGTCAGTGGTTTAGGCAAACTGGGTGCATAGGGGTGAGGAAAAGCCTATCAGCACCTCATGCTAGGCGCATTGCTCTGCATCAGCTGTGACTGCATCAGGCATGTGACACACCTGTGTCCTAACATTGCACTGTTGCCTGTGGGCTGTAGCACACTCCTTTTGTAGTAGTGCCTCACTGCTATTGTAATGCCAGGTCAACAAAAACACCACAGCAGTTGGAGCACAGCCAACAGTTCTTGACACGGTAACCAAGGGGAGGCGCTATACAAATAGCAAGTCACGGTAGCTTGGCCACAACCAGGACCAGGCATCCTAACTTCATGGATGCTGAGACAGTGCTACTGATCAGCTGTGTCCAGAAATGGTCAAGTGTGATCATGTACCCAGGGGCTGCATGGTGCACACCCAAGGAGTGTGACAGGGTGTGGCACATCATAACCAGTAGGCTGCAGGCACTGATGGGTGTAGGCTGTACCATCCACCAGTTGAAGCACAAGATAAACAACATGTCCCTACATGAGCCCGATATCGTCCAGTGCCTGAGGGCACTGGCCATAGAGGCAGACATCGCCAGGTGGTGCGGACGGTATCCAGTGATGATGGTGACTGCAAAGGAGTGACTCTGTTATGAGTGACTCATTTGCAGCACCTGACATGAGAGATACCCTGTAAGGGTAGTGACGGACAGGTACAGTGAGGGTAGAGATGAGTGAGTGAGGGAGGGCTGCAGTACTGTAGGACAGTGACCGGAAGAGGAGGGATAGGGAAGAGGGTTTGTATGGTGCAGTGTGGCATGCTGCTGCTGAGCTAGCCATGTGGTGTGGTGGTGAGGGTGACTAGCTATGGTGCAGCAGGTACAGAGTTCAGGGCTAGGGAGTGGTAATGTTTTGTGCTTTTGTCGGGATTTGGTTTACTGTCTCCCCCTCCTCGACATGCACCCCCCTGGAGTTAGTAATTTATAATCAGGGGTGTGTGTGTGGGGGGGGACCTCGTGTGTACAGTGCAGCCCCCCAAATAACTGTGTTTTCGGTTGTCAGCTGTGGTGTCACCAAAAAGTGCACATCATCGTTTTGCTTTTCAGTGATGTACACTCATGTTGATAGCAATCGCTGTTTTGCGATCGTTTTCATGACTTGGAACCATGGCGGACACCACAGACAGAGGGGTGAGTGTTGCCCAGGTGGCATGCATGCACAGCATTACCATCAACAGTGCATGTCACAGTGTGAGTGGACCTGACTCACTACAATACCATGCATGTCTTCACAGATATGGCAACGGGAAGGTCCTGAAAAGGCACAGGAGTGGACGCCACCGCCACCACGGAAGACGCTGCAAGCAGGGATGCACCTGGGCCTGCAGCACAAGGTAAGTGTGAGTCAAGCATACATTGTCCACATCCTGGTACAGCAGCGGTGAATATATAGTTGGCCATGTCATCATGTGTGTGCCATGCTGTGTCCACAGGCCTGAATGCATAAGCGTTACCACCATGAACCTGTGTGTGCCCAATGCATGCACGTGTCCCCCACACAGTGCATCCACACATTATACAATCCAACACTGGCTGTGAGGCACATGTCCAACATTGGCATATGGGGGCTTGTGGATGTGTGACTGTGGTGTTACCCTGTTTGTCGTATAGTCCATGTGCATTGGGGTTGTGGGTGTGTGCATGTCACACATGCACAATTGCTGACGTGGACTGTTGAGACTCACCATGGCACTGTCACAACAGGCAACTGCCCATGTCTGGTCCCGTGTGTGCAGTAATGGGTTAGTGTGCTGCCCTGTGCAACTGTGTGCTGCAATAAGGTGGCCTCACCATGCTGCAATACACAGCACCTTGCTGGTAATACCTCCATGTAGAAGCTGCTTGTGCTCCATGGACAGCAGGGTAGACAGGCATACGTATGGTGTGGCTATCATGTGCTGCCCCATTGTAATGTACTGAACAGCCTTTGATGCACAGGTGTGTCGTTGGTGTCCAGCACCATCTCTGAACAGTGTCCCCTCCTTCCATTGGAGTTGACAGGATGCACAGAAGACCTTGTCTAAGGTGCAGCTAAGGAACCTCCAGTGGGCCATGAGGGAACTGAAGCACCAGGAGGCATGTCAGTATGCAGAGAGGACACAACAGATGCAGCAGGATCAGGCCGTCAACACTGCTGTGGACAATGGGAACCAAGGGGACATTGCACAAGCGACGGTTGGGAGGCTGTGCAACCACACCATGGGAAACAGGCTGCACGTGGCTTTCCCCCAGTGGGAATGGGCAATCCCACAACTGCATGGTCACCCAATGTGACTGGTGAGGCTGCCCCACCTGTGCCAGATCATGGGATTCATGTTAGTGATGGTGCGGATGACACTGGCCATGTGGGTGATGGTCAGGTTGGTGACAAGCAGGGTGTGCCCATGGCCATGGCTGTGGAGGGGGTGGATATGAGGGACTTCATTGGGACACTCTGTAGGCAAAGGCAGGACATGGCCATGAAGCTGGCTGCACTACAGGAGTCCGTAAAGGCTGTACTGGGGACACTGAAAATGTATGGGCTGCAGGCATAGGCTGACATCCTGTGCCTGTGGGTACTTGTCATGTATATCACTGTGGCATGTTGTTAATTGTGCTATATTACATGGTGTTTACCTGACATATGGTTGGTTAGTTATCTAGTGTTGCAAAATTCAAACAGCCATGTTTGTTTCATGTTGTGTGCATGCCATATAACCTGTTTTTTTATTTTAGTTCTGAATAAAGCGTTCCTTTTGTTTGACATTGTGTGTGTCATGTGTCATTGGGTGAGCATGGGACCATTGTAATGCTGACATCTGTGTACAGCTGTACACTTTGGAATGCTGTGTGTGGGTGGGCCAAGTGCAACCAATGTGTGTATTCATTCTGTAATGTCTGTACCATAGTGCACACAGGTGTACATTGGGGCTATGTTCCTGGCAGGTTGGTCCTTTGGGTCTGTGTGCAGCCAACATTGCTCAGGGAATGGGTTCAGTGGCATGCAGGAGAGGGAAACCTCTGGGACCCATGGTCACTGAGCTGCCTGTCCTCCCAGACACCCTGTGTTGCCTTTGCAGTACCCCAAGATGTCACACAGCTAACCAACTGTCTGCTGCACATGTCATGCAAGACACCAGCCACGAAATGTGTGTCCACCCACTTATTGACAGGCATGGCTTGGTGGCATCATGCATCATCCTGGTGTGCTACATGTGTGTCCTTGGATGTATGTAGTACATGGGTGGTGTGTACTGTGGCCTGTCATGGCCATTGCATGTGTATACTGATGGTAGCATGCATGTGTGTGAAGAGTGCTGTGGTGCCTGCAGACACTGCCCAATGTTGCATGTCCTTTGTGGCAATAGGATGTGACTGTCTGTTGCCCGTTTGTTGGTGCTGTATGCTGTGCCGCTGCATACACTGTGGTGCAGTGACAAGTCTGACCATTTGTGTGGGTAGATGCCTTGTTGTCCACCGCAGGTGGCACATCACATGTCTGTGAGCCTGTGTTGTTTGCCATTGGTGGGTGATGCAGTATGTGTTTCCACACCGTGCACTGCTACCATCATGCATATTGACACATGCTGTGTGTTCTGGTGACAGATCCATGGTGCGCTGCTTTACTACAGTGGACAGGCTGTTCTTAGTCCATCTACCATTGTGTACTGTACTGTGTCTGTGTTGGCCCACTATGCAGTGTACAGGTGTACAGGTGATCCTGGCCTGTGTTGTGTTCATCACTCTGGCCTCGTCAGTTTGGTTGCCACCTTGCACTGGTCAGTGGCAGCTGCCAGCCATTTCGACTGATGCGGTTGCATATTGCTGTACAACATTTGTTGTTGGTCAGCCTGTCCCAACCCCACACCACCGTCTGTGTCTGTCATCCCTCCACTCTGTCCTGCACTGTATGTGCTGTCTGTAGTCTGCTTATTTCTCCTCTTCTGGTTCTGGCCATGGCTTGTGCTCCCCTGTTGTGCACCGACAGTGCCATTTGCTGGGGACATGGCCTGTGTGCCGCTGTACTCTCCAGATGTCATACTCCCTTCACAGGCCACCTTGTGGGGCCTATCCCTCACATGCTGTGGCACTGGAACAGAGGACTACTGGGATCCCATGCTGGTACTGTCAGTCCATCCAGTGGTGGACTGCTCGACATCACCTATGAGGTTCTGTTTAGAGGAATCTATTGAATATCTAAAGAAGGGAATAACATTCCCAAGTATAGATATGGTGGAAAAAATAATAAAACCAAGCGGGCTAATGCACTGTCGCATAGATATTTTCAGGTTACCAATAAAGGAAGTGAGGGAAAAATTTAAAATAAGAATTCAGGCTATAGCAAAACAGAAGGATTTACAATTCTGTAAGCAAAATAAAAAAAGCTTGTAGATGGCAAAAATAAAATAACACACAATTTAGAAAAATATTTAATACAAATTAAGGATCCAAAGAAAAGAAAAAGTGTTACGTGATTCCGATTTGAAGTCTATAACAGCAATTGGCTGAAAGCAAAATATAAAAAAAGGGAAGAAGATAAGAAAATATGTAAATGCAAAATACTGTAGGTCAGGATGACTTGGTACACGTTATGATACTGTGCCCTCTGTATGAAAAAGAAAGAAAGAAATATCTGAGCAAAATAATAAGGAAATTAAGTTATGAACCAAAAGATATAGTTACATATTTATTAAAGACAGAATCTCAGGAAGAAATGGATTCTGTGGCCTCCCTCCTCTGCTCCACAGAAAAAAGAAATTACGTCTGATTGATAATGAATAATGGCAGTGGTAAAAGGTTGAGGACTATAAAGAAATGCGATGAAAGCAAGTAATAAAATATTGCAGACTACTATATACAGTAAGGGAAAGTGAGCAATAATAACAAACATTACAAGAGAGGGGAAACATTATAAAAAGACCCCTTTAAGTAATATAATGCTCTATATGTATGGCTGTATTTAAAGTTTAGATTTTATGTATAGGAAATATAAGCTGTGTATAAATTGCATATGAACGGATTGATTGTTAAAAATGTATAATCATATTTTTATGACAAATGATTTTAAATTGTAATGACATTAATTTGCAAAACAATAACGCATTGAACTGAACTGAACTATGAGGTCCTGTTCCCATGCTGGTGTGGTGACTGCATCTGCTGTTGTGTGTTCGTCCAGGGTTCCTTGTGTCCATGGTGATGTAGCCAGCTGTGCATTGTTCCCTAGTGCCCCTGTTGGTCCCTCTACAACATTCATCTGTACGGCTCTGTCACCGCTGTGGGTGTCATTCCCACTGTGGTGCTGGACTGTTGCATTGCTCCCCATTGTCTGGTTGTGCACAGTGTGCTGTGGCGTCTCATCACTGTGGTACTGTCTGTCCACCTCTGTGGGCAGCATTGCTGTTATGGACACTGTTGTGTGGCTTCCTGGTTGCACTTCTGCTGCGAATATGTCACAGTGTGTGTGCTGTGCCTGATTTGTCTGTGGCCACCATCATGGTGGTGGTCCATGTGGCCTGTGTGTCTTGCATGTTATGGTTCACCATGGATGCCTCTGCCTGTCTGGCCTCACCCTTTGCACTGGGTCCAGTGGGCTCTGCTGTGGCATGTCCCTGTGTGCTGTTCCAGTGGGTGGCTGTGGTGCCCATTGTGGTTGTGTGTGTCGCCATGGGCATGGCTTGCCGATGCTGTCCTGGCATGTTGTACACAGGCTCAGTCTGTCGAGGTGGCCCTTGTGCATTCTTTCCACTGTGCCTGTCCATGCTGTGCATAGTGTATGCACATTCACCCATACCATGGCCATGGTCCACTGTGGAATTCCTTGGGTGTGGGATGTGTGTGTGCACAATGTGACCTGTGCAGTACACGGGGTCCTGTGCGATCATCCCGTGATTGGTGCCCCTGTTATTGCTGCACAGACCACCTATGCTACTGTAATGATCCGTGTGCATGGTGGTGCCACTATGGGCAGGAATGTCTGGTGTCAGATAGTGTGGGTACATGGTCCAGTGCTATGTTGGGATGCCATTGCCGGTGCTGCACTGTGGTGCTCATCCATGTGCACCCCTTGTATCTCTGTATGCATGTGTACCTGCACCCTGATCTGGCACACTGTGTGCCTGCCCGTGTCTCATCACCTCGGCTATGGTCTGTAGTGCACTGGCCATGGTGTTGTGGCCTGTGTCTGGGCTCACCGCAGCTCCATCTGTTCCTGGTGCTGTTCATTGTTGTGCTCCATCAATGTGGCCATGTGCTCCAGGGTACACACCTGCCACTGGGCTCAAGCCTGTACATAATGCAGTGCATTGAGGAGCTCCGTGTTGCACTCTTGTGTTTTCCAAGTGCCTTCCACTATGGTGTCCCATATGCCACACACAGCTTCCCCAATATTAATGAGCTGTTCAGCAGCGGCGATGTGTTGAGCCTTAACAGTCCCCCATAGTTCCCTCAGGTCAGATGCCATTGCTGCCTCGGCATGTATCATCTCCTGGCAGTACTGGCCGAGATCGGCGTCAAGCAGTGGGGATGGCAGATCACTTCCCACTGGTAGCTGTGGTGTGGCCACGTGCTGTTCAGATGACAATGGGCTGGTACATGGCACTGTGCTCCATATGCTGGGCATCATGTCACTGATGTCAGTTGGCGTTGCCGCTCCTGTGTGCATGGACTAGGCGGTGCTGTGCACGCTGCCACTGGGGCTTGTCGACGCATTCAGGTGTGCTGTGTTGCTCTTGGCTCCTGTGTGCTGCTGGTCGGCATACGCGTACATACCTCCTGACTCTATGTCAGTGGTAGTGTGCGCTGCCCCCTCCTGCTGTTGCTCTCATTGTTGTTGATGTTTTTGTTGTTGGTGGTGTCTATATGCGCTGCTGCTGCTGCCACTGCTGCCACTGTCGTCATCTGTTAAGGTGTTGGTGTCATCATCTGTGGGGCCATCTCAGGGTGAGGGGAGAATGCATTACCTGTCTGTGGGTTTATGGTTGCACCCATATGTGGCCCTGTTCTGTGTGTCCCTCCGTCCCACCTGTACTGTGTTTTGCATGTCAGCACAGTGGTATGGGGTGGCACCAGCATGTCTACCTGACATGTCTTGCATGTGGCCATTTTGTGCTGCATGGGGATGTTGGGGTGTTGCCTATGGCACTGCATGTGCCTGGCTGGCAGGCCGTACACTCGCCATCAGGTGACACATGTCAATGCTTGTGTGCTGTTGTTGCCAGTGATACAATGCTCTGGTTTCAGCCCCTGGTTATTGTGCTGTTCTGCCTGCATGTGGTTGCGGTAGTGGGGACCATTAGGGCCTCTGCTGGCACTGACATACACCACGGGGTTGTGTCTTCACCACTGTGTCACCCATGCCACTTCTGCATCACACATGTGCTGTTGTGGGGTGTGCAGCCTGTCTCATGGTCTTTGTGCTTGTTGGTCGCCATGCCGTCCCATGGCTACACACCTTGCAATGTATTCTGCAGCCTATACAAGTCAAGATTTGTGTCCCCCTCTATTGTGCAGGGTTTCAGGTGGGCAGCATCCACTGTTCAGGCCCAGTTAGGGTCAGAAGCTGTGATGGTCCCCCTCCAGTGCCACTGCTGCACCACCTGTTGTGTGCAAACATTTCCTTGCTGCTGCACTTGACATCATTGAATCACTTCTAGAGTTCACGGATACTGTGCCTCATAGGGCCCACAGTGTTCCACTGATGGCAACCTCCTCCCATGCCAGTCTTCTCCTGTCCCGCAGATCTTTGTCACATTCCCTGTAAAACAGCAGCTCATGTTGGGCTTCCACCTCCTCAACTAGTATATCTGTTTCCACCCTGGTGAAGTTCTGCTTTCTGGTGTGGGCTGGTGGCCATCGTGACCTTGGCCGTTTTCCCTCTTCCAATCCTCTGCCCTCTGCCATTCCTGCTGTGCTTCCCTCCTCCATGCCACTGTGTTTGTCTGCTCCCCTACTCCTGGCATCTGCTGCTCCAGTGCCCCTGCCATCTTCCAGTGCACTGCCTTCATTGGCTCCCCTTGGCCTGCCCCACTCTATTCCCCTTCCCTCCTCTGCTCTCCTTCTCCTTCTGCCTGCTGCCAGAGCATTCCTCCCATCCTCCTATCTTGCACTAGCATCCTCTGTCCTCTGTGCCCTGTGCTCTGTGGTTCCCCTTTCCTCCTCCACTTGCCTTCCCTGTCTTCTGCATGCTGCCAAGGTGTTCTTCCCGTCCTCCTCTGTTGCACTGACATCCTCTGCCCTCTGTCTCCTGCACTCCATGGTTCCCCTTTCCTCCTCCACTCACCTTCTTCTACTCCTGCCCACTGACAGGGCATTCCTGCCATCCTCCTCTGATGCACTGCCATTCTCTGCCCTCTGTCCCCTGCTCTCTGCGGTTCCCCTTTCCTCCTCCACTCACCTTCTCCTTCCATCCACCATCACGGTGCTGTTCCCTCCTTCATACTGCTGCCGTCCTCCTCTCTCCTTCTCCTGTCCTCCTCCATTCCCCTGGCACCCTCTTCTCTCCCTCTCTGACCCTTGTTCACATGCCTTCCCCCATCCTGTGACATTCTCTGTTCCTCCTTCCACGTTGTCACAGCCAACATCCGTCATGGCTCCATGCATCATCTTTATGGGGCATGCATGTGCTGCATCGTTTCCTCGAGCTTTGCAGCTGAGCCAGCTGTTTTTGGATTTTCCGGTACAAGCACATTGCCACAAGATTTCTTGCCACACGGGTCACCTTTGCTGCATGCTACATCCTTCCTGGGGTGCTTTTGAAAATCCTGCCCACTTACTCCCCCTATATGGGTTGTAGTAATCTTGGAAAGGCACTTGAAAATGAGTGAGCCTGTGGCTTGTAAAAATTAGAATTTTAAGCATATCAGCCCATAACTGCTCCCGATCCTCTGTATCCTTCTCAGACACCTCCAGCTAGGCCCACAGAGCCCATAGTCTCCCTGAGATAGAAGCAAAATGTGATGAGTTCTGAAACAAGACCCTACCTGTCTGAAGGAGAAAGTAAATAACTTTCAATGGCCATTAGGTCTGGGAGATGTTTGACCGGGGGCATTGCCATACACGTACTGCATGTTTAACTTGGTAATACTTAAACAACTGAGAGCAGGGCAACTTAAAATAGGATGGAAAGTCCACAAAAGAAATAAAAACTTTATCAACAAGTAATTACTCCACCTAGCTAATACCTTTAGATTGCTATAGAGTAAAACTCTTCTCTTTTTAAAAATGTGGGCATAAATGGGTTATGCCACAGTCCTGTAAAACCTTAATGACATATCTTAACACTCAATATCTTATGGGCTTTATGTCAAATCTGGCAACTATACTGCGAAACTCTGTTACCATCTGTCCTGCCCAGATTTCATGATGTAGTACTCTAAAGTATACCTGACGTTTTGACATGGCATAAACATGCCTGCTTTAATTGTGTGCTTGGGTCTACTGGAGAATCCACAAACTATGATATAAGAGCAGCCAATTGTGACATCCAATAGAATAATTAAAAATTAGGGACTCCAACCCCTCCCTTAAGGTAGGGTAGCAATTAAATGAGTAACTTAGTTTTAGGTGTCTAATAGGCTCATAAGCAGCAGCCAGTTAAGGAATGCATCTTTTAAAAGGAAGAGTTTGAAATCTAGTTAGGAGAAGTATGGAACTGATGAAGAAACTTGGTCAAAACAAAAATGTTTAAAATACTGAGTCAGCCTGTCAGTGAAAGGGGCCGATCATTCTATCTCTCTATCTTGTGTTGATAGTTGTTTTTAATGGTACCGAGTCATTATGTTGCAGACTAAACTGCACATGAAAAACCATGTGATCTATAGCACATAGTGCTTCAGAGCAACAGGGGTATATGAGCGATACGCAAGTCAGGGGTTCAATATATATGCAAACAGTAGGGGAGATAGGGAGCACCCTGAGACATAACCAGGGGTCACAGCATGTCATTCACCCCTACCCATGCCTGCGTAGAATCATAGGAATTTTGGAAGAGTTCTACAAATGGTGGGGGTAAGCCCAGCCTCAACAGGGTGCCCCATTAAAAGGGCCAGGACACTCATTCAAAGGCTTTTTCTGCATCCACACTCACCAGAACAGCTATTATATGTTGTTGGGCAATATAATCCATTATGTGTAGTGTTCAATTGATATTGTCAAAGGTTTGTCATTCTTTAACAAATCCTGCTGTGTCTCTTCCAACAGGAAAGGGAACAGCTTGTCCAGCTGGGCAGCCCCCACTTCCATAAAGATCTTATAGTTGGAATTTAACATAGAAGTGGGTCTTTAGGACACTGAAAGGCTAGGATCCTTCTCTTGTTTCAGGATCACAGACTTCATTGCAAATCTCCAAGAGGGTAGCAGTGGGGTGCCAGACTGGACAGACTGAAATGCCTTGAGGTGCAGAGGGGTAACAGAGTCACTCTTGTAAAGCTCTGTGTTGAATTGGTCAGGGGCAAGGCATTTTAAAGCATGAAGTTCAGGAATGACACTGTGAACTTCCTCAGCAGTGATAGGTGCTATGAGACCCCCCTGTTGTTCCTCTGTCAGCTGTGTCACTGGGAGGCTAGTTAAATATTGTTGTAACCTAGAGCTGATGGGTGGTGGTGCCCTGTACAACTCCTGACAGTAGGTCTGTAAAGTTCTCTAAACTACTACATCTGAAATGTAGGATTTCATAGGTCCCCAGAGTACTACCATCAAGGCAAGTCCAAGAGGGTAGCATCTTTCAAAAAACGAGGTGTGCAAGAACAAGGGGGCACAATTTGAAGATAGAAGGGGGGGCGGCTCAGAGGTAATTTAAGGAATTATTTTTTCGCAGAGAGGGTTGTGGTTGCACGGAACGGCCTTCCAGAGGAGGTGGTGGAGTCAAAACAGTGGTGGAATTCAAGCATGCATGGGACAGTCATAAGGCAATTCTAGGGGTTGGGGGTAGGAAGAAGCAGGCTGCTGGTTAACTAGGATCTGCAGCTTATCCAATAGGTAGGGAAATGGGCAGACTGGGTGGGCCAAGCAGTCCTTATCTGCCGTCAAAATCTATGTTTCTATGTTTCTATGTTTCTTAAGTTCTATACACCCTGTCAGTGGGTTGGATCTGAGCTCTCTTTCATTGCCCCTGCAGTTGCCAGGCTAAGTGTCTTGACTCTGTGAGCCTCCCTCATAATAGTAATCCTTTAAATATAACAGAGCTTGTTCACTGTAAAATTCCCTAGATTTCTGCCTGAGTTTGGGAAATTTGGCTATCTAGGCATCTCTTACATTCCTGTGTAATTGTTGTAGCTTTCTCAGCTTATCTGTCAGGGTGCCTAACCGTGACTCCTGTTGTTTTTTCTGTGCTGAAATGTAGGATTTCATAGGTCCCCAGAGTACTACCATCAAGGCATCCCACAGCATAATGTCCTGAGCATCACCTTTTTATATTTTCTGCAATAAATTCCTAGACCTTACCCTTAATTAAATCAAGAAATGCTTCATTACTTAATAAGGAGGTACTGAAGTGCAATATTCTTCTGCACCTATTGCAAATACCTAATTTAAGAGGAAGAGGGGCATGGTCAGTGTCGTTGAGGTACAGGTCAAGAAGCATAGGAAAACCAGGAGTAGTTATAAAATGCACAGGTAGCATCTCATTATTATCAATAACAATAGAATAAAAAATAAATAAAATTGTTCAGGAGCATAGCTCTTATAAGGCAGTTTAAAAAAAAACAAAGTCCTTTCATTTGCGGATATCTCTAATTCTAAATTTCAATCTCTCTCTCTCTCTCTCTCTCTCTCTCTCTCTCTCTCTCGCTCACACACACATAAACATTGCAGTTCTTTTTATAAGAAGTCTTTGCCTGGCAATTAATTTCTGCATCCTGAGCGCACTAAGAGACATCCTGTTTCTCATAAAATGTATCAGAACTTTGTCAGTTTCTTTCCTTGCAGGTGCAATAAAATAGAGCATTGTATCTCAGAACTAATCTTCTATTGACAAGTCTGCAAAAGAGTTTGTGGAGGTCAAACTGCATCTCAGAGTTAACCCCTAAGTTCCAAATAGCTTTTTGCACTCATTTCAACAATATAACTATATACATTGTCAAACCAAAACAAGCATTTGTCAATGCCGAATGTTGCTTGCTTGCTTCTATGTGCTGTTTAGGTATTTTGAAGTCATCGGAGTGCAAATATTGAAAATTTGCGAACTTACGAGCGTGCGTAGGAACTGCATAGCATGGGCTAAATAAAACAGTCATTATTAGGAAATTTTTCGTGAAATTTTCAACATAGCCATTTTAAGACCTCTGCTCATGAACAGTGTCACTGTGATTTTGTTAACGTGTCCCATACATTGAGTTTGCACACCGACTGCGCCATTGTGCGCTACATGGTCGGAAACATGTTTTGGGCAGGATGTGAAAAATGACAGCTGTACTGCTCATAAGGAGGTGTGGTAAAATGGCAATGTTGAAAATCTGGAGTGGAAATATTGAAAATTCGCAAACCTACGAGCGTGCGTGGGAACTGTGCAAAGCACACTCGTAAAACAGTCATTTTTAGGAATTCTTTCACCAAATTTTCAACATTGCCATTTTAAGATCTCTGCTCATGAACAGTGACACTGTGATTTTCTTAATGTGTCCCATACACTGAGTTCGCACACCGACTGCGCCATTGTGCGCTACATGGGTGGAAACATGTTTTGGGCAGGATGAGAAAAATGACAGCTATACTGCTCATGAGGAGGTGTGGTAAAATGGCAATGTTGAAAATCTGGAGTGAAAATATTGAAAATTTGTGAATTTACAAGCCTGCGTAGGAACTGCGCAACGCACGCTCGTAAAACAGTCATTTTTAGGACATTTTTCACCAAATTTTCAACATTGCCATTTTAAGATCTCTGCTCATGAACAGTGACACTGTGATTTTCTTAATGTGTCCCATACACTGAGTTCGCACACCGACTGCGCCATTCTGCGCTACAAGGGCGGAAACACATTTTGGGTGAGATGTGAAAAATGACAGCTGTACTACTCATAAGAAGGTGTGGTAAAATGGCAATGTTGAAAATCTGGAGTGAAAATATTGAAATTTCGCGAACTTACGAGTCTGCGTAGGAACTGCGCAATGCACGCTCATAAAACAGTCATTTTTTGGAATTATTGGACCAAATTTTCAACATGGGGTTTTTGGGACCCCTTCTCATGAATGATGTCACTGTCATGGTGGTATTCAGGCCCGAAGGCTGATTTCACAGTCACTGTGCAGTCAATGCGCGAAATCACCCTTCGGGCTTGAATAACACCATGACAGTGACATCATTCATGAGAAGGGGTCCTAAAAACCCCATGTTGAAAATTTGGTGCAAAATTCCAAAAATTCTGAGATATGCAATAAAGTTGAACCCCCCCATCTAGCCCATTATACAGCTTACCGGCATTTCCTCAGTTCGCGGTCGGCTTTGAAGAGTGCAGACGTGTTCCCGGTCCACCGAAGATCATCGCGCCGGAGTCCGGAGGTAAGTATGGGGTGAGGTGTGGGGAGGCTGGGTGCACAGTGGGTGGGTGCAGGTTGTGGGAGGGGGGTGAGAGCGCCCCCGGAGACCGTTTTGTTTTATAGGTTTTAAAAAAAGCGTTGTGGGACATTGCCACGCTGGGGTGGGCTCCCAGCGTGGCGCACAGAGGGGGCCATTCAGCCGGCCGGGGATTGGGCACCCCCTACGGGCCAAAAGGAACTGATTGCCTCGCTGGGGTGGGCTCCCAGCATGGCACCAACTACTGGGGGGGAGACGATGCAGCTCAGCCAATGGGGATTGGGCACCCCGTCGGCTACACAGTACGTGCAGGGGTGCACACGCCTGCATGTGGGGGGGGTGCTACGCTTCTTATCGCTGCTCACTGAAGCGTAGCTCCCCCTTTCAACTGTATGCCACTGCATTTTGGAGCGTGTCATAGACAGCTCCAAAATGCATTGGCTTACAGGGGCCGTGCCTGCCAGCTCACTGACTGAATTGGAGGAGGAGGTGACACCTCTGAAATCTCCGATGATGGCAGTATGTTTCTTGCACGTGCGTGCAAGCAACATAAAAAACAGTTTCACATACAGAGTCACATATATTTTATAACCACAGATAAGCATGGGGGATGAAAAGATAGAAACAGAAAGAAACAGCAAGTGAAGGCAGGGAGATAGTGGAAGGGGAGGAACTGTGAGACTGTCAGAGTGATCAGTTCCTTGGTCTCACAAGAAAATGTGATTGCACAATCAAATAGACAACAGACAGAAAAGAAGAGAGGATAACAGATCCTTGTGTTTAACTCTTTCTGCATAACAAATAGGACAGGGTCTTATTCAACCTTATCACAGTCAGGCAGTAGGAGATGGCCAAAAGATATATCCCTGACAGAGTCAAATTATTCACTAGTCACCAAAAAGTTTCAAGCCTTGCCTGACTGTCATGACTTAAATACTGACTAGAACATTGGCCTATGGAGTAAAGGCATCTACAAACACCTAAGAAACCCACATCCTCGATAGAGGTTCTTAAATACTTTTGTGCCTACATAAGGTGAAACGTTGCTGGGTGTGTGGAGTCAATGTTTGGCTTAGGGTTAAATTAAAATTCCCCACCTAAGATTAACTGACCCTGTAGAACTTGGAGTGGTTTATTAAATAACGTTTAGAAAACTATTTTTTTTCCGTGTTTAGGTCCAGGACTTAGCTTTTTGTCTGTAATGTTTTATTGTGTAATTAAGTTATGTAAAGTACTAATTTGTTTTGTATTGTATGAATGTCTTTTACGTATTACTTGCCACTTGTGAAAACGGGCAGTGATGCTCATCAAGTTATCAAGTATAAAAAATAAAAATGAAATGAAAATGAAAGGTGCATATCAATACTAATTAAAGTAGCTGAGGTATCATACAGGTGGGTGGACAGACTAGATGGGCATTTTTGCCTCCTTCTGCCCAAAATCTCATATAATACCCAGTATAATACATACCAGGTTAACATACCTGCCCTCAGAATCAACTACTTTCTCCTGTAGGGAGAAGTGTGTCACAGTCAAAATTAAAACTACTATCCCTCTCTCGTCTCCATTTTACAAGAGGAGTATTCAGTATACACATAGCCAGCCTTTTCAATTTTTGATGTTCAGAGGGGGAGAGGTGGGTCTCCTGTAGCAAAGTGACATCAGTGCACTCTCGGTGGATATAGTGTAATATTTACAAATGTTTCACTGGATTGTTCAACCCATTGACATTATACGATAGTATCTCCATGGGATTACTGCCATGGGTTAGAATAAACATCAGCAGTCCAATCAAAGACAGCAATACTGCATAAAGGTCCAGGAGATCCAAAGGAGACCCCCATCCCGCATCCCACCAGAGCAGTGGAGATGCTCCCCCTATCTCCCCCACAACACTACAGCAACAAGGGGGTGTGGGGAGGGCCAGTCCCACTGATCCTGCAGTTTGGCAAAACCAGCATGCTTTGTGGTACCAAGCACAGCATACAAATAGACAAGAGAGCAAAAGGGGCCAACATGATTTTCCAAGTATTTGCTGACAGTAATAACTTGCCTCATGAAATAACTAGGGTAAAACAGAATGAAACAGGAAACACTGAATCGCCAACAGGATGAAACATGCAGGCCTTAGCCTCACAACAGAAGTGTACTTCCAAGGTAAGGGGTGGAATGGGAGTCCACCCCTACAGCACAGCTGGAAGAACAACATGAGAGGGAAGTCTATGGAGTGGAGCCACAGGCCCTGTATACAGGAATCCTACAGAGAGAAGGGAGTCACTTAGCCAGGGAAACTGCAACAATATTATAGATGCCATGCAGTCTCCTCACCCTACAGTATGCACCACTTTAAGTGGACGCGCATGTAGAGGACATTCGGTTGTACCGTATAAAAGGCTAATGCCAAATGGCAAATCCTATACACTGTACTAGGTTTGACTGTAAAGCTTGGTACCTATAGAGATGACCACCTTAGGGAAGCTCAATAGTGGCAAAACCATGCAATTCCCCCAAATGACCCCAACCATCCATAATAAAGCTAAAACAAAAGTTATGTAACATGTCCAGGGGGGTGGCAGCCAGCAGGCAGAGCCAAGGGACAAGCTGAAGCCTAATAGTATAGTACACCCAGATCATAAATGTCCATCAAAATTAATCTAAGGCATAGGAGGTTCCCTGCACCGCATTCCAGAGATGAAACAGAGCCCAGGCCCGAAATTCATCCAGAGTCCCACCCCCCATTACTGTAGTCTTATATAGTGTACCTTCATACATGTGGTGGTCCTGAAACGTGTGCAATACCCCAAACACAAGAATGCTGAATAGAGCTGCCTCCAGACACGGTACTGAAACACAGCTGACTGCTAACAGGCAGCCCCTGTGGTGGGACCATGGGCCAGAGGATGACTTCCAAGTATTGAAAGTGTGGGGTACTTACTCACTGAGTAAGATACCCAGGGTTGAGATTTTTCAATACTGCCTTGCTTAGTGACCTTCTCAAGTGAGTACAGCCATGCAGCCAGCAGTGTGATCTCAAAGATGGCAGTTCCCAGAAGGCTTCATTGTACATGTCAGAGAGTGAGGGGTTAGTTAGACTGAGTCCATATCTGGGCTCCCCAGAAAAGACGCCCCTGCCCCACCACTCATCAGCCCTCATATATTAGTATTTATTTATTTATTGAAATTTGTTGACCTGGTAGGCCCACTGAGACAACAGGGTCCCTTTTTCAGGAACGACCCGAAATTAATTACATTGAATAAACATCATATGTGTACAGTAGACAGAGGCAGAAGCAGGCAACAGTAATGGGACACAGCTATACAAAGAATAAAGACATCATATGTCTACCGGAGACAAGGTTGAGCAGGCAACAGTGATGGTACACAGTTTTACAAGGTTAGTACACAAGGCTAGAGGACCTCCCTGATTCAATAACAAGTGCACTGATTTACCACAAACAAGTGGGATTTTAGGGCATTTTTAAATGTGATCAGGGTAGCGCAGTTTATCACCACTGAAGGTAGGTTATTCCAGAGGGCCGGGGCAGAGATAGCGAAGGACTTGTCACCAGCACGGGATCTGGACCTAGGGACTTCCAGGGTGGGATGGGTAGTAGACCCGAGCTCCTGCATCTGACAACAGCAGCAAAGGCAGGCCCTGAGGTTCCAGTAAGTTTCAGCATGAAAGATACACCAAGAAAATGGCTTATGTAGGAGGGTAAACCCCAAGGTGTGGGAGGAAGATCCCAGGTCCCCCACCCCTGAGCTCTGCTCCCCAGCACTATGGAACCACTGGACCCACAAGGCCATCCTGACAGCCATCCTCCCACTATAGGGATAAAATAATTTTTCTTAGTGACCAGATGTTTGGGGCAATAATAATAAAAATCAATAGACTCATATACAAAGCTTCACAGTGTAAGGAAAGTGACCCACCAAGTGGAACTTAAGAACAGGAAGATGTTAAAGAATAAAAAAAATGTTCCATGTATGCAGGGATCACTCTTTGGTGCTGAACCTGGGGGGTGGGCTGTGAGCCATGAAGGGATCTGGTGCTGCTCCACAGATGCAGCTACCTCTCACTCTGTAATACACCAAGCAAGGTGAAGCACACTCAGGAGAAACAGGTCGGAGGACAATGTAGTGATTTTAGTACTTCTCATTTAATTTAAAGTCTCCAAAGAAATACAACAGTGGTGCAATGTGTGCCCCTAGCACCTCGACTCCAACAGAAAACTCTGTTGGAGTCGAGGAGCTAGGGGCACGCATTGCACCTCTGTTCTATTCAATTGGGAGACTTTATATTAAACAAGATGGACAAAAATCACTACATTGTCTCCGACCTGTTTCTTCTGAGTGCGCTTCACCCTGCTTGGTGTATCACTCTTTGGTGCCCTGCCCCTGATTATCAGGGCTATCTCTGGATTTGGTTGAGAAGTTCCCTTATTGATTGTAGAGAGCCCCTAGAGTGTTTTTCCCATTGTTACTGGAGATCCAGACTTTACAGCAAAAGTTGCCGATGTCCCAGGGTGGCTGACATTCTCTACAGGTGGATTGGGGTGGCTTTCCTTGGTCTGGGTGCTGAGCGACCACAGTGCCATGTCTTTCAAGGTCAGGTCTGACCTCCTGCACTGAGTGGTACAAGATGTCCCCTCCTGGAAAGTGTACTCAGAGTCGAACAGGGAAGGTCAAAATTTAGGACCCTCCTGGTGGAGTGCCTTGAAGAAGCAGCCATGTGCTCTCCACTTTTGCTGGAATGTAGGAAGATAATCGTGGTCCATGTGGATCTGTTCGCCTTCCTGAAAAATAGCCTTCTTCTTCTTCCAGGCAGTGAACAATGCAAGTTCCCTTACCCTAAATTTCAGGAACTGCATAATAAGAGAGAGGGATCATGCCTCAGGCCCAGGCTTGGGCCCTAAAGCATTATTAACCTGCTCTAGCTATAAGTCCAAATCTTCAGACAACTCCAGCACGATTTTCAACAAATTTAAAGGTGAAATCAGTGACATTAGGCCCCTCCACACCCTTAGAGATACCATAAATACAGAGTTTTCCCCCTCTCAAGTGTCCCTGCAGGTCCTGGCATGTCTTCTCAAGTTGCACTTGCCTGTGATATATGTGCAACACCAAATGCACATGTGGTCTAAGCTCTCCGAGATCTGTGTGGTCAGTCCTGCAGTTCCTTTTTTTCTTGTTTCAGGTGCTCCACGTCAGTTGTAATGGTGGCTAAAGAGTCCTTCACTTTAGTCTGGAATGCTCTAAGTTGAGTCAAAAGGCATTTATTTGACACCGGTGGAGCAGAGCTGTCACTGGAGGAAGGAGACAATGCCATGCTGCTGGATGGACTCGGGTGCTGTGATGACTTGGAGTTGGTGTAGTCTGGGAAACCTGGGGTTGTGTTTCTTGGCGCTCCCCATATCTGCCATGTGCCTGCAGATGTATGTACCAGCAAGGTAAACTAGGAATCTTTAATTGAAGCTCGAATTATGGTGCAAAATGAGTGGCACAATCTCAGCACAAATGGGTTAGGTGGTATATTTTTTTTTCTTATGGACTTAGTACCATAACTGATTTAGAATGGATTGAATAAGACTTAGTCCTGATTATTAATCAATATAATGTATTCATAATGCAGTTATATATTGTACTGCTAGTATTTATCCATCGTTGTGAACTTCTCCAAGGCCATCAACTTGGTGGATCATGCAATAGTTTTGCTCAAGCAGGACTCTAGGTCTCAGCCAACCAGCCATCAAATAGTTTGAAAGTTTGATGAATAACAAACAACAGCTATGTCCATAAAATTCATTAGTTCGGACCTTGCTGTCTTAAATCTTGTGGTTCTTCAAGGCTCAGTTCTTGACCTTTTGCTGGTCCCCATTTTTGTGAATTACCTCCTGAAATGCAGCAGAAGGTGTCTTCTACATATGTATGCAGATGACACCATATTGTACTTCAATGCAATGACAATGTTGGATGTTATGTTAATACAGCACTCCAATCTGATTTTAACAAATCTCCTCCTGGTTAGTCATTTTTTTCAGAAGTTTCACAAGGAGAGATATATTAACCCTTGCAAAACTTGAGGACTGATATATCAGTCCAGAATTCCTATATGTTCTAATTCTGTTGGCAGCCTAAATGTTAAGCTGGTAACAGCTTGTTTCCAAAAGTGTTTTGGGGAAAGAAGGTAGACAATAACAAAGGTGCAGAATAAATAAAATACAAGATTCAGAATTAAAAACAAAATACAGATACACAGTTGCAAGATAAATAAAATACAATTCAACTTAGTAGATGCAATAAAAATACAAAATGCAGTATTCCCCTACAGTGGGGTGCAAGAGTAATAAGAAATACTATATGGTTGGGCAGTCACAAAATGCAGATAACTAGCAAAATAATATATAAGGTGCACAGAAAGAACAAAGTACAGGTGCAAATAATAACTGGCAAATCCAGAAGTGAGTTAATTAGCTCATGGAGATAATTGCTCGTCGGGGGCATCCATCAACAAGGAGCAGGGAAGGGAAAGACTATGACAGGGGTTAGGTGCACTTGATGGAAGGGGTAGTACAGTCATGAAGGAGGGATTTGAGGGAGGAGAAGGAAGAGACAGTGTGGATTGACAGGGGATGAGAGGACCAAATCTTGGGGAAATGAAACAAGAAAGTGGCATGGCCGCAATAGTTTTGCTGGAAAGGAGGGAGAGGGCATGGGATCCAGCATTTCAGAGATGGTAAGAGGAAGGAGGGGGGCAAGAGAGGAGGGTGGAAACATATGGTAGGAGAGAGTCAAACCAGAATTTGGAGGTGAAGGAGGCACAGTGGGTAAGGTGCCAGGCATCAACAGAAGGGAGGGAGAGGGAGGAACAAATGGAGCAATGGTGGGTATAGGGGGTACAGTCCAAGGCAAATTAGCAGAAAAAGTGCAAAAGGGGGTCTAGTGTGGTAAGGCAGGACTTAGGAATGGCCCTGTAGACAATGTCACCATAGTCAAAGACGGGAAGATCATCTTCAACACTAACTCTTGGTGGGTACATAGTGGGATGCAAGCTATGTTCCTGTAGAGAGCACTCAGTTTGGGGCAGTTTTTGGTGGATGGCATCTATGTGGTTTTATGTGATAAGGGCACATCTGAAATAGTGCCACCCACAATGGCGAGGTGGAAAGGGTGAACGCCGCAAGGGTGACTGTACAAAAGCGCCGATCGGTGGAAAGGGCTATTGCAGCAGAGTGGATGGAAGGGCGCTGAGCACACGGTGCACCCCGCAAGACAGAGGGAGCAAAGTACGCCATAGCATGGGCTGCCTATGAAGGGTGCTACACAGAGAAAGTGGCAGCACCACCAGGGAAGGCTAAGGGCAGGACACGACAACACGAGATGCACGGCAGTGGCAGCGGTAGGTGGCTGGCACACAGAGACTGGATGGCACACGGCACATGGGCATGCACAATGTGAAGGGTGGATGTGCAGCACGCCAGAGGGCACAGCCCAGGGGCACTGCAACAGCCCACTGTGCAGAGGCCAGCGGCCAGCATGGGGATGCAGCAGGTTCTGAGAGCATGTGGCAGAGGTGAGAAGGCCCTGGCATGCATGCTGGGTCAAATGGGTGACTACAGGGGATGCAGTGGATGTGCGGGCACCCCCAGAAGGGCACACCCACACTGGGTAGTGTGGGAGGGTCACACATTGTGTGCTGTGTGGTGCTGTACAGGGCCCTCAACCCAGAGCTGGATATTGATTACAGGGGTTGGTGCATGCCGGGGGCCACTATGTGGCTGGTCACACGTGAAACGTGAAATTGTGTGCCAGTCCACGCAGGTAGTCATAGTGGCTTCTTGTGCCATATTCATCCACGATGGCATGGATCCTGGTCTCAAGGTCCCGATAGCATCACTGGGGCTATGGTGCTTCTGCCCCTTACACTAGCAACTCGGATCTCATGGCAGTCAGATGCTTCTCCTCCCTCAGGCACTCGAGGAGGCACCAGATGCTGGGGTGGCAGACACTGACCCAGGTGTTAAAGGCCCTGTGCCACCCCTCCATTGCATTGTTGGTTCTCACCAGTCCCTGGAGGGTTGCCTCATAGCAGTTCCACTGCTCGACTGGAAATGGGGCACGTTGACACCCTGAGTGCCCGGTAGGGCGGCCAATTCAGTTGTCCTCCACATAGTCCAGCATGGGCTGGAGGACATCCTCATTGGTGGACACGTACTCCTACTCCCGCAGTTCTTCGAAGACTGCTGGCATGTCGGCAGGTGGCAGGAATGCCAGTGCCAGCAGCATCCAAATATGCAGTGCAAAGTCAGGGTCGGTGGTGTAACATGCCAGGATGTCTGGCAGCTGCTGCACTTTGCGCCACAGGGCCTGGGAGAAGTGGAAGAAGCACCCCCTGACTCGTGCCTCAGGTAATACAGTGGTAACCCCACACTAGATGGCACGCTCTAAGTCCATCAGGACAATGGCCAGTGCTATGGCTGGGTTGTGCAGTTTGAGCTGGCCCAGAAGACGGACGTATGTCTGTGCCCACCGGGTGCATGTCAGGACATAGATGGTGGGCAGGACTGTTCCAGGCTGGATGGCATGTATCATATATAGCTGGTCAAACAGGGTTGGGCATGCTCTGAATGTGCCATCCATAAACCAGTCCTCACAGCTGGCCAGCTGCTGCAGGCCACGGTCCGTGGCGTAGATGATGATGCGGTCATGCTCCCTCCCACTGTCATACAGGAGGAAGCACGTGCCATCCAAAGCAAGTGTGTACTCCTCCAGGATGGTGAGGCACTCCACAGATTGTGGGGTGATTGGCCAGCTATGATGCTGCACTGTCCGACACAGCAGACACACTCCTGGCAGACAACCGGCCACAGCCGCAGGGATGCCTGATGTGCTCACCACGATGACTTGTGAGGCGCTGTCCATGGTCCGCCGTGCCCTGTCCCGAAGTGTTCTCAGGACACATCGCACTCCCACGTCTTCTGCATCAAGGGCATGGTTATGCTCCCTGATGGTGGCCACCACCATATCATCAGCTGTGTGCAGGCGGGCCATGCAGTGGTATCTCCTCACCTCAGCACACCTCCAATGAACCTTTTTCAGGTCCCTCCTTATCTCTGTGGTACACGAAGCCATTATGGACAGCCATGGGCTTGCCCTTCTGGGCTTGGCACATAATGCACCTCCATGTTTGTGATGCTGTCACATCTGCTGGGGCTGGTGCGGCAGGCAGTGTTATAGGCACTGTGAGCCCCACCCATTGTCCACTATGCCATGCCCTCTTCCTGCCTGCGTTGCGTATCTGATGGTGTTGGCTGTGCCCCCTTCCCCATGCCCTTGGTGCCTGTAGGCCATGCTCCCTGTGGTCCTCCACTGTTGTCTGAGCCACTCTCTGTGCCTGTGCAGTTCTCTGTGGCACCTTCCTGCCATGTGGTGCCCTTTGCGGTAAGTGTCAGTGTCTGCTGTGGGGCCCATGGGGGGGGTTGTATTGCACTGTGTCTGTCTGTGTGCTTGGTCCTGCCCTGTTGCTGCGGGGTGGTGCAGGCTCAAACTGCTGCCCCTCTGTCCAGTTTTCTGCCTGTTTACCCTGTCTCTGTGTGCCCCAGCAGCAGCGCTTCCACCTGTGCTGTCTCCCGGTTGCTCGCCCTTTGCCTCATGCTGCCACTACTAGCTGTGGCCTGCTGTGCAAGCCGTTCTGTGCTCGCTTTGTTGTTGTGGCTGTCTGTTTATGGCACCTCTTCTGTCAGTGAGCCTGCTGGGGCTTGCAGTTTTGCTGCAGGTTTCACTTGGAAGTGCCCTTACTGGGTTGCACAGCGTTTTGCTCACTTACTGTGTGTCTGTGTTTGGGAGCACTCGCCCTTTCTGTAGCGGCATTTGGGGACTCGCCTCCAGAGATTGCGCCATTCTATAGGCACTCTACATGGCTATTACCCATCTATGTGTACCAAGAAGTCAAAGTGATGGTCAAAGTAGGAGTGGAACCAGCTGATTGCGGAGGCCACAAGCTCCACCACATTAAGTATGTCCAATAGAGAAGGGGGTGGGACATGGTGTTGGAAGCATTGGCCAAGTCGACAAAGATGGTGGAAGTGAGGTGGCCCTGATCAATACATTGCAGGATAGAGTCATTGAGCCAGAGAAGGGAGGTGGCAGTGGAGTAGGACTCTGAAGTCAAACTGGTAAGGACTGAAAAAAGGAGGAGGAGGAGGAGTAGGAGGAGAAGGAGTTGGGAAGACAGAAGAGATATTACAAGGTGTGATTGGGGCTTGGCCAGGGTGGGGAGGAAAGAGACAGGCCAATAGTTGCAAGGGGATGAAGGATCAACCTCTTTAAGGAGGGGGATGACAGTAACCTGATTTCTTGCATCAAGGACAGAGACTGAGGAAAAGAGGCTTAAGAAGTGGGAAATAGGGATGGCAGTGGCAGGACCACAGAGGTGAAAAGGCTTGAGCTCGAGACCACCAGGACTCACATCCTTGCAGGGGTTAAGTACAAGAAGGACCTTGAGAGAGGTAGAAGAAGAGGTAGGGGAGAAAGAGAAAGAATGCAAGGATGGGGTAAGGGGTAGGGGGGTGAAGGGAGGTGATGGGAAGTGGGGAGTGGGGAGAATAGAGAGGGCACAAGTGGTGAAGAAGGAGTTGAAAGAAGAGGCTATGGTAGCAGGATCAGCGATGTGGGAGCTATCAGCCTTGTGAATGGGGCAGAGCTGGATTAGATAGAGAAAAGGGAATGGAAGACTTTCTAGAACTAGGAGGGGTGGTTAAGGTTGTTCTGGAATGTGGATGGAAGTCCTCAGATTTCCCAAGCTGGTGGCTTTGGTGCAAGCATTGTGAAGGGACCAGTAATTTAACAAGGCAGCCGGGGAGCCACAGAATTTGTAGGATCACCATAGTAGGTCTCTGGTTCAAAGGCAAGCCAGAGGCTCAGCCAAGATCCCGAGAAGGTGGGAACATGGTTTTCCTCAGGGAGGCATGGTGGGCAGCCATAAATTTGGATTGGAAGGATTTGAGGGCAGCATGGATGTTGGTGGTGGTTGAGAGATGGGCCCAGTCAGTGGACGACAAGTCCAGCATCTTGAGGGACCAAATGAGGATGATTTTAGAGGGAGTTTTATGGTGGTGGATCTTACTCACACAGTCGATCATATGATGATCACTGAGAGTGTCAGGGAGGATACCTGCATCCACAGTATGGTGGGGGTGAGAGAAGAGTACCCAGTCTGGAAAGGAGTGCTTTTGAGATTTGAAATTAAGACATGTGGGATATGAAATCAATTGGGACATTTGAAGGGGCTTAACACTGTGTCAAATTTGCATGATGAGTGGAAACACCAAATAATGTTAAGATCACCAAGGATATGATACCAGGGGAATCTTTTCCTATGACCTGAGTCTGGTTATAAACAGACCAGGCAAAAGCATGCCAGCCAAGACTAGCTAAGGCATAGCTATAAGTATTATAAAGCTAGCTGACCGAATGTTACCTGGAAAGCCACTACCCAAGGACCTGGATCAATGCAGGCAAAGCCAATGGATAAGGAACCCTGATAGCCTAACAAGTACCCAAAAGCATTTTGAAATTTAGTTATGAATAATGCAAGAAAAAAACAAATTACTGCTAGCTAGAACATCATATTCTAAAGAGTATTATTATAGCCTTTCAGCTTAGCAGCCTTTCACACTTGCAAAGGGGAGTTGTTTAGCACTTGCAAAGGATAGTAAAGATCCATTGTATAGCACTTGCAAAAGGTAGTTGTATAGCACTCGCAAAGGGTAGTAACATCTGTTGTACAGAATTTGCAAAGGATAGTTGTATAACACTTGCAAAGGGTATTTTATTATAATTTCAGCTATGATATGTAAACAACTATAATATACAAATCGTACCACTTGAAAGAGCCTCCCCAGTTGAACTATAAAACCTAGATCTTTCATAATTTGAGAGAAAACTTCTGACCTGTACCTGGGAGGAGGCTGAGTGTCCAGTGGGTACAGGCCAGAGTCATTGACAGTCCATAGAGGGTAAGACACTAACCAGCTCTTAGCTTCTAGCACTGACAACCCTTTCATGCAAAATACTAGAGGTCACAGGCAATATGGCTAAGGAAGACCACTCTTTGGGGATGCTTTGCAACAAATGAGCAGACATTTTGCAATAGGTTAATAAGGACATAGTTTTGAATAATTGTCTGTAATAGGAATAATAGCAAATGTATGTCTTGACTAGGGCAATCAGCTACCCACTTTAGATTGAAATTGTTTTCCTGTTGGGTATGAGAAACAACTGAACTCAAGAAAAGGAAGTATGCAAGTCATTGATAAGACTAGACAAGGAACAGCCATGTATTAATGAAGGAAAAGATTGTGGAATATCTTGAATCTAGTGGGTTACAAGACACAAGGCAGCATGATTTCACAGATGTGGCCTACCTTGATTTCAGTAAGGCGTTCAACACCATTCCAAATAGGAGACTGGTAAGCAAGCTGGGTAGCTTAGGAGTGAGTCCAAAGGTGGTAAACTGGATAAGAAATTGGTTAGAGAATAGGTGACAGAGGGTGATGGTAAATGGAGTTCACTCCAAGGAAGGGAAAGTGACCAGTGGGGTGCCTCAGGGACCAGTACTTGGACTGGTCCTCTTTAATGTCTTTCTAAGTGACATTGCAGAGGAGCTGGAAGTGAAGGTCTGCCTCTGCAGATGACACCAAAATCTGCAGTAGGGTTGACACTCCAGGTGGGTGAAAAGGATGAGCATAGATCTGAGAAAACTAAAGTGGGCAGGAGTATGGTAGCTGGGTTTCAATATGAAAAAGTGCAGAATAATGCACTTAGGGCACAGAAACCCAGGGGTGGAGTACAAAATGGGTGGAGTGGTATTGATGACCACCAAGCAGGAAAGAGACCTGGGGTTATCATATCTGATGACCTAAAGGTGGCCAGGCAGTGTGACAAGGCAGTAGGTAGGGCAAGTGGGATGCTGGGGTGTATAGGGAAGGGAATAACCAGCAGAAAGAGGGAGGTGGTGTTGCCCCTGTGTAGATTGCTGGTAAGATCCCACCTAGAGTATTATGTCCAGTTCTAGAGACCACATTTCTGGAAGGACATCAACAGAGTGGCAGCAGTCCTGAGGAAGGCAACTAAAATGATGCAGTGTCTATATCAAACATCCTATGAGGAGAGACTAAAAGACCTCAATAAGTACACCCTGGAACAGAGGAGGGACAAGGGAAATATGATAGAGCCCTCTAAGTACCTCATGGGGTAAATAAGATACAGGAAGGGAGTATTTTTCAGAAGAAAAGGTGCTCAAGAACAAGGGGAAGTGCTATGAAGCGGGGGTTGGGGGGTGAATACAGGAGAGATGTGAGGAAGTACTTCTTCACAGAAAGAATGGTGGATTCTTATCCTGGAACAGCCTTCCAGTTGTGGTGGTGGGGGCAAAAACAGTGGTGGGGTTCAAGAATGCATGAGATAAGCATAGAAAAATCATAGTGGAAAGGAAGGGGGAAGGAGAAAGAACTGTAGATTGAGCACGGTCTGATGTAATAGTGTAGGTAGGGAGAAATGGGCAGACAGGATGGGCCAAGTGGTCCTTATCTGCCATCAGATTCTATGTTTCTATGTTTCTATGTATTGCTTAGCTTAGTAAATAGACAGAATAACTTTGTTTTTAATTTTTATCTAATAAATATTTTTTTACTAAGGAATTGTGAATGAGTTTTTACATACAACTTATATTTATATAAATTCACATTTTATAATAAAACCACTTGGGTTTTTGACAATACACCACAGATCTGGTTTATAGTATACATATAGACTGAGTACTCAGATTGTTGTGTCATTTGAACCCTGGCATTGGCATCTGGTGCTAGCACCAGATTTGGATCTGGTGCTGATTCCGGGTGTCAGATAAGCAACTCAGCAGAGGAGGTGTAAGAGCTGTCTCAGGTGAGGAGTTTCGTGACTGAAGCAGAGGACAGGCGTGGGCAACAGTGCACCCCAGCAGCAAAAATAGGGACTGAGATGGGGTGGAGAATGTAAAGAGTAGTGGCTCCTAGGCCAATGGGGAGGAGACTGATAACACAAGTACAAGCTGGATGCCAGAGTAGATTGCAACACCAGCACCTCTCTTGGGATGATCTTGCCTGGCAACGTAGTAATCTGGGATGGAAACTGCAGGAACTGGGGAAACTAGGCACACAAGGACAGAATCAAACAGTAGCAAATCCCAATTAAACAATGAGAACACACGGGTAAACATACAAGCTGAGGAGGAAGTAAATGCTATAAATGGATTGTCCTTTGACATTATAGGACCTCAATTTTGAATAAGGGTCTACGTTTGGTGTCCACATGTGGCATCAGTGAATCTGAACTGTTTGTGGATTTGAAGAAATTTGAGGAAATTCACTAAGAGGCTCAATGTTAGATCTTTCTTCTCTAAAACCAACATAGTTGGCAGCAGCAACCTCGAATGAATAAAGTGAAGGAACAAGAAATTCCAACTATACAAAATGTTCAGATCCCTCTGTCAGCAAATAATCAGAAGAGCTTTAAGTCACCATGCACTTTTTTGCCCTTTTATTCAATTATTATTATTATATAGTCTGTGTTTGAAAAGGCATGCATGCAGGATATCAGTGAACTGTTTTGAAGTGAGGACACTCACAGATTTGTTAATATTACTCATGCTGAGTCTCAAGCATTAAGAGAATTACAACATAATAAAGGGCTGACAATGAAGCCAGCCAATAAAGGTGGATCTATTATGCTTATGGATATGACTAAATATATCCAAGAGAGCTTCAGGCAGTTGGCAAACACCACATTTTATGTTAGTCTAAAACTAATAGACTGTAACCATGACATTGAAGGACATTGATGTATTTCTTAAAAATGCATGTATCAATTGTGTGATATCTGAGCTAGTGTTGTGCGAAATACAAAAATTTCGCTACACAAAATATTTCTCGTAATTCCCGCATTACGCAAAATTTTTCGCATAGGTGAAATGTAATTTTGTCGAAGGTGGCAGTTTTGCATAACTACGAAATTTCTCCAATTTCGCCACTGTTTTTCAATTTCACCTGTGAAGTTATATTCAGAAGGCGAACTATGCAACTAAGTCAAAATACCACATGTAGGCTGTTTCCAGCCCAGTGTATTGTCTGTTGAGTCAGACAGCAGTTCAGTGTGGTGCATCACAGCCAATAAACCCTTCAAAAGCCTCTTAATATCTTATTTTTGAGAGATAATTGCTTCCAAATTCTAAAGTTTGTTCTCTAGTGCTGCTAGTGAACATTTTCTTCTTTTTTCAATTATAGATACATAGATACATAGACAGTGTTGGCAGATAAGGGTCTATGGCCCACCCAGTCTGCGCATTTGAGCTTGTAAGTTCAGTTTATGTTTTCCTAGAAGTCTGTTGCCCCTTACCCCTGACCTCCAGAATTCCTTTATGTCTATCCCATGCATTCTTAAATCCCATGATTGTTTCAGCCCCCACCACTTCCTCTGGCAGGGTGTTCCACTTGTCCACCACCCGTACTGTGAAGAAATTCTTCCTCACGTTTCCTCTGAATCGTCCTCCCTCCAACTTCATCCCATGCCCTCTAGTCCTGGAACATCTTTTTCACTTAAAAATAGTGTATTCCTGCACCCTGTTCCTCCCTATAAGATACTTGTATGTCTCTATCATATCCCCTCTCTCCCTCCTCTCCTCCAGGGAGTACATATTCAGTTCCTTCCTAAATCCTTGGATAATATGTAATTTAATTTAGGTAGTGCTTTCAGTTTTGTCTGTGTCTGTGAAGGAGTTGAGTGGGGAGGGTACACTGTGTGAGAGTGTGTGTGTGTGTGTGTGTGTGTGTGTGTGTGTGTGTGTGTGTGTAAGCTGAGGAGGCTAGTTCCTAATAATTAATTTGACAAACAGATTCCTCACAAGTTTTGAGTAAATTTCTGTCATTTCTTTTAAATCTTTATATGTTTGTTGGTGTGTTACTTATTTGTAATATTTTTCTTACATATTGACCAATTTTTTTGTCTCTTTATCTGAACAGTATCTCATAATGACTGAGTTGTCCTGTTCCTGTTACCCTTTGTTTAATCAGTCTTGTGCTTTATTTTGTATTGAAAATACTTGTAGTAGTTCAGTGGCCTATGCAGCCAATATGATGTTATGCTTGTGTAACTGTGTTACTTGGTTTTGGCCGTTTGCACTCTGTTCTCCAGAGGAATTACCACCCTGTAGGGGTACCAAAGGCAAGGAACCCTCAAAGAGGGTTCCACCCCTAGAGGTGCCACAGGATGATTCCCTTAGCTAAAGGTACCTTAGGAAGAATCCCAAGGAGAGATGCTATGCCACTGGAGGAGGAGGGGAGGATGGTAGGACAAAGAAAAAGTGCTTGAGAGAGAGGATCAGAGGAACTGCTTATATGTTTGTTATGTTTGTTAGATGCCTTGGTATTTTGAAAGGCACCATAAAAATAAAGATATTATTAAAGATATTATTATTATATAGCACAGGAAAGGGCAGTGGCTGTCTGCTTGTCCACTAAACTACAGGCATAGCCTTCTAATTCAGTGGCCTACACAGCCAGTATGATGTTATGCTTGTGCAACTGAGTTACTTGGTTTTGGCCATTCGCACTCTGTATTCCAGAGGAATTACCACCCTGTAGCGGTACCAAAGGCAAGGAACCCTCAAAGAGGGTTCCACCCCTAGAGGTGCCGTGGGATGATTTCCATAGCTAAAGGTACCTTATAAAGGAGCCCCAAAAAGAAATGTAGTAGTACAAAGCATGTTAGCAATCAGTAGCTGTGAGGCATGGTAGTAAATAAGGCATCAGGCAGCTTGATAACGTAATGAGATGCGCAGGTTAGCAATGGCATGAGTATGAAGGGTTGTGCTGAAGATTGAGGGGGCCTCCTAAGGAGAGAGGGAAAGGCAAGTAGGAAGACCATTCACCGCCATTCAACAGCGGAACCTACCTAAAGGAACTAGGGAACACTAACTATGGCTAACTAATATTTATGACCTGAGGCATGGAGGGGAGGAAAAACACCTTGAGGAGGAAATCTCTGGGGATCCAAGGCCTAGGTCATCTTCCCTCCAGGCCTGGGATGTTTATTTTGTGATGTTTCTGCTGCTGCAATTTAGAAACCCAATAAAAAGTGGGGTGAAAAATATTCCAATTTAGAGGAAAGCTCTTGCTTGATCCCTCTAATGGGAATGCTGTGGAAGGTTGCGAGAGTGCTCTGCAACATCAGCGGCAACCAAGGTGGGAGGAGGAGAGAAATGACTGCTGAGGCACTCACCTGACCTATTCACCCTAAAAACAAACCAGGTGAACCAATGGCAGTCATGGTGAGAATGCAGTGAAGGTGCCTTGCTAGTAGAATACTAGAGCCAAAGGAGATCGCTGTAACCACCCTTCATGGCTGGTCTTAAATTCTACACCAGGAGCTGCCATTGAGTCTCAAATGTCTAAAGCCAGGCCCAGAGCAAGGACATTCCCAGCTATGGCCCAGGTGAGAAGGACCCCCCCCCCAAGTCAGGCATGCTCAAGATGCAGACTTAGAAATGCAGAGCAAGACTGTCAGCTGCAGGAAGGCCCTGTGACAGAATGGAATGGCTGGCATGCCCCAGAAAACTGAAAAGGAGCTGAATGAGCTTTGAGTGCTGGGACCTCACATACTGTAGGTCAGATGGTAGTAGTGAGCATTGAGCAATGATTGCATAAGCAATGAGTGGACCTTCACGTTGGTCAGTAAGGCAGAGTAGCAATGGCCAGACCTGCATGTAGGTCAGAGAAGCAGCAAATATGAATAGTGGGGCCAACCAGGCATTCAAGGAAGCCAATAAAAGGTGACAATACTCTGAGGATTTCTGGTGGTGGAGGCAGGATTAGAACATAAAGTAAGCATGCCACATGGGGCCATGACTCCCCCAACACCTCCAAGTCCCTGCTGTAGGAAAAACAAGAAAGTGATGGAAGGCGCTGAGACCCACATGCAGATATTAAAACTAGTTTACAACATCAGCGGTAGCTTAGCTGACCTCCAGTGTATAATAACAATGTACAAACATAAAGAGCAGCATCTGTATTGTGCAACTATGAGTTGTAGGATCTGATGAATATAGACTGGAGGGAGGTAATGCTCTGAAGCAGCTACTGTCAGGCAGTGCAGTGAAACAACAGCAATGAGGTATGTAGTATGAGTTGAAGAAGCAGGATTGAGCTGCATAGGCTAGGGTTCAGAGTGAGCCTGAACCAGGTGAAACAATTAAGGTGCATAGCATGGAAAGCAGCTATGTGGTATGAGTTGAAACACACAAATAATGATTTAAGTTGCACTGCGAGTAAATGGGAGCAAGTGGCATGATCTCTAGATTAGCAATATACAAGGAGTTAAGAAACAGAAGCCCCCAAAAAGAAGGCAAAACAAAAGACACACAAACACAGAGGAACAGGGAACAAATAACACAAAGAACCACACAGCCAGAGGCAAAATACAAACCAAATGCAGGAGAACAGACAAAAGAAGTCCAGCAGAAACAAGCAGAAGCCAGAATAGCAAGGTGGGGGGAGAGATAGGCCCAGCCAGCAGCAAAGGACAGACCGACAGAGGCTCTGGCTGCAAAGAAAAAGTGCTTGAGAGAGAGGCTCAGAGGAACTGCTTATATAGCACAGGAAGTGGGAGTGGCTGGCTGCTTGTCCACTGAACTACAGGCATAACCTTCCAATTGAACACTTGTCCATATCCAGGTATACTGCTTTTGTGAATTGCTCACAGAATTTAATATTATGAGCTAGCCTCTACATTGCAGTGTTCCTGTTTTTCTGTTACATTTTGCTTATCCTTTCCCTGTTACACCATTGTTGTGTGGATGATCCCTGATGAACAGTACACCAGCCAAAACATTACTTGGTGGCAAGTTGGCAACCAGTCAGAGGAGCAGCAGGCAGCAAGCTACAGCAACCAAAAATCTCATTCCCTCCACGCCATACAAGATACAACCACAGCATCGCCACAGCAAAACAGGACAGCATTGTCAAAGGAATATTATAGATTAATCTCACTAGTGAAACCAGCAGCAGTAGGAGGCAGCAAGTGTGATTAGCAGCAGCAGTTTGTTGGAGGAATTAATTTGGTCAGTGTGGCCCCACTGCCACCACTTGCCATGTTGGATATTTAATAATTGCCACAATAATTGTGTCTCCCTTCTCTAACAGTTTTGTCATGTAGCATTTCTGGATTTCTAAAGTTTGTTCTGCACAGCACAGCAGCTAGCAGCAACCAGATTCATCCTGAAATCCTTTGTAAACATTGGACAAAAACAACATTTTTTTGTCCGGGTGGTGGTGGGGTTTTATAAAACTTCTGAACTGAGATCACATTTCTGTCTCAATTTTATGTAACATTTCTTATGTAACATTTCTGGACTTGTACAGCCAGTTCTGCATTAGCAGCAACAAGATTCAGCCTGAAATACTTTGTAAACAGTGGCCAAAACAGCATTTTTGGTCTGGGAGTTGGGGGGCACTGTTATGTATGTGAAATGGTAATGCATTGCATTACTTCTGCCACTTGAGGGCAGCATTCCGATATGTGTAAGCTAGAAAGAGAGCAGACAGAGAGTGTTGTTGTTGAGAGTAGAGAGGCTCCTGAATAAAAATGAAAGTTGCTGTATTCCTGTTGCAGTGGGAGTTTGTTGAACAAGACCAGAATAAATGTTAGAACATAACATAATTGGCGACGCAGTGTTTAGTTACTCTCCTGTACCTTACCAGAACGAATTACTGCTGTGAGGGTTTTCCTGAGACGTAACTTTTGGACCCATGAGTGAACCCGTGAGAGACACAAAAAGATGGCTGCCACTATAGGACATATTGATGCCTTTGATGAAAATGTGGAACAATGGACAACTTATATTGAGAGATTTGGACATTTTGTCACAGCAAATGATATAAGTGATGAAAAACAAGTGGCTGTGTTACTGAGTGTCATGGGCAGCACAACGTACAGTTTACTGAGAAGTCTTATAGCACCAGAAAAGCCCAGGGAGAAAACTTTTGCCAGTATTGTGGAGGTCTTACAGACACATTTCTCTCCTAAGCCTCTGGTGATTGCTGAAAGATTTTGCTTTCTCAAACGAAATCAAGCAGAGGGTGAGTCTGTTGCGCAGTATGTGGCTGTTCTAAAGAAATCAGCTGAGCATTGTGAGTTTGGCACCCATTTAGATGATGCCCTCCGAGACAGATTTGTGTGCGGTTTGAAAAGTGAAGCGACACAGAAGCGTCTTTTAACGGAGGCGGGACTGACATACAAGAAAGCGATAGAGATCGCTGTATCGATGGAAACAGCTGCACAGGAGGCTCAGCACCTAAGTGATTCCCTGAAAGTAAATGCTTTATCCTTCTCTTCTCCCAGGAAGCCTAATAAATGTAGTCGTTGTGGCAAGGCTAATCACAGTGATAAGGACTGCTGGTTTAAAGAACAGACATGTCATAACTGTGGGAAGAAAGGCCACAGGCTGTGAGTGCAGAGGAAAAAGAAAGGAGGGAAATCAATGGAAGCAAAGGGAAGCAATTTGCGAAATGTAGAAAGAGAAGTACATCATGTGGAAACACAGAGGCGTGCAGTGATGACACTGATACTGAATTAGCATTGCACGTGCTGACTCTTAAAGGGGAAACGGCAACCATCTGTGTAACACCTGAAATTGAAGGGAAACCACTGAAAATGGAATTGGACACTGGGGCCGCAGTTTCATTGATTTCTACAGACAAGTATGAAACTACATTGAGTCATCTACCCCTGCAAATGACCAACGTTGTACTGAGGACATACACTGGAGAGGCGATTTCACCTGAAGGTGTCATCAAGGTGCAGGTGAAAATGAATGGGCAAACGGCACTACTGCTTCTGTACGTGGTTAAAGGTAACTACCCTTCACTCTTAGGCAGGGAATGGCTGAAGAAAATACGCCTCAACTGGCAGGAGATAAGGATTGTTAATACGGGTGACCACAACACTCTAGAAGCAGTGTTGCAGAAACATGCTCCTTTATTCAAGTGGGAACTAGGCACAATGAAGGGCATTGAGGCAAGAGTGTTTTTGAAGCCACAGCACAAACCAAAGTTTTGTCAACCTCGCCCAGTACCTTATGCACTCAGACCGAAAGTGGAGGCCGAATTAACTCGCCTAACCGAAGCTGGAGTCTTGTCACCTGTACAGTGTAGTGACTGGGAACACCAGTAGTGCCAGTGGTAAAGAAAGACGGTCCGTGCAAATATGTGGAGACTTTAAAGTAACCATAAATCCAGTTCTGTGTGTGGAACAGTATCCGATTCCACGCATGAAGACTTGTTTGCATCCTGGCACAGGGCCAATGCTTCAGTAAGCTAGATTTGTCCATGCTTATCTACAAATGAGTAGATGAAAACTCAAAGTATCTCACAATAACCACCCAAAAGGGTCTTTTCTGCTATAATCACCTACCTTTTGGCATTGCATCAGTTCCAGCCATATTTCAGCGAGCTATGGACCAGGTTTGAGGTCTTCAAATGTTCACTGTTACCTGGACGATATACTGGTGACCGGAAGGAATGATGCAGAGCACCTGAAGAACCTGGATGCAGTTCTGCAGCGATTGGAAGATTTTGGCTTGCGTGTCCAGAAGAAGTGTGAATTTTTCAAGACTTCATTGGAGTACTTGGGCCATACCATAGATGCAGCGGGCTTATACAAATCGCCTGAAAAGGAAAAAGCGATTGTGGACGCCTCAGCACCGGAAAAAGTGAGCCAGTTACGGTTGTTCTTGGGCCTGTTAAATTACTATGGCAGGTTTATTCCTAATCTGGCTACGATTCTCAACCCACTAAATGGCTTGCTGTGCAAGGGGAAGTCCTGGTGTTGGACAAAGGACTGTGAGAGTGCATTTAAGAAGGCTAAAAAGCAGCTTGTTTCTCAAGATGTGCTCATTCACTATAATCCACAGCTGAGCATCAGACTGGCGTGTGATGCCTCACCTTGTGGGGTGGGAGCAGTTCTTTCTCATGTTCTACCGAATGGGGACGAAAAGCCAATTGCCTTTGCATCCAGAACTCTCAGCAAAGCTGAACAAACCATGCTTGAAATGAAGCTTGGCAATAGTGTTCGGAGTTAAATTCACAATACCTCTATGGTCGGAATTCACACTCCTCATTGATCACCGTCCCTCACGACCATTTTCAGCCCCCACAAAGGTATTCCTTCCATGGCAGCAGCCAGAATGCAACGTTGGGCTCTCTTGTTATCAGCTCACAATTACGCATTGAATACAAGAAGGCGGCTCTTCATGGCAATGCTGATGGGCTCTCAAGATTGCCTCTGCAGGTAGCCCACAGTGACAAGGTGGACACTGTCAATGTCTTCTACATCAGACAGCTTGAGAAATTACCTATCACAAGTTCTGAAATTAAAAAGGAGACAAAAGTTGATCCTGTGTTGTCTCGAGTCTTGGACTTAGTAACAAAAGGGAATTTTACTGTGAACCAGGACATTCATGGTGAGTTATCACCATTCTATGTCAGACGTAATGAGCTTTCAGTACAGCAAGGTTGCTTGATGTGGGGTGTCCGGGTGATTGTCCCTTCAAAGCTACGCACCCGTATTTTGGAAGAGCTACATGTGGGACACCCGGGCATAGTGAGAATGAAGGCTTTAGCTAGAAGCTATATTTGGTGGCCAGGGATTGATTTGCAAATTGAGCAACAAGCAAAAACATGCACTACCTGTCAGCATGTTCAGAAAATGCCGTGTCCCTAACCTCTACATCCCTGGATGTGGCCAGGTGCACCGTGGCAGTGCATTCATGTAGATTTTGCGGGGCCGTGGGAGGGACACATGTACTTAATTGTTGTAGATGCCCACTCAAAGTGGCCCAAAATTTAAGTCATGGACACCACTACTACCAGTAAGACCATTCAAGTGCTGCGAGGACTATTTAGCCGTTACGGGATTCCTGAACAGCTGGTCAGTGACAATGGACCACAATTTATTTCTAGTGACTTTGCAGCATTTTTGAAGTTAATGGTGTGAGACATTTTTGTAGTGCCCCATATCACCCCTCGACTAATGGTCTAGCGGAGCGTTTTGTGCAAACCATGAAGAATGCTCTGAAATCGGTGGGGGGGTCTTTGACCTTACAACACAAGTTGGATAACTTCCTGCTGGCATACCGAAATACACCCCATGCTACAACAAAGGAATCTCCAGCAATGTTATTTTTTCGGCGTAAGCTTCGCTCCCGTCTTGATTTGCTTAAGCCAGATGTAGCACCAGAGGTTTTGAAGAACCAAGAATCTCAAATACTGCGCTGGCAAGCTTGTTCAAAGGACAGACAGTTCATTGTTGGTCAAGAGGTGCTTGTTCGAGATTACTGGAAGGGGGAAAAGTGGACCCCTGGTGTGGTGACATCTCAGACGGGTCCAGTGTTGTATACAGTTGATGTTGAATCTGGAGTGAAATGGAAATGTCATGCTGAACAGCTCCTAGATCTTCAGCAGCGCACAGATGGGGACACCTCCAGGGAAGAAAACCCACGGGAAATGTGGATTCCATCTGCCGTAGCTTACAGAAGCCCCATTATGGAAGTCTCAACACCCTCTGAAGATGTAAAGGAGGAGGTGGAGAGGAGCAATGGTGAGGCTGTACAACCACCAACTGAGGATTGGAGGGAGGAACCAGACAGGGCAGCCATGCCAAGGGTTGCTCACGAGAGAAGTTATCCATCCCAAATTTCAAAACATCCAGATCGTTTGAACCTGTGAGACATTTAAAAGAAATAAATGTTTTGTGTAGTTAGAGAGCCAGATCAGATTATTGGGGCAGAATAATTCCCTTGACTGGTTCAAGGCCTGGGGCAGTCTACCCCCTACCTCTAGCATAGTATGAACCATCTTAATAATAGCGAATAATGCTAATACTTGTTCATTTGGTAACAATATAATTTAGTGGGGAGGAAATGTTATGTATGTGAAATGGTAATGCATTGCGTTACTTCTGCCACTTGAGGGCAGCATTCCGATATGTGTAAGCTAGAAAGAGAGCAGACAGAGAGTGTTGTTGTTGAGAGTAGAGAGGCTCCTGAATAAAAATGAAAGCTGCTGTATTCCTGTTGCAGTGGGAATTTGTTGAACAAGACCAGAATAAATGTTAGAACATAACAGGCACCATATAACATCATGACTGAGAGCAGATTTCTGTCTCAGTTTTATGCAACATTTTTCATGTAACATTTCTGGACATCTACGTCCTGTTTTTCACTAATAGCAACAAGATTCAGCCTGAAATGCTTTGTAAACAGTGGCCAAAACAGCATTTTTGGTCTGGGAGTTGGGGGTATTATGAAACATCATGACTGAGAGCAGATTTCTGTCTCAGTTTTATGCAACATTTTTCATGTTACATTTCTGGACTTGTACAGCCTGTTCTGCACTAGCGGCAACAAGATTCAGCCTGAAATCCTTTGTAAACAGCATTTTTTGTCCGGTAAGTGGGGGCTCTATAAACCGTCTGAACTGAGACCACATTTCTGTCTCAATTTTATGTAACATTGCTTATGTGACATTTCTTAGACTTGTACAGCCTGTTCTGCACTAGCAGCAACAAGATTTAGCCTGAATTCCTTTGTAAATAGTGGGCAAAACAGCATTTTTTTGATCCGGGAGGTGGGGGGGGACACTATATAACATCATGACTGACAGCAGATTTCTCTTTCAATTTTATGTAACATTTCTGTACTTGTACAGCCTGTTCTGCACTAGCAGCAACAAGATTCAGCCCGAAATCCTTTATAAACAGTGGGCAAAACAGCATTTTATTTATCCGGGTGGTGGTGGGGTACTATATAACATTATAAAAAGGAAGCAGATTCAGTGTCTTCCTGCCTGAGTACAGTCACCCATGTGACCTGCAGTCTGCTGCAGATAGTAAGTCATGTGACAAGCCTATTTTCCCTAATGTCACCTGATCCTACTGCAAGATGAAATTTACTGGTGAAAATGAAATTTACTGGTGAAATTGATGGCGAAATTTGGCCATAAGGGCTTAATTTCACGAAATGTTTTGCAGGGCGAAATTCTAAAATTTTGCAACATCTCTAATCTAAACATACCCATTCCTTCCTCACAGTCAATCACCCAGTAAGAACCACAATCAATGTGTTGCCAACAGTGCTCAAATTATGATGAAAAAAGTAGGGGTGCCGGATGGCCCATATTCAGAGGTGTGCCCAGAGTCAGTTAAAAGGGGTGGAAATTTCCTCACAAAGCTGGGGGATGAGGGGAGTCTTGGGGCATGAACCCACCAGGAAATTTTTTAAAACATCACTGTAAACGATGCATTTTCCTGCATTTTACAGCTAAGTAAGATACATTAAAGCCAACCAGGATGAAACATTCTGTGATAAGGATGTTACTGTTTCCTGCAAGAATGTTTTAAAAATTAAACTCTTTATGAAATTATATTCTTTGCTTCATTTGTAAAGTGGATTGCTTCTCACTCCTCATTTCTCTCACACTCTGGGAAACAGACTCCCAGATCACACTTACCCCATTTGTTAGTTACCCCTTTCTTCCACCAACACCATGGATTTTTTGCCAGCCCTCTGCCTGCAAGTCATGCACCATACCCCAATCGGAAGAAGTGGATGAGCAAGGCAGCTTATGCAAAGGATTATTATCATATAAGCTGCCATTCTGATCTGAGCACAAGAAAAAAAAGGGACACAGCAGCAGAGCACTAGACCAGCAGGCAATGAAAACAGAAGGAAGGGGACCCAGTCTGCTACTGTTAAGGGACAACCAAAGGGTAATTTGTGCATTATGATGATAGGCAGAGTATGAAAAAAAAGATTAAATTAAACCTGTGGATGAATCCTGCACCAGTTAAAAATGGGACTCCCCCACCACACACACACATGCCACCCACTTTATACAAACATATGAAATTTGCCAGCAGATAAAGGCCTAGAGGTCTATCAAGTCTGCTCAAATGTGCAGCTAACACCCCTTATTCTGCAGCTGCCCCTCCCTTCCACCCTTCCCCTTCATTTACCCTCCCCCTTGTCCTGTCCCATTCCATTTTGAAGCAGTCCACTGTTCTACTGGATACCACTTCTGCAGGTAACGCATTCCACCCAGCCACCGCCCTCTCTGTAAAAAAATGCCTCCTCATCTCCCTCCTGAACCTTCCTCCCTCCAGTCTCATATCATGGCCCCTGGTGTCCCTCCCCTCCCTTACTTTGAACAGCCTCTCTGTACCTGTCTTGTTTATTCCTTTCATGTACTTAAAGGTTTCATTCATGTCCCCCCTGTTCCTCCTCTCCTCCAGTGAGTACATGTTCAACTCCCTCAGCCTCCTCTAATATGATAAGTCCCCCAGCCCCTTGATCATCTTTGTCACCCTGTGTTGCACCCACTCCAGTAACTTGGTGTTCCTCTTCAGATATGGGCACCAGTACTGCATGCAGTACTCCAGGTGTGGTCTAACTAATGACCTGTACAGTGGCAGAATCACCTCCTCCCTCCTCGAGGATATACCCCTTGCAATACAACCCAACATTTTGTTGGCCTTTGCAGCTGCCTTCCTACATTGTGCCAAGCTGTTCATTGACTCTGTAATGAACACCCCCAGATCCTTCTCCTCCTCCTCTGTCTGGGCTAGCTGAACTCCCCCCAGCTGGTAACTCCTCCTTAGGTTCTTCATCCCAAAATGCAGCACCTTGCACTTTTTGGCATTAAACCCCAGTTGCCAGGTGTCTGACCAGGTTTCAAGCTTTGCCAGATCATCCTGCAACCCCTGGCATCCCCCTAGGTCATCCACCACTGCTCCTACCTTGGTATCTTGAGCAAACAGACTGATCTTGCTCTTGATGTCCAATGATATGCCTGCAATGAATATCTCAAACAACACTGGCCCCAACGCCGAGCCCTGTGGAACACCGCTTGTCACTACCCTTGGGTGTGAGAGCTCCCCACCCACCACCACCCTCTGTTGCCTTCCCTGAAGCCAGTTCCCTACCCATCTCAACAGCTTTGCACCTGCTCCTGTGCCTACTAACTTACTTCCCAGCCTTCCATGTGGCACCAAGTCGAATGCTTTACTGAAGTCCAGATACAGGACATCCACTGCAAGGCCCCTGTCCAGATGCCTAGTTACCCAGTCATAGAACTCCACCAGGTTGGTTTGGCAGGATCTGCCTCGTATGAAGCCATGCTGTCTGCTGTTCTGTAGTCCTTTGGCCTCTAGGAGGGCCACCAGCCTCTCCTTCAGGATAGTCTCCATTAGCTTACCCACGATGGATGTGAGGCTCACTGGTCTGCAGTTTCCCGGTTCATTCTTGGAGCCACTGTTGTGGAGGGGCAACACATGAGCCATCCTCCAGTCCTGAGGTACACACCCCGAATGTAGTGAGGCATTAAATAGGTCTGCCAAAGGTCCTACAAGGACCTCTGCCAGCTCCTTCAGAATCCTGGGGTGGATTCCATCTGGGCCTAGCACCTTATCCACCCTCAGTGCCTTCAAACCCTCCCAAACTGTGCCCTCCATAATTTCCCCATCTGTCACCCCCCCCCCGCCATTCTGTCATTATTTCTTAAATAAGATTGCTATATATTATGGTCTCAGAGGTTAGTTAATTTAGATGATTAATGTCAAAAACTTCAGTGGTCAAAATCTGAAAGTCATTCTAGTTTTGCGGAAGTCAAAATACTTCCCAAGTTACGACTTTGGAAGCCAATACAATGTTGTCAGGGACAATTTTGTAATATACACATTATAGATAATGACATGCCCCACCATTCATTCAGGAAAATATCATGCCATTGTTTGACTTTCATGCTTGCAAAATTCAAACTTACCTACATTTTTCACTATTAGGAGTCAAATACATCCCCCTTAAATAATTAAATGAAACCCCGGGCTGATGGCATGCTGTTCCACCTTGTCAGGGGTCACTGCTGGCAGGTTTAGGAGACAATGAGATTAACATGTGTCTTTCACAGGCCCCCTTATTTTGACCAACCCCACCCCACACGTCTCACACAGTAACACCACTATCCAAAATATCCATAATTCATAGGATCCTCTCTTTTACTGGATCTAGCACTGAACATCTGTCATGTTATACACATACAGGCTAGCTCTCCTTGATGTACTGGTCAAAAATCTCAGAATCTTGTAAATATGCCTCGGCTACACTATGCAAATCACTTGGATGAATTAATCAAGTAGCAGAAAGCAGCATGCTATCTTTTTTTCTATAATATACATATTTCATCTGGGCTCCAGAGACACAAAGCACTCCTCCCATAGTCTTGCATTGTATGGACTCCAGAGACACATGGCACCCCCAGTCTTGCATTACTTGACTTGGGTTCCAAGACACACAGCTCCCCCCGCAGCCTTGTCTTATTTTACTTGGACCACATAGCCTTGTTCCTCTACACATGGGCTCTGGAGATGTACAACACCCACCACTACCCATGCCTTACTTCACATGGGCTCCAGAGACACAAAGGAACCCCCTCTCACCTTGCCTTACCATACTCTACATAGACTCTGGACCCCCTGGCTTGCCTTACTTCACATGGGGTCTGGAGACAAACGCGCACCTCTGCCTTGTCTTGCGTTACTTCACATAGGCTCTGGAGACAAATGTCCCCTTCCTCAACCTAGCCTTACTTAGCTAATATCTTGGCCGAAGACACCAGGAGAAAGGACTGCTGTGTGACTGGACTTCGCTGCTGGGACTAAAGTAGAAGAACTTTTGTACTTGGACCTTTAATTTAGGGTAAAAAAACTAACATACAAAACAAAAAAAAAAGTGTGTGTGTCTGTCTGGGTTAACTGAACTGAATGGGTATCTGAACAGTTATAGGTGTAAATATCAGGTGATTGAAAGGACTTAACTGCTGTGAGGTTTAAATTACTGGTAGAAAGATCTAGTAAGTAGGGGTAGAGCTTAGCTAGAAGGAAGCTACATTTAAAGACTGCCTTAGAAAGATTCTGCTAATATCTTGGCAGAAGACACCAGGAGAAAGGACTGCTGTGTGACTGGACTTCTCTGCTGGGACTAAAGTAGAAGAACTTTTGTACTTGGACCTTTAATTTAGGGTAAAAAACTAACATACAAAACAAAAAAAAAAAGTGTGTGTGTGTCTGTCTGGGTTAACTGAACTGAATGGGTATCTGAACAGTTATAGGTGTAAATATCAGGTGATTGAAAGGACTTAACTGCTGTGAGGTTTAAATTACTGGTAGAAAGATCTAGTAAGTAGGGGGAGTGGCTTAGCTAGAAGGAAGCTACATTTAAAGACTGTCTTAGAAAGATTCTGCTAATATCTTGGCAGAAGACACCAGGAGAAAGGACTGCTGTGGACTGGACTTCTCTGCTGGGACTAAAGCAGAAGAACTTTTGTACTTGTACCTTTAATTTAGGGTAAAAAAAACTAACATACAAAACAAAAAAAAAAGTGTGTGTGTCTGTCTGGGTTAACTGAACTGAATGGGTATCTGAACAGTTATAGGTGTAAATATCAGGTGATTGAAAGGACTTAACTGCTGTGAGGTTTAAATTACTGGTAGAAAGATCTAGTAAGTAGGGGGAGGGCTTAGCTAGAAGGAAGCTACATTTAAAGACTGCCTTAGAAAGATTCTGCTAATATCTTGGCAGAAGACACCAGGAGAAAAGACTGCTGTGTGACTGGACTTCTCTGCTGGGACTAAAGTAGAAGAACTTTTGTACTTGTACCTTTAATTTAGGGTAAAAAAAACTAACATACAAAACAAAAAAAAAAGTGTGTGTGTCTGTCTGGGTTAACTGAACTGAATGGGTATCTGAACAGTTATAGGTGTAAATATCAGGTGATTGAAAGGACTTAACTGCTGTGAGGTTTAAATTACTGGTAGAAAGATCTAGTAAGTAGGGGGAGTGGCTTAGCTAGAAGGAAACTACATTTAAAGACTGTCTTAGAAAGATTCTGCTAATATCTTGGCAGAAGACACCAGGAGAAAGGACTGCTGTGTGACTGGACTTCTCTGCTGGGACTAAAGTAGAAGAACTTTTGTACTTGTACCTTTAATTTAGGGTAAAAAAAACTAACATACAAAACAAAAAAAAAAGTGTGTGTGTCTGTCTGGGTTAACTGAACTGAATGGGTATCTGAACAGTTATAGGTGTAAATATCAGGTGATTGAAAGGACTTAACTGCTGTGAGGTTTAAATTACTGGTAGAAAGATCTAGTAAGTAGGGGTAAGCATAGCTAGAAGGAAGCTACATTTAAAGACTGCCTTAGAAAGATTCTGCTAATATCTTGGCAGAAGACACCAGGAGAAAGGACTGCTGTGTGACTGGACTTCTCTGCTGGGACTAAAGTAGAAGAACTTTTGTACTTGTACCTTTAATTTAGGGTAAAAAAACAACATACAAAACAAAAAAAAAAAAGTGTGTGTGTCTGTCTGGGTTAACTGAACTGAATGGGTATCTGAACAGTTATAGGTGTAAATATCAGGTGATTGAAAGGACTTAACTGCTGTGAGGTTTAAATTACTGGTAGAAAGATCTAGTAAGTAGGGAGTGGCTTATCTAGAAGGAAGCTACATTTAAAGACTGCCTTAGAAAGATTCTGCTAATATCTTGGCAGAAGACACCAGGAGAAAGGACTGCTGTGTGACTGGACTTATCTGCTGGGACTATATTGCCCTCCTTCCCTCCCCTCCAACCCCCCACCCAAAGCTAGTTCTATTTTTATAGGCACAGGATTTGACTGACAACAGGAACTTCCTGTTTGGGAGCAAGAAGTGAGTGATCACAGAACCACCAAGACCCACCATCCTAGAAGGGCAGGAGTAGCTCTCGGCCCCCTCTAGCTGCTGGAGGTCTGCCTCTCAGCAAGTAAGTGGTCTACTGAGAAATATAGGATATTCTTGTCTCAGAACAGGACAATCAGGAGCTTAAAGGGCACACAGGCAGAAAGTAATGAGAGAGAGAAAAAAAACAGAGGAAAGAGTAAGGATTGAAAACAGTTAAGGGCCAGAAATAAGACATGATTGGAGTGGTGCAGTGCAGTGGCTGTGGAGCAGCAGTCTTCCGGGAGACGTTCTGGAGGATGTGGTGTTGTCCCATCTGCAGGCACCTCTCTGGGCTGAGGGAGGAGGTTGCTCATCTCCAGGCTGAGTTGACCAGGATTTGTGGGACCTCCTCTTCCATCCAGGGACCACCAGTGCCACTGCCGTTGCCTCAGAGGTTGCCAAGAAAGAGGAGAGGTTGGACCACAGTGGGCTCAGGGAGGGTGAGCGTGGTGGAACAGAGGTGCATCCCTCCAGTTGTACCTCTCCACAATTCCTATGCCATTCTGGCAAAGTGTGGTTCCTCTATGGAGGCACCCGCAGTGGAGCCAAGGAGGATGCTGGGAACCTCCACAAAGGAGACCCACAGGAGGGTGGCAGGGGACCCTGCAGGGGAAGGAAACAACTCCTGGTGGGGGACTCCATTGTTAGGAAGGTAGAACTGGGGGAGGAAGGGGAGAGAGAGGTAAGGTGCCTGCCTGGTGCCATGGCTTGGAGGGACAGGGAGCGAATCCTCAGGATTGCTGGAGCAGCTGCACAGGGGAGGGAGCTGGATGTCATTGTCCACCTAGGGACAAATGACCTGGCTAAGAAAGGGATTAGAGAAGTGCAGGAAGAGTTTGTGGAATTGGGGAGGGGCCTTAGTCAAGTAGCATGCATGGTAACCTTCTCGGAGGTGCTGCCCATCTATGGCATAGGAGAGGCTAGGGTGTTCCACACCATGGGATTCAATCAGTGGTTGAAAAACTGGTGTGGAGCTCAGGGATTGCTTCACTGGGGACTGGGGTCCACCTGGAGTGATGCAAGCCTATACTGGCATGATGGGCTGCATCTGGCGGGGAGGGAACCAGAATCTAGGTGATAGGTTTAAAAGCTTCATTGGCAAGCTTTAAACTAGCCAAGGGGAGGCACTGGAAAGGAGCAGGAAATCTAGCCCCCAAATAATCATGGTAGTAAGTGCAGCAAACACCAGCATAGAGGTGTCGATAGGAGAAGGGCAGGGGTAAATGGAGAAAGTGACAAAGGCAAGAAGGACAGGGATGGGGCAAAAGGAGTAAGGCCATCAGGAAATGGAGGGTAATGAGTACAATGCCCATAGTCTGGGCAACAAGCTCCCTGAGCTGGTGGCCTTGATGGAAGAGGGATGCCTGGATATCGTAGCAATCACAGAAACATGGTACACAGAGAACCATGACTGGGATGTTAACATACCAGGGTACATAACCTACAGGAGAGACAGGCAGGGGAGAAGAGGGGAGGTAGCTCTCTATGTAAAGGAAGGGATAAAGCAACTGAACAAAGAGTAAACAGGGAGGAGAGGAGGCACTGTGGGTCACCTTGGAGACTGGAAAGGGCACCACAATCTGCACAGGGGTTGTGTACAGACCCCCATGTCAGGGGGAGGGAATGGACAAGGATATGATAGAAGGCATTCTTAGAATGGCAGAGAAAGGGGAGATACTATTGATGGGAGACCTGAATATGCCAGATGTTAACTGGAGCACATTTGCTGCAGCCACATCCAAGAGCAGGGCCATTCTTGATACCCTACAGGTGGCAGGCATTAGACAGCTAGTTTCAGAACCCACTCGTGAGGGAGCAATCTTAGACCTCGTACTCTCAAATGGGGGCAGTGAGAGGATCTCAGATCTAGAAGTGGGTTGCCATCTGGGACAGTGACCATCAAACAGTGTGGTTCACATTAAACTCAGCTACAGAATCAAGCCATACAAAGTGAGGGCACTGGACTTTAGGAGAGCTGACTTTGGCAAGATGGGAGAGTGCCTCAGAAAAGCACTAGCAAACAGGCTAGAAGGAGGTGTGGAGCAACAATGGGAATCATCAAAACTGCCATCACAGAGGCAACAAGCCTTTGTGTGAAGCAAATAAACAAATCAAAACGAAAGAAAAAGCCACTATGGTTCTCAAAAGAGGTGGCTGTGAAAGTCAGGAAGAAAAAGATAGCATTCCGGAAGTATAAGGAAACACACAGAAGGAGCAGGACAGAGAGCTGTACCAGTTAAGGCAGAAGGAAGCAGGAAGGGAAGTCAGAATAGCAAAGGCCCAAACTGAAGAAAAGATAGCCAACTCAGTTAAGAAGGGGTATAAAACCTTTTATAGGTACATCAGCGGCGTAGAAAGACAAAGGAGGGATAGTGAGGCTGAATAGAATGAGCAGTGGGTGGGCAGGGGACAGTGAAAAAGCAGGGATACTGAGCGAATATTTCTGCTCAGTATTCACAAAGAGGAGGGAAGTGCCTAATCCAATTAACAGAAGCACTCTTGATAGGGGTTGATCTCAGTCCTTTCACAGAAGAAAGGGTTCTGCAAGAACTCCTAAAACTGAAGGTGGACAAAGCAATGGGTCCTGATGGAATTCACCCCAGAATTCTAAAAGAATTAAGGAGGAACTAGTGAAACCACTGGCTACTCTTTTTAATAAATCATGGGAGGATGGTGTGGTACCCGAAGACTGGAGGAAGGCGGATGTGATTCCCCTTCACAAAAGTGGGACCAAGACAGAGGCAGGAAACTACAGACCTGTCAGTCTGACCTCTGTGGTAGGGAAAGTGATGGAGTCACTTCTGAAGGAAAGAATAGTTGAGTACCTAGAGGCCAGTGGAGCACAGGACCCTAAGCAACATGGATTCACAGCGGGAAGGTCATGTCAGACGAATCTAATAGATTTCTTTGACTGGGTGACCAAAGTAGTAGACCAGGGAGGGGCTGTGGACATGGCCTACCTAGACTTTAGCAAAGCATTTGACACAGTCCCACACAAAAGATTAATAGTCAAATTAACCAGCCTGGGAGTGGGTCCCAGGGTGGTAGCCTGGGTAAAACATTGGCTGCACAACAGGACACAGAAGGTAATTGTAAATGGAGTCCACTCTGAAGAAAGAGAGGTTACTAGTGGGGTACTGCAGGGTTCAGTATTGGGTCCAGTCCTTTTTAATGTCTTCATCAGTGACATTGCAGAGGGACTGGAAGGAAAAGTATGCCTTTTTGCAGATGACACAAAGATCTGCAACAGGGTTGATACAGAAGGAGGCATGGAAAGGATGAAAAAAGACTTGGCAAGGTTGGAGGAATGGTCAGAAGTATGGCAGCTAGGATTCAATGCAAAGAAGTGCAAAATAATGCACCTGGGAAACAAGAACCCAGGGGAAGAATACACAATGGGTGGGGAGGTAGTAACAACATCAAAAAAGGAAAGGGACCTGGGGATAATCATATCAAATGACCTTAAGGTTAGCAAGCAATGTGAGAAAGCAGTAGGGAGGGCTGGGGTATACTGGGATGTATAGGGAGAGACATCAGCAGCAGAAAACAGGAAGTTGTTATCCCTCTGTACAGACAGTTGGTGAGACCCCATCTGGAGTACTGTGTCCAGTTCTGGAGACCCCATCTCTGCAAGGACATAGACAGGATAGAGGTAGTCCAGAGGAGGGCAACTAAAATGGTGCAGGGTCTGCAAGAGAAGCCGTATGAGGAGAGACTAAAGGAGCTTAATATGTATACCCTTGAGGAAAGAAGGGAGAGGGGGGACATGATAGAAACTTTTAAGTACCTCAGTGGAATCAACAAAGTCCAAGAGGGTAGCATCTTTCAGAAAAAGAGACTTGCAAGAACAAGGGGACACAATTTAAAGATAGAAGGAGGGAGGTTCTGGGGCAATGTGAGGAAGTATTATTTCACAGAGAGGGTAGTGGATGCATGGAACAGCCTTCCTGAGGAGGTTGTGGGGTCTAAAACTGTGGGAGAATTCAAGAATGCATGGGACAGACATAAGGCAATTCTTGTGGGGGGTAGGAAGAAATAGGCTGTTGGTTAACTAGGATCTACGGCCTATCCTGTAGGTAGGGAAATGGGCAGGCTAGATGGGCCAAGTGGTCCTTATCTGCCATCAAAGTCTATGTTTCTATGTTTCACATGGAGCCCAGAGACACAAAACATCTCCCCACCAGCCTTGCCTTACTTTACATGAGCTCTTGAGACAAAAAAATAACCCTCTCTCTAGCCTCCTTACCTTACTTCACATTGGCAATGGAGACAAGTCCCACTTTCCCAGACTTGCCTTACTGCACATGGGCTCTGAAGACTAAAGTACCTCCCAACCCCCGTATGTGAGGTAAGGCTGAGGAGGCCAAAAGTGTAACCCTGTCCTATTCAGGGTTTCTCTCTCTCTCTCTCTCTCACTCTGTTTCTTGGTTCTATCTATGGTGGCAACTTGTGTTAACACTACCAGAGGATCCAGGATCTAGTGCAGCTCTACATCTGGCTCTGCACCATACTCCAGCCCAAGCCAGCTAGCACTGCCTGCCTGCCCCAAGTTCCTCTGAGTCCTGACTTACTCATTCTAATTCCTGCCTATCCACCACCATTATACAAACAAAAGCAAAACATATTTACATACTATCTGGAGTGCTCCTGATTTTCTTATCTTGTCTAAAATAACAAGACTCCTTCCTGCAGAACAACCAGCAGTAATCTGATTTCAACAGGCAATATAGAAGAGGTACCACACGGGTCCTCTGGGCTCCTGAAACTGCACTTGTTTCTCTCCCTCCCCCCCCCCCACGACTCAGTGACAGTGAACAAATAAGTTGTTCCCAGGGGCTCAGTTTAGGGGCTACTGGTTACTGCTTTTACCTCTGGATTAAGTCATCTATAGTCCGAATTGAAATAAACACCCCCAACTGTGCTCGTTCAAGGAGGTGCCACACTGGACATCAAAGAAGGCAAGCACAGCAGCATTTTTTTACAATAAATGAGGATAAAGATAAGGATCTGTGACTATCACCTTTTTAAAGTATCTGTGAAGGACTAACTTTGGTGCTAGCTGTGGAAACTACTTATAGCTGTGGAAGGCCTTTGTTTATTTGTTTTCCAGGAAGGCAACCATCAAGCAGTCAAGGAATGGCATGATATCACTTAAGGTTTGTTTACACCGCTGACTTTGCAAAGCATCAGTTAATGCATACAGGTTGGTGCACTCCAAAGTCAGCTTTATAGACACTTTCTGGAGTACCCTAAGTGCACTTCGGATCCCTTTTCTGCTGTAACTCAATTGTGGGTACCTGTATCTGGGTGAGCATGTTAACTGATGTTGTAAACCTTTTGATGCGCACACTCTGATGGGAAGCCTTCTGTCCCAGTGTCTTCCAGCATCCTCTGCTGAATTTACAGCCCCTCCTCAGAGTGATCTGCAGCACTGTAGGGGTGGGCAGTGTAAACACTAAATTGATGGAGGAGCAGCCAGCACAGCTGGAAGGGAGCAGTGCAAATGCAAGAGTGCTGCAGTCACGTAAACACGGCTTTAGATAAATATCTGTCTCAAGTATCACTTAACTCACTTTGATGTCAGTTGTGTGGCTATGGGTTGGGGGTGCTATTGTTCTCCTGGATGGTTGTTAAAAGGGAAAGCATGATGTTAATTACTATTTTTCACTCAGGCAGGTCTGCTGCAGTATGTGTTCCTGACTGAATGGAGATCGGCAGTTTCAGCAGTGAGAAGTAAGGGGTACAAAACATGGCCCCGGCACCTTTCGATTACACAGAACTCAGAGGGCCCTCCAAAAAAGTAAGGGGGCCCAGCCCCCTCAGGCCCCCCTGTAATTCGAGCACTGGTTGACCCCCCAGGACACCCCATTGTGTCTGGAATAGGATGGCTCACTGAGCCTCTATCCCTTTGTTGACAATCACATTAGAAACATTGTAACTGCCTTACTGTCACACATCAGGGCTACTACACAAATTCTGGATGTCTTGGGGGACCTACAAATGGAACAATATTGTTTTTTGATGACACTTGATGTTTATTTATTTATTTATTGAAATGTTTCACCAAGAAGGCACACTGAGCGACAAGGCACTCGTCTTCCAATGTGAACTGGGGGAATGGGTACAGTAGGAGTGAAACATTAAACATTCAAGTTACAAGATCAACATTAATACACAGTTGTAAAGCAGATGTTACAAACAGTATTAAAACAGTGTTGCACATAATAGGTAGAAAGAGTGGACTAATAAGTACCAGGTTAATAAGTAAACAAGTGCTTACGTGAAAGAAAAGGGAGGGAAGGAGAGGGAGGGGTGAGGTGGAGGAATGGTGGGGGAAGGGAGTAGATAAGGGATACAAGCCCCTGGGTTGTAGTAGAGGGACTCATGGAGAGCATTTGGGGTCCCTCACATTCTGTGAGAGATCAAGGGAGGCCAGTAAGGGGCATCAATTTGAGAGGAAGGGGGTGCACGGGATAAAATGAAGGTGATGTAAAATCATTGTACACCAATGTGCCACATGAAGGTAGCCTAAGGGCATTGTGCTTTTAGCTTGATAAAATAACCGGGTATAATCATAAATTCAAACAGTTTTTGGTGCATCTTTTTGAGTTGGTTTTAAAGAGCAACACATTCCTTTTCCATGGAGAATACTTTCTCCAGATAAAGGGTACGGCTATGGGGTGACCTGTGCTCCCAAATATGCTAGCCTTTAGCTGGACCTCCGGGAGAAGGAGGTGGTATATAGCTCTGATGCAATCCATATTTGGAACACATTGGTCTGTGGCATCATTTTATTGATGATGCATTGATGGCGTGGTGGGGGTGCAAGAACATTTTGCTTTTGTGGGCTATTTAGAGAAATCCAACCTAATTTGACATTTTTGGTCAATCACCACACTGAGGTGATTACATTTTTAGACTTGGGGAAAATTCACAAGTAAAGGAGTCGTTTGATTTCCACTGATCTGTACCATAAAAAGATGAACAAAAATACCATCCTCAACTCCGCTAGTTTCCACCTGCACCACACCATCAAGGACATTCTGAAATCACAGTTCATGCATGACTGCAGAAATTGCTCTCAGGAAGATATTTACCAGAAAAAAGTTGTATTGAGGTGGCTCAGTGCTCTGTGTAGCATGGTTATGGTCCAGCGTTGATTAATGAGGTTAGTGACCAAGTTAATAAAATGTCCAGAAGTGAATTATTGAGGTACCAGCCAAAGAAAGATAATGACTTGTGAAACACTGTATTTAACATTATTTATGGAAGTCCAAAGAAATACCTAATATTGTGACAAAAATATGGCATATTTTGAATACTGATCCAGCTCTCAGTGTTGTTACCATTACAGTTCCTAGGATCCCTAGGGTGGTACACAGAAGTTGACTCAACTTGGCAGATATACTGGTCCACAGCTTCCAACCTTTAGAACCCTCCCCCAGTGATTTAATGGCTGCTATACTCCCTAGTGGCTGTTATAACTGTGGCAGATGTAAATTTTGTAGTGCATTTAAGAAATGTACCACTTTTTGTTCTGCCAGTGATGGTAAGGTGTATACCATGGACCAATTTATAAATTGTAGCACCAAGGCAATCGCCCCTGAAAAAGGAACTGCATGGTCACAGCAGGCTGACCCGGTTACCAACAATCTAATAAATAATAAATACATACATAAGTAAATAAATAAATAAAGGAAGTTGTGTACCTTGCTACTTGCCACTGCAATGCTTTTTACATTGACAAGACAAAAAAGATCTTTTAAAGTCAGAGTATGGGAACATCTGAGCTATATACACACAAACACCCCCCTACACACAATGCCCTTTTTAGACAGCTGTCTGAGGTTAAGAATTCTAGAGAACATGGTTTCCATTTTTGTGGCATAGAAAAAGTCATATTAGGTAAAAGGGGTTGTGATTTTGATTCATTATGATTAAGACAGGAGTCTTTTGGGATTTTTAAACTGTGAGACTCCAATATCCAAGTCTTGATAACACCATCAAATTTGAACCTTTTCTGGGGTCCAAGCAACCAAGAACACACTCCGAGGTGTGGGTTATCTCCTGATAAGAGCACACCCAGGGGTGTACTAAGGTATGAGGCGCTTGTGCAGAGTGCCTTATGCCTCTGAGCGTGCTTTTATCAGGAAATAACCCACACCTCGGAGTGTGTTATTGTGCATCTAAAATGGGGCCCTCCCCTCATAACTGTCAGTAGTAAAAAATTAAAAAAAATATTTGAAAGTATGTTAAAGCTGGTACATATCTAGAAGTTAAAAATAGTCCCTCTGTACTGTAGAGTTACAGGCTATACAATATATATATATATATATATATATATATATACATATATATATATATATATATATATACATACATATATATATATATATATATATATATATATATATATATAATTAGAGCAAAAACTCAGTTTAATGCATTAGTTAGGTTGTTCCACAGCGATGAAAGTGAGGAAATTTGGTGTTGGGTTGAAAACCCCCTTGACCCCAACCCACCCCAACACGGCATTGGGTGCGCATTGGGGTCGTCAGCCCTAACTCTCACCCCATCACATGTGTAAAGCAGCAGAAGTATAGGAGAATGGGATGATAAGTTAGGACCGACAACCCCAATGCGCACCCCAATGCTGGTTGGGGGGTGGGCTCAGGGGTCCAAGGGGGGTTTTCAACCCTAACACCAAATTTCCTCACTTTTGTTGCTGTGGAACAACCCTAACTAATGCATTAAATGGAGTTTTTTGCCTCTAATTTCCCTTCTTTTTGAGAATGATAACGAGAAATAGTGAATGTAATGCAGCGGCAGGAGCACGGGCCCCGCCACGTGATGTCTTGTGCCATAGTACCAGGAACAGCAACACAAACAGAAGTGCTAACAGTGGTGCACATGGTAACGCAAGCGCAAATGAGAACAGAAAGGATAACGCACACGGTGGCATAGACGGGAACGGTCTGCCACGTGATGTGTTGTCACATAGTAACATGGTGCCTGCAAACGGAAATGTCAATGGGCATGGTGACGCAAAGTGAAACAGAAAGAGAAACAGTACTGTAGACACAAATGGCAAAAAATAACAGAAACGCAAGCGCAAAGGAAAACACAAAGGATAACGCACATGGTGGCATAGTCGTCAACGGTAAGTGAAACAGATACGGAACTGCAAACGGAAAGGGCAACGGTAACAGTAATGTCAGTGCACAGGCTGGTTTTCCCCAAAAGCTGCATAGAGAAAGACAGTGAGTACAAAGAATGTATGCATAATAATGGGTATCAGAGCAGAAAATGAGGACTTGGAATACTAAATAGGTTATATCTCAGGAACCGTATGACGTAGAAAAAAAATTTGAAAGTCATATGATTTACGACTGTCCTGGCTAGTTTTATACTTAGCTCCCAGTGGGAGGCTAAGCATTTTTCTGACGAAAAGTCCGTATCTCGCACCGTTTCCGAGATACGGGCCCTGAAAGGCGCGGCAAATGCTGTAATGTTATCCTATGGGAAAAAAGAGAAGTTCGGAGTACCATAACTTTGCCTTCCTGTAATATTTTTTCACCGAACCACTGAAAGGCACATCTATGGGCTGTTGGCTGTGTTTCCTCCAAATTTCAGGAAAAAATACCAAAACCGTTATTTTACAGCAGGGTGCCAAAGGATTCCTGTAATGCGTCGGGCGCCGTAATGTTATCCTATGGGAAAAAGCATCAATTTTGGAGTACTGTAACTTTGCCGCCATCCAATATTTTTTCAACAAAACACTGAAAGGCACATCTGTGAGATGTCGGCTACGTTCCCTCCAAATTTCAGCCCAAATCTCCAAACCGTTCTTTTGCAGCATAGTGCCAAAAAATTACTGTTATTTTGGGCATAGTGTCGCAAAGTAGTGTTGTGATTTGCGAAAGCTTTCACAAAAATTTACGACACTTTCATGAGTGCGACACTGCTTTGCGAAAGTACTTCTCCAGAAATCAGAAAAACAGATTTCTGGGGTGTTTTACCCCAAAATAAAGACATGGTTAGCGTCCTCAGGGCCCGACTAGGTGAATACAAAAAGAATTAGGTTGCTAAAGGGTCTCAATTTTAAATGGCAAGCATTTTTCTGATCAGTAACTGAAAACAAAATGACAGATTTGCAGATTTGCAACACTAACAGGGCCATTTGTGACACTAAAAAGTGCATTTGCGACACTGTCGAACTTTTTGTTAACTTTTCCCATTTAATTATAATGGGAAATTGTTTTTTGAATAACTTTTGAACCGTTTAATATTTTTTTTCGAAATCTTCGAAAGACACATTGGGGATCCCGGCCGCATGTTCCCTGAAGATTTTGGGCTGGCCACGCAAACTGTGCGACCTGTAGGCACAACAGTAAAATTCCAGAAAAAGCATAAATGCATGCGCAGATCATGCTTAATAATTCCGCAGCCGTGTATCCGACCGGTACGAAACTTGGCAGATCCCAAGGTGTATGGGTCTTGATTTTGTATTCCAAATTACATGCAAATCCATCAAATGGTTGCAAAGTTATTAAGGTGCACAATTTTGGGTTTAACATAGAAATGGCTCCTCAACTCTAACTATACATACATATGAAGAGACCCAGTACAGGGCATTGGTGTATGTCTGTTTCCTGACATCTCTGTGTCTCTCTGTGTGTCTGTTGAAAGAAACCGTCCTTTTTGTTAATTTATTTTACTTTTGATGAGGCTTCTTTTACTAGCCAGTTGCCTGCTTTACAGTGAGCTAGTGTATCAGTTATGGGGTGCCCTACAGAGTGGTTTCTGGGTGGTGTCTGTGTATATGTACTGACAAGTCTGTGTCTTCCCAACACTTTGTTCTTTGTTTTTTTACACTAACGTAACATGTCTCAAAGCACCCGCATCAATCAGTGAGTGTGTCCTGTGGCGGCCACCATGGTGACTGGTTTGTGTTTCGAGTTGTTACAGAGTATGGCAGTTGCAAAGCTAGGGAGTACAAGCTGTGTTCTGTATGTGGAGGAGGTGGCTGGGAGAAGGAACAGTGAAGTTTGTGGAACTGGAGTTTGCTGTGATGTGAGTGAGGTTGTGACAGTGATGGGTCTCAGTGCCATTTCAAATGCTGGGAGTGAGAGCATTACGCTGGCAGTGAAAGAAAAAAATATAGAATAGAACAGGTACAAAGTTAGTAGCTTATTTATGCATTTTTTTTCCTTTTACTGCCACAGCTCTATCAGTGCACCAATTATGGTTTCCTTGCTGGTGCACAGTGAGAAAAGACAGCTTCCAGCTGCTGCTTCAGTGAGCTCTGTCAACATTTCTGTTTACGCTTGGCAGAGGTCACTGATATGTTGTTGTGATGGGACATCTTGGTGGGCAGTAGTCCCGGTTGGCTGCTATATAATCTGATAAGGACACAGTTCAGATGATGTAGTAGCCAATCAGAGACTTGGATTTCTTAAGCCCATTTTATATGAAGTTTTAATCCTACATCTGTGGTACTGACTATATGGTATCAACATTAGGAAGTTTTAACTGTTATGCATATTTGAAATATTGGCCTCCTTAAAGGTTTCATTTCTGAAGTGAGTTTCTTTCTCAAATGGCAATCTTTGAATTTTAAATCCTGAATAATGATTGCAGTCTTATACGGTCATATGTATTTTTTTTCGAATGTACAATAGAATATCTACTAAACAAAGTCCTTTTTTGAACAAATCCTTTCAATCAATCAATCAAAACTTTATTTCATATAGCGCACTTCTCAATTGTGACTCAGTGCACTTCACAACAGCAATTCCTAAAAATGTTTAAACACAGTTCAAAACACACAAACAAATACCAGAATAAATACAGGTGATTTCAGTAAATATTCCTAGCTTCCCATAAAAGCTTATTCAAACAGGAAGGTCTTCAGCTCTCATTTAAAAATGTCCACTTTTGGACTGTCATGAATGTGACATAGGAGGGAGCTCCACAGGACTTGGGCCATGTATGAAAATGAACAGGCCCACAATGTTTTTAAATAAATCCTGGGAACTTCCAACAAGCCCACTTCTGTGGAATGAAGGGAGTGGATGGGCTGGTGGTGGACCAGGAGGTCTTTCAGATAATCGGGCCACTGATCATGTAGGGCCTTATAGGTCAACATACCGACCTTAAAGGAGATCCACCACCTTACTGGCAGCCAGTGTACAGAGCACAGCACAGGTGTAATATGGCATGACCTGGGTAGGCTGGTCAATAACCTGGCTGCCGCATTCTGCACCAGCTGCAGGTGGTGAAGGTCTCCCCCTGTTAGCCCTAGATTCAGTGCATTGCAGTAATCCGGCATGAGGTCACAAAGGCATGGACCAGTGCTGGAAGATCAGCTAGGGGTATCAGGTATTTCACCCTGGCGATGTTCCTCAGATGTTAAAAGAGGTCTTGACCACAGCTGATACCTGAGTTCTAAGCATCAGGCCACAGTCCAAAACAACACCAAGTTTCCTCACCCGATCAGAGATAAGCAACTGGGAGTCCCCAAGCCTAACCCCTGGGATTCAACCAGGTTGCATCCTCACTCCCTGGTAACCAGATTCCAGCACAAGTACCTCAGTCTTATCCTGATTCAGCTTCAACCAGTTCACCCTCATCCAGTCCTGAATCTCAGTCAGGCAAGTGTTAAATACTGAGACCATCTCCTGCTGCTAGGGTGCAAAGGACATAATTAGCTGAGTGTCATCTGCACAGCAGTGAAAACTCAGCCCATACTGCCTTATAATGTCCCCTAACAGAAGCATATACACTATGAACAACATGGGGGACAAGACGGAGCCCTGTGAGAGCCCATATGACAGGGACATGAGCTCTGAGGGAAAACAAAACAGACACCACACGTTGCAACCTGCCAGTGAGTTAAGATCTAAACCAGTTGTGGACTGTACTAGCCAGTCCACAACAGACCCACAAACACCCCATCAGCACTCCATGGTCCACGGTGTCAAATGTTGCTGAGAGATCAAGGACAACAAGAATGGAATGGCTCCTTCAATCCCTCGTCACGAGGAGATCATTTAACACTCGAAATGGGGCAGTCTCGGTAATATGCGTCTTTCTGAAACTGGACTAGAGGGGTTCATAGATTTTGTGGGCTGTTAAATAGGTTTCCAGTTGCCAAGCCACCACCTTCTCCCTGTTCTTTTACCAATGGCCTCAAAGATTGTAACCCTCCCCATGAGTATATAATGCTGACTTCATAAGTCATTCCATCAACTGACATTATATTCAGTGATGAATCTTGCATCCTTGTAAGGTGTATGGGAATGTTTTTCACAGTAAAAAAATATTTTCATACTAAAAATATTTTGGTATGGGATTAGCATAGTTTTATAGTGGTTATAATCGTGTTCGGTTTTGGGAGTGAGTAAGATGTAAGTCCATTTTTTTGTAAAAATCTTTTGTCTAGGGGTCACTGATTAACTATGTTTGTTCTGATTTGTTTATCTTTTTCTTATATTTAGAAATAGCTCTTTCTAATAAGAGTAAAATGTTTTGCTGTAATTGGGACACTCACCACTGAAGGTACTAAGAGGTTATAAACACCCTTTTGAAAAAGAGTTATGATCTACCATTGACCTCTTTTTGATGAAATAATTTTTTAAGAGAATGTTCTGGTTTCATGGAAATTTCTCATAAATTTAAGTAGGACCACCTAATCATAACCATCATTTTTGCTTTTTCTAAATATTAGTGTTGCACATGGTGACACAGAACAATTGTTAAAACTGAATGTTTATATTCTAATGTGTTTACGGAATACTGGTGGCAACTACTTTTCCATTTGCATTAAGTCTATTTATAGCTGTCTTAAAATTACTTAAATGTGTACTCTAGACAACATATTATGTATGAAATTGGTACTGTCAAGGGGGTCATTTGCTTTTTTGCTTGTGCTACAGTTTTTTAAATGCTTTCTGTGTTGTGTACACTTCGCATTTACAGTCACTTTAAACAACATTACTATGAGTAGCTGTATCTGCATGAAGGCCATACTCTCTGATGACACTTTAATAGCACGTAACCAATCAGAGGATTTTTCTGCACTGCCATTGTCTTTAACCTGCAAGTGGCCTGTTCTGATTGATTTGCACAAATAAATGCTGCACTGAATGTGAGCCCCCCCCCCACAAGGTCCCAGATGCTGCAGTTTCCATCCCTGGTTACTTTGTTGCCAGGCAGGATCATCCCAAGAGGGTTGGTGGTGTTGCAATCTACCTCTCCTCCAGCATTCAGTTTGCTTCTGTGTTATCAGTCCCTTCCCCCTTGGCTTATGAGCTGCTCCTCCTTAAACTCTCCCTCCCCTCTGCAGTCCCTATTTTTATTGCTGGGGTACACGGTTGCTTGGCCCTATCCCCTCCTTTGGTCACCAAACTCCTCACCTCCATTTGCTCTTACTCCTCCTCCTCTTGTGAGCTGCTTATCCTTGGTGATCTTAACATTAATTGGCTCTCCCTCTCAACACACAGACTTTGCCAAAATGTTATGCTCCCTCCAAATGTCCCAACTGATTCCGTGTCCCACCCATCTTAATTTCAAATCCCCAAATCACTCCCTTCTGGAATGGGTACTTTCCTCTCAACCCCACCATATTGTGGATGCAGGTATCCTCCCTGACACTCATAGTCACCATCATATGGCCTGCTCCACTGTCCTAAAGTTCCCTCTAAAACCATCCTCATTTGGTCCTACAGGATGCTGGACTTGTCCCTACTTGCTAACCTGTTGTCCTCTGACTGGGGCCCATCTCTCAACAGCCACCAACATAAATGCTGCCCTCAAATCCTTTCTATCCAAATTTATGGTTGTGTGGACCACCATGCCCCTCTCAGAAAAAACAGGTTCCCACCTTCCCTGGATCTCAGCTGAGCTTCTGGCTTGCCTTAGAGCCATAGACTTACAGTGGTAGTTATAAAAAAAAAAACAGTTGATCAGTATTGTGGTATAACTCGGTTGTGTAAAAAATGCACCACTGTATAATGCAGTGGTGGTAAAAAAAAATGCATGTTATGCAATGTTTTTTTTCCCTCAACTGTGTTATGTCATGGTGGGTTTTTTAACCACAACTGCATTATGCGTTAATACTAATCAACTTTTGTGTAACTACCTCTGTAGCATGGTGTTCCTACAAGGTTTCTGGTTCTCTCGCTGCCCTGTTAAACTACCTGACCCTTCCCAGTACTTGCACCAAAGTTAACAGACTTGGGAAATTTGTATACTTTGTATCTGCACTCTTGAACAACCTTAACTACCCCTCCTAGTTCTGGAAAGGAACCTGTTTCCTTTTCAGTATCATGTGAAGGTATCTGTGGACCAAAGGAGCATGGTCAATAGTGCATGGTCAAAAGCGCGAAAGTTGGATGAGTGAGGCATGCAACTTAGTGCTTGTGTGAAAGCACGTATAGAGGAGGTGCCTTAACCACGAGGTGTGAGAGTGATGTTATGGTAGGCAGCAAGGCTCATGATTAGAGGTGTTTAGTTGATTTTATCCATGGCAGCATGGTGTTGTTATAGTAAATGTACACTGAAGAAAAAAAAAAATTCACTGGAGTAGTGATCCATGATGGCGTGGTGTTGTAATACTAAATATACACTGAAGGAAAAATTTAATTGGAGTGGTTATCAATGACAGTGTGATGTTGTAATACTAAATCTACACCTTTGGTTATATACTGTATGACATTTTTCACTTTAGGCTGTTTTTGCTTTAGCTGATTTTGAGAGGCATGGTTTTGCTTTGTGGCATTTTTCGGACTCTATTTTTTACCACGCTGTATTATATTTCACTCAGTTGACACAGAACCTTCCTTTTGTCTCCACAACCCCCCCCCAACCCGATCAGTTTTAACTAGTGTAGCACCTAATAGCAATAGTGCTTACTCCCACATACCCAACCAGGCAGCTTAGCAAAAGTACTGTAAAAAACAAAGAGGTTGCAATTTAGGTAGGACATTATCTTACAAGCTGTAATAATATGAATAAGCAGCTCATTCAGGTGTACATAAGACAGTGTAGGTACAACTTACAGACTATAGGAGGGAGCTGGGCAGAGTCTCCTGGTATCCTGGCATCTCCCCACTGGTGAATTCTCTCAGGGACACCCACTCCTGCTTGCTCACTCATACTGATACCACTCACATGGGACTGCTATGGCCTGCTGACTGACATAGGCTGAAATCCCTTTTGCAAATGAGCACTCTGAGCACTGATTGGGGAAGCAGGGAGGCACAAGGTTGAAGAAGATTCTATGCTGTAAAAGTCAGAAAGCCTTTGGGGAAGCCCTGCAACAACAGGGCTCACTACCCCCCCCCCCCATGGCGGCTCCAACTGCATAGCTCTGCCAGCATTCTGGCTGTCCCCTGGGCTGATGACCAGGGAAAAGGTCTGGTGTCCCTCCTGCAAATGAGCACTCTGAATGCTGATTAGGGGAGTAGGGTAACCAAAACTAAGTCTATGGTGTTTGGATCTCTCAACTTGTTAAACTATTCAGCTGATCTCCTTGCAACCAAAACATCAGATGGTAACATGATTGAGAAAGCTAGCATATTCAAATATCTAGGAACCTGGCTTGATTTATCACTTATGCATAGTGGGCACATTGATAGCATCTTGGCAACAATGGGGCCAAAGCTCTAATTTCTCTACAGGTCTAAATGCTGTCTCAGTGCTGGTGTAAGGAATCGGGGGAACTCCCACTTCCTGCAGCCTTCCATTGACTATGGAGGCATCATATATCAGTGTGCAAACAACACACCTCTTTTGCCCCTTGATCTACCCATCATTGTCTCCTGAATGAACAGCCTAACTGGTTAAGTCCCTCACTTAGTTGTGACTTCCACTGTCTTGCTTTGTTGTACAGTTATGCACAAGGAAAACCCACTGATGATCACCTAGCCTACCTCACACAGTCACACAGTTACACAGTGTCTACTCATTCCATTTAATGGTAGCACCTAACTTCTCAGCTCCCAGGACAAAACATGCATTAAAGAAAAGCCTTTGCTTTTGTAGCCATAGACACGTGGAACAAACTGCCTTTCCAGCTGAGGAATGCTTTTAGCTTGCAATAATTCATGTCCAGTCTTTCCAGCCACCTTAGAGCACTCTGCTTTGTTCTGGTCCAGTATCCCCCTCCCCCAAGCCATGATTATGTTGACTAACAGTGCTCGTGCTTTTCATTTGCTGCAACCCAGCTTCGTTAGCTTGCTTTGATTATTTTTTGGAAGCACTTACATTTACCCAGTTTTCTGCCCTGTATATTTGAACCTCTGTGCAACTGTTCTTGCTGCAGCATGTTATCCTGTTGACTACTGCTATCCTCCATGAACCCCAGTGAAAATGAGATGCTACTTCTCATGGAGTTATTCTGGTTGGAGTAATTTTATATAAATAAATGAATAATTACCACAGCCATCTATTGTTTGTGTACTTGTGCATATTTTCTTTTTAAAATCAATAACAATTTTAATAAAAAAATACACACAACAAGACAGGCAGGGTTCTCCCCACATCTACCTTATAAATGATCAAACTGGTAGCTCTGTGGATGTAAGGTTTTTTGCAGATGCTCATTATCCCAAGTTTAAAGTAACCCAGTTCCCTTTCTGCTTACAAAACTTCAGACAGGTAAGATTTAATGAGAGTCAGAAATGCCTAACTGGATACAGCTTTGGCAAGGGCACTTCCTAAAAATGCACTCTGCAGGAAATGTTCTTGCAACATTGCACCAGAATTTAGTGCAAAACATTTGAAGTAGTGATAACTCTTTTATTTATCTGGCAGGAAAGTGATGAAAATAGATAAAAAAAGATAGTTGACTATTACATAGTACTAAATAATATCAGCATGCAAAATACACATAAACAGAGTAGCACAGTTCAATAACAAATGAAATGCTGCAACCCTCCCATCTGTGAGCTGTAACCTACTATATCAAGAGTATAGTTTACAGAATTGTGATTTCTTCTATAAGAAGCATAATATGTCAATAAGAACATGGCAGAAACATATCCTCTAGTGAGAACAGACTGAATGATTCAAGTATTTTATTGATTTATTTAACATTTTGACCAGGAGAAATACACTATGCCAAGGCTCATTTCTAAGTGTGTGTTGATGGGGAGGGTGGCCTGTGATACTTAAATACACAATACAGCTTGAAATTAGTGCTGTAGCAGTTATTCCAAGGGCAAGCTACAACATTATGAACAAGATTTTCTAGATTGGATTCATCACACATTTCCTTTGTTCAGATGGACGACATTCCTTCCAGAGGACACAGTATGGTTATCTAAATTCACCAATGACATCAAATTGGGGGCAATAGTTAGTAACAGAGAGGAGACAGAAAACTTAAGGAAGGAATTAGACAGATTGAATGCCTGGGCAAAACAACATGGGTTGGAATTCAATGCAGGAAAGTGCCAGATTGTGCACTTGGGTAGATCTAATATAAATAAAAAAGCAAAATATACACTAAAAGGAAAGGAGCTGGCAGAGACAATGGAGGAAAAGGACCTGGGCATTATCATTACAGAGGACTTCTCCTTTAAGAGGCAGTATGGTGAAACTTAAAAAAAAATGTTATAATGTTCTGGGCATACCTCTCAGCATTAAAAATCATAGCAGTGGCCTTCAAAAATCATAGCAAAGGGCCAGGATGTGTAGCGCTTTCTTATTTTAAACAATAATTTGTATACAGATAGTGGGACCCATATAGCTAGTGATAAGGAATGTTTCTATCAACTTAGTTCAATGATTTAATAGTTTGTGTGTCCAGAAATAGCTATAACTTTATGAGAAACATCAGTAAGCCTATGCAGAGCAAGGGTAAATTTGAGTGTGAAAATCATAGCACTATGTGAAATTCATAGCAGTTGAGAGGTATGGTTCTGTGTGTATTCAAAGCCACATACAAAGCAAGGATAGGAAGGTTCTGATGCTGCTGTATTTGTCACTGGTGAGGCTTGATTTGGATTACTGCAGTAAATTTTGTGCACCATACACAAGGGAAGGGATAAGTTGTTTGGAGGGGGTACAGAGAAGAGCAACAAGAAGAATGGGAGGAATGCAGGCATTGAGTTATGAAGGTAGATTGGATACTCTGAGACTTTGCTCCTTAGAGTGCAGGCACTGAGTTATGAAGGTAGACTGGATACTCTGGGACTTCGCTCCTTAGAGTACAGAAGGATGAGGAGATTTGTATTTAGTATATGGTGCCTTTGAGAATGATGATGTGTGGGACTATGTAGGTCTGGAGACAAAAAGTGGAGAGTTTGTAACTAGATCTCACAACCTTAAACTGCATAATGAAATTAAAAATACAAAAAAGAATGGATTGTGGTTCTTGAAGAGAGTTGTGACTACATGGAATAACCTCCATCTGGAAATTGCTGGAAACAGAAGTATGGACTAATTTAAGAATAAATTAGATAAATATTGTTTGGGAAATAAAAGGAAGGGCTACAGCTAAATGGATGAGGACAGCAGCAAAAAGACATATTGCCTAGCCATACTAGAAAACAACCTATGAAACCTATGGTTAATTCAGAAATGTTTGGGGTGGGGGGGGGACTGTCATCATGAGATACAGTTCGTCCCCCTTTGGAATTTATCCAATGCCTCTATCAGCTCTACTGCCTCTACTAACCCTAGCCCCTCCCAGGTGCTAGTTCACATACCTTTCTCCCTTCCCCTACTCTCTCCCCCTTTTTCCCTAGCCTTCACACTCCCCTTGCAGGGTTTTCAGCATCCTGAAGGGGTCCTATAGTGCCTAGGCATGCCACCTTTTCTTCCCTCATCTACCTATCCTTGGCCTTCCAGGTCCCCTTGCAGGGTCCCCAGAAGCCTGGTGGGTTCCTTGGATCAGGCCTCATCCCCTTAAAGGGGTTATTTCTCATTCCCTCCCTCTCACTATCCCTCTATAATTACAACGCCTAACTGCAGGAAGATTTACAATTGCCGGAACTTCCCTTCCCCCTTGCAGGGTTCATCACATCCTGAAAGGTTCTCTTTTTGACTCGGGCCTTCTATCCCATCCTAGGTGTTAACCACACTTACTACCTCTCACTGTCCCTCCCTAATCTCTACTGTCCAATTGGAGGGTACCCCACATCCTGAAGGGGTCTTTCCGGGACACAACTGCACTATCTGTCATCTCATCCTCTCTGTCTTTCACTCTTTATTTAACTTATTACCATTGCACTTATTAATTGTCCTCACAAATTACATATGTATGCAACACTGTTCGTAACAACTGCCTTAATTAATTGTATGCTATGTTGATCTTTGTAACTTAAATGTAAAATGTATCACCCCTATTGTACCTCTTCCCCCCAGATCACACCGGGAGACAAGCAACCTATTGCTTAGTGTTCCTTCCTTGGTGAAACATTTCAATAAATAAATAAAATAAATACAGTGGAGCCGCCAAGTTGCAACACAGAATGCTTCAGAATTCTGCAGAGTTAATGCAAGAACAAGTACAATTTCAATGGCACTGCATCCGGGTGAGCTGCGCGTACTTAGGGAACTGTCATCTCTACATACTGTATATCTTTGTTTTAAAACTGCCCTCAAATATACACTGCCCTCTGTCTAAAAACGCAGCACTGAAAGGAAAGGAAAGTTCTAACATACACTGCCCTCGAATATAGACTGCTATTGTAAATGGACATTTTTTTCATACTTCTCTGGGAACTTTCTTTGTTCAAGCATGTCCCCAAAAGAACCCAAAAGACCCACTACACTTGTTTTTAATTTGTCTTTTACCTTATGCAATCAATTCCTTCTTCTCCAGACTGTATGAGGAACCACACCAAAAATGCCAAACATGCTGTCGTCCTCTCTGGTCAGTTCTACTAAAAATGAACCCCAGAACTCCCCAGTAAACATCCTCTCCATCCTCTCAGGCTGAGCTTCTCCCTCTAGAAGACCCCAGTAAAAAATACCATATCCAAGTTTGTGCCCACTACTACAAATTTTGGTCCATAGTTACCGACGAATGCCACTACCCCATGCCGACATGGTCTCTGAGCAGTTCGGTCACATGTGGTGACGCGTAGTCTGTAGCAACCTCCACCACTAGCAAACTGCATAGCAACATGGGATCCTAGCAACATGCTTATCACTATGCAACCTAGTGAGTGCAGATTCCAACTGACTCAGATAATGTGGTTCGAAATTACAACTTTAATTCTTTTACATTTAAAAATAAATCAAACCACTAAAGTGGTAAGTGGTAGGTTAAGGCAGGGTTCAGACAGGGTTTGGACACAGTAGGTATTACTTATTTAAGTTCGTCTGCACCTGTTAAAACTCCATCAGAGCTTTCTGGCTCACACTGAAGCTGGCTTGGCTGTTCAGAGGTGCAGGGGTCAGTCTGTGTTGTCCTCTTAATAAACTCACCTTTTGCTTCTTGAAGCAGACCTCCCACTTTTAGGCATGTAATGACATCAGGGTCACTGCTTGTAATTGTGCACACCTGCAAAAAAACTTACCATAATCCGAGTTTGTTTGATTTTACATTGGTACTTTTTTAAACTTGACAATACTACTGGTACCTGGAAAGATTTTACAATAATCTCTTTGGAAACAGAATTCCAGGCAGTTTTTATCCATTCCAGCATTTTGTCTTTTCCTGGGACTCTTGGATTACCATCCTTTGTTAATTCTCTCTCCTCGGTAGCCATCCGCCTATCATAGCACTCACGATGAGCAGCCTTGAAAGGCATGTTCCAGTTCTCATCAGCTGGCTGTAGGACTTTGGTGCATCCCCCTGGGAAGACAGAGATTATTGTTTTTTTTGGACTTGGCATCAGATTTTACATTGGGGTAAATGTGGCAATGGAATGCATCCCACACTAGTTTTATCTATTTATTTATTTATTTTTATTTATTTAAACAGCAGTTTGGAAAACCTTTGAGCCATTGGCTCATTTACAAAGGTACCTTGTCACAGCAAGACAAACGAAAATACACAGTATAACAGTACAACACAGTATAACAGTAATTTAAGACATAGATACAAACAAGCTGGTACAGGTAGGATTGATGCAAACAATACCAGAGTTATGTTGTCCTTAGCAGCTTAGTAGTAAGCTTTGTCCTAAGTATTGAATAGGCTTTTGACTAGTGGCAATTACAGCTCTGTTTAATAAGGTGGTTACGTAATGAAGTTTTGAAGCACGATATAGTTGGAGCTTGGAGATGGAGGGGGTAGTGTGTTGAACCAGGAGGGGCCCTAAAGCTGAAGGCTCTTTGGCCGTGAAAGGTCTTAGCTCTAGGGATAACAAGAGAGGTTTTCCCAGAGGTCCGAGTATGAACTAGTGGGACAGAGCGGCGTATGGTAGTGGTCAATCCTGGCGGGATAGCCCAAGGAGGGTATTTTTGTAAGGGTACAGGTCAGATATTTGAGGTGCCTGCCAAGATCAAGTACCAGTGTTTTAGCATGCAGACAGGGTGTGTATAGCCTAGGTGCCCTAGCACTAACCTGCAGGCCTTATTCAGAGTAGAAGTAATTTTATGGAGTGCGTCTGATCAGCAGCACCATACACCGGCAGTCCATAGTCCACTAGGGACAGGATAGAGGAGGTGACTGCGAGTCGAAGAGCCTCCGGGGGGAGGCAGTGTTTATACCGATGTAAGATGCCCAATCGGATATTAGTGGCAGTGGCTAGGGCAGCGATGTGTCCATGGAAGGAGAGGGAGGGGTCAAAATAGATCCCTAGGTATTTATAGGAGCAAACTTGTTCGAGTGGGAAAGAGGACCCAGAGTGAATGAGGAGTTTGAAGTTGCAGGACTTGTTTTGAGGATGAGTGAAGAACATGGTTTTGTTTTTTTAAGATTTATCACCAATCTATGTTCCTTGAACCAGCCCTCGGCTTCAGCAAAGCACTTCTGCAGCGAGTCCTGGAGGGCAATAGGGTTATGACTTGAGGCAAAGATGACTGCATCATCAGCGTACAATAGAATGTTCCCCGAGCAAGAGTGTGGAAGGGTGTTAAGGTAAAGGGAGAATAGTAAGGGCCCAGAATGGAGCCCTGGGAACCCCAGAAAAGATGGGACAGATGTCTGAGTAGGTCCCATTAATTTTACACGCTGGAGCGGTCAGACAGATAACTGGTGCACCAGGAGATAGGCCCAGCAGCAAAACCAGAGAGACTAAGGGCATCAAGAAGGAGGGGGTGGGAGACAGTGTCGAAAGCTTTAGAGAGGTCAATGAAGACCGCACCAGCCAGAAAACCAGTGTCTAAGGAGGAGTGGAGAAAGTTGGAGAACTCTAGGAGGGCTGTGTTGGTACTGTGGCCCGCTCGGAAGCCATGCTGCTCAGGACATAGGACATTGTAGGTGGAGAGGTAGTCAAAGATTTGAGAGGCCACCACTTTTTCCAAGGCCTTGGAGAGAGGAGAGAGAATGGAGACTGGCCGATAGTTTCCAGCCACAGTCCTATCACCACCTTTAAAGATAGGGGTGACAGTGGCGACTTTCCAGGCAGTTGGAACCTTCCCCAGGCAAAGAGAGTGGTTGATGAGGCACGTGATCGGGTAAGGACTGTGTCTAAGACCAGCAGAGGATACACGGATCCAGGGTGTCACTGCCTGTACTATTACCTTGAGGGCAGTGATAGGTGCGGCCTAAGTTCTTGGGCAGAAACACGCAGAGGAGAAAATAAGGGCAGAAAGATTTACGGCAGGTGCTGGGGAGGAGGGTCAAAAAATTGGTAGGGAGGATAGGGCTAAGGTCAGTGAATGAGGTGTTGAGGTGGTTGGCTATGAGGGCTGGGTCTGAGGAGATCACGCCATTAATGTTGATCTGGTGGGGGGGAGTGTGCACTCCCATTTAACTGTTTAATGTTATCCCAGAAGTTTCTGGGGTTCCCCCATGAGGCAGTGAGTGAGGACCGATAGTGCTCAGACTTGGCCTTTCTGATGGCCCGAGTGCACTTGTTTCAGGCGGCAGCATATAACTGCCTGTCACTGGGCTCGCCAGTCTCAATGGCACAGTGCCATAGGTTGTCCCTATGTTTGAGTTGGTGGATCAAAGCTGGGGTTACCCAGGGGGCATTCTGCCTTTTAGAACGGCGGGTCAACGTTGGGGCAAAGATATCACAGGCATTATTAAAAGTTCAGGTAAAGAAGGAGAGAGCTGTGTCAATGTCAGGAATTGCCTGTATAGGAGACCAGTCAATTTGGGACAGAAGTTCCTTAAGTTTTATCAGTCCACCAGGTATTAGACGCCACCGGCATATGGACTGTGCTATGGGTTTGAGGACTGAGGATGACCAGTGGAATAGAATGGGGGAGTGATCACTGAGAGAGTCTGGGAGGACTTGTACATTGGGGATCTGATTAGAGCGGTTGGTGAGTACCACATCAAGCAGGGTACTGGAGCCTCTCTTGGGGTTAGTCCTGGTAGGGTGGGTAACTAGTTGCGTTAGGTCTATTGCAGAAAAGGAGTCTCGGGTAGAGGAGGAGGAGGGGCTGAGCCAGTTGACATTTAAGTCACCCACCAGAATTTGATCAGCGGAAGGAGGTAGTGAGGAAAGGTATTCTGTAAGAGAGGCAATGGCCTGCGTTTGGTCCCTGGGGGGCACGTATGCAGTAGTCAGATAAAGGGGTCCCTTTAAAGGGTCAGGAGTTAGTTTCAGCGTAAGTGCCTGGGCCCTGGAGTCAAGGATGGGAGCAGGCAGGGCTAGTACGGGGAGAGATTCCTTGACATAAATAGCACAGCCGCCGCCCCGTCTCCCAACACGGTCAGACCGGAAGAAGGTGAAACCAGGAAGGGAGACTAGGGAGTCAGAGGAGGATTTCGACTGCCAAGTCTCAACCAGAGCGATGACATCAGGGTTAATTGATGTGACCAGGCATTGTAGTGAGTCAAACATTTTTAGGAGGCTACAGATATTCATGGAGACCATGCATAGGCCTGTGGTGCTAGTCGGGGAGCTCTTGGAAACCGGCCAGGGTTTGGATGAATGTTCCCTGACAGGAGTAGTAGCATGACTAACACCCTGGCTGGGAGATGGTGAGAGGTTTTTCTATGATTGACATGGGGGGGGGGAGGCTAAGGGAGCAGGTGGTGGGCAGGGTGGTTCAGGAAGGGAAGGCAAGAATAAGAAGACACCCAGATGTGCCTGAGGTGAGGAGGAAGCTAGGGGGAGGGCAGGGAGGACTGAGACACACAGAGGTCCCAAGGGGCAGGAGATCAGGTTCAGGAGCAAGGGGAGGGAGGGGTGCCAGGGCACAGTGCGGAGTAGCAGATGGGTAAGTGGGCAAGTGCACTGCTAGTGGGGATAGGCACAGGCAGAGCGTGAGGCAGGGCCAATACATTATGATGAGCAAGATCCAAGGGAAGTAGTACTGTACAGGTAGGAGTAGGAAGTAGCGAGGGAGCATAGGTCCCTCTAGTGGCCAGCAGGTATAACCTGCAAATGGGAAAGTGGGGAGATAGGTTCTGGGCAACAGGACGTGATGTCACCGGATGTGATGTCACGGGGTGGATCCTTAAATTGACAGCCGCCCCTGGGTGGATGGGTGGTTGAGGGCGTGGGCAGACGGCGAAAAGCGCCGTCGGGCTAGCACCCTCCTGCAGGCGTCCAGACGAAGAGAAGAGGCTCTCTTTACCTCGAAAGTTATTAGGCTGGAGATTCGGCTTCCTCAGCTCCTCAGGTGAGCTGCTTGTGTTGCTTGTTTGTCCCGAGTGCCTAGCTTGAGGTGGGGGCTGCCTATGTAGTGGAGAAAACAAAGCTTCTCATTACTATGCAGCGGGAGAATATGTTTTGACTTTCACAAAGGAGCTCCACTCTAAGCAAACAGGGCTATTCCAAAATGAGGTCACACTAGGACCCAGCTATCCTAATACCTTCAGTTACAAGCACAATTATATCCAATACCACAGTATTCAACAAGTCTGCTCTATATTAGCTGCTTAGTATATCTGGCTTTAAGGTATAATCAGCAATTAGATCCAATACCACCATATTAAACAAGTCTGCTCTATATTAGCTGCTTAGTATATCTGGCTTTAAGGTATAATCAGCAATTAGAGCCAATACCACCATATTAAACAAGTCTGCTCTATATTAGCTGCTTAGTATATCTGGCTTTAAGGTATAATCAGCAATTAGATTCAATACCACAATATTAAACAAGTCAGCTCTATATTAGCTGCTTGGTATATCTGGCTTTAAGGTATAATCAGCAAGGCAACTCTAGGGCACCCAGTGAGTCCCTAGCTTTACACTTCAGCATTAGTAGCACAAAGAGAAGCAAATAACAAGCCCATGCAGTGGTGAACAGGGAACAAAGTTCATAAAATATAAGTGTTCATCAGGTAGCACCCTCCTGCAGGCATCCAGATGAAGAGAAGAGGCTCTCTATAACTTGAAAGTTATCAGGCTGGAGATTCGGCTTCCTCAGCTCCTCAGGTGAGCTGCTTGTGTTGCTTGTGTTGCTTGTTTGTCCCGAGTGCCTAGCTTGGGGTGGGGCTGCCTCGAAAGTTATCAGGCTGGAGATTTGGCTTCCTCAGCTCCTCAGGTGAGCTGCTTGTGTTGCTTGTTTGTCCCGAGTGCCTAGCTTGGGGGGGGGGGGGGCTGCCTCGAAGGTTATCAGGCTGGAGATTCGGCTTCCTCAGCTCCTCATTTTGCAAATGTCTATTATCTTAAGATATATAAGTGGGGAACTGCCATCTCTAGATATGTTGGAGGGAATCTATCATCTCCAGATGTGTATGTGGGGAGCTATCATATTTGGATATGTAAGTACGAAACTGCCATCTTTAGATATGTAAGTGGGAACTGCCATCTCAAGGTATGTAAGTAGAGAACTGCTATCTCTAGATATGTAAGTTGGGAACTGTCATCACTAGATATGTAAGTGAGGAATTGCCATCTCTAGAAATTTAAGAGGGGATCTGTCATCTCTAGATGTGTAAGTGAGGAACTGCCAACTCTAGGTATGTAAGAGAACTGCTATCTCTCAATATATAAGAGGGGATCTGTCATCTCTAGATATAGGTAGGTAGGTAAAATTGTATTTATACAGTGAAACTGCCATTAGGGATCCTAAAATCCCTATTTACAAGGCATACCTGTTTGTAAAAGTTACAGATAATGCCAAATAACACACAATACATAATACGTATACAGTACAATACATATACAATAGGTATAAAAATAGCATTATATAATACAGAACATGTTATTAGAAAAAAACGCAGTTAACTTATCTATATTAACTAATCACCTACTGTACTACACTGGCAGCAAAAACTCAATTCCTGATTCACTGCAGATTTAAAAATAGCATTAGAAATTTCTAGTTCACGGAGGGGAGGAGGAAGGCAATTCCAACAGGAAGCAGCCTTTAACTGGAAGGTCATCTCACTGAATCAGTTTGTTATTTTTGGGATAGTTGGTTCCCTGACTCCCCTATTCCTTAAATTTATTCTATGATTTGGCTTTTTTAGTTGAATCATTAAGTTATGTGGAAATTTACTGTTAAATAATCCCCTAATGGGAGGGCTTTAAGCCCGAGGTTCGATGGACGGAACAACAATGTCACTCCCCCATCGGGCTTAAAAAAGGTCACTCATCCTGGGGCCTTTCAGGATTAGTTTTTCATTGCAGCCAGAGATGCTGCTCTTCTCAACCTGTGTAGATTTCTGCTGCATTTCCCCTTGTCACTGCAGCACCTCCGGCTGCCCATTTGTTCCTCCTTGCCTTCTTCGGCACATTTCTCCCTGCCTTCTCTCTCTCTTCCTGCAGGTACTGCTGCTTCATTCTATTGGCCCCATCAGCACTTTCAACTGCTCCTATCTCTCTCTCTGCTTGCTCCACCCCCATGCTCTCCATCCCCTCTGCTCCTGCTGAGCGGCTCTAGTTCCTTTGTTGCCCTCACTTCTGCCATTCACCCTCCGGCGATAGGTAAAATCGACGGTGGGGAGGGGAGCATCTGGCCATCTGCGAATCTCTCTGTCTCGTGCCCCCCCCATGTCTTTCATCTCCATCTGATGCTTGTCATTTTAACTCCTGCTCATGCTCTACTAACCGCAGTTTTCCTCTTCAGCCTGTGCTATACCTGACTGTAATTGCTGTCTCCTCTGGCATGGCTCCTGCCACCCTGGCGCTGTTCCAGATGCACCTAGTGCTGTCTCCCAGTCTTTATGTAGCTGTGCCTTCCACCCCCATTTCAATTCCCTCTGCTTGCTGCCTCTTCCACCTGTCTGGCATTCACCTGCCACTTCTCCTTGTTGTCCTACTACATTCTTTTGTCATTACATTCCATGCACTTGGTTACTCCAGTTGCTGGTTGGGGCATGTGAGATCACCACTGCATAGGTGGCTGTGTTCAGGAGATTGGCTACTTGCAAACTGTGTAATCTGCTCAGCACTCACGGGAATGATGCTGGTGAGCTATAAGCTTTCCATTCTTTATTTTCTCCTAGCTCCCTTTCTGTTTGTTTCCTGTGGCTTGGGTCCAGATTCTGGGACCAGCAACAAGGGCAGGTCTGCTCGTCCCTCTCAGTTGTGGACTCTCTTTTTTATGGTTCCCATTTTTGGCCTTATGTGGCAGTGGTACATTCTTGCAGGCTGGAGGCCAATGGGCCAATGCAGGCTTCTATGGTAACCTGCAGTGTGGTCTCATGGTTAGAGCTCCAAATATTCTGCAGTATAGCATGGGTGGCCAGCTCCAGACCTGATGGGGATATTTTGGGGTTTTAGCTGCTACCCAAGGAATTCCCAATGCTCCCTATGTACTGCATTTAGTAACCATGAGGGTTCAAACCTTCTGTCAAGGGGACTCAAACCTGATGGTCTACGGTCATCATTCATTTCTTTGCTTTGACCTCTGATTCTCCTGCTGTGCCTGCCTATTGCCAACTTCTTGGGGTTGAGACTCTTAACTCTGGCTGGACAAGGAGCACTCATCTCCTGTGCCGAACTCCCTGCACCTGCTGCCCCTTGCTAAGGGTCAGCTGGAATCTATCCATAATCGTTCCTCATTCGTTTCATGTCTCCACTGCTGTGCTCTGTCCCTTCTGCTGGCAGGCCACCTCCATCTTGCCTGCAATTGACACTTCTTTTGGGCATCGATCAATCATAGCTGATTCCTGAGGCATACATATCATGACTCGTGCCACCTCATTCAACTTGCCCTGCTGCAGTTCTCATCCCCTATAGGCCATCCAGGATTAACTCCACTCATGGCCTGCATTCGATAATTCTTTTGGGCATACCTATCATGGCTGCTATGCTGTTTCATCGAATTGCAGCCATCCTGCCGCATATATTCAGTTTCACAACTCCGGTCGTCATTCCCTCATCCTTATCTCATGGTTCATCTATTTACATCACTTACTCTAGCATTTCCATCCTTGAATCCTATGCTATTCCCTCAAATGTACCTCTCCTTCAACCTACTCCTTCAACTTCTCATGCCTGCCTCCGGGTATCCCTCCCTCATCCAACGTCCTACTCCAACCCTTATGTTGGTGTGTTCCTTCAAATCCACTCCTCGAACATACCCCTCTCAAGTCTCTGCTACCTTGAATTGACTTGATATCCAATCAAGGACATGCCTTCCTGCCCATTGCCCTTTGCTAAGGCTGGCTGGATGCTCTCCACCGTTGTTCAAGTTCAGTTTCAATTTCAAGTTCATTTCACGTCTCCTCTTCAACCTTTCAAGCCTTCATGGCTTCTTTCCGTCATCGTAAGTGCTTTCTCAACCTTCTCATGAGTCCCTCTGGATATCTCTCGCTCACCTGGCCTCTGCATCCTTTGCTCCTCTGACTTCTACATGGCTCAGACTTCTCCATGGCTCTACTCATTCCTGAGCATACCCTCTGGTTCACATACCCTCTGGTTCCAGACATGCCTTGTTGGCCTCGGAGTCTACCTCCTTTTGATGGGCCTCATTCCTTGCATCACGCTATTGGGCATGCTACCTTTGTTCTAGTTCATTTTCAAGTTTATTCCCATATCCTCTCATTCACATTCCATGTCGGCCATCAAGGATTCCCTCCAAACGAGGCCTGCAATCGATATTTCTTTTGGGTATACCCATCATGACTCATTGACCCGCGCCACATGTATCAGGTTCATAACTCCAGTCATCATTCACTCATCCTTACCTCATGGTTTCTCTATTTACATCGCTTCCTCGAGCATTCCTATCATTGAATCCTATATTGCCTCATCACTTCCAACCTCAGGGTCTAATCGTTCACATTACATATTCGGGCATGCCTTATCGACCTCAGTGTCCACTCACTCACTTGTATTGCTCACTCAAGCCAATCTGCATTATCCTCAGTCTCCTCGTGCACATGTCTGGATACACCTTGCTCCTCTGACTTCTCCATGGATCTACTCCTTCCCATCGCCTACTCAAGCTTACCCCTCTCGGGTCCCTGCAGCCTCATGTTCTATCTTCAATCTGTGCTTTCTTTTGGGGGTTTTCCCTATCCCATCATCATCCTCCCTATTCATATCCCTCTCATTAATGAACCCTTCTCTTTATCGTCATACATCCTCAAATCAAACATCATCAGCCCGGAGGGAAGGTTACATAGGCCTTGGATCCCCAGAGGTTTCCTCCTTAGAGGGTTTTTTTCCTCTCCTCCATGCCAATGGTCATAATATTAGTTAGAGTTAGTGCTTTCTTCAGTTAATTAGTTAGGTTCTGCTGTTGGATAAAGGTGGATGGTGGCCCTGGCTTTCCCCTCTGTCATCAGGAAGTAAGCCCTTATCATCTTCTCAGAATTCATTCATTCGTCATCCTCACCTCTTTGGTGCTCAACACCTTTGGGTATTCTTTTTGGGCTTCTTCCTAATCTACCTTTAGCTGATGCAATCATTCCCATGGCACCTGTAGGGGGGGCCCTCCTCTAGGATTCCTTGCACAGTACCCCTACAGGATGGTATATCCCATGGATAGAGAGGTGGAAAGCCACAAAACAAATCAAGTTACACATGCACATCTCATCCAGTTGCATAAGCACATTGAATAGGAGGGCTTTAAGCCCGAGGTTCGATGGGCAGAACAACAACGTCACCCCCCCATTAGGATTAAAAAAGGTCACTCATCCTGGAGCCTTTCAGGATTAATTTTTCATTGCCCACCATCCACCCCTCCTCCTCCAGTGGCTTGTCTCTCTTACCTGTGGGCTTCTTCCTAAACTACTTTTAGCTGATGCAGTCATTCCTGCGGCACCTGTAAGGGGGGGATTCTCCTCTAGGGTTCCTTGCATCGTACCCCAACAGGGTGGTATACCCTATGGATAGAGAGGCGGAAAGTAACAAAACAAATCAAGTTATACAAGAATCATTTCATCTCATCCAGTTGCGTAAGCACATTGAACTTGTCTTAACCAAATACCCTTAGGCCTCAATTCCAATGGTTTCCACCCTAGATTTGAATACATTATGCAATGATGAATTTTGCATTCATATCTTACCACAAAATGTGCTAACTTATATATATGTAAGTGGGGAGCTGTCATCTTTAGATATATAAGTGGGGAACAGTCATCTCTAGATATGTAAGATGGGATCTGTCATCTCTAGATGTGTAAGTGGGAAGCTGTCATAATTAAATGTGCAAGTGGGAACTTTTATCTCTAGATATGTAAGTGGAAACTGTCAACTCTAGATAAGTACAGTAAGTGGAGCACTGCCATCTCTAGATACGTATTGTAAGAGGGGATTTGTCATCTCTAGATGTACAGGTATAAGTCAGGAACTGTCCTCTCTGGATATACAAGTAGGGAGCTGTCATCTCTAGATGTATAAGTGGGGAACTGTCATCTCTAGATGTGTAAGTGGGAAATTGTCATCTCCAGATGTGTAAATGGTGAGCTGTCATCTCTAGAGATGTAAGCCCGGAACTGTTCTCTTTGGATGTGTAAGTGGGGAAATGTCATCTCTAGATGTGTAAGTGAGAAATTGTCATCTCCAGATGTGTAACTGGTGAAGCTGTCATCTCTAGATATGTAAGTCAGGAACTGTCCTCTCTGGATGTATAAGTTGGGAAATGTCATCTCTAGATGTGTACGGTAGGTGGGAAGCTGTCATCTTTAGATGTGTAAGTGGGGAACTGTCATCTCTAGATATGTAAGTGGAGAACTGCCATCTCTAGATATATAAGAGGGGATCTGCAAAATTTAGGGGTAGGATTCACAAAAGGGATGTGCCCAGCGCATCCGAGATGCACCGGGGCAACCCCAACATGTACTCAAAAGTGAATCTAGCAGGGGACCGATGCACCGGCACAATCCTGATGCACTAGTGCATCACAGATGCACCGCATATGGCCAGTAATGCTATGTGGGGCATCTGGAGGGGCTATGAAGGGGGCATGCCCATGCACACCAGGCGCATCCCCATTCACAGCCCTATTCAGTGGCACATCCCCGGGGCAAGTCTGGGGATGCGCCACAGAAAGATAAGTCTAGTAAAACCAGGACTTATGTGGGTGGCCACTCACAGGCAGGCTGCCGCACTGTAGGCAGCAGCATGGCAGGCTGCCCACCCTGGCAGTACATTGCCCCCCAAGCCCCTGGTACATGCTGCTCCTTGCGGTGGTACCACTGAAAGCTGATGCTCCCCCCACCCCAAGTCTCAGTAGAATGCCGCTCCTGGTGGAGGTAAATGAAATGCACAATCCCCCTCCCAAAGCCCCCGTAAAGCTGCCTTCTGTGGCAGTTGGAGAAATGATGTACCCCCCAGCCCCAAGCCCCTGTTGAAGCCTCCCACTGTGGCAGTAGTAGGCACAACACAGATCCCCCACCCCAAGTCCCTGTTGAAGCCGCTCTGCATGGTGGCCATCCATTATGGAATGAACCCCTTCCAGGCACCACCAACCCACACCTCTCCCCCCACCCCAGCAGGGTCCAACTTTTGGTGGGCAGCTCAGTCCACCCGCATACCACCACGGCCACCCGCTGACAGAGCTGTCTGACAATAACAGCTACCGTACAATCCGAAGCCTGATAGGTGTCAGGATGTATGGTAGCTATCATTGTCAGACAGCTGTGTCAGGGAGTGGCTGTGGTGAAGTGGGCTGAGCTGCCCCTGTGAGACCCTGCTGAGTGAGTGAGAGGAGTGGGTTGGTGGCCTGAGTGTCTTCCGTAATGAACAGTCTGAGGGAGAGCAGCTCAATGGGTGCATGGATTGGGGGAATCTGCATTGTACCTGCTACCACTGCAGAGGGTGTCTTAAATGGGGGCTTGGGGCTGGGAAGGGGGATCTGCATTGTGCCTACTACCACCGCAGAGGGTGGCTTCAACAGGGACTTGGGGCTGGGAGAGGGGTGCATCATTTCTCCAACCACTGTAGAGGGCGGCTTTACCGGGGCCTTGGGAGAGGGGTTCTGCATTTCATTTACCACCGCTGGGAGTGGTATTCTACAGGGGCTTGGGGTGGGGGTCATCAGATATCTGTGATACGCCCGGCAAGGAAGCGGAAAGTTCCGGGGGCTTTGGGGGGTTGTCAGTTTCAGTGATACAGCTGCAAGGAGCGGCATGTACCAGTGGCTTGGGAGAGGGGGGTCTGCATTTAAATTACTGGCACCTGGAACGGCATTCTACGGGGGCCTGGGGCAGGGAGGGGGCTTGCTTGTGTGATGGGGGTCTATTGTTTGGCACATTCTGCCAGGGCATCCCTGCAGGTGCAATGCAACTGGGGCCATAATGGCATGCTAATGGCCCCATTGTGCCATGCATGCCTCATGGCCTTATTTGCATGCCCCTGGCTGTGAATCACATTTTTGGGTGCAGTGTATCCTGAGATACCCTGCCCCAAAGGGTTCACAGCCTGACATGGGGGATGCGCCAGTGCAGACTGGGTTGCCCCGGGGCATCCTGGGTGGGGCACATCTGTGCTATTCACAGAGGGGATGCACTGGGGGCATCTCCCTGCGCCTCCTCTGTGAATCATCTGTTTTGCACTCAGTGCATCTCCCCTGCACTGGGGCAGCCGAGTTGCACTGAGTGCATCTTCTTTGTCAATCCTGTACCGAGGTGTGTAAGCAGGGAAATGTCATCTCAAGATATGTAAGTAGAGATCTGCCATCTTTGGATGCTGTATATAAGAGGGGACTGTTACCTCTAGACATGTATTGTTGGAAGGGTCTTTTCTAGACTTGTAAGTGGGGAGCAGTCATCTGTAGACATTTAAGTGTAAATGTATAGAGAAGTTCTGTCATCTCTCCTATCAGCAGAATGGCATTAGAAAGATGCATGGGAGGGAGTCTGCCTTGGTCAGGATTACAGATGCAGTGCATTGTGTACACTGGATAGTTGGAACTTGACTGGTGCTGCATTCATGGAGCTAACCAAGGCATTCAGCTTAGTAGATCATTGTATTTTGATTAGTAGATTGGTGCATCTTGGTTTAGGTAGTCCCTCCATAGCCTGGCTTTCCAAGTATTTATGAGATAGGTATCAAGTTGCAAAATTTGAAGGATGTCAGTCTCCTAAAAATCACAAGTACAGTATGGGTACCACAAGGGTCAGTTCTTGGTCCATTTCTTTTCTCCCTGTTTTTTGATCCAGTATCAACTGTTATGTCTAAATATGTGCTTCTCTTATATGCAGATGATGCTCTGCTGTTTTACCATGCACATTCTATTGAGAACATTAATTACATCCTCTCCTCTGCATTCAAAAAAGTTCAGAAATGGCTGTGCAACAACAGGCTTAACAAAATAAAACTAAATCAACATTATTTGGCACTACACTCAGACTTAAAAGTGAATCAGATCACTTCATGGGGAGTACTGTGGATAGTTCTCATCTGAAGGTTGAACCTCCATTTAAATATTTTGATATAGTCTTTGATCCCACATTAGGTTTTTCTTCTCATTTGGATTAAGTGACCTCCAAAATCCATGCCAATTTATTTACTAATTTATTTAAATGCTGGTAACAGGGAAAAGCACACTGAGCCTAGGCTCGTTTCCTGGTGCGACCTGGGGAAAAAAGTGATTACATATACAACAGATGGCAGAGACATCAGATATTCTTAACAAAAGGCAAAATAACACAAAATCAGTAACAACTGTGCAAAATAGCAGTAAGAAGGTAACATAAAAATCAATAACAATTGTGTCAGAAGGCAAAGTGTTTAAACCAATAAATCAACTCAAGGTTACAAATAACTGATAAAAAAAAGTCAGCGGAGTAGCAAGAGCCATTGGTTTAATCCCAGACACAGGGACTAGGAAGGTTGAAGGGCGGATCTGAGATTTAGAAGGGCAAGAGCAAGGTGCAGCAGTAGTGAGTTGTAGCAGGTGCTGGAAAGTAGGAAGGGACTGGGATGAGTGAGTGTGAGAGGAGAGCTGGTTCCAGTGGTAAGAGAAACAGTAAAAAAAAGCTGATAGTCCAGAAACACTGTGGGGATGTGGAAGTGAGAAGGAGTGGGAGTCCCTGGAGTGCAGGGGGTAGAAGGATGGGCTGGCAGGGGATAGAAGGAAGGTGAGATAGGAGGAGAGGGTACCAAACCAGTATTTGTCAGTAAAAGTCAGATAGTGGGTCAAGTGTCGAGCTGGAAGAAGAGTGATAGATAGAAGCAGAGAGAGAGAGAGTGCTGAAAGGGGAGTTAGTAGCAAAGTGACAGTAGAAGTTTAGGAGGGTGTCAAGCCTGACAAGTGACACAGCATGAGTGGTGCCATAGACTGTGTCAGCATAGTCAGATACTGGTAGTATCATTTTAGTGATTCATTTGCAGTGAACAGGAAGGGAGAGGTAATCTTTATTCCTAAATAGGATCTCAGGCTTTAGGTGGAGTTTGGAGTAAATAGTATCGATGTGAGTGTTGAAGCTGAGATAGCTGACCAACCAGATCCCTAGGTATTTAAAAGAGGGTGCTACCTCAAGTGGGAGGCCATCAGGAGTGGGGAAACTGGAGGAGTCTACATCCTAGCCAACTTTTGCCTGACACCAAAAATCATGGAGACATTTTTTTTAGTATTAACTCTGAGTTGGTTTGCTTGAAACCATCTTAGGACTTTGTTTTAAAGTCATGCTGGAGAGGGGCTTGTATGTCAGCGGTGGAGGGTCCTGATGTATAAATTATGGTATCGTCCGCATACATGTGTATGTGAGTGTTGGTGCAGGCAGAGGGGAGATCATTAATGAACAGGGAGAGTAGTGTAGGGCCAAGTATTGACTCTTAGGGGGACTTCAGCGAGGAAAGGGGGTGAGATGACATTACCTACATGAACTGATCATTGCCAGTCAGAAATATAGGAGTAGAACCAGTTTACTGAAGTACCTGACAACCCAGCAGAGGCACTCTTTATAGAATATTACATTTTCTGACCAATGAAAGTAGAACGGCTACTGGTACTTAAAACCTACTTCCAGCTTTAAACTATTGATATGTGGTTACCGATTCTGCTCCAGTCACACCCCTCTTGTGAAACTGACTTTACTTCATAAAGTTGTTCGGTTCACATTAAGGGAACATCATCAAGCGTATCACTGTGACATCTTGTCTGAGCTGAACTGGTTACCAGTGCAGCTGAATTTTAAAGTTGTACTGTCCAAGCCTGCGTATGAAATTTTGAAAACTGGAAGTCTTGCTTGTTTATGTGAAAAACCTGTCCCTTACATGAGTTTGACTCATCATTCTATAAATCAGTGCAAGTTAATTATACCTAGGGTTAGAACAGTAGCAGGGCACTGCTGTCTAGCCTTTAGCATTACATATGTATGGAATTATTTGCCTCCTAGCAATAGTTGTCTACTCAGCATTAATTTATTTTTTTGTTGCAGCCAATTCTTGTTTTAGAACTCAAGTACTTGCTTATGCTCTTTAGATGTGTAAGTGGGCAACTGTCATCTTATAAAAGCAGTGTCAGTGGCTCAGTCGGTAGCACACTCGCCTCTGAGGCCAGGAGATCAGAGGGCTGTGGGTTCAGTTCCCACATCTGGCACTTGGGTTAATATCCCAGTACTGACACTGTAGTGCAGCACGAGAGGGGTGCTGCACTTCTGAGGTGCCGTCTTTCGGATGAGACCTTAAACCAAGGTCCCATCTGCCTGGATTGGTGGTAGTTCAGGTGGATGTTAAAGATCCCATGGCACTTATCAAAAAGAGTAGGGGAATTTCCCTGGTGTCCAGGCCAAATTTCCCCCATTCACTAAAAATACCACCAACAGCTTAATCTGGTTCAAGGTCAGTTGGCATTCATCTGTATCCCCTTCCCCTGGGTTGTGCCTGAAAATAGGCAGGATTTGTCTTGTGCACTTACCCAGTCAACAAAAACTAAATAAAATAAAATAAATAAATATGTGTAGGTGGTGAACTGTCATCTCTAGCTGTGTAAGGGGGGGGGCTGTCTTATCTAGATATGAAGATGGGGAACAGTCATCTCTAGATGTGTAAGTGGGTAACGGGGAACTGTCATGTCTAGATGCATACGTGAAGAATCATCATCTATACATGAGTACATGGGAACTGTACTGTCTAGATGCATAAATGGAGAACTGTCATCTCTAGATGTGCAAGTGGGGAACTGTCAACTCTTGGAGATGAAACTCTCTTATTCAATGGAGAAAGGTGTCAGAGGAACAGGGACTCTTGGATAATTTTGTGAAAGGAGGAGGAAGTGACTTGCTTTGGATTCCTGTCTAGTTTAACCCTGGAGTCAATTTACATGAAACCATTGAAAAGTCAGATTCATGGGTTTTACTCCACTAAGAGTTTAATACAGAAAATGTCATAAATCTGGTTAGCTCATAGTTTAGTTAACATGCCTGACTGGACATACGGTAGGTAAGAAGGCATTCTGTTGAAACTATATGTGGACATAAATAAATCAATTTTAACTTGCTCATCATGGTAAAGAAAACAAACAAAAAAAAGACCCAAAAAGAAACTCCAAAGGTACATTTTATTCTGTTGTGGTTAAATTAAATACTTGTATCCCCACCAATATTCCAGGCTGTCCACTAAAGCCTTCCTCAGGTTAGAGAAGATCCAGAAGCAAATGATTTGATACCTTTTAATGGACCAACATAGATGTAACAACAAGAACAAAAGTTCTTTAGTTTGGATCATTCAGTCCTTTCAGAGTTCATGGCAGTGTTTAGCAAAAACAACTGCCTAAACAACTGCCATGAGCTTCTGAAGAAGGACTGGTTGGTCCGAAAGCTAGAGTATTTTGTTCTTATTGTTACATCTATGTTGGTCCATTAAAAGGTATCAAATCATTTGCTTCTGGATCTATTCTTGCAAGGACCAATATGGCAACTACTAAATCTAGATTTCAGGGTAGAGAAGTCACATCTGCTGCTTTCTGCCACACATTGAAACTCTAGTTGCTTTAGTCAGTTTTACATCTTTTTTCTTAAATATTGGAACAGGGTACCTCACACTCCCTGTAAGCAGACTTGTTAGTGCTTGCAGGGTTAGGATGCTGAGTTGGAACATCATTTCTGGATATCCCTAGGTTAAGCCATGATGTTGAAGTAGTTTTTGAATAACCAATATTTAATTTTTTCTTTGGATAGACTATATAAATAGTTTTATCCTGGACTTTATGCAGTTAATTTTTACATTCACTATAGAGTGTTATGGCCAAAGTCCATTTAGACCTTTGCCTCTTTTTCTACTCACAAAAGGGACATACTTGAGCCATTTTTATTTACAGTTCTGGATATGCACAAAAATGGCAGGCAACTTGTTTTACATATTTATTTTTTTATTTATTTATTTCACTTTACCAGGAGAGTGACTGAATCATAATAATTTTCCAATCATGCCCGGAGGCAGAGAAATTAGAGCAAAACATCTAGACAATCAAGACAAAACATACACAAGATAAAATACAAATATAAAAATATACTTTTGTGTGTATATATATATATATATATATATATATATATATATATATAAAATGAATGGTTTTGATTTAGAAACATAGAAGCTATGTTGGCAGAAAAGGAACTCTTGGCCCACCTAGTCTGCTTTAAAGTCCCTTCCTTCTGTGCTATCTCAGACACTAATTAATCTCTGGCCTTAACCCACCCCAGCTCTGTTACTAAGGTCCCCCTGTGCCTATCCCATGCATGTTTGAAACCTATTACTGTTTTGGTATCCACCACCTCTGCTGGGAGACTGTTCCATGTGTCTAGCACCCTTTCCAAGAAGAAATATTTCCTCACATTCCCCCTAAGTCTTCCCCTTCCATCCAGTTTCATATCACACCCCCTCATGCTTGAGCATCCCTTTCTGTGCAATATGCCATGCTCCTGTACTTTATTGATACTCTTGAGGTATTTGAATTTTTCTATCATGTACCCCCTTTTCTCTCCTTTCCTCCAGTGAGTACATATTTCATTCCCTGAGTCTTTCCAAAGTAAAAAAAAGACTATGGTTCTCAAAGGAGGTGGCAGGGAAGGTTAGGGAGAAAAAGTTAGCATTCAGGAAGTACAAGGAATCACAGAAGGAGCAGGACAGAGAACTGTATCAGTTAAAGCAGAAGGAAGCAGGGAAGGCAGTCAGAATAGCAAATGCCAAAACTGAAGAAAAGATGGCCAACTCGGTTAAGAAGGTGGATAAAACCTTTTATATGTACATCAGGGAGCAAAGAAAGACCAAGAGAGGGATAGTGTGGCTTAATAAAGGGGAGGGGAGGTGGGCAGAGGGTGACTGTGAAAGGCAGAGATGCTGAACCAATACTTTTGCCCAGTATTCACAAAAGAAGAAGAGGAGGAGGTACCTAAACCAAACAATAGAAGCACTCTGGACAGGGGGTCGATACCAGTTCATTCATAGAAGAAAGGGTCCTGAAAGAACTCTTAAAACTCAAGGTGGACAAAGCAATGGGGCCAGATGCGATTCACCCCAGAATTCTAAAAGAACTAAGGAGAGACCTAGTGACACCACTGACTACCCTTTTTAACAAATCATGGGAGGATGGTGTTGTACCTGAAGACTGGAGGAGGGCAGATGTGATTCCTCTTCACAAATGTGAGAGCAAGGCAGAGGCATGAAATTACAAACCTCTTAGCTTGACCTCAGTGGTAGGGAAAATTATGGAATCATTTCTGAAAGAAAGAATTGTTGAGTACCTAGAGGCCAGCAGGGCACAGGACTCAAGGCAGCATGGATTCAAGGCAGGAAGGTCATATTAGATGAATCTAATGCATTTCTTTGACTGGGTGACCAAAGTAGTAGACGGGGGAGGGTCTGTGGATATGGCCTACCTAGACATTAGCAAGGCATTTGACATAGTTCCACACAAAAGATTAATAAACAAGTTAGCCAGCCTGGGAGTGGGTCCCAGGGTGGCAGCCTGGGTAACAAACTGGCTGGACAACAGCACACAGAGACTAATAGTAAATGGAGTACACTCAGAAGAAAGGGGGGTTACTAGTGGGGTACCACAGGGTTCAGTACTGTGACCAGTCCTCTTTAATGTCATTATAGGAGACATTGCAGAGGAACTAGAAGGAAAAGTATGCCTCTTTGCAGATGACACAACGATCTGCATCAGGGTTGATACACAAGGGGGGGGGGTGGAAAGGATGAGAAGGGATTTGGCAAGGTTGGAGGAATGGTGAAAAATATGGCAGCTTAGATTCAATGCAAAAAGTCCAAAGTAATTTACCTGGGAAACGAAACCCAAGGGAAGAGCACACAATGGGGGTACTAACAGCAACAAAAATTTGTAGGGACCGGGGTAGTCATATCAGATGACCTTAAGGTAGGTAAGCAATGTGAAAAGGCAGTAAGAAGGGCTGGGGGGTTACTAAGATGTATCCGGAGAGGCATCACTACTGGAAAAAAGGAAGTTGTTATCCCTCTGTACAGGCAGTTGGTGAGACCCCATCTGGAGTACTGCATGCAGTTCTGGAGACCCCATCTCCATAGGGACATAGAAAGGATGTAGGCAGTCCAGAAGAGGGCAACTAAAAGGGTGCAGGGTCTGCAACAGAAGCCATACGAAGAGAGACTAAAAGTGCTTAATATGTATACTCTTGAGAAAAGGAAGGAGGGGGGCGACATGATAGAAACTTTCAAGTACCTCAAGGGAATCAAGAAAGTCCAAGACAGGAGCATCTTTCAGAAAAAGAGATATGCAAGAACAATGTGGCACAATTTAAAGATAGAGGCGGGATGGCTTGGGGCAACGTGAGGAAGTATTTTTTCACAGAGAGGGTGGTGGACACATGGAACCACCTTCCTGAGGAGGCTGTGGGGTCAAAAACAGTAGAGGAATTCAAAATGCATGGGATAGATATAAGGCAATTATAGTGAGGGGTAGGAGGAAGTAGGCTGTTAGTTAATTGGAACCTGCAGCTTATCCTGTAGGTAGGGAAATGGGCAGACTAGGTGAGCCAAATGGTCCTTATCTGCTGTCAATGTTTATGTTTCTATCTTTCCTTGTAGGGCTTCTGATGCAGGCCATGTGCCATTTTGGTTGCCCTTCTCAGTACCGCCTCCATCCTCTGTCCTTTCTGAGATGGGGCCTCTAGAACTAGACACAGTACTCCAGGTGTGGCCTCACCATTGTTCTATATAGGTAACACTACCTACCTTTTTCTGCTGGTGATACTCCTCCCTATGCACCCCAGCATCCTACTAGCCTTCCCCACTGCTTTCTCATGAGGAGCTGTTCTTAGCTTAGATTTGTTTTTGAACTCAAAGTGACAAATGATGAGACAATAAAAGAATGAAAAAATAAATCTGTAAGATGATTTCTTTGCCTCATAATAGTCCAAAGTAAGCTAACTGTCATCGGCTGAATATCAACATTGGGCAAGGTTGTCAGATTAACCTTGTTTGAATGGCAGGCCTGCATTCCAGTGTGACAGACTGGATCCTCTAATTCCATTCATATTGAAGAATACTAGTCAGTGTTAAATCAGCAAAGACTGCTCTTAAATGTTACCTTCCTTAGAATATCAGTGAGTAAGGATCACAGATACAAGTACAGTCAACTTGTATAAAAAATGATTAATCATGAGTGGAACTCACTTGAAGTGTTCAAGGGAGAAAGGTGTCAGAGGTAGCAGTTAGTATTCCCCTAAACTCAAAAGCAATGAATTCCCATAATGTAGAAAACAAAAGCCACTCTGCACTAAAACAACTAGCTGCAGTCAGGTACCTGTGACTGACATGTCAAAAAAGGGTGGTAAGGGGATGTCAGAGGTCAAACAAAAGAGATTAGATGGTTACAAAGGAGCTGTGAAAGAGGTGTTAATTGCATTCATAAAGATAACAGATAAAGAGCTGGTGAAAGAGGAAACACTGGAAAGATAGGAGATAACATCAGTGAAAAAGAAACATTCTGCTCTCACATGATCCACCAGAGAGTCCTCAGATAACAAACAAGGGGTTTTAAAACTAAAAGGGATGACCTTGAATTCATGTACTCTGTCAGACTGGAAACTGCTCTTGTTTGAACTGTGAGACTCTTGGCAGAATGTAACAGAAGTTTATGAAGGGTTTATCACACTCTTATCTGGTAGAATATACATATGGGGACTGCATAACTCGGCACCAAACTCCGGATACTTCTCAAAGGAAGATGCAGTCAAACTTCAAAGCAACAGTCTATGCTAGTGAAAACATGATTGTTGCTATTTAAATATGTACCTATTTTTTTCTCAGTGCTTATTCTCCTACACACACACACACACACACACACACACACACACACATGCACACACATTTCCTTCAGACTCCAGTGTGTCCTGGGATGCATTACTTGAAAAAAGTCACACCTGCCAATAGCCATCCTATCATAAACCTTGCAGCTGCACAGTTACATGGCCTTAGTTTTCTGAATATTGCTGAATTCTGAATGTTGAGTATTATATTTATAAACCTTTTCCCAGGGTCATCTGCAAAAATCTGTGTGCTGATGAGTCAAACAAGCATGAATTATTACCTGGCAAATGCCTGGAGAATGCACCAATAGACATGATTCTGTCAGTCAGCATGGTCACTATAGATAGCCATCAACAACTGAAACAGTCACAAAAAGCATTTAAACAATTTAAAAATAACAGCAGTTGTGCTCTGGTCCTCTGGCCTTTCTAGGAGGATGGTGCCCATTGGGAGGTTCAAGACCCACAGCTAGGCTCAGGCTTTAACTCCTCACACTGGGCATTATCCACTGAGAAAGGCTATCAAAGCTAGGCCTTATAGCTTAAGAATACTGAATACTGTGTTTACATGACCTGGGATATACTGTAGATTCCTGTTTGTGTTTTGCCTTTACATGTAACTCAGCATTCTGAATAAGCTTGACAATGAGCATACCCAGTAAACTGTGTAGTGAATGACTGGAGGCCTTATTCAGAGCACTGAACACGCTGTATTTACTTGACCCAATATTCCACTTGCATTCAGAATACTACTAGAATGTCCCAGATGTGTTTCATGGATACTGTGTTCCCTCAATATAATGCAGCCAGCTATAGCAAAAATTTAGGTAGCAAAAATTTGGGTATAAGAAATGCCATGTGTGACTCCCTGGAAAGGTTTCTTTCAGCTGTTTTCATGTCAGCAGGAGCAACGAGGGAGCACCATGCTGCCCCAATAATTAATAGTTAAATAATGACACTATTTTTAGACATTTTCTGAGACCTTTCCTACCTCCTATGAATGAGACTGTGAATGGGGTTGCTTTCACTGGTGCCGTTTTCACCAGCAGCCCAACTGACTTCCAGGCTTGGTGTCATGGGGGGGTTGCAACCATGACTGCATCTAAGAAAACATTATGTAGCACCCTTCCTCGTGCTCCAGCTTCACACACTAGGTAAAAGCGAGTCAGAAGAAAGCAGAAGAAAACACCATTTGCTTACTGACTTCTGTGTTGGGGGGGGGGGTGTATGAACATGACTACAGCTGCATTTCAGCTTCATGTGCAAACGACAAATGGTTTCCCAGCACCCTTTCTTTGTAGGGCTGACAAATAAAATAAAGATGTTACTGCTGTGTTAACTTAGGTTGTATCAATTTTGACTCTGTGCTCTACTGGTAGCACATATTGTCATATTAGTAAGTTCCGATCACCCTTGCATAGTAACATAGCCTGGTTTGGGGAGGTTTTTGGTGTCTTTTGCTAAACCACTGTGCTATAGCAAATGGACCAGATTGCTTCAAAACTGTTCATTAAAACAAGGGCTTACTGTACATATTTTTCCACGGTTGTGTTCGAGCATAAGGTACAGGGACTCAATGCTCACTTTGGACCACCTAGGTCCAAGAGTTAGTTACAATGTCCACAAAGTATTGAGCACTCTGTTCACTGGTAGGGTATCACTTTAAATAGAGAACAGCACTTATTGATTCATCAGTTGGAATAACTATGCCAGACATTAAGTTTTGGAAAAAGTCATGACACTTATGTTGCTTTTGTGAAAAAAGGTTTACTTCAGGTAAATTTGTACATACAGTGCCACAGTGTCTGAATCTGGCCAATTTGGAGCTGTCTGCCAAAGATTTGCATAAAGTGTAGCATTACAACTTTCAATGCAACATGCAGGATTGATGCCTGCCTCAGAGAGCTACTGTCCAACACCCTGGCATTTCACTCTGTGGAGCTTTATTGGGGGTAGAGTCTTTTAGTTAACAATACAAGGACACAACATATACTGAAATCTAAGTATACCCAGGCTGTAACACTAGATCTTTAAGTTTAACAAAGGTAACCCCAGTGTCTCTGAGGTGGGATCCCAATTTTACCACCTTCTGCTGCAAAAACAAATCCACAAAATGGGACAGTTTATTGGTGAATGATCTCATCCCAGAGACAAGGGTCAGCCTGGGAAACCCAGGAGATTTTCATGAACTTGGAAAAGCAATGGAAGTGTCATGGGTTTTGTCAAACCCCTGGAATGATATGGTTATTCCAACTGAGCAATCAGAAAGTGCTAGTTTCTATTTAAAAAGAGACTGTCAGTCCCCTTGAACCTCAAATTGTCTCTAGTTTAACAAACATATGTCAATGCTGAATGTTTGCATCTTGTATTTACTGTGTAGTTGTTGGACACAGAAAGCAAAGTAAGGAGCTCAAAGGCACAAGCAGAAGAGAGAATAGCCCAGGCAGTAACGAAAGGGGGCAAGACATTTTTCAGATATGTGATTGACAAAAGGAACACCAGGGGAGGGATTGTAAGGCTAAGAATGGAAAGGGGGATTGGGCATAAGGGGACCAGGAAGACGCAGACATACTGAATAAATACTTTTGTTCAGTGTTCACAGAGGAAGGGGAAGGTATGAAAGTAGTGGGAACACCTAAAAGGAGCCACAGTGGAGGTGACGATCGAATGTATTAGGTTGAGAAACAAAGGCAAGAGAAGGAAGAAACCACTATGGTTCTCAAAAGATGTGACAGAGAAAGTAAGGGCCAAAAGGGTGGGTTTCATGAAATATAAGGAGACTAAAAAGGAAGAGGACAGGGTGGTGTACCTAAAGTGCCTAGAGGAAGCAGGGAAGGCTGTTAGGAGTGCGAAGGCGCAAACTGAGGAAAGACGCAGACAGTGAAGAAAGGGAACAAGACATTCTATAGGTACATCAGCAAAAGAAGAAAGCCGGGGGGGGGATTATAAGGCTCAGAGGGGATGAAGGGGAGTGTGTGGAGGATGACCTGGAAGAGGCAGAAATACTGAATAAATACTTCAGTTCAGTATACACTGAAGAAGGGGAGGGTCAGTGACCACAATTGGGCAACAGATACAAAGGGAGGGGGGAGAGGTGAACATCAGTCAATTTACAGTGAAGAGGGTCCTGGAGGAGCGCACCAAACTGAAGAAGGGCAAAGCAATGGGGCCAGATGACATACACCTGAGGATATTAAAGGAACTACAAAGGGAGCTAGCAGCACCTCTGGCAACCATGTTCATCAAGTCACTCAACACAGGAGTGGCTTCAGAGGACTGTGGAGAAGGGCACATGTAGTCCCTCTTCACAAGAATGGTAGCAGGGAGGAGGCAGGAAACCATAGACCAATCAGCCTCACCTCAGTAGTGGGTAAGATCATGGAGGCACTGCTTAAAGAAAAGATAGCAGGACACTTGGAATCCAATGGAGCCCAGGATCTGAGGCAGCATGGATTCACAACAGGAAGGTCGTATCAAATGAATCTGAAAGATTTTTTTGACTGGGTTACAAAGGATGTGAATCAGGGGCAGTGGTGGACATCGCCTATGTTCCTTTCAACAAGGCCTTCGACACAGTCTCACATAAAAGGCTGGTTAACAAGATCAGTAGTCTGGACATGGACCACAAGGTGGCAAACTGGGTTAGAAACTGGTTAATGGACAGGAGGCAGAGAGTGGTGGTAAATGGGATCCAATCCAAGGAGAGGGGGTGATCAGTGGGGTACCTCAGGGATCAGTCCTTGGGCCAGTCCTGTTTAATATCTTCATTAGTGACATAGCGGAAGGGCTGAAGGGAAAGGTCTGCCTGTTTGCAGATGACACTAAGATCTGCAACAGGGTGGATACTCCAGATGGGGTGGAGACAATGAGGAGGGACTTACGGAAGCTGGAAAAATGGTCTGAAGTGTGGCAACTGAGGTTCAATGCAAAGAAGTGTAAAATAATGCACCCGGGATGCAGAAACCCAGCAGAGAGCTACAGGATGGGGCTGGGTTTTTTTCTGATGGTCACCAAGTAAGAAATGGATCTGGGGTTATCATTTCTGATGACCTTAAGGTGACCAAGCAGATTACAAAGGCTGCAGGGAGGGACAGTGGCATGTTGGAGTGCATAGGCAGAGGCATCACTAGCAGAAGGAGGGAGGTGGTGATTCCAGTGTATAAAACACTGGTGAGGCCTCATCTGGAGTACTGTGTACAATTCTGGAGGCCGCACCTTTGTAAGGACATAGACAGCGTGGAGGCGGTCCAGAGAAGGGCAACTCAGATGGTACAGGGCTTGCACCGGAAAACATATGAAGAGATTAAAAGACCTCAATATGTACTCACTGGAGGAAAGGAGAGTATGGGGAGACATGATAGAAACCTTCAGGTACCTTAAAGGCATAAACAATGTACAAGAGGGGGGCATCTTTCAATATAGGAGAAGTACAAGAACAAGCGGGCACGATATGAGATTGGAAGGGGGCAGGATAAGGGAAAATGTAAGGAAGTTTTTCTTCATGGAAAGGGTGGTGAATGCATGGAATAGTCTGCCACAGGAGGTAGTGGGAGCAAGCACAGTGGGAGGATTCAAACATGCATGGAACAGGCATAAGGGAACCCTAGAGGTGGGAAGGAGAGGTGAAAGCCATTGATCAAGTAGGGTCAGAGGCTACAAATAAGGGTAGGGTTTTCGGGCAGACTAGATGGGCCTACCGGTCCTTATCTTCCATCAATTTCTATGTTTCTGTGTTTCATAGGGATGAGTACTGGGACTGGTTCTCTTTAATGTCTTTATTAGCGACAGTGCAGAGGGGCTGAAGGGGAAGGTCTGCCTTTTTGTGGATTACAACAAAATCTGCAATAGGGTAGACACTCCAGGAGTGGTGGAAAAAATGACTAGTAATCTGAGAAAGGTAGAGGAATGATCAAGAGTATGGCAACTAAGTTTCAAAGTAAAAAAGTGCAAAATTATGCACTTAGGGCACAGAAACCAGGGGGCAGAATACAGGATGGGGGGGGGGGGGTAGTTTCAGTGACCACAAAACAGGAAAGAAACCCTGGGGGGTAGTCATATCTGATGACCTATAGGTGGCCAGGGAGTGTGACAAGGCAGTGGGGAGAGCTGGTGGGATGCTGGGGTGCATAGGGAGAGGTATCACCAGCAGAAAGAGGGAGGTGGTGTTACATCTGTTTAGATCACTGGTAAGATCTCACCTAGAGTACTGTGTCTAGTTCTGGAGCCCTCATCTCTGGAAGGACATAGACAGAGTGGAAGCAGTCCAGAGGATGGCAACTAAAATGGTGCAGGGTCTGCACAAGAAGTCCTATGAGGAGAGACTGAAGAACCTCAATTTGTACATCCTGGAGGAAAGAAGGGAGAGGAGGGATATGATAGAGACTTTCAAATACCTCACAGGTACGAATAAGTTACAAGAGGGATGCATTTTTCAGAAAAGAAGATGCTGAAGAACAAGGGGTCATGCTATGAAGCTGGAGTGGGAAGACTCAGGGGAAATGTGAGTACTTCTTCACAGAAAGAGTAGTGGATACCTGGAACAGCCTCCCAGCAGAGATGGTGGGGGCAAAAACTGTATCAGGGTTCAAGAATGCATGGGACTCTCTTAAGAGAACCTTAGTGTTAAGGCAAGGGAAGGGGGGCAGAGCCAGATATCTAGAAGGATCTGTGGTAATACAGTAGGTAGGGAAAAATGGGCAGACTGAGTGGGCCAAACGGTCCTTATCTGTCATCAAATTCTAAGTTTCTGTGTTTCTAGGGTAACATTAGAAAATGAATAACACATTTCATAATAGTGACAGTGACATGACTGGGACATGAAGAGGTTCACACTTATCATTGTTGTTTTCTTAGATTACTTGTGATCTTAAATTTTCAAAATAGTATTGTTGATTACCTCAGCAAATGAATCACCTGTGTCTCTTAATCATCGTTGCCACCTCCTAGCCTAGTGGGCAGACTTGTGGAAGTATTGCTCCATGCTTCCAAGCAATTTGCACTGAACCACTGTGGTGAACGAAAAATGTAAAAACTTGAAAATAAATTTATATAAAGAGAAGAGCGTTTTGTGTTTCCTTTCATTTCTCTTGAATGCACAGATTTGCATTGAGGAACTTGTGCAAAACCTGAAAAGAAAGGCTAGAGGACAAGTAAAAATAAACAGAACAAGGAAAATAGATACAGTTTATTGAACAGTGAGCTCAAAATAGTGTAAGAGGGAAGGGAGGGAGGGAGGGAGGGAAGGGGTAGGGAAGGGAAGGAAAACAGGAGACATTGTTGGTGTGGTTGTGTAACCCCTAGGTGGTGTTATCCTATGGGCTACTACCCCTGCCTGTGTGACTAGGCACAGGTTGAGAGGCCTGAGCTCGGTGAACAGGTGTCTCCACCCAGAAGAATGATTTTGGGGTAGCATAGCTGCTGTTGGTATAGCCAACCACCAACCCTACTAGTGGCCTAAACAGTTCAGCAACAGAACATTCACATTTACCATATGACAGTAATGATATGCTCATACTCCTTGCACTTACCACCAGGCCTGGATCGTTTGCAACTGCCCTGGAGACCCCCTGGAAAATAAGACTAGTATGGCAACAATACAGTAATACAGCAGTAACCCAACCAATAAGGTACACATTAGCCAAGTTAAACGTGAAAACCCACAATCTGGTTTATTATGGGGAAGTGAATAAGGGTGGGGTGTAAATCTAGCAAGTGATTGGTATTTCTGATTTGATTCAGATTGATTTAACATGCACTGTGAGTGCCTGTAGCACAGTCCCACAACCCTGGGTACCCAGTGGGTTAACAGGCTAGCCTGAAGCGTTACCCGGGATAGGCCAGCGTTGAACATATTGTAGGTAGTTCTCAGCTTTGACTCCATCTGGGGACACCCTGAAGCAAATGTCCACAGGCAATTAGGCTTCCCAACCAAACATCAGGCGGTAGGGGAAAACCTAGTGGCATCACTTTTGGTGCAATTATAGGCATGTACCAAGGTGCTGATCTGTTGGCTCCATCTTGAACTGTCCCAGGGATGAAGTATGCCCAGCATGTCAAGTAGTGTTCAGTTAAACCTTTCAGGCTGTGGATCCGCCTAGGGGTGATAGGCGTAATTCAGGCTTTTCGCACTTTCCAGAGCGAGAGCATTTCCTTGATCAGATGGCTTTCAAAGTCTCTCCCCTGATCAGAGTGAATTCTCTGAGATGCGCCATAATGGACAAAGAACTTTTCGACTAAGACCTTGGCCACTGTGGATGCTTTCTGGTCCTTAGTTGGGTAAGCCTGGGCATAACGTGTGAAATGATCAGTCACCACTAGCACATTTCCAACATTCTTCTGGTCGGGTTCAAGGCACAAAAAATCAATACACACCAGCTCTATGGGTGCACTGGTAGAGATATTGACCAAGGGTGCAGGAGCTTTTCTTTGGAGACAATGGCTGCAAGTCTTGATATGGGCCTCAATGTCAGCCCTCATTTTTGGCCAACAGAATTGAGCATGGGCCAGGTCTGTAGTCCGGCCGCAACCCAAGTGTCCCATTTGGTCATGGAGGGCCCGTAGAATCAAACGTTTTAAAGTTGTAGGTAACACAAGTTGCTGTTTGCCAGGTTGACCTTGTCAGTTTATGGTTTCTCTATAAAGTAGCTGGTTATGCAATATAAGTCTGGGGCCCTCTTTAAACAACAAAGCAGTCCGTGGATCTGATGAGCTGAGTTTGGACACATCCTTTCCAGGATATAGAGCATCAAGCACAAGCTTAATCATGGGGTCTTGGGTCTGCACCCACTGTATATTGTCAGGGGTGAGTTGAGGCAAGGCACTAAGGTCTAAGGCTGCAAGATGGCAGTAGGCTGTGGGAACACATGTGTTGGGAGTACCTAAACAGTCTACTAGATAGTCAACTGTTTCAGGAGAGAGATGTTCATCTTTGTCGAATTTCTGGCAGAGGGCTTTGACCGACTGCTCCAACATTTTCACCTAATTGGTGTTAGAGTTGGGTCATCTGGAAAGGGTGTCAGCATCAATAGAGTTCAAGCCCGGTCAATATTCCACTGAATAGTCATAAGTGGAAAGTGCAGATAACCAGCGATGCCCTGTGGCACCCGATTTAGCTGAGGTCTGGACATAAGAGAGGGGATTATTGTCAGTTTTGACCAGAATCTTGGCACCATAAAGATACTCATGGAATTTGTCCACCATAGCCCATTTTAGTGCAAGAAATTCAAGCTTGTGTACTGGATAATTTCTTTTGGACGGGGTTAGGCTTTGACTGGCAAATGCCATAGCATGTAAACCTTCCTCTTACTCTTAATACAAAACAGCACCAAGTCCTTTCAAGCTGGTGTCAGTGTGTAACACATAGGGTCTGGTGGGGTTGGCATAGGTAAGCACAGGGGCATGGGTGAGTTGATGAATGATTTCATAGAAAGCAGCTTCACACTCAGAAGTCCACCTGGTGCCAAACGATTCATGTGTCCAAAAGTAAACCATGTCTTCCTCCTTAACTGCGCTTTTTCTATACTTCTTTTTTGTGGGTTGATAGCCTTGCGTTAGGTTGATCAAAGGATGAATGACCTTGGAGTAATCATTTATGAACTGACAGTAGTAACTACAGAATCCCAAGAATTATTGCAACTCTTTTAGGTTGCTAAGCTGAGGCCAGGTGGTCAAGCACTCAACTTTGCTCGGGTCTGTCTGGATCCCATCAGCTGACACTATGTGACCAACATATTTCACAGTTGTTTGAAAGAAGTGACACTTGTCTATCAATAACTTTAGTCCGAAGTCCTCTAATCTGTCAGGAACTTTGAACAAGCGAGCTTCATGTTCCTCCAGAGTCTGACCAAATGCAATGACGTCATTAAGATACACAAGGCATTCTAATAAGTTCATGTCTCCCACCGCTCAGTCCATCAGTTGCTGGAAAGTGGTGGGTGCACCCGAAATACCTTGAGACATGCGTAGAAACTTATAGAAACCCAGGGGGCAGATGAAGACTGTTTTTTCACGGTCCTCCTGAGCCATCGAGAGTTGATGGTACCTGATCCGAAGGTTGAGTACTGAGAACCATTGGCTTCCATTGAGGCAGTCAAGAGCATCCTGGATATGGGGCATGGTGTACTGGTCTGGGACAGTTCACCAATTTAACATCTGATAGTCCACACACATCCTCGCCAATCCATTCTTCTTTCGGACTACGACAATTGGGGAGGCGTAAGGGCTTCAAGACTCTTTCATAATTCCTGAGGCTAGCATTTTCTGAAGGTGACGACTAACAATGTCTATGTCAAGGCGATGGGATCTTTCTCTGAATGGCCTCTCATCAAGTACTGTTCAGCCCCGGTGACACAGCCTACGTCCCACTCCTTCAAGGAGAATACTTAGCTTCTCTGAGACAGCTTCTGGCTAATCCTGGCTTTCCACTCGGCAGGAAGGGGGCACTCCCCAAAGTCAAACAGGTCAGGGGTCATCTAATCACCCTCAATGGGGCACATCTTACTGGGCAGCACAGCAGTATCTGCACAATGCACAGTGGCTAGGGTGCACCCTCGATTCACCTGAACCTCTCGATCTGACATATTCTGGACTTGCACCACTACCTGCCAAGCGTAGGCATGGGCCCAAGCAGGTAGAATGCTAGGCTTGACCAGTAGTCCTTCAGGAAGTTTCCCCCTCTTCTGGGACATCCAGCATAAGGATCTTATTTTTAACATCTGTCTTTAGGCGCACTTCACTACTGATGGTGCACTGAGCATTGGGCGATAGTACCAGTGAGTCAGGATCCTTTTTCCAGACCACCCCCACGGGCTCACCCTTCTCAATCTCCTGTGTTTGCATCTGTAAGTCATAGATTTGCTGTACTAGGGCCGGAATGCTCAGGGCCCATCCAGTTCACTTGGCTTGCTTTTCCTGGCAAAGTTGAGCTAACTGCCTGAACATACAGTATGTGCATTGGTACCAATTAGTAGATGGACACCGTCATACAGTCCAGTTGACAGGCACACCAAAGCCAGGGTCTCCACTTACTCATTCACACCTGCTACAGCAGTAGGAAAAGACAACTAGATCCATACATACCACAAGCAAGGATATGATTTCTTATTCAGCCCCCATACATGCAGTCCTTCAAGAGGTTGGAGTGGGAGATCAGATAAGTGCTGTTCATACCAATACTGAAATATAATGGTGACTTGCGAAGAAACAGATAGTACAGGGGGTAACTGAGATAGCAGATGCCTTTAAGGAATATTATGAAGCATTGTACATGGAAGATACAGACCTCAGTGTAGAGCAGATCCAGGGCTTCTTGGAGAATTTGAAAATGCCGGGTCTCTCAAGGGAGCAGGGAGAAATACTGATTGCACCAATATCCGCTGCAGAAATTAAAACAGAAATAGGAAGGTTGAAGACGGGTAAATGCCTGGGATCTGAAGCTTTTTCTCAGAGTTTTATAAGAGCCTTGGGAATCATTTTCAACCTCTCCTTCACTGAACATTCATGGAGGTCATGGTGGGGGGGATCTGCCCCGCCATCCTGGTCAAGGGCTGTCATATAGGGGATAACCAAACCGGGAAAGGACCCAACCAGATGCTCATCATATCGTCCAATTTCATTATTAAACACTGACTATAAAATATTTACATCGATCCTAACCAGGCGTTTGCGAGATTTTTTGACATCTTTAGTCCACATTGATCAGACGGGATTTATACCTGGACATCAGGCTCAGGACAATTTAAGGAGAACTACCCATATAATAGATTATATTAATGAGCAACATTGCCCATCTCCCCTCTTGAGCCTAGATGCTGAGAAGGCATTTGACAGGGTCTCTTGGTCCTTCATGCGGTGTGTCCTTTCCCGGCTTGGGTCCCCACAACAGTTCATCAGGATCATTTTCAAGTTGTATGAGTCATCCCAGGCTTATGTTAGAGCTAATGGTCATATGTCTAGTGCTTTTGGTTTGGGAAGGGGCACCAGACAGGGTTGCCCTTTGTCCCCACTGCTGTTTGCCCTTTACATTGAGCCTTTGGCGCGGAGTATTAGACAGAACCCAGATATAAAAGGAGTTGAACTTGGGGGGGTAGTACAAAAATAGCATTATATGCTGATGATGTACTTTTATATTTGGTGGACCCACAGTCTTCACTGCTGTGTAGGCCTAGGGTATGTAGGACCTCTTATACCTAACAAAGCTCAGGAAGACCTGGCATTCCCAGATCTTAAAGGCTACTGGCAGCGGCGAGGATAAGTGAGGTAAGCAATATTGCTCGACAGGGTGGGTGGTATTGGGCAATATTGGACCACCCAGGGGCATAATGAGGTCTTAAGCTGCAGGCAGAGGGCCTTATAGCCACTGGAAGGTCCGGTATTGCGCATACCACCCACACTGGAGGGTATTATTGCATTTAGAAAATGGGTACTGTAAATAAAAATAAGTTTAATAAAATAATGTAAATAAAAAAATAGTTTAAAATGCATTTTTTTAATGAAATAGTTCCTCTGCCTGCATAACAGTGGCTGCAGCATCACAACTGGAAAAGACTTCAGAGTAGGGATAGTCAAAGCCATGGTGGTGATTTGATCACATCGAGAAAAACTTGCGATGTGACAGCTCTTTAATGCTCAATTTTTTTTTTTCCTGAAACACTGCAATTAAACTTTTTTTTATACTGTTTCTGGTTGCTATGGAGCACGCATGAAAGTAGCTCGAGCTGGGAGGAAAAAGAAAGGTGCTGAAAAACAAGCTGGATGTCGCGCACACACACACACACACACACACACACACACACACACACAGTACTGCTTACAAAGATTGCAGGCTATCAGGCACAGTGGGAAATTATGTAGTGTGCCGTTTCATTTTTACATCACTTTCACTTCAGCGGGAGAAAGGGCGCTGGCTTGTGGAGAAATAACTGCTACACATTGGGTGAACGAGTTGTGAGAGAGCACTACAGGAGCGGTACCTGCTTTCACACAGTTTTGGTACTAGAGCTAGTGCTCTCACTGTTGTTCTTCACAGTCTGCAGTTTTGCAGTCAAGCTGCTTTCTCCCCATTTTCTTTGTCTCTGTGAGGAATGAGAACCGCGACGGCAAAAGGACGTTAACCCCCTCACCGCCGGACTCTCGTTTGTCTGGCAATTGCCTACCTGCCACTGGAGGTGATCTGTATGACAGCTGAAGTTGGTAGGGAGAGGGACATTTCAAATGACACTGGGGGAAACTAGAGCATGTTGACAAACAAATCGGCAGCAGAACCGAGCAAGACAGATGAAGTAATGCTGGCAATGCTGATGGCACTGGTGGTATACCGCTTTTATTTGTTTGAAGTAGTGGTTGTCTGGTGGATGTTGTAAAATATCAGGCATGTAAGGAGGAGGGAAGGGAGCAGAGCGGGAGGAAAACTAATGGAACAGGCGGCTTCCAACAGAGCATAAAACAATGACTGTATTGACAGCCGTCTGTGCTTCTCTGTCTCTTTTCAAAAATGTTTTTGGTGGATAGTGTGAATGTTCTGTTTTTAAAATTTATGGGTGGTATCTAGTCACTCGCTCTCTCACTAAGTGATAAACAACAATGGTGTCAGTTTGAAATTGTGTACTCAGTGCTGCAGCCAATGGCTGAGCAGTCTGGGCACAATGATACTTTGCTGGACATGAGGCAGGTTTGGACTAGGACTTTTTATTTGGTGGGCATCTATTGAAAGTTAATGTACCCCTGTGGATTGGGTACCAGCCAATCAGATGCTTCCAAATAAAAAGCCCATTTTCTAATATGGAATAATCAGGGCTATGATGCTCATTGGAAAAGGATAGACTTAAAGAAACAGAGAAATTCCCCAATTCAGGCATTATTATTTAAGGAGGGTGGTCCCTCAGAGATACAGGGATTTTCGGGCACTAAAGTGGTGTTGGAGGGATGGAAGAGGGGTATAAGTAGAGGCATGACCCACACACATCTGTGGAAATATAGGTGGTGGGCTTTGGACTCAAAGTTTGTACCTGCCCAAATTGACAACTGGTTCTTAGCCCAGGCCCAGAGAGGGTTTCACTCACCATATGAAGTGTTGATGGGTAATATGGTCCAAATCTTTTGACACAGTTCAACAGAAATTTGGCTTAAAGCAGGAGGATAGGCTTAGATATTATCAACTCTGAGACTATCTGAATAAAATGATTAATAAGCTGACTCCAGACACCCAGGCATTAGAAAAGTTTACACTATTTCAGAAGCTTTGGGACCCAGGGAGGACTGATCATGCCATCACACTGTTATATTCCACCTGTGTCTTGGATCAGGGGCATACAGCTCATTGCCTTAAACTTAGATGGCAACAAGACCTGAATATCTTAAATTTCAGAAACACAGTGGTCATTAATTTTGAAAAGTGTCTGGGCCACATCAAGTTCTCCCTCACTTAGAGACTTTTGTTGGAAATTGAGGACCAGATACTTTCTGGTACCAATGCAAGCTGAACATAGTAATAGGGGACGACCATTGACCTGTTGGAGAGGCTGTGGTAAAAAGAGAGCCACACAGGCCCATGTATTTTGGTTTTTCCCCCACCTCACACCATTTTGGGAGGAAATAATTTATCACTTGACACAAATCTTCTCAATTCATATAACATTGGGACCAGAAGACATAATATTAGGTATAATACCAAAGGAGGTATCAGGTAAAGAAGCAAAGTACCTCTGGTTGATCTTGGTGACTGCAACCTTAAAATCAATTACCAGAAGGTGGCTGCAGGAGTCTCCACCAGATCATTTTGAGTGGTCCTATATAATAGAAACCATACATCATATGGAGAAAATAACTTTCAACTTGAGACAACAATCCCAATTATGCCAGAACAGATGGACGTGGTGGCTCCTGTATGAGCCCCTGCAACTAACAAACTAAACCTTAAGCATACATAAGGTATTCAGACTTAGTAATCCAAGAAAATTCCTGAGCTGATCAGCAAAGACCTGAAAATCAAATTAAGAGGTTTCCAAATTCTAAACCCTAATGTATTTTTGTAATCCTAGTATAAGTTTCTAAGTTAATAAGTTATTACTTAACAATGTACTTAAATACATTCGAACTGCTGGTAAATTCATGAGTCCAGACTGTTGAGGTGAAAGTTAAATCCTGTGCAGTTCACTTTACAGTGGTCATGGAGAAATGAATATGGAGATGTATTATCTTATGACTGTAAAGATATGCTGTATGACATGATAAATCTTAATAAAACAAGTATAAAAAAAATAATGGTGACTTGTGAGCCAATGTCCAACACAGCATGAGTGGAAATGCCATTGACTGTCACTGTAGTCTCCATGAAGGGACCCACTATCTCAGACCAGTCCAGGGAGGTTGGCTTTGCAGACTGTCCCACAGCAGTTTTGGAGGAGTAAGATTATTTTGGTGGACCCAGCTGGGGCTTTATATTGCTGTGATGAACCAAGTTTAACAGTCTGGCCGTGACCTTCTGCAGGTTTTCCAGAAAGGTACAGCCCCAACGGATATGTCTGTCTTCTCCAGACCGGGAACAGAACACCTATTCCCTGGAATCATTGGAGTGGCTAAGTTCTTCCTGAACTTTGTGCTGGTTAGAAGAAGGAGTTCTACTGTCTTCCTTTGACTTTGACTCAGGTTCTCTGTCCCCACCACCTCCCCAGTGGGCAGACGGTGCACCCCTGCAGGTCAACATCCTGACGGCGAAACACAAAAAAGACCAATATGGTGACAGTCATTGCAATGGTCCTTTTTTGGTGCTTCGCTTTCCGCCAGTGTTCCACCCCCCCGGACCTGGATCAACTCCAACCTGGAGTTGATAATCCTAAAGTCCAGGGGGGTATGAGGGGTGCAGCCCCACTCGCTGCATGGGTGGTACAATACCTGCATCGGTATTGTGCCGTCACTGTGGGGGAGGTCGTCATTTTCACTGTCAACATCCCTTGGTGCTTCCGCGGGCAGAAGTATGGGTGGCATGTATGAGGTCCCCCACTAAGGCTCTCAGCTCTCTCATTTCTTCCATTAACTGGGACTCAGCCTGGGATTCAGGAACGATGGCACGGGCCCCCACACCCCCAGAGAAAACCTCTCTTCTAGTCTCAGTTGTCAACAGGCAAGGATGGGGGCTCTGGCAGCTTCAGCCATGACTTGCTGACTGGCTCGCATTTCCTTTATCTCTTTGAGCAGTTCTTTAACTTGTTGGATTTCAGCAAACTCCTCCTTTTCTTCGACCGATCATAGACTTGGCTGGTGCGGGCAACCCTGGCATAGGGCTCCCATCATATCCTCATTGTTCTCAGCCTCTCGAATCTCCTTCATTAGCCAGCAGCATTCGGGAAGGTTAGTTTTCCTGTCCTGAAACTTTAATTTCAGCATGAGCACACTAGAATACCGGGCAGATCTGAGAATATGCTCCAACCTGACTTGATTCAATTCACTAGCATGGACTCCCCCTTTCCTATTGGCCCTTTGCAATGCCCGTTCAGTTCGAGTGACAAAAGCAGACAATTTTACATTTTTCCATTGTTTAGCAGATTTGAACTTCCACATTAAGTCTTCCCCAGATTTTGTGCTGCCAAGCACCTCTTCTAAGGCAGAGAGGAATTCAGCTGCGGTGGCTTCTGGGTTGGTGGATCAGAGAAATTGAATTGCTTCTAGTGCAGGGCCCCTTAAACTCTCCATAAGTCTCTTTCTCTTCTTCCCCCCTAAACATTGCCACTCTTGGACCAGTGGAGTAGCATAGTCCATCCATGTTTCCAAGTTGTCCTCCCCCACTGGCACAGGAACTGCACCAGAGAACAGTCTGAGCCTGTGATAGTCTTGCATTTGTATGGTGCCTGTCTCCAGCTGCACACAGAAAAATATTCCACACTCATATCTGCAAGAGTAATAATCTTCTCTCTTACAAGAGGCCAAAGAACCGAATCTGGATGGCAAGTAAGATTACATCAGAATAAAAGAATAAAGAAGGCATCAACAAGAAACTATAACCTATCTCTTGTGGCAATTATGAAAATACTGCTGCTACTATTAATATGCTCAGGAAATGTGGAACTTAACCCTGGACCACCAGAGACCATCACTGCACCATCAGAACTAGCAAAGATTAAAGGGCTAAGCCTTCTACATATTAATGTATGTAGTCTACTAAAAAAAAGATCACGATGCTCCAAGCCTGGGTTAACCACACACTACCTGATATATTGGTAGTGTCTGAAACATGGCTTAGGCCTGACACAGCTGACAGAGACATAAACTTACTCAATTATCAAACATTCAGAGCTGATCAACATTCAAGGGGGGGTAGTAATATATGTAAAGGCCAACCTATCTGCAATCTGCCTCGACTCTTCCTCTATGGCAAAATAATTCAAATGCCTATCCCTCAAAATAGCTCTCTCCAACAATACCTCACTGCAGCTGATCGGCTGTTACAGACCTCCCCTCAGCTGACCTCAAGATTCTATCCAATTTGGGTGACTTAATCAAACAGGGGAATGAAGAAACTATAATCATAGGCGACCTAAACCTAAATTGGCTCTCCAAGGCAGCTACGCCATTAATATTTTGGTGACATGTATGGGCTCACACAGCTCATAAATGAACCTACTAGAATAAACAAAAATAACTCAAAAAACAGCACAGTACTGGATGTACTATTAGTGAGTAAACCTCACCTCTTCTCACACGCTGGAGTACTGTTCAATGACATCAGTGATCACTGTACTATTGCATCACTTAGGTCAGCATGTAAGCTTTCATCCCCTACAAAATTCACGATGAGAAGATCAAAAAGGAAATTTAACATCAATGCATACCTGGACGACATAAAACACTCCACAAGATGGCAAGAGTTCTATCTAGCTAACACAACGGAGATTGCATATGGTGTTCTAAATGACATTATTACAGGTGCTCTAAGCACCCATGCACCAGTCTCTAAAGTATGTACCAAAAATAAAACCTGTCGCTGGTTCAATTCAGACCTTAAATCCACCCTCCTTGAAAGAGACAAGCTTTGGAAAAAGGCTCGAAAAACTAAATTAGCTACTGATTGGGAGCAGTTCAAAAAAGCCAGGAATATCTGCACCAAGAAAGTGCGAGACACAAAAGCTGCATTCTACATGGCTGAACTAGACTCCTCATACCACAACCTTGCCAGGTTCTGGAACACTATAAAAGATATAACAGGTTATGACCCAAGTAATTCACTCCCAGCAAAATTACACAGTGGAAACAGAACCATCATTGATAGAATAGAAGTCCTGGAAGCCTTCAATAATCACTTTACAACTGCTGGGCTAGCATACGACTCCTCTCCAGCCAACCAACTGAGATCACATCTAGGGATAAAGAACACTGACGCAAGGGTGACTGACTCTACTTTCTCCTTCATACCAGCCACGCTGAAGCAAGTTGAAGAGCTAATCTCACAGTTGGATATTAAAAAAAGTGCAGGTGCGGACTCCCTTGACCCCTACTTCTTAAAAATTGGCATACATGTATTAGCAGTACCAGTAACACACCTGTTTAACCTCTCACTACACTCAGGAGCTATCCCATCAATCTGGAAAACCGCTCAAGTTATTCCACTACTGAAAGCAGGGGATCCTACAGACCTCAATAACTACAGACCAATTTCCATTCTCCCTGTGCTGTCCAAACTACTTGAAAAAATCGTAAGCACCCAACTAAGAGGATATCTTGAAGAAAATAATCTACTAAACCCAGCACAATCTGGATTCAGAGCCAAACACAGTACCATTACAGCTCTTGCAAAAGTAACCAAGGACTGGCAACTTGAATTGGATAAAAAAAATTGTATCTGTGCTGTCTTCTTACACCTAAGTAAGGCCTTTGATACAGTTGACCACGAACTGCTCCTTTCCTCCCTGAGGTCAATTGGACTCGACACCAACTCCACTAGATGGTTTAACAACTACCTCTCAGGAAGAACCCAGCAGGTAAAGGCCGAAGGAGATCTATCCCCACTCAAACCACTACAAAGAGGAGTACCCCAAGGATCTATCCTCGGCCCAATCCTCTTTGCCATATTTATCAATAGCATTGACATAAATCTTACCAAACCACTGTACACCTGTTTGCTGATGATACAGTACTGTATGTCAGTCACCCTTCTCCTGTAACTGCATGCAAAGACCTACAAGCAGAGTTCGACCTTCTGCAACATCAGCTGCTGGGAAAAAAACTACTATTAAATGCAAAAAAAATAAGGCAATGTTTTTCTCCCCACAATTACAGGCAGGATACTCTATCCCAATCAATCTCCCTAAGTTATCCACTGCCCTTGGTGAAAATATTGAATATGTCACAAAATTCAAATACCTGGGGGTATGGCTAGACAGCAGACTTGACTACCTAGAACATCTGGAAGAACTGCTAAAAAAAGGTCAGTCAAAGACTTGGACTCTATTATAGAATAAAGCACTTCCTTACAAGTGATTCAAAAAAGAAGATGGTCCAGGCCACATTCCTCTCAGTACTAGACTATGCTGACTTTTTATATAGTCACTACCCCATCGTATGTTTGAACAAACTGGACACACTATACTACAGAGCCTTGAGGTTTATCACAGATCTATCTTACAGCACTCACCACTGCTCGCTATATACTGCAGTTGGATGGACCTCGCTTCAATTTAGAAGAGACAGGAATGCAATACTATGGACTTACAGAGCAATATCACAGCAGCTTCCAAAATATATCTCAGACTGCTTCTTACAAGCCACATCAAGTAATTATGCCTTAAGAAGTCTGAACTTCATTATGCTTAAAGTGCCTAAATTCCACTCTCGACGTGGAAGATACGCCATTAGCTATGTGTTATCTGCTTTATGGAACACAATGCAGAAGACACTGAAAGTGATCAAGCTTATATCTATTACAGCCTTCAAATATCTATACAACAGGCTATTCAAAGAAAAATGTAACTGTTTCCGCCAAGATTAGATTAATCTTCCATCTTTCTCCTCAGCTGGCCAACCATTATAAGGTAGCTCTCCAGCACCCCATGAGCAGTCACCTCACAATTCATATACCATTACCTCAATCCATTCTTCTTAATCATTAATTTACATAACCACCCTAACACCCTCTGCTTTATACTTCACCAGTCCGGCCTCCTCCCTTCCTTCTAGACCCACTATTGATCCCTCTATAGAATCAGCCTTTTCCATTCCCTCCCCCCCACACTAACCTCTCACCCCACCCCCTTACCCCTGGCCACCTCCAGCTGTCCATACAGCACATCACCTGATTCAAAACATCTAAGAAAATCTCTGACACTTTAAATCCTTCATCAAAAGTGTTAGCTTAAAGTGTCTCCTATTACCAACTTAGCAAGCTGGCTACTTCATGAATCATGTATATATGTAAAAAAATGTTGTATTGTAGCATATCAATGTACTTGTGACACTGAATTGATGTATCAAATTGTTGTCTCCTCAAAGTGTGTATACTCTATATGTTATATTTTATGTAAATTGAACCTTGACCTTACCAGGTCCATCTTGCAAATCAGCTGTGCTCAACGATGTTCGCCTGAATAAATAAAGATTTGATTGATTGATTGATTGATTGATAGGAGTCCAGGTTTACAGAAGGCATCACAATGGGGGAGGCCACAACAGAGGATGCCCTGGAAGTAGATGGAGAGGCTAGAGGAGACTTTATGGGAGTGGTCTCCTCCAAAACATCCAAAATCTTTAACAATTCCTTGGCTGTCCAGCCTTCAGTAGCCAGCACCCTTAACAGTCTGCCCTTGAACCCTTCCACCCTCTGGGACCCCCACAGGGGAAGATGGGTCACTATGGAAATGAATAATTCTCCACCCCTTCTGGGACCCTTTGGGCATGATAACAGGGGGTACCTTTCTGGGGGTCTATAGGGAGGCTACAAGAAAGGAGGGCCACCAAGGTTTGATCAAACAGATCTGAGTCACAACCCCTTACTTCAGCCTTCCCCAGACATTTAACCTTCCCCACAGTTTCTTCAATTGTCTCATTAGTGGTCCCCAGAGGGATATCAAGTAGCCATATGGCATGTCGGGGATCTACCCCCTTGGCCTCACTCCACCCCATCATACGGTACATGACCAGCTTGTGGGGAGCAATTTTCCACTTGGGCATAGTAAGTGCCTCTATTTCAGTTTCTGTCTCAGTTTTACACTGGGATGTAGTTCCCACTTCTCACCACTAGTGGTACCTCCAAGATGTAACCCTTAGGTGGTGCTATCCTATGGGCTACTACCCCTGCATGTGCGACTAGGCACAGGTTGAGGGGCTTGAGCTTGGAGAATGGGTGCCTCCATCCAGAGGAATGATTTTGGGGTAGTGTAGCTGCTGTTGGTATAGCCCTCCGGGAAGCTATAACCACCCACCAACCCTACTAGTGGCCTAAACAGTTCAGCAACAGAACATTCACATTTACCATATGACAGTAATGATGTGCTCAAACTCCTTGCACTTATCACCAGGGCTAGATCGGCTGCAGCTGCTCTGGAGACCCCTGAAAAATAAGACTAGTATGGCAACAATACAGTAATGCAGCAGTAACTTAACCAATAAGGTACACACTAGCCAGGTTAAACGTGAAAACCCATAATCTGGTTTGTTCAGGGGAAGTGAACAAAGGTGGGGCATAAATCTACCAAGTGATTGGTATTTCTGATTTGATTCAGATTGATTTAGCATGCACTGTGAATCTCTGTAGCACAGTCCCACAACTCTGGGTACCCAGTGTGTTGACATGCTAGCCTGAAGCGTTACCCGGGGTAGGCCAGCATTTCAGCTGTTGTTGGGGTCCTTAGGAAAGAAAACAATTAACATGCACTCAACCCAAATATTTGTAATCTGGAGCTGGATGGATCAGTCAATTGCAATAAACCCAAACAAGAATCAGATGACACACAATGATTGCAGCTTATGTTGCAGGAAGCTACCCTGTTTTGTACTCACGCTACCGAGACCAGGATGCAGAACAGGTGAGATGAAGACCTCAGGGTGTTGTACTGGATTACCAGGGGAAGCAGGGCCTACATGACTCACCTCCTCGTGGTCGCTACCTGTTCAGTGGTGTTGAGCAGGGGGCCAAATCCCTGAGTGGGTCTTTAGCCGAGAATGTCTCTGAATCAGGAGCAGTGGCCTAGGCCGAGATGGCAGGGCCCTAACACATTTTCTCTCTCTTCAAATACAGGTATCAACCTGATAATTGGATAAATCCGACTTTCACACTCAAGGTAATACTTCACACTGGAAGATATGACAGGCAGGCCAGCAGAGCCTTCCTGCCGATTCTCCCGTGCTCCTAGCAGGAGCAGCTGCTCGATAGCTCAAGCTGTTTACTCTCCAAACTCCAACTCATGACTGACTCTGCTTCAGGCAGTTTGGGGTTTTTCCAGTAATCCAAAACATTCGGTTGGCTGAGGGAACTGTCTATCACAGAAAGGGCTCCCCCTCCAGGTCCATTTAGGCGCCAAACACTTAAAACTGCAATTCCTACAGAATTTCAATCCCACAAAACCTCTGTGGACAGTCTCCATTTTAGGTCCCCTGAGGTTTAACTGGTCTGACACTAGCAGTCCAGAAACAAAATGGTGGCTCTATTCCAGAGTTCAAGCTGCAATTGAAAGCAGGTTAGACAAAACTCCTCTATCTTTATTATTATACCAAATAAACAGTAAATAATCACTTTCCCTAACAGAGCTCCCCTTGCGCAAATAGCGACTGCAGAATGGAGCTGAAATATGGACTATCTGGCTGGTCACAAGCCTTAAATCCCTCAGACCCAGCCCAGACTAATTTTCTCACACAGAATGGCTGCTCTCTTAAAGAAACAGGCATGGAGGCTTACTAGAGCACTTGCATGCAGACAATTAGAACTACTGGACACAGAACACCATCCTGACAGTGGGCATTAAGCAGCCCAGGAAGACATTACAGGAACCCTTATTTGAAGGGGGCTTGCAGTTGATTTTGGCATAGGATGAGCTCCCAGTGGGCACAGTGACCTTTGTGTGGGCAGATATGGGGTGGTAATGTCTCACCTGGGATATACTGCTGGTTGTGTATATGTTTACTAAGGGGGGGGAGTGGCAATCAGGAGAAAGGTGCAGTTCAAGGGATGGGTTTCTTGTGGACGTATATGTTAGGGGGAAGGGGTGGAGCAGGGATCAGGACAGAGCAACCACCTGGCACGGTATCACTTCCCAGTGGGCACATGTGTTCACATTGAGGGTGGTCGCCCGGTGTCAGCAAATATTTGCTGAGATAAGAAACACCTTACCAATAACAGGTAGCCAGGAGCAGGACATAAAGGCAGGCTAGATTGGAGCCTGAAGAACTGACATTGGGAGTTGCTGATGTCACGACAGCAGTAGATAGGCAGCCAGGTAAGTATAAGTGTTTAGAATGGAGGGGTTTAGTATTTGTTTTTGTGATGGCTGAACAGGTAGCTGTGTTACAAAGCTGAGGAGATATTTTATAGGAAATCATTGGCCATCACTGATGTATTGATTGTGGCATGCTGGTGATGCCTGGGAGGGCATAAATAAAAGTCAGCAAGGCAGGTAGGAAGAGAAAGAGATAGAAGATGCAGGAGGTAAGTACTGAGCAGGAACAACTGATGAATAATCATGCTGAATGTAAAAGACTAACATGAAATGTAAAGGGCAAGTAAAGGAGGTAGGAACATCTTTATTTTATTTATTTGGTTTTTGGTAACCGGGTAAGTACAGTAGACAACAGTGTGCCTATTTTCAGGTACAACCTAGGAGATTACATTTCACAAGAACAAGAACAAGAACAAATAACAATTTACATTTACATAAGCATTTTCACAAGAGCAGATTAAAGTTAAAGAAAACCCAACATGGCGATAGCGGAAACATTACAAACGAGTGGGAAACAGGTGTTTATACAGGTATCTCTTGGTGTCCTGTTGCCGGGTATCTGAGGGCTACACTACCCCTGCCTTGCCGGCCGAAACAAGGTTGAGGGGCCTGGGTCTTTACTTTACTTTAAAACTGGTTCTTTCCCAAGATAACATAATTGCGCAGTGCCTTCTCCCAGAGTTTACCTTGAGTGAGCTAGAGTAAAACCTGGTACAACCCTCTGGGATACCCACCCACATTACCATAGTGCCACCCCAAACATGACCCAATGAACAATTCCCCACATTTCAAACATTTTGTAATTGTTGACTCTCTCTAATCGGTTACCCCCCAACAGCGACATTTTGCCAGTGAGGTCCCCCTCGGCAACTACAGCGCCAAGCCGGGTGGAGACCTACTGGAACCCGGCGCTTGTCTGTTGGGGGTCTCTGCACCTCCCCCAATCATCTCTGACTGGAGTTGAGAATCTTATAAGTGGGGGAAAGAACAATGTGAAATCCAGCAGCCAACTGCAGAATGCGTCGATCTGCCGGTGTCGCTGACGAGGCGTTCGACAAAATTTTTGTCGGACTCCCTTTGTGGATCCCTCTCTAATAATGTGCTCATGACACCATAGGTTATGGAAAAACAGTAACAACAATTTATTTACATAGGGAAAGTGTTAGGAAATGGAAGATTGAAGCAGAGGTTAACTATTAACAATTAGTTTTATATTGGATTGGCATTTGGTTTTGATTGGCATAGAATCACAATAATAATTTTGCATTTAATCCCCTTTTGGATGTTTGGCCACCCACCAACCTTCTGATGTATTCAGCATATTTGATCTGACTATCTAGCTAGCTGCATTAGATGGCAGAATATGTATTAGATGCCCACACAATTACCAGCCCCAGAATGAATTAGAACCCTGCAATTCCAACACCTATTCTAGGTACCCAGTACTACAGTTCTTAAATGTTGCAGGCTGGTTAATGTTGCAGCTGTGTTGGGGCTCTTCAAAGAAATTTAGATTAGCTTTATCTTAATTCTTAAGACACAACCTTACTGAACTTGGCAGATACATTATTTCCCTTTTAATTAGGTTGGCTCAAACTTTACGTTACTGACTTGGAAACTTGCATTAACTATTTACAATTCTCACAGGGTGGCAGAGAATGGCTCTGCCTACTCATGGTTTTGAAGTCATCTTTGGCAAGATCGAAGTCAGGGTGTACAATGTAGATTCAGGGGATCACAGCATGTGGGCTCCAACTTTAGATGCTGAGATGCTGGGCAAAGGCTTAAAGCCAGGAACCTCCTTACTGACTGCAGGATCTTGCAGCTTTTGCAGCTGGAAAGCATCTCTAGCATCATTGGAGGTGCACCTCTTTAAAGGCTGAAATCACCTTCTGGTACAGACCAGACTGGGACCAGGGCTGGCATGCTTCAGACCCCCATGTCTAGGCTACACCACCCCCAGGGGGAAGCGCATATGGCATCACCTTAGGTGGTGGCACACTACCAGGCTGTCTCCCAGGCCAGTGTGAACTGCTTTGTTGCATTCAGCACATTTATACATAGCACATTTAGACATTTCAATAGCTGCAGTAGTCACAGACAATTCAACCATATGCCAGCATGGCCACCTTGGTTCTTTTTAGCTTGCAGATACAGATTTTAACTGATGGGTGCTTCTTCCCTAAGGCTAGGATGACCCAGACTCTCACAGTCCATGAAGAGAAACACAGGAGCTTAGCTTGAACCTTTCACATAATAGCAGACAGAGCCTGAGGCAGGGCTCCCAACCATTGAGCATACTTGAAACAACAGGCAGAGCTTGAGGTATGGCTCCCTACCATATAGCAGACTTCACTTGTTAGCAAAACTGATACTGTAGCTTCCCTTAAGCTTGAAACACATTAAACAGTCCCTTGCTGGTGTTAGCAGCTCCAACCTGGGCACTCAGAAAATTCTCTGGCCTCCCAGGCACTATTCGGAAAAGCTCCACTTGGCTGGGGAACCTCACTTTCAGTCCTGTAGCACTTTACACAGTCACATTTAGAATTTCAAAGACTGGACCATCCACGGTCACTTAATCGATAGGTGCCCACCCCATCCAGGTGCTGATCAGGTGCAGGGTGCAGACAAATAGTCACAACTCTAGTCTTTACTGGGCATCTCTGCCTCACGCAGATCTCTCAACAACTTGAATTTGCAAGTAGAAGTTAACTCACACTGTAGCATTCGGACTACTTTCCTTTTCCAGAAGTCACAGGCATTCTTCAGCGCTCTCACTGCTGAGGCAGAAGTATTTCTTGCAGCTCTATCACAACTGCAGGTGGGAGCTTGCTTTTTTTCCACATTTTCCTAATGTGGCAAGGAACTGCTAGTCCTGGAGGACAATTTTTGACAACCCCAGGCTAACGATTTCTGTTACTGGCAGCCACTGTTTTTCTCTGGCAGAGGCAGAAGCCTCCACCCCTGTGGAGGGGCTCACACTGAACTGAACTAGGCCCATTTTTTGCTGCAGAGATCCTGAGCCCCCCTCCCTGTGGAGAGCCCCTGCTGGAACTGAGCTCAGCCTGAAAATCCCTGGGTTTTATGGAGTCCTTTTTGGGCTCCCTATTGGCTGAGTCCACTTGTCAGTCCAAAAGTGATTGGCTATATCCACTTGTCAATGCCCAAAATGAATATTCATAAGCCTCCCTCGATGATTAATAGGCTTCCTGTTTTGGTGCCTGAATTAGGTCCCTGCTTTTCCCCCCAAGAGTCTCCTGCAAAGTCTCACAAGTCTCTGGCACTGTCCCAACAATCCTGGCACTGAAATCCTGGCTTTCCAATTGGCTGCTGTTCTGCAGAAATGGCTGCTAATGTACGCTGTCCCCTGGCAGTCTATCACAATCCCACAAATAAAGTTCTGGTGCAGCCAGGTAAAACATTTAATTTTAATCATAGCCCCACTGTTTAGTAGGTCACTGCTGCCAAAATATGGTGCCCCTAGGCAGCCGACAGGCAGTGTATCAGAGTCCCAATAATAATGATCTGGAGCTGCCAGAACAAACACATCTTCATTTACATAGCCCCATTTATTGCCTTTGCTAGCCCCTTTAGTGGCTTCTTATCTGCTGCCCCTGAAGCTGATGAAACTTGCAGCCCCCCACCAACAGAGCAGACCTGCTTATGAATATTAGTGCCCCCTCATTAACATTCATTAAGCCAGGCCTGCTACCCACAGCATGCATGGCACTATTTATTTAACTTCTTGGCGGTTTTGCTCCAGTCCAATCTGAGTCACCGGCCCCTGTCCTGCACCTTATGGGGACCAGAACTACTGGAAAAGCCATCCTTTGACTGCAATTGTGGTTGGTAACTAAAGCACGCCCTCGCACATGCGTGAGCTTGCCTGCCAGCTCACAGGGAGCCAGAAGAAGGCAGCAGCTCACAAATCAACTTCTCTGACCCCTACCAAACTTGAGAAACATCTAGGGGCCAGAGAGAGGCTTGTGGCAACCTTTGGGCACATCAGGACTTCTGGGGTACATATTTGGACCTGGGCCAGGTGGCGGGACAACATCACAGATAAACAGAAGGCAATTGGGAGGCAGAACGGGCAATTAAGGTAAGCTCCCATTTGGGAGGATCATTACACTCTGATTATATGAACAAATGTACAACAGCTATTGAGAGAGACTTAGAGACAAGGGTTTATACTGAGTAGTACAGGGTAGACAAAAAGGGATGCTCAGAGAGCATCCTGGGACATCAGGATTATTCTACAGGCAGTAGGGCAGTGAGTGACTGTGGAAATGCTGTCTTCTTTTATCAGATTATACATGGATAAGTGCTATGGCTGGGATTAACTTCATTACAGTCTATAGAGCGATTAGTGGCACCATCAGCGTAAAGTTGGGGACTGTGGTACCTTCATGTCAGGAGTGGGTGAGGTGACTGAGCAGCCATTCTTATAAGGGTATTGGAATAGAGAGATCAGTTGTATGGGTAGGTCAGAATTGGGAGTAGAGGGATCATGGGGGTTGGAAGCATTTTCTTAGTCAATTACTAGAATTCCCATAAGTCCTCACAAATTTCAGATCTCAGAAGACGTTTTTCACAAGACACACTTTTACCCAAAAAGTTAGTTTTACTCTCTGCCCACTATTTCAAGAGCTCCACACAGTGGATGTCAGCAGCACTGTTAGCTGTGAGAGGGTTCAGAGAGTAAAAATGCTCTGCTTGTGAAATCATCCTTTCTACAGCAACAGTTTATGATGTCTCAAAAGATTATGAGGGAAGGCAGGAAGAAAACATGAAGTTTAGGGGACAAATATCCTGTTTTCTTGTAAAGCAGTCAGTAATAAACAAAGGGGGAGATAGAAAGGGAACTAATAATCAGATGCAGTACAATAACACATTTTTGGTAAGACCCATAACTCGAGAATAGTGAAGTCAGTCACATGATGCACTACTTGGTGTAGCAGCACTACTTAGCTTCTCCCACCCTTCTTGACCTAAATTACTATATTTTTCTATAATATTACTCACTGATTTACCTAATTTTGATTTTTGAAAACTTCCCTAACCTGCTGTTCCAGCTTGTTGTCGCCAAAATTCCTGCAAATGGAGATGGAGATGAAGAACATGCCACCACGTCATACTCCTCCTCTGACTCTGGAGAGAGAGAAGGCCACAAAGCGCTCCAAGGCTCAACCCCCCCCCCCTGCAGTGAGCCATAACACTCCAGCATCTAGTGTTCTTACTAAAGAACATTTTTGGCTAGAGATTGGCCCCCTGAAGGAGGCTTTGGTAGGGCTCACTGAAGAAATCAAATCCTTACGCTCCTTTGTTGACACTTTGAGCCACTGGGTAGGAGATAATGAAGTCCGCAACAGTTTGCTAGGGGACTGGAGAGACAAACTGGATCCCGAGGTGGCATCCCTGAGACAGAAGCCTGCCCAATTGGAGGCTTGATTGGAGGACATGGAAGGCAGAAACCGACTAAATAATTTGATAAAACTAGGTCTCCCTGAAAGATCTGAGGAACCTAATGCCATCCTATTTGTTCAGCAGCTTTGTGAGAAACTAGTGGGCCCCTCTCCAAATGGATCTTCATACGTGATATCATACGTGATAGAGAGGGTGCTCTGCGCCTTGTGACCCATGCCAGCTACAGATTCTCCACCTCACCCTCTCATATTTAGATTTTTAAAACATTTATTTTCCAAGGTGAGAAAGCTCAAAGAAGTTTTGTGGCATGGTGCCCGATTACGTATAACCCAGGATTTACCGACCTCCGTATGACAGAAGAGAGCAGTATACCATGTTTATGTTACTAAATTGATTGCCTCCATAATTTGTTTCCAAATGTTGAACCTAACAAAGTTACAAGTACAGTATAATGGATCCTGGAGGAGTTTTAACTCTTGAAATTGTGGCAAGAGAACTGAAGGGGCTGTTCCCAGACCTCTTTAAGCCTTCTTGAGTAGGCGCCCCTGCTTTTTATTTCTGCACCTGAATGCCATATATGCCAATTTGTATGCTGGACCTAACATGTTACTGAAGAGTTGTTTTTTTTTGGAGACACCACCTGATAACTCCTATACATGGGTGGTCTGGTTCTTCCATCTACTACCTTATGTGTCTGACTTTTAAGGTATTCAACGGTAGTGCATCCTGATTTAGCAGTGTGCATAATGTGGTGCCCAGTCATTCACTACAGCTTAAACTGTACTGCCAGTGGTGGTCTCCATGGGAACTGATCCCTGTTAATGTTCTTATTTTCCATGGGGTTCTGTTTCATGTGATTGGCTGATGCTTTGATTTATGGCACCCCTTTTTTGACCTGCCATCTGTTTTTCTCCCAGGGCTCTGGCTTTTTTTGACGTGGATTGCCAAGACGCTTCCAATAAGTTTCATTTGCTTAAGAGGAGTTAAGCTGTGGAGACACAGATTGGATATTTCTACTCTTCTCATGAAGTGGAAGACTAGGTTTGCGGGCGAAGGCACCTAGCTTCACCTGAACTCTTTTCTTCTAGGTTTGCTTGTAAGGACAGAGCAAGGAGCAACACTATCAGAGCAATGAAAAAGATTAAGGCCTCTTTTAGCTAGGCAGATTTACTGTGTGTTACTATTTTCTTTTGTGCTCACAGGTTTTGTTACTGTTTTTTGCTTACATTTTACTGCTTTATTGTTCTCTGATTCAAATTGCTGTTGCAGGGTATACTTTCTGCTGCATTATTACAGGGTGTGCCTACAGGTTTTTTTTACTGTTTTTTGCTTACAGATTACTGCTGTAATCTTCTCTGATTCAAATTGTTTTTTGCAAGATATATCTTCTGTTATTGCTTTATTTTTCTCTGTAGCAAAGTGTTTTTTGCAAGACATATTTTTTGTGAAATTGTTACAGGTGGTGCTTACAGGTTTTACAGTTTTATCTGTCATTAAGTTAAGCTTTCAGGGCTACTGCATTTGTTGTTGGTTGATTGTTTCTGCTCTTACCTCCTTGTTTTTTTCATCTGTGGTTCTTCTTTTTTGTTAGAGGAAGGGTCCAATCACCCACCCCCATCCCCAACCACCCCATGCTACATTCCTTTTATAAAGTAGCACAGTCATGACATTTCCTATAGCAAAGCAGGAAGGGGAGAATCAAAGGGGTATCCACACAGTGACCTCACTTACAGGGGCACAAGTAATTAAACTTCTTATAAAAAGTAATACAAAAACAAACAAACAAACAAAAATATATATATATATATAAAAAAATCAAACTTTTGCTTTCATTTTCCTTCTAATTACTCGGACCAGGTTATAAACTTGGCATCTGCTCAGACCCAGCCAGCGACTGCTCTCTCAGCATAAGGAGCAGTTGGAACACTTACCCAGAATTCCTGGCTACTGTATGTAAATCAGCATTTGTACTGCTGTACCACTACTGAAATTGTGGTTGACTAATAGAAAGCTCTCAGCTGGAAGCAACAGCTCAGACCGCTCAGGACAACAGATTGTCTTTCTGTAATTTTATTAATTTTGTACTCTTTTGTTCTGTCCACTGGTACGCACGTGGATATCATTGGCTGCCAACACTGCAGGACACTCTTTAATGGTCATGTCACCCGGAGGCAGGGATGCTGCCCATATGCTGAGAGATATGTCACCTCAGGGTTCAGTTCCATGAGGCATTGGGTGAGACCAGCCTCCTACATAACCACTTACAGGGAAACATTTCTTACAGAAGTGCACCTCCACATCACTGACACCAAACCAGCACACCTCTCCCCCAGAGAACAACCAAGCCTAGGGGATAGCAACTGGTTACAGGAAAAGGGGGCAGCACTTTGGCAACTATCCAAAGCAAACAAAGCACTCTAAACACAGGAAACAGGTACACACCTCTTACGTCCATACCATCCGAATGGACAGAGGATGTCTTGGGCCAACAAAAAGCCAAATGCAACAGGATAGCAAAACAACATCATAAATAAAATCTCAAGAACAACAGGAAAAAACTTAGAATCAAGGTCACTGATTTCTGGTGATTAAAACCATGAAATTCCATTTTCAAGACTTCAGAATCCAGAATTGCACCGGTGAGTGTTACTCTAATTTCCAGATTTTACCAGGATTCTGTTGTCATTCTTTTAGCATGTGTATAAATAGCCAGAACAAAAGAAGACTTTATATACAGAACATTAAATTAAGCAAACTGAAAATAGTACAGGAAGCAATTACGAGAAAAATACAAGTTTTGTTGAATAACTAATCTAGCATAAAATGGCAGATTCCATGAAATCTTTGTTTTTACCGGTATTCAGGCAGCCCTAATTCCAGAATTTTGCTGGGTTTTCCGGTAAAAACCCCAAACCAGTGGCCTTGCTTATAATCACAGGGACTCCTTGATTCACGGTGTGGACCCCCACCTGAGACGAAACAAACGTGCAGATGTGCAAGTCAGATGTCTCCTAGGAGCATCCACTTGGAGGGACACTGACTGAATAGTTTACATAGATAAGAGGGAAGAAGTGGGCTCAAACATCCTGGTCCACCTAGGGACCAATGACCTTGCTAGCTGGTCAGTCGAGGAGGTTAAGTAGCACATTGCACAGCTCGGTGAGAAATTGGTTTCATTTTCGTCCAGCATTGCAGTCTCTGAAATTCTGCCTGTTTGGGAAGAGGGAAAGAAAAGGCAAAAAATCAGAGAGAAAGAGATAAGTGAGCTCAACGCATGGCTCAAGGACTGGTGCCACACAAACGGGCATCACTTCGTCGGAAACTGGGGCAACTTCTGGGAAACAGAATTCTTCAAACTTGATGGACTCCACCTAACTAAAGAGGGAGTCAGAGTGTTGAGCCAGAAATTTGGCGTCCATGTGGGATATTTAAACTAGCGGGAGGGGAGATGATGGTAGCTCTAGGAGAAGCACACATAGAGCCTGCCATCTGTCCCCCTCCAGCTAGCACCATATCTACACACTCAAGGATAGCAAAAGCAGATAGCAGGAGACATGAAACCCTTTCTGACTCTGCAGATGACCAAAGCAAGGGAAAGGGAGGAAATGAAAACATAAAAAAAGGCAAAGGGACAAACAATAAGATCAAGGAGGCCATGACAAACAAAGTGACACATCAAGAATGGTCAGTGCTATGCCTCAATGCACGCAGTCTGGCTAACAAGATGGCTGACCTCAATGCCACAATAGCTGAGGCAGGACTAGACTGGGTTTCTGTGACCAAAACATGGTTCACAAATAATCACGGTTGGGAAGTAACTATCCCAGGGTATAACTTGTTCAGGAGAGATAGGACTGGGAAAAAGGGAGTGTGGTAGCTATTTATGTTAAGGATACCATCAATGCTATAGAAATGCAGCGGGCACAAGAGGAAACAGAGGATCTATGAATCACAATTGGGTCCGGAAGCTAGAAACCCATTTGGGTAGGAATAATCTACAGACCCCCAAATCAGGAGGAAGCTAGGGATAAGGAATTCCTGGAAACCATCCTCCAGATGTCAGGTAAAGGGGATATGGTGCTGGTGGGGGATTTCAATCTACCGGATATAGATTGGAGTACCCACACAGCGGCATCTCAAAAAAGCAGAGAATTCCTAGTCACACTTCAGGAAGCAGGCCTAAGTCAACTAGTGACTTCACACACAAGGGGTAATGCGATTCTAGATCTGATATTCACAAACAGCGATAGGGTTCTGGGCATCAAAGTAGGGAACCACATGAGCAACAGTGACCATAACACGGTATAGTTCAGGATAAAAAGGACTGAAGACACCACACACTCCAAACTGAAGGTCCTTGATTTCAGGAGGGCAGACTTCACAAAAATGAAGGCCTGCCTAAGGCACAACCTTAGTAACACAACAGAAGGGAGCATTGAGGAATGTTGGACAAGGTTGAAGGATGCAATAACAGTGGCCACATCACAGTGAGCCTGTCAGGTTAGTAAGAACAAAAGGAGGAACAAAAGGAGGAAAAACCCACTATGGTTTTCCAAGGAGGTGGCAACCATGGTGAAAGAGAAGTGCATAGCCTACAGAAAATACTGTACAAGGAGTGAGAGAATGAGGCGGACACAACAGTATACAAACAGAAACTGAAAGAGACAAGAAAAGTGATAAGAAATGCAAAGGCCCAGACAGAGGTTAGGATAGTTCAGGAAGTAATAAAGGGTAACAAAATCTTCTACAGCTACATACGAGAAAAAAGGAAGACCAAAGGGGGCATTGTTAGAATCACAAAAAAGGATGGACAACCCACATAGCAAGACGGGGAGAAGGCAGAGGCACTCAGTGAGTACTTCTGCTCAGTCTTCACACAGGAAGCAGAGAGAAATGGACCAACAATAGGCATAAAGAAGTGTCCAACTTGAAGGAATAGACATGGGTCCCTTCACAGAGGAAAGGGTCCTAGGGGAAAAAGACAAGTTGAAGGTAGATAAAGCTATGATGCCTGATGGGATACACCCAAGAATACTTAAAGAACTTGGGAGAGTACTGGCAGCCCCCTTAGCAGTGATCTTCAGCAAATTGTTAAGGAATGGGGAGGTGCCAGAGGATTGGAAGAGAACAACAGTAGTACCATTCCTCAAGAGTGGAAGCAAGGAACAACCAGGAAACTACTATCCAGTTAGTCTAACATCAGTCATGGGAAAACTGATGGAGTCCCTGCTGAAGGAAAGAATTGTAGCTTTTTTGGAGCAAACTGGTCAGCTCAACAAATGTCAATACGGTTTCATGGCAGGGAGGTCCTGCCAGACAAACCTGGTTTATTTTTTTCAATTGGGTCACCAGAACAATGGCTATGAGTAGGGCAGTGGATGTGGTTTACCTGGACTTCAGCAAAGCTTTTGACTGTTTTGCACAGGAGACTAGTCAAAAAACTGGAAAACATGAGAGTCAGGCCCGAGGTAATGAACTGGGTCAGAAACTGGTTACGTGGGAGAACTCAGAAAGTATTAGTGAATGGTGCTCTGTCAGAAGAGGGGAGGGTGACTAGCGGGGTCCCACAGGGCTCAGTTCTGGGACCGATCCTCTTCAACATATTCATCAGTGACATTGCAGATGGACTGAAGGGAAAGGTGTGCCTGTTTGCAGATGACACCAAAATTGGCAACAGGGTGGACACACCAGAGGGACAGCATAGCATGGAAGCTGATCTCTGAAAGCTGGAGGAGTGGTCCAGAACCTGGCAATTGAAATTCAATGCCAAAAAATGCAAGGTCATGCACCTGGGAAAACATAACCCAGGGAAACTGTACTCAGTGGGAGGAGAGCAGCTGGTGGCTACTAGGCAGGAGCGAGACCTGGAGGTGATCATATCAGATGACCTCAAGGTCAGTAAAGAATGTGAAAATGCAGCACTAATAGCTAGTGGCATCCTGGGATGCACAGGAAGGAGCATCACAAGCAGAAGGCATGAAGTAATCATGCCCCTGTATCAGTCCCTGGTAAGGCCTCATCTGGAGTGCTGTGTCCAGTTCTGGAGGCCACACCTTAGGAAGAACATAGATAGGCTAGAGATGGTACAGAGAAGAGCAACAAAGATGGCACAGGGCTTGCATCAGAAACCATACAAGGCAAGACTAGATGACCTCAAATTATCCTCCCTAGAGCAATGCAGGAATTGTGGGGACATGATCAAAACATTTAAATACCTTAAAGGCAACAACAGGGTGTACGTGCAGAATGTCTTTCAGTTAAAAGACTACAACAGGACTAGAGGGAATGACCTTAGACTTAAGGGAGGAAAGTTCAGGAGCAATATGAGGTAATTATTCTTCACAGTGCACGTTGTGAAACCATGGAATAGCCTGTTGGTGGTAGGGGGTGGGAGCCAAGATAGTGGGGGAATTCAAGCGGGCATGGGACAGACAATGTGGAATATTCAAGCAGGCCGCTAAGTAAGGGGGGTAGGAAACCAAGGGCAGACCTGATGGATCATATGATCCCCATCTGCCAACAACTTCTATATTTCTATGTTTCTATGATCTGATATTATCCAGGGATCGGACCATGCCTGGCTCCAAGGTATCGCTCAGTAGTGCATTATGACTTAGGACATGCATATGCAGCACTTTTTTGGTTTGCCATGGTTTCTTCTGCACTACCAGTGATGGGCATAGTGAGATTTGACTTTAGTCAGTGTTTTGTTTGTTTCTGAGGTTTTCTCCGCTAGCCCAGGCTTGGAATGGGCTATATATTCTCCTCTTTTGACGTTTGTATGCAGTATATATACTCATTTATATATCTGTTATGTGCCCTGATTTTATGGCTGGCTGTGTTTTTCTCTGGTCTCCATTTTACTCCCTGATATACAGTGGCGTGAAAAAGTATTTGCCCCCTTCCTGATTTTCTCTATTATTGCATATTTGTCACACTGGATGTTTTCAGGTCTTTAGAGAAAATGTAATATTAGATAAAGGGAACCTGAGTGAACAAATAACACTTGTTTTTTTTTTTTTAATTTCACTTATTTAATGAAAAAAAGTTAACCAACACCAACTGGCACTGTGTGAAAAAGTAATTGCCCCCTTACACTTAATAACTGGTTATGCCACATTTAGCTGCAATGACTGCAACCAAACACTTCCTATAATTCAATATCAGTCTTTCACATCGCTGTGGAGGAATTTTAACCACTCTTCCTCGCAGAACTGCTTTAATTCAGTAACATTTGGTAGGTTTTCGAGCATTAACTGCTCGTTTCGGTCCTGCCACAGCATCTCTATTGGGTTTAAGTCTGGACTTTGACTAGGCCACTCCAAAACTTTAATTTTTACTTTTTAGCCATTCTGATGTGGACTTGCTTTTTGTGTTTTGGATCATTGTCTTACTGCATGACCCAACTACGCTTCAGCTTCAGCTGACGGAAGGATGACTGACATTCTCCTAAGAATTTTCTGGTACAGAGCAGAATTCATGGTTCCTTTAATTATGGCAAGTCATCCAGGTCCTTAGGCAGCAAGCATCCCACACCATCACACTACCACCACCATGTTTGACTGTTGGTATGGTGTTCTTACTGTGGAATGCTGTGTTTGCTTTACGCGAGACATTATGGGATCCATGTTGTCCAAAAGTTCCACTTTGGACTCATCTGTCCATAGAACATTTTCCCAAAAGGCCTGTGGATAATCCAGGTGCTTCTTGGCAAATGAGAGACGGCATTTATGTTCTTCTTGGTTATGTAGTGGTTTCGCCTTGCTACTCTCACATGAAGCCCATTTTTGCCCAGTCTCTTTCTGATTGTGGAGTCATGAACACTGACCTTAGCTGAGGCAAGAGTAGCCTGCAGTTCTTTGGATGTTGTTTTAGGATCCTTTGAGACTTCTTGGATGATTTTACACTGCCTCTTGGAGTAATTTTTGGCAGGCGCCCCTCCTGGGAAGGTTCACTACTGTTCCAGGTGTTCTCCATTTGGAGATTATGGCTCTCACTGTGGTTCGATGGAGTCCCAGAGCCTTAGAAATAGCTTTGTAACCCTTTCCAGACTGATAGAGGGCAACAAATTTTTTCTGATCTTTTCAGGAACTTCCTTTGATCATGGCATAATGTGCTTGTTGAATCTTTGTGCTGGCAACGTGACTCTGATGGTAAGGGCCAAAATAAGTGAGGTTTATATTGAGCAGGGCTGGCTGTAATCAAGCCTGGCTGTGTTCAATCAGCTGACTCTAATTATCCCTTTAATTGGGTTGATTTAACTAGGGGCAATTACTTTTTCACACAGTGCCAGTTGGTGTTGGTTAACTTTTTTCATTAAATAAATGAAATAAGTAAAAAAAAAAAGTGTTATTTGTTCACTCAGGTTCCCTTTATCTAATATTATATTTTGTCTAAAGACCTGAAAACATCCAGTGTGACAAATATGCAATAATAGAGAAAATCAGGAAGGGGGCAAATACTTTTTCACGCCACTGTAGACTGTGAAGGTTTTCTTTATACTCTCTACCAATGAACATTTATCAGTATTTTGCAATTTTAGATTTGAATTCCGCACCCTGGCTTGGGCTATAGACTGTCCTTGATCCATAAAGACAATATTTGATGGGACAAGTTTAAGTTTTAGTTTTTAGAGTTTTGTCCCATTGGACTAATTGTTGAACCCATTTTTTTTTTATTGGGCAGCTTCCATGTTAGTGTTTTATTCATTATGTTTCTGGTGTTATTATTTACTGCAGTCCGTATTGGTCTTGACTGTATTTGGTATTTATATTGTTAATGGATAACCACATTCTCATTTAGATTCCTTGGTTTTGTTTGACCTACCTAATGCTACTGGTATTAGCCATCATTTTATTGTTCCTCGAGTTTGGTAGGTTTACCTTATGTGTAGTTAACTGCATTTCATAATTTATGCTACATAGTGGTCTTAAGCTGAACACTGTTGTGTGTGTAATATATTGTAGACAAGCTTACATCTTGGGGTAGTTCACAGGCAGGTGGTGTGGTTTCATCATGGGCCAGAGAACTTATGGAGTGAAGTCATTTGGACTGAGGGGTATGAGGTTTTTCTTGGCAATAGGTATTGTTGGGGATTTTATTTTTTGCATTGCTGTTAGGGGTTTTATGGGTGTGGGGGGGGAGGGTATAGAGCATGTTACATGGTAGTTGTTACTGTGAGTTTTACTACATATTTAGGTCTGTTTTTTGATAACAAGAATGAGTAGTAGTTTTAAGTTTATTTCCTGGAACATTAAGGGGCTGGAGGAAAAAAAACAGTGCTACATCATTTGAAAAAAACTGCAGGCTGAGGTTGTATTCTTACAGGAGGCTCATACGAGAATAGAAGATGTTTTATACTTTTGTAGAGAATGGCTGGGACAGGTTTTTGGCTTGGCAAATAGTAGTAAGGGGGGTGCTATTTTGATTAATAGAAAGATCCCTTTTCACTTAATTCAAGAGCTCTGGGACCCTGAGGGTCATTTTCTTTTACTTCATGCCCGCTTGGGCCTTATAGAAGTCCTTTTGGGCTTCATATATGGTCCTAATACAGATTCACCTCAGTTTTTTATGGATTTAGTAACAGAGTTAGGGCCTTTTACCCATCTTCCCATTCTCCTAGAGGTGATTGGAACCTCATTTTCCAGTTGGACCTAGACTGCTCCAGTCCCCAAAGAAAGGGCCTATCTTCAGGGCAAAGCGCTCTTAAGGAGCTCATAGATACCGTTGGTCTAGTGGATCCCTGGCGGATCCTCAATCCGGGGGCTAGACAATATACTTTCTGTTCTGCTCCCCATTTCTCCTACTCCTGGATAGATTATTTCCTGATCAGCAAGAAGAGTTTACAGGGGTTGCTCTCCTGCTCCATCCACCACATGGTCATTTCAGATTATGCGCCTGTGGTCATAGACCATGTGATCAGGGGACTGGAGGATCAGGACAGAGTCTGGCAGATTTACCTCCACCTTCTTCAGGATACCACATCCCTTAATATGATTAAGAACTTCCTTCATAATTTTTCTCAGAAAATGAAGGGACTGTTCCAGCATTTGACACCTTATGGGCTGCAGCCAAGTGTGCAGTGCATGGTGAACTCATCTGTTTAGCTTCCAAAATGAAAAAAGGGTGTACTACAAAGTTGAATGATCTCCTTTGCCAAATCCATGATCTAGAACTTTGACTTTCAGTATGTTCCAACACACATACCTGGTCCAGTCTATATGCCTTCAGAGTCCAGTACTATAATTTGTTTCTGGAACAAGCCGACCTTGCCTTCATGAGAACTAAGACCCACTATTTGGAATAAGGGAAGGGGCAGGGCAACTCCTAGCCCTGAGGTGATGCCAGCTGGATTCGTCCAGAGTGATACCCTCTCTTCAACCCTTTCCGGATGCCATGATTCTTACTAACCCATGGGACAGTGCTGAAGCCTTTCGTGCTTACTTTAGTTTTTTTATATAGCACAGACTCTGTTTCCTTGGTCTCCGGGGAGCAAATTGAGGTCTATCTTGATTCTATCCTTTTCCTGCAATTGCCACAACAACAGCAGGAGCTACTGGGCAGACCCATCTCCCTCTCGGAGGTCCGCAAGGTGATTGAACAGTTTGTTTGTTTGATTGTTTTATTTATTTATACTGATAGGACCATGGGCCAAGAAGGCCCGTTTTCATGGATGATCAGTGTACAAATAACATAAAAGAAAATGGAAAACGTAATATACATCAAAACAAATTCAACTGACAAAAAAAAAAAAGATAAGCACATTCAAAACATACACAACACATGCTGAAAGACAGCACCAGGGCTGAACGGTGTTCTGAATATCTTTTATATCTCATTTATTGGCACTTTAGCCCCCTTTCTAACTCATTTATATAATTATTTACTGGACTCAGGCCTTACGAATTTTACCTTCACCAAGACCTGGATATTCCTTATTCTTAAACCCAGTAAAAAAGAGTTGTTTCCCAGTAGTTACCATCCTATTTCACTTCTTAACTCAGATCTAAAGATCCTGGTGAAGATCTTAGCCAATCGTCTGCTGCAGGTCTGGGATATCCTCATAAGTCCCGTGCAAGTGGGCTTCATGGCAGGCTGACTCTTCAATGACCACTTACACAAATTAGTGCATTTGATTTCCTCATCCAGGGAGAGCAAGACCCCTGAGGCTTTGGTTTCCCTGGACGTGGAAAAAGCGTTATGACCCTTCGAAGATGTGGTTCCCACCGAATTTTTTAGATAGGGTTAAAATTTTATATTGCAGGGCTTCTGCAAGAAATCAATGCAATGGTATAGCCTTGCCCCCTCCCCCGTCTCTTCAGTGGGATGAGGCAGGGGTGTCCCCTTTTGCCTTTTTTATTCATCTTGTATCTGAAGCCTTTACTTTATAACCTCCAACAGAATAATAGCATCCAAAGGATTATTGTCAGAGGCACCCGACACAAACTTTCTGCATATGAGGATGACCTGCTTCTCCATCTTGAGAACCCTCAAACGCCTATTCCCGCCACTTTGGAGGAGATCAGACACTTCTCAGAAGTGGCAGGTTATACAGTAAGCTAAACATAGACAATACTAAAGTACTCCCCTTGAACTCATATGTTGTGAAGCACCAAATCACGGACATGGGTCTCACCTGGGAGACTAAGGTGCTCACTTATCTGGGAATTTGTATTTCCAGATCACTTTCTGACCTAAAGAAAATCTGCTACCTCTTATGCAGGTGCTCAAAGCTAACTTACACTGAGGGATGGTGCTGCCTCTTTTCCTTTGGGGTAGAGCCAGTGTCACTAAAATTAACATTTTGCCGCATATGCTTTGTCCCTTGGGTATGCTTGGGCTTTTCCTCCCTATATCCTGGTTTACCCAGCTTCAGGTGCTAGTCAGGGTTTTTCTTTGGAAGCAGATAGCGGTCTGCCAGGTCTACTTTAAACTGACTTTACCAAAAGAGAAAGGGGGGCTCTGGTTACCCAATTTCTTCCGTTGCTATTTGGCTTTGCACAGCAGCAACATTTTCCAGTGGGGTCATGCTCTAGAGGATATATCGACTATGGCTTATTGTCCTCAGTAGCTCTCACTAGAAAAGTAATTGTGTGAGAAATATGATTTGCAGCTTTCAAGTCTTCTTTTTATAAAACCTTCCTTTTTATCTTCTCAGCTGCGAGCCACCCCTTTGACCTGGTCTCACAAGGCTCTCCATCAGCTATGTATTTATCAGAATTATGAATGATATAGGAACCTATCCCAGTCTGTTCTGGGAAATCCAAGTATCCAGGTAGCTAGACGCTCCATCCCAATAAAATTCTGTCCTCAGCTGTGGGAGGCCATGTTGGGCAATCTGATTGAGGATGGTTGAATTTGTTCAGTGGGGGCAATACAAGAACATTTTTCTAGTCCCCTTTTTCACCCCTTTACATATTTACAACTCTCTAGGGCCATAACATCCTTCATGGGATCCTCTCCTTGGCCTCTCAGATGAATGGCAAACTGCTAGAATTGATCTTTATAGCAACCCAATTCCATCCTGTCCCCAAGTTTTATAGTTTTTTCCAGACAATAGACCTTAAGAACTTGGAAGGAATATATTATTACTGGCAGCACTTCCTAGGTCTTCAGCTGACAGCAAAAGACTGGCAGTTAATTTGGAACAGGCTCTACAAATATCTCAAACAAGACCGTTATCGATTCACTCAATTCTGTATTCTACAAAACATATATTTCACCCTGGTTCATTTACACCAGATTGGTAGAACAGCCACCCCGACCTGCTCCCACTGTGGGGTCAATGCTGGGCATCTCAAACATGTCCTGTGGGACTGTGGGAAGGTTGCTCCTCTGTTGAACGAAATGAGGTCCTTGCTTGACCCGCTTTTAGGTTTAGACCCTTTCTTCACCCCACAGATCTGTTTGATTGGGTATTATCCCCAGGAGTTGTTTGGCTCATATAAGGCCTTTATGTCCCTCATTGCCATCACAGCCAAACTAGTGATTTTACATCATTGGCTGGACGATGTTACTCCCCCATATAGGGAGTGGCAAAAAGAAATTCGCCAAGCTCTTCAACTGAGAAACATATCACATCCAGACAAGAGAGAGGGGAAGCAATTTATAGATGGTGGGAACCCCTGTACACTTTATTGACAATCTCGGCGACCCTACAGGATGGGGTTAGGAGGAGAGATTCCCTTTTTCTTTTTTCTTCTCTCTCTTCTTTTCCTGTCAGCTGGATCCAGATATGGCTCCCTTGTTCAATGTTTTTCTCTGATATTCAAAAGTGCTCTGGAGGGGGAAGGTAGAGAGAGGAAGGGAGAAGGGGGTTTACTGTCTTTGTTAACACTGATTGAAGCCTGTTGTTCTAATGTTGTTATAGTTACTTGTATTGTATTTTATATGTTGATTTTTGATGTTTTTCATGGAAAAGTTTTGAAAATTCGAATAAAGCATACTATTTAAAAAAAGAGTGGTGAAGTCGTGTGTTAGTTATGAATGTCTTACTACTCATGTTAGTAAATGAAAGTGTTATTTTACTGCAACTCATTATGTATTTAATATTCACAACACTGTTTGTAATGATTATATTAATGTTTACCTTGCTTAAGCTTAAAACTGACTTTCTATTTATTGTAAATTCTCTGTCTGGCCCATTATTCTCTGTGTTTGATTTCCAGATTCCAAATGAAAAAAAAACTGTGTTCTAAGTGAGAATAAATTATTATCCTAAAATAACATGATTTGTGCCACTCATAAGGGGTCAAGAGGTCACAGACCTCTTATGAAGATAAAAACCATATGACACTCACCCATACCATATCCCCTATTTATGTATCCAATTTTTTCACCACCACTATGGTACATTTTGGGGATATACAATGTCCCGTATTAAAATATGCCATTTATTTCCATGAGTGAGGCTGTGTGTCCATAACTCATGAGTGGCGAGGTCACAAGTGAGTTATGAAAGTCCTGCCCACTCAGGAATGAAAATGAATGTTATATTTTAGCACAATGTATGTTCTATTTATACAGTGTATGCTCCCCCCCACACACACACACACAGACAAGCACCATCAATACCTTGTAAGCTGAAGTTCTCCTACCCAAAAGCAGGCTTTATTTTTTACCCGGTTGATTCCCCCCCCCCCAACAACAGTGTGCAGGCTAGAGTTTCTGTTCACCAAAAGTACTGCCCCCCCGACAAGGATGACTAACATATTTCTTCTCCTTCCCAATATAGCTGAGTACCCTTTGCTTCTTGAGCACTGGTTCTCTTCTTCTTTTCTGTGTGGTGTCTCTTGCTCCCAACTCGGAAGCAGGTATGAACCGCAGCAGGCTGGTGCTGATCTCTCGACTCACAAGAGTGCGCAAACCATGGCCAGCCAGTTTGCTGAGATCGTGAGCCATTGTGAACCATGGCCAGTTGGCCATTAAAATAAAAAAAGTTGTGGGCACAAAAATAAAAGTGATTTCAAGGGGGGATATACCAGCAGACCAGCATGGTATTAAAACAACTACTTTTAAACATTATTGATTTTATAATACCGAGAAGCAGAGACACAAGATGGTGGGAGAAGGGTTTTGAATTGAATGGAGGATACCTATTGGCTGCATTTGGGTACCAGCTTCATCATGGGACTGAGTAGATCAGCATGTCAATCACACTGACTAACATTTTTACTGAGATGATGAGTCAATAACAGCATTTATTTTTCACTTGGGTAAGGTTGTTGGTAAAACAACTCAGTTATATGTGGTCAGATTATTGCATACATTATATACATACTGAAAAGTAGTGATAAAATATCTAAAAATTAAGTTTTAAAAGGTTTTCAAGGATTCCAGAAAAAAAGTTTAAATGACAAGCAGAAAAGTACAAAGTAGCTTTAGGAGTAATATTATTTTTTACTAGCTCTACCTCCTGTAGCCTATCGGCTCTATGCACTCAGCCTGCAGCCTACCAGCTCCACACACATATCCACAGCACCTGCAGCTAGCCAGCCACACACACACACACACACACACACACACACACAGTACACAAGACACACACACATGCACACACACACACACACACATACACGCACACACACATACACGCACACACACACAAACACACACACACACAGCACACACACACACACACACAGCACACAGACATACACACACAAACACACACAAAACACACACACACACACACACACACACACACACAGCTGCACAGGTCCACAAGACATGAACTTGCAGCTAGCGTGCAGGAAGCAGTTGTTACCTCAAAGCGCTGGATCTCATACCATATGGTCAGCTACACTATATGTGCCATGTACATTCCTATATTTGCAGATAAACTGCATTAACTGTTTCTGGGTCTGTTGGAGTATTTGCTTCATACTGCTGCTTTTTGAATGTTACAAGCACCCAATCTAACTGAGAGCATGCTCAGCCTTGGCTGCACATGCACCTGCAGCTTATCAGCTACACACACACACACACACACACGCCCCAGCAGCCTGCTAGCTTCACAAACATGCACACATGCAGCTGGCCAGCCCCAAACATGCAAACAGTTTCAGACACACATGTAGGCAAGCCTGCTAATTCCACACACCAGCAGCCATCCGGTTCCACCCCCCCCCGCAATTGGCTACCTGCCCCCACACAACCATGCAGTTAACCAGCTAGACACGCACCCCTTCAGCAAACCAGCTGCGTGTACACATGCTCACCCACACGCACATATGCAGCCAGCTACTTTTGCACAGCTAGACACATGCACATGTACCCACACAGATACACAGACACAAAGACACACACACATGCACACATACAGCCTGCCAGCAGCATGCATACATGCAACCCCCAGAACCTGACAGTTCTGCAAAATCTGAAAACATGTAGCTACTGAAGGGACAAGCTCTATCAGTGAAAAATAAGTTCAACAGATCATAGACACAGGTAAATGCCCATACAAGACAAATGTCTCAAATGTTTTGTCACAATACTGGTTACTTTCTCATGGGTTTGATACAGTGTGTGCCTAGCAACATGTCTTGCTCGATAGTTATGTACTACTCTTGAGCACTGCTCAATGTCAGAGTGGCCTTTTTCACTTCACTAGTTATGTAAACACTATCACAGACTTAAAGATCCATTCTACCCCAGCTGTGCAAGCTTTATACACCCTGCCCTTGCCGCCTGCCATCAGTCAGTCACAAAAATTAAAAAAAATAGAGGTCACACTTTAAAATGCTTTCTTAAGTTCAGGATGGAGAGCAGTTTTTGACACAACATTGACTGTAAAGTAAGCCCTTGAAAGACCCTGAACCTCCTTGCCCAAGCCACAATAACACTAAAATGGTAATTTTCAGGATGACAGTAATGGAGCCTACAGACACACATGCACACACACGCAGGCATGCATGCATGCACGCACACAACAGAATTCAATCCTTCCAGCTGCTGGGTTGCTGTACACATTTGGGTAAAGTGGTGGTCCCAATTCTCCCACTCCAAGATGAAAGCAGCAGTCTTTTCACTCAGGTCCAGCTACAACAGCCACTCAGTGCAGGTGATGTTCTCAAAAATCCAACTGACCCCAGTGTGAGGTGCTGCTTGTGTGGCTGTACTGGGAGGCTTAATTAGAGCTGCAGTGAAGAGCCACTTTGTGGGCCAGCTTGGGACACAATGCTGGTTCTAGCTTTCCCACTCAATCCTTCCTTTTCTTAAGTAGTGTTCCCATCTTCCATCTGATGGATTGTGGTGGAAGGGTTGATGAGTCTCAGATAAAGGAACCAGTCCACAGGGATATACTGGAAGGACCAGCCCAGATAAAGGAATCGCTCCATAGTAGCCTTGAACGGGCCCAGATAATGTAGTGCATGTGCATGCGTACACACACACACACACCAGCATTCACTTCTACATCTGGACTGTGGCACATAGTTGGATATAGTTCTCCTCAGAGCACAGGTCAGCAGCTATATTTCTACAAGGCAACTGTACAGCGAGGCAGGGTCAGGACCAGATAAACAATTGTCGGTAGCTCACACACTCTGAAGGTAATGCACCTGACCCCAGTGGAAGAGAATGGGCTACTCGAAACATTGGGGTTTGGGTTTTTTTCTGAGATGATTTGGCTTAGCTACACTAGCACTGCTATATTAATTTGCAAATATATGCCTTTCTTGAACTTTAAATAAATGATCTGCATTGCCTTCAGAATGTTTGCACTGCTGGGGATTGTTCTGGTGATCAATGGCTTGTGATTATAGAAGTGCTACTGCACTAGTAAAGGAGAAGATTCTGAGACACCTCCGCTCCAGAGCTCCAGTCTTGTGTTCCAGGACCAGCTAAAGGAGCCATGCCACACAACCATACTTTGCAAGCTTGAAGGGCCCAAATAAAGGAGATGCTCCATGCAGCTGTACTTTGTAATTTGATTCGGCTGAGATAAAGGAGTCACTGTGTGCATCTGTACTTGTAGGCCCATACCAGGTGAAGGAGCCACTCTGCATGTCTGTGATTGCAGGTAACAGACTGGATCCATGCAGCTGTAGTGAAGGCATGATGGGGGTCAAACAAAGGAGCCACTCCACACAGCTCAAGGTCAGAATACGACCCTGTGATCCTCACACTCAACAAGCTCTAGTTTCTCCAAAAAGTAAACAGAATACCTCGTACCTGTAACAGGAAACACTTCTGACCACGATAAGAATGGACTCAAACAAATTTGTAGCATGCCTGTATGCCAATTTAGTTTGACCAGATATGACCCTCTGCCCTACAGAAATAGTCTGCCAAGTACTACAACTGGAAAAATGGTAATTGGCATTTCTCCTCCTGATTGGGCCTCTGAAAAGGATCCACTCTGTGTGGCTGTACTAGGAGGCACAGGCCAGATAAAGAAACTGCTGTCTGTGAATAGGACCTAAAATATAATTCAACTAGGTATTCTAGCAATAGGCTATGCATACCCAACACAGATGTTTTTTAAATGGGCCATTTCATTTACTTCTCTAACATTCATATAATTTTACTCACTATTTCACCCGAGATTATATCAAGTTATTATTGAACTCTTTAAATGCTGAGCTTCTGTTTTAATGAAACACCATAATAGTACATGGTTAGCCTTTATTCTGTATAAAAATCAGCCTGCTCAAAAATCTTCTTGTGCACATTCTAAACTGCTGTGCACATTCAAAAGTGTATGTGCACTCCAAAAGGTTGTTCTGCACAGTTCAAAGGTTATACAATTTTAAATTTCTCATTTATTCCATACTTAGCTACTTACTAATCACCCAGTGCCCAAAGTTGTACATTTTGACTTTAAAAAGTCTGTAAATTTGATTTTGATCATAGAACAGAACAAAGAAATGGCAAGATTTTTTGTTTTCACTTCAGTGGGGGTCTATCACTCTGATGTAAAAAAACAGATACTATAAAAAATAAAATATAGGCAACCACACAGCTTGGCATGTGTTTCCATCCTGGAGTTGAGATGACAGCATGGATCTCTTGCGCTTCGCTCTTGAGTTTCACATGCTGTCATCTTAACCCCCTGATGGAAACACAGCTTTGTTATGTATGATTGCCTATACATTATTCTCTATATGTTATCCTGAAGCACCTTATGGTGCAAAAATAGTTTGGCTGAACTTTACACCATAAAGTGGTTTGGGACAACATTACGTTCCCTTAACACAGTAGCACAGCATTTAAAGAGTTTGTCATGTATGTGACAAACACCTCTGTCTCTCTCTCTCTGGGCTGTAACAGTTTTCAGAAAGGTGTCTGTCTCTGTTTATTCACTGCCACCAGCTGGGTTCACCAGCAAACTCACCTTCCCCCTTGCACAGAGCTGGGATATCAAACATGCAATTGCACAGATTAAAGTCTGGTAGTGTGTCTCTCGGGTGGTGGATGCTAACAGAGTTTTGCCTCAGCCAGTGTAAAGCATGACATACCTTAGTAATTTAAATCACAGCCATGACTGTTGTGTAAATAAATAACTTTTTACTTAAAAGAAGGTCAAAAGTTGCATTACAGAATATATATACTGTATGTAACACAAGAGAAGAAGACTGTTACAGGAAAAGTAAACAAAAGGTTTTAAATAACAGATGACAAAAGAAAAATACTATTACCCAAGTTATGCAATCCTTTCTTACCCCTCTGCTACACTTGGAGGGAGACTGAATTCCTCTGCTATCTGAATACCTCCCACAGCTTTTGTAGCTAGAGGAGTAGGCTCTCAGTTTACAACCTCTCAGATGGTAATCCAGCAGAGCACTGACTCTTGTAACTGTCTTTCAGCATCTTATAGTCCCCTTTTGAGTAGGTAATTCTTGTCCCCTTTGAGTGCACATACCATTTACCATGCATGTTTTTAAGTGTTCTAATCAGTTTAAACACCTATAAGTGTCCAATTATATTCATTTAACTTTCAAGTTTATATTTGAGTTGTCCAATCTTTTCAAACTCTGTGTATCTGTAAGTGTGCATGTCTCCTCCTCCTCCTCTTGGTCACTCTGTCTGAGATTTGTTACTTAGCTCATCACCTTATCTAGATGTTGCTAGCAATGGAATCCCAGTGTTTTTTTTTTTCAGAAGGCCAGAAAAATCCAAGCCATTAACTTCTTCAATCCAAGCCATTAACTCCTTCCTTCCTATTTCTGCCACATCTCCCCCACCATCAGATGATGAAGGTGTGTCCTTTGGACCACCCCAAGTGACACAGCCATTCATGCAGCTGCTGGGAAGTGCCCAAAGTATCTAGCCATGCTGTTAGACCTGCCTAGATAGCCCATCTGCATTGACAGTTTATTTACCACTGTGGTGCTGGATGTATGCCTGCAGTGCCAAGCTCCAATGTAGCAGTTTTCCATTTTGCCCGCTTGACCTATGAAGCCAGATCAGGGGATTATGATCCGTGACTACAGTAAATTCTCTCTTATAGGTAAGACTGCAACTTCTGAAGGGCCCACACTATTCCCAAGCACTCCTTCTAGATTGTGGCATAAGCCTCCTCCCTGGGCAGAAGCTTCCAGCTGAGGTACACAACAGGGTGTTCCTCTCCCTACTGAGTAATCTGGCTCAGCATGGCACCTAGCCCATGGTCTGAGGTGTCAACATAGACAATGAACTTTAGACTGTAATTGGGGCTGGCTATTACAGTTGGCCCACTTAAGGCCTTCTTTAGCTCCTGAAAAGCAGCCTCACAGCCCTCTGTCCAGACACCTTGTCTGGCTTTCCCTTCATGTTTAGGTCTGTCAGTGGCTTGGTCAGATCACTATAGTGAGGGACAAACCTCTAGTAGTATCCTGCTGTCCCCAGAAATGTCCTTGCCTGTTTCTTGGTGGTAGGAGTGGGTCAGGCCAGGATGGCATTGACCTTGGCAGGCTCTGTACAGATGTGTCCACTGCCCACCCAGTGCCCAAGGTAGGACACTTCTGCCATACCTATCTGGTACTTTTCCACCTTGACTGTTAGCCCTACATCCTTTGACCTGAGGAACACCTCCTGCATATACTTGACATGCTCCTCCCAAGTCTGGATATGTTTGGCTATGTCATCCACATAGGCCAGTGCAAAATCACCTACTCCAGACAGAATGTGATCCACCAGCCGTTGAAAGGCTGCGGGTGCATTCTTCATCCCAAAGCACATTACCTTGAATTCATATAAGCTGAATAGGGTGATGAAAGCTGATCTCTCCCCCTAACTGCAGGAGTCAAAAGTACCAGCTAGTAGCCCTTTGTTAAGTCTATTATGGTCAGATACTTGGCTCCTCCCAGTTGCTTCAGGGTCTCATCTGTTCTGGGCATGAGGTAAGCATTTGACTCTGTGCAGCTGTTGTGCCTCTGGTAGTTAACATAAAATTGTGTGGTACCATGCTTCTTGGGGATCAATACCATGAGTGAGGCCCAGGAGCTACTGGATTCCTGGATTACTCCAAGTTCCAGCATCCCCTTGAGTTCCTCTTTCATAGTCTGCTTAACCTGCTCTGGTACTCTGTAGGGAGACTGTCTCAGGGGCACCAGGGTCCCAGTATCCACGTGGTGCTCGGTCAGTGTGGTGTAAACCGGTTTCCCTGTGAACATGTCCCCAAATTCTCTCAACACCCTGAATCTTCTGCACCTGGGTTGGCATCAGCTGGTCAGATAGGATGAGGTTGTCCACTTAGGATATGACCTGGGTCTCCCTAAGGAGGTCCACCAGTGGATCAGTCTCAATTTCCTCTTCTAGGGTGCTGCATTCAGCGAGGACCAGTTCCTCCCTGTCATAGTAGGGCTTCATCATGTTACCATGATACACGTTTCACCTGTGTCTCCTGCCAGGTAGTTCTATCATGTAATTAACATCACTCACCCTTTGGACAATGGAGAATAGCCCCTCCCATGCTGCCTGTAGTTTATTCTGGCAGCAGGGATGAGTACCATCACTTGCTGTCCCACCTTGTATTCTCTGGTTCAGGCCCCTCGGTCATACCAGACTTTCTGCCGCTGTTGCGCATTGGCCAAGTGCTCCTGAGCAAGCCCCATGAGCTCCTTAAGGCAGGTCCTGAAGTTCAGGACATATTCCACAACTGACTCCCCTTGGGAGGCACAGTCACCCTCCCATTCATCCCAAACCAAATCTAGGCCCCCCCCATGCCCAAACAAGAGCTTGAAAGGTGAGAGTGCAGCGAACTCCTGTGGGACTTCCTTGTAAACAAATAGAAGATGAGGCAAATATTTGTCCTACTCCCTCTTGTGCTGGTCAGCAGAAGTCCTTAACATGGTCTTAAGGGATGAATTAAATTGCTCCACCAGACCATAAGTCTGGGGATAGTATGGGGAGGTTCTGAGCTGCTTTACCCCACACTTCTCCCACAAACTACTCAATGCAGACATGAAACTGTCACCCTGATCTGTCAGTATCTCCTGGGGAAAACCCACCTGGCTAAATATCCCAAACAGTGTGTCAGGCACCTATTCCACCTCAATGAATGACAGAGCCACTGCCTCTGGGTATCTTGTGGCTTAATCAACTATCATCAGGATATACCTTATATATCCTGAAAGAGCTCCTGGTTCCTTACCTCCCGGAGCGACCTCTCCGCTCAGCCAACGAAGGGTTGCTGGAGATTCTGAGGGTAGTTTTAAAATCTTCTGGTGCCCGGGCTTTTATGTTCGTGGCACCGACCCTCTGGAATTCTCTACCCCATTGAATCAGAGAGTGCGCGACTGTGGGGGGTTTTAAGCAAGCATTAAAATCCTTCTTGTGGATTAAGGCTTTTGGGGATGATGCTGACCTGGTTTGATCTCACAGTTTTATTATGATGTTTGATGTTATTTATTTTATTGGTTTTATTCTGATGTGATTTTACAATTTGTTCTGCACCTTGATTTTTGAAAGGCGCATTAAAAATAAAGATTATTATTATTATATTATTACCACCTGCCAGTACAACTTGAGGTGCTTAGTGGCCCCACTATGTCCACAGCTACCCTCTTAAAGGGTTCATCAATAACGGTCAGGGGCACCAAAGCTGCCTTGACCTTGTCCCCCACTATCACCACCCTCTGGCACTGTGGACAAGTACTACAGTAATTTGCCACATCCTTGCCAATACCAGGGCAGAAGAAATTGCTGATCAGCCACATTTTCATGAGCCTCACACCCAAGTGGCCTGAAAAGGCGATATCATGGGCAAGGGACAAAAGCTGCCAGTGGTGAACCTTAGTGACTACTAGCTGCTGGAGCACTTCTCCATCTAGCCCTTCCCCGGCTGTGCATTCTCTGTGCAACAGCCCATGTTCCCAGTAAACTGACTCTTTATCCTCCTGAGGGCCCTCAGCCCTGTTAGCAATTTCCCTCAGTTTTTGCAAGGTAGGACCAGCCAGCTGTGCAGCTTCCAGCTCCTCTTGTCTGACCCTACCCAGCGCACCTTTAGAAGGAAGTCCTGTGGGCTTCTTCATTTGTGACTCAGGCTCAGGACTGCTGTTTCTAGCCAGTCCCTCCCTCATGCTAGCTACTTCCTCAGCTGCTGAGGGAGGGGCTGGTCCTGGTTGAGTCACCCCCTCTTCACCCTCAGAAGCTTACCCTTTTGCCTGGCTGCAGGTTGTAACACACACCAGAGATTCCCTGTGGCCAAAATCATTATCCATGATCACATTTACAGGGAGATCCTCTACAACTCCCAACTCCTTTTCTCCATGGCCACCCTCCCAGCTCAGGAAGACTCAAGCCATTGGTATTTGGACTGCAGGCCCTGTGATTCCACAGACCCTGGAGTATTGCCCTGGCAGCATCTGCTCCACCTGGATTAGATACTGCCTTACAGGGAGATGTAAGCACCTGTGCCCCTCAATCCCTGGGTTCTGTCCCATTAACTACAACAGGGTGCATATGCTTGGAGCAAGCATGTGGTTCTTCAGGCTGTTCACACCCTACCATCAGACCAGTGCTATTTTGATCACCCCTTCCCCCAGGCCTTTGCCCCTTAACCATTTTCAGAGGGCAGCAATACCTCGATTGCCCCACTTGATTGTAAATATGACATTTCTTGGGCCCCAGCTCTTGGTTCCCTTTAGAACCGGAGGATTCTGCTTTGAGATCAGGTGCTGGTGGGTTTTCTTTGGGCTTCCCCCCCCATGGGACCCCTTAGAACCATGTGCTGCTCCCCCAAGAGACTTACGCTGTGCATATGGTCTGCTGGCCACTTACAGGTCAGCGCTGTTTGCTACCTCCTTTGAGGAGCTGCATGCCCTATCTAGTAACCATATGCATAGTTCCTCAGGTACAATTCTAAGTAATTGTTCCTTTATCATAAAATCTTTTATCAATTCTGCAGTGTCTGCTTTTGCCCCATTCACCCACTGGTCAAGATAAGTGTACAATTGAACATGCAGTTCTGTGTAACTGTCTTCTATGCTTTTCTTTAACTCCCTAAATTTCTTTCTGTAAGCTTCAGAAGTTAATTCAAAACATAGAAACATAGACTTTGATGGCAGATAAGGACCACTTGCCCTCCCAATCTGCCCATTTCCCTACCTATTGGATAAGCAGCAGATCCTTGTTAACCAACAGCCTACTTACCCCTATCCCCCACTATAATTGTCTTATGTCTGTCCCATCTATTCCTGAATTCCTCCACTGTTTATAACCCCACAACCTCCTCAGGAAGGCTGTTCCATGCATCCACTACCCTCTCTGTGAAAAAAATACATCCTCACATTGCACCTGAGCCATCCCCCCTCTATCTTGAAATTGTGTCCCCTTGTTCTTGCACATCTTTGTTTCTGAAAGATGCTACCTTCTTGGATTTTGTTGATTCCATTCAGGTACTTTAAAGTTTCTATCATGCTCCCCCCCTTTCCTCAAGGGTATACATATTAATCTCCTTTAGTCTCTCTTCATATGGTTTCTGGTGCAGACCCTGCACCATTTTAATTGCCCTCCTCTGGACTGCCTCCATCCTTTCTATGTTGTTGCAGAGATGAGGTCTCCAGAACTGCACGCAGTACTCCAGATGAGGTCTTACCAACTGTCTATACAGAGGGATGACAACTTCCTGTTTGCTACTGGTGATGCCACTCCCTATGCATCCCAGTATCTCTCCAGTCCTCCTTACTGTCTTCTCACATTGCTTGCCTTTCAATAACTTGCATTTCAATAACACAGTTTTAACCTTACCATAGTCAACACAGTCCACAGTGTTCATGTTACTCACTGCCTGCAAAGCACGTCCAGTAAATAAGGGGGTAAGATGGACCATCCATGAAGTTTTTTTCTACTTGGAACTGAGAACATACTCTTTCTAATGCCTTTAAAAATGGATCAAGATTGTCTGTCTCTCTATATTGTGGAAACAATTTAGAATTAATTTTGACTTCATTGGATGAGCCCCCCCCCCATTACTTACATTTTGCTGGCGTAGGGTCAACATCTCCTTCTTGTACTGTTGTCTCTAGACTTCATGCTGACATTCTTTTTCTCTGTCTTCCAGTCTTTTTTCTTCCAGTTCTTTTTCTGCTTCCACTCTCTGTGTCTCTGCTTCCAGTCTTTTTGCTTCTATTTCTGCTTTCAGCCTTCTTGCTTCAAGGTCCAGCCACTTCACCTCCATTTCTAGCTTTCTTGCCTCAAGGTCCAGTTCCTGCTAAAGCATTTGCATTTCAGAAGCTCAGGTTGATGTGGAGAGACTGCTACCCCTGCTCCTGACTCATTCGCAGGGGTGCTCTGCCTTAGGTAATGGTCTTCCAGAGCCTGTATGAGGTCCTTCTTATCCTTGCTGTCACACTGTCCCCTTTTTTGCTGGCACTTCTTCTGAAGCTATGCCACAATGAGCCCTTTATAGCCCTGGGAGTTCATTATCTCTACCTACTCTAAGTTGTGCTGATGAGAAACAAAAACAAAACAATTGTACAAGTGTACTCTCTTGTGTATCCTGTCTCATGCTGGCTAAGGTAAAAATCCCACTGGCAAACTCTGTCTCTTAATGTGCTAGAAAGTCCACAGTCATGCCACCACTACCCACCAATTTGTGACAAACACCTCTCTCTTTGGGCTGTAGCAGCTTTCAGAAAGGTGTCTGTCTCTATTTTATTCACTGCCACAAGCTGGGTTCACTGGCAAACTCACCTTCCCCCTTGCACAGAGCTGGGAGGTCAAACATGCAATTGCACTGATTAAAGTCTGGTAGTGTGTCTCTCGGGTGGCAGATGCTAACAGAGTTTTGCTTCAGACAGTGTTAATCGTGAAATACCTTAGTGATTTAAATCACAGCCATGACTGTTGTGTAACTAAATAACTTTTTACTTAAAAGAAAGTCAAAAGTTGCATTGCAGGATATGTGTGTGTGTGAATATATATACATATATATAATTTATATATATATATATATATATATATATATATATATATATATGTCTAACACAAGAGAAGAAGACTGTTACAGGAAAAGTAAACAAATGGTTTTAAATAACAGATGACAAAAGAAAAAGACTATTACCCAAGTTATGCTATCTTTTCTTACCCCTCTACTACACTTGGAGAGAGACTGAATTCCTATGCTATCTGTATAGCTCCCACAGCTTTTGTAGTTAGAGGAGTAGGCTGTCAGTTTACAACCTCTCGGATGGTAATACAGCAGAGCACTGACTCTTGTAACTGTCTGTCAGCATCTTTTAGTCCCCTCTTGAGTGGGTAATTCTTGTCCCCTTTGAGTGCACCAACCATTTACCATGTATGTTTTTAAGTGTTCCAACCAGTTTAAACACCTAAAGGTGTCCAATTATATTAATTTAACATTTAGTTTATATTTGAGTTGTTCAATCCTTTCAAACTTTGTGTGTTTGTAAGTGTGTATGCCCCCTCCTCCTCTTGGTCACTCTGTCCGAGATGTATTACTTAGCCCATCATCTTATCTAGATGCTGCTAGCAGTGGAATCCCAGTGTTTTTTTTCAGTCAGAAAAATCCAAGCCATTAACTCTTTCAGTCTAAGCCATTAACTCCTTCCTTCCTTCCCATTTCTGTCACAGTGTAATAACTAGATATAAGTACAGAAGGCACTGTCGAAGCAGATCTCTTGCAGAAATACCACCGACCCGGGAGTCACGTGATGCAGTCCACCAGATAGCAGCTCTCCTACACAGCTCCAACCTTCTGACCCATCAAATCTTTAATTTTGCTGATAACACAGGCCAGAGGTTTACTCAAACCGACCCTCATGCGCTCAGGAAGGGGTCTAAACCAGAACTGCGTGTAAAGCTTTCTTATATGGAGACAACGATGAGAAAGAACCTGTCTAAGCATACTCCCCCAGCTACACCTGAGAAGGCCTCCAAAAAATCCAGGGCCTCGGGTGGCGTAGAAGGGCAAACATCGGAAATCACGGTGGAGGAGCAGCAACCTCTTACCCTACAACGATTTTTGCAAGAGTTTGCTCCCTTCAGAGAAAATATAAGTGCAATATCAACAGAGATTAGAAGTTTAACCCAAGCGCTGGAGGATCTATAGCAGCGGACGGCAGATAGTGAAGCCAGAATCAGCTCGGTGGAGAAAAGAATCGATAAAACGGAGCCTGAGATAGTGGCTATTCACCAGAAATTAGTGCGAATAGAGACCAAGATCGAAGACCTGAAGGGCCACAGTTGCAGAAACAATGCGGTCCTCTTAAGTCTCCCCGAAAATGCAGAAGTATCTCATGTGGTGGCATTCATGCAGAAATTAGTGGAAAAAATAGCTAGCCCATCACCCTTCGGCCCGTTATACATTATTGAGCGAGCGCACAGGTCTTTGCGCCCAAAACCACCAGCAGGAGCCCCTCCTCACCCTCTGATCTTTAAATTCTTGAATTTTTTAGAATGACAACACTTCTTTACTAAAATTAAGGAATTACATGAAGTGCGCTGGGAAGGTATAAAAATCAGAGTGGCGCAAGACTTGCTGGCGTTTGTTAGACAAAAGAGAGCCCTGTTTCATCCCCTGATGTCCAAACTAATTGCTGCCAGCGTGAAATTTCGGATGGGATACCCAGCGAAATTGGGGGTCTTGATATCAGGATTGTGGGTAGCCTTTGAAGACCCAGAGGCTGCTGCCAAGGGTCTTAAAAATGCCTTTCATGACTTGTTTAAGGACTCATGAAAGTGTTGCATAAAAGGGACGCAGGTCATTAAACGTTTTGAAAGGACATTGGATGTGGAGTTAATGCAAGCTCTAAAACTCCTTTCTCCCCATATAGATAACCCGACTGGTATTTCTATCACTCAACCTGTGAAGCTGGTATTATGGGTGATCTGCAGATGAAACTTTTCTTTTCCCTTCATTTCCGAGCCTCCTTTGGTAACTCTGGGTGTTATGCTTTAAGTCATTAGGGGAAACCAGTGTCCTATAGGCAGTTTTAGTTGTTTGCACCTCAAAGCCTTGCTCCTACGGTGACAGTAAAGAACATTTCATAATTTGGCTCACCAAAAGTCCTTGTCGAGCATTGTCCTTAATTCGATTTAGTCTTGCCTGACTGTTGCAATAGCGCCTGCTGTATCCCAATGATGATTACCGCCAGAGGGCGCCTGGAGTCTAGTAATGGCAGGAACCTTGTTATTACCAGTTAATCCAGCAGCGTTGCCGTTACTTGTTGCAGGACTCCACCAAAATAGGCGCGCCATCACAGAACGGCGGAGCGGCTTATAGATGTCCTTCACATCAGTGACGATTCTCGGTCAGATCCAGTCATGTCAGAGGAGCTTTATCTTTTCGATGGAGGAAGGTATCTCAGTCCACTTCCACTGAACAATCTGTCGCCAAATAAGACAGTGATCACTGGAAAGGACTCAAATGTGCATTAGTCTATAAAAGGTCTGTAATTCCTGTTTGCTTTCTGGAGCATAGACATTGGGCTAAAATTTTACTGTGTGAAACTGAGTTTAGTACTCATGTATCGGGGGGTAGCAGGTAGTTTTAGTTGTTGAATGATATACTGGGCAGGAGATGCACATTCTTTTAAGATCAATGCTGACATTTATATAGATGGAATTTTTACCCCCTCTCTTTCCTTGTTTTTTTTTTTCGAAATTAAACTGTGGCTTCGACGATTAAGCGAAGTAGTAGTAACACTCCGCAAGACAATAGATAGAGTAGCCTGGGATAAAACAGAGCTGATTGTTTATATTGGTTTTGGTTAGAAGTGTCAGATTATGGTTAAAGTGCCAGCTTAACAAAAATGCATCTGGTAATATAGAGTAGTTACAGCGTGAGGCTCGGATATCTAAATAGTGAGAGTTAGTAGGAATAGCCTGTTTCATTTCCCTCTGTTGTTAGGTTTATTACTTGATGTTATATAGTAGTTCGAGTCAACGGGGTAGTAGTTGGTCTGGAGGGCTGGGGGAGGGCAGGCATAATAGGGTGCTCTATTGATCAGTTGATCACAGCAATGGGGAGGGCAGGAGATTACCCTGACACAGGTAATAGTATGTTTTGTATTAAGCGGTTGGTCTTGGGAGAGGGGAGGGAGGGAGGGTGGTGGGGAGGGACCAGGTTTGTTCGGGTCAACTTATGGATGCAAGGTCCAGAACAGAGTCTGCTGACACAATGCCCAGAAACTTCCATAAGGGTATGCATAATCTATGATGAGTAGTCTAGCTTTTTCCTCTTGGAATGTTAAGGGAATCAGGCAGAAGATCAAGCAATACCAAGTTCGGAAACATTTACAATTGTTAAGGTCTGACATCACCTTTATACAAGAATCCCACCTACTGATTTCCGAGGAATTAAAGATGCGAAGGCAGCAAATAGGACAAGTATTCACAGCTAAGGGTACCAGGCAATGTCACGGGGTTATGATTCTGATTAGGAGCAGCATCCCAGTTTCACCAACTAATGTAATTAGGGATGCTCATGGGAGGTATATATTTGTCCAAGGGAGAATATACACCACAGAGGTACTACTGGGTAGCATATACGGACCGAACACTGACTCTCTTGAGTTTTTTGTAGAGCTTATTAATAAATTGGCTCCTTTTTCCGCAATCCCAATGATCCTGGGGGGTGACCTAAACTTAGTATTTGAACCAACCATGGATCGTACAGGCAACAAAGTCAGGGGTTTGACTCCGGCCAAAAGGGCCTTAAGGGACATGTGGGACAGGGTGAGACTGTGTGATGTGTGGCGAACTCTACACCCCACAGATAGATGCTATATGTTTACTTCTTCTGTTCATAAAACATCTTCCAGGATTGATTACATTATGATTTTGCAACGATTACTATCGGGGGTTGTAGACTCAGCCATTCACCCAGGACCACCATCAGATCATTCTCTTGTTACTTGTCGACTTTCTCTTGTGGCTATCCCAAAGGGAGAAAGCCGTTGGAAAATCAATAATCAACTCTTAAAGGACCCAACCACAGTGGGATATATCAGTAACCATATCTCACAATTTTTGTCTGCCAATCTCAACACCACTGGGAAACCTGACATGGAATGGGGTGCCTTAAAAGCTTATTTGAGGGGTCTGTTAATTGGGGTGGCATCAAAGAGGAGAAAGATGAGAGCAGAAATTAATGCAGCTCCTTAATCAGATTAGAATTATAGAAAAGAACATGTCCCCTCTCACATCAGAGCAAACCCAGTTGGAACTGGTTAAACTAAAAGACTCCTATTCGGAGCTTCTTCGGGAAAGGGCAGAATTCCTGATTCTGAAATCGAATGCAACCTATGCTGCTCAGGGGGAGAAGGCAGGTCATCTTTTAGCAGCCTGAGTTAAACAACAAGAATCTGCTAGGTTTATTGCCTCAATTCGGTCATCTGAGGGAGTGCTTGTGAATAATCAGAAAGAAATTACAGCAGAATTTCAGAAATTTTTTCAATCTTTGTATTCTCCGATGGTGAACCCCCCCCCCTTAAAGGTCTGGATCATTACCTAGCTGAGTCTCATCTTCCCTCTCTCACAGAAGTGCAACAAGCTATATTATGCGTCCCTATAACCGAGGCTGAGATTTTAAGAGTTATAGACGGTCTTCCCCTCGATAAATCCCCGGGGCTGGACGGGTTCTCGTCTAATTTTTATAAAAAGTTTGAAAAGAAGCTGGCTCCTGTGCTCCTTTCTGTGTTTCAACAGATTCTGGCAGGTAATAGTACAGATGGCTCATTGTTTGAGGCGCTGATAACACTGCTTCCAAAACCGGGTAAGGCACCGGAGGATATGGCAAGTTATAGGTCTATATCCTTACTCAATCAAGATATTAAAATTCTGAGTAAATTGTTAGTGGACTGTCTCAATACAGTCCTTCTGGATCTAATAGGAGTAGAGCAGGTGGGCTTTATGAAGGGGAGGTCAGCCAGTGACCATATTCGCACCTTGGCACATGTCTTCTTGGTGTCCAGGGATGCGGAATACCCAGCTGTCTTGGTTTCCCTGGATGCCGAGAAGGCATTTGATAGGGTAAATTGGAATTTTCTTTTCCAGACATTACATGCTTTTGGTTTTCCCCTAGAGTTCCAAAACTGGATACAGGCACTTTACAAATCCCCGACTGCTAAAGTCTTATGCAATGGATGTATTTCCGATTTGTTTCCTCTGTCCTTGGGCACTAGACAAGGTTGTCCTTTATCCCCTCTTCTTTTTAATTTGTATTTAGAGCCCCTTATCCAAAGGATGGTTGCCAATCCCGAGATACAAGGTATAATTGTACATGGTATTGAAGTTAAGGTCTCGGCCTATGCAGATGACCTATTGCTTCAAATCTCATATCCTGGAAAATCTATCCCACACTTATTGGAAATTATTAAAGAGTATAGTTTGCTTTCCAATTATAAATTAAATGTGGGGAAAACTGTGGTTTTCAACCAGAGAGTGATGCAGCATGAAATTAGTGCAACAGGCCTGTTATGGGAAAGGAAATCATTGAAATACCTAGGTATCACTTTCACAAGAAGTGTTGCTCTTTTGCAAAAGAATAATTTAGACTCCGTACTACATATTATTACCCAAGATTTAAATAGGTGGTCCCTTCTCCCACTGACTGTTTGGGGCAGAGTTAGTCTCATTAAAATGAATGTGTTCCCTCGTTTGTTTTACCCACTTAATCTCTTGAACATATGGCTACCCCAATCATGGTTCAAGAGAGTGCATAATATTTTTGCCAACTTTATTTGGGCTAACAAATGTCACCGTTTAGCATTTCATAAGTTAGCGGCCCCGAAATCCAGAGGTGGCCTTCGTGTACCACACATTGGCCTTTATTATTGGGCCAGTCATGCGAGAAAATATCTGAGGTGGCTTAAATCGAGTGACTCGGAAGAATCTTGTGTGTACAAACCTCTCTGGATTAAAATAGAATCTGCCCAAATTCGGCGTTATAATCTTTCTCCTGCGGCCTTGCTTTTTGTGCAACCTAAGAACCTCCCAAAACAGCTATATTCGACACCTATCGCAATATCTGTGAGGGTGCACTCCCAACTTTGTTCCTTTATAAAGTACAAACACTGTCTAGATTTGGAGCAACCCTTGATAGGTAATCCCAACATCAAGTTAGGTGGGAAAGTCCTTTCCCCTTTGTGGCTCCCGCAAGTTAAGGAAGCTAAGCTTTCTTATTTCTGGAATGAGATAGAACGGACATGGTTTTCATCTACAGAAATTTTAGATAAGTTAGGAATCCCGGCCTCCAACATTTTTAAGGTTTTTCAACTACGGCATACATTGGTGACGGTCTTAGGGATGGAAGCCCAGGGCACAGGTGTTCTCCCTTTTGGGCGAATCTGGTTCAAGTGGCAGGCCTTCCACACGCGGTATCAAAGATTTTTACTGCTCTATATGATGAGATTTACCCCGGATCTTATGGACCTTCGGAGTATTGGGCAGTGCTCCTTCTGGAGGTACCCATCAACTGGGAGAAGCTTTGGCAAGGGTGCCACAAATTTATTACAAAAGACAGACTCCAATTTATGCAGTTCCTAATTTTGCATAATTTATACTACACCCCTCAAAAAATGGCCAAACTGAGTATTGCTTCTTCTGCTACTTGTATGAGATGCGCCCAGGGGGAGGGTAACCTAATGCATATTTTTTGGCTATGTGCCAAGATAACCCCCTTATGGTCGCAGATTAAACAAAGAATAGATCCCCTATTGGGACTCGACGACTTGTTTTCAGCCGAAATCTGCCTCTTAGGAGATTACTCTAAAATTCCTATAGCTACGCGCAAATACCATATAGCTCTAATATCAATGTCCATTAAAAACTGGTACTCCGGCATTGGAAGGATAGCGAAGTAATATCCTACGTCGAATGGTTGAGGGAACTTCTGGCCAGTATTAGAATGGAAAAGATGACGGCCAGTTTGCGCAACAGAATGAGTACGTTCAACAAAATCTGGGCCCCGCTTTTAACCTTATACTCTCTTCAAGTAACACAATGCAATGGATCCTTGAGAGTATAGGAGTAAGTCAGTAATGTTCTGGGCACTCGAACCTGGGAGGGGTAGGGGGGACAGGGGGGAGGAAGGGTTACCAAGGAAGGTTTTTTGTAGAGTGATGTTTTTCTTTGAGTACTTGGGTGTGGGCGGGGAAGAGAAGTGGTGAATGAAGGGGATTTTTTGTTTTGCTGAATGTATGTACTGTATTCTGTGCACTGTATGACTATGGTGTATTGTATGTTGGAAACTTTAATAAACTTTAAATTGAAAAAGAAATACCACCGACCCTGAATATTAATGCTGTACTCTTGGACTGCTGACATAGTGGGGGTCTGGGATACAGGCCAATTTGAAGAGGGGAACTGCCACAATTTTGGTGTTCCTTCCTGTGAGAGTTAAACATTTGCTAAGTGAATTTTGTCCCTGAACTTCTGATAAGCAAGTTTCTACAGGCAGAATAGGGTACGATTGCCTTCATTCCCTCAGTGTTGCAGGCTCCTGCATCTTATCTTGCACACATTTTTTTCTGCTAAAAGGCAGCCACAGAAGCAACATCATGGAGCTGTACTGGATGGGAAAGGAATCATTTGTTGTTTGGCAATGTCACAGGGTATAGGGGAATTGAAAACGGAAAGCAGGAAGATTATTAAAACCAGCATAATGTTTTTGAGCCATTATGAGCAGATAGAGGTGCCGTCTTTCGGATGAGACATTAAACCGAGGTCCCATCTGCCTGGATTGGTGGTAGTTCAGGTGGATGTTAAAGATCCCATGGCACTTCTCGAAAAGAGTAGGGGAATTTCCCCGGTGTCCTGGCTAAATTTCCCTCATTCAGTAAAAATACCACCAACAGCTTAATCTGGTTCAAGGTCAGTTGGCATTCATCTGGATCCCCCTCCCCCGGGTCGTGCCTGAAAATAGGCAGGATTTGTCTAGTGCACTTACCCGGTCAACAAAAACTTAACAAAAAAAAATGGAGTACAAGATGTGAGGCTGTTCTTTAAATCAGTTATTACTTTGTAAGGTAAAAATGCTCCAGTTATGCAGCAGTACACCTGGAGTTTTTAAACTGACACACCTTTGGGCAAAATTGCAAACATCAACTGCAAAGCATTATTTAATTGTGCAAAGTGCAGGACATTGTCACTGTTTCAAAAGTTAATTTTCTCCCACTCAAACAGTGAGTATGATGGGTGAATATGCAGTCTACTGCTCACTTTTAAACTTTTTTGTAAACTTGTTAACTCTGGCAAATGCCTCCAGATGTAGTTACCCAGTATATATGGTGAAAGCCTTATTAAGTCTGTTACAAACAAAGCAAAACAGTAACTGGGCCCCACTAAAGGAGGGAAGGGGAATATGCCACCCATCAATCTGGATGTGCTGGATTGTTCCCATCTGTTTCTCAGGAGGAAATAAGTGCAAATCAGATACAGTACTAGTGTGTAAAGTAATGAAATGTTGATGTACTTGCTAAGCGCTATGAGGATAGCCAGGCTTCCTCTGAAATTAACTGTGCTGAAAGTTGCCAACGTGCAGATAGGCTTAGCTGGAATCATGGTGCAGGCACTGGTATAAAACCCAAGTTGAGCTGCAGCCTGGCACATGCTGTGTCAATGCTGAGATCCCCCTAATCCCCCCATAAACAACAAATAAATGCAGCTACTTACAGCAAATAACTCAGGCATTGCCAAGAGCCAGAACCCCGCTACCTGCACTTGCTCCAACCTGCCTGGTATGTGTTACCCACACTGCTTGCTCCCTGCCAGATGGCTCAATCTGACCAGATGGTGATGCTGCTACAACATTCAGTGGTGGGGTGTGTTACCTTACTAAAACAAGCATTTGTCAATGCCGAATGTTTGCTTGCTGGTATTGGCATTGGTAGTGAAGGAGTTAGAGAGATGCATAATAGGAATGGCAGTGAAGTATTGAAGTAATGCCAACCCCAACCCCCACCCTGCAGAGACTGGCAGGCGTTAGGGGCATGCCTTTGGATTGTCAGCCATAACACGCATGCCTATCCACCTCACCATCCCTGCAGACACTGACAGGTGTCACAGTGTGCCTTGAGGTCTTCGGCCCTGACGTTCACCCCATTCCATAAGAAAATTAGCTGAGATGGGTGCAATATAGGAGAATGGGGTGAATGTCAAGGCTGAAGACCCAAGGCACGCATCAGTGATCGTCAGTGGCTGCAGTGTGGGGGTGGAATGGTGTGAGCATTACGACCAATGACCCCAAGTCACACCCCCCAATGCCTGTCAGTCAGTACAGGGTGGGTGTTATTGTTGGAAACCCTAATGCCATGGACGTTTGTTGGTATGTTTGCTCCAAATTTTCAAAATAGGCTTTTTGGGACACCACCTCATGAACAGTGGCAGTATCATTTCGTTACTCAATCCCACAAGGTGATTTCGCACAGCAAGTGTGCCATTCGGCATCACAGGTGTGAAAACACATTTTGGGCAGGATGTGAAAAATGACAGCTGTACTATTCATGAGGAGGTGCGAAGAAGTGGCAATGTTGAAAATCTGGAGTAAAAATATGAAAAAATTGGTGAAGTTACGTGTTTGTGTAGAAACTGTGCAAAGCACACTCGTAATGCAGTAATTTTTTTAGAATGTTTTCACCAGATTGTCAACATGGCCTTTTTAGGACCTCCCCTCATGAACAGTGGCACTGTGAGTTCATTAATCTGTCCCAAAAGTTGATTTCACACAGCAACCGTGCCATTCTGTGCCACAGGTGCAAAAACACATTTTGGGAAGGATGTGTAAAATGACAGCTATACTGTTCATAAGGGTGTGTGAAAAAATGGCAATGTTGGAAATTTGGGGTGAAGATATTAAAAAATGATGAAGTTATGAGTGTGCGTAGAAACTGCGCAATAGACGCTTGCAACACAGTCATTTTTGGAGTTTTTCACCAAATTTGCAAAAAGGGCTTTTTTGGGACCCCACCTCATGAACAGTGGCACTGTTGTTTTATTAATTGGTCATGAAAGGTGATTCCACGTAGTGACCACAAAATCATCTTTTGGGACAGAGAAATGAAATGAAAGTGCCAGTGTTAATTAGGTTGATTCCCAAAACCCCATGTTGAAAATCTGGGACCAAAACTCCAAAAATTGGCTAAGATATCAACCTAAGTTAAAAACCCCCACTGACTGCCATTATAGGGCTTACTGTCATTTCTTCAGTTCCTGACTGGTTTTTGAAGAGTGCAGACATGTTCCCGGTCCACAGAAGATCACTGCTCCTGACCTCCAGAGGTAAGTATGGGTGAAGGGGGTGCAGGGAGGTAGTGTGTGCAGAGGGAGGGCGTGGGTTCGGGGAGGGGGGGCACCCATTAAAGCATCTACTGCATTGGCCACAACACTGCCACACCTCTGCAATGCTCTACTATCGCAATGTGTTTCTTGCGTGCTGCACTCACAAGCAAACATAAAAAGCATTTGTCAATGCCGAATGTTTGCTTGCTGGCATTGGCATTGGTAGTGTAGGAATTACAGAGCTGCATAATAGGAATGGCAGTGAAGTATTGAACTGAAACCAACCCCATCACCACCCTGCAGATAGTGACAGGCATTGGGGTGTGCCTTTGGGTCATCAGGCATAACGGCAACGCCATTTCACCACACCCTACTGTGCAGACACTGACAAGTGTCACCGTGTGCCTTGGGGTCTTAGGCCCTTATGCGCACCCCATTTCATCAGGAAATATTGTGAGATGGGTACGGTATAGGAGAATGGGGTGAACTTTGGGGCCGAAGAGTCCAAGGCACACCTCGATGCTTCTCAGTGGCTGCAGGGTGTGGGTGGGGGTGGAATGGTATGAGCATTGCAGGTGACAATCCCAAGTCACAGCCCTGATGCCTGTCATTCTCTGCAGGGTAGGGTGTTATGGTCAGAAACCCTAACACCTCAGGAATTTGTCGGTATTTTCACTCCAAATTTTCAACATGGGTTTTTTGTGACCCCCCCACCCCCACCTCATGAACAGAGGCAATATAAGTTTGTTAGCCGAAAGCTGCTTTTGTACAGCGACTACGGCATTTGTCACCACAGGTGCAAAAACACATTCCGAACAGGATGTGAAAAATGACAGCTGTACTATTCATGGGGGTGTGTAAAAAATGGCAATGTTGAAAATCTGCAGTGAAAATATTAAAAAAACTGGTGAAGTCATGAGCGTGCATAGAAACTGTGCAACGTGCACCCGTAATGTAATTAGTTTGGGAATTGTTTACAACAGAATATCGACACAGGCATTTTAGGACCTCCAGTCATGAACAGTGTCACTGTGATTTTCTTTATCTGTCCCAAACAATGATTTCCCACAGCGATCACGCATTTCTGTGCTGAAAGTGTGAAAACACATTTCATCCATGTTGTGAAAAATGACAGCTGCACTGTTCATAAGGAAGTGTGGAAAAATGCCACTGGTGAAAATCTGGACTGAAAATATTACAAATTCATGAACTTACGAGGGGTGCGTGGAAACTGTGCAATGCTCACTCGTAACACAATCATTTTTAGGAATTTTTTCACCAAATTTTCAAAATAACCATTTTAAGACCTCTGCTTATGAACAGTGTCACTGTGATTTTCTTAATGTGTCCCATACATTGATTTCACATACTGACTGTGCCATTGTGCGCTACATAGGCGGAAACATGTTTAGGGTGAGATGTGAAAAATGACAGTTGTACTGTCATAAGGAGGTGTGATAAAATGGCAATGTTGAAAATCTGGAGTGAAAATATTGAAAATTTGCAAACTTTTGAGCGTGCGTAGGATCAGCGCAACAAACGCTCGTAAAACAGTCATTTTGGGGAATTTTTTCACCAAATTTTTAACATAGCCATTTTAACACTTTTGCTCATGAACAGTGTGACTGTGATTTTCTTAATGTGTCCCATACATTGAGTTTGCACACCGACTGCGCCATTGTATGCTACATGCGTGGAAACACATTTTGGGTGAGAAGTGAGAAATGACAGCTATACTGCTCATAAGGAGGTGTGGTAAAATGGCAGTGTTGAAAATCTGGAGTGAAAATATTGAAAATTCACGAACTTATGAGCGTGCATAGGAACAGCGCAACGCATGCTCGTAAAATAGTCATTTGTGGGAATTTTTTCACCAAATTTTTAACATAGCCATTTTAACATCTCTGCTCATGAACAGTATCATTGTGATTTTCTTAATGTGTCCCTAACATTGATTTCACACACCAAATGCGCCATTGTGTGCTACATGCACGGAAACACATTTTGGGTGAGATGTGAAAAATGACAGCTGTATTACTCATAAGGAGGTGTGCTCAAATGGCAATGTTGAAAATCCGGAGTGAAAATATTAAAAATTCACGAACTTATGAGTGTACTGTAAGAACCAATACCGCGCTCATCAAACAGTCATTTTATGAATTTTTCCACCAATTTTCAACATAGGCTTTGAGATCCACCTTATGAACATTGGCACTGTCATTTAATTACTCAGTCCCAAAGATGATTTTTGTGCAGTGACCGCGAAATCACCCTTCGGGCCTGATTAACGCCATGACAGTGACAGAATTCATGAGGAGGGGTCCTAAAAACCCCATGTTGAAAATTTGGTGCCAATATTCCAAAAAATGCCTGAGATATACAGCAAAGTTGAAAAAACCCTATTCATTACATTAAACAGCTTACCGGCATTTCCTCAGTTCGTGGTCGGCTTTGAAGAGTGCAGGCGTGTTCTGGTCCACGAAGATCATCACTTCGAGCTCCAGAGGTAAGTATAGAGGTGAGGGGTGTGGGGAGGCAGGGTGCGCAGAGGGTGGGCGCGGGTGGGGAGGGGTGGGAGACTGTGATGGGACCGCTTTGTGTTTTCAGGTGTTTTTTTTTTTTAATTACGAGCGGGACGTTTGCCATGCTGGGGTAGGCTCCCAGCATGGCAGCTGTAAAGCTTTTGGGGGGCAGTGGAGATGAAGGGGATTCGGCAGCCCCGTCGGCCATTCCAACTTTTGCCACGCTGGGGTGGGCTCCAAGCATAGCACTCGGTAACCTCTTGGGGGGGGACTGTGGAGCCAACTGGGGATTGGGCACCCCAGTCAGCCAAACACATTGTTGCCACACTGGGGTGGGCTCCCAGCGTGGCACCTGGAAGATTGTTTAGGGGAGGGAGGGAGAGCACTTCAGTGAGCACTTCCCTTATCTGATCGTGCTCACTGAAGTGGCTCTCTCCCTTTCAACTGTAAGCCACTGCATTCTGGTGCTGTCATAGACAGCTGCAGCATGCATTGGGCAACTGTGGCCGTGCCTGCAAACACACGGAGGGTATTGGAAGAGGGGGTGACACACCTCCAGAAACTCGGATGATGGCACTATGTTTCTGGCACATGCATGCAAGCAAACATAACAAGCATCTGTCAATGCAGATTTTCCCCACTTGCCACATTTGCATGTAAATGGAGACTTGCTTGAAACTTTTTAAGCTTGTGTCAGAGCGTCAGAATCTAGATATGTGTTACAACAGAAAAAAATGACTGATCTTTTATTGATATACTTGCAGTAATTGATGTATGAAAAATGTCAGAAATATCCAATTCATAAATAAACAGGAGGCTTCTCCTTTACCACAGCTTGCACACTGACGTTAATGTCAGAACAACCCCCCTTCTCTGCCAACTAAGGGTATAGGGAGCTGCTTTTTGTAGCTGATCGGGGACTAAGCAGTAAGCGAGATTGGTAAGATTTTGCTGTACAGTACCTGTGCTGATTGGAAGATCAAGGGGCTCAACAGAGTCAGTATTAGGATTTACCTCAAGTGCCTGGTGTGGGGTTAGAACCCACTGCCTTTTGATCTTCCAGCCTCAGAGGTGAGTGTGCAACCTGCTGAGCCACTGACACTGATATCCATCATTTAGCAAGCAGTTCTCAACATGTAACAGGGGCATAGATGACCTCACAGTATACGCTATACAGGGGTTGCATAGTATGGTGATATAAATGGGATTTTTGACATTACAGACATAGCTTTTGGCAAGGAGGATCCATCTGTTACAAGTGGGTGTCTACTATAATAGTGCCTGCTATAACTGGATCAGACTGTACTACTACTATTTACATAGTTGGAAAGCTTATTCTGAATACTGAGTATTCTGAATCAGATCAGAATATTGCAGGCCATGTAAACACGCTGGCTATCCAATATGCACGTATGAGAAATGCTTTCAGTAAAAAGTGCCATCTCCTGAAGAAGTGCATTGTGAGGCCTAAAAGCTTATTCACTGAGAATTACTTGTTGGTTTAATCATAATTATGTGAAGCCTTATATTTCCATTTTGTAAAGAGCCTACATGCTTTGCTTTGATTGCAGGTTGTGTCTCTTGCTCTATATGTGCCATATTCTTTTCCCACTATCCTTCTGCATTACCCATCCCTCCTTTTAGTTAATACTTGTAACTGTGTCAGAGCTCAAGAAGGAGATCAGTACCCTAAAATATCTTTAATTGTTTAATCACTATAAATCGCTCATGTGATTTCAACCAATCAGTGCACAGAGCCACTGTACCTCTTATCAGGTGTGCAGTAGTTTGTTGTGCAGGAACATTTGGAGTGAAGCATTCCACTTCACAGTCAGAGGTATGGTAACATCAATTAACTTTTGAAGGTAAAAGATGATCCTTAAAACTTATAAATCACTGTAGCTAACGCCAGTGATTAATAATAAGTAAATAGAGCCTCTATGGGGTGCTCATATGGTATAAAAGACTCCTCTTGTGAGATTTGGGCAGCCAGAACTGCTCAGCTTCATGTGACAGTCCTCACAACCAAACCTCATGCTTGGAGTCTGTTATAACACAAGAGACATCCAGCCGAGGCCCTATCAACTTATACTACCGGAGCTGTACCTGGAGCCTGGAAGCAGGCTGTGATAATCCTACTCCAAGAGTGTGCTGACTCCTCAGACTTGGGTAACTACCACCCAATCTCTCTTTTATGACTAACGATCTCATCAGCTGGTCAGTTATGGAGACCAAGGAACACCTGACCAGGCTGGGAGACAAACTGTCATACATTTTGCCCGGCATCTCTGTCTCTGAGATCCTGCTGGTCTGGGAGAGGGAGGCAGATGGACGGAAGGTCAGAGAAGGGGAGACAGAGAAGCTAAACATGTGGCTTGATGGCTGGTGCCAGGAGAAAGGACACTCATTTTTAGGTAACTGGCAACAGTTTTGGGAGCGAAAGTTCTTTAAATTTGATGGACTGCATCTGACTAAGGAGGGAGTCAGTGCATTGGGGCAGAAGTTTGATGTCTTTGCCGAATATTTAAACTAGCAAATGGGGAGTGGGGTGCAGCATCTGACACATCAAATGGGAAGAACCCCCCCCCACCCAGCTAGTGATCAAACAGGAGTTCAGCATGTTTGTAGTTCATTTGCATCACCAGGTAAGGAAAAAGATCTGGCTCCCCATATGATGCGCAGGGGAAATGCCTGACCTTGCCCAATAACTAATGCACCAAAATCTGGCCAATGGAAAATCATGTACACAAATGCCCACAGTCTGGGAAACAAGATCTCAGACCTGGAGGCAACAATGAGACACTAAACTGGACAAAGTAGCCATTAGCAAGACATGGTTCACCAGTAAGCACACTTGGGAGACTTCAGTACCCTGCTATGTACTGTTCAGAAGAGACCGAAGTGCAAAAAGGGGGGGAGGGGCTGGAGTGGCCCTTTATGTCAATGAAAAAAGCAAAGCTACAGAAAATCAGAATACACATAAGGAGCCAGAAGAACTGTGGGTCACCCTGTAAACAGGAAATGGGACAACCATATGAACTGGGGTTGTCTACAGGCCTCCAGACCAGGGGAAAGACATAGACATATTACTGTTAGAAGGTATACAAAACATGATAGCTAACGGGGAGGTTCTGCCAGTGGGAGATTTCAACATGCCAAAATCAGATTGGCAATACCAGCAGGAACATCCGCCAGAACTAGACACATAGTGGATTCCCTGCGGGGGAGGGCCTCAAGCAATTGGTACAATAACCCACAAGAGACAGGGCTATCCATGATCTAGTACTGACTAACAGGGAAAGGATCACAGATCTCCAGGTATAAAGTCACCTGGGGGCCAGAGACCATCACATGGTATGGTTCAATGTGGCCACAAGAACTAAATCATCCATTTCCAAGGCAAAAATATGGGACTTCAGAAGAGCTGACTTTGATAAGATGGCCAACAGAGTTAAGCTAGCCCTGGCAAGATGAAGTACAGGTGAGGGGGTACAGGCAAAGTGGGCAAGCATTAAGGATGCAATACTTGAAGCAACATCCCATTGTGTTAGGAAGAAAAGCAAGAGCAAAAGGAGGATGCCACTTTGGTTCTCAAAAACAATAGCAGAAAAGATCAGAGCCAAAAGGTTGGCCTTCAGGAAATATAAGAGCATGCAGCGGGACAAAGATAGGGGGGCATACCAAACTTCTTTAAGGGAAACAGGGAATGCAGTAAGGCAGGAAAAGGCCCAAACTGAGGAAACACTAGCACAAACAGTCAAAGAAGGGAACAAGACTTTCTATAGATACATTAGTGAAAGGAGAAAGTCCAGAAAGGCTATTGCTAAGATTAAAAGGGATAAGTGGGAGTGTGTGGAGGAGGACCAAGGAAAAGCATCTATCCTAAATAGATACTTCTGCTCAGTATTTACTGAGGAGATGGTAGGGCAAGGCCCACAGCTCAGCACCATGGACACAGGGGGGAGGGAGGTGTGCACAAGTGCCTTCACAAAATAAAGGGTCCTACAACAGGTTGCTAAACTCAGGGTGGACAAGGCAATGGGACCTGATGGCATACATCCCAGGGTGCTAAAGGAGCTAAGGGTGGAACTAGCAGAGCCATTATCAGAACTGTTTAGTGAGTCTCTGAGTACAGGAGAGATCCCGGAAGACTGGAGAAGGGCTCATGTGATCCCGCTCCACAAGAGTGGCAGCAGGGAGGAGGCAGGGAACTACAGACCAGGCAGTCTTACCTCAGTAGTGGGCAAGATTATGGAGGCACTCCTTAACTCATTGCCTCTTGGGTGGCCATTTTGTGTCAGGTAAACAAAGGACAGTTTGGACTTCATATGGAGCTATTGGAGGTAATGAGTTAAGGAAAGGGAAGTGCAACACCTGGAATCCATAGGAGCACAGGATACAAGACAGCATGGGTTTACAACAGAAAAGTCCTGTCAAACTAATCTCATAGATTTCTTTGACTGGGTAACCAAGAGGTGGACCAAGGGGGTGCAGTTGATGTCGCCTACCTTGTCTTCAGCAAAGCTTTCAATACTGTTCCACATAGAAGATTGATTACTGGGTAGGCTCAGGGTGGGTCAGAGGTTGGTCAACTGGGTGGCAAACTGGTTGGCAGGCAGAAAACAGAGAGTGGTGGTAAGCAGCATAGGGTTAGAAGAGATGCAGGTCCCAAGTGGGATACCTCAGGGATCAGTCCTGGGGCCAGTCCTCTTCAATATCTTCATCAATGACATTGCAGATGGACCGGAGGGTAAGGTTTGCCTGTTTGTAGATGACACCAAGATCTGCAACAGAGTAAAGGATCAAGATGGGGTGGGCAGAATGAACAGAGATCTGGAAAAACTGGAAAAATGATCAGAAGAGTGGCAACTGGGGTTTAATGCAAATATATGCAAGATCACGCACATAGGGACTGTGAAGCTACCTATAGGTTGGGAGGGGAGTTGCTGGCAATCACAAGAGAAGAAATAGACTTGGGCATCATCATCACAGATGACCTGAAATCATCCAAGCAGACCATTAAAGCAGTAGGTAAGACTAGAGGGATGTTGGGGTGTATTAGTAGGGGTATCACAAGTTGAAAGAGGGAGGTAATAATCTCTCTTTACAAGGCACTGGTTAGGCCCCATCTGGAGTACTGCATACAGTACTAGAGGCTGCACCTGCACAAGGACATTAACAAAATGGAGGCAGTGCAGAGAAGGGCAACCAAAATGGTGCAGGGACTGCATCAGAAAACATATGAGGACAGATTAATCGAGCTCAATATGTACACCCTAGAGCAAAGGAGGGAGAGAGGTGATATGATTGAAACATTGAAACATCTTAAGGGCATTAACAAGGTGAAAGAGTCTAACATGTTTTGATATAAGAAAAATAGCAGGACAAGCGAACACAGCATGAGATTAGAGGGAGGCCGATTAAGGGGCAATGTGAGGAAGTTCTTTTTCACAGAAAGGGTGGTGGATGCATGTAATGGCCTACCTCAGGAAGTGGTGGATATGAATGTAGTACAGGGCTCCAAACAGGCATGGGATAGGCATAAGGGAGCAATACGGATGAGTAGGACTAGATAGGCCATTGACAGGGTAAAGGCCGATGGCACATTTACAAGTCAGCGTTTGCAGTCCACATATGTAGGGTCATGTCTGAAACGAGTCTTTTCCTTGCCTAGTGCACTAACCTGGTAAAGAAAAACAAATAAAAGTATTCTGATTAAATTATTCTCTCTTATTCCAGACCCTCTTCTGTTGAGATGCAGACAGCCCTAGAGAACAAGTTTGAATTAATTAAAAAGTGATTCTTTGCAAACAAGTTATCTTTGAACCAGAAAAAGATTGTACAATGGTATTTGGTTCCAAAGCCTCATTGTGAACTCCAGTCCCTCTTGCCATCAGTACTCTAGATGGTTTACAATCTGGACCGAGTATCCATATTTAAATATTTGACTATGAGACCCTCAGTCTGCACCTAGATTTTTTTTGCACGTGTTAAGAGTCTTACACCCTCTTTCTTTCCAAAGCTGGGCATACTCTACAGAACAAAGCACTTCCTTTTTATAAGTATAAGGGGAAGATGCTTATCCCTGCAGTTGATTATGGCTACATAGTCTATGGAGCAGTTTCTAAAACCCAACTAACTAAATCCAGCACTCCTTTTAAACTCACTGTGCAGATTCATCCTCATCCGTCCACCCTGGACTCATTATGTCTATGCATGACCAATTGAGCTGGACTCCTTTGAACTTAAGCAAATCTGTCATACCTCTCAACTTGGACATACATTTTGGGTTGGAACTCTTTTTGGTCCAAGCTAGTGAGGAAGTTGCCTATTCCTTAATGCAAATGGAAAGACGGTCAAGCAGTATTGCCAGTTAGTTGCTTTAAACCTGGAATACCCCCCGACATTATCAGCACTTGTAGTCTCCAAACTGCAAAAATAGATTGAATGGGAGAGGAAATGGATGGATGGGTGGCTATTTAAGTCAGGGAGAGGATACTGTGTACCAGGGAGGAGAGGGGATGAGGGGAAGCCAGAAGCCATATGGGTATTGCTCCAAAGCCCTAAAGGTAAGAGGCTTGGGATAGGGGTGGTGTACAGGTCACCCTCACAGAGCAAAGAGGTGGATAGGGAGCTGGGGGAGCAAATCAGGAAGGTCAGTGGCAAGGGAAATACAGTTATAGTGGGAGACTTCAATCTACCTGGGGTTGACTGGCAGACAGTAACTACAGCACACACCAGGGAACAGGTACTGCTTGGAGGCTATCCAAGACAGCTACCTAGTGCAAGGGGTGATGGAACCTACTAGAGAGGGGAACATACTGGATTTAGTGCTAACAAATGATGATCAAGTCCAGGATGTGGTAGTACAGGACCCTCTGGCAGGAAGCAACCACTGCTCAATGTGGTTCCTCCTCAACACAGGGAGGGAGTCGGCTAAGATCAGGACAATAGTGTTGGACTTCAGGAAGGCAGATTGTGCTAGAATGGGCAGCATCCTAGAGGGGTATTTAACTAACATTAACCCAGTGATGGATGCTGAACAGAAGTGGGTAATCATTAGGAAGGGGCTGAATGAGGCCACAAACATGTGTGCCAAAGCAGTCCAGGTTCAAAAAATCTAGCTGGCACCAGCCCAGTGGTGCTGAGGGTTGAGGCACTGGATGCCACACCTCGCACCACACTGGTGACCTGGGTTTGGGAATAGACTTGGGTCATCGGGGGCAGGCAGGGGAGTGGAAGGATTGAGTGTCCCATGACTGCTCTCCTTCCTCTGGGGAGGGTTGGGGCACTGCATCGCACTATAGCAGCTACTGGCAGAGGCCAGCCACACTACAGCTGCATGCACTGCAAGGAGTGGGGAGCGCAGCGGGCATTAGCACTGACGTGCACAACACCATTGCATGTCAGGCTTCCCAGGGAAGAAAAATCAGTGGAAACATGGTGGGGCAATCTCGGCGGCTGATGGCTGTGCCCCGTGCCCCAGGACACGAGAGGTACCTTCACCAGGGTGTGGCTGCCCTGTGCGCATGGAGTGATTATCATGCACCAGACCTGGTCCGGGGGTGCGGGCGCTGGTGGCTGGGGGTCATTGGGCCCACTCCGCAGGGGAGAAAAAATAGAAATAATAAAAAAAAAAAAACTAGCTGTCTCAGCAAGGAAGTGGAGTGGAAGGTGGGGAAAAAAGATTGGCCTTCATTAAGTTCAAAAAATCAGGGCATGAGGAGGACAGAGAGGTGTTCACAAAAGCATCTAGGGAGGTAACCATGTCAGTCAGGGCAGCCAAGACAGCAAAGGAGCTGAAGTTGGCTCAGGGGATCAGAGAGGAGGAAAAGGGGTTCTTTAAATACATAAGGGAGAAGAGGAGTTGTAGAGATGACATTGTTAGAATCAAGAGGGTTGGGGGATGGGCAGAACAAGGGGAAGAACAAGCAGAGGCACTCAATGAGTACTTCTGCTCGGTGTTCACGAAAGAAAGGGATGGCCCAATACCACAGAGGAAAGGGGGCAAGGGTGAAAGGGGGGGCAGAGATAACAGATGGAGTCATCCAAGAGGATAGAGTTCTGAAGGGCCTTAAAGCCTTGCAGATGGACAAGGCACTAGGACCAGATGGTGTACACCTAAGGGTCCGGAAGGAACTGGTGGAGGTGTTGGCAGGCCCTCTGACGGACCTCTTCAACACCTCCTTGGAGATGGGTAAGGTACCCAGGGACTGGAGGATGGCTCACATGGTGCCCCTTCACAAGAGTGGACCCAAGGACCAACCGGGCAACTACAGACTGGTAAGCTTGACATCCATAGTGGGGAAGTTGATGGAGACCATTCTAATGGAGAGGTTGCTAACCTTTCTCGATAGTAATGGTCTACAGGATGAGAGACAACATGGGTTTGTCTCGGGAAGATCATGCCAAACTAACCTGATCGACTTCTTCGACTGGTTCACTAGAGTGGTTGATGAAGGCCACACTGTGGATGTCCTGTACTTGGACTTCAGCAAGGCTTTCGATTCGGTGCCCCATGGGAGGTTAATGAGCAAGCTGAGGGATATGGGGGTGAGGGAGAAACTGGTGGGGCGGGTTGAGTGCTGGTTGCAGGGTAGACAACAGAGGGTAGTTGTAAGGGGGAAGACATCCAAGCCAAGGCCAGTAACAAGTGGGGTACTGCAGGGTTCAGTGTTGAGCCCTGTTTTGTTTGATGTCTTCATTGGAGACATTGCAGAGGGGTCAAGAGTAAGATCAGCCTGTTCGCAGATGACACTAAGATTTGTGAAAAAGTGGACAAGGAGAAAGGGAGACAGGAACTCAGGGAGGATCTAGCTGCACTCAGGGAGGATCTAGCTAAACTAAAACATTGGTCTAAGCAGTGGCAGTTGGGGTTTAACGCTAAGAAGTGCAAGGTCATGCACCTCGGAGCAAGAAATCCCAGGACCAGCTACTGGCTGGGGGACTGCAGGTAACAGCTTCAGAGCAGGAAAGGGATCTCAGGATAATAGTCACAGGGGGATGTTAAAGTATCAGCACAGTGTAGGAGGGCGGCAGCAAGGGCAAATAGGATGCTGGGGTGCATTGCCAGAGGGATCACCTCTAGAAAGGAGAAGGTCATCTTGCCCTTGTATAGATCACTGGTGAGGCCACACTTGGAGTACTATGTGCAGTACTGGTGCCCATACCTCAAAAAGGATGTGAGATTACTGGAGGGGGTGCAATGCAGGGCTACGAAAATGATCATGGGACTGGGGGAGTTGCTGTATGAGGAAAGATTGAGGGAGTTCAACATGTATTCGCTGGAAGAGAGAAGGGAAAGAGGGGACATGATAGAGACCTTTAAGTACTTTAAGTACTTGAAAAGCATAAACAAAGTCAGAGAGGGAGGATTGTTCTGCTTAAAAGGGGGGAGGTCACTAGTAGGCACAGTCTGAAGTTGGAAGGGGGAAGGTTTAGAAGGGAGATGAGGAGGCACTACTTTAGAGACAGTGGTGGGGAGATGGAAAGCACTGACAGAGGAATTAATTGAACTGAGGACAGTGCATAGCTTTAAGCAGGGTTGGGATAGAGTCAAGGCAGGATTAGTACAGACAGGAACACAAAGAACAGGGAAAGGGAGGAAGGGAAGGGTTTGGGTGGGACTGGGGTAGCTGTAGTAATATGAAACTAAGAGCTGCACAATCGGGCAGACTTGATAGACTTGTAGGCCTTTTTCTGCCAGTAATTTCTTATGTTCGTATGTTTGTATAAATGTCTACCCTTCTCCTCCCTGTTCCTGCCATAGATGATACATGCTTGTTTTTATCTAACTGCATTTTTTTTCTTTTCTGCACAAATATTGTAATCTGTATTTATTGCACTGTTATAATCCTGATACACTTGCCTGGTCAGTGTTTGCAGTGTTATGAATCACATGCATCATTGTTCATTGTGATATTATTCTCTGATGTGTAACTGTCCTCCTCTCACCTGCTACATGTATTACTCCCAGGTCATAACCAAAAACAAGGTTTGTATTGTTTATCTCTGCTTGCCTGCCTGGATTAAATAAATTTCAATAAATAAAAGTATTACATCAACTACTTGTTCTATCTGGTTTTACAAGGACCAATACAGCTGCAAATATTTCTGTACATATAATAACTGGAGCGATACAGACAAAGTCCACTGGTTCACTGAGCCTATCTCCTCATCATCTAACAGTAGTAACCTGAAATATACCAGTAGATGGCTTCTAAAGAGTTTGTTCAGTCTTGACTTTTAACAAAGCATTCTATCTGCATATGGCAACTCGCCCTCTATTCCAGACCCTTTTTATATTTGCTTGCACGCATGTGCAAGAAACATAGTGCCATCATCCAAGTTTTCCAGAGGTGTGTCAACCTCTTCCAATTCATTCAGTGTGTTTGCAGGCGAGGTCGCAGTGCGCCAATCACTGCTCCAGCTGTCTATGACAGCAGTTGAAAATGCAGTGGCATACAGTTGAAAGGGAGAGCTCAGCTTCAGTGAGCAGAGCTCCCCCCCTCAACACGCATGCACGCATATTGCGTGCTGATGCTCCCCCCCACGCACATATTGTATTAGCTGATGGGGGTGCCCAATGCCCCGTCGACTCCACACCGCCCCCCCAAAAAAAAGCTTTCCTGGTGCCACGCTGGGAGCCCACCCCAGCATGGCACACGTCCATATGGCCAATGGGGTGCCTAATCCCCGTTAGCTCCAGCCCCCAAACAGCTTTTGCATAGCTGCCACGCTGGGAGCCCACCCCAGCGTGGCACAAGCCCGTATGGCCAACGGTAGTGCCCAATGCCATCGGCTCCAGCCCCTGAACAGTTTTTTCAGCTGCCACGCTGGGAGCCCACCCAGCGTGGCAAACGTCCCACGCCGTCGTAATAGTAAAAACAACCTGTAAATTAAAAACGGTCCTCGTAGTCTCCTGCCCCTACCAGCACTCCACCCACCTGCACCCTGCCTCCCCACACCCCCCTTCACCCCATACTTACCTCCGGAGTCTGGTGTGATTATCTTTGGTGGACCGGGAACATGTGTGCACTCTTCAAAGCCGACCGCGAACTGAGGAAAAGCCAGTAGGCTGTATAATGTAATAGATAGGGTTTTTTCAACTTTGCTGCATATCTCGGGCATTTTTTGGAATTTTTGCACCACATTTTCAACATGGGGTTTTAGGGACACCTTCTCATGAGTGCTGTCACTGTCATGGTGTTAATCGGGCCCGAAGGGTGATTTTGCAGTCACTGCACAAAATCACCTTTCAGGACTGATTAATGAAATGGCACTGCTAGTGTTCATAAGGTGGGCTCTCAAAAAACCTATTTTGAAAATTTGGTGGAAAAATTCCTAAAAATGACTGTTTTGTGAGCGTGTGTTAAGCGAGTTCCTATGCACGTCAGAAGCTCATGAATTTTTAATAATTTCACTCCAGATTTTCAACATTGCCATTTTACCACACCTCCTTATGAGCAGTACAGCTGTCATTTTTCACAGCTCACCCAAAACATGTTTCTGCCCATGTAGCGCACAATGGCGCAGTCGGTGTGCGAAATCAATGTACGGGACACATTAAGAAAATCACAGTGACACTGTTCATGAGCAGAGGTCTTAAAAGGGCTATGTTGCAAATTTGGTGAAAAAATTCCTAAAAATGACTGTTTTAGGAGCATGCGTTGCAGAGTTCCTACGCACGCTCGTAAGTCCGCAAATTTTCAATATTTTCACTCCAGATTTTCAACATTGCCATTTTACCACACCTTCTTATGAGCAGTATAGCTGTCATTTTTCACATCTCGCCCACAACATGTTTCCGCCCATGTAGCGCACAATGGCGCAGTCGGTGTGTGAAATCGATGTATGGGACACATTAAGAAAATCACAGTGACAATGGTCATGAGCAGAGGTGTTAAAATGGCTGTGTTGAAAATTTGGTGAAAAAAATTCCCCAAAATGACTGTTTTAGGAGCACACATTGCGCAGTTCCTATGCACGCTGGCAAGTTTGCGAATTGGTAATATTTGCACACCAGATTTTCAACAGTGCCATTTTACTGCACTTCCTTATGAGCAGTACAGCTGTCATTTTTCACATCTCGCCCAAAATGTGTTTCTGCACGTGTAGCGCACAATGGTACAGTCAGTGTGCGAAAACAATGTTTGGGACAGATTAAGAAAATCACAGTGATACTGGTCATGAGCAGAGGTCTTAAAATGGCTATGTTGAAAATCTGGTGACAAAACACCATAAAATGGCTGTGTTACGAGTGATCATTGCGCAATGTCCACGCACCCTCGTAAGTTCATGAATTTGTAATATTTTCAGTCCAGATTTTCACCAGTGGCATTTTTCCACACCTCCTTATGAACAGTACAGCTAGCAAATCACTCAACTTAACCGCTCTCCTAAATTACCTTACCAACATTGACTGGTCAGTCATCATTAGGGCCACCTCCATGGACGAGGCCCTAAAATTTTTCTCTACCAACTTCCTTGCCATCTGGGACTTGCACGCTCCTCTCAGAAGATCCAGAGTAAGAGGAGCACATTCGCCCTGGGTAACAGCAAACCTCTTGGAACATCTATGAGCCCGAGACTGAGCCTGGAAATCGTTCAAGGCTACAGGAGCTCAAACGGCCCTTCAGCACTACTGATCACTAAGAAATGCCTGCACTAGACTCATACGTCAGGCCAAATCTAACTTCTTTAAGTCTGCTTTCAACAATAACTTCACTCACCCTACACATTTCTGGAAATCTATAAAACCCTTCTTACCCCCGGCCCAACCCCTGTCTCTCACCCTCAACATAGGTGGAAGCATCATCGTGGATCCTAGCACGGTTGCCACTGAGTTTAATTCACATTTCTCCGCCACTGCATCTTCTCTACTTGCCTCCCATCCCCATCTCCCGCCCTTTGTTCCCCCAGCAGTATCCTCGCTGGCCTCCTTCTCGCTCCGCCCAGTCACACCTGACCAGGTACTAAAAATACTGCAGTCACTCAACCCATCCAAAGGTAAATGCCCATCAGGCCTTGACTCCAAAATGCTTCTGCTTTCCGCACCTGCCATAGCCTACCCTCTAACCTCCCTCTATGACCTGTCTTTTAGACTCGGGTCCGTCCCTACTACTTGGAAACAAGCCACTGTCATTCCCCCTTGCCAAAGGTGGTGACCTTTCCTCCCCATCCAACTACCGTCCCATATCACTGCTCCCCATTCTAGCCAAAATTCAAAAGCGCCTTGTACTATCCCAGCTCCACCTCTATCTTGATGCCGTATCTTTCTTCACCCCTTTCCAGGCCGGGTTCAGGAAAATCACTCCACCACCACCTCGCTTCTTCACCTCACTAACACCATCCTTACAGGTATGGACAAAGGGGAAATAACTGCAGCTATCTTTATCGACCTGGCCAAAGCCTTCGACACGGTCTCACATCCCCTGTTGTTGGCTAAACTTGCTCAAGCTGGATTGTCTGCGTCCCCAATTAACTGGTTCCATTCCTACCTGGCAGGTAGGACACAATCAGTCCGGGTTGGCTCGGCTACTTCCTCTTCTCTCCCAGTCACCAGTGGAGTCTCCCAAGGGTCTGTTCTTGGCCCTCTGCTGTTCTCTATCTTTCTCAATGACTTGCCTGTTGCATGCCCACATACCGCCATCCACATGTACGCTAACGACACGGTGTTGTTCGCCTCTGGCTCATCCCCCAATGCAGTTACATCCTGTCTGCAGAAGGACTTCAACTCCATCCAACATTGGTTCCATGCAAATCAGTTATTTTTAAACTCAAATAAAACAGTCTTCCTCACCTTTGGCACTCGGGCCAAATAAACCCGCCTTCCTGCCCCCCCACGTTCTACACTCTGGATGGCTCCCCACTGAAGGCCTGCACTTCCTGTAGATATCTCGGTGTCTGGTTAGATCAGTACCTTGACTTTTCTGTGCATATAGATGCTCTTCACAAAAAACTGCATCCCATGCTGGGTGCCCTCTACCACAACAAAAATTGCATCCCTCTACCAACACGACTAGCAATAGTCCAAAAAATGGTCCTCCCAATTATGGATTACAGTGATGTAGTCTACTGTGTGGCCCCACAAACTTCCTTATCCAGGCTTGACACCCTCTTCAACTCCTTCTGCAGGTTCGCCTTGGACTGTCCTCCTAACACTCATCACTGTGTCCTCTACCAGTCAGTGGATCTCCCCTCTCTCCATAACTGGTGATTACTACACTGTGCTAGAACTGCAGCCAAATTCTGGACACAGTCTCTCTCCTCCTACCTGATGTCCTCCCTAACAGCCCTCCCCCACCAGCTTATGCTCTCAGGAATGTCGACTCTCGGCTCCTTCTAATTCCGCACAGATCCACCCGTTCTGGCCAAGCCGCTTTCAACTTCAGGTTGCCCAAATTATGGAACTCCCTGACAGCAGACATTAGACATGCCACCAGCACTCCACACCGAATGCCCTTCTTAATACTCACTTCTCTACATCCTACTCCTGTTTTCCTGCTCCTCCCCCTAGTACCCCTCACTACCTAACTTCCAGCATTTAACATCGGTCTGGGTATACCTTTTAGTACTGGGATATTTGTTACTGTTCCACATGTTGCTGAAATTACACCTGCATATTGTAAGTATGACTGCTCTCACCAACTGTCCTGTACCACACTTATATTCATGTTGCTTCTGTACTCCTTACCATTTGTAACCCCCCCCCCCCCAGGCGCATCTGGAATCGAGCGGTAATCTGCTCAGTATGCTTTCCTGGTAAAACACTTAAATAAATAAATAAATTTTCTAGAACATGGCCAAAATGTGTTTTCACACTTTCAGCGCAGAAATGCGTGGTCACTGTGGGAAATAATTGTTCGGGACAGATAAAGAAAATCACACTGACACTGTTCATGATCGGAGGTCCCAAAATGCCTGTGTTAACAATCTGCTGTAAAAAAAATCCCCAAACTAGTTACATTATGGGTGTGCGTTGCACAGTTTCTACGCACGCTCGTGACTTCACCAGTTTTTTTAAGATTTTCACAGCAGATTTTCAACATTGCCATTTTTTACACCTCCCCATGAACAGCACCGCTGTCATTTTTCACATCCTGTTTGGAATGCGTTTTTGCACCTGTGGTGCCAAATGCCGTAGTCGCTGTGCAAAAGCAGTTTTTGGCTAACAAACTGATATTGCCACTGTTCATGAGGTGGGGGTCACAAAAAAAACATGTTGAAAATTTGGAGTGAAAATACTAACGAATGCCTGAGGCGTTAGGGTTTCCAACCATAACACCCCACCCTGTAGAGAATGACAGGCATCAGGGGTGTGACTTGGGATTCTTGCCTGTAATGCTCATACCATTCCACCCTGACCCACACCCTGCAGCCAGTGAGAGGCATCAAGGTGTGCATCGGACTCTTCAGGCCAAAACTTCACCCCATTCTCCTATACCGCACCCATCTCACCATATTTCCTGATGGAATGAGGTGCGCATAAGGGCCAAAGACCCCAAGGCACACCGTGACACTTGTCAGTGTCTGCAGGGTAGGGTGTGGTGAAATGGCGTGGTCGTTATGCCTGCCAACCCAAAGGCACACCCCAATGCCTGTCACTCTCTGCAGGGTGGTGGTGGGGTTGGCTTCAGTTCAATACTTCGCTGCCATTCCTATTATGCAGCTCTGTAACTTCTACACTGCCAATGCCAATGCCAGCAAGCAAACATTTGGCATTGACAAATTGTTATTTCTTCCGCATGTAGAAACTGCTTCCTCTCAAACGTTTATTTCTGCCTTCCACTTTAAAGTGGCACCTTTGGAATCCTGATTTCTAGTGAACAGGGTCGTTTGCTTACTTTTGTGACATCCTTCAAGCCTTTGAACACCTCAGTTAAATCTCCCTTATTTTCTTTATGTTTGCTTTTCATAGCAGGGCAAACATTTGGCTGTTTCTATATGAGTAGGTTTGGGACGACGAACACTAATTCTGAGGCACCTGCTGCATAAGCCACTATAAAATAACTTGTGCTTTTCATCTGACTTGTTTGCAACTCATAATTTCATGTCAATTAATGACTATGAGAGATGGTTATGTATGCTAGCATTTTTAGTGTACAATAATAGAATGAGTCTCATTTCTAGTGGAAAAAACATTGTTTCATCATATTTGCTGATTTTTGTTTATCGAGGATACCTCATGGGGTCCTGCTTCTAACCATTTCTACAGCTAGGGGGACTTGAGGCCCAACAGAGGCTAAGTGATTTGCTCAAGGTCTGAAAGTGAGTATTTGGCTCTAATGGGGGTTTGATCCTTCAATCACCTGGTTCCCAATCTGGTGTTCTAACCACTAGGCCATGTTGCCTCTAGGTGCATTGCTATAGTGGGACTCTGAACATCTTCAGCCACTAAGTGCTGCAGAATGTGTCCCCACCTTTCTCCTGTACAAGCCAGCCATTGCCAGATACCATGCTAATCAGCTGTACTCATTGGGCAGTCCCCTGTTGGTGCCTGTGATTGTCATCCAACTGATCAATGGGATCCAGCAGTTTTCTTTTGTAGCAGTGGAGGTCTTTAGCATTAACTGGAGCTTCTTCAAACATAGATCTGCCATAGAACCATATGAGCAGCAAATGTACAATATTGTACATCAGTGCCATCTGTATAAGGCTGGTGAGCCCCATCTACCTCAGTACCTTACCGTTAAGCAAATATCAGATCCCGCTGAGACTTCGAGCTGGATTTTCAACAGTTTTGATGCAGGCACAATTCCCAATTTTAAGTTAAGCTTGCATCAAAACTAGAAAAAATTTGTTTATTCTTAGACACAACGACCACTAGAATCTTCTATTTCGAAAAATGATATTTTATAATGCTTGAAATTATATTTTGAATGCAGTAATGTTTGAACTGTTATAGAAACATGTTTTTTTCAAATAAAAGCTTGGCGTCTGATCAGCATGTATAGATCCTAATGATACAGTGCTCCTGTGTCGCTACATGTCTATACTTGGCAATATAATATGTTGTTTAAAATAACAGGATTTTAAAAATGTAGTGAAATATTTTATGTTTTTTATATTCCCTCGGCTAAAGGTACCTTGGGAAGGAGCCACAAGCAGAGAGGTGTGCTGCTGGAGGAGGGGAGGATGGTGGGCCAAAAAAAAAGTGCTTCAGAATGAGGCTGGAAGGAAATGTTTTTTAAAGTTCAGGCAGTGGGAGTGGCTAGTTGCTGCAGCCCATCGAACTGCAGGCATAGCCTTTTAATTATGTACTTATTGTAACAGTAGATCCTTGAGCAAATCTGTTTCTTCAGGCCTCACCTTTGGAAGTTATAGCCGCCAGGCCCTAGGACCACATGGAAACTTTTGCAAGCAGTTTGTCATGGGTCCTCATGTTGATGTCAGCATATCATAAATGTGGGCAGCACCACCTCACCTCAATTCCCCACCAGAGATCTGCTTGGAGGACCTTCCTCTAGGCAACTGGGAGAAACCCCAGTACTCTACAAACCAGGTGAGACAGAAGGCTGGGAAATGAAACAATGGAGACAACAGCACAGAAATCCAGTGTTGCAGACCCAAAAAGGGGGAAGGAGGGTGGGACAGCATGGCCTGATGAAAGAGATTATCTCAAATATCTACTGTTATGGTAAGTACGTAACTGTTCTATCTTCTTCAAGGATATTTCTTTCATTGGGCCACACTGTTGGAATGATTACCAAGCAGTATCAAAAGCTGACAGTCTGGGCAGCTGGAGCCTATAGGCTTATAACAATAAGCCTTGTAAGACTAAAACCAGCTCACCTGTGAGAGGCGATGTCCAGACTGTAGTGCTTAGTGAAGGTGTGCAGAGTATTCTAGATAGCAGCTGCACACATTTCTGCAGCAGAACCTTCCAAAAACAAGTTACAAAAGTGGCCAAATGTCTTGTGGAAATACCATGAACCACACCAGGAAGTTCCTTACTGTACTTCCTGTAACAAAAACAAATACAGTTTGCTAGCCATTTGGACAAGCACTGTTTAGAAACTAGGGCACCCCCTTTTTGCTAGGGATGAATGAAATAAAAAGCAGTAAGGAATTCCTGCAGTCCTTCATATGGTTTGTATAATACCTGAGTATTCTATGCACATCTAAAGTACAGAGCAATGCTTCCCCTGGATTGGCATGCTCTGGATAATAGACTGGTAGGTGGATGGTTTGATATAAAGAGAACTCAGACACCACCTTTGGAAGAAACTTAGGATTAGTATGCAAAGACACCCTGTCTTTGTGGAAAATCAAATACGGAGGCACACACATTAGAGCCTGAAACTCTGAAATCTCTTGAGCAGAAGTGATTGCAACTAAAAATAATGCTTTCCAAAAGAGAAAGAGTAAGTCACGAGTTGTGGCTGTCTCAGAAGGAGCCAAAGTGAGCTTTTGCAAAATAAAATTCACATCCCAAACCAGGACTGAATTGCAAATAGGGGGCTTCTTTAGGAACGTATGGGTTACTGCCAGCTGAGCCACCGTATGGCCATCTATAGGCACATGAAAAGCTGTATGGCAGCCAGGTGCTCTTTGAGCAAAGAATACTGCAGGCCTGAATCTGATCAGGACAACAGATATTCTAGAACCTGATTAACTAGACAGGTGAATGGATCCAGTTGATGGGAAGCAGACCATAATGCAAACCGCTCCCACTTCATGGAGTAAGTTGATCTGGTGGAGGGTTTTCTAGCAGCCTCCAGATCATCCTCATCTTTTGGGGAAACCCCAAAATGAGTTATGGCTATGTTGCCAGGAGTCATGCATGCAGATGAAGAGATTTCAGGTCTGGATGGACCAGGGTTCCCTGTTCCTGTAACAGTAGATCCTTGCACAGATGACTAGGTACTGGGGGTTCCACTGCCAACTGTTGCAGCAGGAGAAACAGATCTGTTGAGGCCATAGGGAAGCAATAAGTATCAGAGCTGCTCCCTCAATTTTCAACTTGAGTAGCACTCTTTGAATTAGAGAGAAAAGGGGGATGACATACAGAAATATCCCTTTCCAAGAGAGGGACAACGCATCTCACCATTAAATTCCAGGCCCTGTAGCAAGTGAACAGAAAAGTGGCAGTTTTGCGTTGTGTGGGGATGCCAAAAGGCACAAATCTGGATGACCCCATCTTGTGAAGAGGTCATTTACTACAGAGGTCAACAGTTCCAGTTCATGCATTTTGGACTGTGACTTGCTTAGCTTATCTGGACAGTTTGGATGCCTGGAACATGCATTGCTGATAGTTCTAGACAGTGGTCCAGAGTCCAATACCAAACTCTCATTACTTCCCTGCACAGTGGATAGGAATGAGTCCCCCTTGCTTGTTGATGTAATGCATTGCACTGATATTGTTTGTCTGTAGTAGCAGAGGACCTGGGGACAGAACAGCCCTCATTTCCAGAACATTGCTGTGTAAAGTATGCTTCACTGGGGTCCACTTGCCCTGTGTTTGATGAGGACCCAAGTCAGCCCCCTAGCCCAGTCCCAATGCATCTGTGGTAGACATCTGGAAAGGGGAGGAAATCAGGAATGGCATCCCCTTGAGTAGGTTGCTGCATTCCATCCACCGCTTGAGCACTTTGCGCACAGGTGAGGAGACTAGAACCTTCTGTTCTGGTTCATCCATGAGCTGGTCTCACTGAATTCCTAGGATCCACTGAGGAATCTGCATGTGCAATCTGGCCAGTGGCACTGTGAAAATGGCTGCTGCCATAAGACCCAGAAGCTGTAAGAATGTCCTGGCTGAGACAAAACAACTGTTGTGCACTAATTGTGCTTGGGCAATCAGGTGGCCGGCCTTATGCGCAGGCAGAAAAGTTAAGCCCTGGACTGTGTCCAGGACTGCCCCTGTGTACTGCAGTCACTGGCAAGGTGTCAGCACTGATTTTGGTATGTTGACTGTCACCCCCAGAGCATCAAAAGATTATCTGGTTCAAGCCACGGTCTTCAAGAGCTGGTCCCTGGAGTGGGCTTTCAATAGCCAATTGTCCATACAAACCTTCCTTGTGAAGGGCTGCTGTCATCACTGCCAAGCATTTTGTAAAGATCCATGGTGCAGAAGACAAGCCAAAGGGCAACACACACTGAATCGGTCATGTTCTCCTTGAAGCAGGAACCTCAAGTACTTTCTGTGAGGTTTATGAATCTTGATATGGAAGTACTGTACATCCTTCATATCCAGGGATCATATCCAATCCACTGTCTGCAGTAATGAAAGGAGACCCAGCAAAGTGACCATTCTGAACTTCTTGTATTCTGTAAAGAAGTTTAGAGCCCTGAGATCCAGGATAGGTCTCAGGTCTGCTGTCTAATTTGGGACAAGGAAATCACGGGAGCAAATACCTGTGTTCCTTTGTTCTAGAGGTACAGGTTCTATGGCCCACTTTTGCAGCAAAGTCTGCACTTCATCCATCAACAGGGGGCAGGTGCCCTTGGGGATATGTTGTGACAGGAGGGGATGATCTAGAGGGTTGTCCAGAAGTTTCAGAGCATACCCCTTTTCTATGATCTCCAGGACCCATGCATCTGTGGTCACCTCCCTCCTTTGGTCCTTATGAAGGGAGAGTTGGCCCCCTACGACCACCCCAAGAGGTAAATGTGGTTGGGGGGTGTACAATGAGTTGGGCTGAGCTGGTATGGTTGGCTCCATCACCTCTATGTGCTTTTGTATGGGTACCTGGGGTAGTTGCGAGGACTGGCAAGGCCCCTGCCCCTTTGCTCCTACCCTGCTGTCAGGGGTTGCACGCTGTCCTCTAACATCAGCTGGGTGAAAGGCACCCTACCACTAGCCTTTGGCTGAGTATGGTAGATGGAGTGGACTGACTTCTAAGTCCTGCCTGAGGCTTGAAGATCCTTAAGAGTCTCCTGTACATCATGACCAAACTACTTTTGCCCTCTGAATGGGGCATTGAGTATTGTTTGCTGCACATCTGTGGCAAATCCAAGAATATCCTGCCACCCTGAGCCACAAAATATCTCCTGAGTCAGGTACTAGAAGCTGCAGCCCTGGGAGAAGCATCAGAAACATCATAGGCTGTGTGGAGAAAATGTTTGCCCGCATCAGCCCCAATGGTCAAAGTTTTAAATAGTTGTTGCTTTGGGGTGCCCTAAAGCAAGGCTGGTGCAGTACCCTTGGCCTTCCTCCAGAGGGTATTCTGATATTTCATCATATGGGCCTGACAATTAGCAATCTGAAGAGCCAATGATGCAGAGGCATAAGTCTTCTTACCTGTGACATGCAACCTCCTAGATTCCTTATCAGGAGGAAGGGAACTCAAGTATTCAGCTGCCCTGGGCCTGTCATGGGCAGGATTAATCACCCCTTAATCTACCTCAGGTTGTGTGGCATAAAAAAGGTTTCCTAGAAGGGGCAGAATACATTTTATCTGCTTTCCTGGAGACAGTCAATATATTGTGTGATGTCGATTGGGGATTAGTAGAAGTCCCTGTCAATGGGCCCTCTGGAGAAGGGAGACAAGGCAGCAGGCATCTAATCAGGTTTGAGAAAGACATGAAAACTGCCTGAACACCAGAGTTCCTTTATTCAATAGGCACAACTGGAGGAGTTGACGGGGGAGCTAAGTCCCCAGTGTCAATGGTGATGTACCAGCCGTAATAGGCCAAGTAGTGATAATGTCAATCCCCAACCTTGGTGTCATGTCAATAGTCGCAGGAGCAGTCGATGCCACCAGTGGAGTGGATGACATTTATTTATTTATTTGAATTTTGATGACCAGGTGAGCCCACTGGGATAAGCTGTCCCTTTTTAAGGGGCGACCTGGGGAATGATACATTCCAAGGACCAAGGACAAAGTGATATGTTACGTTGAAGAGGAGGTCATACCTGTCTGGTGCAGGGGTGACCTGGAGTGCACTGGGGAGCCCTTCTCCTTGTCCCAGTGCTTGTGTTTGTGACTCCCAGAAGTTTTCTCCAAGGATTTTGACAGCCTTGATCTGGTTGACAGAGTCGGCAATGTAGATTTCTGTAGGAGCTCTCTCTCTCCATTCTTTCTACCTGGTTTGGCAGCAAAAAGTTCTCCAAACTCCCTTTTCAGCATTGCCTGGTTGCAGAGTTAAGCCACCTGCAAATTTTGTAGGCTTTCACGTTGTGGCTTGTGCCTAGAGAGCAGACACAGACATCGTGGGAATCGTGGTGTAGATTTTTTCTCTGCAGTCACAGTACCAGAAAAGTTTAGACAGTTCTTTCGACAACATGCAGGTCACTGAAAATCACTCTAAAAGTGATTTTTTTTCACTAAAGAAATAAAATGGCAGCAATGTGCAGTGACGTTTCCACAGTGGTCCAATGAGTACAGATCGATGGTGTGAAAAGAACTGAGGAGAGGAGGGATCATCCATATTTATGTATACACTGATGTCTGATGTTGTGGGTGGCCCCAGGCAGACTGCTTGCAAAAGTCTCCATGTGATTCCTGCACCTAGCAGCTATAAGCTCCAAAGGTGTGGTCTGATGAAAGCGATGTCCCCAAAGAAGATCTTCATTTTGTTTACTGTTCAGGCTAGAAACCTATTTTTTAAATGAAAGCTTGGGCCCAGCTGTTAAGACTTAACTCTGTCAATACTGTCTCTATGTGTCAATACTATTCTGTGTGTGTCAATACTGTTTGAACCTGCTTTTTCAGTGAATTAAGGATACATATTTTTTAATTGTGACACAGCCAAAAAATGGCAAATACGTAACGTCAATATTATTTTTTTTGTACTGATAGATTACATTGATACTATTTTTTATTGATACATAAAATTACCTGATAGCTTTAAAACACATTTTTAATTAAAAATATTTAACTTCTTCTGAATGTTGGTATTACCACACATTATAATTAGTAACTGTGTAGTTTTCAACTTTTTTTTTTTATTTTATGACCTTAATTGCATTGCACACATTTCAGTCTTGTGTCTTGCAGTACCCGGTTTTCCTTACTTTTCAGACTTTAGAAACATAGAAACATAGAATTTGATGGCAGATAAGGACTGCTTGGCCCACCTAGTCTGCCCATTTCCCTACCTAATGGATAAGCTGCAGATCCTAGTTAACCAACAGCCTACTTCTTCCTATTCCCCACTAGAATTGCCTTATGTCTGTCCCATGCATTCTTGAATTCCCCCACTGTTTTTGACTCCATGACCTCCTCAGGAAGGCTGTTCCATGCATCCAAAACCCTCTCCATGAAAAAATACTTCCTCACATTACCTCTGAGCTGTCCCCTCTCTATCTTCAAATTGTGCCCCCTTGTTCTTGCACATCTCTTTTTCTGAAAGATGCTACCCTCTTGGACTTTGTTGATTCCCTTGAGGTACTTGAAAGTTTCTATCATGTCCCCCTCTCCCTCCTTTCCTCGAGGGTATACATATTAAGCTCCTTTAGTCTCTCTTCATATGTCTTCTGGTGCAGACCCTGCACCATTTTGGTTGCTCTCCTCTGGACAGCCTCCACCTTGTCTATGTCTTTGCGGAGATGGGGTCTCCAGAACTGCACACGGTACTCCAGATGGCGTCTCACCAACTGTCTGTACAGAGGGATAACAAATTCCTGTTTTCTACTGGTGATGCCTCTCCCCATGCATCCCATTATCCCCCCAGCCCTCCTTACTGCCTTCTCACATTGCTTGTCCACCTTTAGGTCATCTGATATAGCTACCCTCAGGTCCCTTTCCATTTTTGTTGCTGTCAGTATCTCACCCCCCATTGTGTACTCTTCCCCTGGGTTTTTGTTTCCCAGGTGCATTACTTTGCAATTCTTTGCATTGAATTTAAGCTGCCAGACATTTGACCATTCCTCCAACCTTGCCAAGTCCCTTCTCATCCTTTCTACCCCACCTTGTGTATCAGTCCTGTTGCAGATCTTTGTAAAAGGTTTTATCCCCCTTCTTAACCAAGTTGGCTATCTTTTCCTCGGTTTGGGCCTTTGCTATTCTGACTGCATTCCCCGCTTCCTTCTGCTTTAACTGGTACAGTTCTCTGTCCTGCTCCTTCTGTGTTTCCTTATACTTCCTGAATGCTGTCTTTTTCTCCCTAACCTTCTCTGCCACCTCTTTTGAGAACCATAGTGTTTTTTTCTTTCGTTTTGATTTGTTTATTTGCTTCACAGAAAGGTCTGTTGCCTCTGTGATGGCAGTTTTGATGTTTCCCCATTGTTGCTCCACCCCTCCTTCTTGCCTGTTTGCTAGTGCTTTTCTGAGGCACTCTCCCATTTTGACAAAATCAGCCCTCCTGAAGTCCAGTACCTTCACTTTCATATGGCTTGACTCTACAACTGAGTTTATTGTGAACCACACTGGTGGTCGCTTATTCCCAGATGGCTACCCACTTCTAGATCTGAGATACTCTCTCCATCTCCATTTGAGAGTACCAGGTCTAAGATTGCTCCCTCCTGAGTGGGTTCCAACACTAGCTGTCTGAGGCATTCCTCCTGTAGGGCATTGAGAATGGCCCTGCTCTTGAATGTGGCTGCAGCAAAGGTGCTCCAGTTAACATCTGGCATATTCAGGTCCCCCATCAGCAATATCTCCCCTTTCTCTGCCATCCTAAGGATGCCTTCTATCATTTTCTTGTCCATTTCCTCTCCCTGAGACAGGGGTCTGTATACACCCCTGTGCAGATTATGGTGCCATTTCCAGTCTCCAGGGTGCCCCACGGTGCCTCCTCTACTCCCTGTTTACCCTTTAGTTCTGTTGCTTTGATCCCTTCCCTTACATAGAGAGCTACTCCTCCTCGTCTTCTACCCCTCTCTGTCCCTTCTGTAGATTGTGTACCCTGGTATGTTGACATCCCAGTCATGGTTCTCTGTGTACCATGTTTCTGTGACTGCTACGATATCTAGACATCTCTATCCCATCAAGGCCACCAGTTCAGGGAGCTTGTTACCTAGACTACGGGGATTGGTACTCATTACCCTCCATTTTTTGATGGCCTTACCCCTTTGTGCCCCATCCCTGTCCTTACTGCCTTTATCTTTTTCTACATTTACCCCAGCCCTTCTCCCTATTGACTTCTCTATCTTGGTGTTTACCTCACTACCTACCCTGATTTTTTTGGGGGGGGCTAGGATTTCCCTTCTCCTTTTCAGTGCCTCCCCCAATGGCTAAGCATTTAAACCTTTCACTTAGGATCCTGGTTCCCCTCCTGGACAGATGCAGACCATTGCACCAATAAAGACCTGTATACCTCCAGGTGGACTACCATTCCGCAATGAAGCCAAAACCCTGATCTCTGCACCAGTTTTTCAACCACTGATTGAATCCCATGGTGTGAAGCACCCTTGCCTCACCCATGCCATAGACAGGCAGCACCTCCGAGAAGGGTATCGGGTGTGCTACTTGTCTAAGGCCCATCCCCAACTCCACAAACTCTTCCTGCACTGCTCTGATCCCTTTCCCAGCCAGGTCATTTGTCCCTAGGAAAGCAATTACATCCAGCTCCCTCCCCCATGCAGCTGCTCCCGCGATCCTGAGGATTCGCTCCCTGTCCCTCCAAGCCATGGCATCAGGCAGGTACCCTACCTCCCTCTCCCCTCCCTCCCACAGTTCTACCCTCCTAACAATGGAGTCCCCAACCAGGAGTTGTTTCCTTCCCCTGTGGGGTCCCATGCCACACTCCTATGGGTCTCCTTTCTGGAGGTTCCTAGCATCCTCCTTGGTCTCCACTGTGGGTGCCTTCATAGAGGAAGCACACTCTGCCAGAATGGCATATGAATTGTGGAGAGGTACAACTGGAGGGATGCACCTCTGTTCCACCACCCTCACCCTCCCTGAGCCCACTGTGATCCAACTGCTCCTCTTTCTTGGCAACCTCTGAGGCAGCGGTGGTGGCCCTGGTGGTCCCTGGGTGGGAAAGGAGGTCCCCCAAATCCTGGCCAACTCAGCCTGGAGATGAGCAACCTCCTCCCTCAGCCCAGAGAGATGCCTGCAGATGGGACAACACTGCATCCTCCAGAACACCTCCCGGAAGACTGCTGCTCCACAGCCACTGCACTGCATTACTCCCATCATGTCTTATTTGTTGCCCCTTAACTGTTGTTTTGTATACTTACTCTTTCCTGTTTATTTTTTTTATATATTTTTTTTTTTCTCCCTACTTTCCTACTGCCTCCGTGCCCTTAAAGATCCTGAACTTCCTGCTCTGGGACAGGAAGTTCCTACTGTATATTCCTCAGTAGTCTCCTTCTTACTTGCTCAGAGTCAGACCTCCAGCAGCTGGGGGTGGGGGGATTGAGAGCTACTCTTTTCCTTCTAGGATGGTGAGTCTTTTGTGCCTCTGTGATCACACTCTTCCTGCTCCCAAACAGGAAGTTCCTGTTGTCAGTCAAATCCTGTGCCTATAAAAGTAGAACCAGCTAAGGGAGAAGGGGAGGGGTAGAGGGCAATATAGTCCCAGTAAAGTTTTAACAGTAGCTCCTTCCTCTTGCTGTTGTCTGCCAAAAGCTATCTAGGTCAGTTTTTAAATGCAAACACCTGACTTCCTTCTGCTTAAGCTACTCCCCCTAATTCACAGTTTCTTACTTCACCTTGCTAACTGCACAGGTAACAATTCCTTCACCCAACTCAGACAAACACACTGACTCTTTTTTTTTGTTTTTACCCTAAATTGAAGTTCCTAGTAGTAGAGTTCTGGTTCTTTAGTCCAGTAGAGTAGTAAAGTTCTAACAGCAGCTCCTTCCTCTTGCTGTTGTCTGCCAAAAGCTATATCCTTGCCTTGGAAAGTGCTAGAAAATAATAAATGCACCACAACATTTGAATGTTTCAAATATTTTGATGCATTGTTGACAGTTGTACCTGCTTTACAGCAGAAAAATGAAGTACGCATCACACATTGACATGTGTCTTTTTTTTGACACAAGTGGGAGCCAAAGGGGTGCCAATTATATCAATTGTGCCAGAATGTTTGTTCACAGGATTCATAAGATTACACAAGTCAAAAGCATTATGCCATTTCAGACTCACCAGCATTTAACCAGAATTTGGACCTAAATAGACTTTGAAACATAGACTTTGACGGCAGACAAGGACCGCTTGGCCTACCAGCTCTGCCCATTTCATAGGTTCAAAGGTGATATACCAGCCAGGAGGTCAAAAAGATCTTTAATGGCTCACCACTAATTAGTGGAAATTCCTGCATCTCTGTGTTCCCATGTATTTGTCCAGATTGTGTTTAAATGTTAGCATAGTTCTACATGACACCACTGTCTCTGGCAGTGAGTTCCATACATTCACGACTTGTTGACTGAACAATTGACCTCTCGCGTTTGTCCTATATATATCCCCTTTCAGTTGCAAATAATGCGATCTCGTATTCAGCATGTTACTTGAATTCTGTTATCCTATGGACTCCCATAGGAATCTATTTTTACTAGTGTTAAATACATAGCAAAAATCGCCTCTTAATCTTCTATAGTCTAGAGAATATAAATTCAGGTCTCTCAATCTGTCAGCATATGATTTATTCTTCATATTATTTAATTTTTTAGTCATTTTCCTTTGGACCCCTTCATGTAGCCTTTTATCTCTGATAGTTTGAGGTGCACACAGTGGAGAATAGTACTCCAGGTGGGGTCTGACCAGTGAGGTGTACAGTGGCACGATTACTTTTGGCTCCCTACTTCGTATGTTTCTCAGTATATAGCCCAGAATCCTATGACATTTCTGGACCGTTAATCTGGAGTGCATGCCGAAAGATAGTTTATTTGTAATTAGCACTCCCAAATCTCTTTCGTTGTCTGTTTCTATAAGGGAAGTACTACCTAGACAGTAAGTGAGATGTGGGTTCTTATTTCCCAGGTGCATAACTCTGCACTTTTCGGCATTAAACCTCAGTTCATTAATTTCTGCCCATTTATAAATGATGTCCAGGTCTTGTTGTAACTTATTTCCATCCTTTTGATTGTTAACGATGGCTCCAATTTTGCTGTCATCTGCATATTTGACCTGCCATGTATTGTTAGAGGTTTGCATCCCTGAGATAAATAAATTAAATAGAGAAGGGCCCAGAATGGATCCTTGCGACACCCCACTGGTCACATTCCCCCAATCTGAACAAAACCTCCTAATTTGTATCATCTGCTTTCTACCCTTCAGCCAGGAGTCCACCCATTATATTAAGTTAGGGTGAAGGTTACATCTGATTAGAGTTTCGATTAGTTCCTTGTGTGGGACCATGTCAAATGCACACAAGAATTCAAGATAGATTATGTCCACACCTAAATCTGAATTGAGGGCTGCACTAACTGGTTTGAAGAACGTTAGCAGATTAGAAAGATAGGAGCTGCCCTGACTAAACCCATGCTGGGTTATGTCTAAATTTCCATACCTGATTAAATGCTTATTTATTCTATCCTGAATAATCCCATCCAAGAGTTTTCCAATAATAGAAGTAAGGCTAATAGGTCTGTAATTTGAGACTAGATGTTTACTGCCTTTTTTGCATATTAGCGTCACTACCGCATCCTTGCAATCTTCAACTGTTTTTCCACCCTGTATGGATTTATTAAATAATAATGTTAATTTTCTGGTGATATCTTCAGTTAAGAGATGCTATATCACATCTTCCTAAGTCACCTTTTGGTAACTCTTCACAAAAACAAATGCATCCTATTGGCTCATGGACTAAAGTTACCAAGAGTAAAGCTAGTAATATATATCATGCACTCAGGGACTCCACTTCGGATCCTACCCAGAGCGCTAGGCAGCAATGGGGGGAAGAGCTGCTGACCCCGATTTCAGAACAACAATGGAAGGATGGGTGGGTACGTATTCATATGGCTTGTCAGGATGGCCGCACGAGGCTTATTATGAACAAAACTCGTCATAGATGGTATAGAGATCCAGCAAAATTAGTTAAAATGGAACTTATTCCAGCTGACACTTGCTGGAGATGTGGCAACCAAGGAGCTCATCTTCTTCATGTTCTCTGGGACTGTCCGAACCTTCAACAGTTTTGGAGTGCCATTCAGTACATGTGTCAGCAACTGTTCCCTAATATCGTCCTGGGTCCCGACCTACTCCTTTTGGGCTGCGGCAATCCTGAGATCCCTAAGCATAGTCCAGGGGCGCAGTGGATCACTATGGTCGGGGCATTGGCCAAAAGGCTCATCCTGATGAGATGGAGAACCCTTGACAGTCCTACCTTCCATCAGTTTCTTTTGGCCCTAGCCCAAGGGGCTGCATTTGAGAGGATCTCGAGCTTTGCCCATGGGTCCCTATCTCGATATGACCAATGTTGGCAATCAGATTTAAGGTCAGAGTATTGTCATAATACTGCTTCAATCATATGGCCCAGACCCTCCCCTTATTTATAAGGTGGGATACCCCTTCCCTCCCTTCTGTTTGTAAAGTCCCTCTTTTCCCTCTCTCCCTCTCGCCTTTCCATACCTCCTTTGGACATATTTAAATATGAAGAAAGATTGCCAATGTTGTATATAGTTGATATTACAACCACATGTGAGCTCAACACACCTATGGTAGAGTGACTAGATAGTACTGCTTTCTTTTGTCATATCCCTAGTTAGGGTGGATTGTATTTTCTATCAATCTATGTTCTCCTTGGTTGATAGGACTCAACTCTCTACAAATTATCTCCTTCCTGGTCATCTATTCGGTGGTGTACAACGTATGTGAACTGATACCCTATATGGTCACCACTAACTGACTGATTGTTGTGTCAATTATTATTATTGATCAAACCCTAACTATATGTCATGTATGGATTCTTTTTATGTATACTCTGCCTTTTGTGTATGACCTGCCTTAAGTCAACAATAAAAATGTTTAACAACAAAAAAATAATGATGTTAATGCACCCACAAGTTCACTTGAGAGTGATTTAATAAGAGCAGGGTGAATCTCATCATGACCTGGAGAGGTGTTTGTTTAACCAATTTATCCCTCCAGGGTGTGGGTATACTGAGATTTACTACGGTTGGTGTGATTTGGTCACGAGGCTTAGTCGAGTGACCGAACCACACCAGTCGTGTTAAGTCCTCCAGTGTACCCACACCCTGGAGGGATAAATTTATATTACACGATGGCAAATGTTGTTTCTTTAATGTTTTTTAATTATTTTCTAACTCACCGAGGTCCCTACACTTGGAAAGAAGATGTCATTTTGTAAACAATTTGCCGCAGTGTTTTAGCGAAGCAGCAACAGGACAAATCGTGGCAGTTTTGTTTGAAGTGAAAGTGACGGATTAGCATGATATAAGGTTGGCTGGCACTTTTTCCAGTGGGTACACTGGAGGATTTATCACGGTGGTAATTGTGCCAGCCAACCAATCAGGATGCAGTATTTGGGACATTGGATTTACCACATTGTATAATTTCAATTTTGTAATTCTATGTAGTATTTCTTGTTCTGTAATAAGTAATGCGTTATCAGCCAGAATAGAGAGTCTATCAGGCAGGCATGCGATCTCTTTGTTCTGGAATATACTTACAAAATATTCATTAAATTCCTCAGCCATCTGTGACTCATCTCTTATCAGATCCAGAAACAAATGATTTGATACCTGATACCTTCATTTCTTATCAGTAATCCATTTCTTTCCAATGGTCCAACAGTAGATTGGTTCCCTCTGATAGTACCAAATATAATTGAAAAATATTTTAGGATTTTTCTGGACAGAAGCATACAAGTTAATTTCCATTTGTTTTTGGATTTATTTATGACTTTTTTGCATGCATTTGCCCTCTGCTTGTAAGAAGTCCAGTTGTCAATAGATTGTTTTATTTTATACCTTCTGAATGCCCCTTTCTTTCTATTTAAAAGCTTTTTTAATGCTTTTGTTAAACCAGGGAGGTACCCTACCTTTAGTGCTATATTTTACACTACTAGTACATAATTTTGAACACAATGATGTATTTTATCCTTTATCACTTTCCAGACAAATTCCAGATCTTTATTCTCCAGTTCATTTTCCCAGTTCCAGGAGGAAAGATAAGTCTTCATTCATTAATAGTCTGCTTTATTATAATTTCTAGTCTTGGTTATACCTCTAGCTTTATCCCATGTAGTATCAATAGTGAAGCCAACTGAGTTATGATCACTACAGCCTATTGGTTCCTGTATTATGATATCTTTAATTAGATTAGGGGAATTACATAGGACTAAATCCAAAATATTGTGCCCTCTGGCAGGTTTAGTGACCAGCTGGGTTAAACTTTTCTGTGCTGTGATGTCAAGGAACTGTGTTTCAATTTTACCAGTACCCTCAAGTGTAGGCCAATTAATATGGGGAAGATTAAAATCACCCAAAAGAATATAATCACCGTTTGGTTCAAAACTGCCTAGGGTGTCCAGAAAAATCAAATTCTGTTCCATATTAAGGCCAGAGGGGTTGTATGCTAGGCCAATAATGATTTTTTTGTTAGTAAGGTTTATCTCTGCCCACAATATTTCACACACTGATGGTATGTTATTCTGTTTTATTTCAGTCATTGTTGTATTGTTTGAGACATACAGTGCTATCCCACCACCAACTCTATTACTTCTTTCCTTGTGTATAACAATTTACCCTGGAATATCTATTCCCCAGTCACCTTCCTTGTACCAGGTTTTGGTTATACCACATATTGAGATGTTATCTCTATGTAGGATATATTGAAGCTCATCCAATTTACCACTCATACTTCGTGCATATATTAGCATACAGTTAAGTTGTTTGAATATTGATTTGTTTCCTTTATTAGTGGTTCTATGATTAAATTTTATTCTTTCTGATTGATTGTGAAAATTTAGTTGTTCTTTATGAAGTCTCCCCTTACTATTCAGTTTAAATTATGTCTGATGACCTCTATAAAGTGGTTTCCCAGTTTTCTACTACCTAACCTATTCAGGTGTAGACCATCCCTGCTAAAAAGATTTGAATTAACAACAGATTACCAGGTTCTAATACATGTGATATCCTTGTATAGACACCACTGTCTAATCCAATTATTTAGTTTTAGAATTCTGTTATTCACATACTGATTTGCCCCATGAACAGGAAGAATTTCTGAAAATACTACTTCACAATTTAAACTGATTAGTATAGAACTGATTTTAAGTAACCCATTATAAATTTCCTCCAATGCATAATGACTAAAGGACAAACTGTAAATTTTTTAATTACTTTGGGAATTTCTGACATCATGTCCAAAATTCCTGCACCAGGGTAACAGCTGCTACTGATCATTTCCTTGTTTAAAGCAGTGGTGTATTGATCTGTGTACTTAATGATAAAGTCCCCCAGAATGTAAACTGGTCTGAAAGACTGACTTTTGGTCTGATTTAATTCACTGCTACTCATAGGGATTACCTCTTTGGTTTCCATTTCCATCTCATCGATAGTTATAACTTTTTCTATGGGTATGGTACCCTGGTTATTTTCTTTAGGATTTAATGATTCATATAGTATGTTAGCATTGACACAGTCCTTTTCTAATTCATCTGTTTCATCATTAAGTGGGCCCCTTCTGTTCAACGCCTACGTATCTGACATAAGGACAGGAATCAGGAGTGAGATGAGTCTCTTTGCAGATGACTCGAAACTGGGGGCAGTGGTGGATGGGGAGGAGGGGACGGTGGCCCTGCAGGGGGACCTGGAGGCTCTGGAAAGATGGTCTAGAAAGTGGAAGCTGAGGTTCAATGCAGGGAAATGCAAGGTACTCCACTTGGGGGCCAGAAACCCAGGCCAAGTGTACACCCTGGGGGGGAAAATACTACAAGTCTCGATGGCTGAGAGGGACCTGGGGGTGGTGGTGGATGTCAAGATGAACAACTCTGAGACTTGTAGGAGGGCAGCAGCCAAGGCCAACAGGATGCTGGGATGCATCACTAGGGGGATCACCTCCAGAAGGAGGAAGTGATACTCCCTCTGTATAACTGCTTGGTGAGCCGCACCTCAGTACTGCGTGCAGTTTTGGAGGCCACACTTAAAGAGGGACATTAACCTCCTGGAGAGGGTCCAGAGGAGGGCAACCAAAATGATTTGGGGCTTGGGGACAGGACCTATGAGGAGAGGCTCAAAGAGCTAAATATGTACACATTGGAAGAGAGAAGGACCGGGGACATGATAGAGGCCTTCAGGTACATGAAGAGGGTAAATAGGGAGGAACAGTCAGGGTGCTTTGAAGGAAGGAGGAGGGCCACTAGAGGCATGGGTGGAAGCTGGAGGGGAAGATTCAGGGAGAAAGGAGGAGGTGCTACTTCACTGAGAGGGTGGTGGAGCCATGGAATGCATTACCTAGGGGCTGGTGGAGGCAGAGACAGTGGAGGGGTTCAAGAGGGGTGGGACAGGTACAGGGAAGGGGTTCAGGAAGCAAAATCCAATGCAGCAAGAATATCCGGAACTGGGAAGGGAGAAGCCAGAGAAGGCGAGGGGGACAGCAAGGTCAGCACCCAGGGTGGGGGCTGACCAAACGAGCAGACACGAAAGACCGTTAGGCCTATTCTGCTGGCATTTTAGTATGTTAGTATTAATCTCATCCATCAGATTTTCCAAAGGCAGAAATCTATTAAGTGATAAGACAAATTCCATTGCCCTTCTACCTTTTTTGAATTTACTACACAGTATTGACATAATTTGTGCTTCTGTCTCCTGGTCAGGCTCTCTTGTTCTTTTACCACCTTGTTCTTTTGCTTGAGTTGAAACACCCTCAGGTGGTATGTCTAAACTGTCTGACGATGCAATAGTTGCATTTTTTATGCTCTTTAATTCTAGTTCAAGTCCTAGCAGTTTAACTTTCAAGTTCTTCATTTCAGTACATTGATCACAAATATATAAATTAATTTACTGAGTTTCTTGGAGAGTGAACATTTTGAAGTTACCACATCGTACCCCAAATTCTCCTGTTACTAATTTTACTTGCTTACTTTCCATATTAACATATACAAGTGTCTAACTTTATAAAACCAAAAACAAACACAACACCAGATAGCTTTGGAACTTGCCAAAGTGCCGTGCAGGTATCTTCACTTACACTTCTATATAGGTGTAATACACTTCGTTTACTTTACTGTGACTGTGGTTCAACAGCCTTTCTTACCCTGCTGCTCTGCTGCCAACTGACACCTACAGATGCCGCTGGCCTCTGCCCATGTTGCCTCTGTTCTGTGCTTGGCTCCACTCACTAGAGCCAAGCATTATATGGCCCCTGTGGATGGCGTTGCTGTGGTCTCCTTGACAACGTAACCAGGCAACCAGTTGCAGAGTGTCCAGCAGGCAACAGGGGTAACCTGCCCTTAAAAGAACAAGTTATACCCTGCAAGGCAGCCTAAGTGGCTTTTCTGAAACACTAATAAAGTGTCTGCCCTATGTTCCAGAAAATGCTGAGGAGCAAGAATCCCTGGTACTCTGGTTCACTGTGCTACAATCACCCCACAGACCAGCTGCCTTCGCCCTACTTATTGGATAAGCTGCAGATCCTAGTTAACCAAGAGCCTACTTCTTCCTACCCCCCACCAGAATTGCCTTATGTCTATCCAGTGCATTCTTGAATTCCTCCACTGTTTTTGACCCCACAGCCTCCTCAGAAAAACCATTCCATGTGTCCACAACCCTCTCCGTGAAAAAATACTTCCTCACGTTGCCCTTGAGCCATCCCCCCTCTATCTCCAAATAGTGCCTCCTTGTTCTTGCACATCTCTTTTTCTGAAAGATCCTACCCTCCTGGAATTTGTTGATTCCCTTGAGGTACTTGAAAGTTTCAATCATGTCCCCCTGCTCCCTCCTTTCCTTGAGGGTATACATATTAAGCTCATTTAGTCTCTTTTCGTATGGCTTCTGGTGCAGACCCTGCACCATTTTAGTCGCCCTCTTGTGGACTGCCTCCATCCTGTCTATGTCCTTGCAGAGGTGGGGCCTCCAGAACTGCATGCAGTACTCCAGATGGGATCTCACCAACTGTCTGTACAGAGGGATAACAACTTCCTGTTTTCTACTGGTGATGCCTCTTCCTATACATCCCAGTATCCTCTCAGCCCTTCTTATTACAAATGGATATCTAAGGCTAACTTAAAAGATTCCATTAAGGGCTATTCACAATATCTTGTGGAAGTGCATTCCAAATGTTAACTACACATTGACTGAACCACATTCCTCTTTTAGTTATATGTTTCTTATTTGTAACCTTTGCTTGTAAACCAAGGCATACCCATAGATCTTGATTTCTAAATACCCTGAATGTTAAACAGAGATCTCCCCTACAGCGTATATATTCAAGTGGGAATAGGTTCAATTCTGTTAGTCTTTTCCCATAATCTAAATGTGAGAGACTGTTTATTTTTCATAGTTCTTCTCTGTACTCTCTCAAGTAGTTCTATATCTTTTACCTGATATGATGCCCAAAACTGGGCACAATGCTTGAGGTGTGGCCTGACAAATGCCCCATAGAGTGGCATAATCACTTGTCTCTACTCTTAATATGTTTAAAAATGGAACTCAGAATTTTATTCACTCTGGTTACTACTTCAATGAGTATGTTCTGTGAAGGTAAGCTTATCTGTCATGATTATGCCCAAATCCTTTTCATTATTGCTTGCTTCTAGTTGGAAACCGTTTAGGAAGTATTTCCTCATTGTGTTCTTTTTTTTGTTGCCAAAATGCATTCCTTTGCACTTGGATACATTAAAGTATAGTTTATGGTTATTGGCCCACTGTGATAATTTGTTTAAGTTGTTCTGAAGACTTTGGCTAGCTATGTGATTATCCACTATTGTGCCCAACTTTGTATCATCTGCGAATTTGCTAATCCATGAATTTTCAGATGATTTCATTGATAATACAAATAAGTTGAAAATGGTGGGGCCCAAGACTGATTCCTGGGGCACTCCACAACTCACGTCTCCCCAGTCTGAACTATATCCTCTGATGAGTACCCTCTCTCTTTCTTCACTCAATCAAGAGTCTACCCACTGTATGATGTTATTGTTTAATCCGATGCTTCTTAGTTCCTCAATTAGCTCTTTATGTGGGACCATATCAAAGCGTTGGAGTAGTCCAAATAGGTAACACGAACTTGGAATCCATTATACAAAGCCTTGCTTTTGTGTTAAAAAAAATGAAGCATATTAGTTTGACATGATATGGCACATGTAAATTCAATCTGAGATATGAAACTTATATACAACTTTATGCAGATTATACTATTTTGTACACCAGATGTGCTGATGTGGACACAGCAATGATTATTTTGCAACAAGACTTTAATAAAATACAAAGGGAACTTGTTAATTTGAGATTGCTTTTGAATGAGCAAAAAACACAGTGGATGTTATTTGGAGAAAAAAAGATCTTAAAGATTCAACCAATAAAGAACTTAGATTTTTATCAGTAATCAACATAGAACGAGTAGACTCCTATAAATATTTAGGGGTTATACTAGACAAAAACTTGGCTTTTGAAATGCATATAACATCTATATCTATGAGACTAAAGAGACTTCTTTTATAGAAATAGAACCCTCTTTAGTTTTAAGATTAGGAAACTATTGGTTTCTACTTTGTTCTTACCTATATCGGGTTATGGTGATATAATTTACAAAAATGCAAAAAAATCATTGCTGTGTTCTTTGGATGTCCTATTTAATAGTGCTTTACGATTTGTAACAAACCTCCCATTTAGGACTCATTGCTGTGTACTATATCAAAACTCAGGCCTCTTTTCATTGTTTGATAGGAGAGATTACCATTGGAACTTATTGGTATATAAGTTTGTACAACAATCACTGCCTGTTTTCCTGTTAAATTTATTACAAATAAGGATACAAAAACATTTCTTAAGATCTTCTGCTCAAATAAGTTTTTATATGTCTAGATCTAGGACAAAATTTGGTGATAAAACTATATCAAATTTAGTGCCCAAAACATGGGAACGAGTGTCTAAACAGTTAAAAAGTACAGTATTGCTACCATTTAAACATTTTAAGTCTTTTTTAATGACTTTATACAGTAAACACTGTAATTGTTATGGATAAATTATTTACACTTATGTCCATATTATAACTTAAATTAGGTTGTATTGAAACTGAAATTGTGTATGTATGTTTGTCTTTTTTGTGATGTTACATGTTGGATTCAATTGCAAAAGAGATACTTTTATCTCAATTTGACATCCAATAAAGTTTGAAGTTTGAAGATATGTCATAAAGCCCCAATTCCAGACTCTGTGTTTCAATTCAATCTTTAACAAAGTTTTCCATAAGTTTATCTACTATAGAGGTCAGACTTATTGGTCAATTGTTTGTTGGATCATGCCTTTACCCCTTTTTGTGGACAGGGGTCACATTTGCTTCCCTCCATTCATACAAAGGTATATGGGAGCAAAGAAGGCCAGAAGGTAGACCATAGCCGCTCCCTTCCAATATCCTTTAATAAGTGATTTTACCCTTTTCCATTATATAGTTATCCAACTGGGTTTTGAAATGACACTTTGATTTACAACATATGAGTGCCTGTGGTAGCTCATTCCATGGGGCCACCACCCTCTGCATAAAAAAGACCTTCCTTCTATTTGTGTTGTATTTTATGTGTCTAAGCTGAAGTGGGTGACACCATGTCCCTTTAGTGTTATTTTTAAATTGGAGGTTTAACTCATCTAATAAATAATCATCTCCCATTATATCATAACACAGTAGTAGACCCCCCGATTCTTCTTGTCTCAAGGGACATAAGCTTCAACTGTTCCAGATGTTTTTGTAGGGCATATTTTTGATGTTATGTATCATTTTTGTGGCTTGCCTCTGTACTCTTTCAATGTTTTCCACAGCTCCCTTAGATATGGGTCCCCATATGGGGGCCCCATAATCCAGAATTGGCCTAACATATGCCCTATATAAGGGCATGACCACCTCCTTGTTTTGACTCCTAAAATTTCTCTTAATGTTCCATAACACTTGCTTGGCTTTTATAATCTGTTTATTAGTGTGGGAGCGATATGCCAATTTGTGGTCTATCAGAATTCCCAGATCTCTCTCTCTCTCTCTTCCACAGATTTACGCAGCACCTTGCCATTTATGTAATAGTTTTGCATACCATTTTGATTCCCTAAATGAATTACACAACATTTTTCCATGTTAAATGTCATATACCTAGATGATGCCCAGTTGCAGATACTATCCAGATCTGCCTGTAGGCCCTTAGCCCCTTCTGGGTTTGTTACTATTCTAGCTAATTAGGTGTCATTGGCATACTTACTAATCCAGCTGCATCTGTCCCTGCCCATAGAGGACATAAAGACCCTAAAAAGCACAGGGCCTAGGACTGACCCCTGCGGGACCCCACTAGTGACACTCACCCTATCCGAGTAATATCCATTTATACACACTCTCTGGGCCCTTCTATCCAATCAAGCCCCAATCCAGTGCATCACTCTGTGGTCTATATCTGTGTCAGCAAGACAGTGAAGGACCTGGTGGTGGGAGACTTTATCAAAGGCCTTTGCCAAATCCAAATAGATGCAATCCACATACAACCTGGTATCCAATGCTTCTGAAATATTTTCATAAAAACACAACAAATTTGTCACACATGATCTCCTTGCAACAAACCCATGCTGTTCTCTGTCCTCCTGGTCAATCTCCATGAGGTGGGTATCTATTACATATTTTAGGATGGATTCCATAAGTTTACCTGTGACTGAGGTCAAACTAATGGGCCTATAATTGGTACAATTTGCCCTATCCCTTTTTTATGTATGGGTACCACGTTCACCTCTAACCAATCTCCAGGCATGGTTCCGCTAACAAGTGATTTATTAAACAGTATAGCCAGAGATACCACTGTGTTAGGGGAAAAAAGCTTAAGCATCCTATTTGAGATATTGTAAGGTCTTGCAGGGTTTGTATTTTTGAGGGACTGAACCTTTTTTGACACTATGTCAGCAGTGATGTTTATGGGTCTTTCGTTATTTGGCCTAATATCAATTTTACTTTGTTGTTTGCTAGAAAATACTGTACCAAAATAGTTATTAAATATGTTTGCTGCTTCAGCTGGGTCTGTAACTATCTCATTTCCCCTTTTAATAGAGCATACATTATGTGTAGATTTCCTCAGGGAGTTTACATAACTATAACATTGTTGCATATTATCTTTGCTAGCTGTAGATGTCAAGTTAGCTTCCATTTTTTTTCTTACTCTTACTTATCAGTTTCTTACATTTGCCCTGCACCATTTTATATTCCTTCCATACTCGAGGGTCCCCATTATTACTTTTGTATAAGTTAAACAAATGCTGTTTTTTCCTTAAAAGTTTTAGAATACCCTTGTTTAACCATTTAGGTTTTTAACCCCTAGCATTATACATTTTTGTCTTTTCTAAGTATTTGTCACATAAAGCAAACAATTTACGCTTAAATATATTCCACATCTCCTCCAAAGATTTGCTTTGTAATTTGCTACCCCAGTTTATTTGTTGAAGTTCAGAATTGATTTTATTAATACCAGTGGAGCAAAATTTATAAACTTCTCTACATCCCTTAGTGATGGGAATATATTGGGTGAGTGTAAAAGATATCCCACAGTGGTCGCTATTCCCTAAAGGGGGAGATAGTTGAACAAGATGTACTGTAATGTTTATTTCTTTTGTAGATAGCACTAGATCTACTAAATTCAGGAATAACTTGTCCACTTGAGATGGACTTGCTACATAACGTGGCCAATGGTCCTGCTAATATAGAAGATAGCTCTTTATGTAACTGGGGATGGATACTGTCCGGGCCTGGGGCTTTGTTTACTTTGAGATTACTTAGCCTAGATAGAACAGCACCTTCCTTTATTGTATAATTAATGAGGCAGTCAGGTGCCACAGTTTTAGTACATGTTTGGTTAGGCTAGTATACGCTTAGGAAATATTTATTAAATTCAGTAGCAATTTCTTTTTCATGTTCAGTAATTGAGTTATCCATTTTAAGGGGGCCAAGTTTATATTAGTCTCCTTGAAGTCCAGTGATGTAATTATAGAAAGCTTTTTTATCTGCCTACACAGCCAGATGTAGTTTGGCTTCCCGTTTTGCTTTTTTAATTAGATATTTACATTTTCTGAGTTTAGTTTATATATTGCCCATGTATTAGCAGATGAGTTGGATTTATACTTTTTATATGCTCTGTTTTTATTTATTTTATTTATTTATGTATGTATGTATTTGTTGACCAGGTAAGGACACTGGTCCAAGGAAGCTTTTTCAGGCACGACTCGGGCCATCAAGATGGCACACAAAACTACAATACATACAATATAAGTATTGGTACATCACAAAAGAAATTCCAGTTCTAGACAGTACAGAACAGAGAGAGTGTGGGAAAGAAACAACCATCAACTTTCAACGTTTAACCCAATGCACAGAGACAAAAATAGAGCACCCCAACCCCATCAGATACTGTAGTTCCAGGCTATACAACATTTTTAACCTCAGACAGTTGATCTACATTCTCACTGTATCAGCAGTGACTGGACCAGAGAAGTACATTATTAATTCCAATCTGCTTCTTGATACCATGATAAAACCACAATGGGAACTTCCCTTTATTATTATATTTAGCTTTTTCAGGAACAAATTTATCAATACAATAACCCAAATGCAGTTTTATTTTGTTCCATATTGCACCGAGTGGTAAATTATCCAACTCGGTTTGTCATTTCCAGTTTGTCAAATAATTCCTCATTTCATTATATTTAGCTCCGTTGTAACATTCTATTTTTGTTATGCTATTTACTGCATGCCAAGTTTCTCTGATTATTATTTGCACCATATTATGGTCACTGTTCATTAAAGGTTTCCTTATTATACAATCAATAGTATCTTTATAAAGATTAGTAATTATGAGATCTAGTAGATTGTTTCCCCTCGTATTTAATTTGACAGATTGATTCATATTATTACTTGTAATGAAGTCTAGTAAAGAATAATCAATGGAAGATTGTCCCAAAGTAGTCTCCCAAATAATATTGGGTTAGTTAAAATACCCTAAGATCAGTGTTCTTGGTTCAGTACCCATTTCATTCAATAAATTCATGAACTGCTGATTCTGCTCTAGTGTGAGTGATGAGAGACCTATAGCAGACACCTATGACAATATGTTTGATGTTGTTTAGATTGATTTTAACCCATACCTTCTCCATGGTACCTATATTATTATTTATTGGTATTTCACATTCCTAGACTCGGAGTTGATTATTCACACACAGGACAACTCCCCCACCATGTCTACCTTCTCTGTCTTTATAAAAAAGTTGATAGCCAGGGATGCGTTTGCACCAGCCATAACTAATCCACCACATTTCTGTAATGCCACATAATGTATGTGAATATTTTCTTGCTTTAGGAGTACTTCCAAGACATCACTCTTTTTATTTACATTTCCGGCCTTGATAGATAGTATGTTCAGGCCATCAATTACCTTATGAGCAGTAGGTGTATTTGTACCTGCTATCCCCTTATTGCCCCCTTTTATAAGTTTAAACAACCTATTTTTAGTTCCTCTACGAACATTCCACTAAACAGTTTACTTCCTTTTTTACTTAAATGTAAGCCATCCTGAGCAAATAAATTATTATGTTCACTAAATTTTTCCCAACTTTTTAGACATTTAATAAACACTATTTTCTCAAACTGTTATTTACTCTAATAATCATATGGTTCTATCTCTGATTTAATTTTGGAACTAGCAATCTTTCCAAGATTATCACTTGACAATTCCTCTCATGAAGTGTTTTATGCAGTATCTGATAGTCAAGTAATATATTGTTATCAGATTTTCTTTGTATATCATTGGTTCCATAATGTATAATTACTTGTTTTTCCTCATTTGGCCCTTTGATTATTTTTGTTGCTAAGGTTCTGATATCAATCAAGCCCACTCTAGGGGAAGCAGCTACTAGTCACCATATCCTTATTACCATGTGTTGTACACTGATCTGTATATCTGGTAATTGAGTTACCAATAAATAGGGAATAATGGATGGGGAAGTGTGTGATATGAGAATTTAATGCACCCCCGAGGTGTGGGATGCAACATAAACCCTGAGGGCAAAGCCCGAGGGGTTTATTAAAGCATCCCACACTGAGGGGGTACATTAAATTTGAGTTTGAGACACTTCCCCATACTTTATTTTATATAATATTTAGGGACCATTTTTTTTCAGACCAAGTCCTCAAGCAGCTTAGAGAGAGACACACACACACACACACACACACACACACACACACACACACACTCACTCTGTCACCATCCCTCTTTTTTTTTTAATGTCCACATTTGTTTTTTTATCAATTTATTTATTGATTTTTCAGTTATGTTTGAGCCTTGGAATCGAGGGTGCTTACCGCACGGACCCATTCGGGGTGACAGACTGCATCACAGGTGATGGGAATCATAGGATAAACCCAGATATGTGGGTTTTTTTTGTATTTTGATTTAAATGCAGGAACAGCCAAATAGATGAAAAAAAACTATGCTCAGCATGTTCTCCCCGCCCACACGGATGAGGAAAGCCAGTGAAGGAGCACTCAGTTTTGATAGAGCATGTGTTCTCCGTAATAACTGGCAGGTTATTATGGCGAATATCAACTTGCAAATGTTAAGTAAAAAGTTGGTCCCCAGTTATTACATTCATGTAGCATTTTATAGCTCTTTCAGAAGTGTTACTAGGATTAGGCCTGAATAATGAACCAGTTCCTTCCTTCTGTTCAGGAACATCAATGTCTATCAAGTTTTCAACCTGAATAGTGTTAGGTGTAATATTAATTTCCCTTAATACATCATTAGAGACCTCTTTCCTGAGATTGATTGATAGCAAGTTTTCATTTGTTTGCACAGGATTAAATACTTCTGCATCTGTGTCCAATGAATGCTGTTGTTCATTTAAATTGCATTCTGTGTTTTTGTCTCCCATTATATCAAGCAGTGCATCTACCTGCCCATCTAATCTATCAATCAGGTCCAATTTCAAACACCATAGCCCTCCTTCCCTTTTTAATATTTTTACTTGAATCCATTACTTGTCAATCTTCTTCCTCCTCTGTTTCTCTTGGCATTTTATTAGCCCCTTCAATAGTTTGGGCTGTGCTAATTGTGGCAGGTCTTTGTGGTTACTTAACTGTAGTTTTAAGGTTTTGTTTTCAAGTTCCAGCCCTATCAACTTAACTCTAATTTTTTGTTGATCCAGAATGTGGGACAACCTTTTATGTGGTCTAACTTTTTGTCCCAAGTTGCAGAATTATGCTGAAAAAGTGCTGCAACTCCTAGACAACTCCTTGAAAATCTTGCCCTCTATCATCGACATCCATGTTTTTGGTTGAGGTGGTTTTGCTGTCCACTCCCAGACTTTTGCTTCTGCTTTTGAATATGTAATAGCTCTCCTCTGGGGTTGTTGCTGACATCTGTTTGTTGCTGTCTGGCAGTTTATGCTGCTGGACCAATAGATTACCATGAAAGGGCTGCTTTTTTTTTTTTTTTACTTTCTATTTTTCCTCCCTCCTCTCTGGTGCTCACTCCTTCCATCCTGCTCCTTTCCACCCCACTCCATCTTCCTGGGATCTGCCCCTAGAGTGCCTCCTTCCCTTACCTCCTGCACAGCGGGGTCTGTCCCTTCTTGGTGGTCTTGGATGGATCCGGGGCAGATTTCATCTAGGGCTGCCGAGAGGTGTCTTTTTCCATTTTTCTCCCCCCCCTTAATCCCCTACCCCCTGGGACGTCCAGTGCTAGGACATACGTCCCGAGAGAAGGCATGCTGATGCACGCCAGACCTCTCATGCCGCGACGTCCCCCTCCCGGCTCCGATGGCGAGCAGCCTCCATCCCCTTCAGTTGTCGGTGCTCCCACCCGCTCTACGAGGGATGTGAACGAGGTGCCTTGGTTCCACCCTGAGAGAGGAGAGCATCCATTGGGACGCTCGATCCTCTCTCCCCCTGCCGACCCCCAGCCACCCAAGTTCGTTCCCGAACCTGGGTCACCGGTGTAGCGAGAGGTGTGGCATCCAGCGCCTCAACCCTCAGCGCCACTGGGCCGGCAGGGCTGCTTTTTTTGTTGCTGTATTGTAAGGATGGTGACATGATTGTTCAATCAAGGCAAGTCAAAGTTTAGTTTAGACCATCCTATCCTGCTGGCTCAGGGCACCTCACAAGGAAAGACACAGAAATAAGTGTGTCATAGTAAATCAATAAACAATCAATATATTAAATATAATAAATAACTAGTTAAAAGAGTAGGCATCATTAAATACGCTTATTTTTTAAAGAGCCCCTAAAGTACTTAACCATGCAGGCATTGTAGACATTGACTGGACACCAACTCCCATGACCATTGCCTTGACTGTCTGAGAGTCAGCCATGATGTGAAATGTAGTCCAATCTGCTGAGGCTTCATAAAGGTCATATAGAAGTTAAGGGAAGGCACTGGTTGAAAATGTTCTCCAAAGTGAGCCCTGTCATAACACTGGACATGGGAAAGCCAGGAGAAGTATGCACAAGATGAAGTATGCACAATGAAATAAATAAATGTCTTACTATATGCTTCTACTTTTCTATCTATTTAGTATGTTGCAGCATTGTTTTCTACAACTCAGGAGCTGATCACCTGGAAGTTTGACTGTGACCCCCCCACACACCTTTTTGTCTTTCTTCTTTCCTTTTATTTTCTTCTCTTTTACTTTTAATTCAGTTTTCCTTTCTAGATTTCCTCATGCCCCATATGAGCATACATTATGTGCATCAGAAACAGAGACAGAGGTATATACAGTAGACGCTAAGAGTCCTTTTAGTGTATCTTTTTCATAAGCCCAATAAAGTGCTGAGAATTGGTGCTTCATGTAAAGAAAACATTTAGCAATGCTTTTGGGATCAGTAATACTGTATGACTTGATTGTTTCCATGGCTTAGGAGCTATAAGTGAAAGTCACCCTTCCTTTATACCCCCCCCCCGACTATCAATCTGAGCCCTGCTGCAGAAAGCAAGAAAGGAAGTGTGAAACAAGTGTGAAACAATGCATCAATAAATGAAGAAACTCTATAGCATGCTAGAGTACCCTGTGTTTAAATGCTGAACCCTGTTTTCACATATAAAGGTGCCTCATTACAGTGTACAAACAGGTAACACACATAAAGTGAATGGCACTAAAAGAAAGCTTTTTCAATGTGCTTTCCCTTTTTGTGTCTTTAGCTCCCTTCTGTTTTGCCTGAACTACCACCAAAATGAGAACAGCTACTAATGGACAATGATAAATTTTTGTTTTAATGTTATAATATCATAATAGAGGCAACTGGATAGTCTGGATCCATTAAGACAGTGCCAACATAAAAAGAAATTAAAAAAGGGGTTAGTTAAAGGAAATGTGAAATGTAATACTGTGTCATTGTAAGATCTAGGTAATTACACAGTACTTACCTGCTGCTGGTGCTATTCCTAAGGCAATGGCCTGTCACAGACTGGATGAATTTAAATCCTAGTTAAGGGAAAGTAAAAAGGTGGGAGGAGCTAGCAACCATGGTCTTCCACCTCATAGAAGCATATTTCTACACAAATAACCTAACACTGGTGATAAGATGTTTTAAGGTATGCACTTGTGTAATTAGAATATTGTTCATGTACTGAAGCTTGACATGTCTACATACTGTATGAAGATACCTCCATGACAAGAAACAAAAAATGTGTTAATGATGTAGAAGGCAAACCACTTTACCCCTTGAGAAATATAAAAAGAGAGCGCTAGGGAAAGAGTCGCTGTGAAGCTGGTGTGTGAAGCGAGAGGATCTCCTTCCTGAGCTCTGAGATGGAGGTGGGAAGCTGAGTAAAAACTCTCCAACAGTAAGGATACAGCAACCAAGGAAAACAGGCTAAGCTTTAAAGATCCAGAATGACTTTAAAAAAGTAAAGAACATTTGCCTTGTTGTCTTTTCAAGTTGTCTTTGGAAAAAAAAGAGAGACTTTATCCTGACAAGAACCTAACAAGAACTAATCATCATTTTTGCCTTCTGTTATACTTATTGTTTGAATAAACATATGTCTAAGTGTGCTCAGCTCTGATTGTGCAAGGAACAGCATGACTACAGCAGACATTATCCACTGGCTTTTCTGCACTTAACATTCTGTACTATTGCCATTTTTGGCACTGTTTTGAAATTCTCTGCCAACAAAAATTGTTTAGCTTTTTCAATACTGCTAGATATCTGCCACTAAAACGTATAAGAATGAGCTAGTATGGAAACGTTTGATTGCTTAACACTTGGATGATGCTGTACTCACTTTATTAAATATTCCTTTATTAAATATTCATGAGGTCTTGGTGAATATTTATGAATTTCAGCACAGAATAGTGTCATTTGTACATTGAATACTGGATCTGTTTTAAAATATATGTTTGAAACTGTTTTATTAGCACTTTATATTAAATTATTGTACCATCTGCACATTGTACACTGTGTTTAATTGAATCTGTGCTTTTTGCACATCATGTATAATACTCATTGTACTTCCTGGTTGTGGAATATTTAAATAACACCACATGTTAGTTTCAGTCTCCTTGACAAAGTGCGCAGGTACAAAACTGATTGGGGCTTCCTGCCCACTGTTGGCATTCTCCTTTTGTGGCCTGTACACGAGCATATGAGCTTTATGCACTTTATTACTTGCAGTAAAACTCAGTTTAATAGCATTCACTGTGACTGGTGCCAATTTTTGTGGGTTTTTTGGTTGCTTAGATTTAAACCAGACAAAGTAATGTTTGAAGCTGCCATTGTTATTTTTTTGGGAAATACAAAACATAACAAGAATTCAAATACTGTTGAAAGATTTACAGCTCAACAACAGCCTACAGAGAAATATGCAATAATGGAAAACAACGACTGCATTAAAACATTAACCAGTTAGCAGTGGGTCTATGTCTTGAATATAAACAGCAACACAGCTTCCAAAGGAAACAAAGAAAATAACAGAGAGTAAAGCTCATACCTAGCTTAAAGGAAACATGAGAACCACAAGGGCTATACAGGAGCTATTCCCCTGCTCTGCCCAGTCCCAATGTCAGGTAACTGCTGTTGGCAGGAAATTAAGGTACAGTAGGGGTTCCATATGATTTCAAATTCCCTCAGTTTGCCCTGTAAGAGGTGGTTTAACCTCCCACTGTGAGCTAGGGCACCAACCACTTGCTCCCATGGGGTTCAAGTAGGGATCTATGTGTATCTTCACTGTTACAAGATAAGTCTCTTGGATTCAATGCTTACCATTTAGGGTTTAGATGGAGGTTGTTCGGGGGAGTCCCATACTATATAGTTGGGCTATCAGAGTATACTGGAATCCAAGGACCAGCTGACATGTGGCGTGAATGCTTTCCAGCAGTCCTGGAGGTTTGAGACAGGTCCACAAAATGTGAAGCAATGAACCCTCTGAGGCTTGGCATCCCCAGTACTTCTCAGTGCCAAGCAGACCCATTTTCTGTAGGACTTGAGGTGTCCTGTACCAGTAATGAAATATCTCATTTTGTATCATCCTACTTCTGATAGCTCTGCAATTAGTGTCGACTCTCTTCTAGCAGTATTTCCACTCCCCAAATGTGAACTGCATACCCAGTTCCCACTCCTATCTGCTGGGCCTTTAGTGTCTGAGGAGGTAGGATATCTCACAAAACCTTGTGTATGGCAGCTGCTCTTCCCCTGGTTAGTTTGAGTCATTAGAGTGGGAAAATGAAGGAGCAAGAGGCACCTCTGCCAGGTGGATGTTCCTTAGATGCTCCTGTAAGGTACTACAGATCTGTAGGTATCTCCAGTGGTCTTTTTTGGGAAGACCCTTGTGTGCTCAAAGATATCCAAAGGAGTATAACTGCCTTGTAGAATGCATCAAAAGATCTTGAATTCTGGAGATATTTGCCCCATCCCATGTGACCCAAGATACAGCTTTACAGTCCACTGTAATCTGTGGGTTACCCTACAATGGCATTAGTTCAGCAGGCACTAGAGTGGAGTTCAGTTGTTTAATTACTTAATTGTTTCCAGCCAGCCCAGGAGGCCATAACAGTAGAGTATGACTGTAGTTTTGCTGGTACAGAATTATACAGGCAGACACTAGGAGAGATGTTACCTGTAAGACTACATACCATATGGACCCATAAGAGGGACACTTCTTGACTAGTCCCGACTCCCAACCATTTGAGAGTCTGAACCCCAATAAAAACCTGGTGGTAACCTTTTAACCATGGTAATCTGCATCCCCATTCCTCCAGTGTGTACACAGCTTCCGACTGTACCTCATCAGCTTTCCCTCCTGTGGGAAATTCCTGAAGAGGTTATTCATTTTGATAAACCAGTGTGCTGGGACTTATATGGAGAGGTGACTGATAAAGGCAAGGCAAGGCAAGGCAAATTTTATTTTTATGGTGCCCAGTCCCTGAGGCTCTGGGCACCTAACAACAGAACAGTATAAAACAGCAGTTAAAATATTAAAACAAAACATATCAGTAAGTATAAATACAATTCTTAAAACTATTAATCAGAAGAAAACAGATTTATACTTTCCCTAAAGCAGTCAGACTGGTCAGATTGTGTCATCAGCGAAGGCCAGGCAGAGGAGGTGGGCTTTTAACCCCTGCTTGAACATCACAATGGAGGGAGCCTCTTGGACTGCAGGTGGTAGTGAGTTCCACAGGGATGGCCCGGTGACACTAAAAGCACGGTCACGCAATGTCTTGAGCCACACCTTGGGAACGTCCAGGAGGCCCCTCGAAGAGGAGTGGAGGGAGCTGAGAGAGGTGGCCGGTATAAGGAGCTCTGACTGGCAGCCAGGGCCCAGTCTGTATAGGGCCTTAAAGGTCAGCAAACCCACCTTGAAGAGGACCCTCCACCTGACAGGCAGCCAGTGCAGATCCCCCAGGACTGGGATCACATGGCTGAATATGGACAAGCCAGTTAGTAACTGGGCCACTGCATTCTTCACTGGCTGTAGTCTGCAGAGGGTCCCTCCCATGACCCCAAAGTACAGAGAGTTACAGCAGTCGAACCTAGAGGTGACAAATGCATGCACTAGTGTCGGCAAGTCTTCGAGCAGAATGAGAGGCTTGATCCTGGCAATGTTCCTCAAGTGGCAAAAAACACTTTTGACAACAGAAGACACCTGACTCTCAAGTGTCAATCTGCTGTCCCGGATCACACCTAGATTTTGCACCCTTAGGGAGGCTACCAATGAGCAGACCCCAGAAACAGATACAACCCCAGAAACAGATACAATATAATAACTTTGCCAAATTAACCATCATTAAAGCTTCCAGTTCCCCCTCATCACCAAGGAAAAGTGCAAAGATTTCCATCTGGTGCACTTAGCCTGCAGTGCTTGAAGTATGGGACCGAAGATAGATTTGGGAAAGGAGGCAAGGCTGGCTTAGATCTTCACCCCTAAATATGTAATGCACTTGGGAGCTATTCTAGCTCTGCCTAAGTGAAGGACTTTGAAGGGCACTGCATATTTAGAGAGAGAATTTGCATTTTGATTTTATTGATTTGAAAACCGGTTACAGCCACAAATGTTTGTAACGCGTGCATGAATGCTGGCACTGAAGATGCTGGGTCTGCTGTGGAGACCAATAGATCATCAGCATAAATGTTAGCCTTGTAAGCTTCCCCCCTACTGCCACACCCTTAATTCTTTAATCTGACCTGATAGTCACTGCCATAGGCTCAACTGCCAATACAAAAAGCAAGGGAAAGAGGGGGAAACCCTATCTGGTGCTCTTTTGTGGGGGGAAAGTTTTTTTTTTTTCAAGTTCAAGTTTATTGCAGGAAGACTCCATTGAGCAAGCTCATTCACAAGGAGGTCCTGAAGGACTCCGAATACTATGGCCACCAGATTGTTATACAAGAGCTCAAGCTATCTAAGGAATCTGGGTATGCATCCAGACCTGGTCAGGGTGCTACATAGGGAGGCCCAGTCCACAGAATCAAATGTTTTTATTTGAAGTCAGTTGCCACTGCTACAGCTGAGACATGGGTTTCTTGCACACTCCTAATCAGGTTGAACAGTGATTTCATAAAATCTGCCCCATGTCTGTCCTTGATAAACCCTGTTTGGAATAAATGGATCAAGGCTGGCAGGCATGCACCTTAATGGGAGGCCAGAATCTTAGCAAGGGTTTTGCATTCTGAGTTAATCAAAGATGCGGGGCCATAATTGGCACAGAAAGTATTGATTGCCCTTGTCCTTTTCCGGGATAACAATTATAATTGCACTCCAAAGCGTGGGGATCAGGATGCCTTCCTTGAATTCATGTTTAAACATAGAATGCAAATGGAAGATACCAGTTCTGGCATTAGCTGGTAGAGAATCAATGACAGACCACCCTCTCCTGGGGCTTTGGAGGGGCCAGTGCTCTGACTGCAGTGAAAATATCTTGTACTGTGATAGGCTCATCCAAACAGTTTTTTTGTTGAGTGGAATCTAGAGTGGGCAAAAGCAACGTTGATAGATGGACTTGGATGTCACCACCTATAGAAGGGTATGAAGAAATAGAGTTCCACACAGAACTCCCTCATTCTGTTATTGATATCTCTAGCCTGTTGTAGGAGCAAGACCTGCCCAGTTTGCAAGCCTATTGTATGCTTATTGGCTTAGGCAACTCTTTGCCTGCTCACTCTTCCCCAGCCAGTATCTATTCTTGGGCATTATGAGTGCAAGCTATGCTCATGTGGAGAGTAAGGAGTTCAGCTGATATTTCAGGAGAGTGATCAGCCTCAGACTGAGGTTCAAGATGTCAGAACCATTGCAGAAGCTCCCTTCCCTGGTAATCAGCTCCTCATCTATGGCTTTCTACTCCTTTTTCCTGGGTTCTTCTATCATGCCCAGCATAGCTAATAATGACCCTCTGAGGTACACTTTGTAGGCCTCCCAGGTTGATGCTAGGGAATATTTCTTGGGCACATTGGCCTGGTAGAAAAACATTATTTCCTTATGGATCAGGGTTATAAAGGTGAGGTCGCCAAGCAGAAGGGATCTAGTCTGCAACTGGAGGACCTAGGTTGGGGAGAGGCCAGAGCTACTGTTACAGATGAGGGGCATGGTCCAAGAGGATTATGTTATCTACCTCAGCTTTGGCTATGCTGCACAAACAGGAAGGAGAAAAAGAACCAGTAACTGGTTCCGGCTGTAGGACCAGTGGTCTACAAAAAAAAAAGGTGTAACCCCTGGCAGTGGGCTGTTTCAGACACCATGCGTCTGTTAGAGCAAATTCTTCAACAAGTGAGCCATGGGCTGTACAAGACTCATTCAGGGGACCTGGGACTGGAGTGCTCTTGTCCAGAATCCCTTCCAGCACTAAGTTAAAGTCACCACTCAGCATTAGCAGAAGCTTTTCTTGGTTAAAGTCCCCAAGAGTTTGTGCCAAGTTTATGAAAAAGAGTAGTGTGTTTTCATTTTCTGTCCATACCCCCCCCCCCCCAATAACAGAGGACAGGGCTGGTGTTTTAACTTCTGCCAGTACCCTTCTCCCATCTGGATCAGTCTTTTGCCTCATTTCCTGCCATTGTAATGTCCTTCTAAAAAGAATAGAGACACACCTTTTTTGTCTGGAAAAAACTGAATGCACCCCTGTACCTTCACATTCACTCTCCAGTTTAATTGCTTTCCCTTTAGTAAGACATGTCTCCTGCATTATTGTTACATTTGTCTGTATTTTTCTCAAATGTGTGAGGGCAGCTTTACATTTCACTGGATGATGAAGGCGCTTAATGTTCCAAGCGATAAACATACAATTAACTTGGGCTATAACAGTATAGATGAATGAGTGGGTGAAAATAATGCAATGGTGAAGTAGTTGAACAGAACAGTCCCCCTTATAATCATAAAACAATCTCTGGGTAGTGAAACCTGTTTCTGCCAAATGCTAGAAGCGACTTGTGCCTCTAGTGTTAGCACTGAGATAGATAGATATAATTATAAATAAGAACCAGATCAAAATATGTAAAGAAAACACCAATCCTACATGCAGATTCTCTGAACATATGAAACTTTGAATATAGGGGTTGCCGACCCTCCCCCCCTTCCCCTCCCTTAAATGGTAGATCAGTACCTTCCAAGCCCACACCATGCAGCCAGCACACTCCAGGTGGAGAAGGTGAAGACCGGGATGTTTCACACTGAGAAGTAACGACTGTAATTAAACAAATAGTATGTACCTTCCTCATGCAACAAAATCAAGTGACCCCACATATCCCAGGGGTCATACTCCCAACATATCCAAACCTATTAAAGCTTCTGTACAGGGGTTGGGACAAATATGGAATGAGTTGGACACCTGATTGGGATCCAAGCTGAACATTACCTCTAAATGACAAATAAGGGCCACTCTCACAACCGTGGTTGCAGAGCCTTTGGGGGAATCTAGTTGATTGGGGGGGGGACTTTAAGATAAGGGCCAGATGTAGCGGAAACAGCTGACATATAAACAGGCTGCAACTTTCTGAAAAATAACAAAAAATTAAGCAATGAACCAGGAGGGCAATTTCCCCTCATAAAAACTAACAGTGAAAATTGTAACAGTTAGGCTGTACATTGCCCAATTTGTTCACTCTAAATAGCATTGCTAAGCCTGGGTTGGCATGAGCTGCATGTTGGAGGGAGCTGGGCCTGTGATGTGATATTGGGAGCATAATACACACAAGAGGATTCAGTGAGAAAAAAATAATGTGCCCTGGGCAGCCCATACTAGCCATTCCAGTACGTCAGTAGCGCATGATTGTGGTGAAAATTTTGACCCATACTTTTTTATTCTGTTTTAGATTGCCCCTCATCTACTAACTTGTATGATACCCTTCTTTCCACAATCTGAGTCTCCTTTAGTATTTTTTTTCACATCTGAAATAATAAAAGGAGCGCTCCTTTTAATATCGCTCAGACCAGGTTTTCAGCAGTATTCTCATCTGTTTTTGCACATCAATTGTTTAAAATCACTTCTGTCATGACTAAAATGAACTATTATGCAGCAGACAGTGCTTCTTGACCTTATGGAACAGTAGGTGTGAAAAGCAGCTGGGAACAGTAATAAAAACCTGGTCCGAGTCATATTAAAAGGAGCACTCTTTTTATTATTTCAAATGTGGAAAAAAAGTACTAAAGCAAACTCAAAATGGAGAAAGAGGGATATCATACAAGTCAGGAGATAAGGGTCAATCTAAAATAGCATAGAAAAGTATATGTCGGAATTTTCACCGGATTCATACACTGCTGCTTTATGCCTACTTAAAAAGTGCACTAACCTTGCCAGTATTGACAGCATGTGGAACACGAGCCCACAAGACAATGGCTGGAATGAACAGACTCTGTGCACTTTACAAAATGCATTTTGAGGATGGTGGGGGAGTTCTAGAGAGCAGAACAGGAGGGCAGCAAAGCATGCAGAGAGCCAAACAGCTGGGACTGTTCCTGGAGAGTTGCCACTAGGTTTTCTGCTGTGACACTACAAATTCAGTCAACTGTCCCACCTCCCCATAACCAAATCTCCACACATAAATCCTAATAGTTCCCTACTGCTGCATACAAAACACCTAATCCCAACTGTACTCAGGACTTGAAATAATCATAACTAGTATATGAATGAATAAGAACACAACTAGTACTGTATACATTGAGTAATCAAAGGAGGGAAATGGGGAATACTTGAGCCTTTGTTAGTGAAATGTTCCAAAATTAAGCAGAACAGTCTCAGCCTTCTGGACTGGTGGTGACAACAGTGGTGGCAGAGGCAGCGATGACAGCTGCTGGATCCGTAGGATGTCCCGTGGTGTCAGGGCCTAAAAAGCTCCTTGCAGGCAACACAGGGAAAGCTGCTACCTCTGCCCAGAACACCACAGGCAGTTCTGAAGGCTGGTTAAATGCCCTTGCTGGTGAAAGTGGTGAGTAATGAGTGAGTATGCTGCGAGATGTTACATGTAGAGTCTGATATCTATTTCCTTTGGAGAGCAGAGGTGATTCCTCTGAGCAAATTCTGAAGTCCATAGTGTAGCTTCTGCTGCATGGTACTATGCCTGAAGGTGGCTGGATGTTATGGTGACTAGTTATGGGTTTTCACTGATCTTTTGTTTTTTACCCCTGGACCAACTGACAGTTTTCTAGGAGTATGCTTGATAAGTGAGGTTAATGTAGGGAACTCAGGATGGTACTCATCTTTGGCTTGTGCTAGAGTCATATCCATCTCCCCTGCACCGACAACAAGGGGTGCAGATCAAGTTTGCTTGTTCCTGTGCGAGTCTATAAAATGATCTGCTGAAGCTAGTGTGTTAAAATCCAGCGGAACTCCACTGTGTGTGATCCTCAAGATGGCAGGGTAGCACTTGCTGTATACCACACCCATCTAGAAAGGCTGTCTCCTCACCTCTGTGAAAGCTCTGTGGTGTTGACATAGCAACACAGAACATAGAAATTTTGGGCAGAAATGAAACACATGGCTCACCCAGTCTGCCCAGATGGTTCCTGCCTAGTCTGTCTCCACAGACCCTAACTGGTCTCTGGTGTCCCTCCTTTCTTCCTTCCTATTTATTAATATTCCTCCTACTGTTTTCATCTCTACCACTTTTGCTAGCATACAAACATACAAATGTGCCAGCAGAAACAGACCACCCAGTCTAAGTCTGCTTAAGTGTGCAGCCAACACCCCTAGTTTGCAGCAGCCCACCCCCTCCCATTTGTCATCCCACTGCCACCCCACCTCCTCCACCCTCACTCTCCCCTGTTCCCTGTCCCATGCCCTTTTGAAGCTGTTCACAGATTTACATGATACCACCCATTCTGGTAGGGTGTTCCATTTTGCTACCACCCTTTCTGTGAAATAGTGTCTCCTCATTTCCTTCCTAAATCTTCCCCCTCTATTCTTAGCATGTGCCCCCTGGTGACCCTCCGTCTCCTTAACTTAAAGACCTCATCTGCCCTATCCTTATTGATTCCACTCAGATACTTGAATGTCTCTATCATGTTCCCCCCCGTCCCTTCTATCCTCCAGAGTGTACATATTCAGATCTCCCAGCCTGCTATCATAGTTTCTCCCCTCCATTCCACATATTATCTTTGTTGCCCTCCTCTGCACCCCCTCCAGTAGCCTGATATCATGCTTTAGGTAAGGCCCCCAAAACTGCACACAATACTCTAAGTGCGGCCTTACCAGTGACCTGTAGAGGGGAAAGATCACCTCTCTTTGCCTGGACAAAAACCCCCTCACTATGCACCCCAGCATTTTGTTCACTTTTGCAGCCGCTCTCCTGCACTGGGCAATGTTGTTCATGGTCCCTGTTATCATCACCCCTAGGTCCTTCTCCTCCTCAGTGATCCCCAGCTTAACCCCCCTCAGCCAGTATTCTCTCCTTGGGTTCTTCACCCAAAGTGTATAAACTTACACTTCTTTGCATTGAACCCCAGCTGCCACCTCTCTGACCACTCCTGTAGCTTGCGTAGGTCCCTCTGCAGCTGCTTCCATCCCTCCTCTCCATCCACCACTGCTCCGATTTTGGTGTTGTCAGTGAACAGACTTACCTTGCTCACCACCCCATGTGCAAAGTCTGATATGAAGAGCCCAAACAATGCTGACCCCAACACAGAGCCCTGTGGCACCCCACTCATCACCGGCCTTGGAGCTGAGAGCTCCCCCTCTCACCACCACCCATTGCAGCCTGCCACTCAGCCAGATTGTAATTCAGTTTAGCATTTCTGCCCCTACCCCTACACCAGTTAGCTTCCCCCCAAGCTACCCATGAGGCACTGATTCGAAGGCCTTGCTGAAGTCCAAGTAAAGAAGATCCACCGCATGACCCTTATCCAGCTCACCTGTCTCCCAGTTATAATATTGTATGAGGTTGGTTTGACAAGACTTCCCTGAAACAAACCCAAGCTGCCTCACATCCTGGAGGCCATTGTCCTCCAGGTACCACACCAGTCTTTCCTTTAGTATCGTTTCCATGAATTTGCACACTATGAAAGTGAGACTTACCGGACTATAATTACCCAGTTCATCCCTTGGCCCGCTTTTGTGTAATGGTACTGCATGTGCCATCCTCCAGTCCAGTGGCACACATCCCGACTCCAGTGAGGTGCTGTACAGATCTGCCAGCGGCTCAGCCAACACCTCCGCCATCTCCCTCAGCACCCTGGGGTGGATACCATCTGGCACTGGTGCCTTGCCTACCTTCAGTGCCCTCAGTCCCTCTAGGACTCTATTTGCCTCAATTCTTCCACCTGTCGCCTCCTTTCCCCCTGTCCCAACCCTCCCAGCCCATGCTGGTAGTGGTCCCCCATTTTCTTCCATGAACACCGAGCAAAAATATTCATTCAGTGCTGCTGCCTGCTCCTCCCCCTTTTCCGTCCACTCCACACCCCTTTTTATCCTCACTAATTTCTCCTTGCACTTTCTTTTCTCCCTGATATATCTGAAAAAGCCTTCCCCCCCATTAAGTCCCTGTGCTAATCTCAGCTCCCTCTGGACCTTGGCTTTTCTCACATTTCTGGTCACCTCCCTGGACCATCTTGCATATTCCTCCCTGTCCACTTCCTTCCCCATCCTTCTAAACCTCTGGTGCACCACTTGTTTTGCCCTCGCCACCTCCACTACCTCGCTATTCAACCAGCATGGTTTTCTTGCTCTTCTCTTCTTACTCTTTGCCTTGGTCCAGGCTTATGTTGCCTCCGTAACCCCCCATTTAATAATATCCCATTTCTGCTCCATGTCCATCTCCTCCCTTGTGCCCTCCAGCTTCCCTTTCAGTACTTTCTGCATCCTCCCAAAGTCTTCCCCCCTGAAGTTTATCACCTGAGTAACTGATTTCTCTGGCTCCCCGCATATCGTAATATTAAACCACACCGTTTGGTGATCACTGCCGGCTAGTGAGTCCTCTACCTTTATTTCCATCACTGCCTCCCCATTCAACAATGCCAGATCTAAAGTGTTCTTTAGCCTACTAGGTACAGTAACCAACTGTGTCAGGAGACCCTCCTGGATTGCATCCAGGAGCACTTGCTCCCTAGCACTGGAGGTGACCGGAATGCTTCAGTCAACCCCCAGCAAGTTGAAATCCCCCACAATGACCACCTTCCCTTTTCTACATACTTTTTAGATTTGTCCTGCTAACTCTCTGTCAAGCTCCTTAAACTGGGATGGCGGCCTGTATACCACCCCAAACCTCAATTTCCTACTCCTTGAGTCTAGAAGCTGGAGCCTGATTGCCTCTGTTCTCCTTTCTTCTCCCTCAACCTTTGTGCATTTGATCCTGTCCATCACATAGACTGTCACCCCACTCCCCTCCTTACAGTCCTTCCTGTATAATTTGTATCCTGGGATTGCCAGATCCCAGTCCTGGTGCTCAGTTGCCCACATTTCTGTGACAGCTGCAATATCCACCCTCCACACTGCTAAGAGTGCTTGTAGCTCAGCGGATTTGTTTCCTAGGCTTCTTGCATTCAGTGAGACCACCCTCCATAATGCCCCCTTCCTTTCACTATCCTCCATCTCCTCCCTTCTACTCCCTCCTTTTTTGACCGCTCCGAGTCCTTCCCTGCTAGCCTGGGGGGGTAGGCTGTGACTCCACTATATCGGATCCTTGCCTACCTGCTCTCCACTTGCCACCCCCCAATCTAGTTTAAATCCACCCTTGTCGCAATATACCTCCCCAGTCTTTGCCTTAATACCTCCTTCCCCTGCCCATTCAGGTGCAGCTTATCCCTTGGAAACAGATTGTTATTATCCCAGGTACTACCCCAGCCACCCATAACTCCATACCCCTTAGTTCGACACCATTCTACCAACCATGTGTTCACCTCTCTAATCCTCTCTTGTCTCACTGTGCTTGCTCAGGGTACTGGGAGCACTTTGGAGAAGGCCACAGACTCCCCAGTCTTCTCGCACAACCTTCCCACTTCCTCAATCCTCTCCCTTGTTACCTCCACCGTTTCCCCCGCTAGGTCATTTGTCCCCACATGTACCACAATGTGTGGTTTCCTTCTTTCCCTCTTTACACACCTTAGGATTGCCTGTCCTGCCATGTCTGCCTTTAATCGTGGTATGGACTCCACCCATATCTGACTGTGCCTCTTTCCCTTGCTGCCCCATCTGATCCCCTTGAGTATGGAGTCCCGCAACACCAGTACACCCCGCCTCCTCTTTTCCTGTGCCTGTCGCCACCCCCCCCACCCAGGTTCTCATTTATGGAGCCACTGAAGACTGTGTTTTTACCATTTTCCCCAGTGTCTTCCTCCCGTTCCTCCCAATTAAGACCCTTCCCCCTCCTCCTGTTGGACTGCCAACCTCCCTCCTCACCCCTCTGAGTATTATCCCTCCCCCTGCCACACCATGCTCAATCTCTCCACTACTAATGCCCCTCACTCCCTCTTCTTTGTAAGTGCTATCCCTTGTGCAATCACCTCCTGCATCCTCTTTCCCATGTGTTGCTAGTAAAGTAAACGTGTTCCCTATCCCCTTTGTCTTAGTATGTGCTTTCTCCTCCCTCTTGCCTACTGCTGCTCCTCTTTTTCTAGGTCCTACTAGAGTCCACCCTTCATCAGTTGGCTTCCTGTCAAGTTTGCCCCTCCCTCCTTCCCTTGACCCAATGTTCCTTCTCTGTGGTGCCCCCACAATACTCTCAGATGTCAGCCCTCCTTCCGATGCAATCCTCCCCTCATCCCTCAACCTCTCCAGCTCCCGGCCAAGCCACTGAACATCTTCCTTGAGCCTTTGTAACCTGTGGCATTTTGGGCACCCTCCCAGCCTCCATAGGATATTCATCCGCATTGCTGCCCCACAACCATTGCACCCAGCAATCCTACCCATGGTCCACACTACCTATACAGTCTCTCCACACTGACTATCCCTACAGCAAGTAGAATTAACTAATCCTAGCCCAGCCTCTAACAGAAATTTCACCTGAAATATTCCAGTTGAAGGCCTTCCACAATATCCACCTATCACACTAATCAGCAATTCATTGTGGATGCTGTACTTCTATTTGAGACCTATCTATACTTTTTCCCTGCCCTGTGGCTGCATTATTGGCTAGAACTACATGAGCTGCACCTGAAGCTCCTTCCTCCAATTGCAGGGTAGGTGTTGCCCTATAAATGAGCTGTGCTCTGGGGAGGGAGTGGTGGGGGAGGGTGGGATTAGGGCCCACACCCTACTCTCACGAGAGTGTATAAGCCCTGTGTCTGCCTCTCACTGCACCTTCAAGCACTGCAACTTCCTCCGGTGGAAGGTAGAACATGCACAGACACAAACACTGTATTAAACAAGTCAGCACTACTGCCCTAAATTCCACAGACTGAAACAGAAATTAAAGCTTATCCAGCAACTAAATCCTTTCCCAAACTGCAACAAAAGAAGGTTCAGACAACCTCTGCCAGACTCCAATGGCTTCTGCAGTACTGCTATGTGAGAAGCCCTGGTATTTAAGCCCTAATGAACTGCAAATTGATCCTGACTGAGAAGGACAGAAACTTCCAGAAAGCTGCTCATGATGCCTGTAGAAAAGATAAATGAATATCCAGCTTCCACTATGGATCCTCCACACCACACAATGCTATTACACAAGTCAGCACTACTGCCCTAAAGTCCACAGACTGAAACAGAGTTTAAAGCTTATCCAGTAACTAAATCATTTCCCCAATTGCAAAAGAAGGTTCAGACAACCTCTGCCAGACCTCAACTGCTTCTGCAGTACTGCTATGTGAGAAGCCCTGGTATTTAAGCCCCAATGAGCTGTAAATTGATCCTGGCTGAGAAGGACAGAAACTTCCAGAAAGCTGCTTACGATGCCTGTAGAAAAGATAAATGAATATCCAGCTTCCACTATTTATCCCCCACACCACACAACACTATTACACAAGACAGTTCTACTGCCCTAAAGTCCACAGACTGAAACAGAATTTAAAGCTTATCCAGCAACAAAATAATTTCCCCAACTGCAAAAGAAGGTTCAGACAACCTCTGCCAGACCCCAACTGCTTCTGCCGTCAGTTTCAGTTTCAGTCAGTCAGTTTCAGGTATCCGCCACTCTTTCAGTGAAGTAGTACTTCCTCACATCCCTCTTAAATGCCCCCTCCCCCCAACTTTACTGTATGCCATCTGGTTCTGGTGCTCTTTCTTATTTGAAAGAGGCTCACATCCTGTACCCTGTTTGCTCCCGTGAGGCACTTGTAGGTCTCTATTATATCCCCTCTCGCTCTTCTCTCTTCAATGTGTACATGTTGAGATTCCTCAGTTTCTCTCCTTAGGGCTTTTGATGCAACCCCTGAACCATTTTATTCACCCTTCTCTGGAATGCCTCCATCCTGTCTATATCCTTTCTGAGATGCAGCTTCCAGAACATGACATAGTACTCCAGGTGAGGTCTCACAAGTGAGCAATGCAGTGGCAACACCACCTCACTCCACTTGCAGGAGTTACTTCTCCCTATGCATCCCATGTACCCTAAGCACTGTTTTGTCACACTGCCCTGACCCTTTGACATCATCAGATATGATAACCCCAAGGTCCCTTTCCTAACTAGTAACTGTCAGCACCCCCCCCCCAATCCTGTACTCAGCTTCCAGGTTCCTATGCCCAACATGCATGATTTTGCACATTTTGGCACTGAACCTTAACTTCCATGCTTTTGATCACTTCTTGAGTTTTCCAAGGTCCCTACACATTCTTTACACCTCATCCTGAGTGTCCACTCTATTAGATTTTGGTATCTACTGCAAAAAGGTACACAGTACCTTCCCTTCTAGTTCTTCTGCAATGTCACTAATGAAAACAGTGAAGAGGACCATTCCCAGTAACAAGCCCTGCAGCACCCTGCTGGTCACTCTCCCCTCATTACAGTGAGTGCCAATAACCACCACCCTCTGTCCCCTATCCCTCAACCAGTTCCTTATCCAATTCACCACTTTGAATCCCACCCCTAGGCTGCTCAATTTCTTTATCAGTCTCCTGTGCAGAACAGAGTTGAAGGCCTTGTGAAAGTCCAGATAGGCCACATCCACTGCCTTCTACTGATCTGTTTCCCTGGTCACCCAGTTGAAGAAACCAATCATATTCATCAGGCATGTCCATGCCCCCAAAAGAATCCATCCTGCCATCTGTCTTGTTGCCCATTGGATTCAAGATACTCTGTCAACCTTTCTTTCAACAAGGTTTCCATTAATTTTCTCAACACTGATGTTAGACTGACTGGTCTATAGTTGCTAGCCTCCTCCCTGCTGCTGCTTCTTCTATGAAGCAGGACCACATCTGCTCTCCTCCAGTCCTCAAGAACCATGCTGTTTTCCAGTAAGCTGTTGAATAAGGTGGTCAGTGGGGCAGCTAGCACCTCCCTGAGTTCCTTTAGTGCCCTTGGGTGTATCCCAATTGGTCCTATAGCCTTGTCCACTTTCAGAGCTGCAAGTCCCTTCAGGACTCTTTTCTCTGAAACTGGATTTGTGTCCACTTCCCACACTTTGTTCCTGCTGTTCCCTGGTTGTCCACCCCTTCCACTGTGATGATTGAACAGAAGTACCTGTTAAGGATACTATTGTAAGATTAAACCAGGACTCTTCAACCTCAGTGAGATAGGGATATACCATGAATAACTAGCTGTACTAGTTCTTATATTTTAGAAGACTTTATTAAATACAGTAAATACTCGCAGTACAGCAAAATGGTAGGATCAAGACAATAGGTAGCCAACCTTAACATTGTTGCTTCATAATGAGCTTCATCAGAACCTCTGAAGGTGTGTATACCACCCCTGTACAGATAGAGGCCCAGTACCTGTCTCCAGGTTGACTCACAGCACCTTATGCCCTTCTTTTCCCTCCAGGTGCCCCTGTACTTCTGTTGCCTTGATTCCCTTCCTTATAGATAGTACAACCCCTCCTCCTCCACCTCCCTTCCCTGTCTCTCCTGAACAGAGAGTTGCCCAGTATGGCCATGTCCCAGTTGTGGCTGTCACTGCACCAAGACTCCATTATGGCCACCAAATCCAGGCTAGTCTCCAGAATTTTAATTTCCAGACTCCTTGCATTGGCAGACATGACTCTCCATACCTTACTCCCTCCACGCCTGTTTCTCTGCTTCTCTACCCCCTGCCTGTGCTGTTTCTTGACCCCATTTTCCCTTGTTATCTTCTCTATTACTTGTCTCCTTTACTTCTTTCTTGCTTTCCTAATTTGCATCCCCTTTTCCTCTGCCTTGTCCACATCCCTATCTTTCTGCACCCCTGTCCTAGGGGAGCTTACTCCCCTCTGGGTCTTCCGTCCTGTTTCTTCATCATCTGGGGGCAGCAACTGTTTCCTAACCTCGTTTTACAACGTAACCCCTGGTTAGTTTAAATGCTCATCCAAGTAACATTTAAACCTCCCACTAAGGACTGTGGTCCCTCTCCTGGAAAGATACAGTCTACCTCTTCCATAGGAATCCATATCCTCCCAGGTTAGCCCCAAGTCTCCCATGTAGCCAAAGGCCTCCTACATGCACCATGCCTTCAATCAATTCCTGACATGGAACCTTTGTAAAAGAGCCTTGGCTCAAAGGTAATTGTAATCATAAATCTAAATAAACAATAAACAAATAAACAAAAGCCCTGGCACAGAGTGTCCTATCCTCTCCCCAGCTGTTTACAGATCACACTATGGCAAAAGCCAATTTGCATGCTGCCCTCTCCACTCCCTGAAATTTCCCTGCACTACCCCTACTCTGTCCCTTGCCAGGTGATTTGTCCCCAGGTAGACAATGACATCTAGCTACCTTCCATCTCCTGCTGTCCTAGAGATCCTCTGGATCTGTTCTCCACCTCGGCAATCCAAAGCACTTCTCAGGCACTTCACCTCCCTCTCCCTTTCTCCCTCTGCTCCCAAGTCTATCCCCCTAACATTAGAGTTCTCCACCATCAGCTGCTTCCTCCTTAGCGGGTGGCATCTTCCTCCCTCCCTCCTTAGGGCCTCCCCTTCTGAGGATCTCGACTTCCTCCCTTCCCACTGATTGGGTTTAGTTACCTCTTGAGAGGAATCTTGAAAAATTTGTATTTTCTGCCCCCGCCATATCAGGTGACCTCTCTTTCAGCTGGAATAGATGCTCATTTATGGGAAAGTGCAGGAAGCGGGCAAGAATGTACCTAGATCTGTCTCCCTGCTTTGATCTCAGGGCTAACGACCTGCAAGCCTGCTCAATCTCAAGATCCTTAGGCCCCTGTATGGTCAAAATCACTGGCAGCACTGATTTCAGAAAATGGACACAGTCTTTGCTCTCACAACCTTCAGGGAAGCCAACAAAACAGAGGTTGTTTTATTGGTCCATGTTTTTGAGATCTTCAGTTTTGTTCTACATCAACCGCAGCATGGGTTCATGGTTCCTTGAGATGCCTCTTATAGAAACATAGAATTTGATGGCAGATAAGGACAGCTTGGCCCACCCAGTCTGCCCATTTCCCTGCCTACTGGATAAGCTGCAGATCCTAGTTAACCAGCAGCCTACTTCTTCCTACCCCAACCCCCTAGAATTGCCTTATGACTGTCCCATGCATGCTTGAATTCCACCACTGTTTTTGACTCCACGACCTCCTCCAGAAGGCGTTCCATGCATCCACAACCCTCTCTGTGAAAAATACTTCCTTAAATTACCTCTGAGCCGCCCCCCCTCTATCTTCAAATTGTGCCCCCTTGTTCTTGCACACCTCTTTTTTTGAAAGATGCCACCCTCTTGGACTTTGTTGATTCCCTTGAGGTACTTGAAAGTTTCTATCATGTCTCCCCTCTCCCTCCTTTCCTTGAGGCTATACATATTAAGCTTCTTAAGTCTCTCTTCATATGTCTTCCGGTGCAGACCCTGCACCATTTTAGTTGTTATATTGTCCACAAAGTCATCCATCCATTTTATGAGCCTCTGTGCATTTGATACTCTGTCTGTGAGGAGATGTACATTCTAGGTCATTTTTGTGGAGGCTGAGCATATGTCACCAGTCTCCAAAAGTAGCTGAGCAAACATGGATTCAGCATATACCAAACCATTATTTGCATCACTGACTGAGCTTGACGCATTGTCTGCTGGGTTTTGGCTGGATGGAGAGAGGGCTTGAATTTCTAAATTGATTGGGATGCCCTTGGCTTTCAAGTTAGTACAAACCAGAGCATGTGAATGACTTTTATGGTGAGTGGGATCTGAAAATTTACTGGTTGGCACTAAAAGCTTGTGATATTGGTGAATTTTATGGATTTACAGGATGAAGAAGTAGAGCAGTCAATTAGGCAGTCATCTTCCTTGGTGGCCAAGTCACCTGGTGCCAGTGATTGATATGCAGTGAAATGTGGTATGCTAGGATGAAACAGATGTAAGAAAGCATATGGTGAACCAGCTATGTTAACCAGGATGATGGTGGCAAAGGTGGAGAATATGGAGAAGACAAAGAAAGGAACTGAAATGAAGGAACTGATCCCAAGACACGGAGTAAGCCAGATAACCAAAGTGAGTCAGCCTCTGGGGCCAGTTGCACAAAAGAGTTAAGTCTGTGTTTAAGACTTGTTTTTGGTCTTACAAAGGCAAGTCTGGCTTAAAAATTTTAAGTCTGTTGCACTAAAACTGACTTGCACTCTCGTGGTCTTGTTTAGAAACTTTAATTTAAGCCTCCTATGTGCCAGGCTTATTTATTTTTAGTAGGCTTATCCTGCCATAGTTAATTGTAAGACTTTATTGTAGGAAACCATTCTGAATATTGCAAATTAAAAATTGTATATACCTGAGTGCATTGATTTCCTTTTTTTAGGGACTACTATTTCCCATAGGTTATCTGTATTGTACCATGAAAAAATATTTGATATTCTTTTTTTTTGCCATAAAGGTTTTTGTCCTCAGCTCAAATGGGCAACTGCTCAGCACTGTCCCTGCTTCCCATGATTGGCTGCCACCACACCTGTCCCTGGGGACTTGGATCCCCTGAGACTCCTCCCATTGCAGGGCCTGAGCTGGGAGTCCCCCCACTTCCAAGAGCACATGCCAGACATGCCCCAAGTTCTTACATAACTGTATTATCTCACTTCAAGGGGGAGCTCTTGCAGCAGGTTACACCATAAGGACTGGGTCCCAAACAGTGAAACGACCAGCACCCTAAAGTCAGGAGGAGGTAAAAGTCTGCTGGAAAACTCATGAAATGAGGCCCTGTAGGACAGCAAGACCAAAGCCTGCCCTATAACGAAAGGCAATATCCAAACTGCAATACCGAAGGAAAATGTGTTCATAACTCCCAAGTGTCAGCTGTAGACACATTTTTGGCAAGGCAAGGCAAATTTATTTGTATGGTGCCCAATCCTGGGTGCTCTGGGTGCCTCACAGCACAATAAAAAAGACATTAAAAACAAATATAAAATAGTATAGATAGAGTTAGCACACAAAGCAAGTAAAAATGAATTAATTGGGACTAGGCAACATACTAAAATTCAGGATTCATTAAATGTCAGGCCGAAAAGGTGTGCCGTTAGCCACCACTTAAAAGCCTCCACCGAAGGGGCTTCCCGATCTGCAGATGGTAAAGTGTTCCACAGGGATGGCCCAGAGATACTGAAAGCATGATCCCCAGAAGTCTTGAGCCATACCCTGGGAATAGCCAGGAGGCCCCTCGAAGAGGCACGGAGGAAGCGGGAAGAGGTCACCGGTGTTAGGAGCTCAGACAGATAGCCAGGGTCCAGTCCATTTAGGGCCTTATAGGTGAGAAGCCCACCTTGAAAAGGACCCTCCACCTGACTGGCAGCCAGTGCAGAGAGCGCAGGACAGGGGTCACATGACTAAGTCTGGAAAGGCCAGTCAGTAACTGAGCCGCCGCATTCTTCACTATTTGCAGTCTGAAAAGGGTCCCTTTCATGACCCCAAAGTAAAGAGCATTACAGTAGTTGAGTCTGGAGGAGACAAAGGCATGTACCAGTGTCGGCAGGTCCTCGGGCGGAATGAGGGGCTTAATCCGGGCAATGTTTTGTAGCTGGTAAAAACCACTGCTGACAACAGATGACACCTGATCTTCAAAAGTCAGCCTACTGTCAAGGATCACGCCCAGATTCCACACCGTCGTGGAAACTGTCAATGCAGCAGATCCCAGCACAAGACCGGAAGCTGCCCCAGACAGCAGTCCATCATGCTCGCAACCTGGCTTAGTCGCCAGCACCTCTGTCTTAGCCGAGCTGAGTCTTAGCCAGCTGGAAGCCATCCAGTCATTGATTTTAGCCAGGCAATTGTTAAGCATATCCACAGCTCCTGATATTCCGGGAGGAAATGACAAATACAGTTGGGTATCATCCACAGAGCAGTGAAACTCCACACTGTATTGTCAAATGATCTCACTCAGGAGCAGCATATACACTGCGAACAACATCGGTGACAGGATCGAGCCCTGTGGCACTCCACAAGATAGAGATATTGGGGAGGAGGTGAAATTCCCCATCACCACCCGCTGCACCCTGTCTGAGAGACAGGACTCAAACCACCTGATGACAGTGTCAGTGAGTTCACAAAACTCATAGAGCTGATCCAATAACACAACATGATCCACAGTGTCAAAAGCTGAGGAGAGATCAAGGAGTACAAGAATTGACCTGTCTTCTCTATCTCTAGCCCGGAGCAGATTATTATGCAGCCTCACTAGAGCTGTTTCAGTGCTATGTCTGGCTCAAAAACCTGACTAAAAGGGCTCATAAATGTCTGAGTACAGCAGGTGATCCTCGAGCTGTTGAGCCACCAACTTCTCAACAACCTTGCTCAAAAAAGGCAGATTGGAGATAGGACAGTAATTCGCCAGGACATCAGGGTCGAGGGAAGATTTCTTCAGGAGAGGCCTAACCAGTGCCTATTTCAAGGCACCTGACAACCTTGGCAAACACTGGGCCAACAACCTCAACACATCCCATTAAAGGGAAAGGGAACATTGTTTAACCAGGAGTAGCACACTAAGTTGAAGCTTGTTTCCAGATGCAACCTGGGAGCACAAGGAAGTTAAGTGACTTGTTCATTATCATACAGTATGCACCTAGGCGGCTGTAGGATTCAAGCCCAGGTCTCCAGATCTGCAGCCTAGAGCCTTAACCCACTGTGCTGTACTGCCTCCAAGAACCACATCGGGGCTTGGTCCAGTTCACAAAACGTGTGCTTCTGCTCTATGATCACCTTAGTCACTTCGGACACCTTAACTGGCCTAAACTCTTCCCAGATAGGTGGAGAGCCTCTATTTCCCCCAGCCTGACCACTGCTAGGTGAAAACCTAACTGGCAGAATCCCTGACTGGATGGCTGACAATCTGTTGGAAAAGAACAGAGAAAACTCTTTACATAAAGTGGTTGAAAAAGCTTTTTTTGGCTGCAGAAAGGCTGGGTATGAAAGCCTGTCTACAGTTCAAAACAGTTGAGAAGGTCTGTTCCTCCCTGCAGCAGTCTCCCTGGATAGGAATTCTGCCTTCTTAGGGGAGATTGCCCTATGGCACTCACCATAGTGGACACGTAGGGCCAGCTTGTCAGCCTACAGCCGGGTCTTCTGCCAGCGACGCTCAAACCTCCGACCCCTGATCTTCAACATTGAGATCCCCATCAAAAAAAGGGGATCTCATGTGGGAAGATCTGGGTCATAAATGGACTGGTAAGATGGCATTGAGAGCATCAGAAACCACCCTGTTATAAGTGGTGACCGCCTCCCCGATGCCAATCGCACATGCTGCATCAACCCTACAAAGATCAGCTACCGTTAAGAGTCCTACCTAGTCCAAGCCCCTTAAAGGACGATAACTGACCATTTCCACAGAGGAGGGACTCTCTCGGGGGGGGGGGGCCCAAATGTGAACTCCATGGTGTAATGATCAGACCAGATGACCTAGTCAGTCTTAAGGTTATGAAGCTCAAGACCCTGCTGGAACACCAGATTGAATGTGTGGCCAACCTGGTGGGTAGCAGCAGAAACAACTGCTTATGACAGGCCCAGAGATTGCATCAACTGGAGGAGGTCGTAACCGAAATGTGAGTATTCATTATTGATCCTTGCATTGAAGTCCCCCAGAATTAAACATCTGGGGGACTCCAACACCTGGTTGACCATGTGACTGCTACCTCCTGCAGGAAATCTCCCCCCGCCCCACGGGTGCGGTAAATAAGGAGAATCTTGCAGCCCGCACCTCTACCCCTACAAATGGCAATGCACTCAAAAGATTGGGTGCTACCAACAGGGAACACCTAGAAGCCCAGGCTGGCTCGAAAAACAATGGCCACTCCCCCACCCCTGCAATCCTTCCTTGGGCAGTGCACTATGGAATTCCCAGGAAGAATGGCAGCCACAAAAACTGGGCCACCATTGTTACCTAACCAGGTCAACAGAAGAAATCAAGTCCAAAAAAAATAGCGGTCTTGTTTCTCATTGACCTGGCATTGCATAGCACTGCCCAAAGAGGATTAGAGGACGTGACCAGTCCTCTAGCTACCTGCCCACTCGGTCTGGTGGGAACCCTGGGCAGGGAAACCAAACATGTCTGGCTTCTCCCCATGCACCGCTTACACCCAGGGCATATCCTGCACTGGACATCCTCGATATCACTAACTGCCTCCTTCTCTGCTGCCCGAAACCCACAACACCTCTGCCACCTGGTTATCTTGACCTCCCTGCAGTGCCTTGCTGCAGTAACTGGAATTGGGAGGTCCATAAAGGGGCGAAGGTCCCGGAGCAGGGCAGCATCAAAACTAGTGTGGACTGGAACATGGCACCAGCACATTCTAGCCGACAAAATATATCTTCAAAAAGCCCAAATCCCCAACAAGCACCACAAACAGTTTGATCTATAAATGACTCAACACTCAATCAGAATAATACCACTCACCCTCTCCCATACACACCAATTTTTACAAAAATCTCAACCACACAACCATGCATTTACAAGCCACAATCACACACCTCACACACCAATCAGCTAGTTAAGCACCACCCCCCACCCAACCAAAACCCCCCAACAAACCCCAATCAACACAAATAGTTTAAATAACAATCCTAAAATTCAGGCAGTTAGAGAGCAGTGTCCAAGCCGCAGAACAGCAAAGCAAAGTCCCTAAGGGCAGGTCCAGTAACAATATTAAAGTTAATTTGTAAAAAAGTCAAAATGAAGGAGAATCCCAGCTCCAAGAGCCAGTGACCAGGGGCCCTCTCACTGACACTAGTCCCTGCTCGGCAGATTAAAAAGGGACACAGAGTACTAATTTAGGAGTGTAGTCAAGCTAAAGATGACCCAGAATCCAACCGGAGCTTCTCTCACATACTCCAGCCTCAAAGACACACACAGAATGAGGAAATTGGGTGGGGGGGTTATCCAGCTGGGAAGTAGGGCAACACCCAACCTCAAGTACCAGCCAATGGCTCTTTCACTGCATGCCTGCACCTATGCCAGGCTCCTCTTCAGCCTCTTCCAAAGTTAAGGTGCACTCCACTTGAAAAGAAGAAACTCCCAGACCAGGAAACAGTCTAAATCAGGTGCAAGCCCAATACAAGGCCGTCCGAGCGACAGCGACTGACAGACATTATTACACTTTCCCCTTCAGCAAGTCATAACCACCGGCAGTTCTGGAATTCAGAACACAGGCATCACAATTCCAGACATCCCGGCATCCATATCAGCCTGAAAAGGTCCCCCGGCTAGAAGCAGGCCCACATATAAAAATAGCCCCTCAGTTGGGAAAAAAAAAAGGCGCCTCTTGCACAAGCAGAGACTCCTCGATTTGCCGCAGGCCAAAACAGATGAACTGAATAATCAGCAGTCAATCCAAGATCGGGCAGATCCAACAACAGCAGCCTCCTCACACAAAGAAACCAACACTTCCAGCACCCAGCCGGTGCACCGAAACCGGTGCACGGCCCAGTCCTTCCTCGATGGCCGGACGATTGCTCAGTCGCTTAGCAACTCAGTCCCCTCATCTGGGAACCACACCTCATCAACCAGTTGGTGCGCACAACTTCCAACAACTCCAAAAAGGTAGGATTTTGATCTGCGGACTGCTGGAATGCCCTCCCTGAAAAAAAAAAAAAATAATAACTCCTACTAACTCACTGACCGGCTCTGCCTTTCACTACACACCCTAAACCCAAAACCTAACTAAAGCAGCAAACGCTGCCAAATTGCAAAAAGTTTGGGATTGTAAACAGCAACAAACACTGTGGATGGATACAAAGGAAGCAGCCATACCCCTGGAAGAATGGCCTTTGATTGGTCCAGATACAGGCTTGTCATACCTTCAGTAACAATAAACAATGCAGTTAACTAGCCATTTGGACAAAATCTGCTTAAAAACTGGAGCCCCTTCAGTCCTCGAGGTCAAAGAAACAATCAGGCTGTTCAGGCCTTTGGACAGCATGGGTGTGATCCAAGTAATAATGAAGTACCCGGTGGATATCCAGAGTATGAAGTACAGCCTCCCCTCGATTGGAATACTCTGGGTATAAACAGGTAGATGGATGTCCTAATTCAGGGAAACTCAGACACCACTTTGGGCAAAACTTAGGATTTGTCCACAAGGATACCCTATCCTTGTGGAACACTAGATAAGGCTCTTTACACACCAGAGCCTGAAGCCCAGAAATCCTTCAATCAGATGTAATGGCAACTAAAAATGATATCTTCCACTAGGCTGGCCCGGTGGCGTGGAGGGCTGAGGCATCCTGCCTTACCTCCTCCCATGCCAGTGACCTATGGTCACGGTGCGAGCAGGTCACAGAGGGTAAGCTGTGGAGGAGAATGATTGAGTGTCCCAGATTCTCTGGGTCTGATGGTCTGTCACATGTACACCCCAGCACAGGCTGGATGAATACATAATCAGGACCTGATGAGACTCCTGTCAAAAGTGAACCTCTGTGGAAAGATTGGATGGGTCCAACCACCAAGCCAAAGTCTGGTGTACTGGAATCAATACTGCCACCAGCTGCTCCAGTTCATCCATGTGCTGGTCCCATTGGACTGAGAGGGTCCATTGGGGAATCCTCATGTGCAAGTGGGAAAGTCACAGTGGCTTCTGCCATGTGTCCAAGCAGTATCATTTGGCTGGGAGTAGGCTCCTTAGGTGTCGGCAAAGACTTCCGAGGAGGAGCCTGAGGCTGAAACCCCAAGGATAAAGAGTCCTTAGGAGGGAGTGTGTGTTTTGCCACAGTTTTGGCCTGAGGGCTAGAGTTGTCCAAGGAAGATCAATGATTTATATAATACCATTGGTGGACTAGTGGGCTAGTTTCCATGGTGGTAATTATCCAATGTATTAAGTAAGTAATAATACCCGGCAGGGTGGGCATTATTGGAATATAACGGACTGCTCAGGGGCATAATGAGGCCCGACGCTGCAGGCGGAGGGCCTTATTGCTCCTGGAAGGTCTGTTATATCCCATAACACCCACCCTGGAGGGTATTATTACACTTAGAAAATGGGCCACTGTATTTAATGTTTTAAAAAAATAATTTTATGTTTAGATGTTTAAATTCTTAAACGTTTGATTTAATGTATAATAAAATAGTCCCTCTGCTTGTATTTGCATGACTTTTTGTGGTGTTGTTACTGTGGGGACTCTTGTCCTTGTGCAGCCTCCAAAGTTTAAGCTTTTAAGGTGGTTGTCATGGTTACCTTGGTGCTCATCCGCTCGTTCCTCCCCAGTTGAAGAAGTGGGAGAAACTGTGTCTCTGATTAGAAGCAAAAGTGGATTATGTTTTTTTTTGTTTTGCTTTTGATTTTAGTTTTTTTACTGTGACACAGTCAGTAGATTTGTCATGAGTGGGGCAAACAAAGGTGAAATGTCGGCGCTCAGGAATTACGTACCGAATAAAGTCAGGTGAGCCGGTAGCCAGGAAAAAAATGTAAGTTTGAAAAAAAAATGAATTTTTGACACCTGTGACCAAGAAGATAGTGAGTTAGTGTCACGTTGTGAGTAGAAGTGAGGACCGAGTGCGGAAAGCTGTGCGCGAGGATTTGTTAGGGGTCTGGAGCGGTGCCGACTGGCGAATCTCGCTAAGCAAGACAAAAAAACATGGCAATTGGCAAGTTTGCAAATTTGGGTTGCCCAAGAATAGCATAAGTAATGGGGCACCCTGAATTGGCACTTATTTTTCACTGGGTACCAGGCTGTTTCAGCCAGTTAGTAATCGAGTTTTCATTTACCTATTTTCTAAAACAAAATAAGAACCTTTTCCCTGGGGTCTAGCGGTGGTGGTGATGGCATGGGGAGTTCCTGGACTCAGTATTGTTTTGGCAGGCAGGGAGGTGGAGTGTAAGAAGAACATCTGCAGGTTCACTCTTCTGACATTAGCTGGATCTTCTAGAAAACAGAAGCGATCCTGCATCAGTAATCTACTAAGGTGCTGCACTCATCCAGCACCGTTTGGTTAAGTATGACATAATTTACCACAACAGAATTATGTACAGTTGTGGATAGAGCTCAGCCTGTGTAACAGGTGGAATGACCTGCAGGGGTAGTTTCCAACATTATATATTATACAGTGTTGGAAATTACCCTGTGTATTATTTTCAGAGGGAGGACATTCATTGGAGATGGAAGCTCAACAGGTAAGGCAGGGACAGGATTGAGAGCCCACCTGTGATCACCACCAAGGCAAAAAGTGTTATTACAAAAAAGGTGCTGTGACATGTTTAACCTTAACACACACACACACACACACACACACACACACACACACACACACTCTCTCTCTCTCTCTCTCTCTTTGTCTGTCTGCCTCTCTTTCTAACAAGTGCCGTCGAACTGCTACAGTTAACCCAACAAATGCAGGTAATATGCAGAAGGTTGTACCTCAGACTCGAGCAATACCCTCCATTATAAAACACACAGGGAGTCAATAAAAATTTAAATCAAAAAGTTTTATTCACACCGGTTTCCCAATCTATTGGTAAGAGGTCCTGGCACTATTATGAATAAAATATTTTGATCTGCATTTTCATTACTCTCTGTGTGTTTTATGAAGGACGGTGGTGCTTGAATTTAAGGTATTGTTCTGTTATTTTTCTGAGCACACACAGCACACCCAGCTGCTGGGAAGCTTTTACTCTGCTTAATATACAGAGGGTCTCTTACCTTGGTACTAGGGAGCCTGAAGCAGGAATCTTGAAGGAATGACATCCGTCAGACCTGTAAAATAAAATACAGGAAAGGCGTCACAAAGGATCTATAGTTCTTAAGGAATAAATAGGAAAGACAGGACATGTTAAACATGAAGTAAAACTTATCTGATGGGGAAGGAGTCAGCATCCTATCAGACCTGTTAAAATAAAGAAAAAAAAAACAGGTTAATGTGGTGAAAACACAATAGCAAGAGAAGAGAGATGTAAAAGGGGTATAGGACCACACTGTAATAAAAAACGGGGAGCTTTAGATAAAAAGTTAGTGTTATGGCAAAGTAGGAAGCTAAAGAAATACAGAAATAAATAAAATTAGTAAACAGGTAAGAACAGAGAAGAGAAAATGCCGCTTGTGGAGAGTATCAGAAAAAATGCCGATGCCACCTAGATGGCCTAGTTGCCAGTGAGTAGAAGTTGTAGCCTAGGTGGGTTAGGGAGGGTATTTTGGGGTTAATGGCCTAGAATTATTTAAATCATTTATCATTGGCAGTCCAGCGGCTAGAGTCATCCCAGGAAGATTTATATAATATCCTTGGTGGACTAGTGAGCTAGTTTCCATAGTGACCAGTGGACAATGTATTAAAACAAATTAAGAATCTTTTCCATAAGTCTAGTTTGTGGAGGGGGGGTCCCTGGGCCCAAATCCCCAATATTGTTTGTGCAAGTAGTGAGGTACAGTCTCTGGGCCTTTTCCCTGGGTCCCTTCTTGACATCTTTGCTGCCAACGAAGCACAGGGTCCTCTTCAACCTTGCCCTGCCAAGGCGTTGGAGGCCCTGGGAGTGGGTCTTGTCAACAGCTAGCATCTTCTGGGTAGCAAACTACAAATCTCCCCCTCTCTGCCTGTCTTGCACACCACATGTACCCGGTGTTGAGGCCAAAGCTATACACTTGGTCTTACCCAGTGGGCACCTGGGTGTCATGGCCTGGTGCCATCCAAGCTCCTGGCACTGTTCTCATGCTGGTGAGCAGGATGGCATCAACTGAGATGTCTGTCCCCTGTCCCAAGTGGTGGGACCAATGCTATATGATCAGTCTTCCCCAGTGGACAATAGTGTCATGGCCTGGTGCTGGTGGGGGGGAGGAGTGCCTGTCTTGACATCAGATCATTATCCTTGATGGTAGTGGTGCTGATGCTGTAATCTCAGTCTTCCCCCGTGGACACCTTGTTGTTATGATCTGGTGCCAGCCTGGATCCTGGCAATGTTTATGTTGCCTATCAGCAGTGTGGCACTGGCTGTGACAGATCAGGTCCCTTCAAGACACTATTCAAGGTGAGAGGGACCTATACTAAGGCTATGCCACGTCAGTTGACCTGGGTGATGCTGGTTCTTTCCCTTGGTAGTCCTTGTTGCACTGTGGGGAGGGTTGAAGACAACCACCCCTGAGCCAGGGTGATTTTCTTTCTTCTTTTCTACCTTCTCTTTACCCTCATCCCTGAGCCAGCCTTGACCCTTCTGAGAGCCCAACCTGTCAACCCAGCTATCTCCTACTTACCTGCCTCTTGGAGTGGTATCCTTTGGTATTCCTTCCTCATGGTGGAGGTCCTCAGGTTGAGCCAGGTCCATCAAAAATGTTACAGTTGGGACCCCAGGGGTGAGCCTAGGCTGGTGGTATACAGGGTCTGCAGGCTGCAGGGAGCTGTCATAGTGCTTGCCTGCATTTTTCCCTTTTCCCCCTCACCACCATCCTACCCCCAAGTGATACTGGCTTAGACGGACATGGTCACGTAAAGTATGCACCTTCATCCAGCCAATCGGCTGTCTCCTAACCCCGATGCTGCACTTTACCTTCACTGCCACCCATGATTACCCAGGTAGGGGTGCGCAGAATTTGTGATCCCCCTTTCCTCTCTGGATGACAACATCCTATGGGACACTCAACACACCTCCCCTGGCTGGCCGTCTGACAACCTAGGGTTGTTACCAAACCTGGATAATTGTCACTGCAAGCAGTAGGTGGCCAGCAGCCAAGGTTATTTTCCATTTTCCCTCTTTTCACAAATGGTCTGGAGGAGCAGGTGTATACTAATGTCAATGGTGGTGTTGTGCAGCATATTGGACATCTGCCCGATCTCCATCTTCTGCATTGTGGTCCCAGTTGTCTGACCCCCAGCTGCTGCTAGGGCGAAGGCAAATATTTGGCACCACTCCCATTCCACCTCAGAGGAAAGCAGTCCATCAATCGTACGTTTCCCTTTCCTCTAGCCAATTACCCAATGACCCAGGCTCTGGGCAGGAACCAGGGTCACCAACATTGCGAGTGGTAGCTATACCATGGTGCCACGGACTGGCTACCATTTGCTCTTTTGAATTAGGAAGGGAAGGGGAAATTGTTTAACCAGGAGAGGCACACTAAGCTGAAGCTTGTTTACAGGTGCAACCTGGGAGCACAAGGAAGTTAAGTGACTTGCTCAGGGTCACACAGTATGCAAGTAGGGGCTGTGGGATTCAAACCCAGGTCTCCAGACTTGCAGCTCAGAGCCTTAAACCACTACGCTACACTGCCTCCTATGCTATATTATGCTATAAATATCTGGTCTGGCTTCCATGGACTCTGTCTACATATAGCCAGCATATTCTTTAACTGAATTAGGCTATCCACTGTTGCATCACTAAAGCTAGCAGTAGTTGAAGAGACAGACAGACTGACAGGGAACTGTGGCCCACATACAGTAGTAAACAAACTCACAAGTCCTCCATCCAAAATTCTGGAGGTCTTTTTTTTTTTTTTTTGCACTTTAACACTTCCTGCATCCTTGAGGTTTGCAACAGTCATAAACAATTATCTAGTCACACAACAAAGTGTGTAAAGTTTCCATCACATTATTGTTAGAAGCCCAGAACAGAGTGAGCAAGTGTCTTCATCTCTGAATCACAAATGGAGGATCCTTTAAGGAACAAACAATTGGCTGTGATTAACTGCATTTATCTAAGCAATCAGACAGCAGTCAAATAGTTTTAAGCAAGTAACATGATAGCTGTGCAGGGTGAAGCAGTCCATTTTAACTTGGCTGTCATGTCATAGGCTACAGAATGACAGTTTTGCTATATATTTTACTTAGCTGGGACAAGAATTTACTTACTTTAAGAATACAATGAAGATGAACGGCATACACTGGAATGTGACTGCTTTCCCTCGCTGCTTTCATTTTTTGTTGATAGGCAGGGAAGCAAGCATTCTGCTCCTCAACACAGTCCTGACAGCTAACAAATTAATTTATGGGGTGTCTGTATGCCACTACTGTGCTTTGAACTTTCTAATAATAAGGAATGACACACCGGAAATCAGATCCCGACACGCAGCACAGTAAGTGTGCACATTATTCCACAGAGAAGTAATGCCGGTAAACTCAAGAGTTAACCCCATCCCCCATATGTGTGATTTTCCTTTGTGTAGACAGAGCTGAGAAACTGATCTCTGAGCAACACTTTTTTCCCATTTAAGTAAGTACTTTTAGTATTATTTTAAATGCTTCTCTCAGGCAATAGAAGCTGGTACTCTGCCTCTGTTAATGCAAGCAGCATGTCCTATGAGATGCAGCTCATGTGCAGCCCATTATTAGGACAGTTAGTTTACGGACCCCCACCATGTGTAACTCGCAACACTTAATTCATTGTGAAACAAGAGGTTCGCCATTGTGTTATAAAACATATTTCAATCATTTTTTAGCATAAAAGTGAACATTTAGGGCTGGATATTCAAAAGGGTTGCGCCATGCGCAATAAGGTTGTGCCAGCGCAAGTCTGAAAATGCGCCATTCTGCGATATTCAGCACGGAGCAGTTGCGCCACCGAAAACATGCTGAGCAACAGCGCAATGATAATGAAGGCATGCACAACCGAAGGGGGAGGAACCATGCATAAAGGGCACAGTGCGATGTTCAAAGACTTGCGCAATGCGCAACAGTGGAGCAAGTGGAAGCTGTGCCATAGTGGAAATGAGCCAAAATAAAAAGGAGCAAGGAAGAGGCGCAAGAACACTACAGGGAAGCCACATGAGGCAGGGGGAGAGACAGACACAGGGAAACTGTGAGAAAGAGGGCAGGCCAGGGAAACCACACTGCAGATGGGAGGCACAGGGAAGGTGTGTGGTGACACACATACCAGAGGCCAGCACAGACAGGTGTACCCGGTGCAGGGGAGGTAGCAGTCAGGACAGCGGGGGGAACAAAGCAACAGCTGATGGGGGGGGGATGCAAGCCAGGGACATGGCCAGTACCACCTTCCACATGGAGGCCGTAATGAGGGGGGTGAGAAGGCATGCAGCAGGGGGATGTGGCCATGGAAGGGCTCGTCGGCGGTATGCCCCCAACAGGCAGTACCGAGCCCGCACCAGCTTTGAGCTGTATACAGATATCGAGATTGTGGGCCGGTACTGCCTGAACAGGGCAATACTGAGGCGGCTCTGTGAGCTGTGCAGTGATGTGATGCAGGCACCCACAGGACGGAGTCATGCCCTGTCAGTGGAGACAAAGATAACAGCCTGCATGTGCTTGCTTGCCACGGGTACCTTCCAGAGACCAACCGGGGACACCACAGGCATAACACAGTCGGCCACGTCACGCATCCTCACCCAATTCCTCAGCGCACTGCTGCCACATGCTGCGGAGTACATCCATTTACCCAGCACTGTGGTGGAGCGCACAGCAAACATCCAGGAGTTCTACAGGGTAGCACGTATGCCTGGCATGATAGGGGCAATAGACTGCACCCATGTGGCCATACGCACACCACCTGGTGAGGAGGGGGCCGCATACATGAACCACAAGGGCTATTCCAGTGTCAACTGCCAGGTGGTGTGCGATGCCAGTGGGCGCATCATCAATGTCTGTGTCACGCACCCTGGGGAGCACATGATTCATACATCTGGCACCAGTCGGCACTGTGCCACTGATTTGAGAGTGGGGACATCCCCACAGGACATCTAGTGGGTGAGTATGCAAATCAAATGGACATATCGCGGGCCGGGGGGGCATGGCCAGAGGTGCCATGGTTGTGGCCCACAGGGCTTGGGGCAGTCCGAAGCTGAACACGAAACTAACCTCCACTCTCTGCACACAGGTGACAGTGGATACCCACTCCACCCCTGGCTGCTCACACCCTGCTGGCGGCCCACGACCCCATCGCTGCAATGTTACAATGAGGCACATGCCACCACATGCAATGTCATTGAGCGGGTGTTCGGGATGCTGAAGACACGTTTCCGTTGTCTGGACACCTCTGGCGGTGCCCTACAGTACAGCCCCTCAAAGGCCTGTGGGATATTCCTGGCCTGTTGCATCCTGTACAACATGGCCAAAGAATGTGGGATAGCCATACAGGTCGAAGAGGGGGACAGCGATGGGGACAATGGGGACGCCGGTGATGATGGTGATGGGCAGCCCCCCCTTGGCCAACGGGACCCCCCCGACTAATCCGGCTGGCACAGCTGTACTGGGACACCATCACAGAGGAGCACTTCAGCCAACCCAGGTAAGTCATGGTGCCATGCGCAACCACTAGTGGCTAAGGCACAACCCACAAACGCATGGAAACACACCAGGGGTGCATGCTGTCAAGGGATGTGGCAGAGCACAGAAGCGCACACACACAACCAGGGATGGGTGAACAGCAACACGCCACATGGACAGACACATACACATGCACACACACAATGCACCAAACGTGCACAGAGGGCAGGTGGAAAACTGAGCCAGAACGCCAACACTAGCAACACACATGTCCACAGGCCACCACGTCCACTGTCTGTCCATGTGTGTGTGTCAGATGCTGGGCACCATCGCACATTGGTGTACAGCACAATGCAAGCATCATCATACACACGTACCTGCAGACAGCAGCCGGGAGGGTGTGCAGGTGGACCGTGTTTCCGCGTGCATGGCCGAGCACCCACCCGTGCACTGCCCACCGAAACACACAATGCACACAGGGCAGCACCAGACAGTGCCCGCACTGGGAGACAGGTCATTCTTGCGGCACAGTGCCACGGCCACCTCGGATGCATGGGCAGCCCCACCGAGACCCGCCAGCACTGGCAGGCTGACTACGGGCCTCATGGGGTGGCACCGATGGTCCCCTAGGGGTTTCACTGCGCGAACGCGACTGTGCCCGCACAGGGGTCTGCAGCACACCGAACATGCCTGCACCAGGAGTGCTCGGGATGCCCACAGCTGAACCCGGTGTTGACAGGATGGGTGTCGCATGACACCGGGAACGGGGAGTGGATAGCGCACTTTGTGGTGTGAGCGACGCATGGGCACCTGACTGTGTGCCCATTGTGGCCATGACAGCAATGAATGCCTGTGCATGCCTGTCAAGGGCAGCGGTCACATCCTCCCGCAAATGGTCCATCCGTGACAGGATCTTATCGGTGACCCTGCTGCGACACTCCTCTGCCCGCTCCAGAGCCACACACAGTGCCTCCATGGACGTTGCAAGCTGCATCTGCTGCTGGACCGATGCCTGTAGTTGGTGGGTGTGCTCATCAAAGAGGTCATCTGCCTCCTCGGCATCCTGTCCTTCAGGGTGTGCACGGGCCTGATTTTCAGCACCCCTTGAGGGTGGGTGCTGCACACCAGGACCAGGTATGGGCAAGTCCACAGGCATTGCACAGATGTCGCCGCTGAACCCTGAACCCCCAGTCCCGGTGGGTGACTGCTGCTCCTGCCCCTCCAGCTGCTGCACCCAAGGGCTCAGTAATGCCGCCGCTGTGGCTGCAACAGTCCCACTGTCCTGACCAGCCACCGGTGCTGCCCCACTGGTGCTGCCAGGCACAGCCTGGGACTGTGCTGACATGCTGGCCCACAAGGCGGCACCAGCCAGAGCCATGGGCGTGAGCTGACCTGCTGTGTGTCCATTCCATGGCACACACATGTCACTGCCCATGACGGTCGTGTCTTCATCACTGGTGCAGGTCTCTGCCCCAGTCACAGCCATGGCGTGCTGGCATCCTTGGATGCCAGAACGCTGAGACACAGGAAGGGCTTCCCCCACACCTGTCTCAATGACATCAGTGTGGACAGCCAGGCGGCACCACTGTCATGCCGATCCACAGAAACCTGTGGAGGTGGATGGTCTAAACTCTGACTCTGTCTGACTGTCCTAAGTGGACAGGCCCACCAACGTTGACCCATGCAGACGCTCAGGATCTGTAAGGGAAAGCAAAGTCACGTTACTGCGTGTAACCTAACTGGCCCCCCACAAGGCACACCATGGCTTACCATGCAGAGATGAGCCACCACCCATCTGGAAGCCACCACCTGGAACTCCCTCTATGGCACTGCGGTGCATGCTTGCAGCAAGCCTGTCCTCTGCTGGTGTGAGCTGCATCACTTCTGGCTGTCCACCACCTGTTGCAGCACATGCCGCCCTGATGGCAGCCACCTTCTCCTTCACCCTCCTCCTGTCAGTACCCATCTTCTTCTTACATTCCTGCATGGAGCGCTGGTGGCTGCCACGCAGGTTGATGGCACGTGCCACCTCCTCCCTTGCAGCAGCAGGGGCCGGAGGGGTGCCCCACTGTCCACTGAGCAGTGGCTCCTGATCCAGGTAGGCCTCGAAAAGTGCCTTGGTCTCGGCCTTCGTGAAATTGGGCCTCCTCTTCCGCCCACCATCATTGTCCTCCTCACCCAGACCTTGCTCGGTCATTATTCAGCCTGTAAGGATGGCAGTGGTTACCTGTGACTGTGCAGTCCAAAGCATGTCCCTGAATCCACAGTCCACACTCACACTCCCACACAGCATGCAACTCACCAATAAACTGAAGTAACTGATTATGGCCACTGCAGAACTTTGTTGCACTTTTATAGTGCAATCCATGCAAATTAGGTGAGGAGCAACTTTAATTAGATGCAAATCGCAGTGCTGCACCATTGAATGGCTGATCGGATGATTAGCATATGATGGCTGAATATGGCACTTTTGCGCTTTGCTCAATTGTGTTGAACGGGCTGAGCCAATGGCGCAGTTCCATGGCATGCATAGTACACCTCACTGCACATGCCCAGGCTGCTGACGCTGGCGTCTGCCGCGCTGATGACGTGCTGTGCACGATGGTCAATGCAGGGCACGGCCACCATTGTGCCAGTGGTGCTATAGCGAGGGTCACTACATGGTGCTGTGACAATGGGCCTCCATAGGTGCAATGGCAAAACTGCCCGATAGTCCGGCTGTGGCATTGGCAAACAGGCAACCAGTTGCGCTATATGCATAGTCGTCCGATGGTGCTGTGTGTGGCCTTGCACCAGAGACCCTTGACCCTGTGACTGACCTTTGCCCCTTGGCATCATGCATCCGGCATGGCTGCACCTCTATCGCACTGTTCGGTAACAGTGCAATAGAGAATGGCAGCGCTGTACCGCGCAGCATTTGCATGTGGGGCACCGCGCTGCAGAGCGCCATATTGCCTACTATAGTGGTTGAGATGGCACGCAGGAAAGCCCCACAGTGGACTGCCATAGAGTTGGAAAACCTTGTGGCCATTGTGGAGCCACACCATGGGCCTCTGTTTGGGGAGGAGCCACTGGACAGGGCCAGGACATAGGTCTGGCAGGAGGTGGCCACTGACCTTGGGGAGGCCACCGGATGGAGGAGGGCCACAGAGCAGTGCAGGCACCACTATGGGGACTTCAGGAGGAGGGAGCCAGAGCTACTTGCCCGTCTGCGGTCGCATGCCAGGAGGGGCATGGTGCCTCGTCCAGGTGGGTGATACGTCTACGCACTTGTATTTTCCATATGGGTAACAGTGTTTTATGTGTCCAGCACATAGGGGAGAGCTAGTCTAGGGTTGGCTGTGGTGGTGTTTACAGGGTGTGGGGTGGGTGGGTCTGGCTGGGTGGGTGGGCACACACATTGGGGCAGGGGGACTTTGCTTCGGGATTGTACTGATGTTCTTCTCTCCTTGTTTCCCTCACAGGCATGGACGAGTGGTGATGGCTGAGGGAGGAGTGGCAGAGGGAGGAGGACAGACAGCCCAGGAGGGACGGGGACCATCACCGCCGACCTGACTGGCCTGATGAGGATGAGTGCCCTGACTCCATGATTACTATTGCATGCTGTGTAACAGGGTGGGCAGTGGGGCATGGCCACCATCCATGGACACCTCTGCCATGCACGTGACTTGTGACAGTCAGCATTGTCCAGTGGCACTGCATGTCTGGGAGTGCGTCAGTGGTGGTCCATGCATGCACCGGGCACATGGCTGTGACACTGCCTTCACACCGTATAGCCACGTTACTGTACGGCCTTGGTGGTGCTGTGCAGGACATGGGCGGTGGGTGTATGCAGTGGTCCACATGGCTGTTGCTGCCTGAGTGGGCAGGTCTTGTGGACACAGTCACTGTGGGTGGTTGCACACCATCACAGGGGCATTGCACATGGCTGTATGCCATGCACAATGGATGGGCTGCAGGGGGATGGACAGTCACACCTATTGACTCTGCTCCCTCATCCTAGGTGACTGGAGGCTCCTGCAAATACAGCGGTCCATTCATGAGCTGCTACAGGTGGCCAGGGAGACTCTGCAGCTCCTACAGGACATGCACCGGCATGGGGTCAGGAGGAGAAGGAGGGCCAGACAACAGCACCAGGAGGAGGAGGACCGGGGTGGACATTGATGTCCCCATGCCCCAACTACCACCTTCCCCCCTTTGACCCACCCTTTCTTCCCTCTCCCATATGTTCACCCCTGCTCCTTACCCACCCCCAGCTTGTTTATGTCCCTCACCCCCACGTTTGTATATATTTCTGTATATAGTTATTTTTGAATATTACAATACATCTATTTTGATATGAATACTGTGGTGGTCTCTGATTTGCAGCGGGCTATAGGTGCTCAGCTGCAGTGGTGTGCATGGCGTCTGGGGTGGTGCAGTCATGGGTATGTGTGTGTATGTCCATGGGGAAATGACTATGGTGTGGGAGTAGCAATCAGTCAGTGTCTGTGGTGTGTGTGTTGTTCCCTGTGCATTGGATTACTGTGTGCAGTGGTCCATGGTGCATGCTCTGTGTCCATGGTGCCCCTGTCAACCTGTGCATGGCCTGTGCAGCTGACACCCTTGCATGTCTGTGACCTGCAAGGTCTGCTGCCATGTCACTGGTGGCTGTCCATGCAGGTCAGCCACTGTAACCGTCACAATGCTGAGTTGCCTCCTGTCACTGGTGTGGTGCATGTTTGCCTCCGGTGACACTGTGGCCTCCACGGTTGTTGTCCCACCTCCATACTGTGGCTTATGTGTGTTGCAGGGGATGTGCACCACTGTCTGTGACTTGTGCTCCAGGCATATGATGGTGGCGTATGGGTCCACAGTGCCTGCGCAGGGTGGCAGGCACTCCTGTGCCATGGAGGACTGCAGGCTGTGTGTGCACAGTTTCTATGGGCCCACACTGGGGGCTTGGTTGCCACGCTACTGCGTCCCTGTGATATTGTCCCCTTGGGTATGGGTGTGTGTTTGTCCCTGCACTGTGTTGCATCTGGTGTGATGCATGCTTCCACACACCACTGTGGGTGTCTGTGCTGGCTGTTGTGGCCAGTGGTGGGTCAGGGTGTGTCACTGGACTACTGTGCAGGGTGATGTAACAATGGTGGTGGTGTCAGGAGCATGCCCTGTCCCGTGTGGGGTACCTCTTGTGCTGATGCATGGTCAGTCTCTCAGCTGTGCCTCGGGGGGATTGTGTGTGTTGGCACTGTGTCTGCTGTTGTTGCATTGCTGTGTGCTGCCACCCACTGCTGGGTGCTCATGGTGGAGCTGGCTTGTATGGTTCTGTGGTACACGAGGTTGCAGTGTCACAGTGGGGGTGGTGGTATGCATGGGGTTTCCTGCAGTGGTGGTCACTGCTCATAGGGGGGTGTCTGGGGGTCACGGTGCAGGGTGTGCTGTGCACTGGGAGGGATGGTGTGGCCCGGGGTGGTCCACCCTCCTTGTGTGGCAGTCTCAGCTTGCTGGTGGGTGTGATGGGGCACCATGGCCCAGCTGTGGGTTGTCTTCATGGGCTAGTGGTTATTCCAGCCCTCCCCCAGTTGTGCTGTGTTTGGGGTGTGGGGGCACAATGTCAGTTCTGCTGTGTGTTCCTGTGCCCATCTGTGGCATGGGTGGTGGGCCCCACCTCCCTGGTTGTACAGTTACATTGCTCTGCAGCTGGGGGGGCTCCCTGCTTGCACTATGGCGCCTCTGGACTGCTCAGCTGGACATCCCTTGTTGCGCCATAGCGCAACATATCTGCTCAGCTTCCCCTCCTTAGTTGCGCTATGGTGCAGGTTGTGCGATATATTTAGACGTTAGCTGTAGACGCAATTTGGCTTGCTCCTTTTTTGAATATCAGGTCTGTTGCGCATGGGCGCAATTGACTAGTGCTTGCTCCTGCTATTGCGCACTTTTTGGGCGCAGTTTGAATATCCAGCCCTTAGTGTTTACAATCACGAAAGTTTTAGAACAAGCACATCTATTATCACTGCGATAAAACAATATTTACAAAGTTGTAAAAACTTGTGTGCCAACAACAACAGCAACAAGATACATATGACTGCTAATAACACTTAATTTCAACTCACAGTCTGGAGCTGGAGAAATTACACTTGCATATGGCAGCCATCTTGATTTTTACAGAGAGAAGTGTCAGTGTAAGTCCATTTTACAGTCCAGTCTATGTTGCTAGGCAACATTGGGCTTAGACCAGCCTTATGTAAGTCAGGCCATTTTTTCGTTTGTGCAACAGTCTCACATCAAGGACTTATGCTAGACTACTTTTAAGTCTAAAGACCACATATTTAGACTTAACAGTAAGCCTAGTTCTGTGCAACCAGCCCCATTTCCTGCGAGACATATAGACAGTGCTTTAGAAACCTGTAATATCAAGTTGGTGATACAGTAGCAGCCACAGACACTGCCAGATATTTCCCAAAATTTCTGATATTTCCAGAAATATCTCCTGCTTTCTGCATTTCCACAGTAGGGGCAGCAGAGAGAAACTCTTCAGATATTTCGCGAAATATCTGGAAATAGCTGGCAATGTCTCTGGCTACTATTGTACCCCAACAGCGGCATAAACACAACTGATGGATCTTTGTATAAAGTGGCTGTAACCTGATGTAAGGAGCATACAATAAATCATGGAGATCATTGTGACAGAACAATTTGTCAGTCTGTTGCCTGAGGATGTACAGCTGTGGGTACAGGAGCACCAACCTGACACCAGAGAGAAAGTGATTACACTTGCTGAGGACTGCCAGATGGTCTGGCAGTCTGCTCTTTTGAGATGTCAACAGAGGTTGGGTAAAACTTAAATTGCACCAAGAGGGGTGATAAGGTAAAAATTCACTTAGGGCATGGGAGTTTAGGGGAAATACAAGGTCAGAAAAAAGTCACTAAATAAAAAAAAAATCAATTATTTTCCTGTAAATACAGTATTTGGAAAAAAATTGCAAGCTGAAACTTTTACATTTAAAATCACCACATGGAACATAAATGGAATCCACTCACCCATAAAAAGAAAAAGTATCCTAACTTATGCAAATAAAAACAGACATTTTGCTTTTACAAAAGATGCATTTATTAGTGACAGAAATAAAAAAAAATCTTATTGGGTTCAAATGTATTCTTCTCTATAGGATCAAACAAAAGCAGAGGATGCACAATTTTAATGAAAAAAAAAACAAGTTTACCCATGGCAAATCTTTTTCAGATGAAAAGCAAAACTAATGAATAAGGATTTTATTACTGGCTCCCTAAATGGACCCTTTATAGAATATCAGATTTTTTGAATAAACTCAAACAGGGCTTAATGGAATCAGGCAGTGCTGAAATTATAATAGGAGATTTCAGTATCTACAGTATCTGGATCCTAATACTGTCAAAGCCGACTACTTTGTGAAAAGCACATTTGACCATTATAAACAGCTGTTTGGCATACCCAAATATATGTTTTTATTAAGTACATATTGCTCTGTACTGTACATAGATTGACATAGCCTCACTGTCCCACCTGCAACATAGCCATCTTTTTCTTTTAATTTCCCTCCTCAACTGTGCACTGCACTGCACAGACTAAAATACATAAAATAAATGTTGCGACTGGTATCTGTTCTAAGCCAATTGTAATGCAGGAAAACTGTCAGTTATTATTCCACAAACTACTACAATCACATTTTAGACCTGCCTACAGTAGGTTATCCACATTTTGGTGACTCCCACAGTAGGTTATCCACATTCTGGCGATGCCAACAGTAGGTTATCCATTGAGTCCACAGGCAAAAGGGGGGGGACAAAAGCATGTTCCTCTTCAACTGATTCTTGGGAGCCCATATAGTGCAGTTAAGAGCTCTGAGCTGCAAACCTGGAGAACTGGGTTTGAATCCCACAGCCACCACTTGTGTACTGTGTGACTATGAGCAAATCACTTAAAAACTACCACAGCACTTCTGAAATCCTGGGTTAAAAATTTCTAGTCATATAATAGAAATAACATTCAGTTAGCTGGAGTATACCTGGATTAACAAGCTTCAGAGGTCGATCAAATGTATCAGCATTCAGCCTCGGCATTTGATCATGCACTTTATCCGGTTATTCCACTTCAGCTGGTTATTCCTTCATATACTCCAGCTAACTGAATGTTATCACTTATTTATAGAGGAAAAAGATCCCTCTTAGGCAACCAGAATGCAGAGTTACTGTCCAGTTATTCTGTGATAACCAGACAGTAAACTGAATAATGGGAGAGTGGCTCTGCTTTCTAGTTGGATAAGAACAATAATGGGACTATGGCTCTGCAGTATGATTGGCTTCTGCGTGTGTACTTAGAGAGCAAGTCAGGTTTGCCCTCTCACTTCAAGATGTAGCAGCCAATCAGAGACTCTAGTAATGCTATGGCACTTCTCTGAGAAACAGTTTCTGCTTTCTCACAGATGCACTGAAGCATGACGCACAGATTTGCCATTTTAATTTTTGTTATTTTCTAGTATAATAGTGATAATATCAATAGTGGTCTGGGTTTCCTTGGTAATAACTGGACCAGAGGATTAATAAATACTTCCGCTTTTGACCTCAGTGTTTATTACCCCATGTCCACTTATTACCTTGTAAACTCAGGCCACTATGGTATTATTGGTATAATATCTACAGCTAATAGTTCCCTTTCATTTTCCACCCACCTCAATGGCAGCATTCAGAGCAGCATTCCCAGGGAGCAACATTTGCTTTCTTTGGCCCAGCGGAGGCAGCAATGGATTCTAAACTCTCTGTCTCTGCAAAAACCCTCAGGAGTGGTGGTGGTTGTGACACCACTGTTTTAGTTGCCTATTGCCTCAGGTCTGTTATTCCATTTTCAGAGCAGTCTGCTGCATCCAGACCTTCTGTCACTGTAGTTCAATGCATGGTTCCTGAGAACATTGAGGCTGTCTCTTTTGGTATCGCTCAGGAGGAGTCATTTGTTTCTCTGGCAGCCAGTAAGCCTTCAATTAGTCACACATATTCACTTAAGCAACTTAAGCTGAAGCAGTTCAGTATCTGTTGTCAGTCCAGGTCCTTGAACTCATTACACTATCTGGTCCAGAGGGTGTTGAAATACCTGCTCTGCCTTTATTAATTCAAATTACAATACTCCTCCATTAAAGCACCAATGCAATGAAGTTGGGCAAAAATCTGACCCTACCTTTTTGCATTTAAAAAAAATACAGGCATCTTCCAGTTTTATTTGTTGGCAAAATTATCTGGTTCCATCAAATTTGAGTACTTTATGACTGTTTTAATTTTTTTGTCTCAAAAAAAAAAAGGAAAAAAGGTGGCCAGCACATTTGGCTTAGAAATTGTATTGTAGACTTGGCAAGTGCTAGGACTGGGAAAATAAAACTCATGGTGCACAGCATAGTAGGTACCTATAAAAGCAGACTGAGCAGGTATGCTAATATTTTTATTTATTGTAGCCGAAACTAGCCTTTTGGGAAAATACTTGTTATTGCACTACTGCTTTAAGGTGCATTTGTCAACTATTTCAGCTATTTATGCACCCAGTGATGGTAAGACTACTGCTCAATTGAAGGTTTCCCACAGATACTTTAAGGGCATCCATCACACATACCTCCCAATTCACAAACTGGTGCAGACCTGATATCTTAACCTGGTCTGTGGTGCCTTGACCGCAGCTCCTTTTGAGACAGCCACTACCTGCAACCTTGAATTCCTTATGTAGAAAGCTGTATGCGGTTGGTAACTTTCACCTCTGCTCTCACAGCTTTGGAAGTTGGGGCTCTGGTGGTTGACCCACCTTATTTGACTTTTCCTAAGGCATGGGTAGTATTTAGGACCCATCTTAACTTTCTTCAGAATGGGGTGGCAGAGTTTACTCTAAAGCAGTCCATCAACCTTCTTGTTCTTTCTGTATCCTGAGAATTGGGGACGGGGATGGGGTGCTTCTGCACTCTCTGAATATTTGTAGTGTGTTTAGTTTCTGCCAAGATCATTCCAATGATATCAGGCAGTCCTCTCAGCTCAGTCACAGTAAAAGCTGCTCTGCCATGTGCCGATCTTCTCACCAGTACTAAAGCAAGAACAGTCAGAGTAGCACCACCAGCTAGTCAACGCTTCACAATGTTGTAACTTGCATCATTCCATATTCACTGTGCAATACCAAAATATGTGCAAACAGTGCATGCATACATAAGTGGCCATCCTTCTAGAGATGTTGTCAGGAACAGCAGGACTTCTGCACATCATAGGGAGTGACTGTATGTATGTACTGTTTGCACTTCGTTTGGCATTGCACAATAAATATGGAATGATGCAAGTTGCAGCTCTGTGAAGTGCAGATTAGCTGGTGGTGCTACTCTGACTTCTTTCAGTTCTCTTAGCTGTTTGTTCCATATGGCCCCTATTCCTTGTGAAAGCCAGCTTTCAAGTAATGCTTTTGCCAGTGAATCGCCTCCTGAATTGGATTCTGTTACCAGAATTCCCGCATGGAACTGCAAGGTAGGGTCACTGGGCATGCCACCAGAAGACTGGCTGTTTCACTGACTTGTTTAGTCAGTATCAATGGGCAAGATTTATAATGCTGCTTCCTGGAGCAAGGTCCATATATTTATGAAGTATTACAATCTGGATTTAGCCTCCTGTAGGAGAATAATTTGGTTTGGCTGTCTTGCAAAGTATATTGACCTAGAGAACTTTTTCATCCTCTGTTCCATACCACCTATTCAGTTGGGTACTACTTTGTGCTCATCCAACGTGAGTGGCTCTTTGGAGAAGATATCCCTGAAGAAGATTGTTGTGTTTCTTACTAGAAACAGTAGATCTTCAAGAGAATCTCATCCATATAGCCAAACAACACTCTCCTTCCTCCCTTCCCTGTGAGGAGGAGTGCTGAGGTTTCCTTCTAGAGCCACTGTACAGTCTGACTTCTCCTTTCTCTGTCAGCCTACTCTACTTGTCTTTGCTTCTCTCCTGCCTTTTCTGTTATGCTTTGCGGGGATCCTTGGTGCATCTTGGTATGAAGCTTTGTCCTGTGCACTCAGTAACTTTTCAAACTGTGTTTCTCAATGGCAGGAATTGAGATGCTTGGGGCCTGATCACATTATATTGGTGGCAACAATTAACAATGTTGTACAGTGGGGTCACAGTAGCATGGTGGCCCCATCTATGAAAAGTGTTCCATGTGGTCCTGATGCTGATGTCTTACAGCTCAGTGTGTGTGTCTGCATGGGGGAGAGTCTCTGAAATATGTACTGTTACTGGTAAAAGAGGCGCTACACAGAAGTTCTCATTTTTCAGTTAACAGTGTCCCTTGCTAAGCATTTTAGCCTTTTAGTAGATCTGAGTGGGGTAGGGTAATCTTTTCGGCAGATGTAGTGACCAGAAGATGAAAAAAACAGAAATGGAAAGAGTGGACATTCTAATTTTAAAGATCTTGGCTCAAATGAATGTGCTGGTGTTCTTTGTCAGCTGAGCTATAAAAGCTGAAAAAAAAAACCACGTCATAAAAAAGATCTCAGAAATGTTGAACTCTAATTGGCTCTCTGCATTCCAAGACCCTTACATTAATCTGTGTTAAACTGCTACGTAGAGCCTTATCACTGTGGCACATGCCTCTGTACATGCGCCTTGTGCCACATTACACCCTTGGGGGTAATAAACAGACTGTTAGCCTTACCCCTGGTTATGCCTTATTGCTTCAGTGCTCTGATAGAATGTTGCATTCCTGAACAGAATATTCTGTATGAAAGTCTTTTTAACACAAATACAGTACCAGTGCTCAGTGTAACTTTTTCAATGAGTGCAAGCAGAAAGAAAAACAAAAACATGTTACTGCTTTAAAGTCTCAGACAACACTATACTTGTGGGAACTGGGTAGCAACAACAGAGAAAGTCATAATGACAGCAGCAGAAGACAAAGCTGAAAAAAACACTTTTTTTTTGCCAACTAGCAAATACTGTTGCTTTAAGTTTTCATCTTGTCACTGCTTTCATTTTCTTATTTCTTAAATTCCATTTAACTACACATTTTCCTTATTTCACTTAACATTTCTTCTCTTGCTATTTCTTACCCCTTTTATTTCAATATTTCAACTTATCTTTGGCTACAGTTTTATTCTACAGGTATTTCCATTTTCAATTACTGTGCTCTCATATACAGTACCACAAAATGGCAACATATAGCTTCTTCAGCTATAATGTATATCTGACATCCTTAAATTCCTTATCAAAGTATTTTTTTGAATGTATTCTTTATTCCACAGACAGCTTTGCATTACATTCCATCTACTAGCATTCAGTCTTCTCCTCACAACTGGATAACCCTGTATCTCCACTGTTACCTCAATAATTCCAAGGCTACCCCCCTTTTCGCCCTTCAACAAGGCCCCTCGCTATCCCCGTCCACCTCACCCCCCATTCCTACCCCTCCCACACCAGCTTGACAAGGCCTATGGCTACCACCTCCTACCTTTCTTACCCCCCTGCCCACCTCACCTCCCCTGCCCCAACCCCCCACAGCAGCTTGACAAGGCCTATGGCTGCCACTTCCTACCTTTCTTTCTCCCATCTTTATCCTTCCCCCTCTCATGTACACTATCCTCCTATTAGAACTATAAAACTGCATATAGCTATATATATATATATATATATTTTGCTCACTTACTTTACTGTTTTTGGAAACACTGTACTTTTCCTCCTTTGTATGTTTTGTCTCCCCTCCCCACTGATGTAGAACCTTTGTAAATGAGCTGTATGTGCTCAGAGGTATTGTAATCTGAGAATAAATAAATAAAAATGTAAACATCAGACAAACTTACTCCCATTATTCCCCCCCCCACACACATGCATGCAAACTCACTTGGTGCTACCATTCCACAGTCTGCCCCAGCCTCTTTGTTCCTCTATGACTTACCCACCAGAGCGGGTCCTCAGTGACTAGTCCTGTTCTTGCCAGCCACCAGTGAGTAAGGGTGAAAAATGTGGGCCATTGGCAACTTGGATCCTGCTTTGAGCTGGTGCCCTCAAATATAGCTCAGTTTTGATGATGTGGCTGAACCAGTTCAGCTCTCAGTGCAGTCATTGGTATGGGGTAAAGCAGACTACAGATAAGGGCTAAAAAGCCTTGTGGTCAGAAATGACTAATTATTATTGTGGTTAAATTGTAGCAGGTTATGTTGGCATGCTACTACTGGGATTGGAGTGTTTGTAGTGGTGCTCTGTGACAGAGTCTGCAACCCAATAAGAGTAACACACAGTGTTGAGCTATAGTTATCATTACTGAGCTCAAAGCTTACACCCCTGTAGTCTCTGCATTGCCTCCATGGTAATTACTGTATTCTCTCTGGCCCCATATATTTTCAAATTATATAAGAATCCCCTGCCACCAAAATATTATGCATCAAAAACATAAAAACAAGTAAAAAGAAAGGGAAGAGTGACACTACCGAACCACGCACCCTGACCCCACTGAGATACCATCACACTACTCCACTGAGTGACACTGAGAGAGACCTAGGCAGGATTTTCCAAAGATGGATGCAGTTCCTGCATCAATCCTTGCAGTAATTCCTCACAGTGCTGCAGCTGTGCCAGATCCAAATGCCACAACCGCATCAAATGTTCAAATCTCAGATGCTGTTGTGCCACTTGGCCCTCCTTTACAGCAGCTTGCAGCAAAAAGATTGCCAAAAGCTGCTCGAGAGAGGCCCTAGGATTGGCGCATACTAGACCACATAAAAAGAGGTCTAGTGGGCATCTAAATGACACATGGGATGGTAAATCCTATTATTTTTGCTGCAAGCCCAGTGCAGCATATCCTCGATGCACTTAGGGCTTGTGGGGAAAAAAAAATCTTTGAAATCTGGTCCTTAGTGTCTCACACAGCAGCCTGCTTTACTTTTCAGTCACTGACTGAATGGCAGGTTTTCACACACAGGCAAGACATACAAAGATGGATTTCTATGCCCTGCACCACCTGCAGTTAGTAAAAACAAATTTGCAAAATATATCCTTTAAGAATCCTCCTGTACCTTTCCCACCCTACTAAATTCACACTGTCCATCTTCTGGGGCAGGGGCTGCAGTTGCCTGTAGGCTCACACTGCACTCTTTTTCTCTGCAGCAGCAGCACATGATTTCACTGGCTTGCCTGCCTGAAACCACAGTTAAACGGTATGAATCAGCTTACTAGATTGATATTGCATGATTCTCCGATTTCTGATGATTTTTAACCTTTTATGATCACAAATCACTATTTGGTACAAATAATGAAAGCTTTCAGTAGCTAGGTCCTTTCCTGTGAAATAGAGCTGGGTTTGAGACTGAGACATGCATTGTGGGAGGAGTTTACAGTCTCTGTGATTGCTGATTGGCTGCTACAGGTCATATGGCTTACCAACAACTTATACATACTCAGTGTGTGCTTATAAAAAATGCTGAATCATGATGTCTAAGTACTAAAAGGGATGGAGCGTCTCTATTGACCTGATTTGCCAGCATCCAAAGTGCTGGATTTCAGTACTTCCACCAAATGTCAATTTGGCATTGGCTCATAGTGACTTACCAGGGAGCAGTCATAATCCTGGAGATGGAGCAGAGGGCACCTAGCTTTCAGTGGCATCTGGGGTGGATGGGTGCTATAGGAATCATTCTTGTGGCTTCTATCTCCTTATGACAGCTCTCCCATCTCCCCTGGCTTTTGACAAAGAACATCTAAAATGCTCTCCTATAGGTGGGGGTGGTGGTGGTGGTGGGAGCATCATCGTGTGGACACTCACAATGTCATGGCCACCAAAAATCTCATCAATAGAGGCACTATAACACGGGAATGTGCAGCTCCCCCCCCACCCCAGGACTGGTATGCAATGTCTCTGCATAATCCTCCAGAATCTTCCAGTCCAGGGTGGGAGAGTGGGGACCAGTACTCATTTCTGTTGCTCCACATAGTGTTCCACCAAATACTCTTAATTCACTCAAATATCTTTTAAACAGCTTTTAATACTGACTTTGCAATTAATAACTCAAGTCTAAATGTGGTGCCACTGACAATTTTTAAAATGATCTTCTATGAAATGTATGTGTTGACAGGACTTACCATACCAAATACATACTGTGGATGTATTAGCTTGGCGCTAGCACACATTTCTGTCAGTAAACAAACAGCATGGCACTGCTCCAACATGGTTACATTTTTTTTCTTGGTGGATGTGGCAAAAGAAAAAAAAAGGAAACACTTTCATAAACTTCAAAAGTGCATACATTTCAGGAAAGAAATACCTAAGGTAGCCACTTTTGGATGAGGAGAAAAACAGATACTAAACCACACCCTAAACTCTGCCCCAAGCCCCACCCTTTTCATGACTGATAGTACAATGCTCCTCCTTCAAAGCCATTTGTTATGTCAGTGAAGACTTTAACAAAGAGTAAAAGACAACACTTAAAAGAGCAGATCAACAAAAATGGTTACATGTGGTACCTGTTAAATTTGCTTTTCTAGGTTATTCCAAGTTATCAATTATTTAGCTTGTTATTTATTGAAACTGTTTTATCAGATAAACATACAGAAATAAGTATTTGTTATGTTACCTTGTAATCTCTGTCATTGAAGTGGAACCTTTGTAAAAGAGCACTTGTGCTCAAAGGTGTTCTTCTAAATTTTCAATAAAACTAAAAATATAGGAAATGTCATTTACAGATATGATCTTGGGGAGCCAAGGGAAATACTGTAAATAGTATTCAATGATATATAATAAAAAAATTGTTTCCTGTAATGTGTACTTTATTTTTGCTTGGTCCATTTCCTTTTCATTAGTGCAGTGCGGAATTTTCAAATTCCGTCAGAACGAAATTCTGCTGAATTTTCAAAATTCTGTTGAAATTCCGCCAGAAACGAAATGGTACAATTCTGCAGCAGAAAATAGTTGTGAAATGATTTTCCACAGAAAACATGCTGTTTCGCATAATATTATTCTGCAGATCTCAATATTTTCTGTGGAAATTGTTGCGGAATAATCTTCCGTGCAATAAAATGCTGTTCTGCAGAATATTATTCCTCAGATCACAGTAGGCGAAATTAAGCAGAAGAATCAGTGAAATTCTGGCAGAAATTCCACTGGTGGAATGGTCATTCCATGCTAATTCCCCCAGCAGAATTATATATTCCACACAGCACTACTTTTCATGTCCACAATACTATTTCAAAGCCAAAAGAAGTAACTTTTTTTTTGAGGAAACAAACTAATTTAGAACAATAAAAATGCATAAATTCCGTTAATGATAAAAAAATTTACCAGCAAATGAAAGTAGAAGATAACTGGATATCATACTGTTACAAAGGGCAGGGTCAGACTTTTTGCCCAGAATTACTGCTCTGCTGCTTTAAAGAGCAACTCTCTATGATAACAAAAAAGCCTAAAACACTATCTATACCAATTATGTTTTAACTTTATTGTTTATTGGTTATTTTTGTTTTACTTTCCCCTGCTGTTGGTCTACTAAATATTGTAGATAATGCGGCAATTATTCCACCAAGTCTTTCACAATGTATCTGAATCTTCCCTGCTAACCACACAATCACTGTTTGTGACATCACAGTCTGTTGCCATGGTGAGCACTATGATGTCATAAACAAAGGCACTGTGAGGTTGACAAGGGAGAGGCAAATGTTTTCAAGTGTTTTCTATACAGACCTTTTAGATAGACTACCAAGATGGGCTGTAAATTTTGGAAAGAAACAGTAAAAAAGAAGAAAATGTATTATCTAGTGAATTGTAACAGCTGAAACATCTTATCTATGAAAGCATGTGCTGATGTACAGAGTTGCTCTTTAAGATGCAGCATGGAAAAGATTATTAGATTAAGTATCTGCTAATGGTCACAGTAGCCATACTTTACATAGATACATAGATACATAGACAGTGTCGGCAGATAAGGGCCTATGGCCCACCCAGTCTGCCCATTTGAGCTTGTAAGTTCAGTTTGTTTTCCTAGAAGTCTGTTGCACCTTACCCCTGACCTCCAGAATTCATTTATGTCTATCCCATGCATCCTTAAATCCCATGATTGTTTCAGCCCCCACCACTTCCTCTGGCAGGGTGTTCCACTTGCCCACCACCCATTCTGTGAAGAAATTCTTTCTCATGTTTCCTCTGAATCGTCCTCCCTCCAACTTCATGCCATGCCCTCTAGTCCTGGAACATCTTTTTTGCTTAAAAATAGTGTTTTCCTGCACCCTGTTCCTCCCTGTAAGATACTTGTATGTCTCTATCATATCCCGTCTCTCCCTCCTCTCCTCCAGGGAGTACATGTTCAGTTCCTTCAACCTGTCTTCATAGGACTTGTGATGCAATCCATGCACCATCTTTGTTGCCCTCCTCTGAACCTTCTCTACCCTGTCTGTCTTTACGTAGGCATGGTCTTCAGAACTGTACACTGTACTCCAGGTGGGGCCTCACTAGTGTCTTGTATAACGGAATTATGACCTCGCTTTTCCTGCTGGTAATGCCCCTGCCTATACATCCCAGCATCCTATTTGCTTTACCTGCTGCCTTGTCACACTGTTTCCCTACCTTGAGGTCATCAGAGATGATCACCAAGATCCCTTTCCTGCTTGGTGCATGCTATATCCTCACCTCCCAACTGATATATTGTGCCAGGGTTTTTGTGCCCATATGCATTATCTTGCACTTCTTGCATTGAATTTCAACTGCCAAACCCCTGACCATTCTTCATTGCTGCATTGGATTTTGCTTCCAGAACCCTTCCCTGTACCTGTCCCACCCCCTTGAACCCTTGAACCTTCCACTGTCTCTGCCTCCACCAGCTACCTAGGCAGTGCATTCCATCTCAGCTCCACACTCTCAGTGAAGTAGCACCTCCTCCTTTCTTCCTGAATCTCCCCCAGCTTCCACCCATGCCCTCAAGTGGCCCCAAATCATTTTGGTTGCCCTCCTCTGGACCCTCTCCAGGAGGTTAATGTCCCTCTAAGTGTGGCCTCCAAAACTGTACGCAGTACTCAAGGTGCGGCCTTACCAAGCAGTTATACAGAGGGAGTATCACTTCCCTCCTTCTGGAGGTGATCCCCCTAGCAATGCATCCCAGCATCCTGTTGCCCTTGGCTGCTGCCCTGGCTGCACATCTCCCATGTGACTGCTTTTACAAAGAAAGGGCTATACTGACAACAGAACTTGTCTGTAACCTGGACATGCAGCTGAAACAATAAATGATGTGACAAAATATGTTTCAAAAGTAAGTGAGCAATCAAAATTACTCAAAAACCTGACTATCACTGAGCAAAACTGGATTACCGGATAGGAACCCTGAAAATCAGATTACCAGGTAAAAAAAACTGACAAGTGGCAACCCTAGAAATACCACAAGCTGTCTCAGTCTTCACAGTGAAACAGCCAGCATGCAAAAGCAAGCACCAGGGGATAGGAAAGTGGGCACAAGCACAAGTCCATTTCTGGTACAGAGAGTCCAGAAGGGATTGGAAACTCTAAAGAAGAATGAGGTGATGGGGCTAGATGGAATTCACCCAAGGGTCCTGAAAGAACTGAGCACAGTGCTAGCCACCCTCTGGCAATGCTATTCAGCACCTCAATGGAGACGGGGGTAGTCCCAGAGGACTGGAGGAGGGTTAATGTGGTCCCTCTGCACAAAAGTGGCACCAGGGAGGGGGCTAGCAGCTGCAGGCCAGTCAATCTCGCATCAATAATGGGGAAATTAATGGAGACCCTTCCATAGGAGAGGTTCATGGAGCACCTGGAGGCTAATGGACTGCAGGACCACTAGCAGCACAGTTTCAGGGCAGGAGGTCATGTCCTACAAATCTCATAGATTTCTTCGACTGAGTTACTAGGGAGGTGGATCAAGGGAGAGCAGTGGATGTTGCCTATCTGGACTTCAGTAGGGCCTGCAACACTGTGCCGCACAGGAGGCTAGTTAAGAAACCAAGCAGCCTGGGGGCGAAGGAGAACATGGTAAGCTGGATATCACATTGAAGGATAGGAGTCAAACTATGTTCTTAAATGGCAAGCACTCAGGGTACAGGAGAGTGAATAATGGGGTCTCACAGGGATCGGTGCTGGGACTTGTCCAATGTCTTCATAAGCAACATTGCTAAGGAGCTGGAGGGGAAGGTGTGTCTATGTGGATGATGCAAATATTTGCAACAGGGTGGACATTCAGGTAGGGGTGAAGAGAATGCAAAGGGAACTTTGGAAAATAGAGGAGTGGTCTAGGGTATGGCAGCTGGGTTTCAATGCCATAAAGTGCAAGGTTATGTACTTGGGGCAGAGAAACCCAGGAGCTGTGTGTAAAATGCGGGAACAGGTACTCACAGTCACCAAGCAAGAAAGAGACCTCGAGATCATCATATCTGATAACCTCAAGGTAGTTGGTCAGTGTGACAAGGCAGTAGGAAAGGCTAGTGGGATGCTGAGGTGCATTGGAAGTGAGATTTCTTGCAGGATGAGGGAGGTGGGTACTGCTGCTGTATCACTCACTAGTAATACCCCACCTTGAGTACTGTGCCCAGTTCTCGAGGCTGCACCCTGGTAAGGACGTTGACAGGGTGGAGATGGTACAGAGGAGGGCAACCCCAAAATGGTGCAAGGGTTGTACAAAAATACACACAAGGAAAGGCTGAAGGATCTCAACATTTACTTCCTGGAGTAGAGAGCGAGAGGCAACATGATTGAGATCTACAAGTACCTCATGGGGCGAAAAAATGCAGGTGATGCATCTCAGAGGAAGGAAGGCATCAGAACATGGGGCATGCATTGAAGCTAAATGGGGAGGAAGTTTAGGTCAGGTATGAGGAAATACTTCTCCATACAAAAGGGTGGTGGACGACTGGAACAGCCTGTCAGAGGAGGTAGTGGGGGCAAAGACTGTGGGGAGATTTCACTATGTGTGGGATATGCACAAGGCAAATTAGTTAGAGAAAAGGTAGGAGGGAGGGATGCCAGTGACCAAATAAAGTTAGAGGTGTCAGAATAGGTAGGGAAAAGGGGAAAATGGTCAGATTAGATGGGCCTAACAGTCCTATTTTGCTGACAAAGTCTGTGTTGCTATGTTTCTATGAAAAAACATGGGTATACTGACATTTGTAGTGTAATAAGCTTGAACCAGGGCCCTTTAAATATAGAAACATAAACCATGATGGCAGAAAAAGACCAGAGATCCATCCAGTCTGCCCATATTCCCAATAATCCCTAGAACCTTCCTTGGAACCTATTGTTCCTCCAGGGTACTAACCTTCCCGTCCTGTCCCCATTCTCCTCCCTGTTCTTGTTGTTAACCACTATTCCCTTCATTCTGTCTCATGCCTGCTTGAATCCTCTGACTGTGTTTGCACCCACCACCTCAGCTGACACACTGTTCCAAGGTTCCACCACTCTTTCCATAAAGAAGCGCTTCCTCACGTCCTTCCTGAACCTCCCTCCTGTTAATTTCCACTTGTGTCCACGTGACCTCAGGTTGGTATTCAGGGTAAATAATTCCCTACAGTTTACCTAGTTAATTCCTTTAAGGAACTTGATGGTCTCAACCATATCACCCCTCTCCCTTCTGGTTTCCAGTGAGTACATATTTAGTGCCTTGAGGCGCCCCTCATAGGTTCTGCCCTGCTGGCCCTGAATCATTTTTGTTACTCTGTGCTGCATTGTTTCCAATGTTTTCCAGACCCTATTCTGTCTAAATCCCAGTTGGCAGAGGCTCCAGGTAGGCACTAGACTAACCCTCTCCCATCCGACCCTTCCCCTATCACCCTGTCTATCTCACTGATCACTGAGTCCCTGACCACTAGGACCTTTCTGTTAGGCTTGCTCCTCTTAGGTGCCAACGTGATGTCCTGCCCTTTCCCCTTGACTGACCCGGAGTCCCCCCTGGTGGAGTTAGGAGCCTGAACCTCCTCCAGGGGCATAAAGCATTTCACCGTCTAGATGGTACCAGGCTGGACAACCTCCTTATGGCTGCCCCTCCTGCTCCCTGCCACCCTCCACCCCTTTGGACCAGTGGATCTCTGGGAGAGTGGGGGTGTAGGGGGTGAGCTCCTGCTGAGCTCAGTGTGCAGCTGAGATACTGTACATCTATCTTGCTGCTACTAGCTGAACATGGAGCTCTGCTATGGTCCTGCAGAAGGGACAGTACTCCCTCCTCCAGAGCACATCCCTGGAGAAGAGTGTTCCACAGTCCATACAACTGACCGCCTCACCCCTTAACCACATCCTATAAGGAACTACATTGGCAAGAGAAAACCTTACTTAATATCACTTAGTTTAGATTGTAGTCCATACCCAGATGGGACAAATCTACTACCAACTTGCTGTTACAGGCTTACTGTATAAGATATAGCAATAGTGTATGATTCAAGTATCACAAATGTGACCCTGATGTTGTCAGGTAATCAGGTTATACCACAGATATAGATGTAAGAAAAACCAGCCTTGAGAACTTAGGCCCACATATTCAGATGAGATGCGTAGCATATCCCTGGATGTGTCACACATCTCTGGAATTGTGCAGGCCATCAGGTGTGTGGCCATATTCAAAGGCCACCGATGCGCCTGCACTTCAATTGTGCCACCGCACACAGGATGTCGGCAAATGAAGGTCCTGTATACATATGCCACACATCACAATATTGAACCCCCCCCCAAGCATAAAAATGGCCAGCTGTGCAGGTGCATAATTATGCTTTACAGACCCTACTTTAACTAGACGTGTGGTAGGTTGGTGTCCCATGCACAGTCTAGGGCTGGGTACACAGTTCTCCCCCCAGCCCTGATCACTGTTAAAAGTACACAGCCCCCTTTCCATACTATAGTGACCCCCTTCTCAGCCCCGATCACTGTTATAATGTTAGACTGGAATGGGGATTGGGGATTTGAATGTTGTGCTAGTGATCGAGGCATGGGAGAGGGTCACTGCACTATTGCAAACAGGATCTGACATTATAACAGTGATCAGGGCTAGGGAAGGGGGTCCCTAAACTATGGAAAAGGGAATCTGCACTTTTAACAGTGATTGGGGCTGGGGAGGGCTGGTCTGGTGCACAACACAGCAGCATAGCCATGCAGATGAGCCCATAATGGGCATGCAACTAGCCCCATTGCACCATGCATGCCCAATGGGCTCATCTGCATATTTGGGCTGAATTTCACCCATAGGGGCTGTGGTGCATATCCATATGGGCGGTCTTCAGCCCTGCACCCTGGATGCATGGTGCTATACATGGCAGCTGCTTGCTGCATGCCATGCATCCCGGGATACCACAGATATAGATGTGAGAAAAACCAACCTTGAGAACTTAGGCCCACATATTCAGACGAGGTGCGTAGCACATCTCTGGATGTGCCACACATCTCTGGAATTGTGCAGGCCATCAGGTGTGTGACCATATTCAAAGGCCACCGATGCGCCGCACCCCCCCTCAAACGGACGGTGCGGTCCATTCCAGTCACCCATTCTGTGTGAATATCATGTCAGAGCCGGCCAAACCAACTTATTTGTGCAGTGCACCATTATGCACATTGGGCCCTTAGAGAATAACAACTGGTGGAATTAATTCCTCACCACTAGAAACAAAATATATGGAATACTTCCTACACCTCCCTTACCCCCTTAAATTTACATAAATATAATATCATATATACATATATTTTTTTTTATTTGTTTATTTAGATCTAGGATTACAATTACCTTTGAGCCAAGACCCTTTTACAAAGGTTCCACGTCAGGAGAGTATATACATGTTAAACATGTTAAACAAGGGTATACAACATTAAAGAGAGCATACAACCATATTCATCAGTTCAGGTACGGCATCACGGTAAATAGGATACATGAATAACACATACAAGGAATCATTTCAGAAACCTAGAAGAAATCAGGGAGGAAGGGTGAGAGGATAGCGGGGTTGCAGCCAAAAAAGAGACTAGAGCAGCTCAAGACATTGTCAAAGAACATCAGAGGGGGTGGTTGATCTCAATGGGGAAGGGGAAGTTAGGGGTGGCAGTCACATGAGCTGGAGGCCGTGAGATGATGATGGAGGCTTGATTTGAATATGCCCAGTGAGGAAGTGGAGGTGATGTGAGTGCTGAGGGAATTCATCCAGCTTGGTGTACAGTGTGCAAAGGATCCTTGGCCCAGAGTGGTGCAGCATCGGGGGACCTGTAGAGGCTGATTTTCAGACCCTCTGGTGTTACGAGGATTAGTGTTTGGGTGCAGGAGGACTTGGATACTAGATGGAGTAAGGCCTAAAGTATTTTTTTTCGCCATCAAGCAGGTAAGGTACTTCATGCGGTTAGCGAGTTGAAACCATCCCGTTTGAGTGTAAAGCTCACATGTATGTGTGAGTCAGTGGGATCCAGTAAGCAGTCAGCAGGCCTTGTTTAGGGAGGTCGTTATGTGCCTGAGGGTGGTAGTAGAGGCAGAGCCATAGATTATGAGGCCATAATCTATGACGGAGACCACAGAGCTCTGGATAACAATCTTCAGTGCTGCCTGGGTAAGATGCTGTCTAGTTCGATAAGAGAATTCCAATGCGTGAGTTTACCACTCTGACAACACTATCTATGTGAGTCCCATAAGATAGTCAAGGGTCAAGTGAGATTCCAAGGTATTTAAAAGATGACACTTGTTCGAGGGTATTATCAGTGCTTGTGTTGATATCAAGGGGGTATCGCCTGTGTTTGTTTTATGAGCTTCAGAAAATCATAGATTTAGTCTTTTTATGGTTTAGAACCAGTTTATGTTTTGTGAACCAGTTTTCAACAGCGGAGAAAGCAAGCTGTAGGTTGTGCAGTAAGGGTTGTGGGTCCTTATGGTGGGTGAGAAGCACAGCGTCATTGGCGCAGAGGATAATTTGTTCTGGACAGGATAGCGGAAGGGAGTTCAGGAAAAGGCTGAAAAGTAGTGGGCCCAGAATGGATCCCTGAGGGGCACCTGAGTGAACAGGTTTGGAGTCAGAGAGTACTCCTGAGATTTATACTCTTTGTGAGCACTGGGCCAGGTAGCTATTAAACCATGCAGTGGAGTCCTGGGAGAGCCCGACATTCAGCAGCTGTTTGGTAATCAGGCCATGGTGAACAGTGTCAAATGCCTTAGTCAAGTCGATGAATACGGCTCCAGTTAGATGCCCTTTGTCCAATGAGTTGTGAAGGTCTCCAGTGAATTCCAGGAGGGCTGTTGATGTGCTATGCCCTTGTCTGAACCCAGTTGCTGTGCACATAGGATGTTATATTTGTCCAGGTAGTCTCTAAGCTGGTCAGCAACAATGCACTCAAGGGCCTTGGAGAGGGGGGTAATATGAGATCTGCCGCTATTTCCCCTGTATGGACTTGGTACTGCTTTTAAAGACTGGAGTGACAATAGCAGATTTCCATTTGCTTGGGAACTGACTGAGGCTGAGGGAGAGGTTGAAGATTCTGGTAAGCAGGCTCAATACCTCTTCAAGGGTAAGGGATAACAGTTTAAGGTCCAGTGACTCACCACTGGCTCTGGACTTGGAGATAGCCTTTGTTATGTATTTGCGGACATCATTCACCTTGACTTTTTTGAAGTGGAACAGTGGATGATTTGAGGTGGTAGGTAGGTAAGGAATTTGGAGCAGGGGAGTCAGTTTCAGAGAAAAAGTCAGGGGAGAGAACAGCACTAAGGTTGGTGAAGGCTGCATTGAAAGTATTGGCAATGACCTTCAGGTCAAGGGTGGTGGCTCTGTCAACCATCAGTAGGGTTGGAGAGGATTTGGACTGCTTCCCTGTGACTTCCCTAATATTATCCCAAAAAGCTCTCCCATCTCCCCAGGTGTTGGTGAGGGATTCCTTGTAGTAGGTACTCTTCGTCAGTCGCATTTGTTTTGTGCAGTTGTTGTGAGTCTGTTTGTAGTTTTGAATGCCCAGTTGAGCACCTGTGGCCCTAGCTATTACCCAGAGGTGGTCACTTGATTTTAACTGAGCCAGTAGCTCAGCCGTGAGCCAGGGATTGGAGAGTGCCTTGACTTTGCACTTTTTTACTGGGGCGTAAGAGTCACAAGCAGCGTTGAATGTGATGATGAAATAATCAAGGGCTGAGTCAACATCCAGTGCATTGCATATGGGAGACCAGTCTTGCCAACTAAGACAGGATTTGAGATGGGTCAGTTGGCCACAGGGTAGGACTTTGCTAGAAATGGTTTTAGGAGGAGGCTTACGAAACTTATTTTACCAGTTGCAAATAACAGGGGAATGGTCACTGAGGGAATCCAGGAGGACAGTGGTGTTGTTGATATGGGTTGGGTGGCTTGCAAGAACCCAGTCCAGGAGAGTGCTGGTACCTGACTTGTAGTTCTTCCTTGTGGGGGAATTGACCATCTGCGTTAGGTTAGCTGAAGAGATGGCATCTTTGTGGGTTCCTACATCAGGTGCAAGCCAGTTGATATTAAAATCACCAAGGAGGAGGATCTCAGATCTTGGAGGTTGGGATCTTACAAAGTCCAGGACTGCACAGAGACCAATCCCTTGGTCTTTTGGTGGGATGTAGACTGAGACTACAGTGAGCACTTTATTTTGGGCCCCAAGGAGTAGTTTTATAGGTAGGAATTACACAGAAGAGTCAGAGGGGGTAGTGGAGATGGGGTGACAGGTGATGTTGACTTTGATGTAAATTTCACCCCCCCTTTTTGTCCTCCTATCAAGTCCGAAAACATTATAGCCTTGTAGCGCAATAGCATGGTCAGGAGTATTGGGCATCAGCCATGTTTCAACAACAGTAAGGATATCGGCTATGCTGGTCAGCAAAGATTTGAAGGGCAGCAAGCTTTGGGAGGAGGCTGCATATGTTGAGGGTGGCAATGATGAGACCCCTGTCTAATTTTCCAATTCTGGCTGGGCTGGAGGTAACCGGGCCAGGGTTCGGGTGAACACTCCCTGACATCAGTAGGAGGAGGAGCAAGAGTTTTAGTGCAATCTGTCGTTGTTCATAGTCAGTGTGGTTTCGTCTGTGAATATTGCAAGACCGAATATAGCATATACATATACATTTCACTTGTATCATATCTTATTATCCAAATCAGCATTTACTTTTTAAGTCTTACAAACCACTGCTATTCAAAAATTGTTTACCTAGTATTCTAAAAAACAGTGGATTGATGAAATCTATGAATTCAGTATTCTGCTACTACAGATTCGATCACAAAACCAGAACTCAATGCCAGACAATGAACAGCTGACAAAAATACTAAGCTGATGTAGCTTTTTAAAAATAGAAAAAAAATGTAATTTTTTAAACCAGTAAAGCTCTCAAACTACAGACAAGACCACAGCATCACACCATTGACAGGCTGCCACAGCAACAAAACAACTCCAGAAGACAGAAGAAAACAAATCAGAGACAGCTCAAAAAGATATGACGTTCTGTAATGTGTTAGGCATAATAGATGGACTCAATTGTTTAACAGGAAAAAGGTACCTTCCAAAACAACCAGAATATCCACAAATGACACCTAGGTCCTCAAGATCAGACACCACAAAAGGTACATACAGAAATGTTTACAAATATAATAATACAATTAACCACATCAAAATTGATAAATCACAAAACAAATAATTTATTTATAATTTATTGTGGGGTGGAGGAAATGGTGTACCTTGTCCCCCCCCACAATTTCATTATGTACAAATGTTGATGATCGATGTTTGATTCTCCATGTCGTACCACATTTACCTGTATCTATACAATTCTATGTAATGAATTACCTGTACATATTCTATGTAATGAGTTACCTAATGTTTAATGTACCTAGCTGTGGAATTGCTTTATTCCCTGGGTCGCCCCTGAAAAAGGGACTTGTGTGTCTCAGTGGACTTACTCGGTTATCAAAATTCAAATAAATAAATAAATACATGTGGTAATCCTCCTGACTCCCAACCAATATCTACCACACCAATTGTATACCTTCCTGGAGACCACAGTGTTCTCTTTCACAGTCACCAAAACTAACATGAAATAAAGTTACTTTAAATTTGGAAAAATATTGTAAACAGCACTTAGCTCTGGGAGCGCTTCACAAACAAAGTCACTCTGCAAATAATATATTATATTACAACATATTATATTATATGTAGTATAATTTTATTTTATTTTTTTCAATGGTGCTAACAAAGTTACTATTCAGTAGATCAGAATTCAACACCCCTCAATAAGTCAATACTGCTCCTAAAGTGCCAGCAAGTCATTTAGTGCTTTTTATGTTTGCCTGCACTTGCGCAAAATGAACATATTGCCATGATAGTGGATTTGAGAGGTGTATCACTGTCGGTCCAATGCAGCGCAGTCTGCAGTGGGCTCGACAGTATCAGACCAATGATCAGCCAAGCTGATCATGAGACTCTTCTGTGCTTCCTATGCAGAAACTTCATGAAGTTCAAAGAGAAACAGTCAGCTGTATCAAAGGGTGGCTCTTTGCTTTGATCAGAATGATGCTGCCCAGCAAGCATCTGATCAGTGTCATGATCAGCCTGCACCTTGTCCTCCCCCTCACAATGCAACTGACACTTTCTTGCTAAAGATAGTGAGTGGGTGTTTTTCTTATTTTTACTCTCGATTAAAGCCTTGTAAAAAATATCCCATATTCTACCAAGTATACCTCCCACCTCCACATCACTTCCCATGCCCTGTAAATATAAACCTAATACCGGGGTTCCCAATCCCCAGTGTCGGTACTTGAAATAAAGAAAACGGTCCCTCAATAGGGTTACCACCTGTCCTGATTTTCGCAGGACAGTCCTGATTTGGGCAGCTATGTCTGCAAAAAATTATGAAAAATACTCCATGTCCTGACATTATAGTAGAAAAAAATATTTTCTAATTTTCCTCTATATGTTGCAGAAAAATACAATACCTTAATTAAAATACCTTAAAACGATAAGAAACACTCGAAACAACTAAAAAATTACTATACTTATTCTTAATTCTGATCATTTTTACCAATGTCTGGTCCTGTATGTATTGTACTTTGTTCCATAAGTCTCTGTATCGAACTCTTTTTAAACTGAATAAAAAGTGAATGGCAAAAAAAAAAATTCTGATCATTTATAGAAAATAAGTCTGTTGCATTGGTCGAGGTTACATATCGTCCTGCAAAAAATCATGTTTCAGTAAGAAATGTCCCACTTTGGGCTTTCTAAAAGGTGATAACCCTGTCCCTCAATGTATTTTTTTATTTTTTTTTACACCCTGTAAAAATGAAAGTGGTCCATCAACACCTGTTGCCACCACAGCCACTGCTGGAGTTATCCCTCACTCAGCCTCAACCTCCCCACCCTCTTACTTATCTCATGAGGGGTCCAATGCTAAAATTCTCTCTGGACTGGAGACACTCTTCAAATGCTGTACCAGGAACTGAAGAAATCAGGTAAGCACGGTCAATGTCTTTTTATGCATTTGAACTTGTACTCATAACCTGGTAATTTTTAACATTTTCCACAAATTTTCAACAATGTCTTTTTAGGACCCCACCTCATGAACAAGGTGGGGTGAAATTTGTCAAATCTGGCCTGAAAGGTGATTTTGCAGTTGCTCCATGAAATCACCTTCCGGGTGGGTTTTCAAAGTGTTCCCATATTGGGTGCATTATTGGGGTCATAAGAAGACTACAGTATGTTGAAAATTTGGTGTCAAAATATTAATAATAACAAGTTATGAAGGTGCTGTACATTGAAATGTTTCAACACTCACACATAACTTTGGTAATTTTCAATATTTTGACCCCACATTTTCAACATAGGCATTTTTCCACACCACCTCATGAATATGATAGGTGTTGTTTTACAAATCCTGGACAAAATGTCTTTTTGCACTTGTGCCATGAAATGACATTTTAGACTGTATTTTATAAATGACATATGTTGTGTTCAGACGAAGGGCCATAAAAAGACGATGTTGAAAATTTTGGGTCAAAATGTCACAAAACAATGATGCTAGGAAAAAAACATTAAACCTTTTCAATGTTTTTTCATAACGTTGTGATGTGTACAGATTTTGGCCACCAATTTTCAACACAACCCTCTTGTTACCCCACCTCATGAACATCACAGGTGCTATTTTAAAGTCTCCACTAAAACTTGTTTTTGCATTTCTTCCACAAAGTCACCTTTTCGAATGAGATGTAAAAAAATTCCACCTGCCATGATCATAAGGTGGGTTCATAAAAAGATAGTGTTGAAAATTTGGGGTCAAAATGTAAAAAATAAAGTTATGAAAAAACACTGGATTTTTCCAACATTTACTCGTCATTTTGCGATGTTTGCAGATTTTGGCCACAATGTGTACATAGCCCTTTTTTTATCCTACCTAATGAACATGACAGGTGTCATTTTTCAAATCCCCTTTGAAATATGTTTTGCAGTCCCTCTGTGAAACCACCTTTTTTACAGGATTTAAAAAAATCTACCTGCCTTGGTCGTAACATGGGGTCATAAAAAGATATATTGAAAATATGGGGTCAAAATGTGAAAATTGTTCTACTCATATCTTTATTTTTGCAGATTTTGACCCATAATGTTCAACATATCCTTTGTGTTACCCTACCTTATGAACATGACAGGTGCCATTTTTCAAATCCACTCTAAAACATGTTTTCACAGTCATACTGTGAAATCACCTGTCAGATGGGATTAAAAAATTTCACCCATCTTTAGCATAATGTCAGGTCATAAAAAAGACACTGTGTTGGAAATTTGATCTCAAAATGTGGGAGCCCACTGAAGATTAAATATTGTCTCTCAGCTTGCCTATCCTGAATAAATACAATCTGAAAATGTGTAAAAGCAGGACTCCACTGAAAATGAGTACTCGCATCTCATCTGGTCTGTTCTGTGTAAATTTATAGTACACATGTGTAAAATCTGAACCCTAGTACAGCAGAGGCCCTGTTGAACTGTGCATACATACTGCTGTATGCTGGAACAATATGTTGTAAAAGCTGGACCCCACTGAAATGTAACCTGCCTTTCATGTGGGCTATCCTGGGTAAATACATTATAAAACTGGTAAAAGGGCCACATCAAAAATGAGATGTTGCATCTCAGCTGTGCTATCCTGGGTAAAGACAGTGTAAAAATGTGGAAAAGCAGGATCCCACTGAAAACAAGACAGCATCTGAGCTGTGCTATCCTGGGCAGATACAGTACTAAAATGTGGCAAAGCAGGACCCCACTGAAAATTAGATATTACATTTCAGATAAGTTACCCTGGTTAAATGTATTGCAAAACACTCTGTATAAACAGGACTCTGGAGCAGAACCCCACTGAAAAAGAGATGTGGCATCTAAGATGATCTGTCCTAGAAAAATGCATTATAAAACCAGGACCAAACTAAAAATGATACATAGCATCTCACGCCTACTATCTTGGGTAAATGCACTATAAAACTATGCAAAATCAGGACCCTGTTTCAATTGATGTCTTATACCTCATTTGATCTGTCTGGTATAAATATATTGCAAAAATGTATACACGCAGGACCCAATACAGCAGCATGCAAGCAAACATTCGGCACTGACAAATGCTTGTTCCTTCTTGTTCTTATCATTTAGAAGTGAATAATAAGTGCCCTAGCTGCAGTTGGAACCCAGAGCTATATGGTACACTGTTCAGGTACTCCAATTAGTTGAGCTACTAGGACAACTGGAAACCTGAGACTCTGATAAACACTCGCCTTTCCGAATGCACAACCTAGAGAGCTACAAACATTTGAGCTACATTTTTATTTGGAAGGGTGTATAGCCCTCTTGCAGCCACAAAGGAGTTAACATTTAGATTCACGCTTTAATGTTTGCCTGACAGAGCCCTGTTTTGCTATTTGATAATAACAACAGGGTGGAGCCATTCTGAGAGAGTGCTGTGAGACCTTTCAGAGGAGAGAAGCAGGAGGCAGGCTGTTGGCCTTTCTGGTTCACTTTGGGGGGCCTGTGCAACCAAGGCCTCATCAAAATGAATGAGATGCTGAGATTATGGAAACTGACTAGCCATTCGTGGCTGAAAATAAGGGCTGCCCACAAAGGTGGACCTTGTAAGAGTAATATTCAGGGAGAGCTAAATGCATAGTCCTCTGCTATGCTGAAAATCAGGAATATGGAAAGAGTATAGTGTGTGAATTAATTGCTGAGGATCCTGTATTAGATCTTTCTAAAAAAATGAGAGAGAGAGAGAGAGAGAGAGAGAGAGAGAGCGGAGAGTAAGAAATAGCCCAAGGATGGAGCTGTGGATTAAATATTGGGTACCCCCTAATGGATCCTGCAGAAATAAAGGAAAGTAACCAGATCATGTATGAGTGTTAGAGATGTAATTCTGAACCCATATGGTCACGACACTAGTTCGATGGCGGAGCTATAACTGAGGGTGGATACAGCGGAAATGGATCAATGCCTGGACTTCTGGCGCACCAACTGCCTCACTTATCACTGAGAACATGCTTCATTGCCTCCCTATGTGGAACAGCCTAACAAAAATATACTGGAACGTGAAACAAAGTGTTTACTAAACCCCAAAACTGTTTGACTTGGAAGATCTGGCATGTGGATACTGAAGTTCTTGTGCTGATCTAACCACATGCCCAGGGATAGTAAGGCACGATATCGCAGTAGTGCATTCAGCAAAACAACAAAATTCTGAGCATTCCATTTGGAACTGCAACAAATTATTTAACATATCAAAAGATTCAACAACTTGCAGACATGGTGTATGGAGCCCCTCCCCCACCGATGAAGACGTTTCTGTCTCAAAGCGCTGGGAATATGTGTTTACTCTATGACTATGAGACGTAACACCTTTTGATGTATAAAATAATTTGCTGCAATTCCAAATGGAGTGCTCAGAGTTTTGTTGTTTTGTGAGTTTACTAGTAGTTGGAGCACCAACATTTACTGGTTGTGCATTCAGTCCATCTGTGATGAGGAGTGCCTTCAGCTGCTCGTAATAAAGAAACATACATTGTCAGCAGAAAAGGAAAGCTTAGCCCATCCAGACTGCCCAGATGTTCCCTGCCTAATATGTCTCCGCAGACCCTAACTGGTCTCCAGTGATCCTCCCTCCTCTGACACATGCTTGAAACCTCCCACTGATTTTGCTTCCACCACTTCTGTTGGCAGTCTGTTCCAGGCATCTATCACCTTTTCAGTGAAGAAATATTTTATCACATCTCTCTTACGCTTCCCTTCTCCAGCTTCATCGCATGCCACCTGGTCCTGGTGCTTATTCTCATTTGTAAGCGACTATCCTGCACCCTGTTCACTCATGTGAGGTACCTGTAGGTCTCTATCATGTCACCTCTCACTCTCCTCTCTTCCAGGGTGTACATATTAAGATCCCACAGTCTCTCCTCATAGGGCTTCTCATGCAACACCAGCACCATTACAGCTGCGGTCCTCTGGATGGCTTTACCTTGTCTATGTCCCTTTGTAAATGTGGCCACTAAACTGGACAAAGTACACCAGGTGGGGGTCTCACCAGCGAGTGGTACAGTGGCAACACCATCTCCCTCCTGCTGCTGGATATATCCTTCCCTGTACACCCTAACATCCATTAACCCTACCCATTGCTTCATCAGATATAATAATCCCAAGGTCCCTTTCTTGTTTAGTGACTATCTGTACCCCCCCCCATCCTGCACTCAGCTTATGGGTTCCTATGCCTCAGGTGCATGATTTTGCACTTTTTGGTATTGAACCCCAACTACCATGCTCTTGATCACTCCTCAAGTTTGCCAAGATAGCTGTCCCTTCTCTCCTCCCTCTCCTGAGTGTCCACCCTATTACAGATTTTACAGATTACAGATACAAACTCCCATATCACCCCTCCTCCAGCATCTGGTCAAATGCCCCTGGTCTTAAAATTGCACATATCAATGTCTGCAGCCTTCCATCCAAATTCACTGACCTTGAGGCTTGGATTGAGCTACACAAGCCCCATATTCTGGGACTCACTGAAACATGGCTAAAGCCACACCACAACAAAAACACCTTCAAAATACCTGGCTACTCCTACCTACATCGTGACAGGCCAGGCAGGAAAAAAGGTGGCAGTGTGGCCGTGCTCCTAAGGGAACCCCTCTCAGCTAGCATTGCCCTACACTCTGACCCTTCCTCACCTAGTGAATGGCTACTCTCCGAATTGACCCTGGGATCCTGCAAGAAACTATTAACTGCTGCTACAACCCCCCTGGGACCAAAACCATTGGACTCACCAGCCTCCTCCAAGGCCTGAGCTCCCTAACTCCCCATAGGGAATCTATCCTTCTTGGCGACTTTAATCTAAACTGGCTGAGCTGCCACCAACCTGACTATGTATCCCTGTTAAAGCAGCAAAACCTGGCACAGGCGATCACTCTCCCCACCAGACTTAATCCACGCCCGGCCACCCAGACTCTGCTAGACTGGATCCTCATAAACAGGGAGGACCGAGCATTACACACTGGCACCATGGCTGACTCTATAAGCGATCACTCACCGATCTATCTCCTCTGGTCTTCCAAACTAAAGCATCCCCCACCCAAATGCCTTTCTCTCAGAAATTTCAGCTGCCCAGTCTCCACAAATCTCCTTGAGGAGGCCCAGTCCTTGGACTGATCCACGCTTTTTTCCCTTTCCAGTGCAGCCACAGCAGTTTCCACATTTACCCAGACTCTACTAACTCACGAGGACCGCTTTTTCCCTGTCACTACCAGACGGGTCAGAGGTGGGTGTTCGCGCTGAGTCTCTAAAGACCTCCTAACCCTTATGAAGGCCAGACACCATGCCTGGTCCACTTTCAAAGCAACCCCCTCTCCTGCCCTCTGGGATGCTTACAGGTGCATAAGGAACAAATGTAAACAACAGGCCAAATTTTTGAAACAGACCCACTTCCGCAATCTTAAAAGACCAACCTTGGAGACCCTAGAAAATTCTGGGACTCAGTCAGCTCCCTCCTAACCCCCCACTCCAGCTACGCTGTACCAAATCTCAACTCCCAGGACAGGCTGCTGACAGACCCTCACGATGTGGCCAGTGTCTTCAACTGTAAGTTCACCAACTTATCCATGTACCTAAATAAACTGCCAACTGCCCAACCTCAACGCTCAGCCCTAATACCTGACACACTGCCATCCTCCTCCAGCTCTGCTACTCACCCGCAAATACCCCCATTCTATTTTAAAGCCCTCTCCATACATGACACAGTGAAGCTACTCAAAAGTCTACCTAACCACGGCTCCTCCGGATCTGATGGGCTATCTCCAGTCTTCCTTAAGCTGATCTCTCCGGCGATTACCAAGCCACTTACCTTCATCTTTAAGCTTGTCCTTTCCACCTTCTCCATGCCTGACCCATGGAAGATAGCTAAGGTTATCCCCATTCTTAAATCTGGTGACCCCAAATCCTCCGACAATTATCGTCCGATATCCATCCTCCCTCATCGCAGTAAACTACTCGAGAGAGCAGTTCACAATCAGCTCACTGAGTACATAGGCAAATACACTCTCCTATGCAACCAACAGCACTGCTTTCATAAGAATCATCCCACTGCCACTGCCCTCGTCCTTCTGACCGACCAATCCTCTCTATCATGGATAATGATAAAGCCACCGGGGCTGTCTTCATCAACCTCTCAAAGGCTTTTGACATGGTTAACCATGCTCTCCTTACCTCCAAGCTTAGCCTCCTTGGTTGTTCTCAGAAAATCACAAGCTGGTTCACTAACTACCTTACTGATCTCTCACAATTCATGTGAATTGGTCAAACCTGCTCCCCCATCCTGCCTGTCTCTGTGGGGGTCCCTTAAGGCTCAATCCTGGGTCCCCTTCTTTTCCTCTTATTCGTTAATGTGCTTCCCTTTGACTGCCTCAACTGTCACTCTCTCCTGTATGCCAATGACCTTGTCCTATTCCATAGTGACGAATCCACAGCCGCAATCTCCTCACTTCTCTCACACAACTATGTTGTAGCCCACAGCTGGTTCTCAAAAAACCTCCTCTTAGTAAATGCCAGAAAAACTAAATCTATGCTGTTCGGATCTAAGCCCTTCCTGGCCAAAACTAAAAACCATGCCCCCTTACACCTTCTCACCCCAGATGACCCAGCCCTGGAGGACGTCAACACCTACAAATACTTAGGAGTACTTTCTTGACCCCTCTCTCACCTTCACTGAGCATGCAAATTCTCTTGTCAGAAGGTTCCATCAAAAGTTAGGTGCTGCCTATAGAGTCAGGCAATACCTTACCCCTGAAGCCAGACTAGACATTGTCCAGGGTAATCTTCTCCCTATTCTTGACTACTGCTCCCCTATTTATGCCAGGACCTTAGCTACTGCCATGGCTAAACTCTCTGCTGCCTACAACAGCGCCTGTCGCTTTGCTTTATTGGCCCTGTTCTCCACCCACCACTGTACCCTCAATAATACCCTGGGATGACTACCATTGCAAGGTCGCTTTGACCTTGCCCTCTGCTGCATGGTGGAAAATGACATCTGCATGGCTCCAGAATCCCCCCAATTGCCCTTTTGAAAACCCGAACGCTCCTTCGCAGTCTCCGCTCTAATGGTACTCCCTCTCTAGCTGTTCCTAGGGTATCCACCAACATGGGTAGCAGAGCTTGGTTTGCAGCTGCCCCTTTGCAGTGGAACAAACTACTGGCTGAACTATGTTCCATTGACACACACTCCAGTTTCAAGTCCCACCTTAAAGTCTGGTTCCTGGCAAACTGCTCCCAGGAGTCTGATGCCAACCCACACTAGTCAATTCCCCAGCCCATGGGTTACCCACCTACCCACACTAGTCAACTCCCCTGCCTACAACTGTTATATTGTATTTTTCACAGTAATATTTGACTTCCTTGCCTGTACATATTGTATATATATTTTTTACTGAGTATTCTGTATATTAATTGTTCACTGGACGATGCAGTCACACATTGTACACTGTGCTCACGATTTATTTGTTTTGTACCAAATCTCCTCATGTCCGACATTGAAACCTTGTATTCACTGTTCTCAAATGGACCTATGCATCAAACCTGTATATTGTGCTTACTATTGTTGCTTGTATCAAATCTGTTTCATGTGTATTACTGTTACCTTGTACTCCACTGTCATCCTGCGCCATGTGTTATGGCTCAGGTCGTGCCTGAAAACGGTCCCTGGGATCAGTGCACTCACCCGGTTATCAAAGTCATAAATAAATAAATAAAGATTTTGGTGTTGTCTGAAAAAAGGCATATGACTATAAAAATAGGTGGAACCCTAGTTCCTCGCCAGTGTCACTGATGAAGACACTGAAGAGGACTGGTCCCAGTACTGAACTGTGTAGCACCTTGCTGGTCACCCTTCCATCATTCAAGTGAGTGCCATTTACCACCACCCTCTGTCTTCTATCCATTAACCAATTTCTAACCCTATTCACCACTTTGGAACCCATGCCTAGGCTGCTTCATTTCTTTATCAGTCTCCTGTGTGGCACAGTGTCGAAGGCCTTGCTGAAGTCCTGATAGGCCACATCCACTGCCCTCTCCTAATCTATTTCCTTGGTTACCCAGTCAAATAAATCTATCAGATTAATTTGGCATGCCTCCACCTCCCTTCCCGTGAATCCATGCTGCCTGTGGTCTTGCAGCCCATTGGATTCAAGATACTCTACTAGTCTTTTATTTAGTAGGGTTTTCATTCATTTCCCTACCACTGAACATGACTGACTGGCCCATAGTTGCTAGCCTCCTCCTGCTGCAGCTGTTATATAGAAGGACCATATCAGCTCCTCTCCAGTCCTCCAGAACCACACCTGCTTCCAGCATGCTGTTGAATAAGGTTATCAGCTAGTTAGCTAGCACTTCTGTGAGTTCTTTTAGAATCCTTGGGTGTACCCCATTCAGTCCCATAGCTTTGTCAACCTTCAAAGCTGCAAGTCTGTTTGGGACACTTTCCTCTGAAAATGGACTTTTTTCCACCTCTCCCCATTCATTGCTCCCCCTTGTGGTTTGTACCCCATCTCTCCACTATTGGAAGTTCAGTTAGATCAGCATAATGCACATCCCAAAGTGAATTGTGCTTATAAAATGGGTAAACATAGAAAACAAAAAAGCCAACTGCTTTAATTAAAAACAGGTATGTTGTTCTTTTAACAGTAACAAGTAAAAAGAAGTCCTCCCCCAGCTATCAAGCATCTATCTAGCTATACAATGAATAGACGGAATGTTTGTTTATCATGGAATGTAGGAATTCAAACGTCTACAGAATCCTACTGGCTAAATATTCAACTCTCCCCACACAAACATACACAACAGAAGGCCTCAGCAAAGCAAACGATTTAATTTTATCTGTGGAAGAGCAAGCAGCAAAGATTTCACTGGTAGACAGGTAAGGCTAGTAGGGGGATTTCATGGCCAGAAAAGATGCACCAAAAACAAAACTGTAAGCAGTACTTCATTGTTTTTTATTTTGTGAGTGTGTAAGGAGGGAACTTTAAAAGGCAAATGCCAGCATCCCGCATCCTGATCTGCAATTTCAGCTGCTGGGAATACTGCTCCTGACATCTCGGCTGTTTCACAAAAAGAACTCCTGCTTAAAATCAGTGACTGTGAGTGCTGTAACAACTGCTGGCTTTACCTTTAAACTGTGAACACTGTTTCTAAGGCTACCTACAGGTGTGTGCAAGAGGCTGGGGTTACCTGCAGTAATTGGGGGCTCATCGGCGAGCCAATAGTGGAGCAGGACCGCCTCTGTGGGAGGGGATTACTTTAAATCTCTGTGCTCGCTACACAATGCCAGTGCTGTGCATGAGCATGAGTGACTCAGTAAAAATAACCTACAAGAATGACTTCGCTCCTGGTGATTACTGGAAGAACTTAAAGGGAATTCTGCAGAGATTCTGCTTTTAGTTCTTTTAACATCATAAGTGAGTATACTTAGTAAGTCAGTCATTTTTAGATAATACAGGTACATGACTTAATTAACTTCATTTAACACTGCTAATTTTAGTTAAGTTATTTAATAACCTGATTGATAAATATTGTATTATATTATGACTAATTAGTCTGCAATATAAAATATGGAAGTTTTTATAAGGTTAGTTGTTGGTTTTAGTTTGCTTAGTATGGGGGGATTATTATTAACTAGCGCTGGAAGGCATCATTCACATCAGAGTGAAGCTGTTCTGTTTCTCCCAAATCTGTATGAAAGAAGAAGTGACTACTCAAATTCTCTTTTGTATGCCAATAATCATGGAATAAGTATGATCTACTCACATTATTATACTTTTTCTGTTACTCAACTGTGTTGCTGTAGGAAAAGACCTACTTTACAAAAAGCACAGTTTGCCTTTACAAAGCATTTTGTGGCGTTGTTACTTCTATTGTCTGGAATGTCCATGTGAATCCTGGCTCAGAAGCATACAGTGAAGATTCTTCTCTCCAAGATTTCTGTGACAGGAAACCCATGGAGATTCTACACCTAAACATAAGAAGTCTTCTTCCAAAGATGAATTATGTAAGACCACTACTAGATACTGCAAATCTAGATATTTTTGCATTCTCAGAAACATGGCTTAATAAAATTCTTGATTCAGAAGTTGCAATAGAGGGTCATAATTTATATAGGTTAGATAGAACAACAAGAAGTGTGTGTGTATGTGGGGTGGGAGTGGCATTATACCTGAGGAACTCATATGGGGGTCAAGCTGTGCTTGCAAAAACTGTATCAAAGCATTTGGAGCTCCTGGTGCTGAAAGTGATAGGGTCTAACAATTTTATTATACATATAGCTGTCTGTTATTGACCATCCTCAGCAGTTATGAACACGCTATGCTTACTGAGTATTTTAATTTAGCCATTTCTAAACCAAGAGTATATCCTGTTGGGAGATTTAAACTGGGATTTTGTTGGCTCTGACCAGGACATTATAAATCAATTTGCCACCTTGAATCTTACTGAAATGATAGAAAAGCCCACTAGACTACACAAAACTAACCACAAAACTAACCATGAAAACAAGTCCCTAATTGACATCTTATTAACAACAACACCACAGAAATATATCTCATCAATATTTGAGGTTGATAATAGTGACCGTTGCTGCATTGCATGCATAAGAGATAATTTGAAAGTTACATTTTCTGCATGCACAATAATTACATGGAACTTTTCTAGATTTAGCTACCAGGCTTTTGTGAGGGACTTGTCTGAAATTAATTGGGAGCTACTATATGTGTACTCAGACATTTCAACTGCACGGTGTCTTTTCAAGTCCTCATTATGTTTGCTTGCACACATGTGCAAGAAATAAAGTGCCATCATCCGAGTTTTTGGAGGTGTGGCAGCCCTCTTCCAATTCAGTCAGTGTGTTTGCAGGCACAGCCACAGTTCTCCAATGCCTGCTGGAGCTGTCTATGACAGCAGTCCAAAATGCAGTGGTATACAGTTGAAAGGGGGAGCTACGCTTCAGTGAGCAGCAATAAGATATTGCCAGCTCATGCGTGCTCCACCTACACACACACACACACACACACATACTGCGTGCTCACCCCCCCACACTGTATAGCCGACGGGGGTGCCCAATCCCCCATTGGCTGTGCTACACCCCCCCAAACAGAGTTCTACATGTCACGCTGGGCGCCGACCCCAGCATGGCTATACTTGTATAGCCAATGGGGTGGCCAATCCCCTATTGGCTCCACTGTCCTCCCCCCAGAGAGTACAGGGTGCCATGCTGGGAGCCCACCCCAGTGTGGCAACAGATGCTGTCGCCGACGGGGGTGCCCAATCCCCCATCAGCTCCATGCCCCCCAAACAGCCATCCTTGTGCCACGCTGGGAGCCCACCCCAGTGTGGCAAATGTCCCTTGTCGTCCGTCCTCTGTTAAAAAAAAAAACCTGACACAAAAAATGCTTCCTGCTGTCTCTGCCCCACCCACTCCACCCACTGTGCACCCTGCCTCCCCACACCCCTCACCCCATACTTACCTCCGGACTCCGGCGTGATGATCTTTGGTGGACCGGGAACACGTCTGCACTCTTCAAAGCCGACCGCGAACTGAGGAAATGCTGATAAGCTGTATAATGGGATAGATAGGGTTTTTTCAACTTTGCTGCATATCTCAGGCATTTTTTGGAATTTTTGCACCAAATTTTCAACATGGGGTTTTTGGGAACCCTTCTCATGAATGCTCTCACTGTCATGGCGTTAATCAGGCCCAAAGGGTGATTTTGCAGTCACTGTGTGAAATCACCTTTCAGGACCAAGTAACAAAATGACACTGCCACTATTCATAAGGTGGGCTCTCAGAAAGCCTATGTTGAAAATTTGGTGGAAAAATTCCTAAAAATGACTGTTTTACGAGCGTGCATTGCGCAGTTCCTACACATGCTCGTAAGTTCGCAAATTTTCAATATTTTCAATCCAGATTTACAACATTGCCATTTTACCTCACCTCCTTATGAGCAGTACAGCTGTCATTTTTCACATCTTGCCCAAAACATGTTTCTGCCCATGTAGCGCACAATGGCACAGTTGGTGTGCGAAATCAATGTATGGGACACATTAAGAAAATCACTGTGACACTGTTCATGAGCAGAGGTCTTAAAATGGCTATGTTGAAAATTTGGTGAAAAATTCCTAAAAATGACTGTTTCACGAGCCTAGATTGCGCAGTTCTCATACGCTAAATAAGTTCATGGTATTTCAATATTTTCACTCCAGATTTTCAACATTGCCATTTGTTTTTAGTATATTTGAATAATTTACCTAGAGTAATTAAAAATTCACAAATTAGATTGTATGCGGATGATACTGTCTTGATTACATCTGGTAAAAATATGGGTGAATTGGAACAAAAATTACAGAGTGATTTTTTAAATATGCAAAAATATTTTACAAATCTTGGTTTATTGATTAACAATAAAAAAACCCAGACTATACACTTCGGTACAAAGAAGAAGGATAGTGTGGGTATAAACTTGACAATTAGGACACAGGATGGAAAAATATTAGGGCAAACCCAGCACTATTAATATCTGGGGGTCATAATTGATCAAGAATTGAATTTTAACCAACATGTGACTGAACTTATAAAAAAATTAACTCTAAACTAGGGATTATGAGATGGATATCTAATTGTTTAACAAGGGAAATGCGACTGAGTATAGTAAATCAACTACTTCTCCTGTGATTGATTATGGTTCCCATATTTATAGACACACTTCAAAAAAACAAGAACACAATCTGGATGTTTTATATAATAAATTAGCTAGATTTGTGTTCAGATGTGACTTCGGTACCCACCATTGTGATATGTATTTAAGGTTGGGATGGAACTCTTTAGAACAGAGGGCAGAGGTTTCTTGATTAACTCAAATAAAAGGTTTACATAAGAATAAATTACAAAATCATTTATTGTATAATTTAAAACAACCAGAACATGGATTAAATTTACGAAATTTTGGAGCAAGAGTGTATCTTGCTCCAAAAATCAAAAATAGATATAGTACAATGGCTCTTCAGTATAAAGTTTCGAAGAGTTGGAATAGGCTCCCCCCCCCTTAGGGACTCAAGCCTGTCATTAGCAGGATACAAGTCAGCAGTAAAAAAAGAGCTGCTTTTTAAATGTTTGTGTAACAGGTGAAATTTGTATTGAACATTTGATGAATGGATGTATTTATAAATGAAATGTTCGTATGTACTTAATTGTATGTTAATGTATCCTTATGGTATGTTTTGTGTATTATGTATATTTACATTGTACAAATACAGGGATGCCTTGTAAATAGGGATTTTCGAATCCCTAATGGCATAATTTTCTGTATAAATAAAATTTTACCTACCTACCATTACACTTCCTTATGAACAGTACAGCTGCCATTTTTCACATATCACCCAAAATGTGTTTCTGCACATGTAGCGCACAATGGTGCAGTCGGTGTGTGAAAGCAATGTTTGGGACAGATTAAGTAAATCACAGCTACACTTTTCATGAGCAGAGGTCTTAAAATGGCTATGTTGAAAATTTGGTGAAAACAGTCTTAAAAATGACTGTTTTACCAGTGTGTGTTGCGCAGTTCCTACGCACGCTAAGTTTGCGAATTTTCAATATTTTCACTACAGATTTTCAACATTGCCATTTTATTACACTTCCTTATGAACAGTACAGCTGCCATTTTTCACATGTCACCCAAAATGTGTTTCCGCACATGTAGCGCACGACGGTGCAGTCGGTGTGCGAAAGCAATGTTTGGGACAGATTAAGTAAATTACAGTTACACTGTTCATGAGCAGAGGTCTTAAAATGGCTATGTTGAAAATTTGGTGACAAAAGTCCATAAAATGACTGTGTTACGAGTGAGCATTGCACAGTTTCACTGCACCCTCGTAAGTTTATGACTTTGTAATATTTTCAGTCCAGATTTTCACCAGTGGCATTTTTCCACACTTCCTTGTGAACAGTACAGTCGTCATTTTTCACAACATGGCTGAAATGTGTTTTCACACTTTCAGCGCAGAGATGCGTGGTCGCTGTGGGAAATCATTGTTTGGGACAGATAAAGAAAATCACAGTGACACTGTTCATGATCGGAGGTCCCAAAATGCCTGTGTTGACAATCTGCTGTAAAAAATCCCCAAACTAATTACATTATGGGTGTGCATTGCACAGTTTCTATGCACGCTCGTGACTTCACCAGTTTTTTTAATATTTTTATTGCAGATTTGCAACATTGCCATTTTTTACACCTCCCCATGAACAGTACAGCTGTCATTTTTCACATCCTGTTCGAATGTGTTTTTGCACCTGTGGTGCTAAATGCCATAGTCACTGTGCATAAGCAGCTTTTGGCTAACAAATTGATATTGCCACTGTTCATGAGGTGGGGGTCACAAAAAAAACATGTTGAAAATTTGGAGTGAAAATACCAACGAATGCCTGAGGTGTTAGGGTTTCCAACCATAACGCCCCAAACTGTAGAGAATGACAGGCATCAGGGGTGTGACTTGGGATTCTTGCCTGTAATGCTCATACCATTCCACACCCTGCAGCCAGTGAGAGGCATTGAGGTATGCATTGGACTCTTCGGCCCTAAAGTTCACCCCATTCTCCTATACCACACCCATCTCACTGTATTTCCTGATGGAATGTGGTGTGCATAAGGGCCAAAGACCCCAAGGCACACCGTGACACTTGTCAGTGTCTGCAGGGTGGGGTGTGGTGAAATGGCATGGCCATTATGCCTGATGACCCAAAGGCACACCCCAATGCCTATCACTCTCTGCAGGGAGGTGGCGGGGTTGGCTTCAGTTCAGTACTTCACTGCCATTCCTATTATGCAGCTATGTAACTTCTACACTACCAATGCCAATGCCAGCAAGCAAACATTCAGCATTGACAAATGCTTGTTTCTAGATATTATAAACAAACATACCCCTGAAATTAAAAAAAGGGTCCGTAATAGAGCAACTCCTTGGATAACAAATCAAATAAAACAACTTATCAGGAAAAAATGCTGTATGGAATCAATCAAGGAAAACAAAATCTTCAGAGGATAAATTAGCATTTAGGACAATGAGGAACAAGTGCACAAGAACAATTAGGCAGGCTAAATTGGATTATTACACAACTCAACTGTTGGATCCCTCAGGAACCCTCCCCCCCAAAAAAACATGGAAACGCATCAATTCCTTACTGGTTAAAGCTACAGCTACAGTTTTACTTAAGTTTCTGAATCATAACAACTTCATTGTGCATAAGCCAGAAGAGCAAGCAAAGTTATTCAATGGCTTTTTTGTAGAGGTTGGTCTTTCTTTGCAGAAAGAACATGCTAGTCTCCAAATGTCACATTTGGAAGTGGATTTTTCAATAAAAATAAATAGACCTATATTTACTTTTAAAAACATAACAGAGGCAGAGGTTAATAAAGAACTTAACAAATTAGACACCAGTAAATGGGCAGGACTTGACTGCATTACACCAAGTTTTTAAAGAATATCTACTAAGGTAATATCCAAACATTTAGCCTACTTGTTCAACATGTCATTAAGATCTTCATGCCTTCCTGATGATTGGAGGATGGAATCTGTTACTCCTATATTTAAAGGGGGGACCCCTCAAGTCCAAATTCATATAGGCCAATTTCTATAATTTCGGTTTCTCAGAAAGTGTTTGAGAAACTACTATACAGGCAAGTCATTGGTTACCTAAATAGATACAGCTTAATCTGAGACAAACAAGCTGGTTTTAAGAAACATCATAATACAGTGCATGTTATCTCTAAGGTTACTGATGACATCTTTACTGCCTTGGACAGGTCGGAAATTACTCCAGCAGTGTTTCTTGACCTGTCCAAGGCATTTGATACTGTAGACCATAACATTTTGCTCAATATATTAAAAACACTTGGAATGGGACCATCAGTTTTGTTATGGTTTCATTCATATCTGACATCACGTTTACAGTATTTAAAATGGGAGGGGTTACTTCAGATACAACCATCATTAACAAAGAAGTTTCCCAGGGCTCTGTCCTGGGGCACCTGTTGTTTCTGCTGCATGTAAATGATTTGCCTAATTGTTGTTCTGATAGTGTGAAAATACAACTATACACAGATGATATAATATTATGCACTCATACCTCCCCAGACATAACTTTTAAAAGAACTGCAATATGACTTTAATAAGGTACAGGAAGTCCTTTTACAACTACGGTTACTGTTTTATGATAAAAAAACACAATGGATGTTATTCACAAGGAAAAAACAGTTATCTTCAGAACTTCAAATAACCACACTTAAAGGTGGTGTCATTTCAAAAGTACATGAATACAAATATTTGGGCATGATTTTAGATGAGCAGCTAAATTTCAAAGCTCATATTACTTATCTCTCAAACAAGCTGAAAAAAAAAACCTGTTAGCTTTTTTCTATAGCTATAAAAACACCTTAAATATCCAATTAGAAAAATGTTGGTAAACTCGATATTTCTTTCCATATTAGATTATGGGGACTACATTAATAAAAATATTACATTATTAGTTTTAAGTTCTTTAGACTCTTTACACCATAGTGCTCTCAGATTTATTATTAAACTTCCTTATTCTACACATCATTGTCAAGTATATAAACAAGTACAATGGACTTCACTAGCCACTTTGAGAGACATGCACTGGTATTTGTATGTATATAAATTCATTACAAAACAATTACCAACGTATCTGTTACAAATACTCAAATGTAAAAATATATCAAAACATTCACTTCATTATCTTGAGCTTTTGCATAAAACTAAGATGGGTGACTTTGCTCTAGCTGTATCTATGCCTAAAACTTGGGAGTATTTGCAAAAAAACTCAAGATAATTACCCTCCCTCCTTTTGCTTGATTTAGAGCTTCATTAGATAGTTTGGTATACAATCACTGTGATTGTTTTGGGTAATAGGTACATGATCTGAGGTTAATTACTTTATACACAATGTGATTTTATTAACTATATGGAACAAATGGTTTAGTGTCGACTTTGTATGTATGTAAGTATATGGCTTTGTATTGTATGCATTTCTAATGTTGTCTTCATTGAACATAGTTGTAAATGAGAGATTTCTCTCAATTTGCTTTCAATAAATGATGATGATGAAAAAAGAAAAGAACAATTAGTCAATTTGTTTGTTCTTTTTATTTTGAGGAAGTTTTATTTTTAATGCCTAGCTATTTTTTTAGTGAATAAAGGCAGCAGTCATGTTTGTAATGACAATCACACATTTTTGAAAAAGGCAATGATATTGTTAATGTGCTGTGCCCTGGTTGCCAACTCTTTTTTTAAATTCAATTTTTCCTCTGTCCTCTCCCATTGTATCTCTGTAGGCTGATTTTTGTTAATTTCCCTCCTTTGTCTGAAAAATGCTTAATATTTTCTCTCTCCCTCTCTTTCTAGGGTTGTGAGGGCAAAACATATAAAAGCCCTCCCCAGCTTTCCCCCTTGCTGCACAACCTGATGGCAGTCACCAGCTGGCTACAGGAAGATAAGAGACAGTTGTAGCCCAGATTCAAATTCTTGGCACCTTTTTTCTCTGGTGCAGTTCTTGGGCAGAATTTGCAAATCTTCTGCTTTATGCCTGCTAGCTCTCTTAGCTGCTCTGCACAGAGCCATGGCTATGTGCTGCTGCCTGACTGCTAATTTTTTCACCTGCCCCCCCCACCCTCTCCTTCTCTCAGTATTAAATCCTCCTCCTGCTCCACCCATTCTCCTTATTTTGTGAATATCAATTGAAATGTGGTCTTACAATCTTCGCCCCTACTGGTTGTTCTGACATATTAGGTTTTTCTTGTCACTAATTGCATTTTCCTGTGGCACCTGCCCTGACTGATAATTTATTGTCAGCTAATAACCCTGCCCTGCCAATATAAATAGTTATAAACTATTAAATGTTCAATTATTTAAACATTGATTGCTTAAATCTTTTTTTTTCCCTCTGCTTGTCTCTGGTCTGCTGTTTTTCTCTTGCCATCATGTTTTCTCCTACTCAGCCAGGGATAATTCTGATCATGGTCAGACTGCTACTTTCTCTTATGACCCTCTCCCACCTCTCATTAAATTTCATGGCATGGGACTGGGTGCATCATGCACAAGATGAACCCTCCTTTGTCTACTCCTAATCTTCTGGCAAACAGAAAATTAAATCCAGTACACAACTTATCTCTTTATGTCATTCATCTCACCAAGCTAGGTTATTTCCTAGTCACTCACCCTCCTGTGGTGCCAAAATGCCTCATGTTCCTCTTTTGTTACTCCAGTGAACCTTGGGTACCTCTGCTGCATTTATCCCTATCTGGAGACATTGAGGTAAATCCTGGCCCCTCATTCAATGAAAGGCTTATCAATTGATCCTCGTGGTTTTCCTCCAAAGGGATGAAATTTGCCCATATGAATATTAGAAGTTTCCCTGCAAATTTCCCCAGATTGGAAGCCTGGGTTACCTTCTATAGCCCTGACATTCTAGGATTGACAGAAATGTGGCTTAGGCCTAACATACCTGACACTATGTATAATATAAATGGCTACAAATGTATAAGATTTGACTGCCCTTCAAAACAAAGGGGTGGTGGGGGGGTTGAGCTGTACTATAAAGAACACCTTAATATTTTGGTTCAATATTCTGGGCTATCAGGGTCCTGTGAAACCCTGCATGCTGTTCTGCTCCTTGGAGGTGCGAAAAGATTAAACTTGGTATGTGCTTACAATCCTCCTAAGGGGGCTCTCCCCAGTTTAATTGGCCTCATGGACTATCTTTCCACTTTTAAGGGTAAATATGAAGTAATTCTTATGGGTGATTTTAACCTTGACCTATCTGTTACCCACTCTGGATCATACATTGAAGCTCTGACGAGACTCCACCTATCCCAAGTTATATCTAGCCCTACTCGATTCTCTGCAAAGAGCACTCACCAGTCCCTTCTGGACTGGATTGCCTCAAACAGAGCACATAAGATCATGGCTGCAGGCACCTTTTCTGATTCTATTAGTAATCACCTGCCAATGTACTGCATCTGGAATGGTCACTCTCCTAATCCTCCACCCAAAATAATACAGTTTCAAGACTTCACTAAGCTCATACCAAAAGCACTTCTTGCAGACATAAAGAATATTGACTGGTCTCCCATCTATATCACCGAGGTTGTAAATAATGCCCTAAACTACCTCAATTCTAAGCTACTCTTACTCCAGGATCTGCATATTCCTCTGAAAAGGAGGCAAATCAGGGGCTCAGCAAACAGATGGTTACACAAGAATCTCCTTAGCGCTATGAGAAGAAGGGACAAGGTCTGGGCCCTGCAAAAAAGTCCCAACAGACTGAGGACTGGTTTAAATATAGAAACCTGAGGAATTGCTGCAGGAAGGCTATACGAAAGGCTAAAAGGGACTACTGCCATAGACTACTTCAAGCCTCTGCTGGAGATACCAGGGATTTTTTGAACCACATCAAAAATTTTATGGGCCAAAGGCACAAGCCGTCCATAACTGAAATGATGCTGAATGGTAAAAACTGTAACAAGCTACCCACTATTGCAAATGCTCTGAATGTTCATTTCTATGACCTCTCAAAGCATCTAGAAAAGTTTAATCAGTCCCCTGCTCCTTTGCTCAAGAAGCAGCTACTGCCTAGATCTCCTTTTAACCTTAGACCCGTCTCTACTGCTGAGGTGCTGCATCTACTTAGAACTACACCCTCCTATGGATCTCCTGGATCTGATGGGTTGCTGCCTAAGTTTATTAAATTGGCAACACCTGCTCTTGCTGCCCCACTTGCATGAATTCTCAGTCTATCTATCACAAGCAAGACTGTGCAGACACTGTGGAAAACAGCTCAAGTGGTTCCTGTGCACAAAAAAGGAGACGCCAAAAACCTGGCAAACAATTGGTCGATTTCCATTCTCTCTACTGTCAACAAAATACTGGAGAAGATTGTTGTCTCACAGGCCTTGGAATATCTGCAACTTCAAAATCTCCTATCTCCTACTCAACATGGTTTCCGAATGGGTCACAGCACCACAACTGCACTACCACAACTATGAAATGATGTCCTTACGGACATGTATAAGAACTTGCTCATGGGGGCCATTTTTATTGACCTCACTAAGGCATTTGATCTTGTGGATCACCCTCTACTCCTTTGCAGTCTATCCTCCCTGGGCTTTTCCCAGACTGCCATCTCCTGGTTTGATAGCTATCTCACCGGGAGAAGGCAATTTATTCAAATTGATACTGTTGTTTCTGACATTGCCCCTACCTGTGTTGGAGTTCCTAAGGGATCAATTCTTGGTCCTCTCCTCTTCTCTCTTCTTATTAACAATCTGCCCTCTCTGATCAGTTCCCTTTCTATTATCCTGTATGCTGATGATATGGTGCTTCTCTCCAGTTGTAGAAACCTCTCAGCTATACAGGCAAATCTTTAAGCAGATTTTGACTGTTTACAAGACAGGCTTCTATAAAACAAGCTCCTACTGAACTCCCAAAAAATCATAGCAATGCTTTTTTGCTCCCACCAGAGACTCAAATCCTGTGACACGGCCCTTTCAGTCTTATGTCTTGATGGCTCCCCTTTGAAACGTGTTGAGTCTTTTAGGTATATAGGAGCTACACTCGACCCATCTCTGGATTTTAACCTGCACATTGCTGCCACCTGTAAGGTGGTAAACACCAAAGTAGGACTTGCTTATAAAATCAGGTCCTCCCTCAATGATGCTGCTAGGCTTGCTATTGCACAAGGTTTTCTCCTTCCCTGTCATACATATTGTTCCCTGGCCTATCTTGATGCCAGCATAGGAGCATTCCAGAAGTGGAACACATGCTATAACAGCATATGCAGATTTGCCCTCTCTGCTCCCAGGCTAACTCATCATTGTCAACTCTACTCCAGACTGGGCTGGCTCTCCCCACAGTCATATAGACTCTATTCTACTGGCTGCCTGATTGATAATATAATCAGAACTAGGACCCCTGTTTACCTCTCTAGGTTGCTTACCCATTCTACTCATGCCTATCCCCTTAGGTCATCAGTACAAATGCCTTTGGAAATTCCTAGGTGTCTGTCCAAAAAGGGTGAACTCTCCTTCGCAACATCTGCCCTGCTTCTTTGGAACTCTCTCCCAAAGCAGGTCAAACTCTCCAAATCCCACCAGGTCTTCAAACTGGGCCTTCATGCCCACCTACGGGATTCTAAGGTTTGCTTCTGCTCTGAATCTTGAGATTTCTCCTAGCTGTTCCTTAGCATTATGGCACTTACTGTCTCCTCATTTCTGTTACTCACCAATCCTACTTTCCTCACACATCCTATTGTTATGACTGTTTATTATTTTTCAATACCTACTGCCTGATTATTTTTAGTACTTTCACTATGTCTAGCGCAGGCAGTTAGTTAACTTAGTCTGTTTGTTTGGCTCTGTAGAACTGGCTTGCTCTTAGTCTGTAAACATTGCTGTGTTTTTTGTGCTCCCTCATGCTGCACCATGAACAGTTACTCCTGTTTGTACCTACTTCTCTGTTGTGTAACTCTCCCAGGTCGTGCCTGAATATAGGCAATACTCTTGTATAGTACACTTACCCGGTAATCAAAAACTAAATAAATAAATAAACCTGTTCATTAGGCAGATCTAAGACATAGGTGCTAACCAATCACGATTCAGGATCTTCTCTACCCATATTATAAGATGCCTTTGTACCACTCCCTGCCCCCCCCCCCAAAAGTCCCTTAGGAGACCATAGAAAAAACATCCTATAGTGGAGGGCCTACTAGTACCAATGTCTGAGGGTCATCTGTAGGTGCAAAGTGCATATATTTGAAGTACAGTTAAGAAATAAGAAAGAAATAAGAGTCCTAGTTGGAATTTGATCCCAGGTCTGCTTGGTATACCATTCCACTGCTCTAACCAGTTGAACTACTAGGACAAGTGGAAAGTTGGGCATCTTCTTACCCCAATTTAAATTGGAGCGTTTAGTTTCCAGATTTCAGATTGAAGTGTGGACACACTTGGCTGCCAACATCTAGGTATCTCCTAATGAACCTAGTACGTAATGCTATTTTATATTTTAATCTGCTATAGTGAGCTGGAGAAAGGCTTAAATCTCTCAGTTTCAGATATCAAGCAACTCTTTTAAGCTTGATTTAGTCTTAAATGTAATCATCCCGGCTCATGATCAGTACTGGTAGTAAGTGAAAGAATATGATAGGTCGAGAATGCCACACCTCTTCCTAATTAACAAACAGTTCAAAGTGTAACATACTCAAACCAGGACCATTTAAATACAAGTATCATTTCAGCTTTTATAAACCTTTTACAAGTGGGTAAATCAGTAATATTAGAATTTGGCACTACAGTTCATTAAAAACCTTTTTTTTCTGTTTGTCCTTACCCAATTTTGAAAGGCAGTATTTATTTCCCAGATCTCAGAGGCAAGCATGTCTACCAACATCAAAGTATTTATTTTTTATTTGTTTTTGATAACCATGTAAGCCGACTGGAGGAGAAATCCCTTTGGCAGAGGTGAATGATCCAGAGACAGACAGACACTGACAACACACTATAGCAAGTATAGATATACAACAAGCATATAATTAAAAATGCTTGCTATATACATATTGTAATATACAGTAGAATGCTTACAGTAAACAAGCAAGCATGCACAAGTTATAGAAAGCATGCACATGAACTGTGTTAAAATAATAATAAAATAAAATAAAATAATCTGGGACCTTTGTAATTCTATATGTATTTTGTTTTCATGTAGCTTTCTGGCCTCCCAGTTGCAGTCTTGTGACTCCTTCAGGTGATTTGATTACCCAACTGCCACTCTCCCTAGTATCACACCAGCAGGGATCCACATGGAGAAGGGTCCAAAGGTACTGTCTTGCTCTCATTAATTGCAGCCAGGGCTCATAAAGATTTATCCTTTGTTTCCTCCTTCCCACCCCCCTTTACCCCTCTGATGCCAGGCAGTGTTCTTGCAGGCCATGCACTCACGTGTCCTACCTCTAACCAGGAGGCAAGCTCCCTGGCCCACTGCAGGGGCCAGTAGTGTTGTGGAACCTGGCATTCCTCTCTCCCTGCTGGGAGCACCACCCCAGCCATCCTACCTCTGGGACACTCAGTTGGCTCCTGAGTCTGCTGCTAAACTTGGGTCGCCATCATGGGAGCTGGATGCATTACCCACTGGGGCATAGGGTATCACCATTATTTTATATTTTAGTCAGCTATAGTGAGCTGGAGAAAGGCTGTATTCACTCAGTTTTAAAGCCAAACACTAGAAAATTACCTCTCTGTTACTCACAATTATGGGTAATTGAAATTGAAGGTGTAATAATGTCTGTTATTTTATAAACTTTAATGTTTTTGTGTATCAGTATGTGTGTTGTAGGTTTTATGTTTTATTATAATGTATTGGCAGTTTGATGTATTTGATGTTTTTGTCTTACCTTGTAATCATACTGTGTTTAATTTAATATTGGATATAATCTAGGACCTCGCTGGAAATGAGCTTGTCTCAGTCGAGTTGTACCTATTCACTGTTATTTTCAGTTGAATAAAATTTTTACTGCTACTACTACAAACAACTCCCAAAGCTAAATTTCAATTTATACAGTCCAGCTTATGAAGTACTACTGGTAGCCAATAAGAGAACATGTTAGATGGAGAATACAACGCCTTTTCCTAATTAACAAACAGTCCAAAATATACTCAAAACAGGACTATTTAAATATTAATATAATTTTAGTTTCTTTTTTACAAGGGTGCTTGCAATAGCAGAATTCAACACTCCTCATCAAGTCACTGCTGCCCAAATATTCCACTGGGCTGGGCATCATGAAAGTATTTTCCAATTACTGCATACATTTTTAAAACAGCTTTTACTGCACAGTTTGTAATTAATGAGTCAAGTCACTGGCAATGTTTTTTAAATTTCTTTTGTTGAGGTTACTGTTTGACAGCACATACTAGAGTCATACTGCAAATGTATTAGGATGGTGCTAGCACACATTTCTGACAGTAGATGGCACAGCAACTCACCAATATGTTTATTTACATAATGGGCACCTAAAATAAATACCCACGATTGGCTGAGATCGTCACATGATCATGCGAGGATTTAGATCATTGCATAGTTATTCTGGTACTTAGCCTTATCACAAATCCCTATACAAGGACAAGTTTTTTAAAAAAGTGTTGGGTGTTTGGTGGCCAATTTTTTTGCCCTCGCTAAGCAATCAGTGTTGTTTTCTACTCAAACTACAAACATATCTAATCCACAGTGTTTTTACACACAAACAAACCAAACCAAAATGAACATACTACTTGTAAAAAAATATACAAACATACATGAAACAGATCTACTTTTTCCTTCAGAATTCTTATGAATGTTTTTTTCCCTTTTTTAAGTTCTGTTTGTTGTTTGCATGCACTCACGTAATATGAACTAAACTGCCACTCATACTCACACCTGCCAGCATTAGTCAAAGTAAATATATTTAAAAAAACTCCCTATGCTGTTCTCTCACACTTTTATTTTGCATGAGCAGAGTACCAAGCGTTGGGGTGGGGGAAGTATTTTCAGCTGCTGTCCTTTCATGCGGCTGTACAGATCACTGTAGATAAACAGCAATGCTGTTTGTGGAAGGGTCCTGACTCTTGCACTTGCCCCACCTACCAAAGATGCTACTGGGCAACTACAAACCCACCTGACCTGACACAGTTTCCAGCTGCATTATTCTCAAATCTTTGGTTCTGTATGTTGGGGGGGGGTCCAATACTACAGCACCAGAAAACTACAATTACAGACTGCTCATGATGTCCAATTGTAATATGGCTACAAATCTCTGCCGAAAATGCAGCACAACCATAGGCTTAAACCCACCCTGTGACACAAAACCAAGTGGTCATTAATCCATTAGAAATGCACACTGCCACAGACAAACAACACAACAACAGGTGAAACAAGTTACCAATCGTATAAGTACCCCACGTACCCAAAACATTCACTACATCTAATAAAACTTAAACAGATTACTACGAAACAACAAAATGGAAAGTACAATAATGTTTTCTCTCTGCGGTCTTATAAGAATAGAACGCTATGTAGACCAACAATTTAGTTATTATATACCTGACTTGCTCACATTAAACTCAGAACAACAACAAACAGAGAACAGTCACCAAAGTCGCATTATGGATGGCACATCTCAAATAGCGACTCTGTCATCAACCGTTACTGACACCATTCCGAACAAGTTGGGAAAACAAAAATGTAAAAGAAAAGACATGAATATAAACACAGAACTGCAGGACTCCAAAAGAAGTAGACATGTAGACATTTCAAAGCAACAACTAGACGACCTTGAAAAATGAAAATGTGAAATGAATACACATAAAACAACTGCATGGGCTTACAACGTCTTCACAGACTGGTTAAACTTCAAAAATTACAAAGCTGACATGAAAACAATTACAATGAATAATTTAGCTGATCTGCTAAGAGAATTCTATGGCGCAGTCAGAACAGAACACAGCAAATCATACAGCATCAGTTCATTCATATCTTTATGAGCAGGTCTCAACAGATACATGAATAGTATTGAAATAAACCACAAAATCAATTTAACAAACAACCCAATATTTCAAAGGGCAAATAATGTCTTTCTAGCAGTCTTAAAGGAATACCGCCATGCTGGTAAAGACACAGCCTCTCACCACCCCAGAATAACAGACATGGACATACTGAAAATCAGATCTGCTGCCAAATTAAATCCAGAAACACCCTACGGAATGGTACAAAGATTATGGTTTGAAATTCAATTAGGGTTAGCCCGAAGAAGCAGGGAAGGCACAGGAATCTGAAACACTCATTGTTTAACATAAAAACGGATGAATTTGGAAATGAATACATATCATTAGCCTTCAACGAAGCAACTAAAAATCATGCAGACATCCATAAAAAAATAAAGAATGTCACCGTGGTGTCCTATACAGTATTCCCAAAAACAAACATTGTCCAGTATCACTTTTCAAAGAATATTGCTACCGTTGCCTTCCTAACGCCACTGCATTCTACCTACACCTCTAAAGCTAAAACAAGAAACACTTGCCAAAAACCAAATGTGGTTTTCAAAACAGCTGATGGGCCATAACTATCTAGGCAAAATCATGACCCAAATATCGACAGGCAGTGAACTTTCAGAGCGTTACACAAACCACTCTGTTCGATCCACAGCAGTACATCTTCTATCAGAAGCTGGTCTCGCATCAAGAGAAATTATGTCAGTTACAGGACATAGATGCGAGACCAGTCTTCAAAGTTACTGGACCCCTACTACATCTGATTGGAAGAAATGGTCTGAAATCCTGACTGGAGGAACACATCAAAACCTTACCACACCAACAGAAAATAGAGCATGTGAAACAACTGTCAAAAAATCCTCCACACCACCACTTCAAACAGTTAAACAGAAAATAAAGCATGTGAAACAACAGTCAAAAAATCCTCCACACCACCCCTTCAAACAGTTAAACTAAACCCAAGCAAAAATGACTTCCACATTCCTCCATCAGCAACTGAGCATCACACGGAACCACCCAAACAAAACTCATTCACAGAAAACTTTGCGATGACCCAGAACACTGAAGAATGGATGAATAAGAAACAACACCCAGATATCACAGTACAGCCTAGCAGCCAAACCAAAAGCACCAAAACTGAACATGTAGATTGCTCACCAAACAACGCAGATCCTCACAGATCCATAAATAATTCATTCCAACTGTCCAACTTCACCATTAATGACCCCATCAATTTCCACTACTACGGAAACCCAAATACACACCCCTAGATGAAATACTTCTGGGTACCTTGCACACAATAAAGGTACAGCATCATATAAAACAAAAAGTAGGTACTCTACAGAAATAATGAAATACTGCTTTTAAAACAAGAAACCATGATCTGGTGTTACACACAGTTCAAAATATTTTTCTCTACAAATGAAAACGACGAACTTCCGAACTGTCTCAAACAAACCTGGCAGTGATCTCACAAACACTGTTCCATGACTTTAATGAAACGGCAACAGTTCTCAATAATTACGCTTCTACAATGAAGACTGTCATGAATATAATGACAACCCTACTCACATAACCGCGACCAAATCAACAACTTTACGTTGATAAGTAACACTAACTCCAAAACGGTCGCATGTAATATGCTGTAGTACAACATTGATAAAGACAGCAGAACAACATACAAACAACTTTTACTTTGACTTTATTATTAAAAAATTAAACGTTGTCCAAACTGTATTACTATAACTATAGCAATAAAACCTAAATAAAGATTACTTTACTCCTTTATACATTGTACATTTCTTTTGTCTAATAACAAATAACACCACAAACCACACCAAGAGCCACATTACAAGTGCCTTAATGACTGAGACAGGAGGTCATTTCCCAGGAATTAATGCATGGTTGGGTGGTGGGAAGCCCTCGGCCGCACCCCAAACATGCATTAATGCCTGGAAATGACCTCCTGTCTCAGTCATTAAGGCTTACATATCTAAGGCAAAGCTATAAATCCAATAAGGTCCCAGTAGGCAGATGGACTCTTTCACAGTAAAAACACAATAATTATAAATGTTGTATAGCTTGAAATGATTATTTTAATAGTTATACAGTTTTGTAAGTGCAATAGCACACTATAGGGTGTGCAGTATGCTAGACCACTGCACTTCCCTGGTAGTTGAAGGCACTTGGAGCATGTGTCACTCTAGTATAATGCACACCCTGTCATGTGTTACTGCTAGCTTTTTTCATGGTGGGTATGGCAAGTGAGCAGGTACTTTTATAAGCATCAAACCCCCATATTTCAGTTCAAGAATGAAATAGTGTGAAAAGAAAAATGGATGTATGCTAATAATCTGTTATTGTTAACAAATTTAATGATGGAATTTTTTTGCTGAATAACATATACTGCTGCGATAAAAGATCAGCCAAGAGATGAATTGGGACAATACAGGCCTTCAGGGTAAGTCAGACAAAATGTTGCTCTCATTTCTCATCTTGACTATTGTAATGGGCTCTACCTGGGCTTTTCAGCAAGTCAGATCCACAATCTACACTTATTCTATAATGCAGCAGCCAGACTCGCTACCTCCACTAGAAGCTAACATACTACACACGTTCTCCATTCTCTGCACTAGCTTCCTGTTAGATGTCAGACTAACTTTAAGATTCTTTTCAATGGAATTGGTCCCCAATACACCTGTAGGTCAGTGATCTTGTAACCTTTACTGATATTCTTGAACTATGCTGTACAAGTATGGGCCTTTTGCTGTTTCAAAGTCAAGATTAAAGTCAACTGAGGCCTGAGCTTTTTCTGTTTTTGTTTATTTATTTCAAAAGTTCCACCTGGAAAACATACTGAGCTGTTAACAGCTCTTTTCCAGATGTGTCCTGGGGAGGAAGAATATGGAGGGAAGAAGAATCCAAGAAACAATTAATAAAGTACAAACTAGATAACTTAGTCTCACACATAAGCAGTTTGAGCTGAGAAACTAAACTTTGCAGTAGGGTATTAGCGCAGAAAAGCAACTTTTGGAAATAATATTTGAAAAACATTACTTAAGGAATACATTACAAAAGCAGAGGTAATGTGGACAGTAGGAGTGCAAAGGTTGACACTTCAGAAGTGGGGGGGGATAAATTAGGGAAACAGAAAGTGGGGGAGAGGAGGAAAGGGGAAGAAGGAGTGAGTAATAACCAAGAGCAAGGTATCAGGTGCAACTGAAAGAGTGAGAAGTGAAAATGTGGAGGAGAGAAGAGAGTGAGTGTATGGAAGAGGCAGAGTGGATGGCAAGGAGAAGGGAACCCCATAGTTTGGGGACACAGTAGGAGAAAGCAGCTTGAGCAGCAATAGATGTCCCAGAGGGGAATGTGAGGGTGCGATAGCTGGAGCTGCAAAGGCTGTAAGAAGAGGGAAGGAGGAAAGGAGAGCAGTAAGGTAGGAAGGAAGAGAGTTCAGCCAGAATGTAGGGAAGAAGGAGGCACAGTGTGTGAGGCATCTGGCTTCAAGGGAGGGAAGGGAGAGGGAGGAATACAGGGAGCAGTGGTGGGTGTGGGGTGGGCAGTCCAGAGCAAAGTGACAGAAGAAGTGAAAGAGAGTGTCCAGTCTGGCCAAGGCAGACTTGGAGGCTGCACTTTAAACTATGTCAGCATAGTCAGAGATGGGGAGTATCATTTTCAAGATGATGATTTGATGTGTAGGAAGTGGAATACAACTTTTATTTTTGTAGAGAGCAGCAAGATTGGGGTGTAGCTTTTTGTGGATAGCATCCACGTGCACAGAGAAATCTTGGTGACTGTTGAGCCAGTCCCTAAGGTACTTGAAGGATGAGACATCTTCAGTCTCAGCACCAGCCAGGGTGAAGAAGAAGGGGAGAGAGAGGTGAGACTGACGAGACTTTGCCTAGTGCCAAAGGTCATAGATACAATGTTCTTGGCATTGAGAGACAGCTGATTTGCCCAGAACCAGAGCTGGATGTTAGTGAAGTCCAGCTGGAGACTGGCCATGAGGTCAAGGGTGGAGGATCCAGAGGCAAATAGTACCATATTATCTGCATACATATGGATGGATGCAGTGGAACAGGCAGACAGGAGGTCATTCAGGAAAACTGAGAAAAGAAAAGGGCCAAGAATGGACCCTTGGGGGACTCCTGAGCTGATAGCGAGGGGGGGGCAAGGAATCTAAAATACAAACAGCTTCAGATCTACGCTTGAGGTAGGAGCAGAACCAATTGGCTGTGGAGGCAAAGAGCACAGCCACTTTAAGCTTATCAAGGAGAAGATGGTGGATGACAGTGCCAAAGACCTTAGCCAGGTCAACAAAAATGGTGGAGGTGATCAGGCTCTGATATATGCCACAGAGAATGGAGTAGGTAAATTGGAGTAGAGAGGAAGAGGTAGAGTGGGACTTTCAGAAGCCAGACTGGAAAAGGCTGAAAAAAGAGGAAGGATCAAAGAATTGTGTGAGCTGAGATAGTACAAGATATTCTTGGATTTTGACCAGATAAAGTAGCAGGGAGATAGAGCGATAGTTGCTAGGATAGAAGGAGTCACCTCCTTTGGGAAGGGGGGATGACAGTGGCCTGTTTGCAAGAGTCAGGGACAGAGGCAAAGAGACAGAGAGGTTGAAGAGAGAAGTAATAGGAGAAAGAGCTTGGGGTCGAGACCATCAGGGCTTCTGTCCTCGTGCGCGTTAACAGCCATGAGAGGCTTAAGAGAGGCAGCAGGAGAGATGGGGGAGAAGGAGAAAGGGTGGACAGCAGAGGAAGGAAGGGGGTGGGTGAGGGGGGAGTGGAAGGGGAGGGAGAGGATAGTAGAGAGGAGGCACAGGAGGTGAAGAAAGAGTTGAAAATTGAGGCAACAGCGAAGGGTCAGAAATGGAAGTGTCAACCACCTTGAGGAGGGGGGAAGAGGACTGGGTTGAGGGAGGGAAGAGAGCATAGATAACCTTCCAAAACTTGGAGAGGTGATTAAGGTTGTTCTGGAGTGTGAAAGTAAAGCAATCGGATGTGACATGCCTTGTAACTCTGGTACAGACATTGCAAAGTGACCAGTACTTGATGAGGTCAGCAGGGGAGTCAGAGGACTTATGTTTTCTCCAGGCAAGGACTTGTGCATGGAGGCAGGCCAGCAATTCAGCTGAGATCCATGAGAGGTGGGAACCTCAGACCCTGGTTTTTCTAAGGGGGCATGGAGACCCTCGACTGACATAAATTTAATATTGAAATAATGGAGGGCAGTATTGATGTTGATGGCAGTAGAGATGTGAGTCCAGTTGGTGGCTACCAGGTAGTCATGGAGAGAGGACAAGTCCAGCAACTGGAAGGACTGGATCTGGATGAATTTATGGGGAGCTTTGGCATGATGAATTTTCTGCACACAATAGACCATATGGTGGTCAGTTTGCTGAGCCATTGGGGAGGATGCCTGAATCCACGATTCGGTCATAATGGGAGGTGAGAATCCAGTCCAGCAGTGAGGTGTTGAGGGATCTGTGATTGTTCCAGGTTGGGCTGGAGACTGGGTAAGTTGAAGGAACTTAATGTTTTAGCACAGTTTGTTCAAGAAGGGAGAAGGCCAGTTAAGGTTGAAATCACCAAGAATGAGAAGCTCACCAGATGAGGCACAGGAGAAGAGAATGGTAAGGAGTTTGGTAACTGGACAGAGGTGACATATCAGGACAACAGTAGGCACCAGCAGCAAAGACAGGGACAGAGAAAGGGAGAGAGAGCGCTTAAGGATGAGAAGCTCATAGGCAGAGGGGGGGAGGAGACAGGGAGTACAGGCACAAACTGAATTTTAGAGGAGAAGTAGATGGCAATTCCAGCTCCCCACTTGGTGCGATCCTGCCTAGTGAGTGAATACCCAGAGATGGTGACTGCAGTATCAAGGATCTTGGGGGATACTAGCTGGTTCTGGCAGAATACTCTGATCTGATGGCAAGACACTATGCAGATACAGGTGTTGCAGATAACAAGGTTTATTCTCTGGTACACATATACAAGACAGCTTACCTAGATAGCTGGGAGTTTGGTACCTCTCTGAACACCCGGGTGATGATCCAGAAAACTCAGTGAACAAAGAACTTACAACATGTTATATAGTATAGATAAGAAAGTCTGTTACCTAAGTAACCCCTCATCTGCTGAACAGTGCACGGCTCTCCTTGGTGGATTAGGTGGGCGTCTGGCACTCAAAAGTATAACTTTTTGCATGTGCACATAAATTAGTAATATTGCTGACTAACACTACTTTTGGGTAACAATAGAGCTTTTCAGAATAGATTGCTAAGCTTTGCATATTAGTTAATAACAGCAGGTGGTGCCTCTAAGACCACAAATACAACACTACATCATAATACCATTTTCTCTTATACTGTGAACTGAAGGCAGTCGCCATGAGGGGCAGTAGAGCATGCAGGTCTACATAATCCCCCTCTTGTTGCCTGAATAAGGATGCAACAACACATTAGGGTAAGTAAGTTGGTAAAACAGTTATAGTCCAGCTGCACAAGCTTTGTAGAGAAACTTCAGTTGTTCACGATGTTGCTTGAGAGTACATCTTAAACAGCATAAGGTAATAATCATGAAAAATATCAGAAAGACTTGAAGAAAAACAAAACCTTTAAAAGTAAGTTTTAAGTCAGTATTGGATAAGGCAGTGGAGAGATCTCCATCATGAAATAAGGAATTCAAAGATTACCATCTTTAGAGATATTATTGCTAATATGTGTCAAATGTGTATCTTTTCTAGCTAAGGGAGTTCTAAGACTTGGAGTGAGCGGGTTGATATGCACATTAAACACTGGTAAATACTGAGAAATATGCACATTAAACACTGGTAAATACTGAGCAATATGCACATTAAACACTGGTAAATACTGAGAAATATGCACATTAAACACTGGTAAATACTGAGAAATATGCACATTAAACACTGGTAAATACTGAGAAGTAGCATCGAGATAGTCAGGGTTTAATGTAGTATCAGCAATTCCATCTCCACTCACACAGCATGCCCAATGTGAAAAGTTACAACTGAAGAATTACAAACCAAGGCACCACAAAGTACAAAGTGCAATCTTCTTTATTTAAAATGCAAAAAAATATAGCAAGCTGCAGCCACCCACAGCATGGGACCACTCTTGATCAGTTTCACACCATCTGTGCATCGTAAGGAGGACAGTGTCCTTAGTGTTCACCCACATTTATAAGGCTGCAGTCTTAAAGTGAAAGTGCATACCTGTACTTAAAAATACAATTACACACGAGAAATGCTAAAAACAGTTCTATCTATACTTTAAAACCACATGCCAACACCTTAGGTAGTAAGATTACTTATAATATGCACGTAAATTGTCTATCCATATATTTTATTAAATACATTCATTGCACTCTAAGGATTTGGTTACCACATACAAAAGTTGGCTACTAAAAAGTTATTAATTCAGTTAGCCAAGGATGTAAGAGGCAATCTCATATGTATTTCATTATTTCATACACAAAGATGGGAAAAAAATATATAAGAAAAAATGGGGCCATCAATTAAGAATGACTCTAATAACTACCAATTGGGCCAATGATCCATAACAATGTATTGGATGTGTTGGACGGTTTAAGCCACAATACATATAAAAGTGGCCAATGGCATAATAAATATATGCTATTCAAGTATACAAAATTCCTGCCTTAATATACGGTTATCTAATAATAACATCCAGTAACATAATGCTCATGGGCAGCCAACCTGCCAAGACAATAATATATACATAATCCAGCTAATTAACAAAAACAGTAATACTGAAGACATAAATAAACCAAATAGTAAGTCCATATTCATGCACTTCATCTCCTTGAACAATCGCTGTCATATTTTTAGCACCCTTTTCAAATGCTTGAACAGAGGAACAATTTATTTTCAATTTTATATATTGACTATAGGGAACATTTCCTACTAAATGCCATGGGTGGCAGCTTGTAAAGTTCAAAGTGGTGTTTCTGTCACTCTTTTTCCTAAAACGTTCAATGTGAACTCTCATTTCTGGGGTACCATCCTTAGTAATCCTAAGGTTAAGGAAGTCAGTGGTTTCATGATGAGCTGTAATACAGAATTTCAGGTTGTTATTGATGGATTCTAGATAGTTTACAAACATACCTACTGTAGTTCTTGTCTGGTTCCTTTCCATACCAATAGCAAGTCATCTATGTATCTTCTATACAAATCTATTTTGTCATAGAAAGGATTCATGTTGGCATCTCTAATAGCAGATTGTTCCCATTTTGTCATATAGATATTTGCATAACATTGTGCAAACACTGCACCCATGGCAGTTCCTTTTTTCTGTATATAAAAATCATTGCCAAATTTAAAGGTGTTACATGTTAAAACAAATTCTGCCAGTGTTATAATAAATTCTATATGCTGGTGACTGTATTGCCATTAAGAGTAAGGGCAACATGGTATCCCAACCCTTTGGGTTTTCTTTTGCAAATTTACACAACACGACTTTGATTTGTCTGTTTGCTCTTTCTACCTGTCCTGATGATTGAAGATGGTAAGCAATGTGGAACATTTGGCTAACTCGTAGTAAATTCAAACATTCTTGCATCAACTCACCTGTGAAACTAGTTCCTTTGTCAGAGTCTACCTTGAGAGGTAGGCCCCACCTGGTAAATACTTGATCCACCAGGATTTTGGCAGTAGCTTTTGCAGTGTTTGCTCGACACAGAAAGGCCTCTAGCCAATTGGTGAAGAGGTCTGTTATCACGAGTGTGAACTTGTTGTTTCTGCTGGTGATTGGCAAGGGTCCAATGAAGTCAATTTAGATTTTGTTTTAGGGACCTGATTTTCTCTTGGGTAGCAATCTGGCATTTTTCTTGCTGGGAATTGGGTTGCTTTGTGAACAAGTAATGCAGTTGTCCACTTAGTGTTGGATGTCCACTGTCATCCCTGGTGACCATCCAACAGTTCTCAATCTCTGCAGGGTCTTGTCTACCCCTTGGTGTCCACCTGTAGGGGTGTTGTGGACCTGATGTATGAACTCAGACCTAAGTATTTTGGGTATGACCCAAACTTTTTGGTTATCAAATTTTTCAGACTGGTAAAATACCAATTGCTGATCTGCAGAGAGGCGAAGGTTATCTGCATGTTTTTTTAACAACTTTTTCGTAGACATTTCCTTTTCTGTGTCTTTGGAGAGGTAATTAAATACCTCTTTGATCTCTTGATCTTCTTTCTGTACTGCGTTGAGGTCCAGAGGGACCACATTGGTCTTTTTGTTGGCAGCTACCATGCATGCCTCAATGGGAGGAGGCATTGCCTATACCTGTTGTAAAACACAAAAACAAGGCACTGCGTCAGCATGTGGTCTAAAAGCAAAACAAAATGGTTATATTAAATGCACACTGAAAATAGAAAATAGAGTTAAAAATCTATGTTTCGACCTTAGGTCTTCTTCAGGAAATACCTAAAAGAGAAAAAAAAACAAGTTAGTGTAGAGGAGAGGTAAAATGAGAGAGATATATATGTGGAGAAAGAAGAAAGGGGAGGCTCAGGGAGAAGAAGTGATAAATGGTAAGATTAAGAGAGAATCTGTGAAACAAAAAGGTGATGATGGGAAAGATAAAGCATAATGGGAGTGAAAGAGCTGGGGAAGTTCCCAGGTGGAGACTAATTAACAGGGCCTAGTAAGAAGGCTGAAAGGTGACAAATGTGTGGGAAGGAGACAGAAATGGAGACATATGGTGAAAATGAAAAATAAATTAAATGAATACAAAAACAAATAGACTTTAGGGAAAAAGGGATGGCTGAAAGATGTTAGTGGAAAATAAGTCTATCATTTAAACCAGAGGGCTGCTGGGAGCCAAGGCAGATGATCAGCTTGACTTCCATGTTTTTTTCTATGGTCAGGATCCCAGAAGCCCTGCTGAAGGACACAAACAGAAAGGTCATTGACATTGTGGTCCCTGGAGATAAAGTGGGATACAATGGGTTTAGCAGTTTCACCATTCCTGACTGCTCTGTAATGTTCCCTGAAATGGTCAGCAAGACGCCTACCAGTTTCTCCGATGTAAATAGCCGTACACTTCCTGCAAAGAATACAATACATGTCAATAATGGCTTGCCTTATTCACAGTTTCTTAGACTTCGCAGGTTATGCAGTGAAGAGGATGATTTTGCTGAGCAGATCCAAATAATGCATAGTTTTTTTATCAACAGGGGATACCCTAAAAGCACAGTGGACAGAGCACTCTCCCGGGTCAGTAACATGCCCCATAACCTTGACCCCTGCAGGAGGGATACTGTCACACAGGAACAACGGCGAACTTCACTAATTCTTCCTTTCCATCAGAACACACCTTCTCTTCACAGGATCATCACTAGTAACTTTCCCATTTTGCAAACTGACCCTAACATTGGTGCTTCCTTTACAGAACCACCTATTGCCTCCTACTGCCGACCACCTAACCTGTGGAATCTCCTGGTTAAAAGCAGCCTACCTACTCCTAACAGTTCCTCCCTCCCAGGTACCAAACCTTGCAACAGGACTCGCTGCTACACCTGCAAATTTATTTCCAGTGTGACTGAGATTTGGGGGCCTACAGGTGTTTTTCACATCACCAAGGAGTTCTCATGCACCTCCACTAACATGGTGTATTGTATTCTTTGCAGGAAGTGTACAGCTATTTACATCGGAGAAACTGGTAGGCGTCTTGCTGACCATTTCAGGGAACATTACAGAGCAGTCAGGAATGGTGAAACTACCAAACCCATTGTATCCCACTTTATCTCCAGAGACCACAATGTCAATGACCTTTCTGTTTGTATCCTTCATCAGGGCTTCTGGGATCCTGACCATAGAAAAAAACATGAAAGCCAAGCTGATCATCCGCCTTGGCTCCCAGCAGCCCTCTGATTTAAATGATAGACTTATTTTCCACTAACATCTTTCAGCCATCCCTTTTTTTTCCCTAAAGTCTATTTGTTTTTGTACTCATTTAATTTATTTTTCATTTTCACCATATGTCTCCATTTCTGTCTTCTTCTCACATATTTGTCACCTTTCAGCCTTCTTACTAGGCCCTGTTAATTAGTCTCCACCTGGGAACTTCCCCAGCTCTTTCACTCCCATTATGCTTTATCTTTCCCATCATCACCTTTTTGTTTCACAGATTCTCTCTTAATCTTACCATTTATCACTTCTTCTCCCTGAGCCTCCCCTTTCTTCTTTCTCCACATACAGTATATATCTCTCTCATTTTACCTCTCCTCTACACTAACTTGTTTTTTTTTCTCTTTTAGATATTTACTGAAGAAGACCTAAGGTCGAAACGTAGATTTTTAACTCTATTTTCTATTTTCAGCATGCATTTAATATAGCCATTTTGTATTGCCTATACCTTCCTCCCTCCCCGAGCTCCATCCTAAGCCAAGGTGTCTGCTCAATCATTTTGGTCATGAACGGGTTCAGTCTTTGAATGGGCATTTACCTTGTGAATGTACAACTTGAAAAGAAACTGCTCAGCAAGGCTAACAATGTAGATAAACAGGTCTCTGCATTTTACAAGAGTACCCTCTGAGGAGGCAAAATCATGTTTTCCCCAAAATGGAAGAAATTCAGTGAAGGAGTTACACACCCATGAGGAATCAGAAAAGATGATGTATCCTCTTTTCCTATCTGAACTATTTCTAGTGCACATGCCACAGCAGCCAGTTCAGCATACTGTGAGGATCGAATTATACACTTTCTGAATACTTCAGTGGTGTCTCCTGCTGTGGTCAGAACCAGGACTCCAAATCCTGCAATTTGTTCTCCCTAAAAGTATGAGAATGACCCATCTGTAAAGATGCAGCGAAATGTGGGATCTGTTAGAATCCGCTCTGTGGCTGGCAGGAATGGGCCTGAGTCTGGCAATACAGGTGACTCTAGGCCACACTCATGTGATTCTCCTGGGTATAGGAAACTGTGTGCCAAAATGGATGCCATTTTAGCAGGAAGGACAGAGATGTCACAATCTTACAGCAGAAGTGACCAGTGAGTAAGTCTGGTGTTAGACACGTTTCCATATTTGATGTGATCAATCAGCAGGAAGTTGGTGGGGTGTGATTGGTATGTAACACAATAGAAGAAAACCCTACAATGTAGGTGAAGTGTTTGACAGCCCAATAGGTTACCAATATACTTCTTTTGCACATGAAGTGCTTCTGTTCTGCGGGGGTAAGCATTTGGGAGGCATAGGCGATGGGCCTGAGGGTCCCATTTGCCTTTTGTGCCAACACTGCTGACATGCCTGTTTCAGAAGTAGCAGTTTCCAGATGGAAAGGCAGGTCTGGGTTTGGATTGACCAAAGCTGGAGCTGAGACCAATGCCTTTTTCAGGGTAGTAACAACAGCTGTGTGTTCAGGTCCCCAATGTCAGTGGACATCCTTTTTAAGTAACTCATATGGAGATGCAGCCTTTTGTGCAAAACCACAAATGAAGTCCTTGGAGTAGTTGACTGTACCCATGAAACACCTCAAGGTAGCCATACTGGTGGGAAGTGACATATCTTGGATGCCCTGAACCTTTTCCAGGGCAGGGCTTCTATCCTCAGTGGTTATGCGTAGGCCCAGAAAGGAAACTTCTGGTTGACATAACTGTACCTTCACAGGATTGCACTTGAGGACTGCTTTTTGCAGTAGGCCTAAGAGTTCATCTAGGAGTTCTAAATCATTCTCTAGTAATTTGGTTGCCAAGAGGAGATCATCCATATATTACAAGAGGCTTTGTGGTGTTGAGAAATTTTGAATGGCCTCTCTCATATGAATATGAAAGAGGGATGGTCAATTGCGGAACCCTTGTGGGAGGCAATTCCACATGTTCTGTCTTCCTTCAAAGGCGAAAGCAAACTTGTATTGGCTCCCTGGGGCCAGTGAAAGAGACCAAAAACCACGGGAGATGTCCAAAGCACTGAACCACTGGTGTTCAGGCTTCAGCAATTTGAGCACATCTGGGGTGGATGCCACAGTAGGAGCATGACTGGGGGTAACTTGATTAAGTCTTCTGTAATCAATGGTGAGTCTCCAACCATTATTGGGCTTCCTCACTGGTCAGATGGGAGAACTGACTGTGGACACACAATGCCTGATGACCCCTTGCTACAGCAGGGAATCAATGATTGCCCTCAGAGAGGTTATTGCCTCTGCAAAAAATGAATATTGTCTCTGTTTTGGTGGCTCATCACCAGCCACTTGGATGAGGGCATTCATTCTCCCACAATCACATCTGTGTTTTGCAAAGGCAGTTTGATGTTTTTGCATGATTGGTTTGAGCTTAGGGAACAGCTCATGGTCTTGCAGCATGACTATGATGTCATATTCTGCATCATTTGATTTCACTGCAGCCACTCTGTGTGAGTCAGAGATGAATAGTATTGAACACCCACCTGGCATTTGAAGCAATAGCCAGTTGGCTAAGTACACCACGCATCCGTAGCATGCAAGGAAATCCACTCCAAAGATGCTCTGGTGATGATGCAATACCATTAGGTCAAAACGGTGTTTGACTTCCAAGGTGCCTATAACCACTGGTATTGGCTTGGACTTGTAAGTTGTTATTACAGTCCCCCCAAAGGATTGAGCAGATGTGGAGTTCCCTATTGATCAGGGAGATGACTGTGGCTTATCTTGATGTAGCACAGAAACTGTGGCACCCATGTCTAGAAGTTGTTCAAGCTAGTGGCCCCCAACCAGCACTTCTACACAAGGATGGCTGGACTCATCAGTTATTAGGGTAGTGACTATTTGGACCAGGGCCTGACATTGTCTGTCCAAGCCATCTTGGCTCTGATCACCCACAGGGCTCAATTCATTGAGCATCTGTCGTCCTTCCGCGTAGGGAGATATCTGTTCTGGGGCTTTTCGATCTCCTCAGGCATTTACTCTGCTGGAGGAGCAGATGGGATTCTAGCCACAGTTCATGCCAGCAATGTTGGTAGGTTTGTTGCTACCAGCTGAATTTTTCCCATGAATTCACAGAACCGGTTGTTCTCTTCAGCCAGTTCCTCGTAAGAAGGACCAGACCTTTGCCCTATGTATTCCTTCTGGCCCTACTATCCCTGTTGATTTGGCTTGGGACGATACTTTTGTTGTTTTTATTCTGCCCACTCCCCTCTTGGTTGGAGGCCTTGTCCTGTTGGTACTCCTTGGACTTTCCTTCCACCAGGCACTGGGAGGAAGGTTTGGTGCTGGGCTGCACTGCAATCACTTTGGCCTTTGAGTTCAGGTCCCAAACATAAATTTGGAAGGCCATTTCCACCCTATCCATGATGTGAAAGCAGCCATTCATTGGGAACACCATTGCTTCCACCTTTTCACAGAGGCTCATCTGTAGATTTTCCAAAAATAGACTTTTGTACTCAATTGAGTCTCGGGTCGAGTCCTCCCTGGCCATGGTCTTGCTAGTTTGGTAGGCCAGCCACAAGTGGCTGTCATATTGGGCTCTCGTTTCCTTGGTGTACTGCTTTACCGGATGGACTAGCATCATGTCAACAAGTTTGGGGTTGTTTGCTGACAGCAAGGATGCTGCAACAGTCTAGAATTTGGCTTCGTTGTTTGATCAGACAGATTCGGGCAGTTTGTACCAAAGCGTCGGGTCGACAGTTTGTCTCAGAACCTGAACTCTGTGTTTGGGGTGGAAGGCTAAGCATTTCACAAAGACTCTTCACCTTTTACAAATGACAGCTCAAATTGTCATTTGAACCCATGCGGCCCAGTTTGTCCGCTATTGTTTGGATGGCATGTGCAGATTGCAGAGTGTTTGGGGATGTCCCTTCCACTTGGTTGTCCTGGCTTTAAAGACAGCTTCGGCCATGGTCGTGGCCACACCCTGAATGAGGGTTTGTTTTTCCACCTCCTTTTTAAGCATGTTGGTCATGGCCTGTTAGACTGCAGCGGACTGTGCCTCGGTGACCTCAGCCTTCATGATCGGTAACTCGATCATTGTCTCTACCTCTTTCTTATCCTGCTTATTTAAAACATTGACCGGTGGAGGCTGAGGTTGCCATCCACCGGAGTCCCAAGGATCACCATCTTGGATTTCCCCATCATCACTGTCATCATCCTCCGATGACATCAGATTGATGGACAGAGTGTATGTCATAGCAAGCACATGACCCTTCAGGAGCATCATCTGCTGGCATAACGTCACCATCTTGGCTCTACATTGTGAGTGATTTACCCTGTTTTGTTCTGTCCCTTAGCTACATACTCTTACAAAACTCTGTATGCAGCACTTGCATTGTGATTTTCTCTGATCTCCCTGTCCAGTGCTTCCTGACACTTTCATAACACATTATACAACTCCTCATTTTCACTCCGCAATGTATCATTCATCCCAGTCAACAAATCATTTATTTGTAATGCATGCTTTTTATCTTGCAAAATATTTTCATAATTCTTTAGTGTACAATGCAGTTCACTCTGAGTCTCATTGCGAACCCACTGGATTTTTTGTTCCAAGCTATTCTGCTGCTCTTCCATCTCACGGGTTTTAGATCAAAACTCCTTTCTCAAAGTTAAGACCTCCGTCTCCATTGCTTGTAAGGCAGCAAACAGGGCAGCTTCCATCAGACCCTTATGATCATGCCTTTCAGCCATATTTCAGGCTTCTGAATATAGGGTGCACACATACTGTGTCAGATGCCCGTGCAATTTTGTGTCCAGCGAGAAATCACCCCAGCCCCAATGGGAGGCTAGGAAGTCTGAGATGTCTAGTTTCAGCCCTGTGCTGATGGCCATATTTGGGGAAGGTCTGCTTTTATCTGCACTAACAGAGAACACAAAGCGTATCAATCCACTTTATGCCCTACAATCAGGCAATCATGCATCTGGTATACAGAGTCCCTCAGACCCTTTTCCACTGTAGAACGAGGGGGCATAAGCTCTCTTGCGTCTGCGATCCCAGTCCAGTCCATGCGTGGAAGTGCCTGAAAGTTATTCTGCATAATGTTTGAATGAGTGGGTGCAGGCTTTCTCACCTACGTTATCCCATACCCATTCTTTTGAACACCTTTTACTTGTTCTGGTTCGGTTCTGTCCAATCAGGTCCTGCCGCAATTGCCATTCTGTTAGCTGGTTCTGGCAAAATACTCTGACCTGATGGCAAAACACTATGCAGATACAGGTGTTGCAGAACACAAGGGTTATTCTCTGGTACACATGTACAAGACAGCTTAACTAGATAGCTGGGAGTTTGGTACCTCTCTGAACACCTGGGCGATCATGCAGAAAACTGAATGAACAGAGAACTTACATCATGTTATATAGTATAGATAAGAAAGTCCATTACCTAAGCAATGGCTCATCTGCCAAGCAGTGTACGGCTCTCACTGGTGGATTAGGTGGGCATCTGGCACCCAAAAGTATAACTTTTCGCATGTACTCATAGATAGGTAGTATTGCTGACTAACACTGCTTTTGGGTAACAAAGCTTTTCAGTATAAATTGCTAAGCTTTGCATATTAGCTAATATCAATAGAAGACATGCTAAGACCACAAATATAACACTACATCATTATACAGTACCATTTTCCTTATACTGTGAACTGAAGGCAGTCTCCATGAGGGACAGTAGGGCATGCAGATTTACAGGGAAAACTGACTCCGAGATAACCAAGACGTCAGGCTTGAGGTCAATCAGAAGTAGATTTAGCTGATCTAACTTGGAGAGGAGGCTTTGGATGTTTGTAAGTGCCACTCTCAGACATTTGCCTCTCTTCTTTTGAACAGCCTTCCTACGGATAATCAATCTGCCCCCTTGGTCCCCACTTTCAAATCAAAATTTAAAATGTGGCTTTTTAGACAGGCATCTGATGGTGTCAGATCCAGTCCCTGATGTCCTATAATTTTTAAACTTGTTTATTATTTACTTTTCTGTATTTGTAATTCTGTTTTATGATTTGTGAATGCATGTTTTTTATATGTACATATGTACAGCACCTTGGTTTTAAGAATGGTGTTTTTAAATTATCTATCTATCTATCTATCTATCTATCTATCTATCTATCTATCTATCTATCTATCTATCTATCTGTAATAACTGGTGAGCAATTTTTTCCTGTGATCTCATCCAGTTGATATTTGCTGTAATAACTGTCTGGTTATTATGGCAAACACATGCCGCCACAAGCACACTCAGCACGAGCCCCATTCTCACAGCCACACAGCTGCTACATTTACTGTTACTGCTGTGGCTGTGAGAACCATTGCACTCAGTACCATTCCTGTAATGGGAAAATTACATTATGAATAAACCAGTGGCATTTTCACAAAAATACTGAATAACAACCACTTAAACACTGATAAAAGAAAAAAGCCACATTTGTTCCTATGACTAAGTTACATCTCTGTGGGAATGGAGATCTCATCAGAACAGTGCTCACAAGAAGAAACTGGAAGACACCAACACAAGAAACCTTCAGGTTTTTTATAGTTTATAAACACTTTTTTTAACTTTTAATGGAAAAGTCAAAATATTGGCAGCACTGTGCCAAAAACTGTATTTTGTTGCTTTATTTTGTAAACTTTTAAAAAACAAAATTTGTGTCTGCTTCTATGGACTGTGTGTGGCCGTTTTCCCATTTTGCCATTTTTTTCTAATGCCCAGTTCCTGACTTTGTCATTACATATGTTATTGCCATTACATATATTACATAGAAAACTGCAAATTGTTGTCCGTTTTTAAATCATTAGAATTACAGAGCTCTGACTGTCTTATGCTTTTCATTATACACTGCACTGTGTGTGAAAGGATTTTACTTTTTATAGTTTGTGGTTGGAAAATATTGCTCACCAGAAATTATAAAAAAAATAAAGCATGCGGTGGTGTGCATACTCAAAGTTAATGCACACCATCAGTGAGGGATGCTTTTATAAACCCCTTGAGCTTCACTCTTAGGTTTATATAGCATCCCACACCTCGGGTGTGCATTAAATTCTCATAATGCACACCACCCCACACATTATTCTATCTGTCTGTCTGTCTATCTATCTATCTATCTATCTATCTATCTATCTATCTATCTATCTATCTATCATTTGCTTGGGTAATATAAAATGCAATTATTTACGTAGCATTCGGTGTTGAAAAAAGGAAAATAAATAAGTAATGCAGAACTCTCTTAGAAACATAGAATTCATTAGCAGAAAAAGACTGCTTGGCACACCCAGTCTGCCCAGATGATCCCTGCCTAGTCTGTCTCCATGGACCCTAACTGGTCTCTGGTGATCCTGCCTCCCTCCTCCCTGCCTATTTATTAATATTCCCTATGTGTATCCCATGCATGTGTGCAGCCTCCTACTGTTTTTGCTTCCACCACTCCCACTGGCAGTCGGTTCCAGGTGTCTACAACTCTTTCAGTGAAGTACATTAGTACTTCTTCATATCCTTCTTAAACTCCTGCACAACTTCATCACATGACCTTTGCTCCAGTGCTCTTTCTCATTTAAAGAAGAGACTCTCCTCCTGCAAGCTGTTTACCGTTGTCAGGTACTTGTACATCTTTATCATGTCCCCTCTCACTCACCTCTCTTCCAGGGTGTACATGCTGGAATCCCTCAGTCTCTCCTCATAGGGCTTTTGGTACAACCCCTGTAACCCATATACCTGTTTAGAAATAAAGACTACTATTACTACCATTTTAGTTTCCTTCCCCCGGACTGCCTCCATCCTGTCTATGTCCTTTCTGAAGTGTGGCTTCCAGAATTGGACACAATATATTGCAGGTGGGGTCTCACTAGCCAGTGATTCAGTGTCAACACCACCTCCCTCCTCCTGTTGGAGATGCCTCTCCCTCTGCATCCCACCATCCACTGGCCATACCCACTGCTTTGTCACACTGCCCTGCAGCTTTGAGGTCATCAGATATGATAAGCCCAAAGGTCCTTTTCCTGCTTAGTGACTGTCAGTACCTACCCTCCACTTAGCCCAGCTCCTGGGTTCCAATGCCCAAGGTGCATGATTTTGTACTTTCTGGCAATGAACCCTAACTGCCATGCTCTTGACCACTCTTTCACTTTCCCAAGATCCCTATGCATTTTCTCCACCCCTTTCTGAGTGTCCACACTTATTACAGATTTTGGTGTCATCTGCAAAAGGAATACCTTCTTTTTCTGTTCTTCTGCAATGTTGTTGTTTGAAGACATTGAAGAGGACTGGTCCCAGTACTGAACATCAGAGCACCCCGCTGATCACTCTTCCATCATTAGAATAAATGCCAGTAACCACCACCTTCTATCTCCTATCTGTTAACCAGTTTCTAACCCAACTCACCACTTTGGATCCCACCCCTAGGCTACTCAAATCCTTTATCAGTGTCCTGTGCTGCACAGTGTTGAAGGTCTTGCTAAAGTCCTCTTGTTTTGATCTCATTTACAATGTGTGTAGGTGCAGTGTTACTTCCTTAATGTTGCTATTTTGTTTCTCCTCAGTCATAAAGATGAGGTTACTCCATCTCACCTAAAGCTGGCGGAGGGTCAGTCATATCATGCTAATCTAGTTTAAAACACCTATCCATGTCAAAACCAAAAGAAAATTAGAATCTCATATACGGTTTGAGACTTAGTGATTTTAGTATTTTCTTGTAGGTAGTTGTGTTCAACTGGGTATATTGATTTTACATTATGGGTTACTCTTCAGGAGGAATTAAGCAGAGGCTAGCATGTATTTTCTGAAAGAAGGCTCACATTAACTCTTCTTAAGCCAGGAACTGTCAACAGTGAAATGTTAATGCCTTGTCCAATTTGCAAATACCTTCTTGTCTATAATCAAAGCTGTAGGCACTTTTAAACCAGGATATAGCCCCGTGGCCTTCAATATGAGGATTTTTGTGAACCTCATCATCAGAGTCTTTCTTTCACAGAAGTAACAAGTGCTCTTTCTTGCCCTGTCCTCTACAGTGCTGAGAGCATTACCTTCTGTAGATGCTTCCTGCCGAGCTGTAGCAACCAACCATTCTATACACCAGGGTCTTATTATCAAAGTAAACACTAAAGTGTTGACCATGAGCAAGAAATGAAGAATTACTTTAAGAGCCTCTTTACTGTGTATGTGCGCGCATGCTTGCACACACACACACACACATCAGAAAATAAGACTTTTTTATACAACAAAAAGTAGTGTCTGTTCAGTGAAGCTGAAATGCTTGTCAAAACCTAAAAGGTATGAGAACATATTAACTGGGCTCAACAGACTGCAAACATCTGTGCTGTCAATCAAATACTGTAAGTGGAATGATGCTGATGAATGCTGTAGTACTGTAAATGTGCATTATAACTGTCGGGCACACAGGCTATGGGGAAGTCTGTATGGAAGGCCCTACAGCCCTGATGAAACATAAAGAACAGAGATCACACTGCATCTGATGCACATGAACTGGCACCACAATCTGGGAACCTTAACTGTGCCCACATGGGAGGCAACCTAGGATCTGGCACAGTTAATAACATAACTGGTGGCTATGGCCACTTTTAGGTTTTGCTTGGATGCAAACATTTCTGTTGACAGTTGAACTGAATGTAGTCTGTTGGAGAAAACAATATGAGATAAGAATCGGCATGACAAAGCTGGAGCTTTGCTTCATTCTCTCACAAACAATCTAAAACATCTTATGAAGGGGTTTCTACTTCTCTAATCCAGAAACATGTTTTAACAATCTTTCCTATGCATATGAGGGAATGTTTTTAAAATGTACTGCTCTGCAATGCAGGTAGCTGACACAGCTTTAACTTGAGGCTCATAGCATTTAATAGAGACTAAATCTTGAGAGGGATGTAACGTAGATTATCTGTCCCAAGTGATACCTACTGCATAGGGTCATTATCCACCTGTTATTAGCATCCACTCCATTTTTTAATCCACTAAAAGATTACAGGATTGCTGTGCTATGTGGTTGTGCTATGTGGTCAAACTACAGCTGTCTTTGGTTTCAAAACAGGGAGGTCGTGCATAAACAGATTTACTTTGCTTTACGATGGGCTAGCAATGAAATAGATAAGAACATGCCAGTGGACAGTATCCTCTTTGATATGAGTAAGGTGTTTGACATTGTCCCCCATGTGATAATCCCTGAGAAATTATCTGGTCTGAAGGTCAATAACTATACTAGTGCCTGGTTATCTGGCAGAACATAGAGCATGATTGTAAATGATTATCCATCATCAGAAGGCAGGATTACTAGTGGTGACCCCAGGATTGTGTTTTGGGACCCATTCTTTTTTAGATACTTGTAATGAACATGCATAAGGGTATTCATAGCTGGCTTGTCCAATACTTTGATAACACAAAAATCAGTGGACTAGGGAACAGCATAGGCACATTACAAATTCAGAAAGATCTTGACACACAAACTTTTTTGGCTAAAACTTGAGGCATGAGGTTTGGTGTAAACAAAGGGCAGTTCTACACATGTGACACAATAACCCAGGATTTAAGTATTACCTAGACTATACACTAATGGAGTCAAACAAATCAGAAAGAGACCTGATGTTATTATAGATAAACTGATTTAAAACACTCTAAACAAAGAGACAGTGTCATTTCAAGGGAAAACAACATTTTATAAAATATCAGATATAGTGTCCCAAGTAAAAGCAAACACATTAGGGAAGGATTATACAGGATTTATACTATATCTGTCCCCACTTGGACTATGTCTTCCAGTTTTTGGCACAGCACCGGGGTAATAGATAAAATTGAAAAAGTTCAAAGAAAATGTGCTAAAACAATTTAGGGAGTAAACAGCCCAATTGAAAAAGTTCAGAGAAAATGTGCTTAAACAATTTAGGGAGTAAACAGCCTTACCTATCCTGAAAGACTGGAAAGCCTGAGCATGCACAGTTTAGGGCAAAGAAGTATCGGGGGGATCTCCTGCTCCTCTTTAACATCTGTAATGCTCAAGATCTTATATCCGAGCTAAATCTTGAATTTGTTATACTTGGTACAGACATACCATCACGTGATCATGATAAGCAGCTAGAAAGGTGGAAATTTAAAAATGGAAAAAAGGAAAATTTTCTACACACAGTGTATGGTAAATATCTGGAAATCACTCCCTGGTTCTCACTCCCTAGTTATATTGTCAACTGTAAAAATAAAGTGGCATTCAAAAAGCAACTTGGCATACACCTGGCTCAGGTGACCAATGTATGCTATCACTAAGTAGTGGGTGGTTAGTCTAGGTGGTTCTCTAGGCCTCCTCCTACCTAAAAGTCCATAGTACTAGAATATGATACAGTATGTGTGATATTAGGGTGGATAGTTTATCCTAACTATTTTGCTCAAATCTTCTGCTTATTAAAGTTAGATAGTCTTTAGCTAGGTAAGTTATCAGAAAAACTACAGTATCAGTTCTGCTAGACAAAAGGGTAGCTGCAAACAAGAAAACCTGGACATGTTAAAAAATCTAAATCACCCTCCTGTGACTCTGAAGGCACTCTCTGGAGGTATCGTGTGGACCTCAGGTACCATGTGCCCTTCTCTCATCTGTATGGTCATGATCACCATTATGTTGCCTTCTCCATAAAATGTCCATGGTGCAAGACGTTTTATGTTATTGCTTTTCGCTGCCAATGATTATCTGACTGGTCAGTCCTTGTGAGGAGTTTCCATCATGGAGACTGGAGTTGCTAACATGTTTAATTTCCAATATGCTGAAAACATGTATGGATTTTTGCTTCCCATGGCAGGGTAGGGGGTGAAGAGACATAATTTAATTTACTTTGCCAAGCTTTCTTTGTTTATGGAATCTATAAATAAACAAAAGCCCTGTGGCTCAGCAGGAGACTTGGGGACATCATCAGGCCAGTGGAGGAAAGGCATCTGAGGAGGTGATGTAGTTGTTCTCCAGGAAGGGCTTTACCATGTTGTTGTGTGGCTGAGTTATGAGTGGTACCTAGTCAGGCCTCAGAGGTGACTTTTGCTTGTGCCCCTTATAGTCAAAGCCAAATGCCAAGATATAGCTAAGCATCACTGTGTGGGGCCAGTGGGATCCAGGGATCTATGGGGTAAAACAAAAACCGGGAATGGTTAGATTGGGCTATAGTGATGCCATCCATTACCTAACTTGCTGTTCTAGCTGCATAAAGTGGCAGTTGCATAAATCTGCACTGCATGGCTCTTGTAGAATATGTGGTTGTCCCGCATTCTGTAAGAAGGTGAATTTGCCCCAATGAAGAACAGAATGGAACCTAGTCACCTGTGGCGGGTATGGATTAGCTGTCTTCAGAGGAGCACTTCTTCAAAGAGGCAGTTGTCCTAGTTGTTGGAGGCTGATAGCACTTATGATGAAGCTGGCTGCCACAAGAGAAGAGATTAGGACACTGACGAGAACAGTTGAGTGGGGAATGGGACTCCATGACTAACTCCACTCCCTCAGAGGCCTGCGGTGGGAGGTTGTGAGCAAGGGGAAGGGTACAATAAGGTCCAGCTCAGGTGAGGGAGATGAACCACTGATGGCATTGTAGAACCCTTTCTTCCAATTGGGCAAGTTATTAAATGCCAAGATGGGTGGTATTCATAGCCACAAAACAGAGAGATTACCACACAGCCTTCCAGAAGTACCAACCCTGACTGGGGAAAAGAGTTAGCTGAAAATGGGGCAGATAGAAAAGTTCTGGGGGTAGGTGATTCTTTTATTAGGGGAATAGAGAGGGTGATGTTAGCCAGGGGATATAAGGACAGAATAGTGAAGTGTCTACCAGGAGCTACAACAAAAGGGTCATAGAAGAATAAGCAGATTGATTGAGGAGGCAAGGGGCAGACCAGATTTTATTGTCCGGTGAGGCACATTGACCTGGAATCCAAACTTTGGAGCAGGTTAAAGACTCATTTTGTAGACATGGTTGCAATACTGAAACAAGTGAAATCAACAGTAACCTCCTCTGGCGTACTTACACTGCAACATGGGGGAAGAGAGGAAGGTAAAGATCTTCATCATCAACAGATGGCTGAAGCAGTGGTGCGGCACTGAGGTGTTTAGGTTAATAGTGGACTGGGGAGCAATTGCCAGCTGTGACACTTGGACAGTTGGTTCTGATCGCTGTATGATTTTTGTAATAAAAATGTGTTCTTGAATGTCTATCATGAGCCATCATGTGCTCCTGGCAAAGGACAGGATATATGTTAAACAGCAGATCTCTGTGATGGGATTAACTTCCAAAGACTCACATTTTATAGTCTTGTTGTTGAGCTGTACTTCTTTGAAGCCAAAGGAAATGAAAATATCAATTTTATGGTGTTTTCATAGGAAGCACAGTTAATTGCACCTGGTGTTACAAAGCATATTACACCTCAGTGAGATCTGACAGTTAGTCATTAAAAGGTCTTTGATGTCTTTGTGAAGCAGAAAACTGCTCATGGATGAAAGAAGATACTGGAAAATCACATACTTGATTGGGAAGTCATATGGGGAAATGAGTTTTGGCTGATGTCACCTATTTAATTTACCTTCTGAGTGATAGGACATCCTGGTTATATAATTTTAAATATTTTAAAAGGAGGAGCTAGGTGGTGTCATAGAAAGGGTGGAGACCCAGGGTTTAAACAGTATCCTGTATTTCCACTTACAGACACTCATGTTTGGACTCTGAAGAAGAAACATCTATCAGCACTGTAGGATGATAAGAATATATTATACAAGTCTAAGTGTATGGTTGGTAGGAATTTGCACTTTAAACATTGTTCTTTAAAGTGATTGTATGTTTTGTGATATATTGTTCTGTATTTACATTTTACATTTTTGTCTATTTTAAAGTAAACCTCTATGTTAAAGAGACTGCTTGGTGTGCCTTCGGAATTCTTTCATTGATAAGTGAAGTATACATGGTTAAAGTTGACACTGTGCAATAGATTAATGGTAATACCAAACTGGGAAAAGGTAAGAGTTAATCTAAGTCTTTCATGGAGTTTTTAAGGGTTCATTTTGTACACCTGGTTAGGTGCCCATAGGTGAACGATATCTGGCATCCCCTGAAGAGCAGAATTATCTGAGCCTGTACATTGGGTATGCTAGCAAGAGGTTCACAGTTTGAATCCCTCCAGAACTTGAGACCAAAGGTTGATTCAAACCCACAAAACAGATAGGAGGGTTACCCTGTTTCTGTTACCAGTTCACAAGACTGCGCTTAGAGGTTGGCACTGTGGGAGCAGAGGGCCTGACCTGCTGAGTAGGTTTGTGACAGCTTGGTTGGCAGCGGTGTGGATAATTTCGGTATTACAAGCTTTTATTGTTCAGTGTGTCAGCTTGATACTGTACAGCTCACTTGCCAAGAAAGGGCAGTTATTTATTTTTTAAAAGGAAACAGAACTATATCACTTGGCTTACAGTCAAGTTCCTACCTGTTTTATTTTTTTTTTCCTTCTCTAAAGTGCAAGTCAGAGTAGCCGTAGTTAGTGAAGAAGATGGCTTCCAATTACAGCGGGAACACTGTAGACTACTTAAAGCAGTTGTGCAGGGACAGAGGAGTCCTGTACAAGGTGAAAGCCACCAAACAGAACCTCGTGGATGCCCTGATGGTAGCGGATGCCCAGAGCATCGAGTAACAGACAGTGACTGTAAGGGACCGAATCTTGAGTGTGGAAGGGGTAGAGGCCAGTGCAGTATCCAGATCTGGTGAGGATGACAGCAGGGCCAGTGCCAGTGAAGGGCCACAGCAGCAGGGAAAGGTCACCAGTATTCTGCAGCCAGAAGAACTCAGGCTACAGAATGAGTTGCGCAGAATGGAGCTGGAGTTCCAGGAGTAGAGGGAGCGAGAACAGCGAGAGGCGGAACAAGAGAGAGATGAGAGGCAGAGCGGGAACAGTGGGAGGCTGAGCATGAGGAGCATGAGTGCCAGTGAGCTGCAGAGGAGAAGAGGGAGCAAGAATAGTGAGAGGCGGACGATGAACAGAGAGAGGCGGACCGAGAGGAGCGAGAGCGCCAGAGACAACATGAACTGGAGAAGCTACGACTCCAATCACCAGCACCAGAGCAGGTAAGTGGCTTGGGTTTAACTTGGACTACAGGACTGGGTTACAAACTGAATTCCAAATTGATAGCCAAATTTAAAGAGGGGGAGGATATGGATGCCTTTTTAAATTCTTTTGAAAAAGTTTGTATTCAGGCTAAAATTCCTAGGGAGTTCTGGAGCTTCTTACTTACTGGGAAAGCTCGGGATGCATTGGGTCAAATGGACAATGAGGACAGCAATGATTACAGCAAACTTAAAGCTGCACTGTTAAAAAAATTTGAATTAACTGCTGAATCATACAGAGCTAAATTCCATAAGCCCAAGAGAAGTCCTGCCATGAGCTATGTGGAGCTAGCCATGAAACAGTGTCAGTTTGTAAAACGTTGGTGGGAAAGAATTGAAGCAAACTCTGTAGATAAAATTGAAAATGTGATTTTGTTAGAACAGTTTTTCTGGGCATGCCCAGCTGAGCTGAAAACCTGGCTGGAGGACCGAGATCCCAAAACAATGCAAGAGGCTGCTGAACTCTCGGACCGCTATGCCAAGAGCAGACCTGCTCTGAGAGTGAATGGGGAGGGCGTGGCAGCACAGAAAGGGAAAAGCGTGCCTTAAGGGCAGCTAAAACCCTCACTGCCTCCACTGAAACCAGTTAGCCCCAGGTTTCAGAGAAAAGATTTCTCTGAGAAAAGAAATGAATGTTGGTTGTGTAAAGAAACTGAGCATATTGCCAGACAGTGTCCCAGAAAGGTGATTAATACACAACCGGGGATAGGAAAGAAGTGGGTTGTTTGTGTGTCCCTGGAAGCATGCCTGTGAACATGAGGGAACACATGCACCCAGTCATGGTGAATGGTGTACAGACGCAAGGGTTAAGGGACACAGGGGCATCCCTAACATTGGTAAAAGGGGATCTAGTAGAGCCTGGTCAGCTTATACCAAATAAATATGTCACTGTACAGGACTTTACTGGTGAGGAGAAAACATTGCCACTCGCCAGTGTTCTCCTAGACTGGGTTGAAGCAGGGGGATGTGCAACAGGTGGCTGTAGCCAAAACCTTAGCAGTGGATGTGATCCTGGGCAACAATCTCAAACAGGGGATGGCGTGTGCAATTACCCATAGCCAAGCGGCATGGGAAAATTGTAATTATCTGGACCCCACAGAAACCATTGCAAAAACCACTGGGAGGCTGGTTCCCCAGCCTGTGTCTCCTGATATGGAGATTAATGAAAAGGGGGCAGAAATTTCCCCAGTAGCAGTTAACCACACAGCTACAGAGGGTTAGTCCAAAGAGGGAGGGGTGACCCACTGTCAGAGGGTTAGGGATGACAGTGATACTGAGTGCCCTGACGCTAGTGCTAGGGACCCTAGTTTAGAGACAGAAGGGGACCTGTCCCACGCCTTGGGAATGTGTGAGGAGTTTGCAGCTGCTCAGAGAAGTGACACTAGTCTAGAGAAGCTGAGGGCTTGGGCAGACTCTGATGGAGCACAGGGAGGTGATGGCAGACATAAAGTTTATTGGGAAAATGGACTGATGTATACTCAGGCTGTGCAGACAGAGGGAGGGGTGCTAGGTAGGCAGCTTGTTGTTCCCCATGGGTATCATGAGCAGTTGCTGAAGATTGCACATGATATTCCCTTGTCTGGTCATCTGGGAATCATGCGCACTATGCAGTGGTTGGCCCAGAATTTCTATTGGCCCAACTTCATCCAGCAGGTTCGCAGTTTGAATCCCTCCAGAACTTGAGACCAAAGGTTGATTTGAACCCACAAAACAGACAGGAGGGTTACCTTGTTTCTGTTACCTGTTCACAAGACTGCGCTCAGTGGTTGGCACTGTGGGAGCAGAAGGCCTGACCTGCTGAGTAGGTTTGTGACACCAGCTATTTAAGAGGGATAGCCTTCTTCCAACCTGTGAGGGCACATCAGCGCTGAGACAAAAACCCTGTGTGTATCTAGACCAGTTTTTTTAAAGTAGAGTGGAAGGAGGCTAGTGAACGTACATCTGTCACTTACTCAGATATGGGAAGCATTAGTTGCTCTTCCTCAGTTAGGTTTACTGGGAAGTAGGGTGAAACCATAACTGGTCAGGGGTTAGGTGGAAAGGTAAAGAGGGCACCTGAAGGGGCAAAAGGAAGAGAGATGGCAGAGAGCTGGGGGGACAGCAGACTAGAGGAGGGGAGGCCAAGAGGGGATATGCTGAGGAGAAATGCATGACATAGGGGAATAGAGAGAAAATAATTGGGGCATGACACTTGGGGAGGTAAGGGGAACCAGTCCCCCTCAACTTTTCAGGCCCTGCAAAATGGACAATGACATTGGAATTGGCACGAAAGGCTTGGTAGATCCATGTCTCCCCAAACTTTTCACCTGTGGTTGTACCCATGAATCAGGGGACAGGGCAGAAAACTCAGGTAATGTAGCAACAGTACTGAACGTCATCCAAAAACCCAGAGGGAGTGCCTGAAAGGCAAGTGAAGGGTAGTATGCCAAAATGCTAGGAGCATGGGAAACAAAATAAGTGACCTCCAAGCAGTGGTGGCAGAAGCGAACCTTGATCTAATAGCGGTAACCAAGACCTGGGCAACAGAGTACATTGAGTTGAATTTTGCAGTCCCTGGACTCCTTGTTTAGTAGAGACAGAGGGAAGTGTAAAGGAGGGTAGTAATTATCTACATACTGGAGGATATTAGCAGAGCTACTGTACATACCTTCCAGTACGTAAAGAGCTACAGCAGGGTAGTTACAGGCTACAGGGCACTTAACAATAAAAGGGGAAGCTGAGGTGGAATTACTATGGGTCAATCTCACAACAGTTGGGAGGAGGAACAGGACAGGTGTGATATACAGGTCACCAAATCAGAAATGGGAGATGGATAGGGATTTGGGAAAGACATCTAGTGTAACCCATAGGTGGCGCTAACCCAAGGGTTACTACCCTGCCTGCTTGGCTAGTTGCAGGTTTAAGGGGCCTGGGTACTGAAATGGGTGCCTCCACCCGGAGGACAGGGTTGCTGGTAGCAAGGCTAACATGGGAACAGCCCTCCAGGACACTGTAACCTCCCTCTTTCCCTTCTAGTGGGCTAGACAATGTACAGTAAACACTTTCACAAAATAACCATTGTTCACCACAGAAATCCCCACTCTGTCTGCACTTACCACCAGGGCTGTTTCATCTTGCTCAACCCTGGAGACCCCTGTAAAACAGGGTTATGCACAACAAATAGCAACAGTACAGTACTTCTAACACAAACTGGAACCACAGTCCGGTTAAATGCAAAAAGAGTTAGATCTGATTTATTTAGGGGACTCGAACAAGGGAGAGGCATAATCAGGTTAATTAGCTTAAAGGCTAAATCAATCAGGCAGTCATGCATGCACTTCAGAGTCCCTACACAGTCACACACTCTTGGTACCCAGGTGGAGGTAAGGTGATCTAGCCTGGAATGTTGCCCGGGGTAGGCCAGCATCACAGCTGGTTGGGGCCCTGTGATGGAAGAAAGAAACATGCACAACCACACCCAATTTGTAATCCAGGGCCGGATGGCTCAGTTTGTGACAAGAAAACAACAAGTGAATTAGATGACAACACTTTTGATTTAGCTGATGTTGCAGGGAGCTACCCTGGTGTTTACTCACGATACCCAATACAGGACACGGGGGAATGAAATTGAGACTGCAGGTTGATGAGCTGGAGTGCCAGGAGAAGCAGAGCCCACACGAATCACCGAGGCGTTGTTCTTGTTCAAGGCGTTGAGCAGGGGGCAGATTCCCAGGCAGGTCTCTCATCGATGGTTTTCTCTGTGATGTGAGTACTCTGGCTGGGCCAGTGTGACAAGGCCCAGACTGAGGAACAATTCGGATGTGAGTCTGAAAAAGCTGGATGCAGCCTCCAGCAAGCAGGGCACAGTTAAACACACAGTGGGGAACCAAATCGTGACCCACTAGCAGCACACAGCACATTTATAGTAAAGTAATCACCACTATACTAGGCGGATGACAGTCCGGTCGCAATCATAGAGTCTCTGTACAAAATCGGGAGTTCAGCGGTAAATGCAGGTACTGACAGGCCAATTGCATTCAGCAAATCTTCGGTCTTCTTCAGGTTTCAAGCCTGGTCACCAATTCAGTGGCTTAGGTCTCTCTCACAGCTTCAGCTGCAGTCCGATTCTTTGAAGAGCTCCCTCGCAAGGGACAGCAGCAGGCAGGCCAAAACTCAGCCCTTCCACTGTTCTCCCATGCGAACTACACAGAAGTTACTGCTCAAATATCTCGAGCTGTTTACTCTTTTGATTCCCAACTCAGGCTGACCCTTCTGCTCACCATGCCCATTAATCGAGGCACAATAAAATGGCTCGGAAATGTGGTCCAAAATAAAGCTTCTCTTTTCTCTCCATGTGGGAGAGCTAAGGCAGGCAGGCCAGACTCAGCCTTCCCGACAAGTCCCCATGCTACCCCACGGGCCAGCAGCTCCTCGAACTGGAGCTGCTCACTCCTTCAGCTCCAGCTCACTTCTGCCCCACTGCTGCAGGCAGCTTGGGAATTTCCCTCTGATCCAAAAGGTTCAATTGGTTGATCCATCTGTCTGTCAAAGCAAGGGCTCCCCCTACAGGTCTGTTTTGGTGCCAAAATGTAAAAGCTACACTTCCTACAGAAATTTGCTCCCACAAGATCCCTGGGGACAGGCTCCATTTTAGAGTCCCCAAAGGTACTGATTGGTGCTGACTGGCAGTCCAAAACCAAAATGGTGGTGCAATACATAAAGTCCATTCTGCAAAGAAGGCAGATTAAACAAACTACAATACTATTGCCATTAAAGCAGATAAACAGTTACAGATTCCAATAAAGTTCCCTCTGCGCAATTAGCGATGGTAGAACAGAGCAATAACACTGAAGCCTGGGCGGGACTCAAGCCTAGAGACACCCGGCTGCTACCCAGAATAATTATACACTGCAAAATAGGCAGCTCTTAAAGAGTCAGGCACAGAGGCGATTAGGCACTCTCATGCAATTTCTTTTTAAACAGCTAAAACACAGGACACCAGCTTGGCAGAGGGCATTTTAGGCACACCCAAGGAAGGTTTTTAGGAACCCCCATTTGTAGGGGGGTTACACTAAAAAGTATGTGCAAAAGGGGTAGTAGTGACAACAGGGGACATGAACATGCAAGGTATGGGTTGGGAGGCTCTAGTGGTCAGGAGTGTGAGGAGTCAGTTGCTACTCGATGTCCTCCAAGACAGCTTTCTGGTGCAATACAGTATGCAAGGGAGCCACCTTTGACTTGGTGCTCACCAACTCAGAAATGGTGGGAGGGGTGGTAGTAAGGGAACAACTAGGGACAAGTGATCACAACTTAGTGTAGTTTGAAATAACTACAGGACGTAGTAATTCTATATCAAAAGCTGTGATCCTGGACCTCAGCGGGACTGACTTCAGGAGAATAATGACACTCAGGGAAAAGTTAATAAGAGTAGAGGAAACAGTGTGAGTGGAAGCCAAACAAGAAATTATAAAAAGGGGTATTATGGAGGTTACAGAAGGATGCGTGAAGAAGGTTGTTAAAAAGAACATACACTATGGAGTCGCACACATGCCAAGGGGAGGGAAGGACAGGGAGAGAACCCATGTGCCATCTATATGACAGCCTGGGTTCCCAGACTCCCCTGGCTTCTAGTGCCTGCCAGGCGCAGAATGGTAGCCTACATGATGGCTGCCTCAAGGTGGCACCCTCTGGAATCCTGCCACACAGGGAAAGCCGTGGGGCACATCCGAGTGGCATTGGACTGGGGAGACAGGGGGTTAACAGGCCAGAGCAGGTTATAGCTCTGGGACTAGGGTATATCCCTGAAAGGATGAACATGGAAAGGGAGACAAAGCTCTATAGAGAAAAAGAACAAGCCCTGAACACCACTGTGGTTTTCCAGGGAGGTGGTGGAATCTGTGAAGGCTAAAAGGATCGCCTTCAGGAAACACAAGGGGGGGGGGGAACTAAGGAACATTGGGACAGGAGGACTATCAATGGAAATTAAAAGGTGCAAGAAGTACAGTTGTGAGAGCAAAGGCAGATACTGTATTAAGAATAGTGACAGGCGTCAAAGAGGGGGAAAGGAGTTTTTTCTTTACATTATAGAAAAAAGTCAAACGGGTGGATTATTAGACTGAAGAAGGGTGGTGGGTGGTGGAAGAGGATGGGCAGAAGGTTGATTTGCTGAACAGCTACTACTGTTCTGTATTTACAGCACAGGAAGGGGGGGGCTCTGCCAGTGAGTAGTGTGAAAATATTTGCAATGACCGTGAGGGAAACAAATCCTGTTCAGATCATAGAGGATAGGGTAAGAAAAGGGCTTGCTGTACTCAGGGTGGACAAAGCACTGAGTCCCAACGGATTACACCCAAGGGTCTTGCAAGAGCTGGTACCAGAACTGACTGCACCCTTGATGGCCTTCTTCAAGTGCATCTTAGGAACTATGGTGGTACTAGGAGGCTGGAGGACAGCAACAGTGATATTGCTCCACAAGGACAGTGACAAGGAAGACCCTGGGAACTGCATACCTGTTAGCCTAATGTAGCCCCCCCTTCCCAAATGTCTAGGGGTCAGGTGTTCTGAGGAAGGGGGTCTCAGACAATAGAAGTCTCACCATCATTTCTCTGAGCTAAGCATGGAATAAATATATCTTACCTTGAGACATTTTCTGTACTTGTCCCAAGACCCCAAACGATGGATCGGTTTACCCCCAGTGGAAGCCCTTCAGGAGAGTGGACCTAGGCAATTCATCTTTAGCCTTCATGGGCATCTACCCACCCAGTCCCGGAGTAAGAGGGCGTGGTAACTTCTGGATTGCTTCAAGACCCCCACAGGAGAATATGGAAACCCCTAAAACTAAAGGACTAGTTATTTCATTTGAAATCCTTTAAAAGATCAATCACACTGGACTCCAATTTCTCCCAAACCAATCAGGTTTATTCTCCTGAGCCCATAAATGATTAACAGGGCTCAGGGGTCCCAATTCCTTAAAGAAAATAAAATGCACAGCTCCGTGGGGCTAAAACATTTTACATGGATTACTTGAGAGAGGCACTTTTAGGGCACTAATTAGGCAATGCAAGAATCTTCTACTGGAACAGACTACAGCAGCAACACTTTACTCAGGACTGAGAATTTCTCTTAAATGACCAGAAGAGTGAAGCTCCCATAACTCACCAGCACTGGTAAGTACCTATAACCCTAGCTTCACTTCTCAAAACACAGGGCTCTTCTCACAACTTTCCCCAGGTTCTCCTCTCTTTTCTCTCTCACTGAGCACTTCCAAAACGGAGAAGCAATGAGTTCCTGAAAACCACCCCCCAGCTAATCAATCCAAAAAATGGGTAATTTTCCCTGGCAGCCTGCTAGTTCCTCAGCTGCACCTATTCCTGGCTCAGCTACTGCCCAAATCCTTGTCCTGGACCGGCCTAGTCCCTTTTTGGCTTCTCTCTTTCACTCTCTCTTTTAACTGGCATCTGGTTTAGTTTTACTGGAGCTAAACCTCCCAATCAGCAGTCACAGTGTCACCATTTCTTTAATTTTCTTTCTTCTTGCCTGAGCTGTGCAACCAAGAAGGCCACAGCCTAGAGGGCCCCGGTGCTTTCACCTGCCTGAGGACCCATCCCGGGGCTTTAATCCCAGAGCCTCGGGACCTGCTCCTCCATGCAGGCCCCATTTTTGAGTAAAGGCCGCACCCTCGCCACCATCAAACCACCCAGACCACCCTGCCATGCAAGAAAAGGACTGGAACCATTCCCACTGGCCCTGAATCCCTGCAGAGGCACTGCCACAACCTCTGTAGCCCCAAATGCATGAGAAACACAAACATCCAACACTGGGCCCAAAAACACTCCCTGAAGTCCTTCTCTACCTGCCCACAACTTGCTCCCTGGATGCTCTCACCACCCAGTCCCCCAGGCACCCAAGACCCAAAATGACCACGAACTGCCTTTCTGACAGCCTCCCTTGGATGCCCACCTAGGGACCTGGTGCATCCTGCTGAAGCTGCCAACCTGCCTAAGAAAAGGGGGGAACCCCCCCCTTCAAACTACCCTGCTGCAGTGTCCACTGATCTCGCTCTTATTCTCCCTCAGCTCTCCTTTTATAGGTGTAACGCTCCTCCAATTGGGGGCTTACCTTATTCCCACTTGCCTGTGGTTGCTCTCATTCCTGGAGTGCCTCCCACTGCCTCATGGTCTCCCCGAATGCTCACCTCAATGTCACTGCCATGGCCCAAGTCCTAAATTGTGCCTCAGGGCACCAGATCAGCCCCAGTACTCCATTTGAGCCTGTTTCAGGCTCATAAGCTAAGCTGCAAACTGCAGCTACTTTGTAATGCACCCCGGTGCAAATGCTGTGATCATGCATGCGCAAGGTGTGCCTGTGACCTACTGACCACTGGTGTTGCTGTTGCTCTGTAGGTCTTTTGGCAGTCCGGTGCCCTTGCTGTACTAATTGGGGACTGGTGACCAGATCAAGGGCCAAAAGAGCCCTTAGTTCTTTGTAGATAAAGAGCGTCGCAAGCACTGGAAATGACAGGCTCATGAATATTAAAGAGCCCAATGAATATTAATAAGTAAGCTGCCTGGCACCTAGGGGCATTGTATTTCAGCAGCAGTTACAGTCAGAATGTTGTAAATAAATGTTAAAGACTGAAACTGTTCAAAAGGGCAACAAAGGGGCTATCAAACCTGGGGACTACTGTAACTAAAAAATAAATGTACTGGCTGAACCAGATGATTAAAAGTGAGACCTTGCATAGCTGCCTGTCTGCTGCCTGGGGACTGCAAATGTTGGCAGCAGCAACAGGCTCAGGACTGCATGAAAATGTTTAAACATGGCAGCATTTAAGAGGGCACCATAGTAGCAATTGAACAGTGGGGCAAAGAATTATATTAAATCATATACCTGTCTGCACCAGAACTTTTAGGTTGGAACACTGATGGACTGCAAGGGGAATGTAACAAGCTACAGCCATTTTGGGCAGCCAGTAACCAATCAAAAACTAGGATGTCAGTACAAGGATTGTTGGGACAATGCTAAAGACATGTGGGACTTTGCCAAGGCTTGTGGGGAAAATGCAGGGACCTATTTCAGGCATCAAAACAGGGAGCCTATTGAGCATCGAGTGAACCTAATGAATATTCATTTTGTGTGCTGACAAATGCCTTCAGCCTATGGCATTTGGACACCTAAGTTGACTCAGCCAATCGGGAGCCCCAGAAGGACTCCATAAAACCGAGTGTTTTTCAGGCTGAGCAGTGTATTCATGCAGGAGCCCCTCCACAGGGAGGGGGGCTCATGCCCTCAGCTACAGAAAATGGGCCTAAAGCTCAGCATTAGCCCCTCCCTCTGCAAGAGAAACAAATGGCTGCAAGCAGCAACAGTCGTTAGTCTGGGGGTTGCCAGAAATTGTCCTCCAGGGAAAATGTGGAAAAGAAGCCAGCATCCATCTGCAGTTGTGAGAGAGCTGCAAGAAATGCTTCTGCCTCAGCAGTGAAAGTGCTGAAGAATTGCCTGTAACTTTCAGAAAAGGAAAGCATTGAAAATCCGTCTGAGTGAGTAAGCCTCTACTTACAAGTTATAAGAGATCTGTAAGGGACAGCGAAACCCATAAAGTTTAGGGAGTGACTGTCTGTCTGCACCCTGTGTCTGTCTAATGCTGAGAAAATGGGGACATCTGCTACAAGTGAGCAGAGAAGGGTACAGTATCTAAGAATGGTGATGTGACTGTTTTTGAAAAGTGCCTACAGGACTGGAAGGGGAGTACCCAGCGCACGTGGCTCTTTCTGACATTGCCTGTGAGGACAGTACTTGTCCATTTGGAGCTACTAATGACAGCATAGCCAAGAGGGACATTTTTGATGTGTTTAATTGTCCAGTTTGAGCTGCTAATGCCAGCAAAGCTGCAAGAGACTATGACTGTGTAATTTGTGCTTGAGAGAAGCTACAGTATCAATTTGCTAACCAGTAAAGTCTGCTAAAATGGTGGGGAGCCATGCTTCAAGCTCCGTCTGTGTTTAAGTGCATTAAGGAAAAAGATTTGTCTTGAATGGACTGTGAGAGTCTGGGTCATCCAAGCACTCAACCATGTGAAAGTCTGTACCTGAGAATTCAAAGGACCATGGTGGTCATGCTGGCTAATGGTTAAGTGACTGAGCAAACGTGTAAATGTGCTATTAATAAACATGCTGAATGCAATGCATCCATCACAGATTGGCCTGGGACACAGCCTGATAATGTGCCACCTATGGCGCTGCCATATGCGCTTCCCCTGAGAGGTATAGCTTAGACGTGGGGTCTGAAGCATTCTGGCCCCGGTCTTGGCCTGGTCTGATCCAGAAGGTGATTTAAGCCCAGAGAGGGGCTCTACAAAAGAAGTTAAAGGTGTTTCTCCATCTGCAATAGCTATAAGATCCTGCAGTCAGAAATGGGGTTGCCTGGCTATAAGCCTTTGTCCAGCATCTCAGCCTCCGGAGTCAGAGCCTGCCTGCTGCAGTCACCCCAGTCTTCCTTGTACAGCCTGATTGTGACTTACCTATGATGACTTCTAAACAGTGAGTAATGCAGGGTTCCTCCCCGTTCCAATCTAAAGGGACATGTAAATAATTATCCTAAGTTCTGCCGAGTTCGTAACAAGGCTAAGTCTTAGATCAAGAGAGTAATAGTGTTTCTGCAAATGGTACAGTCAGGATGTGATTAAAAAGTAAAATTTAAAGTTTAATCTGCTTATTTTCCTTAAGGGCCCCAATCAGCCGGCCAACTGCAACTGCACCGAACAACAGGTCTGCACCTTTAAGAACTCTAGTACTGGGTATCCAGGTTAAATATATGGGATTGCGGGGCCCTGATACAGTTTGGGGACTTTTACCAGTGTGGGTATTTGCTACTAGTTCTGCTATTTAATGCAGCTAGGTAAATTAGACAGCAATCAGGGATCTGAATGCCTCAAAGGTTGGTAGTGGCTACTGTGACAAATGTTTAAACTCAAAGGTAAAGTGATTATCTAAACCAAATCCAACCAATTTAAATTAATTGTAAATAGCTTGACCTCTGCATCCAATTTTTTTTTTTTATATTTGTTTATTGAAAAATTCCACTTTTCATACAACATTGACCTACAATACCAGTAACGTTTTCCAGTATCGGATACAGTATCTGAACTTCATATATAGCAATAATTACATTAAATTCTTTCTTATACAAAATAATTAGTTAACAACCATAACTTATATAACTTTTAAAAATATCCCCACCAAAAAAAACATCAAGGTGTGGAGACTTTCGATAACACTTAGTGAACAAGTTTTATACATAAATATTTAATTTCTATGGTTCAACTTTAAATGATTTTAAATTGAATACACAGGAGAGACCTCTAGTTATAATAACTTGAGAGGAGAGAGGGTTTTACGGACTCATAAGTGGGCCTCCTCACTACACACATCCCACCGTGTCCATCTGTTTGAAAATTGGTTCTTTTTGTGCTGAACTACAAAGGTGATCCTTTCCATAGTTTGCAACTGATGGCCCACATCAACCTAGTCTGACACTTGTGGTGTGGTTACCTGGAGCCATTTTTTAGTGATTGTTTCGTGGATTGCAGTTAATAATATTGCCCATAGGTACTATCCTTCTTTACCCTCAATTTCTTGGGGGGGGGGGGGCAGTCCCATAATTCAATTTTCTGGCCCGAGCTGTGATAAAATACTGAATATTATTTTTAGGTGATAAATTACCTGATTCCAATAATTTAAAATAGAGAGGCATGTCCAAAATATGTGGGCATAATCTGCTTCTTTCTCTACACAGTTCCTCCAGCAGTCTGTTTGTGCCAATTGGCCCATATGCTTTTGGTGATTTGGAGTAATAAAAAAACCTTATTCTAAGTTTCCAGGAATATTCCTGCCATGTAGGGGAGGAAGAGGTTTTCCAGGCAACTTTCCATATATTATTCCATTTTTTAGCATCTAATCTAAAATCCAATTCTTACTGCCACCTTTTCTGGATTGTTTGGGTATTGTAAGCATGGTCAGCTATAATGTTAGCATACAGCATGGTAATGGCTCCCTTGCCATATGGTGAACCCCCATATAAGTTCCCTTGCTTCAGCCCATCAGAGTTGCTGTAACACTCAGGTACGGAGAAGAAACAGTGTATTCTAAAATTTGGTTGAAACATTAAGGCCAGCAATGCGTGTCCCCACTCTCTCTCTGTAATGCCATTTGTTTCCAATGGGCCATGTATGTGGGTTGGGCCCATAAAAGGGCATATTTCATTTGGGCAGCCGTCCAGTATCCATATAAATTAGGGCATGCCCTGCCACCCTCCAGTTTTAGGAGATACATAACCCATTGAGCTACCCTAGGTCTCAGACGGGCCCAGATATAGTCAAAAATCATTCTTTGCCAGTTTGTTATTTCTTTTTGTGTAAGTGGACAAGGAATGCCTTGGAAAAGGTATAAAAATCGAGGCAGCACATTAGTTTTTATAGCTTGAAGTCTAGCAGGAAGAGGGAGTGTGACCAGGGGCATCTCTGTAGGTCCATTTTAATTTGTCGAACTAAGGGAATGTAATTGTTAATAAATAACTCGGAAGATCTATGGCCTAGTCGACTACCCAGATATTTTATAACTTCTGGGCCCCACTTCATAGGGTATTTTTGTTTAACTGATTGTGGGACTTCTGTAGTAAGGGCCAGAACTTCCATTTTAGACCAATTAAGAGTATAGCCTGATAAAGCTGAGAATGTTTGGATCTGGTTAAATACTTCCTGTAGGGATTCCTCAGGGTTGGTTAAGTAAAGGAGGACATCGTCCACATATAACACTAATTTATGGTGGGTGCTCCCCATCTCCACTCCCACCATTTTTTTGTTTAATCTGATACTTTGGGCCAACAGCTCTATATACATTGCAAATAGGAGTGGAGAGAGAGAGAGAGAGAGGGGACAACCCTGCCTAGTGCCCCTATAAAGTTGTAGAGGATTTTATATAAAGCCATTGGTTCTGATATAAGCAGACAGGGAGGTGTATAATTTTGAGAGGAATTTAAGAAAGACTAGGGGAAATCTGAAGCTGGCCAGGACACCATGCAGGAAGGCCCACAACATCTGGTCAAAAGCCTTCTCTGCATCAAAACTCATTATGTAAGCAGGCTGTTTTATCCTGGTCAGATGGTCAATGACATAGTGGAAACATAGAAACATAGAATTTGATGGCAGATAAGGACCACTTGGGCCCACCTGGTCTGCCCATTTCCCTACCTAACGGATAAGCTGCAGATCCTAGTTAACCAACAGCCTACTTCCTCCTACCCCCCACTAGAACTGCCTTATGTTTGTCCCATGCATTCTTGAATTCCCCCCCTCTGTTTTTGACTCTACGACCTCCTCAGGAAGGCCATTCCATGCACCTATGACCCTCTCTGTGAAGAAATACTTTCTCACATTACCTCTGAGCCATCCCCCTCTATCTTCAAATTGTGCCCCCTTGTTCTTGCACATCAACCGACCTCCTGATATTATCCATTGTTTGGGGTCCTGGAACAAAACCAGTCTGGTCTAGGTGGATTGTATATGGTAAGATCTTCTCTAATCTTCTAGCCAGGATCACTGCTACTATTTTATAATCCGCATTTAATATGGAGATCAGCTGATATGAGGAGCACAAGGTGGGGTTCTTGACTGCCTTCAGAAGGACTGAAATTACTGCATGGGCCCAGGAGGGAGCAGGAGCACCCTCCTCTGACCAAGCCCAGTTAAAAGCCTGTAATAATCATGGAGATATTGAATCTTTATATTGGTTTTAGAATTCATTGGGGAGACCATCCATCCCAGGACACTTACCCATCTTAAGGCATTTGCTTTCAGTGTGGATTTCTAACAACTTAAATGGGGAGGACAAAATCTCTCTATGTTCTGGGATTAATTTAAGGAGATGTAAAGGAGCCAGGAAGCTCTCTATCTTTGATTATGTGGGAGAGGCACCTCTACTGTATAAATCTGCATAGTAATTGCTAAAGGCCTCAGCTATTTGGTCTTCTTGAATATGGCACTGTTTCGTCCTCGGGTGAATGATCTTAGGGATGCTGGCTTTGGCTCTGTGCTGATATAGTCTAGTGGCAAGCAACTTGAGGGCTCGGGGACCCCCTTTATAATATTGCTGCTATAAGTAAAGCAATTTTTGCTCTATATGATAATCTAATATAGTTAATAATTCCTTTTTCAACCTTATTAGCAGCCTGCCCCTATCCTTGTCTAGTTTTTGTTGCTGCTGTAATTCTAAGTCCTAATCTGGAGTTGTATTGCTACCCTACGTGCTTCCCTCTGTTTTTTTTGTCTTGAGAAAATTTCAATGAATTTGTCTCTGATGACAGCCTTAACTGTATCCTATAGAGTTACTGCTGATATATTAGGTGCTGCCTTTTCTTGCACTGTTTGTTTAATGCTTTTTTGAATATTTTCATCCTTCAGCAAGGAGACATTACGTCTCCAAAAAAGTGGAATGTTTAGGTGGTCCGAGGGCAAGCTTTAGGTAAACTAGGGAATGATCTGAAAAGACCATGTCGTCTATCCATGCAGAAGTACAGAGGCACTGAGATTCCCTCGGGACTAAAAAGTAATCTAATAGCTAATACATTTGGTGGGACTGGGAATAATAAGAGTATTGCCTGGTCTTTCCATTGAGTTGACGCCACATGTTCACATATCCTAGCTCAGCTAGTAATGTTCTCACTTGTTTAGCTATCTTGTTTCCTGGTCTTTGGGTCACTGAGGTGGTGTCAAGAGTGGGGTTTAGATGTAAGTTAAGATCTCCCCTGATAATTAAAAAACTTTCTGCCCATTCAGTTACCTTCATCAAGAAATTTTTATAAAAGGAGAAGCCTGATCCGAGGGTTGGGACATAGACAGATACTAAGGTCACCATCTAACCATTATATAACCCTTTAAGAAAACATATCTCCCTTCCTTATCGGAGTAGGTGTCTCGGGTCTCAAAAACTGCTCGAGAGGGTATTAAAATAGTCATTCCCCTGCATCTACCTGTCTTGTAGGAAGAATACAAGACTGAACTAAACCCAGATTTTTGGAGTTTGTCATGCTTGCCCTGGTTCAAATGCATCTCCTGTAACACAAATAAAGGCTGCCCACGATTTACGTATGAAAGATAAGACTGCACCTTAGCACAGATCTTGACTGCCTCATGAAGTTCCCGTTTTTCGACCTCCCATCTTTTTTCCACATCTGTCATTGTAGAAATCCCCTTCAAGTGATCCTTGAGAATATTTCCCATGCCCATAAAGTCTGCTCCCCTGAAATCCATGGCCAGTGTCCTAGATCTCCCCCCCCATGCTGATTTGAAACCAGACAGTGTCGTGGTCGCTCCCAGTCAGAGGATCATCTACAACCAGGTCCCTTACCAGTTCCCCATCTGCCAGAACCACGTCCAAGATATGTCCCTCCCTCGTGGGCTCCATCACATGCTGTGTTAAGAACACATCCTGGAAGCCGTCTAGCAGCCTCTGCTCCTTAGCCACCTTAGAGGACATGGTTCCCCAGATAGTACCTGGCATATTAAGGTCCCCCATCAACACCACTCTCTCCTCTTTTGGTCCACACTGGGCAATAATGTTGTCCAGCAACCCATCATCCAGAACATCACCCATCCCGGGGGGCCTATATACTACACCCAGCTTGACCTTACCTCCTGCTGGGGTTCGTAAGGTGATCCATAAGATCTCAACGTTTCCCTCTGCCTCTTCTACCCTAGCAATTTCTATACCCTCTCTAATGTACATAGCAACATCTCCCCCTCTGCCCTCTTTTCTATCCTTCCTAAGCACAGTGTACCTCCTCACATTTAGGTCCCAGTCATGGTTATTGTTGGCACACATTTCCGTGACCTCTGCCACATCCACCCCCCCCAACAGCATGGCCTGGAACTCTGGTAACTTGTTTCCCAAGCTCCTGGCATTTACTAACACCACCCCCCAGCCCTTATCCCTGATCCCCTTAGTCGAACCCCATCCAGGTTCCTTGTGCCTCCAGCCACCCTCTGCTCATCCTGCAACCTCTTCCCTCAGTCTGTATCCCCCCCTCTTCCCCATGGGTATGAAGGCTAATATGTTTCAAAGAAATCTGCTTTGATAATATTTTTAATCTTTGTGGCTTGCAGCCCTGATTAACCCCTCAGGTATACAATGATTTATAAATGAACAATACTTGAACAGCCCTTTAGTTCAAATAGCTACATTCTTTTTCCCCCTCCCTCTCCCCTTCGGTACTGCATTCCTTAATTAGGATAAAAAACAATTTGTTTAACCGCAAGTGCTCTAATTAATGTGACATCAAGCTCCTACTGCTAAGAGATTAGCAGTTAGTCAGTTAACAGATGTCAGGAGAGATAGTTTGATTGGCTATCCATTGTTTCCATCCGTTGTTGCACATCTCTCTAAAAAACGTTATTAGATAATCAGACAGGTCGTTTTGTATATGGGAGAGCAAGAGTCTTAGGAGAGGCTGAGACAGGAAGGCCAAGTAGGTTTAGACTTTCCAAACAGTTCTGAGGGGTAAGTTCAGTTGTTTAATAATAATATTTCCATAGCGGGTATACTGATCAATGCAGAGAGACAACTCAAAAGGCAAGATGTAAGCAAATAAGGTTACCCATGCATGGAAGCTACTTCAAGTTTTTTCTGCTGCTTCTCCGTGGTGTCTTGTAGTTTCTGAAGTAAACATTGCACTGCCTGCATTGCAATTGCCGGGGTTAGCTGAGGTTGACATCCTCTCCTCTTCCTAGACAGTGTGAACTATCAATCATCTGCTAGGTCTGAAGCATGCTGGGAGTTGGAGTCTATTGGTGGTTGATCTGCCGTGAGAAGGTCTTTTTCCACCATAACCTTCCGAGTTTTGTCAGGAGTTTGGTAAATCTTGGTTCCTTCTGGCCAGAAAATCCAGGGTCTTGCTGGATATGGGGTGTGGAACTGAAGATTTTTCGATTGAAGTACGTTAAGTATATCCCCATATAAAAATCTTGGACACTGTACTTCGGGGGGATAATCATGGTCAAAATGTAGATGGGCTGAACGGTATGTTACTTCTTTTTTCTGCCAGGCTCTGGACAGAATGTGTTCTTTAACTTGAAAGCTGTTGAACTTTATGACTATGGATCTGGGTTGGGTGGAGGGGTCTGCAGGCTTTGGTTGCAGTGCACGGTGGGCTCTTTCTATGCCCATTTGGTAGCCTGAAGGGAGTCGTAGAACATCCGATAGGACATCAGAGAGAAACTTGACCATCCGGATGGTCTCCAATCCTTCTGGGAGGGTAGATTCTCAAATTTTCCCTCCTTGAGCAACCCTCTAGATCGGTGCATTTTCCTTGGAGCTGAGTGGTTTGGTTCAGTAGGGCCTGTACCACTAGACTTAGTTGCGTGGTGCTGTTTTCAGTTTTAGAAATACTCTCTTCAGTTGTCTCTATATGGTGCTCTAGCCCAGTTAATTTTGAATTCAGCTGTTGGAATTCTTGTTCATTTTCAGCCTGCATAGCTTTTAATTCTTTGAAGAGCTTCTCAAAGTGGGATCTGGAAAGCTTCTTTGGCCTCTTCTTCAATGCATCCATGCTTGTTGGAGAAAGGCTGCAGCTTGGGTTTCTGCTATTCTGCGAAAATCCATTACCATTCTCCAAGCCATGAGCTGTTTTACATCGAGATCTGCTGCTGCAGTCATTTCTACATCCATTGCCTGACATTTTGGAGTTTGTGACAGCGATTCATGTTTAATATATATGTTTTTAGGCTAAATTGGCCGGGAGCTCCTTAGTCTAGCTGATGAACAGCTCTGTGATGTCACCGGAAGTCTCTGCATCCAATTGCCATATCCTAACCCTTCCCCATGTAAATAAATTATTGTTTGATATTTTTGCATATATGTCTCGTGAGCATATTATTAGAGAGTGTCAATAATTACCAAATGTCTGAAATGTGGTGTTTTAAATTGTGGATCATGTTTGGGGTGGCTTTATGGTATTGTGGGAGGGTACAGCATCCCAGAGGGTTGCACCAGGTATTATTCTAGCCCACTTAGTGGTATACTCTGGGAGGAGGCACTGCACATTTATGTTATCTTGGGAAAGAACCGTTTTTAACTAAAGCACGAACCCAGGCCTCTCAACCTTGGTGTGGCCAGCTAAGGCAGGGATAGTGTAGCCCTTCAAATGAACAGTGCCAATGGGGGTCGATACCAGTCCATTTACAGAAGAAAGGGTTCTGAAAGAACTAATAAAATTGAAGGTGGTCAAAGCAATGGGGCCTGATGGGATTCACCCAAGAATTCTAAAAGAACTAAGGGTAGAGCTAATGACACCGCTGACTACTCTCTTTAACAAATCATGGGAGGATGGGGTGGTACCTAAGGACTGGAGGAGGGCGGATGTGATTCCTCTTCACAAAAGTGGGAGCAGGACAGAGGCAGGAAACTACAGACCAGTTAGTATGACCTCAGTGGTAGGGAAAATGATGGAATCACTTCTGAAGGAAAGAATTGTTGAGTACCTAGAGGCCAGTGGGGCACAGGACCCAAGGCAACATGGATTCACGATGGGAAGGTCATGTCAGACGAATCTAATAGATTTCTTTGACTGGGTGACCAAAGTAGTAGACCAGGGAGGGGCTGTGGACATGGCTTACCTAGATTTTAGCAAGGCATTTGATACAGTCCCACACAAAAGATTAATACACAAGTTAGCCAGCCTTGGAGTGGGTCCCAAGGTGGTAGCCTGGATAAAAAATTGGCTAGACAACAGGACACAAAGGGTAGTAGTAAATGGAGTCCACAGTGAAGAAAGGAGGGTTACTAGTGGGGTACCGCAGGGTTCAGTAATGGGACCGGTCCTTTTTAATGTCTTTATAAGTGACATTGCAGAGGAACTGGAAGGAAAAGTATGTCTCTTTGCTGACGATACAAAGATCTGCAACAGGGTTGATACACCAGATGGAGTGGAAAGGATGAGAAGGGACTTGGCAAGGTTGGAGGAATGGTCAAATGTATGGCAGCTCAGATTCAATGCAAAGAAGTGCAAGGTAATGCACCTGGGAAACAAAAACCCAGGGGAAGAGTACACAATGGGGGCTGAGATACTGACAACAGTAAAAATGGAAAGGGACCTGGGGGTAATTATATCAGATGACCTAAAGGTGGGCAAGCAATGTGAGAAGGCAGTAAGGAAGGCTGGGAGGATACTGGGCTGCATAGAGAGAGGCATCAATAGTAGAAAACAGGAAGTTGTTATCCCTCTGTACAGACAGTTGGTGAGAACCCATCTGGAGTACTGTGTGCAGTTCTGGAGACCCCATCTCCGCAAAGACATAGACAGAGTGGAGGCTGTCCAGAGGACGGCAACCAAAATGGTGCAGGGTCTGCACCAGAAGACATACAAAGAAAGACTAAAGGAGCTTAATATGTACACCCTTGAGGACAGGAGGGAGAGAGGGGACATGATAGAAACTTTCAAATACCTCAAGGGAATCAACAAATTCCAAGAGGGTGGCATCTTTCAGAAAAAGAGATGTGCAAGAACAAGGGGGCACAATTTGAAGATAGAGGGGGGATGGCTGAGAGGTAATGTGAGGAAGTATTTTTTCACAGAGAGGGTTGTGGATGCATGGAACAGCCTCACTGAGGAGGTCATGGAGTCAAGAACAGTGGGGGAATTCAAGAATACATGGGACAGACATAAGGCAGTCCTAGTGGGGGGTAGGAGGAAGTAAGCTGTTGGTTAACTAGGATCTGCAGCTTATCTGTTAGGTAGGAAAATGGGCAGACTAAGTGGGTCAAGCGGTCCTTATCTGCCATCAAATTCTATGTTTCTATGTTTCTGTGTTACATATATCCCCTAATCTGCTGCACCCAAGTGGCAGCCAGCAGAAATTGCACTCCCCTGGAGCACTGGGGAAAGGGGAAGGGGGACCCTAAATGGTGAGCAATAAGCCCCCTTGAAATGAGGGGGGGGCTTACACTCTCATCAATTATTAGTAAACTCATGGAGACCATAAACCAGGAGGAAATACTGTATATCTTCTAATTGAAGCTGCAGCTTCTATTACATTGTGTGTGTGTGTTTTAGCCCTTGGCTTCAGTTAGAGGGCGGCTTCAATTGACAGTTGGCTTCTATTCAACCAGCCACCCTCCTGACTATGTTTCTACCATTTCCAATACAGCTTTAACCCTATGAAAAGGAGCCCTTAACAAAAGAAGAAAGCAACTTTTTTTCTTGCAGTTTCCCTGTACTCGGGTGGAGAGAAAGACAGAGAGAGAGAGAGAGAGAGAGAGAGAGAGAGAGGAACAGGGTGGTTCAGACAGAGTGAACAGAGAGGTCTGAGAAAGTGAATCTGTTTGCAGTCAGGCTGTTGGGTCAGGATTGGTTGAGTGAGACTAGAGAAGAGACTGCAGACACATTTTTATCACTCAAGTTTTTGCCTATTCTGAGCAGAGAAAGAGAGAGACAGAGAGTTGTTCAGTGTCAAGCAAAGAGAGAGAGAGAGAACTGAGTGGTCAGAGACAGAATGAGTGGAGACAGAGAAAGAGAAAACAGGGTGGTTGAGAGAACGAGTGGTGTAGTTTGAACAGGGCAGTTGGAGAGAGTGAGTGGGAGACGTTATCAATCAACTGCTGTGTGGACTGAGTTTGTTTTGCGTCGGGTGAGTTGGGGTAGTCAAGTGAGCTCAGAGCAGAGTGCAGAAAGTTTTTTTTTTTTTTTAAACATGTATGCTGTTGCCTGTTCCTGTGCTCTGAGCAGAGAGAGAGAGAGAGTGAGTGGTGTGGTGTCAGGCAGACAGAAAGTAACTTCATGCTTACCAGTATGTTTGTTCGTTGTCAAGCGTGTCGGGGTGGCTCAATATTATGCCACTATTACTGCATGGAGGGGATTGGTCTGATCAGTGGAGAAAGTATATTTTTCTTTACAAATGAGTACAGTTGAACACCAGTGGACACAGTAAAGATGAAGTCACCCTCCAATACAAGCCGCAGCTTCTATTAAAGGACAACTTCTATTACAAACAGATTTTCTTGAGCGGCTTCAAATTGACAAGGGCTTGTATTAGAGGATTGCTTCTATTAGAATATAACCCCCCATACAAATGGGGGTTCCCGAAAAGTCTTCCTTGAGCTTGCCTAAATGCTCACTGCCAGGCTGGTGTTCTGTGTTTTAGCAGTTTAAATGTATTGCCAGAGAGTGCCTGCATAGCCTCTGTGTACTGTCTGTTTAAAAGCTGCCTGGATTGCAGTCATAATTAATCTGAGCGGGAACTCTGTTAGAAGATGTACTTGTTTGCTGATCAATTGTTAGAGTAGTAATAATATTGCTGTTTGTTCTAACCTGCCTTCTTTGCAGCATGGACAGTTCTGTTTGTTTCCATCATCTTGGTCCTGAACTTCAGAATGGGCCAATCAGTACATTTGGGACTCTAAAATGGAGCCTGCCTACAGGGGCTTGGTGTGACCCAAACTTGTAGGAATTGTAGTTTTGGGCTTTTGGTGCCTAAAATAACCTGACGGGGGAGCCCTTGTTGTGACTGACAGACAGATCAGCCAACCGAACCTTTTGGATCTTGGGGAAAGTCTGACACTGCTTGCAGTTTCAGTTAGATCTGAGTTGGGAAATGAAGAAGTAACAGCTCGAGATAGTTCGAGCAGCAATCCATAGTGGATTCGCATGGGAGGACTGTGGAAAGACCTGAGTTTGGCCTGCATGCCTGCCTACTGTCCCTGAAAGGGAACTTGTGCTTTTTTCAGACTGAATCCGAATTTGGAGAGCGAATTAAGCCACTGAATTGTGACCAGGCTTTAACCTGAAGAAGACCAAAGATTTGCTGAATGCGATCGGCCTGTCAGGACTTCCAGCTACCTCTGAACTCCTGGATTATGCAGAGACTCTCTAATTGTGACCAGAGAGCCATTTGCCTAGTACAGTGGAATTTCCTTACATGTGAATGTGCTATGTGCTTACAGTGGGTCGTGATTTGGTTCCCCACTGTGTGTCTGAACTGTGTTTTGCTTGCTGGAGGCTGTATCCAGCTCCATGGACTGAATCCATTTGCCTAGGCCCTGTTACACTGGTCCAGCCAGAATACCTGCTACTCAGAGAAAGTCATCGACGAGAGACCGGCCTGGGGATCTGCCCCTTGCTCAACACCTTGAACAAGAACGACGCCTCGGTGATTCGTGTGGGCCCTGCTTCTCTGGGCACTCCAGCTCAACAGCCTGCAGTCTCGATTTTATCCTGCCTGTGTTCAGTATTGGGTATCATGAGTAAACATCAGGATAGCTCCCTGCAACAACAGCTAAATCTTAAAGTGTTGTCATCTGATTGTCTTATTGACTTTTCTTTCATGAACTGAGCCCTCCAGCTCCAGATTACAAATAGTGTGTGTTGTGCATGTTGCTTTCTTCCATCACAGGGCCCCAACCAGCTGCAACGTTCCTGGCTAGCCCACTGTTTTCCTACCTGGGTAACCAGAGTGTGTGACTGTGTAGGGACTCTGAACTGCATGCATAACTGTCTGATTAATATAGCTTTTAAGCAAATCAACCTGATTACGCCCCTCCCTTGTTCAAGTCCCCTGAATAAATCAGATTTAACTTTGTTTGCATTTAACCTGACTGTGGTTCCAGTTTGTGCCAACAGTATTGTACTGTTGTTATTTGCTGTGCTTAACCTTGTTTTACAGGGGGTCCCCAGGGTCAAGCTAGAGGAACCAGCCCTGGTGGTAAGTGTAAACAGTGTGGGTAATTGCCTGGTGAATAAGGGTCATTGTGAAAGTAATGATTGTATATTGTTCAGGCCACTAGAAGGGAAAGAGGGGGGTTACAGTGTCCCGGAGGGCTGTGCCCAGATTAGCTTGACCACTAACAACCCTGACCTCTGGGTGGAGGCACCCGTTTCATTACCCAGGCCCCTTAACCTACTACTAGCCAAGCAGGAAGGGGTAGTAACCCTTGGGATAGCGCCACCTAGGGGTTACAAGAAGATATACTGTACGTAACTGGAGTACTTGGAAGTGAATGGGTTACAGGACACTAAACAATATGGGTCTGTGGTGGGAAGATCATGCCAGACTAACCTGGTAGTTTTCTTTGACTGGGTCACCAGGGCAGTAGACAGGGGGCAGGCTGTTGATGTGCTGTACCTTGATTTTAGCAAGGTCTTTAGTTCTGTTCCACAGAAGTGGGTCTTACAGAAACTGGAGTATCTGGGACTAGGGGACAGACTAACTTAAATGGATAGGAAACTGGTTGGGGGAGACAACAAAGAGTAGTGGTAAATGGGATAGACTCAGAGGCTGGGGGTCACTAATAGGGTGCTTCAGGAGTCAGTCCTGGGGCTGCTATGTTTAACATGTTCATTAATGACATAAGAGAACATAAAAAGGGCAAGATGTGTCTCTTTGTAGATGACACAAAGCTATGTGGCAGGGTGGACAGTGGGGAGTGTGTCAGAGATTTGATAAAGGACCTGGAAAGGCTAGACATTTGGTCCAGAATATGAACATATGAAATTGCCAGCAGATACAGGCCGCATGGTCTATCTAGACTGCTTGAGTGTGCAGCACTTCAGCCCATTAGTCTACAGCTGCCCCCTCCCATTAACTCTTCCTTCCCCTAACTGCTCCCCCTTGGTATGTACTTTCCCCTTGAACTTGTCACACCCCCTCTTGAAGCACCCCACAGTCTGCACTGATACGAGTTGCTCAGGCAGTGCATTCCACCCTGTTACCACTCTTTCAGTGAAGTAGTGCCTCCTATTTTCCCTCCTGAATCTGCCTCCCTTTAACTTCAGGGAGTGCCCTCTGGTATCTCTTCCGTTCTGGAGAGTGAACCCACCCTGGAAGTCTACTTTGTTCATCCCCTTCAGGTACTTGTAGGTCTCGATCATGTCCCCTCTCTCTCTTCTATCCTCCAGGGTATACATGCTGAGCTCTTTTAGTCTTTCCTCATAAGTTCTATCCCCCAACCCTTGGATCATCTTTGCTGCTCTTCGCTGCACTGCCTTCAGTAGTTTTATATCCCTTGTGAAGTACGGGTGCCAGAACTGCATGCAGTACTCCACGTGTGGCCTCACCAGGGACCTGTACAGGGGCAATATGACTTCGCCACATGTGGATGTAATCCCCCTTACTATGCACCCTAGCATCCTGTTAGCCTTAGCCGCTGCCTTCCTACACTGGGATGAGTGGTTTAATTCCCTGGTCACCAGCACCCTCAGATCCTTCTCCTCATTGGATGGGGGCAGTTTGATACCATCCATCCAGTAGCTGTATCCTGGGTTTTTGGCTCCAAAATGCATCACTTTGCACTTCTTGGCATTGAACCCAAGCTGCCAGGTGTGCAACCACTCCTCAAGTCTTGCCAAGTCCTCCTGCAGTAATTTGCTACCCTCCTCCCCACCCACATCAGCACAGATCTTGGTGTCATCAGCAAAGAGACTGATCTTATTCTTGATCCCAACTGCTATGTCTGCTATGAAAATGTTAAACAGGTCTGGTCCCAGTACTGATCCCTGTGGGACACCACTTGTCACTGCCCTGGGCTCCGATGCTTCTCCCCCACAACTACCCTCTGCTGCCTGTCCCTCAGCCAGTTTTCTACCCATTGGGCTAGCTTCCACCCTATATAAAGACTCCTCAACTTGCAGGACAACCTTCCATTTAGCACTGAATCGAAGGCCTTGCTGAAATCCAGGTAGACTACATCTACCGCACGGCCCTTGTCCAGCACCCTTGTGACCCAGTCAAAAAATCAACCAAGTTTGTCTGACAGGATCTGCCAGTGATGAACCCATGCTGTCTGTCATCTTGCAGATCATTATTCACAAGAAACTGTACCAGCCTTTCTTTGAGGATAGATTCCATCAGTTTCCCCACAATTGCGGTGAGGATCACCGGTCTACAGTTCTCTGGTTCATCCTTGGGCCCACTTTTGTGGAGAGGTACCATGTGTGCCTTCCTCCAGTCTCTGGGCACACATCCTGTATTTAGCGAGGTGTTGAACAGATCCGCCAGTGACTGTGCCAGGACCTCTGCCTGCTCCCTCAGCACCCTGGGATGTACCCCATCTGGCCCTGGTGCCTTGTCTACCCTCAGGAACCTAAGGCCCCTCCAGCACCCTTCCCACTGTGATGACCCCGTCTGTGGTCATCTCACCCTCCATGCCTGCACCCCCTTTCCCTGCAGGAATGGGCCCATCCCTCTCCCTAGTGAACACTGAACAAAAGTACTCATTAAGTACTTCTGCCTTCTCGGCCCCCTTGTCTACCCACCCACTGCCTTTCCTGATCCTAACTATTTGATCCTTGCACTTCCTCTTTTCCCTGATATACCTGAAGAAATCTTTTTCTCCTTCCTTAATCCCATATGCTAATTTCCTTTCCCTGGCTGCCTTTACAGTCCTGACCGTTCTGTTCACTTCCCTGGATTTCTTCACATAGTTCTCCCTATCCTCTGTCCTGTTGGTTCTCTTGTAGGTTCTGAAGGTCCTTCTCTTACCCCTCACCTTCTCTGTTACCTCTCTGGTCATCCAGCTTGGGATACTTGGTCCTTGATTTCTTTTGCTGGCTCCTGACACAAGCTTTAGTGGATTCAATCAGCCCTAGTTTTATGATCACCCATTTCTGCTCTGTGTCCATGTCAGGCTGGATGCCATCTATGTGTGTTCTCATTAATTGCTCCATCTTGCCAAAGTCTATCTTTCTGAAGTTCAGAGCCTTTGTTTTTGTATTGTGGGTCTCTCTACCCAAACTGATAGAGAACCACGCTGTGTGGTGATCGTTACCAGCCAATGGTTCCTCCACCCTCACATCTGTGACCTGTTCTCCATCCTCCAGCACCAGGCCTAGACTATTTTCTTCCCTTGTTGGCACTGTTACCCTTTGGGTCAGGAAGCCATCCTGGATTGCTTCCAGGAGGATCTTCTCCCTGGCACATGTGGTGGCTGGGATGCTTCAATCCGCCTCTGGTAATTTGAAGTCTCCCACCACCACAGTGCTCCCTTTGCCACAGAATCTCCTTATCTGCTCCCCTAGCTCCCTATCCACATCCTCTTTCTGGGTTGGGGCCTATAAACAATCCCCAATCAGACTCTAGCCCCCTTTGAGGCATGCAGTTGCATCCAAATGGCTTCTGACCTACCTTCTTCCCCCTCTTCCCTGATGCATCCAATCCCTTCCCTTATGTAAACGGCTACCACCCCTTTACTGTTTTCTCTGTCCCTCCTGAATTATTTAAATCCTGGGATGGCGAAGTCCCAGTCATGGTTTTGGGTTGCCTACGTCTCAGTGATGGCTGCTATGTCCACCTCGCCTTCTGCCAGTAGTGCCTGCAGCTCTGCTATCTTATTTCCCAGGCTTCTAGCATTTAGTCATACCATCCTCCACCCTGTCAAGTTTTCCCGTCACCTCCATCCTCCACCCTGTCAAGTTAAGGTTTAACGTCAAGTACAACATAATGCACACTGGCAATAAGAACCCATGTATGGAGTACCAGATTGGGGGAGGGGCTGAGGATAGCAGAGATGGAGGAGAAGAGGGGTTTTGGGATCATTAAAAGCATAAGTCTCAATGTTTCAGAGCAGTGCAGCATGGCCTACAGCAAGACAAACAGGATGCTAATGTGTATAGGCAGGGGCTTTAACAACTGAGAACAGAGGTAATTTTGCCCCTGTATAGTACCTGGAGAATGGTACCACATTTTGATATCCACTTCTGAGGAAGTACAGGGACAGACTGGAGATGGTGCAGTGGAGGGCCACTAGGATGATCCAGAGGCAACAGGGTCAAACACATAAGAAAAGGCTGACATACTGTATCTCAACACATACTTACTGGAGGCCAGAAGAAAAGGTGGGGGGGGAATGATAGAGATGTACAGGTTTCTCTGGGGTTTAAAAAAATGGATAATCAAGGACCTGTTCATGAGGAATACTAATGTGGTAACAGGGGACAGGATTCAAGACTCATGGGTAGGAGGTTAAAGAAGGATGTTTTGAGATACTTCCAACAGTTTATGGGAAATGGGTGGTTCTGGAGGACTGGAGGAGAGCATATGTAGTCCAACTTCATAAAAGTGGTAGCAGGGAAGAGGCTGACTATTATAGGCCAGCCAGCCTGACATTGGTGGTGGGAAAGTTAATGGAGTCAATGCTGAAGGAAAGGATCATGGAATATCTTGAAACCAGTGGGTTAGAAGACTCCAGGCAGTGTGTATCCGTGGGGAAGGGGGGCATGTCAAATGAATCTGTTAGATTTCTTTGAGTGGGTGGCCAATGAATTAGAGCAGGGTGGAACAGTGGATGGGGCCTACCTAGATTTCAGTAAGGCTTTCAATAAGGGCCGTGCCAGTCAAAAAATACAGCACGATGGGCCAATTTCGAGTCGGACTGGGGAAAACAAGAATTGGTCCAATTTGGCCCGAAATTAAATGCCAAATTTCATGATTTGCAGGGCCCTAGTCTCCCCACATTGGGGATATCCCCCCCATCTGCACATTGGGAGCTGGAGTGGTGATATTCAGTGTATAAAATGCTCTGGATCATTTTTTTTAATATTAAATAAATGTGTTGTTGCTTTCTGAAGTTTCAGATTTCTGTTTTGGGTTTGGCAGTGTGAAACCTGATTTGGACTATTAATTCCGAACACTGCCAAACCTGAATGGCCTGAACTTGTGACCCAACCCGATGTCCATCCCTACTTTCAATACCATTCCACGTATGAGGCTAGTACACAAGCTGGGTAGCTTAGGAGTGGGTCAAAAGGTAGTAAACTGGGTGAAAAATTGGTTAGGGGATAGGCGGCAGAGGGTGGTGTTAAACTGAGTTCACCCCAAGGAAGGGAGGGTGACAAGCGAGGTACCTCAGGGATCAGTGCTGGGACTGTTCCTCTTTAATGGGAGGGCTGCCCTGATTCAATGTGGGGGTATACACTCCTCCCACTAGTTCAATAATAGCCAGCCTCCTCCTGTAATCTACACTCAGAGTGTTTTAAGCTCCTGAGTGACTGCGTGGTCTGTGAGGCTGTGCTTCCCCTCCCTCCTTGCTAGTTTCCTCCTCTTGCTTTCACCTCCCTTGTCTGCTTTTTCCTAGTTTTGTTTTGCCCTTCTGCAGCTTCTCTTTCTGGCCCCTCTCATCCTATCCACCCCCAGCCCTTTCCTCCTCCCCACTTGCTCTCCTCCGCTGGCCCTTGGACCTTCTCACCCATTCCTCGTATCTTCTACTCCTCTACTTACCGCTAACTCCCTTTCTCAGTGTCCCCCCCTTCATTTTCTCCCCCTTCCTTATCTCCTGCTTCCACCACTTGTCCTCCCCTCCTTTGTGTTTCCAGTGCTTGTCTGACAGCCCCTACCCCTGTTTTTGCCACCACTTGGCTCCCTTCCCTTCTTGCCTGTTTTCTGCATCCACTGTTTCTGCTGGCCATATTTTCTTTTGGGGCTCCTCCATTTCTTTTTATTCAGCTTATTCCAAGCCTCTTCACTTCCAATCTGCGATGTCACTCCATTGCCGCCTGGCTACTGCAGCATGCTATTAGCTATAGCAAATCCTTCCACAGCTCCTAAGTATACACTGGCACCATCTAGTGGATTGTAGCTTCTCATAGCCTCCAAAACCAGCAGGATGACTCTTAGAGGGCTAATGTAATTAACTGGCTGTTTTTTCCACATTCTGAGAACTAACTCAACATAACAACTAATTTGCTAACTCTCCTAATTGGATATTCCAACTGCATTTCATACTGTATTGCCATGGATTAATTATCTGTCCATTACAGCAAGCCTACTGTATTTATTCCTTAGGAGCTGGTTTCCCTGCAATAGCTCCTGCTCAGCTACGTTTTGTTTGCTCAGTAACTCATATACCATTCCAGCACTAGTTCTGCATTGCACCTTTCTCCCACCTCTATCCCTTCAGCTTTCCTTATAAATCCATCCCCCAATCTTTTTCTCCTGTCTTCATTGCCAAACAGATTTAGTTTAGTTGCCATATTGATCCTTGTAAGAACAGATCCAGAAGCAAATGTTTTGATACCTTTTATTGGACCAACTTAGATGTTACAAAAAACATATGCTTCTGAGGAAGGACTTGGTTGGTTCAAAAGCTTAGGCACTTTGTTCTTTTTGTAACATCTAAGTTGGTCCAATAAAAGGTATCAAGCCATTTGCTTCTGGATCTTTTTGTCGCTTAATTCTGCCACCGACTCATGCATCCTTTCTCTATTCCTATCTTATTTCAAGCTTAGCAGTCAGCCTCTCATTGACAGCCCTCACCAGCAGCTCCAGACACCAGTTGGACTGCCTTCGTCCACCAAAAATGGACTCTACAACTTCAAGAGAGCCACAATTCAACAGACTGTCTTTCATTCTGAATACTAGCATTTCCTCAACATATTCATCTTACAGCTTGACTTCTTCATCAGGTTGATTCTGCAATGTTCAGTTCAAGGCACTCATGGTCCACTGGAGATGTTCTCAACTACATCATGTCCAGTACCTGTCCCTAGCGCCCAAGGTCCATCTCCCCTTTTCCTTCTTGGCATCACCTGTGGTAACGATTCCCCACACATTTATGTGAGGGTATATTTGCCTCTTATTCTCCAAGGTTTGCTAAAGCTCAAGTTCCCCTTCCGGGGTTTGTTCCTCAGAAGTGCACTATGAAAAGTCATATCATCACTATGGCTCCTTCCACTTCCGTTCATTCAAAGAAGATCCTCTGAGTTCCCCTCAGACTTCTTCAGACATGCAACCACCTTACAAACCTTCAAATCCATACTCCAGAAAGCCTCAACCACTCCTATGGGTCTACATCTTCAGATTCCAATAACGGTCCTCAGGACTCCCCTCAGACTGTACGGATATGCATTCATCTGGCAAAAGACTTTCGCATCCACACTCTGGTTCTTCTCCAGATTACAGAGACAGTCCTCAGGGTTCCCCTTGGACTTCTTCAGACATGCATGCATCTTGCATAGACCTACTTATCCATACTCCTTGAAGTCACTACTATTCCTGTGACTTCGGCCACCAGAAGCAGGAGTCTGCCTATCAATCCATTTGCATTGTAATAAATTCTCTCAACACCTTGATCTTGTTAGTCAGATCTATGACCTGCATCATCATCATCCATGCATAATGTATCATCTCACTCAGGGCTCGGCTTCGTCTGCCAGAGTGAGATTCTGCAACTTCAGTCATTCAGCAACATCTTACTCTAAGTTTTCAACTCATTAGAGATCAAGGCTTGATTTCACTTGCCAGAGGAGGTTCTGCAACCTGCAGGCTAAATGTATATAGATTACGTATTCAGTCCATGACAGTATCCAGTACCCAGTCCTTGCTGCCTGATGTTTGCTCCCTTTCAAATTCATACAGCAGTAATACTTCCCACAAACTGTGTTAGAGGATGCTGTTCGCTATTCTCTGTGACTGAAGTCAGCCTCAAATTCCTCAGCTAGAGGTCTGCTTATCTGAAGTGCACTTGAAGTCCTAGTAACTCCATGGTGGCTCAACTTCTATTCATTTTCATTGTCAAATACTGAAGAAGGTCCTAAGGGTTCCCCTTGGACTTCTTCAGACAAGCTCAGTCATACATTGATTGCCATTTGTTCCTCCGCCCGGAGTTTGCCCTCTGAATAGCAATACAAAAATGTCTACTAGCACTAGCCTTCTCCTCTCCTGCTGTTCTACATTTTCAGACTCCAAAGAAGGAACTATGGGTTCCCCTTGGGCTTCTTCAGATTCACATCCATTTGCAAAAGACTTCCTCTCCTTTCATCAATACTATAGCCTCATCTTTTGAAGAAGGTCTTCTGGGCTCCCCTCGGACTTATTGAAGCATGCATTCATCTTGCTAAGGTCACACAACCATCACACCATAAAAGTTCAACTGTATCACACCTTATGATTAAATTGGAAACTTCAGTATTTTGCCTTCAGCTCAGATGGGAATAAGAACTGTTTGATTTACAGCTGCTACATCTCTGCAATCCAGCACTCCTACTCCTAACCTGTTTTTCCCAGCAGTTCCTGATGCTCTTCTGCAATTTGAGAGTCATAGCTCAGGCTTGCCACATCCATATCAGAATTATAGACATACTATTTCTTGAAGCATGCCTTCCTCACAGCCTTCTTCTGCTCTGACTTCGCATTGTCTGCTATCCTCCCATTCACCAGCTATATCAAAGGAAGATGCTCCTTTGAGTACCACATCATCCAAATGCCTTATTATTTCAGAGCTGCCAATTCATCAGAATTTAAGTCCCAATTTCTCCTCAGCCTCTGGAGATCTTGTTTGGGTTCTCAGCAAGGCTATCCTATAGGACAGGTGTAAATCTGATTAGCATCTTGCAGAAGACATTCGGTCATATTGAAGTAGAAAGATCTCAGCAGTATTTAAAGCCTGGAATTGTCCTTGCTTCCTGCTGACATCACAACCTGCTTCATTCTGCTTTCCTCTGAAAGTGAGGCACTGTACCAGAATAATTTGACATCCAGACATTTCTATGAATATTATCATTCCTTCTCCTCCCACCTTATTAATGTGTGTACATTAAGCTGAACTGAGTTACCCTGACTGACAAATATTTTTTTGTTCACCTACTGAGCTCTAAGCATACTCCTGCCTCCTGTGTGGCTCCAGTTGCCTAATTATTTCCTTTGAACATGCCCAATGCTTCTCCATCCACTACACAGCCAGATTATTAAATACTAACATACGAAAATGCCATCAGAATAGGCCTAATGGTGTTTCGTGTCTGCTCGTTTGGTCGGCCCCCACCCTGGGAGCTGACCTTGCTGCTCCTCTCTCACTCTCTGGCTTTTCCCTTCCCAGTCCCGGATATTCTCTCTGCACTGGTTTTTGTTTCCAGAACCCTTCCCCTGTACCTGTCCCACCCCCTCTTGAACCCCTCCACCATCTCTACCTCCACCAGCCCCCTGGGCAGCGCATTCCATGGCTCCACCACCCTCTCATTGAAGTAGCACCTCCTCCTTTCTCCCCTGAACTTCCCCTCCTCCAGTTTCCACCCATGTCCTCTAGTTGCCCCCCCTCCTTCCTTTGGAGCACCCTGACTGCTCCTCTATTTACCCCCAAGTTGCAATATCTCCTGTTTCTTCTTCTCTTGATGCTGCTCCACAGGATTACTCACCTTCTTTCGCCTTCACTCGGATAAATGACAAAAACAGTAACTAACCTAGAGGAAAATAATTTGTATAAACTGTACTTACAAAAGGCTACTCAAGTTTGGCAGTCAGTTTCTGTCTTATCTGCAGCCTTATGGCATTCCTATATCATGTCTGATCTATGATCTTCTCATGATCAGTAAGCCAACATTTTTCACTTCACCTAGCACTCACTACTCAAGCTACTCATATGTAATTTCAAAGAAGTAATTCTCATTTGTACCTTCCAATCGACCCATTGATTATATCCTCGCATCCATTATGCTGCCTTGAAAGCATCATACATTTTACAGCTATTTAATCTAGAATCTGTGCTTCTTCATCATATCCATCCGTCCTTCAGTTATCTCATGCTCTTTTACATTTCCTTTCACAACAACCGTAAGCTCCTAACACCTCCAGATTGATGGATTCTATTCTGGAACTTGTCAGACATGCTGCATTCTACATCAATCATTCCTGTCTCATCTGCCAGTTGTTCTACATTCCCAGCACAAAAAGAACTGCTTATGTCATTCACATCTTCTGTGAAAATCACACAAAGGGCATTCAAGATAAACTACTTTCACTTCAAATACCGACTATCTTCTCACAGGAATTCAGATCATTACCGATTCATCATAATTGATGCCTAGAAGTCTTCGACCGACTCCTGCTATTTTGATTTGAGTTTTCTTCAACCTTTCTGACTTGTCAACTATTCAGCAAGATACATCTGAGAACTCTTTTCTACAGCTTGGCCTGAATTCTCATGTTCATCAGGACAGTTCTCCACACAGAGTCAGCACCATCAGCATCCATATCATTGTCCTTGCTCTATTATCAAGAGTCTTGATGGACCTTCATGCTAGAAACATCTATCTAAAACAAGCTGTCAAGCATTTAAGATCATCTCCTTTTAGTATACCCAGAGTGTGGGCAGTTCAGTAGCCATGGTTCCTCAGAGGTTTCCTCCACAGGGTTTTCTTCCTCTCCTGTGCTACTGTTCACACTCTCTGAGAGTTGGAGTGTCATGTCTCTTTCTTTTTGGGCCCTTCATTCCCTTCACTGCCCAACTCCTATACTGAGGGTGGGAATTGAGAAAGCCAGAGTTAAGTTTACACAAGCACCATTCACTAGTCAAACACTGAATGGGAGGGCTTTGCCAGTGATTCAATGTGGGAGAATAAACTCCACCCACTACTTCAATAAAAACCAACCTTCTCCAGCAATCTATGCTCAGAGTGTTTCAAGCACCCTTAATCCTCCCTGAGTCCTCCTCCTATGGCACTTTTCTTACCCTTAGTTCTGGGCCTTCATTCCCTTTGCTGCCCAGCTCCTATACTGAGGGTGGGAATCGAGAAAGGAAAAAGGCCAAATTTCCATTCACTAAAAATACCACCAACAGCTTAATCTGATTCAATGTCAGTTAGCATCCATCTGTATCCCCTTCCCCCAGGATGAGGCTGAAAATAGGCAGAATTGCCTAGTCCTCCTTTCCTGGTCAACAAAAACTAAATAAATAAATAAATAAATAAGTTTACACAAGCACCATTCACTATGCACCAAACATTGAATGTCTTTATAAGACACTACAGAGAAGCTGAAAGGGAAGGTCTGCCTCTTTGCAGATGACACCAGAATCTGCAATAAGGTGGACACTTTGAAGGGAGTGGAAAACATAAGCAGTGACTTGAGAAAACTCAATGAGTGGTCAAGGTTATAGCAGCTGAGTTTCAACATGAAAAAGTGCAAAGTAATGCACTTAGGGCACAGAACCCTAGGGCCAGAGTACAAAATGGGAGGAGTGGTACTGATGACCACCAAGCAGGAAAGAGAACTGTGGTAATCATATCGAATGACCTAAAGGTGGTCAGGCAATGTGACAAAGTAGTTGGGAGGGCTAGTGGGATACTGGGGTGCTTAGGGACGAGTATCATCAGCAGAAAGAGGGAGGTGGTGTTGCCTCTGTATAGATGGCTAGTAAGACCCCACACAGAGTACTGTGTCCATTTCTGCAGACCACATCTTTGGAAGGACATAGACAGAGTGGAGGTGGTCCAGAGGAGAGCAACTAAAATGGTGCAGGGTCTGCAACAAAAGCCCTGCAAGGAGAGGCTAAAGGAACTCAAAACACACACCCTGGAAGGGGGGGTGATATGATAGAGAGGTGTAAAAAACTCACAGGATAAATAAGGTACAGAAGGGAAGTATTTTTCAGAAACAAATGGTGCTCAAGGGCAAGAGGGCCCGATAAGAAGCCAGAGGGGAGTAGATTCAGGAGAGGTGTGAGGAATTATTTCTTCACAGAAAAAGTGGTGGATTCCTGGAGGTGGTGGGGGTAAAAACAGTGGTGGGGTTCAAGAATGCATGGGATAGGCATAATTGAATCTTAGGGAAATGGAAGGGGGTGGGTGAATGGGCCAGAGATCCAGTAGGATCTGTGGTGATAATATAAGTAGGGAAAAATTGGCAGACTAGGTGGACCAAGTGGTCCTTATCTGCCAGTAAATTTTATGTTTCTATGTTTTGTCACAGAGAGATTGGTGGACCAGTGGAATGGCCTGCCAATGGGGGTGGTGTGGAGGTAAGGACTGTGACAGGGTTTAAGGTAGGGTGGGATAGATTTAGGATCTTGATCATTATAAAAATGGAGGAAAGGCAGATAGACAGACAGACAGATAGATAGATAGATAGATAGATAGATAGATAGATAGATAGATAGATAGATAGATAGACTGACTTTGTTTTGCAGTAAGCATATGGGTTAACAGGTAGCAACTTAGGATAGACTGGATAAACTTCATGTCTTTTTATGCTCTTACTTTCTATGTGTCCTTGTTAAGATACTTTTGTATTTGTGGGAAAAAACTGATGCAAATTCCAGTGTTTTATAAGTTGTTGTGTACAGACCATTGTGAGGCATAAGACGATTAATAGTTTAGCTTTACAAATGTGGCAGCAGGAAATGGGATACTGCAAATAATTTCTTGAAAGGGATTCAAGGTAACAAATTCTGCAAATGTTTGTGGGTTAATGAAGACAATGTTATCACACAGGTGGTGTGTGCTGTAATGGTTAAGGTACCATAGAAATGAAACGTTAGCCTCAAGCATGCTTGCTTTTCTTTAAAATATTCTCCTGATTTCTTAAATCAATACAACCCTTTGGCACAAACATATAAATCAAACTGAAACCATCACATTCTTAAAGCAGATGTCATCTGAAACAAATTATATCAAACCTGACTAGGCCTGTCTTTTGGTTAAAAAATATGGGTGCAACCTCAGTATGGGAAACAAACTTTGACATAAAATCTTAGACTGAAAGTGTAAATAAAATGATAATTAAAACTGACATTTAAGCAACTAGGCCTTCGTTTGAGTTTACACATGAGCAATAAGGAAGGCTGTGAGGTCAAATGGATAGATCACTGGCTTGGGAACTATGAGATCACAGGTTCAAACCCCACTAAAGCCAGTTTCCCATTTTTTTACCCTGTGCTCTTTTCCATTCCATTGCAAAAATGTGTGGAAACAAGACCACGCTGGAAAGGAGCTGCTGTATTTCAGTTAGGCTATCCTGTGGAAATAAATGGAAAAATGAAGATGATGCTTTTCCAACAAAATCCAAAATTCAATTGTTGATTTTATGCTTGTTACTCACATGTTTATGCTCCTCTCTGACTGGCCCCCATCTAGTCTACCACCCCCAGCCCCATTGCTCACCTTCTCCAGGTAATTACCATTACCCCCGTCCCCCATCGCCCATGGCTTACCCCTTATGGCAGGGGTTTTGGGGCTTTGTCATGGAACCCCTTCAGAAGTCTTTCCAAAGATTAGATTCTAGTGGAGGCGGGTGCCATGGTTAGTAGTGTGAGATCTGCGGGGGGGGGGGCAGAATTTAATCCTGCTGTGGTCAGTTTTTTTCCTGCATTTTTGTTCCCTTTGCCAAGGCAGCACACACAGCATCTGGGGTAAACCTTGGGTCCATGCAGTGAGCTCTTGCCAGAAAGCAGGCTTCCTGGTTCACCAGCAGGGGCTACATCAGCACCAGAATGTGCTGCCTTACAACCCTCAGTTGGGACATGCTGCCAACCATTCACAAGCTCATTCCCAAACTCAGGTGGCTGGCATCAAACACAACGCACCTCCATTGGGTCATCAAGCATCGCCATTGTTGAGTTTGTTAATGCAAATCCTAATATATGTTACAAAGGGCACTGAGACTTGTCTCTTATGGTATGATGCACAAGGTGGGGTGGAAAGGATGAGAAGTGACTTGGCAAGGTTAGAGGAATGGTCAAATGTATGGCAGCTTAGATTCAATGCTAAGAAGTGCAAGGTAATGCACCTGGGAAACAAAAACCCAGGGGAAGAGTACACAATGGGGGGTGAGATACTAACAACAACAAAAATGGAAAGGGACCTGGGGGTAGTCATATCAGATGACCTAAAGCTGGGCAAGCAATGTGAGAGGGCAGCAAGGAGGGCTGGGGGATACTGGGATGCATAGGGAGAGGCATCACCAGTAGAAAACAGGAAGTTATTATCCCTCTGTACAGACAGCTGGTGAGACCCCATCTGGAGTACTGCATGCAGTTCTGGAGACCTAATCTCCGCAAAGACATAGACAGGATGGAAGCTGTCCAGAGAAGGGCAACTAAAATGGTGCAGGGTCTGCACTGGAAGACATATGAAGAGAGACTTAAGGAGCTTAATATGTATAGCCTCGAGGAAAGGAGGGAGAGGGGGACATGATAGAAACTTTCAAGTACCTCAAGGGAATCAACAAAGTCCAAGAGGGTAGCATCTTTCAAAAAAAGAGGCGTGCAAGAACAAGGGGGCACAATTTGAAGAAAGAGGGGGGGCGGCTCAGAGGTAATTTAAGGAAGTATTTTTTCTCAGAGAGGGTTGTGGATGCATGGAACGGCCTTCCGGAGGAGGTTGTGGAGTCAAAAACAGTGGTGGAATTCAAGCATGCATGGGACAGTCATAAGGCAATTCTAGGGGGTGGGGTGTAGGAAGAAGTAGGCTGCTGGTTAACTAGGATCTGCAGCTTATCCATTAGGTAGGGAAATGGGCAGACTGGGTGGGTCAGGCGGTCCTTATCTGCCGTCAAATTCTTTGTTTCTATGAGAGTACCATCTCATACAAATTTGGGAATGAGGAGCCACAAAGTGAAGTTTAGCAGTTCTGGAGACTCAAACCTGTGCATGATGATGTCACAGTACCATAAGAAACCCATGTTGGTGTCCAAATTACCATAATCATTTACAGATAAATATAAAATAACAGAACTAGTTTTTACCTGAGAATGAAAGATTTTAATTGAAACAATTTATCAGATTGTTCCAATCCCCCTTTTCAGTGGTGGAGGATAGAGTATCCCAGTAATCTGCATGAGAACACAACTGTTCACAGGAGGAGATGGGGCACAGAAATAATTAAATAGACATTGCCAACAGATGAAGACCAAGGGCCCAATTTTCAAAGGGTGACACGGGGTTTGTGTCAAGTCCCGTGCCACCATACTCAGAAACTGGAGGTGCGCTGACTAGGTTTGCTGCAACTGCATCTGGTTTTCATAGGTCAGACACAGTTGCGACAGTTTACCCGCTTTATGGCAGCTTGTGTCAAATATCCTGTGCAAGCTCTGTAAAAATGACCCTCAGGATTACCGCAAGTTAGACTAGAAAACGTTGGTCTAAGTTACAGTAATCGGCGCATGGGATAGAAAATCCCAATCGCTGACTGGGAGAATGCTGCAAGCCCCATGCGCCATATGTTTGGTGCACCGGCAGCTTACAGCATTCTTGGCTCATTGGAAATCAGGCTCCAAATTTTTATCTTTATCTTCTCCTGAAATAATCACCGACTAGCCTCCTTTCAAGTTCTCTTATGACTGCACTTCTGTTTCTGTTTAATAGGTCTTCATTGTTCACTACACTAAGTCACCTCAGGAACTTTTGCATCTCAATCTTGAGTTGCCACCCCATCTCCATCTGGCCTCCAGGGAGTACATGTGTAGGGCCTCTAACTGTTTTACAGGCCCTGGATCATCTTGGTGACCTTTTACTGCACACACTCTAGCATGTCTCTGTCCTTTCTCAGGTGTGAACTCCAGGACTGGGCACAGTAACCTAGGTAAGGCCTTACCAATGTCCTATTCAGGGGCAACATCACCCACTTCCTCCTACTGTCAAAGCCCCTCCCAAAGGATCCAGGCAGCCTTGTTGCCTTGCTTTATGCTTTACTGAAGTGACTGGATTGTTTCAGGGAGACATTAATGATGACTTCCTGATCCCTTTTCTTGGATGTTGTGGCCAGCCTAACCCCCCAACCAGTACTTTGTATGCATTTTGTGTAACACTGATCTAGGCTATTTCTGAACCAGTTATGATTTTATCACAACATTTCATACAACAGTGCTTTGTATGACCAAAAAAGAGGTTAGTGACAGTATGTGGGTTTCAAACAGAACAAAAAGATTATCTGAAATGCACACTTACATAAGGAAAATGTTTGTCTTCCTTAGAAATAATCTGTAAAGACAAAGACAAGTTACGTTTAATGAAGGAACTGTGATTTGGTTGCTCTGTCTTAATTCTTTGAAGAATGCACCAGATCCACCAGTCAGGTATGAATGGGGCTGAAACAGGACCGACTGGGATTTCATTTCAAACTGACCATATTCATTGCTGCCTGCTGCACTGCACTTTCTTTAGACCTTTTAGTCAAAGTAAAAGAAGGAACAGGTTTTTATTCTTTTTTTATTAAACATAATAATGAAGCATATAGAGCAATAATCTTCTCCTCTAACAGAAAACTACAGGTCAAACATATTTCATAAGTATTCCATGTACAGTATAATTCATTACTGAGGGCCCCATTCTCAGTAGAATGTGCACCTGCAGAGAGGTGCTTGTGCAGGCTGGATGTGTGTGAGTCAAGATCATGTTCCATACAGATGGTAACCTCTGTTCACCCATAGCCCATGTTGCATGCCCCCACTGTACCTGATCCTGTGCCAGCAGCAAACCTACATGTATAACTGGATTGGAAGTGGGCACAGGGGCAGGGCTATGCAGAAACAACAGTTTCTATGGTGCAGAGGGGCACAGGCTACATGGCTTAGGAGGCTTCCATAGCACTTATGCACCCCCTCTGTCCACCCACAGGATGTCCTTTGGGGCCTAATTAGCCCTTGTACTCCTGCCCATAGCCCTCTGTATAAGCAACTAGGGATGGGGGTCATTCCAGCACAAGTCATGTCTTTACAAGAAGTACATTGTGTTCATGATGGAGATATGGTAGTCATTTGATAATTGCCATCTCCCATGCTCCCCTACCCCTTCCTGAATAGGGGATTCGATGCAAAGCCAACCTGGGCATCTGATTGGATGCCCAGTGTCCATCTCCGCTCCACCCCCAAACCTCCTACCAGATGCCCCCTGCTCCCTGCACGAAGCTCTGCACTCGTGAGCAGCAGTCGGCAGGGGCTGTGGATGGTGTCTGGCGTTGATGGTATCAGGGTGCAGAGGCATACAGCCAGGATACATGCAAATTATGCATATCCCAGGCCACTTTGTGGATTAAGCCCTAGTCATGCCTAAATAAAAATTAAACTCATATCCCGATTTATTTGGTCAACCAGATGTGATATGATCCAAGAGGTATTGATCCTAGAATAAATTACAGAAAACATTTACCAGGTCACAATGGTATTTTTGGGGAAAACATTTATAGAAAAGAATAAATACTGTTTTTATAGTGTAAACATTATGCACCCTGGAATAGTTACTTTGAGAGATGGCAAGCAGTTAACTACACCATTTATGAAGTTCATCTTTGTTCGGTCAGCTTTCCTTGAAAGCATTATCCCATTTTTTTAAAGAAAACCTAAAAGCATAGGAAAAGTACCATCTATCCATTGTAGGAAAGCTTCATCAACAGATGAGCCAACTTGCCTTCTGGAGTAGAATAATACACATTTTAGGGTATGATCAAAAAAATTCAATCAATAAGCAGCTAAAACTTTACCTTCAGCTTGACTACAAGTTTCCATATCCAGCATTTTCAGACTGCAAGAGCTGTGGACAGACTTCGATGTGGCAGATGACGACTTTGAGTCACAGCCCGATTCCTCAGAGTGCTCCTATTTCTGGAGATTCTTAATAAAACCCTCAACTTGGTCCATGCCATTTAGGATATAAACTTTTCCCTGGGATGTTATTTCTGCTTTTGCAGGTAAGGAACAGCATGTTGGGCTCTATTTACAAATGCCTATGCACCACGTAAGGGCAGTGTATAGGCAGCCCTACACCTGAATACCATGTGCATCCCTGGTGGCATTCACAAATAGCATGTTAGCACCTTGCATGAGAATCCCTATGCCGGCCACACAGCTCTGTGCCAGGGGTGGGACTGGGGAAGGGGTGCCTGAGCTGGGCATATGCACTAAGGCGCTTAAGCTCTGAGCTGGGGCTGGATATCTAAGGCAGGGGGGACCCAGGTGTAAGTGGTTATGCATCCCCCCACAGGACTATGGTGGGATGTGGTGGCACCGGGATCCCCCTGCACACAGCAGCATCAGCACACAGTGCTGCTCAGGAGGTCTGAGTGTGCCCATATGGAAAAAAAAACATTGTTTGTTTCGGGGGTATGTGCCTTTCCAGGTCACCTGCCCATTTGTGCAAGGGATCCACAGTAGGACCTGGGATGTTCATCCCATTGGATGCCTGTCCCCATGGCCCTGCCCTTCCCCACACTGCTGTGTGCCAGGGGAACAGGGCCCTCGTCCAGCAACTGGCAACTATGAATGTCAGCTGTGAGCACCTTAATGAGAATGCAGAGTGGTGTGGGGTCTCTATGTGTGTTTTGCACATAATTCATGATTACACAATCGGGTCAGAGAATTGTGCAATCTGATTGGCTGACTGGTAGATTTTACCCATGGTAAATCCTCCGATATTCCAACGGGAAAAGGTGCCAACTGCCAGTCAGCCGCATCAAGAACCCCTTTCTGAAATCACTCCGAAACCCCCCTCCAAAGATCAGAGAGTAAAACTGCAGGATTCACTGGCACAGAAAGCATGAAATTCAAACAGATAGTACTCTCTTACCATAAACTGCTTGCTCCAGTTACAACTCCCTTCGACATTAAAAAATTAAAAACATTTGATAATCCCATTCCTGACAATAGAATATTTCTGCTACTCCACATTTTGCCCCGAAGGACAGCAGTCATTCATTCACGCCTTCCACCAGGTCTGTGACAATTGAATATTTCACATACTCCACATTTTGCCTCAAATGGCAGCAGCAGTCCATTCATGCCACCCACCATGTCTGTTTAGTTAAAAATGTACTGCAGCTAATAAAGCGAGTTTCAACCAAACAGCTTAGTTCCCTGTGACACCTTCATAAATAAACCCTAAGGAGCTCTAGAGACTGCAACAGTCCTCAAACCATTTCAACAGGAAAGCCCCCCAGCCCCTTACAGGTGCACAGAGCAAGTCAGAGTACCGTTCATTCCTATGGGACACTAGAAGCCTTCTTTTTCTTCATTGTTCTTTTCCATCATGAAATATTCATTTTATTTACATAAAAAAAAAGACACTAAAGTGAACCACATGCAGACCGCCCAGTAGTGAACCACCACACCTCCTTATTACTATACAGAGATCACAGAGGGTCAGAATACAGCAGTGTCTGTGAGCCAAATGCATGGCATTTGGTTTGGTAGCCATTAATTAAAATAAACACTGCTGTATAAATCTTTTTTACTCCTTCCCTTACCTCAAAATACAGCCAGCATCACTATTTTAAATATATTTAAGCCAGCTGTGGATGCCAATGCTGCTGTAGCTGGGATCCCTACCAACCCAAGACACAGCTTTAGCAACATGGGACTATTTTATCTGGTGCAGCAATAAATTCAACAAAATAATTTAAAAGGAGAAAAAAAGCTTTCTCTTAATTTTTTTTCTCACCAAAAAAAAAGGGGGGCCACTGTATAATTGCAAGACACAACTCCAGGGTGTGGGTTATGCTGGAATTTACCACTCCTGGTGTGGTTTACTCACTCAGCCTGCGTCCTCATGACCAACCCACACCAGGCCTGGTAAATCCCAGGATATTTCTCCAACAAACAAACCGGCACCAGGACTCGCTAAATCAAAATATAACTTATTTATTTATATAAACAGTTCAAGAACAGCAGACAATACTCCCGACTGGTTTCACTGTGCTTGTTTGTTTTGTTGACCCAGTAATAAGCCCACTGGGCCTAGAAGTCCCTTTTTCAGGGGTACTGGGGGGGGGAGGGGATACAGATGGTAAACAACTGAAACTGATCCAGATTAAGCAGTTAGAGGTATTTTTTTTTTTTAGTGAATGAGGGAAATTTGGCCAGGACACCGGGGACATTTCCCTATTTTTTTTCAATAAGTGCCATGGGATCTTTAACATCCACCTGAACTACAACCAATCCAGGCAGATGGGACCTCGGTTTAACGTCTCGTCTGGAAGACAGCACCTCAGAAGTGCAGCACCCCTCTCATGCTGCACTACAGTGTCAGTATTGGGATATTAACCCAAGTGCCAGATGTGGGAACTGAACCCATAGCCCTCTGATCTCCTGGCCTCAGAAGTGAGTGTGCTACCTACTGAGCCACTGACTCTGTTTTAGCTGCTTGGCTTTTTCAAGGGATCCCAGGATAACCCACACCCTATTGTGGTATATTGCTTAAATAGAGCCCAATGTGCTCTGACTGTCAGATCATATCTGACCTGAATTCAACAATGTTTTATTTCCTTTGTGTGTGTCTTATACATCTGGAAAGCAGCATATGTGGTTCCACTTATACCATACCCCAGATACCTTTCACCCTCACTTCTCTCAGAACTAGCTGCTTATGTGTCTCAAGACATCATGATTGTTGTTTGAGAAAAATGGATGCTCTGTTTTGATTGCCTTGTTGGTTTAAGCAGCCAGGTCTTGAACTACTGGGCCTGCCCCTCCAACCTTACAGGTGTCACCAGAGTCTATTGTGCTGGGCTCAAAGGGTTCAGTGATTGAAGCACTTTCTAGTCAGTAGACAATCAGCCTTATTTTTTTTTTTTTAATTTTACAAAATCTAAACCTGGCTTAACTGCCTTTCTCAGTGGTGAGCCTAGAGCTTGAATTTTTTTGCTGCCCAGTCAGAGCCCAGGTGAAAGCCAAGTTCCCTCATTTCATTCTCTAAACAACTGATTCCTGGAGCAGGCTGAGAATCCTCAACATTGTATGACATTTTTGAGTATGTGCATGTTTTATCTATCATTGGTAAACTGGTAAACTGTGTATCCTTGTAAGACATTGTTATTCACTGTATCTGAATGTGTAACATTTTTGCTATAGATGTTTTTAAACGTTTTAGTGGCAGCTCTGCTACTCTGTATTTTCATTTATATTGTACCGTGCTCAGCTTATTGACTTTTATGTTGTAACCAGTACTCAACTTAAAGGACAACACTGAAAATAAGCCTATGGCTACATGGTTATTTTCATAACTAAAGACATGTTTGCTACTTCTCCTAAAGTACTGCTGCTATAGTACTTTGTTAAAGTTGTCCTTGGGCAATTTTAATGCAGTGACAAATATATCCTTAATCATGTCTCCAAGAGAAGGAAATGCACTTTTTTCCCAATGTTGCAGCCCCAAGAGCCACACATTTTTATATCTTATCTGGTTTTCTAGCAACTCAACTTTTTTCTCAGAGCCATTACATCTCTAATATTCACAGCCACAACTGGATCCATAGAGACAGTTTTGCTGAGTGCTCTTTAATTAAATTAGTATTTGCTGAATCTTCCAGCTCCATCTTAGACACTGAAGCTAAAGTAACTGTTCTGTTGCACAGCAGTATCAAGCTTAGCATCAGTACTTTTTATTGCCTCAAAACGTCTGTTATAGGTCTCATTTACCTCTTTGATAGCAAGTGCTTCAGTGGCATTTCTTTTGTGTTTTGCTATTTGCAAATATTGGATAGGCAGCACAGCTGAATTTGAAATTTAACTTACAAAATATCTTTCCTTGTATGTAATAAAGGTGATGTTGACTTTTGAAACCACAATGTCCACACTATTATTAAGAATGTGTACTGGTGGACTGGACATCCTATCCCAAACCCATACCTGTACCCTAGGACCACCAACCACTGCCCCTCACATAGCTCCTGCATCTCCCCGCCGTAGGGCCTAACTTGCTGGAAGCAAAATGATTGTTAGAGCATCTAGGGGTGGAATGGGCCTTTGGGGAATATGGAAGGCTCAGACATTATCCTTCCCTGGCCCAGTGTTGGAATTACACTTTATGAGCTTTGGGAGCTAGGGGGAGACAATAAAAATGCAATCTTTAAATTGAACCCTACTTCTGGTTATAAGTCAGTGGCAGTGATGTGTGCAGAACCAGGGCTAACTTCAGAGCTGGGGGTCTGAGTCCTGGCAAGCCCCCCCTTTAATTCCAACACTGCCTGGTCCTATCTATTTTCCTCCCACATTTTTGTGCCAATTACCTTCCACACCACGCCTATGCTTGCTAAAAGGAAAGCCTGTGTCACATGGCCACCCATGACATCAAACTTCTCTTAGTCTCCTGCCCAAAGAGGTAAGTGTGCAGAGAGGCAAGCAGCACCCTCACCTCCTGTCCTCAGAGCAATTCCTCAAGTATAGAGATACCTAATTAATTGCTCAATTAGCTATCTGTTTTTATAAGCCTTAAGAAGTGATAAGTGATAAATCTGATAATCTCATTGCCTGTTCTACATTGGTTTCTAATTTACTGGGAAAAAAACTATGTTGAAATCCAAGTACTGCATCACCCTCAGCTGTAGATTAAAGTGTGAAACTGACAAAGCACATCCAATATGGGAAGCATATGTAAGAAAACCAAGAAGAGCAGTGAATAATCACTTCCAGCTCACAGAATTCCAGATGTTATGACACACATTGAGCTATCTGGGTGGGTGGGGAGGGGGCTAAAGGGGAAGACAGTGGTTCAGAGATAATGCTGGTGCCTGCAACTGCTATATCATGTCATCCTATGTGCTGAATGAATGAACAAATAAGTGTCAGCCCTCTATCACCTAACAGTTGGCACTCTGGAATTAAATAGATTTTTCAGCAAGAGCAGGGCCATCTTTGACTCCCTATGAGGGCTTTTCTCAGGCAGCTAGTCAACAATTATGTTGGGCTGGCAGTATAGCCTAGAGGTTAGAGGAACGAGGTGTGAACCAGCTTGGTACATCCAGCAGACCAGACCTGAGTTTGATTCTCACAGCCTCCACTTGCATACTGTGTGACTCTGAGCAAGTCACTTAACCTCCCAGTGCTCCCAGGCCACCCCTGAAAACAGGCACTTGTGCCTAGTGGGCCTTACATGGTTACCAAAGACTAAAAAAAAAAAAAAAAAACAGTAAGGATGGGGCAGTGTGGCCCTGGTGCTTTAAATTGTCACATTGGGCTGTCCGCTAGGTACCAGTGATCACCATACAGTGTGTTTTAACATTAAAATGGAAGTAGAGGCAAACCACATGAGGAAAAGGGTCCTGGATTTTAGGAGGACGGATATTTTTAAAGGAATAGGAGCTGTGGTAGATGCTTACAATAGGCTGCCAGCAGAGATGGTGGAGTGGAAGACAGTAGGGGTCTTCAAGCATACGTGGAATAGAAAAGGGAATATTATTGAATAGGCAGGTAGGAGGGAGGGTTGCCAAACATCAATTAGGATCTGTGGAGGCGGACCATGCTGGGATCATCTGGGCATACTGGGTGAGTCAAGCGGTCATTTTCTGCTGACAGATTCTATGTTTCTACTTTGATGCCCTAGAACATAACAAAACAACAGATTGACAGATAAAGTGGGGAGTAAAACAGTTTCAGCATTGTGCGGTAATTGGTGATGGAATTAAAGGGAGGGGTAACCATAGGAGCTCACCTCCTAGTTCTAGAGTGAGGCTGGGGCTCATTTAAAGACACAGCCCTCATAGCTCTTAAAGCTTATAGTATATATTTTAATCTCTGATTTGACTGAAAATAATGATGCTAGTGCATTTTGAATTCTGACTGTGCATGGATTAAATAAAAACTCTGCGTACTGTAAGTTTTAATTTATTTTTGAGAACAAGAGGGACAAGTACATCATTCAAAGTTTTATTTCTATAGGGGATAGAAACATACTGTAAATAGCCTTCCTTACGCAAATAAGCTAAACATTATGCAAAACTCTGAGTTCACCTTGACCAAGGAAAGGAATCTGATTTAATATAGCACCTTTCACACAGTGTAAAACAATGCCTCCTTAGTAAGGAGGAAAAACATCAAACAATCCGCTAATGATAAGTCTGTTTGCCATCTAGTAATAAGCCCAACTGATCCAGAAATGTTAAAGGAATCAGCTGCCACGAACAGTGCAACATCACAATCCTTGTTTAACAAGGTGCGGTTTGATGAATGGTTTTTCATTTGGGAGAGGTAGAAAAGGTTAACTAGGACTTTCAGCATTATTATCCTTTATACTGTAGTTAAAACAGACTGTGGCAAGCAAACATATCCTGCTCTTTCAATTAATTAAAAAGAGCACTTATGACTCATTGGACCATTCCTTTCCCTGCCACATGAGACTCTCTTATTCCATAAAGAGTGTGTCACGTACAGGTGTCCTGGGGAAACCGGTTTGTACCCGTGGAGTTTTAAATTTTTTCGGTACAGTATACAGTATTATTGATTGACCTTGATCAATAATATATAAATACTGCAATGCTGTGGAGGCCACTGTTATGATTGTAAGAGTGGTCTCACTTAAATTCTTAGGGTATCAGAACTTCTCACCTTTGAGTCAGGGTTCGTATATCCTAAGAATGCATTACATTACAACCATTACAACTGTAAGCAAGGTTTCTACAGCAGTATTAACATGCAGACAAAATACCTCACATCGTAACATTTTTGGAGTCAGGATAGATGGATTGGTTATTCAGATCAGGGGTGGGGGTAGACAGAGGTCCTGGTATACATAGGTACCATCAACATTGCAAATGAGGAACTGGAAGAAGTTAGATCAAACTTCCGGAAGCTGGGAGACAGGTTGATGGAAAAGGCAGCTATGCTTGCCTTTTCAGAGGTCCTACCAGTGTGTGGTGAGGGAGAGGGAAGAGAAAGACAGGCAGAACCAGAGATTTGTAATGATTGGTTGAAGGGGTGTTGTCAAGAAAACGGTTGTCAATTTGTGGGAGATTGAGGGGACTTGTGGGACAGAAAGGCTTGTTTTTTATATATTCTTTCATTGTGTGCTCCCTGCTCTATACCCCCCAAATTTCTTTCAGGAACTTGTAGGTGCCTGGTTTAGCTGGCCCCTGTCTTTCATTGCAGAGGCTGATCTTCATGCTGCCTCAGCTCAGCCACCACAGGTGAGGTAGAGGGATACTCCCTTCAGGTCACATAGTTCTCATCAGGCAGCCACCTGCAGGGTCCAGGACCAGTTCTTCTTTAGTCTACTGGGTCTGTCATCATATGGGTGATAGGGCAATTTTCCTTTGATTTCTTTCTGACCCCACTGATGCAGGCACTCCGGGGAGGTCCTAGGCATGTGTGCACGCAGAGCGTTTGAACCGCAATGGATCCTTGTCCTGTGTCAGTCCCTCTCACAATATCTTCCACTGCATCACAACCTGTGGTCATCCAGGTGGCAGTATCACAGCAAGGAAAAGGTGACCCACCCTCCCCAAAGGAGGAGAGCCTCCTCTGGGATGCTTTATCCTCCTTGTCACAAGCCCACTCCTGTGGGGCTGGAATTCCCTGGGCTACAGTGAATTCCCTTGTGATCAGGGTCAGGGATACCACTCCTCTGTCCTTTTAGTATGCTCACTGTTTCACAACTGAACATTCGCCAGAGGATCCCAAGGCTCCCTTTCTCCATGTGAGGGGTTGTAAAATACAGTCTCAAGTCTGTGTTCCTGGAAGATAACCCTCTAGGCCACTGCACAATGAACCAGAAAAACCACAGGCATGTATAGTCCTTTGTGAGATGCCATATGCACCCTATTTTGCCTCATTCCACCAGAAATACAGAGACTGGTTCAAATCCCCACAGACTCCTCTTGAGACCCTTTGTATTTCCTCCCCTCCTTTCATTCACATAGTCCCTTGTGGTACTTTACTTTGGTAGTATTTGACCCTTAAAGCAGTCACACAGGCATACAGTGGCATCTCCCAGGATGAAACCCAATTCTGCAACATTTTGCAGCACTCCTGAGTAAAGCAATATAATTTCAATGACAGTTAGCCCCTTTTGTCATTCAGGAAAATGTGACAATGCCAGGATGAAGTGAATGCCACAGTTTCCTGCATGTCAAAAGGGACTAATTGCCATTGAAATTACATTGCTTTATTCAGTAGGTCTGCTGCAGCATACTGCAGAGTGCTTTAAAAGTAGGTTTCATCCTGGGGGATGCCACTGTAGTATAGTTCATTATCATCATCAGTCTTTTTTGTATGGCTATAAAGCCTTCAACAATTAAAATGCAGGTTAAAAGACATACATCAGTAAATACAAAAATATACATAGAATCTAATACACCATATATAAAATCATTAACCAATTGAACTCAGTGCCTCAGTTAATCAGCTATAGGTATATCATGAGCCAATAACAAGTATGTCTGAAAAGGGGTTTGTGTGGCTAGAAGTCTTGTTTTAATTTTATATATTGCCTTGAAATAATTAGCAAGTCTAAGTATGGACCATTCATCCACAGCATGTATACGAATTAATGTTAAGAGTTCCTCATCAATAGGATACACTAAATTAATAAAGGGACTCAACCAAAAGAGCCTTTCCTTGGAGTACCAAGTACATCTCCAGAGTACATTCATAAGATTCTCACCATCGCCTAAGGAACAGGTACAGACTTCCATGTCTTTAGTTAGCTTTTGACATCTTACAAGAAGAATGTTACTGGGAAATCACTCATATTTAAATAGCAGAAAGATTCTTCAAAGTTCTGGGTCAGCCAAATTTTCAAATAAGGTTTTAATCCAAATGATTTGTTATTCTTTGCTACCCATCTAGAGCATGCAGAATTTTTCATTTTGTTGCGATCTATCTGAATCCAATAATTATCGATTCTCTTGGTAATGTATTTCTTGTATTTAAAACTAAGAGTAATCTCTTTGTCCAAGTAAGACATCAAACATGATAGTCTATACCTGTGTAACAGAGATTTAAACACAGTATACCATAGGATGCCTCTTAGGCCGAGATCAAACCAATACTGTTTTTCTTTTTTTCTTTTCTTACATATTTTCTCCTCTGGGCTACAGTCTGCTTGATCATTCTGATTAACCTCCCTAACCCTGTCCCCGTCATCAGGCTGACCTCCATGGATTACCCCCATCGCGGGTTGGTGAGGAGCTCCAGCTCAGGCCAGCCAGGCAGGATCCCGGTTGAGGGGCGCCATTCAGGGTGGGCAGTGGGGGTCAGAAGCTCATGCTGCCTGACCATAGCCCATTTTCCACTTTTCTCCCCTTTGTGGAGAGTGGGAATACAATGACTCTTAGGCACAGCATGCCAACATCCGCTGCACTCCACCCCCTTTACTACACTGCTCTAGTAGCATCCCCGGTCATCACCAGGGGCCGCTACAGAGCAGTAGGTCCCTGGATCCTTCCCCGGGATAGGAGAGCAGTCCTCCAGATGCTCCATCCTATCTCTCCCCTGCCAACCTCTGGTGGCCCCGGCTTGCATCCTAACCCGGGTCGCCAGCATGGCATGAAGTGTGGTATCCAGGGACTCAACCCTCAGCACCACTGGGCCAATACTTTTTTTCAAGTAAACATTGATACACCAAGGAATTCCTGGGGAGTCTGGAAAGTCTTAGCCAAAAAAGTATTTTCTTAATATCTATAAGAGCATTCATATCAGGTAGACCTACTTCTGCCCAAAGATATGGAGAAGGCCATGAATTGCCAAGACCTAACACCCTTCTCAGCAATTTGTAAATTGGTATAGCTAGTGTGTACATCTTCTTATTTTCCCAAATTTCAGTTCTGTGCAGTGATTGAGTTTTGTATTTTCTATTAATGGTTCGAACAAATGGTTCAAATGATCTCCCTCCGAATCTAAAATTGAACCTCTCAAGTTCCATGGCAGCTTTACTTAGTTTCTCTTTCATTATATTAAGGTGAGAGTTCCAAAGGCAATTTGCACTAAACTGTACTCTCAGATAAAGATAGGTTGCTGCCCTATCTAATTTCTGTGTACCAATGTGCCACCGACCTTTTGCTTGGGGATTCTTACTGAAGATGACCACCTTAGTCTTGGTTATGTTAATATTTAGTTGAAGCGATTGGGATTTTTCAGATAAAAAGTCCAGCTTTTTTTATAAACCCTTTTTTGATAGGGAAAGTACTACTACATCACTGCATAAGCAAGCACAGCACAGGCAAGCTGTTTAATTTTTGGTGAGTCTGAGGAAGGGAGGTCAATCTGTTTAAGGAGATCATCCAAGTACAGCGAAAAAAGCATGGGAGCAAGGACCCAGCCTTAGCGAACACCTTTGTTAAAGGGACACTGTCAACCCCCATAGGTCTCAAAGTGTCTGTAGTTTAAAAAATATATTTTATGATTGCCAAAATTCTGTAAAGATTGTTGATGTAGCTGGTAGTTTGAGTCTGACTCTTATTTTCTTCAAGAAAGTGAAAAACAGACTGCCAAACATACTGGTGTTATCACACTAAAACAGGTTTGTTTACATTCCTTGATCAACTCCAAATGCATCTTTCCTGGACTTGGAAACACTCATAACACAGTCTAGCCCCTCATGATGCAATGGGAGTTTAGGAGGCTACTGTCTTATGAGTGACTGCACTACTTGGGTGTGTTTCTAATGCGCAGGAAGCATGCAGTAAGAACAGATCCAGGACTGTAAACAAAACAAGGTTGTTTATAAATATACATTGCCATACATTTCAGTTCTACTAAATAAGGAAACAGACAAAACAAACAGCAACATCAGTGAATTTTTGAGAAGGTAAGCAATCAAAAAATGTGGGGTTTCAACTAGAAATAATATGATGAAAAACAGGTTGACAATGTCCCTTTAATTAAAAACGGAGCAGAAAGTTCCTCCTTGGTTCCAAGTCTAACTGAGGCCCAGGTGTCTGTACAGAGGTCACGGAGTGTGTGGACCAAGTTAGAATTAATACCTGTTTTAAGCAAGATATTCCATAAAATTGTACTGGCAATTGAATCAAATGCAGCTGAATAATAGATAAAATAGATGACTCATAGAAGCATAGAAACATAGACTTTGATGGCAGATAAGGACCGCTTGGCCCACCTAGTCTGCCCATTTCCCCTACCTAGAGGATAAGCTGCAGATCCTATTTAACCAACAGCCTATTTCTTCCTACCCCCCACAAAAATTGCCTTATGTCTGTCCCATACATTCTTGAATTCTCCCACAGTTTTAGACCCCACAACCTCCTCAGGAAGGCTGTTCCATGCGTCCACCACCCTCTCTGTGAAAAAATACTTCCTCACATTGCCCCTGAGCTGTCCCCACTCTATCTTCAAATTGTGTCCCCTTGTTCTTGCAGATCTCTTTTTCTGAAAGATGCTACCCTCTTGGACTTTGTTGATACCACTGAGGTACTTAAACATTTCTATCATGTCCCCCCCTCTCCCTCCTTTCCTCAAGGGTATACATATTAAGCTCCTTTAGCCTCTCCTCATATGGTTTCTCTTGCAGACCCTGCACCATTTTAGTTGCCTTCCTCTGAACTGTCTCCATCCTATCTATGTCCTTGCGGAGATGGGGTCTCCAGAACTGGACACAGTACTCCAGATGGGGTCTCACTAACAGTCTGTACAGGGGGATAACAACTTCCTGTTTTCTGCTGGTGATGTCTCTCCCTATACATCCCAGTATCCCTCCAGCCCTCCCTACTGCCTTCTCACATTGCTTGCCCACCTTAAGGTCATCTGATATGATTACCCCCAGGTCCCTTTCCATTTTTGTTGCTGTTACTACCTCCCCCCCGTTGTGTAATTTTCCCCTGGGTTTTTGTTTCCCAGGTGCATTACTTTACACTTCTTTGCGTTGAATCCAAGCTGCCGTACTTCTGACCATTCTTCCAACTTTGCCAAGTCCCTTCTCATTCTTTCCACACCTCCTTGTGTATGAACCCTGTTGCAGATCTTTGTGTCATCTGCAAAGAGGCATACTTTTCCTTCCAGTCCCTCTGCAGTGTCACTTATAAAGACATTAAAAAGGACTGGACCCAGTATTGAACCCTGCGGTACCCCACTAGTAACCCCTCTTTCTTCAGAGTGGACTCCATTTACAATTACCTTCTGTGTCCTGTTGTTCAGCCAATGTTTTATCCAGGCTACCACCCTGGGACCCACTCCAAGGCTGGTTAATTTGACTACTAATCTTTTGTATGGGACAGTGTCAAATGCCTTGCTAAAGTCTAGGTAGGCCATGTCCACAGCCCCTCCCTGGTCTACTACTTTGGTCACCCAGTCAAAAAAATCAATTAGATTCATCTGACATGACCTTCCCACTGTGAACCCATGCTGCCTTGGGTCCTGTGCCCCGCTGGCCTCTAGGTACTCAACGATTATTTCTTTCAGAAGTGGTTCAATCACTTTCCCTACCACAGAGGTCAAACTGACAGGTCTGTAGTTTCCTGCCTCTGTCTTGCTCCCACTTTTGTGAAGGGGAATCACATCAGCCTTCTTCCAGTCCTCAGGTACCACACCATCCTCCCATGATTTGTTATAAAGGGTAGTCAGTGATGTCACTAGTTCTCTGCTTAATTGTTTTAGAATTCTGAGGTGAATTCCATCTGGCCCCATTGCTTTGTCCACCTTCAGTTTTAGGAGTTCTTTCAGAACCCTTTCTTCTGTGAAAGGACTGGGATCAACCCCCCTCTCCAAAGTGCTTCTGTTAATTGGATTAGTCACCTCCCCCACTTCCTCTTTTGTGAATACTGAGCAGAAGTATTCATTCAGTATCCCTGCTTTTTCACTGTCACTCTCTGTCCACCCACCATCCATTCTATTCAGCCTTGCTATCCCTCCCTTTGTGTTTCTAGGCTCCCTGATATACCTATAAAAGGTTTTATCCCCCTTCTTAACCGAGTTGGCTATCTTTTCCTCAGTTTGTGCCTTTGCTATTCTGACTACCCTCCCTGCTTCCTTCTGCCTTAACTGGTACAGTTCTCTGTCCTGCTCATTCTATGTTTCCTTATACTTCCTAAATGCTATCTTTTTCTCCCTAACCTTCACCGCCACTTCTTTTGAGAACCATAGTGGTGTTTTCTTTCATTTTGATTTGTTTATTTGCTTCACACAAAGGCTTGTTGCCTCTGTGATGGCAGTTTTGATATTTCCCCATTGTTGCTCCACCCCTCCTTCTAGCCTGTTTGATAGTGCTTTTCTAAGGCACTCTCCCAACTTGCCAAAGTCAGCCCTCCTGAAGTCCAGAACCCTCACTTTTGTATGGCTTGACTCTGTAGCTGAGTTTCTCATGAACCACACTGTTTGGTGGTCAATTGTTCCCAAATGGCTACCCACATCTAGATCTGAGAACCTCTCACTGTCCCCATTTGAGAGTACAAGGTCTGAGATTGCTCCCTCATGAGTAGATTCCAAAACTCACTGTCTGAGGTATGCCATCTGAAGGGCATCAAGAATGGCCCTGCTTTTGGATGTGGCTGCAGCAGAGGTGCTCCAGTTAACATCTGGCATATTAAGGTCCCCCATCAACAGTATCTCCCCTTTCTCTGCCATCCTAAGTATGCCTTCTATCATATCCTTATCCATTCCTTCCCCCTGACATGGGGGTCTGTATACAACCCCTGTGCGGATTGTGGTGCCATTTCCAGTCTCTAAGGTGACCCACAGTGCCTCCTCTCCTCCCTGTTTACTCTTTTGTTCAGTTGCTTTTATCCCTTCCTTTACATAGAGAGCTACTCCTCCCCTTCTGCCCTCCCTGTCTCTCCAGTAGGTTGTGTACCCTGGTATGTTAACATCTCAGTCATGGTTCTCTGTGTACCATGTTTCTGTGACTGCTATGATATCCAGGCATCCCTCTTCCATCAAGGCCACCAGTTCAGGGAGCTTGTTGCCCAGACTACAGGCATTGGTACTCATTACCCTCCATTTCTTGATGGCCTTACCCCTTTTTGCCCCATCCTTGTCCTTATTGCATTTGTCACTTTCTCCATTTACCCCTGCACTTCTCCCTATTGACATCTCTATATTGGTGTCTACCTCACTTAGTACCCTGATTTTTTTGGGGGGCTAGGATTTCCCTGCTCCTTTCCAGTGCCTCCCCCCTTGGCTAGTTTAAATGCTTGCCAATGAAGTAATTAAACCTATCACCTGGGATCCTGGTTCCCCTCCTGGACAGATGCAGACCATCACACCAGTATAGGCCTGCATCCATCCAGGTGGACCCCCAGTCCCCAATGAAGCCAAATCCCTGACCTCTGCACCAGTTTTTCAACCACTGATTGAATCCTGTGGTGTGGAGCACCCTAGCCTCATCCATGCCATAGACAGTCAGCACCTCCAAGAAGGTTACCGTGTGTGCTATTTTGTCTAAGGCCCCTCCCCATCTCCACAAACACTTCTTGCACTGCTCTGATCCCTTTCCTAGCCAGGTCATTTGTTCCTAGGTGGACAGTGACATCCAGCTCCCTCCCCTGTGCAGCTGCTCCTGTGATCCTGAGGATTCGCTCCCTGTCCCTACAAGCCATGGCGCCAGGCAGGCATCTTACCTCCCTCTCCCCTTCCTCCCCCAGTTCTACCTTCCTAACAATGGAGTCCCCCACCAGGAGTTGTTTCCTTCCCCTGTGGGGTCCCATACCACCCTCCTGTGGGTCTCCTTTGTGGAGGTTCCCAGCATCCTCCTTGGTCTCCACTGTGGGAGCCTCCATAGAGGAACCACACTTTTCTGGAACGGCATAGAAATTGTGGAGAGGCACAACTGGAGGGATGTGCCTCTGTTCCACCACCCTCACCTTCCCTGAGCCCACTGTGGTTAATCGCTCCTCTTTCTTGGCAAACTCTGAGGCAGCTGCAGTGGCTCTGGTGGTCCCTGAGTGGGAGAAGAGGTCCCACAAATCCTGGCCAACTCAGCCTGGAGATGAGCAACCTCCTCCCTCAGCACAGAGAGGTGCCTGCAGATGGGACAAAACTGCATCCTCCAGAATGTCTCCTGGAAGACTCCTGCTCCACAGCCATTGCACTGCACCACTCCCATCATGTCTTTTTTTTCTGGCCCCCTAACTGTTGTTTGGAATACTTACTCTTTCCTCTGTTTATTTTCTTTTTTTTTCTTTTTTCTTCCCCTACTTACTTACTGCCTCTGTGCCCTTTTTGCTCCTGATCTTCCTGCTCTAAGATCAGAAGTTCCTATAGAACAAAGATATTGTCTAAGGTGGATAAATTCTTTCTAAAACCTGCTTGTAGGTATGAGAGTCCACCTGTATGATTAATCTCAATAAGAAGTTTATCTAGTAAAATGCTAGAAAATATTTTTAGATTTGTATCCAGGAGACTAATTGGTCGATACATCCTGGGGTCAGCTGTATTTCCTTTTTTTGAATTGGGATAATGTGTGCCCCTGTCCAGCATTCTGGGAATTTTGATTCCTCTACACATTTATTATAAAATTCTGTAAGATATCTGGCCCATAGCCGCAGATGGCAAAGATACACCTTACCTGGGATACCATCTGGTCCAGGGGCTTTGTTTGCTTTAAGAAGATTAATTGCTAGAAGAACTTACTCATGTGCTACAACCACATGGTGCCTATGGTTAATAAAAGTTAAATGGTTTGTATTATCAACCAGTTCATCCCAGAAGATGGCTGTGAAAAACTCAATCCATTCTTTCTCTGAAATAAAAGTGTCTACCGTGAATTTGCTATTGTTTGTCCCTCTAGCTACGAGGGCCCAAAATGCTTATTGTCTTTATTCCGGGCAGCCTTTTCCATCAGGTCCCATAGTTTATTGCAAACAGGCTTTTTTTTCTCTTTAAGAACAGTTTTGTAGTGTTTTTTTAAGCAGACTGAGTTATTTAAACCTTTCCTTGCTAGGGGTTAGTTTATATTGCTTGTGTATTTCCTTGATTTCTATTTTAATAGCTTTACATTCTTTGTCAAATCATCCTGTTGCTTGTTGGGTACCCTCATGTGCCTTACTGAAATTTCCTGACTGTTTTTTATATCATTGTACACACTTATCAGGATGTTGTTTAATTCCAATAAAAAAATCTCAGAATTTCTTTAGTCTAAATATTCAGTAGTGAGTTAAAAAGTAAATCCCTAACTCTGATACCAGAATCTTAGTGCCATAGTATCTTATTGTGAGCTCTAATTTCTGTAAATGTCAGCTGACTGGAGAGATTATGGTGGTAAGAGTTTGATAGGTGGGTTACAATAATAAGGGAAAAATGATCACTTTCTGAATGAGTGACAAAGTGCAGTGACTTCCAAAATGAAATGTGGTTGGACCAAATAGCAAAGTCCACCACAGAAGTACCCCTTGTGGAGAAGTGTGTCACTCACAGTTCTATCACCTTCAAGTCTCCCATTCAAGGGATAAAGATTATACTCATTTATTAAATCTATCAGTTTTTCTCCTGAAGAACTGATTTTTAAATATTTTGTGGCTCTTGCTACCATGTATTTATCAATATTATTGTATGTAAAATAGGGATTATCAACATACCCATTGTACCTACCAATTCTGGCATTGAAATCTGTTTGCCAGTCTCTGGGTTTTTAATAATAAATTCATTCAAGGTATTCGTAATTAAATCTCATATTTTCCTTTTATAGAAAATTGAATTGTCTGGTGGTATGTAACAGTTTATTACTAGAAAGCAGTCATTGGAGACTGCAACTAGATTTATAATAAAATATAGATCTAAGTGAATGCCCTTTAACCCGTTTAAAAGAGCCAATCTTAAAATATGAGGCCAAACCCCCAGAGCATCTACCTTTCTTTTGTATTCTACTCCCAGGGACATGGAATAGCTCAAATTCACTTAGTTCTATACCTTCATTTTTTTCATGCTAGGTTTCTTGGAAGGCTAAAATATTGGATTTCTCAATAAAAGCCTTCCAATCTAAGTCTACTATTTTGTTTTTCCAGACAGAGATGTTCCATGATAAGATGGAGAAATCACTTCCAATATTAATCAACTTCTCAGACAGACCCTTATCTTTCACTATCTCCAAATTAGATACCTGTAGTCAGTCGGTGTACTTGGCAAGTCTCTGGTATTTGTTAGGCCAGGCATCCTTTGGGGGGGGGGGGTAGTGTTTTCTATTCAGTGAGAGAGTGTTATGAGATGTCCAGATTCCAGAGTCAACCACGTATAAATTTAGTTTGTCCAGGGTTGAACTCTTTTGCAGTATTCTATTGGCCAGATCTTTATTTTTGACTAGAAAATCAATTTGGCTTTCCCTACCCAATTCTATTAGCTATAATAGTGCCTTTCCTGCCAACTGGTAAACATAATGTGTTTTCCAAAAGATTGCAAATGGCATCTATTAATTTAATATCATTCTTATTTCTCAGTTTTTTCAGAGCAAACAAGCTAAGAAGCCCTCAGTCATCCTCATCAACCGTCTCAGTGCTTACTTTGTTAAACAATAGCCTTTTGGGGAAGGTAACACTAAGTTCACTACTTTGTATTTTGAGGCCATTCGACCAGACATAGTTTGCAATTCTAGGTGACTCAAGTATAACATCAAGAATGGTAGCAGAGTTCAGCTGAATGACTCTAGTCTCATAAATATCATCTATATTAATATCAATGTCTAGAAGGAATTTTAAATGGTCCACAAGAAAGGTATGATCATTACTCACATTGTCATCCAGACATGGGATCCAGTTGGTGGGCCCCATGAATCGAATCAGTGGTTTAACTACCTTAGCGGAGGTGTTCCCTTTTTTCCCACTGGAGGGGTCTAACTTTAAAATATTCAGGGGACATACAGAGTCAAGTGGGGCCCTATCTATATTAAGGCTTTTTAGCCCTAGAAACTGGTTAAGCTGGTTTAATTCATGTTCTAATTTTTCTAAGCCAGGCAGTAGTGTATTAAGATGGCAAATTGCACTGCTTAGGTATGCTGCATTGTGTCCCTGGTCATCACTATTATCTATTGCCACAATTTTTGAGGGGGTACTTTTAGGTTTTTCAATGGGCATGACTATACTTGGCGTTTTTGTTTTTGCACTTTGATAGCTGCTATTCTTTGTACTATTTGATTCTGAAATCATGCTTTTTTCCTATTTAAGTTTGTTTTTCTTCTTTCCTCATCCACTCTGCTTCTTTTTGGATCAAGATTTGTCTATTTTCTTTGGGCTGTCTGGGGTTATAATGGTGCTGAAATCTAGATGTTTGGTGTTAGTACAGTTATCTTGCATCATTTGTACTGCAACACCTGAGGCATCTGAGTCATTCATTGGTAACAGAACTTCTAATCTACGCTGCATAGCATCAATCTTAAAAGCATTTCTAGCCACACCCTCCCTTACAAGATCCAACAAATTCTTGTTAATAACAAGTTGTTCCATCAAAATAAGATTTGCATTATGTTGGTTTCTCATTAATAAAATTAGATCATCACTCAGGGTGTCTGATATATATCTTGGAATATCACCACAAAAAGGATTTGCTACCTGGGCCTATTTCATTAAATGTCAAGTTTTTGGTTCAAGAAGATTGTTTCAGTTGGCTATTGTAGTGCTTTAAGCCGTCAACAGCCTGCTGAAAGTCAGTCATGATTTCCTTGTACCCTTCAATTCTACTACTGGCATCAATCATTTTATCTTTTGGGCTGAAGTCAGAGAGAAATTCTAAATTAGGGGCCAGTTCCAACTCAGCAGGAAGTGCAGTATGCTTCATTGACACTGTGGATGAAATAGGTTCCCCCGATTACCCAATATTGTCTTAGTTTTGTTCAGGGGAGTACTAAGATTTATAGAGATAAAGGAGTCAGATGAGTCATGCAGAACTGATTCTGATTCCTTTTTGCTGTTTTTAGGCCTTTTTGAGGTTGAGGTTCTGCAACTGAAACCAATATCACTGACAATATGCTCGGTGATTTTTGTCTGCCTTAGGATGGCTTTCTTTTTCCTATGGTTGTCATTATATAAATCTGTAGTTAATGGTGATAGATCAGGATTCATCTGTCTCTGTAATTGAGTGTTAACCATCACTAGGCCCTCTAGGTCCAGTTAGTACTAACTATATGATGTCTATATAGCTTTAGTATTAGAGGTGGTTTAGGAAAAAATCTGTCTTCAGGTACTGCCAATATCATTCTGCTTTCAATAAAGTGCCTTCAGTAAAGTGCTTAAGGGTGCTTAATATTCAACAAGATTCTCTAACAGCTTAACAAGATATAAAGTACAATAAATACACTGTGCACATTAAGCCGGATATACGTTACATACGAGCATAAACATTGGATCAACTAATAATACAGAGTAACAGAATTATTGCTAGAGTCTTGCAAAAGTCACTCCTGTATAACACTTGAGTATTCAGTGACTGAATCAGTCTAGTTCAGTCTCTTCCAAGCTCCTACAGGCCACATTTAGGTTTATAGATCCACATAGATAAATGTGACCAGTTTGAATCGTCCAGTATAAGCTGAATATTTACAGTCCCCACATCTGAGCCAAGGAACAGCAGTCTGTTATAAATGAAAATGTTCAGGTACTTAGCTTGTGATCACATACACATCAGGATGCCAGCATGTGGTTAGAAAAGTCAACAGACTGGACAAGTTTTGCTGCCAAAATTCAATTAATTTTAAAATGAGGACCCAGTATGAGTAATATTCCTTGATTGGGCAAAGGAAAAGCTGACCTGATTACACTAGCCAAATAGGTTCCTGGTAGTAGTCCTCCTCTGTTCCTATTTTTCTTCACTGTATATGGGAGAGGGGGAAAAGTTTAATAGATAGAATTATTACCATGAGTCTGACACAGTTTGCTTAGTGAGTCAAAAGGACAGAGTCAATCAGTTGATTTAAATATTAAATGATAAAATGTAAGCAGCAAGTGGTCCTAAAATATTCTATACAAACACTAAAAAATAAATAATGAGAGGAGCAGATAAAAATTGGCTTAAGATAACTTAAAAGGCTTAATCTATGAAAAATATCAATGGTAAAATAAGTCGGAAAAAGAAAAAAACTCGCTTTTGTAGCGTGTGCACAGAACACCACTAAAAAAGACAATAGAGCAGCCTTGTCAAACCACGAGGGTTAAAATACTTGTAACTCATTTCACTGGTGTCTCAACTGCATACACAGAACGAGTTTGTCCAAAGAGCAGACACAAAAATAACAAAAGCGGAGCAAGCATGATATGGTCAGCTTGCTCGGCTGCTTCTCCTCCCAGCACAACATTCTTTAAGATCTAGTATAGTTTGAACAACCCTTCCCAAGCAACACACACAAAAGACACTGGCAGAATTATCTTAAAATAAGCCAGAAGCTTTACTAACTAATTATTAAATGCAGTAAATAACTTAAAGACAGATAATTTTAGACATTGGTTACAGGATATGGAAAATAAAATGGAATTATACCAAAAAAAACCTAAACTTTGAAAATTCTAGTTTGAAATTTCTACCTCAAGTCCTTAGTTGCTGAATTTAGGCAATATATCACATGGTAGAATGCCGTGAGGCACAATCGCGTTGCGTGATTACTTAGTTTCTTTGTTCTGTAGAGCTCCACTTTTCCCATACCCCCCAATATGGGGCTATTGCCCCCCAGCCTCCCCACTAAAGATTCTAACTCCGGGGTCCAACTCGAGTGCAAGACTGGTCCGGAGCCAAGACTAATGCCACGCTATTAAGCTTATCGCACATTATGACCCAGTGCATTGAATTTGAAGTGCAAAGTGTTATTAAAAGTGCTAGGTAAAAATCTTAGTTATTTTTGGTCCAAGAGATTCTTGAAAATAAATGTTTCTGCTCCCTCAGCAGACAGGGTTCCAAGCACAATGTTCTTTCACCGAAGTCAAAGGGTAAAATGGCAGAAAAAAGGCTTTGATACAGTCTTGCAACCTTGTTTTGTGGGTTTCTCAAAGGGCAGGTCCAGTGGACACTGACTTGCCCTGAGATTGGCTAGCATTCCATCTCCGTGGTTATGCAACCAATACGCTTTTAATATTTTATTACAAAAAAACAATGTTCATCTCTAAATAGGAGAGAAAAAAGGCTCTAGAGGCAAACCAGTTTCAGCCTGAATTCCAGGGGCAGATCCGGACCCCCCCCCCTTGAAATGGCTGTAATTAAGCTACACTCAGTAATTTACTTGAAATGCTAGTCAATTTAGCTGTAACTAGATGGCACAGGGTCATATTGTCGCAAACAAAAACAGTGTAGCACTATACCGCGCTGTCAAAACAGTGACTAGAAATAAAAACAGTAAAATACTTGTTTTCTGTGGGGGATTATGCCCACTGAACCCCCCATTAAAATAACCTTCTCGGGGGGGGGCAACTCAGGGACAAGGTGAAACTTGGGTGGGGGGAAGAAAAAATAGGCTAACCTAATCTGGGACCAGGAATAGAACCCTGGTCCACAGCCACTCCACTGTCCTCCAGCGCCAATGGCTCTACTTCCTGAGCCATGGCAGCTGCTCAGTGGATCCTTTCCCAGCAGAGCTCTTACCCTCTGCAGCAGAGCTTTCCAGAAAACAGCTACAGGGTCACCGTTACTGCTCCACACTATTTGTGTCATGCAGCATTGTGTACTCTGTAGCTGTTCTTCCACATGCTGTTACTGTTGCGTGGTTTTGCCCTTTGGCATTATATATATGACATATTGACCCAGTACATAATTAGATTAGCTCAGTGTAGACTTGCAGAAACAAAAGAAACCCAGACGAAAGGCACCACTAGATGCGGAGGGCTATTTAGACACAAATGGATGTGCCTGCTTTCAGCTCTGCTTAATTATTCTCTTGTCTCCTTTTAAATGATTTAATCAAAATCCAGTCCCTGGCTAAGCAGCTAACAGTTTCTCTGCCTAGTAACAAGAAATTATATCATTTGTGGGCCCATGGCTTTCTTTGTACCCATGATCCCTTGCAAGTTACATGGGGTCACCATGGGCATCTCTGATGCATTTCTCACATAAAATAACATGAAATATGATTAGAACAATAAGGTATGGCCTTATCTCACCACACTTCTCACCCCCCCAGCCGGATCTCAATGATCCAGGCTCGTTCCTGAACCCAGGTCACTGGCATTTCTATCGGTAGCACTACTTCTGCACTAATGGGCTGGCATGACAGAAGGCTTTTTAAAGGAGAAGGCCTTCATCTCATGAGGAGGGAACAAGCACACTTGAGCAAAAGCTGGATGTCTACATAGCTAGACATTTAAAGTGATGGGGGTAGACTGGTGCAATAAGAACCCTTGAAAGGAAAAGGCCAAGGTGAGCCTACAGTAGCTAGGACTTTTCTGAAAATGGGGAGAGGGAAAGCGGGGACTAGGGAGGGCACAGACAGGGAACTATTTGCATCAGGAAAGGACAGCTGTAGGGCCACAATGAACCAACAAGGAGTAGAAACAACAGGAGAGGAAGGAAGGGAGATCCAAACAAAGGACAAGGCATAGATAGAAAGAGGGATAAGGAAGAGAGGCTGTAAGGTGGTCTGCTTGAATGCCAGGAGCCTGTGTAATAAAATTAGTGAGCTCCAAGTGATGGAGACAGATGCTGAGTTAGACTTGATTGGCCATTACAGAGACTTGGGTCCCTTGGGATAATGACTGGGATCTGGCTGTTCTGGGACAGATCCTGTATAGGAGGGATATGGAATAGGGACAAGGGGAGGAGGAGCTCTCCACATTAAGGATGGCATAGAGGCTACAGAGGATGGGACTATCACAAGGGAAGGGATGACAGGAGGTGATCTGGGTGCAGCTGAAAACAACTAAAGGAAAAAAGATAAGAATGTAAGTGGTCTAGTCTTTTGGGGCAGAAGGAAGAGGGGGACAAGAATTATGGGAGGAAATCAGAAGGAGAGCAAAAGGGGATTTAGTGCTTGTGAGAAACCTGAACATGCCAGTCATAGACTGGGATACCCCAGCTGCCCAGAGCACCAGAAGTTGGGCACTGCTAGACACATTGCAAGACTGCTTACTGGTGCAGCTGGTTAGGAAACCCATGAGGCAGGATGCCAGTCTCAGTTTAGTACTTTCCAAATCAGGGGTGTTGGGTAGGGTAGTGGTCTGGGAAATACTGGGGTCCAGAGACCACAGTACTATGCAGTGTAAAGTGGTTCTGAGAAATGTCAAATCCTCTTCAAAGGATGTGGCTCTGGATCTCAGTAGGGCAGATGTTGACAAGATGAGGGAAAAGGCCAGGGAAAACTGGAGGGTGTAGATCAGATTAAGGGGGTTGAGGAAAAGTTGGTAGCAATTCAGGAGCTCAAGGGAGGCACTCTGGAGCAGAGATGCTGTAAAATAAACAACAGATCATGATGAGAAGACTGGTCCTTAAAGTGCAGGTGACACCTTCGACGAACGTTAACAAAACTTAATATTTAGCCACAGCACAGCTTGTATTTCAAATTAGTTTTGTGCTTCTCCTCCCCATTATTTGCTACTGATGTCATCTGCATGAAAACCAGATCTTTCCTCCAGAAGAGTTTGTCTATTCCTACTGATTTCTCCCTACCTGAGGTCATAATGAACTGTTTGTGATGCCACAGTTATTCCCATGGCAGCAGACTGTGATCTCACAACAGAGGATTATGACTTAAAGTAGGGAGTAAGCTGAAGAGGCAAAGAAACTCTAAGGGATCAAGATTATATATTTATGCAAATGTCCTCAGTAACAAATTAAGGGAAGGAGAAATCTATATAATGTATAGAGAATGCAGGCTGACTTAATTACTATGTTTTTCAAGGTTATCTTTAAGACGTCTGCAGGTCTTTAAAAGACTGTATAACAACAATAAAAATATGTAAAGGGACCAAACTAAACTCAACATTGTGTCTTAAATATTGTCAGCTCCATCCATGTCTAATAGACCTGCCAATGTTTTGTGTCAATAAATACACTTCCTCAAGGCAGACGTGGACTATAAACAAGTAATAAAAAACATATTCAATAAGATGAATACATTCAAGTGTATTTTTTAGGTTCCCAAGTGGACCAAACTGTAGAGACCACAACTCATTTTCACAGTCCTACTCACCTACTGTGATGCTACTCTTTTTTTCTTCAAGCTAGTAATTCTATTTAATTGGATAATTATTTCATTTCAGCAAGCTAAATAAAGCAAATAATATCAGACTATAACCAAAACTAGTGGTTTATCTAGACAAAATCATTGAATTATAATCAAAGCCAGTATGTTGCTTGTAATTCATTTTCTGCTTTATGCTTCAAATGTATAACTATATTTACCCTCTAATTCAACAAGTATTGCTATCTTTAACAAGAGACACAAGAAAAACGTACATTTATATAGAAATCCCATTTCATTGTTTTTGTTCTTAGAAATCTGTCTTAAGAATATTTTGGTTAATGCATGGTCAAGTGACTTTTCTTGGCAGATGAAATTTCTAGATTTTTTCTTTCCATTCTATAATGCTAAATATCCTCTGGCACACCTCTCAGCCTTAAATGAATAATCATTTAGCTCAGGATGAATTTTAGAAATGTTTTAAATGATCTTCCTTGCTGTGTTTGATTGTTTTCCCTAGTGTCCAGTCCTTACACCTTTAGCTGTTTCTAGACATCTCCCTGCTTTACCACTCTCAGTACCCTCCTCTGGTTCCAGCCTCTGGCTGACATCCTGTTCTAGTCATGCTATAGTTGACCACTACTGCAGCAAGCCTCTTCCTCTGGGTGTGAGGTATATCATACCTTAATGTCAGCGGGGGTAATCTGGATATGCCTCTTGACAGATTTTGGCATGCATGGATGTCGAGGCCATGCAGCTGTTGACATTGGCAACTTTGTTTCCAAGTAGAAATTCAGTGCTTGGGCTATGAATCCCCCTTCCCCAGTTTTGGTGGCCCACTTTTCAAATAGTATAGTACTATAGTTCAACAACAGGATTTCTAGCACACTGACGTATATTAATAGACAGCACTAATTTGTATTCCATACCATTTTAATGAGTCTAGAATATTATTTTCTTTACTGATTAAGCTTTAATTATTATAATTAATGGCTCACTATCCCTTTGTCATAATGCCTTAAACCTGATGGTGTATTTTGTAAATTCCTTGATTTCTTGACTGCTATTTATTTATTTGCTTTTGATGACCGGGTAGGTGCACTAGGCAAAAGTCCTGCCTATTTTCAGGCATGACCCGGGAGAGTACAGCTTACAATAACACAGCTAAGAGAACAATGACTATAGCTTACAATAATACGACAAAGACAACTGTGAGTTACATAAGGCAAAGGGAACTGTCAGAACAAAAATCATGAAACAGCATTAACATCAGCACAATTAATTGTAATCCTTCCAGATCATGCCTGAAAATAGTCATATGTACACAGTGTATGATACCTGGTTATGAAAAACAAACAAATAAAACTTAAATCAGCCTCTAATTCAGTAGCATTGCCTTTGAAAGGAAGTGCCAATTTGATTCACTTTTAGTAACATTTGTATCGGGCTTGCAAGTGGAACCATATGTAAATAGGAATGTAAACTGTGGGTAATTAAAATATTGCTGAATATTATTTTGATAGCCTACTAATAAGAGAAAATCATTGTTTAAAACATCCTGTATGATGGAGTTTAGTACTATATGGCTGTCAATCAGAACCGAGACTGTATTTTACAATTCCTTTTTTTTTTTAAATATTTGCCACTTTGCCATCAAACAATTGAACCAGGACAGAACTAGCTTTGCAAAGTTACATTAGGTGGGGAGATCAAGTGATGCAATCCTCTGGGTAGCTGCTTCTTAGAGCACTCCCAATACCTCCTCCTGTACAACCATCGGTTTCTCTGAATATCCCACAAAGAACAGTTTTCTAATAATATTGTTTAAGAAGTTAACATACCTGCAGCCTTTCAATGAGATCTTCGGGGATGAAATTGAGGAAGTGGAAGCAGAGATGCAGTCGGCTGTACCACGGCACACACCACCTACAACACGCGAAAAAATCACAAAGCGATCCAAGGCCCAAGCAGGAATCATGGGACGCCAATCCTCTGGCACTCATGAGCAGTCCCCTCTCGCTCTTGATCATTTTGTAGATGAATTCTGCCCATTCAGGGATGAATTGCAGTCTCTAACGGATGAATTTAAAGTAATTTCATCCAAACTGCAAGATCTGGCAATCCGTACTGGAGACTGCGTGGCACGTCTTAGTTCAGTAGAGTGCAAAGTAGATAAAGCGGATCCAGCTATGGTTGCTACCCGACAACGCCTTGCTAAGTTGGAGGCCAAAATTGAAGATTTGGAAGGGAGGAGTCACCGCAACAATGCAATGATAATCGGTCTACCAGAGGGAGAAGAAGGGAGCACTCTTGTGCTGTTTACATAAAAATTAGTAGAAAAACTAGCAGGCTCTTCTCCATTTGGCCCATCCTACATCATAGAAAGGGCTCACAGGGCATAAAGAGCCATGCCCCCACCTGGTGCCCCACCAAGAATCTTCATCTTCAAGTTTTTAAATTGCCAGGAACGTCAGCATTTCATGACAAAGATTAAAGAAATCAAAGAAGTGCAATGGAGTGGCAAGGCAATACGTGTGGTCCACCCAAGATCTCCCCTTATCGGTGAGACAATGGACAATGGCATACCATGGCATAGTTACTAAACTTCTGGCAGCAAATATAAAATTCCACATGCGATATCCTGCAAATTTCCAGGTGCACATTGATGGGAAATTGGTTCCCTTTGATGATCCAAAGGCAGCTGAGGAGTCCCTTAAGAAGGCGCTTCCCGACCTCTTCAGTGTAGGCTGAGAATGGTTGCTGACCTGTGCTGCCTGTAGGATGTCACATTGCCGTAACTCTTGAAAGTGAGTTAAAGTCTGCAAGGGTTTACAGACTGTACTTACTTTTCCTTTTTCTCTGTCCTTAGTGTTTTTGATGGTGGGAGGCTAAATTTTAAATCGTAGCCACCGTATGAGCTTTTTCTCACTCAGTAACAGTCCAGCTTCAGTCTTACTTAAGTATACACTCTGAATGGTGACCAAGAGTGCAGGCAAGAACAGGACTCATTCACCTTGATTTTCCTCACTGGATGTGTTTATTTTTTTATTAACCTCCTCTCAGCTTAGCTTTCTCCATTTTAATTTTAATTTTTTGGTCCTTTTGGTTTTGGAGCAAGTAAACGATGGAATGGAGAGTTTATCGAATTTTTTTTTTTAAAGGGGCAATGTAACTCTCTGGTCTCTCTCCTATAAGCCTCAAGAGGGCTATTTTTCTGTTTTCATTTTCCTCAGAGACTGTGTTGGTGGGAGGTTAAATTTTAAATAATTGCCCCTGGAGTGTGTTTATCTTTTTACCACAGCTCCTCTCTGCTTAGCTTTCTCCACTCTGACTTTTTGGCTCTTAGGGTTTTGGAGCTAGTTACTGACAGAACAGAGAGATCTACTGAAGTTTTTTTTTTTTGTAAATAGGGCAGTGAGTCTATCTGATTTTCCCCCTATAACCCATAAGAGGGCTAATTCTTTTTTTTTTTTTTTAAATTGGATCTACCTGGCCAGACCTGGCAGCCATCTTATTGGCTGAAGTTTATTATGGATGGATATTTAGTCAATGCAAATTTTTTGTATTTGATGTCAAAGATGGTTGGAACCGGGGGGAAGGTTACCATTGAGGGTACATCACGTACCAATGTGTTATGAGTCAGAATAAAGACCCCAAGCATGGTGTGTTAGGGACTTTTGCTATGGCCTTGATTCTAAGGGATTCAGGGTGGGAAGGGTGTGTTTGTTCTATTGCAGAAGTTTTTAGTTATGTGGAAACTGTTTGGGAGATGGAGGGTGGGGAGGGTGGGGCAGCTTGGCATCAAGTAGGGTTTATCCTTTCTTTCATCAGGTGGTTTCATTATACGGTAAAACACACAAGTGTCTGATATTTGGTTGTTCAGATGACTATCCCTAAAAAGTTCTTATCTTGGAATATTCATGGAGATCCCAATAAAGTCAAATGATATAAGGTACTGAAACATATTCATCTGCTTAGGAGTGACGTCTCCTTTCTGCAGGAAACCCATCTACAGGATACAGAGGGCACTCTCTTTCGCTGACAGTTTGTAGGGCAGACCTTTTTTGCAGATGATAGCACCCAAAGTCGGGGGGGTCACAATTCTTATTGCACGAGGGGTACAGTTTGTGTATGAGCAGACTATTAAGGATTGAAATGGAAGATACATTTTTCTTTTAGGTAGATTGAAGAGAACCACCATGATACTGGGCAATATTTATGGCCCAAACGCAGATTCCCCAGGGTTCTTTACTGAGATATTAAAGGTATTAGCCCCTTTTAGTAATCTACCCATTATAATGGGAGGTGACGGGAGTCTCCCATTTTCCCCAATATTAGATACATCTGATCCCAAAGTAAAGGACTGACACCAGCACAGAGAGCCATTAGGGATCTGATAGACCACTTTGGGTTGACCGATCCTTGGAGAACTCTCTATCCGCATTCAAGAAAGTACACTTTCTGCTCCAAAGTTCACAAATCTCAATCTAGAACTGATTACTTATTAATCAGTAAGTCACTCCTTAGTGGTCTGATAGATGCAAAAATAGAACCTGGGGTTATTTCTGACCATACGGTAACATGGTGCTCCCTAATGCTTCCCACTGATATACCCAAAGAATCCAGTTGGAAGTTAAACAATCAACTGCTCAAGGACCAATGTATTGTCAAAAAATAGGTACAAAATATATTGATCAGGGGGAGAAAGCTGGTCACTTACTAGCTGTCAGGCTTAAAAAAGTAGAATCCTTTAAAATTGTGCAGAGCATTCGTTCTTAGTCGGATGGAGCTCTCCTACTTTCTCCGAAAAAGATCACTGGGGAATTTGCCAAATGTTATGCTCACTTATATAGTCCCATGATGCCCAAGCCTGATGCCACCTGAGTTAAAGCATACCTGGACTCTATCACTTTGCCTACCCTAGATTCAGCGCAGCAAGATTCCCTGATTGTCCCCATCTCTATCACGGAGATACAGGAATCAATCATATCCCTTGTAGCCAATAAAGTCCCTGGTCCAGATGGGTTTTCCCCAAATTTTTATAAAACATTTTCTAAACAAATCGCACCTTGGTTAGCACGGTTATTTGCCTGGATGTTGGGTGCCAACCCATTAGACAATACCCTTCTGGAAGCACTGATCATAGTTCTCTCAAAATCAGACAAAGACCCTGAAGATGTTGGGAACTACAGGCCAATCTCATTATTAAACTGTGATCTTAAAATCTTAGCAAAATTATTGGTAAACAGGCTTAAACAGATAATGCCAGCTTTAATACACCTGGATCAAGTTGGTTTTATTTCCTGCAGATATTCTTCCGACCATTTTAGGAAACTGGCTCACATCTAAATTTATTGATTGAATTTCCTCCCTCTACCAGAACTCTCTGGCCTGGATTTATTGCAATGGGGTGTTCTAGAATCGGTTTTCACTCTATTTGGGCACAAGGCAAGGATGACCATTATCCCCTCTCCTATTTAATATTTACCTGGAACCCTTGTTAACCAAACTTAGAAATCATGAAGACATTCAGGACATCACAATGAGATCCCAGACCTTTAAACTGTCTGGTTATGCAGGCGATGTGTTGCTTCATATCGAGCGCCCCCTGCATTCAATACTGGTTGTTCTATCTGTACTCGAGGAATACAGTGCCATTTCCAACTATAAAGTTAACTTAGGTAAAACCATAGTCTTTCCTTTGAATGGGAGAAGATCCAAGCAGGATATCTCTCCATTAGGGTTGCAATGGAGTCAGTCTAGCTTAAAATACTTGGGGCTTACTCTAACTAGGGGAGAAACCCAATTAAGGAAAGCAAACCTCGACTCTTTACTCCTTATCATCCAACAAGATGTAGCCAGATGGCAATCCTTCTCCATTTCATTGTGGGGGCATATTTATTTGATTAAAATGAACATTTTGCCAAGATTATTTTACCCCCTAAGTATGCTAAACTCATGAATCCCCATAAACTGGTTTAAAAAAACACATTCAATTATATCCTCATTCATTTGGAGGGCCAAAATGGCCAGAAGAGTGTATAATAAACTGGCTGCCTCCAAATGGTTTGGGGGTTTAAGGCTTCCACATTTTGGCCTATATTTCTGGGCAGGCCAGCTGGCCAAATATTTAAGGTGGTTACCGCTTCCTGGAAACCAAGACTCGGACCCTGATATTCCTGCATGGTTGACTCTTGAATGTGAACTGATTTCCAGTGCTGGTGTCTCCCCATCTGCAATGTTACATATATCCCCTAAGCTCTTGCCTAAGAAATTGTGTTATTCGCCTATTGTTTCTTCGATCAGAATACATACTCAGTTGTGCACTTTTTTTAAGTATAAGCATTCCTTCAACTCTTTCCAGCTAGTGGTAGGGAATCCTAATTTTAAATTAGGGGGAAAGTGCATCCCGTCCTCTTGGCTTCCCTTAATGAGGGACTCCAAGATGGGAGCTTTTTCATAGAGGGTCAGTGTCTGTCCTTCCCCTCCATCATGACCCATTTTCGAATTCTGAAGGAAAAGGTCTTTAAAGTCTATCAATTACAACACCTTCTGGTCCAGTTTTCAAAGGAAATGGTCTGGGACACTGACATGGCGGATTGGCTCCAGGGGCTAATGGATACTTGCGGTAAGCCTCATGCAATATCATTGCTTTATGTGGCTCTATTGTCCAAATCCTTTGATTCTCAATACAGACACCCCAAATTTGGGGTTTCTCAGTTCCCCAGTTATGCTGGTAGATGGGTGAAGATATGGGATGACCTCCACACATACATACCCCAGGACAGACTCCGTCTCACCCAGTTTCAAATTTTGCAAGATCTGTATTGGACCCCTTTGAAGTTACAAAGGGTGGGACATATCTCTTTCTCTATGTGCTCCAGATGTGGGACTCAAGAAGGTAACCTACTTAATATTTTCTGGGACTGTCCTTCAGTGCAACGTCTGTGAGTCATGATTCAAAACAAGGCAAATCTCTTATCGGCTTTAGAAGATTTATTTACCCCTGAGATTTGCCTCCTGAAGGATTTTACTAAAATCTCTGTCCATATTTGCAGAGATCACATGGCTTTAATTTCCCTCTCAGTAAAGAAATTAGTGTTAAGGCATTGGCTGGACAAGGAACACATATCATATGTTGAATGGTTGAAGGAATTGTTGTTTAATCTCAGAACTGAACAGCTCAAAGCTAGCCTTCGGGGCTCTGTGTCTCATTACAAGTCAATTTGGGAAGGCTTTCATGCCTTATACCTGCTACAGGATGGCACCCCTCCAAGGCTAATCTGGGCAAGGAGTGTCCCCTGTGGTCAGTTGTAGGGTTTATGATGGTCTCCAAATTGCTCAGAGTTCAGTATTATGTTATTCCTTGATGCCAAGTGGGGGAAGGGGGGCTTGACATTTGTGAGTTCTACTGTTCCATGTTCTACTGTTTCTGTTTGTACCAATGTCAAGTCATGGTGGCTAATTGAAAATGTCAATAAAGTGTGGAATTAAAAAAAAAGTTACATTAGGTAACATGTTCCTGGATGACATGATGCCAGGCCATAAAAGGGGAGTGACTAATTCATAAATAATCTCAGAGTAAAGTTATTGGCACAGTGTTATCATTTTTCTGCCTGCAGAAGTTACCTTGTTGCTGGTGGCTGGTTTTAGCTGCTAATTTTTGTCTTGAAGTTAGTGGGGACAAAACCTCCAAACACACCACTGCCATCTTCTATATCATATCATATCATATCATATATACAGTATTCTCTGGTATACAAATGCTTAACAGTTGCAGCCCTTGATATTTTATATTACATGTTCCAATAAAGTATAAATGTATTCTTTACATTACTTTCTTCATAGAAAATGCAGTATTGCATTTCTGTACATTAAAAACTGGTTTGGAAAAACATTGCCATTTACACTATGATAAGTGCCCTTCCGATCTTAAGTTCCCCCATCTTTTATAATCTTCTGGCACCCAAGCTTGCGTGAATACAGACACAATTCCACTATCTCAAAAAGAAATGAAATTCTTTGCAAAAAACATTGTTAATGCACCAGTTGGAGTAACTCAACACCACGAAAGTAGGGAAATGTGGCATTAGGGTTTCCAACCCTAATTCCCAACCCCCCCCAAGCAGCAAAAGGAAAACAATATTAGGGTTTTGGGTCTCCAGAGTCTTGGCAAATCAGTGGTAGGATTTTCTTTGGGGTTGTCAGCCCTAATGCTCACCCCATTCCCTGTGCAAACAATGTCACACATGATCTATGGGCCCTGCATGAAGAAAGCTACAACAAATTCTGTTGGCAACATGTGGTGCTCAGACATACTTCTCTACCTTTGAAGAGTGTATCACTGTGAGGTACTGCCATGCAGTTGTACATTGTGTTTTGGACTGGAGGCTACAGGCTGGGGAGAGGGGTGAGCATTAGGGCTGACAACCCCAAGGAAGACCCCTACCACTGATTCACGAAGACTCGGGAGACCCAAAATCCTAATATATTTTCATTTTGCTGCTTGGGGTGGGGGTGGGGAGTTAGTGGTGGAAACCCTAAGGGCATATTTCCCTACATTTGTGGCATTAAGTTACCCTAACTGGTGCATTAACAAAGTTTTTTGCAAATAATATTTAGTATATGTGAGCAGAAGTCCATGATGAAGTGGGACTTCTTCTAAGAAACGCTGGCATGGTACACTTACCAGTGGTGGCTCTCATAGTATAACAAATTAATGAAATAAAAATTTGTAATGCTACAACTGTTGCATGGATCTCCATATCTGCGTAGGTTTCAGTTCTTAGCCAGTTTTTTACTATCGGTGACCAAAAAGGCCTTAGAAACAGAAATGTGTCTCACAGTTTCAACCTTCTACAACTTTCAAATCACCAAACCAATTATTAAATTTCAGAACAGAAAGTGATCATTTGCACACAGTAACACAATAAGGGTTTAAAATAAATATTTATTTTAACATAAACTCACCAGAAGCACTAGTATCCTGGAGGCACCCCATGTAACACCTTCTAAATAAGGCTTGATCACCCTCTGAGCCTTGATGAAGCCTTGTTTAGGACGAGCACTGTAAGAGTTCTTGCTTCTGAAAGTGCTAGTGATGTTTAGTCAGTTTATAATAAATAAATATTTATTTTCAAACCCTCACTGCACTAGTATGTGGGCCATCTTTTTCTTTGTTCTTCTAGAGGAGTCACTGTGTGGTATTGCATGATCAGTGATACTGGCTGCATCCTTAGGGATGTGCGTGCATCTTTTTCTTTGGACTAACAAATGTTTAGGATCTGGATATCCTGTGCCTGAGACTGTGCATGTAAAATGTCAGGTATACTTTCCAAGAGCAGGTATGGTATTATGCTGCAAACATCTGGGCTTAATGTAGAAATGCCTTCTCAACCCTAACTACAGTGGTCCTACTGTGCCACTATAATTTTGTATGGTGTTTAAATACATACTGGAGTTGAGGCATGTAGTTGAAAACTAGTTCTCTCTGAGGGAGGACATATTGTCTGACAGTGGACTATTTTGCCTGTAGCCAAAGGTTATGTAATCCTGATGGGCAGTAGAGTCTGCTATATAGTGAAAAATGTTCTGTCCATATTTGCATTATGAAACCTTTATATCTCCTCTTTCTAGGCCCCCTCTTACATTTTTAAAGCTGTCATATCTGTCAGTATGTGTTGCTTTCTTTCCTGTTTACGTTCCTGGTTTTTCTTTTTTATTATACACAGTGGCTTGCTTTTGTTTACAAAATAATTATTTTTGTTTAATTTGCTTTTTGTAACAAGGGAGTTTCTGAGGAGTGTCTCAACATTACCTGGTGTAGAGGTGCCCCCCTGCTGATGGGAGGGCTTCAGGTGCTGCACAGGGAGGCTTCGTGTTGCTTCATGTGATGGAATTCTGGTGGTTCAGCTGAATGTGGCTTTAGTTACAGTAGGGCCCTATGGGGCTGGTAGGGCCAGCAGTGCTGCTGAAACCTAGAAACATAGAAATTGTCAGCAGATAAGGACCACCAGGCCCATTCAGTCCGCCCATAAGCCTTACAATTGTATGTGGCCTCTGTCCCTATCTGGTCAATGCTTTTCAGCATTCCTTTCCACCTGTAAGGTTCCCTTATGCTTGTCCCAGGCATGTTTACTGTAAATCCCTTTACTGTGCTCGCTCCCACCACCGCATGTGGCAGACTATTCCATGTGTCCACCACCCTCCCCATAAATAAAAACATTCTCACATTTCCCCTCAACCTGCCACCCTCCAATTTCATATCATGCCCCCCTCATTCTTGTACTCCTCCTATATTGGAAGATGTCTCCCCCTGCACCTTATTTATGCCCTTAAGGTACTTGAATGTTTCTATCATGTCCTCATCATGTATATTATGTTTCTATACTATACAGTAGACTGCCATGTAAACTATTGCATTGCTTGGGAGTCACAGTACATTTTATTTTACATAACACAATTAGCTTTTGGCCAATCACATTACAGAAAATGTTTTAAAGCCTCTGTCTGCCTGTCTTTGTCCATCTGTCTGTATCTATCTATCTATCTATCTATCTATCTATCTATCTATCTATCTATCTATCTATCTATCTACTATCTTTCTATCTAACTAATGTATCCAGATTAGCTATCGATCTACATCTAGTGTGCTGCATAAAAAGACATTATCTGTGATGACTTAACATGTTGTTTCAAGAGTTCAGAGCTCATTAATTCCTTTTGGATGACACATAGCTCTTTTTCTGTATAGCTTCTATACATAGCCATGGTTCTACAGTATCACACTGGGTTGGAAGGCTATGATTAACTGAAGCTAAAGGCATACCTTTGCAATGTGCACTGCTGATTGATGAAGTATACAAATGCTATAGTATACACATATTTTCATGGGACAGAACACATCTTTGTATAACACCAAGTCTGCCTCATTTCAGTACCACCTTAGGGTGCTGCTCTTGTTTTTCTCATCACAATTTTGTTTTGCTGTAAAGATGGGATTTTATTTGCCACGTCAGTCAAATTAAATTCCAAAACTGAGAAGTCACTCTCACCTCAATGTGAAAATAATCCCTTGAAGGACTAAAATAGATCTTGGAGCCATTGCTATATAAAGTTAAAAAAGTGAGATGCATTGTAAAAGAAATTGCATTCACCTCTGTCATACATTTCTTTTTAATGTATTTGTCTACCTGAAGCAGGTTCAGATGTTGGGAGGGAAGCGGCGGCCATCTTATGTGATAGTTGTTGAGGGAGAGGGCATGGCAATCATGTGAGCACCCACAGCAAATTGGGGACCACCATGAACCAGGAAGTCCTGCATAAAATAATCCACTCCCAGCATGTTCCATCACACTCCTATCCCAGAGTGTGAGTGGAACAGAGCAGAAATGGAACAGGTTATTGGCATCTTAGGCATTGACAGAATTCCGCAGGCAACAGCAGGCATGCACTGGGCTTTGTCAGATGGACAAGGGAAAAGATAAGTTACTCTAAAGCTTATTGTTACTTACTGTTGAACTACATAGGTAGGTAAAGGTGGTGGGGTAATGGGTAATTACAGGGAAAAAAAGCAGGCAGATTATAGCTACAGGTGGGAGTATAGGAGGCACTCTATATGGGGTAGAGGAAAGTAGTAGCTCAGGAAGGACAATAGAGGAAATTTATCAAAAAGGAGGAGTAAAAAGGCAAGCAGGAACAGGGAAAACTTTACCTTGAAATAGCAACCATTTAAAGGGAAAGCAGGTAACATCCGTTCTAGGGTAAGTTGTTAAAGTAGATCCTGAAAGATAGTGTAAGTGGGATAGAGCAAATAAAGGGGAGGGACAGTAGGGGTAAGTTACATTCGAAAACAGAAAGGAGTGACTGAGATTAGCGGACATGGAAGCAGTAAAGCACAGTGGTTGTTGAGCTGCAGTTTTCTGGGGGACATTCTGGAGACTGAGGTGCTGCCCCATCTTCACGTACCTCTCTGGCTTGAAGGCAGAGGTCACTGATCTCTATGCTTTGCTGGCTATGATCCAGAGGATCTCTTACCCCATCCAAAGGCCACCAAGCCTGCTGCTGTTGCTCCAGAGGTTGTCTAGACAGAGCAGGGATGGCTGGACCTTGGTGGGCTTTGGAAGGGTAGGAGTGGTGGGGTGGGACACATTCCTCATCATGTGACAGTACAGAATTTCTTCACTGTTCTGGCAGGATGGACTGCCAAGAGGAGGTACCCATAGTGGTTTCAAGGGAGGATGTGGGAGTCCTCTGAAGGTGATGCCCCAAGGTAGGTAGTAGAGGACTCCACCGAGGAGAAAGCAGCTTTTACTGGTGGACTTAGTTGTCAGGGGGATAGATCTGGGGCAGAAAGGGCTACAGAGAGGGAAGGTAGGTTGCCAACCTCATGCCTTGTCTTGGAGGGATGGATAGTGGATCCTAAGGCTCACTAGAGTGGCAGGACAGGGTAGGGAGCAGGATGTCATTGTCCACCTGGGGATACATGATCTAGTGAGGAATGGGGCTGGGGTAGTACAGAGAGAGATTAGTGAACTGGGAAGGGGCCTAAGGCAAGTGACATGAATGATGGCATTCACCGGGGTGCTACCTGTCTACGGCCATTGGGAGACTAGGGTAGTCTGCACTTGTAGCTTTAACACTTGGTTGAAAGAATGGTGCAGGAAGGAAGGGTTTGGCTTCATTAGGCTGAGGTCTGACATGGAAGGAAATGGATCATAGAGGTAATGGCTTGCATCTATCTTGGGAAGGGGACCACTGTCCCCAGTGGAAGGTTTAGGTGTTACTTTGATGAACATTTAAAATAGCTAAGAGGGAGGCAGAAATACAAATGGATGCATAAACTGTCCCCACCCCACATATTGAAGCATTAGCACATGAGGACCAGAAGGGAGAACAGGGCACAAGTTAAAGGAAGCAGAAGCATAGTAAGGGACAAGAGAGAACACTAACAGAAGTGGTGGAAAAGGGAGGTGTTGAGGAGGGAAGGCACAAAGAGGGTAGTGAAGAGGGAGGGAAATTTCAAGTGGCAACAAAGGTAGAAAGGGGGGTTTCAGGCAGAGTGGGAGCAAGGTGTGGAGAGCCATGTGTCCCAGTGCAAGAAGTCTTGGAAATAAAATGTCAGACCTGTAGGCCATTATAATGGAGGGAGACCTGGATCTTGTGGCCATTACTTAGTTGTGGTGTACAGGGAGCCACAAATTGGACATGGTCACAGCAGACTACGCTTAGTTCAGAAAGAATAAGGAGGGGAGAAAAGGTGGAGGGGTTATGCTGTGTGTCAGGAAGGATATCAGAATGATGGAAATGTGGGGGAACCTAGGGGTAAAGGATGGGCTTGAGGTACTATGGGTCACCCTGGAGACAGGAGCCAGAGTCACTATTTGCACTGGGGTGATATACAGACCTCCAACACATGAGGAAGAATTTGATAAGGCAATCGGGGAAACTGCCAGCACAGTGGCAAAAAAAGGGAGGTGCTGCGGGTGTGTAACTTCAGTCTGCCGAATGTAGAATGAGGCTTCTCAGCTGTAGCCTTGGCTAGAAGCAGGGCCTTCCTAGACTCCCTGCAGGAGGCATTTCTCAGGCATCAAGCCAGAGAGCTCTCTCATGATGGGGCAATACTGGACCTTGTGCTCACAAACAGGGACAGTACTGCAAATATCAAGGTGGGATGTCACCAGGGGATGAGCGATCACTGTACAGTGTGGTTTAACATGAGGATGGCAGCAGAGACATACCACACAAGGACAGGGGTCCTGGACATCAGGAGGGCAGACAAAAAAATGGGTGAATGCCTCAGAAATGACCTAGTTGGCAGGGGGATTTGTCTGGGTGGAGTGGAGGAACAGTGGGCTAAATTAAGGGATAGATTAGTGAAGACAACAAACCTCTGTGTGAAAGAACAATACCAGGATGAAAAAGAGCCCACTATGGTCCTCAAGGGAAGTGGTTGTGAAAGTAAAGGCTAAAGGGGTGCTATTTAGGAGGTAGAAGGGGATGCAGAGGTAAGAGGACAGGGAGATGTACCAGGAAAAGCAGCAGGAAGCAAGGAGGGTGGTAAGGGGGGCAAAAGTGCAAACAGAAAAAATGATCCAAATGGGTAGTTAAAGGGGACAATACCTTTTTCAGATACATTTTGAAAAGAGAAGGACAAGGGGAGGGATTGTGAGGCCAAGAAGGGCAGAGCATGAGACAGTGCTAAGGAGTATCAGGAAAAAGCAGATAGTCTGAATAGATACTTCTGCTCAGTCTTCACAGTGGAGGGACAGGGAGACTAACCACATAGAAGTAGCAGAAATACTTGGAGGGGAGGAAGGGAGGGGGACACAAGTCCATTCACAGAGGAACATGTCCTGAAGGGACTTGCAAATCTGAAAGTGGATAAAGCTACAGGGCCGGCTAGGATACACCCAAGGGTGCTGAGGGAGGTCAGTGAGGTACTGACTGCACCTCTGACAGTTCTATTCAACAGCTTACTGGAAACACAGCAGTTCCAGAAGACTGGAGGAGGGCAGATGTAGTCCTGCTTCATGAAAGTGGCAGCAGAGAGGAGGCTGGCAACTATATGCCAGTCAGTCTAGCGTCAGTGATGGGGAAGTTAATGGAGACACTAATAAAAGAAAGGCTAGTGGAATATCTTGAATCCAGCAGGTTACAAGCCTGAAGGAGCAGGGATTCACAAATGGGAGGTCATGTCAGATGAAGTTGATTGATTTCTTCAACTGGATAACAAGGAAAGTAGATCAGGTTGGGGAGCGGATGTGGCCTTCTTAGATTTCAGCAAGACCTTCTCACCATGCCACATAGAAGGCTTATAAGGAAACTGGGTAGTTTGGAGGTGGCACCCAAAGGATGGAACTGAGCATGGAACTGACTGATGGATAGGCAACAAAGGGTGGTGGTAACTGCACTCACTCTAAGTGACTAGTGAGGTACCTGAGTGCTCAGTACTGGGAACAGTCCTCTTCAATGTTTTCACAAGTGGCATTGCAGAAGAGCTGGAAGGGAAAGTATGCCTCTTTGCAGATGACACCAAAATCTGCAATAGGATAAATACTCCAGGATGGTGCAGAGAATGAGTAGAGACCTGAGAAAACTAGAGGAGTGGTTGAGAGTATGGCAGCTGGGTTTCAATGCAAAAAAGTGCAAAATCATGCACCTAGGGCACAGAAACCCTGGGGTAATGCGTAGAATGGTGGAAGGGGCATTGATGGTCACTAAACAGGAAAGGGACATTGAGGTTATCATATCTGTTGACCTCAAGGTGGCAGGGAAGTGTGTCGAGGCAGTAAGCAGGGCCAAAGGGATGTTGGGGTGCATAGGGAGGGGAATCACTAGCAGAAGGAGATAGATGGTGTTACCACTGTATAGATCATTGTTGAGACCCCACCCGGAGTACTGTGTCCAGTTCTGGAGTCCACATCTCAGAAAAGAGATAGACAGAGTTGAAGCTGTCTTAAAGCAGACAACTAAAATGGTGCAGGGGCTGCATCATTAGCCCTAGCTATGAAGAGAGACTGAGGGACCTCAATATGTATGCCATGACTTTATTAATTATCTACAATTATTTTATCAAATTGGTTCATACCCAGCTTTAGGTTCGCCCATGTCGGTGCGACGAACAGAATGCCAATGGCAATTACAGTGCCAGCATCTGCTGACTCCAGCAAGGACGACAGTCAATCTGTGCACTCCACTATGTGGGCGAAGTACTCCCACTGTTTAAATGTCATGTAACTGTACAATGGAGAGCCCAGACTTCCCAGCACATCCAGGAATACTCCACAGACCAAGGCACACAAAACTGGAGTATTGCGGGGGACTCTGCCTCTGCAGCCCCTGCACTGCCCCCAGCTTATTATAACTAACTTCACAGTTGCACCAACCTTGAAAGGGCAGAGTAATTTTTCTTGGTTGCACAGAGTTTGAAGGAGGAAAAAAAGAGACAGAAATCACAGGTGCTGCAAACTGATGGTTTATCTCCAGCCAGTCACCCTAAACACTAAGCGCTCCAAAGTCTAGTTCACAATATTGCCATGCAACAACCTGCTGTTGCTGTAATAATAGCAGAAATATCAAGTCACCATTCTAATGGTATACCCAGCTTTATATGTCATATTCATGTTCAAAAGAAAAATGCAAATGAAGGGGGGTCTACATATTTTCAAGTGTATAGTTATTTGCAAGATCAGAGAAGAGTACTAATCATTCAAGTCTCCAATATTTTTTTTGATATTTTGTTTATTCAAGTTTATAACAGACACAGGTAGACACCACATACAGTAGATAGAGATATACAATGGATACAAACAACAAAGGATAACATAAAACATGTGGCATGGAATCAGTCTGGAGGTTTATGAAAATGACAGAAACTTACTAAGAGTGTCCTGGTGATACGTCCTGGGGAGGGTGATGTTGCATTTGATTGGCTAACAAAATTAATAACATTTAATATACACATAAGAAGTGGCACATTATTATAACATAAAATCAGGATTACTATCTGGTTAATGGCTAACCCATCATCTCCAAAAGTCATTGAACCACGTAATAGTAATTAATTTTTGCTGCTAGTCTTTCTAGATAGTAAATATGCATGGTGAGTTTCTTCCACATAGTAAGAATTGGTACTGTATTCATGAACCATAAATGAGTGATAACTTTTTTAGCTTTTGTTAACAATAACCATAAGAATTTTAGTGTTCTAGTATGAATTTTTGTAGGTTCTGGTACTATGCTAAGTAACACCATTGAATTCATAATAATATTTTTAGCCTCCACTAGTTTCCACTTCTCCCTTTATCTCTTGCCAGTAAGTTGTCAGACTGGGGCTATCCCCCAAAATATGTTCCCAATCAGCTTCTGTGGAGCCACATCCCCTCCAGCACAGACCTGTTTTCCTTCCTGAGTACCTTGCCTGCACAACTAGGGTATGGTAATATCTAACCTTGCACTTATTATTTTATTTATTTATTTTATTTAGCTTTTGTTAACCAGGTAAGTACACTAGACAAGCAATTTGCCTATTTTCAGGTACGACCCGGGAGAGTACAGGAAATGACATACTTACACACTTGGGACAACATGGTACATAATTAAGAACAGGTCACACATCATGAGACTACAAGGTAAGATTACACATCACATAATTAGGAACAGGTTACACATCATGAGACTACAAGGTAAGATTACACATCCCATGATTAGAAACAGGTTACACGTCAAGAGACTACAGGTAAGATTACACATCTTGCATCAAGTTTGGGGTGGTACAGAAATACTGCATTTTAAGGGCCGGTAGTTTTGTATGGGTGCAAGTGCTAAACATATGTCATGGGGGGTTTTGACATCTGCAGGCCGATGCACTTTTAAGATGGCTCCATATGGAAGAGCTCAGGCTGCCCTGCGAGGGGGCAGCACGGACCTGGGTTGGGAAGGTATTCCAAAATTTAGGAGCACATTCTGCAAAGTCCCTTTCACCCATCTTGGTCCTAGTCACAGGTACCTTGAGTGTGGCAGACCACTGAGACCTAAGGTGATATGATGAGGGTGCAGTTTGGGCCAGCACGCTTGCCACCCCTGAAGGGGTACCCGTGTTGAGGACCTTACCAGTGAAGCAACCAAGGACAAAGTCAATGTACTTTGTAGGTGAGAGCCAGTGTAGCTTGTTGTAGAGCTCACAGTGATGAGTGAGCCGGGGGGCCGATAGGGCGAAGCGGCAGATATTGTTATAAGCCATCGACCACCTGGGTGGATGGGCCTTAGTGGTGCTAGCAAACAGCAGGAGCCCATAACACAAAGAGGGGAGAAGCATCCCTCTTGCAAGGGCAGCATGCATGGCTGGTGTGAGGTTGTTTTTTGCCCTGTAGGCCAGACCCAGTTTACAGCTGACTGTCTTACATATCCTCTGAATATGAAGGCCAAGGTCAAGCTGTGGGTTCAGCATTACTCCCAGGTATTTGAAGTTGTCCATGATAGGGATCAGGACATCTCCCTTGCCGGATACACAGAATGGCACACGGGTGGCTTTAATCTTTGCCCGGGACCCAAAGAGCATGGCCTGTTTTTTTTTTAGGTTAAGAACAAGCTTGTGGTTCAGGATCCATGCCTGAATGTTTATAAGATCTTCACTCTCAGTTGTTGATTGATGACCACCACCTCATGGGAGTGAGACAGGATAACCAGATAGTCTGTGTAGAGAATTGGTTTGCAGTGGGCTGCAGTTTCGGTGAGGTTATTTATAAAAATGGAGAAGAGCATTGGTCCAAGGACGGATCCTTGGGGGACCCCTACCATTACTGGGATGGGACCTGAAAGCTCTTTGCCAAATTTGACCCGCTGCATTCTACCATATAGGTAGTTGTTGAACCAGCTAAGAGCACTAGTGGAAAGACCAATTGCTCTAAGCTGAGTCGACAGTATGGCATGGTCGACCAGGTCAAACGCCTTCGAGAGGTCAATGAAGAGGGCCCCTGAGAGTTTACCCTGGTCCATGGCCTCCCTGATCCATGATGTAACAGTAACTAGGGCTGATGAGGTACCATACCCATTCCTGAATCCATGCTGTACAGGAGTCATTATGTCATGTGCCTGTAAGTACTCTGAGATTTGCCCTTCCACAACTTTCTCTAGTAGTTTGCTAGCCGCCGACAGGATAGATATAGGACAATAGTTCTCTATCAGGTTAGGGTTCCCTTGTTTAAGGATTGGGACTACCCTGGCAACCTTCCATATGTCTGGGATAACTCCAGTTGCCAGGGACAGATTGAAAATGTGTGCCACCAGATGTGCCAGCCAGGGGGCACCAAGACTGAGGAGCTTGGGTTCTAAGCCATCTTGTCCGGCACTTGAGTAGGGGGAGAGTCCTGCTAGCAGTTTCTGCACCTCTTGAACTACCACTGCCCTGAACAGAAAAGGCGGGCAGAGTGAAGATGGTGCTGTGGGCTGATTGCCACTGACACCATCATCATTTGGGAATGACAGGGTGTACTCTGACAGAGCCACAAAATAATGGTTGAAGGAGTTGGCGATGGTTTCCGAGTTGTTACAGCTCGAACCATCGATGCAGACTGTCTTAAACAAAGAGCTGCCATGACTTTGAGAGCTGGCAGGGTATATTTCATCCACTGTTCTAGCATATGTTCAGGTCCCAGCTCCTGGTGCCATTTACTTAAGATGTGTGTCATAGAAGTAGGGAGTCTGTCACATTAGAGCATCATAAACATGCCCTGTCAGGTGTGGCCACACCTTCCCTGCTTGTGTACCCATTAAATTCTACCAGGGAGCAATTGCTTAGCCAGCAGGACCATGACCTCGTATCTTCAGGACAGCAAATACTTTTGCAGTTGAAGATAGTGAAAATGATCAGCGGTAGGGAGAGTGTACTTTTTTGCAAATCAGCAAATGGGACAATGCCCTTTTCTGTAAGCAATTGGTGGATGTAAGTGAATCCCATACAACTCCACCTCTTTAACCAAGAGTCTGATTTATTCAAGGAACAGTTCTGGTCATGTGGAAGAACCATCAACCAGTTGAATTGTATTATTCTCTGTTCTGCCACTAAAATTATGCCAAAAGTGAAGTGTACCCACTGTATATTTAGTAAATATATCATAGTTTAGTCCCCCCCCCCCCCACCGGGGCATATAGGTATCTAGCTAAAGGATACAGATCATTTAAGGTACATTCTATTAATTTCATAAAAATCCCAAACTGGCTTCTGCCCAACAAGTTAGCCTTAATCCTTAAGAAAATGCAGGTTATGCTATCTGGAACCGGACAAAAATCAATGCATGCCCAGTACCACTGAAAGTCAGTGGTGAGGATGGGTCCCTATTGAGGGTTGTTGACTCTGTAAAATACCTGGGAGTCACCCTCAATCCTCAACTTGATTTCTCCCTGCACATCAGAAATGTGATTAAGGTATCAAATAGTAAGGTGGACCTGGCTTACAGAGCAAAGAGTTGTCTTACACTCGCAGTGTGTCATGCCATGGCGAAAGGTATACTTCTCCCTACGCTTTGTTATGGGTTCATTACCTTCACTCATACCCCAAAAACCAGTCTGTTTAAGTGCGACATTGCTTATAATAATATTTGCCAATCTGCCCTCTCTGGTCCCTGACTCACTCACTGTTGTGAGTTATATGGCAAGCTGGGATGGCTCTCTCTGGGGGATCATTGAATGTTTGTGCTGGGCTGCTTCACTGACAAAATTGTCAGAACTGCCACTCCTCCTGTCCTAGCAGAGCTACTTAAGCTTGCTAACTCAGCTTATCTTCTCAGGTCAAATGACTCAGCTCTCCTCCTTGTCCCAAAAGCCAGAACTCTCATAGGAGATCGGTCCTTTGCCAAGTGAACACCTCAGACCTGGAACGCCCTTCCTGCACATGTTCATAGTGCCTCCTCTCACAATAGCTTTAACCACACCCTCTGGAATCATCTTAGGTTCAATCTGGCCTGCAACTGCACCTAAGCAATGTATCCTCCACTGTGTCTATGACAGCACTTAACTATTCCTGTATGGTCACTGGCTAAGGCAGGCCCGAGTCTATGTTTGACCATATACTTGAATTTGTTTGCCTCTCTACTCTGTTGTGACAATCTGTAACTACTGTTTACTTTATGTTGTCTAAGGCTGCTCCACTATTGTACCCTGCATTGTCTGTATATACCTTGTAACAGTGCTTTATCCTGTGTAAACCTTGTTTTTTGTCTGCACATTATCCTGTAACCTCCCGGATCGCACCTGAAAACAGGCATATGTTTGTCTAGTGTGCTTACCTGGTCAACAAAAGCTAAATAAATATGCATAGTAGGCTTGTGATGTTCATAAAGTAATCAGCCTAAGTTGGGTGGCCTTAGAGTAACAGAGGAGATTTGGGAAGCCCACTTCTCCCTTGTCCTTCGCTAAAAGTAACACCTTGGGTGGGATATTCAAAGGGTGGCACAGGGCTTGCATCAAGCCCTGCGTGAAACTTTTTCATTTCTGCAGCTGTGCCATTTCCATTTGTCGCAACGGCACACAATCTTACAATCTCAGGCATGATTATGACAATTTACCTGCTTTATGGCAGCTTGCGCCAAATCTTGGGTGCAAGCTCTGGTAAAATGATCCCCATTACTGACGCAAGCTAAACCACAAAGAGATGGTCTAGCAAGCATCAATTGCTGCAAGGGATAGAAAATCCCTTTAGTTTGCCCCAAGCCTAGTTGGCACACCTGGGGCTTGCGGTAGTCTCTGGCTTTTGAAAATCTGTCCCCTGGTATCTCACCATGAAGTGACCTCCACCCAAAATAAAGTGTGAATTGAGTTTATCTTATTCCTGAAAGTATAGTTTATCTGGGACCAGAGGGAGGGTCTGGAAGACATGCAATAATCATGGTAGAATTTTTGTTCTAACTTTATGAAATGGGCTCAGGATTTTGAGCCACCTGATTGGTTGTTAGCCGTGCATTAGAAATGTCTAACACGTGGCTAAAAAGAAGTGGAGGTCAATCTCACCTAACATGGCATACCATATCAACGCCCATGTAAAATGCTGGCATTTGAAACAGTAGTCAGTTTTCTTTCTATCTGCCCACACTACCTACTGACAAAACCATTCAAAAATGCCTCCATACTGTATCCTGCTCCTCTTCCGAAAACCTTTAACTTCATGTGTTTTGTTTTAAAATGTTTTTTAGTCCTTTGGTTTTAGCAACTCCTCACTGATCACTCTCTCTCTCTGGGGCACACAGGCTGCAGCTGTTCACTCTCTCTCTCTCTCTCCCAGTTAATAAAACCAATGCCCATTTTGTCTCCTATTTATAAAAACAATCACAGCTCAATCATTCCCTCATATCCAGTTTTCTTTTTTTCTTTTGTTAATTTCTTCTAGTGTTCCTAGCTCTTTCTATCTTGTCTCCCTCAATTCCTCTCCCACCCGCCCGCTTGCTCTATTGCTCAACGGCTGACCTCCTGGCCACTCACTAGTTCCCTCTCTTAGCCCCTCACAGACATCTACCCTTCCTTACTTATCAGTAATTTATGTTCTCCTCTTCAAACCTGCTGCTGGCATTCTCACTTCAGATTCTGTTTCTTCTGTGTTATTGAAACATTAGTGATGTCTCCTCCCCAGTGCTGCCTGCTGCCATAATATATAGAAATCTTTTTCTGAAAAGGCATCTTCTTTCCAATTACTGGATTTATAGTATATAACACAAATGGAAATGCTGGTGGACTGGGGATTAGTGCCAAAAAAAAAATACAAATATGGAGGCCCCAGTGAGACAAAAGATTTTTAAGTAAAAAAAAAATACATATATAAATTGATGAAGGCAGCGGAACTATTTTATGTAAAATCAAGACAAATATTTAACTTTTTATCACTTACTACTGTGAATTGTAGTTTTTACATACATGAGCAATTATGATGCCCATTTCATAAGCACAATAAGCTACTCTGGGGTGTGGGTTAGACAGTTCCAATGCACGACTAGGGGGCTGGACACACTCGGCATGTGGCCTCATTGCTCACTATGCCCCCTAGCTGTGCATTACAACTGCCTAACATAAACCCCATCATGTCTTATTGCTTATGTGTCAATCGTATTCCAAAGCCCCAAGTAAGGGAGGACCATCTGTGTAAATCTTCTTCAATTGTGGTTGGTAGGGGCTCATAATTTAATAATTCCAAATGCTCCAAATTTTTGGTGATCTGAATTCCTAAATACTTAAGTGTTCCTTTGCCCCACTTGATTGGCAATTTAGTTTTCAAGGCAGGAAAGGAAGTAAAGTTATAAGGAGTAACCTCTGTTTTCATTGTATTCAGCTTAAAACCCACCAGATTCTCATACTCTGCAGAAAGTTGCCATACCTTTGAGGGAGATGTTTCCAGAGACATTAGGGTCAGTAGGATATCACTGGCAAATAATTTCTCTTTGAAAACCTGCTCATCTATTGGAATGCTCTCAACCTCCCTTTGCACCCTAATCTTGGTGGCCAGGGACTCCATATTTTATTTATTTATTTGTTGAAGAGATTCACCAGAAATGCACACTGAGAAAACTATGTTGCTCATCTACTGGTGCATCCTGGGGGGAGGGGAAGTTGAATACATAGTTCGACAGTAACAAAGTACAACACAGGTAAAATGATATTTTCACAATAAAGGAAGAAAACACTGGGTTACACAGTTGGTACAGAGATTTGATAAGTGATAAAAACATGAAGTAAAAGGAAGGACAACTATTCTAAATGCTGCAGAATAGGAACAGGGGTGTAGTGGTATAAGGTGATGGAAAGGAAAATGAAGCTGGGTGAGATGCAGATTAAGTACCGAAAAGAGGAAGTAATAGTATGGGTAAGTAGAGAGGGGATGAGGGTTGGAGGGGCTGCAGGGGCAAAGCCAGGATCTTAAGCTCTGAGAAGGGGAGAGGAGCCAAGAAGGTTGTTTGGGCTAGCAGTGAGATGGGGTCGGGAGTGAGGGTGGGGGGATGGGCTTCAGGGGCAGCCAGTAAGGAAGGAGGTGTGAGCATTATTGGAATTTAAAGTGGGGGTGGTAAGAAAGTAAATGCAAAATTTAGGATTAAGGCACTGGTGTTTAACAGGGGGTACATAGTTTGGGTATAACAAGGACTTATGGCCATGAAACTAGGGACAAGTGCAGTTGGGGGTGAAGAAATTGTGCAGTGCCATAGCGATAGATGATGGGGAGGAGGATTGCCTGATGAGGTAGGTAGTGCATGCCATAGTTTAGGGAAGTGGTAGGAGAAATCAATCTGGCCTATCGTAGTGGAGTGGTGAGGGATTGTCAAGGTACGACAGTCAGAAGATCTGAGATCATGGAAGGAGGGGTGGAGAATAGACAGACAGAAGGAGAGATAAGAGGGGGAGTGTGCCAAACTAGAATTTAGAAATACATTTGGCATAGTAAGAGAGGGGTCTGTTCTTCAGGGATGGAAGAGTAAGAGAATGGTATAAGGTGCAGTGGTGAGTGAGGGCAGGGGAGTCAAGAGTGAAGCAACAGAAGACATTGAAGAGAGTATCCAACCTGGTAAGGGAAGACTTGGGAGCAGCACTATAGACTATGTCACAATAGTCGAAAATAGGGAAAATCATTTTCTGGAGTAAGTCATGCCTAGCAGGTAGAGGAAGGCAACTGTAGTTCCTGTAGTGGGCGCCAAGCTTGGGGCACAATTTTTTTAGGATGGCATCGACATGTCCTGAAAAGCTGATGTTTTGGTCAAGCCAAACACCTACGTATCTGAAAGAGGAGGTGTCCTCTATTGGTGTCCCATCAGGGGGTGGAATGAGGGCAGGGAGGGCAGCTGAGAGAGTCTCTGCCTCCTGGTGGTGGCACTCAAAATATAAAGTGGTACCCATGCTCGTCTATGTTTTTGGAAAAAAAGTACCCCATTCCTTATTTTTTCCTATTCATTCCATATTACTGCTCATTTTAAACACCCTCTTTTCCTTGATTTGACAGATGAGGAGGAGTACCACTCATTAGTGAATATGCCACCACCGGGCTCTGCCTAGTGCCAAAAGTCATGGAGAATGTCTTCTTGGCATCAAGGAATAGTTGATGTGAGCTTAACCAGTGCTGAACATTATTGAAGTTATGCTGAAGGTCGGCAGCCACATCAGAGGGAGACTGGCTAGAGGAGAACATGACCATATCATCAGCATATATGTGGATGGAGGTCTTGGTGCATATTGACAGTAGTTTGTTTAGGAACATAGAAAATAAGAGAGGGACAAGTACTGAGCCTTGAGGCACCCCAGTGAAGCTAGGGAGGGAAGGGGAGGGGAAGTGACATCAGTTATCTTGACTGACTGAGTCCAACCAATTAGATAGGATCTAAACCAGTTGCAGACAGTCAGAGACAGGCCAGTTGATGCAAGGTTGTTGATGAGAAGGAAGAGGGAGACAGTGTCAAAGGCCTTTGCAAGGCCAACAAAGATAGTAGAGGTAATGTGGCCATTATCTATGGCTGAATAGATAGTGTCCGTGAGCCTGAGTAGGGAGGTGTAGTGGAGTGGTTCTTTCAAAATCCAGATTGGAAAGGGTTGAAGAAGGAGGAGATATCAAGGAAGGAGGAGAGTTGGGAGAGAACCAGGTGTTTCTGGAGCTTGGTGAGAGTAGATAGCAGCAAGATAGGGTGATAGTTCCCAGGGGATGAGAGGTCCCTGCCTTTAGGTAAGGGGAGAACAATGGCATGTTTCCAGGCTTCTGGAACAGAAGCAGTGAGAAAGGAGTGGTTAAGGAGAACAGACAGGGAGAGGGAGATAGCAGAGCTGAAAGATATAACAATTTGGGGTCGAGGCCATCAGGTGAGTTACATTTTGAAGGGTTTATAGTACAGAGCGCATTTAGTGTGTTGGCAGGTGAGACAGAAGAGAGGGAGAAACCTGCAGGTTGCGGTTGCACACTGGGTGGCAATGGATTAGAGGATAGAGAAGAGGGGTGTGAGGGAAGGGAGGTTAACAGGACCAAGGGCAGGATGTGAGGTATGAGTTGAATTCTGTTGCTACAGCAGAGTGATTAGTTAGTTCATTATTTATTTATTTTAATTAGAGGGGTAGGTGGTTTAGTTTGCAGGATGAAAAGTGAATGGACCACTTTTCAGAACTTTGACGGGTTGTTTATATTTGCAGTAAAGTTGGTCCTGAAGCATTCAGTTTTGGCTAATTGGATAGCTTTTGTGTAGGCTTTCTGGAGTGAATGGTAGATGGTGTAATCCCTAGGGTGATTGGAGGCTTTATGGGTCTTCCAAGCTTGGTCACGTTCATGTTGGCAGACCAGCTGCTCCAGAGTAACCCAGGGGTGGTGGTTGCCTCATACTTGAGCTTGTTTCAGAAGGGCATACTTGTTTCAGATAGTGAAGAGCACGTCTTTGAAGTACCCCAGAGCCTGATCGATGGTGTGTGCTGAGGATATAGGAGCTCAATCGGTGTGGACTAGGTCCTGATGGAGAGGGGCCAGGTCAAGAGATTTGTATGAATGCATTACTAGAAGTCTGGGAGGTGCCTTAGGGTGGCAAACTTTCCAAACTAGGTAGATCATGTGATGATCACTTAGAAAGTCGGGCAATAAACCGGACTTGATTGCTCTATGAAAGTGGGAGGTTAGATCCCAGTCTATGAGAGAGTGGTTTGGTGATTTGGGGTTTAAGCAAGTTGGTTCTAGCATCAATTGGGACAGGTCAAGGGCAGCAGGGTCAGTACATGTTTTGGCAAGGGTAGATGATAACCAATTGAGGTTAAATTCACCCAGTAAATAGAGTTCACCTGAGTGGGCAAGGGACCCTATAGTGGTTATTAGATCTGTGACAGCAGAATTATGAAGACCTGTATGACAGTAAGTGCCCGCAATGAAAATTGGGACAGAGAAGGGTAGTGAGAGTCATAGTACAAGGGCCTCATAGGCAGCTTGTAAGGAAGTTGATAGTACTGTAGTAGTCTGGAGAGAGGAGGAGGAAGAGTAAATGGCCATGCCACCACCCCTAGCTGAGCGATCCTGGCAGGTGATAGAGTAACTGGGGATTGCAATGGTAGCATTAGTGACTTTGCTTGTTAACTAGGTTTCTGTTGGAATGAGGATGTCATGGGCAAGGGAAGCTATGATAGGTAGTAAAAGGTTGAGTTTGGGAAGGAGGCTACAAATATTAAGGTGGATTATTTTAAGGCCACGAGGAAGGGAGAAGTGGGATGTCATGGAGACAGTAGGGGGAGTGGTGGCAATGCCCGAGGGATTAGTGAAAAGGGGACCAGAGTTGGGATTTATGTCTCCAGAAGAAAGCAGTAATAATGATGAAGTGTAGCTTGGTGCTTTTAAACCAAGAAGGAGTTGAGTAGGGGTAAGCATATGTAATGCTAATAGAAGATGGGAGAGGAGATATCCTTGCCTGGGACCCCCTTCCAACCAATTCACATCTGACAGTGGGCCATTAATCCTAACGTAGGCCTATGGAGCCTCTTAGATCCTCTGTAAGATCTGGATAAAGTCCTCTGAAAACTCAAAGTGAGCCAGAGTGTCTCAGAGGAAGGGCCTGATTACCTGAGATATTGTGAATCAGAAGCCCCATTACCAGAACTTACACGTAAGTAACACAGGTCTGCGACCTGCGGGCACTCAACTTTCTGGCCAAAGTGTATGCTGCTGTAGCAGTGCTTGAATTACAGGGTGGCCTGAGGGGGCTGGGCTCCCTTACTTTTTTGGAGGGCCCCCGAGTTCTGTATAATTGAAAGGTGCCGGGGGGGCATGTTTTGGCCCCCTTAATTCTCACTGCTGAAGCTGCCGATCTCCATTCAGTCAGGAACACAAACTGCAGCAGCTCTGCCTGAGTGAACACACATTTGTCAATGCTGAATGTTGGCTTGCTGGCATTGGCATTAGTAGTGCAAGAGTTAGAGGTTCATAACAGTAGTGGCGCAGAAGTAATGAACTAACGCCAACACCCCCCCAAAGAAAATGAAAGGCGTTGGAAGTGTGGCTTTGGGTCATCAGCCATAATGCTTATGCCATTCCACCTCCTCCCACCCTGCAGACACCAAGAGGTGTTGCAGTGTGCTTTGGGGTCTTCGGCCCTTATGCTCACCCCATTCCTTAAGGAAATAAGCTGAGATGGGTGCAATATAGGAGAACGGGGTGAATGTTAGGGTGACAGAACCCAAGGCACACCTCAATGCCTGTCAGTAGCTGTAGGGTGTGCGGGGTAGAATGCTGTGAACATTACGGCTGATGAACCCAATTTACACCTTCAATGCCTGTCAGTCTCTACAGGGTGGGTGTATGGTTGGAAACCTTAATGCCCCGGGTGTTTGTTGTTTTTTTTCACTCCAAATTTTTAACATTGGCTTTTTGAGACCCCACCTCATGAACAGGGGCACTATCATTTTGTTGCTCAATCCTGAAAGGTGATTTCGCACAGCAACTGTATCATTGGGAGCCACAGGTGCGGAAACACATTTTTGGCAGGATGTGAAAAATGACAGCTGTATGGTTCATGAGGAGGCATGAAAAAATGGCAATGTTGCAAATCTGGAGAGAAAATATGAAAAATTTGCAAACTTACGAGTGTGCATAGATACTATGCAAAACACACCCCATACGTGGTAATTTTCAGAAATTTTTTCACCAGATTTTCAACATGGGCATTGTGGGAGCTCTCCTCATGAACAGTGGCACTGTGATTTTGTTACTCTGTCCCAAAAATTGATTTCGCACAGTGACCATGCCCATTGTGTGCCACAGGTGCAAAAACATGTTTTGGGCAGGATGTGAAAAATGACAGCTGTACTGTTCATAAAGAGGTATGAAAAAATGGCAGTGCTGAAAATCTGGAATGAAAATATTAAAAATGGCAAAGTTATGAGTGTGCGTAGAAACTGCGCAAAGCACGCTGATACCGCAGTCATTTTTTGGACTTTTTTCACCAAATTTGCAACATGGGATTTTTGGGACCTCCCCTCATGAATAGTAACACTGTTGTTTCATTAATCAGTCCGGAAAGGTGATTCCGTGCAGCAATGACGAAATCACCTTTCTGGACAGAGAAACAAAATGACAGTTACAAGTTCATGAGGTGGGGTCTCAAGAACCCCATGTTGAAAATTTGGGGCCAAAATTCCTAAAAATGGCTGAGCTATCAACTTAAGTTGAAACGCCCCATTATACAGCTTACCATCATTTCTTCAGGTCGCTGTTCAGCTTTGAAGAGTGCAGACGTGTCCCACTTCAGAGAAGATTGCAGCTCCCTATCTCCACAGGGTATGTATGGGTGAGAAGTGGTTCGGGGAGGTGGGTGAGCAGAGGGATGGGGGAGGAGAATGAGGGAGACAATGGTGGACCATTTTCTGCTTTGCAGGGAAAAAAACAGACCATGAGGGAAGGTTTTCTTTATTTACAGGTTTGGACCACTTGGTGCTTACACACACAAACAACACTGGTGCACTGTGGTGGGCTCCCAGTGTGCCACAATTCAGGGAGTGGGGATGCCGACACGGGGATTGGGCACCCCGATGTCAGCAAGCTGAATAGATGGGTTGGGGCGCCACATCTGACACCAGGAGTGGGCATCCCAGTGTCAGAAAAGGGAAGCTGTTTAACCCAGAAAAATACACTAAGAGGGGGGATGCCAACACGGGGATTGGGCACCCTGATGTTGGGATTGTGTAGCGGATGGCAGGAGCAGCCATATGTATTTAAATGTTTCACCAGGAATGGCATGTAATGGAGGCCTGTCAGATCTGCCGCTGCAGTGACGAACCTGTCTCTGATTGCAGCATCAGATTTGTTTCAAGTTGGTGGCACTCTCTGAAACTGCTGTCATTGGCAGCATGCTCACTGGTTGGCAGCTGAGGGACATACCAACAAAAGCATCCCCTAGATTCGCCACAACACTGACACACCTCTGAAAGTGCTATTACCCCAATATATTGTTTGCATGTATGCACAAGCCAACATAAAAATAATAATTAAGACCATGTTTTCCCTTTTAACAGCCATCCGGGAAAACAATAGCCTTCCCCAACCAATAACCACACAGCCATCATCAAAGTGAGTTAAATGATACTTTAGACAGATATTTATCTAAAGCTGTGTTTGCACGACTGCAGCACTCTTGCATTTGTGCTGCACCCTTCCCACTGTGCTGGCTGCTCCTTCATCAATTTAGTGTTTATACAGCCCACCCTTGCAGTGCTGCAGGTCGCTCTGAGGAGGGGCTGTAAATTCAATGAAGGATGCTGGGAGACACTGGGACAGAAGGCTGCCCATCGGAGCGAGCACATCAAAAGGTTTACAGCATCAGTGAACAAGCTTGCTCTGATATGGGTACCCACAATTAAGCTACAGCAGAAAAGGGATCTGAGGCACACTTACAGCTCTCCAGAAAGTGTCTACAAAGCCGACTTTGCAGTGCATCAACCTGTGCGCATGGGTTGATGCATTGCAAAGTCAGCAGTGTAAACAAGCCGTAAGTGATAGCATGACATAGCTTGACTGCTTGATGGCTGCCTTCCTGAAAAACAAATAAACAAAGGCCTTCCACAGCTATAAGTAGTATCCACAGCTAGCACCAAAGTTAGTCCTTCACAGATACTTTAAAAAGGTGATAGTCGCAGATCCTTATCTTTATCCTTATTTATTGTAAAAAAATGCTGCTGTGCTTGCCTTCTTTGATGTCCAGTGTGGCACCTCCTTGAATGAGCACAGTTGGGGGTGTTTATTTCAATTCGGACTATAGATGACTTAATCCAGAGGTAAAAGAAGTAGCCAGTAGCCCCTATGCTGAGCCCCTGGGAACAAATTACTTGTTCACTGTCACTGAGTTGACAGAGAGGGAGAGAAAACAAGAGCAGTTTCAGAAGCCCAGAGGACTAGTGTGGTGCCTTTGCTGTACTGCCTGTTGAAATCAGATTACTGCTGACTGTTCTGCTGGAAGAGTCTTGTTATTTTACACAAGATAAGAAAATCAGGAGCACACAACTCCAGATGGTATGTAAATATGTTTTTTTTTTGTATAAAGGTGGGGGGGATAGGCAGGAATTAGGATAAGTAAGTGAGGACTTCGAGAAACTTGGGGCGGGCAGGCAGTGCTAGGTGACTGGGGCTGGAGTGTAAGGTAGGGCTGGTTGCGGAGCTGTACTAGATCCTGGACCCTCTGTCAGTGTCAACACAAGTTGCCACCATAGAGAGAGCTGAGACAGAGAGAGAGAGACGGAGACAGAGACAGAGACCCTCAATGGGCCAGGGCTACACTCTTTTGGCCTTCTCAGCCTGGCCTTGCATATGGGGGGTACTTTAGTCTCCAGAGCCCATGTGTAGTAAAGCAAGCTTGGGGAGGGGATACTTGTCTTCAGTGCCAATGTGAAGTAAGGTAAGGAGCCTAGAGAAATATTTTTTTTTCTCAAGAGCCCATGTAAAGTAAGGCAAGGCTGGTGGTGGTGGCAGTGGTGGTGGGGGTGTGTGTTTCTGGGCCCCATGTGAAGTAAGGCTAGGTTAAGGAGGGGGGTGTTTGTCTCCAGAACCTATGTTTGTCTCTAGACCACAAGTGAAGTAAGGCAAGCCTGGGGCGGGGGGGATGGTGTTTCCAGACTCCATGTGAAGTATGGTAAGGCAAGTTGGGGGAGGGGTTGCTTTGTGTCTCCAGAGCCCATGTGAAGTAGGGCAAGGCTAGGGGTGCTTTGTGTCTCCAGAGTCCATGTAAAATAAGGCAAGGCAGGGGGAGCACTGTGTGTCTCGGGAACCCGTATCAATTAAGGCAAGGTTGGGGGTGTCGTGTCTCTGGAGTCGATGTGATGCAAGACTATGGGGGTGCTTTGTGTCTCTGGAGCCCAGGTGAAATATGTATATTATAGAAAGTAGTATGTTGCTTTCTCCTACTCAAATAATATATTCCAAGTGATTTGCATTGCGCAGCCAAGGCATTCCACAACATTCTCAGATTTTTGACCAGTAAATAAAGGAGAGCTAGCCTATATGTGTATAACATAACAGAAGTTCAGTGCTAGATCCAGTAAAAGAGAAGATCCTATGACTTATGGATATTTTGGATAGTGATGTGACTGTGTGAGACGTGTGTGTGGGTTGTGGGGTTGGTCAAAATAAGGGGCTCCTGAAAATAATGAGACCTGGAAGGAAATATTACATGTGTTAGGAAAGACGCATGTTAATCTCACTGTCTCCTAAACCTGCCAGCAGTGACCCCCTGAGAAGGTGGGACAACATACCATCAGCCAGGGGCTTCATTTAATTTAAGAGTGATGTATTTGACTCCTAATAACGAAAAATGTAGGTGACTTTGAATTTTGCAGGCAGAGAAGTCAAACAATGGTGTGATCTTTTTCTGAATGAATAGGGGGCATAGCATTATCTGTAATGTGTATATTACAAAATTGTCTCTGACAACATTATGTTGGTTTCCAAAGTTGTAAGCTGGGAAGTATTTTGACTTCCCCAAAACTGGAATGACTTTCAAATTTTGACCATTAAAGTTTTTTAAAGTAATCATCCAAAATTAATCGACCCTCAGAGACTATATTGTATAGCAATCTTATTTAAGAAATAAAGTGGGTGGCATGTGTGTGTGTGTGGGAGGGGGTACCATTGTTAACTGGTGCAGGATTCATCCACAGGTTTAATGTAATCTTTTTTTAATACTCTGCCTATCGTCATAATGCACAAATCACCCTGTGGTTGTCCCTTAAAAGTAGCAGACTGGGTCCCCTTCGATCTTTTTCACTGCCTGCTGCTCTAGTGCTCTGCTGCTGTGTCCCTTTTTTTCTTGTGCTCAGATCAGAACGGCAGCTCGTATGATAATAATCCTTTGCATAAGCTGCCTTGCTTGTCCACTTCTTGCTCTTGGGTTATGGTGTATAACTTGTGGGCACTGGGCTGACAAAATATCCTGAGGGGTAGGTGGTAGTGAAATAAAGGGGTAATTAAAGGGGGTAGGTGTGATCTGGGGGATCTGTTTCACAGAATGTGAGAGAAATGGGGAGTGAGAAGCAATCCACTTTACAAATGAAGCAAAGAATGCAATTTCATCAACAGTTTAATTTTTAAAACATTCTTGCAGGAAACAGTAACATCCTTATCACAGAATGTTTCATCTTGGTGGGCTTTAGTGTACTTCACTTAGCTCTAAAATGCAGGAAAATACACCATGTACAGTGATGCTTTAAAACATTTTTAGAGTGTGGGGCGGGGGCATAACCCCAGACCCCCCCAGCTTTGTGTGGATTTTTGCACCCTCTTTTCACTGACATTGTGAACACCTTTGAATATGGGCTGTTGCCCCCCCCCCTACTTTTTACATCATAATCTGAGCATGTCATGTAGCCACCGCTTCATAACATTTCTGGTGCAAATAGTGCATAGCTTGTACTATTTTTGAATCTATTAAATTTTGTTTCGCCTTGCAGAACATTTGCATTTGTTGTTCCACTGAGGTATGCCCCTGCATATGAAATGACTGCAATGTGTGCAGGTTTCCTGGAGTTACTGCAGCTTCTCTTCCCTGGCTTCACACTGCTGCAAAGCGTATGCAATAATGTTGCCTCATGAGTCATAAGCACTGATTTCAAAGTATCCCACATTATACCAGGGTCTACTTCAGGGGTGAAGTCATCATACACAATCTGGGGAACCCACTCCTCCGAACATTATAAGAAAGATTCGTCTTTCAGAAGAGCCACATGAAATCTCCAGTGCACAAAGCTGATTTGTCTGTTTAACTGCACCAAGGCTAACACTGAAACATGGTCTGAAAGGTGAAGAATACCATGTTTAACATCACAGACTGTGTCCTCATACTGGGCCATAGGAACTAACCAATTAAGCTTAGCACAGGATCGAAAACTTGCAGAGTAATGTGTATATTCCTGTACCATAGGATGTAGGGATACCACATATCCAAAAATCCCATAGTGACTAAGGGTATTGACTATATACTTTTGAGTGGCTGAGTGCCTAAAGGGATGGCTGGGAGGAGGAATCCTGCACCAGGTTCTTGGTTATATTTCAAATTCTCCCCATAAGCACTTGTCCCTAAAGCATAGCAAGGAGTTTTTGGAAAAATAATTGTACCATCTGTTTAAGAGTACCTGGTGGGAAACAGACTTTTTACCAATATCAATGGTTATCTGTGAAGCATTCCCACAATTATTACATGCTGACCATTCTGTAAAGCATTCCCACAATTATTACATGCTGACCATTCTGGCCTTTGAAAAGAGATGTGACTCGGAGTGGAAACCCCTTGGTGACCAGGATCAACACCCCTTGTCACTTATCTCAAACCCTTAATTACCATTTTTTTTACTTTACAGCTGGATGAGATGGATTTCTTGAAAGAAAATTTAGTCAGGTTTCTCCCACTTAGTCTATTGTATATGTCTAGCCTTCTTTATAGCGCCATGGTCCTCATTCACATTATACAATAAGGTATGAGACAAAGCAACCATGGTCTTAATAAAAATAGAATCCATTTATACTGTAGTTGTCTGGGAACAACTCCTCTGGCAACCACTGGGTCTTCACCATCCATCCGCAATAGGGCTGGGTGGAGTGTTCTGTCTGAAGTCTGGACCTCTGGATTGAACCCTTGAATCCACGGACCTGGATAAATATGGACTTCACTGCAGAAGTCCGATTCCAGGTCCATGGAAAGCAGGGCATTTTTTCTGCAAGCCTAAGTTGCATGCAGTTGTAGCTGGAGGCGCCAGGTGGAACAAAGAGTGAGGAGAGTTGGGTGGAGCCAAGCCCAGGAGCCAGGAGACCACACTCACAGTCACATGGTGGGGAGATCTGAGGGTGGGCTGCAGCTGCTGTGGTTGGTGGGTCAGTTGATGACTCTTTCATCAGTCGGCTGTGTCAGTCTATTGTTCTGAGAATGTGGAACTTGGCAACTGAGCCATGAAGAAAAAAGTAACTGTGTGGTAAAGTACTGGGATTCTTTTATGCACTTTATTTATTTATTATTAATGTGAATTGGAATTACATACCTTTGAGTCAGAGACTCATTTACAAAGGCTCCATGACAGAAAACAATACATAGACAATACATAATACAGTACACACAGAGCAAAGAATACAGTTCATTGATAAATACAGAGTAGGTAATACAGTCAGAGAGAAATCACAGCTGTGCAAACAAGACAGCATGCAGCTGGGGCATTACTTTTTACATTTTAATTATACAGTGACAGTGCAAAAGACACGGCTGTTTGGTAGGCTGTCATTTTGTCGGCAGACATAGGCTGGCCAAGAATTGTGCAGGACATAGTCCTTTGTAGGGGGGGAGGGCTATGAGCAGGTGCAGGTGCATGAGGTAGTGAGATGGGATCAGAGCAGAGATTTAAACCTGCCAATCCTAGGCTCAAGGATGATGGGGGAGGGAGGGAGGGAGGGAGGGATGGCATTGAGCCAGGTAGGCACCGGTATGGGAAAGAGCACTGACCAAGAGCGGTTCTTCAGCACGGGACTTGGAACTTCAGAGAGAGAGAGAGCTACAGGTGGATCTAGTGGCTGACACTGCTGTCAGGAGAGGGGAGAGACAAGAAGCAGTTAGTCCAGTAATGATTTTTTTTAGCCATGAGGCTGGTATGATATAGGAGCCGGCTATCAAAGTCCAGCCAGTTGGATTGACTATACAGGGAGCAGGTATGGGTGGTCCTGGGATATCCTAAGGCAAGGAGGCAAATTTTATTCAGAGTGACCTTGACATGGTATAGGGCAGTGCTGTTGGCAGCACCATAGATCAAAATGCCATAGTCTATAATAGACAGGACAGAGGATTCTTGTGCTTATTGTGTGATTCTTGCTTAAAGTGTATTCCTGGTTTCACTGTGGCTGTCTATGTGCAGGCCCAGGACATGGGCATGCTGGCAAAATAAATGTTGACTTGAGTCATCCAGAAGAGGAGACAGTGACAGAGACAGAGACAGAGAAGGAGAGAGAGAGAGAGAGAGACTAGACTGGACTTACTAGACTGCTGGGGCCAAAGAGAAATGATATAGTCACAGAAACCACAAATAAAGTGTATTCTTGGTTTTGACTTGTGCCACCCAGAGGAGAAAAGAGAGAGAGAGAGAGAGAGAGAGAGAGAGACAGAGAGACTAGACAGCTGGGGGTCAAAGAGTAATGGTATAGTCCTAGAACTCACAAATAAAGTGTATTCTTGGTTTCACTGTGCCTGTCTGTGTATAGGCCCAGGGCAATGGCATGCTGGCAAAATAAATGTTGACTTGTGCCTTCCAGAAGAGGAGAGGGAGAGAGAGAGACTAGACTACTGGGGGCCAGAAATGTTATAGTCACAAAATCACAAATAAAGTGTATTCTTGGCTTCATTGTGGCTGTCTGTGTATAGGCCCAGAGCATGGGCATGCTGGCAAAATAAATGTTGACTTGAGTCATCCAGATGAGCAGACAGAGTGACAGAGAGACTAGACTACCGGGGTCCCAAAGAGAAATGTTATAGTCACAGAAATCACAAATAAAGTGTATTCCTGGTTTCACTGTGGCTGTCTCTGTACAGGCCCAGAGCATGGGCATGCTGGCAAAATAAATGTTGACTTGTGCCACCTAGAAGTGGAGACAGAGAAAAAGAGACTAGACTACTGTGGGCCAAAGAGAATATTTACAGTCACAGAAATCACAAATAAAGAAATTAAACATGGCCTCAGTGTGGCTGTGCAGTGTGTGTACACTGTACAGGGGAGGCAGGCAAAATAGTGCTTGCATCTGTTTGTCTGTCTCCATCTCTCTCTCCAGGCACACTCAGCATCAAGGGCCTCAGCTGGTTATGCCACCAGAACAGTTCAGACATGAAGCAGCTAGCAGTTTTTGCTTTTATTTAGCAGTTTTACTGTAATTTTGATACAAATCATGCATTAAATTGTTTCCTTTGGGCCTCTGTGTTAAATATGACCGACTTTGGCCACTTTTATGCACTTTTTCAAATTTTTTCAAATATTTGTTACTAAATCAGAACTAATCAGAATAAAGCAGAACTTCACCATGTTCTGGTTCTTATTTAATAAGGGTCAGAACTTCACCAAGTTCTCCCAGCCCTAATCCACACCCTGCCAAAATGTCCCCCCCTCTTGCTTGAAGAACCCACTATAGCCAAAACATACAAAATTACAGAACAACATAACAAGTAAAAGCCACACAGTAGGTCTCAACAGGGTAATCTAACCAAGGAATAGAAAGCTTCTTAGGTAGGGGACCCATAACTCCTTTGTCCCTAGGAAGAGAAAGGTGGAATGCTTTTCATGGGAGTTGTCCAGAGTAGAACCACTGGGCTGCCTATATCTGTATATGATGTTGAAACAATGTCAGTGTGAAATGATTATTAAACCACTGGCCACTCTGCCTGACCAGCCTGCTTTTATACTAAATGAAAGTTAAAAAATGTAAACTTCAGGGACATAGAAGGAAAGTCAGCAACGTTCAGTTCAAGCACTATCAGGCAGGGTATCCAGACAACCAAGGTCGTGAACAGAAAAAAAAACAACTCCCTGGGTATCTGTACTGCAGGCCCAAGCTATGTTCCAAAAGGCTGAAAGCAAATCAGGAAAGAAAATAGAGCCATGTCTTGCTAGACATGTTGCTAAAATCCACCAACCATGGTACACTCGGTACTAGAAGGAGTCTTTGAAGAATCATGGCTCCCCACTCTAGGGTAAGGGAGGAGAAAATGAGAGTTAAAACTTATCAGACTGAGACAGTGTCACTGACATCACAGTGATAAGCCACCTGGAGACCAGTGATCATTGTACAGTGTGGTTCAGTTGGCCGAGCCAGAAACAAACCACACTAAAATGAGGGTCCTGGACTTCAGAAGGGCTGATTTCAAGAAAATGGGAGAGTGCCTCAGAAAAACCCAAGCAGGGATAGGGGACATGGGTTGTGTATGAGGAAAAATGGGCAAGAATAAGGAAGGCCATTGAGAAAGTAACACACCTCTGTGTAAGGCAGGTTAAAAAGAGCAAGAGAGAAAAGAGACTGTCATGGTTCTCCAAGGAAGTAGCAGAAAAGTAAAGGCGAAGAAGCAAGCATTCAAGAGGTACACGTTGACTCAGAAGGAAGAGGATAGGGAGGGTTATCAGGAGAAACAAAGGGAGGCAGGGAAAGCAGTTAGGAGAGCAAAGGCACAAACGGAGGAGACCCTTGCGAAGTCAGTAAAAAAGGGGGACAAAACATTTTTTCGATACATAAGTGAAAAGAACAAGAACAAGGCAGGGGTAAGACTAAAAGGGGAAGAGGGAGAGTGTGGAAGAGGACCAGAAGTTAGCAGACATACTAAACAAGTACTTCTGTTCAGTATTCATGAAGGAAGGAAGGGGTAGGAGAAGTGCCAAAGATAGGGGAAAAGGGCATTAAGGGAGGGGCGATGGACACTAGCAGTTTAACGGAGGAGGGAGCCCTCAGGGAATCAGTGAAACTAAAAGTGGATGAGGCAATGGGGCCATACAGGGTTCACCCCAGGATACTGAAGGAACTAAAGTAGTAGTAAAACTTCATTTTTATACAGGTAGGTCTTACAAAATACATAATTGAGTCAGAGATCCGTTTTCAAGATGGACCTCTTTCAGGTTACGTATAAAAAAGACATGTAAAAATGTTAAATAAATTACAATCTAGAAGGAGCTGACTGCCTCTGATGGCCCTGTTCAATCTATCTTTGGATACAGGGGAAGTTTCGAGGGACTGGAGGAGGGCAGATGTAGTCCCACTTCACCAAAGTGGAAATAGGGAGGAAGCAGAAAACTATAGACCTATAAGCCTGACTTCGGTGGTGGGTAAAGTTATGGAAAACTACTAAAAGAAAGGATTGGGGAATATCTTATGGCCAGTGGATTACAGGATCTGAGGCAGCATGGGTTCACAAGGGAGTGATCTTGCCAAACAAACTTGATCGAGTACTTTGACTGGGGTTACCAGGGAGGTGGATCAGGGAGGTGTGGTGGATGTGGCATACCTGGATTTCAGTAAGGCCTTCAACACTGTTTCACACAGAAGACTGGTAAACAAGCTGGGCAGCCTAGGAGTGGGTCCAAAGGTAGTAAAATGGGTATGAAGTTAGCTAAGTAACAGGACTCAGAGGGTGGTGGTAAATGGGGTTCACTTGGAGGAAGGCACAGTGACCAGCAGGGTGCCACAGAGATCAGTACTGGGACCGGTCCTCTTCAATGTCTTTGTTAGTGACATTGCAGAGAGGCTGGAAGGGAAAGTATGCCTTTTCCCGGATGACACAAAAATCTGCAACAGGGTGAACACACCAGAAGGGGTGGAAAAAATGAGGGAAGATCTAAAAAATCTGCCAGACTGGTCAAGGGTTTTGCAACTAGGCTTCAACACCAAAAAGTGCAAAATTATGCACATGGGGCACAGAAATCCAAGGGCAATGTATAATTTGGGGGGAGGTGGTGACAACCACAAAGCAGGAAAGGGACCTGGGGGTCATCATGTCTGATGACCTGAAGGTAGCAAAGCAGTGTGATAAGGCAGTGAGAAAGGCTAGTAGAAAGCTGCATAGGAAGGGGTATCACCAGCAGAAAGAGGGAGGTAGTGTTATTCCTGTACAGATCATTGGTGAGGCCACACCTAGAGTACTGTATCCAGTACTGGAGGCCCCATCTCTGAAAAGACATAGATCGAGTGGAGGCAGTGCAGAGAAGGGTGACCAAAATGGTGCATGGCCTACAGCAGAAGCTCTATAAGGAAAGACTCAGGGAATTAAATATGTACTCCCTAGAGGAAAGAAGGCAAAAGGGAGACATGATAGAAATGTTCAAATACCTCAAAGGTATTAATAATGTACAGGAGGGGGGCATTTTGCACATAAGGAGATGCTCAAGGACAAGGGAGCATGATATGAAGCTGCTTAAAACAAAGAGAAGGTGTCCACTGGGGTGGTGGTGCTCTCAATTAGTATTACAGTCAATCCACAGTACAAGAATCAGGCACTCACCAACCTGAAATTGTAACTAATTTGAAATGCATTAGGCATGCACAGTCTTTGTACTATGGGTATTTCATTGTTTTTAATAAATGTTTTAAAATATGAAGAAAGATGTGGAGTCACTATTCTTTCAGGCTGGTGAGTACCTGATTCTTGTACTGTGGAATAATATGAAGCTGGAAGGGGGGAGACTTACAGGAGATATGTGGAAATACTTCTTCACAGAAAGGGTGGTGGACATCAGGAACAGCCTCCCAGCAAAGGTGGTGGATACAGAAGCAGTAGCAGGATTCAAACATGCATGGGATAGAGACAGGTGGACCTTAGTCACAGGGTTGGAATGGGCTAAGGCCAGAGATCGAATAGGGTCTTTGGTAGCACAGTAGGTAGGGACTTTAGGGCAGACTAGTCAGGCCAAGAGATCCTTTTCTGCCGACAGCTTCTATGTTTCTATGTTTATATTCGATGACCTGTCCACAAGGAATATTGACTGAAGTGGAGAGCCATCCCTTGAATTTCATGTACTCAGGTGGGTGGGAAGTGTGTTACCAATTACACAGCTGCTAAGGCCAAGATCAGCCAGGAGAGAGTGAATACCAGTCATCCCCACTACGAGGACCCTAACTCCAGGCCCCCACCTACAAGTCATCCACCCTTCTGGAAACTCCAGCTAGTGCAAATAGTTCATCCCGTAGGGTCACGGAGTTGGAGGCTGACCCAGCTCAGGGTCTACACACCACAAGGCTTCCCCAACAATCCTCCGTTGAACCAGTGACAGGCCACAAAAATAGCTCCCTGTTCCCAGTCAGTAAAGGAAATATGCAAAATCTAGCTGCCTCTACACTATGGACCCGAGGTTATGGCAGGCTTATGCTTCCTCCATCTTCAGCCTCACTGTTCCAGCCTATTGTCCCCCTACCTTCAGTCCATAATGTAGGCCTTCTTGCTTATGCACTAGATATGCAGAATATCAGTTCAGAAGATGGTAGGCATAAGAAAGTGAATAGATGGCTTCTTTTGTGAGTCACTGCTCAAACTGTTGCAGAAGTGCTTTTATCTGTTTAAGTTCCTCCTGTGAGTGCCAGACCTTCTCTGCCACCATCGTAGTGCCAGGTTCTCCCTCTTCTTCTAGTCCTGTGTGTAGCCTGCCCAGGGCTGTCAGTTCCTTCGAGGAGCAGGTTAGTGGGTCTGGGGTCTAGGTGGCAGCTGTTCCTGGATCCCTCTGATCTCAAAGTCCTTCTTCACTTCACTTCATTTGGAGTGTGATAAAGGATATCCCCCCTCTGGGCATATCACCTTAAGCTTATCATGAAAAGGTGTCTGAAAGCAGAGGCCAGCTTGCTTCAGAGCCCTCAGATATAGGGTGTATGCCCTCTGCTTTTGTTGCACAGCTGGGGCATTACCTTGGTCCAGGAAAATCTGTTGATCATCACATTTTACAATTTTCTGCCTTCATGCTGTAGTGAGGATCAAGTCTTTAGTTGTGTACTTCAGAAATTTCACAACAATAGATTGAGGCTATACCCCCCTCCCTGCCCTGGTTTCAGACCAAATGCTTGCTGCCCTCTCTCCAGTTCCAGGTCCAAGGTATCTGGTAGGGATAAGCTGGTATGCAGTAGGGCAGTGACAAATTCTGTAATTTTAGGTCCTTCAGCTTCCTCAAGTGCTCCATAAATGCATACTTTTTTTCTACAAGGCCTCCCCTCCAGATCTTGCATCTTGAGCTCCATCTGCATCAGGCAATGGTGCAGACTGGGGAGGAGGTCTGCTGTGGTATCAGCACAATCTGCCAGAGAGAAGGTAGCTGTCTGTAAATCTTGATGGCCTTGTTTCAAGGTATCTACTTCTTGTCTGATTCCTGCCAGTGAGTCCTTTATTTCAAACCAGAACGCTAGCAGCTCTCTTAGTATCTTGTCATTGATTACTTCCTCTGGAGAGCCTGGAGCTCCAGAGCATGGCAAAAAGGCCACACTACCTCCCTATGTCTCAGCAGAGGACAGACTTCCTGCGAGTGAGTTTGGGGGTTAATTCTGCACCATCTTGTTTTTTTTTTTTCCGATCCCCCCCCAATCAGGTAGGCACACCTCAGCTAGAGATGCAGCAAAGTTAAATTTCGCCGGCGAAGTGCCCATGAAGTGGGTACTTCACGTTGTCACTCCACTACGCGGAGTGGCTAGTGTGAAAGGCTCACTTTGCCTTGTAATTATGACTTTGCGTTGTCATTCTGCCTTAACACAAAGTAAGGTGAAGTGACAACAATATGGGCAGCCCCCCACTCATCACATGGCTTACAGTACTGTAAGTCACATGCCAGGCAGGAAGGAAGTGACTAATGCAAGCAGATAATTTCACTTTCTCCTTTGCAGAAGTAGACAGAGAAGGCAGTTTGTCTGTATAGTAGTTAGGGGGAGTAGAGAATCCAGAGATCATATTCATATAAAACCCACCCAACAGCTTTTTTCAAAGCTATATTGTTGTTTAGTGTTTTTGTACTTTTTTTGTAGTTCATGTGTTCCTTCTGTGATTGTAATTTCTTTGATTTTTACTTTTATAAGCTTTTGTTTGTCTGTATGTGTGTGTGTGTCTGACTGTGTGTGTGCCTGTGTTGTGTGTGTAAGTGTTTCATGTTGTCATTGTCGACTGTTGACTCGTCGTTGCTCGGACAGAGGGAAGGAGGGAGGACAGTCGGGTTCGAGTACTTAAGTTACTGAAATGGACCAGGGACAGGGTGAAAGTCAATGAATGTCTGGGATGGTGCCGGGGTAGTGGGACCACATGGCATCATGGTTGGCAGGGGAGGAGTGCGCACCCATTGGGGGTGTGGCCGGGTGCTGTTGGATCAGTCTAAAATCTTGGGTCCTCCCCCCCAGAAGCAGCAGCACCACTAAAACCATCACCAAGTCCACCACCAGCAGCAGCAGCAGCACCAGCAGCAGCAGCAGCAGCAGCAGCTCCAGCAGCACTGCCTCTGCAGTAGGATGTGCCAGAGGTTGAGCACTGCCATGACCAGGCTGCTGCCAGTGCATCTGTACCTCCCGTGTCTGGTTCCCCCACAGCTCCCCAGTTTGGGAGTTCTTTGACTGTGTTTGGGGGAACAGCAACCTGGTATGGTGCCACATTTGTGGTGTTAAGGTGCACCATGCCCCTCCAGGGGACACACCTGGGCACTGGGAGCCAGTGCACCCACATGATTAAGCATCACAAGGTGGAGTGTCAGGCTGCCACAGAATGGGCCAGGCCTCCACCTGCTGGCCCTTCTGTGGCAGTGGCAGAGGGTGCTGCTGTGCATCGTTGCAGCAAGAGGAGGGCCACAGCAGCAGCTGCTCCTCCACCAGCACCACCACCACCAGCTGTACCACCACCAGTGGACCCAACACTGCCTGCAACTCAGGCCGACCTTGCTGTATTGTGGGCCATGGTAGAAGAGAACAATGAGAGGGTGAGTGCTGTCCAGCAGCAGTTGGAGCACATAGAGTGACACCAATTGCAGATGTTGTCAATGCTCCATCTGCTGCTGGACCAGCAGGGGATCCCACATTAGTTTTTTTTCAACACACCTTCTCCCCCCCCCCGCTGTGTTATAATCCAAGCTAAGAATGTGTACCTTTTTTTTTCCCAGTGCCTCAGTGATGTTTACTTTCTGTTCTGGAGTGGTTGTGGAAAAGCAGGACTGAGCAGTGCAAGTATAATGTGCTAAATTGCATGTGTGAAGTCAGTGTTCTTTCCTGTCTGTGGACTGCAGACATTGTTCAGCTTCTTGCAAACTTATACATGCTGACTTGTTGCAGTGTTTATGGTATAAAGAATAAAGATAAGAATATATAACGTATATTTTATTGGTACCCCCAGCAGCAGCGGACTAAGCGATATGATATTTTTTCAGAGGTCTCTGGCCAGAGTCCACCTTAGTCATACAGTGCATACGTGACTTTTAGGAGATCATATAGCAACCAAAAATCCTGCTTTTCAACAAACTGTACCCAACAGACATGAAGTACTGGTGATGGTGAGGCACCCAAAATATTTGACGGATGGTGTATAGACATTATAAAGTCAGAAAATATATAAGGTCCAGTTCACTCACTGCCAAATGCCAACACATTGTGCTACCACAGTTCTTCTTTTCATTTTTTGTTCTGGAATAAGTGATGTATTTCTAGTTCACTGGCAGTGTCAGTTTTTTAGTAAGTTGACGTACACCATAACATGACACGGCACCAGTGGTTGCACAGTGTGGTGGCAGTGGACTGCAGGACCTGTTATATACAGTATTTTCCAACTTTAAATGTCTGTACACCATAACATATTTTGGGTGCCTCAGCAATATTTAATGTCTGTTGGGTATGGTTTGTTGAAAAGCATGATTTTTGTGTGCTATTATCTCTGCAAAGTCATGAGTGCACTGTGAGTGTTTGAGATGCACAGTGGCCTGAGACCTCTGAAAAAATATCATATCACTTACTCCACTGCTGATGATGGTAAAAATAAAAATATACTTTATATATTCTTATCTTTATTCTTTACATACTGCAACAAGTCACACCATATATATGTTTGCATAAAGCTGGACAGTGTCTGCACACACAGGAATGGTAACTGATGGAACACATGCAGTTTAGCACAGTATACTTGCACTGCTCAGTCCTGCTTTTGGACAAACACTTCACGACTGAAAGTAAACATTACTGAGGCTCCAAAAATATTTATATTTTGAAATAGACATTAATTTATAATTTATGACATCATGTGCTCACACACAGTCACCAGAATTTTTTGCATCCCCAAAATGCAACTGTCTTGTGTCTAGAAAATTCCCCAGTGCTGACAAAGTGAAATGGGAGTGTTACACCAAATGCAAAGTGTCCCAGAATTAATGGCGCACTCAGTCATGTGTGCAGCGCTGACGCACAGTCACCAAAATGTTTGTGCATCCCCAAAATGCAACTTTCTTGTGTCCAGAAAATTCCCCAGTGCTGACAAAGTGAAATGGGAGCATTACACCAAACGCAGTGTCCCAGAATTAATGGCGCACTCAGTCATGCATGCACTGCTGACACACAGTCACCAGAATTTCTGTGCCTCCCTGAAATGCAACTGTATTGTGTCCAGAAAATTTCCAAGTGCTGATAAAGTGAAATGGGAGCATTACACCAAATGCAAAATGCCCCAGAATTAATGGCACACTCAGTCATGCATGCACTGCTGACACACAGTCACTAGAAGTTTGTGCATCCCCAAAATGAAACTGCCTTGTGTCCAGAAAATTCCCCAGTGCTGACAAAGTGAAATGGGAGCATTACACCAAATGCAAAGTGTTCTAGAATTAATGGCACACTCAGTCATGTGTGCAGTGCTGACACAGTCACCAGAATTTTTGTGCATCCGCGAAATGCAACTGTCTTGTGTTCAGAAAATTCCCCAGTGCTGACAAAGTGAAATGGGAGCGTTACAAGAAATGCTGCTGCTGTTGCAATTACATATAATGCTGCTGTTTATTGACCTTACTGTGATGATGCACGGTGGGTTGCCAAAACTATGAAGGAGGGATAACATGAATGACCATTCAGTGTACTGTCACAAATTATGACACTGAGATAACTGCTGGTTGCCCAAAGTGTGCTGCGATCACCTCAACTGGAATAGTGCCCTTTGTGTGTACACCAGTAGTAGCCTTGGTGAGTTGATATATACATATATGTATTTTCTTGGGGGGGGGGGTTGACATAAATACACATGTACTCATTGTATTGTTTTCTGTCTGAGTCACATACTGTTGGTGTGTGCATTCCGTGCTGAGAAATTGTTGTGTTGGAATTTGAAATGGAATACTTTCAAGCCAATGAAGGTAAACATTTTTTGGGGGGGAGGGAGGGAGGGATTATCATATTTGCAAGTAGGTCTCATTAATGGTATATTGTTTGGTTATTTCTTCACAGATTTTATCTGCATCCTTCTCAGTCCAGTAATGATGGTTATGGTCATCATCGATTCATCTGACTTCTACTTGTTGCATGTCTGCCAGAGTGAGGGTGGGGGGTGGGTATGATGTTGAAGTGCTTTGGATAAGGTAACTATGACACAACAAAGCATCTAGAAGTTTCCTAAAAAAAGAAATGAAGGACTTATTACAACTTGATTGCAGCAGTAACACATTATGTTTAAGCCATTGGCTGTTCCACCACGGGTATATGGATTAACACAGATAGCAAGCTGTGAAGCCACAAGAACACCAAATCATCAGATCACAATTAAATTTAGTACCAGGCTGTAAGAGATGCACTGTGTCAGTGTCCCTGTGTCTTAACTCAAATTACATTTTAAAACCAAATCTTGTCAAGTTACATGACCTGGGTCAAACTTTCTTCAACACTGGCATGGCTGCAGCTGCAAATTTGGAATACAGTGCATGATGTGTTGGGCAAATATTTTGTGACGTACATGTCACCTACTTTATGAATCATCAGTCAGATTTTTTGCACTCTTATGAAAAAAAAAGGAACATATTAAATAAATTGATACACTTACCAGTATGGAAATGGATATCCCATAGGTTGATGTACACAGCAATGCTGTACCATTGATAGAAACCTTTAGCAAAGGAGAGTCATTTGTTAACCTGTAAAAAAACAAAATAAACTGACCTTATTGGTTTGACCATTGAAGCTCAGAAAAGCAACAGGAAACAAAACACACAGCTAAAGGAAGTTGAATAGCATGAAAAACATTAGTACACATACTCACTTTATAGTATTCATAGTAAGAAGCCTTGTGCCTGTTGCTTATGGATGTATTCTCCTGTTCTACTCCCTCTGCCTTGGCATGGTTAAGACATGTAATGGAAAACATTGTCAGAATGGTAGTGGTGGGTGGTGGTGGTCATAGCTTAGGCACATGATGACATTCCCTCTCACATCTTCCTGCATCTGGTGGTGGTGGCAGTGGCTAACAGCAGTGTTATGGTGGTGGTCCAGGGAGGCACACAAAGTCATTCCCCTGATGGCAGTGGCTAACAGTGTTTCGGGGGTACATAAAGTCATTCCCCCTGATGGCAGTGGCTAACAGCAGTTTCGTGGTGGTGGTCCAGGGGGGCACACAGTGACATTCCCTATGGTGGCAGTGGCGAATAGCAGTCTTGCAGTGGTGGTCAAGGGGGCACACAAAGTCATTCCCCCTGATGGCAGTGGCTAACAGCAGTTTCAGGGGTACACAAAGTCATTCCCCCTGATGGCAGTGGCTAACAGCAGTTTCATGGTGGTGGTCCAGTGGGGCACATGGTGACATTCTCTATGGTGGCAGTGGCTAACAGCAGTCTTATAGTGGTGGTCCAGGGGGCACACAAAGTCATTCCCCCTGGTGGCAGTGGCTAACAGCGGTTTTGTGGTGGTGGTCCAGGGGGGCACACGGTGACATTCCCTATGGTGGCAGTGGCTAACAGCAGTCTTATGGTGGTGTTCCAGGGGCCAGGCTATATTGCGATCTGTGTTACAAATGTGACGTGATGTATGGAATTTGAGTCACTCTGAGTGGGACATCGATTTAACTTTATGAAAAAGAAAACATGTATCATACAACAAATGTGACAGCCTTTTAACCACTTAAGTTAAAACCTGCCAACATTAACCACATCATCATCCTCATAAAGAAAGCTGCCCTCACAGTCACCTATGTCTGAATTCTGACCACTGGGAAATTCTTTCTCCGTTGTGTCATCATCTACATCAGTGGTAAGCCGTTTCATGCTGCCACCGCCAGTGCCACCAGGATGATCCATTTCTATATCAGCTAAACCATGACTATGCTGGGGTATGAATACTGAGGTTGCAGTCTGAGCTGGTATGTGCCTCTCATTCATTTTTATGAATGTCAGCAAACTGACATTTGCAGGAGAGAGGTCTGTACGAAGATTCCAAACTATTGCACCTGCTGAGCTGAATACCCTCTTGACACTTACACTGGAGGGTGAGCATGTCAGGTACTTCAGTGCCACTGCAGTCAGCTCTGGCCATTCACTGACCTTTCCACTCCAGTATAAAAGAGCATCATTAACTTGGTATAAGTTAGTATAAAAGAACAGAAGAAGGCCGAAGCCCATCGAGACTGTTGCCCACACATTGTGGGACTTTAGAAGTATTAATAATTGTTCCTGATCCAGTCATCAAGTTTGTTTTTAAAGGTACTGATACTTTCAGAGTCAATCAAATCCTGTGGTAAGGTATTCCATATTCTCAGAGCTCTAATTGTGAAGAAATTTTCCCTTTTATTAGTCTTAAAAGATTTCATCTCAAGTTGTCTATTATGTAGCCTCGGAACTAAGCTTGTGTTAGAATAAGATACCCCACATTTCTTCATAAGGTCAGGTGATTGAAGTAATTTATAGACTAGGAGCAAGTTGCCTCTTATTCTCCTGTTTTGTAGTGAGTGCAACCTGGTAGTTTTAAGTCTTAAAGGATAGTAAAGGCGTGCTAGCCTGGGTACCATTCTGGTGGCTCTCCTCTGGACCTGCTCCAGCCGAGCCATGTCACCTTTAAGACAAAGGTTCCAAAAGGGAGACCCATAGTCCAAATACGGCATGATGTAAGTTCTATGCAGGAGCATAAGACACTGCTCGGATCGAATAACAAATGTTCGCTTGATTTTCCTCAAAAGTCTGTTAGCCATGTTAGTGGTTTTCGTACAATGATCCACTGATGTAAGTTTGTTATTAATAAGCAGGGCTTCAGTTAGCTCCATTTTGGGAGTACTTGACTCCCAAAAATAAGGCAAAAACTTCCAAAATAAAGGGGGAGGAAGTCGTTGACTTCCAAATTTCAAAAATAAAATTGGATGACTTCCAAAACTGAAGGCACAAGATAAGAAATTAAGGATTTTCTAAAAGGAATTGTATTTTACCACTAATATTTGTATTAACATCAAGAAATTGATCCTTCTTAGAATATTGTCTTTCAAATTGTGGGATCTGGGAAGTATTTTGACTTCCAAAACATTGAAATGACTTCCAGATTTTGACTCATGGAAGTATTTGACTTCCACAAAAAATAAATTAACTGAACCCCTGTTAATAAGTATGCCCAAATCCTTTTCACACATGGATGTTTTGAGTGATGAGTTGTTCAAATAATAAACATTGTTTGGATTATTTTTACCAAAGTGAATAACAACACACTTGTTCTGATTGAAATACATATAATTATGTTTGGCCCACTGCTCGATTTTCTCCAAATCAGAAATTAAAGATGCAATATTGTCTTGATTATTAACCCTACCCCCTCATTTTGTATCATCAGCAAACTTTGACATAAAATTATTAGGCCATGTCTGTAGATCACTTATAAAAAGGTTAAATAGTGTGGGTCCCAGAACCGATCCCTGGGGAACTCCACTTGACACAGTGCCCCAGCCGGACAGTACATCATTAATTCTAACCCTTTGTGTTCTGTCAGCCAGCCCGTCAGAGGTCCACCTTACTAAACCAGGGGACAGCCCCATGTTATACATTTTTGCTATGAGTTTATTGTGTGGGACTTTGTCGAATGCCTGACTGAAATCAAGTAGTACCACATCGGTGGGAATACCTTTATCCAGCTGTGTACTAATGTTGTCATAAAAGGATATCAAATTTGTAGTATGAGTATAAACCCATGCTGTATTGTATCTAGGATTTTCAATCTTATACTTTCCTCTTCTAATTTAGTCTTAGCAACCCTTTCCATTAGCTTATCGACCACAGAGGTTAAGCTAATGGGACAGTAGTTATGAACATCGACTCTGTTACCCTTCTTGAATATAGGGGTGACAATAGCTGTACACCACTGATTGGGTATGGAGCTTTCTTGCAGAGGTTTATTAAAAATATCAGTTTTTGTCATCAATTATTGACAGATGCCTGTTTTCTGACAAATATGACTCAACCATTCGCTGTGCTGATGCATCATCCTGTTCTCCAGAATCATTTATGTCACAAATCCCCACTTGGAACAAAGCCTTTCAAAGTGGGTTAACGCCAACTGGTTTTGATGACAGACCACCTGGAACTGCAGTCCCCTTACCCTTGCAGGATATACTTGATACTGCTCCAGGTTCACCTTCAGCCTGATTATGCTGCTGAGGTTTGCTGACCTTGGCACGTGACTTCTGTGCCCCATGAACCAAGCGCACCAGTTGTCCATTGACATTTTGTACCTGCTCAGGCCCGCTCTCCAGTACTGAGGCAATTCCACTTTTGTATTGTGGGTCCAGCATTGTTGCTATTGCAAAGTTGTCACTATGCTGAATGCTCAAAATGTGATGATTCTGGTCGAATACTGTCAGTATGTGTTTCAGCATCACACTGCTAGCACTGTCTCTGGCAACATCAAGGCTATACTGTACATTCACCAATGTCTGCCTCAGCACCCACAGCAGTGGAATTGATTTGCTAATGGAAGCAGACTCACCACTCACTGCCTGTATGGCATGTTCAAAAGGCCTCAAAATTCTTATTACAGAGTCCATAAGGTGCCACTGTTCAGTCATCCTAGACATGGAGGCCCCGGAACTGTCATGGCTAGTGTACATGACAAGATATTCTGAGATGGCAAGGCAAAATTTATTTAAAAGACGCCCAATCCCGGAGGCTCTGGGCACCATACAAATTTTTAACAGAATTTTAAAAGCACAAAATTTTATACAGATTGAATAAATAAATCTAATACAATCACAGTCTTTACTGTATATACTAATCTAAATATCAAAAGCTTGGGAAAAAAGAAAAGTCTTCAGGCGGGCCTTAAAAATATCCACTGTGGGGGCTTCCTGACCGAAGCTGGCAAAGAATTCCACAGAACGGGAGCCGCAACACTAAAGGCTCTATCACCAGCTGATTTTAGCCTCGTTCTGGGAATGGTCAGGAAGCCACCACTAGAAGATTGAAGAGGGCGGGTGGGAGGGTAGGTGACAGAAGGTCTGACAGGTAACCAGGGCCCTGCCCATGTAGGGTCTTATAGGTGAGAAGACCCACCTTAAAGAGGACTCTCCACCTGACTGGCAGCCAGTGCAATTCACATAAAACCGGTGTAATATGACAAACCTTTTGCTGCCCAGTCAACAACTGGGCGGCTGCATTTTGCACCAGCTGCAGTCTGCGGAGAGATCCTCCTGTGACCCTGAGGTACAGCGCATTACAGTAGTCAAGCCTAGATGTGACTAAGGCATGTATCAAGGTAGGGAGGTCCAGAGGCGGAACAAGGGGCTTAATTCTGGCAATGTTTCTGAGATGGAAAAAAACAGGTACGAACCGTGGAGGATATTTGAGCCTCCATGGTTAAGTTCCTGTCCAGAATCACTCCCAGATTTCACACCCAAGAGGAGGCCTTCAATGACACAGCTGCAAGGACAAGCCCAGTTTCTGAGTCAGAGGCCATCCTATCATGAACTTTGTTCAACTCCACTACCAATACCTCCGTCTTGTCAGGGTTCAGTCGCAACCAACTGGAGGCCATCCAGTCGTTAATCTCAGCCAGACAGATGTTAAGCACATCTACTGCATTAGATGTTCCTGGGGCAAAGGAAAAATATAGCTGAGTGTCATCGGCATAACAATGAAAACTCAAACCATACTTCCTAATGATCCCTCCCAGGGGCAGCATGTACACTGCGAACAACATTGGAGCCAGTACCGATCCTTGAGGGACTCCACAGAATAGAAGACTGGGTATAGATGAAGAATTCCCCATCATAATCCATTGCCTTCTGTTGGTAAGAAAGGACTCAAACCAGTTGATGACAGTACCGGTGAGTCCACATAGCTCCCTAAGGTGGACAAGCAACACACAATGGTCCACAGTGTCAAATGCAGAAGAGAGATCAAGGAGAACAAGAATTGTCCTGTCCCCCCGATCTCTTGCCCTGAGGAGATCATTCTGCACCTGAACAAGTGCAGTTTCTGTGCTATGTCTAGCCTGAAATGCCGACTGGAAAGGTTCGTACAACTCGTGAGTCATGAGATGCTCTTCCAACTGAAGCGCTACCACCTTTTCCACCACCTTCCCCAAAAACGGAAGGTTGGATATAGGACGGTAATTCGCCTTGATCTCCTGGTCCAAAGATGATTTCTTTAAGAGGGGTCTCACCAGAACCTCCTTCAAGGCATCCGGAAAGACCCTTTCAGAAAGGGAGCACCGTACAATCAAGGCAAACACCGGGCCAACAGAGTCAACGCATCTCATTAAAAAACGCGTTGGCACCGGGTCCAGTTCACAAAAGATATGCTTCAGATGGCTTTGTGTTGTTCATACAACCTCTCTGCCATGTATAAAGTGGAGTTCCACTGGGTGACAACTTCCAGCTTCAAGTGGTGCTGCAGGAGGCAGTTTCAGATCTGCAACTGCCGAAGTTGGTCATGGGCCTTTGCAGAGCATGAAAAGTGAGAACAGGTATGGCGTGCAGCTGTCAGCATTTCCTTTATATCAGGGTGCTGCAGAAACTTCTTCATCACAAGATTTAAACAGTGGGCCATGCATGGAACCTGAACAAAGCCATCATTCATGATGCATTTAACCACATTTGACCCATTGTCATTTGGTATGAACTAAGCTTTCAGGGACAGAGGGTTTAGCCACTTTTCAGTTTCACTCAGTATCAAGTTCAGCATGTTTTCACCAGTGTGTGAACAGGTCACATTGCGCATAGCAATTGTTGCATGCTGTCGAATTCCTGGAAGATTGCTACCACGACACTCCACCTTACTACACTGATTATTCACACTACCAACAGCACAAACAGCACCTGGCACCTGCACCCAATGTGCAGTTATACACAAATATGAACTAGCTGCTGTTTTGCCACTTGTCCACATATCCATACTTAAATGGCTTACTGGAGAGGAGGAATGTTGAAGGGCATGTCTTACAGAGTTGGACACAGTACGGTGCAACTCAGGGCAGCCCGGGTGGAAAAGTATGTTCTGGATGGGACTTTCCATTTTGGACAGGCATGTGCAGCAAACCACCAGAACCCATAATTTTCAATAAAGGAGAAGGGCAAAAGATCAATTGCCAGCATTTTAGCAACAGCAGCATTAAGTTCACGTGACACTGTATGATTGGGTGGGTACTTCAGCTTATGCACAAAAACACTCTGCAATGTGGGCTGACTTAAACATTTTACACGGGTTGTGATGACAAATGGTTCTGCTCTGCAAATGGCAGAGGGTGGAGTGTGGACGTGTGATAAAGACGGTTGCACAGGTGATGAAAAATCCACAAATTAAGTTATTTTCCCAGATTTACGAACAGGGGTTGATGTACCACTTGCACTAGACATACTGCACTCACCACCACCACCACCAGCACCACCAAAACTGCTACTCTCACCACCACTGGACAAGATTTCAAAATCATTATGCTTCTCCACCTCATCATGCCTGTAGCAATCCTCTGCTGTTATTTCATCGTTACTGCACACATTTAATTTCCTACAAGATCTACAAGGAGGGAAGTAATCAAATCCCATTTTCATGGTTGAGATTCTCAGATTGCACTGGTGATTACTAGTTTAATTCCCAGATTGCACTGGGATTCTATCTAGCTTTTATTATTTGTATAAATATATTAAATGAAACAAAACTTTATAGTCAGCAAATTAAATAAAAATAGTACAGGAATTAATTTTAACAAAACATTTAAAATGTAGATGCAGTGCTCTGGTCTAACATGCCAAATTCTGTGAAATTGTGTGATTTTTACTTCTGTGCAGTCAGGATGATTTTGCCACTTCTCCATGGTGAAAACCATAAATCAGCAGCCCTGGTAATCTTCACTGGTACTACACTTTCTTTAATGGAGCAGTGGCATGCAGGCAGAATGATGGAATTTAATGGTCTGATCAGTTTTAAATGCATGCTTGATAATGATTCATTAGTCTTGCCTTCCACTTCTCACCCTTGTTTATGGTGTTTAGTCACATTACTGACTCGTTCTGGTGATTTGGCTAACACTGTTAAAGTCACTTCAAGCCTAGTAACTTCCACTTATCATGAATCACCTCACTGAACTTCAGTTGTGAGGAACCAGAGTGTCTGGGTGCATGAACTGCTCTGTTTCTATCACGAAGCTTCTATACCAGTTCTGGGGGGCATAACAACACAAACCTGAGTTGCTAAATGACATCCGCTGCTTATGTACATAGACTGTAGCATTTACAGAGGGCATCAGGCAGCACATGTGCCAGTTCTGAACAACAGTGGACTGAATCTGAGTTTGCATGTGACCACCAGTGTTTGTGTGTATGGACTGAATCATTTCCAGAGGACTTTGGGCAGCATGCATTCCAGTTTTGCAGAGCACAGCAGGCTGAACTTGAGCTGACAAGGGACAAGTTGGTGTTTGTTTACTGTGCCATTTCCAATCAACATCAAGCAGCCAGCATGCCAGTTCTGCAAAGCACAATGTTCTGAGCCAGAGTTGCCTCGTAAGGGACATTGCTAGGGTTAGCCAGCACCCATTTGGGTTACCTGTGCAGTAACCCTGGCTGATCAAAAATGTACCTACAGGAGAAACCATGGACTGAACTCAGTCAGGAGTAGCCAGAGCTTATATTCAACATGTTTCTGTGCCTACAGGATGGCGAGAAGCACCTAACAGAAGAGTTGTGAAATGACAGAGTAAAAACAGCTAGTACCCTAGAATGCCAGGAAGCACCTGCATCAGACTTCATGTCATAGTCATTGAAGCAGCTACAGAACCAAAGATTACATGGAGACTGGATTCAGAAATCCAGTGGGAACTGATTTCCATTAAGATTTTTTTTTTAATAAGTGACCAGGACTATCAGTGAACACAGAACTTGGTAATGATGGAAGTCTCCTGTCTTCCAACATAGGAAGAATAAAGATTGCTTGAGGGGAGACTGACATGTTTGCAGCACGATTAAGGGCATAAGAGGACTGAAAGTTAAGTTGCAAATGGTGTAGTTTCTAATCAAATGTGAAATAATACCAAAATTAAGAAAAAGTTTAAAAAAAAAAGGTTTAAAAAGTTACAAATGACTGGCAAACCGAATTAGATAAAAAGAATAGTGTCTGTGCAGTATTTCTTGACCTAAGTAAGGCATTCGACACTGTGGACCACGAGCTACTACTCTCTTCCTTGCATTCCATTGGCCTAGATCCACCCTCCCTTAAATGGTTCAGGTGTTACCTTATGGATAGGTCACAGCAGGTGAAAGCTGAAGGTGATCTATCCCCTTTAAAACCACTGCTAAGAGGAGTTCCGCAAGGATCTATCCTGGGCCCTATCCTTTTTGCTATCTACATTAATAATTTGATTCAAATCTCACCAAAGCCACTGTCCACCTCTTTGCTGATGACACTGTTTTGTATGTCAGCAACCCATCACCTGCAGTTGCCCGTGAAATCTTACAGGCAGAATTCTCCTTGCTGCAATATCAACTACTTGAGAAAAAGCTTCTTCTAAATGCAAAAAAAACAAAAGCAATGCTTTTCTCCAATCAAAGCTCCACCAGCACCTCCCCTCTAAGCAGTCTCCCCCAGCTATGCACTATCCTTGGAGAAAATCTGGAGTATGTAGAAAAATTCAAATACTTAGGTGTGTGGATTGATAACAGACTTGACTTCACACACCATATTGAAGAATTGCTGAAAAAACTTCACCAAAGGCTTGGCCTATTCTATAGAATTAAACACTTCCTAACAAGAGACTCAAAGATGAGGTTAGTCCAGGCCACTTTTCTTTCAGTTGTTGACTATGCAGACTTCCTTTATAGTCACTGCCCCATCTCCTACCTAAGCAAGCTGGATACCCTATACCATAGAGCAATAAGATTCATAACAGATCTTCCAGCTAACACTCATCATTGCTCTCTCTATGCTGCAGTTGGATGGGTTTCTCTACATCTCAGAAGGAACAGAAATGCAGCACTATGGATCTACAGAGCATTGTCTAAAAAACTTCCAAACTATATTCTAAACTGCTTCACCCAGGCCATAGCTAGCTCCTATGCCCTAAGAAGCAACAACCTCATCATGCTCAAAATACCTAAAGTCAACACCCGGCTAGGAAGGGCGGCAATCAGCTATTCTCTAGCTATGGCTTGGAATACTCTACAGAAATCCCTAAAGCTGTCCAATCTTATACCTATAGCATCCTTTAAACAGCTTTGCACAAGCTTTTTCACAGTGAAATGCAACTGCTACCACAAGAGCTGGACTTATCATTTCACAACCCCCCCTTCCAGACAGCCACCATATATGGCATATTTTTGTTCCACAGTTCTCCCTCCCGGGCAGCCACCCTTTTTATAGTACCCCAATTCCATTTAATTCTACCTAACTACCTACTACCGACCTAATCCTTCTCCCACTAATCACTGGCCCTTACATCATTCCTAAATGCTCCCCATTCATCCTAGTATTACATTATGCTGTGTGTATGCCTTGACTCCTATATTGGGATATGTATATACTTTATCTTTTGTATAATTTTCCTGTAACCTACCTTGTCATGTATGTCTGAATCAACTTCTTACCCTTGATCATTGTATTTATAAGTTGTTTTTTTCTGTATCTGTTATGCATATATTAGTGCATTGATGTATATGTTATGTACCAACTATCGAACCTTGACCTTATCAGGTCCATCTAGTAAATAAGCCTTGCTCAATGATGCTCGCCTGAATAAATAAAGATTTGATGATGATGATGATGATGATCTTACAGTCATAGAAGAGAATAACATGCTCATTATGGTTGATGACAAGGGTGAATGCCCCACTGTGGTATTAGCTGTCATCTTGTGTTGGGTCCACAGTGCCATGCGCCTGGGCTTAAGATGTGTATGCTGTCCCCCTATGCCAAGATGACACCCCTTTTTACCTTGCCTCACACATGCATTGCAAATCTGCCAGATTACTACTGACTCATCATTTGCATCTTGCACAAAAAATCCCAAACAAGGGATTGTGATCCTCTACTTTTAACATGTCCCTGATGCTGTTTATTGGACTCCATTTTTTTAAGCCCTAAGGGGGGGGGGTGCTACATGATTTTTCAGGCCGGACACACTTGGACTGCAACTGATCACCACAATTACCTATCATTATTACTGGGTCATCATCATCATCATCAACTGAAACTGGTAAATCGCTACTTTTTATGGGGGGGGGAAGTTAATGCAAACAGACCCAGACACAGCCACCTTGAATTTCTTTTTCTCCGGTTCCCAACAGGGGTCACTGACATCATCATCATATTCATTAACATCATCTACATCTTCTGCTTGGATGCTGTCACGTGGACTGCATGTTGCAACCACAGCAACATCAGCATCATCAGATTCATCATCAACAGCACCATCATCCAAAATTCTTTTACCGCACTGTGAATCATTGCATGGCAAATGTGTGACCTGAACTGTGGTGGAAGAAATGTGACATTGTGTGTTATCATTGACATGATGAACAGAATCCTCATGTTCAGTTACTGGGATGTTACTGGGGAGTATGACATTATCTACACTGTCACTAACTGCTTTACACTCAACTATATTTTTGGACACAGTCAACTGGTCAGAAGCAGCAATACTCATACCAGCAGCAACTGCACTAACACCACCAGCTGGGACAACATCATCTCCTCCAACTATGAGTGAAGCTACCGATTGCGCTGTAAAAAACATTGAAGGAGAAATATCTTTCCTCACATCAGCAATGCATTTCTGCGACTGCGTACTACCATGCCCACAGACAGTTTTACCACTTGCAGCAGTGCCATGGTGAGAAACAGCTTTGCTTGCATGTCTCTTTGTGGGCATTTTGGGGGATCAACAAGAATATTCTAAACAAATTTAGATTTTGGAACATTCACTCTGGGTCGTTGGATGTGAAGCCAAAAAAAACAACTGTGGCTTCAACAAGAGATACAGATGCAAAGTCACAACAAGTCCAACAACACCTTAACTAGCCAGTGGTGCTCAAGTCACAATACAGTCTGGAAAAGAATACCTTTTGCCAGTTTGGGGGGGGGGAGCACTGTGACTGCAGATTACAGTAACAGTGCAAAACCAAGATACCACAATGGCAGTACAAAATCACGCAGGTGCAGTGGATTGCAGGTTCACACTGCTGCAATTATACTGTGGCACAATAAAGGTGTATTATTTGATGTCATGCACCACACACACACTCTCACACACATACACTTTGTCTAAGCAAATTTAAAACTTCAGTAATATATCACATATTTTAAACAACCTGAAATTATGCACTGCTGCACCATGTCCACAACACAGTCAGGAAAAAAATTTAAACAATTACTGAAAATATTACCGTGTACATTAACACAGTTATGCAAGAAAAATATAACCAAAAACCAAAGAACTCCCTGTTTCTCTAATTTAAATGGTGTCAGCATGCTCAGTTGGTAGCACATCCGCCTCTGGACCAGAAGGTCATGGGTTCTCGTCCCACACCGGGATGGACTTGCACCTAAAAATCGCTGGCATCCGAGTGCAGTATTGGGGGGTGCTGTACTGCTGGGGTGTGCTGTCCTTCGGATGAGACGTTAAACCAAGGTCCCTTCTGCCCATCCTGGTGTTGTCCTGGTGAGTGTCCAGGTGGAAGTAAAAGAACCCAGGGTACTCTTCGTAAAGAGCAGGGAACCTTCCCGGTGTCCTGGCCAACATTCCCCTTCCCATAAACCATTCATGCAATTACCCAGGCTGTGTGTGGGTGATGATGTGCGATATGGCCGCCACCACACATTCAGTCACTTCACTACCAGTCCAGCATTGCTTGTAAAGCGCTTTGGGAAACTATGTATGAAAAGTGCTACATAAATGCTGATTCTTCTTCTGCTTCTTCTTCTTAAATCTATACCACAGATATGCCCTTCCCCAAAGCACACTTCCACTGTCTGTCAGTACATAGACTGAATGTTGTACATTAACATTCAAAATCCACACACAAACAATAAACACTCGATGATATGAGCACAGGAGGGGTTTCTTTACAATTGATTTAAAGTTTGAGCAAAAAAAATTACTCAAAAAGATTTTTTAACAGATTTTAGAGGGTTTGAATCACAAAGAGCTCTCAGAGCAAACTGTCTCCTACAGCTACCTACACACACTACCCTGAACTGAGGCTGTGCAGAACAATCTAGATCCCATGTGACCTGAAATCCCATGAATCACTGCAAAATTTCTCCTTTGGAGCTCACCAGCAAGGTGAAGTGATGCGAAGTACTTTGATTTCAATGTACTTCACCTTAAAATTAGTGGAGTTGTGGTTTATGGAAGGCAGAATAACACAAAGTCATTGCTTTCAATAGACTTTGCGTTCCTTATTATGACGTGAAGTACTCCGCTTCGTATTGCGGAGTACTTCGTGAATTCCGCATTACTCCGTGAATCACTTCGCAGAGCGAATTGTGGCCACTTCGCTCACCACTAACCACAGTTCCCTTTTCTGTGGACTGATGTGGATTCCTGCATGTATGGTGTGAGTTTAGAGCAGCTGGTGGAGTGGAGCTTTTCCTTCAAGCCACCAACAGCAATGCGACATAACCAGAAGTCCCTCCAACTCTCCAGTACTTGACAATGTCCCGCACTATCATCTACAATAGCGAGAAAGAGAAGAATGTAGGTACTGCAGCGACCAATTTCATCCTCTGAGACTCCATCTTATTTCTAAGGTATCCAACCTGTAAATAATATATGGCACAAAGAAATTAGAGGACAACAGCCTGTGGCAATACCTGAAAATTAAACTAAAGAAGTAATTATGTTAGTTACAGCATATCTAAATCTCAATCAGAATCATAGATTTCAACTGTACAAAGAGGGTTTTAAGTCACGCTCATCGTTTAAATCATTTATTTTTAAACTTTTTTTAATTAAAGTTTGTTGAAAATTTCCAACGTTTTTACAGCAGTTAACACATTATACTTCACACATGCAAACACAATACTTAAATAAAATAATGGTGGGCAGTGCTGTTAGGTTTTTGAACATGCAAATGACTTCATTAGTAGACCAGACAATTACATGATGAAACTAATGTAACATACTAGTAGGCGTAAATAATAAAAAGGGGGAAAAAAAACAAGGGATAAGAAAAAAGGTACAGCGTTCATGTAAATCGTGTGTAATAAAATGTATTGACTCAGCTCTTACAGGTCACTAGTGTGTCATCATTTCTTGATGCTCTTTTTTATCAATATTTGGTGGTTTGTCAATAGTTAATTTATTTTGAGACTTTTTAACTTAAAAATATGATGGCTTTCTTTTTGCATCAACACCCTAAACCTATCTCCCCCTCTTTTGGGGGACAGGATCTATTCCAGCACATAAACCTTAGGCCTGGTGGGCTTGAATTGTGGTTATCCATTAATTTCAATCCCAATGGACTATCCAATTTATTGCTTGTGATCAAGCATGTGTGCTGTTGTACTCTTAAGTTCTGAATACTCCTCCTCACGTATACCTTTCCTGAGGGGCACTAAAGAACATAAACCACAAAGGATGTGATGCACATAATATTTCCATGCATTTCTCCTTTAAGTGGCAAAGCAGTGCTGGTGTGTATAAGTAGTAGTAGTTGTAGATTTTATTTATTTAAGGTGCCCTTCCCCAAAGGCTCAGGGTGCCCTTACAAGATATAGACATCACAAACATCATTATACACTTAATATCATAAACATAATAAATATAATACATAATCTAATTTGTAATATGTTCCCTTTGCTCTGAAAAACAGTAAGAATAACTATCACTATTAGTCCCTGAAGGCTTGTCAAAACAAGAACGTTTTCAGTTCTCTTTAAATATTTCTACAGAAGTGGCCTCCCTCATGTACCGTGGTAACGAATTCCAGAAGATCGGTGCCACCACCTCAAAAGACCGAACCCCTGAATATTTTAGTTTGGCCCTGGACACCTCCAGAAGTCCCCCTCCTGATGACTGGAGAGAGCATCTTGTATTGTAGGAATATAGGAGCTGCACCAGGTAACCAAGACCCAGCCCGTGCAGGGCCTTATAGATCAACAGACCTATTTTAAAGGAGACGCGCCAGTGCACCGGCAGCCAGTGCAGTTTGTGCAGCACTGGCAAAATATGACAGGATCTTGGAAGACCCATCAATAGCTATGCCACAGCATTCTGCAGCAGCTGCAGGTGCCACAGGACACACTCCTTGACCCCGAGGTAAAGTGCGTTAACAGTAATCAAGCCTCGAGGTAACAAACACATATATCAGGGTAGCCAGATCATCAAGGGGGACAAGGGATTTTATAACTGCTAACATTACAATTACCACAGAGGTGGAAGCCTTAAGATCAATTTAGTAGCCAGCTAAGATGCCTGGATTTCATGCCCCAAAAATTATGCAGTTGTGGCAAAAAAAAAAAATATACAAATTGCATTTGTTTTACTCAAACTGTGACTTTTTGTTGCAAATGAGTACCTCTTTTTAAAACAAATGCAGGGCTATGTGGACACAGACATGAAGCATGCATCTGCATCTACATCAAACCCTATTAAAAATCTGGCCCAAAGTTTTTTTTATTTTAAATTTAATATACTATATTGAAATTATGTAATACATCAAACAACATATCACAGTAACAACAACAGACAAAAAAAATCAATGCACAAAAGTACAATGAACAGAAACTTCTCCTATTTTATCCACCCCTCCCCATACAGGACAGCCATCTTCATACTGCATTGGAATGGGTTCCCTCAGGGCCCAGAAAAAGAGGAAGTGTCTGGCTTTTTTTAGTAATAAGGGGGGACCTAGGGCGCCATCATACCTAGACTACCAGGCAGAGATATAAATGGGAAACTAGGCTGGCTTTTAAGGTAAACTTCTTTATCCTGTCATGGAGTTGACAGTAGTGCATGCAAAGGCTCCCACTTCTTTTGAAAGGTTGAATGATGCCCCATCATATTTGCAATTGATTTCTCAACATTCAGAGGCAGCAATAGCTTTTTATGCCATTCCTCCTTAGATGGGGCATTGGTGTCCAGCCAGTGCTATAGGATGACCAGTTTGGCAGCTGCTGCAATTAAAGACATGTAGCCTTTCCTGGGCCCAAAGATGTAATCATGATAAAGTCCCACAATACATATTTAAAGGGTAAAGCTATCTTATAGGCCCAGGAGGGGTACAGATGATTCAGAATGTCTTTCCAAAAATGTTAAATCTTAGGAGATTGCCAAAAGTTATGAAAAGGCATGCCTTCAGATTCCCCACATTGGATGCAAAGATTTGATTTCTGCCAGCCCAGTTTAAGTAATTTACAAGGGTTAAAATATAAATCATGTAGAATATAAAATTGTTGTAAACAAAGCCTATCTTGTTTTAAGTACAAATATAAATCTATCCAAACTCGGCGATTGTGTAGAGAGTCGGACCACCCAGGTTGCGTAGCGCAAAAGCTACAAGAATCGCACACCACTTTCTGCTGTAAACCTAAGCTCAGCGTAACTTACGTAACGAGACACCAGTGTCAACTGTCCCAACTACCACAAATAAAATAAATTATCATGAAAAAGTGTAAAAAAACAAACATAATAGCAGACTTAATCAACGTATTTAACCTTTCATCGGGGGGGGAGGCTGTGCCCCCAGCACCCCCCCCCAGTTTGGGCTATCTCTGCTCGTAGCTACGCAACATGATGTTTGCTCACTGTCAGTTACGCATTAAGCGCAGCTCCACCGCTGGTCCGACAAACTACACAATCATCCCAAACTCTGCACCAACTTGTTTCATCCAGGGATACGTCCAAGGTCACTTCCCAATAAGGGCATCTCCAAGACTGAAACTGGGAATCCAAAGTTTGTAGGGTGGAATATAATTGTGAAATTGGGTGAGAGGACCTCACCAGTGAGATTTTTCATTAGAGCACCTCACCATTCACTGTGGACCACAGGGGAGAGCACAAAAAAATGAAAGATACTGCACAACTGTGGGGCTGCAACAATTGATAATTGTCTCAGTCTGGTATTTGATATAATCATTGAAAGTTTATGAAAGGGAAGAAAATAATCACCCTCTATCAGGTCCCATAAGGAGGACACCAGAAAACCTGACCAAAAGCCGGGACTCAGTGGCTTAACCAGCTATTTGAATGTTAGTTACCTAGCACTGGCTGAGACAAGTCTTTATCAAGCCTATAATTCAATGTCCTACACATTTGTTTGTGGACGTTTAAGGATCAGAAAAGAGGGGTATTGCTTAAACCCTTAGGCACACACAATAGTGGAAGAAAAAGAAGAGGCTCTGGCTTAATATGCCATCACAAAGCTCTCTTTCATTCTACTGTGGGACATAATCAGCTAATACACCTTCTGGTGGAGTCCCTATTGGAGATAATTACAAGCCTGAAGCAACAGGAATGAAAATTGGGTAATCTAAGACCACACCTATCTTTTGAGAAAGTAAGTTTAAGATAAGCACAGCAAGGACCCTTGCCCTGTCACAAAAACATGGAAAGTGTAGAATGGAGGGCCTTAAACTGTCCTGGTTTAAGGCCAGTAAAAAAGACATTAAGCATGCTCATGGGGTACATCAAATGGGGTAACACATTTATTTTGACAATGTTTATGTGTCCCCATAATGAAAGCAGTAAGGATTGCCATCTCTGAAGATCCTGTGTGCTCGTTTTAAGTAATAGATCTCAATTCAGGCTTTTAATTTACTTTAACAGGCAGGAAGCAGCATGCCTAGATATGTCAGGTGGTGTGGTGCCCATGAAAGACCCAGGTCTGAGATGGACTGCTTAGTGACATGCACATTGAGGGGAAAAAACATGTTTTTACTGAGGTTTGTCTTATAAACTGTGAAGCTGCCAAAGGTAGAAACTATGGATAATACCTCCAGAATGGAGGTCTAGGGATCAAGAACATGTAAAAGGAAGTTGTCCACGTGTGCAGATAAGGTGTACTCTTTCCCAGCTAATTGGATTTGTTTAGATCCAGGTGTCAATTTGAGTTTGAGTAAGAGGAGTTCCAAGTATAAATTAAATAGGAGCAGGAATAAAGGACATCCTTGTCGCGTTCTGGCTTGGAAAGGATTCTGTTACAGGACACTTCAGCTGTGAGTGTAGAGTACAAAACATTTACCCATTTGATAAAGGACTGGGGTATTTTATACTGATGCAAAATAATGAACAAATATTGCCAGTCAACTGTATCAAAGGTTTTCTCAGTGTCCTGGGAGACCAGGGCCACAAGAAGCCCCATCTTCCTGGACACCAACATAAGATGGTATAGCTTCCTCAAATGGTTGCTAGAAAGTCTACCGGGTGTAAAGCCCACCTGTTCAGGATCAGTAAGAGGGATCCATACTCTCTGAAGCCTATTGGCCAGAACATGGGCTCGAATCTTCAAGTCAACATTAGTAAGGGAAATGGGCCAGTGACTGGTCACTAAGATGTTGTCCTTACTTGGTTTTGGGATGAGACTAATTGTAGCTTTTGTGAGGGTGGAGTCAGACACCCCCTGGTCATACATACAATTAAAAATATCTGCTGAGGGGCAGCAAGCTCTGATAAGAAAAAATTATAAAATTCAGTGGGCAGTCCATCAGGACCTGGGGCTTTGCTGAGGGACATAGCCTGCAATGCGTCTTTAAGTTCATCCGCCCAGATTGGCCCCTCCAGTGACACCTGTTGAGCTTCATCTAAGCAAGGTAAAGGGACATCTTTGAGAAACTTCTGAACCATTTCTTAATGTTCCATCTTGACTGTTCAGGAGTATAAAGCTCCTGGTAAAAGTGTCTAAAGAGGGCTGCTATCTGGTGAGAATTTGTGGTTAGAGGAGACTAGTTATCTGCCCGTATCCCTCTTATGAGGCATTTGATTTCCATCTGTCACAAACGCAGTGCTAAGAAGCACCCTGCCTTTTCCCCCAGCTAAGATATTTGACCTTAGCTTTGAAGAGTGCCAGTTCTGTCTTTTCATTAAGTAACTCTATGTATTTTGCCCTGAGGCTGTTGAGCCATTGCCATATAGATGCAGTGGTGGCTGGGGCTAAGTATTTTTCTAAGGTCTGGATCTCTTGTAATAAAGTGGAGGTAGTCTGATCTCTCAGCTTCTTCTGAATTGTTCCCAGATGAATAGCCTCACTTCGGACACAGCATTTAGCAATGGACCATAGTTGGTCTGCTCTGGATACCAATCCCTTATTATCTGCAAAAAAGTTAATACACTTCCTATGTTTATTGGCCACTTAAGTATCCCGAAGGAGCTGAAAGTTAAACTTTCAAGCATGGTCAAGCTTAGCTCACTGAGTCAAATCCACTTGCAGAAAAATGCGGGAGTGGTCTGAGAGAATCCTGGCTTCCAATTTGCACATTTGAATACCAGAGAGAACTTTGAGTGCCACAAGGAAGTAATCAATTCTGGAAAAAGAGTAGTGGGGCCTAGAATAAAATGGGGTGGGGTGCAAGAGGTGCCAGGGATCTATTAATCCCAGATCATCCATAAGTTCCCAGAGCACTTGTTGCCCTGGGGATAAGCCCTAACATCAGAAGCCTGATTTTTCAAGGTTGAGTTGGGGAACCAGGTTCCAATTCCCCACTAATACTACAGGCACTTTAGTATACCGAGCCAACTGGGAGGTTAATTCTCTGAAGAAGGCTGGGGTGCCTAGGTTGTGAATGTAAATCAATCCTAACAATAATTTTGCTTACCCCAGTATGCTATGCACCACAATTTATTGGCTGTCTGGGTTCCACACTGCCAGGAATAATTGGAAAGGCACAGAATGTGATATCAAGATAGTGACACCACCCTTCTTGGTGCTGTTACCAGCACCACAAACGTACCCTACCCAGTCCCTATGAAGGAGCACAATTTGGTCTTTCCAGAGGTGGGTCTCCAGCAAGCAGGCCACAGAGGCACCTAATTTCCACAGATGTTTCAGAACACTATACCTCTTGCCTTTAGTTTGCCATCCTTTAATATTTCAAGATACAAACCTAGAAGTGTTAACCATGAATATTAATAAAAACAGGAGTGGTTAAAACCAAGGGCCCTGGCTAGACCCAAATCCAAACCTTAAATATTGCCCCATGTACTACAACCCTCCCCCCTTGCAAACAACAAACCCAGTAATAACAATTAAACTATAATATACAAGAACAAAACCATGAACAAAGGACAAATAACACATACCCACCTACCCACTCAGGTCCAGTGGACCAACTCCGAACCACATTAGTACATGATTGGCCAACAACATCCCCACTCCAGCTCTGTCTCATTCTGCCATAAAAGAATGTAACTTAATCTCCCCCCCGCCCCCCGTAATGTAAGCCCACAGATAATCAAGGGTCTTAAGTTATATCTCATTTATAAGCAAACCCTAATATTTTGATATCAACTCTATTCAGCAAATACCCCTTAAAACCTTCAGTATCCCTTAAGGCCACACATCTATAGAACGTAATCATATGCCCATTTACTTTCTCAATAACCCGATTAGTAGCGCAAGTCTCCCTATTCAGGGCACAAAATAAATAACAGGATTGACTCTCCCATTATGCATCATAGAGCCAAATCTGGAAAAGTCCGGAACCACATCAGTCTCTGTAGACTGGAAATGCTGGGGGAGAATTACCATAGAGGACCAGAAAAAAATTACATGAATTTCTGTTAAGTACAACATGTATTTAAAGCACTTCTACATATAGAAACAACACATAAAAGTTTAGTCAGCCCCCCCATAGTACCCAACATTTCATTAAAACATAAACAAAATCCAGGAAAGGTTCATTACTATCTATAATATAATGTGTGAAAAGGAATACACAACTGGCATTTCACTAAAGATACAAAAAACGGTGCACTGATATTGGCTGAATTATAGGTACCAGTACCATTATGCACCGACTAGGAAAAACAGTGACCGGAAGCACCACAAAATAATGGTATATAGTTCAGTGACTAACGTCTAAATCCATGAGTAAAGAAAAGCACTATGCCGTAAGGCAAAATATGCCCATTTAAGTAATCTCTGAGGTAGAATTGGAGGTATATGCAGGAATCCATAAAATAATGCAGCAAAGTGACCAGGTCACTACCAGTCTCCATGGAGAAAACAATTTTAGGGTGAGGAAATATTGAAGCATATACAGGCTGCAAGTAGGTCAATGCAGAACAGTAGTAAGTCAGGTGTGAATGATCTGATGATCTCCTAAGACACAGATCCTCCTTTGTGCAGGATCTCTGGGAACAGGTCCAGGAACAGGGTTGGGAGCACTGATTTTGCCTGCTCTACTGAAGAAAATCACTTTTGACCCTGTTTCATTTCTACGACAAGACATATAGTGTATAGCATGCGGAATGGGATATGTGGTGCAATAAGCCTATTTTTAATTTCCTTATAGACAACTCACTGGGTCTGAACTTGAAGAGTGAGGTCTGGAAAAAGAAAAATGTGTTGTCCTTCTCAGGAGAGCTCCTTCAGTTCTCAGACCTTGGCTAATATATGGACTTTTTCAAGATAATTAAGCATTTGAAAAATTATTGGTCAAGGTTGCTCTCCTTCCTGTGTCTGTGGCTGTAATAATGTGCTCGTTCAACTATAAAAGTCAGACCATGGAGCAACGGGCCAGCTATTTTCAACAACAGCTTTTGTATGAACAGGATTTTTTGGGACCCTCTGCCCCCTCTGGGAATCCCACCAACACTAAATTATTGCAGCCGCTCCTTCCTTCTAAATCCTCAAGCCGCTCTTCCATCTTTATGAGGTTCTTTCAGAGGGCAGCCACATTGAGTTGTAGTTTTGCATGGCAGTACTCCAGAGAGCTCACTCTGGTCTCTGCATACCCCACTCTTTGAGAAAGATCTTCAAGGGCTGGTTGGAATGATCAGATTTCTGCTGCAATCTCCATTATAGCTGACTTGAGGCTGCTTACTTCTTGAAAAAAGCATTCCTTAGTAAGTGGCTCCAGGGGAGAAGGTGGAGGCAGAGGAGACATTTCATTTGTTTTATGATGTTTGGGTGCCTTCTGCCTCTCGGCAAGGATCGGTTGGTCTGCAGCAGGCCCTCTGGGGTTCACTTACATAGCAGGATCAATCTCCATTGTTTTTTTTTTTATACTACTTTTTACCTCCTTGTGGCTGCCTGACCTGCTCCCCTCCTTTTTTTTGTAAAGTAATTTTTATTGGATTTTATAATATGCAAACAAATATATTTTGTATACATACAAATATTACGTAGTTATTAATACATACAAAAAATACAAGTAACCTTTTTATCAGTACAATATTTTCAGCTGACCTGCTCCCCTCCTGTCCTTGCATCCTTCACCAGGGACATGCAGCCACTGTCTGCCTCTACTGCAGGCACCCTAACTCCTGTGCCCCCCCCCACAGGGGGGCCACAGGGAGCCCTAACTCCCCACAGAACATGGATCCAGATGGGTGACGTGGCAAAACTCGCGGACGGCCATCAAGCCACTCGCATCAGGTGCCATCCCCCTTTTTCTTAGTTATAGCCCCAGAGCCGAGGACATGCTATGATGTCAGTGGAGGAGAGCATGCATGCGTCCGCATTTGTGCTCCCTCCAGACATCTGCCCTCAGCTCCACCCCCTATGCACAGTGGAGCGTGATTGTCCCCATCCTCCGCGAGGAGGCAACCGCACGCTGACTGTAGTGGACCCCCCTCCCAGAGAGGGAGAGCAGTCTGGCAGATGCTCAATCCCTCCTACACTGCCAATTCCCGGTGACCTGTGCTCGTTCCTGAACATCGGTCGCCGGCGTGGAGTGAGGTGCGGCAATCAACACCTCAGCCCTCAGTGCCACTGGGCCAGATCAATCTCCATTGTTGGTGGAAAAATTTACAAGTTAATCCTGAAGTCCACAGTGCACGAAGCATGTCATTGTAAAACACACACACACACACAAAATAAAATTAGCCTATTTAAGCCATATATGGGAGAAAGGAATGAGTTTTATCAGTGTCTGTGTGGAGCAGTGCCGTTCAGCATTCACTTAGAGAAGTACATCATGCGACCTCTACTCAGAGCTGTTAAACAAAAGGTGTTGCTACGGTATGGACTACACTTACCTGCACTTTTCTTGGTGCTGTGAGTACATGCTGGGGGTTCATTACAGCTAATAGCTGTAACGCAGTACCAATGATTACTCATTTTTCTTGCCAGCCCAAAGTGCCATTCCCTCAGTTTTCTAGATTGTGTCCCAAAGCCTGATGCAGCTCGTAGCAGTATGGTACAGGGCTGTGCTGATGTAGCTAGCACTGGTAGGACATTGCTGTGAGGATCCTGGGAGCTGCAAGTGGGCATTGCTGTTAGCGTGGTTATTTTATTTATTTATTTATTTTTATTTTAGTCTTTGGTAACTGGTTAAGGCCCACTAGGCACAAGTGCCTGTTTTCAGGTGTGACCTGGGAGCACTGGGCAGTTAAGTGACTTGCTCAGAGTCACACAGCGCTACATGGGGATATAAAAAAAATGTATTAAATAGGACCTTAAATAATGCAGTCTCACAAAGAGCAAGCCTTTTGAGATTCAAATAAAAGGGCAAAGAGAGGATTGTTTTTCTCATGTTTGATAAAAATGTTGCATGCACAGACTCCCATTTCTACTTTATAAAACCTTATTGGCTACTGAGTGGTGGCTGTGCGGTATAATCATGCTTATAGCACATGTTTCAGAACAAGGAGACACAGGTTCATATCCAGAGTCACTTACTTACTGTGTTACCTTGAGCAAGTCATTTAACCTCTCTCTGCTTGAGTCCTTCCAGCTGCAAAATTGATAAAAGCATCTCAGTTCAGCTATCCTGGGTAAAGAAAAAGAACCAGCCCTTTAGAGGCAAAGTGCAGCCATTAATTGCCTTCTCAAATGGCTTTTAAAATAAATGACTTCCTGTGATTTTGCAGATGATGTATAATGGAAAAAGGGGCAGGAAAACTCCTTTAAAGTATTGCTATTAAAATGTTACCCACAAACACAAGAACGTGTGTACAGACATACAGCATGGCAAATACACACAGACACACACAGGGGTGTTTGCACACACACACACGCACACACACATACTTGCACTCATTCACAGGCATAAGTTCAAATGTACACACTTTTGCACATACATGGAAGTATACAGCATTTACTTCCAAGCACACCCATACACATCGGCAGTATACTAAACGTTTCTTAGTTGCAAGCTCTTTCCTCTCACAAGTTTTTCAAAATCTAACACATCTTTAAAAATGATCATAATAAGGAGGGCATTTAACTGTTCCAACTTAGTAACAAGCTGTAGATTATTTTTTATTCCAGTCTTGCTGTTCCTGCTTCATCGAAAAAAACTGGAAGAACAATTTCAGGCTTGTTTTTCTCATCTTGGTCCAGAGGGAAAAAAGTGACCTTTGAACCTACTTCTCCCTGTTTTCTTCATTCAGAGGAATCAGCATTCCATGAGGAAAGTGAGGCATGTCTGGGCCTCGTGCTCACCTTCACCCACTTACGAAAGCACAGCTGCAGAGCCTAACCAAAGCCCCTCTCACAGTGCTGGACAAAGAGCTAACTATGACAGCAGCTGTAACCCAGCTCCAGGCACTTTCACGAACCAGCAGTGCTTCAGTACAGCTGAACGGAAATGCCCCACTGCTAGGAAACACATGTATTTAGACTGTTCTTGAATTAGTAGGTCAGCTGCTAAACCTAAACACTGGATGGTTGGAAATCTGTACTTCTGGAGATTTGTTTCAGTACAAATGCAAGAGTTCAATATTCTTTGACCCTCTTTATTGCTTTTATTGCATTTTAAGAAGTACAAGTGACAAGAATGGCCATGTTACATATATTTTTCTTGGTAAAGCATATTATAGTACTGTATAAAAAAAGCAGGTCTAGATTTTGCATGATACAGTGTGTATCTTCCCTCAGAATTATTCTATTGCAAATGCTGCAGTTGTCAAAGGATTCTCAAAGTCCCAAGTTTGTAAGTGCATTTGTGTGTGTTTGAATGTATATGTGGGTGAAGGGGTAAATGCTATACCAAGCTGCATGAGCACCTAAGACAAGCACTGTACATTGTGTTCCTGTTGTCAAATCTGCATGAGCACTAGAGATGCAGCGAATTTAAAATTCGCCGGCGAAGTGAACGCGAAGTGGCCACTTCGCGTTATCATAATGCTATGTGAAGTGGCCATTGATAAGTGCTCACTTCGCCTTGTTATTATGACTTTGCACTGTTATTCCACCTTAATGTGAAGTAAGTCGGAATGACAACAATATAGGCACTTTAGGCGGCCCACCCCCCACACATCACATGTCTTACAGTACCGTAAGTCACATGCTTTAGCCAGGCAGGAAGGAAGTGAGTCATACAAGCAAATACTTTCACTTTCTCCTTTGTAGAGGTAAGAAGGAGGAAGCATTTTGTGTAGGAGAGGAGAGTTCGTTATTAGTTTCTTTCTTGAGCAAATTTCAAAAACCCAAAAGCTTTTTTAAAAGCTAATTCTTTTGTTTTTTTGTACTGTTTTGTCAGTTTTTTTGGTGACTGATTTCTTTGTTTTATAAGTTTTGTTTTTTGTGTGTGTGTGTGTGTGTGTGTGTGTGAGTGTGTGTGAAGTTGCTCATCGTGTGACGTGTCGGAGAGGGAAGGAATGTTTTGGGTGACGGACCAGGGACAGTATGTAGCCCGTGGCCAGAGAGGAGTGCGCACATGTGGAGGTTGTAGCTGGGTAGCATTGGACCACTCCAGACTGTTTGGTCCTGTCTCCCCCCCCCCCCCCAGAAGCAGCAGCACCACCAGTGCCACTGCCACATCCACCAAGTCCACCACCACCACCACCAGTAGCAGCTGCAGGAGCTCCAGCAGCACCACCTCCACAGCAGCAGGTGGACCCCAGGTGTGTGACCATGCTGCCGGCACTACATCTGCCCCTCCTGTGCATGGTCCCCCCTACAACTCTCCAGTTTGGCAGTTTTTCAACTGTGTCAGGGAGGACAGCAGCCTTGTGGTTAGTTTGCTTTGTGGTGTGCAGGTACCCCGTGGCCCCTGGGTGACACATCTGGGGACTGGGGCCAGTGCACACATATGCTGAACCACCACAAGGTGGAGTGGCAGGCTGCCACCAAACGGGCAAGGCCTCCACCTGCTGGCCCTTCTATGGCAGTGGCAGAGGGTGCTGCTGTTGTGCATTGCCGCAGCAGGATGAGGGCCACAGCAGCAGCTGCTCCACCACTACCCTCACCACTGTCACCAGCACCACCCTCACCTCCACCACTACCTGATTCCCCCCCACACCAGTGGACCCCACAATGTCTGCAATGCAGGCAGACATAGCACTTTTGTGGGCTGTGGTGGAGGAAAATAATGAGAGGGTGGGTGCTGTCCTGCAGTAGGTGGAGCAGATTGAGCAACACCAGCTACAGATTGTGTCAATGCTCCATCTGCTGCTGGAACATCAGGGGATCCCCCATTAGCTTTTTTTTGCAGCACCCCTCCACTGCTGTAGTGTTTTGTCTTTTGTTTATGTTTAATAACAGACAGAGGGAAGGCCAAACAGTATTAATTTAAAGGGAAGCAGTCAGCAACAGGAGGTCCCACCCCCTGCAAGGCTTACCCTCTGGTTAAGCCTTTTAAGTATTTTTTTTTTATATATTTACCTCACTTTTTGTCCTCCTGTCCTCTGTCAGAGCTCCACCCTGGTCATGGTGACCCCGAGGCTTCCACTGCCTGGTAAGCCCCTCATTCTCCCGGTCACTACCGGCTTGCCCACCCAGGAGGCGGGGCATGGCACCTCAGCAGGTATCAGTGTCATGTGACCGTAACTGGTTGGAAGAGCCCTTGGCTAGGTGGCTAATTGAACCCCTGGGGCAGGGCATCATAGAGACATGCAGTGAGGAGGGCTTTTGTCCCTATAGGCTGGGGCGGAGAGGTGCAATGATGCCTGCATCTGTCCCGCCCCAGTGCCCCTTGACCATGCATTGGTGCTCAGGGTGATACACCTAGCTTCTGCTAGGTGTCACTTCTGCACTGAGTGCAGAGACCCCCCATCCCCTGGAGAAGTAGAGCAGTGCTAGGGATGCTCAATCCTTCTCCCCTCGGTGGCATTTTTCTTGCGCCACAACATGCTTTATTTTAATAAAGAAAAGTCACCCTCCTGGAAGTATGGTAGACACTGTGGGGGCTCCATTATGTGTAAAGGTGCAATGGCAACACACCATGTGCTTTAATACAAAATTATAGAAGCGCATGGTGCGTCTCCACCACACTTTTCCTTTATACATAATGGAGCCCCCAAAGCTTCCACCATCTTTTGGGGTTGCTGACTTTTCTTTATTAAAATAAAGTATGTTGCAGTGCGAGATAAATGCCACAACATACTTAAAAGGCTTAATCGGAGGATAAGCCTTGCAGGGGGCAGGAGCTCCTGTTGCTGACTGCTTCCCTTTAAATATATACATACACATACAGTCATACATGCTCCTTATTGCCCTGTTACTATAATCCAGTGCCTCAGTAATGTTTACTTTCTGCTGTGGAGTGGTTGTGGAAAAGCTGGTGTGAGCAGTGCAAGTATGATCTGCTAAATTGCATGTGTGCAGTCAGTGTTGTTTCCTATGTGCGTGTGTGTGTGTGTGTGTGTGTGTGTGTGTGTGTGTGTATATGTGACATCAGACTTTGTGCAGCTTCTTGCAAACATATATTGCTGACTTGTTGCAGTGTTTATGTTATAAAGAATAGTGATAAGAATAACATATATTTTATTGTCACCATCATCATCAGCGGACTAAATTATATAATATTTTTTCAGAGGAGTCTGGCCAGAGTGCACCTTAGTCACATACTGCATACATGACTTTTAGGAGAGCATGTGTTTTTTGTGCTATGATCTCCGCAACATCATGTGTGCACTGTAAGTGACTGAGGTGCACAGTGACCCAATACATCTGAAAAATTATCATATCACTTACTCCGCTGGTGCTGATGGTACAAATGAAATATATGTCATATATTCTTTCTTATCTTTATTCTTGAGATACTGCAACAAGTCACACCATATATATGTTTGCACGAAGCTGGACAATGTCTGCACACACAGGAAAGAACACTGACGGCACACATGCAGTTTGGCACAACACACTTGCACTGCTCAGTCATTCTTTTTGTGAAACACTTTAAATCCTGAGTCCTGACACAAAGTAAACATTAATGAGGCTCCAGAAATATTTCTGTTTTGAAATAGACATTAAAGAGATTCACCAAGTTACAGTATTGCACCCGATATATGGGTGTCTTACCTCAAGGGGAATCTTTCTTGCTCCACATGTCCTTACATAGTGCAATACTTTTCTGGCAAAAACACTCATAATTTTGGTAAACCAGGTCCCAGAGGACTTCCTGGTCTGAAGAGCCACCCAAGTTCTGCCCCCACATTCAGCAACATTATGACGTGCTGCCAGAGAGAGAGAGCGGGGGTGCGCTCCATTATAGTGAATGGCCGGCAGCTTTCAAAATTTCTTTTATTTTATAATGGTCAGTTTGTAGTGAAATGTGGGCATGTTTCCACTAACAAGGCTCTTGTTAGTCAAAACATGCCATGTTTCACAAACTGACCATTATATTTATAAAAAAAGTAAAGCGCCATCTCACTATAATAAAGATGCACCCACCCTCTCGGCATCACATCATAATGTTGCTGGCGAGTGGAACGGGCAGCCTCGGGCGGAAATCTGGAAGACCGGTGTACTGAAATTACGAGCTTTTGCCAGAAAATGTATTGCACTATGTGGGACATGTGGAGCAAAAGACCCCTGAGGAAAAGCACCCATATATGAGTGCAATACATAACTATTAACTTGGTGAATCTCTTTAGCAGCAGTGCAACAATCTGGTGAACATTTTGACCTATCCTTTTTTATGCTATTTTACATTGCCATTTTATTTATAACCTGACTTGCATGATACTATTCTTTCCAGTATTTGAGTCTGCTTTAGTACTTTTGTTCATGTCTGAAATAATAAAAAGAGCACTTCTTTTAATACGGTGCAGACCAGGTCTTTGTCAGTATTTTCTGCTGTTTTTCTCCATTAGTTGTTATATATTACTTCTGTTGTAAAATTAACAAGTATGCAGCAGGCAGTGTTTTATGACATCACAGAACAATATTTATTCAAAAACAGTTGCAAATAGTGATGAAAACCTGGTCAGAGCCATATTAAAAGGCATGCTCCTTTTTTTTTCAGACATGAGAAAAAGTAGTAAAGCAGACACACATTGTGAAAAGAAGGTCATCATACAAGTCAGGAGGTAACTAGTGGCTGGCAATGTAAAATAGCATAACAAAGTATATTTCAAAATGTTCACCACATTGTTGCACTGTTGCTTTAATTTATAATTTAAGTATGACATTATGTGCTCACAGTCACAACACACAAAATGTAACTGTCTTGTGTCCAGAAATTTCTCAAGTGCTGATGAAGTGAAATGGGAGCATTACACCACATGCAAAGTCTCCCAGAATGTATTGCGCAGTCACTCATGCCCGCAGTGGTCACACAGAGTCCAGATAATTTTTCTGCATCCCCAAAATGCATCTGTCTTGTGTCCAGAAAATTCCCAAGTGCTGAGGAAGTGAAATGGGAGCGTTACACCACATACAAGTCCCCCAGAATTTATTGCACAGTCACTAATGCGTGCAGTGGTCACACAGAGTCCCCAGAATTTGCCTACATCCCCAAAATGCATCTGATTTGTGTCCAGAAAACTCCCAAGTGCTGAGGAAGTGAAATGGGAGCGTTACACCACATGTAAAGTCCCCCAGAATTTATTGCACAGTCACTAATGCACGCAGTGGTCACACAGAGTCCCCAGAAGTTTTCTGCATCCCCAAAATGCATCTGTCTTGTGTAAAGAAGGTTTACATACTCTGTGATGATGATGTACTCATGATGCACAGTGTCTTGCCAAACTGAGTGAAGGATGGATAACATGACATGAATCCATTCAGTGTTGTGTCAGAAATGATGACTGTGAGAGAGCTGTTGCTGGTCCAAAGTGTGCTGCGATTCCTGCAAATGTGATGCGATCACCTCAACCGGATGGAAGGGTGCCCTTTGTGTGTACACTAATAGTAGCCCTGGTGAGTGATATATATATATATATATATATATATATATATATATATATATATATATATATATGTGTGTGTATTTTCTAGGTGGGGGATTGACATATATAGACATGTACTCATTGTATTGTTTTGTATCACAGGTCACACATACTGTTGGTGTGCACATTCCAGAGCTTGATGAGAAATTTTTGCATTGAAATTGGAAATGGAATATTCTCAAGCCAATGAAGGCAAGTATTTTTTTTTGGGGGGGGGGTGGAAGCATATTTGCAAGTAGGTCACGTTAATGGTTTATTATTTGGTTACTTCTTCACAGATTTCATCTGCATCCTTCTCCAGTCTGGTTGGTAATGATGGTCATGGTCATCGATTGAAACAACTTCTGCATGTTGCATGTATACCCCAGCCTGGGGGGGGGGGCTGATGTTGAAGAACTTCTTTGGATAAGGCAACTATGACACAACAAAGCATCTGGAAGTTTCCTAAAAAAAGAAATGAAGGACTTATTACAACTTGATTGCAGCAGTAACACATTATGTTTAAGCCATGGCTGTTCCACAAGTATCTGGATTAACACAGATAGCAAGCTGTCCCACTGCAATCATCAGATCACAACTTAATTTAGCGCCAGGCTGTGTAACAAATATAATGTGTCGGTGTCCCTGCATCTCAACTCAAGTTACATTTTAAAACCACATCTTGTCAAGTAACACAACCTGGGTCCAACTTTTTCAACACTGTCATGGCTGCACAGCTGCAAATTTGGAATACAGTGCATGATATGTTGCAGAAATATTTTTTGTGATGTACACATGTCACCTAGTTTATGAATTCGAAGTCGGATTTGTTGCACTGTTATCAAAAAAAAGGAACAGATGAAATAAAATCTATATACTTACTTGTATAGATTGGAAATGGATATTCCATAGGTTCCTGTAGACAGTACTGCTGTTGTACCATTGATACAGACCTTCAGTGAAGGAGAGTCATTTGTTGTTAACCTGTAAAGAAACAAAATAAGTTTACCATATGTGTTTGACCATTGCAGCTGAGAAGAGCAACAACAAATAAAACACACAGCTAAAGAAAGTTGAATAACATGAAAAACATTAGTGCACATACTCACTTTATAGTTTTAGTAGTAAGAAGTCTTGTGCCTGTGGCTGATGGATGTGGTCTCCTGTTCTACTCCCTCTGCCTTGTCATGGTCAATGTAATGGAAAAACATTGTCAGAATGACAATGGAGTTAGGCGCTGGTTGTCATAGCTGCAGCACATGATGACATTCCCTCTGACATCTTCCTGCATCTAGTGGTGGTGGCAATGGCTAACAGCGGTCTTATGGTGGTGGTCCAGGGGGGCACACAAAGTCATTCCCTCTGGTGGCAGTGGCTAACAGTGGTCTTATGGTGGTGGTCCGGGGGGGCACACAAAATCATTCCCTGTGGTGGCAGTGGCTAACAGTGGTCTTACGGTGGTGGCCCAGAGGGGCACACAAAGTTATTCTCTCTGGCTAACAGTGGTCTTATGGTTTTGGTACAGGAGGCACACAAAGTCATTCCCTGTGGTGGCAGTGGCTAACAGCGATCTTATGGTGATGGTGGTCTAGGGGACACACAGTGATATTCCCTATAGTGACACTGGCTAACAGCAGTCTTATGGTGGTGGTCCGGGGAGCACATAAAGTAATTCCCTGTGGTGGCAGTGGCTAACAGCAGTCTTACGGTGGTGGCCCAGAGGGGCACACAAAGTTATTTTCTCTGGCTAACAGCAATCTTATGGTGGTGGTCCGGGGGGCACACAAAGTCATTCCCTCTGGTGGCAGTGGCTAACAGCGGTCTTATGATGATGGTGATCCCGGAGGCACACGGTGACATTACCTATAGTGGCACTGGCTAACAGCAGTCTTATGGTGGTGGTCCAGAGGGGCACACAAAGTCATCCCCTCTGGTGGCAGTGGCTAACAGTGGTCTTATGGTGATGATGGTATGGGGGCACACGGTGACATTCCCTATTGTAGCACTGGCTAACAGCAGTCTTATGGTGGTTGTACAGGGGCCAGTATATATTGTGCTCTCTGTTACAAATGTGACGTGACATATGGAATTTGAGTCACTCTGAGTGGGACACTCATTTAACTTTATGAAAAAGAAAACATGTATCATACAACAAATGTGACAGCGTTTTAACCACTAAAGTTAAAACCTGCCAATATTAACCTCATCATCATCATCCTCATAAAGAAAGCAGCTCTCACAGTCATCTATGTCTGAATTCTGACCACTGGGAAATTCTTTCTCCGTTGTGTCATCATCTACGTCAGTGGTAGGCCGTTTCATGCTGCCATTGCCAGTGTCACCAGGATGGTCCATTTCTACATCAGCAAAACCATGACTAGGCCGGGGTACGAATACTGAGGTTGCAGTCTGAGCTGGTATGTGCCTCTCATTCATTTTTATGAATGTTAACAAATTGAAATTTGCAGGAGAGAGGTTTGTATGATGATCCTGAACTATTGCACCTGCTGAGCTGAATACCCTCTCGACACATACACTGGAGGGTGGGCATGTCAGGTACTTCAGTGCCACTGCAGTCAGCTCTGGCCATTCACTAACCTTTCCACTCCAGTATAAAAGAGGATCATCAGTTATTGACAGATGCCTGTTATCAGACAAATATGACTCAATCATTCTCTGTGCAGCATTAAGTCCAGAGGCTGATTCATCATCCTGTTCTCTGGAATTATTTAAGTCACAAGTCCTCTCTTGGGACAATGCCTCCCAAAGTGGGTTGACACCAACTGCTTTGGATGACAGATCACCTAGAACTGCAGTCCCCTTCCCCTTACAGGACATGCTTGATACTCCTCCAGGTTCACCTTCAGCCTGATTATGCTGCTGAGGTTTACTGACCTTAGCATGTGACTTCTGTGCCCCATGAACCAAGCGCACCAGCTGCCCACTGACAGTTTTTACCTCTTCAGGCCCATCCTCCAGTACTGAGGCAAATCCACGTTTGTATCATGGGTCCAGCATTGTAGCTATTGCAGAGTTGTCACTACGCTGAATGCTCAAGATGTGATGATTCTGGTCGAATACTTTCAGCATGTGTTTCAGCAACATACTGCTAGCACTGTCTCTGGCAACATAAAGACTATGCTGTACATTCGCCAATGTCTGCCTCAGCACCCACAGCAGTGGAATTGATTGGCTAATAGAGGCAGACTCGCCACTCACTGCCTGTGTGGCATTTTCAAAAGGCTGCAACATTCTTATTACAGAGTCCATGAAGTGCCACTGTTCAGTCGTCATAGACATGGAGGCCCCGGAACTATCACGGCTAGTGTGTATGACAAGATATTCTGAGATGGCTTTGTATTGTTCATACAACCTCTCTGCCATGTATGAAGTGGAGTTCCACCGGGTGACAACTTCCAGCTTCAAGCGGTGCTGAGGGAGGCTGTTTCAGATCTGCAACTGCTGAAGTTGGTCACGGGCCTTTGCAGAGCGTTAAAAGTGAGAACAGATATGGCATGCAACTGTCAACATTTCCTTTATATCAGGGTGCTGCAGAAACTCCTGCACCACAAGATTTAAATGGTGGGCCATGCATGAAACCTGAACAAAGCCACCATTCGTGATGCATTTCACCACATTTGACCCATTGTCACTTGCTATGAACCCAGCTCTCAGGGACGGGGGTTCAGCCACTTATCAATTTCCATCAGTAACAAGTCCAACATGTTTCACCAGTGTGTGAACAGGTCACATTGCACAAAGCAATCATTAGATGCTGTCGAATTCCTGGAAGATTGCTACCATGACACTCCACCTTCCTACACTGATCATTCACACTACCAACAGCACAAACAACACCTGGCACCTACACCTAATGTGCAGTTATACACAAATATGAACTCCCAACTGTTTTGCCACTTGTCCACATATCCACTCTTAAATGGCTGAATGGAGAGGAGGAATGTTGAAGGGCATGTCTTACAGAATCGGACACAGTACGGCACAACTCAGGGACAGCACAGGTCTAAAAGTATGTCCTGGATGGGATGTTCCATTTTGGACAGGCACGAATGGTGCAGCAAACTGCTGGAACCCAGAATTCTCTATGAAGGAGAAGGGCAAAAGATTGATTGCCAGCATTTCAGCTACAGCAGCATTAAGTTCACGCGACACTTTATGATTGGGTGGGTACTTCAGCTTATGCTCAAAAACACTCTGTAACGTGGGCTGACAAACATTTTACACAGGGTGTGATGACAAATGGTTCTGCTCTATAAATGGCAGGGGGTGGAGTGTGGACTTTTGATGAAGACGGTTGCACAGGTGATGATGACAAACCCACAAATGCAGTTATTTTGCCAGATTTACCAACTGGCGATGATGTACCACTTGCACTAGACATACTGCATTTACCACCACCACCACCACCAAAATTGCTACTCTTATCAGCACTGGACAACATTTCAAAATCATTGTGCTCCTCCACCTCATCATGCCTGTAGTAATCCTCTGCTCTTATTTCATCACTACTGCACACATTTAATTTCCTACTTGATTTAACAGTCATGGAAGAGGATAACATGCTTGTTATGGTTGATAACGAGTGTGAACGCCCCACTGTGGTATTAGCTGCCATCTTGTGTTGGGTCCACAGTGCCATGTGCCTATTCTTAAGATGTGTATGCTGTCCTCCTGTGCTCAGATGGCTCCTCTTTTTACCTCGACTCACACGCGCTTGGCAAACCTGGCAGATTACAACTGACTCATCATTTGCATCTTGCACAAAAAAATCCCAAACAAGGGATTGTGATGCTCTAGTTTTAACATGTCCCTGATGCTGCTTATTGGACTTCATTTTTTTAAGCCATGAAGTAGGGGGTGTGCTATGTGATTTTTCTGGCAGGACACACTTGGACTGCAACTGATCACCACGGCTATGTATCAGTATTACTGGGTCATCATCATCACCATCAACTGAAACTGGTAAATCACAACTTTTTATGGGGGGGGAGGGGAATTAATGCAAACAGACCCAGACACAGCCACCTTGAATTTCTTTTTCTAAAGTTTCCAACTGCGGTCACTTACATCATCATCATATTCATCAACATCATCCACATCTTCTGCTTGGATGCTGGCATGTGGACTGCATGTTGCAGCCACAGCAACATCATCATCATCAGATTCACCACCATAAACACCACCATCACCTGATATTTTTTCACCACACTGTGAATCACTGCATGGCAAATGCATGACCTGAAGTACGGTGGAAGAAATGTCACATTGTATGCTATCATTGACATGATGACCAGAATCCTCATGTTTAGTTACTGGGATGTCACTGGGAAGTATGACATCATCTACATTGCCACTCACTTGCACTGCTTCACACTCCACTATATTTTTGGACATGGTAAACTGGTCAGAAGTGGAACCTGAGGCAGCAATACTCATACCACCACCAGCAACTGCACTAACACCACCAGCTGGGACAACATCATCTCCTCCAACTATGAGTGAAGCTACTGATTGCACTGTAAAAAACATGGAAGGAGAAATACCTTTCCTCACATCAGCAATGCACTTCTGCATCTGCGTACTACCACGCCCACAGACAATCTTACCACAGGCAGCAGTGCCATGGGGAGAACAAGCTTTGCTTGCACATCTGTTTGCAGGCATTTTGGGGATCAACAAGAATATTCTAAACAAATTTAGATTTTGGAATGTTCACTCTGGATGGGGGGATACTGGACGTGAAGCCAAAAAAACAGATGTGGCTTCAGCAACAGATACAGACGCAAAGTCACAAGTTCAACAACATGTTAACTAACCAGTGGTGCTGAAGTCACAAACAATCCAATCTGAAATATAATTCCTTTTGCTGTTGGGGGGGGGGGAAGCACTGACTGCAGATTTTTATGGCAGTGCAAGCAGCAAAACCAAGAAAAAATATCACAATGGCAATACAAAATTATGCAGCTGCAGTAAATAGCAGGTTCACACAGCCACGCCTGCAGTTACACTGTGGCACAATAAAAGATGTATTATTTGATGTCATGCAGCACACACACACTCACACATACACACACACACACACACACACACACACACACACACACACACACACAATTTGTCTACAAGTAATGCATAGCAAATTGAAAACTTCAGTAATATACCACGTATTTTAAACAACCTGAAATTATGAACTGCTGCACCAGATCCACAACATACAATCAGCAAAGAAATGTCAACAATTGCTAAAAATATTACTGTGTGTACATTAACACAGTCAGTTATATAACAAAAATATAACCAAAAAACAAAGAACTCCCTATTTCTCCAAGTGAAATCTACCTACACCACTGATGCACCCTTCCCCCAAAGCACACTTTCACTGTCTCTTACTACACAGATTCAATGTTGTACAGTAACATTCAAAATCCACACACAAACAATAAACGTTCGATGATATGAGCACAGGAGGGTTTCCTACAATTGATGAACTAAAGTTTGAGCAAAAAAAATTAGTCAGAAAGGCTTTTTTATCAGCTTTTAGAAGGTTTGAGTCACAGAGAGCTCTCAGAGCAGACTGTCTCCTACAGCTTCCTACACACACTACCCTGAACTGAGGCTGTGCAGAACAATATAGAGCCCATGTAACCTGAAATCCCATGAATCACTGCAAAATTCACCTTTAGAGCTAAAAAACAAGGTGAAGTGAGGTGAAGTACATTGTTTTCAATGTACTTCGCCTTTAAAATTGGTGGAGTAGTGGTTTGGGAAGGCAGAGTAATGCAAAATAATTGCTTTCAATGGACTTTGCGTTGCACATTACAACGTGAAGTACTCCGCTTCATGTTATGGAGCACTCCACGAATTCGCCTTTACACCGCGAATCACTTCGCGGAGTAAATTGAGCCCACTTCGCCCACCACTAATGAGCACCTAACAAGCACTGTACACTATGTTTCTCTAGTTAAATAGTAGGAGGATCATTTTTACAATACTCTCCCAGTGGGCAGAGAGAGGACTGCAAGCCTACTGTGGTAGTGTGAACCTGATTTAGGGAGGGTTTTTCTGCAGATAGCATCATTATGGCAGGAAAAGTCAAGATAACAATCCAGTCAAACCCCAAGGTATTTAAAAAAGAGAAGTACTCCAGATGGAAGCCAAAGGCCAGGAAGAGGAGGGTGAACTGGAGCTTGACTAGCCACTACCTGGTGCCAAAGGTCATGGAGACTGTCTTTCTGCTATTGAAGGAGAGATGGTTAGCACTGACTCAGCACTGCACATTGTTGAAGACTTGCTTGAGTTTTACAGCTACAAGCAGTACTGCTGAATTTGTCAAGGGATTTTTAAGGATTTTTAAAAATCCCTATTGAGAACTGTGAAACCTCCTTTAAGGGATTTCTTTTTGTTTGGTAGTGTGTTCACTGCTACCAGGGGAGGGTGCTTCCATCTGATAGTTTAGTTGAAAATCCACTAGATGATGCTTGAGTACTGTAATAAGAACCGGCCTCTTTCTATAGGTGTAAGAAAAAGAATTTTAGAGGATTTTTCCCCTAAATTTTGTGAAGGATAACTAGGAAATCTCACAAAATTGCTTGAAAAATTCAGTGCTACTACTGTAACTCATGAGCTATGGGATCACAGGCAAAGAGCACTGTATCATCTGCATACATGTGGGTATACGAGGAAGTACAACCCTTTGGGGGGTCATTTAGAAAGATTGAGAATAGGGTGGGACTCAGAACACAGCCCTGAGGAATAACTTAATGGAGAGGGTATCCATGTAGGTATCTCCAAAAAATACTGCTTGTGACCTGTCAGCTACAGTAGATAGGAGCTAAACCACCAGGAACATTAATTGCATCTAACATGCATAAAATTAACGGAGTCACGGTAGAGCATTCAAAAGAGAAAAGAGACCTAGGGAAATAATAAACAGCAGTGTGAATGAAATCCTCTTCCTAGTGCAAGACAGCAATGGGAATGCTCACAGGATGCTGGGATGTATGAGGCAGGGTTTCACTAGTCAAAACCTAGAGATGATATTGCCGCTGTACAGATTCAATGGTTAGGTCACACCTGGAGTACTGCATGTAGGCTTGAAACCCTCATCTGTAAAAGGATAAGGAAAGAACAGAAACTATTCAGCAGTGGGCAACAACATTTATCTAGGGACAGCAAAGTTGGATCTACATTGTCAGAAACAATTAAGCAGCATAAACATGTACTCCCTTGTGGACAAGAAAAAAAGGGGGGAGCATTAATGGAACCTACAGCCCAAATACTTGCTGGGACACAACAGGGTGGTCTCCTTGGCTTCATATAAATTAAGGAGTATCACAACCATCAGAGGCCACAAACTCAAACAAGCAGGGGAAACTTCAAGAATAACTAAAGGAAATGTTTTACTGAGAGGCTGGTGAATAGTTGGGACAATCTTTCCAGTAATGTCATTTATACTAGCACTATCTCAAGATTCAAAACCCAATGGGATATACAGTATACCTGGTGTAATTAAATGCAAAAGGGAAGGTGCATGGCTCTGGGAGTTCTGAAGTATTGAAAAATACTAGGAAGGAATAACAGGGCAGACATGATGCACTTTGAGCTTTTTTCTGTCCCATACTATTATGACTCTGGAATACATGTCCTCACACCCAGGATGCAACTTTGGACTTTATTGCACTTACTGATTGGTCCCTTGAAGTTTGACTGTCTGTGGGGTACCTCTGACAGCATTTTCCAGTAGCCCCTGGGGTCAGGGTTCAAGTTTCATGAACACGGCCATGCTTGTGTGTTTGTAAATTGGTCTGCTTCTGGTTGCTTTCCAAATGCACCAGTGGCATGATTTTAACATGTCCCAGAATTGCTACCTGCTCTGAGGCCAGGAAAAATCCTCTGACACATATTTTAAGTGCCATAATCAACTGAGCACATGGAACAGTGCCAATATCAAAGGCCTGGTGCTTGTACCAGTCATGTCCATTGTAATGTGGCACAGCCACAATCAGCTGGGCACCTGGCATGCTGCTGAAGATGAAGGGCCCAGCCCCTCTGCCTGCCCTGGAGTTGACTGAAGATGCTCCTTGCTGGTAAGCTACTTCTGTGACTGCGAGGAAGTGCTCCTTCTCCACAAGATGCCTTGTCCCTCTCCTTCCTCCCAACTCCTCAAACCTGCAGTCATTTAAGGACTGGGATGAGGGAAGGCTGCTGACATGGCAGCTTGGAACTGTAGGGCTCTGAACAGCCAATACACTTACTGTAAACACCCACATGTGTGAAGGGGGGTTACACAAGAATTAGACAAACATACTCTCCCTCATTTGGCCCCAACTGACTTAGTTATAGAACAGTTCCAAAGCTCATGATATGGTGACTTAACATGATCCTGCTCAGTGATAGCTGACATGAACAATTTTATTTCTGTTTACAGCTGTGATGCACTAAACTATGTGCTTTTAAGTTTTTAAATATAACCTTTTGCTAGAACTTTTTTCCTACCTATTTTCTATATTTATCTTGCCTCCCCCATTTTACTGAAACTGTTCTCAACACCAGTGCCATTGTAACATCTCCTAGTACCAGCAGTTCTGGCACATTACTCTCTCTCTCTCTCTCTCTCTATCTATATATATATATATATATATATATATATATATTCATTACAAAAACTCCATTAATGCATCAGTTAGGGTTGATAGCACAGAGACAAAAGTGTGGAAATTCCATGTTAGGGTTCCCACCCCTACCACCCAACCCTCCACACACAAACTGGCATTGGGGTGTGCCATGGGGTCATCAGGTCTAACTGTCACCCCATTCCATGTGTAAACAAGCTGACACAGTAAAATATAGGAGAATGGGGTGAGAGTTAGGCCTGATGACCCAGTGGCACACCCCAACACCTGTTCATGTGTGGAGGGTGGGGGTGTGGGGTGGTAGGGGTGGGAACCCAAAGGTGGAATTTCCATTCTTTTTTTGCTGTGCTATCAACCCTAACTGATGCATTAATGGAGTTTTTGCAATGAATTTCCCCTCTTTTTGAGAAAGTGTAATGTAACTGGTAACTAGTATGTGTTTGTGGGATCGTGGGCCCTGTGGGCCTTACGCTCCCTTCACATTGTCCATTTGTTTCATAATGGCATGCATATGTGGGAGCGTAGGCCCTCTGGGCCCTGCACTTCCACTTACACATAAGTACGGAGCCATACAGCAGCCCCATAGTACTGAAAAGAACCCTCGTAACACTAATTTGGCAATATGTCAGTAACCATTGCAACTACGGAAAAAATTCCACTGCAGTTATAATCATGACTTCGAAACCTCCGTGCATGCTTAGCAGTGGGTAGCAAAAAATCCGTAACTCGAATAATTTTTGAGATACAGGCACCACAGTGTTATCCTATGGGAAATTTCTCAGATTTGGAATGCTGTAACTATGGGCCCATTGAATGTTTTGGGACCAAACCACCAAAAGGCACATCTATGGGACTAGGACTTACCACCCTGTAAATCTCAGCCCAAAAGCACAATCCACCTTGGCACAATGAGGTGACAAAGAAAACAACACATGGTACAATGTTTTCCAGCAGTGTTTTCACAGTAACTTTAATGTGCTCATGGCACTCTTATTCCTATAATGGAAATGTTTTTGAGCACAAAAACATGTTGCTGAGCTAACTTTTTTGTGTTCTAGGTCATTACTGCTCACACAAAAAATGTTTTTGTGGCAACAACATGGCAAAATGGTGGAAATATTTTGAAAAGCATATTTCCAGGCTACCTGCACAAAAACTGATGCCAGGGTCACGTTCCTCAGGACATTAGGTAAACACAAGTGTTGGTGTTTAGTAAGAGGCAGTATTTTTCAATTTACAACGTTTTTGTCTCTTGCTAACTGAAAACAAGATGGCAGCAGCATGAAAACAAAATTCTGGAGCATGACAACAAAAAAGTGTTCGCAAAAATGTTCTTACTGCACATATAAATTTTTCCATAGGCTAAAATGGGGCATGAACAACTTGCATAACTTTTGAATGGATTAAGATTTTTTCACCAAGTCTTCAAAAGGCACCAGTTTGACCCAGGCCACATATAGACATGCAAATCTGAATCCACTCAGACACATTCTTCAGTCCTTTAAGACAGATCGAAAAATGCGTAAAAGTTGAGGATATTTCACTTTTTTGACACTACAGTTCCACAACTGTACATCTGACCGGAACGAAACTTTCCAGATCCAGAGAGCTATGGTTGGACACCATGGATCTATATGATAACTGAGATCGCTGATGGGTGATCACCGTTAGGGCAATGGCACATCACTGAAAAAATATTTCAGTGATGTACTCCCTGGCACACAGCAAAATGGTGCCAGGGAGTTGGGATTGGTTGTTTAATGCTGGGGACTGTGCCCCCCACCCACCTACTGAAGGATTCTCAACTCCAGGGGGGTGCATGTCGGGGGGGTTGCAAATGTGGCATAAATACAATTTCGGGCAGGGTGCAACAAAAAGTACCTGCGCCAAGACCCAAACCCAGCACTATTCCCGCCACAGCCCTGAACCCACCCACCATGCTATGGCAGCAGCTCGGCAGCTCACCATGGCACCACCCCCTACAACCCCTCCATCCCCTCCCACCCCACTCTCGGCATGCTTGCCCCCCCATGAGCGTAGGCATGTAGCGACAGGATGTCGCTATTTCACACATCCCCCCATCCGGTAGCTCACCTTCCCCAGTCGCCTCGATGACAGATGCCACGATTGAGTCACCCTTTTGGTAGGCACCCAATCATGGTTGCCAAAATCACAGGATACTGGACGCCGCGCATCCAAAGTTTCAGGCAAATCGGACAAAGAGTTGTAAAGTTATTAAAGTGCAAACTTTGGGGTTTAACATTGAAGTGGCCTGCCAACCTTAGCTATACCTTCACTACTGTGCTGGTATAATATATATATATATATATATATGTATATATATATTTATATTAGAGGCAAAAACTCCATTTAATGCATCAGTTAGGGTTGTTCCACAGTGACAAAAGCAAGGAAATTCGATGTTAGGTTGAAACCCCTTTGCACCCTCAGCCCACCCCCAACTGGAATCGGTGCGCATTGGGGTTGTCAGCCTGAACTGTCACCCCATCACATGTGGAAAGAAGCTGAGGAATAGGAGAATGGGGTGACAGTTAGGACCGATGACCCCAATGCGCACCTCAATTCCAGTTGGGGGGGTGGGCTGGAGGGGTGCAAAGGGGGTTTCAACCCTAGCATCGAATTTCCTTGCTTTTGTCGCTGTGGAAAAACCCTAACTGATACATTAAATGGAGTTTTTTGCCTCTAATTTCCCTTCATTTTGAGAATGATAATGAGAAATAGTGAATGTAATGCGGTGGCGGGAGCCGCCACGTGATGTCTTGTCACATAGTAACATTGTGCCCACAAACGCAAATCATAATGCGCATGGTGATGCAAAGCAAAACAGGAAGAGAAACAGTACTGTAGACAGAAATGTTAAAAACAACGCAAATGCAACCGCAAATGAAAATGCAAAGGGTAACGCACATGGTGGCGTAAATGTGAACGGTAAGTGAAACAGGTACAGAACCGCAACCAGAAACGGTAATGGTAAAAGTAATGTAAGTGCATAGGCTGGTTTTCCTCAAAAGCTGTATAGACAAAGACAGTGAGTAGAAAGAATGTATGCAAAATAATGACTCTCGGAACACAAAAATGAGGACTTGGAATAGTAAATTGCTTATAACTCAGTAACCGTACGACATAGAAAAAAAATTTAAAAGTCATATGTATTATCATTTTCCTGGCTAGTTTTGTACTTAGACCTCATCAGGGGGCTAAGAATTTTTATGGCAAAAAGTCCATATCTAGCACCGTTTTCGAGATACAGGCCCTGAAAGGCGCGGCGAACGCCGTAATGTTATCCTATGGGAAAAAAACAGAAGTTCAGACTGCCATAACTTTGCCTCCCTGTAATATTTTTTCACCAAAACACTGAAAGGCACATCTGTGGGATGTTGGCTGTGTTTCCTACAAATTTCAGCCCAAAAGACCAACTGTTATTTTGCAGCAGGGCGCCAAACGATTGCTGCAATGCGTCGTACGTCATAATGTTATCCTATGGGAAAAAGTGTCAAATTTGGAGTACCGTAACTTTGCCGCCATGTAACATTTTTTGAGCAAAATACTGACTTGCACATCTGTGACATGTCGGCTGCGTTCCTTCCAAATTTCAGCCCAAAACTCCAAACCGTTCTTTTGCAGTGGGCTGCCAAAGAATTACTGTTATTTTGGGCATAGTGTCGCAAAGTAGTGTCGTGATTTGCAAAAGCTTTCGCAAAAATTCGCGACACTTTCGTGAGTGAGACACTACTTTGAGAAAGTACTTTTTTCAGAAATCTAAAAAACATATTTCTAGGGTGTTTTACCCCAAAATAAAGACATGGCTAGCATCCTCAGGGCCCGACTAGGTGAATACACAAAGAATTAGGTTGCTAGAGGGTGTCAATTTTAAATGCCAAGCATTTTTCTGATCACTAACTGAAAACAAAATGGTGGATTTGCGACAGTAAAAGGGCCATTTGCGACAGTAAAAAGTGCATTTGCAAAAGTGTTGAACTTTTTGTTAACTTTTCCCATTGAATTATAATGGGAACTTGTTTTTTGAATAACTTTTGAACCGTTTAATATTTTTTCACGAAATCTTTGAAAGACACATTGGGGACCCTGGCTGCACGTTCCCTGAAGATTTCGTACCAGTTGCGCAAATCGTGTGACCTGTAGGTGCTACCGTAGAATAAAAAAAAAGCGTAAATGCACGCGCAGATCACACTTAATAACTCTGCAGCCGTATATCCGACCGCTACGAAACTTGCCACATCCCAAGGCATATGGGTCTTAATTTTGTATTCCAAATTTCAGGTGAATCCGTTGAACAGTTGCAAAGTTATTAAGGTGCAACATTTTGGGTTTAACATGTAAATGGCTCCTCAACCCTAACTATGGTAGCACTACAGTGCTACCATAATATATACTGCATATATAACATATTTCACTCTCACGATATATATATACATATAAATATATATATTTGGTAAAAAAAATAGGGGCACAGTAGCACCCCTTATAGTTAGGGTTAAGTAGGGTGTTTAATGTTAACCCCCTAACTTTGTACCTTAATAACTTTGCCCCAGTTCAACAGAATTCCATACAAATTTGCATGCATTGTCCGGGGGCAAGGCCTCTTGCTTTGCAAGTTTCAGGATGGTCGGATATTTGAATTCCAACACCTGGATAGTACAAAAAGTGGAAAAATCAAGGGATTTGGACATTTTTATGCTTTCACCTAGAGCCCAGATCGTTTGGAATTTTGCACTGAAATTTTCAGGCTAGAAGGGCTTGCCCTAGAATGAGGCCATTTTTTGGTTTGGTAAAAAAAATATTATTTGGTTCCTGAGTAATAAGGATTGGACATTTTGGTTCTGATCATGTTCAACAGGATCTTTCATTTATATGTTGGATACAAAAGAAGAATTTCTGGTTCACAAAAGAAGAATCTTCTTTCATGAGCCAAAATCTTCTTTTGAGAAAAATTCTTCTTTTGAATGGCACCATATTGTTTTTCATTCCCCACTCCCTCAAAATTGAAAACCCATAAAAATGATGACCTGGAGAAAAACAAATGTGTTAATCTGGCTAAACAGGGCCCGTTTAGTTTGATTCTAGAGTTTATTTTCCAAAAATCAACCCTGAAATATGTTTTTTGGACATCCCTAGAATCATAGATGGAAGGCTTACAGAGAGCTCTCAATTCTTATTTTATGAGTCAAAATTCTTCTTTCATGAGTCTCACAAATGAAGAATCTCACAAAAGAATGTCATGTTGTGTGACCTTTTGTATCTTCTTTCATGAGATCCCTTCTTTTGTAATATTCTTTTGTGATCTTATTTAGTAAGATTTCTTGTTTTGTGATCTTTCATATTAAAAGAGGCTCACAAAGGAAGAATTTCTTTCAAGTGGTGAGATTCCTCTTTCATGATCTTCATTCATGAAGTTCTTTCATGAGACGATATGAAAGAAGAAAATCTGCTCATTAAAAAAAAAGTTGTCGTTGTATAAAAAATACAAATTTTATTTATAATGTCTGAATATGTAGACACAGGGAGGTTGTCTACAGCCAGATGGACTTGTCATTTGGTGCAGGACCAGAGGGCCCTGTACGTCTACATATGTAGTTGCATGGAAGTGCAGGGCCCAGAGGACACTGCACTTCCACAGCCAGATGGACTCATCACTTGGTGCAGGGCGTGCAGTGCAAGTCTCTTCTTTCATGAGGTGAGATTCCTCATTCATGATAATTTTTTCATGAGATTTTTTCTTTCATGAACTTATTTTGTGAGACCATACGAAAGAAGAAAATCTGATCACAAAAAAATAACTTTGTCTTTGTATAGAAAAGTGAGTTTTGTTTATAACAAGACCATTTTAAAACATTTTTATCCCAGATTTTCAACATGACCTTTTTTTGACCACATCTCATGAACCAGGAAGATGAAAGTTTTCAAATCTGACCCAGGAGGTTATTTTACAGTTGCTGTGTAAAATCACTTTTTGGCCAGTATTTGAAACATTTCACCTGGCTGGTTCATAAGGTGGGATCATAAAAAGACTATGTTGAAAATGTGGGTTCAGAATATTTAAAAACAACAAAGTTATGAAGGAAATACCCTGTGCATCTGTATCTGTAGCCTCATGGAAGTGCAAGGCCTTGAGAGCCCTGCACTTCTATAGCCAGATGGACTATTCATTGGCATGAAACCCTGCACTTCTCCACACAGGCACTCCACATTTGGTGCAAGGCCCAGAGGGCCCTATGTGTTTGCATCAGTAGATGCACAAAAGTGCAGAGCCTAGAGGCCCTGCGCTTCAGCAGCCAGATGGACTCATCACTTGGCACAGGACCTGGGGATTCCTGTCTGTCTGCATGTGTAGCATCACAGAAACAGAGGGCCCGGAGGACACTGTGCTTTCACAGCCAGATGGACTCCTCACTTGGTGCAGGGCCCACCAGGCCCCGCATGTCTGCATCTGTAGCTAAAGGGAGGCGCAGGGTGCAGAGGGCCCTGCACTTCTACAGCCCGATGGACTCCAAACTTGGCATGTCTGTGTGCACAATTGCACATCATAAGATGTGCACTCCTTACTCTGTATGCAAAAGTTCAGACAGTTGTGGAGCTTGTGTATATGCTGCAATGGATTCAGGAATAATTATTGTACTGACTGCCTGTTCATGAACATCATGTATTTGTATCCTTTGATTGCACCTGACATTCTTACCCCTGTACAATACTGTCATTGTTTTCCTTTGTATGGAATGTATCTGTTCCCCCTGAAAAAGGGACTTGTGTGTCTCAGTTGGGCCCACCCGGTCATCAAATTTTAAATAAATAAATACAATCGATTCAGTTCCAGAAATACAACTGTATCTCTATAGTGCCTGTGCTTCTACGGTCACACATACAGTTGCTTACTGTAAAACACACATACACGCACACACTTCTATCACCTGTGTTGAGTATTGTGCATTCTTATCTGTGTCTGAAGCACAGACCCCCTTCTGCAGCCAGATATGGTTTTCTATGTGTTGAAGTTTGCATATATATCCATGGCTGTAGAGGTATCAGACCATGATGATGGATGTATTTTGTGTCATCTGGAAACAGTTGCACATTGTTTGTCTTACTAGATGATGGCTGGCAGTGGTTGCTTGTATGGTCTTGTCCCTTTGGCTGCTTGAGGGGTGGGGAGTTGGGGTCAGAAGCCCTAATACCACGTTTGTTGTTTAAGATGAACCCTAACTGGTACATTAACATGTTTTTTTTGCAATGTGTATGTGTCTGTCTGTCTGTCTCTCTCTCTCTCTCTCTCTATATATATATATATATATGTATAAGGGTGGGGTAGAGCCTCTATAGTTAGGGTTGAGTAGACACTTTAATGTTAAACCTCATATTTTGCATGTCAATAACTTTGCAACTGTTCAACAGATTTACACAACATTTTGCATGCATGGTCTTGTATGGTAGATCTCTGGATGTGCCAAGTTTCATTTTGGTCAGATGGGCAGATTTTGATCTGCGCATAGTGTTTTTATTTTGTCATCGCACTGCACCCAGATGGTTTGGAATTTTGGTTTGAAATCTTCAGAGTACAAAGGGTTTGCACCACAGAAGTGCCTTTCACTGGTTTAGCAAAGAAATATTGATCTGTTGCAAAGTTATTTAATTTTCAAGTTTTGGGTTCTAAGCATGCTCAGGCCACTCTTTTAGATAGCTTCCTGGGACAACAAAGGAATTTGATCTCATGAAAAAGGTTTCTTTTTCTTGAGGGGGACAATCTTTGTTGTGAGAAAAAAATTCCTTTTTCATTAGCCACCATCTTTTTTACATTTTTCCACACAACAGACTATCATAACTGTGAATACTGATGTCTTCTACAGGCACCAAAACATGTATCTTGCTCATCTTGAATTGATGAGCTTTATTCTATACTTTTTCACACCTCCCATGCCCCCAGAACATTTTGTTTTCTATTGTTTAAATCCTTTTTCTTGACTCGCTAACATCCTTTACTATGAATCCTTTTTCATTCTCACAGAAGAGGACTGAGTCTTGGGGAAAAAGGATTAAAAAAAAAACTAAGTCAGAAATCCTTTTTCATGATTTGGGATCCTTTTTTCTAAGAACAAGAAAGGATTCACAAAAAAGGATTAAAATAAAAATATAAGTCTGAAATCCTTTTTCATGACTCAGGATTCTTTTTCACGACAGTGAAAAATTACTCAAGGTAAAGGATCATTTTTTGCAAAAAGGGATTGTGGAAAAAAACAAGTCCGAAATCTTTTTGCATGACAATAGATCCTTTTTTCAGCAAATGAACAAATAATTAGGAAAAAAGGATTTACTGCCACGCAAAAGGATTTTGTAAGCCGTGGTAGTATATTTTTCCAGACTTTCCATTGGTGCCTAGTTGTGCTCTTCATCTTTTAGTGGCACCCCCCCACCCTCCGAGTTGTACATTTTCTTTTATATATAGTCATTGGTGTCCAGTGGTACCCTCCCACCCTCCAAGTGCATCCCGATCCCTGGATTTTTACCATGTTTATATCCTGGTGTCTTGTGGACCCTCCCAACCTCTGTGCTCCACATAATTCATTGTTTAACATCATTAGTGTGCAGTGGTACTCTCCCCTTTCCCATGTTGGACCTAGTCTGTAAATAAGAAAAGGGTAACTTGATGTTTTTTTTTAAATTTTCCTGTAACAAGAAAAAAAAATGTTTAATGCTGATCACACTCATAACCCTCCCACTGTGCACCCACCACACCCCCCTTGATCCCCCACATACCCTCACTCACCTGAACTGCTGCCACAGTGAAGAACCACTCTCTGATTGAACTGGCAACTGCAGTCTGAGAAGTAAAGGTGGCAGGCAAGCAGAAGAAGCAGTGTTCCCCCTCCCTCAGTCTTTGGGATGCTCAGTCCTTCCTCCACCAGCCAGCCCCAACAGTTCATGCTGTTTCCTGAAACAGTGTGTCCAGTGTCATGAGTGTTACCACAACTGTTGTGCTGGTGAGCCGGCTGTCATTAGTGGTGTCTTATGTTGACATCACCACTTGCATGGGCAGCTCCTCATTATTCTCCCCTGGATCTCAGTTGAATGTCTGACCTGCCTTCATGCATGTGACATAGCTTGGAAGTCCTATAAGTCCTCTGGCACTCTGGCAAATCTTAACAAGTATCGTGTCTTGAGGAATACTTGTACTAGAGCCACCAGGTTAGCCAAGGTTGAATTATTTTCCTCCTCATTCCAGAACAATCTAATTCACCCCTCTAAGTTCTGGAAAGTCATTCATGCCCTCTTTTCCTCTCTTTTGCTCCCTCCTGAACTCATCACTGTGACCTCTACCATGCCCTGTCCTTTCCCTTGCTTGTTAACAGGTGCCTCGCTCACTGTGCAAAACTCACTTCTAAATTTTGGTTTGGTGAGCTCCCTCCCACCTCTCTAGCTTCCTCTCTTCTCCTCCCCCTCCTTCTCCCTCCCACTCTCTCAGATCCATGGACACTCGCACCTTGCTGGCTCCCCACCGATCGACACTTATTGGCTAGTCTGCCTTTACTCATCGCTTCCCTAAACTCTGGAACTCTCCCCCCCCTCCAAATATGGCACTCCTCCTCCACCTACTCCCTTGCCTCTGCCTTACATAACCATCTCTCTTCTAGCTGCTCCTGTTTTGACCCTCCATAACTACTTCCTTGCACCTATTACACATGACACCCTATCCCCCTCCCAAGCCCTCCCCTTTTCTCTATCACTGTTCTTTACCTCCCCCCATCTTCTATATTCAATGTCCTTGCCTGGTTCTACCCCTTGCAGAGTTCTCAGCATCCTGGAGGGAGACGTTCTAGCCTTACTCTTCCTACCCTTCTCCCCTTTATCTGTGTCCCACATCTGCCCTTCCCATCTTCTATAATCAAGTCCTTGCTTGGCACTGCCCCCTTTCAGGGTTCTCAGCATACTGGAGTGGGTAGTTCAAAGCACACCTCTTCCTGTCTCTCCCCCACTTTTCTACCTATCTTCCCAACCCTTGTCCCCATCTTATATCTGCCCCCCACCCATTACCCTCCCAATCCTAATTGTCATCATCCAGTTCTTCTCCTGGTGGGTTCTCAGCATCCTGGAGTGGTTCGGTTTTGGTCCTGATTCGCTGTTCCCCTATTCTAATCCTCCTCCTCCTCCCCTCCTTCTCTTCCTTCCTTTATTCCGCCAGCCCTTTATTGGTAGCCCCCAACCTATATGCACTATTAAATATACTCCCCCATTTCTCCCTATACTCTCTGCACTGCCAGAGATGATACTTGAGCTTGCTTTAGTCCTGAGTCAAATATCTCATTCATCCAGGCCTTGTTTTTGTATTTACTGGTTATGTCATGGCTCCTCCGGTCTCACTGCTTCTCCTTCCCCCAACTGCTTTCCGCTGTTCCACCTACTCTTTTTTCAATAGCACTTTAATGGATTAATTGTACTGTAAACCCATATAAAGTGTAACACCATTCCAACAGTGGTTGGAGTAAGTGTACAGTAGCTCAGTCTCTGTACATAATAATATCCTCATGTATGTAACTGAAATTGTATGTATAATCTGTTTTATATCCACTTGTACTTCCACCACCCAGGTCACACCATGAGATGAGCAACTTGTTGTTCAGTGTGCCATCCTGGTGAAAGATTTCAATAAATAAATAAATCTACCCAGTCCTCCTCACCAGTCCTCAAGGTGGGTGACTCCACCATTTCTGACCCCCATCTGTTGCCTCTGCTTTCAACTCTTATTTCACCACATGAGCTTTCTCATTCCTGTCTGCCTTACCTACCATCTCCCCTCTCCCTACATCCCCCATGACTCCCCTTTAACGTCCTTCTATTATATGCTGGTAACCCCATTCTCCTCTTTAAATGCCCTCCTGCCTTTTAACCCTCAGAAAGGTTGGAGCCCTGATGGGCTTGACACCAAGCTCCTGCACCTGCCATTGCCATTCCCAACTCCTCCCTTCTCAACCTATCATTTTATCTTGCCTCAGTCCCAGACTCCTGGAGGCATGCTACAGTTATCCCTCTCCTTAGAGGTGGTGACTCCTCATCTCCTGGCAACTTCTGCCCTATATCTCTCTCCTTCCGACCTTATCCAAACTACAAGAACACATAGTTCTGTCCCAACTCTCTACCTTCCTTGACTACTCCTCTTTCTTCACCCCCTTCCAGTCTGGGTTTTGCAAACACCACTCCACCACCTCCTCTCCCTTCCCCTCAGGCTCACTGACTCCATCCTTACTGGCATGGACCAAGGTTACCTCACTGCTGCCACCTTTGTTGAACTAGTGAATGCTTTTGACACTGTGTCCCACCCTCTTCTACTTGGCAAACTCAAGTCAGCAGGTCTCACAGTGTTCAACAACCAACTGTTTCAGATCCTACCTGGATGGAAGAACTCAATCTGTGAGACTTGGTGATACCTTGCCCCCCCCATCCACACTGGCATACCTCATGGTTCTGTCCTTGGCCTGTTGCTCTTCTCCATATTCCTCAATGACCTCCCTTCAGCCTGCTCCTCTGCTTCCATCTACATGTATGCAGATGACATGGTCCTGTTTGTGGGTCGTCTCCATCAGAGCTAATATCCAGGCTTCAACTTAATTTTGACACTGTCCAGAAATGATTTGGGTCAAATCAATTATCCCTAAATGCTAAGACAATGGTCTCTATGTGCTGTGGTACTAAACAGAGCCTTTTTAGGCTCCCTTCCCACCCCACTTTCCACACCCTTGATGGGGTACAGTTGTTGACATACCCTCATTTAAATACCTTGGTGTCTCTGGCTTGACCAGCACCTTGGCTTCTCTCAGCATGTAGACGCCATTCACAAAAAACTCTACCTCATGCTCAGTGCCCTTTATAGGAACAAAAAGCTGTACCCCTATACCTGCTTGCCAAGACATCATCTCTAAGATGATCATTCCTATCTTTGATTATGGTGACATAGTCTATAGTGCTGCACCTAAGACCACCTTGGCCAGACTGGACCCCCTCTTCCACTCCTTCTGCTGTTTTGCCTTGGCCCACCCTTCTCGTACTCACCACTGTTCTCTATACTCTGCTCTCTCCCTCCCCCCCTTAGAAGATCACCACCTAACCCACTGTGCCTCCTTCATTTCTAAATTCTGGCTGGCTTCATTTCCCCCCATCTCAGCTCACGTCTCTCTCCAATGCCTCCCTCCTCTTACTCTCTCTGTAATTCAGCCTATCACTCCCTATTGCTGCCCTCTCATAAATCTCTTGCTAGACAGAATGCCTTTTCCTTCCACCTTCCTAATACCTGGAACTCTCTTCCCCTAACTATTCGCTCTGCCACTCCCAAATGTTCCCATTTCTCATTATTCCAAGCCCACATCACTTCTTCCTGCAACTGCCCATAGCCCTATGTCCTGCCACTCCCCTTTTCTCTCTACCTTCTACCTGTTCCCAATCTCCTGTTCCTCTCCCTCCCTATCTACTTCCTCTCCTCACTCCCCTCTACTACTACCTCAACCCTTTCCGACTCTTCCTCATCCACCTCTTCCTCTCCATATCTTCTCCACTCTTTCCCTCCCCTTTTCCCATCACTTTGTTCCCCCTCTCCAACTCCATACTTGGTACTCCCAAACCTAATCCATCTGCCCACTTGTCATCTCCCCATCACCTTTCTTCCTTTCTTTATTCTCTTCCCCCTCTTCTAGCTGCCTACCCTCCCTCCTCTCTTTCCTCTCTCATGTAACATTCTTGTTGCTCCTCCCTGTGGCCCTTCCTGATTTAATGATCACTTCCTATCATGTCCTGTTCCTGGCATACAGCCTAAGGTTTATGTGATAACAGTAGCCGCCGAACGGCGACCCCAGCGTGTCGTGGCGTCAGGCGGCGAAAAAATTTCGCCATCCTGACATCCTCAGTGCGGAGGAACAGTGCTGGGGACTTGGTTCTATTGCTTTCTGTGGAGGGGCTGTGCCCCCACCCCATACGTGATGGTTGCCCACGCACCCCCCCTAAAAAGAATTCCAAGTCCAGAGGCGTGCATGTCGGGGCAAAGCATAAAAAAAAGTTTCAGGTCGGGCGAACAGAAATGCAGTGGTGCCTCGACCCAGATCCGATCCCAGTACCCCACACACAGAAAAAAGAATGCCAACCCACGGCGCAGCTTGGCAGCCGACTGCAGCGCCAACCCCTACATACCCTCTGCCCCCTCCCAGACCACGCTTGCTGTGCTCTCTCCCCCCATGCACGTGTACATATAGCGACATCCTGTTGCTGCAGTCACCCACCCCATCACATCCAGTCACTGTTCCTCCATCACCATTCAGGCTTTCGCCGATATCGCGTCACCATTTTGGATGGTGCTTTAATTCAAGCGCCGATGTCACAGGCTACTCAGCCTGTGAGTGCTTCATACCTCACACTCCTGATGTACTAACTTGAATTATTAAAGATCATGTGCAATGGTTTTTACATATTTTTTATAAAAGCTTGAAAAGCTGACATTCAAGTCCCTGTGTCATGATTAGTGTTTTCCTGAAAATTTCATGCTGTTTGATTTTGTGGTTTTCTTTAAATCAGCATTTGTTAATTTGCCCTGCCATGACTGAAAACAGTGGAGTTATTTCTGTCCTCTCAGTCAAACTTAGAGTGTGATGACATCATTTTGGAGTAGCTTACTGTTTCAGATTCCCAGTCAAAGCAGTACTTTGTAGAGTTTATGGTTTGCTGAGCTCTCCAAGTTTCTTACAAACCCAGTCTCTGGTTTGTGTTTAGATAGATCAACTTAAAACATATCATTATCTTCTGATAAAAAGCTGATCATTTCAGTTTCAATGCTGAATTGAAGTAGTGGAAATCTTTCTCTGTGAGAAATCAGCTTGTCTGTATCACAGCTTTCAGTTCTTTCTAATCAAAAATCTGATTTTTTTTCTAAATATATAGCACAGGGCTATTTAATGAATATAAAATAAATTTAAATTTTGTTCATTCACATAAACAGTTTGTCTTTGATGTAGCCTTCATAAATATGTTCATGTAAGAACATTTTTTTATGTCAGATTGACAAAGAGTACATGTGCTTGAAATACTGTAGCAGAGTGTGACAAGCACCTGTCTGAACTCACAAATGTCAGTTCTTTGGTGGTTTCTGTGTGAAAATATGTCATGTACGTGTACAACTAGAAACACAATGTGGCATCCCAATGCACTGTGTCTCTGCCCCACAGTTGAGGCAGCTGCAGGCTACTGCCACCTGTTCCTGCCCCACAAGCCCCCTGCCTTCTGCTCTACATACTGTACGAGACTGCTGCATCCTGCTGCCCACTGACTTCTCCCACACAGTCAGGGATTGTGCACCCTGCTGCCTCCATCCTCTGCCTAAAGAATCAGGGCTGCTGCACCCTGTCACCCCCTGCCCAGACAGTTGGGGATGATGCACCCTGCTGTCCTCTCTCCCTCACCCACACAGTTAGGGAAGCTGCACCTGTTGACCCCTATTCCTGTCTCCACAGTCAGGGCTGCTGTGCCGTGCTAAGCCCTAGTGTGCAAGGTCCCCTGCCTCCACAGCTGAGGCTGCTGTACCATGCTGCCCTAGCCACCAGAGGTGGGGCTTTTGCTACACCCTGCAACCCACTTCCATTGCCTCAAATGGGCAGGGCTGCTGCACCATCTGTACCCCATCTCATAGTCAGGGCTGCTGTACCCTGATGCCTCCTGTGTTCTGCACTACAGTCGAGACTTCTGCATCATGCTGCCCTCTATCCCCTGTCACCAGAGACAGGGCTGCTGCACTCTGCTCCTTTCTACACAGTTGGGGTTGCCATGGCCTGCTGTGCTCTAATTCCCCATGCTACTGCAGTTTGGGCTGCTGCACCATGCTGCCACTTGCCACAAGATACAGGGCATTTGCTGTGCCCTGTTGCATGCCTCCACAGTTGAGGCAGTTGCACACTGCTCTCCACTGCCACCAGAGTCAGATCCTTTGCTATACCCTGCTGCTCACATCCCTTGTCCCAGACAGGCATGGCTGCTGCACCCTGTCCCACAGTTTGGGCTGCTGTATCCTGATGCCACTCCTATCTCCTGCCTTAACATTCAGGGCTGCTATACCCTGCTGCCCTCTGTCCCCATGTTCACAGTCAGGACCATGGCACCCTGTTGCCCCCTGTCCCTGTCTCCACAGTCAGGGCTGCTGTGCTGTGCTACACCCTAGAGTCTCATGATGCCTCCTTCAACATTTGGGGCTGCTCAGCCCTGCTACACATTTCTATTGCCCCAAATGGGCTGGACTGCTGCACATGTGCTTGAAATACTGTAGCAGAGTGTGACAAGCACCTGTTTTTCAATCTGACATGAAAAAAAATGTTCTTACATGATTGTATTTATGAAGGCTACGTCAAAGACAAACTGTTTCTGTGAATGAACAAAATTTAGATTTTTTTTATATTCATTAAACAGACCTGTGTTATATAGTTAGAAAAAAATGAGGTTTGATTAGAAAGAACAGAGCTGTGATACAGACAAGCTGATTTCTCACAGAAAAAAATTTCCACTACTTCAATTCAGCATTGAAAATGAAATGATCAGCTTTTTTAAAGGAAGAGAATAATATATTTGAAGCTGATCTATCTAAACACAAACAAGAGACTGGGTTTGTAAGGAACCTGGAGAGCTCAGCAAACCATACCTCTCAACTGTCCCTGATTTTCAGGGATGTCCCTGATTTGGCCTCAAAATTTTACTCTGTCCCTCCTAAAAATTGTGTTTCTGTGCCCAAACAGTAGGAGTTGTAAGCAAACAATAATGTCAGACATTAAAGTGACAGACTTGTTCTCCCTTAGAAAATGCATTTTACACCTGGCACCTTATTCTACCAGCTTCCTGAGTGGATATCACCAATTTTGAAAATGTGTCCCTGATTTTGGTCCTTTGTCCCTGATTTTATTAAGCCTTGTCCCTGATTTATGAGGCGGGAGGTTGAGAGGTATGCAGCAAACCATAAACTCTACAGAGTGCTGCTCTGATTGGGAATCTGAAACAGGAAGCTACTCCAAAATGATGTCATCACACTCTAAGTTTGACTGAGAGGACAGAAGTAACTCCACTGTTTTCAGCCACTGTAGAGCAAGTTAACATATGCTGATTTAAAGAAAACCACAAAACCAAACAGGATGAAATTTTCAGGAAACACTAATCATGACACAAGGACTTGAATTTCAGCTTTTAAAGCTTTTATTAAAAATATGCAAAAACCGTTGCACATTATCTTTAATTATGCCTATACAATACTGTGTATAACTGTACATTGTTGTGCCTTATGTATTATTATAGTCTGTGCTTTTTATTTGTTATTATGTACGTATCCCTTCCCCCCTGCCCCAGGACACTTCTGGAAATTAGCTTTATGGCTCAGTATGTCTTTCCTGGTAAATCTCTTTTAAATAAATAAATGAATGCTCAGTTTTCATTGCTTTTAGATGAATTTGTATGATTCTCACAAAATACAAATGTGAAATAGACATCTGCATATTCTGCCAAACAAAAATAGAGTACATAGCAGCATAATAATTTAAAGTCAGAAGGGACTCTAAGTTCATTGTGTACATTTACCCCCACTTCATGAACAGGGCTGAAATAAGTATGCTGTGTAAACATGTACCAATTTGTTTTAATTGTTTGTTGATCAAGTAAGGCCCACTAGGCACAAGGCCTGTTTTCATGACTGACCCAGGAGCAGTGTGGAGCTTAAGTGACTTGTTCATAGTCACACAGTATGCAAGTGGAGGTTGTAGGACTCAAAGTATCAAACACTTCTGCCTGCTGGATGTATCAAGCTCATATGCAGCTCATCATTACTCTAACCTCTAGATTATACTGATAGCCCATTTGTCACAATTTGTTGCCCACCCGACTAGTTAGCGTACCTGCTGGTTCCTTTGGCAAGCAGAAGTTTGTCCAGTTTATGTTAAAAGCCTGTACTGTGTTCATGTATACTGTCTCCACCGGTAGGCTGTTACATAGGTTCACCACCCATTTGGAGAAAAAAGACCTTCCAATGTCCCCTCTGAATTTACCATCCCTGAGCGTGAGGGTTGTCTCTGCGTCCTGCAGCAGGATGCCAGATCAAACACCACTGATGATTTGATCTTGTGGATACCCTTAACTGTGTAAAAAAAAGAGATCATGTTCCCTCTCAGCTGCTTTGTCTCCAGGGTGAACATGTTGTGGAACTTCCAGCCTTTCCTCATAGCTCCTGCCCCCAACTACGCTGATCATTTCAGTGTCCCTGTGTTGCACCCTCTTGAACACCTCACTGTTCTTTTTGTATTGAGGAGACAAAAACTGCCCTGGGTACTCTAGGTGGGGCCTGGTCAGAATCTTGTAAAGTGGCAGCAGTGCCTTCCTTGCTCTGCTGGTAACCTGCATTTGATGCACCCTAATATTTTGCAGGCCTTCTTGACAGTGGCTGCATATGCCTTGTCATGCAGGGTGTTGTTGTGGATCTGGTCCATAGTAATTTATGGGTGAAAGGGATGCTGGGTCTATTATGTTCACCCCATACTTCACAAGCAGGTACAAATAAGTTGGCTGTGCAAGCATGCAGTAACTTAAAGGTGTTCCCTACCCGCTTTACTACTAGTAATAATAATAATACCTTTTATTTAATATAGCACCTTTCAAATATCAAGGCGCTGAACAGATAAATAAAAATCAAACAATTACAATAAATACCAATTAAAATCAGAAAGATTCAGAGTATGCTTTACCCCATAGATAGGTCTTAAGTGCATGCTCAAAGCACCCCACAGTCCTGCACTCCCGAAGCTGATGGGGCAGAGAATTCCAGAGGGTAGGGGCCACAAACCCGAAGGCACAGGCCCCCAAAGATTTTAAACTAACCCTCGGAATCTCCAGCAACCCCTAGTCAGCCAAGCGGTGCTGTCACAGAGGGGTATAAGGAACAAGGAGCTCTTTCAAGTAGTTGGGGCCCTGACCATGTAGGGCTTTGTAGGTTAATAAACCTACCTTAAAGGTGATCTGCCACTGAACAGGCAGCCAGTGCAGATTGCGCAGCACAGGAGTGATGTGAGATCTTCTAGAAGCCCCAGTCAACAAACATGCAGCAGCATTTTGCACTAGCTGCTAGTGGCAGATATCAACCCCAGGAAGCCCTAAGTAAAGGGAGTCAAGGCACGAAGTCACAAAGGCATGGACCAGAACAGGCATATCACTAGACAGAACAAGGTGCTTGACCCTGGCAATGTTCCTAAGATGATAAAAGGCCAGCTTGACTATGGCCAACACCTGATGATGAAGGGTCAGCCTGTCGTCAAGCACCACTCCCAGGTCATGCACCTGTTCAGAGGTAAGGATCTGCTCCCCCCAGGACTAAACCAGAGGGAGATCAATCCTCAACCCCTCTGTCTTGTGACCCAGGTCCTCCACCAAAACCTCAGTCTTTCCTGCATTCAACTTTAAACTGCTAGAACTGATCCAATCTTGGATTTCTATGAGGCAACCATTCAGTACCGAGATAGCACTAACCTGGTCGGGGGAAAAAGACAGGTAGAGCTGGGTATCATCAGCATAACGGTGAAACCTCAGCCCATACCATCTTACAATGTCTCCAAGGGGCAGCGTATACACTGCAAATAGCATGGGAGACAGCACTGAGCCCTGAGGAATCCCGCAAGGCAGAGAGAAAGACTCAGAAGAAAATATTCCCGAGACAACTCTCTGAGTTCTACCGGCGAGGAAAGATGAAAACCATCTGCGTACTGTACCTGACAGCCCACAGATGAACCTCAGGCACTCGAGCAGAACCCCATGATCCACAGTGTCAAAAGCTGATGACAAATCAAAGAGTACCAAGATGGAATGGTTCTTCAAATCTCTCGCCATCAGGAGATCATTGAGCACCCAAACTAGAGCAGTCTCGGTACTATGCCTCTTACGAAAACCCGATTGGAGAGGTTCATATAAATTATGGATGGTTAAGTGGTTCTCCAGTTGAGCTGCCACAACTTTCTCAATAACTTTTCCCACAAAAGGAAGGTTAGAGATAGGTCTGTAGTTCACTAGATTCTCCAGGTCTAAAGAAGCTTTCTTCAGGATGGATGTCACCACCACCTACTTCAGGGAGCTAGGGAACTCACCCGAATCCAAAGAGCACTGGATGATCTGAGCCAAGACCGGGCCAATAGTATCACTACAACCCAAAATCAGGGAAGTAGGGCCTGGATCTAAACTACAGCATGTGGGACGCATCCCCTGGACAATCCTCATTATATCAATGAACTCCTGCAGATCAAAGGTACTCCAAGAAACCCCAGGTTCTGTGACTGAGCACTGACCAACAGCAACCCCATAGAGAGAGAGAGACTGATGAACTTCTTGCCCGATGTCGGTCACCTTATTCACAAAGAAACGAGCAATCTCATCACGCTCTTTTTGTGAAAAAAACTTGACAGAGCAGCAGACAGGCTGGGTTGCACAACCTGTCCACAGTTTGGAAGTGTTGAGCCAGTCGCTTCCATGCAACAGCAATTTCCCTGGGCAGGAATTCTGCCTTCTTACAGGAAATTTCTGATTGATAGAGTTTATAATGCTCTAACAAAATGAGATGGTCGGCATCCAAGGCAGAACTCCACCAATGACGCTCTAACCTACACCCCAACCTCCACAATTCCCTCAGGGACCCATCAAACCATGGGGCCCAAGGGTGAAAGTGGAAAGGGGTGAGCTGAACAGGAGCAATCAGATGAGGAAACTGAGAAATGGCCTATATAGGCCATGACCAGAAGCTTGGGATCTGTGCTGGTCTCATCAACCACCGAGAGGTCAATCACTACCACCAGGTCTTGAGGGACCACATCCTGCAAAGGGCAATAACTGACCATCTCCACAGGGGCTGACCTACCTAGGGGGGCAGAAAAATTGAACCTAATGGTGCAGTGATCAGACCAACCGACAGGTTCCACCACCAAGTCAGAGGAGGAAGACCAGATCAAGAGAGTGATCACAATTGTGGGTAACTGCGGAAACAACCTGTGTGAAGCCCAGAGGTGTCATCACCTGGAGGAAGTGTTGTCCAAAAAGCGAAGATTCGTCATCGACCTAGGCATTAAAATCGCCCAGAACCATCAGTCTGGGCAACTCCAATGCCATGTTGACAACGAAATCTGCTACTTCCTGCAGAAACAGCTTCTCATCACCTGGTGGATGGTAAATGAGGACTATCCTGCACCCCACACCAGTTACCACAGTACACTCAAATGATGTGACCTCCTCAACTGAAACACCAGTTAGGCCCAATTCAATCTTGAAACAGACCGCAACCCCCACCCGCGATCCAATCTCGGGCGATGTATAACCGAGTACCCAGAGGGAACCGCCACCTCTAAAATTGGGGCAGCATTTCCATCTAACCAGGTCTCGGTAATGCAAGCCAGATCCACAGTTTCCACAAGATCTGTCATAAGAGCGGTTTTGTTCCTAATGGATCTGGCATTGCATAACAGCGCCCAAGTTCGACGAAGTTGGTGAGCCGTCCCTACTGCTTGCCCTCCCAAAGAGGAGGTGCCCTTGGGTATGGGGACTAGACAAGGATCACCATGTTCCAGGTGCCATTTTGCCCTAGGGTGTCTTCTAGTCCTAACCACCCCAATGGGAGAGCGCCATTCATTCGGATTCCACTGTCCGCACCCCTTCCCCCCACTCCAGCGAGCAATCCCAGCACCCGACAGTGCAGGTAGATATAAGCAGGTGGGGGGAAGAGAACAGGCAGAGGGCATGGAGTGCAGAGACCGAATAGCACAGGACAGGGGGGCAAGCAGGCACATTCCACCAGAATAATACAAACACAATGGGAAAAACGCAAGACCCCAAATTCTGTGTTCAATCCAAACCAGAGCCGCACTTTAAATATAAAAACACTAAAAGCCCCAAAACAATACCCAAAAAAACCAAATCAACAAACAAAATAAAATTATAATAACTAAAACATCAAATATAAAAAACATATAAAACTAATATAAAGTAAGAAAACTAACGCACTCAGCACTTTCAGCTAAAAATTTAACCAGTCACTAAAAGTCTCTCAGGAACAACTGCAGTTCGTGGAACTCACACTTTAGCCAAGTAGATGTCCAAAAAAAGTTCAATCTGCACAGTCTCTCACAGAGGCAGAATAGAACCCTCGACTAGGTGAAAAAGATGGTAGGCCAGATACTCACGTTACTTGGGGGGAACAGTGCAGCAAAAACATGCCCCCTATGCAACCTCTCACATAGGCAGGTTAAGCTGAAAATTTATTAGGAAAATAGCAGACTGACCAGGTACTCTCACTACCCAGTAAATTTGAAACTAGAAATGGTTCTGTCCAAACTACCTCTCACATAGAAGACAGAGCCATAAATGTTACCAGCAGAAAAATACAAATGCTTTTCACTGTTTCCAGATGTAAACTGAGTAACGAATAAAAGATCTGACCGTAACCAAAATCCAGTTCTTATTCCAAGCAAATCTTCATATAAATATTCACATGGAGTTTCAGTCTCTCAAATCAAACACAGACCAAACTCACGAACTGCCAGAAAGCTAACAGGGGGCCCTGAATATTCTGACCCAGGGAAACCACAGTCAGAGATGTTCCCCCACAGCAGCTACAGTCTTCAGCAAGAGACGGCCCACCGGCCAACTCCTCGAAGACCTCGGAGCCCCAGGACAGACCAGTCGGCTCCCCAACTGGTACAACCCCAACTCCTGCACAGCGAGGGATCCAGCAGTAAAGCACCCTGGAACAGATTAGACCCCCTCCTCCACACCAGCGGAGAGTCCCACACAAAACCAAGATCAGTCCAACAATGCAATCTCCTCGGCAAAAGGGAATTCAGCTAAGCCCCAAGTTCTCCACCAAAAATGACCAGCAGGTAATCCAAGAGAGGAGTGGTTCAAGGCAGCCAGGAAATGACCAGGAAGCAACAAAACATGGCTCTTCAGGGTGAAACTCCCTCTGCACGAACCTCCAAACAGAAGATTTTCTTCAACGCAGGACTCCTCCTCTAGATGCCGCCCCACAAAACAAAATCCAAAAGTCGTTCAGAACAAGGAATGCCAGTCCAGTTCAACTTACTTGAGTGGTAATACAAACATTTATACCACTCAGAGCTCGAAATGGAGAACCGGAAAAAGAAATGCTCGGTGCACTTGCAGCATCCCTCACTAACTGACCAAAAACTCGTTCTGGCTAAACGGGCTGTTTACAAACAAGAAAGAATAATAGAAATAAAAAAACTGCAAAAGAAATCAAAATAAAATAATAAAAACACTCTACAATAAAAACAGCAGCTCACAGCATAGAGCTCAAATGCTCAGCTCAGCAGGGTGTCCAGTATGCTTCTCTGTTGCAGCTATTTTCTGCTGATACTATATTTGCAGTTCAGCTGGAGGGTTACTGTTGCAAGGCAATGACATCAGTATGATCAGATCTCATGAATAGAGATGCACCGAAATTAAATTCCACTATTGAAGTGAAAGTGAAGTGGCCACTTTGCGTTGTCCTAGCGCTATGTGAAGTGACCATTGCAAAGTGCTCACTTCGCTATGTTATTATGACTTCGCATTGTCATTCTGCCTTAACACGAAGTAAGGTGAAGTGACAACAATATAGGCAGCCCCCCACACATCACATGGTTTATAGTACTGTAAGTCACATGCTTTAGCCAGGCAGGAAGGAAGTGAGTAATACAAGCAGCTACTTTCACTTTCTCCTGTGCTGAGTAACAGAGAGGAGGCATTTTATGTAGGAGAGGAGAGGATTGTTGTTGTTCTTAAATGTGAATATGTGATCAAACCCAAAAGCTTTTTTTAAAAGCTAATTGTTTATTTTTTTTGTACTGTTTTGGCAGTTCATTTTTTCTTGTGGTGACTGATTTCTTTGTTTTATAAGTTTTGTTTTGTGTGTGTGTGTGTGCGTGTGACTGTGTTGTGTGAGTGTGTGTTCTGTGTTGTGCAGTGTGTGTGAAGTCATTGGCGATGGCGTTACTAGTCAGAGAGGGAAGGAGGAATTTTTTTGAAATGGAGCAGGGACAGGATATGGACCGTCCAAGTCCGGACTTGGAGGGAATGTGTGGGACTGTGCCTGGGGCAGTGGAGCCTTGTGACAGCATTGCTGGCAGGAGGGGAGTAGTGCGCACACATGGGGTGTGTGGCCGGATGGTGTTGGGTGGCTCTAAAGTCATTTGTCCCCCCCTCCAGAAGCAGCAGCACCACCACAACCACCAAGTCCACCACCACCACCACGAGTGGCAGCTGCAGGAGCTCCAGCAGCACCGCCTCCACAGCAGCAGGTTGAGCCCCGCTGTGACCATGCTGCTAGCACTGCATCTGCCCCTCCTGTGCCTGGCCCCCCCTGAAGCTCCCCAGTTTGGCAGTTTTTCAACTGTGTCAGGGGGGAAAGCAGCCTTTTGGTATGTATATTTTGTGGGGTGGAGGTGCACCATGGCCTCCAGGAGACAAATCTGGAGACTGGGGGTCAGTGCACCCATATGTTAAACCACCACAAGGTGGAGTGGCAGGCTGCCACAGAACAGGCCAGGCCTCCACCTGCTGGCTCTTCTGTGGCAGTGGCAGAGGGTGCTGATGTTGTGCATCACCGCAGCAGGAGGAGGAGAAGGAACACAGCAGCAGCTGCTCCACCACCGCCACCAGCACCATCCTCACCACCACCTCTGCCTGCTGTACCACCACCAGTGGACCCCACAATGCCTGCAACTCAGGAAGACATAGCACTTTTGTGGGCCGTGGTTGAAGAAAACAGTGAGAAGATGGGTGCTGTCCAACAGCAGTTGCAGCAGATAGAGCGACACCAGTTACAGATTGTGTCGATGATCCATCTGCTGCTGGACCAGCAGGGGATCCCCCATTAGCTTTTTTTTGCAGCACACTTCCCCCACCACCACCGCTGTAGTATTTTGTCTTTTGTTTAATAACAGAGAGAGGGAAGGCCACAGTAGTAGTTTAAATATATACATACATACATGCTCCTTATTGCCGTTATTATAATCCGGTGCCTCAGTAATGTTTACTTTCTGTTGTGGAGTGGTTGTGGAAAAGCAGGACTGAGCAGTGCATGTATAATGTGCTAAATTGCATGTGTGCAGTCAGTGTTGTTTCCTGTGTGTGTGTGTGTGTGATGTCAGACATTGTCCAGCTTCTTGCAAACATATATATGCTGACTTGTTGCAGTGTTTATGGTATAAAGAATAGAGCTAAGAATATATAACGTTTATTTTATTGTCATTATCAATTATCATCCTCAGCGGGCTAAGTGATGTGCTATTTTTTCAGAGGTGTCTGGCCAGAGTGCACTTCAGTCACATACTGCACACATGACTTTTTAGGAGAGCATGTGTTTTTTTGTGCTATTATCTCTGCAAAGTCATGTGTGCACTGTGAGTGACTGAGGTGCACAGTGGCACGTGACCGCTGAAAAAATATCATATCACTTACTCTGCTGGTGCTGATGGTACAAATACAATATACGTCATATATTCTTTCTTATCTTTATTCTCTAGATACTGCAGCAAGTCACATCGTATATATGTTTGCACAAAGCTGGACATTATCTGCATACACAGGAAAGAACACTGACGGCACATATGCAGTTTAGCACAGCATACTTGCACTGCTCACAGTCCTGCAATGACAAACACTTCATGAGTTCCGACACAAAGTAAACATTACTGAGGCTGCAGAAACATTTATTTTTTGAAATAGACATTAAAGCAACAATGCAACAATCTGGTGAAACTTTTGACCTATACTTTTTATGCTACTTTACATTGCCACTTGATTTACCTCCTAACTTGTATCATATGATACCATTCTTTCAGTATTTTAGTCTGCTTTAGTATTTTTTTTTTAATGTCTGAAATAATAAAAGGAGTGCTCCTTTTAATACTGTGCAGACCAGGTCTTCATCAGTATTTTCCACTGTTTTTGTCCATCAGTTGTTTATATATCACTTGTTTTTCACTTCTGTTGTGAGTAAAATTAACAATTATGCAGCAGGCAGTATTTTCTGACCTCACAGGACAATATTTGTTCAAAAACAGCTGCAGATACTGATGAAAACCTGGTCCGAGCCATATTAGAAGGAGTGCTCCTTTAATTTTTTCAGACATGAGAAAAATGACTAAAGCAGACACAAACTGTGAAAAGAAGGTTATCATACAAGTCAGGAGGTAAGTGGCTGGCAATCTAAAATAGCATAAAAAAGTATAGGTCAAACTTTTCACCAGATTGTTGCACTGTTGCTTTAATTTATAATTTATTTATGACATTATGTGCTCACAACACACAAAATGCAACTGTCGTGTCCAGAAAATTGCCATATGCTGATGAAGTGAAATGGGGTGGTACACCTTGTGCAAAGTCCCCCAGAATGTATTGCGCAGTCAAACATGCACGCAGTGGTCACACAGAGTCCGCAGAATTTTTCTGCATCCCCAAAATGCAACTGTCTTGCATCTGGAAAATTCCCAAGTGCTGACGAAGTGAAATGGGAGTGGTACACCACATGCAAAGTCCCCCAGAATTTATTGCGCAGTCACTCATGCATGCAGTGGTCACACAGAGTCCCCAGAAATGTTCTGCATCCCCAAAATGCAACTGTCCTGTGTCCAGAAAATTAACATACTGTGATGATGATGCCATGATGCACAGTGTCTTGCCAAACTGTGTGAAGGAGGGATAATTTGACATGAATCCATTTAGTGTTCCATCAGAAATGATGACCGTGAGAGAACTGCTGCTTGTCCAAAGTGGGCTGTGATTCCTGCGAATGTGATGCGATCATCTCAACCGGATGGAAGAGTCCCTTTGTGTGTACACTAATAGTAGCCTTGGTGAGTTGATACATATATATATATATATATATATATATATATATATATGTATTTTCTAGGTGAGGGTTGACATATATATACATGTATTCATTGTATTATTTTGTATCACAGGTCACATACTGTTGGTGTGTAAATTTCAGTGCTTGATGAGAAATGTTGGCATTGAAATTGGAAATGGAATACTCTCAAACCAATGAAGGTAAGTATTTTTTTTAGGGGGGGGGAGCATATTTTCAAGTAGGCCTCATTAATGGTTTATTATTTGGTTACTTCTTCACAGATCTCATCTGCATCCTTCTCCAGTCCGGTAATGATGGTCATGGTCATCATCAATTCAAACGACTTCTGCTTGTTGCATGTCTGCCCAGCCTGAGGGGGGCGGGGCATGATGTTGAAGAAGTTCTTTGGATAAGGCAACTATGACACCACAAAGCATCTGGAAGTTTCCTAAAAAAAGAAATGTAGGACTTATTACAACTTAATTGCAGCAGTAAGACATCATGTTCAAGCTGTGGCTGTTCCACCATGGGTATCTGGATTAACACAGATAGCAAGCTGTCCCACTGCACTCATCAGATCATAATTTAATTTAGTACCAGGCTGTAACACATACACTGTGTCAGTGTCCCTGCATCTCAACTCAAGTTACATCTTAAAACCACATCTTGTCAAGTAAAAGTAATATGACCCGAGTCCAACTTTTTCAACACTGTCATGGCTGCACAGCTGCAAATTTGGAATACAGTGCATGATATGTTGCAGAAATATTTTTTGTGATGTACATGTCACCTAGTTTATGAATCATCAGTAGGATTTTTTGCACTCTTATGAAAAAAAAGAGCAGATGAAATAACATTGATATACTTACCAGTATGGATTTGAAATGGATATCCCATAGGTTCCTGTAGACAGTACTGCTGCTGTACCATTGATACAAACCTTCAGAATATGTGTTTGACCATTGCAGCTCAGAAAAGCAACAGAAAACAAAACATACAACTAAGGGAAGTTGAATAGCATGAAAAACATCAGTACAAATACTCACTTTATAGTTTTAATAATAAGAAGCCTTGTGTCTGTGGCTCATGGATGTGGTCTCCTGTTCGACTCCCTCTGCCTTGGCATGGTCAAGACATGTAATGGAAAACATTGTCACAATGGTGGTGGTGGTGGGTGGTGGTGGTAATCATAGCTGAGGCACATGATGACCTTCCCTCTCACATCTTCCTGCATCTGGTGGTGGTGGCAGTGGCTAGCAGCAGTCTCATAGTGGTGGTAGTCCAGGGGGACACACGGTCACATCCCCTATGGTAGCAGTGGTGAACAGGTAACAGTGGTCTTGTGGCGGTAGTCCAGGGGACAGGATATACTGTGCTCTGTGTTATAAATGTGACATGACATATGGAATTTGAGTTACTATGAGTGGGACACTGATTTAACTTTATGAAAAAGAAAACATGTATCATACAAGAAATGTGACAGCCTTTTAACCACTTAAGTTAAAACCTGCCAACATTAACCTCATCATCATTCATCGTCATCCTCATAAAGAAAGCTGCTCTCACAATCTTCTATATCTGAATTCTGATCACTGGGAAATTCTTTCTCCAATGCGTTATAATCTACGTCAATGGTAGGCCATTTCATGCTGCCACTGCCACCAGGATGGTACTTTTCTACAATATCAGCAAAACCATGATTATGCTGGGGTATGAATACTGAGGTTGCAGTCTGAGCTGGCATGTGCCTCTCATTCATTTTTATGAATGTCAGCAAACTGACATTTGCAGGAGAGAAGTTTGTATGATGATCTCGAGCTATTTCACCTGCTGAGCTGAATACCGGCTTGACACTCACACTGGAGGGTGGGCATGTCAGGTACTTCAGTGCCACAGTGGTCAGCTCTGGCCATTCACTGACCTTTCCACTCCAGTATAAAAGGGGATCATCAGTGATTGATAGATGCCTGTTTTCAGACAAATATGACTCAACCATTCGCTGTGCTGCTTTAAGTCCAGTGGTTGATGCATCATCTGCTTCTCCGAATCATTTATGTCACAAATCCCCACTTGGGACAAAGCCACCCAAAGTGGGTTAATGCCAACTGCTTTTGATGACAGACCACCTGGAACTGCAGTCCCCTTCCCCTTACAGGCTATGCTTGATACTACTCCTCCAGGTTCATCTTCAGCCTGATTATGCTGCTGAGGTTTGCTGACCTTGGCACGTGACTTCTGTGTCTCATGAATCAAGTGCACCAGTTGCCCACTGACAGTTTTTACCTATTCAGGCCCGCCCTCCAGTACTGAGGCAATTCCATGTTTGTATCGTGGGTCCAGCATTGTTGCTATTGCAATGCTGTCACTACACTGAATGCTCAAGATGTGACGATTCTGGTCAAATTCTGTCAGCATGTGTTTCAGCAACACACTGCTAGCACTGTCTCTGGCAACATAAAGGCTATGCTGTACATTCACCAATGTCTGCCTCAGCACCTGCAGCAGCGGAATTGATTGGCTATTCGAGGCGGACTCGCCACTCACTGCCTGTGTGGCATGTTCAAAAGGCCTCAAGATTGTTATTACAGAGTCCATTAGACGCCACTATTCAGTCATCATAGACATAGAGGCCCCGGAACTGTCACGGCTAGTGTGCATGACAAGATATTTTGAGATGGCATTGTACTGTTCATACAATCTCTCTGCCATGTATAAAGTGGAGTTCCACTGGGTGACAACTTACAGCTTCAAGCGGTGCTGCGGCAGGCTGTTTTGGATCTGCAACTGCCGAACCTGGTCATGGGCCTTTGCAGAGTATGAAAAGTGAGAACAGATATGGCGTGCAACTGTCAGCATTTCCTTTATATCAGGGTGCTGCAGAAACTCCTGCATCACAAAATTTAAAAATTAGGCCATGCATGGAACCCGAAAAAAGCCACCATTCATGATGCATTGCACCACATTTGATCCATTGTCACTTGCTATGAACCCAGCTCTCAGGGACATAGGGTTCAGCCACTTGTCAATTTCAGTCAGTACCGGGTCCAACAATGTTTTCACCAGTGTGTGAACAGGTCACATTGTGCATAGCAATAGTTGCATGCTGTCAAATTCCTGGAAGATTGCTACCACAACACTCCACCTTACTACACTGATTATTCACACTACCAACAGCACAAACAACCCCCGGCATCTGCACCCACTGTGCAGTTATACACAAATATGAGCTCCCCCCTATTTTACCACTTGTCCACAAATCCATACTTAAATGGATGAATGGAGAGGAGGAGGAATGTTGAAGGGCATGTGTTACTGAGTTGGACACAATACGGTACATCTCAGGGACAGCACAGGTCAAAAAGTATGTCCTCAATGGGACTTTCCATTTTGGACAGGCACGTGCAGCAAACTGCCGGAACCCAGAATTCTCCACAAAGGAGAAGGGAAAAAGAACAATTGCCAGCATTTCAGTTACAGCAGCATTAAGTTCACGTGACACTGTATGATTGGGTGGGTACTTCAGCTTATGCACAAAAACACTCAGTAACATGGGCTGACAAATGTTTTACATGGGGTGTGATGAGAAATGGTTCTGCTCTGCGAATCACAGTGGGTGGAGTGTGGACGTGTGATGAAAACGGTTGAACAGGTGATGACAAACCCAAATATGCAGTTATTTTCCCAGATTTACCAACAGGGGTTGATGTACCACTTGCACTAGACATACTGCATTGACCACCACCAGCAAAACTGCTGCTCTCACCACCACTGGACAAGATTTCAAAATCATTCTGCTCCTCCTCCTCATCATGCCTGTAGTAATCCTCTGCTCTTATTTCATCACTACTGCACACATTTAATTTCCTACTTGATTTAACAGTCATGGAAGAGGATAACATGCTTGTTATGGTTGATGACGAGTGTGAATGCCCCACTGTGGTATTAGCTGCCATCTTGTGTTGGGTCCACAGTGCCATGTGCCTGTTCTTAAGATGTGTATGCTGTCCTCCTGTGCTCAGATGGCTCCTCTTTTTACCTCGACTCACACGCGCATGGCAAACCTGGCAGATTACAACTGACTCATCATTTGCATCTTGCACAAAAAAATCCCAAACAAGGGATTGTGATGCTCTAGTTTTAACATGTCTCTGATGCTGCTTATTGGACTTCATTTTTTTAAGCCATGAAGTAGTGGGTGTGCTATGTGATTTTTCTGGCAGGACACACTTGGACTGCAACTGATCACCACGACTACGTATCATTATTACTGGGTCATCATCATCACCATCAACTGAAACTGGTAAATCACAACTTTTTATGGGGGGGAGGGGAATTAATGCAAACAGACCCAGACACAGCCACCTTGAATTTCTTTTTCTACGGTTTCCAGCTGGGGTCACTTACATCATCATCATATTCATCAACATCATCCACATCCTCTGCTTGGATGCTGGCATGTGGACTGCATGTTGCAGCCACAGCAACATCATCATCATCAGATTCACCACCATAAACACCACCATCACCTGATATTTTTTCACCACACTGTGAATCACTGCATGGCAAATGCATGACCTGAAGCACGGTGGAAGAAATGTCACATTGTGTACTATAATTGACATGATGAACAGAATCCTCATGTTCAGTTACTGGGATGTTACTGGGGAGTATGACATCATCTACACTGTCACTCACTGGTACTGCTTAACACTCCACAATATTTTTGGACACGGTAAACTGGTCAGAAGTGGAACTTGAGGCAATAATACTTATACCACCACCAGCAACTGCACTAACACTACCAGCTGGGACAACATCATCTTCTCCAACTATGAGTGAAGCTACTGATTGCACTGTAAAAAACATTGAAGGAGAAATACCTTTCCTCACATCAGCAATGCGCTTCTGTGACTGCGTACTACCATGCCCACAGACAGTCTTGCCACTGGCAGCAGTACCATGGTGAGAAACAGCTTTGCTTGCACATCTCTTTGTGGGCATTTTGGGGGATCAACAAGAATATTCTGAACAAATTTAGATTTTGAAATGCTCACTCTGAGTGGGGGCTGGGGGGGATGCTGGATATGAAGCCAAAAAAAACCAACTGTGGCTTCAACAAGAGATACAGACGCAAACTCAAAATAAGTTTAACAACACATTAAATAACCAGTGGTGCTCTCAAGTCACAAACAATCCAATCAGGAAAAGAATACCTTTTGCCGGTGGGGGGAAGGGAGCACCGACTGCAGATTACAGCAGTGCAAAACCAAGTAAAGATATCATAATGGCAGTACAAAATCACGCAGGTGCAGTGGATAGCAGGTTCACACTGCTGTGCCTGCAATTACACTGTGGCACAATAGAAGGTTTATTATTTGATGTCACGCACTGCACACACACAAACACTTTATCTACAAGTAATGCATAGCAAATTGAAAACTTCAGTAATATACAACGTATTTTAAACAACCTGAAATTATGCACTGCTGCACCAGGTCCACAACACACACAATCAGCAAATAAATGCCATCAAATTACTGAAAATATTACTGTGTGTACATTAACACAGTCGGTTATACAAGAAACATATAACAAAAAAAAAAAGAACTCCCGATTTCTCCAACTTAAGTCTACGTACACCACAGATACACCCTTCCCCCAAAGCACACTTCCACTGTCTCTCAGTACACCGACTGAATGTTGTACATTAACATTCAAAATCCACACACAAACAATAAACGCTTGATGATATGAGCATAGGACGGTTTCCTACAATCGATGAATTAAAGTTTCAGCAAAAAAAAGAAAAGACTCAAAAAGGCTTTTTTAACAGCTTTTAGAAGGTTTGAATCTCAGAGAGCTCTCAGAGCAGACTGTCTCCAATAGCTTCCTACACACACTACCCCGAACTGAGGCTGTACAGAACAATTGAAAACTTTATGTGACCTGAAATCCCATGAATCACTGCAAAATTCACCTTTGGAGCTTAAAACAAAGTGAAGTGAGGCAAAGTACATTGTTTTCAATGTACTTCGCCTTAAAATTTGTGGAGTAGTGGTTTGGGGAAGGCGGAGTAACACAAAGTCATTGTTTTCAATGGACTACGCGCTACCTCTTATGACACGAAGTACTTCGCTTTGCACTGTGGAGCACTTTGTGAATCCGTCTTCACTCTGAGAATTACTCCGTGGAGCAAATTGAGGCCACTTCACCCACCACTACTTATAAAGATGTCAGTGTATGTGAATATTGTATGGTGTGAGTAGACTGACATCATCATGGTGAGATGTAGTCTCCATAATGGGGCCATGGCATAGCAAGTCTCCATGGGGCTGGAAGTATACCTTAGAGGTTAGAGTAACAAGATAAAATGAGCTTGGTACATCCAGAATATCTGGGCTTGATTCCCACAGCCTCCACTTACATACTGCATGACACTGGGTAAGTCAGACACTTAACCTTCCCAGTGCTCCCAGATTGTCCCTGGACCTAGTGGGCCTTTCCCAGTTACCAAAGAATAAAAATTAAAAAATACGCATATATTGTTTTTTTGCATTGCATGCTATTATAGCCTCTGCTTCTAATATTTAAACTACAATGTATAATAAAGAAACAGATATTTATTAGTTTCTCAGGTATACTTGCTTACATCCCAAAGACTGGTATAATCCCATTCTATATTCTCAGCTGCTTAGACAAGGGTGTACTTGCAGTGATGATGAAGATTTTCACACCTAAAGTATGGAAATCAGTACATGTTTTGAAAAGAGTGGTTTTCCAAGGAAACCAGTTGTTAATGCAATGAAAAAGGCTGCAGGGATGAACAGAAACGATGCACCATGTGAAAATAAAGAGAAAACAGAAGATTCTGAAATTTGTATATCCTCTAGTTCTTATATGTCATTCCACTAACAAAAAGATTATGAACATTGTATACAAACATTATCATATTCAGTTACACTGGCATGATCTCCCTTTCATGAATCCATACCGATTCTCCTTTGACAAATGGAATTTGTTCAGGCATTCTGTATTTGTTACTTGTAAATTTTGATCTCCCATAGTTACTATTAGGCCCTTGGAGGCTGCCATTATTATTTCATCCCATAATATCTGACTGCAATTCTCTGCCTGGTCAGAGGCCCTATATGATACTCCCAGTAATGTTGTACAGCTAATCCTTTCATTTATCACCACACAGAAATTTCCTTTCCCTTTTCATCCTCTTCAAAAGCAAGTATTTACTTAAATGGCCACTTTGCAGGTTGAGTGTCACTTGTGATGTCATTACTGCTGCACACAGTTTGAATATTTTTTCTTGTTTGTTAATTTAAATGTGATTATTGTCCAGCACCACCCCTCCAATTTCTGCAGAGTTGGGCTGCCAGACAGGAAGTGTGATATTAATTGGAGAAATAGCCTCTACTTCCTGCATGACAGACATCACAGCCAGCCCAGCAAAAAAAGGAGTTTCTACCAAATACCCGTTCAAATACTCCAGAAGTCCTCACTACTGGGATATTCATTCTTTAGATGCAGAAGTATTCTGGTTAAAAAAAAATAAAAAAAAAACACAATTAAATCACCTTTCTCTGCATTAAAAAGATATGCAGAGGCTGTAATGAAGTCTTGGGAGTTCTCAGATTTTAATGGGATCACTCACAAAAAGGCTTTGAAACTACAGCTCAGCTTAGATGAATGGGAGAAGTTGGAATGCCTTCAGCTTTCTGTTATCTGTCTCTGTGGTAAGAAAATATTTTCTGATCAACTGTCTAAAGATATTGTGGACCAATGAGATGATTTAGACCTGACCTCGCAGCAAATGGGAGGTGATTACCACTGAAGGAAAAGATAATGAGTCAGGTTAGACTGTGTCAGATAGAAACATAGAAACATAGAAACTGATGGCAGATAAGGGCCACTGGGCCCACCCAGTCTGCTTATTTTTATTACCTTCATTTTTCTTGAAGACCCTTACATGATCTACAGTGCAGATGCTGAGGGTGGCAGATAAGAGAGGGGCAACTTGAGGGAGTGATCTGCTCTCCTTGTTCTGCTCCAGTCACCATGCTGCATTCCACCCATACTGCCAGTTGACCCATTCCATGTTTCTCACTCTACACTAAATACTGTTTGCTTTTTGTCTCTTTAGTGTGGCTCACTGCTTCCAGTGATATTGCCTCTCTCATCTGCTTGACAAACACACACCATGGTGCCTCTAACTGTGGTATCATTGTTGATGCTGCTGTGAAACAGTGCTGGAATTACATTTTATGAGCTTTGGGAGCTAGGGGGTACCATAAGGGATCTATCTTTAAATTGAACCCCCCCCTTCCCATTATAAGTCAATGGCAGTGATGTGTGAGCTATTGGGGCTCACTTCAGAGCTAGGGGGGGCTGAGCCCTGGCAAGCCCCCTTGTACTTCCACCACTGGCTGTGAGGGCTGATTAGTCAATTTGCATATCATCATCAATGATGCCAACTGCTCTGCTCCCTCTCCCCCCCATGCACTTACTAAATTATTGTAATTAATGGGAAACAGCACACCAGGGGTTGGGCAATGAGGGAGAAAAAAACAGCATCAAGTGCTGCTCCACTGTGACCATGTAAACCTTATTAAACAAAATCAAACAGAGCAACCAAAACTGGCACCACATTGCTGCTTAGAAATGCTGTTTATTTAATATACAGAAACATAATAAAACATACCACCCATGCAGAATGTCATTATTTTTGTATTAGATAAATAGCATTTCTAAGCAGCAAAATGAGGTGGTGGTGTTTGTTGCACTGGTTAGGGAAGGGAAACCTGACTAAGATAGCCATATTTTGAGTACAGTTGCCCCCCCCCAAAAAAATCATGGATTGGGGGTCTGGTGGGAGGACACTGAATCAAACAAGGCATTTTGTGAGCTTGGGGTGGGCTGGGGGGCAGATTGCTAAGATGCATGCCTGTGCCAGGAGTTAAAGGTGTACTACAGTCATAATTTGCAAAAACAGATGTTGTACAGAGTGTTTTGATTTGTGTGTGCAGTCCCGGTGTGTCCTTCCTTTTGTTTGCTATTAAGATTTTTTTGTAAATTAGCCTGCTAGTTATATAGTTGTTTTGTGGCCCCTGGGGATCTCCATCTTAGCAAGATTTATTGCTCTTCTTTTTCCTACAATGCCTCCTGTCCCAAGTGACAGTGATGTGTCCAGGATCACTGAGCCAGCAAGTACTAGAGATAGGAGCCTGATGTTCTGGGCTTCTCTTGTCAGATCTAGCCTGCAGGAGTAAATGTTTTGCTTTGAAAACTTTCCATTTCATCAACCTACACACAGACATAAAAAGTACACAAATCACCCCAGATCATCAGTGCTATGATTAGTAAATATGCTAGCTGTTTTCTTACAGAATAACCCACTCAGCTAGCCCTCACATATTTGCTAAACTGTAGATATAGCCATTAGTGCTCAGTGAGTAAGGAACTTACTTAATATCACAGCTCTGCTGTTGCAAATTGACTCTAAACCAATGCTTGCTGAACCCACAGTCCCAGATACATTACTATCATATGGGACAGGAGGCATTGTAGGAACAAGAAGAGAAATAAACCATGCTAAGATGGAGATCCCCAGTGGTCATGAAAATATTGTAAAACCAGCAGGTTAAGACAGAAAAACTCCTAATAGCACACATAGCAAAGGATGCAATAGGAGTACACACACACAAATCAAAACTTTCTGCACAACATATGTTTTGCAAATTCTGACAAATAAGAATGTATGGAAGGAAGGGTTAGGTAAATGAGCTGGCCTGGAATGTGATGTGTTCCTCCTCCTATAGTGGATCCAGGTCAGGGGCACTCCATTCCACATACTGAAAAATTGTTTTTTTGGGGGGGACTAGAGAAGGAGGATTTCTTCAAATGATGGTGTTGGCTCTTGGCAGAGTGCTAGAAAGTGAAGCTGACAATGTTTTAATCTGTATTTGTGTGTGGGGGAATGGAAAAGGGGTGGAGGATGAGTCTGCCACATTAGCCAGTCGACTGTTCCTCTCTAGGCAGACCAGTTGAATTGAAGCTTCAAATTTGTACCCATAAGTTCGCAAGAGTTGAACATCTGAAGTTCGAGGTGTTCGATTATCTGGTAGGGCTGAACTTGCGTCTCTAGATTTTAATAAAGATGAGGTTTGTTAATCTGCTGCACAAAGGATATGCATTATTATTTGATGTTTGCTTGAATTTCTTCCTTCATGGTATTGTGGTCTCCTCCTTCCTATTTTAAGGGGTTGCTATAACTGAAGCATGGAATTTATATGCAAGGATAGACATTTCTTTCAGGATCTCAATAAGCAGCCTGACCTCATCCTCTGTCAAAGAGTCCTTATTTTATTTATTTATTTATTTATTTTATTTATTCCCTCTTGGACTGCAAAGTACCTTTGAGCACAGAGCAGCTCATTTACAAAGGTTCCATGTCACTGGGTAAGGTTACATACATACAAAGGGGGAACTTAACAAGTATAATTTCTAAACAAACAATGAATGTAAAAAGTACATCATTAATAAACAGTGAATACAAAATATGGGAAAGAGTGGAGGACAATAGAGGGGAGAAGCAAGGGGCAGTAAGATATTAAGATAAAGGGAGGAGGATAGCAGCCTGGGGTTTTGTCAAGTTGCATAAAAGGGGGTAGAATGGGTTTGTGGGGGGGTACAGAGGGAGAGCAGAAGAGAGGGCAAGGGATAGAGACAGCAGCCAAGGGCCTTGTCGGGATTGTCAATCAGTGGGAGCAGGTGGAGGAAGATGGTGAGGAGGGAGGACTCTGGCAGTGTAAAGGAGAATGGGATGGATATACCTCTATTTAGGTGGAACAATCACAGGAGCTAACAAATGTAAGGTGCTAGCAGAGCATAATCTTAAACTGGCAAAGGCTGGGAAGACTAGCAATATCAGTGTGCAACTCATTGAACCAAAGTGGGACTCTGTACAAGAAGGATCATTGCCATTGTGTTGTCAACACCTAGGGACTAGAGAGAGTTCAGTGATTGAAGTGTGAGTGTGTTGGGTCCTGAGAAATTTATTCAGAAGTCTACCCACTCCAGGTGGCAAAATCCCAAGGAGCATCTTTTTAGATAGTAGGCATGTTTGGTATTTGATCCTACTACTTAGTTGAAGCCAACCAGTTTGATCATAAAGCTAACAAGTATGGTTGAGATGTGTGGCACCCATAAGTAGTCTACATGCCTTGTTAAGTGCTACAATTAGTCTTTACAGTGAGGAAGAGGTAGCAGCTCAGTATATGACCAAACCATAGTCGATGAGTGACAACACCAAACTGTAAATTGCAAGCTTGAGACCTTCAGGTGTCAGACACTGCCTATGTCTATAGAGGAGCCCAATCCTGGTATTTATGGCCTTGGCAAAATTCTTGATGTGAAGCATATAGGAAAGTTGAGTATCCAAGGTTACACCTAGGTACTTAAAGTGATGTACTTGTTCGAGTGGTGCTCCCAAGTTATTTCTAATGGTAATAGCATTGGACCTGTGCTTGTTGCGAGTGGAGAACAACATAGCTTTCATTTTCTTATAGTTTAGTACTAGTTTGTGTGCACTAAAGCATTGTTCAGTTTCCTTAAAACCGAGCTGTAGATTGCTTTCAAGAAGGTTGGGATCAGGGTGGCTCATAAAAATGACAGCATTGTCCACATATAGGAAAGGAGTGGACCCAGGATTGATCTACTCCCGAATGGACAGCCCGCTGTTCATAGGTGACATTAGAAATTTTCACCAGCTGAGATGTATCTTCAAGATAACTTCTGAACCAGTGCAGTGTTTCAGGTGAAAGGCCAACTTTAGTTAGCTGACAGAGGAGAAGTGGATGATTAACAGTGTCAAAGGCCTTTGTTAAATCTATAAAGGCCGCTCCTACTAGATTGCCTTGGCCAAGTGATTGCTTAATGAAGCTGGAGAATTCAATTAGTGCTGTGGTGGTTCTGTGCCCTTTTCTGAATCCATGTTGTTGTGGGCATTGGATGGAATGTTTTTCAAGGTAGTCCACAAGCTGGTTAGCAACAATACGCTCCAGCACTTTAGATAAAGGAGGGAGGATGGATATCGGCCTACAGTTGTCATGCAGTGAAAGGTCTCCAAATTTAAATACAGGGGTCACTTGGGCCAGTTTCCATGCTTGCGGGAATTGCGATAGTGTTAATGATAGGTTAAGGATCTTAGTTATGGGTAAAAGTACTTCCTCTAAGGTGAGCAAGATAAGTTTGAGGCCCAGAGAGTTGCCACTGTGCCTTGATTTTTGCAGCACTTTATTTATGAGTCTTCTAACCTGTGAAACTGAGACCTTCTTAAAATAGAAAGGAGGGCGAGCATGGTTCTTGTCATAGAGACTAGATGTCTTAGAGGTGGTATCATCAAAGAAGTCCTGAGGGAGGACACTGTTTAGGTTCATGAAGGCATCATTAAAAGTATTTGCAATTTTAAGTGAGTCCAGGGTGGGAGTATCATCAATATTTTGCATTGAAGGTGACACATTAGGATCTATACCAGCGATATCCTTGATGTTCAACCAAAATTTCCTGCTGTCCCCCGACGAGTTGGTTAACATCGCCCTATGGTGTTTACTTGTCACCTGTTGAATAGCATGAGTAGAAGCATTTCTTGCAGTTTTATAAGCTTGCAGGTCTGGCTGCTTACCTGTGGCTTAAACACGGAGCCAGAGATGGTCCCATTGTCTCATGAGCACTATAGGTTCAGGGGTAATCCAAGGGTGCACTGTGATGTGAACCTTCTTTTTTTTAAAAGGGTCATGTATATCACAGGCAGCGTTGAAGATAGCGATGACGTGCCCAAGGGCTACAATGATGTCATCAGTGGCATCAAGTAGGGCCCAATACTGGTAGTGTAGCTGTTGTTTTAGGAGATCCAGGTGACCACATTTTAGCACTCTATTATAGATAGTTAGGAGCTGTGGAGTTCGGAATTTGTTCGTCCAGCTGCAGGTAATAGGGGAGTGGTCACTAAGGGAGTCAGGGTGTATGGTTATGTTAGAAATGCGATCCGGGTGACTGAAGATTATGCAATCCAGGATGGTGCTAGTTCCAGTCCTATAGTTACTTCTGGTAGGTGAGTTGACGAGTTGTGTGAGGTGAAAGGCCAGAAGGGCATCCTTTATTGGGCCGATGCCTGGTGTCAGTCAATTTATATTGAAATCACCCATAATTATTGTCTCAAAAGGGTGATTGAGGGTATGGAGGTAGTCCAGAATGCTGTGGAAACCAGATGTTGGGTCCTTGTGGGTATGTCCTTGGGGGAGTTTTTACTCTCACTGTGGCCAGTGCTATCTCCACTGCACACTGAGAACTTTATCATTGTATTGCACTCATCCTCTACCAGCCTGAGGTCTGATGCCACATGGTCACTCTTGAAGGTAGGTCCCCAGAGCCACTGTTTTATTATTTTATGATTTAGTTGCCCAGGATAGTCCAGCTGAGATATAACATCTCATTTTAGTGGTGTTCTGCTTCTATCCTTTTTTACAGCTGGACAAACTGGGATGCTAAGAAGATAAGTGACATGTTGGGCCGATGCCTGGTGCCAGCCAATTTATATTGAAATCACCCATAATTATTGTCTCAAAAGGGTGATTGAGGGTATGGAGGTAGTCCAGAATGCTGTGGAAACCAGATGTTGGGTCCTTGTGGGTATGTCCTTGGGGGAGTTTTTACTCTCACTGTGGCCAGTGCTATCTCCACTGCACACTGAGAACTTTATCATTGTATTGCACTCATCCTCTACCAGCCTGAGGTCTGATCGCCACATGGTCACTCTTGAAGGTAGGTCCCCAGAGCCACTGTTTTATTATTTTATGATTTAGTTGCCCAGGATAGTCCAGCTGAGATATAACATCTCATTTTAGTGGTGTTCTGCTTCTATCCTTTTTTACAGCTGGACAAACTGGGATGCTAAGAAGATAAGTGACATGTTGGGCGATGCCTGGTGCCAGCCAATTTATTTTGAAATCACCCATAATTATTGTCTCAAAGGGTGATTGAGGGTATGGAGGTAGTCCAGAATGCTGTGGAAACCAGATGTTGGGTCCTTGTGGGTATGTCCTTGGGGGAGTTTTTACTCTCACTGTGGCCAGTGCTCTCTCCACTGCACACTGAGAACTTTATCATTGTATTGCACTCATCCTCTACCAGCCTGAGGTCTGATCACCACATGGTCACTCTTGAAGGTAGGTCCCCAGAGCCACTGTTTTATCATTTTTATTATTTAGTTGCCCAGGATAGTCCAGCTGAGATATAACATCTCATTTTAGTGGTGTTCTGCTTCTATCCTTTTTTACAGCTGGACAAACTGGGATGCTAAGAAGATAAGTGACTTGTCTGAAGTGGCTCAGTTTGTATTTCATTCACTGTGGTTCAAGTGGGGTTTGAACTTGTGATCTCTTGTTTCCCAGGTTGGTGCTCTAAACACTAGACAACATTCCCTCACACATTGTTCCCGAGCTGGAGAATGGTATATAACATCATGATTTTAATTATGAATGATTACTATTACTGAAAGTATAGTATGCAGACACTAGGTTCAAAACAGTTTGTGTTTTTTTGTCTAACAAAAAGTACAGGATGGATTAGTACCTTGCTGATGGTTAGAGAGAGAGAGAGAGAGAGAGAGAGAGAGAGAGACTGAGTGTTGTGAATGTCGAAGGTGTCATCCTGTGAAAGCTATTAAGAGAACAGGGTACCATCTGTTTACCAACTCAAAGCACAAGCTTTAACTTCTGTTTTCAGGGCTTCCTATGTTCTTACTTGGTGACTTCTTGCTGAGTAGCAGTATGTTTAGAGAATTTAGCTAGAGGGTATTTGCCCTCCTATGTTAGCACTGCATTGTGCATCAGTGTCACAGAAGTTGAGGAAATGCTGAGGCTATTGTACTGCTATAGAAAGCATGAAAGCCATATGCATCCTTTTATTAGCCTTGGATACAACAAACTACAGTCTTGTGGTGGGGTCACTGAGGGGTTATGTGACTTATAATGCTCCTTTAAATACAGCTACTTTGCTGCTGTTCTGATTTTGTAAATATTCTTAATATAATTACATTCACAAATTAATGTTGGTTTATAATAGCTGTAACACAGAGAAATACAGAATATCAAATCCATTCCAACGTTCAGGCATGCAAAATATTCTAAATCGCATGTACAAATCCTAGTTTAAACCTGAGGATCAAAAGCACCTAGTAAATCCTCAGAAAGCAAAGTACCAACATTGAATATTAAATTAAGATGCATAGTATAGTTAGTTAACTATTTAACAGAATTTATTTTGTGGAGAGTGAACATCACCCACTTCTCAGCAGGTCTAGTTTTGCAGCATTAGTGGCTCATGTGGGCCTAAATGATGCTGGAGGCTTCATATAGTTAGCTTATGTACTCAGATTAGTAAATATCTGCCCTGTGGTGATGGGACTTTTTAATCAGTTATGGATTTTAGAGTTAAAGTAAAAGTGTATATATATATAGATATATATATATATATATATATATATATATATAGTATATCTATATGTATGTGTGTGTCTATAGACTGGACGTAAAACAGCAAAGTGAAAACGAAGTCTATGAGTATGCTTAATGTAAGGTGAGCAAAGGATTATATTTGTGACAGTGTTATGTAGTATAAGGAAAACAGCATTAATAGATATGTAATGCATTTTAATACTTTGGCATTGATAGGGACTATAACTGATTTACCTTTATGACCAGAAGATTTTCAAGGTCACACCATAAGGTGAGATATGGGATCTCAATTGTATATACTTTTTGATCTGAAAATAATGTAAATGACCAAAAAAAAAAAAATAGCAGACACATTTTAAGAAAGTTGCACTGTTTGGGCCTTGGTGTATGGGGTATTAATGTTTAACGGGTTTACGTCTATGGATTTATTTATTTCAAGATTTTGAGTTTGATGAAGAAAGGTTACTGAGTAAAGTACTATATTAATAATAAAAAAGTATTAATTTAAAATATATATTGTTGTGGTAGGTGCACTATGAAACATTGATTGTATGGTGCTTTGGGAGTTGTATTTTTGATAATAAATATTAATATATGTACCGTGACTGGATCACATGGCCTCCTTCGTGTGACATAGTTTGGATTGAGGAATTTTAGAGCCAGATCCCTCCCTGCAGTGTGTTTGCAATAGCAGGTAAATGGAGGGCCACAGTGTGCTTTGGGTGTTTTTGAGCACGTGGATTCCCACCACCTCTTATCCATGGAGAATTTTAGTGGTTGGAATAACAATTTATTAATTTCAAAATTTTAGCCAGGAAAAGCATATTGAGCTGGTAGAAATGCACTTTCCAGATAAACCCACTTTCCCAATCATATCTTTAAGAAAGACACAACAACCCAAACTGCGAGAAAAGCTGATTTTACTTCACAGAATTAAATCTTTACACATACATGTTCATTTGTTCAGTTCCATCTGTTACACACAAGAAATGTAAATAAATTCAAATACATTTATTTCACCCTGGGGCAGCAAATAGATTCGGACCTAACCCAACAGAAAAGATCCACCATCACAGCATCCAATATGTAGAAACTTGGTCAAGGGCAACTAGTAAACCTTCATTGGGCCTGTTCACTCCCATGACAGGTTCCTCTTATGATTGATTCTGGAATTGTTTGGCCATAACAGAACAGTGCTGCCCTCACAGGGCCTCATCTACCCAGCTGATTGCCCACCACGTTCCACCATTTTACTCCACATTGCCAAGTGATACGAAATCGTGTCTTAATGCACCCTCACAGGGCTACCCACTTCTCAAATTTCCAATTTCTTTCACCATTTCTGGTCTGAATCATTTTCCACAAGATGTGTAACTGACTTACATGTCTCCCAACAATGCCCCAGGGTTACTAAACATAGCTCTGTTGCTTTTACCCTCTGAATGCAGTTGTTCCACAGATCGTGTCTTATATCGGACAAATGAACCCCATCCCTGACATACATACCCAGGCAATCTGGCATAGTACACTGGTGATCAATTGTATGGATCCAAATAATGAGACAGAAATGAGACACCTCCTGATTCACCTCCTGCCAAGCCCAGTTCAAGGACTTTGCAGCCTCAACTGCCCTCCAATGCCACACAATAAGTTTCAGAACTCCAACAGTGCTGAGGCCAGATACCTGTTGCCTTAGCCATTTGAATTCCACTGCTGTTCTTGTCACGTCAATAGATTACACGTGTCCGCAATTGCTAAGCCTAGTTGGATTGCAAGCCCTGATGAGGAGGCACTAGGCAGGCACAGCTACCTCCTCTGTGGAATAAGCTCCTGGCAAACAACTGTATTCAGTGATACCTCCATCTGAGCTCCCTTCACATGATGTACTACCCCAAAGCATGGTCCTTAGATGTAGGAGTGCTCCAGTATCCTTAGCTCTTTGCTTACAACAGCCAGATCTGTAACACAATCAAAAATGTTAGTACCATATATCTATGGCCCTGGTAGCGGATGCCCACCTCAGCAACCTTGTTGGTGAAACCATACAAAGTAGCTTGGGGTGCTAGTGAGCTTGACAGTGCTGTTGCAGTTCATCCCCCACCCAATGGAAGGGGAAGACGCCCTGCATCCATTTAAGGGGCCTCTTGTCAGCCCTAAGTTTATTCACAAAGATGCTCAACTTGTGGAATGGGGACAGACTCTTTTGTAACTGTGACATTGGTGGACAGGAGGACTAGGATGAGAGGACCACAACAGGACACCAGAAAACTACAGATACCCACATATTAATCAACAATATAGGTGTCTGGGATTATGACTGCTCATCAGGCTATGAAACAAAGGTCCCTACGGCACCATTTGAATGTACCTGTTTTGTTTGCTTAGGGGAATCAAAGCTGGCAGTTGACTCTAAGATGATCTTGGGTGATGACATTAAGTTATAGGATGGAGTCTGGCAGACTACCAGGTAAATAATGTTGACCCCACAGCACCCTAATCAGCTTAAGCCACTGCAAGCAGTGACATTCACAGGGGAGCCAGTCATAGTACAGTATATAGTCCCCAGGCCCAATAGCAGATTACCCCATCCCTATGCCATAGACAGAAGGATACATTTTTTTTTTAAAGTTGGGGGGCGGGGGAAGAACTCAATGGATATGCCAGACAACATATTTTTACTGCCTTTCTGCTTCCATCATGCCCTTGGGGCTAGGTCCCCACTTGCCATCCATAGACAGGGAGCTGTGCTGACTCGCTAAAGCATATGAGCTATCACCAGGTCAACACATCTGCAGTTACAACAACCATGCCAGATACAGGTTTTGGCCCTACCTGTAGGGCTGAGTTGCAGGCACCATAAACAAAAGTACGTCACTGCTTCAGTACTTCTACGGCATGTTCAACATTTGACCCCCACTTTATTGGCCTTTTTCATTTAGGTAACAAATTCCCTTAAACGGCCCGGGTGAGGTGCAGCATGATCATTCATGGTGATCTTAATTTCACAGATAGCATGCCATGCCCTGGCTATGAGAATGGGTGGAAGGGGAACTGGTATAACTCAGTGCAAGGTGAGCCTTTACAGCATGACCCATTTCCTGGAGCAAGATGGAGAAGGACGGTTTCTGTGTAAATTGTACCCCCAAAAGGCATAACCTTCACTAAAGAAAATGCAAGAAAATGCAAACTCCATAGATAATATGGAAACATAGTCACATCCTCTTGCCATGTATGGTCACTATAATGAGAAAGGTGCTGGGACCAACAGTGAGTCCAGTCGTTTACCAGCACTGCCCCTCCTTCGGGGACTGCATAGATAAAAGCATTGCTTTTCTCTGGTCTTGACAAGTGCTCTGAATCCTAATGGTTTCCCATGAGCCTCAAGGGATGGGACATCTTCCTTATCTTCTCACCATGTCCCCTCTCTGCTTACCGTTGTTGCTTGCATTTGACACCCCATCTGTATGCCTAGTGACCCAAATATAGTCCATAAAGACTACTTTGTCAAATTACTTATTCCTGCCCTTTTGGCTTTCCCTAGTAATTCTGGTCAGCATCCGAGGTCCCCCTCTCAGATTGACTTTGTCAAAATACTTATACCTGCCCTTTTGGCTGTCCCTAGTAATCTGGTCAGCATCTGAGGTCCCCCTCTCAGATAGCGCTGCTTTCCCAGTAACCTGGGGTGGGTTGCAGTGCCCCCAAGCAATACCGGTATCTTCTTCTTGTGTGCACGGAAGGTGGCAGGCTAAGTGCTCACAGCCCACACTAGAGGTACTCAGTTACTTTGCAGCTCCATAAGCAGCATATGCCATGACGCCTACAAGTAGAGGACCAGTAGCAGAAAAAAGCAACACTTAGGGGCTTGACCAATCATGTCTCTTCGACCAGGCGGCTTCCCAGAGGTACAGTTGCATTTTGAATTATCTTGAAATATTAGTGCTCTTCAAGCTATTTATAGCTTAACAGGAAGTGGATTAACCAGAGTACAACTGAATTACTATGTGCCATTTGGCCCACTGATCCCTTCTGCATCCATGAGACAGTCCACCCAGTGAGGTCAGTCTCCTGGAGGAGGGCAATATCAGTATGAAGGAATTTCAAATATTGAAGGACTTTAGCCTGTTCGACAGGATGATTATGGCCCTTCACATTCCAAAAGACTATCCTCAACATGGTGCCTAGGGTTGGAACAGTCATAATAGTACATAGAAACATAGAAAGTGACAGCAGATGGGGACCAAGATCCATCTAGTCTGCTCTGAGTGCTATCCCCCCTTAGAATTTCTTAGAGACAATCCCCTTATGCCTATCCCAAGCAGATTTGAATTGTCCTACTGTTTTGGAGTCAATGACTTCTGCTGGTAATCTATTCCATGGAGCCACCACCCTTTCAGTAAAGAAGAACTTACACATGTTACCCGTGAACCTCCCTCCCCTTAATTTCATTTCATGATCCCTTGTCATTGTGGAGCTATTGATCAGAAAGAGTTCAGGGTAGGGACTCTATTTATGCCCTTCAGGAACTTGAATGTCTCTATCACATCACCCCTATCTCTGCGCTGCTCCAGGAAGTACATGTTGAGTTGCTGAAATCTGCTTTCATATGGCAGTTCATGGATCCATTGTAGTATTTTTGTTGCCCTCCTCTGTACCATCTCTAGTCTATCCATGTCCTTCCTGAGATGAGGCCTCCAGAACTGTATTTAAGGTGGAGTCTTACCAGGGACTTGTATAGTGGCATGATCACTTCCCTCTTTCTACTTGTGATGTCCCTTCTTATGCATCCCAGCGTTCTACTGGCTTTTTGTTCCACTTTTTCACATTGTCTGCCCACTTTTAAGTCATCAGAGATGATGACCCCAAAATCCCGCTCATGTTTGGTGGCTGTTAGCTGCTCCCCTCCCAGATAGTAGACTTTCCATGGGTTGCTCCTGCCCAGATGCATCATTTTACATTTTTTTTGCATTAAATATTAACTGCCACATGTAGGATCATTTTTCTAGCTTGAGCAGGTCACTTTTCATTTGTTTCACTCCCTGAGTAGTGTCCACTTTGCTGCAGATCTTTGTATCATCTGCAAACAGACTCACCTTCCTGCCCAGCCCCTCAGTGATATCATTTATGAAAATATTGAAGAGTAAAGGACCCAGGACAGACCCCTGTAGCACCCCACTGGTCACCCCATCTCCTGATGCTGCCCCATTGACCATCATTGACTGGTTCCTCTGACTAAGCCAGCTCCTAACTCCTAATAGTCTTCAGGTGAAGCTACCTCTGGCTGGAAGCTGCAACACTGGACTTAAGAGTTGCAAGAAATTGAGTTGTGCTCACAACAGAGGGAGGTGAACCTTACAATTTACAATTGTCTTGGGTTTGAAGCAGATTCCTTAGGAAAGTTAATATTCTTCCGGTGGAGGATACTTCTAACTGAAGGGTGAAATAAGGAACTTAGAATTATCAGAAAAGGCAGTCTTTCAATCAACAGGGAGGTGGAGCTTGCTTTACTTCTGTTACAATTGTTAAGATTTTCAGTGCAGGAAGAGTTTAAACCCACAGAGGCTGAATACTGTTTTCTGTGTCTGCCCTTCTGCACAGCTGGTGTGTTTTGGGGCTGACTGTTTTCAGAGCACAAGTCACTAGGCTGTTTTGGGGCTGGGGAGGTTTACCTGTGTCTGACTTGGATGTTTGTATTTTTCTCTGTTTGATTAGCAGGGTATTTTCTCTGTCAAATTGTCGTGTATGGCATCTTGCTGACAGGAAGGCACTCATCGCAGTGGTAGGTCAGAGCTTCTAGCTGATTGTTTCATGAGGGCACAGTTTAGGCCCAAACACTTCCCACCCCTCACCCCACCCACCCCTGGAAATAGTTCATTTATACCTGGGGTTCTGACATCATTTCCTCAAGAGGGCAAGGTGCATATCACTGTCATATCCTCTCTAGCACACTGCACTGACAATATAAGCATATGTATTATATAAATACATATATATCTATATAACACACCAATCACACACACAAAAAAAAATTTAAAAAAATAAACAAGGTAGACAGTTATTTTTTTTTTATTTTATTTTATTGAAATCTAGGATTACAAATACCTTTGAGCAGGAACTGCTCATTTACAAAGGTTCCACGTCGAAGGAATGGGGGTATACATACATACAAAGGTCAACATAGTAATACATAGTTACACAATAAAAAGAAGTAAGAGACTGAGGCTTAGGAAATTCCAGTAATTCAAAATGTGCCAAATGTTAGGTAGCATGACATACCAGCCAAAGACAATCTTGGAAATAAGCACTGCAGGTGAGAGGGAAGGGGTTATGCAGGCAGGAAGGCCATTGTCGGAATGTAGAGGGTGAGGGTAAGAGCTCTAAAGGGAAGGGATAAAAGTCAGGAAATGCCTGGGGGGGAGGAAAGGGAGAGGGGGCAAGGGGGTAGGCAGGTAGGAGGGGGCAAGGCGGGGAGAGGTAGCTGTCAAGACTGAAGTGGAGGGCAGTGAGCGGTGGGTCCCTGGTTAGGCAAGGCAGTCACAATGACTAGTTGAAATGAGATGAAGTTGGAGTTGTCTCTTAAAATGGTCAAGAGCAGCAGCAGTAAGAGTTTCTTTGTTGAGAGTATTGTACCACTGTGGTGCTCTGTGGGCAAAGGCCCTCTGACCCATGGTAGTCCGGCATCTGGGGACAAGGAAGGTTAGTTGTTGTGAACTTCTAGTTCGCTGGCTGCTGTGGTGGTCAATGAGGAGCTTTTTAATGCCCGGGGGCATGACCCCGAGGAGGACTTTTTTGGCTAACAGGCAGGTTTGATACTGTATCTGGCTGATGAGAGGAAGCCATCCTGCCTGAGTGTACAGATCACAAGTGTGTGTAAGTCAGTCAGCCCCAGTTAGCAGCCTGCATGCTTTGTTGAGTGCAACTGTAATTCTGTATAGGGCAGAGGCGGAGGCAGAGCCATAAACTGCTAGCCTGTAATCGATGATGGAGGTGACAGATCTGTTGATAGCCAACCGGAGAGTGTCAGGAGTCATGCAGTGTTTGTGCCTGTAGAGCAGGCCTATATGGATGTTGGTGGCTTTGACGACAGAATCTATGTGCCGATGGTAGGAGAGTGAGCTGTCCAATGTGGCACCTAGGTATTTAAAATCAGGAACATGTTCAAGTAAGGTCCCTGTTTGGTTTAGGATGGTGAGGTCATGGGATTTGTACTTGCTCCTGGCATTGTCGAAGGTCATAACCTTTGTTTTGCTGTAGTTCATGACCAGTTTGTGTGACTTGAACCATTCTTCGATGCGCATGAATTCAAGTTGTAATTGTTTCTCAAGGAGCTCTGCATTTTGGTGGTTGGTGAACATGACTGCATCATCAGTGTAGAGCAGTAATTTCTGGTGGCAGACACTGGGAAGGTCATTGAGGAAGAGGCTGAAGAGTAGTGGCTCCAGGATGGACCCCTGTGGGACCCCTGAAAGGACTGGCTTTTCTTCCGAGGTGACACCGGCAATCCTAACCCGCTGGACCCTCTCCCCAAAGTAGCTTGAAAACCAGAGCAGCGCTTCATTGGACAGCCCAACGTTTGATAATTGCTTGAGTAGGAGTGGGTGGTTCACAGTATCAAAGGCTTTCGTAAGGTCGATGAATACTGCCCCTACACAGTTTCCTTGATTGAGTGTGGTATGGATGAAGCCCATGAATTCTAATAGTGCAGTGGTGGTACTGTGTCCTTTTCGGAAACCATGTTGCTCAGGACACTGGATGTCGAATTTTTCCAGGTGCTGACTAGTTGGTCTGAGGTGATGCGCTCCAGGGCCTTAGACAATGGAGGGAGGATGGAGATAGGTCTGTAGTTGGAGTGCAGTGATTTGTCTCCACTTTTGTGTACTGGTGTGATGGTCGCCTGTTTCCAGTGAGATGGGAACTGGGACACCCTTAGTGATAGATTGAGGACCTTTGTCAGGGGTTCAAGGACTTCAAGGACAAGTGCTAACAAATTCAGGTCAAGGGAGTCACCGCTGTAGCCTGCATTGTGAATGGCCTTCCGAATATAGGTTCTGACTTCATGCACTGGGATCTCCTTGAAGTAGAATTGTGGGGCAGGGCGTAGGAGAGGAGTAGTTGCAGGAGGGTTACTACTAGAGGGGGCATCAAAGAAATTCGAAGGGAGGACACTATCCAAGTTGGAGAATGCATTGTTAAAGGTGGTGGTGATTATGTACAGGTCAGATGTTGGTGTTCCATTTATGTTGAGCATGGTGGGTGGTGACTTAGGGTCCTTGCCTGTAAGGTCTTTCAAGTTACTCCAAAATTTTTTCCATCACCCCAGGAGTTGGAGAGAGCTTCCTTGAAGTATTTGCTTTTGGCACTCCTAACTGCCCACGTGCACTCATTTCTGGCAGCTTTATACTTTTGAATATCCCCAGGTTTGGATGTTGCATGGGCACAGAGCCAGAGATGATCCCTATGTTTGAGTAAAGTGATTAGATCGGGGGTTATCCAAGGGTTAGCGCTGCCCCTGACTTTCAGCTTTTTGAGAGGTGCAAAGATATTGCAGGCTGCAGTGAAGTGGCTGATGAAAAGGTCTAAGGCTTGGTTTACATCAATGGCAGAGTCGATTGGTGTCCAGTCCAGGTGGCTTAGGTGTGTCTTTAGTAGCTCAAGGTACCCCTGCTTTAACACTCTGGTGTAGATTATTTTAGGAGGGGGCTTAATGAATTTGTTTGTCCAGGTACATGTGACCGGTGAGTGGTCACTGATCTCATCAGGGAGCACTGAGACTTTTGAGATTCACTCAGGGTGATTAGTAAGGATCCAGTCCAGAAGTGTGTGCGACCCTGTTCTATAGTTGCATCTGGTGGGGGTGGTAACAAGCTGGGTGAGGTTCTGTGATGTGACAGCATCCTTGTAGTCTCTGGCCTCCAGCGATAGCCAATTTATGTTGAAGTCTCCTAGTACTATGAGTTCAGAGTTATGGTGTAATCCCTGTAGGCTTTCCAATATGCTCATAAATCCATTGGGTTGATCTTTAGGGGGTAGGTACACAGAGGCAATGGTGAGCTCCTTGTTGTGCACCCCGAGTAGAACTTTAATAGTGAGAACCTGCGAGGGTGGTTTAGGGTTTGAGAACGGGAAAACTTGACCCAGATAGGAATTCCTCAGGTAGATGGCACAGCCTCCACCTCGTTTGGAAACCCTGTCCTGCCTGAATATAGAGTATCCAGGGATGGTGACTGCAGCATCTGGTATCTTGGGGTTAAGCCATGTTTCAACAACAGAAAGTACATCAGGGTTATGGTGCTGGACCCAGGTTTGCAAGATGTCAAGTTTGTTAAGGAGGCAGCAGACATTGATTGAGGCTAATGTGAGGGACCCCTCCCACCTTTTTGTGGCATGGGGTGCTCGGCTGGTAGGCCCCGGGTTAAGATGAACATTTTCAGATATCAGAAGTAGCATAAGTAGTATCCTAAGAAGGTACACTTTAATCATTTTGCAGACTAGTTTTGTTGTAGGGCATCTAGTCCTCTTGGCCTTGCTGGTCTGCGTTTGCGTTATGTGGGGAGTAGTATAATGTAATGTCTGTGGTGCAGCAGTCTTCCAGGAGTCTTTCTGGAGGCTAAGATGCTGCCCTGTTTGCAGACAACTATCTGCCCTGAGGGAGGAAGTTGCCTGTCTTCAGGCCGCACTGGACAGTAGCAAGGGAACCTCCCCCATCCAGGGAGCACCAGAGCCACCACCACTACCTCAGAGGTTGCAAAGAAAGCTTAGCAGTTGGACCACAGTGGGCTCAGAGAGGGTAAGGGTGGTGGAACAGAGGCACACCCAGTCAGTTGTTCCACTCCACAATCCATACACTATTCTGGGGGAGCATAGTCCCCCTATGGATGCACCTGCAGAGGAGACTAAGGAGGGTGCAGACAACTGTCACAAGGGAAGCTCTCAGGAAGGAGGCAGAGGGTACCACAGGGAAAGGAAGCAGCTCCTGGTGGGGGACTCAATTATTAGGGGGATAGAACTGGGGGGAGCAGGGAAAACTGAAGTAAGGTGCCTGCCTGGTGCCATGGCTTGGAGGGACAGGAAGCGAATCCTTAGGATCACGAGAACAGTTGCACGGGAGTCTGAGCTGGATGTCATTGTCCACCTAGGGACAAATGACTTGGCTCATCATGAGATTAGAGCAGTGCAGAAGGACTTTGTAGAGTTGGGGAGGGGCTTAAGACAAGTAGCACACACAGTATCCTTCTCAGAGGTGCTGCCTGTCAGTGGCATGGGTGAGGCAAGGGTACTTTGCACCATGCAGTTTAATGAATGGTTGAAAAAATGGTGTGGAGCACAGGGGTTTGGCTTCATTGGGGACTGGGGTTCCACCTGGAAGGACACCAGCCTATACTGGCAGGATGGTCTGCATCTGTCCAGGAAGGGAACAACTCTTTTGAGCAATCAGTTTAAATGCTTCATTGGCAAGCTTTTAAACTAGTCAAGGGGGGAGGCACTGATAAGCAGCAGGAAAATCCCAGCCTCACCCTACAAAACAGGGTACTAAATGAGAAAAAGACCATGGTAGAAAGGTCAGTGGGGGATGCTGCTGCAGAAGGTAAAGCCATCAAAAAATGGAGAGCAATGAGTACCAATGCCCGTAATCTGGGTAACAAGTTTCCTGAATTAGTGGCCTTGATGGAGGAGGAACATCTGATATCGTGGCAGTCACAGAAACATGGTACACACAGAACCATGACTGGGATGTAAACATACCAGGATACACTATCTACAGGAGGGACAGGGAGGGTAAAAGAGGAGGAGGAGTAGCTCTCTACATAAGAGAAGGAATCAAAGCAACAGAATAAAAGAGTAAACAGGGAGGACTATGGGACAATTTGGGTCAATTTGGAGGCAGACAATGGCACCACAATCCGCACTGGGGTTGTATACAGACCCCCCTCTCAGGGGGAAGAAATGGACAAGGAAATGATAGAAAGTATACTTAGAATGGCAGATAAAGGGGAGATATTGCGGATGGGTGATCTGAATATGCCAGATGTTAACTGGAGTGCAGTTGCAGCAGCCACTTCTAAGAGTGGGGTTATTCTAGATGCCCTACAGGGGGCATGCCTTAGACAACTAGTATTGGAACCCACTCGAGAGGGAGCAATCTGAGACCTGGTCCTCTCAAATGGAGAAGGAGAGAGGATCACAGATGTAGAAGTGGGTAGCCATCTGGGAACTAGCGACCACCGAACAGTATGGTTCAAAATAAACACAGCAATAGAGTCAAGCCATGCAAAGGCAAAAGTACTGGACTTCAGGAGGGCTGACTTTGCCAAAATGGGTGAGTACCTAAGGAATGCACTAAAAATGGGCAGGAAGGAGGGGTGGAAGAACAATGGGGAATAATAAAAACTGCCATCACATAGATAACAAGCCTTTACGTGAAGCAAATAAACAAAACAAAACGATGTAAGAATCCACTATGGTTCTCAAAGGAGGTGGCATTGAAGGTTCAAGAGAAAAGGAAAGCATTCAGAAAGTACAAGGAATCACAGAAGGAACAGGACAGAGAATTGTATTAGTTAAAGCAAAAGGAAGCTGGGAAGGCAGTCAGAACAGCAAAGGCCCGAACTGAGGAAAAGATAGCCAACTCAATTAAGAAGGGATAAAACCTTCTTTAGGTACATCAGGGAGCAAAGGAAGACTAAGGGAGGATAGTGAGGCTTAATGAAGGGAGGGTGGGCAGAGAGTGACTGTGAAAAGGCAGAAATACTAAACAAATATTTTGCTCAGTATTTACAAACGAAGAGGAGGTACCTAAAACAAACAATAGAAACACTCTGGATACAGAAGTTGATACCAGCCCATGTACACAAGAAAGGGTTCTGAAAGAACTCTTAAAACTGAAGGTGGACAAAGCAATGGGGCCTGATGGGATTCATCCCAGAATTCTAAAAGAACTAAGGGTAGAACTAGTGACACCACTGACTACCCTCTTTAACAAATCATGGGAGGATGGGGTAGTACTTGAGAACTGGAGGCGGGCCGATGTGATTCCCCTTCACAAAAGTGGGAGCAGGGCAGAAGCAGGAAACTACAGACCAGTTAGTTTAACCTCAATGATAGGGAAAATGGTGGAATCACTTCTGAAGGAAAGAATTGTCGAGTACCTAGAGGCCAGAGGGGCACAGGACCTAAGGCAGCATGGATTCACAGCAGGAAGGTCATGCCAGATGAATCTAATAGATTTCTTTGACTGGGTGACCGAAGTAGTAGATCAGGAAGGGGTTGTGAACATAACCTACCTAGACTTTAGCAAGGCATTTGACTCAGTCCCACACAAAAGATTAATATACAAGTTAGCCAGCCTGGGAGTAGGTCCCAAGATGATAGCCTGGGTAAAGAATTGGCTGGAGAATAGGACACAGAGGGTAATAGTAAATGGAGTCCACTCTGAAGAAATGGGGGGTTACTAGTGGGATGCCGCAGGGTTCAGTATTAGGACCGGTTCTCTTCAATGTCTTTGTAAGCGATATTGCAGAGGGACTGGAAGGAAAAGTGTGTCTCTTTGCAGATGACACAAAGATCTGCAACAGAATTGATGCACAAGGTGGGGTGGAAAGGATGAGAAGGGACTTGGCAAGGTTAGAGGAATGGTCAAATGTATGGCAGCTTAGATTTAATGCTAAGAAGTGCAAGGTAATGCACCTGGGAAACAAAAACCCAGGGGAAGAGTACACAATGGGGTGCGAGATACTAACAACAACAAAAATGGAAAGGGACCTGTGGGTAGTCATATCAGATGACCTAAAGCTGGGCTAGCAATGTGAGAGGGCAATAAGGAGGGCTGGGGGGATACTGGGATGCATAGGGAGAGGCATCACCAGTAGAAAACAGGAAGTTGTTAATCCTCTGTACAGACAGCTGGTGAGACCCCATCTGGAGTACTATGCGCAGTTCTGGAGACCCAATCTCCGCAAGAACATAGACAAGATGGAAGCTGTCAGGAGGGCACTAAAATGGTGCAGGGTCTGCACTGGAAGACGTGAAGAGAGACTAAAGGAGCTTAATATGTATAGCCTCGAGGAAAGGAGGGAGAGGGGACATGATAGAAAGCGTTCAAGTACCTCAAGGGAATCAACAAAGTCCAAAGGGTAGCATCTTTCAAAAAAAGAGGTGTGCAAGAACAAGGGGGCACAGTTTGAAGATAGAGGGGGGGTGGCTCAGAGGTAATATAAGGAAGCATTTTTTCACAGAGAGGGTTGTGGATGCATGGAATGGCCTTCCGGAGGAGGTTGTGGAGTAAAAAACAATGATTGAATTCAAGCATGCATGGGACAGCCATAAGGCAATTCTAGGGGGTGGGGGTAGAAAGAAGTAGGCTGCTGATTATCTAGGATCTGCAGCTTATCCATTAGGTAGGGAAATGGGCAGACTGGATGGGCCAAGCGGTCCTTATCTGCCGTCAAATTCTATGTTTCTATATCACTTCCTGTCACACTTCTGTATCCTCAAGCTTATTTAATAGCCTTCTGTGAGGGACTGAGTAGAAGGCTTTGCTAAAGTCAAGGTAGATTACATTCACGACTACCCTCTGGTCCACTATCTTAGTAACCAAGTCAAAAAACTCAATCAGATTAGTCTGGTAGGACCTTCCTGCCATGAAGCCATGTTGCCTGCTGTCCAGCTGTACAGTCTCTTCCAGGAAAGTTCAGATTATTTCCTTTAGCAGGGTTTCCATCATCTTGCTTACTATCAAGTTGAGACTGACAGTGCGGTAGTTACCCTCCACCTCCCTGCTTCCTCCTTTATTTATGGGAACCACTATTGCCCTTTTCCAGTCTTATGGAACAATTCCCTCTCTCATGGATCTGCTAAAAAGATCTGGTAGAGGTGCTGCCAATTCATCCCTATGTGCCATCAGTATGCATGGGTGGATGCCGTCCGGCCTCACGGCGTTATCTATTCTTAGTTTATTGAGTTTGGTCCTTACCATCTCTGCATAAAAGGGCTTGTGTCTATCCCCTTGTGCAATTATTAACTCTTTTAGTGGTGTGCCCATTTCCAGGCTCCTCCTTTGTAAAGACAGAGCAAAAGTACTAATTTAAGACCTCTGCCTTCTCTCTGTCTTCTTCTATCTTCTTCCCATCACTGCTTATTAGCCTAACAATATCCCTCCGTTTTTCCTTTTGTCACTTATGTAGCTAAAGAAGGTTTTTTTTTACCTCCTTTTACCCCTATGCAATTTCCACCTCAGTTTGTGCCTTTGTCACTCTAATCACTCTAGAAGCCTCCCTCAAGCTGATTTTGCAAGTGTCCCTATCCTTGTTGCTATTTGAGCCCTTGTAGTTTTTGAGTGCTAGCCTCTATGCTTTTACAGCAGCCGACCAGTCTGGAAGATTTGTCAGTGACCTCTGTTATTGCCTCTCTTATGTTAGTACAGCATACTTTCACCCCCCTTTTGGTTTACTCTTGAGGATATCTCTAAGTCATATTCTCATCTGATCAAAATCCATCCTTCTGAAGTTCAGGACCCATGTCTTAGAGTGATTTGTTTCCTCCTTAGTATTGACCTTGAACCAGACCGATTTGTGGACACTTGTCCCCAGGTGGCACCCCACTTCCACCTCCACCTCCTTGACCTTGCTATTGTTTGTGAGCACCAGGTCAAGGACTACGTTTTTCCTAGTGGGGGCTGTGATAAGTTGATTGAGTCCAGCACCTTGCAGGGTGTCCAGGAACTCTCTGCTTTTGGCTGTGGATGCCATGCAGGAGGACCAGTCTTCCTCTGGGAGGTTGAAGTCCCCCAACATTATGACTTCTTTTTCTGCCATTTTTACTATGCTTTCCAGCAAAGCTTTGTCTGCCTCTGCCCCTTGTTGGGGGAAGGGGGGCTATAAATCACTCCCAGTCTGAAGGCCCACAGAGCCTCTGGTTCTCCCTGAGTTCTTTGAACTTCCATGGCCTTTATGTTTCTTTATATACAGTACAATACCCCCCCCCGGCAGCGCCTATCTCTCTCCTTTCTGAATAACCTTTTTTTTTTTTAATTTTATTAGCTATTTTATTTAGTAGTTATTGTGATTTTGATAATGCATATTTATTGAAAGTTGTTTTATATGTATTTTTATGTACGGCACCCAGAGCCTCCAGGATTGGGCGTCTTTTAAATAAAACTTGCCTTGCATTGCATAACCCAGGATAGCAACATCCCACTCATGGCTCTCATTTAGGCATGTCTCTGTTACTGCGACCCAGTCCAGTCCTGCTTCTGCCATTGTGGCTGAGAGTTCTGGGAGTTTGTTAGCTAGACTCTGGGCATTTGTTACCATTGCCTTCCTTACACTGGCATCCTTCTTCCTTTGCTCCCATGAGTTTTGTTTCCCATGTGCGATGTTACTGTGTTCTTTTTACTTTCACCTTTGTGGCCAATAGGAGATGTCCTTGCCTGTCTCGGGGGTGGGGTGGGGGTGGTGTCAGGGTTCTGCTTTCTTGCTCCCATCCATACCTCTCAACTGTCCCTGATTTTCAGGGATGCCCCTAATTTTGCATCTGAAATTTCTTCTGTCCCTCCTAAATTTGGCATTTCTGTCACTGGAGAGTAGGGTTTGATACACAAAATAATGCCAGCCATTATTGTTACAGTCTAGTTCTCATTAAGAAAATGCTATTCACACTAAGAAGCATGTTGTACACAACTTCTGGAACTAATATTACTATTATTTCAGATGTGTCCCTGATTTTGGTCATTTGTCCCTGATCATTTTAAGCCTTGTCCCTGATTTGTGATGAGGGACGTTGAGAGGTATGCTCCCATCTGACCACCAGCTCTCCACTTTCTAGTTTAAACTACTGGTGAATATGTCAATTTTTTATCCACGTGCCCTTACACCCTCCTTGGTTAGGTGAAGGCCATTGAATTTAAAGTGTGCCCTTTCCCAGGATTCCTTCCAGTTGCCAATGAAAGAGTGTCCTTTTTCTGAGCACCACGTGTACAGCCATGCATTTCGTTCTTTGATTTCAGTGGCTCTAACTTGTCCCTGCCCCATTCCTTTCTCCCATACTGGGAGTACCTCGGAGAAGGCCAGGGTGGATGAAAAAGATTACAGTCTATTACTCAATTGTGAGATGTGCTCCTTGACCCATTTGATGGACTGGCTGGCAATATTGTTTGTGCCTAGGTGAATGACAATGGCCCTGATATCTTCCTCCTTATGGATGTATTTCTCAAGTTGGCCTGCAACACTTTTTGCTGTGGCCCCAGGGAGACATCTAACCATGATCTCTAATTGGTTGGTCCCATTTAGGCGTGATTTGACCTCCCTGAATCATGGAGTTCCCCAGGATAAGCAGTTTCTTTTTTCCCATTATGGGAGTGTTTGCCCTTGTGAGTTTATCCTGCTGATGTGGGTGGTGCAACAACTCCTCCTCCTTCCTTGGGCCTGAGTCAATGTCCTTATGCAAGTGCAACTCAGACCCTTTTGTGTTCCTACTACTCACATTCCACTCAAGTTTTGAGTTGATGCCTGGTTTGTGTTGTTGCATCTTAGACACTTGGCTTGAGTGGCAGGTTGGTCCCTTGTATGTGTTTGCCAGTGTGGCAAACCTGTTTCACAGCTGAATCTCTATTTTATGACTATTGTCCACCTGTTGAGCCCTTTTGTGGTGGGCTTTGTCCCTTTGCACTATCTGACACTCCCTGGATGAGCTGTCCTCCATGGCAGAGGGACAGCATCTGGACGATGGAGGTGTTGGAGTGGTGACCAAGCTTCAGTGGTCTGGTGCAATAACTGATTCAGTTGGGATATTGTTGTCTATGCCTCCTTGAGCTGTGCCCAGAAGTCATTTATGGCTGGCAAGTGGGGCAATGACCTACTACCTGGACCAAGGCCCTATAATAGAGTATACCACATTGATTACAGTGCACTATGTCCATGTCTGTCAGTTTTGACATTATGCGTGCTAGGTATGCACGAGGATGACGTTACCTGTTGGGTTTCAGGGTAATCAGAGATGATAAAGGATGTATATGATGAAAGAGAGTTTTTTTTATTTAGAATATAGCTTTCCTAGGTATAGCCACAGTGTAGGATGAAAGAGAGAAATTTTTTTTTGAAGAATATCGCTTTCCTAGATATAACCACAGTTCCACTCTGGCTGACACTTGTCGATGGCAGTGAATAGCTAATAGCTGCTGTTTGTATCCTACTATAAAAGGAGTAGTGTGATTTGGCTTTGATTGGGGATGCTGAGCTGATGTCCCACCTCCTTCTGGGAAGGGCTGGGTGTGCAGAACTATAAAGGTGGAGCACCTGGGGGAGGGTGGGTGGGTAGACTGACTGTGTTCCTGCTGCTGAAAAACAATCAGAAGAGTTTCCCTTATACGTAAGTCTAGAGTTCCCTGTCAGCCCACTTGCCAACTTCTCCTCAAACAGGAGGAAATACAGAGTGTCTGTCCATCTCCTGCTCCGTTTCCATGTATGTGCCTGTGTGGGAGAAAGAAAGAAAAATGATTTCAGTCCTTTCCCCTACATGAAATGCCATGTGTCCTAGTTTGAAGGTGAGTTGCTACCGGCTATCTGTGATCTAAGTGTCAGTGAGTGCAGGGGACATGCTCCTTGGATTGAAGATCAGGCGCTGCCTATCCTTGGATGGTGGCTCATAGCAGATGGCTAGGAGAGGTGTCAGGGCAGTTGAGAGCTTCCTATTCCCCTTCGCCTTGTAGCAAAATGGTCAGAAGAGTGGCAACTGGGGCTTAATGCAAAGAAATGCAAGATCATGCACATAGGGAAGAGAAACCCTGAAGCCACCTTTAGGCTGGGAGGGGAGTTGCTGGCAGCCACAAGGGAAGAAAGAAACTTGGGCATCATCATCACAGATGACCTGAAATCATCCAGTCAGACCACTAAAGCAGTAGGTAAGGCTAGGGGAATGTTGGGGTGTATTAGTAGTGGTATCACAAGTCAGAAGAGGGAGGTAATAATCCCTCTTTACAAGACACTGGTTAGGCCCCATCTGGAGTACTGCATGCAGTACTGTAGGCCACACCTTCACAAGGACATTAACCAAATTGAGGCAGTCCAGAGAAGGGCAACCAAAATGGTGCAGGGACTGCATCAGAAAACATATGAGGACAGATTAATGGAGCTCAATATGTATACCCTAGAGCAAAGGAGGGAGTGAGGTGACATGATCAAAACATTCAAACACCTTAAGGGCATTAACAAGGTGAAAACTACTGACCTGTTAGTCTAACATGTTTCAATATAAGAAAAATAGCAGGACAAGAGGACACAGCATGCGATTAGAAGGAAGCCGATTAAGTGATAATGTGAGGAAGTTCTTTTTCACAGAAAGGGTGGTGGATACATGGAATGGCCTACCTCAGGAAGTGGTGGATATGAATACAGTGCAGGGCTTCAAACAGGCATGGGATATGCATAAAGGAGCAATACAGATGAGTATGAATAGATAGGCCATTGACAGAACAAAGGCCGATGGCACATTCATGAGGTAGAAAAAGAAATGGGCAGACTGGATGGGCCTTGCTGTCCTTATCTTCTGCCAACTTCTATGTTTCTATGTTTCTAGTGTCTACTGTAAGCATAAAATGTAGCAAAACCTGTAAGCACAACCTGTAACAATTTAGCAAAAAATATACCCTGCAAAAAACAATTTCAATCAGAGAAAAATAAAGCAGTAAACTGTAACACCTGTAAGCACAACACAGCAACAAAAACCTGCAGGCACAATCAGTAACAATTTCACAGAAAATATACCCTGCAAAGAAACAATTTGGATCAGAGAAAATAAAATAATAATCTGTAAGCACAAAACAGTAACAGACCTGTAGGCACACCCTGTAACAATTCAGCAGAGAATGTACCCTGCAAAAAACAATTTGAATCAGAGAACAATGAAGCAGTAATCTGTAAGCAAAAAACAGTAACAAAACCTGTACGCACAACCTGTAAGCACAAAACAAAATAATAACATGCAGTAAATCTGCTTAGCCAAAAGAAGCCTTAATGTTTCTCCTTACTCTGATAATGTTGCTCCTTGGTCTGTCCTTTCAAGCAAACCTAGAAGAAAAGAGCTCAGGTGAAGCTAGATGCCTTTGCCAGCAAACCTAGTCTTCCACCTGCTAGTATAGAATAAGACAGTTGCAAACAGGAGTATAAAAACCGCAAAAATAAAATAAATACAGTAATAGAGGATGTTGAAGTCTACTGTACAATGTTAAAGGTTTTACAAAATTAGCAGTAAAGTAAGAATAATAATTCCCCAGAGCTGCAAACAATATTTAAGAATGCCAATCTTTCATATTCAAATCTATACAATAATAAATTTTGCCAAACTCGACCAAATATATTACATGCTATGTGGAAACTAACTACGACAAAAACTTTACAAGAACAGTAACTGGTAAAGTTAACCTTGAAGAAGTAATATATTAAACATTTTACACACTAATGTGCCCACTGCCTGTGCAGGAAGGAGGAAGATGTAGCCTCCACGCGCCACTAACAGAGGCACTAGAGGGAGAGGAGAAAAGTCAGGAGGGCCTAACAAGTCCCCACCTCAGCCCAACTGTACAGTCAAGAAATACACAAATGCTGGCCCTGTATACACATAAACTTGTAGGAAGAACCAACCAGCAGCATTAAGTGGTTTACGAAGGTATAAGCCACAGTAGCATGCTGTGCAGACAAATGAATAGTGCGGTAAGACAGACAAGAAATATAAGTAAGCAACATAGGTTGCGAGCTCTGAGAGCACAGAAAGCAGACAGAGACAAAAGAAGAGCATAAAGGAAAGACTTAGAACTCATTTTTTTTTTCATTTTTATTCTTTATACTTGTAAATCCAAATGAGCAAACTGCCCGTTTTCATTGGAGACAAGTTTAAAACTAAAAAACACACAAAATATTAACAAACAAACATAATACAAACAAAACATTCAATCAATAAGATGCAATACATAAAAATACATCATGTTTCCAAAGATAGCCACTGTTTTAACCATGTCTTAAAACCCTGGCAGGAGTTATTATTAACAACTTCTGAAGATTTCATATGAACCTGAAAAGAACTATTCTGAACAATTTCTAACAGAATTCTATTAAAAAAACTAGGTGCTCTAAATAGTAAGGATCTTTGCCCAAAAGTAGTCTTACAAAATGGTATTTTAAATTTATAATTGTGCTGGGACCTAGTAAACAATGCATTAACTAATGTAGGAAACATTAAAGAAATAGAATAAGGAAAAAGATTACATTTAACTTTAAATAAGAAAATGCCCATCTTATAAAGTACTCGATTTTCAAAAGATAAGGAAGATGACTGATTGTACAGATCAGAGCAATGGGTTCGAAAGGGTAAATTTAGACAAATCCTCAGAGCTAAATGGTAAATTACTTTAAGAGGACTCAAAACATTAGTACATGAGGATGTATAAATCAGTATGCCATAATAGAGTATGGAGAACAGAAAGCTATGAACTAAGAGCTTTCTGGATTCCAAAGTCAAAAAAGTTTTAACTCGATAAAGCATACCCAACCTCTGATGAAGGATTTTGCTAAGATTCTGAATGTGAGGTTCAAAAGAAAATAAGGGAGCCGGGGGTCTTACATAAAGAAACAGGAAAGGGAAGGGGAAAGGAATGAAGAGAGTAATGAGGGTTGGATAATGGAGCCACAATAGAGAAAAGGAAAAGGCATCAACAAAAGGAGAACTGGACTGAAAGGGTAAAGTCAAGGGGAAGGAAGAAGTACAGAAACCAGGCAAGGAAATGGTCATGGCAGTGCAGTCCACAAGCTACAGCATGAAAAAAAGCAGTACCGACATAATGACAGAGGGAAAAAAGAGAGAGAGAGAAGACCTGCTGATTACCCAAGTGGGAATGAGATGCTCACTGAGTTGAAAAGAGGGTTAAAAATGATACAGAGGAAGAATAGTACTGTTGGCAGTTAGCTAAACATATCACACACCTACAGCCAATCCCAGCAGATAGAGCTGCAGACCAGTGAAAGAGAGATGGCTTATAACGGCACCAGTCGGGGCAGAAGACCAAAGGAAGTAACAATATGGAGAGGGCCAAGAATAAGGGGAAAAAACATTGAAAATTTAAATGTTTCTGTCATATCTCCCCTTTGCTTTTGGCTTCCAAGGCTGCTCAACCACCCCTCATACAATTTCCCTGCAGTCCTTCTATTATAGAGGTTGCTCTTCACTGAACAGATTCTCTATGATCCCTGTCCTTCTTCAAATAAGGGCTCTAGAACTATGCAAAGTATTCCAAATGTGGCCTCACCAGGGACATATGCAGTGACAGAATCAGCTGTTTTCTTCTGCCAGAAATACCCCTTGCCTATGCACCCATGTATCCTGTTTACCTTCTCATCTGCTTTGTTGCATTGGTCTGTAAACTGGAGGCTATCACTTATGAAAACCTTGGGGTCCCTTTTCTCTGTGGTCGGGTCCACCCTCATGCCACCATCCATAGTTGGATTCCTTTTGTCTGTGTACATGACTGTGCTCTTCTTATTGCTGAACTTGAGCTGCCAGATGATTTTTGGCCATATTTTTAACATTTCCAAGTCCCTCTTCATATTCCTAATCCCCTCTTCACTGTCCACCCTGCCACAGAATTTATCGTCATCAGTGAAAAGACAATTGTTTCCCTGGATCCCCTTCCCAATGTCACATAGGAACATATCAGTATAGTTGATTATTTGATGTGCTACTAGCAAACTTCTGAGCTGTGCATTAGTCCCTAGGCTCTCCACTGGTTCATGAATTACCATACTGGGCATTACCAGAAGTTAAAATCTGAAGGCCTTACTTCTTCTTCTTTTTTCATTTTGTGAAAAGAAGTACCTCAATGGGGGTGTCTGAATAAAACTGCAACAGCAAATATGCATGGTCAAAAAATACATGGTCATAATAGTGCCATGCAGTTTCAGCGTTAGTATACCTAATCTAGTGTGGTTTTGGAATGTGCGGTTTTGTACTCACTGCATGGTGTGGTTATTGACTGCGCTATTTTGGACTGCGCAGTTCTGACATAGCATTCTTCAGGGGTCAGTGCTTGGACCCCTACTCTCCAGAATGTATATAAAGATCTACAGTAGGTGTAAACATAGAGGGAACCAAATTACATTTTTATGCAGATGATACTTCCTTGTACTGGATGTAACAGTCCTTCCATCGATGTGGTCAAATCTGATCTACAGGCTGCTTTTGACATCTTGAAATTCAGTCTACTCTGAAATAAATGATGGCTTAATGTCACACAAAAACTAAGGTTATGCTACTCACACCAAAAGATAAATGTCCAATGAATTCCTCTGATTTCTTTTTCTCTACTATGATGGGTGACAAACTGGAATTAGTCACTGTATACAAGCAGTTTGGGTCATTGATTGATATTAGGTTATCCTTTGCCAAGGATATTCATATTCTTTGCAAAAAACAAAGATCAAGACTGGGTTTTATTTTAGGAAAAAGAGCTACTTTGCAGCTGGTGTCCCAAAAAGGCTGGTACAAGGGACATTCTTGTCAGTCAGGCTACAGAGACCTAACATGCAGGGGGTTCCCCTTTTGCCATTTTGTTAAGTTAGATGTGCTATATTACAGGGTTCTTACTATATAACTGCCCTGACCCCTTGAGTGTATTATTGCAGCCTTTATTTTGTACAAGGTTAGTCTTCTTAGCATACAAGGAGGCTAAAAATAATCTCTATCTGTTGATTTACAAATCCCTATTGAATAATTTACCATCATATATCATAGAATTCTTTCAAAGAACTGCATGCTTATGTAACAACCCCCTCCCTGATGGTAGGGAACTGGGTTGTTATTAGTATTACCCTTAATGATTTGGTGCTTATGCATCAGTCTTTGTGGGACAGAGTAGATGGGAGGGGAATGGCACTATATAAAGGAGTCCCTGTAGGCCAAAAAGACTGTTAGTCTCAGATTTGGCAGAAATCAGGGTAACAGGAGTGAAGACTAGCAGACCAAAGAGCTGGGGAAAGGGCATCACAAGCCAGCAGCCCAACAGCTATTGTCCATGTGCAATGGGTGTGGTGCCAATGCAGTTCTGTATGCAAGGGTGCTGGCTGGGGGATGCTTTATGTGCCTGTGTGCTTTGTGGTTGGACGCACCGGCGTACAGTTCCCATCACAGGCTGCCACCTGAGACTGGAGTACATGTCACCATCGAGTTTTGAGGTGGAATCGGATACAGACACCCAGGTGGTACAGGGGTGTTGTATGGTACATCTTGACACCCAGCATGGCCACACATGCAGCCCACTATAGTTGTGGGGTTAATGAATGTGCAGTATAGTGTATCCTAAAAAAACAGGTGCGAAAGGTCACTGTACACCTGGGGTCACAGCCAATGTCCATATAGTCTCGGTACAATATTAAGGGCACAATGGCAACTGGTGCTGCAGATAGAGGTGGCCATTCAGGTGGCCATTGCCAAAGTAACAGTGATATGGGAGTCACTTCCAGGACAAGCAGAGAGTCAAGTCTGTCATATGATTTGTCTGAGGTGATATGCTGCCAAAATGAGGATGGGGGATGGGCACATCCGGAAGGCAAACCAGCCATCCAATGTACTGTAGGTCACTGGGGCCCATGGGCAGTGCTTACACAGTACCATACTGGTGTATTAATGTTAATTACTATAGTGCAGCATTCACTTTAATTATGTGTATGCAGCATTCTGTTTGGCAAATGGCTATTATGGCTCTGGAGCTACAGGAAGGGTGACCAGGATAGGTGTGTGTGCACAAGCTGAGGATATGTCTCCCCTTTGTACTAGAATTGATAGTTGGTGCATATGTGGCTGCGTATGGCACCATATGGTACATGATGGAGCCATCACAGATGAATGAGGGGCCTCACATTGTGGGGGGGGGGTCAGATGAAGTCAATGTAATGTGAGCACTGTGTAGAGTACTGTTACTGTTGCCACACTCTTCACATAGCTATCATGGACCTATATGGATGATGCTGTTCTGCAGGAGTTGCATCAATCATCAGTGGCTCTGCCAGAACAGCCAGCAATGGACTCTGGTGAATGGGCATCAATGGCCATCTTTGGTGCCCATTACATAGTGGAGGAGCATCAATTGGCACTCAGTGCCACTGCCATGGAGGTGATGCTGCAAGGGACAGAAGAGTGTTTGTGCCAGGGTGGAGATGATGGGGTGATGGATGGATGGGCAGAATATGCACCAGGGGAAATATTTAAAGGTGACCACACTTTTTCCGGTTGGGGTGAGCAGACATGGGTGGGCATTGTTTTATTGTTGTAGAGGGTGGGTAGGGACAAAGGAATAAGAAAAACATTGCTTATCCCATCCACTGTATATAATCATGCCACTGCTGCAAACTTGAGTACGTGTATAAATGAGAGACAAGGTCAGAGGGTGGGACCTTGAAAAAGCCTCATTGTGGATGCAGAACATTTCTCTTGGGTGTCTTTTGCTCAATAGCCATTTTGTACGTGTTTTGCTAGCACTTAGTAACACTTTTTTGTACACTCAACTTTGTAGCTGTGGCATGATTTATATGGGACGTTTACCATGAAAAGTGCTTGCCAATACAGCAGACTGGGTAAGTGCAGTTTTTTTCTGTTCCTATTCTTTTGTGTTATAGCTGAGCACCCCATATCTCCCAGTGCTGCTATTTGTGGAGACAGTGACTAGAGGCACTTGTTTGAGGGGGCCACCTTTAACATCTGTTGTCATGGGGCATGTCCATACCTCACTGTTTATGGGACTTGTGTGGCATAACATAAACATTGAAAACTGCTGGCAGAAGAGAGTTTTTTGGTCTATCCAGTCTGCCCTGTGAGATTGTACATGCCCCTCTATTGGTTCACAACCGACCTCTCCCCCTCTCCTGTCCTGATCCCTTGATCAGCCATTTCTGCTGTCACACCCCTCTTAAAGCTCTCCACTGTTTTTGGACTGAGAAGTGCTTCAGGTAACTTGTTCGACTCCTCCACCACTGTTTCTTTGAAGAAGTACTGTACATCCTCATATCCTTTCTGAACTTCCTCTCCAGTTTCTTACTTTTTTCCCTTGTATTCAGATTGCTACTGGTTATGATCAACCCTCTGGAGTCTACCTTTTTTACACTCTGCATGTATTTATATATTTCAGTCATTTCCCTCTATTCCATTCTGGTCTCAAATAAATACACGTTAAGGCACTCCAATCTTTGTATGTTCTTCCCTGTTGCATCTGTATCATTTTAGTCACCTGACTGCACTGTTTCTAACTTGTTTATGTCCCTGTTTAGGTGCGGGTAACAGAATTGTACATTGATCACTAGGTATTTTTACACCAGAGTCCTAAACTGGTTCATGCAAGTGTGCAGGCTGTGTGTGGGTGTTGATGTGCAATATGGCTGCCACTACACATTCAGTCACTTCACTACCAGTCTAGCATTGCTTGTAAAGTGCTTTGGGATATATTGTGTATGAAAAGCACTATATAAATGCTGATTCTTCTTCTTCTTCTATGCAGGGGCAATATGACCTTGTTCTTTCTGCTGTTGAACCCCCTAGCAATACATCCCAGCATCCTATTTGCCTTCCTTCTCACATTATGACATTGTAGTGATGATCTGAGGCTCTTGAAAATCACCACCCCCAGATCCCTTTCCTCCTCTGTCACAGTAACTGTCATCCCACAATCTATATTCTGCTCACAGGTTTTTGTTTCCCATGTGCATGACCTTACACGTTTTGGCATTTAACCAAGCTGCCAAATTTGTTGCCCACCTCTCAAGCCTCTCTAGGTCCTCCCTTAACTCATGGATACCTTCTTTAGTGTCAGTCCTGCCCCAGAGTTTGGCATGGTCTGCAAATAGGAAGATGTGCCCTCTGATTGCTTCACCTACTTTATGTCACTAATGAAGATGATAAAGTGTGCCAGATTAAGAAACAATTCGTGCTGTACCCCACTGGTGACATCTTTTATTTCCAAGAATTCCCCATTAATCACTACCTTCTGTGTTCCCCACCCCTGAATTACGTGTATGTACAAGAACAACCCAGTGCAGATCAGTGCTACTAAGCTGTGTGAATGTGTGAGCATCTTACTTCTGCACAGCATATAGTATGCACTGTGGGTTGGCATCTAGACTAGTTCCACATTTTTCCTGTAATGCCTTTACACAGCCATGCAGGGCACCCATATTATGTGTTGATCAGGCCATCTGAACTTCCAAGTAGCTGTAGATAAACCCATGACTTGAAACTGAAGAAATACAAGATCAAGTATATTGAGGGAAATGGAGACAGTGAAGGGTGGAGGTTGGGTTATAGGGAATGATTTGGCTGGTTGCCAGAGGTGTGCATAATTAGCTATGACATGTTTTATCTACAACTTTGCAATTAGAAATTGCAGCTGTGCTTCTGTTTCACATCCTGGAACTCTCTTGCAAGATAACTGGTGCACTTAGGTGTGACTACTACATTGTGGAAACAGTTAACAAACAAGCAAACAATTAAAAGGCAAACAAATTGTGTTGGATAGTTTTGTGCTGTGGATTGCTGTACAGAAGCGGGTAATCTGAGGCCAGCAAACTCATTTGGGAGGGCAATATGACCTGTACTCAAACATGGATCCCTGGCATAATTATCCAGTACTAACCAGTTCACGGAAGTGCCCCTCCTTTGCTATACTGAGAGGATTTGGAAACATGCACACAATCAGCGCTCACCATAACTAGGCATTTAAGTGCACATGCATACTGCAGTCCCCCTAAATGCTTCTATATGAGCACTATCTTGGTGCACAGCAGACAAGCCCTGCTTGGCCAAACGCTCATTCTCTATTTGTTATTCTAGGTGTGTAGCATTTTTGATTTGCCAGACATTTGAAATGTGATCAAAGGGCTGGATATACAGTGAATGGCATAAAGTTACATGCTGTGGGTTTGTTCTGCAAGAGACCAAAGTGATTTCATAGGTGATGAGCTTTCATCGGACACTAAGATCATACAAAATCACCAATAAACCTGATTCCCCCTGATTAGTTTGTTTTTTCTTTCCTGCAAAGCACAGCTATTGAACATGTTGAAAAGTTAATTGCCATCTCTGCCTTCGTATTCCCCCCCAGTTGTTTTGTTAACAAAATGCATAAGTGCTGAGCTAACAAGTCTACTCCATGATAAAACGCAAGAGCCCCTCTTTAAAGATATGAAGTGCTGTACATGAGGTCTGATTTGGCATGGTATCAAAAAGCCTGACAACTTTATGTCCTCCCACCATTAAAAATTGATGTGTGCAGACTTCCCTTCATCATGCTTGAATATCAACATTTTCAATCCAGATGTTGAGATTCTGCCCAAGACAGTCTTTTCTGGCTCTTGAAAGTTTTAAACTCTTTCACTGTAGCCTGCTCAGGCCTGCTCATAAAGGACAGAACTTTTGAACTAGTAATGGAGCTCTATTTTTAGTATAACCTCTTTTGTTTTAATAAAGTTTACATTGACAGGGCTGGTACTGGGCTATATGGTGGCACACACACTTCTGTTTCTTCATCTCAGCTGGTCTTATGACTCTTGTAAACTGAGACTCATTATTCTGTGTTGTAGCAAAGAACTGATTCTTCCAGTGATCTACAGTAGAAGGGAAGAACAGAGATTAAATAACTCCCTGATTAATTACCTACCCTATAATGGTCATGACAGGGCTGCTGGGGTGGGGCAACCATCTACTGAGAAGCTGGACTATAGACATGGTGGCATCTTTGTGCAGCAGCTGAGTGTGATGGCAGAGAGTGGTGTGGAAGGGAGGGTAGGAGACGTCCTACCTGTCACTATACTCACTACTGCAGTAACCATCTTTTTGACTTTTGTGATCATCTGTTAGAAAACTGACTTTCATCCCATGAATTCATCAGTGGCATCTGACAGTGTAGACTCTTTCCTGTCAGGTGCCTGTCCTGTCTTGTATGATTTGAGCAGTAGTTTCATGTTTGTGCAGCCCATTACATCCTTTCAGTATAACCAGAGATCTGTGACTCACTACAGCTGAATGGTATCTGCATTATTTTGCTTCCATACCTAAAACATTCTGAACTGTCTGAACTGTTTTGTTCTGCATGTGCAGAACTGTGTAACTTATCTAAATGGTTGTATTTGTTAACATTATTGCACTATGGCCCTGGGGATCTTCAGGAGATGGAGCAAGGGCTGAAGCTGACATCAGGGAGAATAAGTAGTGAGGTCTCATAGATGCTAAAAGTATGTTGTAGTCGGGATGGGGTACTCCCTACCTGGCATTGATATCTAGGGCTCCACCAGCAAACAACAGACAGGAGGTAGCCAGAGTGTCTGACTCTGCTTCTCCACTTTGGAAAGTGCTTTGCAATGCTAGGTCTCTGGGGAATAAAATCATTGTGATAGAAGATTTCATTGTGGACTTCACAGCCGACCTAGTTTGTATCACCGAGACCTGGCTGGGTAATGACCCCTACCCTGTGCTGGGGGCTTCTATCCTAGACAGGTATTAGGTGGTACATAGCAAGAGGTGGGAGCACAGAGACAGTGGGTTGGCCAGCTCTTTGAGATCCACTCTGGGACTGATGGCATGAACTCATGGGAATGATCAGGTAATTTGAAGGCAAGACTGTTAAGGGTAGACCAGGTGCAGGTTGCCATATCATTCTCATGTACTGTCCATTGGGACATGGGTGAAATTTCCTGCAGGAACTGATGGATTTTGTTGCTGACTTCATGTTAGAGATACCAAGGCTGATAGTTCTTAGGACTTCAATATTTGGGTCAATAACAGAGCCTCATCCTTTGTTCATCAGTCCCTCCAACAGATGATGCAGCTGGGCCTAGCACAGGCTGTTGCCACTAGAACCCACCAGTGTTGTCATGCCTTGTGCCTAGTCTTCTCATTGGGTCTTGAAATTACTGAAGTCAGGGTTGATCCAGTCATTTGGTCAGATAATCATGACATCTCATTCCTTTATGTGGGACTCCCATTTCATTTCCCCTCTTTGGAGACAGCCTGTTAGAATCTGGAGCTTCACAAACTCTTGGCAGTTCTGAACCTATTAGATATGATGTCAGCTGGTGTGAATGAGGTTGAGGAGGCTGTGGAGAGCTATAATATGGCTCTTATGACTGCCCTTGACTCCACAGCACCTTACTGTGTTTGTCGCTTGATTTCCTGCAGCAGTTCCAAAAAGGGCTGTGAGGAGCTGATGTAGTTGAAGACTAAGGGACAAAGGTTGGAGTGTTTGTTTGTTTGTTTATTTAACAGGCAAGTACACTGGAATATAATTCCTTTTACAGGTATGACCTGAGGTCTAAAAAAATAAATCACAATACAGTATACATTATACACTGAATATTATACATCACATGTTAGGAATGTAAAACTCCAAGCCAGATTAACTACAGATTACAAAATTGTTCATACATATACATTAAGAACATTCACATTTAAACATTCCTTTAAAATAAGATAAAAGTGTACTAGAAAGGCACTGTAACTTGATAAACACCAAATCTGTGATAGTATCTCATTCCAAGGCGTAGTTGCAGAAAAAGCAAAGGTGCACTGCCCATGTAATGTATGCACCAAGGAAACATTTAAATGAAAGTAGTTATCTGAGGAGCGAGAACAATAGTTAGATTTGTAATCCCTCAGATGATTATTCAAACTAATCTTATAAATAAACTGAGACATAACCAACTTGAAAAACAAGGGGACAGGAAGCCACCCCAGTTTCTTAAGAACATCGCAATGATGCATCTTGTTTGGAGCTAACAATGTGAATTTTCCTATCATTTGACTCAAAGCATACTTTTTAGATAAGGTACTTAGTGGAGTAGTTCTTGTCACGAACCTATTCCTGGGGGTCAGGTCCACTGAGCTCACAGTGCCCAACCCTAAGTGCAATCCATGATGGGGGGAACAGGAATACCCTCCAAGTGTCCTTCTAGAGTGCTCACTGAGTTCAGGACTGAACATCCACCATGAGGTCCCAGGGCTTCCTTTATCTAATCTGGGTCAGGATACAGTACAGTCTCAAGTCTGTAGCCAGGTGAGAACTCTCCTTGGTTGCTGTACTGAGGAGGGAAGACCAAAGCATTACGAGCTCTTCACGATTTGCCCTTGTAACCCTGATTTTGTCCTCTCCCACGAGGTGTGCAGCAACTAGTTCCCCCTTGCAGACTCCTCCCAAGACCTATGTATTTCCCCTACGTGAACGTACCCAGACTTCCCTTTTTAGGATCCTAGTCTTGGTAGCAAATGGTGGCACTTGAGCAACTGCAGGCTGTCTCAGAATTGAATAAACCTTTTTTTGTTTACATCTACACACACATAAATCACTCACAGGCAGTTTTAAAAGTGAAATGCTTTTACTAAAATCTAAATGACTGTCATACAAACTTTACAAACAAAAGATGTAGGAATGTGGTTCTAAAACAACAAAAGTAAAGGTGGAAATATATAAAAAAAACACTGTAAACTTTTCAGTCCTTCTGTAGCATTCACTGGTTCTTCAGTCCAGCATGGTGTCTGACAGGAAGAGTGTCCCATGAAAAAGTGTGCCAAAATGCTCTGAGCTTCTGATGTGAAGGGATTTTTATACCCTCTGTTTCAGTCTGAAAAAAACACTTTTTTGCTACCAGCTGGCAGTCTTTTCCCATGCTTTTTTTCAGCTGGGGTATTATCTTTTAGGCCAGTAGGGGTCTCTTTTGCTCTTTCCCAGAATTTGAGGGAATTATTATATCTATTTCCCACAGCCCAATTTCCTGGCTGCCTTTGATGTCCCACCTCCTTGACAATATAACACCTGTAAGATAATTCACACTAGCCTTCAAGAATTGCTATTTCCTAAATCCTGTTTCCAAAGCATCCTGCTTTGAAGTAAAAATTTTATGACAGGTGATGGTTTTCACATCCTTGTTGAGCAGCCCTTGAAATGTAATCTTGCTTCCTGTCATGCAAGCTTCCCCTCAAGGCACAGAGGAATGTTAAACATTTTGCAATACAGTCTCTTTCCCTATGTGACCCTTTCATTAACTCTGGCATTCTTGAGGCATTTACAAATACACAAAATCACATAAAAACATAACAAAATATGTCTGTAAATATGATTATTTCCACAGTGGCCAAATCACAACATCCCTCCCTCCTTAGACTGAATTTATGGGAACATGCCCCTATCATATGGTAGAGTTTCCATAATTCTGTTTACTGTTCTAACTGGCAAGATAGGCTAGCTGTGTTTGCACTGGCCAACCCAGCCCTGTGGGTAATTGCCATGTCATAGGCCTGTAGGGCAATACTCCATTGGAGTAGGCATCCATTTGTTTTATCCATCTGATTTAACCGCACCAGGGGATTGTGATTGGTTTGTACCATGATGCATCTCCCATAGAGGTATGACTCTAATTTCTTCAGGGCCCATACCAATGCAAGGCATGTATTTTCAACTGTGGAATATGCCTGCTCCCAGGGAAATAACTTCTTACTAAGGTACACTATTGGGTGGTCTTTTCCCTGATTAGATGTCTGGCTAAGGACTGCTCCAAACCCCACATCTGAGGCATCTGTCTGGACTACAAATTGCCTAGTGTAATCTGGACTGGTCAACACAGGAGCACTGCACAGTGCTTCTTTTAGCTGTGCAAAGGCTGGTTCACAGGCTGGCTCCTACTTTATCCCTTTTGGCTGTCTTTTCTTCAGCAATCTAGATGGGGGGCTGCCAGGGTACTGTAATTGGGCACCAACTTTTGGTAGTACCCTGCGGTCCCTAGGAAGCTTTTAACCTGCTTCTGGGTTTCTAGTGTGTTCCATGCCTCTATCACCTCAATCTTTGCTTTACTTGTAGGAAGATGTGCCCCCCACTACATGGCGTAGGTATGCCACCTCCACCATAGCCACCTGGCACTTTTCAGCCTTGACAGTGAGCCCTGCCCTCTGTATCTGCCCAACACTTCCTTCAGGTGGGAGAGGTGTTCCTTCCAGCTGATACTGAAGATGGCAATATCATGGCAATATCATCCAGATAACTCACTGCGTACTCTTCAGTACCATGTAACACCTGGTTGACAAACCTTTGGAAGGTGGCAGGAGCATTCTTCATTCCAAAAGACATTACCTGGAACTCAAATAATCCTATTGGAGTGATGAAGGCTGACCGCCCTCTAGCTCTCTGGCAGTTAAGTCCACTTGCCAGTACCCTTTTATCAAATCAGTGGTGGCTAGGTATGTTGCCCTTCCCAACTTGTTCACTAGGTCGTCTGTCTGTGGCATTGGGTGGGCGTCAGACTTTGTGACTGTGCTGAGTCCACGATAGTCCACACAAAAGTGAGTAGAGTTATCTGGCTTGGGAACGAGGACTACTGGTGAGGACCAGGGGTTGTGGGATTTTGGATTACCCCTAAATCCCGCATTTCCTCCACCTCCCTCCTAATGTCCTTTAGGACAGCCTCTGACACCCAGTAGGCTGTCTTCCGTATGGGCACTTGCATCCCTGTGTCTACATGATGTGTCGCTAATGGGGTTCGTGCAGGCTTGGCCATAAACAAGGGGCAAAGTCCTCTAAAACCTCCCTTACTTAGTGGGACTGTTCCGGGGTCAACTGGGGTGACAGTTTGATTGCCTGCACAGATGACTCCTGCCTGCTTTTCTCTAGCAAGTCCAGTAGGGAGTCTTCTTCATCCGTCCCCTCCCCAGGACTACACACTGCAAATACCATGTCAGCCTTACTGGCATATGACTTCATTATGTTGACATGGTACATCCTACGTGTATGTCTCCTGTCAGGCAGTTCCACAATATAATTTACATCATTGACCAGTCGGACTACCTTATATGGTCCTGCCCACTCGGTCTGCAGTTTGTCCTTCCGGACCAGAATTAGGACCATGACTTCCTGACCTACACTGTATGAGTGAGCTCTGGCTCCATGGTGGTACCAGACTTTTTGCTTCTGTTGAGAAGCTGACAGGTTGCTTTGGGCCACCCCCATAAGCTCCTTCAGATTCTCCCTAAACTTAAGGACATACTCCACTATAGGAGTTCCCTGGGTGGCATGCTTGCCTTCCCAGTCCTCCCAGATCAAGTCTAGGGGCCCATGCACCCTGCAACCATAAAAGAGTCTGAAGGGGGAAAACCCTGTTGACTCTTGGGGCACCTCCCTATATGCGAATAACAGGTGAGGATGGTATTTCTCCCAGTCCCTCCCATGCTGTTCAGCAAACACTTGGAGCATCAATTTTAGGGTACTAATAAACCTTTCCACAAGCCCATTGGCTTCTGGGTGATAAGGTGTCAAATGTTTCTGCACCATGCCACACTTCTCCGACAAACACTTCATCAGGTCTGACATGAAGGTACCCCCTTGATCAGAGATAACTTCCTGCAGAAACCCGACATGGGAGAAAATCCCTAGCAAGGTGTCTGCCACTTTGTCTGCCTTGAGTGGGGAGTGGGCAACTGCCTCTGGGTATCAGGTGGTGTAATCAACCACTGTCAGGATAAACTTTTTCCTGGAGGAGCTTGGGTTACTCAAAGGTCCCACAATATCCATTCCGACCCTCTGGAATGGCTCCTCCACAATGGGCAAGGGAATTAGGGCAGATTTGGTTTTACTACCTGCCTTCCCTATTTGTTGACAGCGGTTACAAGACCTGCAATATTCCTTCACCTGATGGGTGAAGTTGGGCCAATAGAAAATCTGGGCCAGTTGCTGCAAGGTGTGAGCAATGCCCAGATTCTGGACATGGGAATGTCATGAGCGACCTTGCATAATCACTCACGATACCTCTGGGGAACGACAATCTGCCTGCCCATCACCCCTCTCTCTGTCCTCACATTCTGTGTATACAACAGTCTGTTGTCCCAAAATACCCTATGTCTCATGTCGCCTCCTTGTGTCCTGTCAGATTCAACACAAACCCTCAGCCTCTCCAAACTAGGACCAATCCTCTGAGAAGTGGCTAATTCCTCACACTTTCCCAAAGCATGGGACATGTCTCCCTCAGTTCCTAAACTGGGGTCCATAGTGCTGATGTCAGAGCACTCAGAGTCACTGCCATCTCTAACCTTCTGACCATTGGTTACCCTTCCCTCCTCAAAGTAACCTTCTGTAGCTGTTTGGTGAACAGCTACTTGAGGAATCCCTTCCTCCCTTTCACTATTATCCATGTCAGGAGACACAGGCTGGGGAACAAGTCTCCTATTTTTTTCCAACAGGTTCTGCTGTGGGGTTCTGAGAACTACAAGGGGCCTTGGCCATCTGACTGCAGGTAACTGCACACACCACCCCCTGCTGTAGATTATTCCCTACGATCATATCCAGGGCAAGGTTGTCTGCCACTTCCACTTTTTGTACCCTCTCTCCTGTCTCACCTCAGTCCAGGAGAACACTAGCTAGTGGCAGAGTTTTCTCCTCCTCAGTGAATCCCCTCACCGTTACAAACTTATTGGATAAAAGCTGTTTAGGCCCAACCAAATCACCTTTTACTAAGGTAAGAGATGCCCCCATGTCTCTTAACCCATGAGTCTGCACCCCTTTTACAGTAACCGGGTGTTTGTGCTCCCTCATATTTACAGACATGCTTTTAGGGATACACAGTGCACCCAACTCTGTTCAAGCACCACTTTGTCCACTCTGTGCCTTTTTAGGACCCTATCTATTAAGATGTCCTGGCAGTTTACAAAACTGAGAGCCATCATTTCTTTTATCCAAGAAATCCATTTTTTGTAACTTTGGGCTTCCCCCTTTCCTTGGAGGCAGTGATGGTTTTTGCTGCCCTGAAGGTGCACTTTTTCCTTTCTGCCCTTCCACACCTGCCCCACTTCCTTTCAGAGCAGACCGGCTCCTGGCATAGAGGTCCAAGAGCTCAGCAGCTTGATGTGCTGTTTTTGGATCTCTGTCCTCCAGCCAGGTTTTCAACTCTGCTGGGCAAGCGCAAAAGAACTGCTCTAAAAGTACAACTTCCTCAATTTTCCCCTCAGAGTTTGCTTCCACCCCTTCCCACCAACATTTTAAAAACTGATGTTTCTTTGTGGTGAGTTTCTCAAAGCTCATGTCAGGACTTTTTCTGAGTTTACAGAACTTAACCCTGTAGGCCTCATGAGTTAGTTCGTACTTTCTAAGCAAAGCAGCTCTAAGTTTCTCATAATTGCTATTGTCCTGATTGTCTATTTGGCCTAGGACCTCACACCCTTTACCAGTAAGTAGTGGAAATAGCTGGAAACTACAGGACTCCCTGGGTACCTTGGCCTGGATACAGACCTTTTCAAACAAATTTAAAATTGCATCCATATCCTCACCCTCTTTAAATTCAGCTACGAATTTGGAATTTAACATATACCCCAGCCCTGGAGTTTCAGGTTCACACCTGCCACTTACCTCCTCTAGTGCTGGTCATTGGAGCCTTAGCTTCTCCAGTTTAAACTTTCTCTGATGCTGCCTTTCTTTTTCCTCTGCCTCTCTCTGACGCTGTTTTTCTTCAGCCTCTCTCTGAAGCTGTCTTTCTTGCTTGGCAAGTTCTCTCTGATGCTTTCTTTCTTGCATCTCCAGTTTCCTCATTCCCAGCTGCAGCCTGATCTCTTCCAGCTCCAGTTCATTGGTGACCTTCCCCATGGTGCTGTGGCTCTGGGTACCCTATGGTCTCATTATCCCTCTCCCTGGTACTGGATACTGCAACATCCCCTGACACCCCCATGCCCAAGTTCTGGTCCCTTTCAGTCACTTGATGTGACTCAAGATTTGGTGCAACCACTTGCTCATCAGCTGCCATGAGAGCCTCCACAAGGTTTTTTTTGGTTCACCCCTTGTACTGGACCCCTCTTTCCTTACACAACTTCCTTAGGTGGTCTGTAGTGCATTTGCTATAGTTGGAAGCCATCTTCTTCCCTAACTACTGCTACACTTACACTGGGAAAAAAAACAGGGTAGGGAACTTTATACTGTAACCAAATATTTTTTTCCCATATCTGCCCTATTTTTGTGTGTATTGTTTTCAGTTTATCAATCTGATACACTGGCCTCGAACCCAACCTCTATGCCAGTGCCACCAATATCTCTCATATCGTGACACTATGCCACCATATCTGTTGGATCCCACTGCTGTCACCAGATCTGTGATGAACCCACTCCTGGGGGCCAGGTCCACTGAGCTCACAGTGCCCACCCCTAAGTGCAATCTGTGATGGGGGAAACAGGAATATCCTCCAAGTGTCCTTCTAGAGTGCTTGCTGAGTTCATGACTGAACACCCACCACAAGGTCCCAGGGCTTCCTCTCTCTACTCTGGGTAAGGATACAGTACAGTATCGAATCTGTAGTCAAATAAGAGCTCTCCTTGGTTGCTGTACTGAGGGGGAAGTCCCAGGCTTTACAAGCTCTTTGGGTTTTGCCCTCGTAACCCTTATTTCATCATCTCCCAGGGGGTATGCAGCAACTTGTTCCCCCTTACAAACTCGTTCCAAGTCCTGTGTATCTCCTCTACATAAAAGTACACAGACTTTCCTTTTTAGGATCCTAGTCTTGGTAGTGAATGGTGGCACTTTAGAAACTGCAGGTTGGTCTCAGAATTGAATAAACCTTTTTTTACCTCTACACACACACACACACAAATCACTCACAGGCAGTTTTAAAAGCAAAATGCTTTTACTAAAATCTAAATAACTATCATACAAAATTTTCAAACAAAAGATTTAGGAATGTGGTTACAGAATAACAAAAGCAAAGTTAGAAATATATAAAAAAGAAAACGGACTATAAACTTTTAGCAGTCTAGTTTCTACCTGGTTTGTGGATGATCAAAGTCCAGAGAATAAATGGGTTTACAAAAGTTTCCATCCTCTGTAGCATTCACTGGTTCTTCAGTTCGGCTTGCTATGTGACAGGAAGAGTGTCCCATGAAAGAGTGTGCCAAATTGCTCTGAGTTTCTGATGTGAGGGGATTTTTATACCCTCTGTTGCAGTCTGCAAAAAAAAAACTATTTGCTCCCAGCTAGCAGTCTTTTCCCATGCCTTTTTTCAGCTGGGGCCTTATCTTTTAGATCCATAGGGGTCTGTCTTTCTCTTTCTCTTTCCAAAAATTTGAGGGAATTATTATATCTATTTCCCACAGCCCAATTTCCTGTCTGCCTTTGATGTCCCACCTTTCTGACAATATAACACCTGGAAGATAATTCACACTAACCTTCAAGAATGGCTATTTCCCAAATCCTGTTTCCAAAGCACCCTGCTTTGAAGTGAACATTTTATGGCCGGTGATGGTTTTCTGGCACATCCTTGTTGAGCAGCCCTTGAAATGTAATCTAGCTTCCTATCATGCAAGCTTCCTCTCAGGTCACAGAGGAATGTCAAACATTTTGCAATATAGTCTCTCTCCCTATGTGACCCTTTCATTAACACTGGCATTCTTGTGGCATTTACACATACACAGAATCACATGAAATACTGTATAACAAAATATGTCTACAAATATGATTATTTCCGTAGTGGCCAAATCACCACAGTTCTTACTTATTGGAGTAAAGGTTGACACTGAAAACTTACTACAGTGAGTGTCAATGGGCAATCATCATGAAAAAGACAGTGTTTCTGTCAAGGGTGATTGCTGTTGGGAAGAACTGACAGACTCAACTTTTTCATACTGTGGACCGGTTGATTTGTCCCCCGTCAAAAATCCAAGAAAGGTTTTTCTTCTGAGAAGTGCAATACGTTTAATCAGTTTTTTCTCTCTGAGGTGTCCTCTATTCGAACTGGGATAGCCTCTAGCAGCCTGTCATAGACTGGCAATACCAGTCCTAAGATTGGCCAAGGTGATCGGCCATCCTGGGAAGAGGTCTGCCCAGTTTTAGATGAGGAGGTGTTCTGAGTGATCACAGGATTGTGTCCCATCTACTGTCAGTTGAAACCAAGGCTCACCCAATGGCTTTGTGGCTGTGAAGGATCCTGGGTTCAGTTGTTTCAGAGATTGTTGAGTCATCTCTGAAGGAGGCAGTTTTCCCTGCTGCTCTGAAAAGGGCGGTAGTGAGACCCCTCTTAAAGAAACCAACACTGGATACTGATGTTCTCTTGAACTACAGGCCTGTCTCAAACATTTCATTTTTGGGGAAGCTAATTGAGAAGGCGGTGATGATGCAGTTGAAGGTTCATGTAGAGAGGTATGATATCATCAAGTCTCTTCAGCTGGGATTTTAACCTCATTACAGCACTGAGTTGACACTTGGTAAGGTGTTCAGTGATCTCCACATGGTGAGAGTTATAGGGTATCATTCCATTCTTGCTCTTCTTGACCTCTTGTCAGTATTTGACATAGTGGACCATTTGGGTGCTTTTGGAACACCTGAGTAATATGTTGATCTTTCTGGCTCTGTTTTGTGCTGGTTCAAATCCTACCTGTCTGGAAGAATGCAGCAGGTAGTCTTGGGTACATTCAGCTCCAAGACAGCTGCTTTGGACTGTGGTGTGCTTCAAGGTTCAGTCCTGGCCCCTGTGTTGTTTTCCATGTGCATCTTGCCCTTGGCTGAGATCATTAAATGGTATGGTTTGGAGTTTCACTGCTATGCAGATGATACCCATCTATACCTGTTGTATGCAACTGATTTTATTGCCTCTAACTGGTTAAATCTCAACCCAAGCAAGACTAATGTTATGATAATCAAACTAGACCACCAAGGGTCGGCTTTGATAGGGTGTGACACCTGGTTGCCATCTTTAAATGGTGTCAGTCAAGTCACTGTCAGAGCTGTGGGTGTGGTTAGAAATCAGGGTGTCACTATGGACTCCAAAATGACAATGTAAACCCAGGTTTCAGCAGTTGTGTGTAGTTGCTTTTTCCATCTTTAAAACATTGCTAAAATCAAACCTTTTCCTGCTCCCAGTGATTTGGTGATGAAACATAGAAACATAGAATTTGACGGTAGATAAGGACCGCTTGGCCCACCTAGTCTGCCCATTTCCCTACCTAATGGATAAGCTGCAGATCCTAGTAACCCAACAGCCTACTTCCTCCTACTCCCCACTAGAATTTCCTTATGTCTGTCCCATGCATTCTTGAATTCCCCCACTGTTTTTGACTCTATGATTTCCTCAGGAAGGCTGTTCCATGTATCCACAACCCTCTCTGTGAAGAAATACTTCCTCACGTTACCTCTGAGCCGCCCCTCCTTTATCTTCAAATTGTGCCCCTTGTTTTGGCACATCTCTTTTTCTGAAAGATGCTACCCTCTTGGACTTTGTTGATTCCTTTGAGGTATTTGAAAGTTTCTATCATGCCCCCCCTCCTTTCCTCGAGGTTATACATCTTTAGTTCCTTTAGTCTTTCTTCGTATGTCTTCTGATGCAGACCCTACACCATTTTTGTTGCCCTCCTCTGGACAGCCTCCACCCTGTCTATGTCTTTCTGGAGATGGGGTCTCCAGAACTGTACGACCAGTACTCCAGATGTGGTCTTACCAACTGTCTATACAGAGGGCCAACAACTTCCTGTTTTCTACTGGTGATGCCTCTCCTATGCATCCCAGTATCCCCCAGCCCTTCTTACTGCCTTCTCACATTACTGGCCCACCTTTGGTCATCTGATATGACTACCCCCAGGTCCCATTCCATTTTGTTGTTGTCAGTATCTCACCCCATTGTGTACTCTTCCCTGGGTTTTGTTTCCCAGGTGCATTACTTTGCACTTCTTTGCATTGAACCTAAGCTGCCAGCCATTTGACCATTCCTTCAACCTTGCCAAGTCCTTCTCATCCTTTCCACCCCACCTTCTGCATCAACTCTGTTGCAGATCTTTGTGTCATCTGCAAAGAGACATACTTTTCCTACCAGTCCCTCTGCAATGTCGCTAATAAAGACATTGAAGAGGACCGGTCCTAATACTGAACCCTGTGGTATCCCACTAGTAACCCCCCTTTCTTCAGAGTGGACTCCATTTACTATTACCCTCTGTGTCCTATTCTCCAACCAGTGTTTTACCCAGGCTACCACCCTAGGACCCGCTCCCAGGCTGGCTAATTTGTTTATTAATCTTTTGTGCGGGACTGTGTCAAATGTCTTGCTAAAGTCTAGGTAGGCCATGTCCACAGCCCCTCTCTGGTCTACTGCTTTGGTCACCCAGTCAAAGAAATCAATTAGATTTGTCTGACATGACCTTCCCACTGTGAATCCATGCTGCCTTGGTTCCTGTGCCCCACTGGCCTCTAGGTACTCAACAATTCTTTCCTTCAGAAGTGATTCCATCATTTTCCCTACCACTGAGGTCAAACTGACAGGTCTGTAGTTTCCTGCCTCTGTCTTGCTTCCACTTTTGTGAAGGGGAATCACATCCGCCCTCCTCCAGTCCTCAGGTACCACCCCATCCTCCCATGATTTATTAAAAAGGGTAGTCAGTGGTGTTACTAGTTCTTCCCTTAGTTCTTTTAAAATTATGGGGTGAATCCCATCAGGCCCCATTGCTTTATCCACCTTCAGTTTTAAGAGTTCTTTCAGAACCCTTTCTTCTGTGAAAGGACTAATATCAACCCCCCTATTCAGAGTGCTTCTATTGACCAGATTAGGTATTTCCCCCTGCTTTTCCATTGTGAATACTGAGCAGAAGTATTCATTCAGTATCCCTGCTTTTTCACTGTCGCTCTCTGCCCAACCACCTTCCTCTTTGTTCAGCCTCGGTAACCCTGCCTTAGTCTTTCTTTGCTCCCTAATGTGCCTATAAAAGGTTTTATCCCCCTTCTTAACCGAGTTGGCTATCTTTTCCTCAGTTTGGGCCTTTGCTATTCTGACTGCCTTACCCGCTTTCTTCTGCTTTAACTGGTACAGTTCTCTGTCCTGCTCCTTCTGTGTTTCCTTATACTTCCTGAATGCTATCTTTTTTCTCCCTTACCTTCCCCACCACTTCTTTTGAGAACCATAGTGTTTTTTTCTTTCATTTTGATTTGTTTATTTGCTTCACACAAAGACTCGTTGCCTCTGTGATGGCGGTTTTGATGTTTCCCCATTGTTGCTCCACCCCACCTTCTTGCCTGTTTGCTAGTGCTTTTCTGAAGCACTCTCCCATTTTCACAAAATCAGCCCTCCTGAAGTCCACTTTTGTGTGGCTTGACTCTACAGCTAAGTTTATAGTGAACCACACTGTGTGATGGTCACTTGTTCCCAGATGGCTGCCCACTTCAAGATCAGAGATCCTCTCTCCATCCCCATTTGAGAGTACCAGGTCTAAGATTGCTCTCTCCCGAGTGGGTTCCAAAACTATCTGTCTGATGCATGCCCCCTGTAGGGCATCGAGAATGGCCCTGCTCTTGGATGTGGCTGCAGCAAAGGTGCTCCAGTCAACAGCTGGCATATTCAGGTCCCCCATCAGCAATATCTCCCCTTTCTCTGCCATCCCAAGGATGCCTTCTGTCATTTCCTTGTCCATTTCCTCCCCCAAGATGGGGGTCTATATACAACCCCTGTGCAGATTGTGGAGCCATTTCCAGTCTCCAGGGTGACCCATAGTGCTTCCTCTCCTCCCTGTTTACCCTTTAGTTCTGTTGTTTTATCCCTTCCCTTACATGAGAGCTACTCCTCCTCCTCCTCCTCCTCTTCTTCCCTCCTGTCCCTCCTGTAGATTGTGTACCCTGGTATGTTGACATCCCAGTCATGGTTCTCTGTGTACCATGTTTCTGTGACTGCCACAATATCCAGGCATCCCTCTTCCATCAAGGCCACCATTTCAGGAGCTTTTACCTATACTACAGGGATTGGTACTCATTACCCTCCATTTTTTATGGCTTTATTTCTTTTCCCCATCTCTGTCCCTACTGCCTTTGTCTTTTCTCCATTTACCCCTGCCCGTCTCCCTATCGGCTGCTCTATTTTGCTGTTTTCTTCACTAATTACCCTGATTTTGGGGGGAGGGCTAGGATTTGCCTTTTCCTCTTCAGTGCCTCCCACCTTGGCTAGTTTTAATGCTTGCCACTGAAGCATTTAAACCTATCACCTAGGATCTTGGTTCCCCTCCAGGATAGATGCAGACCGTCGTGCCTGTATAGGCCTGCATCCCTCCAGGTGGAGCCCCAGTCCCCAATGAAGCCAAATCCCTGAGCTCTGCACCAGCTTTTCAACCAGTCATTGAATCCCATGGTGCAGAGTGCCCTAGCCCCATCCATGCCATAGACAGGTAGCACTTCCGAGAAAGTTACCGTGTGTGCTACTTGTCTAAGGCCCCTCCCCAACTCCACAAACTCCTGTTGCACTGCTCTGATCCCATTCTCAGCAAGGTCATTCATCCCTAGGTGGATAATGACATCCAGCTCCCTCCCCCTTGCTGCTGCTCCCACGATCTTGAGGATTCATTTCCTGTCCCTCCAAGCCTTGGCGCCGGGCAGGCACCTTACCTCCCTTTCCCCTCCCTCCCCCAGATCTACCCCCCTAACAACTGAGTCCCCCACCAGGAGTTGTTTCCTTCCCCTGTGGGGTCCTTGGCCAGCCTCCTGTGGATCTCCATTGTGGAGGTTCCCAGCATCCTCCTTGGTCTCCACTGCAGGTGCCTCCATAGAGGAACCATGCTTCACCAGAGTGCCAGATAATTATGGAGGGCACAGCTGGAGGATGTGCCTCTGTTCCACCACCCTCACCCTCTCTGGCCCACTGTGGTCCAATCCACCTCTTTCTTGGCAACCTCTGAGGTAGTGGTGGTGGCCTGGGTGGTCCCTGGATGGGGGAGCAGGTTTCCTGAATCCTTGCCAGGTCAGCATGGAGACGAACAACCTCCTCCCTCAGACCAGAGAGGTGCCTGAAAATAGGGCAGCAATGCAGTTTCCAGAATGTCTCCCAGAAGACTGCTGCTCCACAGCCAGTGCATTGCACCACTCCCCACATGTCTGTGTCCCTTCCAGTTACAGATGCTTTTCTGTTCTTGTTTTAGTGTGTGCAAGCTTGTGAGTGTCTCTACCCCCTATTCAGTGTGCTGTGCCTTTAAGGATATGAACAGGTGTATGTTGTTAGCAGTTTTGAGGAAGTGATGTTAGAGTCCCTGCTATAAAGGAAGTTATGCGCTTGGGCCGGATGGGGTGAGGGAAGGGTGGGTGGAAGTAAACCTATGCTGTCCAAAAACAATCACCTACAACTCTTACCCTCCATCCCAGGGAGTGCCTTCCTTCCTTTCAGACACCTGTATTGCAGTGTCAGTGGCTCAGCAGGTAGCACACTTGCCTCTGAGGCTGGGAGATCAGTAGGCTGTGGGTTCTATCCCCACACCAGGCACTTGGGTTAATATCCCAATACTGACACTGCAGTGCAGCATGAGGGGGGTGCTGCACTCCTGAGGTGTCGTCTTTCAGATGAGACGTTAAACCGAGGTCCCATCTGCCTGTTCTTGTGGTAGTTCAGGTGGATGTTAAAGATCCCATGGCATTTCTTGAAAAGAGCAGGGGAATTTCCCCAGTGCAATGGCCAAATTTCCTCCATTCATGAAAATTACCACCAACAGCTTAATCTGGTTCAAGGTTAGTTGGCATTCATCTGTATCCCCTCCCCCGGGTTGTGCCTGAAAATAGGCAGAATTTGTCTAGTGCACTTACCCGGTCAACAAAAACTAAATAAATAAATAAATATTTCACAAAGGCTAAGTAACAGGTCTAGTCACAACTGACTGCAAATATCTCCCAGCTACAGTTCCACCCAGGCTGATATTCCATTCCTTCATTACATCAAGTCTAGATCACTGTAATGCTCTGTACCTAGTTTTATCTAGTAGTTTGATGTGCTACCTGCAGCTGGTCCAGAACGTGGCTGCATGTTTGACCTCCTGGACCTCCCTTAGAGATCATATTATTCCTGTGGTCCGCAAACTGCACTAGCTGCCTATTCAGTGGCATGTCAGTTTCAGAATATGTTTGTTTGTATACAAGGATCTACATGTTATGATTCCTGACTACTAAAAGATCTCTTAATTTCACTTACCTCTATCTGCCCTCTCCGCTCCACCAATGCTAGCCTTTTGCTGTCCCTGCAGTCTAGGTTAAAGCTGTCTTGGGACTGGTCTTTCATGGTTGCTGCATCACTGTTATGGAATGCTTTCCCTGCTCATATTAGATCTGCCAGTACTGTGAGATCCTTTAAAGTGGTGCTGAAATTCCACCTTTTCAAACTTGCATATTGCTGAACCTGATTTATTATCTAAAGCTGTATGAAATATTTTGCTAGCAGAAATATATGTTGTATTCATTCTGAAATTATTTATGTTGAACTTTGTATTTACTTTATGCCATATTTTCTCTGTGATTTTTTTTCATATGTTGCCTTGCGCCCCAGGGAAAGAATGCCATAAAAATTAATTTGTCTTGCCTTGCCATTATGTATTTCTGGACTGTGAAATTCCTCTTAATTCCAGGTCACTCCTAAAAAAGGGACATTATGTCTCAGGGAACCTACCCCATTACCAAAATCCAGTAAATAAATAAAATTGCCATTTTTGCTGCAATAAACAATTTACCTATTGGCTCCTACACTATTTATAGGAGTATTATAGTCAGCATTTGCAAAAACATATGCGGTGCAGCATGCTTTGGTTTGTGTGTGTGGTTTTGGTGTGTACTTTCCTTTGTTTGCTATTAGGATTTTTTTTTTCTAAATTTGCCTGCTAGTTTTATGACCCATGTGGATCTCCATGTTGGCTTTTTTTGGTGGCTCTTCTTCTTCCTACTATTCCTCCTGTTCCATGTGGCAGTGATGCATCTGTGACCTTAGATTCAGGAAAAACTGGTTTAGAGTCAATTTTACAACAGTAGAGCTGTGATTTTAAGTCACTTTCCTTTTCCCAGTGAGCACTGAAGGCTATATTTACAGTTTAGCAAACATCTGAGATCTAACTGAGTGGTTATTCTGTAAGAAAACAGAGTCTTCATTAATTATAGCATGGCTGTGTGTAGTTTGATGAAATGAAAAGCTTTAAAAAGCAAAACAGTTACTTCTGCTGGCTAGACCTAGACACACACATGAAAAACAAAAATATTGAATTTGAGTTATTTCGTTCAAGCCAGAACATAAGGATCCTATCTGTAGATTACTGCTTTAGTACTTTCCCTCACTGAATCAGTAGTCCTAAATGCATCACTGTCACATGAGACAGGAGGCATTGTAGGAAAAAGAAGAGCAATAAACCATGCTCACATGAGAGATCCCCAATTGCCATAAAACTAGTAGGCAAATTTAGAAAAAAAAACTCCTAATAGCAAACAAAGAGAAGGAACACCAGGACTACACACAAATCAAAACATGCTGCACAACATACATTTTTGCAAAGTTTGACTGTAGTATGCCTTTAAATGAGCCTGTCTGTTCCCACTCCATTGTGACCATTTGATTCCCTACTCTTTTGGGGCATGGCAACCATCACCAAAGCAGCTGGGTTATAGATGTGGTGGTGCTTTTGTGCAGCAGGTGAGTGTGATGGCAGACTGTTGAGTCTGGTGGAATCTGCTGGGGGTCAATGACCATACCACACTACACAGATTTTCTGCTGTTTTTCACTCTGAATGTATGTATAATTATGTGTCATCTGATGTTTTTTAGGTTTTTTTAACATATATTTTATTCATTTTTCAATGACATGAAATACAAACGTCATACTTTAAAAGTGAAATGTAATGAAATCTATAAGAAGACCTTGCCTGTGTGCTGTGTCTTATTTGTAACGTGTTCTAATCATTGTGTTAGATAAAGATGTTGTCATGGTCATTCATGATAAATGCGTGTGCTTGTTTAGGTTTTGAGCAGCTCAGAGCCCCATTGAAAAATGCTGCTTCTGTGAATGGTCCTGTCGGCAGCTCCTCGCTTAACTTTCCAGCTGTGAGACAGCATATACATCACAGCCTCCCCGCTGAGCTGTCAAATGGGAGTATACTGTGGTTGGAAACATGGTTATGGTTTTCTACTGCAGTTGAAGGTTTCCGAATGTAAATTGGATGTACAGTTTGTGTTTTATTCATAATTCTAGAGACACCACAGAGTGGAAAATGGCATGCCTGCTGTTATCTGCCAAAATGGATTTTCCTTACTAAGTAGCTCTCAGGGGCACGGGATCATATCGCCGTGGACAAAAACAGCAAGGCTACAAATGCCACAGTCAACACAGTGCTGACCACAACAGAGTCGGACAAAACACTGACTCAAACAAAAAGAGCATGCCCATTGTAAACAATGGGACTTTGTGTTTTTTTGAGTGAAATTATCAACGGCACAGTTACACCCTTTAATGTCTTGAACATTTAACTCAGTTTGTCTGGTTAGGATTAACATACATAGAAAAAAATTGACATGGTTTATAAACAGAGTTCAATGAAGGAGCTCAGAAACTTTGTACACCTTCAGATAACATCTGAATTGTCCCACTATTTCTTTGATGTTGCTGAACAGCCTAATAAAGGATGTGTACTCACCATGCATCTGTTTCTCATAAATGTACTTAAACTAACAGTCGGCAATAATAGTTAACTTTATAAACATTTCAACAGTTTTATAAAAAAAAAATCCAACTTTCATGAAAGATCAAGATGCACCACAACAATGGCAGGGGAACAGCAGTGTCATACTTGAAAACTAATTTGGCTAAGAAATAGGACTGGCTAACCGGCTCTTCTTCCTACTTTGCTGTAGTCTCTCCAGTGTCTGCCTCAAGTGCCGGTAAGCCTTCCCTTCTCTTCTTTTCAGCAAGCAGTTTAGGCACCCATTTCCCTGCATCCAAGGGGTCATAGTAGAGGAAAACTTTTCCCATATGTACTATGTTTACATGCCTTGGTGATCGATTACTTTGTCTTCGATTCAAGCTACCCAATCACAAGTCTGTTTGGGTTTACACAGAGGACAGCAATCGATTCACTGAGACCCAAACAGGTTTACATGCAGGGTAACATTTGACTACAAAGTAACTGATTACTCTGTTATTGATTTTACCTCTGCATGTAAATGGGGTACATGACACTGAGCATGCATGTGGGATTGGTTCCAGCTTCAATCATGTCTACATGCTGTTTAATCACTGATGTTCAGGTAATCGGTGAAGTTGTTTGGTACACTTAGATCAATTCTGAGAGTGAGCCAAATAGAAACATAGAAGCTGACAGCAGATGAGGACCACAAGGCCCATCCAGTCTGCCCTTTTTTTCTACCTTATGAATGTGCCATAGGCCTTTACTCTGTCAATGGCCTATCTATTCATACTCATCTGTATTGCTCCCTTATGCCTATCCCATGCCTGTTTGAAGCCCTATACTGTATTCATATCTACCACTTCATGAGTTAGGCTGTTCTATGCATCCACCACCCTTTCTGTGAAAAAGAACTTTCTCACATTACCCCAATGTCATCAATAGCAACATTAAATTACGTGCAGAGTTAGAATCGATTACAAAGTAGCTGATTATTCTGTAATTGATTCTATGTACTACTCTGAGCTTGGTTGAGAACAAAATTTTGTGTATCACTACCAGATCCCTCAATGTGATCTGGACCCCTTCAAGCTTTTCTTCCCTTTGTTTGTGGCACAGAAAATTTATGGGAATAGAAGAATTTCATTACCATCATACAAGGAAGGGCCTTTTCTTTTAGCAGCACTAAGCAGTATGTCTTTGGTGCTTATATTGTCTAGCATAGCAAGAATTCCACGTGGGATGTTGCCATCAGAGCCTCCATTCAGCTTAACCCTATAAACTTTGCTGAAAGGCCATTCTGCTGGATCTATATATGGCCCCATATGCTCTGATAGCCAATCATTAATACAATGGGGAGTGTTATCACCCTCTACTTTCTCTGATAGCCCAAGCAACCTGGCATTAACACTCTGGAATTTGTTCTCCAGAACCTCTAGCTTGGTTCACACTAGTTAATTTCTGCATGTCTCCCAACATTGTCAGTTTCTGTTTTGATTATCTCAGCAGAGGTCTTCTCTCTTCACTATCACCATTCTGGATGTTAGAGAGTCAAACTTGTGCATTGCTGCCATAGCAGACAGCAATGGCCTCATCTTCCTATGTCAGTGGAGTGTCTTCTCAGCACCCTCATCCACTGAGCCTCTCTGTGCTGAGAATCTGGTACTTTGGCCTGCAGCTCCTGTTTTCCCTGTCTCCTTTCTTGAGTCTCCAGATTCTGGCCCCTGATTCAGCTTCACCATTCTTCACTTGAATGTAGAGATGGGCAAAGTTAGTAAAATTCACACCACAAAGTAATTCACAAATTTAGCACAATTCGCAGAGTGCAGTTCAATCTGCAAAGTGTGAATTTCCACCCTTGAAGCTTGGAATGTCACCCACGAATGATAGAGCTTTGTCCACAAATGGTGACATTCCCGGCACAGTTACATAGGTGAATTTTGAAGCCAATAGCAACAATTCACAAATTGCTCCACTGAGGCATGGGTGACTTCACCAGAACTTTGTCAGTGAATTAAAACTTTGCAACTTCTCTACTTGAATGTGGATACTTTCACAGGATAAAGTTAAAATCTTTAAAATTTCTGTCAGAAATACTTTTTATATAGTTTAAATATTTGATACAGAGGAGCTGATGTTCCAGTCAATCTCTGTGCTCGGGTTCCATGGCACCCTCTACTATCTCTTGCCTTGTGTTTTTTATTGTATTGCTGCCTAGTTTTCATGTTACTGGTTCTGTTTTCAATCATAGTCACTCAGGTCCTGATCCCTCAGTTGCTTTGTGAGTATGAGAGATCCAGCTGTGAAGCACTTTATTGTCAGGCTTTGTTTATTGTATATTTCAGGCTTAGCCATTTGCAGTATCCTGCTGTTTTTAATACAGTGGTACCTTGCTAGAACATCCCTTGTTATAGCAAATCTCGATTATAGTGAGCACCTGTGATGGACCTGATTGTTCTGTGTGTATCTAGTTATCACCTTTTAATTGCGCTAATAGTGTCTTGTTTAAACCATAGTTAAACTGCTTGTTTTGTGGACTGCTCCTACCTGTCCTGATCTCACTGATGTTACTGTGACTGTTATCAAATCAGTTCCTTTCAAAATCATTTAAAAAAAGGGATTATTTTAAAACAAATGGCTGAATCAGTAAAAAGAAAGGCTTTAGACATTGATACAAACATAGCTATTTTAGGGCATTTGCCTAAGGGAGAGTCCACAACAAAATTTGCCTCTGAGTCTGGACTGCCCAAATCAACACTTTAAAAGAAAACAGATGGACAAACTGCAGAATGTCACCTCTAACTGCAGTGAGAAGACCAGTCTGCAGAGGAAATAAATCATCCTGCCAGTGACACCAAAGCTGACTCTGCTGTGTGGTTCTTATTCGAGAGTCAGCGTGAAGCCAGTATCCCCTTTGTGTAGTGTCATCCTGAAAGAAAAAGAAGGCTCATTTGCTTGTCAGCTTTATGATGAGGAAAAGCTTTAAGGTGAGGAAAACAAGTTCAAGTTGTCTCCAGGCTGATTATGGAGGTTTCAGAAGAGAAAGTGCATTAGGCAAATACACACTGCTGGTGAGCAAAGATCGTCTAATGCAGTAGCTGTTGCAGCTATTCTACCTCAACTATCACAAATTCTTGACTCCAGAAATTGTGACCTTGCTCAGTTGTCCAGCACTGATGAGACAGACTCATTTTGGAAATGCCTGCCTAACTGCACTTTAGCTGCTTATACAGTTGATGCATCAAAGGGGTACAAACTGTTTAAAGACAAACTGACTTCACTGGTGTGCACCAGTGCAAGTGGTGAGCACAAATTGAAACCATTATGCATTCGGATGTTCATTAACCTCTGCTGCTTTCATCACATCATCTACATTGCACTGCTGCTTAATCAATGTCTGGATGACCAGGAAAAAATTTTTACATCTGGTTTTACAAAGATTTTGTCCCTGGTGTTAGGCACTTTCTCCGCAGTAAGGGAAAATCAACAAATGCTCCACAATTGCTTGATCAGTGCCCCGCTCACCCTTGCACTTAGGAGTTTTAAAATTAAGAGATAGCTGGATAATTGGCCTGTGCCCGCTTGCCAGTACAACTGCATGCATGCAGACAGCAGATAAGGTTGTTATTGCAACATTAAAAATCTGTACAGAAAACATCTGCTGAAATATTTTTTTTACTTTAGTTTTTGTTGACCAGGAAAGGAGGGCTAAGCAATTCTGCTTATTTTCAGCCTTGTCTCAAGGGAGGGGGGATGATGATGATGCAAACTGACATATAGAATCATATTAAGCTGTTGGTCATATTTTTTAGTGACAGGGGCATATTTGGACAGGACACCGGGGAAAATCCCCCTACACTTTTTTTTGCAATGTTTACATTTTTTGATGTTATGGAAAAAGGTCCCTCTGAAAGTCTTTAGAGGACTTTCTGGAAATGTGTCAGGCTATGTGTTAGGAAGTTTCAAGATAATTAAACAATGGAGTCTCTTGGTGGACATGATAAGAATGCATGCTATTATGGTTTTCTGGAGACATTTTTCTCTGCAGATCAGGGGCTGGGTTCTCAAAGCTCTCAAAAATCCCACAGCTGCAGGAAAAACTTGGCATAAGTGGGTTGCCACTTGCAGAATTACAGTTTCTCCCACAGTTATGGTATTCTCAAAAGTGGAGCTGGTCTATGACCAGCTCCAGGATTTAAAGCAACTTGTAGGTGGTGTTGCCATAGAAATCCCTGCAATGGCAGAAAAATGTTACAGCCAGTGGGACCAGCCGTAACATCTTCCACAGCTGCTGGGAATGATAATACCAATCTCCGCAGCTGTGGAGATTTTGGTCTGCAACTGGAGTTGTAGTGTGGGACTTAGTCCCAGAACCTTTTGAGAATCTGGCCCCAGGTGTCTGACTGCTCTCCCATGATTTCCATGCATTGTTTAACAGTACAACTTATGGAGACTAGAATACCTATTAAAATGTGGGATACAGTATGGGTCTCCTGTCACAGCCACCTAAATGTCTGAAACAATCACCTACATAAGGGTTTAGATGGCAGATATTGCCTAAGGGACTAATGGCCATGGACCATCTTTTTTTTTCAATGCACTTATATCAAAAACGTCTGGGCATAGTTGGTGATCAAGTGGAATGAATCTTTGTTCTCCCATTTAAACTATTATACATTGGTGTGTGGGGTACTCACAGAAGGCTGGAGCAGCTATCATAGTGGGATACTTTGGGTGATTTTAGCATTTATAAAGTGATGTATTTGGCAAATCAGAGCCTGTATGTTTTAAAGCAACAGTCTGTACCTCTATCAGGATTACTTGAAAAAGTTACTTCAGAGTGTCATGTGATTTATGAGAAAAAAGAAACCTCCCTTTCTCCAGCTATATTTAAAGGATACCTAAACTGTCTTTTTACACATTTTTTAAATGTCTCCATAGACTTGTAAAAAGAAGCTGTTGTTTACATTTATGTTGAAACTGCGTTTATTAAAGTAGGATAAATGTAGTTTCGTAGCATTTGAAAATTGTAAACAAACCCTCTCTTGATTCAAAACTCCAGCTCTAAAATTACTAAAATGGCTGCCTTGATGACGTCATTCAAGGGACAGATGCCCAGCTCTGCAGATGTATGCTAGCAGTACTAACCATATTCAAATGTGAATGCCTTTACAATGAAAAATGATAGCATGATACTGTGAGCATGAAAGTTGTTCAGCACAAAAATATCTACAACATGAGGGGTGTTTCATTTATAGCAACCTTTTATTTTTTTACAATTAGCAAAGAAACTGCAGAAAATTCTATTTCTTTTCACTTTTTCAACAAACTAGAGCCAATAACTTAAAAATGAAAAATGATAGCATGGTACTACCAGCACAAACTTTGTTCAGCAGAAATATATTTACAAAATGAGTGGTGTTTCATTTACAGATACCTTTTAGTTTTTTTATAATAGCCAAAAAAAAAAAGGCAGAAAATTAAATTTTTTTCACATTTTCAACAAACAAATGTGAATAACTTTAAAACAAAAACATGATAGCATGGTACTGTGAGCATGAAACTTGTTCAGCACAAAAATATCTACAGAATGAGTGGTGTTTCATTTATAGATACTTCTGAGATTTTTTATAATCAGCAAAAAATGTCAGGAAATACTTTTTTTTTCACTTTTTTGGAGGTATGGCATAAATGGAATATTCATTGCTACCCCCCTCTTAGAGATATTGTTGATATTGTTTGTTCTTGCTTCATTGGGTCAATCGGCACGAGAACAAAAAATATCAACAATATTTTGGGGGGTGGGTTAAGCATATCCCTTATATAGTTTTTGCAAAAAACTGTATTAATGCATCAGTTTGGGTGGCTTTTAAAGTGTCAGAAGTATGGAAATGCGATGTTAGGGTTTTCAACACTAACTTCCCATTCCCTCCAAGCAGCCAAAGGGGGCAAAGCAACACAAGCAACCACAGACATTCATCATCAGGTAAGACAATCAATATACAACTCTTTCTACATGACAGAAGAGACATCCCATCATCATGGTCCAGTGCTTCTGTAGCCATGGATACACATGCACACTTGCATGCCACCTGGAAAGTGCGGTAAACAAATTTCCATAGGATCACATTGTAAATTGTATGTAAGGAATAACACATGACAGGGTGTGCAGCAATGTTAAATTACTGCACACTCCAGGTAGGCTGAGAGGCATGAGGTACAGCTGAGTGCTTTCAACCACCTGTGAAGTGCAGTATATGATTCCCATAGGATCACATTGTAAATTGTAAGTAAGCAATAACACATGGCAGGGTGAGCAGCAATGCTAAATTACTGCATGCCCCAGGTTGGTTGTGAGGCACAAGGTGCAGCCGAGTGCCATCGACCACCTGGGACATGTGATATAAAATTCCCAATAGGATCACATTGAAATTGTAAGTAAGCAATAACACATGATAAGGTGTGCAGTAATGCTAAATTACCACACACCCCAAGTGAGGTGTGAGTTGGGTTGTGAGACATAAGGCACAGCCATCAACCACCTGGGAACTGTGGTTGTCTTCACACAGATGCTGAATGCACCTATGCTGCCACAGAAGTGCATGCTAAGGATGTCTGAGAGTCTGCAGGTGGCTGCTTTGAGGAGCACCAGGCCCTATCTTCTTCACCTGGAAACAGAGGTAGCATTCCAATGTAAATGGCACACAGCTGAATGATGCAAAATGAAACCAAAAAAAAGGGAAATGGCAGCAGAGTGAGATGTAGCTCTGGGTGGTATGGAGAAGGCAGTTTTCATGTACACTAACTAAATGCAAGGAAGAAAAGGAAATGTCAGTGGGTGGCTGTGTGAAAAATGCAGTGTGCCCTAGAACACTTTGCCTGATAATGGAAAGTGGGAATACAAGACTTTGACTCACACTGTCACAGTGAGGCCACATTGACAGAGCAAGGGAAAATAGAAATGGACTCATTAAGCGTACAACAGTTTTGCACCCCCTCCCCTGTTTAGAAGGTGAGAGTTATTTGAAAAGCAAATTACAGTTTGGTTAATTGGAGGAGAGGGATCCTCAGATTTTTTCTGACACCTGTGCCCCTGTACAAGTCACACCTGCCACTGGATGGAACTGACAAGCAGTTTCTGATACACCGACTGCCTCCCCCAAGCTCCATCTAATTTGCCCAAGCTTGTCTAGTTATGGGACTGTGCCCCTATCACAGAATTAGCCATTTCCCCATTGTTTCATAACCTTATCCCAAACCTGTTTACAGGGTGTCTCAGTCTGACTGATATTTCCATGTGGCCCCCTGGTAAGATGCATAATAACCCTGCCTCATCTTAGCAAATCCTCTTTCACAAGAGTAATGTAGCTACAGACCTTGCTCATGTGTGTATACTGTCCACTCCCTGTTCCTAGTTTGTCATGCATGGATGTCAGAAACAATCTGAGGATCCATCTCTTCCAATTAACCAAACTGCAATTTGCTTTTCAAATAGCTCCCACCTCCCATCTTCTGAACTGGGGAAGGGGGGTGCAAAACTGTTGTGCACTTAATGTTTCCATTTCTGTTTTCTCCTGCTCTGTCAATGCTGTCTCACCATGATAATGTGAGCCACAGATTCTCGTATTTCCACTTTATGTTATTAGGTAAAGTGATCTAGGGTACGCTGCATTTCTCATGCAGCCACCTACTGACACTTTCTTTTCTTCCTTGCATTTAGTCAGTGCACATGAAAATTGCCTTCTCCATACTACCCAGAGCTACATCTCACTCTGCTGCTGTTTCCCTTTTTTTGTTTTCATTTTGTGTCATTCAGCTGTGTGCCATTTAGGCTAGAATGTTTTCTCTGTTTTGATACAAAGAATCCAGGGGCCTGGTGCTTCTCAGAGCAGCCAGATGCTGACTCTCCCACATCCTTAGCATATGTTTCTGTGGCAGCATAGGTGTCTTCAGTACCTGAGTGAAAACATTTGCACTTCCCAGGTGGTTGATGGCACTCAGCTGTGCCTCATACCTCACAACTCACCTGGGGTGTGGTAATTTAGCATTATAGTACACCCTGTCCTGTGTTATTGCTTACTTACAATTTACAATGCGATCCTATGGGAATTTTTTATCACACTTCCCAGGTGGTTGAAAGCACTCAGCTGCACCTCGTGCCTCACAACCCACCTGGGACATGCAGCAGTTTAGTATTGCCACACACCCTGTCTTGTGTTATTGCTTAATTGCAATTTACAATGTGATCCTATGGGAATCATACACCACACTTCCCAGGTGGTTGAAGGCACTCAGCTGCACCTCATGCCTCACAATCCACCTGGAGTGTGTAGTAATTTAACATTGCCACACACCCTGCCATGTGTTATGCCTTATTTAAAATTTACAATGTGATCCTACGGGAATTTTTTACCGCACTTCTCAGGTGGTGTGCAAGTGTGCATGTGTATCTATGGCTACAGAAGCACTGGACCATGATGATGGACTTCTCCTGTGTCAAGTGGAAAGAGTTGTATGTTGTTTGTCTTACCTGATGATGGATGTCTGTGGTTGCTTATGTTGCCTTGCCCCTTTGGCTGCTTGGGTGGGAATCCGAAGTTAGTGTTGAAAACCCTAACATCGCATTTCCATAATTTTGTCATTTTAATAGCAACCTAAACTGATGCATTAATGGAATTTTTTTTACAAAGAATATATAAGGGATATGCTACCCCCTACTGGAATATTGTTGATCATTTTTGTTCGAGTGCTGATTCGAGATGACATCATGAGTGGTGAAGCCATGATGAGTGATATCATTAGGTCAATCAGCACGAGAATGAAAAATATCAAGAATATTTCCAGTAGGGGGTAGCATAGTCCATTTATGCCATACAGTACCTCCAAAAAAGTGAAAAAAAAATTAGTTTCCTACCATTTTTTGCTGATTATAAAAAATCTAAAAGGTATCTGTAAATGAAACACCACTCATTTTGTAGATATTTTTGTGCTGAACAAATTTCATACTCAGGGTACCATGCGATCATTTTTTGTTTTAATGTTATTCACATTTGTTTGTTGAAAAAGTGAATAAAATGAATTTTCTGATTTTTTTTGCTAATTCTAAAAAACTAAAAGATAGATATAAATGAAACCCTGCTCCTTCTGTAGATATTTTTGTGCTGAATGAATTTTGTGCTCACAGTACCAATACTATGCTATCATTTTTTGTTTTAAAGCTATTCTCATTTGTTTGTTGAAAAAGTGAAAAAAATTGAATTTTCTGCTTTTTTGTTTGCCAATTATAAAAACAACTAAAATGTATCTATAAATGAAACACTGCTCATTTTGTAGATATTTTTGTGCCGAATAAATTTCTTGCAGACAGTACCATGCTAACATTTTTCATTTTAAAGTTATTCGCTTTTGTTTGTTAAAAAAGTGAAAAGGCAGCTATAAATGAATCACCACTCATTTTGTAGATATTTTTGTGCTGAACAACTTTTGTGCTCACAGTATCATGCTATCATTTTTTGTTTTATAGGTATTCACATCTGAATATGGTTAGTACTGCTAGCATACATCTGCAGAGCTGCAGCACATATCCCTTGAATGATATCATCAAGGTAGCCATTTTAGGGTTCTTAGAGCAGGATTTTTGAATCAGGAGAGTGTTTACAATTTTCAAATACTACAAAACTGCATTTATCCTACTTTAATAAATGCAGTTTCAGTATAAACGTAAACAACAGCCTCTCCTTTAGAAGCCTATTGAGTCATTAAAAAAATGTGTAAAAAGACGGTTTAGGTGTCCTTTAAGGAATACTGGAAGTATATGTACTGGTTGCCTCCCTGATACTGAGCAGTTTTTAGGCTATTTAGGCTGTTTATTATAATCTGATGTGAACAACTTTCTTTTATGTTCTTTCCTTTATTATGGTGCTATGATGTTGCTTTTTCTGGCTATTTCAGTTTCAGGTTTTTTTTATTAGCTTGCTCTCTTTGTTCCTTAAAATGTAAGTTGGTTTTCTAATTGCTGTACAAATGTATTTTGATAAAAAGATCCCCTACTCTTTTCAAGAAGTGTATGGAATCTTTATCATCCACCTGAACAACCACCAGAACAGGAAAATGAAACCTTGGTTTAATGTCTCATCCAAAAAATGGAACCTTAGGAATGCAGCACCCCCCTCATGTTTCACTACAATGTCAGATATTTGTATTTTAGCCCACATTTCTGGTGTAGGGTTAGAACCCACAGCCTTCTGATCTTCTAGCCAGAGATGGAGACAGAGAAAGAGAGAGAGAAACCGATTCAGACAAAAAAACAGATGACTGCCAGATGGCTTGTGATCTGGAGATCCTTGGCACAATAAGTGACCCCGAGCAGGTGGAAGAGTGGCTACACGTACAGTAGACAATGACTGCCCGGTTAGTGATCCACTGACAGAGGAGGACACAGTGGCAGAGTTTATGAATAATCATAGGCAAATCTCAAGCTCAAATGATGACTAGGAGGAGGAGGACTAACCACCAATAAGTGCTGCAAACAGAACTGCAGGACTGGATGCTGGATTACAGTTTTTGTAAAGGCTGCCTTATGTTTCATCCATGTAACTGCTGCAGTTGAAACAAATGATACTGATATCCAAGTCAGAACAAATTAGGAACAAACAAGTACAGATGACCATGGACAGCATTTTTTTTTCAATATGTTGTGTTATGGTATTTTTCGTTTTCTCCCTGTAACCCAGTCCCCTACTTCAGATGCATGCACACATGAGGAGGCATGCACACGCTGTCTCTCAAGAAGTACCCACCCTCTACGTAATCACCCCAGCTGCCTACACTGACCATTGGGCCTCCACCTGGTGGCAGTGGGACTACGTGGGGGGGCAGTGACCACCCCCAGAGAAGAGAGTTGTCTTCTGGATGCTCAATCCTGCTTTGAACCCCCCTCCGTGCTGACTTCCTGACAACCTGAGTCCATTTCCGAACCCAGCTCACTGGTATGGCTCGAGGTAAGGCATCCAACACCTCAGCCCTCAGCACCACCAAGCAGGCATGGACAGCATTCTGAAAAAATGGCTACTGATATCTCTTTTTATATTTTTAACCCTTTTTATACTGAATCAAATTAAGGGCTACAGTGTAACTGATAAAAAATTTGCTTCTATCAGTTTTTCTGCATGTAACATACCATCACTATAACAAATAAAATGGATGTCCTACACCTATTTGTTATGGCCAAGGACCACTGGATTCTCATATCATAGAAGCTTGATGGCAGAAAAGGACTACACCGGCCCATCTAGTCTACCCTATTTTTTCCCTACACCCCTCTCCCTGACAGCTTCCATCTTCCCCCTGATACTCAGCCCCATATGCTTGTCCCATGCCCTCTTGAATACTTCCACCAATTTAGCCACCACCACTCCATTTGGCAGTCTGTTCCAGGGCTCCACCACCCTCTCAGTGAAGAAACACCCCCTCACATTGCCCTGTATCTGTTTTCTTGCAGTCTGAGGCTGTGCCCTCTAGTTCTGACCCCCTTCCTCTTAAGTAAAACCTCTTCTTCCACTTTATTGAGCCCCTTTACATACTTAAAAGTTTGAATCATCTCCCCTTTCCCTCCTTGTCTCTAGTGTGTACAGATTCAGCTCCTTACACCTCTGCTCATATGTCTTTCCCCGCATACCCTGCACCATCTTGGTTGCCCTTCTCTGGATCCTCTCTAATGCATCTATCCTTGTGGAGATGTGGCCTGCAGAACTGAACCCCATACTCCAGGTGCGACCTCACCATGTCTTTGTAAAGGTACATTATTATCTCCCTCCTTCTGCTAGTAATGCCCCTGCCTGTGCATGCCAACATTCCATTGGCCTTTCCTGCTGCCCTGCTACATTGGATTCCTACCTTAAGATTTGAGGAGACTATGATCCCCAAATCCCTCTCCTGTTCTGCTACTTTGATTTTCTCCCCACCTAGGGTGTAACCTGCTCTTCTGTTCTTACTCCCCAAGTGCATCACATCGCACTTCTTGGCATTAAATTTCAGCTGCCATATCCCAGACCACTTCTCGAGCATCTTTAAGTCCTCCTTCATGTCCTGCTCTCCCAGGGTGTCCACCCTATTGCATATTTTTGTATCATCCTCAAATAGGCACATCCTACCCCTCAAACACTTCACAATATCGCTAATGTAGATGTTGATGATAACATTTTACTTTTATACAGGTACATACATTTAAGGAAATTATCCCTATTTTCAAAATATGACCTGTACAGTTACAATAAAACATGGCATTCTACAAGACATTCATTCTAAAATATAAATTTAAAATACACATACAAAACATATATGCATCATTAATGTCTATTTTGGGGAATCATAATTCATGTGTGGCAATTACAGGGGCCTTTTAATGATTTCCTTAATGCAGTTTGAAATTCACCTATTGAGTTTTTCACTTTTAGTTCTGTTGGTAGTATATTCCAAGACTTCACCATTTTTACTTGCAGCATAGCTTCCGCAAACCTATTGTAGACTTGCAGAGATATTACATTTAAATGACTTGTCCTCAGTTTATACTTCTTGTCATGTAAAGGCAAAAATGTCACCAAGAGTTTTAAAGAATAGTCAATTTTTGATTTAATCAGTTTAAAACACCAAGACAACCAATTATAATTTATTTCTTCTGGCCCAAGTCAATCCAGGTCCTTATAAATTTGACAATGGTGAGTACCAAACTTACTAGAACTGGCAAATCTAATGAGGCTTTAATAGGTCTGGTCTACTCTTTTTAAGAACATTTTACTTGCATTATTATATACTACACTTCCATATTCTAATACCTGCATTATTAATTGTTGAATTAATTTCCATCTAGTAGTCTTTATAAAGCAATTAGAAATTCTTCTTAATGTCCCTAGTCTTTGATTTTTTTCAATATCTTCCTTGTATGATAACCTACTAACCACTAAAACACCCAAGTATTTGCAGCATGTTGTTAATTCCACTTGCTGTCCATTATTAAATTTAATGTTCAGTTTATTATCCAATTGTTTATCTGATCCTAATAAAAATATCATATTTTGTGTTTTCTTGCTATCTAATAGCAAGCCAGAATCAGCAAACCATGTTTCCATTTTGGACACATCTTCTTGGAGACTGTCTGAGGATGCCACTAAGACCATGTCATCCACATACAGTCAGACCTCACTGTGTCTCAGCATCCCAGGCAATTCATTAATGTAGATGTCAAAATGCAATGGGCCCAAAATGGAGCCCTGAGGGACTTCTCTTTTTACTGTTCTTAAAATCAAAGCTATTGGCAACTGTGACACACACTGTTTCCTTTGTGATAGGTATGATTTAAACTAATTTAATGGTTACATGTGAACCCCAATTGCATACAACCATCTCAATAAGATCTTGTGGCTTACTAAATTGAAAGCTTTGCTGAGGTCCATGAACATAGCCCCCGTATTCAGCCCCTTAATCATAGATGTAGCCACTAAATTGTTAAAATATACTAGGGCTGTGTCCATGGACCTCCCCTTTCTGAAACCATATTGACAATCAGTCAATATATTGTTCCAAATAACTAAGTTGTATATTCACAATATTTTCCAACATTTTTGATATTATAGGAAGGAGGGCTATAGGTTTATAATTTGTCAGTGTCAAAAAATCTCGTCCTTTGTAAATAGGTACTATCTTCCCTGCTTTCCATAGTTCTGGAAATGTGGAGAAGCATAAGCTCCAGTTCAGCAAATATGTTACTGTATGTGCAATGAGGTCTGCACCCAACTTCAAAAATCTTGCCTCCAACCCATATAGCTCCCCCCCCCGATTTATTTATTTTTAGGCACTGTAGTTCTTTTACCACTTCCTTAACTGTAATGGTTCTAAAACGAAAGTGAGATCTAATTTTCTCCAGTACTATATCACCTACAATCTCCTGAAGTGTAGCATCGCCGTCCCTTGTATCTATATTGTCTAGTCCCAAATCTGGTAAATCTATAAAATAGTCATTTAAGATATTTGTCACTTTTTGTTGGTCACTTATTACCAAATTACCCTGAACTAAATTTATTAGGGCCCTGGAGTTACCTGGATTTTGGAGCCAATTTATTTTTTGCCCAAAGTGTCTAGGATCCTTGGCTTGGTCAATATTGTTTTGGTAATATTGACTTTTTGCAGTCTTTATTGTTTTTGTACATTTATTCCTTCACTTTTTGAATATATTCTAGTCTTGTACTTCTCCCATTCTCCTTGCTTTCTTCCACAGTCGATGTTTCACCCTTATTTTTATTCAATGTGCTCAGTGATCCATGGTAGTTGTTTTTTCCTACATGTTTTCTGTACCTTAGATGGATGGGCGTTCGATATTTCCAGCATTGTATTCATGAAATCTTGGATTGCCATATCTAGTTCCGGGATTAGCATTATTCTATCCCATTTAACATTATTCAAAGAGTTTCTGTAAGCTTCTGCATTAATCATTTTCATACTAGTTACTCAATATTTTAAGATTTCTGTTTTATAAATATTATTCTTTTCTAGAATGAATTTTATGGGAAAATGATCTCCTAGGCTCAATGACATTATTTCCAATTTACTAACTTCTAATTTTGAAGAAATAAAAACTAAATCCAAAACAGAACTCTGACTGTTATTTGTTGTGCGTCTTGTTGGCTCATGCACTATTTGCCTAAGTCCCCCCAAAAAACATACTTTCTTCCAATTTAAGGCCTCTTTTTTGTGTCGAATTGGTTTTAAAATCTTCCAGCAAGATTAAGTCTTTGTTTTTTTACCTTATCCATAATTTTATCAGCTAGTGTATCAAAATAAACTGTTTTTGTTTTTGGTGGGGCATAAATTACACTAATTGCCAAATTATTCAACAGTAATTTTATTATTAGGCATTCTATTCCCTCAATAGTTTCAGAAAAAAAGTATGAAAAGGCCCCAAATTGTCTTTTATATATAACATTACTCCCCTTCCCCTTCTGCCTCTGTCTTTTCTTGCTGTGACATAGCCCTCCAACTGAACCTCATTATCAATTATGCCTTTATTTAACCAAGTTTCTGAAATTCCCAAAATATCTGGTTAAACTCCCTCTACCCAAATGTTAAAGGCATCCATTTTATTTACCATACTCCTAACATTCTAATGAAATATACATAAGTCTGTTATTTGTTCCAGTTCAGGATTAGTCTCTACATCCCTACTAACAGCAAATAACAAGAAAATATCTGGCTTCTAGCCCTAAGGCAGTGGTTGTGGCCCTTTTATATACAGTTTCCATTCATTCATAAATACATTTCTTCTTTGCACTAGGCCATAACCTTTTGGCTGTGCCATACAACATAAAGCATACCAGTCTATTGTTCTATTTTGAATATTTCCATCTTCACTCCAGTTGACTATTTTACCACACATAAACCCCCAGAACAGAAGTCCACATATTCCTAAATATATTTTCATTATAAAATTGTTACCAACCTCTCCCCAAAACTACTCAGTTTCTCTGTATGATAATTGATTACCTTTTTCTATAATTAAATCACTTTTAATACTCCTATCCTTGTGTTCTGGTTCCCTGGTTTCCCCGGCTGATTCTGGCAGACTCCTCCATACTCTGCTGGAGTACTCAGCTAGAGTCAATGTTACAGAGAAACGGACCCAAAACTGACCCCTGTGGCACTCCACTCTTCACCTTCGTCATCCTGGAGGGTACCCTGTTTAGCACCACCCTCTGAGTTCTTCTTACCAGCCAGACCTACACCCAGCTTGTCATTTTCCCACCCAACCCCAGGCTTTCCATCTTGCACACCAGTCTCCTATGGGGGACGGTGTTAAAGGCCTTACCGAAGTCCAGATAGGCCACATTTATCACACCCTGGTCAATCAGCTGAGTCACCCAGTCAAAGAACTCAATTAGGTTTGTCTGGCATGACTTTCCCATCATGAAGCCATGCTGTCTGCTGTCCTGCAAGCCACTGTCCTCCAGGAAATCCACCACCCACTCCTTGATTAATGCCTCCATTACCTTCCCCACCACTGACGTGAGGCTAACATACAAAAATAGAAACATAGAAGCTGACGACAGATAAGGACTGCAGGGCACATCCAGTCTGCCCATTTCTTTTTCTGCCTTATGAATGTGCCATTAGCCTCTGCTCTGTCAATGGCCTATCTATTCATACTCATCTGTATTGCTCCCTCATGCCTATCCCATGCCTGTTTGAAGCCCTGCACTGTATTCATATCCACCACTTCCTGAGGTAGGCCATTCCATGCATCCACCACCCTTTCTGTGAGAAAGAACTTCCTTACATTACCCCTTAATCGGCCTCCCTCTAATCTCATGCTGTGTCTTCTTGTCCTGCTATTTTTCTTATACTGAAACATGTTAGACTAACAGGTCACTTGTTTTCCTTCACCTCCTTACTACCTCCCTTGTGTAAAGACATCATGTCTGCCCTTCTCCAGTCTGTCAGCATGCTCCTCATATCCAGGGATAAGTTCAATAGCCTTGCCAAGGATGTGGCCAACTCCTCCTTCGAGTCCCTGATTCTTGGCTGACTTCTTGCTATTTCAGTCTAGAATCTGCCTATAAATGGGTTCTTACTAAAGTTTTTTTGTTTAGCCATTGGTTTAATCAAATGCACTAAAAGGGAATGCGTCATTAAAACACAGGGCTCACTACTATTTTATGACACGTTTTCTTTTAGTAACATTTAGGGACATTGGTGTAAACCCTGGTCCACCTGAATCAGTTTATCAATGCAAGAACTTCGGTACTATTCTGGTTCTTAAACATAATGTTAGTTACGTGGGTAAAATTGCATAAGTCTGATATCATTGCTATCTCCTCCTGAGCCCTGGCTTACCGTGACAAACTCTGACTCTGAAATATTATTAGATTCCTACAAGTTATATAGTGAGAATAGGCATCTGAAATGTGGTGGGTTGTGTTGTTTTTGTAAAGAATCACCTTAATTTCACAAAAGTAAATGACATAGTTATTTTTGGCAGGCCCCTTGAGAGGAATTCTGGGTGCTGGGTGAAGTTCAGACTCTGGGGCTCCAACCAGCTCACAGCCCCTTTCCTGCATACAGTATGCTAGGTGGCCTGAGCTCCTCTTGGTGTTGGGTCCCGGGAATTATCCCCTGCTCCCCCACCCTCTCAAGGGCCTTCATGTTTGGATAGAGATGCTAATTGTAAGATTATATTGTAGCGCAGAATTTTCTTTTACAGGGGTACAAAAAACTGGCTTAGTTTACATTCCTCCTGATTTAACTACTCATGGGTTAAATTCTTTTGCAAGATATCTCAAGCAATTGAATATGAACCAAAAATGAATTTTAATGCGTGGTTTTAATATCAATTAGTATGAAAAGGGACCAAATAAAACCATTGAGATTTTAGCCTCTCTTAACCTGCATCAGAAAGTTAGGGATTTTAATCAAACTAATTATAAAACTGGTACTCAGACATTAATGGATTGGATATTGACCTCTATACCTGATCGTGCTAAAGACATTTATATACCTTTGAATTCCATGAGTGACCACCCACCAGTCTTGTGTAGTTGGTCAGCACAACATGATAGGGTTCCCCTGAAGTATCCCTTGTTTGGGTGCTGCCCAGTGACAAAACTCCAGCTCTTAAGGACACATTCTGATTACTTGATTGGCTTATTTTACAAGTGGCACCAGATGTTAATACAGCAGATTTCTTTCCCATGGAATTTAATGCAGTCTGTGCCTCATCTCAATGTCAGTGGCTCAGCAGGTAGTACGATTGCCTCTGAGGTCAGAAGACTGGGAGGTCATGGCTTCTTACTGCACACCAGGTACAGTACTTGAGGGTAATACCCATAACTGACACTATAGTGCAGTATGTGGGGGGGGGGTTGCTCTACTGTTGAGATGCCATACTTTGGATAAGACATTGAACCAAGGCCCCTTCTGACATTTCTAGTCACGGTTTTGGTGGAAGTTAAAGATCCCATGGTGCTTATCAAAGAAGAGTACAGACATTTTTATAGTCAAAAAGAATCTTACTATGTATTCGGACAACAATAAGTTTTAGACTTCATATGGAGGTTGACATCAATAACTTATTTACATAGGCCCGGATATTCAAAGGGGTTGCGCCAGTGCAACCCTGCACTGCACCACAGTGGGATATTGAAAAGGCTGCCTGGTGCAGCGCAAATCCCGATGCACTGGGGTGCAATGTAATCATATGCAGAGCAGATGTAGGGGGCATGTCCATGCATATGCGGCACATCCTGATATTCAGCCCGGGATGTGCGGCGCATATGCTGGTGCAACCCTGCATTGTGCCACACAGGATGGCTCAAAGTTGAGCCCGTGCAGAGAGGGAACAAATCCCAGCCACCCACAGGAGGGCTGCTGTATTGCAGGGTGCAACACAGCAGCCCAGCTGTGGGTAGCCACCAACCCACCCAGAACACCGTCCACAAGCACTCATAACCCAGGTGATCAAGTGGAACCCCCCTGCCTGTTGCTGTGATCGCAGTAGAGGATGTAAAGCTCCTTTCCTGATAGTCCAGTGCCCCCCTGAATCCCTGTATCCCTGATAAATATGATAAATGACCATCCCTGGTGGTCTAGTGGTCCCCTCCACCCGATTCTCCAATAAATGTATAACTGACCATCCCTGGTGGTCTAGTGGAACCCCCCATCCATTGCTGTGATCACAGTACACCTCCAAAAGAAATGCCCTGGTGATCCAGTGGCACCCCACCACACAGAACCCTTGCCACCCAGCTCCACCCATCATTGGCGGTGGCTCAACCCTCAGATACCACCCAGCCACTTGCTGAATGACAGGTACAGTATAGGCTGGAAGTCTATTGGTCCCTAGTCCACTGGTTGCAGGGCATACAGTACTAGATAGTCGTAAATATGTGAATGAAGTTGGTCTCATATTTTGACTGTCTAGTCCAGTATGCCCTGCAAGCCCATTGGTCCACACTCAGGACCAATGAGCTTGCAGCCCATTGTACCTGTCATTTGGTGGGTGGGCCGGTGGTATGGGTGGGCTGGTGAAGGCCGCCGATGATGGGAGGGGAGTGGGTGGGCAAGGTGTTCTGTTTGAGTGGAAGGGGTGAGGGGTGCCACTGGATCACCAGGGCATTCCTTTTGGAGGTTTACCGCGATCATGGCACTGGGTGTGGGGGGTTTCACTAGACCACCAGGGATTGGCAGTTATACATATATCAGGGAATTGGGACTCAGGTGGAAGGGGGAACCACTACACCACCAGGGCTGGTCATTTATTATCTTCATCGGGTAATCTGGGGTGAGGGCCGCTGGACTACCAGGGATTACTCTTTATACATATACCATGACCACGGCTATGGGGTGGGGAAATGCCTAGGAATCCCCACTGCACATGTCATGCTGTGCAGGGCACCAGGCACAAGTCACCAGGTTGCCCTGTGCAAGGCATGCAAATGAGGCCATAATGACATGGAAATGGCCCCATTTGCGCCTTTCATATATTATGGCCTCATTTGCATGCCCTCAGCTGAATATCATGGGTGATGCACCCAGCACAACTGCATTTGCACTGGTGCATCCCCGTGTTCCCTGGCTGTGACTTGTGCCGGTGTAGTGCCACTGCACCATGCGCAGTCCGTGCCATATTCAACGGTGCTGCGCCATGGTGCATCTCTGTTGAATATCACCTGGCCCTGGCACCGGTGCATCCCAGTTGTGCTGCGCCCAGGCTTGCACCACTTCCTGGAGCAGTCTGAATATCCAGGCCATAATGTTGTAACATACATAAAGTAACAGGAAAAGAAAAGAAAAAGAACAACAGACATCTGCTGTGTTATAACACATACTACTTTCCTCTTTAAACCTTTTTATAGCATAAGCATCTTAATTACATAAAATATTCTTTAAGTTTCTCAATTTAGTCATTAAGCTTGATGCAGACATAATTTTACTTTGTTGAATAAATGGTAGTTAGCTTTTTAGTTGTTAGTTTTACCACTACTCCTAGGATCAAATATTTTTGTTGGAATAATAGCACCCATCTTGATCGCCATAAAAAGAATTTTATACACATAAAATTAATCTAATGGTACTTTGGTCATATTTATGGGTAGCATTTTATGTTCCCAAAATTACATTTGCATATGTCACTTTTGACCATTCTTGATCATCCCAGATTTGTGCTAGTGTAATGCAAAACTGTTAACCATATAGGCATTCTATATAAAAATATTCCATGGTTTCTAAAGTGGTTGTACAGACCTGTCTTGGACAGAATCTTTTGGCAGTACTTTTATGCTTAGAGTTATCTTTTACACTAAATCATCCATGGCAACTAAACCAGACAATGTCTCACATCTTGGGGGGGGGGGGTCTTTAATCCATTAAATATTTACTCATTATATTATAATCTGTAAGTGAAATTCATTTGTATGTTGCTTCTTCCTTAAAATTCCTATCCATTACCATATTATAAATAGTTTCCCTACATATATTCTTTAATTATACAAAATCTATTCCTCAGACTCTTATTTTTTTCTACTATTATATTTACAAAACTTGGAGTAGTTTGTCTTTTTTTCTAAGTTTCTTGACATCCATTTCCCTGTCACTTATTAAAGGAGCCATCCATCCATCTATCTGCCCATAATGTCCATATTTTATTCATTTTGAGTATAACAAGAAAAGTTCCATTTAAGAAAGAGACTTAAATAGAATACAACAGGATTTATGAGATTTAATCCACCTTGTTTAATTTTCTGTCCGGCCCGGTGGCACTGAGGGTTGAAGCACTGGACACCACACCTCGTGCCATGCTGGCAACCCGTGTTCAGGAATGAGCACAAGTAGCCAGGATTTGGCAGGGTTGGAGAAGGATCGAGCATCCAGAGGACTGCTGTCCTTCTCCAGGTAGGGGGAGTCATCCACAGTTGGCACGTGGCTGCCCCATGGTGGAAGCTGGGGGGCAACACCACTGATGCTGCAGAAACAAGGGGCTGGAGGACTCATATGTCTGGAGGAATGCATACAGAAGCATGCATGCTCCATCCCTTGGCATTATTACATGCCTCCTCCAGCAGGGGAACCGCTCTATACAAAAATCCTCAGCAGCATGAAGGCTGCTTGCTGGTGCTGCCACAATCCTGCACCAGGTAGTTCCCTCCTGGGTCCACCCTCCGTGTTTCGATGGTGGTCAGACAGACCGAGTGGGGTAACAATGGGGAGGTCAAGAGCTGTGCCCAGGACTGGGTGGCGGTGACCTAGCTGGCTAGATGGGGGGGGGGAGGAACCAAAGGCACAACCTCCCCCCAGCTGTGGAATAAAAATAAATAATCAAAAAAAAAAAACTTGTTTAATTTTCTGATACAGTAAGTTCCTTTTCATGGGATTCAATCAACTGCTCCATAAAAGTAGGGAATTTTTTTTATACCAATCATAACAACTTCCATTAAACCAAACTAAGAAACACAAACATCCACAAAACAAAAAATGAAAAGAAAAACTGGTCCATAGTTTCCAAAAGAGAAAAAATGGTAGAAATTCTGTTTGTATATCAGTCCAACAAATCCTTAGTGAGAAAATCATATTTCACTATGAAAAGAAACACAATTTGCATGCTATAATTAATATTCAGAAACATCAAAAGACAGTGTCCATCACTTTTGGCACTAGACAGTGTCTGGCTAAACTCCCATCCTTGCCCTCTTTCATTACCCTTAATGGGACAATTATTGATACCTCTACATCTTTCAGATATCTGGGCATCTGGCTGGATCAGCATCTCACCTTTTTGGACTATATTGAAGCCTTAATGAAAAAACTATGCCCTAAACATGGTGCCCTATGTAGAAATCGTGCCTGCCTCTCACTCCCAGCTAGGAGAAAACTGGTTCAAAAGATGATCCTCCTGATCGTTGATTGCTGTGATGTTATGTATTGCTCTGCTCCTGCCACCTCCATAGCCAGACTGGATACCCTTTTCAACTCATTCTGCCACTTTGCCCTGGATGCATCTCCATTAACCCATCACTGTCACCTTTACAGTGCCTTGACTTTCCCATCGCTAGCCAACAGGTGTCTGCATTTGTCTCCTCCTCCTACTGGCTGGGTACACACACCTTCATCTTACTTCCTCCTTCTCGCCTTCTCAGATCCCATGACCACAGAACCCTGGCAGTACCTCGGAGGTCCACCTCTATGGATCAGTCTGCTTTCTCATACCATCTCCCAAAACTGAGGAACTTGCTTCCATCTCAAATCCATTTTTCTTCCTCGACTGGATCTCTAACTATGGCACTCCACAAGTTCCTTACTGTTAATTGTACCTGCACCTAACTCCTTCCCCCCATCTGGACTTATACTTTACTGCTGCTATTAGAGTAGGTGTTACCTACATGCAAGCCCTTATTATACCTATGCACTTAAAGTTGTTCTCTGCTTTATTGTTGATGCATCTGTAACTGGTGGAATGTTTGTGCTCCTTCTGAGAGCTCCTAATAGCTAACTGTGTTATACTGCAATCAACCTGCATGTTTTTAGTCATTAAATCTCCTTATATATTTGCCATTTGGTAGTCATTGCACCATATGACCATAGAGATAGCTATTCTCATGGTCACTGCTCTCTTACACTTTATGCAAACTTGCTGCGATTCCTACCTGTTGTTTGTACTCCATAGAGTCAAAGTTTTGCTGTTGCACAGGTGGCTACTGCCTGCTTTTTGGAACATAGCTCCCTGTATGCAATCAGTGCTACTTGAAACTCTGTACGCTTTATGTTAATCAGGTGTTTGCAGCAGAAGTTGAAACTGTCTACTGTGTATTCATTCTGTTGGTCTACTGCTGTATGTGCTTTGTTGTAAAATATTTTATTATTTAACTCCATCTCCCCTTTCCCCCAGTTTGCAACGGGAGACGAGCAACTTGTTGTTCAGTGTGCCTTACCTGGTGAAACGTTTCAATAAATAAATAAATAAATAAATTATTTGAAAAATATTAGAGTAAAGAAAGAAGAGAGAAAAGAAAAGTAGAGGATTTTTTTTATATCGATCATAACCACTTCCACTAAACCAAACTAAGAAATGCGAACATCCACAAAGGAAAAGAAAAAGAAAAAGAAAAACTGGTCCATAGTTTCCAAAAGAGAAAATTCTGTTTGTATATCAGGCCAACAAATCCTTAGTGAGAAATTCATATTTCACTTTACAAAGAAAAGAAGCACAATTTGCATGCTGTAATTAATATACAGAAATATCAAAATTAAGTAAACAATATATAATCAATGACACACAGGAAAAAAAAAGAAAAAGTAAAAAAATTAAATTCATGCTATCCTATACCAAAGACTGTGCTTTTTCCCTGGAGTTGTGAAGGGAAACATGTGTCTTCACTTGTGTTATGGTAGTATCTCTCATTAATACAATGGAGAGGTCAGAAGATTGTAATTGCTGTGTAAGATATTGGTGTCTAGCTTGCCAGAAATAACATTTTAATACACGCAAAAATGGCAATAAATGTTCTCTGGTGGTATTGGTTCAAAACCCCTGTACACGCCCCTAAAATTAAAGTTTCATAAGTAAGTCTGGTCAGAAAAGGCCAAGTCCGTCTTCTAGGTAAATCATTTTAGAAATGAGTGCTAAAGGCACATTTTAAAAAGAAATGCTGAATGTCCTCTATATTAGCACATTCAGGTCTGGGGCATAAACAATCCACTGTGGGCTTATGTTTCAAGTTGCCTCTGACACCTAAGCATGAAAGCGTCCATGACAACACAGCCATAATACATCCTAATTTTTAAGGGGATATAGGAATAATTTAATAATGAAACAGCCAATTTTATTTTTGTTGGTAGACACACATGAAATACAGCTTCAGTTATATGGGTAGTTTCCATAATGTAGGAGTACAATTTCTTTCTAGAAAAGTTAGTAATTAGCAAGTTTGAGAGCTTACATGATTTAGCTTTTTGTAGAGATGGAACAGCATATTCTGGGGTAGTTAAAGAATCAAGTAATTTTGTAGGATCAGTATCCCATTTGGCCATATAAGAGGCTAAGGAGAATTTAGTCCAGCATTGTCAGGGGTGCATTACATCATACCAACCCCACTTTATGGTAGAAAAATTAAAAAAAGAATTAAAAAACTAATTGGTCAATCATATTAAGGCCTCCTGCTTTATAAGGTAAATAAGTGTAGTCCAGTTTGACAGGGTTGTGGTGAGTGCCCCATAACATCCAAAAAATTTTACTATAAACCCATGTTTCCAAGTGAAGTGGTGGGGGATAAACAAAACTTAAATAAGTAAAAATGGGCAGCAAGAATATTTTATTGTTAGAACTCTTTTTTTTTCTTTGAAAACTTCCACGATTTCCAAACTTGTACTTACTTTGCATAAATTTCAAGTTGATGTTCCCAATTAAGTTTAGGTAAATCACCCTGCCCGAAGAAAATGCTTAATATCTTAACTGCGGAAGAGGTAATGGAAATATTTGCTACTATTTCGGCATAGAGTTAAAAGTTCCCAAAGAAAGGCCTACACTTTTATTGCTATCAATCTGAGCACCTGATAAAGAAGAAAATTCCTACATCACTCGCATTGCCTTTTCTACAGAATTGCATTCTTTTGGGCTGGCCCGGTGTTGCTGAGGGTTGAGGCTCTGGATGTCACACCTCGTGCCATGCCAGCGACCCAAGTTCAGGAACAGACTTGGGTTGCTTGGGGTTCAGCAGGGGTGAGGAAAGACTGAGCATCCATAGACAGCTCTCCTTCCTCAGGGAGGGGGATGGTGCTGCACACTGTAGACTGACATCAGCTGGATGTTAGCACAGACTCGCAGCCATGTACAGGGATGGTCCACATCCAGGGTGCAAGGCTGCCTCCGTGGAGGCAGCCACTCTGCCCATTGCATGTTTGTGGGTCCAGGGACAACAGGTGGAAAAAACGGGAGCCAGCAGGGGCCATGATGGCCCAATGCACCCTTCCACAATGCTGCCCCAACTTCTGGATTGTGCTGTGGGGGGAATAAGCCAGCACTCCTCACCCTGGCCCTGCCATCAGGGGTAATCTACCGGGGAATTGCAGGGGGGGCCGGTGGAGTGAGGGACAATCTGGGTTGGAGGTAGAGCCCCTCCAAGGGAGGGCCAGAGCCACCTATCAGCTCCACAGAGATGGAGTAAATTGTAAATTTAAAAAGAAAAGAAAAAAAGAATTGCAATCTTCTACAAAAAGGCAAACATCATCCACATAAACTGAAATATTTTGAGGCTCAATCCCAACATTCAATAAGATGCCTTTAATATTTTTTTCCCAACTAATTTGCCTAACCAGGGGATTCAAAACAAAGGTATATAATAGAGGGCTTAACAGGCACCCCGATGTACTCCAATTTTTAAAGGTACAGCCACCCCAAATTGTCCGTTCACATAAGGCAAAATAAGTGATGTTCTGTAAAGGCATTGAATCCACATGAGGATTTGTTCTGGGATAGCATAAGCTTCTAAGACTTGAAAATGAAAGCTATGAGAAACTTTATCAAATGCCTTGGCCTGATCCACAGCTAGTACAAACCCAGTAACATTGCCTTGTCTGCTAAACTTAGACATGTCTCTTAACAAAAGTCAGTACTGAGATATGTTCCTTTTGGTTCCACCATGCCAGTTTGACAGAAATTATGTAGTATGGCATTATATGGACAGCACAATGCTGACAGTTGGCATTGTGCAGTCAGAAAAACAATATTTTTTTTTCGGAGGGCTGTGCACCCCCCGCCCAGATTTTAATATAATCAGCTCCAGGTTGGAGTTATTTTTTTGGAGAGGGGGCACAATAGTGGGAGAAACAGTGCTGAGGTACCACAAGACCATTACAGCAAACTGCTGATTTTGTTGCTGTAATGGTCTTCATGGTTTTAGTCTTGCTCTTTCAATGGTATAGCGTTCCTTTTTGGGATTTAACAAGTCTGTGCGGGGTTAATAAAAAATTCAGCTACCTTTTGTAACCTAAGACAAATTAATTTAGACAATATTTTTTAATCTGTATTTAAGAGGCTGATGGGCCTCCAGTTTCACATATCATGTCTGTCCCCTTATTTATTTATTTATTTATTTTTTTAACTTATTATTTGTACTCCTTACCTCCTTGGCTGGGGGTGTACCTACGGTTCCCCATCAGCCTTCGACCTTTGACACCCCACTGGTGCAGCTCTCACTCTAGACCTCCTTCCCACTACACACAACCCAGGTCTCCACCCAGCGGTTATGTACCCCACACACTGGGGAGTTCCTGGTGAGCCGGACTGGGTGAAAGAATCCTGGTGCATCTGATGTGGCGCTGATGAGCCGAGACCTCATGCATGCTGGAGGATTCCATTTTCCACTCTTTTTCTTCTCCACTTCTTCTCATTGTCAGTGAGGGCATGCAGTGATGTCTAGGACTTCGCAGCAAGTGCACTCATATGCTGCATGTTCAATGTGTGCCCTGTCATCCCAAAGCTCTATGCTACAGCACACTGCCCCCAGCCACCACCAGGAGCCAGTACTGTAACAGCTTTTGTCCTCCACCCTCCCCAGGAGAGGAGAGCTGTCCTCCAGATGCTCAATCCTCTCCTTTCCGGCCGACCCCTGGCAACCTGAGCTCACTCCTGACCCCGGGTCGCCAGCGTGGTTCAAGGTGTGGCATCCAGTGCCTCAAAACTCTGCACCACCAGGCTGGCATGATCAAAATAGCTGTCCCAAAATCTGGAAATGAATAGTGAAAAATAGAATATGGTTATATACCAATTCAAGATGTTTACTGATCTCCTGAAAGGAAGCTTTGTAAAATTTACTAGAAATCCCATCTCTACCAGGGGAAGTCTCACTTTTTAATGTAGGTATAACATGTGCACTCTCCTCAGCAGTTACAAGTGCATCTAAAGCATGCTTCTGTAAATCGGTTAACTTGGGGAATGGGACCTGTAGAAAACTGGCAATCGAATGTTGCAAGTGATGTTCCTGACCAAAAGAAAGATGTAGATGATCCTGCACAATTTGCACAATATCAGAATCTTTTGTTTTTAATTATCCCATGTTATTTAAAAGGCTAGTCACTGTTGTAGAGTCAAGCCTATGTTTACAAGCCAGAAAGGGGTAGGACAAAGGTTGCTTATCTATACCATAATTCATTTCCACTTCTAATGAAGCAGCTCTGTTATATTGGAATCTAAACATTTACAACGTGCTTGTTCAGTTGTTGATAGAGACATCAGTTTATCCAGCTGATCTCTGTATCTCAGATATTGCAGATAATCAGAATTTGCTTTCACCTGCCCATAAGACAAAAGAAAATCCTTAATATCTATTTAGTATCAACCTACCAAGATCAAGGATCATCATACATGCAAAATACAGAATGTCTGTCAGCAAGTAATTGTTATACCCTGCTTAACCAAGTCAGTGTTCAAGGCAGAAACATTAAGTCTCCATCTACTGCTTGTAACAGGCATATGGCATGGGATTGCTGCGAGACGGAGCACACAGTTTAAATTACATGATTCAATAATTCTGATGGGCACAACACGAAAGTGGTTGGAACTAAATACTGGGAAACTAAAACAAAATCTATTCTAGTAGCATAAGTATGGTATGCACCACTTGTACCAGACCTGGTTCTAGCAGATATTCAGTTGAACTGGGCAAAACGGGCAAACCAAATACCAAAACACATATGCGCAATATTAAATTCAGCAGTTAAAGCGGACCTTAAACTCCGCATCTAGCAGCCGCCAAGGACAGCATTTGGAACCTATTTGCTGCTCACGAGTGACTAGTTTTACACTTCCTGGTGAGCAATTAGTGGTCAATTACTCTAATGGCTGGTGTTAGCATTTACCCTGTAACCACCACTGTTAAGCATACCAGTGGAAACAAGTTGTGAAATGTCTTTAAATGCACAAACTGCCTCACCACGCTTGATTCAGTCTGTGATTTCACTGTGCTGTTCTACTGTGCTCTGCTAAGCTGTGTTCCTGTGCTGATTCTTTGCTGAGATGGCTTCAGGTGTGCATACATGCTTAACGCTTTCAAGAAAAATTTAGATTATTAACGAACTTGACAGGATGCAAAAGATGAGCATCAGAGACCTCAGCACTCACTTTGGCATCCCCAAGTTTACCATATCTGACCTCTAAAAAAACGTGTATCCCTCCTCAGTGATTGGCATGGTAACCACAACTCTGAATGACAAAGAAAGAGGGAGGGCCAGGACAGTTCTGTTGAAGATACCCTCCTCCACTCGTTAACCAGTGCTCATGGTAGGGAGGCCCTAATCAGTGGTCGCCTGCTGTCACAAAAGGCAGATCAGTTGGCTGCTGCTATGGGAAGAACCAATTTTAAAGCAACCAATGGTTGGCTAAGTTGGTGGAAGCAGAAGCACAACATCTGCTTCCATAAAATACATAGCAAGAAGCTGAATGCGGACAGTTCAGCTGCAGATGCCTGGCTCACTGACATCCTACCCCAGATTCTTGCTGGCTACACCCTGGATAACATTTTTAACATGAATGAAATGAGGTTGTTTTTTCGATGTGTTGGTTATGGAACGCTTACGTTCCATACAGAAATTCCCCTTGGTCTAAAAAAGGCCAAAGAAAGGATCACAGTCCTGTTGACATGTAACATGTCTGGAAGTGAGAAAATGACTCCAATTGTTGTTGGCAAATCTGCCATGCCTAGATGTTTCCCCGGTGTCCATAACTTGCCTGCTCTTTATAGGAACAATAAGACTGCATGGATGACTGGGGACATCTTTCAGGCTTGGCTCCAAGACTGAGACCGAAAACTAAGATCAAGATATATTCCCTTCTTTTAGACAACTACAGTTCCCACCCCCATGTCACTGGTCAAATAAACATAAAATTGGTGTTCCTCCCTCCAAACACCACCTGCTTAATGCAACCTCTGGACCAGGGCATCATATACAACTTTAAAAGACACTATATCATCTTAATGCATGGGAGGCTGCTGGACATCCTGGATTAAGATGAGGAGATAACCTCCTCAACTTGTGCCCAAAGGATTTCTTTGCTCGATTTGGTGCAGCTTATCCAGAAGGCATGGCAGAAACTCTTAGCTGAGACTATACAGGGTTGTTTCCAGAAAGGGAGTTTCAACATTGATCCTGTGATAGGCCAAGTACAGGAGGAGGAGCCAGAGGAGGAGGAGGAACACAAAATGGAGAGGGTGCTTGGAATGACATCATCAGACCTGGATGAGCTCTGTAGCATGGGAAACAAAAAGGAGCCTGGAGACATGGACAACAGAGCCTGAAGAGCTTGATGAGGTCTAGGAGCCAGAGGTTATGGTTACCCCTGCGGATGTGCGCCAAGCCCTTCTAACACTAAAAAGGGAGGTGGAACAGAGGGAGGATATTGTCCCACACTGGGAAAAGCTTGCAGTGACCAAGCTTGCATGAAGCCGATATGCAAGCACCCCAAAGAAACATAAATTGATAGATGACTACCTCACCCAAGCTAAGTAAACCTTTCAAACTCAGCACAGCAAAGCACTTTAAAAGGAGCAGTAGAGGGCACAGTTTTTAAAGTATTTTAAGGTTTTTTGGCACAGTTTAATATAGTTTGACACAGAGATTGCTTTGCATAGATTCAAAAAGGGACCTGTAATCACCAGCCGCATGTTCACGGACTGCGGCGCTGTCTGTATACTTGTTGTTTGTTCTCTGTTGGCTGTATGCTGCTGTCTGTATGCATCAAATGTATTGTCAATTGTAACGGATGCCGCTTGTAATGTTCTAATTTTAGAATGTCAAATTAGTCCATTATAAGCAGCTCATAATGTATGTCTAAAGTAAGTATGACCTGGATCCTTTGATAAATACCTGTTAGCATCAAGAGGGTTTGCTGCAGTAATTACATTTTGTAATGCATGTGAGTCACAGTAAACCTTTTTTTAAAGTGAAACCTTGTGTTTTAATATCAAGACCACAGTTCATATCGGCCTCCCCCCCCAAAATAACATGTCTAGAAGCGTATAGATAAGCTCTAACCCGTTCTAATAAATCAATAAATCAGTTCTAGCCATCTTAGGTTGTGGGGCATAAGTATTAATAAGCCTGAGGGGGAGGCCCCTAAAATCACAATCTATCAGTAAATCCCTCCCAGGCAAAATATCTACTAATCTTACAACAGAGAAATGTAGGCCTCTAAAAAGAACATGAAGACCATTGCTATGTCTGTTCTGAAGGACCAGAAAGGAAGGTCCCCACATCCAGCTTCTTTTTACATGTTTTGTATCAAAGAGTTTAGTCTAGTTTCTTGTAAGAAGATGATATCATACTAGGAATAATGGAAAAAAGACAATGCCGAGATTCTTTTCTTGTAACTTTTTATACTACAAACATTTAAATAAGCTATGTGTTGGGATACAATCCTGGAAATAGAATGTTAGCACCTTCCTGACACCCTTTTATAGGTCAGTTTTTTTGTTTTACTTTTATTCTTTGTCTTTTTGTTGTCAATAGATGTGTGGCTACTCTCATCCTCCACTTCAGAAAGGGCCCCTGATCTTGAGGAGACATCGGAGTCAAGATCTGAGTCTCACTTATTCTTTGTTTCCTTGCAAAATTTGAAATGAATTCTGTAAAGGGAGTGAAAATGGCTGCAAAGGCTGCTTAGCAGCAGCTCTAGTGAATCTCCTAGACCCTGGCTGTATATCCATAGGTGGAGGCATAACTTCTTTCTGAAGAGGTTCCAAACTTTTTCCTGCCTGTGGCTCCTGAGAGGCCTCAGGGCAAGGTAATGCTTCGGGGGAATAGAGGCACAGTCCACAGAACTTCTAGCAACAAGGGATGCATGTGATTGTTGGGGAATTACAGGCACATCTTCAGAGACAAGTGTGTCCCGGTTAACCTGCATTTCATTCTCTTGTACAGTAGCAGGGACAGGTGGTTTGCTACTAACCTAAGCTTTGTGCACTAATCGATCCTGGTCAAATTCATCCTCTCTGTTTTCCCCTGCCCATAGGCATTGATGATAGCCATGTCCAACTTCATCACACAAACTGCATTTATAAACATTCGTACATACCATGCTAACATGCCCAAAAATCACCACAAAGGGCACATCTTAAATGATCACAAGAACTACTAAGGTGGGTTCAGGAACCACATTTGTAGCAGGCCTTAGGTTGACCTGCATAAAACAAACCCCCCTATCCCTTCCCACAAAGAAACTGCTAGGGAGATGTTGAATTTCAGAGTTAGTCTGGAAAAGTTTCACTTTGAAATGCTGCCCCTCCAGTCCAAATATCCTCCGAATCAATGATAGCCTCAGGTGGTCCCAGGACATCACAACATTTCTGTAGTCAAAAACAAATGTCACTAACATTCAGCCCTTCATTCTGAAACATTATAGTCACATTTTTAATGAGAGGTTTGGTAAGAGGAATAGCATAGAAGGGATTCCATAACGGTGAAGATTTGAGGGAGTTGCATTTAGTCCAAAACCTGTCCAAACTTGTGGATAACTTAAAACTAATACCGAAAGTATCTTCCCCAGAAATGTGAATTAGGGCATAAATATTTGAGGCTTGAAAGTGCATTGATTCCTTTAGTTGTTTTCGTACAATATAAAGTTGGTCAGAGTGCTCTGGTAGTACTCTTGTAAATTTCAAATGGACAGTATTTGTTCTTGGGGCTTGCTCCAATCTATTTTTAAACAAATCTGAAAATGTAGGACCAGCATGAGAACCAGCAGTGTTAGAGGATTCAGGATTAGTAGGTAGAGTCCTGACATCATTAGGCAAAATACTGGATTGGCGCTCTCCTGAGTGAATAAGCAAAGTGCTGGGCACTGTAGATGAATGGGTACTGTGAAAGAAAGAGGCCGTGTTTGCAGTAGCCTTAGACTCAGAGCCAGAATTCACCATTGAGGTCTGACCATTGGAGTCAGTAGGCAATTGGAACATCAAGGAGGCCCCAGATAAAGGATCTATAAAGTTCATTTGTGTAATTATGGAAGGAGGTAAGGACTCCAATATATTTCAAGGGACAGTAGAGGATAAAAGTCTAGATGTGCATGGAGGTGATTCAGTAACAGAAATGAGTGTAATAGAAACAATAGAGTTAACAGGTGGAGACAGTACCTGATACATTTCAACGCCTGAGGAACAAGTCAGTCTTCCAAACTCTGCATCATGCATACTCTGTGTGGCTAAAGGTGTATCACTTGCTGAGGGCTTCATGGAAAGGATTTATAATCAGGTTCAAGAACTTCAGACATGGCTCTGGCCATCCTCCAGGAATCCATCAATTCACCTGGGTTTTGCACTGGGGTGAAAATATCCCACAAAGGGTTGGGAACCCACTTCCCCTCCTTCGTCAGCATCCAGCAGCAGCCTGCAAAGCTTTCTCAGGCATAAAATTACTAGGAAAGTCTTGTGAAGAATCCACATCAGGTAAAGAAAGTGGCCTCTCAGCTGATCAGCTGAATATCAGTTTGGCACAGCTGATTGTCAGAAGCAGTTGTGGGTTTTGGCACCATTTGTTTCCAGGCAGCAATGTCACTAACATTAGAAACATTTTCTAACATAGTAGCCTTCAAAAGTTTACACCCATCTTTTATCAGAGAAGCAGCACAAGACTGACTTTACTGTAAAATATCCTTTTCAACAGTAGTCACATTCTGAGTATCCTGAAAGGAAACCTCAGCCTTATCAGAGACGGGACGGTCAGACACAGAATCCACCACCATAGTAATTTCAGTGAGAGTATGCAACAAACCTTCATCCTCTTGCAAAGTACCGACTGGGATTGAGGACACGTCCACAGCCAGCTGCACAGCATCCTCCTTCTCCTTCACACCAGGGTTCGCCATCTTGGACAGTAGGCCAACAGCACCCCCTGCCAAGAGTGGGGGAGTTTCCCTGGTGTCATGGCCAACAATCCTCCCCCAGTAGAAACAGGTCCATGTAACCCTCCCTCCAGGACACACCAGGAAACAAGCTATCGCAGATTAAAATGCCTTTCCTGGTCAAAACATCAAAATAAATGAAATTTCACAGTTAGAACTAAATGGGCATGTCCAGGGCTAGATCAACTCAGATCTCATTAATCTAATGCAAATGTAAATTACATGGAATGTTTTAAAAAAATACAATTCTCGGCAGTCCTGCAACAATACAAGGAGCAAATGTAAATATAAACTTTGACAGGCCAAGCCCCAATATTATTGTGATTTGAGAAACAGGACCGTTAATGATCCTAGAAGATTTAGGGTTAGTGTTAATCCCCCTTTGGTAAGGAATGGCAAATCAGCACCAAGTTCACTTAATTTACGTAGATACATAAAATCTGACAGCAGGAGATGAAAGGTCCATCTAATCTGCCTTACTAAAATTATCTGACCTCACTGACCTGTACTCCAAGTGGGTGGAAGGGCCAGTTCTTACTGATTCTGACCTTATGGCTGATCATTTTAATATATGTATGAGGTCAATTGGTTAAAATAACACAGCTTTTGTGGACCACACTGATGTGATAGATCCTTGCCCTGGTCAATTACTTTACTCTGCTTCTCCTTTCTATTGTGAAAATGTCACCCAAATTGAGGTTAAAGCAGTAGTGCAATGTAACTGGGAAAAATATGACCCTATTTGTTTCACTATAAAAGATTCTAGGCATGTTACAGTTTATTTGGTGGTAACATTTTCTAGTCCCACCAAAATTTTGAGTAGTTTATAAATGTTAAAATTTTTTTTTTATTTATTCTTTTTCCATCCTCCAAAGTTACCTTTCACCTCCACCCCCCCAGCCCCAGACACAATGCCCCATGGGATTTTCAACCCTGCAAATTACCCCTCACAGCAGGGCCGTTCCAGTGGTGGAGACCACCTGGGTGTCCCCATGGAACCCTGTGGGACTTCCAACCCCGCAAATTGCCCCACACGGCAGGGCCGCCCCCAGGGCAGAGGCCACCTGGGTACCCCCGTGGAGCCATGTCCAGACTGGGAGACAGACTGAAGGATCACTAGGAATGGAGGTTTTTTCTTGCTTTACCCTAAAAGCCTCCCCAAGGACAATGATGTACTGGGCCGAGGATGCGTGCATGCAAAGACATGCCTCTGCTCTGGACTCTTGCTGCCGAGCTTACCACCCATGTGATGCCCCAACTGCCCTGCCACTGAGGGACTCTAGATGGCAGTGAGCCATGGATGTGAGACCCTCCCTGGGAGAGGCGCGCTTGCCATAAGATGGCTCAATCCAGCTCCCACCCCCCCAGCTGACCCCTGATGGCCTGGGCTCATTCCTGAACCAGGGTCGCCAGTGCTTTAAATGGTTCTCATATTGTTTGTCTAACAGGTAGTAGAGGGTCAACTTAAATGGTGTTTTTTTATCATATCATCCCATGATGTGGATGCCCTGCAGGGATTTATGTTGGGCCGACTTTTAGACTGTTTTAAAATTGATTGCCTCAATCTTGTACTAGCTGTCAACTCATTCTGTATGCTGATGACACAGTTATTTTCCCTAGTAACAGGAACTTACCTGCTCTTTCACGTGCCCTTCAAGGTGACTTTAATATGGTCCAGCAGGGATTTAATTATCAAAAATTGTTATTAAATTCAAGAAACGAAATCTATCTTCTTTAGCGGTCATTTGACTGATGACTGTTTGTTGAACTTGGTTACACTCTGTGAGGACCCAAATGAGCAGGTAAAGGTGTTAAAATATGTGGGCATTTACCTGGACAGTGGGCTGTTGTACACTGGCCATGTGGACCATCTAATCAAGTCTATCAATATCCATCTTGTTTTTTTGTATCAAAACCACAGTAGTTTTATGACTTCTACCAGGAAGTTAGCTGCATACAATTACCTTCTTCAGCTGACTGACTATGGTTTGATGGTCTCTTATGGTGGCACTAATGACAGCACACTGAACAGGATTTCTCCAGCTTTTTATAGGGCTTGTCAATTTGCTTTAAATGTTGGACAACATTATCATCACTGTTATCTTTATGGTCATTCTCGATGGTTGCCACCTGAATTACAACTGAAATAGTTTATGTGTCTCATGGGCCATCATGCTTTGTAAATCAGGCTCTACCAAGTATTGTTGGTATACTTAATCTAAATAAAATCACCTATATTACCTGACCCAGTTCTTGTGGTAAACTTGTCCCCAAAAAATGTGTACTGAGCTCGGACAGAGGTCTTTTGTATTTAGGTTAGCACAAGACTGGAATGACTTTCCCTACTATTTGGTAGGACAGCAGTCCTTTTCTTCTTTTAGATTAGGAAGTAAGGATTTTTTTAAATGAATTGACTAGTCAATGTTTTACTTGATGTAGGTAGATCCTGGCCATAAGATTTTATTGTGGAATTCACAACAATGTAGTCTGTACTACCTCTTCTTTTGTAGTGGGACTGTGCTCCTCTATACAGAAGGGCACACGTTGCCCAAATATATGTACGTACCTGTGAAACAAGAAAACAAAATTAAAACTAAATGAAATTATATGATGGCTTGATTTTGTATCACCGTTTTGCAGACAAAAAGGTAACCTTGCTTATGTTTTTATTTCCCAGTGACATCACACCTGTGATATCACTGTCTTTATAAGCGACATTGAGGAAGGACTAGAAGGAAAAGTATGTCTCTTTGCAGATGACACTAAGATCTGCAACAGAGTTGATGCACAGGGTGGGGTGGAAAGGATGAGAAGGGACTTGGCAAGGTTAGAGGAATGGTCAAATGTATGGCAGCTTAGATTCAATGCTAAGAAGTGCAAGGTAATGCACCTGGGAAACAAAAACCCAGGGGAAGAGTACACAATGGGGCGTGAGATACTAACAACAACAAAAATGGAAAGGGACCTGGGGTAGTCATATCAGATGACCTAAAGGTGGGCAAGCAATGTGAGAGGGCAGCAAGGAGGGCTGGGGGATACTGGGATGCATAGGGAGAGGCATCACCAGTAGAAAACAGGAAGTTATTATCCCTCTGTACAGACAGCTGGTCAGACCCCATCTGGAGTACTGTGTGCAGTTCTGGAGTCCCAATCTCCGCAAAGACATAAACAAGATGGAAGCTGTCCAGAGGAGGGCAACTAAAATGGTGCAGGGTCTGCACCGGAAGACATATGAAGAGACTTAAGGAGCTTAATATGTATAGCCTCGAGGAAAGGAGGAGAGGGGTACATGATAGAAACTTTCAAGTACCTCAAGGAATCAACAAAGTCCAAGAGGGTAACATCTTTCAAAAAAGAGTGTGCAAGAACAAGAGGGCTAATTTGAAGATAGAGGGGGCAGCTCAGAGGTAATTTAAGGAAGTATTTTTTCACAGAGAGGGTTGTGGATGCATGGAACGGCCTTCCGGAGGAGGTTGTGGAGTCAAAATCAGTGTTGAAATTCAAGCATGCATGGGACAGTCATAAGGCAATTCTGGGGGTTGGGGGTAAGAAGAAGGAGGCTGCTGGTTAACTAGGATCTGCAGCTTATCCAGTAGGTAGGGAAATGGGCAGACTGGGTGGGCCAAGCGGTCGTTATCTGCCGTCAAATTCTATGTTTCTATGTTTCTATGTAAAATGTTTGCCTAGGCTACCTATTGCAACAATTCTTAAAAAATTTTGAATCAAAACCATTTGCAGTATTCACTGTACACTGAAGCTTTGAATAAATCCATATCATAAGGCATGGAAGTGAGGTGTCATACTATCCCCACACCTAGGACCAAGGCTGTACTAGTGCACAGAGATCAGATGGGCCAATTGTGGACCTACAGCCATTGTCTCAATCACTGGTGTGATGGCAGGAAATGTTCCCCAGCTGTTTGCCTTCGTCTAAGACTATTTAAAACCTACATTTCATTTCCTGTTCATACCCCTGGTGCCCCTTTAACAGTCACAATTCATACAAATAGCCTACCTCCAAAGTGGGCATCTGGAGAAGAATGAAATCCCTGACAGGGGCATCCTATAAACTAAGGTGCAAGGGGGCTTGACCTCTGAAGGTAAATACCTCAGAAACAAAGCAGATGTCAGTAGGAAATTTAGAATCAACCATTTCCATTAGCTGAGGGAGTGTTCCCATGTTTGAACCCTGGCACCTGCCACACATTTTGTTGCAGTCAGTTGTAATTGTTCACAGCAGATTTGGGATGATTTATGGGAGGTGACTTTTTATCAGGCCATCACATGCTAGGTGCAATGATATCTTCTTGTCCTCCTGTCTTATCAGTTCAGTGGCATTTTGTCTGAAATGATGAGCGGACCACTTGGCTTGGCTTATTTGGAGTCAGACATTGAAAGATCTAATTCCTAATTGGGCTAAATTAGTTTTTGTTGATAGGCTTTTAATATTATTTTTGGAAGGGGACCAGTTAAAAAAATATTTTGGGGGGAGAGGGACCAGTTAAAAACAAACAAAAAACAACTAAAACAGCTTTCTAAAGTATTTAAAACTTTAAAATAAAATTACTAAGGAACATCACTAATGATGAGACATTTCCTAATCAAAACAGATTCCCAGAGCTCCAGAACCCCTGAATGGGCAAACCATTTCAACTCCAGTTTACTGTGTTAATTAAAGCAAGTTGAGCCATGGCTGTTTCACAACTGCATCTTTGGACTACATAATCATTACAAACACAATAATATACAGTAAATAGTAAAAGTCAGTGAAGCTGACCAGGACAAGAACATAAATGTTTAGATATCTGAATCTCCCATCCACCCACCCTGGATCATCTGTCTTTTAACTTCTTTCACCACGATCCCTGCAGACTACTCACTTACAGTCCATTGCTCCATATCCCTAGTGCATTATAGAAAACACCTGTTCCTGATCAATCCCTTTAGAAAGGCTACAAATCCAATTCCCCTACCATCTAGGCAGCCCAATGCAAATGTAAAGTCCTTGCATCTAGACAAGAAACTGACTATAACAGCTGTTAGTGAGGGAACTACTTGTAACTAGCAAACTAATTATATTCTAGCAGTGGTGGATGTTTGTGTAGGTGCCTCTCTGCTATGCATACTGCGTGTAGCTCTGGAGTTTCCTCAGTTTCTCCATATAGTTTGAGTGCTGCAGCTAAGTACAAAACTCTTTAAGTATGGCTACAAGGGGTGTGACCATGGCCCTCACTTACATACTACTAACCCTATGGGCAGATTACCTGCTATGTGGAGCATTGGCTACTAAACCCCTCAGGCAACCCACAGAACACATCTCTCCTCTAACTACCCTCACTTCACCTCTGAGGTATGACTCAACCCTAATAACTCTGTATGGCTTGACACAGAAAGGGGCTTGTTACATAATGTTCTCAGCAGCTAGTTGTGGTGTAGGGGCTGCTGTCTGCTGCGATTGGTCCAAAGCGGTGAAACTATTATTTACATTACTAATATTACTTTCTGGGGATATTCAGATGAACCCTGGCCCTCCTCCTACCAACCTAATTATCTTCTCCCACTCTGATCAAAACTGGGTACACGCCAAGGGCCTGAAGATGGTGCATGAATATATGCAGCCTACCCCCAAAGATTCATGAGTTGCAACCCTTGTCTGACCTATATAAGCCTGACATCCTTGCAGTTTCAGAAACCTGGCTAAAACCAAATGTGCTGATGCACAAGGTTGAGCTCCCTGCGTACGCTGTCTTCAGGAAAGACAGGGAGGATAAAAAAGGTGAGGGCATAATAATAAACACAAAAGACACTCTGTGTCACTGCTGCCTCTCTTCCACTGCTAGACTGTGCAGGCAGTGAAGCACTGTTTATAAACCAAACCCTGGGGAAGGCAAAGGCCCTTACCACTGGTTGCCTGTATAACCCACCTCGAGTAGCTGCCCTGGCACTTGATTCCCTCATTAAGCTTCTGGACAATTACACTCCCTCTGAGGTAATCATACTGGGTAATTTCAGCCTCAGTTGGTGACGGGACACTGAGTTAGGACTCAAGATGCAACTCCAAGAAGAGCACCTAACCCAGGTCATCAGGGAACCTACCCAGCATAATGCCAAGTCTGGAAATCACTCATTACTAGACTGGGTGCTTGTAACCAAACCTGGCAGTATCCAGGCCTCAGGTATTCTCTTGGATGCTCTAAGTGACCACTCTCACATCTTCTGTGCCTGGAAGAATAGGTCACCTAAAGTTCCCCCCAGAGTCTTCACAGCTAGATACTACTCATGCTTCTCTTCTGATTCCTTCCAGGCCTACCTGACTGACCTGGACTGGAGGCCAATAATCTCTCTGCCCAGCATAGATGAAGCACTGGAGTTCTCTATGAACTGCTTTGCATCCACCACCAATAAGGTTGCTCCATTTAGGAAGCTCAGGGTCAAGGGCAAATGCTACAGATGGCTCACCCCTGAGATAAAAATGCTGATGACACAGCACAATAGAGCCTGAACTCAGTTTAAAAAGATCAGGCTTACTCCTGATTGGATCAAATGTAGAGAATATCACAATCTATGCAAGAAAATCTTGAATGCAGCAAAGCAGGAATATGTCAGGGGTCTACAGCATAACAACCTATCTGACCCCAAACAATTATTGGTCCAAATAAATGACCTCCTCAAGGGTGGTACCAGTGCCTTGCAAGGTCCAATAGTGGTCAATGCTCAGACAATTATCAACCCTCAGTCTGCAGCTGGTGCCTTCAACCTTCATTTTACAGACTTGTACAAATATAAAAAATGTAATCTCTGCCCCCTCCCCTGCCCTCTCTAGCCCCCTCAACCTGATCTCTCTCATCCTAAATTTCACCTATGGCTGATGTCATGAAAGGAGGTGCTTAACTTCCTCAAGAAAATAAAAGCTGGCGGCTCTGCTGGCTGGAACCCAGGCTACTGAGTGCAGCTGCCATAGCCATTGCATCCCCAGTAACCATGTTGATACACAGATTCTTCTTCGAAGGAGAGATCCCATCAAAATGGAAGGAAGCAATAGTTGTCCCAGTCCACAAGGGTGGTCTCAGGGAAGTTATAGGCAGCTACAGGCCAATTTCCCTGCTTTTTGCGTTCGGGCCAAAATCCAGGAGAGTCTGGTATACAACCAGCTGTAGTACTATCTTGAGCTGCACCATCTCTTGTCCCACAGCAGCATGGATTCAGGTGCAATCATGGGACTGATACTGCCTGAATTAAATTTACCATGGATGGCCTGCAGGCACTGAACAGCAGGACGCCTACTGGGGCCATCTTCATAGACCTCACGAAGGTCTTTGATTTAGTCAACCACAACCTGCTCCTTGGTAAATTAAAACAGATAGGACTAGATTCTCATGTACTCACCTGGTTCTCCCATTACCTAACACACTGCACTCAGATGGTCAAATGGCATGGAGTATTGTCTAGGCAGCTACCAATCACAGAGGGCGTACCTCAGGGCTCAATATTAAGTCCCCTCCTATTCTCCCACTTCATCAATAATTTGGGCACAAATTGCGGTAATAGTCACCTCATCCGATATGCAGATGATGCCGTTCTATACAGGAGCTCGAGCAATGCTAAAGCTCTCAGCACTCAGCTATAGTATAACTTCTCTGCCTTTGAGAAGTGGACCCAGTTGAACCAGATGGTGCTCAATGCCAATAAAAAAACAAGGCTGTCCTGTTTGGCCCCAGAAACTTAAACCAGGATAGATCTCCTCTACTCCCACTTGCATCTTCATCTGACACTCCATTTAAAGTTGTGGACACAATCAAATACCTTGGTTTGATGCTTGACCAAGTCCTCACTTTTAAGCCACATGTGGATCAGGTCACCTGCTCAATTCACCAAAAAATAGGACTCCTATATAGGTTAAACAGCCACCTCCTCCAGGAGTCCAGAAATGCCATAGCAAACAGTATACTAATACCTAAGCTCACATACAGTATGCTGCCCCTGTCCTGCAGTCCCTTGGCAAATCGGGGAGTAACAGGATGCAATTGCTGTATAACAAAATTGGTCAATTTGCCAAGATGACCTATCCTAGGAAGCACCATTGTGAGGTGCTGGCTTTCCTAAACTGGCTGACTTTAGCCCACCAGCTACAGTACGCCATACTATGTACTGCTTACAAACTCATCTCCATCTACCAGCCTCCTAGTCTGATAGGCCTACTTGCCCATACATGCTCCAATAGAACACTATGAATCTTCACCAAAAAATTGCTGTAGGTGTCTACAGTTAGGACCTCACTGGGGAGCAACCCATTTGCCTACTTGGCTCCCAGTCTCTGGAATGCTGTCCTGGAATCCCTAAAAATGATGAACTCCCTAACTAGCTTCAGAAAGGGGCTAAAAGTTTACTATGTAGAAAAATGTAGATGTTCATGTTATCGTTGACTGACCTCTGTCAGTCAGCATAATGTAACTGCTATGTTTGCTTAATGTAGCATGTTCTAGCAGTCTTAATGACTTCTGTGACAAGGTGTGCTATCGCCTTATTGTCAGCTGTTATTAGCCCGTGTCAAATTTCTCGTTATCTTTATGTAATAGCACTTACTGTAACTGTCTGATGGTTTAATTGTCTGATATGAATTGTTACTATAATTATATAGCTGTTATTATTTCTGGGTTGCCCCTGAAAAAGGGACCTCAGTCCAAGTGGGCTCACCCAGTTACCAAAATGAAATAAATAAATAAATTTAAACGCTTAATGCTTTGAATGTTTTGATTTGCAGAAACTTTTGTTGGTCATTCCTGTATCAGATGTCTTTCTTTCTTTCTTTCTTTCTTTCTTTCTTTCTTTCTTTCTTTCTTTCTTTCTTTCTTTCTTTCTTTCTTTCTTTCTTTCTTTCCCCTAGAAGGTCACACTAAGCACCAAAATCAGCTTGTTTCCAGGTGTGTCCTAGGGTGAGCAAAATGGTATATACGCAATACAGAAAAGGTACAATATAAATACAAGCAGAGGTAAACCATTTTACACTGTACTAAAATGATACATCATGTGGCTACTATACATGATAAGTGATAAATAACAAGGCTAAAAATGCATTATAAACAAAATAGTCAGTAATATAAATGAATACACTAGAATAAAATGATAGCACACATGAGAGCCAGAAGAGGGTACAGGCTGACAGCTGTTACAATTCAGTAGAGGAAGATCATGCAAAAGAGAGAGGGGAAGAGGAGGAGGGAGCTGGAGGGTGAAGAAAGGAAGTGAGGGGGTGAGAGGGAGGAGAGAGGTAGAATGGAGAAACAGGGTAAAGAAGGGGCAGGAGGAGAGGAAGCAAGTTAGGTTCATTAGTTACATGTGCAAAAAGGAAAGTGATTTCATAAAACTGAGCTATTAGTGAAGATTGAGAGGAGAAAGAACAAAGGGATGTGGCAGGATAGACCGCAGATGGGGGAGTCAGTAGAGAAAGCTGTTTATCCTGCAGACAGTTGGGAATGGGGGAAGGCTGAGTGAGGGGGAATGAGTGAGAGAGAGAGAAGGACAGTTACAAATACAGAAATGTGGGTAGGGGATGGGTAAAGAGGGTGTCGATGTAGGTGGTAAGGTAACTAAATCAGAATTTGGAGATGCTGCATATGCAGTGAAAGAGGTCTCTGCCTTCAAGAAAGAGAAGTAAGAGGTTTTTAGGAACATAGGAGGGAAAATTTATGGGTATGGGGGCAGTCAAGAGCAAAGTAGAAGAAAGACTGGAAGATTGGATCCATTCTGACCAGAGTGGACTTGGGAGCAGCACTACAGTATATGCCATATCCAATTATTCAAAGGATGTGAGGCTCATTTTTACAACTGTCTCCCCTTGGGCTGGGAGTGGGGTGGAGCTTAGTTCCTATAAAGTGTGTTGTGTTTCAGGAGAAGTGTTTTTGCATATGGCATCTACTGCATGTTGAAAGGAAAGTCTAGGTGGCAATCCAACCACACATCCAGCTATTTAAAGGAAGGGACTTCCCCTAGTTAGGGGGCCATCCAAAACTTTTAACTTACTGTTCTCTGAGAGCCAGAAAATGACATAGTCTCATTGGCCATGTTGTGCATGAGTGTGTAATGCCACTCTTTATATTCTGTGGTCTAGGGATGCATAATTATTTGGTGGGGCTTCACAAACCAAAGTTTAATCAGCATATAAGGTTCAGGCCAGAGACCCCTTTGACCCCATTAGAAGACTGTGTTCCAACACCACAGAATACAGACAAAGACTGCTTTTTATGTATTTATTTATTTAAGTCTAGGATTACATATACCTTTGAGCTAAGAGTTCTTTTACAAAGTTTCCATGTCAGTAGAAAGGACAACTGATTAAACAGGACAGTCAAGTACGGTACAATAAAATGTAAATAGGAGGTACAAAACTCATAATGGACACAAAATCATAATGGACAGTCAACATAAAACAACAGAGATACATTATGGTAATCAGTTTCAGGCACAGGAAAATGCACACTATACATTGATATCGGCCATCAGGCTTTGTCAAGACAAACAGGACACAGGGTGTAGGAAGGGTTGTGGGAGGGTGGTCTGGGAAAAGTAAGAGAGGAGGTGGGAGTGGAGGTTGTGAGGAGAGGTGAGGCAAGGGAAGGGGGAGAGGGAGGAAGGGTGGAGGGGGATAGGGGATGCAGGGGGAGGGGTAGGAGGCAAGAGTGCTAAGTTACTATGAAAAAGGTTGAGTGTATGGTTGAGGTTTGGGAAAACAGGATTAAGGGAGACAGTCACTTTGCTTTACTTAACACGTCTCTTCATTAGTCATTTATTCCTTTTCTTTTTTAGAATGAGAACTTTTCAAACTAGAAAATGTGTGAGTGTATTGGGGGGGGGGGGGCACAGGTCCATAGTGCAGCATTTCACTGTTTGTTGATGTTTGGCAATGATTGACTAATAGCACCACCCCTCCATAGCTGTGCCCCCCAAGGCAAAAAAAACTGAGAGAAACAAAAAAAAAATCACTAATGTAAGCTGCTTTACTATTCCTTGTAAATGTACTGTGAATCCCTTCATTATAGAAGGAATGTAGGCAAAACAGATGTCAGAATAGTACTTTATAAAAGGGAGAGTTGTTAAACTTCCATTAGAATTAATACGTCTGCCCCACTGACATCATGCTTGCTTCTTACAGTTACAGACTTGGGACTGCACTGTATTTGTATTTGGGAGATGGTGCCATGCTGTACATCACACAAGACATCAGTCCATTCTGAATCTCTGCAAACATGTATCGGTTGCTAAGCTTGAAACTCAGAACTTTGAGAGGGAGTTTACATTTGTGAGACAGATGTGAATTTCTAGCATTCATCTGAAAAGCAGTCTGACACCTTTTTTGGGTTATGGTAAATCTTATGAACACATTCACATTGAGCACTCCCGACTTAAGCAGAGAGAATATAAGACTATAAAGATTGCATCATAAATAATTTTTTCAAGGCACAAGGCAATCAATTGATGGATAGGCTACAGTGTTTTCTTGGCTAAACTCTTCTTCAAGTAAAAATGTTTATCAGTTTCTGAAATCCATCAGTCATCTTTCTTTTTTTTGAAATGTAGAGGTACTAACATTTTGAAACTGTTAACTACAGTATTTTTTTAATTTACAAGCAGTACTTCATTCTTGAGTGCAAGAATGAATATCAGCCAAAACCTTTTTTTAATTTGGAAATGAGTGCCATTTATTCTTTTGTTCCAACACTAAAAAGTACATTGCCCACAGTTTTGTCAAATCGCTTCTCCTCACATATGGAAGTGAAGAGCTAAAATGTGTTTACAAAAGAGCCAGGAACTGGGAAAAGCTGCCATACCCCTCCCCCACCCCACCACCACCATACACACATACATACCACATGGGTGACATGCTCAACTCATTAATCAACTGCAACCTCACACCTGCTCCCAGCAGTCTGAAGGAGAGCTGGAGAAATGCACATCCTACTGTAATTTGCTGGCAGGATTATCAAAGCACATTCTCTCACCCTGATGCCTCATAGTCCACTTGATCCTTGGCTTGTGTACACAAATAGCCCAGGAATGAAAAGAATGACAGTAGGGTGGCATGTGGCTTTAGAAATGTTGCTAGCAGATGCCTTGCCTCTGCTGTTCCTCACTGCCTTTCCCTAACTGCACTATTTCTTTGTAACTATAGCTGCTCTATGATAGCACTGTAGTTAAAAATTGCCACTATGTTCCTGGGCAAAATCAAGATACATGCTTTGAGAAGAGGCCACATGAGGGATGCTACATGTGCAAGAATATGGGCAGACCTGGGGGTGACACTGGGCCGAGCCTGGTCCTGAGGAGGAGAAGGGGCTAACTGGCCTGATCATGATCTAGCCATGTGAACAGGTTGTATTCCTGGAAGATGAGCAGGGCTCAGAGAAGAAGATCTAGGAAAAAAAAAGAAATGTTATATTTTTCTTCCCCGGTGAAGATGTGGTGAAGTAACAAACATTGCCTTTCTTATTAAGTGACCTCACTCTATCAAATTTGGGACATGGTACTGTGGCAGGCCAAAAGATTCCCTAAAAATCTTAGGACAGGCCAGACGAATCTGGAAGGAGAGGCAGGAAGATGCAAACAGTTTATTTGCAAGGGACAATAAAAATGAGATAACTTGTGTTTACAACAATACAGGAAATAAACATAAACCAAAACAATGATATTGAGACCAACAACTGCCTTGTGCAGGCAGGATCCATAGCGCATGGTGGGCAACAACCATACCCCTTTTCCCCTATTTCTCCTTTTACTGCACCCCCTCAGTTACTGCTGGATCACTGCTTTGTGCAGGCAGGGTCACCCAGCACAATGGTGGTGTACAACCCCCCTACTATAGTTGATCTCTGCTACCCACTCCCACAATATCCCTCCCCCAACACCCACCTCTCTCACATCACTATATATAAATAACTCTCATCACCTATAACCGGTGTCCTACCAGTAGGGCTGTCCATTGCTCTGCCCAAATAGGGATAACAAGACACTGTTGAATTTCAACTTCCCCCCTTTCCCCCGTGGATACCCCCCCACCTACAATACCTCTCTCTCTCATTCACCCTGCCACACTCTAGCTCTCTGTTCTACCCCAACACTCAATTAAGCACTTATAACCTACCCCATACCCCTCTTACATGCATTTTATTCCACCCTGTCATCTCTGTTTGCCTCGAAAATCGTGTTCTGTCTGCGTCTCTCAATAAATTTCCTTTCCTTCTTCCATTCTACCCGCCACAATTTTTCGTTCCCTCCTTCCATTCTTCCTCTCTTTACTCCAATCACTGTAAATGTTGAATATCTATGTTACACTAATGGCTACCAATTACTATTGGGTCACCTTACCATCTAGTACTACATACTGCTGCCAAGTTATTATATGTGTTCCAGTGTTACCAACTGTCACCAACTGTTGCCAATTTGCTGTATGTGTCTTCATATCTACTATACTTAACTGTTGTATTGTTAGCTAGTGTTATCCACCTGTAATCCCTCCTGCTCTCATTGTATGCAAGTAAGCAAATTGTATTCCAACATTGTAACATTTCTCTGTATTATATCCCATTTTTCCCTACCCCCCAGGTCACACAGGAGAAGAGCAGCTTGTTGCTCAGCATGCCTTCCTGGTGAAACATTTCAATAAATAAAATAAATAAATAAATAAACAATTGGTCGAACCAAGAACATGGGGGTCAACCCCTTTTAGTCCAAGTCCTGCGTGCACTTGGCCAAGATGATGGAACAACTGATGAACCAGCTTGGGCTTTTCTCTGTGTCAGCTGATCAGCAGGTGGGCATTGACCCCACAAAGCACTTTTATAAACAGGCCATAACGAGGCATCCCCCGGATGAACAGAACACGACAAGGAACACTGCTAGCTGGTCAAGAAAGAACTTGGCTATCCTCTGCGGCTCGGGGCATGAAGCTGAAGACTCTTGGTTGGCCGATGGTTCTCTGGATAATTAACAGCAATGAACACTAGCAGGTCTCCAGTCCCAGATGATCTATTACCAAGATGACTGCTGACAGAATGATTTATGGGCTGCTTTTGCAGAGTGACACAGACATGCACACACTTACGGGTGGTTGGCAAAATACTAAAAGGGCATGCACAACATTAACTGTGGTCCCTCAAGCTTGAGCCAGGGCAGCTTCTAAGCTGACTCACTGCTAGATCCCTCACTCACGGCTTTCTACCACTTAGCATCACAGGGCTGATGCTGAAACACTTGTGGCAGGACTTTAGCACAGGCTGACATCACTGGAGGTAGTTCTGCTGCAGATGGTGGGTGGGCTGGGGACCTCCCTGGGTCAGATCAGGCTCTGGTGAAGCTGATCCGGGCAACAAAGGTGAAGCTGTACATCGGGTACACCAGGGTGAAATTTGTAAACAGTTCTGTAGCAAGCAAACAGTTCAGATTTTTAAACAGACAGTTCAATTTTTCACAGAATACAGTCTCTAGGGGGTGCTAGGCAGGCAACAGTGCAGTTCGGTCTGGGTGCTGGGCCGCTTAGACCATAGAGCCATCCCTCACCCATGGGTGCTGTACCTTTAAGGATATTCCCTTATTTAGGCTACTTTTGCAGATCCAACTCACATTATTAGTGTTACTATCCACCCCTGGCCTTAGGTGGGGCCTCGGTTACTAATCCCTAAGCTTGAGGGCCTGGATGCTGAACCCTCACAGCTAGCCCCATCCTCCAGGCAGCTGGCCAAGGGCCTTTTGGGTTTTGCCCCTGCCTCTTGGTGCAGAATGGCACTGACACAGACCCCAAGGGCCTTAACCCCACTGTACCCTGGGTCTGGTACTTTCCCTTTTTGTCCCTTTCTTCCTCTGGGGCTTTTACAATCGCGGCGCCCCTCTCTCCTTATCTAGCTAGAGGCAAGCTATTATTGGCCCAGCTTGCCTTCTGGTTCCCCATTTAGCTATAACCAAAAAAAAAAAAAAAGATTAACAACAACAATAGCTCTGTGACCTCTGGCCACCCCAAGCCAGGCTCTTTCCCTCAGGGAAGGGTAGCTACCTAGGAGCTCACTTTGCTCCCTTTTGTCTCATAAGGGTGCTGGGCCTTTAAATTCTCTGGGTCCTTTTCCTGCTGCCCTTCCTGTACTTTTTGGCCTCTGGCCCTTAAATCTTCCCCTTCCCCCCAGCGCCCACGGCGTGAGTTAAAAGTTTGGGCACTCGGCCCACTCATCGCCATGGCCTGGGATTTTAGCACTGCTTGGGGGTCAAGGAACCTGGCTGGGGATCTGCAATCCCACCCGGCTTTTCTCTGGCCTGTAGGCTGCTGGGGCAGAACTCTAGGTCCGGGATGTGTTTCCGCCTGGACCTATTTTTGTGCAGCACCACGTTGATCCGGCTACCCGAGGCTTCACCCCATGCCACTCAGGGATAGAAAAAAAACAAAGCATGTCAGAAGCTGGGCTCCCGCCCGACAGACCGTGCTGCTGCTGCCACCACCCCAGACTGGAGCTGGAGGGGAGCGATGCTGAGAGAGCCACAGACACCATGCAGGCACCTTCTCCTTTCCTCTGGGCTCCCTGCATCCTCCACCCTCCTCACTATACCACCAACCCTCATTCTTGCCCACTTCCCAGCCATTTTGTAGGGCAGATGAGGTCCTGGCATTTGGCCAAGAGACTGGACACTGAAAGCCCCACAGGGAGGGTCTCCAGCCCTGACCCCCTTCCCAGTGCTGAACGGTGTGAAATAAGACAAAGGGAAATGGGAGGGGTTGGGGAGACTGCAGGCAAGGGCCAGGAAGGAGGGGACGAGAGGAAGGAAAAAAATATATATAGCCCCTAACTTTGGGGTACTACAGTACACTTTGCAAAACTATGCAAGATGCTTCACAAGCAAAGTCAGCTGCACTCTGTAAAGGGTAAATAGCTAGGTAGGTCAAATTGGTGTGCAAAAGGCCAACATGGTTACATTGTTCTAGGAAGTACAGGGATACAACCATGTGGCAGTGTATAGTCCTGGCCGGTTAGAGGAAGCAGTAGGATGTGTCCCCTTCATGCTACAAAGAATATCAGACAAAAAACAACAGAAACACTGCTTGATTAAGAACTATTTTTGATAGTTTGTGTTTAGAATGCTCTTGGGTGTGACTGGGAGTGAGATGAGCGTGAAATGGTTGTTAATAAACATTTTATAGAACAGATATTAATGCACTCACTCTTTGCCTATTCCTGGTGCTCTGAGCAATGTTTGGAAGTGAATTGGGTTTCAAAAAAAGTGTTTCAGCACAAATGTTTTTACAAATACTGACTGCACTCTCAGTGCTGGTGGGGCTGTGATTTGAATTCAAGTAAAAGGGATCTGAGGTCAGGAGGGATTCTGATTGTGCTGTCAGGATGATGTAGGTATGTACAGCAACCCATGGGTGTAGGCTGCCACTATTTCAAACAATTATACCAATTTAGTATATTTATTGTTAATGGCAAAATTGCAGCCCACATATAGCAGTAGGCCCCCACCATAGTTTCAAAAAAAGTATGCCTGTGTGACATGTTTACTGTTGCTGGCAGACAGAAAAATTCAGCAGGCCACATGACAGGCAACCAGTGCTTCAAATAATGAGGCCTGTTTCACATGTTTGTTGTTGGTGGCAGACTAACAAGTACAGTAACTCACATGGTATGCCACAAAAATGTCAAAAAAGTATACTTGCCTGGTACTTGAGCAGGAGGAGCCCTGCAGTGACAGAAAGTAGGTACAGTGAAGTAGACCTTGAAGAATAGGCAGAGACCTGCCGTGACTTAACATAGACCCAGTGGAACAAGCCCCTGAAGATACCATGCTTGCCTTACAGAGCTCTTTTAAGTATTTTTAGATGGTTAGGCCATTGGGCTCTCTCATTGATGACCGTTTCATCCAATTGGTCATCTTTCTGACCAACTTCATCTGAATCTCCTTTGTCAGTGTTTTAGCTGGAACCAGATGGGAATTCAGACAGGTCTTATCATGCTGTAAACTCTTCTTTAGTTTGTGGTAGCAGAGATGTGAAGTTGTGTGGGATTAGTCCCCTCCTAGTCCCTGTTGCTCTTACCACTCTCTTCTTCTTTCCTAATCTCTACTCCTCCTCACCTTCCTACCACTAAATCCCCTTCCTCCCATAGTTCGCTACTGTCCCCTGCAAGTCTCAAACCCTGTACCTTTAACTCCAAAGTTAACAGCCCTACCACTGAGCCAATGAGTCAGGCTACTGTTTTACTCTTTTAAGCCTTTTTTGTCTCCATACTTGGAAAAAATACTTATCCCCAGTCCCATTGCAGGTCCCAAACCCTGTACCTTTGACAACAAGGTCAGCAGCACTGCCTCTAATCCGACAAATCAGGAGAAGTTATTCTCAGTTTTTAAGCTCTTAAAGCCTCTAACTCCAAAGTTTACTAAAATACTTACTTGCTGCCTACATAGCAAAGGGTTCTCATGTCAGGCTTGAACCTTGTGCACCAAGGTCCATGACCCTTCCACTGTGCCACTGGGTCAGTACAGAATTACCCTGTGCTTTATCTCCTTTATCCTTGTCGCACCTCCCCAGGATCCTGCAGTACTAAGCCTTACCATGACTACTCTCATCATTACCAACATGATCTATCGCCCCTACCTTTTCTTTTACTATACACCTTAATCATGGTAGATACCCCTCCGAGCTGCTGCTTACCAGGGCTCTGCCTTTGCACCCCAGAGTCTGTCTCAGGGGACCTGACACTCCAGCTCTGGACACATATCCCCTTCTGTACCTTGACCCTCAGGACTCCCAGGATCCCCCCACCCATCTCCAGCCACTGTGTTCTAGGCTTTACCTCCCGCTGGTCACTGCCTAGTTTTGTCTCTCCCTTCCTAAAGGATATGCCCGCCCCTGTCTGTGTGCTTCCCCCTGCTTGTACTACCTGAACGTGCTCCAGGGCGTTAACAAATCTGAGGCTCACCTCCTTACGGGTATTAATGCTACACCTCCTGATCTCTGGAAACATCCACCCTAACCCTGGTCCTACCCCCTTGACACCAATCAATCAGACTGTGACACTCTCGAGCTTAAAATACTAAGGATCAGTCTCCCTGAAGTACTCTACCCCCTCACTGCCCTGCTAAACTGCTCCCTTGCCCTAGGTCAATTCCCCTCCGTGTGGAAAACTGCCCTTATCACTCCTCTCCTGAAGAGTGGTGACCGAACTCAGCCTAGTAATTATCGGCCCATCTCAATTCTACCCCCTCTCTCCAAGGTCCTTGAAAAGATAGTCGCCACCCAAGTCACCGACTACCTTGCTCAACACAATCTCCTCCGCCCCAAACAGCATGGTTTCTGAAAAAAACATAGCACCACAACTGCGCTTTTGGAATATACTAACACTATCCATATGACACTGGATGCAGGCCAGATTGCTGATACTGTCTATATAGATATTTCCAAAGCATTTGACACCATTCACCACTCACTTCTCCTAACCTTGCTAACCCAAATAGGTTTCTTATTGGATACCACCACTTGGTTCTCAAACTACCTGTCTGATAGAACCCAGAGAGTCAGACTAGGGCAAACCTTATCATCCCCCCTCAGGGTTACATCTGGGGTCCCCAAGGGTCAATCCTTGGCCCCCTACTTTTCACTCTATTCCTTAACTCCCTGCCCAAGGCCTGTTCTGGGAGTCTCCTACTATACGCAGGCAATGGGGTTTTATTCAGCACCCACACCAACCCTACCGCCCTCCAAGTAGCCCTCCAAGGGCCATTTAATGAGGCCGAATCCTGGTTTGCTGACCATAAGCTTGTTCTAAAATACGAAAAAACAAAGTCCATGCTGTTTGCCCATGTCCAAAACAAGTTCAGTAACCACCCTCTACTCATCCATAACTCCCATAAATATTTAGGGGTTACCCTAGACTCAGGGCTAACCTACCATGAACATATCCGCTGACTTAATTCGGCTGTAAATGTGTGCATTGGTCTGCTCTATCGCTACAAGCACTGTCTCCCCCCCGAAGCCCTACAGCTAGCCATCTCCTCCTCCATCCTGTCACTCATTGATTACGGGATTATCTTCTATGGTGCTGCTGACAACACCTCCCTCAACAAAATTAGGGTTTCCCTGAATAAAGCCTCTAGACTGGCCACAGGATGTGACTGGCTTACGCACGCCTGTATGCTTTATACCAGTACAAACTGGCTTAATTTCAATGATCGCCTAAAGTACCAGACCTGTCTTCTTGCCAAGAAAATCTTGACTGGCCTCACCCCACTGCTCTTGTGGTGCTGCTCCCCTTCCCCCCAACAGAACCAGACGCACACGTCACACTGAAATTGCTCTACCAGGTCCCCCGCTGTAAAACCTCCATGAGGCAAAGAGCTTTCAGATACCGCGCCCCCAATTGGCTGAATTCATTGCCCACACCAGTTTTCCTGGCTCCTGCCTTGGGACTGTTCATATCCTTTCCCCAGAGCAATATCTTTGCGTGACTCCACCTGTGACTGTACCTGACCCACCCATGACCTAAAACTGCCATGACAGTGGATCGGCTTAGTCCTGCTTCTAGAGTGTCTGTCCCTGGTTCAGTCTTACCCAATCCTAGCTGACTCTCGTTGGACTGGGCTGCTTGCACAATCCAGTAATAAATACTTCTGTACAACATCTACTGTTCTATATGACGCCCCTGTAGATACTGTATTTATTGTATTTTTGCCACTGTACTACATTGTCTATGACTATTGTAATTATCCTGTACCACATCCACCTGTTATACTTTACCTTATATCATTGTAAGGTGTGTTATTTCCCACACTGCTATTTATATTGTGATGTCTGTTCAGTGTATGCTCTGTATTGTTTTCCATGATGTGGAGCCTTTGTAAAGGAGTCTCTGACTCAAAGGCATTAATTCCAATTGTATTCAATGAATAAAAAAAAAAAATAAAAATAGGGTGTCATTCACTTTTATGTTTGCTTGCATGCATGTGCAAGAAACATGGTGCCATCATCCAAGTTTTCGGAGGTGTGGCAGCCATCTTCCAATTCAGTCAGTGTGTTTGCAGGCAGTTCTCCAATGAGCACTGCAGCTGTCTATGACAGCAGTTGAAAATGCAGTGGCCATACAGTTGAAAGGGAGAGCTACGCTTCAGTGAGCAGCGATAAGATATTGCGTGCTCGTGCGCACTCTCCCCACCCACACACATGTACGCATACTGCGTGCTCCCCCCCCAATGCACACACTGTATAGCTGACAGGGGATGCTGCGCTCCCCCCCCCAACAGAGTTCCAGATGCCATACTGGGAGTCCACCCCAGCGTGGCAATGGATCATATGGCCAATGGGGGTGCCCAGTCCCCCATCTGTTCCATGCCCCCCCAACAGCCTTCCAGCTGCCACGCTGGGAGCCCACTCCAGCATGGCAAACATCCTGCGTTGTCTTAAGTAAAAAAAAAAAAAAAAAAAAAACCTGAAAGAAAAAAAACTTCCTTCACTGCTGTCTTGACCCCCCCTCTCTCACCTGCGCCCACCCACTGTGCACCCTGCCTCCCCACACCCCACCTCACCCCATACCTACCTCCGGAGCTCGGCATGATGATCTTTGGTGGACCGGGAACACGTTCTGCACTCTTCAAAGTCGATCACAAACTGAGAAAATGCCGGTAAGCTGTATAATGTAATAAATAGGGTTTTTTCAACTGTAGTGCATATCTCGGGCATTTTGGGGAATTTTTTCACCAAATTTTCAACATGGGGTTTTTGGGACCATGAATTCTGTCACTGTCATGGCATTAATCGGCCCTGAAAGGTGATTTCGCGGTCACTGCATGAAACCACCTTTCGGGACTGATTTATGAAATGACAGTGCCACAGTTCATGAGGTAGGCCTCCAAGAACTCTATGTTGAAAATTTGGTGAAAAAATTCCCCAAAATGACTGTTTTATGAGCATGCATTGCGCTGTTCCTACGCACACTTGTAAGTTCGTGAATTTTCAATATGTTCATTCCAGATTTTCAACATTTCCATGTTACCATACCTCCTTATGAGCAGTAAAGCTGTCATTTCTCACATCTGACCCAAAATGTGTTTCTACCCATGTAGCGCACAATGGCGCAGTCGGTGTGTGAAATCAATGTTCGGGACAGATGAAGAAAATCACAGTGACACTGTTTATGAGCAGAGGTGTTAAAATGGCTATGTTAAAAATTTGGTGCAAAAATTCCCAAAAATTACTGTTTTACGAACATGCGTTGCGCTGTTCCTATACACGCTCTTAAGTTCACGAATTTTCAATATTTTCACTCCAGATTTTCAACATTGCCATTTTACCACACCTCCTTATGAACAGTACAGCTGTCATTTTTCATATCTTGGCCAAAATGTGTTTCTGCCCATGTAGCGTACAATGGAGCAGTCAGTGTGAGAAATCAACTTTCGGGACAGATTAAGAAAATCACAGTGCCACTGTTCTTGAGCAGAGGTGTTAAAATGGCTATGTTAAAAATATGTCCATAAAAAGTGCTACGAGCGACCATTGCGCAGTTTCCACGCATCCTTGTAACTTCATGGATTTCTAATATTTTCAGTCCAGATTTTCACCACTGGCATTTTTCCACACTTCCTTATGAACAGTACAGCTGTCTTTTTTCACACCATGGCTGAAATGTGTTTTCGCACTTCCAGCTCAGAAATGCATGGTCACTGTGGGAAATCACTGTTCAGGACAGATTAAGAAAATCACAGTAACACTGTTCATGACTGGAGGTTACAAAATCCCTGTGTTGACAATCTGCTGTAAAAAATCCCCAAACTAATTGCATTACGGGTGTGCGTTGTACATTTTCTATGCATGCTCGTAACTTCACCAGTTTTTTTTATATTTTCAGTGCAGAATTTCAACATTACCATTTTTTGCACCTCCTCATGAACAGTACAGCTGTCATTTTTCACATCCTGTTCAAAATGTTTTTTCGCACCTGTGGTGCCAAATGACGTAGTCGCTGTGCGAAATCAGCTTTTGGCTAACAAACTGATATTGCCACTGTTCATAAGATGGGGGTCACAGAAAAACCATGTTGAAAATTTGGAGTGAAAATGCCAGCGAATGCCTGAGGCATTAGGGTTTTTGACCATAACGATCCAGCCTGTAGAGATTGAGAGGCATCAGGGGTGTGACTTAGGACTCTCGCCTGTAATGCTCATACTATTCCACACCCTGCAGCCAGTGAGAGGCATCGAGGTATGCCTTGGACTCTTCGGCCCCAAAGTTCACCCCACTCTCCTATACAGGACCCATCTCACTGTATTTCCTGAAGGATTGGGGTGAGCATAAAGGCCAAAGACCCCAAGGCACACCATGACACTTGTGAGTGTCTGCAGGGTAGGGTGTGTTGAAATGGTGTGGCCATTATGCCTGACGACCCAAAAGCACACCCCAATGCCTGTCAGTCTCTGCAGGGTGGTGGTGGGTTTGGCTTCAGTTCAATACTTCACTGCCATTCCTATTATGCAGCTCTCTAACTCCTACACTACCAGTGCCAATGCCAGCAAGTAAACATTCAACATTGACAAAAGCTTGTTATGAATGTGAGTCTTTTTACATTTTTGAGTGGCTTATTTGTGTGTTTATCAGTAATGATGGCTCCTAATGAACTGAAGACTCTTTTGGAACTGACTGTGTGGTGGGCAGCTCAACTAGTATATTGCCACATTGACAATGACAGCCTTGCCTGAAACTTTGATGTCAGGTACAAAAGTGTCTCCTCTTTAATGTTCAGGTTGTTTTAGTCAGTCAGGTATGTCTCCACAATACATTCTTCAGACTTACGGTGATGTTGTCTTTTCCTTTTTTTTTCACCACCTCAATATCCACTGGTGATAATACTGCCCACAGAGGGTTAGAACACAAAGCCTATGCCTGTTGCTCAGTTGGCAGAAGCTACAAACCATCCCATCTCCTCCTGTTCCTGAGCTATTTAAACCAGCTTCCTCCAGCCTAATTCAGAAGCATTGTTTCTTTGCTGCAGATGGAGGCTCTGCTGGGGCCCTGCCCCCCCTTTTCTCCCCATCTTTGTCTGTTACTTTCCTTTTGTACTTTTGTACTTTCTGTTAAGTTTGTGCCTTCAGTGGCTTTTAGGTCAGTATTTTGTTTTTCCACCTTTCCTAGCTGCAGCTTGTGCTTCCCTCTTTCTCTTGGTCAGCTACACTTACTGCACTCCTGTCTTCATGTAACTCTTGTGTTTCTTTCTGTTTTGGTTCTTGGTGTGGTTACTAGTTTTCACAGTAAGCCCTGCTTACATTATTTTGCTGTTTTGTCTTGTGTTGTTTCAGACTTTTCCATTTTGCTGTTTATACAGCGGCTTTCCTGAGGTGCTACCTGTCTGCAACAGGGGAGACGGGCGATGGCCTGCATCCATCCGGGAGGGGAACCTCAGTCCTCAGCGGACAGTTTGTATGTTACTTTGATGAACATTCAAACTAGCCAAGGGGGGGGGGGCGGTGGTGAAAGGAATCAGTGAAGCAGAAACTACGCCCCCCACAGGCTGAAGTAGAGAGTAGAGAGAATCTAAGGGGAAAGATATTCCCCTGCTGCAAATTAATAAAGGAAGTAGGGTAGTAGAAATGAATGGGGAAGGGAATGGGAGCATTAAAAAGGGATAGCCCATTGCCCCTGAGGGCTGTGCCTGTGATGAGCACCTTACCTCATACCACACCAATGACCCAAGTTCAGGAACAAGCTTGGGTTGGCAGGGGTCATAGGGGGAAGTGGATTTAGTGGCCACCAGGCTGCTCTCCTCTCCCTAATCAGGGAGACTAGCTAACTTAGCTCTTGGCTGCCACCAGGTGGAGTGCTGGTGTTAGTGCCAAACATCTGAGTGGCAGACATGAGTGTCACGGGGTGGCTGGAGAGCCACAGGTCCTGAGGCACATGTGCACCTCCACGCACATGTGCACGCCATGTCACCTTGGCTCACAAGTGACACAAAATGGAAAAAGAGACCCAAGGGTTGGCTGGCATACTGCATGCCTCCCCAGACCAGCACCACCACCTGGTTGCTTCGGCACTTTCTAGATAGGTTCACTGGGGAGGAGGAGGATGGCCCTCCCCCCTCTGGTGCAACCATGGGGAGCAATCGATGGAGGAACATGTGCAGGTATATGCCTAGTGAAAGTGGTGTCTGGTCTGGGGGAGGTGGGGATGGAGAAGCCCATGAACCAGGGGTATAAAAAGCTGTATGAAGAAAGGAGTGGGAAGGAGGAAGGGAAGGCTAAAAGGTAAAAATGGGGACAGCATACAGAGTGATAACAAAATCTGGAAGGCCATGTGTGTGCAAGCTAGAACTCTAGGAAACAAGATGCTGGACACTGATGCTATCATGGCAGAGGCCAACCTGGACATTGTGGCCTTAAGAAGTCATGGTGCACTGAAAATCATGACTGGGACATGGCCATACCAGGCTATACTCTGTTCAGGAAGTACAGGGTGGGAAGGAAAGGAGAGGGTGTGGTGCTTTATGTGAGGGAAAGCATAAAAGTGACAGATACAGGGAATACTAGGGGGGAAGAGGTACTGTGGGTCACCATGGAGACACAGGGAATGGAGCCACTATTTGCACTGGCATGATCTACAGACCTCCAGCACAGGGGGAGGAGTTAGATAAGGTATTGGTGGAATCCACTGGCAAGCTGGCAGAAAAGGGGGAGGTGCTACTAGTGGGGGACTTCAGTTTGATGGATGTAGATTGGAGCCTCTCAGTTGCAACTTCAGCTATAAGCAGGGACATCCTGGACTGACTGCAAGGGGCATTCCTTAGGCCACTAGTCAGTGAACCCACTTGTGATGAGGCAATACTGGACCTGGTACTCACTAACAGGGACATTACAGGCCACCTGAGGACCAGCAATCATCCTACAGTATGGTTCAATATAAGGATGGCTGTGAAATCAAACCACACAAAGGTGAGGGCCCTGGACTCCAGGAGTGTAGATTTTATAAAGAAGGGTGAATGCCTCAGTGATAACCTGGCAGCTAGGATGACCTGGTTGGGGTGGAGGAATACTGGGTGAAGATAAAAGGGAGCATAATAAAGGCAACAAACCTCCGTGTCAAACAAGTGAGCAAAAGCAAGAGGAAAAAGAGACCACTATGGCTCTTGAAAGAGATGAAAGAAAAGGTACAGGCTAAAAGGATAGTATTCAAATGGTATAAGGAAATGCAGATAGAGGAGGATAGGGAGGTGTATCAGGGAAGTAGTGTGAAGCAAGGAAAGCAGTAAGGAGTTCAAAGGTGCAAACTGAAGAAGGAATAGCCCAGAAGGTAATGAAAGAGGAACAAGACATTTTTAGGTGTATAAGTGAAAAGAGGAAGACCAGGGATGAGATTGTAAGGTTAAAAAAATAAGGAGGGGACTGTGCAATGTGGGGGGGGGAGCAGGAAAAGACAGACATCCTGAACAAATAATTTTGCTTACTGTTCTCCGGAGTAGGGGGAAAGGGAGGGGCCACAAAAAGTAACAGGAGCTTTGGAGGGAGGGAGGACACTAGTCCTTTTCTTGGAGGACAGAGTGCTGAAGGGACTCACTAATCTGATAGTGGAAAAAGCAATGGATCTTAATGGGGTGCATCCAAGGGTATTGCAGGAGCTCAGGAAGGTACTGGCTGCACCTCTGACAGTCCTATTTAACAGCTCGCTGGAATCAGGACTGGCTCTGGAGGACTGGAGGACGGCAGATGTAGTCCCACTTCACAAAAGTGGTAGCAGGGAGGAGACTGGCAATTATAGACCAATCAGTCTGACATCGGTAGTGGGAAAGTTAATGGAGTCACTGCTGAAGGAAAGGATTGTGGAATATATTGAATCCAGTGGGTTACAAGATCTGAGGCAGCATGGGTTCATGGGGAAGAGGGCATGTCAAATGAATCTGATAGATTTCTTCAACTGGGTGACAAAGAAATTAGATCAGGGTGGTGTGGTGGACATGGCCTGCTTAGATTTCAATAAGGCTTTCAACACCATTCCACATAGGAGACTAGTAAGCAAGCTGTGCAGTTTAGGAGTAGATCCAAAGGTGGTAAACTGGGTAAGAAATTGGTTAGAGGATAGACAACAGAGGGCTGTGGTAAATGGAGTTCATTCTGAGGAAGGGAGGGTGACCAGCCTCAAGGATCAGTGCTAGGACCAGTCTTCTTTAATGCCTTTGTAAGTGACATTGCAAAGAAGCTGGATGTGAAGTTCTGCCTCTTTGCAGGTGATACCAAAATCTGCAATAAGCTGGACAGTCCTGGGGGGAGTGAATAGAATGAGCAGTGACCTGAGAAAACTTGAGGACTAGTCAGGGGTATGGCAGCTGGATTTCAATGTGAGAAAGTGCAAAAAATGCACTTTGTGCACAGAAACCTAGCAGTGGAGTACAAAGTGGGTGGAGTGGCACTGACAACTACCAAGCAGGAAATATTCCCAGGGGTAATCATATCAGATGACCTAAAGATGGCCAGGCAGTGAACAAGCAGTTGGGAAGGCCAGTGAGATGCTGGGGTGCATAGGGAGGGGTATCACTAGCAGAAAGAGGAAGGTGGTGTTGCTTCTGTATAGGTTGCTGGTGAGACCCCACCTACAGTACTGTGTCCAGTTCTGGAGACCACATCTCTGGAAAGACATGGATAGAGAGGAGGCGGTCCAGAGGAAGGCAACTAAAATGGTGTAGGGTCTGCATCAACAACACTACAAGGACTAAAAGACTTCAATATGTACACCCTGGAAGAGAGGAGGGAGATGGAGGAGATATGATAGAGACCTTTAAATACCTCATGGGGGTAAATAAGGTATAGGAGGGAAGAAGTTTTCAGAAATAAGGTGTTCAAGAACAAGAGGACATGCTATGAAGCTAGAGGGGTGTAGATTCAAGAGAGATGTGAGGATATATTTCTTCACAGAAAGAGTGGTGGATTCCTGGAGAAACCTACCAGTGGAGGTGGTGGGGGTGAAAACAGTGGAGGAGTTTAAGAATGCACAGTGTTATTCCGTAAGAGGGAAAGAGAGAGAAAGAGTTATCCCTCCAAAAACTTCCCCTAGATTTCAAACTCCAAATTAGCATTCTGAGTTGTCACAATAATAAGTTCCCATGCCCGGAAAGATGGCAGATGAGGCCATGGATCTCCAGAGATTTCCTCCATAGATTTGTTTCTCACCTGCGTAGTGAACGCCATAATGTAATATATGAATTTAAGCATAGTGTTTACCCTAGTAGTAGGTTTCCTCTGTGAGCTGGGGTTGAATGGTGGCTCTCTTATCCTTCAGTCCTGCTGTTCCTTCTCTCCTAATGGAAGTCATGTCTCTCTGCTACAGTATCAGTTACCAGTTGATTCAGTCATTATTCCAGCCAGTCTCATTATCAGCAAGGCCACTGTTTTTCGGTTTTTACCGGAAAATCCGGTAAAATTCCGGAATTAGGGCTGCCTGAAAACCGGTAAAACGAAGATTTCATGGAATCTGGCATTTTCTATCAGATCAGTAAATCTACAAAAAAGTCTGTTTTTCTCTTAATTCCTTCCCGTACTGTTTTTAGTTTGCTTTATTTAATGCTCTGTATATTAAGCCTTCTTTAATTCTGGTTATTTATATACATACTAAAAGAATGATAACAGAATCCCGGTAAAATCCGGAAATTAGAGTAACAATCACCGGTGAAATTCCGGAATTTTAAGTCTTGAAAACGGAATTTAATTGTTTTAATCACCGTAAATCAGTGGCCTTGATTATCAGTCATCACCAGCTGCTGTCAGTTATGCTCCACTCAGTCTCTGTGTTCACCACCTGTTGCAAGGTGCTTTTGGGCTCCTTTCAGAGGTACCTTTAGCCTAAAGGAATTATGTTCCTGTGGCACCTCTATGGTTGGAACTCTACTCAAGAGGGTTCTTTGCCTTCATGGTACCCTAACAGGGTGATATTTCCCCATGGAACAGAGAGTGCAAACAGCCAAAGTATCCATATATAACAGTCAAACAGCACATTCATTCGGCTACCTTTGGACTATCAACAATGTTGTACAAGCACAATTCCTCACTAAGTTACATATGCCCATTGAAAACAAAGGCTATGCCTGCAGTTCAGTTGGCAGGAACTACCAGACACCCCCTGATCCTGAGCTATTAAGCCAGCTTCCTCCAGTCTCATTTGGAAGTAATGTTTTTTGCCCCAACCATCCTCTCATTGTCCTCCAGCGGCACGCCTCTCTCCTTGGGCCTCCTGTCTAAAGTATCTTTAGCATAAAGTAATTATGTTCCTGTGGCACCTGTAGTGGTGGAATCCTCCTCAATAGGGTTTCTTTGCTTTCACGATACCCTGACAAGGTGGTAGTCCCCCATGGGACAGAGAGAGTGAATGGGCAATGTAACTATGTATAACAGTGAACAACACATTCATTCAGCTACCTTCAGACTATTGACGATGTTGCACAAGCATAACTCCTCACTAAGTTACATACACCCATTGAACTGCAACTAGGGTGGGCTTTAGAGGTGGTGGTGGTGGTGATGGTGGTAGTGTTGTCCATGATGTCCCTTGATGTATTAGGGTCATACTCACTAAGATGACATCTGTGTTTTGTTAAGCTTTGCTGTCAGTTGTTGCACATGCAACTTCTGTCAAGTAATTCTTCCCCTTCTGAAATGCATCTTGCCCCCCAAAAAAAAACAAAAACTTTCAGGAGTCCACACTTTCATTGTGCATTTAATATGGTGGCAACTCTGCACTCTATGACTCCATAGATGGATTGCAGGAGAGCATTCTTATCAAGTCGTCCTCATGTAATCCATGGGTGCAGTGCAAGCAGAATCATCACTGACTTCCGTTTTCTCTGATTCACATTACAATATGCTTATCTCAGCACACAGAGACAAGTGGGACTGCTTAAGAATCCCCCCTCCCATTTCACATTTGATTTAATCAGTCTTGTTAAGCCAGCAGAGGGAAAGTAATTCAAAATGTTGACTGTATGTGTCTTGTGAACAGTACGGTATTGAATATTGGCTCACGTGTTGAACTTGCTGTTGTCTTGTGATCGCCATCAGTTAGTCTGTCTGACCATGCAGGTTCTGACTCTCAATAGTCTAACAATCACTGACAAATTTATGTGCACTGCTATACTGTGAACCTTTGTTGACAATAAAAAAATCTGCTTTGAGACTAAAGCAGTGATTGAGCAGCAAGTGAGACAGACAGTCAGGGAAGGAACACTGCTGATCTGTCTTTTCCCTAATAAATCTGATTTTATGTTGTAGACACAGATTGACACTTTGACAGTATATTTCACTTAAGTATACATTACTTTTATTTATTACTGTAGTAAGTGGTATTTAACCTTGCCAAATGTATTCTTATCAAAGGAAGCAGCTATGCTCAGTTACAGCTGTTTGAAAGAAGATGTTATTCAGTGCTAATGCTGACAACAATAGTGCCACCCACACTCACACAGAGCTAACAGTGAAAACATTCACAGTCTTCATGTAAAAATCCTACTATGTAACAAACTGACTCCCAAATGAAAAAAAAAAACAATTAGTATGACATGCTTTCCAAATAAACACACAACACATATGCTAAATCTGTCAAGTGGCTGAACGTTTGCGATACTGTTAAGTGCTGAAAAGATGCTAGTAACACATTTTTTTACCATTATAAATAAAGCAATGGAATCAGTATTCTCACAATATAAAGTAGGGGTGGGCTATGTTTCAGGGCTTTATTACTTAAATAATTAAAAAAAATGACAGTGGTAATTTTACAATATTCATTTTTCGTTTTCAGGACTGCTTACAGATTCTTTCCTGCTAATTTGAGTTTATTGCGCCACCAGATAAAATAGGTCTGTGCTGGTAGGGAGAAGGAGCTCAGACCACGACTCTCAGGCAGGCAGGCTTTTTTTGGAGTTGAGGTGGAGGATTGTCATTTTGCCAGGGAGGCAGGCTTTTTTTTATATACTGATGAAATGGGTACATTGAGATTTTTTTGTGTGTTGCTATGGGGATGCTGCTTCGGCACTGTGAGTGGAGCTGAAGGGGGAGATGGGTGATGTTGGAATGCAACACTTCAGGTTGTTGTTCCAGGGTGAGTGTGGTTTCTGTTCAGGGGGAGCACATTGTGAGTTCTGTGTTTTTTTTTAGTTTGTATTGATGGGAGACAGAGAGAGAGAGAGAGAGAGAGAGAGAGAGAAACAGACTGGGAATGGTGCCGAGAGATAGCTGGAGCAGAACAGAGGGCAAGCGAGCAAGAGGTGAGGTGAGGGTAAGCTGTTGATCAGTTGATTTACTGTAGCCCTCTTTAAACTTTAGGCCCTTGCCCACCCTCACATAGTTCCTGAAAGAAAAAAAAAATGTTGTAAGAGGTGGGAGAGAGACAGACTGCAAAAAGGACCGGAGCAACAGTGGGAGTGGAGCATTTGGGAGAATGAGTGAGAGGTGGTGCTTAGCGGGGAATTAATATGGCGGCATTTTCTTTTGATTTTTGGGGTTCAGATTGATTGTTGGGCACATGTGACAGATTGGCACTTTTTCCCGCTGGTAATGCTAGGATTTACAACAGGTAAATGGTGCCAGTCAGCCAATCAGTTTGCAGGATTGCAAAAGCCATTGTATAATTTACAATATTCATTTTTCATTTTCAGGACTGCTTATAAGTACTTTGCTGCTAATTTGAGTTTAGGCTTCTGATTCTTTGGCATTGCATCTTTTACTGACGTTTAGCAAATTTACCAGTTTCAGAATAGTAAAAGTTCATAATTACATGATCTGTGACATCATTTTACTTAAATTGATACATTTAATATGTAAACTATCCATCTGGGCTGTTAGGAGGAGATTTACCTTGGTGCTGACATGGAGTGCTGAGAGCTGTTTGCCAGATCTGCTGATCCCTGCTGCTGTTGCCTGATTGTTTCTTCATTAGCAGACATCAAATTAAAAGTGCAAACCTAACTTAAAAAAAGATACAGTCAATGTCAATAGCATGTTGGATTCTGTTGTTTGCTGTCTAGTGGTAAACCTCAGAATTTTTTTGCAGCCTATGCCATTAACTTATATCTGTACCATGTCTGTGCCCTGATTCACTCACTATTTCAGTCCTTATTAGTAGATGTCTCCTGCCATTTGCTTTGCAGCTGCATTACCAGTGTGCATGCATGGCTGTTCACAAGTGCTGGTAGTGCTATGCAGTGTAATGTTTTAGTATTGGTCATTTAGAGCTTTACATGGTTGCACTTACTTATTTGCTTTATTGTGCCATCCTGACCTGCTATAAAAATAGTACAATCATCCAGTTTCATGCTGTTTCATATTGACTACTACAGGTTTTGGCATCCTGAATTTAGTGAATTCAGTTACGGATCCTATGACCCCTGATACAGCATGTACTGTGCTGTACAGCATGGTACAGTACAATATACTATGTACCACCTCAGGGTCAGTATGTGGGCTGGTGGTTTCTATTTACTGTTGCACTCTTACACAGTAATTAATCATTCAGTTCATAATCCATAATCCATAATCCATTGTATCACACTGTAGCATATGGTCTGCTGACTTGTCCTCCACACCCTGCTTATCCATTTTCCGCCATTTCTGCCACCTGCTCAATACTGTGGATTAGAACAATGGCAGAAGCTGCAACATGCTCAGCTCCTTCACCATCCCCGCAGGGTGACCACCATCTGCATGCACCTCATGCATGACTGTATGATTGTTTGATCCTGACAGAGTAGAGTACCCCGGTGGTCCCCTTTTATACTGTCAGTACAATGACATCATAAAAGAAGTTCAGTGCATTACTGCTATTTTACATTACCTATTACATTTTATTTCTGCCTGTTATGGTCACTGACTCTGTCACCTCAGCTTTTGTGTAATTTCAGGGGGAGAATCTTGTGCTCATGATGGGCATCAGGGAGTCTTTTTTCCTGAGCTCTTTGAATATGTTCACCACCCAGTTCAGAGAAATTGCCATTTCTTCTAACCATGGCACTTCAAAGGCTATGCCTGCAGTTCAGTGGATTGGAGAAACCAGTCACACCCTCTTTCCTGAACTATTTAAGCTAGCTTCCTCCAGCCTCACTTGGAGGCACTGTTTCTTTGCACCAGTCAGGGGCTCTGTACCCCCTTTCTTCCAGTGTTTGTCTCCCACTTTCCCATTGTGCTTTTGGGTTTTTGCTTGGTTTGTGCCTCCAGTTGCTTTCTAGGTCAGTAGTTTGCTATTCTACCTTCTAGGCTGCAGTTTGTGCTTCTCTCAGTCGACTACTCCTGCTGCTCTCATATAACACCTGGTTTCTTTCTGTTTTGGTTCCCTGTGCTTACTAGTTTTCACAGTGTCCTGCTTTTGTCATTCTCTGTTTTGACTTGTGTTACTTCAAGCTTCCCATTTTGTTGTTTCTTCCAGACTATCTGCAATCTCCCAGTTCAGCTACAATCCTTAATTGTTTCCACCTGACTTCCTAGCACACTGTTTCCTAGTTTTCAGTTCTCATGTCCCCCTTACCCCCAGCAGTTTCATTTTTTTAAAACTTTTTATTTAGTATTTCATACATAAGCATAAAACACATTTTTCCTGAGCATATGTATTAGCAAATGTTTTCTCAATATACATTACTAAGGAGTATGATGGCTATACACTACTATTGGTACAGCTTTGGAGGGTATCAAATAATAGTACTTAGAAATGCTACTCAACATCCAGGAGCTAAATTGCAGCCAATGCCCACAATTTTTAAACTCATGAAGTAAATGTAACAAATATTTTGTAACTGATTTTGTACAGGTCCTTTGGTACAGATCTAACGATTAGAGAAAAAAAAAAGGTTCTCATTCCAGAGTTTCCCTGAAGCTCCTATTAGAACATGCTGGTGCTAACTGTATTCAAATCTGCTCCCTTTTTTCCCCAGCAGTTTCTTTTTTTTTTTTTCACTTTCTCCAGGTCCCTGCCCAGTGGATTTCTTTATCCACTGGGTCTTTCTTGGACCACTTACATAGCGTGAACCCGTCGCCATTCTGCTTGGGCCAGGAGATTTTTTGCCTTTGGTTTTTCCTGGTCCCCTTAAACCCGCGAGACACTGGCATGAAGGACAGAAGTCCAGGCAGTTGATGTGCTGACACATGCCATTGCCAAGCTGCCGCAGAGCATCCTCCTCCCTCCTCCCTGGCTCTTGGAGAGCCGCCATTGCCCCTGTGAGCCGGTGCTTCCACCGGCCCCCAGGAACATTGGGTGCACAGAACACCCCCAGAAACCCACCCCTGGTGGAGGACAGCACCCATTGGGATGCTCGATCCTCCGCCCCCTCGCTGGTCCCTGACAACCCTGAGTCCATTCCTGAACCCGGGTCACCAGCGTAGCGTGAGGTGTGGTGTCCAGTGACTGGGGAATAAGGGCGATTGGAGAATAAGGGCGACTGGCTGAAATGGTGACCCAAATTTCACGTGCATCCAATGATGATGGCAACACAACCTAGCAGGCATACAGCCCACAGCATTGCCCCCCCAGCACCGCCAAGAAGTGGCTGTGGCCCCCCCGCATGCACTGCCATGGACAGGTGAAGTGCATGGGAGGGCAGGCTGCAGGCAAGCCACTCTCGTGGCGTGCACCAGCACAGCGCCACCGTTGGCACCTCCTAGGACAGCCGGCATGGGTTCGAACCCCACGGCTGGCACACACAACAAAACAGTCAGGAAGAGTAGGGCAGTAGATCAGGGGAGATGTACATGCTCACCTCAGCTGTGCAGTCCCATCATCGTTACAGGCACCACTCACTTCAATACCACTGCAGCACGGATGCGGTGGGGGAAGACGCTGGACACACTGAGCTGTTACTGTACAACATGTACACACTCGCAGGCACCCACATATACTTTTTTCCATCCAGATGATGTGCAAAGGGGGTGGTACCGCCATCGGCACTTCCTTATGCCAGCACTAGGGCCGGGCTTTAGGTGTGGTGGATGGCCATGGGACCCACACAGCTAGCCCTTAAAGGGGCATGGGGGCACAACACATGCCTGTCACAGTGGACCAGCCTGTGAGGGATGGAGATAGCAACATACCTCATGAGCCAGAAAGAGATGTGTACCGCAGGGATAAGGAGAAGCTAGGGAAGGTGTATTGGAGGTGTGCGCAGAGTCACAGGCATACATGCCCAGTGCAGGCACACACCATTGCCAACCATGTGGTGTACACTGGCTGGCCACACAACCACGCCCCAGATCCAGGGGAGGTTGGCATCAGGGGCATGATGGCAGGTGTGCGTGAATGGGCATGGATGAGTTTGGAGACCACATCCTAGGTCATAGTGCAGCCCACCGGGGGTGACCGATGCCATCGGCAGCAGGCTGCCTGCCATGCCCTGCAGCACCACACAGTGCAGTGTGTGCAGAAAGCTGCAAGGGTGTCCTGCCATTCCAGGCAGCATGGCTGACCTCACACTGCCCCCAGCATACACCGTCACACCCGGTGGGGCACTGTTCCTGCAATACGACAGTGGCGCTGCAGGGGACCGCACAATGATTTTCAGCATGCGGCATGACCTTACATTCTGGTCCGGGTGCCAGGACTGGTTTCTGGATAGCACCTTTCGCACCACACCACCACTCTTTGGGCAGCTCTATTCAGTCCATGGCCTGCAGTCCGGGATGATCCTGCCACCCGTGTACATCCTGATGTGTACATGGACCGATCGTGTCTACGCTCGGGTGTTCACCAAACTGTGTTGGCTACTGTGTGGTGCCCAGCCACAGTCCACCCTCATGGACTTTGAGAGGGCTGCCTGGCATGCCTTCACCACTGTCTTCGGGGGCACTGTCCTGCATGGCTGCTTCTACCACTTCTGCCAGGCAGTGTGGCAGTGGGTGCAGGGCAATGCGGCACTGCTCGAGCACTACACCATGGATGCAGAGTGTACATTTCAGGTCCGCATGCTCCTCACGCTGGCCTTTGTGCCATTGGACAATCTGGCGATGGTGCATGGGGAGTTGGTGAACATGCCCTATTACCAGGTGCACGACACACTCCTGCATCCACTGCTGGACTACATGGAGGACACCAGGGTCGGGCACCCAGTGGGGCATACAGCACAGTGCCGGCCACTGTTCCACACAGCCATGTGGAGCATGTGTGAGCGAGCTGTGCCGTGCCGCGGCAGGTGCTGCATTTAACAACGGGTGGAGGGCTGGCACCGGTGTTCAACACCCGGCTCGGTGCCTGCCACCCGAACATCTGGTGGTTCCTGGATTGCCTCATGGAGGAGCAGTGGCTAGCCACTGTGCGCATGGAGCAGCTCGTCTCCTGTGCTGGGGCCATCACGTTGAAGAGGCAGTACAGGGACCTCACATGCCGCATTGAGGCCATCGTGGTGGAGTACAGGGTCTGCAGTATGGTGGACTACCTCCGGGGACTTGCACACAACTTCCAGATGCAAGTGTAGTCCACCTGGGTGCCCCCCCTTGCCCAACCACCCCACCATCCAGTATCTGCTGCCTACCCTGTCCTCCGCCATGCTGACACCCACTCATGCTGGCCTGTGCTCCCTTCCACTGTATGTCCCCCACCCATGCACTTCCCCAGTGGCCGGCCCCTGGTGCCCATCACCATGGTGGCATGGCTGCCAGGTCTGCACTGTGTATGGCCTCTGGTACCACCTGTCTGCACATCACAGGCCACCCTGTGCCTTAGGCGCCTCCCACCTGCACCGGTCCACCTGTCCACCACTGTGCCATGCACACCCCAGCCTTGCCATGGGCAGCCACAGCTGTCAATGTCCTGCTGTACCAAATCCGTGTCCCTTTCATTGGTGTCTCCCATGTCCTCCATCCTGCTGTGTGTGTGCACTACCGCCCGCCCCCCCTCGTTGTGCCGGCCATATCCGTGTCCAGTCCCCTCGGTGCATCCTCCGTTGTTCCCCATTCCCCTGTGGTGGTGTGGTAGTGGTTTTGACACATGCTGCACTTGCATGCGTGCTGTTCCGGCGGTTGCCTGGTTGCTGTCACCCATCTGCGGGTCACCCTTCCGTGGTCGCCCATATCACATAGAACCGAGACAACCTGTCTCTCAGGTCACAATGGGTAAAAATAGGACAAATAGTGTCTGACCCCAGGAAGTCATGCTGGGGGTCCCCCAGGGATCCATCTTGGGACCACTGCTCTTCAGCCTGTTCCTAAATAATCTCCCTCAAGCCTGTGATGCCAAGATAATCCTATATGTGGATGACCCTGTCATCCTCAACAGCAACTCTCGAATTGAGCCACTCCAAGCAGACTTCAGCACTCCTTCAGTAAAATAGAAGACTGGTTCTGTGAGCACAAACTTTTGCTCAATTACAAAAAAATCAAGACCATGCTTCTATCCAGCCCCCAGCTCAAGAAAAGTTTCCCCACCATAAACATCACCAACAATGTACTCGCCCCTTTGGAAAAGTTACACTCCTTCAAATACGTTGGAGTCATCCTGGACGACACCTTATCCTATGCTCAACATATTGACCAGGTGGTCAAGACAGTCAACACCAAGCTTGGTGTGCTTTACAGGCACAGAAAACAACTTACCGTGGCAGCTATCCGCCTATCAGTCATTAAGTCATGAGCTCCATCCTCTCCACCATTGACTATGGCCTGGTTGCCTACAGTGCAGCATCAGACTCTGTGCTCAAGAGGGTGCATGTAGTTCTCAACAAGGCCTGCAGGCTTATCCTGAATGGCAATTGAATGACACACACATGTTCCCTCTACAAACAGACACACTTGCTGTCTCTTGGGTGCAGGACTAAATTCCTCACATGCCTCCTAGACAAAAAAATCATTACTGGGGAAGCCCGCCCATACATAGCAGGCATCTTCTACCTCCCAGGCTCAGAATATATAACCAGAAACAGAATGCAGGGGCCTTCATGGTGCCATTCCAATGCACAGCTCTCAGCATACCTCTCAACCTTTTGTCCCCCAAATGTGGAACATTACCTCTCAGAATGTGGAACAAATGAGCAAAATGTGGAACACTTAATCAAATCTTTACCTAGGAGGCTCAGAACACTGTTAAAACATTTGCATTTATGTTCAGAATATCTGTTATTAATTGAATAATATATTTTTTGCATCATTTACTATAGATTTTTGCTTTAAAATGTTAATATTGAATGTGGAACAAGTCCTCACAATGTGGAACAGGGAGCTTTCGTGAAGTAAAATGAGGAACGTTCCTCCTAATGTGGTACAGTTGAGAGGTATGGCTCTCAGACAGCATGCCTTCTCCTACAGAGCCCCTCTCTGGCTTAACAAGAGTCCATTCAGAACTCCACTAGCCTGTCCAGCTTCAAATCAGACCTTAAGCACCACCTGACCCCCAGCTCTGTATGCACCTGCTTTTCCAACAGCTGATAGACTCTGGATGACAAGGCCTGGCTCGGCTAACAGCAACTATTCTCAGCACAAGACAGAAGGCACCTTCCCACACACTCCTTGACAGTGCCTCTGAATCACTCTAAGGGACTGCTCCTGTACACCTCTCACCCCCCCTCCCCTCCCCCGTCTCCATGCTAGGATTGGTCTATAGATCTGGCCTCAGCCCTGCCTCCTCGACCACTTTTACTAGAGGCCCCCCCTCCTCCCCAACCAAAATCCTGTCCTTACTGACCCTCTGCCCAACCTAACCTAACCTCTAGTGCCTCTGCACCTTACCTGCATTTTTAATAAACTAAAGTTGATGTCCATGTGCTGTTTAGTGTTTTAAATGACTAAGAAACTCTGTAACCTTTTCTTGATTGTTGTGCTGTTCAGTGTCTCAAATGTGCTAAAACTTTGTAACCTTCTTGATTGAATGCCTATACTCTGTTCACATGACATGGAACCTTTGTAGAAGAGCCTTGGCTCAAAGGTTATTTTCTGAATAAATAAATAAATAAATAAAATAAAAATGAATGCCCTCCTTTATTTTTGCCAATTGTTCTTCAACTCCACCCAGTTTCCCTATCCCTATTAGGGTGTCCCTAAGGCATTCTCCCATTTTCTTAAAATCAGCCCTCCTGAAGTCCAGGACCCTCATTTTAGTGTGGTTTGACACTGGCCCAGTTCTTATATTGAACCACAGCATAAGATGATCACAGGTCCCCAGGTGGCTACCCACTGTGACATCAGCAACACTGTCCCCGTTCATCAGTTCCAGGTCCAGCAATTCCTCCACCCCCACTAGTGGGTTCCTTAACTAGTTGCTTAATGAACGCCCTCTACACGGAGTCCAGGATATCAGTTGTGTTCCAGGATGTAGCTGCTGCTGGTGTTTTCACAGGGTTCTTGTGGATTTTACTTGGTAGGTTAGTTCTTTTCTTTCTTACTTCTAAGGGGTTAGCAGGGTATTGTTTTGGGGGATGCTGGATGTTTGTAAACTGATTTGGTGGCTGTAAGTGGGGCTCTTTTTGTGGATGTTTCACTGTGTAACAGGCTGCGCTGGTAGAGGCCTATTTCTTCTGATTTAAAACCTATTTGGTGGGATTTGCTTGGGCCTGGTTCTTTAGCTGCAGGGCTTGGAGGGGAGACACAGGGCTGATACACTCTCTTGTCAGGTGTCTGCCCAAGACCCCTGCCCCCCTCCCCCAGAAGTCTGCAAATTTATAGGGAACACCTGCCCTGCGATTGGAGAAAAAGGCTGCAGGTGCAGCTCATGTAGTTCAAGCCACTGGGGTTGGATTTAAAGGCTGGGAGAGAGGAGCTTAGGGAGTTGTTCATTTCCTTATAAGTTTAATGTGTTGTACTGCACCTAGTAACAGAGTTACTGGTGTACAGTGGACTGTCTCTAAGATTAGTGGGTGACCTGATTAGGCAGTAGGGGTATCTTGGACTAGGGGGAACCTGGTGGCTCACCCAAGGAAACCTATTTGGAAGGATGGAACCACACATCATTAGGGCCGCATCTTTGGGAGGTGGTGGAGTGCACAGGGTGTGGAGCAGCCATGATACTGGACTGGGTTTGGAAGTTTGATGGTTGCCCAGTGTGCTACCAGCTAGCACAGCTTAGGGAGGAGGTTGCGGGATGAGGAGAAAGCTGGGGAAGGGGGTGGTATGGTTGGGGAAGGGGCTGAAATCTCCCACAGGTTGCACCAAGCACTGGGGTGTGGGGTATAGGAAAGGAGTGCAGGAGAATACTCAGGGTCACATAGGGACCCTGGCAGAGGGGTCCAAAAGGACACTACCAAGGAAGCAGGCAGGTAACATGGGACCTCAAGGGGGACGGAGGGACAACATTCTCAGGGAAGTAGGCAGATGGCCAGTGCTGGACAGAAGGAAGCAAGGCGGGGAGGTGGATCAGACCTTATACTCAGTAACTGCTTCAATTCTCTTCTTCTGCTCAAGGTTGAGGGGGGTGATGTAGCCACGACAGACGTGGTTAGAGACGGAAAGGGTGTGGGATTGGGAGGCAGGAGGCAGGGGCCAGATAGCAGGAAGAACAGGAGGGGACCTGGAATGCAGGAGAATGGGGGGAGCAGTGAATCAGAGCAGGAGGGGCAGGGGGAAAAGGGAGGAAAGCGCAAGGAGAAGGACCAGTTGGGAGGAAAGGTAAAGGAGAAGGACCAGAAGTACAAGGAGGATTCAGTAAAGGGAGCTGAGGGTTTAGGCCAGGGGAGCACGACGAGCAAGGAGGAACTAAATGGAGACAGGAAGGAAGGGAGGATGAGTCAGGCTAGTTTAGCAGATGGGGGAGAAGGACCAGTTGCGAGCAGTGAGGGGGGAATTAGCAAGGTACAGAAGGATGGATACTCAGGAGGAGGAGAGGCATAGGATTGGAGGGAAGGGGAGGGGAGGGAGTAGCCATGGTAAATAAGGAGGGGGTGGCATGTGGCACCCAGATAGGGGGAGGAACAAGGAGCCAGCTGGGTGGAGGGGCAGGTAGAAAGGATGAGGGACATGGAAGGGGGGGAATGGAGGAAAAGGAGTGGTCAGAGTGCTCCTGCTGGGGGATTCTATGATCAGGGGTATCAAATGGGATAGGGAGGAGAAGCCTGGCCAGTTAGAACAAGATGCTTCCCTGGACTAACGGTGCACAGGGCTCAAGCACGAAGTATATCAGCTGGCAAGGACTGTGGGGTTCCCCAGACATACTGGTCCACCTGGGTACAAATGACATTGAGGGAAATAGCGAGCAAGAGATACAGGCAAGATTCAGGAGCTCGCCAGGGTCTGTCAGACATAGGATGCACAGTTTCCTTCTCAGAAATCTTGCCGGTGCCAAGGGCTAGTGGGGAACACAAAAGGAAGATTAGGAGATAAACCAGTGGCTCAGGGAGGTGTGAGGCCAGAGGGTATGGGCTTGATGGAGGATTGGGGGAGACCTGGGAGGATAAGGAGCTGTATGCTAGAGATAGACTACATCTCAATTTGAGGGAGGGGAATCCTTAAGTTGAAAATAGAGGAGTTCATTGGGAAAAGTGGGGTTTAAACTTGTGAAGGGGATGGGATGGAGAAAAGGCTGTCATGGGGTGCCGATAAAGGATGGACTTGTCTCCACCCCTGGGGACCAGGAGGATTGCAGGAAAAGGCCAACTGGCAAAGTGCAGACCAGGAGAAACAGAATCCCCATGGGAACACGAGCAGGGAAATGGAACTATAGGGAAAGGGTGGAAGGTAGTCTAGCAAATGCCAGGAGCTTGGGCAATAAAATGCCTGAGCTCCAGGCGATGTTAACTGAGGGAGCAGTGGATGTGGCAGTGGTCACTGAGACTTGGGCCACTGTAAGACATGACTGGGACCTGAACCTGGAGGGTTACACTATGTTCAGGAAGGACAGGGGAGAGGGAAGGGGAGGAGGGGTAGCAATGATAGTCAAAAACTGCATTGGCATAGGGGGAGTAGAGGAGGCGGAGGGAACCGTGGAGGTGATTTGGGTCACCTTGATAACAAGGGGGGGAAGAGAGTAAAAATAGGAGTGGTGTATAGACCCCCTGCCCTGGCGGAGGAGCTGGAGGACAGTCTGGTGGCAGATGTTAGGAGACACTGCAGACTGGGCAGAGGAAAGGTGGTGGTGTTGGGGGACTAAACATGCCAGGAACAGACTGGGAGACTATGACATCCTCTGTGACCAGGGAACAGAGGTTTTGGATGTCTTCAAGATTGCTCCTAACTCAGCAGGTGAGGGAACCGACCAGGAGGCACGGGTACTGGATGTGGTCCTGGCAAACAGTGACCAGATTGGGGCCTGGAAGTAAGGGACCCATTGGCGGGAGTGACCATGCCACGGTCTGGTTCTGCCTGGACCTAGAGGTAGAAGGCTGCACAAAGACGGAAGTAACCACTTCAGGGGTGGATTTTAAGGAAATGGGAAGGATCCTTAAGGAGCATTTGGATGGGATTGGGTCAGACATGGATGCTGATAGTAGGTGGGAAATCATCAGGAGAGGGGTGCAGGATGCTACTAGCACCTGTGCAAGAGTAAGACGAAAATGCGGTAGGGCCCGAAAACCCTGCTGGTGGACCAGAGAGGTCCAGGAGGTGGTGCAGGAAAAGAAGGCATCCTATAGGCAATTCAAGTGCTCAAGGAGTGAAAGGGATCGAGGGGAGTACGAGCTGATGGCTAGAAGGGCCACTAGAGTGGTGAGGGCGGCTAAGGCAAGGAAGGAGCAGAACCTGGCCAGGGAAATTAGGAGAGGGAAAAGGGTCCTTAGATACATTGGGGAAAGATGAAGGGTGAAGGGGCAGATTAGCAGGATTAAATCAGGGGAGAGATGGGCACAAGACCCGGGGGAGCAGGCTGAGGTACTAAATGAGTACTTCACCTCAGTTTTCACCAGGGAAAATGGGGATGCTGCATCATACATGGGAGGAGACAGAGATAATGAGGAGGGGGGACCTCACTGATCAGCAGGTCTGGGGAGAGGGGGGATCACTGGTAGGTGGGGGAGGGCTAAGCAGGGAGAAGAGGTACCAGAAGTGGAAATCACAGCAGAGAGTGAGGGAAGCCCTCAGCTCCCTTAAGACGCAGAAAGCACCAGGGCCGGATAAATTACATCCTAGAGTGCTGAAGGAACTTGCAGATATCCTGGCGAAACCCCTGGCAGAGCTTTTCACCATATCTCTGAGGACAGGGTGGGTGCCCCAAGACTGGAAGGTGGCGCATGTAGTGCCTATCCACAAGGGGGGATCAAGGGAGCTGGCAGGGAATTACAGGCCTGTCAGCCTGACATCGGTGGTGGGCAAGGTGATGGAGGGCATTGTCAAAGAGAGGCTAGGGGGGGACCTGGATAAGTCAGGGTGCCTGGACGATAGACAGCATGGATTCATCCCGGGGAAACTGTGTCAGACAAACCTGGTGGAGTTCTATGACTGGGTGACAAGTCCTTGGACCTGGGTAGACCAGTGGATGTCCCTTCTAGACTTCAGCAAGGCATTTGACTCTGTTCCCATGTGGGCCTGTTGGATAAGCTAGAGAAATGGGGTGGGAAACCAGATGATCAGATGGATAGGCAATTGGCTCCAGGACCGGACCCAGAGGGTCATAGTTGGTGGGATAGTCTCATCCCCAAGGAGGGTCATTAGTGGGGTCCCACAGGGATCAGTCCTTGGCCCCTTCTGTTCAACGCCCACGATTCACATAAGGACAGGAATCAGGAGGAGATGAGTCTCTTTGCAGATGACTCAAACTGGGGGCGGTGGTGGATGGGGAGGAGGGGAGGGTGGCCCTGCAGGGGAACCTGGAGGCTCTGGAAAGATGGTCTAGAAAGTAGCTGAGGTTCAATGCAGGAAATGCAAGGTACTCCACCTGGGGCCAGAAACCCAGGCCAAGTGTACACACATGGGATACTACAAGTCTCAATGGCTGAGAGGGACCTGGGGTGGTGGTGGATGTCAAGATGAACAACTCTGAGACTTGTAGGAGGGCAGCAGCCAAGGCCAACAGGATGCTGGGATGCATCACTAGGGGATCACCTCCAGAAGGAGGGAAGTGATACTCCCTCTGTATAACTGCTTGGTGAGGTCGCACTGAGTACTGCGTGCAGTTTGGAGGCCACACTTAAAGAGGGACATTAACCTCCTGGAGAGGGTCCAGAGGAGGCAACCAAAATGATTTGGGGCTTGGGGACAGGACCTATGAGGAGAGGCTCAAGAGCTAAATATGTACACATTGGAAGAGAGAAGGAACCGGGGATATGATAGAGGTCTTCAGCGCATATGAAGAGGGTAAATAGGGAGGAACAGTCAGGGTGCTTCAAGGAAGGGCCACTAGAGGGCATGGGTGGAAGCTGGAGGGGGAAGATTCAGGGGAGAAAGGAGGAGGTGCTACTTCACTGAGAGGGTGGTGGAGCCATGGAATGCACTACCTAGGGGGCTGGTGGAGGCAGAGACAGTGGAGGGGTTCAAGAGGGGGTGGGACAGGTACAGGGGAAGGGTTCAGGAAGCAAAATCCAATGCAGCAAGAATATCCGGAACTGGGAAGGGAGAAGCCAGAGAAGGCGAAGGGGACAGCAAGGTCAGCACCCAGGGTGGGGGCTGACCAAATGAGCAGACACGAAAGACCGTTAGGCCTATTCTGCTGGCATTTTAGTATGTTAGTATGTTAGTATATCCTTACCTCTCACTATTGTCACAGCTAGGAGGCTCCAATCTACGTCCAGTAGATTGAGATCCCACACCAGCAATACCTTCCCCATGCTTGCCATCCTTTGGATTGCTTCCAACATATCCTTATCCACCTCTGCCCCCTGTGCTGGGGGTTTGTAGATCACCCTTGTGTGAACAGTGGCCCCATTCCATGCCTCCAGAGTGACCCACCATACCTCTGCTCCTCCCTGCTCCCCCTCTATTTCCATAGCTTTTATGTTTTCCCTCGCATAAAGAGTCAATTCCCCCCCCCCTTTTTACCTGCCCTGTCCCTTCTGAATAGAGTATAACCTGGTATGGTTACACCCCAGTCCTGGTTTTCATTGCACCAGGACTCGATAATTGCTATTATGTCCAAGTCAGCTTCTGCCATAGTGGTAAAGGTACCTTTAGCCTAAAGGAATTATGTCCCCATGGAGCCTCTAGGTGTGGAACCCTCCTCATGGGGGTTCCTTTGCCTTCATGGTACTCCAGTAGGGTGGTTATTCCCCATGGGGAAGAGAGTGCAAATATCCAATGTATCCATGTATGACAATCAGTACACATTCATTCAAATACCTTCAGACTATCAACAACATTGCACAAGCATAGCTCCTCACTAAGTTGCATATGCCCACTGAGCCAACATTAAGGATGAGCTTATGCCAAATCTGTTTTCAGAGAACATGTCTGGCAGTTTTGACCCTGGCAAAGCTTGTCCGAAGGGTCTGGGTTTCTCTTTAGTACTTTGAGCTCATTATGCAGCATTTTGTACAGGGAGCATGCACTGAGCATGTGCAGGTTGTTGGCAAACCAGATGACCTGCAGCAGACAATCTGCGATGCTTGAGATCAAGAAATACTTCAACCGTGCACATCTCAGTGTCCATTCCAGATCTTTTTCATAGGGGAAGGACCTGGCTCTGAAAAGAAGGTGGTTTTATTTATTTACTTTTTTGTTCTATAAAGCTTCTTCTCCTGTGCATCTCAGGTGGCTACATTGGTTCTGTCCCCACCATCCCTGACTGGTGACCATATCCTCTGGGACTTACCTGTCCCTGACATTCTCCAATGGAGTCCCCCACATGGTGGGCCAAGAGAGGGAGTGCCATTCTCCACCCAGGAGACCAAATCCAGAAGCTGTGTCCAGGCATCCTGGGTGGTGGTGCAGGTTGGGACCAGACAGGTAGGACTTCATGGTGCCTGAGATGCCTTTTCCATTGTCTCCCTCAGTTTTCCAGCTTAAGCATGGATGTCAGCATGTGCCATGAGGAAACACACATGCACTGCATCAAACCTGTGATCCCTCCCATCGCATCACTCATACTTGCACTGCCACCAGGCCTCTACCTGGTGTCATTTGACAGCACAGCAGCAAGCCACCCTTCCCCAGGAGAGGAGAGCAGTCCCATAGATGCTTATTGGGTTGTCAGCGTGTCAGGCAGTACCACTACAGCTGTGTTACTGGGCTGGCTAGGAGATGGTTTTAGGGGTACTCGGATTCTCTGGAATCCATTCTGTTTGCATTAGTCAAAATCTGCAAAATTCCAATTCCAATCCAAGTCTGATTAGGGTATCAAGATGGAACTGGAATTTCAGATTCCACATTCTAAGCCTATGACCTGCAAAAAAAAAAACAAAAATTCTTGTTACACAAATATAGTACAATAGAAACATAGAAACAAAGAATGCGACAGCAGATAAGGGCTTCCGGGCCCACCTAGTCTGCCCATAGTTTTTTTAGTCAACTAAAGTCATGCTTTATTTATAAAAGGCACTTTTCAAATACCAAAGCATCTGTACAACATACAATCATAAAAACAGTTTCATGCAATTAAAATCCCAAACCATAAAACGTAATTCAAACAGATTAAGTAGCATCAGAGAATGCCAACTCAAATAAATAGGTCTTCAGCGTGGACTTAAATGTCTCGGTGGACAGGCACTCTCTCACCCGATGAGGTAGAGAATTCCACAGGGTCAGGGCCACAAAAGCAAAGGCTCTGGCCTCTGAGGTCTTCAAACAGACCCTGGGAACCTCTAGCAATCCCTCGTCGGTGGGATGGAGTGGGCGGGGGGGCAGTAGGGACAAAGGAGGTCTAGCAAATAACGCGGTCCCTGTTCATGTAGGGCCTTATAGATCAGCAAAATGACCTTGAAGTTGATCCTCCACTGCACCGGCAGCCAGTGCAGTTCGCAGAGCACAGGTGTGATATGGCTAGATCTTCACAGGCCAGTCAACAACCTGGCTGCTGCATTCTGCACCAGCTGCAGGCAGCAGATGTACACCCCTGGGAGGTGGGTGGTCACAAAGGCATGGACCAACATTCGAAGATCTTCAGGCAGAACAAGGTGTTTTAGCCAGGCGATGTTCCTCAGATGATAAAATGAGGTCTTGATGATGGCTGACACCTGAGACTTAAGTGTCAGTTCGCCAACAAGTACAACACCCAGATTCCGCACCCATTTTGAGGTCCTCAACTGGATGCACCCCAGTACAAGCCCAGATGGCTGACCAGGAGGTAATTCCTCTGCCCGACAACCTGGGTCCACCACCAACACCTCAATCATATCCGGTTTCAGTCTCAACCAACTGGCACTCATCCAGTCTTGAATCTCAGCAAGACAGTTGTTAAAGACTGAAACAGCATCACCCCAATCAGGCACAAAGGACATGTACAGCTGAGTATCATCTACATAGCAGTGAAATCTCAGCCCCGTACTTCCTTATAATGTCTCCCAATGGTAGCATATACACCACAAACAACATGGGAGACAAAACAGAGCCCTGTGGCACCCCGCATGACAGGGGAAAAGGAGCTGAGGAGAAAATACCAACACCACTCTCTGATACCTGCCCATGAGGAATGACTGGAACCATCTGAGGATTGTACCCAACAGTCCACAGATCAGCTGCAGGTGTTCCAGTAATACCTCATGGTCCACAGTGTCAAACACTGAAGAGAGATCAAGGAGAACCAAGACTGAATGACTCTTCTGATCTCTCACCATCAGGAGATCATTTAGTACCCAAACAAGGGCCGTCTTAGTACTGTGCCTCTTCCCAAAACCAGACTGGAGAGGATCATAGACCTCATGGGTGGTAAGATAATCCTCCAGCTGCAATGCGACTACCTTCTCAATAACCTTATCCACAAATGGCAGGTTAGGGACAGGTCTGTAGTTCGTGAGACAGTCTGGGTCAAGGGAGGATTTCTTCAACAGGGATGTCACCACTGTCTCCTTCAAGGGTTGTTGGAACACCCTTCTCCAGTGAACACCAGACAATCTTAGCCAGGACCGGTCTTATGATATCCACACACACTCCACCAGGAGACAGGTAGGACCAGGGTCCAAACTACAGCAAGTTGGTCGCAAGCCCCGGACAATCTTCATGATATCAGTGATCGCCGGCTGATCAGAATTTGCCCAGACAGACTGGGTGCTTGTAACCTCCCACCAACAGTCGCAACACTCAACAGAACATTCTAAATGGATCTCCAACCTAATGGTGGCAACCTTATCTGCAAAAAATTGAGCAAACTCCTCACACTTCAGGTGTGAAAATGCTCTCCGATTCTGAAGACAGGCTGGATTGCACAGCCTGTCAACAGTTTAGAAGAGCTGATCCAGTTGGTTTCTTGCTGCAGAAATCTCCCTGGACAGGAACTCTGCCTTCTTATGGGAGATTTCTGATTGATAGCCCAGATAATGGGCCATCAGTCTAAGCTTGTCATCCTACAGGCTGGATTTCCACCAGTGCCATTCCAACCTTTGTCCCACTCACCTCAACTCCTTCAAGGTCCCGTCAAACAACGGGAACCGAGGACGAAAAGTGAGTGGATGAACATGAACAGGAGCTATAGAATCTAGGGCCCCCAATACCACACTATTATAGTACAGTATAAGGTCCCCTGGATCCAGGCATTCCATCGGTCTACCTGATAGGTCCAGTACTGCCTTTAGACCCTTGGGGGGTCACACCCCTTAAAGGGCGGTACCGGATCATCTCTGAAGGAGCAGGTCTACTGGGAGGAGCCGCAAAACTGAACCCTATAGTGTGCTGGTCGGACCAACTGACCGGTTCCACCACCAGGTCAGAGGCCTCCATCCCCAGGAGGAACACCAGATCCAGAGAGTGACCATAACTATGGGTCACAAAGGTAACTACCTTTGTGAAGACCAACAAAATCATCAGTTGGTGGAAGTCCTGACCAAAATGCGAGAGTTTGTTATCAACCCATGCATTGAAATCCCCCAGAACCAACTACCTGGAGGACTCCAGCACCATGTCGATCATGAAGTCTACGACTTCCTGCAGGAAAGTTTTCTTGTCCCTGGGTGGACGGTAGATGAGGAGTATCCTGCAACTTACACCTGCACCCAAGACACACTTGTTTCACTTCATTTTTTTGCCACAGAATTTTGCTTGTAGTACTTCAACTGTACACATGTATTCCTCACATTGCCTGTGACCTCCTCTCTTCCCCCATTCTGTGTCCCCTACTATCCCCATCCCTACCTCTAACTTGAAGGTTGTTGCCAATGCCATCTAGTACAGTTGGTGCTTGGTGTTCTTTCTTCACGTTCATAGCAAGCAGGCATAAGGTATTGGTAGACCCTCATGGTCTTATCCTCCTATATGGCTGGCTGCGCTGGTAGTGGCTACTGTACTACTATATTAGTAACCCATGAGAAGTCCACCTTACCCCCACCACTGACTGCAGTGACTGGTCCATACCAGTCAGCCCAGTAGGATCTCCATCCTTTCATTCCCAATTAACTGTCTCATCATCATCATCACAGAAGGCCCATCCTACCATCATAATCCTCCTCAACCTACACTATCCAATATTGTGTCTGTTGGAAAAATTGGGGCTGGCCTGGCCCACCAACACAAAACCCAGGGTTTTTTAGCCATCCACAAATTGGGCTGGCAACAAGGTGTATGCTGGGTACCCAGGGTTTGGTGCTAGTAGGCCATGCTAGCCCCAATTTTGCCAGTAGGCTTGATATCAGATGTGCAGGATGGAGAGGACTGTGATGACCAGATTATCCACCCCTTTCTGTGATGATGAGTCAGTTGATTGGAATTGAGGAATGGGTAAGAGATCATACTGAGCTGGCTGGATTGGACCGCTGAGATAACTGTAATCAGTGCCAGTAGCAGTGGTGGTAGGTGGACTTCTTGGGGGCTGCCAGTGTCACCACTACCAGATCAGCAGCTATAACCCACCAGGTCAGCCACATCACACTACACCACACCATACTACATGTAGCCATCAAACAACTGGACCCTGCTTCCATCAGACCATCAGCTGCCCTGCCTGCAGCACTAGAAGTAAAGGAGAACAAGGGTGGGGGAAGGAGGGAGGGCTTTGATTAGGGCCCAATGCTCCATTCCTTCTATTCTTGGTTCACTGGGTGGGGAGGGGGAAGTTTAAGAGGTTTGCTTGATTGTACTGCAGTCAGATAAGGAGTCGGATCTTTCCCTGTTTTTTGGAACTAAGATTTTTTTGCCTTCAATACCAAAATTCCAATTCCCCCTCCATAAAAATCTAATGGATCCAATTCAGTTGGATGTATTCTAAGCTACCCTAATTGTTTTATTTTAAAAAGAGGGAGTTTTGATTGGAAAAAGTTAGAAATCATCAGAGAATCAGTATTACCATTCCAATTAGCTCATTCGTAACATTTAACTGCCATTTGAGGCAGACAGGCCATTGGAATATTGTTCCGCTTCAGAAGAGAAGAGAGTGCATGTGAGCCTGTAGTGACAGCTGCAGCCCTTGCAACAACAGCAGGGCAGAATGAATTTAACAGACTGGAAATGGTGGTGGTGGTGGTGGGGCGGGGGGTTAAAGGATTAATTTGACAGTTATTTATGTATTGTTTATCCTCTGGTCACCAGTGCAACCCACTGTTACCTGGAAACTACCAAAATCCATTCAACTCCTTCTCTGCCACTTACCCATTCTCAAGGGGTCTTTAGGGCATTCTATTGTGTGGAGTGGGGTTTGGCAGGGAAGTGCCCCCTCCTGTCTACATGTTTGGATGGCAGAAGCCAGCTGGCATGGTGGAGCTCGAGTTTGCTGGCATCACAGCGCTGTGCTCCAGGGTTTTTCTGATTTGTTTTTTAAAACTCTAGCAATGCAGCCAGTGAGAGCTCCATTGTGTGTATGCACATGCAGTTGCAGGGCTGCATGCCAGAGCCAGGCTGTGCCCTCCCTCCTTCAAGCTTATCCACCTGCACTGCCACCTATGGTCACCCAGGTGGAAACACTGCAGCTGAGAATGCTGCCCTCCCTCCCCAGAGAAAACCATCTTATGGGATGCTCAATCCCCCCCCCACCACATCTGGCCTCAGATGTACAGGACTCATTCCCAAACCCAGGTCACCAGCATCATGAGTGGTAGCCATTCCACTACACTGATGGGCCAGCAGGATTTATTTAGCAAATAATTTTTTTAATGACCGTCGGTGGTGCAGGACACATAAATCAGTCTTGTTTGAGTGACGTTTTCTTTAGCTTGTGACTTTGTGAAAACTCAGTAAAGTAGGCTGCTGCAATTTGACACGCGATCTCTCAGTGGCCATGGGCATCAGGGTGATCTTATGGTTTCAGTCTCATTCATCTTAAGTCCTCGTTGTGTATCACTGCTGCATGTGGGTGCACCAGCAACTGCATGCGCATCACGTGGGCATCTAAAAAGGGGAGACGACTATCTATTGTGAATAATCATAGTTAGCATATTGTGTGACTGTGTCATGACTTGTACCATCATTTGCTGTACAAATGTCATTGAAGCATGTAGAAAACATGAAGAAAACCTTTTAGGAAAAAGGGATGCAGGAGGGAGGAAATGAGCAGGGATAGGTTCCACCACACTTTTTCCACCAAGTACACAGCACAAATGGTCATTCCATGGCAAGACTGTGTAATAAGTGAATTTGGTACAGAAAACAAAAGACATATGAAGGCAAGTCACAAATCAGTAGCAGCAATGGCAGGGTGTCAGCACACAAACCTGACCACCTGGTTTCACTTCAGGCTTTGTCAAAGGTGCCACCAAGTACCAGTTCGGCAAGTGGTGGTGCTGTAGAAGGACTCAGATGGTGGTGGTGGTGGTGGTGGGAACAGAGAATGAGAGTCACAATGTTGGGACTGAAAGGAAGACTAGGTCTTGATTCATGATAGTATGGCTAAAGAAACCAGGGTTCATTAGTTGCCAGAAGTCCATTTGCTCTTTTATCATTGCAAGCAGCTTTCCCAGCAAGTTGTTCAGTGCATCTGGTGATGGAACTACCTTGAGCAAACCAGAAATACACTGGTCTCTCCCTTTCCTCCTTCAAGTGCTTCCAGTTCTCATATTTAGGGTAGAAGAAATCTATTTAGATTTGTAAAGGCAAGCCCTCCCTTGTTTGTCTTATATGAACAACACAACAGCAGATGCCACCACTGCACCAGTCTGTCTTGAGGCTCTGTATGATGGTCCCTGGCCCCCCAAATTAAACATCAGCATCAGCAATCCAGCCTAGTGCTACTGCACAGTCACTGTGTGAGGAAGGTGACACTGAGGCTGACATGGATGCTACCGTTATCTTACCACCAGAGGAAAAAGTGAAGGTGTTTATGGGAGTAGGGGTAGGGGGAAGGGTGAGGTATACTGACCACACAATTCTACAAAATCAAGTAAGTGGCAGTGCCATCAATACAGGTTGTAATCAAGCGTGCCAGTGAAGAGGACATGGAAAGGGACCTGTCTGACACTAAGGTGGTAGAGGAGGGGGAAGCACAAGAGGAGGAGGAGAAGGCATAAAAGTTAAGGAAAGCGCATTATCCATATAAGGAGAAGGAAGGATGGAGAAGGAAGGAGCATGAGAGGAGGAAGAGGGATAGGAGGAGGAGGAGGAGGAGTGGGAAGCAGGATAGGAAGATGAGTAAAGGAAGAAGTAGGAGAGGAGGGGGCATGAGAAAGCAGATGTAGAGGATGATAAAGAATAAGAGAAGCTTGAAAGCGTGATGTCAGTTGCACCAAAGATTAGTGGTAATGATGGTTGTATGATACTGAGGAGTGGAGGCGAGCATAACAGGAGGTCTCTCATTGTCATTTAGTGGGTTCAAGGTGAAGGACAATTTGTATTTCAGTGGGTTTTAGTTGTGTGGCCCTTTGGTGTTGTACCCATTCATTTCAGTTCCCTCTTGCTTACCTCTGGCTTCTAAAAACAACATATCCACTTCTAAAATCTTGTCATGTTTTCTCATCATATATCAATACATAATAAATAAGTAGAAATAATTAATAATGACATTAAAGTAACAACCACATAAGTCAACTTCTATCAAGAATCACATTATCTTGGCATATAAATAACAAATAAAAGATAAAGCAATAATAATAAGTAAAATAAATTATAATAGGGCTATCATATTATTGTATTATGTTCTTATCATAGTATTGTTTATTAGCATGTCATGGTCACATACATCATCAACTGATGCATTTTGCTTATCAAGTCCAGTGCCAAAGCAAGAATGTGCATACACATCTTCCTGGTCATACTGCTTTTCCTCTTCCACTGTCTTCTCATGGTATCAGTGCCAGATGTGGCACTGTCATCACCATCAAACTTGACACAGTGCCAGCCTGGCATTATCATCACCATTCAGCTCAGTATTGTGTGTATGTCTCTCTCACACAAATTTTCCCAACCCTGCCATGAGAATGGGAAGAAGATTAGTGACACACAACAGCTACTCAGGTCAGTTTACTGAAACTTTACCTCACCATCTTCCTTCCTGACATCCTCCTCTACAGCATCTGTTGTCTTTAATATGAAGGAAAAATAAAATATAAAAAATGTTAAAAGATTACAACTGATGAATGGTAAAATACCGTGAAGGGCAATAAAATACCCTGAATTTGGTTTATTTAAATTTGTTTTATGTTTCTTGATGTATTGATTTTTTGTGCAGGGATAACATTAAATAATTTGGAAATCTATAGGGCCAGGGAGAATATAATAATTGGCATGGAGATAAAGCACAGACTACAGGGGTTATAAGACTGGTGCTCAGTAATGGAAAATTAACTTATCACTGTGGCTGAGTCATCAGCATCACTAATCTGTTGCAGTCTTAGTGGGTTGCAGAATCTGTCACACTGCCACAAATGCTGCAATCCCCAGCAGTGATATTCCAATACAACCTGCCACAAGTGAGTTACAGTAATATATATTTATTGATTGCCTCACCGTTTTTTTTTACATTCCTCTTTGTAACCAGCTTTACCCAATATCAATTATTACAATGGGAGCCAAAGTGGTTGTGCCGAAATTCTTAAATATATACCATATTCATGGGGCCCAACTCAAAGTTGAACCAAAGTTACCACTGACCCACTTCTCTCCCCCATGCCCTGTTGGGGGTCCTACAGTGATGAGCAGATTTGGATCTGGCCCATTGTTGGCTATTTTGTACGTACTGTACAGTAAATCAACATTATAGACATGCAATATTGTACATATCACGTTCCTTTGTGTTTTGTGGTTATGCAGCGTGAAATGTATTTTCCCCCTGATTAAGTAACAGTGGTTTCCTGGTCTGGACCTTGAGCCTCAGCTAAGGGCACCAGTGATCTCCCAATTCCCAAGCAGTTCCCAAGTTTCTTTTCTTTTTTTTTTATTATGTTCTGTTATATTTTATAATGTTGTACTTAAGCAATAATATACGACAAGGTATGGTATGTCATGGGGTATTTTCACACCTTGGGTGTATTGTGAGGCATGAGCCTGAAGGCTAAATGTCTCCTGTATCCACAAAGTGATGATATCTCATGGCATACCAAACCGTGGCGTGTATTACTGCCATTATGCAATGGATCATTTTTTTATGTATTGAAAAATAAAAAAAAAGTTTGCAAATATTCCGATTGTGTTTTTTTAAATATAATTAATGATAACCATAAAATATCAACAATCATAATGAAGAAAGAATACATTTAAATACAAAAAAAACAACAATAAAAAAGAGAAAAAAGGGACAATTAGTAAAGTAAAAGTGACTAGTAGCATTCATATTCAGGTCATAAATGAGAAGCATATTCAGTGGTAGCACATCAAGTCTGCGAGTGACTTTAGCGCATGTCAAATACCGTGCATTGAAAAGCATAACAGATATGTGTGCATGGTATCACTTTGAGCATAGGTCGGGACCGCAAATGTGGTTGGTAATATCCATGAAGTGTTAGCTTGATGAGGAGGGGATATAGCACCTCTGTTGGTGATATGTCAGACCTTGGAGTTGATTGTGTTTAGTTACAGGGGGTTTGGAGGGCAAAGTCCCCTGCAACAAAATTATTGAAGAAAGGGAGACCACGTGATACAGCACATCTGAAAGCAGCTCCTTTCAACCACACCAGCCACCTGACCATTCAATAATCTATTTTCCAACTTCCAAGTGTGAATAAAGACTAAAGAACATGATCAGAAGATCTGGTAATCTGCTGTGTAAAGTTTGCAACATTTTCCAGTGCCATGGAGGTTGGAATGAAGAAGGTGCCACTGAGGCACACTCCTCTGTTGACACCCGAGAAGACCGCTAAGAAAGCATGGGCCACCAGTATGAATGTACATCCGGGGATGACCCACCCGCAGACAGACCAAGAGCCACTTATGCTTTCTAGATTTCTAGCTGAGTTCCGTCCCTTTCAAGAAGAACTCTGAGGGATGGCCATGAAGATCAAATCCCTCTCACAGGCTTTGGAAGACATTGCAACGTGGACATCCAATAGCGAAGCCCATATTAGCTCTCTGGAGAGATGGGGTGAGAGGGTCTATCCAGATCTCGTGGCAGTTTGGCAACAGCTCACAAAACTGGAAATGAAAGTGGAGGATCTGAAGGGTCACAGATGCAGAAATAATGCTGTCATTATTGGGCTCCCGGAGGCAGAAGAGGGCCAGGATACCATACTTTTTGTACAGAAATTAATAGAAAAAAAATGCAGGACCCTCTCCCTTCGGACCCAAGTATGTGATTGAAAGGGGACACCTTGCACTCCAACCAACCCCTCCCCCCCCACTGGGTGCTTTGCCAAGGCCATTAATCTTCAGATTTTTGAACTACTTAGAGCGCCAACATTTTCTCTCTAAGGTGAGAGAAATCCAAGAGGTCTGTTGGGAAGGCAACAAAAATCGAGTTGCCCAAAACTTGCCAGCCACAATCCGACAGCACAGAATGGCCTTCCACTCCCTAGTTACTAAGCTTATCACTGCAGGGGTGAAATTCAAAATGAATTATCCTGTGAGGCTCTAGGTTCTCACCGCGGGCAACTGGCAAGCTTATGAGGATCCAGAGGCTGCTCAAGCTGGTCTCAAGCTCGCCCTATCCGACCTCTTCCGTGGCACCTGAGCTGTTCTTGTTATATGGCTTCAGATTGTGCGAAAGCGTCTCATGGTATTTGGGGCTACACTTTGATGTGCAAGACTGGAAAGCAGACACCAATCGTTTTAAATACTATCCGTGTTGAGCACTTTGCGATGTTTCACCATTGAGCTCTCCACGGTAGACTGGTCTAGGCGTAGGTTTAGATTCTGGACTTGCCATCTTTCCCTCAGCGGGTCAGGCCTACCTCCATCATGTCCCTGGAAAGCTACACTTGATGGACTTGGACAAGTGTGCTGTTCCTCTGCTCGACTCTACGCACAAACGTGTGACTTAAGGTTTTCTTGATGTTTGTGTCACTTCACCCTTATGACCACTAGAGAGGGGTGTTCTCTATATTTAACTGACCCAAGGGCCTTCATTTAGGAGCAATAGATCACTCAATATAGGCTTAGGGATGGATTCCCAGTCTCTGCCTCGCTCTTGTAGCTCACAAATGTGTTAGCTTTATTTTTCTTTCACTTTTTTTTTTTTTGGCAGAAACTAAGGCCCTGTCCACACTACGCCTCTGTAACATTACAGAGGGTGTAAAACGTTACCGTAACAGGTCACGTTTACACCTGTAATGTTACAGGAGGCGTTTTGGTAACCATTGTTGAAACCACATATGAGGTGGTTTCAACAACGGTTATGAAACCGGTCCCGCCGTGGTAACGTTACTGGCGGTAGTGTGGACTGCTGGTAACGGTCCCCTGCAGGGCACCAAGCAGCGCGAAGCTGCATTGTGGGATCGGTGCTGCTGTAATGGTCGCCGGATCCCGATGTGGACCGGCGGTGCTGGTCCCATAACGGACACCGCCGACGCGTGGACGCACTGCACTGCTCCGCGGCTGTAACGGATTGCATCCATTACCGGGCGCAAGCGGTGTAGTGTGGACAGGGCCTTAAAGTGCAACTCTGGTGCAGTTTTCACTATCATTGTAGAGACTTAAGATATCCTGGAAAACACAGGAGCTCTCCTGTTATTAACAATTCTGAGCTTATATACTGTATTTACTCCATATTTGTTAAGTGGGGTTTCCTGTTCTTATTGCTTGCTTTGTTGTATTACAAGGTTCAAGGTGATTTAACCTTACATTTTATAATTGTATTATTAATAGCCTGATTGTTGCTGAACTGGATCAAAGGGTTCTTGTTAGGATCCTGGGTAAATTTATTTTCCTTTTCAACTGTTCAGTAGATGGGTAATAGTTAAGGGTGGCTGGAGAGGGGGAGCAGTGAAAAGTGGTTCTGTAGATCAAAGTTCGTAGCAGTAAGGGGAAGGGGTGGTTGGGTGGGTTTATTGTTTGGGGATTTCGATTTGGATATCTTCTGATATGGGGGGATGTGAACGGGGGTTTGGGAGGGGAAGGGGATGGGGGATAGCATAGATTCAGTGTTTGATAAGGTATCAAGGTTTCTTACCCATGCCATATTACTGACAGTTTTTTGGTCTGACTCTACTAAATTGTATGGCTAGAGATCTCATACTGGCTACATGGAATGTGAAAGGGTTTAGATGGAAAATTAAACAATACAAGGTTCTGAAGCTTTTGAATATTCTAACAGCGGAAATTGTATTTATACAAGAGTCACATTTATTAGATTCTGAAGCGTTGCAGATGAGGAGACAACAGGTGGGGCACGTGTTCTCCACCGGGGGCACTACCCAGAGTTGTGGGGTCATGATTTTAATAAATAGGAAAGTCCCATTCACTCCTTCTCAGATTATCAGAGACCCCCAGGGTAGATTTGTATTGGTTAGGGGCACTATATATTCCACTGAAATTCTTTTAGGCAGCCTTTACGGGCCCAATGTGAATGCTCCCGGGTTTTTCACGCAGCTCAATAATGCCCTCATTCTCTTTCTCTTGATCCTGATAATCCTGGAAGGTGGCCTAAATTTAGTCTTTGATCTGGTAATGGATCAATCAGGTCATTATCGAAAAGGACTCTCCCCCGCTCAATGAGCACTTCGAGATTTGATTGATCAAATTGGCCTGTGTGATGTCTGGCGTATCTTTAATCCCAGTGACAGGAGATACACATTCACCTCCCCAGTTCACAGGTCCTTTTCCCACATTGATTATATACTTCTCTCCCAGACACTCCTGCATGGGGTCTTGGCCTTCTCTATTCAACCTGGCCATCCCTCTGACCACTCTTTGGTTACATGCCAACTTTCCCTTTCCTCTCTGCCCAAAAGGGTGGCATGTTGGAAGATCAATGATCAACTGCTGAAAGACCTGGGTGCAACCCAACATATTTTTGACCATATTAAACAGTTTTCTGAGGTTAATTGTAACTCCACTACTAGGCCAGACATGGAATGGTGTGCCTTTAAGGCATACTTAAGAGGAATATTGATAAGCTTGGCATCACAGAGGAAGAGGAAACATAAACAGCAACTGTTATATCTTCTTTCTCAAATCCGGAACACAGAGGCGAAACTCACCCCTCATTCTCCTGAAAGCCTTGGGTAGGAATTGGTCAAATTGAAGGACACCTATCTAGACCTTCTGAGAGAAAAGGCTGAATTCGCAATCCTAAGAACTAGGGCCTCTTACACAGACCACGGTGAGAAGGCAGGGCACTTGTCTGCTGTCAGAATAAAGCAACAAGAATCTTCTCGATTCAGCCCCCCAATTCATTCTCAGGGTGATGGCTCCCTGAAAACGACACCAACAGATATTGTAGCCAAATTTACCAGCTACTATAAACAACTGTATGGGCTTATGCCCGATCCACCTTCAGATCAGACTCTGGACTTTTTTTAAGGGCCTCCCATTTACCTTCCCTTTCTGAAGCCCACCGACATGTATTAGTAGCTCCTATTTCTGCATTAGAACTGGCTGAAGTTATCAAAAGTCTTCCCACAGATAAAACCCCTGGGCCAGACGGCTTCTCGTCCAACTTCTACAAAAAATTGTAAGGACCAGGTTATCCCTTTACTTCTGCCATTGTACCAGCATATTTGATCAGGGGCACAGGTTGACCCAACTTTATTTGAAGCCCTGATTGTTCTTCTGCCTAAAGCTGACAAGAGTCCTGAATTGGTTATGAGTTACAACCCTATTTCCCTCCTTAATCAGGATATTAAAATTTTAACTGAATTACTTGCTGACCATCTTAACCTAATTCTTCCCAATCTTATAGGCCCAGAGCAGGTGGGCTTCATGAAGGGGAGGTCTTCAGTAGACCACCTTCATACTCTGGCGCATGTCTTCTCAGTGCCCAGAGATGCTCCTTTCCCTGCGGCCTTGGTATCTCTGGATGCTGAGTAGGCCTTCGATAGAGTCAACTGGAAATTTCTGTTTTAGACTCTCAAGGCCTTTGATTTTCCCCCTGAATTCCAGAAATGGATACAAACCCTGTACCAGTTCCCGACTGCCTGTGTGTCAGGGAATGGAGCGATTTCAGAACTTTTCTCATTACAATCGGGTACAAAACAAGGCTGCCCTTTGTTTCCTTTTTAATATCTATTCTGAGTCCCTCATCTGTAGATTGACGGAATGTCAGAGGATTCAGGGAATTACTATCCAAGCCCAGAAAGTCAAGGTCTCCGCTTATGCAGACAATCTCCTCCTCTAGTTGTGTCACCTGAATACATCTATTCCACCCATGTTAGAAATTATTGAAGAATATAGCTGGGTATCAAATTACAAGCTGAATGTTAGCAAAACAGTCATTTTTCTCCTTAATTATAAAGTCTTTTAATATGCTATTTTGTCATTAGGGCTTTCCTAGACACAAGACTCCCTCAGATACCTTGGAATTGAACTGACTAGAAGTCCAGCCCTTTGTATCAAACGGAATTTAGACTCTCTGGTACAAGTTATTAGTCAGGATTTAGATCGATGGTCCACCCTCCCAATTTCCTTGTGGAGAAGAATTAATCTAATTAAGATGAATGTCTTTCCCCGCCTGTTTTATCCCCTTAACTTGCTTAATATTTGGCTGCCGGGGTCTTGGTTTAGAAAAGTACACAGGCTCCTCGCCAAATTCATCTGATCAGGAAAACAGCCTAGAATAGCCTTTTATAAATTAGTTGCTCAAAATCTTAAAGGGGGACTACGCCTCCCCCACCTAGGCCTCTAGGCAGTGTAGTGCAGTGGTTTAGGGCTCTGAGCTGCAAATCTGGAGACCAGGGTTTGAATCCCACAGCCCCCACTTGCATACTGTGTGATCCTGAGCAAGTCACTTAACTTCCTTGTGCTCCCAGGTCACACCTGGAAACAAGCCTCGGCTTAATGTGCCTTTCCTGGTTAAACAATTTCTGCTTCCCTTCCTACTACTGGGCCAGTCATACCACCAAATACCTCAGATGGTTGGCAATGGGTAACTCATCACCTTCCCCACTTTGGCTTAAAATTGAACTAGCCCATATTCGATCCTGTCACCTATCACCAGCAGAACTTTTACATACAAAGCTACACACTCTGCCTTCAAGTCTCAGATCCTTTCCTGTTGCTGTGTCTGTAAAAGTTCACTCCCAACTTTGTGACTTCCTTAAATATAGACTCACCCTTGACCCATCTCAATCCATATGGAGCAACCCCAACTTTAAGACTGACAACCATGTTCTGGTATCAAGATGGTTACCATACTTGGGGGATGGACTGCTCATCAGCTTTATAAAGGAAGATGGCTTCTGGCTTTCCGCTGCAGAAATCATGAGTAAATTCAAAATTCCGAACCAGTATATTTTAAAAGTTTTCCAATTGAGACACCTTCTCATTAAAGTGCTGGGAACAGACCCCCCCCCCCCAAGCCGGTCAAATTATCCTTCCAGTTGGAACTAAGCCATCTGGTGAGTTTCCCAAAAGCTGTTTCTAAGATGCATGGGATCCTATAAGATTGGCTTTACCCAGACTGTTTTGGTCCCACAGCTTACTGGGCTTCTGTTTTCCCTGATTTGAATATTGATTGGCCTTCCGTCTGGTGTAACTGTCATAGATTTGTAACCCAGTACAGGCTACACCTCATGCAATTTCATATTTTGCATAATCTGTATTACTCCCCACAGAAATTAGGCAAATTTGGTTTAGTGTCCTTATCCTTATGTTCCTGCTGTCACCAAGGTGAAGGCACCTTGCTTCATATTTTTTGGACCTGTCCTAAGGTGGTTCCGCTATGGGCTAGCACTTAACATAATGTAGACCCTCTTTTAGGGATGTCTGACCTATTTACAGCGGAAACTTGTTTACTGGGTGATTACTCTCAAATTTCAGTACTTAATCGCAAATATCATATGGCCCTTATCTCTATGTCTGTCAAAAAATTTGTATTGAAACACTGAAAGGACAGCAAGGACATCTCTTATACTGAATGGCTTAATGAGTTGCAGGCTAATCTGAGAACTGAGAAGGTGATAGCAAGCCTCTGTAACAGTCTTAAAAGTTACAGAAGGATCTAGGACCCCTTATATACTCTATATTCCTTATAAGTGATACATATTGATGCCTTTGCTTTTATCTAGGTACTCATGCTTCATCCTGCTGTGCTTGGATGGGGGGAGGGCTAGAGAAGAGGTGCTTGGGAGGGAGGGAGATGGGGAGGGAGGGTGGTGGGAGAGAGGGGATGGGCCCATTGCATTGTTAAATAACTGTCTAGTTTGCTGTTTCACATATGGATATGATCCTTTTATTGTAAAACTTTAAACAAAATTTGAATTAAAAAAACAATTATAAAAGAAAGGTTGCAGGTATTGTTTAGTGACGCTGTGTTCTGGACGTTTTTGGGCAAGCGGAAGTCCTCTAGTGCATGACAGTGACTCATGCTGTCAGCGTGGTGTAGAGGTTAGAGTTACTACCTCTGAGTGCTTGTCGTAGATGCAGCAGACCTGGGTTCTATTCCAGGAAAGATTTTTTTTTTTTGTTTTGTGGTGTTCTGTGTTGTCTGCTGTCCTCTCCCAAGTTGCATCCCCCCCATGAGTTTGAACCTTACATCCACCCGCCCCCGAGTTGTGTCCTCTTGAGTTGCCTCCCCCCCAGTTGCATCCCCCTTGGAGCTGTATCATTCCCCAGGTTCGCCAACATAGTATGTGTTTCTGTGGCAGTAATGTGCGCTGAGTTTACTTTTCTCTGGTTTGGTTTTCACATCATTTTCTTGGTGCGATATTGTAATTTGCAGTCTTTACTGTGCATTTGTGTACCGCACTGTTTTGTCTTTTGATGGGTTGACGTGGAATCTATTCAGCTTAATGCAACTTGACATTCTCATAGCACAATCTAATCTTTGAGAGGTCACTATTTAACTTGTTTTCCCTTTTATTGAGTTTTTAGTTTCATATTTATTTAGGGACAAGGATTTAAGCTTGCTTTCTTGTGTTCTAATATTGTTGTTTCTACATATGCAATTTTATCAAAGATTTATGCACATATACCATTTTAAATATCATTTTTTAATGGGGTCCAGATTCTTTCAGAAATCTCATAATTATTGCTTTTAATATATTATATTTTTTCTAGCTTCATTATACCTATCATATAGTTTACCCAGGTTTCATATACAGGTGGTGTAGAGTCTTTCCATTTTATAAGAATACTGGGCAGGAATCACAAAGAAAGCCAAATATCCCACAACTGCTGGAAAAAGGCCTGCAGCACTGCAGACATGCAGTTGCTTGATATTTATAAAGACATTTTGAGCAGGTGCGGAAATCCATAAAATTGAGCAAGTGCTGAAAATCCGCAACTGCGGATTCGCAGCTGCAGAAATAGCTTAGGAGACACAGCAACAGTGAACCTAATTAGCTGGAACAGCAGACTTTAACATTGCTGCCATAGCATGAAGCTGAAAGCACCCACAAAGAGGCCAGCAACCAGTCCCTCAACTGGGACCACTGCAGCACCACAGGTACCAGCTATACCATGGTGCCACAGTGGCTGACTGCCACTGCTGGACCTCTCTCTCCTTCCCTGGGGTGTTCCTGTTGTCTGCAGGGGTAGCATTCACTGGCTCTAGGCTGTAGTAGGGTGGCTCTACTGCCTGTGGGGCTCCATCATGGGCTGCACTGGGTCTGGTGGTTGTTGCTTGTTGCCATATCATGGCAATGTGTGCTGTAACATCAGCCACTGCTATACTCACTGGAATAGAAACATAGAAACATAGAATTTGATGGCAGATAAGGACCACTTGGCCCACCTAGTCTGCTCATTTTCTGTATGCTATTTCCTGTGCCTCACCTTCACCTTAATTGATTCTAATTGTTGGGGTACTACTGCAGTTTGCTGAGGGAGAGTTACACCTCATTCCACTGTGCGTAACATTTTTTCCGCAACTGCAGAAAAAAACTGGTTGTGAATAGCCTTTCAGGGGATGTGCCTTACTTATCTCACACCTTTTTTTCCCCTCAGAGACTTCAGCAGCTGCACTTATTTCCACATTCCGTAGTGTTTTTTTTTTGCAGCTGCACAGAGTTTTGTGAATAGCACTCAGTGCAAATCCCCCTTTGTTTCCATAGCTACAGCAGTTTTGGGGACTTAGGAAAGGTTTTGCACCTTCAGAGAGGTTTGTGAATCCAGCCCACTGTTTTTGTGCTGTAGTAATTGCAATAATGATTTAAGATATTTCATTTATATGAGGTTTAAAAATGGATCTGGAGTCCCTAACAAAGAGTAGATATTTTATTTTTAAGAGGTTTAAAAAGGTATCTGGAATCCCTGACAAAGTGAGTAGCGGAGATAAAGTTAGTTTGTTTCCTAAAGCTTTTGTAAGATTGTTTAAAAAGGATCTGGAATCCCCAACAAAGAGATGTTTTATTTTTAAGAGGTTTAAAAAGGTATCTGGAATCCCTGACAAAGTGAGTAATGGAGATAAAGTTAGTTTATTTCCTAAAGTTTTTGTAAGAGTATTTATTATTTTTGTCCAGAAATTTGTAAGGTATGGGCATGAATGTATAAGATGAATTAGCATTCTGGTGCTGGCTGTATATCCTAAGTCTTGCAGGAGTATACTAAATTGTATGTAATGAATTGAACTGTATTTGTTGTAATTTAGATGCTTTAAGTTTCCAGAAGGGGCTTGTATAATTTCTTGCAATAATTTATTGGAGATGCTTACAGTATATTTAACCCTTAGGCTGCCAGAAGATTCAGAACATATAGGTTTTTAGGAAATGTATACACAGCAGGAGTTAAATCTTGGGTCTATTTATTTCTTAATTTGTGTAAGCCTGATCCATCATATGTAGTCAAACACTCATACAATACAACAACAGGGGATTCAATCGGATTGGATAAAGAACCATTATATTGTTGGATGTAATTTCTGATTTTGAGATATCTGAAAAACTGGGGTTGTGCCAAATTGTATTATTTTTTCAGTTTTTTCAGTTGTGCAAAAAATGGTACTATATTTTGTGTATATAGTGTTTTAATTTTTAATATATCTTTCTGATTCCACTGTTTAAACCCAGAGTATATGCATGATGGGGAAAGGATAGTTATTATATACTAGAGAATTTGAATTTATTTTACTGTTCAGTCTAATTATTTGATGGAACTTTAACCAGCATTCTACAAAAGTTTTAGTGGCAAAGTTTCTATAGCTAAGAGATTGTTTGATTATGCAGTAATAACCTGAACATATCAAATATCATAATAATGGGCATGGATGAGTGGCTTGTTCAATTTGAAGTGACTGTTCTAGCTGCATTGGTGAGCAGAACCAAAAACAGGTCACAGCAATTTGCGCTGCCAAATAATAATATTGAAAATCAGGTAGTGACAAGCAGCTCTTATTTTTAGACAAAACTGATTTCTTGCAAGTTATATGAGTTTTTTTATTATTCCAGATGAAGGTTGTGACAGATTTTTTCAGACTTTGTAAGAAAGGGCAGAACTGAGCAGGGGAGGGGCTGAAATAAGAACAATATTTTCAGGAGAATATTTATTTTTATAACATTTATTCTTCCTATTAGTGTTAGCAGAAGCGTTATCCAGTTTCAAAAGCAGCTTGTATTGGAGTCAGTATTGGTGGGTAATTTAAATGATATAATTTATCTACTGCGTATGTCACCTGAATACCTACATTTTTTATTATGTTGGTTTGTTTACATGGGAAATTATCTAGAATTTGAAGCTGAAATGTTTGATTCAGTCATTATTTCTATTTTGCTCCAGTTGATCTTATAGCCTGATGCTGTATCAAATCTTTTGGATAACAGTATTAATTCTTTTAGAGATGTTGTTGGGCTTGTTAAATAAAGTAGTGCATCATCTGCATATAAGCTGATTTTGTGATAATTATTGTGAATTGGTATACCAGTAATATGAGGGTTGCTCTGATAACTATTGCAGAGGTTTGATTAAAATAGTGAATATGAGCAGGGACAGCAGGCAGCCTTGATGGGTTCATCTACTTAATGAAAAATGCTGTGAGATTGTAGTATTTGTCTTAATTTGTGTCATAGGTAAGTTATATAACAGTTGTATTCAATTAGTGAATTGACTTCCTAAGCCTATTGTTTCTAGTGCATAATGAGTGAATCCCCACTCCATCTATTGCTATTAGAGTGGCAACCGGGTATTCGCTATTGGCTATTATATTTATTGTTCTTCTAATATTATCAATGCTGTTGCAACCTTTTATAAATCCGTCCTGGTCCTGTGGTATTAATATCAGAAGTATTGGTTCTAAATGGAGTGCAGGTGTTTTTGAGAATATTTTTTAATCTGTACATCACTGTGAGATGAGTCTGTAAGAGCAGCACTGTAAAGGATCCGTTTCTTTTTATGAAAAAAAAAAATATCACAGCCTGTCTGAACATTTGAAAAATTACATGGAGAGTGCTGAAGGAATTAAACAATTTTGTGAGTTCAGGCATAATTTCTTTATTAAAGGTTTTATATAATTGTATAGGGATATCATCCAGGCCTGGGGCATTCCCTATAAGTAGGCTGTCTTTGGTTTTTTGTACTCCTCGAGCTGTAATTGATTTGTCTAGATCTTTTATTAATTCATCAGTACCTTTTGGAAATTTTATGTTTTTCATGAATTCTTTCCTTGCTGATGGGCACTGCTGTTGCTCTGTTTTATATAATATTTGATAATATGTTTTTAATTAATTGTTAATATCTTCTTGGTTATGAAGTATATTGCCTTGTTGATCTTTTATGTCTATTATTGATTTTTGTTCTTGTTTTTTTTATGCTGCCTGGATAATAGTTTGGGGGACTTATCTGCTAGATGGTAATACTGTAGTCTGAGAGAATATGATTTGTTTTTTGGTGTTTCTTGTTAGTAATACATTATATGACTTTTTGTATTAATTTATTATATATAATTTGGTCTAGTATTAATCCATGCAGTTCTTCCAGTTGTTGGATTTCTATTTCTAGTTGTGATAACCTCTTTGTTAATTGTGATTTATTACAGGAAAATGTTGATTGAGCGATTTCTCTTGTCCAGGCTTTAAATGTATCACATATGACAATAAATGAGACTCTTTTCTTTTGACTTTTCAATAAACAAAGTTTAATATATCTGTCAAAAAGGGATCCCTTAATTTTGACTGGTCCAATAAATAAATAAACAAAACTTTGCCATATCCTGTTTTTTCACAGGCTGATCATAATTTAAATCAAAGAATACACTGGAAATGATCCAAGATAAGTATACAAGGATATCAGCAATCCTTTACCATATACAAAATAGTTTCTGATACTAGAAAAAAGACTGTTCAAGAGTATGTTTGAGGGGTGACTGAGAAGTATATACTGTAACTTCATGTTTCTGGATTGTGATGTTGCAGGGGTCTATTAATTTAAGATCAAATTTTAAATTGCATATGGTCTTCACAGAGGTTCTATGTCAATTACAAGTATCTGGGGTTCTATCTTTTTGTGTTCGTGCAATATTGAAGTTCCTAACTACTATTTACGGTGAATTATGAGTGGTTCATTGAAGAAAATCTGTGAAGAACATAGGGTTAATTTCATTTGGGTCATAGATGGCTGAAAGGGTTACAGTTTGATCTGGTAGCTGGCAGTCCACTATGATATATCTCCCTAGAATATCTATAGTGATTTTCACAATTTTGGAATTATTACTCCCCTTTCAAAAATATTGCTACCCCTCTTGAGTTTGATGTATGAAGTGAATGTATTCCTGTCCCCCATCTGTTCTGAAGACAGTCAAAACCCTGCTGCATAAAGTATGTTTCTTGCATCATTTTACAGTTAATTTGTTTTTTATTAAACCAGTTTGTGACATAGAAACATAGAAACATAGACTTTGATGGCAGATAAGGACCGCTTGGCCCCTCTAGTCTGCCCATTTCCCTACCTACAGGATAGGCCGTAGATCCTAGTTAACCAACAGCCTATTTCTTCCTACCCCCCACAAGAATTGCCTTATGTCTGTCCCATGCATTCTTGAATTCTCCCACAGTTTTAGACCCACAACCTCCTCAGGAAGGCTGTTCCATGCATCCACTACCCTCTCTGTGAAATAATACTTCCTCACACTGTCCCTGAACCGCCCTCCCTCTATCTTTAAATTGTGTCCCCTTGTTCTTGCAAGTCTCTTTTTTTGAAAGATGCTACCCTCTTGGACTTTGTTGATTCCACTGAGGTACTTAAAAGTTTCTATCATGTCCCCCCTCTCCCTTCTTTCCTCAAGGGTATACATATTAAGCTCCCTTAGTCTCTCCTCATACAGCATCTCCTGCAGACCCTGCACCATTTTAGTTGCCCTCCTCTGGACTACCTCTATCCTGTCTATGTCCTTGCAGAGATGGGGTCTCCAGAACTGGACACAGTACTCAGATGGGGTCTCACCAACTGTCTGTACAGAGGGATAACAACTTCCTGTTTTCTGCTGCTGATGCCTCTCCTATACATCCCAGTATAACCCCAGCCTCCCTACTGCCTTCTCACATTGCTTACTAACCTTAAGGTCATCTGATATGACTACCCCAGGTCCCTTTCCTTTTTGTTGTTGTTACTACCTCCCCACCCATTGTGTATTCTTCCCTGGGTTCTTGTTTCCCAGGTGCATTATTTTGCACTTCTTTGCATTGAATCTAGCTACCATACTTCTGACCATTCCTCCAACCTTGCAAGTCCCTTTTCATCAATTCCGCCTCCTTGTGTATCAACCCTTTTGCAGATCTTTGTGTCATCTGCAAAAGGCATATCTTACTTCAGTCCCTCTGCAATGTCACTGATGAAGACATTAAAAGGACTGGACCAATACTGAACCTCACGGTACCCCACTAGTAACCTCTCTTTCTTCAGAGTGGACTCCATTTACAATTACCTTCTGTGTCCTGTTGTGCAGCCAATGTTTAACCAGGCTACCACCCTGGGACCCACCCCAGGCTGGTTAATTTGACTATTAATCTTTTGTGTGGGACTGTGTCAAATGCCTTGCTAAAGTCTAGGTAGGCCATGTCCACAGCCCCTCCCTGGTCTACTACTTTGGTCACCCAGTCAAAAGAAATCTATTAGATTCGTCTGACATGACCTTCCGCTGTGAATCCATGCTGCCTTGGGTCTGTGCTCCACTGGCCTCTAGGTACTCAACTATTCTTTCCTTCAGAGTGACTCCATCCACTTTCCCTACCACAGAGGTCAGACTGACAGGTCTGTGGTTTCCTCCTCTGTCTTGGTCCCACTTTTGTGAAGGGAATCACATCGCCTTCCTCCAGTCCCTGGGTACCACACCATCGTCCCATGATTTATTAAAAGAGTAGCCAGTGGTTTCACTAGTTCCTCCCTTAATTCTTTTTAGAATTCTGGGGTGAATTCCATCAGAACCCATTGCTTTGTCCACCTTCAGTTTTAGGAGTTCTTGCAGAACCCTTTCTTCTGTGAAAGGACTGGGATTGACCCCATATCAAGAGTGCTTCTGTTAATTGGATTAGGCACTTCTCCCTCCTCTTTTGTGAATACTGAGCAGAAATATTCATTCAGTATCCCTGCTTTTTCACTGTCCCCCTCTGCCCACCCACCGTTCATTCTATTCAGCCTCACTATCCCTCCCTTTGTCTTTCTATGCTCGCTGATGTACCTATAAAAGGTTTTATCCCCCTTCTTAACTGAGTTGGCTATCTTTTCCTCAGTTTGGGCCTTTGCTATTCTGACTTCCCTCCCTGCTTCCTTCTGCCTTAACTGGTACAGCTGTCTCTCCTGCTCCTTCTGTGTTTCCTTATACTTCCGGAATGCTATCTTTTTCTTCCTGACTTTCACAGCCACCTCTTTTGAGAACCATAGTGACTTCATTGATTTTGGTTCTGTTTCTCAGCCCATTAACATTCCATGTAGCTAATTGTAGTTCACAACTCATGATCTTTTTCACTTATAATAGTATTATGCATTCTTGTCCCTTTATATGTTCTTTTCATTACTGTTTTTAACTTAACCATGATCCCTATTCTTTTATAGTTAACCTCTACCCAATCCCATTTACCCTCTGTATATTCATATTTTCCCATGGTCTGTTATAAACTGAGAAAAAGTTTCCCCCTCTCCCTTCCCCCTACTATTTAATATTTATGAGCATAGTTACTGCTATGCCTCCCCTGTCCCTTTTAGCAGCAAAGATGACCAAATTGTCATCATGTGACCTGCTGGTTGTTTGTCCAGACTTCTGGGTTTTATATGTGTGTGTGTGTGTGTGTGTATATATATATATATATATATATATATATATATATACACACACACTGTTTTTATTTTAAGTTCCCCATTCATTGGACAGCCTTTGACTTACTTATTTCCTTTTATAACTTCCTCTTTCATCTTCATATATCCTCCTTGTTTAACATATTTCCCTATTTAATCTAGATACACATACATTAATCATGTGCCTTAACCATCACCCCTTAATCCTATAATATACTTACCATTCCTTGATAAAGTGATATCATGCAGTGATAAAATCTGTGATAATGAGAGGAATAGATTTCTACTTTGTATCCATTCTGTACTATTTCATTATAGTACCTTTGGGAAAAGAAAAACCAAAAAAGCAGTAAATATGCAGAGAATAAGTCACATTTATCTATTATCAATTAATAGCATTTTAGCTGCTCTGTCCTTGTAATGACTTTACTCTCTTCTCCTTTCTTCACCATCTCTTATCCAACATGCTCCACTCATCCTTCCAGTCTTCTTGTGTATACTATAGTATATGCTGTGTTATCTTGGTTCAATATTTCTATAGTATCTATTCTTCTTACATAACAAAAAAATAGTGCATGAAAGATAGAAGAGAAAATAGGAGAAGTGTGAAGAGGGAAAGAGAGAGAAAAAAAGTTTTCTCTTTTGCAACATATGATTTCTATCTCTTGAATATGTTGTCACCCTCCATGGTCAATCAGGTCCCCCTTTATCTCCATGGAGAGGTACAAACACATCATACACTGCGATATAGAATCAACTAAAGGGCTTGTCTTTAGTTTTATCTTTCACAGTTTAATTCTGTCTTTCAGATGATAGGCTCAGCATGGTTTCACTGCATGGGCTGGATATTCAAAAGGGCTGCGCAATGCGCAATAAGGTTGCACCAGCACAAGTCAGAAAATGCACCATTCTGCGATATTCAGCAGGAGGCAGTTGCACCACTGAAAACATGCTGAGCAACAGCGCAATGATAATGAAGGCATGCACAACCGTAGGGGGAGGAACCATGCATAAAGGGCACAGTGCAATGTTCAAAGACTTGTGCAATGCGCAACAGTGGAGCAGGCAGAAGTTGCGCCATAGCGGAAATGAGCCAAAATAAAAAGGAACAAGGAAGAGGCGCAAGAATGCTACAGGGAAGCCACATGAGACAGAGGCAGAGACAGGCACAGGGAAACAGTGAGAAAGAAGGCAGGCCAGGGAAACCACACCACACAAGAGGGGCAAGGGAAGGTGTGTGGGGCCACAGAGAGCAGAGGCCAGTAGGTGTACCCGGTGCAGGAGAGGTAGCAGTCAGGACAACGGGGGAACAAAGCAACAACTGCTGGGGGGGAAGGCAAGCCAGGGACATGGACATTGCCACCTTCCACATGGATGCCGTAATGAGGGGGTGAGAAGGCATGCTGCAGGGGGACGTGGCCGTGGAAGGGCCCATCAGTGGTATGCCCCCAACAGGCAGTACCGAGCTCGCACCAGCTTAGAGCTGTACACAGATATTGAGATTGTGGGCCGGTACCACCTGAACAGGGCAATACTGAGGTGGCTCTGTGAGCTGTGCAGTGATGTGATGCAGGCACCCACATGACGGAGTCATGCTCTGTCAGTGGAGACAAAAGGTAACAGCCTGCATGTGCTTGCTTGCCATGGGTACCTTCCAGAGACCAACAGGAGACACCACAGGCATAACACAGTCAGCCACATCACGCATCCTCACCCAGTTCCTCAGTGCACTGCTGCCACATGCTGCAGAGTACATCCATTTCCCCAGCACAGCAAACATACAGGAGTTCCACAGGGTAGCACATATGCCTGGCATGCTAGGGGTGATAGACTGCACCCATGTGGCCATACGCACACCACCTGACCCCGATGGGGCCACCTAAATGAATCATAAGGGTTATGCCAGTGTTAACTGCCAAGTGGTGTGTGACGCCAGTGGGCGCATCATCAATGTCTGTGCCACGCACCCTGGGGGAGCACATGATTCCTTCATCTGGCACCAGTCGGCACTGTGCCACCGATTCGAGAGTGGGGACATCCCCACAGGTCATCTAGTGGGTGAGTATGTATGCAGAACTGACATATTGTGGGCAAGGGGGTATGGCCAGAGGTGCCATGGGTGTGGCCCACAGGGCTTGGGGGCAGTCTGAGCCTGAACAAGACACTAACTTCCACTATCTCCACACAGGTGACAGTGGATACCCACTCCATACCAGGCTGCTTACACCCTACCGGCGGCCCACGACCCCATCGCAGTAATGCTTCAATGAGGCACATGCCACCACATGCAACGTCATTGAGCGGGTGTTTGGGATGCTGAAGGTGCATTTCCATTGCCTGGACACCTCTGGCGGTGCCCTACAGTATAGCCTCTCAAAGGCCTGTGGGATATTCCTGGCCTGTTGCATCCTGCACAACATGGCCAAAGACTGTGGGATAGCCATACAGGTCAAAGAGGGGGACAGCGATGGGGACGACGGTGATGCCAGTGATGATGGAGATGGGCAGCCCCCCCTTGGTTGTCGGGACCCCCGACTGATCCGGCTGGCACAGCTGCACCGGGACACCATCACAGAGGAGCACTTCAGCCAACACAGGTAAGTCATGGGGCCATGTGCAACCACCAGTGGCTAGGGCACAACCCACATACACGCATGGAAACACACCAGGGTGCATGCGGCAAGGGATGTGGCAGGGCACAGAAGCACACACATACAACCAGGGAGGGGTGAACAGTAACATGCCACATGGACGGACACACACACACCCACACACAATAGGCACAAAGTGCACAGGGGTCAGGTGCAAAACAGAGCCAGAATGCAAACACTAGCAACACACATGTCCACAGGCCACCACGTCCACTGACTGTCCATGCGCATGTGTCAGATGCTGGGCACCATTGCACTTTGGTGTACAGTGCAATGCAGGCATCATCATGCACACGTACCTGTGGACAGCAGCCGGGAAGGTGTGCAGGTGGACTGTGTGTCTGTGTGCAGGGCCGGGCACCCACCCATGCACTGCCCACCAAACACACAATGCACACGGGCAGCACCAGACAGTGCCCACGCTGGGAGACAGGTCAGTCTTGCGGCACAGTGCCACGTCCACCTCGGATGCGTGGGCGGCCCCACTGAGACCCAGCAGCACTAGCAGGCTGACCACGGGCCTCATGGGGTGGCACTGATGGTCCACCAGGGGTTCCACTGCGTGAACGTGACCGTGCCCGCACAGGGGTCTGCAGCACACCGAACATACCTGCATCAGGAGTGCTTGGGATGCCCACAGCTGAACCCGGCATCGACAGGGTGGGTGTCGCACGACACCGGGAATGGGGACTGGATAGCAAACTGCACAGTGTGAGCGACGCATGGGCACCTAACTGTGTGCCCATTGTGGCCATGACAGTGATGAATGTCTGTGTTTGCCTGTCAATGGCAGCGGTCACATCCTCCCGCAAATGGTCAATCTGTGATGGGATCCTATTGGTGTCCCTGCTGTGTTGCTCCTCAACCCGTTCCACAGCCACACACAGTGCCTCCATGGACATTGCAAGCCACATCTGCTGCTGTACTGATGCCTACAGCAGGTGGGTGTGCTTGTCGAAGAGGTCGTCTGCCACATCGGCATCTCATCCCTCAGGGTATGCAAGGGCCTGATGTTCAGCACCCCTTGAGGGTGGGCGCTGCTCACCAGGACCAGGTATGGGCAAGTCCACAGGCAGTGCACAGACACCACCGCTGAACCCTGAACCCCCAGTCCCGGTGGGCGACTGCTACTGCTGCCCCTCCACCTGCTGTGCCCAAGGAATCAGCTGTTCAGCCGCTGTGGCCGCAACAGTCCCACTGTCCTGACCAGCCACTGGTGCTGCCCCACTGGTGCTGACAGGCACAGCCTGGGACTGTGCTAACACACTGGCACACACCTCGGAACCAGTCTGGTCCATGGGCGTGAGCTGGCCTGCTGTGTGTCCATTCTGTGGCACACACATATCACTGGCCATGATGGTCGTGTCTTCATCATTGGTGCAGGTCTCTGCCACAGCCACAGCCACAGCATGCTGGCATCCTTGGATGCCAGAATGCTGAGACACAGGAAGGGCCTCCCCCACACCTGTCTCAATGACATCAGTGTGTACAGCCAGGTGGACCCACTGTTGCAATGCTTGACAGATACCTGTGGAGGTGGATGGTCCCTCCTCCAACTCCAGATGACTATCCACAGTGGACAGGCCCTCCACCGCTGACCCCTGCAGAAGCGCAGGATCTGTAACAGAAAGCAAGGTCATGTTAGTGCATGTGATCTACCCTGCCCCCCCGACAGACCATGACTTACCATGCAGTGATGGGCTACCACCTGTCTGGAAGCCACCTCCTGGAACACCCTCTATGGCACTGCACTGCATGCTTGCAGCAAGCTTGTCCTCTGCCGGTGTCAGCTGCACCACCTCCGGCTGGCCCCCACCTGTTGCAGCACGTGCCGCCCTGATGGCAGCCACCTTCTCCTTCACCCTCCTCCTGTCGGTACCCATCTTCTTCTTACACTCCTGCACGGAGCGCTGGTGGCTGCCATGCAGGTTGATGGCACGTGCCACCCCCTCCCATGCAGCAGCACGGGCCTGAGGGGTGCCCTGCCGTCCACTGAGCAGTGGCTCCTGATGAAGGTAGGCCTCGAAGAGTGCCTCCATCTCGGCCTTGGTGAAATTGGACCTCCTCTTCCGCCCACCATCGTAGTCCTTCTCATCCAGACCTCGCTCGGTCATTATTCAGCCTGTAAGGATGACAGTGGTTACCTGTGACTGTGCAGTACAAAGCAAATCCCTGATACCACAGTCCAGACCCCCACACAGCATGCAACTCACCAATGGACTGCAGTAACCGAATATGGCCAGTGCAGAACAGTGTCGCAGTTTTTATTTATTTATTTATTTATTGTAATATTCAGAAAGACCTTTGAGTCAGGGACTCGTTTACAAAGGTTCCACGTCATACATACAGGCACATGGAGTGGACTTGATGATACAGGATACAAAAAAACATTACAGCATATTAGGAGTTACAGGTAGTTACATAGATTGACTGACAGTAGTTTTGCTTTGTATTCCAATATCACAGCCAGCAGATACAGAGGCTCTGTAAAGGCTGATAGTCATATAGATGATTCATGGGGTTAGTTGGTAAGGGGAAATAGGAGAGGGTTTTTTTTTTTTTTTTTAGGAAGGAGGATAGGACATTCTGGAGTTAAGGGCAGTCACATTGGTTAGGGGTCTGAAGGTGAGTCCTCAGCTTGGTTATAGGGACCAAGCCTTGATTCATTTGTTATGTGACTAGGAGGGCATTTGACCAGGTGGGGGCTCTGTAGCTGAAAGTACGCTGGAATTGGGAGGTCCGGGCATGGGGAACCCACGAGCAAGCCGTTGTTCGAGCTACAGAGGTTGTTTTGCCAGGGACGTGTTGGGCGGGTGATTTGGTTAAGGGTAGGAGGGTAAGACCAAGTAAGGCCTTTTTGGTCATAAGGCAGGTGTGGTATCTAATTCGGTTATCAAGGTTTAGCCAGTTTGTGCTGCTGTATAGGGTGCAGGAGTGGGTAAGATGATCACATCCAAGGAAGAGGCGGCAGGCTTTGTTAAGCATGAGACGAAGTCTGTCTAGGGTAGAGGGTGGAGCAGCACTATAGATTAGGATGCCATAGTCTAGTAGGGAGAGGATTCAGGAGTTTATGGTAAGTTTTAAGGCTTCAGGTGTGAGACAGTGTTTGAAATGGTATAGTACACCCAACCTAGAGCTAAGGGCTGTTGAGAGGTGTAGGATATGTTGATGAAAGCTTAGGGCAGGGTCTAAAGTGATCCCTAGGTATTTAAACTGGCTAACTAGTTCTAGCGGGGTCTGGTTGGTAGTGATAAATTGGGGCAGAGGTTCTTGAGTGGGTTCTGGGGTGGGCAAATATCATGACTTTGGTCTTACTGTAGTTAATGGTAAGACGCTGGGCGGTGAGCCAGTCTTCAATCTCACGGAAAGAGTGTTGGAGGGTTTGGTGAAGTTTGAGGGGGGTAGGGTCAGAGGCGAACAGGACCGCATCATCTGCATATAGGAGCATATTTCCAGTGCATGATGATGGGAGGAAGTTGAGGTATAGACTGAAGAGGAGGGGGCCAAGTATGGAGCCCTGGGGGACACCGGAGCGGATAGGGAGGCGGGGGGACAGGATGGAACCTATCTTGACTAACTGCATTCTATCAGAAAGATAGCTGGTGAACCAGTTTAGGGCATCATCGGAGAGCCCCGTGTAGGCTAGGGTATTTAGTAGGAGGGCATGGTTAACGGTATCGAAGGCCTTAGATAGGTCCACGAAGATGGCACCAGTGAGATGGCCATGGTCCAGGGCTGTGGACATGGGAGGTAAATTCGAGGGGCAGTGGTTGTGCTGTGGCCCTTCGGAAACCGTGTTGCTGCTTGGATAGAAGGTGGTATTTGGTAAGGTTGTCAGTGAGTTGGTGGGCGACTATGCGTTCTAGGGCCTTAGACAGGGGTGGCAATATAGAGATGGGGGTGAGTTGTTAGTGGAAGTCACGGTCACCACTTTTATGTATGGGAGTGATGTAAGCAGATTTCCAGAGGAGGAACTTCCCTTGGCAGAGGAGCAGTTTAGTATGTGGGTGAGAGGTGCTAGGACTTCCTGGAGGGTGAGCGGAGAAGTCTGAGGTCCAGGAATCGTGACTATAGTGATTTTGGCCAATAGCTTTGGTGAGGTAGGGTTTGGTAGACTCGGGGGTGAGGACTCGCAGGCGGAAAGGTGGGGCAAGGGGAGGGAGTAGGGTGGTACGGGCAGGTGGGGGATCGAAGAAGTTAGGGGGAAGCACATGGGAGAGATCAGTGAAAGTGGTATTTAGGGCCGTGGCTATACTGATAGGGTCAGAGGAGAGTTTACCATTTATTAGAATTTGGTCTGGTGACGTATTTGGGGCCTTGCCACAGAGTTCCTTAATGTTATCCCAGAACTTGCGTCCAGTGCCCCAGGTGGATGTTAAGGAGGCTTATAATAGTTTGCTTTGGGTGCGATGGCCCAGGTGCACTTGTTATGGGCCTCCAGTACCTGCCTGTCCAGAGGCTTTGGGTCTCATTAGCAAGGTGCCACAGGGCGTCATGATGACGTAATAGGCCTTGGAGGTGGTCCGAGAACCAAGGGGCTTGTTTCCTTTTGGTCATGGTTTTAGTGAGGCGGGCATATTTGTTGCAGGCAGCATTAAAGATGCTGATAAATAGTTTGAGGGCGTGGTCTGGGTCGAGGGTGTTAGATAGGGGTGTCCAGTCCCAATCCCTAAGGTGGGCCTTAAGAAGGGCTAGTTTACCAGGCCCTAGTCTATGTTGAGCAGTAATCTTGGGAGCAGATTTTAGAGGGGTAGCAGACCAGATGCAGAGAACAGGAGAGTGGTCACTGAGGGTGTCGGGGATGACTTGGGAGCTGGTAATTTTGTTTTATAGTGCAATCCATGCAAATTAGGTGAGGAGCAACTTTAATTAGATGCAAATTGCAGTGCTGCACCATTGCATGTTTGATCGGATGATTAGCATATGACAGCTGAATATCGCGCTTTTGCGCTTTACGCAATTGTGTTGAACATGCTGAGCCAATGGCGCAGTTCTGTGGCATGTGTAGTACTCCTCACTGCGCATGCCCAGGTAGCTTATGCAGGCATCTGCTGTGCTGATGACGTGCTGTGCACGGTAGGCAATGCAGGGCATGGCCACCATTGTGCCAGTGGTGCTATAGCGAGGGTCACTACATGGCGCCGTGGCACAACTGCGCGATAGTTCACTGTGGTGCTGACACACAGGCAACCAATCACGCTAGATGCATAGACATCCGATGGCACTGTGCGTGGCCTTGACCCAGAGACCCATGACCCTGTGCCTGACCTTTGCCCTCTTGGCGCCACATGTCCCGCATGGCTGCACCTCTAATGCGCTGTTTGGCAACAGCACGATAGGGAATGGCGGCGCTGTACCGTGCAGCATTTCCACGTGGGGTACTGCACTGCAGAGCACCATATTGCCTACTATAGTGGTTGAGATGGCACACAGGAGAGCCCCACAATGGAGTGCCCTTGAGCTGGCCAACCTTGTGGCCGTTGTGGAGCCACACTATGGCCCACTGTTTGGAGAAGAGGCACTGGACAGGGCCAGGACCCAGGTCTGGCAGAAGGTGGCCACTGACCTGGAGGTGGTCACTGGACGCAGGAGGACAGTGGAGCAGTGCAGGCACCGTTTCAGGGACCTCAGGAGGAGGGAGCCAGAGCTACTTGCCCATCTGCGGTTGCGTGCCAGGAGGAGCATGGTGCCTCATCCAGGTGGGTGATACATCTACACACTTGTATTGTCACTATGGATAACACTGTCTTATGTGTCCAGCACATAGGGGAGGGATAGTCTAGGGTTGGCTGTGGTGGTGTTTACAGGGTATGGGGTGGGTGAGTCTGGCTGGGTGGGTGGGCACACACATTGGGGCAGGGGGACTTTGCTTTGGGATTGTACTGATGCTTTTTTCTCCCACAAGTATGGACAAGCGGCGGCAGATGGGGGAGCAGCAGCAGAGGGAGGAGGACGCAGCACACAGGCGTGTCGGGGACCACCACCACCAACAAAAATGGCCCGATGAGGGTGGGTGCCATAACTCCATGATTACTATTGCATGCTGTGTAACAGGGTGGGCAGCGGGGCATGGCCACCATCCATGGACACCACTGCCATGCACGTGACTTGTGACAGTCAGAACTGTCCATTGGCACTGCATGTCTGGGAGTGCGTCAATGGTGGTCCATATATGCACTGGGCACATGGCTCTGGCACTGCCTGCACACTGCATAGCCACGTTACTGTACGGCCTTGGTTGTGCTGTGCTGGACATGGGCGGTGGGTGTGTGCAGTGGTCCACATGGCTGTTGCTGCCTGGTTGGGCATGTCTTGTGGACACGGCCACTGTGGGTGGGCACACACCATCACAGGAGCATGGCACATGGCTGTATGCCATGCATAATGGGTGGGCTGCAGGGGGATGGACAGTCACACCTATTGACTATGATCTCTCATCCTAGGTGAACGGATACTCCTGTGGATCCAGCAGGCTGTGCAGGAGCTGCTGCAGGTGGCACGGGAGTCCCTGAACATACTGAGGGACATACACCAGCATGGGGTCAGGAGGAGGAGCCGGGACAGATGACAGCCCCAAGTGGAGGAGGACCAGGCTGGCCGCTAATGTCCACATGAACCTGCCTACACCTTCCCCCCTTTGACCAACCCTCACATCCCGCCTTCCCTCTCCCATATGTTCACCCCTGCCCCTTACTCACCCCCACCTTGTTTCTGTCCCTCCACCCCATTTGTACAAAGTTTTCTGTATATAGTTGTGTTTTACATTTTACAATATAAATATTTTGATATGAATACTGTGGTGGTCTCTGATTTGCAGCTGGCTATAGGTCCTCAGCTGCAGTGGTGTGCATGGCATCTCGGGTGGTTCAGTCATGGGTATGTGTGTGTGTGGGGAAGTGTCTATGGTGTGGGAGTGGCTATCAGTCGGTGTCTGTGGTGTGTGTGTGTTGTTCCCTGTGCATTGCATTACTGTGTGCAGTGGTCCATGGTACATGCTCTGTGTCCATTGTGCCTCTGTCAACCCATCCTTGGCCTGTGCAGCTGACACCCTTGCATGTCTGTGGCCTGCAAGGTCTGCTGCCTTGTCAGTGGTGGGGTGTCCCTGTGGATCATCCACTGTGACCGTCACAATGCTGGGTTGCCTCCTGTCACTGGTGTGGTGCATGTTTGCCTCGGGTGACACTGTGGCCTCCACAGTTGATGTCCCACCTCCATGCTGTGGCTTGTGTGTGAAGCAGGGGCTGTGCACCACTGTCTGTGACTTGTGCTCCAGGCATATGATGGTGGCATACAGGACCACAGTGCATGCACAAGGTGGGTGTCACCCCTGTGCCATGGAGGACTGCAGGCTGTGTGTGCTCAGTTTTCATGGGCCCACACTGGGGGCTTGGTTGCCACACTACTGCGTCCCTATGTTATTGTCCCCGTGGGTATGGGTGTGTGTTTGCCCCTGCACTGTGTTGCATCTGGTGTGATGCATGCTTCCACACACCACTGTGGGTGTCTGTGCTGGCTGCTGTGGCTAGTGGTGGGTTGGGATGTGTCACTTGTCTACTGTGCAGGGTGCTGTATCAATGGTGGTGGTGTCAGGGGCATGCCCTTTCCCATATGGGGTACCTCTTGTGCTGACACATGGTCGGTCTCTCAGCTGTGCCTCAGGGGGATTGTGCATGTTGGCACTGTGTCTGCTGTTGTTGCATTGCTGTGTGCTGCCACCCACTGCTGGGTGCTTATGGTGGGGCTGGCTTGTATGGTTTTGTGTCGTTCACGAGGTTGCAGTGTGACAGTGGGGGTGGTGATATGCATGGGGTTTCCTGCAGTGGTGGTCACTGCTCATTGGGGGTGTCTGGGGGTCACAGTGCAGGGTGTGCTGTGCACTGGGGGGGCTGGTGTGGCACGGGGTGATCCACCCTCCTTGTGTGGCAGTCTCAGCTTGCCAGAGGGTGTTCTGGGGCACCATGGCCCAGCTGTGCTGTTTGCTTGTCCCCATGGGCCGGTGGATATTCCAGCCCTCCCCCAGTTGTGCTGTGCTTGGGGTGTGGGGGCGCATTGTCAGTTCTGCTGTGTGTTCCTGTGCCCATCTGTGGCATGGGTGGTGGGCCTCTACCTACCTCCCTGGTTGTGCAGTTACATTGCTCTGCTGCTGGGGGGCTCCCTGCTTGTGCTATGGTGCCTCTGGGCTGCTGAGCTGGGCAGCCCTTGTTGCGCCATAGCACATCGTATCTGCTCAGCTTCCCCTTCCTAGTTGTGCTATGGTGCAGGTTGTGCGATATTCAGACATTAGCTGTTGGCGCAATTTGGCTTGCTGCATTTTTGAATATCGTGCCTATTGTGCATGGGTGCAATGGACTTGTGCTTGCTCCTGCTATTGCGCACTTTTTGGGCACAGTTTGAATATCCAGCCCCATGTGTATATAATTCCGGTATCATTGGCCACTCCATCTCTGTAGGTTCTGATGAAGGGAAGGGGCTCAATATACTGTACACTCATTGTTACATAGTCCAGTATCTTGTTTTAGCTGTGTGCTTTTTGTTCTCTTTCCCTGCTTTCATTAACATGTTATTATATATCTTTAGACATCAGACCTTCTTCACTATATAAGAGAAACAATATTTTTTTCTTTTTAAAAAACTTTTTAATTCAAAATTGCTAAAGCTTGCAAAGAAAACAAAATAGGAAAAATAAAAAAAGGAAAATGCGAAAAGAAAACAAAACAAAACCAAAAAAGTGGGAAGAATAGAGAATATAGCCAAGAATGGTGAGATAGAAAAATTTCCAGTTGGTCTTTAGTGAATTGTCCTTCTAAAGCCCTTATAGTCTGATGCTGTTTCCTCAGGTACTTCTATAGTTATAACTATCTAGATGATTTAAAAAAATACAGTTGTTCAGCTGCAAGTTCCTCAATCAAGTTTCCTGTTCCTCCAGTGACTGCAAAAATGGTGTTGGTATTATTCCTTGGTTCCTTTGGTTGCATATTCTTTTCCTTCTCCTTCAGTTGTCCAAATTCAGTTGCTTCTTGAGATTTCAGGGTGGACTCTGCTGAGGGCATATTTGTGTTCAGGGGCCTAGTATATTTTGCTGTCCTCAATACAGATGATTCACTAGGCTCAAATAGTGGGTGATGATACGATGGATGAGTGTTTTGATTATAAGGGTGATTTTTTGTGAAAATATCCAGTTTATGTGATTTATAGTTTGTATAGCCATAACAGTCTTCAAATGAATACAGTGCTTCGTCCGTCCCATCAAAGGTCAATAATTTACCATGCACCACAAGTCAGATTTTGGCAGTGGGGGTGAAGGCGAAACAACTGTTGTGCTCATATAATAGGTGTTTGACAGAATTGTCAGAACAAAGGCTTATAATATCACTTTTTATAATAATGCACTTAGATTCACCTCGGGCCTTACCTAAAAATTATTTAATAAATTACCAAAAATAATAAATATTCAAATATGATATTATCCTATGCTCTCCAGATTTAAAAATGACAGTGAAAAACACTGTTGCCACACTTTGGATTATATAAGAGATAAATATATATTTTATCCACATATGTACATGTCTTAAATATTCATAATTAGCATAGATGTCAAGCATAATAAAAATAATCAAACATAAACTGTAATGTAAAGAAACAACAGGTTTTAGAAAATCAAGTAAATCAAATAAAACACATTTTAGCAATTAAGCAATGCAAAGTAATAAGCAATATTCAGCATAATAAATAACAGTTTATACTATTTCTTTAGCATACTTATGAATACCATGACCTTTTCTTTTTGCTATGAGAACTTGCAACTTATTACACTAGTGTTTTAGATTATCTTGGTATAATAATTGTTTAAACTTTATAGTATGTAAAGGGTATTTTCTTTACATTTAAATTCTAGCTTAAGCATAAAATCAAGGTTGTGGAGCTAAAATGCATTAAGTTACCACCTCAGATAGCCAAATAAGTACTAAAAGTAGGATAAAGAAATACTTATGTTTTAGTTATCTGTAGATGCAGTCTTCTACTTTTTAGGTTTCAAGGTCTTGGTGAGAACTTTTGATTTTGGATGGTAAATGTCCTTGGTGGTGAGTTTGGCTCTAGTCCACTGTCTTTTCCCCTTGAACCTGGAACTGTAGAGTCTTTTGACATCAATGAAGCAATGCAGGCTGGATCCTTCTTGCCTGACATCACAAATCATCAAAAATCACTTCAGAATTTAATGGGAAAAAATCAGACAACAAGATTTTAGCAGTTTAGCACAGTCTGTAGAACAATTTCTCCCTGTGGACAGCAATGTTGTTTTGGTAACTGGACTCTGTGACTGTTCTGTTTCAGTTCATTTTTGCTCTTGAACCTGCAGTCCTGGACTCATTGCTATTTAACAGCTCTGAAGGCTTGCTGGCTGGTAAATCTTAAAGTCAGTCTCTTGTTCAGGCTTTTAACAGAACTTCCAAAACATTACTTTAGTCCAGATTCTCAGTATGCAAAACATAGGCCTTGCTTAATCCAATACTGGGAAGAGAGTCCTTCCTGTAACAGTCAGTTTCAGCAGCTGGCTTAGCACCCCCTTGCAGTGGCAATGTCAAAGCCTAAATAATTTTCCAAGCAGGTGTAGCATTTTTTTCCCTGAAGTTGTCCCTGTATGCTATATTCCCTTTTGTTTTGTGACATCATTTCTCCATTTCAGTATTCAAGCCTTAAGCATCTTTGTCCTTGTTTTAGAGTTCATTTAAACATTAATTTGACCAGAAACATTTATAGTACTTAATAATAAAGCCAACATAAGGATATAGAATAGCAATTAAGAATATAATAATATTATAATAACATATTTTAATCAAATTAGTTCTTTTCCTACATTCCCCCCTTTTGAATTAAAATGCACCCCAAAAATGCATTTTGTAATTCAAAACAATAATCTTACTATATATGGGTATATAGTTTTAAGCATTGCAGGAAAAATGAAACATAAAAGACAAAGTTGTGCCATCATGTAGTAACTTATGACATCATTAGCGCATTACATTGTGGACCAAGGACATCAGATGGGGGGGGTCGGATGTTGGTACGCCATCTGGAAATTTTCTTGGTGGTGTCCAACTCCCGACCTCTGAATGGGTGCGTAACCTGGGGGTAGTTTTTGATGATGGACTGACCCTGCATTCTCAGGTGTAAGCTCTCCTCAAAACATCCTTTTACCATTTTAGGAATATTGCCAGGATTAGGCATCTGGTTCCGTCTGACAACCTTCCTACTGTGGTCCATGCCTTTGTGTCCTCGCACTTGGATTATTGCAACTCCCTGTACCTAGGGTTTTCTGGGGTAGAAATTTGGGAGGCAGTATAGCACAGTGGTTTAAGGTTCTGAGCTGCAAATCTGGTGACATCCAGCAGACCAGACCTGAGTTTGAATCCCACAGCTTCCACTTGCATACTGTGTGACCCTGAGCAAGTCACTTAACTTCCCTGTGCTCCCAGGTCACTCCTGTAAAAAAAGCTTTCAGCTTAGTGTGCTACTCCTGGTTAAACAACTAAATAAAAAAAAAAATCTGTCACTTGCGGCTGGTGCAGAACATGTCGGCCCGGCTTCTGACAGGATCTGTTCAATTCTGTCATATTACTCTGGTGCTACGTGAACTGCACTGGCTGCCAGTACAGTGGTGGATCACCTTTAAATTCAGTTTACTTACTTTCAAAGCTCTACATTGACAGGGCCCGGACTATCTGAAAGAACTCCTGGTTCCCTGCTGCCCTGGTCAATCGCTCCGCTCAGCCGACGAGGGGTTGTTAGAGATTCCAATGGTGAATTTAAAATCATCTGGTGCAAGAGCCTTTGCGTTTGCAGCTCCCACCCTTTGGAATTCTCTACGCTGTCTGTTATGAGAGTGCGCAACTGTGGAGGGATTTAAGCAGGGCTTAAATACCTTTCTGTGTCGCCAAGCCTTTCCAGACAATTGAATATTTTGTTTTTGTTACTCTGTTTTTTCTGATTTATTATCAATGTGTTTTTAACTGAGATAATGTCTTGATGTTTGTATGCCTCTGATTGTTTTTATATTGTTAGGTGCCTTGGCAATAGATAAGGCATCTTAAAAATAAATGTATTATTATTATTACATTATCACATATGACATCATAGGATGTGACATCACTAGATGACATCATTGGAGATGTACTATTTTGCATAGATAGGTGTACAGTACTACATTAACTAACATGATTAAACATGATTACAACTATGTACACTTTTAAAATAACATTTTTACATTGTTTTGAACATTTCAAATACAACAAATTCTCTTTGTTCATTAACTTTAAAAATCAGCAGTACAATTAACATTTTAGCTAGACTCTAATTCTTGATCACCACGCATAGATTCATTTAGAACATTTTCCCATGTTTTGTTGCATTCACGATATTGCTGTAACTGATTAATATGAACCCATTTAGGTACTACCTCTCCAGTGCTTTTCCGCTTTAGTTCAATTCGGTATGCTACAGGTGAAAATTTGTTAGTGATCACAAAGGGTCCTTGCCAACTTGGAAGAAACTTTTTGACCTTGGCTTTATCTCTACTGTAGTTAAAGTAAAACACTTTATCACCAATTTGATACTCTTTTGGGTGATTTTTTTCTGTCATAATATGACTTAGAAGCCTCAACACTTTTTTCTAAGTTCTTTTGAGCAAATACAAAAGTTTCTCTCAAATGCTGGTTTAAATGGGTTACATATTCATGTGCTGTAGTGGCACATGCTGAATTTACATTTCCTGTGGTATACAGGAGATGTAAAGGTAACACCATCTGTCTTTCTGTCATCATTTCAAAAGGAGGAACACCTGTAGACTTATTAGGAATAGCCCACATGACCATTAATACTAGTAACTTTACATCCCAATCTTTTCCTGAAGAACTGATATATTTCTTCAGTATATACACCATTGTTTGAATAGCGCATTCCACCTGTCTAGATGACTGTGGTTGGTGGGACACGTGTAGTTTTATCTGTACTCCTAAAATTTTCCACACCTTTTCTATTACCTCTCCTGTGAAATGAGGATATTTATTAGATTTTACTCTTAATGGTAATCCCCACTGACGAAACACTTGGTTTGTTAATGAGAAGGCAATGGTTTTGGCAGTGTTATCTGGAGCAGGTATACACTCAACCCATTTTATGAACAGACAAGTAACTGTCAAAAAGGTATTGGTTACCCCTTGAAGATCTGGTAACAGGACCAATCTAGTCAATCTGGATGTCTTACCAGGGCATAGCGATGCCTTTTGACTATAGTGGTGCTCTGTGTCTGGGAGTAGCTGGTTGGAACTTGCAACAGGTTATACACCCTTGTACAGTACATACCCCGCAACATTATCATACATGTAGGGCCCGTAGGCTATCTCTTTCAAGGTTTCATAAGTTTTCCTATCCCCCCCATGTGCTTCTGATGGTTCATCATGGGCATGTTGTAACATAATTCCCCTGTGGCCTAAAGGAACCACCCATTGGACCTCATGTGTGTTTTCACCAATTTCTTACCAAGAGATCATTCCTTAATTGGAATTTATCCTTCTGGTTATCGATGGCTGTCAGGTCCCGGTTGTTCCGTAGGTCATAGAAACATAGAAACATAGAATTTGATGGCAGATAAGGACCGCTTGGCCCACCTTGTCTGCCCATTTTCCTACCTAACAGATAAGCTGCAGATCCTAGTTAACCAACAGCTTACTTCCTCCTACCCCCACTAGGACTGCCTTATGCCTGTCCCATGCATTCTTGAAGTCCCCCACTGTTCTTGACTCCACAACCTCCTCAGGAGGCTGTTCCATGCATCCACAACCCTCTCAGTGAAACAATACTTCCTCACATTACCTCTGAGCCATCCCCTCTATCTTCAAATTGTGCCCCTTGTTCTTGCACATCTCTTTTTCTGGAAGATGCTACCCTCTTGGACTTTGTTAATTCCCTTGAGGTACTTGAAAGTTTCTATCATGTCCCCTCTCTTCCTTCTTTCCTCAAGGGTATACATATTAAGCTCCTTTAGTCTTTCTTCATATGTCTTCTGGTGCAGACCATGCACCATTTTGATTGCCCTCCTCTGGACAGCCTCCACTCTGTCTATGTCTTTGCGGAGATGGGGTCTCCAGAACTGCACACAGTACTCCAGATGGGGTCTCACCAACTGTCTGTACAGAGGGATAACAACTTCCTGTTTTCTACTATTGATGCCTCTTCCTATGCATCCCAGTATCCCCCCAGCCTTCCTTACTGCCTTCTCACATTGCTTGCCCACCTTTAGGTCATCTGATATATTTACCCCAGGTCCCATTCCATTTTACTGTTGTCAGTATCTCACCCCCATTGTGTATGCTTCTCCTGGGTTTTGTTTCCATGTGCATTACCTTGCACTTCTTTGCATTGAATCTGAGCTGCCATACATTTGACCATTCCTCCAACCTTGCCAAGTCCCTTCTCATCCTTTCTACTCCATCTTGTGTATCAACCCTGTTGCAGATCTTTGTGTCATCTGCAAAGAGACATACTTTTCCTTCCAGTTCCTCTGCAATGTCACTTATAAAGACATTAAAAAGGACCGGTTCCAGTACTGAACCCTGCGGTACCAATTTTTTATCCAGGCTACCACCCTGGGACCCACTCCAAGGCTGGCTATCTTGTGTATTAATCTTTTGTGTGGGACTGTATCAAATGCCTTGCTAAAATCTAGGTAGGCCATGTCCACAGCCCCTCCCTGGTCTACTACTTTGGTCACCCAGTCAAAGAAATCTATTAGATTCATCTGACACGACCTTCCCATCATGAATCTATGCTGCCTTGGGTCCTGTGCCCCACTGGCCTCTAGGTACTCAACAATTCTTTCCTTCAGAAGTGATTCCATCATTTTCCCTACCACTGAGGTCAAACTAACTGGTCTGTAGTTTCCTGCCTCTGTCCTGCTCCCACTTTTGTGAAGAGGAATCACATCTGCCCTCCTCCAGTCCTCGGTGCCACCCCATCCTCCCATGATTTGTTAAAGAGAGTAGTCAGCGGTGTCACTAGTTCTACCCTTAGTTCTTTTAGAATTCTTGTGTGAATCCCATCAGGCCCCATTGCTTTGTCCACCTTCAATTTTATTAATTCTTTCAGAACCCTTTCTTCTGTAAATGGACTGGTATCGACCCCCGTCTTCAGAGTGTTTCTCTTGTTTGGTTTAGGTAACTCCCCCTCCTCTTCCTTTGTGAATACTGAGCAGAAATATTTGTTCAGTATCCCTGCTTTTTCACTGTCACCCTCTACCCACATTCCCTTCCCTTTATTAAGCTTCAGTATCCCTCCTTTGGTCTTTCTTCGCTCCCTAATTATTATCAGTAGTCATGTTTTCAGTGGGATCTTTGATGAAATGATAACATTTTTCTACCTCTTTATCCTCTTGATGCATTTTTACTAAATTAAAGTCAGGTTTTTTGCTATACAAGTGTAGAACCTTATTTTTCTGTTTCTGCGGCTTTTGTCTGCAGGTAACCACATCCACCGTAGCCTGGACAGGAGGGATAAAGTTCCATTTTTCTCTACTTAAAGCACCCTCCCAAGCAAAAGCATCTGCTAGGTCATTTTCTGTTTTGTTTGGTCCCTGAACTTTGGAGTGTCCTTTTACCTTTTTCCAATAAACAACCAACTTATGTTCCTGAACCAACTAATCTATGGCTAGGATAAGGTCTACATGCATCACCTTACTGCCTCTTGAATTGATCATACCATTCACCTTCCATCCTGGTAAATGTGTAAAAAAGTCCTGCCTAACATAATCCGAGTCAATACAAATTGCAATGTCTTGTAACTTATATTGTACTGCAGTCTGTACCGCTATATAGGTGGCTGCCAATTCTGCATATTGGTTAGACTTAGGACCGAGCATGTACTTGATAGGAGTACATGGTACATTATCCTACCATATCACTCCTAAACCAGAACATCTGTCTTTTCCTTGCCGGAATGAACAACCATCAAGATAGGCTCTAGACAAATTTTCACACACATTTTCATCATAGTGGTGGCACCTGTTATGTTGGTACACCATATCCAACTCAGGAGATAGGTCAGGGTCTTGTACTGGAAATTCATCTACAGTACAATTATGCATCTCCAGGTCTGCTAACCCTTGAGCTACTGTATTTTTTTTGTTCTTTGCATACTTAATCTCTAGGGGTAGGCCTTGGCGTGCTAAGGTCCAGGCCACAATTTTGCTGCTAGACACATTACATCCTTAAGCTTCTGGCTCCCCAGAAGGGTAAGGGGTTGGTGACCAGTCTGTACAACAACTTTTTTACCACAAATGTAAGTTTTGAACCGTTGTACTGCCCATATGGTGGAAAACAATGCCTTTTCACAATCTGAAAACTTTTTCTCAACATTACTCAAGGTTTTACTCCCATAAGCAATAACACGATTGTCTGAATCATGTTTCTGATATAACACTGCACTGATGCTGCTACTAGTATGTCCTACCTATAGATAAAAATATTTATCAATTTGTGGGTAAGCAAGACATGATGCTTGACTCAAACTATCTTTTAAAATGTGCATGGCTGTCTCTTGCTCTTCTTCCCACAGCCAGGGTTTTGACTTTTTTAGCAGCCTGGTGAGAGGATAGGCAATTTTTGCATAGTCCTGGATGAACTGTCTTGAGTAGTTACACATTTTTAGGAAACTGCGTAGCTCCTTTAAAGTTTTGGGTGGACCAATTGTTTGGACTGCCTTAACTTTGGTATGCTGAAGACGTAGCCTATTAGGGCCAACTTTATGCCCAAGATAGTTTACCCTATTTTTGAACTATTGCCCCTTTGGTAAGGACAACTTGGTACCAGCAGCTTTGAGCTGGTTTAACACGTAGGTGACCTTAGCTAGGTGTTTTTTAAAAGTGTTGCTTCTGATTAATACATCATCTACATAAACCAGATTTGTATTGCTTTTTGCATCAGGCATGACCATGTGCAGAAAGATATTGAAATTTGCTGGTGAATTTAAGTATTTAAAAGGCCACCTATTTTATGTGGACTGTCTCCTTTTAAAGGTAAAAGACAGTTTATACTGATTTTTTGGATCTACTTTTAATGTCCAGAATTTATTTGCTATATTTAGGGTAGTGAAATATTTGGCACCTTGAACTTTGGCCAAACTTTGGTCCAAATATGTCATGTGCCAGCGAGATAAAGGCACCTGTTGGTTTAACTTTTTATAGTCAATAATGAGTCTTTATTTTTCTGTGGGTTTTAGTACAGGCCAAATGGGGGAATTTTAAATAGAGTTTACCTGTTTTATAATTCCTCACTCCATTAAGGTATTTAGTATCTCTTGTATATGTTTATAAGATGCTAGTGGTATTTTGTACTGGCGTATATAAACTGGACCTTTACTAGGGTCGGTAACTACCCCGGTAACATGGAGGTCACTTACCCCACAATTATGAGCACCTTTTGCAAACATGTTCTTAAACTGAAGGAACATTTTGCAAACTTTTTTTTTTTTACTTTTGTTTTACAATTACAATTTTGTATAGCTTGCTCAATGTGTTTTTTAAAATTTGGGAAAGGTAAATTTGTACATATTTTACCTCATGTTATATTATTTTAGAAACATTTTTAGCATTAGTCACATGAACCTCTTTAAATTGTTTTGTTTTATTAACCATAGTGGACAGTACAAGGTAATTATTTTTAGCTGTACATGCCTGTATTTTTTTTATCTACGGGACAAATGTTTTGTAAAGCAATTACACCATTTGGTATGGACCTGATTTTTTTATTTGTGTTATCCTGAGCAATGTGTTTTGGTAACTTCCCAATAACTAGAAAAGTTAACTTTAAATTATGTAATGATTTTTTTATCGCTACCCCTAACTTACAGTTAGCTGCTATAGTGATAGGCTCTACTGTTAGGTTATGTACAAGACATGCATTACTCTGCTGCTTATGTCCAAGCAAGATATGGAGTAGATTTTTAAACCCATTTTACTAAGTTGCTTGTCAAGCACAAAGAGTGCAGTTTTGTCAGGCCTTTTTTGGCCTTTTTTACATTAACCTTAAGAGAGAAATGTTTGACATTACTTGGAATGTTTGTAGTGAACTTATTTACCACCTGGCACACTTGAGAAATAGTTGTCCAGACCTCAAGGCCTGTGGTGTTACTTTTATTGGATAAGGGTCCCCTCTCATTTGTGACCAAAGAACATTATTAGCTAGGTCAACATACACACCTAGTCGTACAAGGATGTCTAATCCCAGGTACATGGGAGATTTTAGGCCTTGTACTCCCCTTACAGGGTGTTGTATTTTTGTTTGCCTTATTTGGAGGTTTAAAGCACATATACCTATTATTTTTACACTAGTGGTCTGATATGGGACATTTTTTTAACCACTTTTGTTTTTTCACATGTTAAACTAGGCCTTCGCCTTTTTAACATCTTGTAAAACAGTTTACTAATTAAACAGTGCTCATTACCTAAGCATAACACGGATTTACATTCTGCAAATTTTCTGCTTTAATGGGCACCTTTAACCTGCCTTTTTTTGATCTTATATTGCAGAATAAGGACCCATGACTTAGTGGCTATGTTTTACTTTTACCATTTTAAGAGGGTGTTGGGTACTTTGAATTTAATGTTTCTGTCTTAACTGCAAGGCATTTTTTTGAGATAGCAGGGTCCACTTTCTTGGTGAAGAAAGTGAAACCTCTTGCATTAAACTTAGACTTTACCATATTATGCTTTGACAGACAAACCACGTGGACTGTACTTCTCCAAGGAGCCAAAATTTTTAATATTACCTAGTACAGACACATTAGGTACATCAGAACGTACAAAATTTAATTTAATCATCGCATCCTTTTTTTAAGATAACATGATTTTGATTGTTGTTGAACCGTAAGACTTTTTTTTAAATGGAATGGGCTGGTTTACCTGGGCCCACAGGATTTTATGGGAAATAGTCAAGGATATAGAAACATAGAAGCATAGAAGTTGATGGCAGATAAGGACAGCAAGGCCCATCCAGTCTGCCCATTTCTTTTTCTACCTCATAAATGTGCCATGGTCTTTGCTCTGTCAGTGGCCTATCTATTCAGACTCATCTATATTGCTCCCTTATGCCTATCCCTTGCCTGTTTGAAGCCCTGCACTGTATTCATAGCCACCACTTCCTGAGGTAGGCTGTTCCATGCATCCACCACCCTTTCTGTGAAAAAAAACTTCCTCACATTACCCCTTAATCGACCTCCCTCTACTCTCATGCTGTGTCCTCTTGTCCTGCTATTTTTCTTATATTGAATCATGTTAGACTCTTTCACCTTGTTAATGCCCTTAAGGTGTTTGAATGTTTCAATCATATCACCTCTCTCCCTCCTTTGTTCTAGGGTATACATATTGAGCTCCGTTAATCTGTTCTCATATGTCTTCTGATGCAGTCTCTGCACAAATTGCCCTTCTCTGGACTGCCTCAATTTGGTTAATGTCCTTGTGAAGGTGTGATCTCCAGTCCTGTACGCAATACTCCAGATGAGGCCTAACCAGTGTCTTGTAAGGATGGATTATTACCTCCCTCTTACAACTTGTGATACCCCTACTAAAACACAATAACATCCCCTAGCCTTACCTACTGCTTTAGAGGTCTGCTTAGATGATTTCAGGTCATTGGTGATGATGATGCCCAAGTTTCTTTCTTCCTTTGTGACTGCCAGCAACTCCCCTCCGAGCCTATAGGTGGCTTCAGGGTTTCTCTTCCCTATGTGCATGATCTTGCACTTCTTTGCATTAAATCCCAGTTGCCACTCTTCTGACCATTTTGCTAGTTTATCCAGATCTCTTCTCATTCTGCCCACCCCATCTGGATCATCTAGTCTGTTGCAGATCTTGGTGTCATCTACAAACAGATAAGCCTTACCCTCTTGTCCACCTGCAATGTCACTGATGAAGATATTGAAGAGGACTGACCTCAGGACCAATCCCTGAGGTACCCCACTTGTGACTTGCATCTCTTCTGACTGTATACAATTTACCACCACTCTCTGTTTTCTGCCCATCAACCAGTTTGCCACCCAGTTGACCAGCTTCTGATCCACCCTGAGCCTACCCAGCTTGTTTATCAATCTTCTGTGTGGAACAGTGTTGAAAGCTTTGCTGAAGTCAAGGTAGGCGACATCAACTGCTCCCCCTTGGTCCACCACTCTGGTTACCCAGTTAAAGAAATCTATGAGATTAGTTTGACAGGACCTTCTTTTTGTAAACCCATGCTGTCTTGGATCCTGTGCCCCTATGGATTCCAGGTGTTGCACTATCCTTTCTTTAAGGAGTGCCTCCATAATCTTGCCCACTGCTGAGGTAAGACTGACTGGTCTGTAGTTCCATGCCTCCTCCCTGCTTCCACTCTTGTGGAGCGGGATCACATGAGCCCTTCTCCAGTCTTCTGGGACCTCTCCTGTGCTCAGAGACTCACTAAACAGTTCTGCTAATGGCTCTGCTAGTTCCACCCTTAGCTCGTTTAGTACCCTGGCATGTATGCCATCAGATCCCATTGCCTTGTCCACCCTGAGCTTAGCGAGCTCTTGTAGGACCCTTTCTTTTGTGAAGGGAGTAGTGCTTACCTCCCTCCCTCCTGTGTCCATGGTGCTGAGCTGTGGGTCCTGCCCTACCTTCTCTTCAGTAAATACTGAGCAAAAGTGTCTATTTAGGATAGATGATAGGCCAAAATCTTTTTAGGAGGTCATTTTTAATTAAGAAATTATCCCCAGTTCTATCAGTGATATACACAGGGTGGTTGACTTTTATCTTGCCAAACCTTAATTTTAGCCACACTTTACCTAGAGTCTGTTGAGCCCCCCCCCATAACCCACTACTTGTAAGCCATTAGAGAGGGTTTTTAACACCTTAGAGTCACTTACTGCATCAACCAGTTTGTCATAAAAGCTTTTGGACATTAAGGTAACTTTTGCTCCAGAGTTAACTAAAGTTTTATGACTTAGGCTGTTTTTAATGTTGATGTCAAATAAAACCTATCTGCCCTCCCATTAAGGATTAAGTTGCCCAGGTAGAATTTGCTTTTTTTAACTCCTGGCAACATGGCAGGTTTACTGTGACACTTTATACTGCCTGCTGCAGTAACTTGGGATACCTCTAGAGTAAGGTCAGGTTTTGCATTAACACTTTTATTTTTCAATTTTATAGAAGTTTTATTACCACCATTAGCAACTGCAATTTTATTAACCTGGGCAGCATTAGGAAGGACAGAAGGATCTAGTCACTGGCTCTCATTATTGATTTTATTGTTATTTGAGGTTGCAGATGGGTTCTGCACAGGTGAAGGAAACCCAGAAGGCAGAGGAGGAGAGGGTACCAAATGCAGCAGCAGCAATTTTAAGTCTCCCATCTCCTCCTTTATTCTTTGTACTTTCTTCATTACTGGGGAACCAGGTCAAGGTCCATTTTGGAACCTGCAACCATCTTGCACATTGTTATAGTTTGACGTCCCTTATAGGCACCTCTACCACCCCTATAGTCATTGTTGTGTTCTCTGTAGTATCTTCTTTCATACCCTCTGCCGCATCCTCTACCAGGGTTATAACATCTATTAGTCAGGTCCTTGGTTTCGGTATGGCTGAGGTTGTGGGAATTGCTGAGGGTTTTGATAGAACTGTGACTTAGGGCCAGGTGATGGAACCACCACAGGGGAAGCTTGAGCAGGGTTTGTAGGTTGGGTTACTACTGCAGGATTAGATACAGCCTTAGGCTGCTCTACAGATTTTTTTGGTTGTGTGTTGTTACCTCTTTATCTCCTTTGTCTTCTGTTTTTGGGGGTAGATAGCTCACCCCCTTTTATAGCCAAAGTATCTGAGGTAGTTACTTTAGACACTTGGACCTTGGGATTAGGGCACCCTCCCTTTTTTGTGGAGGAGAGTCATTGTCTCTTTTAGAATCCTAGATGTGTTCTGCCTGTCTGCCAATCTTGTGAATGTCCCTGGACCTTCTGTTAAGCTCAAGTGCCAATTGTGTCCTGATAGCAAGGGGTAAATCTTGGTAATATGCATTTTGGAAGTCATCTAAATTACTGTCTCAGTGATCTTTTGCTCCAAAGTACACATTCTTTAGCCTACAATAATATTTGCTAGGACTTTGATTAACCCCACACCACATTTGGTAGGCTGCACATTTGGCTGTCCCCTTAGTACGATATTTACCAAACTCCTTTTTTAGGAATTTATACAGTTTGTCAGGTTTGTTTCTACTTTTTTTTAGACATTTTTGATCACTCTGCTTGAGGATCATTAACAGACCACTTAATTACAAAACTTTGTTTTTCCTCATTAGAAATGCACAAAGATTTAAAACACTATTTTAGTTTTGGAATATGCTGCTTAATGCTTCTTTTTGCAGATTTAGAATTATACCTCTCACCTACCAGTTTTAAAGCTTGTGTAACAGTTTTTGATTTTAAATACTCCTGTTTCTTTTTAGAAATTTTTTTTGGGACCCATCAGATGAGTCACCTTTGGAATTAGAGCTCCCTTTTTGCCTAATTTTATATCTCTTTTTATGTCTATCATGTGGTTCCTCTTCTAAACAGGAATTTTTTTTATAGGGGAGGAACTATCTGGGCCTGATTTCTCAGATGCATTTATTCTTACATGGGTTTTACTTTCACTTTTGGTATCACCTTTTTGGGCCTGTAAATCTTTGCTTTTTTTTTAGTTTATATAGGTGTTGCTCCAAAAGGGTACACCGCTCTTTTTATTGACTATTCCTTTTTAATTTATTTTGTGGGGTTGCACCTTCACATCTCTCCTTTTTTGTTTGTGTACTGATTTCTCTATCTTTATATATTTTTTCTTTTTGCACTATTTTTTTTTTAACACTAGAATGAACAGGTGAGTGTGGTTGGCAAGGGACTGTTTTATTTCTGGGTCCTACACCATGGAAATCCCAAGAAGGATAAGCCTTTTGTTTGTTGCCCTGGGGTAGATACCTTAGGGGTGAACAGTTTATGCTTCTTTTTTTGAGGTTTCCTCTTTTCATTTGGCTAAGATGTATCTTTTTCTGTCTGCCCATTGTTGCTTATCATTTTTATATTGCTCCCTTACATTATTATGCATTTGTACCATTTCAGTTAGCTCCTCCATAACCTGTTTATTAGCATGCTTTAATTTTGCCTTTTCCCTTTTCAAAGCTATGCCCCACTTTTTGAGATTTTTTTATTACTCTTTATTATTTTTGGCCTTTACTGCCTCTGCAACTGAGCACTGCACTTTTAACTGTTTATTCAAGTTTTTCAAGGCAGCAATGTTAGCCTTTAGGTTGATTAGGACACAGTCTCCATCAGATATTTTCAGATTACTTATGTTTAACTGTGTTTTGAGCAATTGCATCTGGCCTGCAAGTCTACTACATTTGTGAGATCTCTCTCCTAGTTCTTGGTTTAACTGTTTTACATTATTACATAACCTTAATTTGTCAAAACACAGCTTCTCAATCATATTAACATACTCTTTATTTTGTTCGTTTAATTTTTGATTACTTTTTTTGGCCTACTGCTTGGACACGGAGGTATTAATGGCTCCTCTTTGATGACAGGTATTGGCTACTCTAAAAGTGTTGTCCCTGTGTCTGCATGAACCATACCCACAGTTGCAATAGCAGCTGCCATGTCTCAAGTTTTTGTTACTAAACTTTAACAACAGTTACCATGAAATGTTAATAACCTTTTATCGAACACACTTTAAACAAAGAACCAAATATTTTCTTAAGATACTTTAAAAGTCCTCTTCCTTGCAGCTGTACTGCCAGATAATTACTTTTTTTTTCTCACTGTCTAGGGGTAATTTTATCTTTAAATCTTCGAGAAACAAGAGCATAAAAATATTACTTATGCCATTTAGTAACTTGCAAACAATAACAGTAATAATATTTATTTTTCATACAACCTAAGTGTTGACTGTTATTTACTAACAATTATATCCCAAACAAAACCCCAAAGATGTTGGAACAAAGGCTTATAATATCACTTTTTATAAGAATGCACTTAGATTCACCTTGGGCCTTACCCAAAAATTATTTAATAAATTACCAAAAATAATAAATATTCAAATATGATATTAGTCTGTGCTCTCCAGATTTAAAAATGACTGCGTAAAACACTGTTGCCACACTTGGATTATATAAGAGTTAAATATATATTTTCTTCACATATGTACAGGTCCTAAATATTCATAATTAGCATAAATATCAAGCATAATAAAAATAATGCAAACATAAACTGCAATGTAAACAAAACAACAGGTTTTAAAAAATCAAGTAAATCAAATAAAACAAATAAAACAAATTTTAGCAATTATGCAATGCAAAGTAATGAGCAATATTCAGCATAATAAATGACAGTTTATACTATTTCTTTAGCACACTTATAAATAGCATGACCGTTTCTTTTTACTATGAGAACTAGCAACTCATTACACTAGTGTTTTAGATTATCTTGGTATAATAATTGTTTAAACTTTATAGTATGTAAAAGGTATTTTCATTACATTTAAATTCTAGCTTAACCATATAACCAAGGTTTTGGAGCTAAAATGCACTAAGTTACCACCCCAAATAGCCAAATAAGTACTAAAAGTAGACTAAAAAATACTTATGTTTTAGTTATCTGCAAATGCGATCTTCTACTTTTTAGCTTTCAAAGTCTTGGTGAGAACTTTTGGTTTTGGATGACAAATGTCCTTGGTGGTGAGTTTGTCTTTAGTCCTCTGCCTTTTTCCCTTGAACCTAAAACTCTAGAGTCTTTTGACATCAACAAAGCAATGAAGGCTGGATCCTTCTTACCTGACATCACAAATCATCGAAAGTTACTTCTAGATTTAGTGGGAAAAATCAGACAACAAAATTTTAGCGATTTAGCACAGACTATAAAATGATTTCTCCCTGTAGACAGCAATGTTGTTTTGGTAACTGAACTCTGTGACTCTTCTGTTTCAGTTCATTTTTGCTCTTAAACCTGCAGCTCTAGACTCACTGCTATTTAACAGCACTGCTGGCTTGCTGGCTGGTAAATTTTAAAGTCAATTTCTTGTTCAGATGTTTAATAAAAATTCCTAAACATTACTTTAGTCCAAATTCTTAGTATGCAAAACATAGGCCTTGCTTAATCCAATATTGGAAAAAGAGTCCTTCCTGTAACAGTCAGTTTCAGCAACTGGTTTAGCACCCCCTTGCAGTGACAATGTCAAAGCCCAAATAATGTTCCAAGCAGGTGTGGCTTCAGGCTTTTGTACAAGTCTAGTACAAGTCCAAGCTTATCCAAAATTGTCAAGACATCCAACACAGGTTTTCACACACCAAAAAAATCAAGCAGTTCTGGGCCAGCTTTGCCAGCATTCCATTTATGTACCATTTGCTGGGCAACATTACCATCAAGTTACGATTGGTTTGAATACTCTTTGAGGGTGTTACTGTTAGCTTCTCCTAAGCCATTTTTTTAATCAATATGACCTCATCTTTAAAAACTATTTTTGATATAAAATAACTTTTTTCTTGCATCTATGTGCACCTTTGTACATATATAAAATTCACATTTTTAGAAACAAATTAAAGAGAAGATTAATTTGAGATGAAACATGATGGTGTCAATTCTAATATAAAATCTATAATTTATAAAACCATTATAAAACATTTTCCTTTATAGAGCTCTAAAAAGTATTTACAGATTTCAGAAGTACATTTTTTCCTGTTTAAAATAATGTTAGTTTGGCATACCTGCTATCATTAAAACTGTGTAAATTTAATAAAACTTCTTTAAGACAGAAATCTTCTTTGTTTAAGGTCAATTAACCATGACTTTCATGTTATTTGGGATTTTATCCAAAAGGCTTATAATCCACCCGACTAGTTATTTTTTTAGATTACCATTTCACTCTCATTTCATTAAAACAGTGGCAAGGTTAGCTTACTATAGACACCAAACTTGTCAATATATTTTAAACAGTTTTGAAGCTACACATTTTTGTAAATATCTCACAATACACTTTGTTAATGGGTTTAAAACTTACTCACTGGGCAGGTACATGCATTTCCAATAACCTGTATAATTTTAATATGTATCAAAGCTTTTGTATATTTTCTATAAATAAAAGTCTTAATTTCTTAAAGCCAGTCTAAATCTATGTTAACCTCTAAAAAGTGCTCTAGCTGGTACTAAAAAATACAAGGTCATAAATTATGTCATGTTTCAAGCTCTTCTGCTGCTAATTAAAAGAGGCCATTCAATTTAAACAGACTATCCTGAAAACATTTTTTTCCTAAAGTTGTCCCTGTATGCTACATTCCCTTTTGTTTCATGACATCATTTCTCCATTTCAGTATTCCAAGCCTTAAGCAGCACTGTCCTTGTTTTAGAGTTCATTTAGACATTAATTTGACCAAAAACATTTATAGTACTTAATAATTAAGCCACTATAAGGATATAAATAACAATTAAAAATATAATAATGTTATAATAAAATATTTTAATCAAATTAGTTCTGTTCCTACAATTGAATAGTTTATGTCATGCTACCATTTCAGCTGACAGGTCTGGATACACATTAAAGTTGGAATTTTCATATTTCACACCTTTATCCATTCTTACCTTCCTCAATATTGCCTGCTTGTTCTGGTATTTGTGAGGTTTAATATAGACAATGTGTGATTGCAGATAATTGTGCATCATAGTTCTTGGCCCCCCTCCATGGGCTCAATATAACATTGTTTTTTCCTTAAGGAATTTACATCCTATTACCACGGTGATCATTTCTAGGAAAATTCTAGTGGGTCATTATGTCCTTCTAACCCCTCTAAAACTGTCCCCTGCTGTAGATTCTCTCTTCTTGATCTGTCCTCCTGCTCTGCAATTTTTTTTTGCATGAGCATTTGCAGCTGCCTAGAGTGACTAGTTTCTATTTTAAAGGGGTAGTATAATCATGTCCTCAATAGCTGAGACCCTTGTTTCCAGCTCTGCTGTCATTAGTGACAGCATCTCTATTTTAGAATTTAACTCCACTACTGAGCTGACTGCAACAATAGCTGTTTTTATTTCTCCTAGTGTATCAAACATGTCTCTTTGCAGTGTGAACATAGCCTGCATCAAATCTTCAGATTTATCATGGTGGAGGAAGAGGTATGCCCTGTCTCAGTGTCTGTTTAATTTATATTAACAGCCTCTTGCTGGTCATTTAGAATGTCCATTGCAGTATTTATCTCTTTACTTTGGCTGGCCTGATTGGTCTCTACATCAGTATTAACATAAGTGTCATCAATAGTCGCAGTAACAGCCACATGAGCACCATCAGTAGCCACAGTCTTTAAACAGTTTGCGCTAATAGGTTCATTGCATTCAAGTTATGTTTCATCATTGCTCTATGCTGTGGTTGTAAACTGTGTTTAAAAAGTCTATACTTTGTTTAATGTTTCTCACTTCCCCTACAGTATGTTGAGCATCTTGTTTGGACAAACTTTTTTTCTTGAAGTTATAGTCTCCTTCCCACCCTCATTACCATCAAAATTGGGTTTTAGAGCCTTTGGGCCAACTTTTGAGCATGCTTGTTTCCCTTCTGTACTTGACCGATGCTACTCTAATAATTTTAAAGTAGTTTTCTTAGGGGGTTTGTTTTACTTGCTGACTAACTTTCAGTCTCCCTGAGATTGCTAGGGGAATTGCTGCTGGTGTTATTCCCTTTAGATGATTTTACAAACCTCCATATACTCCTGCATGAGGCAGACATATCCCATGCAGGTGAAGCCATAATGGCAAAATAGGAGTGCACTCTGTCAACATTAAATCCTGCAGGCTTGGTGATGCTGTTAGTAAGTGGTTTCATCTGGTGTGTCACTCAGGAAAAAAGTGTTCTGTTATCTCTCCTACCCTCCTTATTGATTTGGACATTACAGCCTTGATGACCAGAATACCAGAACAGCAGCTCCCAACAGGTTAGTAAACACCATTCTGTGAGAGAAGACAGCTTGCTTTTTTCCCTCTGTGGCATGTATTTAATTTCACTAATTGTTGGAGGATTATTGTCCGATTATTGTTTGCTATTACTTAAAATTATGGTGTTGGCTGTCCGTTCATTTGTTAAGGCCATGGGAAAAAGATATTTCTGTTCCATGAGTCTCACAGCTAAGCAACTCAGTAGTCTGCCAAACTGGCCATCTTGGATCCCCTTTCTTAGCATTCTGTTTCTTTATGTGCATTTATATGAATAAAAAAAATCTGCTTTGACCAGTAGGTGGTGTTGTTCTGAATGATATGGTGGACTGTGGGGTGCAGAAATTTGAAGTAGGTAAATAAAACTGTTATCTGGAACTTTTTCTTACTCATAAATATGTACTGGGATTTCATCACAGGTAAGAAGGTGTCTGAGCTGGATATTTGTGGAATTTTCAAATTCCACTTTGCTGGAATTCCATAGAATTTAAATTCTGCTTTGCTGGACTCCCATGGAATTTAAGTAAGTCCTCCTACTTTCACAGAATTCCATTAGAAGTGGAATTCCAAAATTTTTAAAGTGGAATGTTAACTGTGAAATTGTATTCTGCAGTTTATGAAAACCATGGATTAATTTTCCGCAAACTGCATAATAGTATTCTGGGGTTACTTGATCCCCAAATATGCCATGGCTCATACATAAATGCTTTTCAGAATGCTGCAGAATTAAAAAAAAATTCCAAAAAGCATTTCAGAAGTGGAATTGCCATTCTGCTTCAGTTCCACTGTGGAATGCTACATTCTGCACAGCTCTAGTCTGAGCCAATCTATTTGCTGGATTTTTTCTATCCATTGCATAATGTTTATTTTATATGGTATATGTTATATACTAAATAATAACAGTATATTTTGGGGTTACATGGTCTGTCTGTTCATTACTTTCTGGTATACACTGTACTGCTTGATATTGGCACATACAGTGTTTCTTGTTGCTATAATCCAGTATTAATTGATATGAACTCTCACCAGCCATTTTATAATTTGTAATATCTAGTTGCTCCACAGTCATCTGTTCAAGTTGCTGTTGAAATTTTGCTATGAAAATTGTGTCAAGTCATCCCATGAGTCACTATCAGCGGTTGCTTAACCATCATATGTTTCAAGGCTGGTATATAGTATCTGAACTGGGATCTGGTTATTTGTACAGTATTTTGGTAACCAGTTAGAAATATGATACTAACAGTGTGGTGTTACTTTAAGGCCTTTATTATAAGAAAAGCAGAATACAAAAGAGAAAGAAAGAAAAAAATAAGTACCTCCTGAGGAAAATACAATTAAGGGCCAACCTGGCCCATCCCCACAAGTGCACCCAAAAAAGTCTCCCAAAGTAAATACAAATAAGTGCCCCCCCCACCCCCACAAGTAAACCCAACAACACACCAAACAAATACAAATAAGGGCCACCCCAGATTGGCTCCCCAGTTTATCAAATGCTCCTTCCCTTCCCCCCCACAAATACAAACAAGACCAACCTGCCCCTGCCCACCCTCCTAAGTTTATCAAATGTCCTTTCCCTCCCCTGGAATAAATATAAATAAGGATTAACCTGCTTCACCTCCAAGTTTATCAAATGTCCCTTTTATTTAGCCCAAAAAATACAAATAAGGGTAAACCTTGCCCACCCCCAAGTTTATCAAATGCCCCTTCTTCTCACCCCCAAAATCTGAATAAGGTCAAACCTAAACTCCAAGCTCATCAAATTTATTTATTCTGTTTATTTATTGAACTTTGTTAACTGGGTAGTCCTACTGAGACAAAAAGTTATTTTTTCAGAGGTTAGCCAGAATGAACTAGTAAAGAAGATAATGCACACAAAGTGGAGTAGTGTACATATATCCAGTACAAGAATTACACATTTGATTCATTAAAAACATGTTAGAAAAACAGTGCAGGAATTAACAACAGCATGAAGCAGGCAAAACATACTAGGACATGAAAATTATGAATTCTGTTTTTGAGTACAAATTCAGAGATAACAGGTGCATTGGTTGACCTCTAGTAGATGGGTCTTTAGCCCTTTTTCAAATCCCCCAAGGGAGGAATAGTTTTGCAATACAGTTGGGAGAGTGTTCCAGAGGGATGGAGCTGAGGTGTACATGATCTTTTGTTCCAGACAGTCTTAAGCCTGGCAACTCCAGCAGTTATTAGTTAGAGGAGAATACAGTAGTACGCACCAATGGGGTTTACAAACAAGGACACCTAGGAGGCTTTGTAGGTATAGACATTGACCATTTGAAAAACAAGGCAGAAATGGGGTAGATCAGCCTTCCCAGTAGAGAGGGCTGGTTTAGGGCAAAGAAGACATTACAGTGATGTTCTCCATGTTCTCTAGGTAGAGCACTGGAAACAAAGTGCCCAGTTTTATTGTACAGGATTTTGAGTTCATTCAGAACTCCTGAGGGCATGGAGGATTGGAACACCATACAACAACATGTAAAGCAAAGTGCTCTTTGCAGTGGTGAGCTTTTGTAATATAGGCACTTAAACAGTAGAGGAGACCAGTTTTTTGGTGTAAAGATTTAGTCAAATTATCCATGTTAGTATTCAGAGAAAATTCCTGACCTAAATTTACATTGAGGTACTTTATCGACTCAACTTAATTTTGTGATCCGAGGAAGTAGTCAGGTTTAACAAGTACTGTCTTGCCATTCCAAGGTAATAGAAGCCAAATAGTATAGCTTTTGTCTTTTTTTACTTTCAGAACCAGCCTAATGGCAAGAAACCATTCTTGTAACTCCCTGAAGTTATTAGCAAATTGGCTACTGATAAGGGGCCCTATTCACAAAGGTGCGGAGTGGCTATGCACCACATAACTCTGGTGCGTAGACCACCCCACACCTATCCATGCCCACTGTGCCCCCTGCATGGCTTGCACAATGCACATATGCCTCCTCCATGCACCTGAATGCACAGCTCCATGTGGGGGTAGGCTGGGGGCAGTTGCGGGGGTGGGGTGTGTGTGGCCACACTCTGCACCATTCATGAAGGTGTGAAGTGCAGTGCATGGGGCAATGGCTACACCATCTGAGGTCAGCTGTAACAGTTACATGCCCCCTGGGATGCCACCTTATGTTGCAGTGGGGATGGCGGGGTGTCATTGGACCTCCCACTTAGGCTGCCCCAGCAGTTAGGGCACCCTGGGAGGGCTGGGAGTGGACTACTGAGCTAACCCCCCCACCTTTGCTGTTAGCACACTGCATGCCAGCTGGCAATATGATGCCCCACTGGTGCAAGTAATCTACCGTGGGACCAAGGCCGGGCAGCTGATTGGCTGCCTGCCCGGGTCAGCTGCTCGGCACCTGTCCATCCCCCCAAAAACCTGCACATTGGTGGGGCCATATACAGGAGATGCCCATTAGCTGGTGTATGGGAATACAGCTGCTGCACAGATCTCCCAAGGGTGTAGAGTTACACTGGGGGGCACATACCTTTCGTGTGTACCCGCACTCGCCGCCTTCTTGAATAGGCACCAAGATGAGGGTCTTTTGAACTTCTGTACAAGTTTGAACTTCTATACAAGACAGAATCATCAGCATATAGCTGCTATAATCATCAGCTGCTCCACCTCCTGGGTCTGTGTGGGTGGCTGTTTATGTTTGTCTGTGTCTGTAGCTTAAAGTTTCAGGATTTACAAGATTTTCAGCTTGGAGTAACTACACCATTCTTGCTCACTACATCTGTGAAGGTCTCCTGGACTGGATTTCTGCAAAGCATCACCGCAAGGTATTTGCATTTTCAGTTTAAAATCAACTTTTTGGAAGCTATCCCAAGCAAAACAAAAGTCAAGCAACTAGATCTGACAAACTCCAGTGACTCTGGGTGCTGCTCAAATCCACATTTTCGTCTAACTTGCTCCAAGGGATCTATTTGTGGGCTTTTAAACAACCTCTTTAAATAACAAAGGAAGCACAAGGACAAAATAATTTCACATCCTGCACTTGTACTTGAGTAAATGTGACCCAGGCTATCAATGTAATGGGGCTGGGAGGGCATGCCTGCAAAGTCTTGCATAGCCAAAGCCTCTTGTCAATATCTGCCTAGCTGTGACCCTGGGTGACCTCTGTCATAAGTTGTACCAATAGCCCAGGTGGCACAGAAAGAAATTGGACTGTGCATTCCTGTGTTTGTTAGCTGTGTTAGCAGCGGGGGAGAGGGTCGTTGTCAGCGACCAGAGAAAGGAGAGTGGAGAGCTGCATGGAGCTGTGGCTGCAGTCGGCAGCAGGGTCGAGGCTGGTGATCAGAGGAAGGAGAGTTGGGCTGTTTGGAGCTGAACTAGCAAGGGGCACAGGTGGCAGTCCTGCGACTGAAGCAGGGACGGATGGCCAGTCAACTGCAGACAGTGGTGTAGGATCAGGCCAATCAGGGAGAGAGGTGCCAAGGTGGTAGGCTATAAAAATAGCCAGCCAGACTGATAGAAGGACTAAAAGTGGGAGCTAGGAGCATTCTGAGCTAAATAAATCACTGCGAGGAGCTGGTTTGCAGCAAAGGAACTGGGTTCTGCATTTCTCCACAGGGGACTTGGACTTCAACCTCGGTGGATATGGAAATTGACACAGACACTAAGAAATCCTTCACAAAAGAGCTGACATTGAGGTGAAATGAGCTGGGTTGAGACTACTGGCACTGGAGGTGCTGGGAACTTGATCTTGGACTCCTGATGCTGGAGGTGCTGGGGATTTGGACTTGAACTTGATGACTTGGACTTGAATGCGGTGCCTATGGTTATTAATTCTTGATGCCTATGGTTTGCACAAGCTTTATTATTTCTAAAAGTCTTGGCTGTCGGTTGGGGCTGAGGAGGGGGTGAGGCTCAGGGGCCCAAAAAATACATAAGGGTGATTTTAGGACTATATCTAAGTATCACTGAAGAAATGGTACGGCATCACAAAGGGAGGGGTGACCAAGGGAGGGAGATCTTTGGCAGGGTGGTGGAGTGCAGTGGCTGTGGAATGGCTGTGATCCTAAATTGGGCTTGGAGGATGGGGGGTTGTATGATGTGTAAGCAGCTCACTCAGCTGACAGAGGAAGTGGCAGGGCTAAGGTGGGGGTTAAATGGGAGAAGCTGGGGAAAGGGAGTAGAGAGACTGGGACGGTATAAGCCAAGGAAGTAGTGGGAAGGGCTGAGTGGATTCACTGAAGGATCAGATACACTGTTCCGGAAGTCAAAGGCTTGGGAGGGAGAGGATGGAAGGGGATCCAGAGGGGATAGACCAGAGGTGGTAACAGACAACAGCAAGTCCAGAATTGAGACAGTAATGCCCGAGACAGGAGGAAAGTGGTCAGTGGGAACTAACAGCAGGAAGTCTAGAGGCACAAAAATGATGTCTATAGCTAGAGAAAAGGGGTCAGTCAGGGATCAGGAGGAATGGAAGACAGTAGGCTCATAAAAAGGCAGACAGATGCCCAGTATGAAGGACAATGCAGGCATAGGTGAAATGGGCCAGAGGGTGGAAGAAACAAATAGTTTTGCCCTCCTAGATATTCTAGTCGAGGACATTGGAGAGGAAGGGGTCCAGCAGGGGCCATCAGAGAAGGGGGGTGCAGAGTGGCTGGGGGACGTGGGGCGAAAGATCTCAGGTGCCGTGGAAGGGGAGGAGGGGCAGGCACATCGCATGCAGAAGAAGGGTGGAGGAGGGAGGCACATTAGGGACACACCAAAAGGTGGCACTAGGGGAACTGTGGCATAAGAAAAGGGGCAGGAAGGAAGCACTGGAAGAGCTGGAGTTGAGCTCCTGGGAGGCTGAAAATGAACTGGAGGAAACCCTGCAGGGTAGGAGCTGCAGTAGGAGTCTGGAGCATGCACCGGGCAGGGTGCAGGAGAGGGGAAATATGTAGACAGGGAAGGTGGTAAGGAGGAATACTTCCCCTTGTGGGGTACAGTGCTCAAAACCTTCTGCAAAGATGGGCAGGACAGGAACAGTTGAAGAGGGATCAAGCACAGTTGGCACAATCTTGCACAGTGATGCAGATGAGGGAAGGCCAGGAGCAGTTGGGGGGGTCAGGTGAAATTGGATCATACTCAAGCAGTGAAGCAGGAGGAGTCTGCAGGGATGAAGGAAGCCAGGTGGAAGTACAAGGGATGAAGAGGTACAGGAGGGGGGAGTCTGATGAAAAGCTAAAGGGAGAGGGTGAAGAGGTACAGATGCTGGGTGTGGGTAAAAATCAGTATAGGCTAGGTGATGGGGAACAAAAGATGAGCAGGGGAAGAAACCAAGTCAGGATGGAACATGAGGAGGAGTCCAAAGGGAGCCAAACCCCATGACACAAAGCTAGAGTCCAAAAGGACACCCAGGAAGCAGGAGGCAGTAGAGTGGCACTCTTGGGGGACTCAATAATTAAGGGACTAAAATGGGGAAGGAAGGGAGCAAAAAACAATGCAGTATGGGTACAGTGCATGCCAGGGATGACGGTGCTAGAGGTGAGGCATCATATTCCTTCCTGGGGTAAGCAGCAGGATGAAAGGACACATCTGGTGTTTCACCTGGGCACAAATGACTTGGAAGGGAACAGTCTGATGGAGGTACAGGCAAGGTTTGAGGAACTTGCTAGGTTCTGTAGGAGTAACACTGTTTTTCCTTCCATTTCCTTCTCTGAGGTGTTGCCAATACCAAGAGCGAGCACACCCAGAAAGGAGAAGATAAGGGCATTCAACAATCGGCTACAAGGTTGTTGCAGTCAGATGGGCTTCGGCTGGATAGGTGACTGGGGCTCTACATGGGAGGAGGAGGGGCTGTATGCCCAAGACAGGCTGCACCTGAGCTCTTCAGGGGCAGCTGCACTAAAAAGTAAACTGGGAGACTTCACAGCAAGGAAGTTCAATTTAAACTAAATAAGGAGGGGTGGCTAAGGACAGGGCCAGTCTTACGTGAGGTAGAGCAGAGAGGCTATTAGCCTCCCCCCCAAGTCACGACACTCATCAAGGAAACACTTAGCAGCAGGGAAGGACAGGATGGGGCTACATGTTGGAGGGCTTTGGTTGCAAATGCCAGGAGCCTGGGGAACAAAATGGGAGAACTGGAGGCCACCATGATGGAGGAGAACCTAGACATTGTAGCAGTGAGTGAGACTTGGTGGAATGAGCACTATGCCTAGGAGACGGTGATCCCAGGGTATCGATTGTTTAGGAAAGATCGGAAGGGGAAGGGGGGAGGTGGCATTATATATCAGGGAAGGTATTGGGGCCATGGAAGGGCAGGATGAGGAGGGGGAAACAGAGATAATGTGGGTCACCCTAGACAGGGGACAGGGGGAAAACCTGCGTGTTGGGGTAGTCTATAGGCCTCCTATGCAGAGGGAGGAAGGAGCTAGACACTTTGTAGAATCAGTAGCGAGGATGGCACAGAAAAGGGAAATTGTGCTAGTTGGGGACTTGGACCTTCAACCTACATCAACTGGGAGGCCCAAACAGCGTTCTCTGCAAGGAGCAGGGGCATCTTGGAGGCTCTTCAGGGCATATTCCTGCAACAAAGGGTCAGTGAGCCCACTAGGGTTGTAAACCTGTTGGATGTGGTCCTCACAAATGGGGACAGTGTGGAGGAGGTGGAGGTGGGGGAAGAGCTTGGCACCAGTGACCACAGGACTGTCAGGTTCAGGGTGAGAGCGGGCAGGGAGAGGGTTAGGACAAGAACCAAGGTAATGGACTTCAGAAAGGCTGACTTTCATGGAATGAGGAAGGTAGTTGGGGAAGAAATGTTGAGGATAGGGGATGTGCAGGGGTGGAGGAATTATGGGCAGCCATCAAGAGAGGGGTATTTAAAGCCATGTATTCATGTATAAGAAGGGTAAGAAAGAATAGAAGACAGAAAAGACCTCAATGGTTCACTAGAGAGGTGGCGTTAGGGTCAAGGAGAAGACTAGATCATTCAAGAGGTATGGGAAGACACAAAAGGATGAGGGCAGGGAAACCTACAGTGAAAAAAGAAAGGAGGCTGGGCAAAAGATAAGGAGGGCTAAGGAGGCCACTGAGGACAGGATAGCAAAGCAGGCAAGGGGGGGACAAAACCTTCTTTAGGTACGTTGGAGAAAGGAGGAGGGCACAGCATGGGATTGGAAGGATAAGAGGGGAAGGTGGAACAATACTGGAAGGGGACTTCAAAAAAGCAGATGCATTAAACAGCTATTTCACCTCAATCTTCACGGAGGAAAGGGAGGGTAGGGGACCAGGAAGGTGTGGGGAGAGTGACAGCCACAAGCAGGTGGCTGTGGCAGAATTCACTGCTGAAGGAATAAGGGAATTGCTGGGTAGACTTAGGGCAGACAAGGCAATGGGGCCTGATGGAAAACACCCAAGGGTTCTCAAGGAGGTGAAGGATGAACTGGCACCACATCTAGAGAGGCTGTTTAACTAGTCCTTGGTCACAAGGGTGGTGCCAGTGGACTGGAAGAGGGCAGAGGTGGTCACACTACATAAGGGGGGGGAGGAAGGATGAGGTCAAAAACTACTATCCTATTAGTCTTACCTCGGTGGTGGGGAAGGTAATGGAAACACTACTTAAGATCAGATTGATGGAATACTTGGAGATGAATGGCATGCAGGATGACATGCAGCATGGCTTCACCAAGGGAAGGTCCTGTCAGACTAACCTGATGGAGTTTTTCGATGGGGTGACACAGATAGTGGACCAGGGAGGAGCAGTGGACATGGCCTATCTGGATTTCAATAAGGCCTTCGATACCATTTCACATGGTGGAATGGTACATAAGCTGGACAGACTAGGGGTGGACAACAGGATCACCAGGTGGGTGGAAAACTGGTTAAAGGCAAGGAGTCAGATGGTGGTGGTAAATGGGACACATTCCAGGGAATGGGCGGTGACCAGTGGGGTGCCACAGGGGTCAGTGCTAGGACCAATACTCTTTAACATCTATGTTAGTGACCTAGCAGAGGGTCTGGAGGGACATGTGTGCCTGTTCGCAGATGATACAAAAGTCTGCAATAGGGTGGATTCACCTAGTGGGGTGCAAGCCATGAGGCGGGACCTGGAGAGGCTGGAGAGGTGGTCTGACACCTGGAAATTGAAGCTTAATACACAAAAATGCTCACTGGTGCACCTGGGGAGGAAGAATAGGAGGGAAATGTATTCCCTTGGGGTGTTGGTGATTAAGGAGAAGGAAACAGAAAGGGACCTGGGGATTATGGTATCGCGTGACCTCAAGGTGGGCAGCCAGTGTAGCAGGGCAGTGGGAAAGGCAAATGGAATGTTGGCCTGCATTGTGAGGGGTTTTAATAGCAGGAAGAGGGAGGTGCTAATGCCATTATACAGAACCAAGGTTAGGCCACATCTGGAGTATGGGGTGCAGTTCTGGAGGCCTCACCTACAAAGAGATGTTGAGCTGATGGAGAGGGTGCAGAGAAGGGCAACCAAAATGGTACGAGGGATGCAGAATGTACCCTATGAGAGAAGATTGAAAGGGCTGAATTTGTACCCTTTGGAGACTAGGAGGGAGAGGGGGACATGATCGAGACCTTTAAGTATCTGAAGGGAATAAATAAGGTAGAGGGTAACAGCTTGTTCAAATTGAAGAAGGGAGTGAACACGAGGGGACATAGCCTCAAACTGGAAGGTGGGCAATAAAGAGGTAATGTCAGGGAGCAGTTTTTCATGGAGAGGGTGGTGAAGGCCTGGAACAAGCTGCCAGAGGAAGTAGTGGCAGCTGAAATGGTGAAGGGGTTCAAGAGGGCTTGGGATAGATTTAAGGGGTTGGGAAAAGAGGGTGGAAGCATAACAGAAGGGGGGAGGTAGGATGTTGGGCAGACTAGATGGGCCGTGGTGCCTTTCCCTGCTGTCACATTTCTGTGTGTATATAGTTGTAGTTTGGCCCCTGTAGAGTTGTCTGGCATGTCATTTAAAAATAGGGAGAAGAATAAAGGACCCAGTATTGAGCCCTGAGGGATACCATCAGTGAGGGGGTCTTTGCACTGATTGAACTCTCTCCCACTTTACCTGCTGAGTCCTGTTCATCAAGTAGTGGTTAAACCAGCAGCAGGAAAGGCCATCTAGATGTAGCAGTTTAGCTAGTAGAAGACTGTGGTTGACCAAACCAAAGCTTTGGTAAGGTCAATAAAAAAATGCACCAATTAAAGGCACCCCAGGATTTTATGAACTGCAGGCCTGTCAGTCTAACCTCTATCATAGGGAAACTGATGGAGTCACTGAGCAAAGAGGACCTTGTAGACTACCTGGAGAGCAATGGGCTCCTGGATAGTAAAGAGTATGGGTTTATGGTAGGAGGTCTTGTCACACTAACCTGATAGTTTTCTTTGACTGGGTGACAAAGGAATTAGATAAGGGCCATGCTGTGGATCTGCTGTGGTTTGACTTCAGCAAGGCTTTTGACTTGATACCCTCACAAACAATTGCTCAAGGAGATGGAAGACCTGGGTGCGGCTAAATCCCTAGTCAACTAGTTGAGTAACTGGTAGGAAGGGAGGCAGCAAAGGGTGGTGGTCAATTTGGTTAAATCAGAAGACAGGGAGATTATGAGCACAGTTCCATAGGGATCTGTCATGTGTCTGGTCCCCTTCAACATGTTCATTAGTGATATTGGAAAAGGAATCCAGGCAGGTTGTGTCTCTTCATGGATGACACAAAACTATGTGAGAGGGTGGATAGTGATGAGGGAATAAGGGAAATGCAGGGAGACCTACAAAAAATTAGAGAGGTGGGCAAAGGTCTGGCAGTTAAAATTCAACACCAAAAAGTGCAAGGTAATGCACATAGGGAAAAAGAACCCCAAGATGACATACTGGATGGGAAGGGAGAGACTTAGCACTACAGCTGAGAAATGGGATCTGGGAGTTATCATCTGTAAGTCACTTAAGCAACTGAGTTAGGGCAACAAGGCCTATAGCATGGTTAACAGAATGCTGGGATGTATTGGGAGGGATATTGATAGCAGCAGAAAAGAAGTAACACTTCCCTTCTACAAATCCCTGGTGAGGCCTCACCTTGAGTACTGCACCCAATTCTGGAGTCCTCACCTCAGAAAGGATAAGGATAGGTTGGAGGCAGTGCAGCACAGAGGAATAAAAATGATTCAGGGCCAGCAGGGCAGATCCTATGAGGAGCACCTCAAGGCATTAAATATGTTCTCACTGGAAACCAGAAGGGAGAAGGGAGATATAGAGACCTTCAAGTTCCTCAAAGGAATTAACAAACTGAACTGCAGGGAACTATTTCTCTTGAATACTAACTCGTGGTCACATGGACACAAGTGGAAATTAACAGGAGGAATGTTTAGGAGGAATGTGAGAAAGTATTACTTTACAGAAAAGGTGGTGGAACCTTGGAACAGTCTGTCATCCAAGGTGGTAGGTGTAAAAACAGTCAGGGGATTCAAGCAGGGCTGGGACAGAATGAAGGGAATAGTGGTTGCCGAGGTGACAGAACCAAGGAGGAGTATGGTGAGATGTCAGGGAGGGTTAGTACCCTGGAGGTACAGTAGGTTCCAGAGATTATAAGGAACTTGGGTAGACTGGATGGACAGTATCCCGTGAAAATTGAGAGTCAACAATAGCAAATACAAAATCTCGATTAAATTACAGCGAAAACAGTATTGGCGACTGCCACACAATAGCACAGTGTCAGATTAGCGATTCTGGCTGTACAAAAATAGCGACCATGTAAACTGCGATTGACAATCTGTACTTTATCTCTCCACTTCTTCTCTAAGGAAGATTGCATTAAAAAGAAGTGGACTGATTTTGTGTTAGTTAGACTGGGGTATGGTGTTCCCTTTCCATTTTGTCTAATAAAGCCATTTTTGTTCTAGTTGGAGCACAAATCCAGCACAGCTAAATATGCTGTCTTATAGCAGCTCATGGTCTTGGTTGTAGATGTTGCATTATACCATTTCAGTCAGCACACGGTTTGCAGCATGGCTCTAAAATCAACAACAGACCCATAAACGGTGCAGCTTAGAAATACACAAAAATTATATAAACACAATTTTGTCTTTTGCAGACAAGTCAGACAAGTGAAATAAGGGACTCCAGACCTAACAAAACATGAAAATGAACCCGATACACTAGCTCTTTGAGCAACCATGGCATTTGTCTTGGCATTGCACTGTGTCAACAGGTTAACAAAGCGTGGGCCACAATTGACGGGTTCTCCTTGGTCGCCCCCCCCCAAGATCAGCTACTGCTCCTCAGATGCCCCTCAACAGAGGGGGATATGCACAGGCCATGATCTGTGGCTACTCCTAGTCCATGGTACAGGAGAACATACTTGCTCCTCAGTTTATATCTTTAGAGGTGGACACACCTTGACAAGCCATTGTTGCTAGTTATTCCTAGCACCCCCGCCCCAGATATGGGGCTCCTCCTCAATTTCCCCAAGGCAACTGATGCTCATTCTGTAGCCTACTGTCCAGTTTTGGCAGGATCACTATTTTTACAGGATTGCTATTTTCACACTAGCGATTTTGTGCAGGCGCTATGTGGGTATTCGCGGAATTGCACTCACTATTAAATCAACTGCGATTATATTTTCGAGATTTTAACATGGAACCAGATGGACCTCTGGTCTTTTTCTGCCATCATTGTCTATGATTCAATGTTTCTGTGATACTATCCTCCTTTATATCTTTATTGCATTAGAAATCATAGAATGCATCACCTATTGTCCCCATAAACTATTTATCCTTTAAAGTGGAACTGTCAGCAATAAGATCCTCATACCCAAGTGTGAAGCTGATCCCAATTAGCCCTTTGTGTGCAAAACCCTTTTTTTTTTACCTAATGATTACTACAGTGAAATAGATTGTATCAGGCTAATTTCATTGACTTATAAGCTAACATTTCCTGAAACCAGATATGCCAGACTCCCCTCCTGCTGACATCAGAGAAGAACTGCAGCAGTGGAAGATTCAATAGCCTACAGTGAATGACAGAGTTTTTTATAAGCTGTAATCTTCTGTTTGCTGTTCTTCTGTTCTCCTGGGGCTACATATAGTTACAGAGGACTGTACTAAGCCCTATGAGCACAGCAGGACCAGCAGACATCGGATTTTAGCTTACATAATCTTTAACTTGCATACCGCGGGCTATTGAATCTCCCAGCTCTGCAGTTCTCCTCTGATGTCAGTTACAGGGGATTCTGAGATTTTTGGTTACAGTAAATTGAATCTTAGAAGGCAGCAAAATTAGCCTAATACATTCTACTATACTGCAGTAAACAGTAAGTAAAAAAAATGTTTTTTACACAAAGTGCAAATTGGAATCAGCCACACACGTTCGTGTGAGGCTCATTGCTGACAGTTCCCCTTTAATACATTGTTATTTAATCTCCACATTGATATCAGTATCAGTATTGGTTTATTGTTTGTTTGGTTAAAACTATTACAAACATGCTACATAAGAAACATGACAATTATAAACATGCACAAATCTATGCAAATAGTTCATCATAATAAAACAAAACAATAAAATATAAAAGAATAATTCATAACATAAAAGAGAACAGCACAACATGCTAATGAACTATTAATGGCATCCTCAGTTGATAAAGAATGTACCTAAGTAATTTACATTTCTAGTTTCAACATGTCTGTGACCCTACTAGGTCAATCAGGAAAGTTCATATTTATTTTCCATCTTGATTTTAAATTGCTTTCCCGTATTTCTCATCAAAACGCTTTTATTCATTAGTTAAAGAAGCTTTAAAATCTTCATCTGTATACCTTGCTGTTAATAGAATATGTTCAGGAGGCACTGGATGTGAGCCCTATAGCATCAAAATGTAGGAGCCGTTGCCCTAGAAGGTCCACCATGCTTTCCCACAGTGAACTTTTCCAAATTAATCATTTATAACCCCAGAGTCACAACCACTAACCAGCTCCTCAGTTAGGATGAACACAAACTGCAGTGTTAAGCCATATAAAAGGCATAGGGGTAGTACATGACCATTGGGGTCCAGACAAAAATAACAAGATTGTGGTCTCTGCTCCTAAAGGAACTACCAAAACTGAATCTAGAAAAAGCATGGTCTAAGGAGCATACTTACTCCTCAATCTGTCTAGTCACTAGTCCCATTTAAAACCCACAGACCTAAGAACAGAGCCAAACCACCACTCAGTTCCTCACTTTTATAGAGAAAAATAGAAAGGTGTGTGCCTGGGCCAAAATGGCAACAGAACTTCGCCACATAGGTTATCCTATGCACCTTCATCCAGCTAAACTACCAACTGTTTTAGAATTTGTAAGGCTTTCCACCACTTACCCAGTTGCCATTTCTATTATAAAGTATCACCAAAGAGTCTTTCTGTTTCAATACCAGAGTTAAAACAACAGGTCTTAAAAATGAAACATCCAGTAACACATTAACACGGGACACATTAAATTCACGTTATGCAGTACAATAGGCTCTTGAGTGCCTTGCTTGGAAATTAAATTAACACATTTCCATAGTCACAACTCCTCTCTGTTCAATGTTAACTTCACACAAAAAAGAGAAGAAAATAAAAATTGAAAATACAAAAAAATGTATAACAATTATTAAAAAAACAAACAAACAAACAAACAAAAACAAGGCTACTGCCAGTTGCACTATGGTCATCTTTATCATAATTTTCATGTGAAAGGAATTTCTAGTGACCTAACCACCCCTGAGTTCAAAAATATATATTAGGTGAATATGAAAGCTTCAGAAATTCCAAAGTTTTCATCAAAGTTTTATGTGTTTACAGTATTGAATTCATGTTATGCTTTAGCTAGTTGAAATATTTACACTCTGCATGGGCAAATGGCTGCATTCAATAGATGGGCCAATTCAATATTTCCATAACAAGTCCCATGCTGCAACCATTCTGTTTTAAATGTTGAATAAGTTAAAAACGCTATGCATATAGAAAAGCCTTCTTGAATCAGTCTCTCAAACCATCAGAGTCCATCACTATTTTCTGAGACAGAATCTCCAGTATGTGGAGTTCCTGTTCAAACAGCACAGGCAAGCCATCCCTTTCATTTGGAAACCTTTATAGAGACTGAGGGAATCTTTCATTTTCAATCTTCTAGTTACAGTATCTCTAGATGTCCAAAACTTGAGCCTCCATTTCTCAGCTTACCAACAATTGAGAGTCACACTCACCTGGTCTGCTCAAGGGCAAATAATACATTTACCATTTTCTTCACTGCATCAGACCACTCAGCAAATTTCAACAATATGACAGAGCTTGTTACCATTTAAAGTTACAGGGTGTCAGGCAAACATTGAGCTGAACATAGTCAAACTTCTCCTCTGAGTCAGGTGTAGAAATTTGTAATTCCAAGTGGAGTTTTACACAAGGGACAGCTTTACCTGTAGAGAAAAGAATGCTCCTCTTAGTGTAGTAATTTCAGGTGCATAATTAAGAAAGCCCGCTTTAGTCCCCCGGGCAAAAATATCATACCTTTTTTTTGATAAACATACATCTTTAAAGCATATATAGTGCTTCAATTTCCCCACTGCTACCGGGGTCCTCATATGCCTTCTTTTTTTTTTTTTTGCAGAGATCCTGTCCCAGTCCTCAGCATCTCAACAAATGCAGTTTTTTTTTTAAATAAGCACTGTAAGGCAGGGCAAGACAAGTAGAGATGCCATTTATATTTACCAAATGTGGGTGTTGGAGTACTGGCAGAACTCGTGAACATATATTCAAGAGTTTCTGCTCAAAGTTTTATAGATGTTTCTCCCTCAAAGTCTCCAGAAGCTGCCTGAAATAAGCTTCTTGTTTCTTACTCCCTCATATCCAAACTGCTGGGCTCCATTGGTCACTCCAACTCTTTCTCCTTCATTTCAAGCAAATGTGCCTTTTATTGTGGGAATATAGGCATATGTGCACAATATTTTCAGCTCTCCTTAATTCCCCATATGTCTTGTCTCCTTCACTTCAATCTGATACTTAGAACAAAAGGACACCAGAAAACTTAGCAACCAGCCAACATGACTATTAGTCAATGAGCTCAGCTCTTTAGCAGTTGACTTTTACAGTGTAAAACTCATTTTTATTAATCGAGAGCAGAAATAACAGGCTTCATTCAGTAAATTTAAAAATGGAAAGAAAATAACTTTTTTAAACGAAAATGTTCATATGCCAAACAACATGAAACAAAGCATGGAGTGGCAGGGAGTGAAGCAGCACCAGGGCTATCTTGTCGCTCCACCCCCTCCCCTCCATCTGTCTGAACTTCAATACAGTAGTCTGTTCTGAGCTAATCTCCACATTATATATTCATCAATAAGTCCCTCTAGGACAGTTTTGAAAATAACCAGGCTATGATCTGAAATTTACATTGGTTCAATATCTGCATGGTGACATGAACTATTCACAATTAAAGATCTAGATACTAATATGTAGTCACCTCTAGCACTGACATTATGCGTGCTAGAAAAGTACATATACTCTGATCTCTATGCAGTTCTTTAAAAATATCAACCATTAGATTATTTTCTCCCAAATATTGAGAATTCTTTACTTATACTGTACCTGATCTACCCCCTAATTGCAGATGACTTATCTATGTGTACATTTCCTAGCCAAGTCATGTCACCACTGATTATGACATTTTTATATTCCCATTTACATAGCATAATGTGAACTGTTGCAATAAAACAATTAAAATGCTAGAAAGGTGTATTGTTGTTATACACAATTATTGATTTGTCAAGGAACACCTTCAGTCTTGCCAGAAATATTGTAGTCGATTTGTATTTCCCTTCCAGAGTCTGTTGAGTATTTTCATATTGCTTCCTGGTTTTCCAAAGTTATTGTTAAACACCTTGTTATGTGCTGATATTTTGTTCCATATAGGATAAAGTTTTAAATTGAGATACATCTTTTACAATGCTCCATTTGTCTTTACTTCTCAAGAGTTTGGCAATAATGGATTGAGTCTCTCCTTTGTCACTATTTGCTAATTTAGTCCCTGTCCAGTGCACTCCATCTATTTCTGGTAAATCTGTCTCCACTTAAAGCTTTGCAAATTTCTGACACAGTGGTAGGCAACTGCATTTTTTTCTCCAAATCAACTAGAATCTCAAAAATCCTCAAGTTTTTGCATGTTGCATGATTCTCCTGATCATCTTATTTTACCAATATCTGCTGCATTTGTTTGTTTGTTTTCTGAGTTTTTGGACATCTGTAATAACAGGATTCACATTATGCTCTAAAGTTGACTGCCTGCTATCCAAATTGGACAGCTGTTTTGATACATTGCCCACTTTTGCTTCTAAATTGTCCACAAATGCTTTTTATGTTCTGAATGCTCTCTTATAATTCCTTCATTTCTTCCAAATTCTCCGGAATGGCCTTGGTACGGGCAATTACCTGTATGGCCAACTTGGGAGGTTGCTCAACACCATTTGCCACCTGCTTCCTTAAATAGTGGTTCCTTCACCTGTGATATCAGGGTTGGCCCCCTTAGCCCCTTGTTCAGGAAACTCTTGCTCATTATTTCTATAGCAGTCTTACTTGTAATGGCAGCAGAATTAGCATTAGCACTGATTGCTTGATTTTTTTTGCTATCAACATTTGCTTGGATTTTTGGAGCCATTATGGGCCAAATCTCTGTTTCTGGTCTATTAAAGGTAAGATGTGGTTGGATTACACATGGTTGTGCACTGGATTTTGCTCTTGCGTTATGCCTTTTTCCAAATGCCCAAGTACTTTTATCTTTTGCTGTTTCTGTTTTTTCTCCATGGCTTTCAAAAGCATATTTCATCTTTTAGCTTCAGTATTTTCCAAGCTTTCCAGATTATGTTGTTATTTTGTATTAAGTGTAGCCTCTGAATGTAACTTCTGCATTTGTATAAGCCATAGAAGTAAAGGGAAAAAGGCCCAGTCTATTCTGCATGGTGTGTACCCAAAGTGTTTTTATACATTTTCAATTGGATTTATTCATGTTGTTTTGTTTACTTGCACTATAGTTAAAGAAAAGAGACATATTTATGGATACAAATTTTGATCAAGTTTCTATTTTACAGTCAGCTGCAGTGCTTAAAAGATCACTAATAGCTCATATTGGTTATTTCTAGTTTCTATTTGTTGTAACCCAACTGACTGGTAGATGATTTCACCTAGGTAGATGAAAGAAATGAAAGGTTTCCACTGCTTTTTTTTTCAAAATCCAGCCATGTATGTAAAATTATTAGCTCTTGTACATTTATTTGTTTTTATTGAGAGCCCTTACAAATGTTTAGCATACACCATTGCTTTTGCATTATCACAGACAATGCTCAGGCTAATTCAACTTATGTCTTATTAGCAAACACATAGAACTGATAGTCAAAGTGAAAAGAAAACTGCTTTAGAGGAGAGAATTTCAACTTTACCAGTTCATGTGTTGTAATTACTTAACTTGCCATTCCGATCTCCTCAGTCTACTCTATAATTAGAAGCTGCTGCTGGAACTTGTACCTTCTTGTTTGTGAATAACATTTGGATAAATAGATGTCATTGTTTTAAAAAAATAATGATAATGCAGATATACTGTGCAGGTGGGTTGCTGACTGACTGATGGAAGACTGCGTGACCAAGAACAGTGAACTAGATTAATGGCCTTAGCAAAGTCATTAACAGAGAGACATCATACAGCCTCTTGACCAAAAGTGAATGCCAACATCTTACCTGAAGATGCCATTATGGCCCACACAGTTTGCAGACTTATGTGATACTGCAGAGGGAAACTTTATTCAACTGGATACATGTTGGATTCCCTTGGCTCACAAATGTGCAGCACCCAAGTTAAGAACTCTGTCAGAGGCAGTACTCGGCTGGGGAAAGGCACAAAAGCAATTGTTCTTCACTCTAGCGTACTTCATGGCTCTGAAAAGAAAATTACATTCCTCCATAGGGAATGAGCTGAAGCAGATTGCTACTTAATCCTTGTGTATACTCTCTTTGCCAAGTGCTCCACCCCACCTCTGTAACTGAAATGTGTTAACTGTGCTGCTGTATGGATCAGTGTGAAATAAACAGTACAGAAATAGTGGCTGATTGGGGCCTACTCTGTGAGTGGATTATAAAGTGAATTTCTTGCCACCCCAACAACCATGTTTTGTTGCTGTTAGTAAAAACAATTTAAAAAAAAAAAATTGATTTCTTTATTGGACAGTTGACTGAGAACACACTCAAAACATAAGTAATTTTAATCGCACATAAGACAGCATGTTACTTTTTCATAGGTTTCTTAACTGTTCATTTATTCTGTCCCTTATATTAAACAGTATTCCCCTTTTCTCTCTGCTGCCATCCCAGTTAACAAAGTGACCACATGTAATGTATTGAGCCAAGGGAATTGTACGCACTTTTCCTCAATTGGGAAAAGTGTCATAGATTATCTGCTTATTTCTCCTGATAGTTATGAACATTTTTGTTCTTTGGTGGTTCTAATGAGATCAGAAAGTGACCATGCAGCTTTGATAGCTGAAATTGACACCCTGGGTAGGAAGGCAATGTTCAGAAACATTAAAAAAGAAAAAAAAAATAGACAATCAGATCCAGATAGAAGTAAGAGGCAGATTAAAACTTTCATTAAATTCAATTAACAATACAAAGGTGTTAGACCTGATGTACTCCCCTCAGATGGCTAAGTTATTCTCCCTTTCGTATAACTCCTACTGTCCTGAGAACCTATATAATGAGTTAGAGAACTCATATCAAATACTTTTATTTTATTTATTTATTTCGTTTTTGTTGACCAGGTAAGTGCACTAGACAAATCCTGCCTATTTTCAGGCAGGACCAGGGGGAGGGGGATACAGATGAATGCCAACTGACCTTGAACCAGATCAAGCTGTTGGTGGTATTTATTTAGTGAATGGGAGAAATTTGGCCTGGACACCCCGGGGAAATTCCCCTACTCTTTTCGATAAGTGCCATGGGATCTTAAACATCCACCTGAACTACCATCAATCCAGGCAGATGGGACCCTGGTTTAACATCTCATCTGAAAGACAGCACCTCAGAAGTGCAGCACCCCTCTCATGCTGCACTACAGTGTCAGTACTGGGATATTAACCAAAGTGCCAGATGTGGGAACTGAACCCACAGCCCTCTGATCTCCTGGCCTCAGAGATAAGTGTGCTACCTACTGAGCCACTGACATTGATGAATCAGTATCAGTATCAATAATCAGATCTAAAATATATGATTTCAAATCAGATTCATCTAAGCCTATAAGTTGGTTTAACAATCAGTGCAAAAAAAAAAAAAACAGAAACTAGGGAAAATCATTAGGTACACCAAGAAATATCCAGTAAAAGAGAATTTTGTTTATTTAAAAAGAGTTAGGAAAGAATACGATACATTTTTGGAAAAAAAATTAGAATAGAAACAATAGCAATGGGCTAATATGCATGAAATTATAGGATCCAATGATACCAAAGCTTTTTGGCAGTTGGTTTCTAAGGGGGAAAGAAGGAATTACTCCTCTCTATCAGTATATATCCCTCAAGACGTATGGGTTTCCTATTTTAAAAAATTATTTACTATAAATTCCCAAGCATCCAGTCTGTATTCAGTCTCATCCTGGATTTCCTCAGTAGAATATCAACCAGTAGTAGTTAAGCAATAAACCACGACAGGGTGTTGGTGATGCTGGTTTTACCCACGCCTGGCGTGGTTTGGTCACGAGGCCACAGGCCGAGTGAGTAAACCTCGCCAGGCATGCGGCCGAGTGAGTAAACCTCGCCAGGCGTGGGTAAAACCAGCATCACCAACACCCTGGAGTGGTTTATTGCAATTATACAATGTGTCCCTTAATTTTTGTTCAAAAAAAGAATAGAAAATAATTATTTTTGTATTTTTTATAGCTTTGTACTGAATTTGTTCTTACACTACAAAAATTAGTGCAGTGTAAAGAAAGTGTAGGTTGGTGGAGGCATGGTCTTATTACAAAGCCTGTATCATTAAAATATCCTAGTACTAAAAGAGAGATGTGTACTTAAAAAAGAGTGCATTACAAAGACCCTCTGAGAGGAGCACGTCACTTTTCTTTCTCTCTCTCTCTCCCCGGAGAAAGAGAAGCCACGGCCCCTCTCTCCAAAGACTACATATCCCAGGATGCCTCGCTGCACTGACACTAGCAAAAGCTGACAAGATGCACTAGATAGGGGCAAACCGAATGTGAGTGCCGAGCGGCGCTGCTGTCAAACTCAGAGTTCGAGTTTTGCTGTAACCCGTGGAGTCTTTCCCTTTATTTCAAAACGACTTCTTTAATTATTGCGCGGGTGCCTTTCGGCTTTCTGCCATTGATTCTGATCCTAAGTGCCCGTCTGAGCCAAGAACATGGTCGAGAGCGAAGAGGTTGTGGCGGGAATTCAGCCTCTTCATGTCGCTCTAGCGCAGTGTGGAAATTAAATGTTACTTGCTGCTTAGTTAAACACAAAAAGCAAGGTTTCAGGCGTCAGGGTTTTTTTTTAAAGTTTGTGTCTGTCAGCTTTACGAACGCCTTGTGAACAGGTGACAGGCTGAAACAGGCAGAGAGCGGGTGTCTTCAGCGCTGTGAGTGGGCCGTCCGAGATTGTGGTTTTCCGTTTAGCTTCTGGGTTTGTAGCTAGAAAGATGTAGAGGGAAATATTTTGTAACTTTTATTTCTGGCAAAATTGACATTTTTTTGTTTTTTATTATGAATTATGGGCTAACGGAGTAGCACAGCAGGTGACGTTTAGCGAAGAAAACAAGATGGCGGCTCGGAACGATTAAAATTTTTTTTTTTGCAGTTACTGAGATACGGCTGGCTGGCACCTTTTTGCGTTGGTAATGCTAGATTTTACAATGCTTGAAAGGTGCCAGTTAGCCAATCAGAGTGGTGGACTATAAGACCTCATTGTATAATTGCTTTTAATGATGTTGAAACTGCTGTATCTAAACTAGCTAACAATAAAGCTCCTGGCCTGTAGTCCATTCCCGGTGAAATATATAAATATCATAAGAACTACTGGGTTCCTTTCTTTACCAATTGTTTTAAAGAGAGATTTATCCCACATTCTTGGAATAAGAATATAATAGTTCCTTTACACAAAAAAGGATCCTATCTGTCCCCTTTGAGTTACCACCCTACAAACTTGCTAGATGTAAGCAGTAAATTATTTTCCAGAATACTTCTAGACAAACTTCAAACCTGGGTTGAACATTGTAGTCCATTTTCAAATGGGGTTTTGCCATGGTTGCTCGACATCAGATAATATATTTGTTTTAGTTCATCTCTTAGAAAAATATAGGATATATAGGAAAATGAGGCTGTATATATTGTTTATAAATTTTAAAGCGGCATTTGACTCTGTAGTGAGAGAAATCTTGTGGGAAGTACTTTACAAAGGAGGTTTACCCAGAGAAATACTTAATCCAATTATACTTTTATACTCCAATGCATATACCGTAAGATTTGATAATATGGCAATATCACAGATTATTTTCAAACCAATAAGGGGGCTAAACAGGGTTGTCTCTTGGCCCCCTTGTTATTTAATATGTATATAGACTCCCTACTTACTTTTGATGAATCATTACCATTAGATTCCCCGAAAGTTAATAATGTCCCCATTCCAATATTGGCCTATGCGGATGGCTTGATGTTGCTATCTGTTTTAAATATGGGACTTCAAAGGAAAGTGGACCAAGTTAAAGTAAAATGTAATCAATATTATCTGGAAATTTATTTAAATAAAATTAAAGCAATGGTTTTTGGCAATCAATCCTCGCCCACAAGAATCTATATGGAGATTCAACTTATTGAGGTAGTACAATCTTGCGTCTATTTAGGAGTCACATTTACCTCAAATGGCATGTGGAATGTACATGTTAAAAGACAGGTTGACAGAGCAAAATTTATTGTGAATGGACTGCTACGTTTTAACTCTAGGTACAGAGGTTTTACAGTATTACCATCTATTAGAGCTGGAGAAGCAAAAATTACTCCACTACTTTTATATGGAGCTGAGGTTTGGGGTACCAAAGAGCAACCCAACTTAGAACTCCCTTTTACTTATTATTATAAGGCCATTTTACAAGTTCCTCTTTCTACTTCTAACCCAGTGGTACGATCTGAGCTGGGAAGGATTCCGATAAAAACTATAATGAATCTAAGACTGGTTTCATATTGGCTGAGAGTCATAAATAAAAACAAAAACAATAAAAAAATGTACAGGAGACATTACTTTTCTCTGTTTATCTGGGTCCTCTCCTCTTTAGCCTATTCCTGAACACACTGCTGTAAGATAGAGTCATCTGTATCATTACTCTGTGAGACTTGAGCATATGGCATGTTTTAACTGATGTAATTGGAAAATGTATGTTATCTATTTTTTATTCTTTTCCTATTTCTTGTAATGTCCAAACTGTTTTGTATTGGATGAACAAATACCATATGATGATATTATTGAGCCAAGGGTGTCCAATGCCTGCCAACTAATGCAACAAGGCAGTTGAGCCTACTGCCTGCCAGGTTATCCAGCTCAAGTTCTTTCACTAATTCTTTGTCAGGTAAGGGGTCAACACCATCAAGACTCATGTTGTTGGCAGCAGGGGCTGCAGGTAATGTACCTTTACCTGTATTAGTTTTAGAGACAGCAGTGGTAGTAATGGAACAAAAGGCTGAAGGGGTGTTAATAACAGCAGGAGTGTTAGTAGAAAAGAATGCAGTGTGGTTATCATCTTTTGTGTTTGGGACATGGTGACCATGTTGTATGTGATCATCTAGAGTGTCACTGTCTGCTGGATGGGTGAACACCAGATCTTCACTGTCTGAGAACTGCAGCTATGTATATGAGATAGATGAAGCTACTCTTGATGCTGTTGCCTTTAATGTGCTGTATACAGTAACTGCAGCAACATACTGTATCCAGCTTTTGTTCATACTGTGAGTTCTGTGCATGGACCTCCTTTACCTCCTGCTGGAATTGCTGCTTGTTCCCATGGAGTGTGTTGACTGTCCTCCACAGTCAATGCACCAGCACTTAACTCCTTACACTCCCTGCAGCCAGCAGTTAGGGTCACATTTCTGGTGGCTGATGGCTGTCGACTGCAGTGCTGCTTGGGGGCAGCTGGCAGCTGAGCTAGTTGAGCTGACAGGTTCTGTGGTTAGCTTCTCTGCCTCCAGCTGGTCTTCATGTACGTCACTGAGGTATGACTACTCAAACTCAACTAAATTGCTTAACAAAAAATCAATACAATAAATTATTTACACTTTTGTTCATTTGCCAGCCCACATCAAGCTATCACCATTTGGATTGTTGATTGTATATTTCTGATATACATACATTTGTCCTTGACCTCTACAACATTTCCTTTGGATTGGTAAAGGCAGCTTATTGTTCCCCTTCATAAGGGTGGCTTATCTTCAATTGTTGATAATTATTGACCAATCTTTCATTATTCCAAACTACTAGTGAAGGTTGTGCACAGTCAAATTAGGTATTTGCTGTTTGAGTACACCATTCTTTCTATTTAGTTTCTTCCCTTTGCATTCCACGTCAGCCACTTGTATTGATTTTCATGATTCTACCTGCTGATTTTTAGATGGTGGGCTTTTAGTTGATGCCATTTTTATAGACCCTTACACAGCATTTGAGCTAATTAATCATATTCCTTTCTCAGCTTTCTTCTTGTGGGTTTTCTAATAATGTTATTTCTTGGTTTGAATCTTACTTATCCCTTTTCCTAGAACTCAGAGGGCTAGATTCACAAAAGAGATGCGCGGGGCACAAGTGAGATGTGCTGGCTCAACCAAAAAATGCACTAGAAAATGATTCACAGACAGGGCAGATGCACTGACACATCTCAGATGCGCTGCAAAAACGTGATGCACCGTAGATGCAAAATAATGACATGCGGTGCATTCTGAGGGGACATGAACATGCATATACACTTCAAAGCAATTCACAGTACAAAATGAAGGCGCTAACTATAGAGCAAAGCCAGAGCAAGTAACAAATGCACCATGAAAAGATAAGTATAAAAGAAGTAGACTTAACTGCCAGCCACCAGCAGGTCAGCGACAGAACAGCAGTAACAGCAAACAGTGGGAGTCAGAGTGAGAGGGACAGAGAGCAATAGCAGAGCACCAGGATGGATGCAGCACCCTTCATAATGGTGGGACTACTAATGAGGATGAGGAGACAGGGAGGTGGAAGGCACTGTCGGTAGCTGGGCAGTATCGTGCCAGGCTGTCATTTGAGTAGTTGACAGATGCGGACACAGTAGGCCAATACCGCCTCAACAGGGCCATTCTGAGGCAGCTCTGTGAGCTGTGCCATGAGGAAATGCAGGCACGCACTGCACGCGGTCATGCCATATCAGTGGAGACCAAGATGACAACAGTAATGCGTTTGCTCACCATGGGAACCTTCCAGAGGCCTACAGTGGACACCACTTGCATATCACAGGCCTCCACTTCCCATCTCCTCACACAGTTCCTCACCACACTGCTACCACATGCTTCAGAATACATCCATTTCCCCAGCACATAGGCAGAGTGGACAGAAGCCATGCAGGGGTTCTACAGGGTGGCATGCATGCCAGGCATCATAGGGGCCATTGACTGCACCCATGTGGCAATCCACACACCACCTAGCGATGACACTGAAGCATACATAAACTGCAAGGGATACCACTATGTCAACTGCCACGTGGTGTGCAATTTCAGAGGGTGCATCATCAATGTCTGTGCCACACACCCTGGAAGCACACATGATGCCTTCATATGGCAACATTCTGCTCTCTGCCACAGATTTGAGGCAGGGGACATACCAAGCAGACATTTAGTAGGTACATGGGACATGGCATGTAGCCGCACAACAAGGCAGCAATGCACAGGATGGGGGGGGATGTGTGCAGACAGCATGATGCACCATGCACAAAGGGTGCAGCAGATGTGGGACAGCGAAGGTGTATAAAGGGACACAGGCAGACACCAGCTGGTACAGGGAGGCACATGTGCAAGCCATGGAATGTGGGGTGCAGTGCTATGGGAGGGCATGTGTGGCAGGGACATGCACAACAAAAGCAGACAGTGGGCAGTGCTGCGATGCACACTAGGCAGGGTAATGGTGGGCGTGGCATGTGTGACCCCAAAGGCAATGTTGGCCTGGGACCCACATCAGCTGGAGGCCCAGAAACAGCAGGTGGATGCTGGGAGTATGACTGCAGGGTAGGGACAGGCACTGTCAGTGGTGGACGATCAGCACACACACACACACACACCAGTGCAGCATGGGCCGGGGGGGGGCACCTTGCACATGTAACCAGTGTACTAACAGCCATCTGTCCCCCTACAGGAGATGCTGTGTACTTACTGAGGCCCTGACTCCTCACCCCCTTCTGATGACCCAGAACAGAGGCAGAGGAGTGTTACAATGAGGCACACGCTGCTACGTACACCGTCATCGAGCATGTCTTTGGTATGTTGAAGATGCACTTCCGGTGCCTGGGTAGTTTGGGAGGGGCCCTGCAGTATAGCCCTGAGAAGGCCTGTGGCATATTCCTGGCCTGTTGTATGCTACACAAGATGACCATTGACCATGGAATACCTTTCGAGGCCAGTGAGGGTAACAGTTCGGGAAGGAGGAGGAAGGTGGGGAGGATGATGCAGTGCCACAGGGCCTAAACACAGATCCACCAATGAGCCAGCGGGACCCACACCTGGCTGCACAGGCAGGGCAGTACCAGAGCATGTTGGTGGAGGAGCATTTTGGGAACTGCAGGTGAGTAAATGAGGTATGTATCTGGGAGGTGCACAATGGTGACAACAGGCAGACACAGAGCCGTGCATCGCACGGCTCACACAGCACAGCACACAAACTTCCCATCACAGGCACACACACACAAACACACATGCACACACACACACACACACACACACACACACACACACACACCACATGCCACACAGTGTTGGCAGGACAGTGGTGGACCCCACACATGCCAGAAACCATTAGAATGGAGACACACACACCTCCCCCCCCCCAAGCAGCAGTGTTGGGTGTAGACACACACACACACACAAACACACACACACACAGTGCAACACATACAAGTGCCACTCTGACAGTGCCAGGGGTGGCATGGATCAGTGTGCATCACAGCTGGCACACAGTTGCAGCTGACACTGGACCACACTCATCACGCCCATGCCACAAGGCACAACAGTGATGCACACAGCCATGCAGATGGCACTGCACAGGGGGCCCGCAAATGCAGTGTACTTGGGCAGGTGCCTGCCGCACTCACCACACTCACCACCCTGTTGGAACGGGGACCTGGATGTCACAGGGTAGTGCCACAGCCACTACCGACATGAGGGCGGCTGCTGCCATGACTGGTGAATGTGGCTGTGCCACCACCAGCCACAGGGGGTGTATCCAACACCCCTGTAGGGGTACTGCAATGAGACCGTGAACGGGTGCTCATTGGTGTGGTTGCACTGTGAGCCATGTCCATGCTGCAGACACTGGCTAGTGCAATGTTAGGCAACAGCATCATCAGCAATGGGTCCACCCAATGCTGCTGCCTGGGTGTGCTGGAGGTGCTCCTGCACATCCAGCTGGATGCCCAATGGCCACAGCCCATACCGGATGCAACCACCGCCTCCACAGTGGCTGCAATCTGCTGCAATGCTGTGGTCATGCCCACCTGCATAAGGCATGCCTCGGTCAACATCTGGGCCCGCCATGCAGCCACAGACTCATGCTCAAGGACCATCACCACCCATTGGCTCCTCAACTCCGCACATAGGGCTGCCTGCCCCTTCATGGTGTCATGCAGGAGGCGGACAAAACCCTCCATGTCGTCAGCAGGTGATGGGTCACAGTGGTGTAACCAATGAGCAGGGAGTGAAACAGCTTGTCATATTGCATCCACAGGCAGCAGTTGTGCCACAGCAGACTGTGCCATGGCTGGGCCATGGACATGCACAGTTCCATCATGTCCATGGCCAGTGTCATCACATTCCATCGGCGCCTGTATGGGTCCCATGGCACCTGAAGGGGGTGCCCCTGATGGCCTCGCCAAGGCACCTAGACCAGATGCTGGGGGCACAACACCCACCACTATGGGCAGCTGTGTGGCCTCTGCATCCACACCATGTGTAGCAGGGCCATCAGTGGCATCAGGGGCCACCTGCACAGTCACCTGTGTGCTGCATGTCCCACTCTTGGCCACATCCCCCACTATCTGTGTGGCGTCATCTTCCATAGGGACATCACTGTACACCCCCTGCATTCTAGATGCAAGCTCAATGAGGGCATCAGCAATGTCCATTGTGTCTGCAGGTTCATCATCAGGGAAACCCAGCAGACTCCCCAGCCATGTGGTGTCATCACCGCCTGCTGTGGCGGCATTGGCCAAGGTGTCCAATGGACCCACCACCACTGGGGTTGTGGCAGGTGGGTCTGGTGAGCTGGATGGCCTGGGGATGGTACCATCCACTGCAGTGCCTGTAGCCCTGTGGGATGGGCCTGCATCATCGCCCGCTAGGGCATCCTGTGCAACCGAGCTCATGGCTGCACCAGTGAGTCGTGATGGAGCTGTGAAAAGAAGAGGGGAGAACATGGTTAGTGAATAGGTCAACACAGTAGCATACGGACAGACACACACACACAGACATGTACAGTATGACACAGTGCTCTGCCATGGTTGTGCATGACAGTCCCTGGCATGGTTGTGCAGTGCCGGTACCGGTGAGGTGGCCATGAGCCTGCTGTGCCTGATCCATGTGGGACTGGCCATGGGCACATAGTGCTATGCGTGGCAATGTTACGACATGAACATCCAATAGTGTGTGTGTCCCAGCAGCCCACCTGGCACTGGCCCTGTGGAGGTAACACCACAGGCATGGGCTGTCCCGCGCAGTGTAGCACAGCATGGGCCACACATGCACCACAGCCATGCATAGTACATTCCCTGGGAACATGGTCACACAGCACCACACAATAAGACAGGCATGGCAGCTGGGGCACACATGTGGCCAAACATGGGTGGTGTGCATGGCTACTTACAGTGCTGTGATGGGCTTCCACCAGTCTGGAACCCCCTTCCCGGGACACCCTGCATGGCTGCCCTGGCAATGGTTGCTGCAAGGAGCTCCTCATTGGTGTTCAGGTGTACATAGGCCTGTAGTCCACCCCCTGTGCACCGCAGGGAGGCCTCTATGTGGGCCACCTTCTCCTTTGCCCTCCTCTTGCCATCATTCAGATGCTTCCTGCACTCCAGGAGGGTCCTGTTGTATGTCCCCACGGTGTTTAAATGATGGTCCACCACCTCCCAGGCCTCCTCCCATGCTGTCCGGTTGCCACCTCTGCCCAACAGTACATCCTGCCTCAAGTGGTATGCCTCGATGAAGGCCTGCTCTTTGTCCTTTGTGAAGTTTGTCTGCCGTCTGCTGGCAGCACTGTTGCTTCCTGACATAGCGGTTTCTGTGGGAGAGTGGAGATGGTCATTAGCCATGAACATGTAGGTCCAGTGTACCCATTCACTACAAACTGTGGATGCATGTGGCCAATCCAACACCTGCCCAACAGGGCCTACGGCCCATGCACATGTGTTGGGGTGCATGGTGTGGTGGGGCTGTCAGTGCTGAGTCAGGCATGTGCAGCTGAGCCGACATGGACAGCTGCATGGCCATGGATGTGCCATCTGTGATGCATATATTAATACGCATGCAGCCAGCCACTCATCACTGCCACTATGCACCCATGACTGTATGTGCAGGGACTGCGAATGCCAGTGGCCCACCCCACACTGTGGCTGACCGTGGGTCGTTGTGTGACTCTGCATGGCATGCTGCAGGTGTCCCTGCACATGTGTAGACAGCAACAGGCTGTCTACTGACCATTTCAATGTGTGGATTGTCAACACTACTACTGGACATGTCCAGTGACAGCTGTGTCTGTGTGACAGTCCTGTGGCAGTCATTGAACCCCACCCTCCCCTGGGATGTGCCTGGATCTCAGCTGCAGTTGCCTAGTGCACTGTCCTGGTCCACAGGCCCTGCTAACATACATGTAGAATTAGAGTGTACTCACCTTCAAGGCTGTGTTTCCTCTCAGTCACCTATTCTCATTGTGGGCTGAGTTGGGAGCATTTATGGCTCAGGGCATGCAAATGAGGTTTGGGACAGTGATAATGAGATGCTAAACAGCTGAGATGCCCCTGACTACATAACTAGACCGATTTGGGTGCATTGTCCGTGAACTGCATAACTGCCCTCAGCTCATCTCAATCAGCATTGCACATCTGCTGAGTTGGGTGCACTTCCACATGGCACATTATCTGTGCATGCGTGGTGCATTCAGGGCATCTCCCTGAATGAGGCTCAGGGGCAGTGGTGCATTCCATGCACATGTGCCATGTCCATCGACCATCTGCTGCCACAATGCATATACGTGATCGGCATGACAGTTGCATCGCACATATGGATATGCTGCATGTTGCGCAGTACTGTCTGTACCAGCATGCATGTCAGTCTGTGTGATGCACAGTACACCAGCTGTCCAGTGATGGTCGATGATCATGCATTATGTGCCCTTGCACGGCAATGCATTACTGCACATCACAGGCAACTTATGCAATGCACCGTGCCACACACATCATGGCGGACGCATACGCATCGAGCATGCGTGACCCGGTTGTGACCCATGGCCCCACATTTCCACCATGCTAATACACATTGCACATGTGTCTGCATGACTGACCAATTGTGCTTCATACTGCTGTGTGTGGGGGCATCCATGTGGAGTAGTGGCGCATATGGCACCATTTTGAGCATGTGCTGCATAGGCCTAGTGTTGCTGCAGTAGCTCTGGCAATGCCTAGGCAAGGGAGGACTGGACCAAGGGCCATGAACTGGTCCAAAGTGGATCTGTTCCACCTGGTGGCCCTTGTGATGCAGGTCAAGGGCCAGCTGTTTGGGGGTGAGGACCTGCAGGTGCCCATGGCAGTGGTGTCTATCACGTCACACGCACATGGGCATATACCTACACACACACTTGACTGTGGCTGCCCCAGCCCTGTGGCACCTTGTCATGCATGCCACATGTGGTGGGCCTCACTGCGGTGGTGTGTGGGACCGGTACACTGTGTGGTGTCTGGGGCTGGATCACCATGTACAGTGCATATCTGTGGCAGGGCACTTTGGTGGTTCAGGCATGGCTGATGTGCGCAGCTGTGGCCAGCATGACCATTCACTGATGTTGCACTGCTTGTGTATACCATCACTGCATGTCTACAGTGGTGTGGGGGGGATGTGTTTGTACACTGATGTGTCTACTCATGGCGGTCTCTGTCTGTTGTGTCTTGCAGGGCTGGAGGACAGGTGGAGGGCAGTGGAGGCCATTGAGGAATGGAGGAGGAGGGCCAAGGCTTGTGCACAGCCTAGTGGCCGTGCAGGTGCAGGCTAAGGCTTTCCTGAACTTCTATCCTGATTTCCAAGAAATAATATCCAAAACAACACTGGCCTCATCAGGAGAAAGCAACACACAGTAAACATTCCCATTTAAACATCATTACCAGACAGCAATATATTTTCTAATTCTATTCAAGGGAGACTTAAGCACAGCTCTAGCTACGCATTACTTGAGGGCTCCACCAGTCCATACCATCAGCCATTAATCTAGCCAGAACATCAACAATATGTCTCCTATACCCTCACTAATTGCAAAAACGGGTCCATTTACTAGCTTCCTCATTGGGGAATGCCTTCCTTTTAGGCTACAAAGGCCAGTTAGGTCCCATTGCATCAGAGGGTTAAAAAGAAACGTTATCTTGTGAAAACACTTGTTGGTCACATGATGGCAGCTTGAAGAGCAGCAGCAGCAGCCCTCCATAACTCCTCACTTCTGCTACACAATTCAACCCTTTCATTCAGATTTCACTACTAATAGCAATCTAAAATTACACTCTCTAAAGTTTGGAGACCCTGGAGCTTAGAAAGAGTGCTTTACTATGGATAGCTACATGAAAAAAGCACCGCCACGGCATTCTCCTCTGCCAACTCTGGAGAAGGACAAGGCCACAAAACACCCTAAGTACCAATCTGCAGGCTCGAGTAAATCTCCTGCTTCTGCAGTCACTCTCTCGGAAGAGAGATTTCTGGAAATCATGCAGCTGCTACAAGATAAAATAACTGAAATCTCGGATGATCTGCAACAAATTAAGTCCTCAGTTCAGTCACTAACTATCCGTGTGGGAGACTCGGAAGCCAAACTAATCTCTTTGGAGAAAAAACAAGACAAGAATGAATTAACAGTTACACAGTTTGGTCGGAGACTTAAAAAACTTGAAGAGAAACTTGAGGACTTGGAGGGTAGAAGCAGGAGAAATAACCTCCTTGTTATTGGAGTGCCTGAAAATGAAGCGGGAACTACCACATACTTTTTCTCCTGAAGTTATATGAGAAGATCACAGAACCCTCCCCAAATGGATCTACTTATATAATCGAACAGGCCCATTGGGCTCTCTGCCCTCCTCCACCGCCTAATTCTCCACCCAGATCCCTCATCTTCAAGTTATTGCATTTCTTGGACAAACAACATATATTGATAAAAGTTTGGGAATTGCAAGATGTCTTATGGGAGGGGCGCAGAATCAGGATCACCCAAGATCTTCCACAGTTGGTAAGGGCAAAAAGGCAAGACATGCATCCGACTGTATCGAAGCTTATTGCCTCGGGTACACCATTCCGAATTAGATACCCAGCGGTGCTTCAAATAAAATCCAGTGATCATTGGCTATCATTTGAAACCTATGAACAGGTGATACAAGAGCTCAAAGGCCTCATTCCAGATCTTTTTAAGTGAAGAAACCCTTGGGGGTATGTGGAGATACATTTATTTTCTGTAAGTCATGTCTGTTTGGAATTCACGATAGATTGACTGAGAGTTTTGAGGGGGCAGCCTATTATTTCTAAAGCTGGATGTAGTATCCAAAGAGCAGCCTTATTGCACTCTAATTTGGTGCAAATTGAGTGGCACTTACTAAAATGGTTTCGACCATATAGTGAAGCCCATCCTTCACAATTTAACCTATCTTTTGTGGGGACAAACGTAGAGTCTATATTAGGATCTATTCAGTGATTCGGAGTGTGTTACCATTTTACTTTGCAATTTTATTTGGCTCTCAATTGGTACAGTGATTAGATGCTGAATATGGCCTATTGTTTAATTATTGTGGACTGGGTGGTGCAGTTTTTGCAAGAGGCTCCGCATCAAGATCGAAAACAAAGGATACTTTTTGTTCTTATTTCTTATGGACTGATGTCAGACATTTCTTTCGGCTCTGAATATTGCTTGTACTCTGTGGAACTCTTGAATATTCATGGGTCACTTTCCTTTGTCTTATTTGCAAGCCGCCCAGCTATAGGAAGGGGCCAGTTGTTAATTAATCCATGGTGACATCATGCAAGATAATAATTGGATGTACACATAGTGTACCCTAATTAACATATAGTCTCTTAGATTATATCAGAATTATGATATTGCTTGCATAGTGTTAAATATCTTAATGTTTTGATCGCTATTAGTGTAGCAGGGGAAGGGAGGGAGCATGGGGTGGGGTTCTGGTGCAATTCATTCTTGCGCAAAGACATCACTCACCAGGGTAAATATAGTGGTACGGTTTATTGGAACTGTTTTTTTTTCTGATTTGATTGGTTTAAGGGAAGGGTTATAGGATATTAGTGAGGATAAGTTTTCTTTTCTTTTATATATTAATAATATATGGGAAAAAGGTATCAAGTGTGTCAATTCTACCTATCTTTGCAGTACCTTATTTAGCTCATGGATTGGTAAACATTATAGGTTCCATCAATCTAGATAGATTAGGTCTACCAGCCACTTTTTTTCTAAGCAATTACTATGAGTGGCCCCTATAATGTGATAAGTTGGAACGTTAAATTGCCCAAGTTAAGTGTAAGAGGCAAGTTATTCTTCGACATGTACGTCATTTAAAAACTGGGACTGCATGTCTTCAAGAGACATATTTTCGACGAGAAGATGTGAATCTATTGTCTAAGACCTGGGTTGGATAGGTATTCGGAGCAGGGAAGTGTACCAGTAGTAGGGGTGTTGCAATTTTAATAGATAAAAAAATCCCCTTTAAATTGGAAAAGGAAATGTGGGACCCTAATGGTAGATATATTATTCTTCATGGATTCCTGGAAACACAACAAATTATCCTGTGGGTTATATCTGGTCCAAATTGTGAATCCCCTCATTTTTTCACACATCTTTTGGGTCTAGTGGCTGCTAACCCGCCCGTCTTGACCATCTTAGGGGGTGACTGGAACACTGCTCCATATACATATATGGATAGGTCTGACTCCCACAAGCAAGAACTCTCCCCCTCACAAAGGGCTTTATATGACCTCATTAGAGGTGCTGATCTTTTGGATGTGTGGAGAGTGTTAAACCCTGAGGAATGCCAATACACTTTTTTCTCACCCCCACATAAATCTTTTTCCCGAATTGATTTTCTTCTTTTGAGATCCTTTTCTTTTCCGGGTGTCATAAATGCAAACATACATGTCAGGGTCATATCTGACCACTCACCTATCTCCCTTACATTCCTTCTTGGGCCTGGAATTAGAAGGGATGCTCTTTGGAGACTGCATAATCAGTTGTTCCAAAGACCTGATTCTTTGCAGCAGATAAAAGACTTTCTCTCCAGCTTCATAGTTAACAACAGAGAATCAGTAACCATAATAGATATGATCTGGGCAGCTATGAAATGCTCCCTTAGAGGTGAGTGTATCCGGTTGTCTGCCACCAAATTTCGACAATTTAAAGCCCAACAGGATACCCTGCTTTGTGCCATCCGCCAGCTGGAGCATACCCTTAACCGCCAATCTCCAGATGCTGACTGAGTCTCCCTACATGGGTTACAGGCCCAATACTCTGCCCTCATGTTCCAGAAAGTGGAGCTTTCATTAAAACATACTAAAATGAAATATCTTGACACAGGGAAGAAGGCAGGAAAGCTACTAACAATCCAACTCCGGCAAGCCAAAGTTTCTCGATTCATTCCAAGTATTAAATCTGACAAAGATAACCAGATTGTCACTTCCCCCAGAAATATTGTTGATGTGTTAAGATCCTACTATCAGAGACTCTATTCTGTAGATCAATCTGACCGACCTACAATTATGGCTATCACTGAGTATCTTAATTCTATTGATCCCCTAAATCGTTCCCCCATCAAGTAACATCACTCGGTAGTCTGGTTACTATTCAAGAAGTTAATGCTGCAGTTGAACAGCTCTCATTAGACAAATCTCCTGGACCGGATGGCCTTTCCAACAACTCATATAAGATTTGCCTACCAGAACTTGCCCCTCTTTTAATGGAGGTGTATAACTTCTGGTTTTCTGAGGGTATGTCAGAATCAAACTTCCTCAATGCATTAATCACTCTTATTCCCAGACCAGGTAAATATCCCCTTAATCCCGAAAGCTACTGGCCTATAACATTGATTAATACTGATGTTAAGATATTAGTCAAACTTTTGGCCAATAGGTTGGGACCTGTGCTAGCTAACCTTATTGGTAGAGAGCAAATTGGTTTCATGACTGGTAGGTCATCCGTTGATCACATGTGAAAACTAATGCACATTCTCTCGGCATCCAGGGACTCAGATCTGCCTGCTGTTCTAATGTCCCTGAATGCTGAGAAAGCATTTGACAGAGTCTCTTGGGACTTCCTTTTTGCAACTCTGGCCCACTTTGGTCTCCCTTTGGAATTTCTTAGATGGGTCAGGCTATTATACTCTTCCCCATCTGCTCAAATTTGGTGCAATGGTATATTGTCTGATCCCTTTTCGCTTCAAAGAGGGACCAGACAAGGTTGCCCCCTGTCTCCACTATTGTTCAACCTTTATCTAGAGCCTCTGATCTGAAAGCTGGTTTCTTCCCCACGGCTTCAGGGAATTAGAATAGGGGATCAATAGTACACCCTCTCTGCTTATGCAGATGATCTTCTTTTACATCTTGAGGATCCTCTAACAGAAATCCCTTATCTTATTGAGGAGATTGACTGCTTTTCTGCAGTGTCCCACTATAAACGTAATCTTTCTAAAATCAAAGTTTTTCCTTTGAATAATAAAACCCATGGTCGGTATTGAACCACATTAACCTTTTGTGGGAACCCAACTCCCTTACCTATCTCAGAATTCAGGTCACCAGAGATATCCCCACTGTGCTTAAACTTAACCTTTCAGATCTACTTAAAACAATTAAAACTGATCTTGGCAGATGGAGTGGTCTTCCTCTTTCATTATGGGGAAGAATAAATACTGTTAAAATGAATGTTTTACCCCAGTGTTATATCCATTGGGGATGCTGGGTTTTTTTTCTCCAAAAAATGGTTCTCTCAGCTGCAAGCCATGCTAACTGCCTTCTTCTGGAAAGGTCAGGGCATTAGACACTCTTACTTAAAACTCTATGCGCCAAAATTACAGGGTGGTTTATCTCTGCCCTCTTTTTTTACCTATTATTGTGCTCATCATCTTAGTAAACTGGTATACTGGTCGAAGGAGGTTCAAGATAATGAACTACAGGCTTACTCTTCCTTCTGGCTGTATATTGAGAGATTCCTAGCTGCTCAACACCATTGTACTCTACTTTCCTTTGTCTATGTGACTCCCAGGGCACTTTCCAAATCATTGCAGAATACTCCCTTAGGTTGGTCAGTTAGAGCCCTGCACCAATTACAAATGCATCTTTCACATAAATGGCACATTTCATTCTACCAACCCATAGTTGGCAATCTCCATTTTAAAATTGGACACATACCCATAACGTTGACCTTTTGGCCTACTTTGATCAATAAGAAGGTCTCTGACCTATATGTTGATGGTAAAATAATCTCCTTCCCCATTTTTCGACTACGCTTTAATATACCTGAAACAGCCTTTTTCAAATATAAACAACTCAAAGAAGCCATTATGATCCATTTGGGACATGGAGAGATACATCCGTGGCACACTGATAGTTTAAATAAACTTTTGCAATTGGCTAGGGAACCCCATGCAGTCTCCAAGGTTTATAAGGAAGTGCAGTCACTTGACTCTAATTTACCTCAGGGGGTTTGTCATTACTGGTCCCAGGTGTTAACCCTTAGTACTGAAACAGACTTCTGGAGGAATATATGGCAAATTGCATATAAATTCGTTAAACAGGACAGGCTGCGCTTGATACAATTTAATCTCATGCACAATCTCCATTTTACCCCACTGAAACTATACAGACTGGGCCATTTGCCTTCCCCTGACTGTTCTCAATGTGACAACTTCCCTGGAACTTTATATCACATGCTATGGATCTGTTCGGTTGTCCAGACCTTTTGGCAATCCATTAAGCAAACACTTGATCCTTTTCTGGGTCTTGAGGTCTGTTTATTTCATCATTTCCTGAAGGGTACTTCTAGCATTAAGAAATCACACCTGGCTTTGATTTCTGCCACGGCCAAGTTAATTATCATGAGACACTGGAAAGATAGTACAGTGTTGTCAGTTTTGGAATGGCATAAGGAACTGTTATTTGCTCTCCAATTAGAGAAACATATTTTATCTATGGGTAACTGGTCTCATATATACCACCTTAGATGGGGACCACTAGATGCCTTGCTTACTATATGGAAACCGTAAATGGTTAACTTTTGTATTTTTTCTTTATGTATATTCTTGCCTGAATTAACTATGTACACACTTGATGGGGTGGGGGTAGGGATGATTTTAGATGGTAGAAGTTGGGAAAAGGGGGGATGAGGAAGAGGGTTTCACCTCTGACATGTACTTTATCTCAATTTTGTAATTACTGGTGAATATGTACATTGTTTAAGGGGTGATCCTCATGATTGCTCAACTGCTACCTGTACTTTTGTCAATATTGTAATAATGAGAAAAGTTAAATAAAGTTTACTGAATTATGTATAAAAAAGAAACTTTATCTTGTTGTTCTACTGCCAGAAAAATGCCAGTTGTCTCGTGATCATGCCCTGCTTTATGCTAGCATGTGTTATGCTAGCATTTCCCCAGCTCCCCTCATGGGTGAAGGTTGAGAGGGCATGGCGCCCTCCCCCTGAGCAAAGGACCGCTGCATCTCTTACCAGCATTTCCCCAGCTCCCCTCGTGGGTGAAGGTCGAGAGGGCTTGGCGCCCTCCCCCCGAGCAAAGGACTGCCGCATCTCTCGCCAGCATTTCCCCAGCTCCCCTCATGGGTGAAGGCCGAGAGGGCATGGTGCCCTCCCCCCCCGAGCAAAGGACCACAGCATCTCTCGCCAGGTAAAATGACTGCCAAAACGTGCAGCTATATAAGGAAACAGCCTGAACTTACCTCCAACTTCGCAGTGGACTTTTAAGGACTTTAAGGGTTTTTTGTCCCCATACATGTGGAGATAGTTTTCTTCGGGGCTCTTTTTTCTAAACTGGTGACCATTTTTAACTCTCATAGTGTGTGCCTTGAGAGCCATTTTGGCGCCACTGCCTCACATCGAACTCAGTGACTGCATTGCACCTCTATGAGCCAGGAAAAAAGTGAAAATCACTACTGCTTGTTTCTCTTTCTGTTAGCCTGGCTATCTACCAGTTTCACCATTTACTGCATGCTACTGTGGAATGGATTTGTATTTACCTTGCATTTGAACATCCTTTTAATGTTTAATGTGTAAGGGTCTTAACAAGCCTGTATTTTAATCTTACATGTAAACATGACTTTTAGTGTTTAAAGTGAAGAACCTGGCAAGCTAGTATTTAATCCTGCATCTAAACTTGCCAAATTTCATTTAAAGTGAACCCTGTTTCTGACTGTTTAGACTTATTGCCCTCCAAGTATTGTAGCATTTTGGTGCCATTTTTAACTCCGTTTTCAAAAACGCAGGGAACATGAAACTGCTCCCACCGCACACTTCCCAAGAGAATACAGAGCTCAAATCTCGCTTCTCCCTCTTAGAAAACAGTACCTCCCTTAGCAATTGAAATGGTTCCGTTTACATAGTAGTCTTAGTTTCAGTTGTTACATCCAAACTTCTACACATAGAAAACGGGCATCAGACCTTACCCCCTCCCCCCCTTACCTGCGTCACCTTTTGTTCTCTGACTGCACTAACTCCTCTCCTCTCTGCAGCATTTCCCTAGCTCCCCTCATGGGTGAAGCCGGGAGGGCATAGCACCCGAGGCAAAGGACTGCCGCATCTCTCGCCAGGTAAAACAACTGCCAAAGCGTGCAGCTATATAAGGAAACTCAGCCTGAACTTGTCCTGCAGCTTGCAGTAGGGCCCCGCTGCGCTGTCGTCAGCTCCCACCGCCCCCACCACCACCCTTGGTCGACTCAGTGTCTTATAGTGGTTATCAGGTGACCTTAAAAAAACAATCAGCCCATTTTTCCATCTGCAGGTTATCTGCACCTACCACTAGTGGCTGCTATATCTACTTAAACGTTCCTCTCACACTACCTGGTGTGAAACTCACTGAATGCTGCATGTTGCCTAAAATACCCCTAATTTATCCCACTCTTTTTCTCTGCCAGCTGGTTAACCTCTCCTTCCCTCCATATCTCACCCATAGTCTGTCTGTAATTATAGCTCTGCCACCTTTCTCGCCCTGCATTATGTATCCTAACGCCTGCTGCATAGGAAAACTTCTTTCTCTATCACAAAATGATGTCATTACTCCTTATCCTCTCCATTACCCCTCCCCTCAGTGTCCCACCCACCTGTTCCATGCCTGCAAAACACCACATCACCCCCTCAGCCCCAAATATACCTCCCCCTGTGTCCACTCCTCCCTCTATAACCATGTCTTTCTCACCCCACCCCCCACTTGCTCCTAGCCATACACCCCCTGAAACTGTGGCTACCTCTATGCTCTATAGTCAAGAAATTCTGCATTTTATCTGCTCCCATCCTATCAGCAAACTACCCCATCGTACTGGCCATACACTGCGTAATTATAAGCTGACTCTCAAATGTGCCCTATCCAGGACCTTCATCCTCTTACTGCTACTGATGGGCAACATACACCCAAATCCTGGCCCTTGCCTATCAACACAACCAAAAGGGCTACGACTGGCTGCCATAAATATATGCAGCCTCCCAAAAAATCTCACCCCACTTCAAGCATGGGTCTGCCTCCACTACCCTGACGCACTTGCTGTCTCAGAAACATGGCTCTCCCCTAACATTCCTGACTCGGCTGTTTTCATACCGGGTTGCACACTATTCAGATCAGATAGACTGAATAGACGGGGTGGTGGTTGTGCGCTGTACCTTCGGGATCACCTACAAGGTGTCCAAATTCCTGCTTTAAACCCTGTTGCAGGTGCCCAGTCCCTCACCCTTAGGGTACCAGTTGCAACCTCAACTGCCTCCTATCACCTTCCCCCTGCTCATTCATCACAACTTCAATTATCACTTATCCTACACTCGGTATAAATCCAAGATACCAAGTATAACCCTATCCATCTCACACATCTGTCGCAAACTCTTACATCTATCTCACCTAACCTTGATGTTAGCGGGGGATATTGAGAAAAACCCTGGACCTCCATGTAACCTATCCTGTAAAGCTACAAACTGGCATGACACCAAGGGCATCCGTCTTGCCCATCTAAATATTAGGAGTCTGCTTCGCAACAAGGCTGAACTGGAGGCGTGGGTTGCTCAGCACAACCCAGATATCCTCTGTTTATCTGAAACCTGGCTAAAACCCTCTACCCCTGATCATTCTCTGCTCACTGCCCAACTACAAACATCATTCGCAGGATAGGCCATCAACTAAGCGGGCCGGGGGAGTTGCCATTTTTTTCAAACCTCGCATTCTTATCTCCCTCAATGCCCAACCATCTCTATCTCACTGTGAAGCAATCTATGCTACCATAAAGCTTGGGTCTAAGAAACTTCATTTGGTCTGTGTCTATAACCCTCCGGCTGGTGGCACGGCTGGGCTAGAAGAACTACTATCTCAGGTTGATAAGGCTATTGGTCGAAATGAAGTCCTCATTCTTGGGGACCTGAACCTAAACTGGACAAGTAAATTAAACCAGTCCTCTCACACTACTGTCCAAGGTCACAGTCTTCACCAACTTATTGCAGACCCCTCGGCCATGCCCCCCCCTTGGGCTAGCACTCTTATAGACTGGGTCCCTACAAATCACCCGGATAGCGTAACAAGTGTAGGGACCCTAGCTGACTCAATCAGTGAACACTCCCCTATTTTCTGCACGCGGCGTGCGTCAGGCAAACCTACTCCACCTCCTAAACTCATCACCTTCCGAAACCTGGCTAACTTTAACCAAGTAAATTTCTTGCATGATCTCGCAATGATCGACTGGTCCCCCATTCACACCTCTAATAAGGCTCAACTGGCATTAGACCATTTCCTTGCCAAATTTCGTCTGCTCCAAGACACCCATGCTCCCTGTGTCACTCGTCGGATCCGAGGATCACAGACGAAATGGCTCTCAAAAGACCTACTTGCATTGATTAGGTCCAGGGATAAAGCGTGGTGCCGCTTCAAAGCCACTGAGTTAATGGCTGATTATAATAACTACCGAGCCAAGAGAAATGTCTGCAAAAGGCAAATTCGGTTAGCTAAAAGCTCCTTCTGTAAAAATCTGCTAACCAAAGCAGCGGGTAACTCGAAAAAATTCTGGGCCACAATAAAAACCCTCCTTGGAGCAAATCAAACAACTCATGCAAATGACATGCTGATAAACGGTATACACTGCAACAATCCTACTACTATAGCTAACTCTTTTAACCACCATTTCTCGGACCTCTCCAGTTACCTGGTTCTCTCCACTAATACTCCCGTCTTTATGCACAACTACAATGTGAAATCTCAATTCACACATCCCCCTTCAGGTTCCGGAATATTGCAAAATCTGAAGTTCTGAGGCTTCTCCTCTCAGCCCCAGACCATACCAGTGTAGGGTCAGATGGGCTGGAGCCCAGCCTTCTAAAGACCGCCGCCCCCTTTTATAGTCTCTCCTCTCACCAAAATCTTCAATCTATCTCTGCGTCACGCTCAGTCCCAATATCTGGAAAATTGCCAAAGTCACTCCCATTCAAAAAGGGTGATCCCAACTAATCTTGAACTACCGTCCTATAGCTATCCTCTCCTCCTTAGTAAAACCTTGAAAACTTGTGGCAACCCAAACTCTTGACTATCTGCAGCAGCATAACCTCTTGTCTAGCTCTCAACATGGTTTCCGTAAGGGTCACAGTACGACTACTGCCCTCCTTAAACTCACCAATGATATCTTTTCTGCCATGGACTCTGGCCTGCTGACTGGTGCTATCTTCATTGACTTAATGAAAGCGTCTGGCCTGGTAAACCATACCCTCCTTCTTTCCAAACTTCGCTCCCTCGACTTCTCTACTGATGTAGTAGCCTGGTTTGACAGTTACCTGTCCGGTAGAAAGCAGACTGTTGTCTTCAATTCCGCCTCTTCTGATCCCTCATCTATCCAAGTTGGAGTGCCCCAGGGTTCTATACTTTTCCCCTTGCTTTTCTCCATTTTCATTAATGACCTTCCGCTGCTTGCTTCAACCTGCTCAACCCTCCTTTATGCAGATGACCTAGTAATTTATCACAGTGGTAGGAACCCACTTGACGTCAACCAACCTCTTAACTCAGACTTCACGTCCATTCAGTCATGGCTGATAGAGAATAAACTTGTTCTCAGCATTAGTAAGACGCATTCCATGCTCTTTGGATCGCCCACCAAACTCAAAGTAAACCCTGATGCCTTAAAAATCACCTGTACTGATGGCTCTTCACTGAAAAGCACCAAATCCTTCAAATACCTGGGCATCACTCTGGACGAATCCTTTAACTTTGACCTACACATAACCAATACCTGTAAATCTGTAAATGCGAAATTAGGTGGTGCCTACTGTACCAGCTATGCCCTTACCCCTTCGGCTAGACTTGCTGTGGCTCAAGGCTTTCTACTCCCCGCCCTGACTTATGGATCAGTCACGTATGTATCTGCCTCTAAATCCTCCCTCCACAGGTGGGACACCACCTATAACAATATTTGCCAGTATACCTCGGCATTCCCTCGATTTACACACCATTGCCAACTCTATTCTGACCTTAACTGGCCTTGCCCCTCTGGCCTTCAGCTCCAATCCCTTGGGTCTCTTATTGACAACACAGTCCGCACTGGCATTCCATCTTCTCTCGCCTGTCTGGTCCACTCTCACCCTCTGTCCTATGAGCTCTGATCTGCTGACCTAGCCCTCTATCACATTCCCAGATGTAAAACCAACATGGGCTTGTGCGCCTTTGCACATATGGCCCCAAAATACTGGAACTCGCTACCTCCAAATGTTCGTGGAGTGCCTACCCATGCTAGCTTTAAAACTCGGCACCTGGAACATCTACAATCAATCAGCCAATTTACCTGCTTTAATCCACCTTAGACTTCATTATTCTCCCCTCTCTCACCTTAATACTTTCCTCCTCTACGTCTCTTTCCCTACCTCCTTATCTACCCATCTCTCCTCCCCTCCTCTTTCTCCTCCCCTCACCCCTCACTCTCTCCACCTTTCCCTCTCTCTTATCATTTCACCCTCATTTTAGGCACTTACTGTATTCTGTTTTGTATAAACCTTTCGTTGCTAATGCCTGTTTCACTCACCATGTAACTCAAGTTGTTTATGTTACCTAAATGTATTCTCCAGTTTTGCCTCCATTGTAACACAGTTTTGCCTCCATTGTAACACTCCCCTAAATACTCCTAATGTGAACTGCTCTTTGAATTTATTGTTCCAGTTGTTGTTAGCTGCCTGCATTCCTCACTGTGTTCCACCAATTTCATGTGCTGCGTCACATGTTTGTTTCAGTTTGTGTGTTTTAAACTGTCTTCTCCCGGGTGTTGCCTGAAAATAGGCATTGCTATGCCTAGTGCACTCACCCAGTTACCAAAAGCAAATAAATAAATAAATAAAATCAGGTAAATCTCTCTACCTGATGACAGTCTACTAACCCCCCCACGACCAAAAGGAAGCTTTCTCTTCCATTCTGAACCTCATTGCACAACTTCCAAAAAAGTCGGAGGTCATTGCCCTAGGTGACTTCAATACAAACTGGCTTGCCCCCAACAAATCCCCCATCAGGGATGCAGCCGCAGCCCTAAATCTCACACAAATGGTCCCTAGCCCCACCCAACTAGACTACCTCAGTGATACTAGTTCCCTTATTGATCTCATCCTTACAAACCACCCTGAGTACCTCCAGGACATCCAGGTCCTCCCTGATGCACTCAGTGATCACTCCCCGTTACCTGCCGTTGGTCTAATAGTTGGAAGCCCCCATCCCCCAGGATCACCCTGCATCACCAGCTAAAGATGGGGTCCCTGACACATCTCCAAAACCATCATCTCAACCTTGACTGGTCCCTTCTTGATCACCAGATGTCAGTGGATGCCGCCCTGTCCTTCTTCATCAGCTCCTACCAAGCTGCCTGTGACTTCTTTGCCCCCTTTGTTAAGCAACTAGAAAAAACTAAATCCTCCCCTTGGGTAAACCATTCCTTACCAAATGAAGGCTCAAGATAACCTATGGTACCGTGCCATTGAGTCTGGTCACTCCTCTGATCGTCAACTGCAGCATGCTGCCAGTAACTCATGCACCTGGGCTATCCGCAAGGCTAAGGCAGCTTTCTATAAATCCAACCTTACTGCCACCTGGGGTGATGGGAAGCAGTTCTGGGACAATATGAAGGAACTAAATGGAAAGTCTCCCTTCCCTCCTCCTTCCATGATTATCGTTGACGGTGTCACCACCCAAGACCCTGACAAGATAGCTAATGCCTTAAATGTCTCTTTCTCAGACCTCAGCTGTATCCTCCCACCTGACTTCTTTAACGCTCCCACTGGACACTCTCCACTGCCACCCAGTGCTCCACCTTTTTACTTCAAAACAATCTCCCCGAGTGTTGCTCGCTCATATCTCGCCAAGTTCCTTGGAAAGTAAAGACATAGTGGTGACTCACTGGATGTCAAGCTGCTCTCCTTAACCCTTGACGCAGTCCTTACCCCCCTAACAAAACTACTGAACATATCCCTATGCCTTGGACAGTTCCCTACCTTATGGAAAAAAGCGATCATCACTTCTGTTCACAAAAATGGTGACCGCACCTCCCCAGTAACTATAGGCCCATCTCTATACTTCCTCCTCTCTCAAAAGCCCTGGAAAAATAGCTGCAGATCAACTTATAGAATATTTGGACACACACAGCCTACTGTGCAATCAACAGCATGGTTTCCGTGAGGGTATAATACCACCACTGCCCTGCTTGAATTTACCTCCTTCCTCCATAAAGCACTTGACCAGGAGACCTGGCGAATCTGTCTACATTGATCTGTCCAAAGCCTTTGATACCGTCAACCACAGCCTGCTAATAAACACCATCCTCTCTGCTGGTGTCTCCCAGAAGCTGCAGTCTGGTTCTCCAGCTATCTCTGACGCCGTATCCAGCAAGTAAAAATAAATAGCACCTTCTCTGCCAGCCTCCCAGTCCGTTCGGTGTCCCACAAGGGTCCATCCTGGCCTCTTCTTTTCTCCTATCACGTGAACTCCCTCCCCTTAGCCACCACTGAGTGCCTGCTCCTTTACGCTGATGATGCTATAATTTTCAGCCGGCACCCAGACCCTACCCAGCTTCAATACTCCTTACAGGGCTCCTTCACAGCAATAGAATCATGGTTCACCTCCCACAAACTTGTCCTCAACTACAAAAAAACAAAGGTCATGCTATTTGCCAACCCTCAACATAAAAACAGCATGACCAAATTATCATACTTAACTCACAGGGTGCCATGCTGGACGCAGTCTCCACTTTGAAATACCTAGGGGTCACTCTTGACTCTGCCCTTACCTTCCGTGAGCATATTGCATCGACCTGCTCTGCCATTAACACTAGAATCGGCCTCCTCTACAAATATAGACCCTATCTCCCTCCTGATGTCCTATACTTAGCCATCTCTAGCTCTATCCTTCCCCTAGTATACTATGGCATAATCATATATGGCGCCACCTCTGACACTGCCCTGTCCAGCATAAAATGCACTCTCAAAAAAGCCTGCCAGCTGGCCACAGACTTTAATCGCCTCACACATACCTGTGACCTCTACCAACAGTCATCCTGGCTAAATTTCCAGGGTCGACTTCTCTATCAGTCCTGCCTAATGGCCAAACAAATACAACTAGGGTTAGCCCCCCCCGGCTGTCATTCGCTCCTTTAAGAGTGCCTGCCGACAAGGGCCACTAGAAGCTCTACTACTACTTTCCACATCCCCTTCACAAGGACCACTGCCAGCCAAAGATCCTTTTCCTACAGGGCCCCACACTGGATGAACTCCCTCCCTGCTGCTGCCCTCGAAATCCCAAGGCTAGGGCTGTTTAAGCCAGTGCTGCATACCCATATCTTGTTAAGCAGCTACTGTGTCTGCTAATTAAACTACTCTATATAGTTTAGGTTTCTCTGTTGCAATCAAAAGTCTGTAAATAATAGTGTCATAGATCGTTTTTGCACCCTTGGTGGTGCCCTGTAATGTTTAACCTATGGTTGTCTTTGTACTGTATTCTTACTCTATTTATGTCCTCACTAATGTAATTGATGCGGAGCCTTTGTAAATGAGTCCCTGACTCAAAGGGTTGTAATTCCTAGACAGAATACAAATAAAAAAAATAAAAATTATACTATATTCCTCCTGAATTGTATCATATTTAATATTGCTTTGTCTAACATTATGGATATCAAAAACTGATCCCACTGCCACATTTCAATCAATCCTGTCAACCAGAGACATTAATCTAATCAAACCAGAGCTTTCATTCATGGGGAAAAAAGGGCTCCTAGTCAATATCCCAATCTCATACTCGGTCTCCATGGGCCTGTGGAGCCTAATTTGCTTTCAATTATAATTTTATCATGGAGAAAGGGTATCCCAAGGAACTACCTAATCCCACAAACCAAAAAAAAAAATTATATGGGTGGGATATTCAAAGCAGTCGCGCAATGCACAACAGGGTTGTGCCAGTGCAACTGCGACAATGCGCTGGAGAGTGATATTCAGCAGCAGCAACTGCGCAGCGTAATCCACCATGCGCCAATGTGCAATGGTAATGCATGCATGTGCAAGTGCAGGGGGCCTAGCCATGAATATGCGGCACAGTGCGATATTCAACAGCAGACAAATGGCGCAAGTGTGGAGCAAATGGGAATTGCGCCAAGCAAACTTGAGCCTATTAAAAGAGGGAGCAAGCAGGGGAAGGAGGCTTTTACCACAGGACAGCAGTACAGAGGGAGATAGAGTGGGCAGGCTGGACAGCAGGAGGGGTGCAAAACAGAGACAGAGGCACTCAGGGAGTGGAACCGAGTGAGATAGTGGGTGTGTGACAATGACTGTGGCTGCATGTGTGTGTGAGACAGGTGCAGAGGCAACTGCCAGATCATGTACCTGTGACACGCAGCACAAAGAGGGCAGCACAGGTGCCCAGACAGGTGGGAGGCAGAGGCCACAGCCCACAGGTTGCCAGCAGGGAACCCCAAACACAGGCGTGCACACAGCAGAAGAGCATACTCAGCACTCAGCAGCACATAGCTGGGTGTGCCTGGGGGGGGACAGCCGCCCGGGGGGGGAGGACATCTGAGGCCTTGGCCAGTGCCATCTTCCAGATGGAGGTGGTAATGAGGGGTGTGAGGAGGCAGAAGACAGAGCAGCATGGCAATGGAAGGGCCCATCGGTGGTACGCCACGAATAGGTGGTACCATGCCTGCACCACCTTCGAACAGTACAGTGATACAGAGATCATGGGCCAGTACTGCCTGAACCGGACAATTCTGAGGCAGCTCTGTGAGCTGTGCAGTGAGAAGATGCAGGCACCCACAAGACGGAGCCATGCTCTGTCAGTGGAGACAAAAGTCACGGCTGTCATGTGCCTGCTCACCATGGGTACCTTCCAGAGACCAACAGGGGACACCACAGGCATAATCCAGCTGGCCGCGTCACGGCTCCTCACACAATTCCTCAATGCACTGCTGCCACATGCTGCAGAATACATCCATCTCCCAAGCACACAGGCAGAGCATACAGCAAACATGCAGGAGTTCCACAGGGTGGCACGTATGCCTGGCATGCTAGGAGTCATCGACTGCACCCATGATGGCATCCACACACCACCTGGCCCAGAGGGGGTAGTGTACATCAACAGGAAGGGCTGCCCCAGTGTCAACTGCCAGGTGGTGTGCAATGCCAGGGGGTGCAGAATCAATGTCTGTGCCACACACCCTGGTGGAGCACATGATGCCTTCATCTGGCACCGGTCAGCACTGTGCCACAGGTTCGAGAGTGAGGACATCCCCACCGGCCTCCTAGTAGGTGAGTATGAGGTGGAACCAGGCAGCCTGGCACATCAGAACATGGTGTGGGGGGTGCTAGGGCAGGGGCGCTGCAGGGTGTGACCAGGAAGGCTGGGTAGTGCAGCAACACAGTCCGCTATGCTAACCACACTCCTCTCCACACAGGTGACAGTGGCTACCCACTCTGGCCCTGGCTGCTCACCCCATACAGATGCCCATCAACCCCATCGCAGGAGCACTACAATGAGGCACACGCCAGCACACGGAACATCATCGAGCATGTGTTTAGGCTGCTGAAGGCACGTTTCCATTGCCTGCACAGGTCTGGCAGTGCCCTACAGTACAGACCCTCAAAGGCCTGTGGCCTATTCTTGGCCTGCTGTATACTACACAACATGGCCGAAGACTGTGGGATAGCTGTCGAGGTCGAGGAGGGGAATAGCAGTGGGGACGATGTGGATGCCAGGCCAGGTGGTGGTGGGCAGCCCCCCTGGGTGAAGGGAAGCCCGGCTGTACAGGATGGGCCAGCGGCACTGGGACACAATTGCAGAGGAGCACTACGGTGCACGCAGGTAGGTGAACATGTCCACATGCACGTCCTGAAGACTATGTCACAGCATACAGACATGCATGGGTGGGCCTTGTGATAGGAATGGCTGGAGGGGAGTGTTGAGGGGCATGGTACCGGACCCCTCGGAAGCACACAGCACAGCTCTGCACACCCCACCCACACATCCTCGTGCACACACACACACATACATGAACATAGGCACAAGCATGCCCGTGCCCAGACCAGGCACCAGGCATGTGTCAGATGCTGAGCACCGGTGCACAGTAGCATTAGGTGCTGTGCTGGCATCATCATGCACATGCCACAGTGGCCAGCAGCCAGGAAGGTGTGCGCATGGTCTGTGTGTGGCGTCAGTCAAGGATGTCATGTCCCTGGAATGCACACACACATGCTACACCAATGTGCACACAGAGCAGCAGCAGTCAGGAAGGGGGCTGGTTCAGGACTGCCACGTGGTTGTACAGCTGCTGTGGACACGTGGATGGCCCCACCGAGACTGCCCAGCAGACGCATACTATGCGATGGCCACAGGGGGTGTCGGTAATGGTCCTCCAGGGGTGTTACTGCGGGAACGTGACTGGGTCCTCGCAGGGGTCTGCAGGCTCCCGAACATGCCCGCTCCAAGTATTCCCAGGATGCCCACAGTGGATACCACCATCGACACAGAGGGTCACTCGATGCCATGACCAAGGGGTGGAGAATGCACTCCACGGGGTCAGTGGTGGATGGCCACACACCAAGGTGGACAGTGGTGCTAGGCAGGCCATGACTGCAGCGGTAAGCCGATCCATGGCTGCGGTCATGTCCTCCCGCATTTGTGTGTTCTTGGCCAGGAGCTGTTCAAAGTCCCTCTCACGCTGCTCTGCAGCCTGGCGCAGCTCTGCGCGCGGAGTGCATGCATCCCTGCCGCAACCAGCATCTGCTACTCCACAGAGGCCCATAGCAGATGGGTGTGCTCGGCCAAAGGGTCAGCGCCCTGGGGCACATGGGCAACGCGTCGACCCTCGGGTGGCATTCAACCCTGCAGCCCAGCCCCCAGCACAGGTGGGTGCTGCACAGTGGGGCTCTCTTAGGGCTGCACATTCAGTGGTGCACCATCGGCGGGCACTGCACCCTGCTCCCTTTCAACCACCTCCAACTGCCACTGATGCCCCTACAGCTGCTGTGCACCCAAGCAGCACCGGTGCAGCTGCACCACCGCCACCACCAGCAGCCGGTGCCGCACCACTGGCTCACACGGCAACACCGGGGTGGTGGCGGTGGGTGGACACCTGCCATCAGGGCACTATCTGCGCTGCTGTTGTGGATGAGTGGTATGGGTGCCACCCCCTCAACGACACCACCGCTATCCAGGATGATGGTCCACCCCGATCTGTGTCTCTGAATACTGTACGCCATGGCAGGTGTCATGCTGAAACACAGCCAGGGCCTCGTCCGGAACCATGCCATGGGCATCTGGATGGACAGCAGTGCTGGGCTGCATGCGATCTGGCCCCCGGACTCTGGTGGAGGTGGAAGGATGGTCCTCCGGGTCCAGGACCGCCCCCAAGGTGGACATCCCCACCCCAGCCACTGCAAGCAGGTGCTCCGGAGCTGTAAGGGAATACAGTCTCATTAGTGCCGCTGGCACACACCCCTGCCTCCCTGCCCCCCTTCTCCCCAGGCCAGGTGTTGTATTACCTACCATGCAGTGATGGTCTGCCTCCTGTCTGGAAGCCACTGCCGGGCACCCCCTCGACGGTGCTGCGCCGCATGGTAGCCACCACCAGCTCCTCCTGCAGCATCAGCTGTGGCACATCAGGCAGTCCACCGCCTTGTGACAGCATGTGCGGCCCAGATGGCTGCCACCTTCTCCGTTATTCATCTCTGGTCTGTGCTGACCTTCTTCTTGCAGTCCTGCACAGACCTCTGATGGATACCCTGCTGATTCACAGATCTGGCCACACCCTCCCATGCTGTGGAACTGGCCTGTGGGGTGCCTGTCTAGCCACTCAGTAGAGGCTCCTGGTCGAGGTATGCCTCAAAAAGGGCATCGGTCTCTGCCCTCGTGAAGTTGGGCCTACGCTTCCGTGCAGGTCCACACTCCTCAGCTTCATCAGGGTCTGACATGCTTTGTCCTGTGGGAATGGACATGTGGTCATTGACAGCTACCACCCACACCACCCTCCCTATCCACTGCCCTGTCACCCCCACAGCGTCGCATCTTACCTCTGAAGGATGCAATACCAGTCCATATCCTGTGCAGTCCTGCGGTGCCGTTATAGCGCATCACATGCAAATGAGGGGATGCGCAACTGTAATGAGATGCAAATGCCTCCAATGCACTGTGGATAGGCTGATTAGCTAATCTGCATATGCCGGCTGAATATCGCATTATTGCATATGGCGCAATGGACTTGCACATGCTCATGTTGCTGTGACTTGTGCAGTAGGCCCGGCAATATGCATGCTCGCACTGCTGGCACCTACGCCACCAGCACTGCTTATGTACACTGCGCAATAATTGTTACAGCACTCGGCTGCTATTGGATATGTGGCACTCGTGCGCTGTATGGCCGTTGGCGCTCTGGCACCATGGGGCTAATGGCGCTCCTGCACTATGGGTCCCACGGCACAAGGGATCCATTGGCCCTTGAACTGTGGTGACCACACGCCTCTATTGCACACCAAGCATGGCGGGACCAATAGCACAGTCACGCATGATGTGCATGTCAACCCTTGACCACACAGTTGCCCTTTGTCCCTCAGAAAGAACTGCAGCATGTGCCAGTGTGGCATTGCCCATATCACACATCTCTGTAACTGCATGATTGGTGATGGCAGCACATCTCCGTGCAAGGCATGCATCCCCAGCACATGTGGCTCATGCGCTACTGGGCACCATTTTGGATTCCTGACTGTGATACAGTCATGCTGCACCACAGCAGTGCCAGGGCACCTAACTGGACACAGGTTGAACTGGTCAACCTTGTGGCCCTTGTGGCACCACATGCAGGCAGCCTGTTTGGCCAGATGCCCCTAAATAGGCCATGGACAGAGGTGTGGCAGGAGATTTCTGATGGGCTGGAGGAGGCCACAGGTGTCCAGTGCACTGGCGAGCAATGCCGACACCGCTATGGGGGCCTGCAGTGGAGGGACCCAGAGAGGCTCCAGGCACTGCAGGCACATGCCTGGAGGAGTGCCATGCCACGGCCAGGTAAGTGCACTTTGCCTATGTCTGTGCCCAGCCAATGCTCTGCGGAGCCAGTAGAGTGGCATGCCATGCTGCTGGGGAGGCTGGGGCTGAGCATTCTGTTGGCCGGTGCAGTGCACCATGGGTGCACTGTGCCACTGCGCTGCTGCTGCGTTGTGCCGGGGAGCATGCTGTGCTGGGGGGGCATGTGGTGTTGCCAGGTACTGATGTGTCTTTCTCTATGTTCCCTTCCTAGGCCCTGAGGACAGAAGGAGAGTCTGACTGGCTGGCACTGTGGGTGGGCCAGGGTGGGCCACCGCAGGGGCTCAGGCGCAGGCTGCGTGGGCGGTGCTGCTGGACTGATGCAAGGTGCACTGCTGCATGCAGGTAGGTACTGTTACATGCTACAATGTTGGCCAGAGTGGGCAGCAGTGGTGGGGGTGGGTCACAGCCCCCTGTGAGCATGGCCATTGCAGCTGTGCACTGCCCACAGTGACCATTGCACCATGCTGTGGCTACCACACATGTGTGTGGCTGCCACAGGAAGGCTGTGGGTGCACCTGGATCCCAGCTGTGCCACCGCCATCCTGTTGCTTTTCCATGTTGCCTGCCAGCCACGGTGGTGGTGTGGGGCACATGGGTGGTGTTGATGTGCAGTGTTCTTCATGGCTGTGGTTTGCCGGGTTGGCGGCATGTGTGGGCACACACACTGCGGGTGGCTTTGTGCCATCTCAGGGGTGCACATCACCGCTGTCTGCTGTGCACAGTGGGTGGGCTACAGTGTTCCAGACACGCACTCATACCATGTACCCTCCTTTGTCCTAGGTGGCCAATGCCCTGCTGTGAATACCCAGCTCCTGGGACAGATATTTTGGGTCACCACTGCCACGCTGCAGGTGGCACAACTGCTGCAGAGGATGCCACGTGGGCAGCAGCAAAGATGACGGCATCAAGCACCGGTGGGCTGAGGTCACCCATAGGGCCCATTGGTCTGCATTTGTTACCCTTCCCTGTCCCCCCTCCCTTGCCCCCTTGTCCCCTTGTATAGCCCTGACCCCTGTCCCCCTGCCTCCCTTTCCCGGCCTCATAATTCGTACATGGCCTCCCTATTCCCTGTTTCATGTTACCTGTACATATGTATATAGTTGTTTTAATACTGTTGTAATACACTTTTATATGGTTAGCCATCTGTGTCCGTGTCTGCTTTGTGGCTAGCATGTGGAGCCATGCTGCAGTAGTTTGCATGGTGGCTGTGTGGTACACCTGGGGTGGCTGGGGGGTTGTGCCTGGTGGTGTATGCCCATTGGTCAGTGGCTGTGCCCTGGAGCGGCCATGGGCTCTCTGTTCAGGTTGCGTGGTGTGTGCATTGTGTGCTGTTCACCTATGTGTTGCCGGCTGTAGTCCAGGCAGTGTGGCACATGCCTTCTTGTGGGGGGTTGCTGGTGGTTGTTTACCAGTGGCCACTGGCACCACCCTGCCTCCATGCACCACTGTGATGCACGTAGGCAGGGGCCTGCTGCTTCCCCATGCATACTGGGTGGCATTCCATCGTGTGCTTGCCATGCCACACTCCTGGCACCCTCTGCACCCTAGTGGCAGAACTTCTGCCCCAGTGGCTTGCTCCTTGTTCCTCTTGCCAGTCTCTCTGTGTTCTGGTGCATGCCCCTCTGCCCCTAACGCATCCCTGGTTGCACTATTGTGCATGTTGGCTTGCTCCCTGGTGTAGCCCTGGTTGTGCTATTGTGCATCCCTGTGATGTTCAGCCGTGTTGCTCTGGCACATGCCGTCATGCGCAACCTTTGAATATCGCGTCCGGTGCACCATGGCGCACCGAATTTGCACTATGCCACTCTTGCACCTGCCTCTGGTGCATTTCTGAATATCTCACACTATGTGTTTTAACTCAAACATCCAATAATATTTAAACATAAACATTTAAGGGGTTTAAAAAAATATATTAATAGAATAAAAAAATTAGGAATATTGTAATAAAATCCAGTCAAACATAAATTTGAGAGGCTCCACTGTTTCTGAGAGTCCAATGGTTTGTAGGTCTAAATAAGTCACTTAAATGGCTCCTTTGTTCTCAGGAGTCCTCAGTAGTCCTCATATTTATTAACAAGAGGCAAACATGAACTGCTTACACACTTGATTAGACTGAGACTCTATAAATTATCATAACTTGTTCAAAGTCATCAGATTTTAAGTGCCATTTAGAGTGCAGTATTTTCTAAAACTTTTTAAGGTCATCCTCCATCCCAACACAAAAAGTTTCCAAAATCTCATGGTCCAAATGTTCAGCCCCTTAGGCACAGATAAAAGGGTGCCCACCGCTCTTTGCTCCTGTATAGTAGCACCAAATCAAAGTTACCTCAAGATGGAGTAACTTCACTCATCATTCCGTTCCTCAAACAGGAGCCCTTACTCAACATAAAAGCAAAGGCTCCTTCTTTCATCCAAAAGACCCTCCAGGAGTCCCTCCAGTTAAAAAAGCATCTTTCTACAATTCCACCTCCTAGTGTTCCTCCTGATGCTCTTTCTGATACTCATGTCGGTTTCGGCAATTTTCTTCTTAGTGCCGATGAATCTTCAAACTGTAAGCCCCTAGGGAAAAAAGAAATAGAAAAGCTCCACTCAGCACAATAAACTTGATACAGCAAATTAAAAGCAGGACTCTCAAGCCCTCAAGCAAAGGTATCATGCCTTTTCAAAGTAAATTCAGGTGTTTTCAGTGCATACTGAGCTACTGCAGTACATCGCTTGCCACAAACCCTCACAGCTGAGAGCCTTTTCCCAAGGAACCTCCACTTCATCTTCCCTCAGCTCCAGCTTTATTCCAAATGTGGAGTCTTCTGGCTGCAAACTCCACCCAGCAGCTAATTCATTCCAGCAGTCCAGCAGCTTACAGAACAATAGGGATCAGGCCTACTGCTATTAGAACTTTTGAAACTTTAGCGTTTCAGTCATGCATTCAAGATGCCGATCCATCGGCCACAAACCCTGAATTGGAATGCCATGAAAATGAAAAATCAGTACCACAATGACAAAATGGAGCCAAGACCAACATAAGCTTCAGTCACCATTTGTAAAATAAAGTGGAATAAAATGGAGGAAATTTTAATAAAAACTACAAATGACATTTCACATTCAGAGCTGCATGAAGTGGAGTGGCATTGCGGCCATCAGAGAGTCACCTTCAACACTGGTGGCTAACTCTCTTAGTTTTTGCAGGAATGGGTCAGCTTGCTGAGTTCTCTCTAACTCTGCACACCTGACCTTCCCTCAAACACACTCTGCAGTGGGGGAGACACCCACAGCTGGGCTTACCTGAGTCTGTAGCTGTGCATCAGAACTGCTACTCTCAGTTCGTTCTCCGGCTACAAGTTTTCCTGATAGTGGGGTAGGGGTTGCTTACTCATATACTGCCTCCTCTGTGTCCCTGGCCTTGCTAAGGCTAGTGTCACACATGCAATATTGGCCCTGTTGTTGAAGTTCTTACCCATAATTACATCCATGGGCAAGTCCGGTACAACACTCATTTCCTGTATGCCCTAGCTACCTTCCCAGCTCAGAAAGAGCTGGGCCCTGGGTCCTTAGACCGGAGGACTCACCACTCCTCTGGACTCATCACTCCTCTAATCTTAGAAAACTGGCAAGGCAGGACCTGTTCCTCCTACTTCAAGTCCTGCTTCAACATAGAAATGGATAACCCAGTGTTCCTCAGTCACTGGGTCACCATCCCTTGAACACACAGGGTGCACATGTTCAGCAGAGTTAGAGGGCACTTTGCTCTATGCAGAGGCTACTAATGCTGTGAGCTTCCTGATCTACCCCCTCCCAGTAGCACTTGTAACTTTTTTGTATTTTTGGGCAATTGTAAGACAAATGCCCCACGTTCTGGCAGCTATAGCACCTGCTCTCACCTATCTCTTTGCTTTTGAAACCAGGGGCCAGATTCACAAAACTTTGCCTGGGTGCAAATCCAGTTTGCTCAGCGCAAACTGGGTTTTTCCCCAGAGATGATATTCACAAAACCTAGTTTACCCAGAAAAGTTGTGAAGGGGGTGCAATGTAAATGAGTTGGGGAAGGGACCTGCAGATCCCCACAGTTCAATTCACAGAGTTTGTGCTCTATGCAAGGGCCTTTTGTGAAGGCCCTTGTGTACAGAAATTACCGCCGACCAAAACCTGGTGATAATCTGTGCAATCCTAGTGGTTGGCGGAGGATCCTAGTGGTTGGTGGAGGTACTGCGGCCCCCCCTTCCCAGTTACCAATCACTGTCCCCAAAGAAATACATGTATTCCCTGGTAGTCCAGGGTCCCTCAGCCCTTCCCAATCACTGACTGATATGTAAAATACAGATTCTGTAGTATAGTGGTCCCCCACACTCCCCGGTCACCATTCACCATCCCCAAAGCAATAAATGTATTCCCTGGTAGTCCAGGGTCCCTCCCCTCCAATTGCCAACTCATATATAAAATACAAATTCCGTAGTGTAGTGCCCCTCCAGTCACCGATCGCTGTCCCCATATGATGTATAAGTTTGCCATAGTGTAGTGGTGCCCTGCCCCGCCCTGATCGTTGACCCCATAAGAAAAATCTATTTTCTGTAGTGTAATGGTCCCTCCCCCCCCCAGTTACCGATCACCATCCCCAAATGAGGAAAACCTCTTCCCTGGTAGTCTAGAATTTCTCCCCACCCTGCTCCCCCCATACCAATCTGCATTCGGTGACCAGCACAGCCCTTCTCTCACCATCATGGTTGGCTACTGACTGAGCCCTCATGGAGCGCATACTGTATACAGTATGGCTTATGGACTGTGTTTAACCAATCACAGTCCATGAGCCATACTGTATGCAGTACACACTCCATGTGGGCTCAGTCAGTGGCCAGCTGTGGTAGTGAGAGTAGAGCTGTGCTGGTCTCTGACCATGGACTGGGGGAACTGGGTGGTGGATCACACTGGACAAGGTGGGGGAGAAACACTAGACTACCAGAGAATAGGTTTTTCTCATTTGGGAATGGTGATCAGTAACCAGAAAGGGGGGGAGGAACCACTACACTATTATTTATTTATTTGCTTTTGTTGACCGGGTGGGTACACTAGACATAGGAATGCCTATTTTCAGGTACGACCCGGGAGGATACGAATGACATACAAAACATCAGTGTGATGCAGCACACATAAACCATACAATAAATAGTTAGCCAGAAGAGTACAAAACATCTCAAACCTTAATAAGATTATGATAATACATGAACAAGCAAAGTAGGTTATATGGAGACATGGATAACAGGATCATAGAGAAGAAATGAGATAAGTGCAACTCAGGTCAGGAGATTCCTGTAGATCCTTAGCAAGTAGCTAGTTGGCAAGTCCAAGGCAACGCAGTGACTGGGGGAGGCAGAGGGAGGGTAGAGTAGGAGAGGATAGATTGGAGAGAGTAGCAGGTAGTGTGGAAAATGGGAAAGGGAGGCAGAGCCGGGTATTGGTTTATGGTGGCTGGAAGCAGGTACAGGGAATTGCTGAGAGTAGGTATTGATGGTGGAGCTTCTTAAAACAGGTATGCATTGTGGCATGATGAATAGCTACAGGGATAGTATTCCAATATTTCGGAGCAGAATGGGAGAAAGCTCGTGTACCCATTGAGTATGGAAAACGTTTCTTTCTTATGGGATTGGCGATCAGAATGGGAAGGGCACCACTACCCTACAGTAAACTTATATAGTGAAGCCCACCAGGATAAAGCCCAACCCTGCAGAATTCTGCAGTAGAGTTACTGTAGCAAACAATGCAATTTCAAAGGGAGTTAATCCCTTTGTCATGTAGGAAACCTGTGGCACTGTGCTTCATCCTGGCAGGCTTCACTGTATATCATATGAGGACAGCGATTGGGAACCAGGGGGGAACTTCAATATGAAATTTATATTTTACATATGAGTCGGTGATCAGCGAGGGGGGGAGTGACCAAGGATTACCAGGGAATACATTTATTGCTTTGAGGACGGAGATCAGTGACCTAGAACTTGGGGGGGGGGCACTACACTATGGAATCTGTATTTTACATATGAGACAGCAATCTGGCAGGGCACCACTACACTACACTACAGCAACATGATATCTCATATGGGGTTGGCGATTGGGGAGGGCACCACTACACTACCAGGAAATATATTCATTTATCTGGGGATAGCGATCGGCAAAACGGAGGGGACAGGGAGCAATACACTATGGAAAAATTCTCATATGAACAATAAGGAGGGAGAGAGACCCTAGACTACCAGGGAATAGAATCATTTATTTGGGGATGGCAATTGGAGGACAGGGTGGGGAAACTACACCACCCGGGAAATGCGGCTATGTGGGGCATGGGCTGGTGGGTGGGGGCTTTGCTAAGCCAACCAAATGCCATGACACTGGGATAATAATGGGCATGTCAATGGCCAATAGCACCTTCCATGCCCAATGGGCTCATTTGCATGATTTCATTCTTTGTGACTAGGGACTTAGTGCATGTGCTCTATTGTTGGCTGGCCATTCTCCTGGCTGATTATGGGGGTAGCACTACTGAGCTTCCTGGTGCTTTTCATGGGTAAGTGCTTTCCCTAGCCTGCCCCTGTTCACAGTAGGATAGCACAGTTTGCTATCCTACTGTGAATAGCACGATTGCCCACCAATGTAACTGCAAGGTGCAGCACAAGTGTTTGCACGGCACTTCATGTTTTTTTGTGAATCCTGCCCCAGGTGACTTCTCTGTTCATTCAGAGACTGGCTGACTTCCTTTAGATTACCACTCCAGGGTTTCCTTAAAACCACCTAATTTGTCTCCCTGATTACCTTTGTGATGAAAGGATTTTGGCTGGATATGAACTGATCAGCCCTCTCGGCTGCCCCATAAAACTCAGAGTTCTATCCAACAACCATATTTTCGGTTCCTCAGGTATAATTTTCAGGAACTGTTCCAGAAGAAATAAATCTCTTATTTCCTCTACAGAGGGAGATTTTGCAACCTCTACCCAGCATTCTAACAAATTGCTTAGATGCACACACATTTCAGTGTAGCTATCTCGTGGTGCCTTTCTTAATCCTTTAAATATTTGCCCATAGACCTCAGGAGTTAACTCAAAATGCTTCAACAAGACATTTTCCACTTTATCATAGTCCATGCAGACCTCATTGTCCATTCTGGCAAATGCTTCTAATGTCTTGCCTTTAAGCAGTAGCAATAGGTGGTCACCCAAAAAAGCCCTGCCCAGTTTAAATTGCCCACTGATTCTCTGAAAAGATCTTAAATACAAATCAAGATCCTCCCCTCCTGATATCTAAGAAACATTTTAGAATTAATTTGGGCTGCCTATGTTGAACACCTCATCCCATTACTTAAAGTCCGCGGTGTTATCATCTGGTGCAGAATATCCGTCTCTCTTGCATCCTCATGCTCCTTCCTGTGGATCTCTTGCTGGCACTGCTTTTCTCGCTCCTTTTGCTCTTGCTGGTGCTGCCTTTTTTGTTCCCCAACTTTGAGTTTTATCCTCTGCAGATCTGCTTCTGCCTTTTTCCTCTCAATTTCTGCCTTCACCATAACCAGGGCAAGCTCAAGCATTTGTACCTGGCTGCTTGCCCAGCTACCCTAGCCAAAGGCTCCAGCTCTTCTGCATTCTCCCTAGCCTCTGTCTCATGACTTTGGCAAGCCATGACCACTTTTGCATGACCTCCCTGCTCACTTTCTTCAAGGCTATCAGTTCCACCTATGTTTGGCCTTCTTCACAGCCCAGTTCTCTCCTTCTGCACAGCTCCTGCAGGTTTAACAATGTGCATTTCTCATATGGCAAAGAAATGTATTTATTCACTTTTGGTAACCGGGTAAGTGCACTAGGCAAAGGCCTGCCTATTTTCAAGCATGACCCAGGAGAGTGCAGATTACAATGATGAAGGATAACAATAACAATAGAACAATAGCAAGAAATAATATACAAGTATCCATAGAGGGATAAGGAATTATGCAGAGCAGAGTTGTATTATTCATGCAGGGGATATCAATTGTACAGAGCAAAGTTATTGGATACTACCATAGAAGACGACTGGTACAAGAAAATGCAAGGCAGACATCTATAAGGCATGCGAGTTAAGGTATCTAAGTGCAGTTGCAAGAGTCAAGTGCATTTAGGTAGGAGAACATGTCTTCTATCTATCTACTCTGGCTTATAACAAAATAAAACTGGTAGAATACACAGTTCTCTTCTACAAATCCTGTTCTGTGACTGAGCAGGTAACCTTTATCCTGACAAAACTGTTTCAGATCCCAGCTGCTAATACTAGATTGTGGCAGATTGGTCTGTCCCAGACTCATCCTGTACACTGCTACCAGCTTTCTCTCACCCTTCAGATGCCTGCAAGGGTACTCAGTAGTTGCCATTACTCAGCATAGATACTTTTTGGGGTACCTCTAGGTCTGAATCCCTCCAGAGCCACTACTCACACAATGCAGTACTCCTTGCACCAGAGCAAATGGCCCACCCCCTCTGTCACAGCTGAGAATGCCTTACTTTTGAAACAAAATATGGTAACTGCAGCCTTCAATTCGAAGTCAGAAACACAGTTTTTGTCAGTTATAAACCAGTTAACTGTACCTTAAGAGACTCAATCAAAGACACATGAAGTATGTAAAAATATTATTTTAATACTTCAAAATAATTAAACATATAATACAGGATACTATGCAAAGGCTATGGGGAACAGTAAATGTACAGAAATAAAAAGAACATGTTTTGAACAGTAGGTAACATACAAAAAAAAAAACCCTATCTTCCTCTTCTGGTTCTGATTTAGCAAATTAGAATAGCTTACCACACAGGTTGTAGTAGTGAATCAGGGTAGACTCAAACCTTAGATGTTATTTGCTCGGAGCCTCAGCCTGACTAACATGTCTCTCACAGCACTCAGGTTAACAAGGTTCCCAAATCCTTGCTCCATCCAGCTTTGGCACATGTGTCCTATGACATCACTTCCAGGCCATTTTTTTTGTGTCTTTAGGGCTAGGTCCTCTTGGGAAACTGGTCCAATCTGGACTTAGGAAGCTTGTGTATTCAAATACATATTTTGTCCCAAGTCCTGCCTAACCCAGCAGGGGTGACTGCATTAGTTGATAGCTAGGAGCAGTTTCCTGATATGAAGACACATCTTTCCTTTGAAGTTCTTCCATAAACTGCCCAGGGCTCCTGCCATGTTACAGAAAAATAGAGATAGTAATTGCCTTCAGAGTCAGTTGGTCTATCTCCAATAATAATCTTGACCTTTCCCAGGAATATCAACTTTGTTCCTTCAGCTGATAAATTTCAACCAATACCCATGCAGAAAGAATTAAATTACAAATAGGGTAGTGGATATGCATAGCAAAGTGTTGCACTCACAGAAGGGAAAGTCACTTTTACATGCAATTGTCTAACCTGAAAATTATTGATCATTTGTTCTGAAATGGTCAACATGTCTACACCCATAAGAATTGCTACAAGTACAAATTAAAAAGCCATTTTTGATTTTAAACACTGGAGATATCCATCTGGACATTTGCATGCAAAACCGTTCCCTATAATGATTTTGGTTTATACAAGTGAGCGAGGGTTAATTTGAGCTTCTCTTTTGATAGTTCTCCCTCTTAATAATTTTATTTACATACTGTGACAGTCTGGTTACACAAAAGTAAATCTAAACAATATAAGAAGCTTGAATTGGAAATATTACACATTTGAATTATGGAATGGCTTTTTAATTTGTACGTGTAGCAATTCTTATGGGTGTAGATATGCATGCTGCTAAGACTGAATTAATCCAGGATATTTACTTTATAAGTCTATTTTGAAATGTGGATGCAGCTTTAATATAACATTTTATGCACTTGCACTTTCCAGGTTGTGTGCAGAATTTTAAGCCAATGAAATTGATTATGCTGATCATGTGATTTCATGGAAATTGTATTAAATTATGTTGGTTCTTTGGCTGTCTGACCTCTGACAAAGCTCCTAGTTATTATTTCAAAATGTTAGGTCAGCAGGTACATGGGTTTCTGCTGCTTCACTCCTTTTTGTCACTGATTTCTGCACCATATTCATGACAGAGCAACTCTTTATTATAATAAAAAGCTTTAAAACACTAGATTTACACCAATTATGTTTTAACATTATTGTTTTCTAGTTATTTGTTTTCTTTTACTTCCCCTGCTGCTGGTCTGCTAAATATTGTAGATAATGTAATAATTCTTTAACTGAGTCTTTCAAAATGTATCTGACTCTTACCTGCTAACCACACAATTGCTGTTAGTGACATCACAGTCTGTTGTCATGGTGAGCACTATGATGCCATAAAACCAAGGCACTGTGAGGTTAGCAGGGATGAGGCAAATGTTTTCTAATGTCTTCTATATGGACTTTTCAGCTGGACCACCAAGATGTGCTATAAATCTCGGACAGAAACATTGAAAATGAAAAAAAAACAAAATTCTCTAGTAAATTGTAACAGACGAAACATCTTATTTATGAAAGCACATGCTGAAGTGCAGAGTTGCTGTTTAAATAAAAAGCTGCTGAATATGCACTGAGTGCTACTTTTGTGTGGCATGGGGGTGAGTGCTGATCTGGAGTGTTATTTAAAATTATGATTCATTGAGTTCATTCATGGTGTGGGCAAAGAAACAATTATGTAACAAATGCAACTGCTTTACATTGCTAAAACATGCATGACTTTATACTGAATATGTACAGTGTATATATTGTTTTGATTTTATAATAAACTTTTTTGATGTTAGTTTTTAATTGGTGTTTAAGTGATTCATAGTCTTTGTTGTCTTTATATGAACTGGCAACTTTCTCTTTCTCAATAAGCTCGTCTGATACAGATATTTTTATCTTTGCTGTATTAACTAATATGACTTGTAGTGCATTATGCAGTACTTTATGCCAGTTATCCACAAACTTGGCCCATTCCTTTCCTGATGCCAGCTTTTTAATTAGCCTGAGGTGTCTTGGCACGCTGCCAATTTCAAGATAAGCCTCTAATGAGGTTTTCTGCCAATATAAGTTCCTTGCTTTCAATGCCTGCCATTCTTATAGTAAAAAGAAGGGGAAAGCAAGGAAATCACATTGGCAGAAGACCTCCTTGGAGACTTATTGTATCTGGAAGTCAATTCAGCAAATAAAGTAGCATTTTTTGTGATGCTCATTTTAAAATATTGTTTTAATTCATGTCACTATTTTGAGCACTTGCATTTTATCTGATATAGTTCATGATGTGTTCATTGGTTGCTTAGTTTGGTATAAAACACTGCCTTGGAAGTGAACACATCACCTCTAAAGAAGGGTGCCTGCCCAAAACTAGTAGGGGTTAGGTGTGCTATTGAAAGCCATTCAACAGCCTTAGTAAAGAAGAAAGAGAAGCCCTGTGAAATCTTAAGGATAATGATGATCTGACAATCAAAAAACCTGACAATGGAGGAAGTGTCATTCTAATGGACACCGACAAATAAAATACTTGAAGGTGAGAGGTAGTTGAATGATATCAACTTTTATGACAAGCTGAACTCGGACCCCACTAATGAAATCAAAAGGGAAATCGATGAGGTACTTGAATATGCACACACAAACCAACTTATTATGTTGCTTGCATGCATGTGCAAGAAACATAGTGCCATCATCCGAGTTTTCGGTGGTGTGGCACCCGTCTTCCAATTCAGTCAGTGTGTTTGCAGGTACGGCCCCAGTTCCCCAATCACTGCTGCAGCTGTCTATGACAGCAGTTGAAAATGCAGTGGCATACAGTTGAAAGGGAGAGCTCCGCTTCAGTGAGCAGAGCTCTTCACCCCCCCACACACATGCAAGCACGCATATTGCTGCTGATCGCTCCTCCCCCACGCACATACTGTACGGCTGGCGGGGTGCTAAATCCGCCAGCCCATGCCTCCTCCCCACAAAAGCTGGCCAGGTGCGGCACGGGCCCACCCCAGCATGGCAAAAACTGTCATAGCCGACGGGGGTGCCCAATCCCCCTTCGGCTCCATGGCTGCACACCCCCCCAGAGCTTTCCAGGTGCCAAGCTGGGAGCCAACCCCAGTGTGGCAAAGCTTGTTATGGCCGACGGGGGGTCCCCAATCCCCCGTTGGCTCCACACCCCCCTCAAAGCATCCAGGTGCCACGCTGGGAGCCCACCCCAGCGTGGCAAAATGTGTTATAGCCGACGGGGGTGTCCAATCCTCCATCGGCTCCAGCCCCCCCAAACAGCCTTTCAGCTGCCATGCTGGGAGCCCACCCCAGCGTGGCAAAATGTGTTATAGCCGACGGGGGTGTCCAATCCTCCATCGGCTCCAGCTCCCCCAAACAGCCTTTCAGCTGCCATGCTGGGAGCCCACCCCAGCGTGGCAAACATCCCTCATCATCTTAGTAAAAAAAAAAAAAAAACCTGCAAATAAAAAACTGTCCCTCGGCGCTTCTCCCTGCTCCCCTCCCACAACCCGCACCCACCCACTGCACACCCTGCCTCCCCACACCCCCCTCACCCCATACTTACCTCCGGACCTCGGCGCAACGATCTTCGGTGGACCGGGAACACGTCTGCACTCTTCAAAGCCGACCGCGAACTGAGGAAATGGCGGTAAGCTGTATAATGGGATAGATAGGGTTTTTTCAACTTTGCTGCATAGCTCAGGCATTTTTTGGAATTTTGGCACCAAATTTTCAATATGGGGTATTTGGGACCCCTCCTCATGAATTCTGTCACTGTCATGGCGTTAATCGGGCTCGAAGGGTGATTTCATGGTCACTGTGCGAAATCACCTTTCGGGACTGGTTAATGAAACGACAGTGCCAGTGTTCATGAGGTGGGCTCTCAAAAAACCTATGTTGCAAATTGGTGAAAGAATTCCAAAAAATGACTGTTCTATGAGTCGCGGCGCTATGCACTTACGCATCAGAAGTTCGCGGAATTTTAATATTTGCACTCTGGATTTTCAACATTGTCATTTTACCATACCTCCTTATGAGCAGTACAGCTATCATTTTTCACATTGCACCCAAAATGTGTTTCCGCACATGTAGCGCACAATGGCGCAGTCGGTGTGCAAAATCAATGTATGGGACACATTAAGAAAATCACAGTGACACTGTTCATGAGCAGAGGTCTTAAAATGGCTATGTTGAAAATTTGGTAAAACAATTCCTAAAAATGACTGTTTTAGAGCGTGCGTTGCACAGTTCCTACGCACGCTTGTAAGTTCATGAATTTTTAATATTTTCACTCCAGATTTTCAACATTGCCATTTTACCACACCTCCTTATGAGCAGTACAGCTGTCATTTTTCACATGTCACCCAAAATGTCTTTCCATGCATGTAGCGTACAATGGCGCAGTCGGTGTGCACAATCAATGTTTGGGACAGATTAAAAAAATCACAGTGACACTGTTCATGAGCAGAGGTCTTAAAATGGCTATGTTGAAAATTTGGTGAAAAAATTCCCAAAATTACTGTTTTACGAGCATTTGTTGCGCTGATCCTACGCACGCTCATAAGTTCGCAAATTTTCAATATTTTCACTCCAGATTTTCAACATTGCCATTTTACCACACCTCCTTATGAGCAGTACAGCTGTCATTTTTCACATCTCGTCGAAAACATGTTTTCACCCATGTAGCACACAATGGCGCAGTCTGTGCGTAAATCAATGTATGGGACATATTAAGAAAATCACAGTTACACTGTTCATGTGCAGAGGTCTTAAAATGGCTATTTTGAAAATCTGGTGAAAAAATTCCTTAAAATGGCTGTTTCTGACGTCGTTGTGCAGTTCCCTCGCCTGCGGCACCGTAGGATTCGCAAATTTTCATGTTGCACTCCAGATTTTCAACATTGCCATTTTACCACACCTCCTTATGAACAGTACAGCTGTCATTTTCACATGTTGCTCAAAATGTGTTTTCCGTGCATGTAGTGCACAATGGCGCGATCGATTATGCGCAATCAATGTTTGGGACAGATTAAGAAAATCACAGTGACACTGATCATGAGCAGAGGTCTTAAAATGGGTATGTTGAAAATTTGGTGAAAAAAATCCCTTCAGACATTCTGCAATGTTACTAATAAAGACATTAAACAGGACTGGCCCCAGGACCGATCCCTGTAGCACCCCACTGGTCACCCCCTCTCCCTAGACTCCACCCCATTTACCACCACTTTCTGCCTCCTGTCTGTTAGTCAGTTTCTAACCCAGTTTACTACCCTTTCCCCCATGCCCAGCCTACCCAGCTAGTTTATCAGCCTCCTATATGGGATGGTGTCAAAGGCTTTGCTGAAATCAAAGGTAAGCGTTGTCCACTGCCCCACCCTGATTCACTTCCTTTGTCACCCAGTCAAAGAAATCAACCAGATTTGTCTGACATGATGTCCCCACTGTGAATCCATGTTGTCTATGGTCCTGGGCTCCGATGGCTTCTAGATGCCCCACTATCCTTTCTTTAAGTAATGTCTCCATGATCTTCCCCACTACTGAGGTGAGGCTGAACGGCCTATTGTTCCCTGCCTCCTCCCTACTGCCGGACTTGTGTAGAGGGATCACATGTGCCCTCCTCCAATTCACTCGTGTTGAATGACTCAGTGGGCATGGCTGCCAGAGGTACTGCTATCTCCCTTCGCAGTTCTGTTAATATCCTCGGGCGTATGCCATCTGGTTCCATCGATTTGTCCATCTTCAATTTAGTGAGCTCCTGCAGGACTCTTTTGCCTTTGAATGGACTATTGGCCACCTCTTCACCCCCTTGGCAACTGCTGTACTGCTGGAGCCCTTGCCCCTTCCCACTCTTCTGTGAATACTGAACGGAAAGACACCGTGGATGTCTTGGGAGGAAGGCATGGAACTATCACTTCCAAATACCTAAACAGCACATACAAGCAAGCAACATTCAGCATTGACAAATGCTTGTTTTTTTTACAGGAATTACAATTTCTTACTACTCAACACCAAGTAACACCAACACTTTATATCCTAATTATAGTCCAGAAAAACCTGAGGAATCCACAAGGGAAACCAATCATTTCTGGTATTGGGTGGGTAATAGACCACCTTTTAAAAGTAGTATAGGTGGACTCCTTTTTAGGATATTCAGCCTCTGTCCTCCTCATAATCTGATTGGTCTTGCTGCCTCCTCGCCTCTAAAAGTTCCTTTTACATATTATATTCTCACCACTGTTAGCAGGTTCACCAGATTGTCAGAGTTCACGTATTTTATTTATTTTTAATTTGTTTACCGAGTTACAGCACTGGACCAAAGTCCTTTTTCAGGCTCGACCATACAATTCAAACTTCTGCCAAATTTAAGTAAGTTAATATGATAAGCATCAAGGTACAGTGACACATCAGGGATCAGACTGGGGCATCCGATTGCAGTTCTTGTTGCAGTGTATACATCTTGCCTTTTTTTTGTGTGTCTGGTTGAGCAGGAGCTTTTGGAAGACACCATAATGGGAACAGTAGAGGTGGAGCACATGGCAGATAAGGAGGCAACAGTACCAATCTTGCAAGGAAGCAGCTGGTCCGAGTGGGTTGTGAGGAGGATGAACGAATGGGATTCAAAAGCTGTAGGGATTGAGTTTCTGGTGCACATAAGCAGTGAGGGACAACCCTGCATCAGGGATCACCTAACTGCAATTCTGGAGCCAGTGTAAACTTTTTGCCTTTATTTCTTTGTGTTTGGTTAAGCAGATTCTGTTGGAAGTCAGGTACTGCAACAATGAGGGGGTTGATCATGGGTAATGTGGCAGAGTAAGCAAAACAAGGTAATTGAGCAAAGCACAAGAGATTCGCACTCATGTGCTACACAGCAAAACCACACTACAAAGAAATAGATACCAAAGAGTTTTATTTTATGCACATAAAGTTCAGGGTGTTTACATATAGCAAGGTGAAGTCCTACAGCCTACAAGAGAATTGTGCACCCTTGAAATAGGGTTGCCACCTTTGGATGAGGTAAAAAGCAGATGCTAAAAGACACCCCAAACTCTACTTCTGGCTCCACCTCTTTTTTTATGACTGATGAGTATATTGCTCCTCCTCCAATGTCATTAGTAATGTCAGAATAGACTTTAAAAGTGATAGGTAAGCATTTGTATACTGTTAATTAATTTATTCATTAATTTTTATTCATTGGTAACCAGGTAACTACCATTGGGTACAAGGACCATTTAAAGGGCTGACCCAGGAGCACAGGGAAGTTAAGTGAGTTGCTCAGGGTCACATCATATGCAAGTGGAGGCTGTGGGACTCAAATCCCTGCTCTGCTGGATATAAAGCTCATTCATAGCTTGTTGCTCTAACCTCTGTTAAAGACTCTCCCATTTTCCTTCCATGTCAGTAATGTAGTCCAATATGCTTTGACCAATTTCTGTAAGTAAGTAAGACTTTATTTATGAAGTGACATATCCCTGATGCTCAGGGCACTTTACAATATGCTGTATACAGATAGAAATAGCAATAAATCCATAATTCAAAAACAAAATAATGATAAAATAATTTAGTTATGATCAACAACCAGAATAACTCAATTCACAGAAGCTTCCTAGAAAAGATGAGCTTTCAGGCCTCCCTCAGAGACCATGGAAGTGAATTCCACAGGGTTGGTGCAGTGACTGCAAATTCATGGTCACCAGATGTGTTTAGTCAGACCCTGGAAATTGCTAGGGGGCCTTCCTCAGAGGAGCAGAGTGAGTGCTGAGAGTGGTAGGGAGTCAGGAGATCAGCCAGGTAGCTTGGGCCAAGACCATATAGGGCTTTATAAGTGAGGCACCTGTTGGTGCTTGTCCCCTCACTCAACACCCAAGATCTCCATGGTTTGATGGTTTTTTGAAGGAGCTGAGGAGGGTAGGGTGAAGGCTAGAGAGAGCTTGGTGCAAGTCCGGCCTGGATGCTGACAGGCTTAGATTGATGGACCACTATAGAGTCTATCAATCAGCAATCATCCGTAAGAAGGCAGAACTCCTGTCCAGGGAGATTGCTGCTACACGGAATCAACCAGCTCAACTCTTTCAGACTGTCGACAGATTGTGCAATACACTCTGTCTGCAGTCTGGAAGAGATATTTCACAGATGAAGTGTGATGAGCTTGCTCAATTCTTCGTAGATAAGATTGCCAGCATCAGATCGGGCATCTGTCCAGCTCTCTCTCTAGGGAGCTGTGGTGATCGGCGAGAGGAAGCAAGGCCTTGTGTCACCTGATCTGACTTTAGTAGGCCGGCACTCATGGAAGTTGTGAGGATTATTCAGACTGTACGACCAACCAGCTGTAGTTTGGATCTGGTCCTACACCACTTTTAATAGGTTGCGTAGATGTTATGTGCCCGATCCTTGCTGAAATTGTCTGGAAGTCATTGGAGCAAGGGGTTTTTCCTGCCCCCTTAAAGGAGGCGGTCGTTCGACCACTCCTTAAAAAACCTTCATTGAACCCAGACTGTCCAACTAACTACAGACCTATCTCTAACCTGCCCTATGTGGGTAAGGTTATTGAAAAGGTGGTTGCGATACAGTTAGATGACCACCTTATAAGTCACAAAATCTATGAAGCTCTCTAGTCGGGGTTTAGGAAAAGACATAGCACTGAGACTGCTCTTGTCTGGGTTTTAAACGATCTCCTAATTGCGAGAGATCGAAAGGCTCATACTATTCTAGTCCTTCTTGATCTCTCTGCATCATTTGATACTGTGGACCATGGTGTGCTGTTAGAGCACCTGTGCTTTCTTTGTGGACTGTCTGGTACAGTTCTACATTGGTTTCAATCCTTCCTCATGGGGCGGACTCAGAGGATTGTTACAGGGATTTATTCCTCTGATACCATCTCTCTGTCCTGTGGGGTGCCGCAGGGCTCCATTTTAGTGCCCATGCTGTTCGCAGTTTATATGCTGCCATTAGGATATATCATTAGGCATTACAGTCTGGGTTTTTACTGCTATGCAGATGATACCCAGCTGTATTTGTCCTTTACTCCCGATCAGGATGATGCAGTCCCTCTGCTTAACAGCTGTCTTGCCAAAATCAATGACTGGATGAGTGCCAGCTGGCTGAAGTTAAAGCTGGATAAGACCGAGGTGTTGGTTGTGGACCTAGATCGCCTTGAGGAGGGCCATAGGGCTGAAGTGCCATAGGGCCTTTGGCTTGGTGGTACTCAGCTCTTGACCTCAGGCCAGGTGCGTAACCTTGGCATTATTGTTGACAGTGGTCTGACCTTGAAATCTCAGGTATCAGCCATTGTTAAGTCCTCTTTTTACCATCTGAGGAATATTGCACGGGTGAAACACCTGGTTCCTCCGGCTGACCTTCCTACTTTAGTCCAAGCCTTTGTGACCACTCGCCTTGATTACTGCAACTCCATTTGCCTGGGGCTACCAGGGGGTGATATTCATCACCTGCAGCTAGTGCAGAACGCAGCAGCCAAGCTTCTGACTGGGATATCTAGACAGCGTCATATTATGCCTGTTCTGCGTGGGCTGCACTGGCTGCCGGTACAATGGTGAATCACCTTCAAGGTCTGGTTACTGACCTATAAAGCCCTACACGAACAGGGACCGCAGTATCTGAAAGATCTCCTTACTCCCTACTGCCCCTCTCGCTCACTCCAATCTGCTAATGAGGGATTGCTAGAGATTCCCAGGGTTCACTTGAAAACATCTGGAGCCCGTGCGTTTTCATATGCTGCTTCTGCCCTGTGGAATTCTCTACCTTGTCGGATACAAAGCTGCCTGACCGTCGAGAGTTTTAAAGCAGAGTTAAAACCTTTTTTATTTGCAAAAGCTTATGGTGTATGATTTTATATTGTCAGTGTTGTATTTGTCTATATTTATTGTTATTTGTACAGCGCTTTGATCTTTGGAAAAGCGCTTAAAATAAATTTTTACTTACTTACTTACTAGGAAACCCACCTTGAAGGAGCTTCTCCATCTCACAGGCAGCCAATGCAAACCATGCAGCACTGGGGTCACATGACATGACATAGGGAGGCCAGTCAGTAACCTGGCTGTCGTATTCTGCACTATCTGCAGGTGACACAGGACTCTTCCACTAACCCTGTCATAAAGAGTGCTACATGAATCGAGTGTGGACATCACAAATGCATGAAGCAGTGAGGGCAGGTCCTCTGGCAGGAAAAGGTCTTTAATATGGGTGATATTCCTCAAGTGATAGAAACCACTCTGGATGACGGACAACATTTGTGCCTCATATGTCAGTCTGTCATTGAAGATAACACCCAGATTTTTCATCCTTGTAGTGGCCACCACCGGGTTGAGCCCAGCATCAAGACAGGGCTAACCCCAGCAGTGTCCACTTCCTATCAGTGACCAGGCTCAATCACTAGTATCTCTGTTTTGTCTGGGTTGAGCCTTAGCCAGCTGGAGGACATCCAGTCTTGGATCTCAGCCAGGCATGCATTTAGTACCTGCATGGCACCATCAGTTCTGGTTGCAAAAGACATAAACAGCTGGGTGTCATTTGCATAGCAGTGGAAACCCACACTGTAGCATCCAATGATCTTAGCCAGGGGCAGCATGTACACTGCAAACAACATGGGTGAGAGGATTGAATACTGGGGGATTCCACATGGCAGGGGTCTTGGGCAAGGGGAGAAACTCCCCATTACAATCCTTTGTGTCCTGCCAGTGAGAAATTACTCGAACCAGTTGATGACAGTACTGGTGAGTCCACAGAACTGTTTAAGCTATCCAACACAATATCATGGTTTACAGTATTAAAGGCTGAGGAGAGATCAAGGAGAATGAAAACTGACTGTTCTCCTCCATCACTAGTCCTGAGTTCATTATGCACCTATACTAGTGCCATTTTGGTACCATGCCTTGATCTAAATCCAGACTGAAACTTCTTGAAGATGTTGAAAGCAGTGAGGTGGGCTTTGAGTTGCCACACCATGGTTTTCTTGATAACTTTGCCCAAGAAGTGCAGATTAGAGATGAGTCTATAATTCGCCAAGATGTTGGGATGGAGAGAGAGTTTTTTTCAGGAGGGGCCTTACCAGTTCCTCTTTCAGAGTGCTGGGGAAAAGTTCCTTAGGGAGCACACACAGCTCCAACAGGTACAGTACACTCCGGTGTATGAGGAGGGGTGCTGGGCAGGGAATACATATCCCCAAATAGGCACTAGCCCACAAGAAGTCCAACACTCCCAAAGTTAAATAAGTAGAAGCCAAAATTCACTTAAAGTAAAATGAAAAGAGAGACACACTCAAAATTCAAACTAGTGTGCTTTTATTTTCCGTCACAAAAGTGCAAATCCACAGGCTAGGTTTCCACTCAGACTGACAAAGCCATCCATAAGCCAAGTGCCCCAGTGCTTTGCCTGAATAGACCTTCGTCCTGGGGCAGCTACCTGGACAGCCCCCACTTGCATACTGTGTGACCCTAAGCAAGTCACTTAACTTCCCTGTGCTCCCAGGTCGCACCTGTAAACATATTTTCACCTTAGTGTGCTACTCCTGATTAATTAATTGGGGAAAAAAAAAAGATACAACATCTTTTATTCTCAGTGACATCACAACCGAGTGTCATGATGTTGATGTGAGTAAACAGAAAAACTTTCTTTATATAAACAAATTTGTAACTTACGTCAATCTGCAGGTTTTTCACATCAGTACAAAATAAAAAGTGCACTCTTAATAATAAATAAATAATAAACAAATAAATCTGAATCTCAAATGGGGACGGAGAGAGGATCTTAGATCTAGAAGTGGGTAGCCATCTGGGAACAAGTGACCACTAAACAATGTGGTTCACGATAAATTCAGCTGTAGAGTCAAACCAAACAAAAGTAAAGGTATTGAACTTCAGGAGGGCTGATTTTGTCAAATTGGGAGAGTGCCTCAGAAAAGCACTAGCAAACAGGCAAGAAGGAGGGGTGGAGCAACAATGGGGAAAATCAAAACTGCCATCACAGAGGCAACAATCCTTTGTGTGAAGCAAATAAACAAATCAAAGCAAAAGAAAAAAACGCTATGGTTCTCAAAAGAGATGGCGGGGAAGGTTAGGGGAAAAAAATAGCATTCAGGAAGTATAAGGAAACACAGAAGGAGCATGACAGAGAACTGTACCAGTTAAAGCAGAAGGAAGCAGGAAAGGCAGTCAGAATAGCAAAGGCCCAAACCAAGGAAGTGATAGCAAACTCGGTTAAGAAGGAGGATGAAACCTTTTATAGGTACATTAGGGAACGAAGAAAGACAAAGGGAGGGATACTGAAGCTGAATAAAGAGGAGGCTGGGTGGGCAGAGAAGGACAGTGAAAAAGCAGGGATACTGAACGAATACTTCTTCTCAGTATTCACAAAGGAAGAGGAGGGGGAGGTACCTAATCCAGTCAATAGAAGCACTCTGGATGGGGAGTCGATATCAGTCCTTTCACAGAAGAAAGAGTTCTGAAAGAACTCCTAAAACTGAAGGTGAACAAAACAATGGGGCCTGATGGGATTCACCCCAGAATTCTAAAATAACTTAGGGGAGAACTAGTAACACCATTGACTACCTTTTTTAACAAATCATGGGAGGATGGTGTGGTACCTGAAGACTGGAGGAGGATGGATGTGTTTCCCCTTCACAAAAGCAGGAGCAAGACAGAAGCAGGAAACTGCAGACCTGTCAGTTTGACCTCAGTGTTAGGGAAAATGATGGAATCACTTCTGAAGGAAAGAATTGTTGATTACCTAGAGGCAAGTGGGGCACAGGACCCAAGGCAGCATGGGTTCACAGTGGGAAGGTCATGTCAGACAAATCTAATTGATTTCTTTGACTGGGTGACCAAAGTAGTAGACCAGGGAGGGGCTGTGGACATGGCCTGCCTAGACTTTAGCAAGGCACTTGACATAGTCCCACACAAAAGATTAATAAACAAATTAGCCAGCCTGGGAGTGGGTCCCAGGGTGGTAGCCTGGGTAAAACATTAGCTGGACAACAAGACACAGAGGGTAATAGTAAACAGAGTCCACAGTGAAGAAAGGGGGGTTACTAGTGGGGTACCACAGTGTTCAGTCCTGGGTCCAGTCCTTTTTAATGTCTTTATAAGTGACATTGCAGAGGGACTGGAAGGAAAAGTATGTCTCTTTGCAGATGACACAAAGATCAGCAACAAGGTTGATACACAAGGTGGGGTGGAAACGATGAGAAGGGACTTGGCAAGGTTGGAGGAATGGTCAAATGTATGGCAGCTTAGATTCAATGCAAAGAAGTGCAAAGTAATGCACCTGGGAAACAAAAACCCAGGGGAAGATTACACAATAGGGGCGGGGTTGGCAAGCAGTGTGAGAAGGCAGTAAGGAGGGCTGGGGGGATACTAGGATGCATAGAGAGAGGCAACACCAGTAGAAAACAAGAAGTTGTTATCCCTCTGTACAGACAGTTGGTGAGACCCCATCTGGAGTACTGCGTGCAGTTCTGGAGACCCCATCTCCGTAAAGACATAGACAGGGTGGAGGCTGTCCGAGGAGACAGCAAAATGGTGCAGGGTCTGCACCAGAAGACATGAAGAGAGACTAAAGGAGCTTAATATGTATACCCTCGAGGAAAGGAGGGAGAGAGGGGACATGATAGAAACTTTCAAGTACCTCAAGGGAATCACAAAGTCAAAGATGGCATCATCTTTCAGAAAAAGAAATGTGCAAGAACAAGGGGGCACAATTTAAAGATAGTGGGGGACAGTTCAGAGGTAATGTGAGAAAGTATTTTTTCATGGATGCATGGAACAGCCTTTCTGAGGAGGTTTTGGAGTGAAAAACAGTGGGGGAATTCAAGAATGCATGGGACAGACATAAGGCAATTCTGGTGGGGGGTAGGAGGAAGTAGGCTGTTGGTTAACTAGGATCTGCAGCTTATCTATTAGGCGAGGAAATGGGCAGACTGGGTGGGCCAAGCGGTCCTTATCTGCCATCAAATTCTATGTTTCTATGTTTAAATAGTAAATCATTTACGGGATGGGCTGATATAATTTACACTATATGTATGTGCAGCCGCATTGTCCTAATAATACTTATTGGTAAAGGCAATATGCTGTGATTAGAAACATAGAAAAACAGACAGTAGGAGACCAAACATCCATGTAGTCTGCCCATGTGTTCCTTAGACCTTCTCAGATCCCAGGACCTAACCCCCCTTCTGCCTAATGCCACTTACTCCTGTTGCTTTTGATCTCGCTTTAGCCTTGTCTCACTCCAGCTTGAATGTGATGGACTTTGCTTCCACTATCTCAGCTGGCAGTTTATTCCACGGCTCCATGACTCTTTCAGTAAAATAGTGTCTCCTAAGCTCCCTCTTGAGGCCCCCTTCTCAACTTCCACTCATGCCCTCTAGTGGTAAAGTCAGAGACTCTGTTGAACAGGTCCAAGGATGGCACCTTATTTATTCCTCTCAGGAACTTGTATGTTTTAATCATATCTCCTCTATCCCTCATTGTTTCCAATGAAAACACATTTAATGCTTCCAGATGCTCCTTGTACAAGTGCCCTTGAAGGCCCTGGATCATTTTGGTCACTCTTCTCTGAACAGCCTCCAACCTGTTTATATCCTTTTTCAGATGTGGATTCCAAAACTGGACATAATACTCCAGATGGGGCCTTACCAGGGACCTGTAGAGTGGCAGTATTACATCCTTTCTCCTACTATCCAATCCCCTCCCTATGCAACCTAACATTTTGTTGGACTTGCTATAAGCTTTGTTGCATTGGTTTGTCTGTTTAAGGGTGCTGCTTATGATGACATCTAAGTACCGTTCTTCCTGCGTGGCACTGAGCTAGACTTCATTGAGGTAGTACTCTGTCCTTAGGTTCCCTTTACCCTAACATATCACTTTACATTTTTTTGCGTTGAACTTCAGCTGCCAGACATTGGATCATATTTCCAGCCTCTGTATGTCTTTTTGTGGGCCCTTAACTGCCTCCTCACTGTCAACTCCTCCTCCTCCTAGCTTGGTGTCATCTGTCAATAGGGCACTTTTGTCCTGAATACCTATGCCAATTTCACTTATAAAGCCATTAAACAGGACTGGCCCCAACACTAAGCCTTGGGGCACGCCACTAGTAACCATGCTTCCATCAGACCTCACCCTGTTGACCATTACTCTCTGCTTTCTGTCCCTAAGTCAATTACCCACCCAACTGACTATGCACTTGGCTATACCTAGGTCCTCCAATTTTTTCAGCAGGCAGTTCTGTGGCACTGAATCAAAGGCCTTACTGAAACTGAAGTAGAGGAGGTCCATTGGGTGGCCTCTGTCTAGTTCCCTAGTGATCCAGTCAAAAAATGTGATTAGGTTCATTTGGCATTGCCTTCCCACCATGAACCCATGTTGCCTGTCATCCTGCAGACTGTTCTTATCTAGGTAGTCTATCAAGTCTTGTTTTATTAAGGCTTCCATCAGTTTCCCCACTACCAATGTAAGGCTGACCGGTCGGTAGTTGCCTGCTTCCTCCCAGCTCCCTCCCTTGTGGAGAAGTACCACATCAGCTCTTTTTTAGTCTCCTGGCACTACCCCAGTCTGAAGTGATCTGCTGAATAAATCTGCTAAGGGACCTGCCAATTCACTTGCTAGCTCCTTTAGCACCCTCCGGTGTATTCCATCAGGCCCTGGCAACTTGTCTTCCCTGAGTTGAACCAGGCCTCTCTAACCCTACTATTGGTGATTTATAGTGCTCCCATTTGTGGAACACCTTTGTCAGCAGCCATGATGCCACTGTCTGGTACTGGGCATTTGTGTTCCTTGGTCAACATTGAGCAAAAAATGTTGATTAGAACAGTGACCTTCTGCCTACCCTTCTCAACTACTCTGTCACTGTCTTTGAGGCTAACTATCCCTCCCCTTTTCTTTCTTTTTTCTTGTATATATCAAAACTAAAACTGTTTGTTCCCTCCATTGTTCTGGTTTTATGTTTCTGATTTCATTATTCCTCCCCCCTACAACCCAAACCTTTTACTGGATGCTTTGGGTGAATTGAAACATCAAATAATTTTCAGGAGGGAGCGAGACAATGTGTATATGTGTATATGCATGATTGTATTAGATTTATGAATATTGTTAAAATATTGTTAAATTTTTTTTTAATGATATTTAGGCTATTTTCTTTCTTTTCTTTGCAGCTGGACGTTTGGAGAGAGCAGGCAATTCCTGCTATGATCAATATCTAGTCTGTTCTAGTGTGGACTTCTCCCTGCCCTGGTTTGTAATCTGTTTGAGTCTCCTACACCAAAATCAGTATTTCTTATGTGTCACATAATTACTTACAGTATATGTACAACAAGGGACGATCATAAGAAATGTGATTAATTTGCTGATCCTTTTTGTCAAGATACAGATGTACTTCATTTATGGTACATTTTCTTCTGTTTTTTTCACAATGCATAATGTATAGTTCAGTATGTCAGGAGTGTACTTTATATTTTGTAATGATGTGAACAACCTGTAGATTGAAGTTAGTTACAAATTTGTTTATATAAAAAAAGTTTTTCTGTTAAATCACACCAGCATCATGACACTCAGCTGTGATGTCACTAGCGGAGCATAAAAGGTGTGGTATCTGTGCAGGTAGCCACCCCCTGATGAAGCTCTATATGGGCAAAGTGCTGGGGCACCTGGTTTATGGACAGCTTTGTCAGTCTGAGTAGAAATCTAGCCTGTGGATTTGCACTTGTGTGATAAAAATAAAACTGCACTAGTTGGAATTTTGAGTGTGTCTCTTTTCATTTTAATGTAAGTGCATTTTGGCTTTTACCTATTTAGCTTTGGGAGTGCTAAACTTCTTGTGGACTGCCTTCATAGAGCAAACACTGGACAATCTCAGTGAACACTGGGCCAATGGGCTCCACACATCTCACATGGAGACATGTCAGGCCTGGGTCCAGCTCACAAAATGAGGGCTGCAGCAACAAGATCACCTCGCATACTTCCTCCACCTCCAGTGGCCTGACCTCACTCCAGGAAACCAGAGTTCAATTAGTAACACCTGACTGACCACTGAGGGGCAATGAAAGTCACATTGGGCAAATACTGGACCTGATGGAGGACACTCTGTCAGAGAAGAACAGAGCAAACTCTTCACACTTAGGCACTGATGCTGCAACCTTAGCCTGCAGGCAGACTGGATGAAGCAGTCTGTCAACAGTCCTAAAGAGCTGAGCCAATCTATTCTTCCCTGTAGCTCTCTCCCTGGACATGAATATTGCCTTCTTATGGGAAACACTGTAGTGAACTTTCAAAGCCAGTCTGTCCTCCTCTGATCCAGACTTCAACCAACGATGCTCCGTCCAGTTTGATAAATTAATTGTTGATGTTTGTGGTACTCTCAGTTCTGCACTGTATCCCTCATCTGAATGGCTAATATCATGGAATGTTCAGGTAGTATAAAAAATGAGGACAGTAGCTGCCGAGGACTTTGGAGAGAAGTAATCAATGTAGTGAGAAAGGCAAGGAAAATTAGATGATTAATTTAACAAAATGGGTCTGTAGCATATCAGAATATAGGACAAACAAAAAAGGAACACATGAGAGCATATAAAGATATAACAACTGTTTTCTGCCACAGCAGTAAAAGACAATACTTAAAATTCAGAATGGAAAATATCAGGTTTATTTACTACTAGTGGTCTTACTGGCCATACTTTATACCTCTCTGAAAGACTGGTTTTATAAACAAAGGCTGGTGACATCAGAACATCTTAGGAACCTGGACATGCAACCAAAACAGTGAACAATCTGATAAATCAGTTTCAAAGGGAGGTCCTCCTCAGCCTTTTATTTTGTTTCCCTGTGTAGTTTGTAGACATACACAATGGTTGCCTCTATTGCACCACTAATTTCATCAGGATTTAAATGTAAATGAAGTTACTTAAGTTTGGTGTGAAACCTACTAGACTACATTGCAAAGATCATGACCCAACTCATGAAAGACATACTGGAATTTTATGATGTTTCAGTGCTAAAGCCTGCAGTAGTTACACCATATTAGTCAGTGCTGTTGCTGTCCTCCGCAGTCTCTCTGTTCCTGTCTTAAGCAGGCTTTGAAATTTTTCAGCGTATAGCAAGTGCCCTGCTGTTTTGTGTAGGTTAAAGTGTATCTGAGTAACAAAAAATGCTTTTAGAGAATACAGGGATTTCACAAGATATGTAAAAGAACTGAATGAGCGTATAACTTCTGCTGGCTTGTGCAGGTATGCATCATCAATTCCATGATGCCTCGCATGAGTGGGGTCATCATGTTTGTAAAGGAGACAAACAAGTTTTCACAGCAGGGCAAAACAGAGTAGAGCAACCTCATTTTTATTTAAATTAGGATCAAATTGGGTGGAGGCAAGAGAGAGAATCATTGTGCATGCTTACAAACTACACAGGTATACAGAAAATAGCTTGAGGGGACTTTTCTTTTAAGCGTATGTGAGCACTCGATATAGCCCCAAAACTGGACTACATTTAAGCAAAACTGGATGAGCGAATAAGAACTGAAAAATCTGATTATTCATTCTAAAACTGGACAGGTGGCAACCCTACCTTGAAAAAGTGCCAAGAGATGGCACAAAACATGTTGGGTGATTCTCTTGCATGCTGTGAAGCTTCACCTTGCTATATGCCAGCACCCTGGTCATTATGTGTATGTAACCCCCAGACCCCTGCCTTTTTTGTAAAATGACAGGTGGAATGCTGTTGAAGCTGACAGCAGTACCTGGTGGGGATTGGGTTCGGGGAGGATTAGGTTACTCGGCACGGGGGGCCTAGGTTTGGCTACTCTGCACAGGGGCACCCAAGTAAATCCGAACACAGGAAGCAATAACTGTAATGTCCAGAACCAGGAATGGGATTCTACAGTGTGGCTTTTATTCACATCCAAACTGAACAAACAAAGCATAGACGGACCCCCACGGGGCTACATTCCTGGTAATGCAGATTAGAGACAACAGAACACTTCTTCACATTTCCAGCACTCAGGCTCTGAACCCACCAGGCACACAGCCCAGACTTGCACGCAGCTTTGGGTACACAGCCTGACTTGTACACTACTTGGGTTTTCCCCACTGGCCCGGCTCCCCCGCTGGCTACTTGATCCACGGCCCATTTTTGGAAATGAACCAGTTTTCCTGTTGGTGGCTCCCCAAACCACCTTAGAGCATTTGACTCCTAGAGGGAATTTTCCTTCCAATCCCACGTCTGGGTACTTCCCTCACACTGGCCAAGTGCATGAGGCAAAGTAGAAATCCACAGAGCAAATCCGTAGAGGTGGATCTGGTCACTAAAGATGGGGGGTCTCCCACCTCCAGCTCCCACAATCCATACCCAGCCATTTCTCTGGATACTAAACAACTCTTTTCTGAAAGCTTGGCAATGTAGATTACTGGGTAGACGTATGTCACATCTCCTCTACATGTCTTGACTTCCCCTATGTGCTGGACTTGAACATACTTCTACTTTTGGCTAAGCCTATTACTCTAGGCCTCCCACTACTTCAGTAGTCCAATCCCCACTATCACACAAGTCCCAGGGTGAAAACATGGGCCTTTTAGAAAGAGCAGAAACTCACCCTCCGGTTGCAGGTGCCCCACAGACGAATCACGAAATCTTCTAGTTTCCCCAAACTCTTGGACCAAATAAGGCAGCTTCTCCACTAGCAGAAGCTAGGGGGTTGCCCCTGGAATATGCAGGCTAATCTTTCCTGCCCCATCCCCTGAGGGATGGAGCACTGAGACCATATTCAGCAGTCTCCACCACTTTAAAACTAGCTTATGTGTCTCTCTTTAGGTGGAAACACACACCTTTTTCCTAAATATAGCCCTATGTCAGGGCTGAGGCTCCTAGAGCCTAACACAGAGCTGCTGTGCTCCTTTCACAACAAGCTCCAAACTCCAACTGACCTACAGACTACTGTTCAAACCTCCCAACATTCTACTCCAACTCCCTGCTGCAGATTCCATTGTGGCTCATGCAGCTGCAATAGTTCTATGGTGATGTCATCCCTCAGTCTCAGCTGAGACTGAGAACAGAGTGAGACAGCGTGAAATCCATTTAACTGGAGTTTCACAAGCTGCTTTCCCTGCCTACCACTAGGTCTTACTGGGATTCTAGTAACCCCGGGTAACAAGGGGGTTACACTCGCCCTTGACCAGGAAAATGACTGTCCACAGTCATTATTTACCCGACTTTAGGCCATCCCACCCTATGTGCTACCTGCGGAGGGGGGTGATCAGGCCCCCTCCTACAATGTGTGAGCACAGGCAGGCAACACTAAGGGCCTAGAGTCCTTTAGCTGACATATCAGCCTCTACACTACCCACTTACTATGGACGCCTAGTGACTCTGGTAGAACTGTCCAGAGCATAGCCCTAATAGCTCAGCACTGCAGTCCCTATGGCCATTCTTGACCACAGCCTGTCTATCCCCCCCAGCCCTCTAGGGAAAATCTGTCTGCCTCCAACTTAACACCCAAAAACAAAAACAACCCGGGGACCTCCCCGACCTTGGGCAACCTGCAACCGCACACCAAGAAAATGATACCACATTATTACATCACTTTACTGCCTCCTCCCTACCCCCACAACCACACCTGTGGAAGGAGAGGGTTAATACAGTAACAACAACAATAACAACACCACAGTACTTTAAATCACTACACAATAAAGTACTAGTGAGGAACTCCGATGAGCCCCTCCTCCTCTTCTTGTCTTCTCTTCTATCTTCTCCAGGAACACCTGCAAGAAAAAGAAAGACAACACACACTCCTAATCTGTTATACACAGTCTACCTAAACCCCTACCATCAAAACACTGAAGAATCTCAAAAAGATTTTTTTTTAGAAAAGGTAGAAAACAGTATATACACTAAAAAACAGTAGAAAACAACAACATTATTTACAATACACATTTGGGGGGATGGAGTGCCCTAAAAGTCCCAACTAGTGACCACAGTGCCCGAAGGCTAGTCCATTAAAGAGTCTCTCCTGGGCCGGAGCCCGGTGAAGCACAGTTCTAGCAGGCCAAAGTCCCGAAGAGGAGAGTCTTTGAGGACAGTTTACACATTCTGGAATCTGCTAGTGTAGGATGTGTACTGCAATGTCATAAAGATAGAAAAGTTTGGACATACCAGCCCCTTGTAGAATGAAAAGTCTGAACCGACCTGCACCTCTGCTGAAGACTCTCCCTGGCAGCATTTCTTCCGATACAGCTGGGTGGACATCTTCCGGGAACCACAGGAGGGCACATCTGGGAACTGCTGAGCTGATGTCATCTCTGGAGATGGAACCTTAGAACAGGAACAAAAAAGGAAAATAGCTGGTCTGACGTCATCCGATTACCAGGCGATAGCTCAGGATACAGATGGGCTGGTGTCCTCTCTGGATCTGAAGTCATCTGGTGGGCCAGTCGATGGATTCTGGAAAGGCCAGTACACTGTAGAACTGATGAATGTGGGGCACCTGAGTCCTGGATGTCCATACTGGCGGATCAATAAAGGCACTTCACAGGCTGGTGTGGCAGTATTGACTACCACTGCTCGGCTTTCTATTTAGTAGGCACGGGCACATTTGCTGGGAGGTCCTTGCATTGAGGCCAATAATACCGGGGGTCAGGAGCTTGAATTATTGCCCCGTCTGGGCACACATAATTCACACAGTGGGAGATTTAATGTCCCTCTCCGTCCACTATTCGCACTCTGTCCATAAACAGTGTCCTGCCTCTCTTCCACTGGGTATACTTCTCATGAAACAGTCTGTTCTTTACATGCTTGTTGGCCCCAGGATGCACACATTTCATTGCTTTGGCCCAGATCCAGGATTTCCTGCTGTTCTCAATCTCCTCCCAGACTTTCCGAGGAAAGGTAGGAAAGGTCATCCCATAGATCTCATTCGCCTTCCTACGAACCATTCTCTCCTCTTTACTAGCTTTGGTCAACCTGAGACCGCTGGCCTGGCTTGGGGGTGGCCAATCCTGGTTCTGCCAGCTACGCATCCTTAACGAGATTAAAAATGGATCCCTGACTTCTTCTTCTTGCATAGCCAGGGCAGTGGCATCTCCACTCTCTTCCATGCATTGCTCCGAGGCAAGAGCTTGGGGCTGTGTACCCGTTCCTTTTTCATAAGGCTACATAGGTTCCCCCTCTTCTTCTTCCTCACTAAGGATCTGAGCCCAGGAGTGAGCAGTCTTCCTCACTCCTGAGACTATCCACTCATCACTAGGTGTGGAGGTCGACACCTCCCACTCAAAGGCCTCCCGCATCTCCTCTTCTCCTATGAGACTTGGGCTAGGCCCCCCCTCCAGGGGTCTACTGATGCTTTATCCAGGGGTGCCGACAGCATGGGTGCTTAGGTGCTCAAGCACCCACAAAGTTACATTAGGCACCCTCAAAAACCGGGCCATTCATATTCTCCGACAATATGAATGGTCCGATTTTAATTCATTCATTCTGACAGTCACTTGAGTTAACTTTCACTCTCTGGGAAACATCACTTGGCCGTCCTGTTCTGCTCAAGCAGTAGCAGCACTTTATGTGTTGTGTGTGTGTATGTGCACACCAATCAGGATTTTTTTCAGGCATTCTCCTTTAAGCGTCTCCGTTCCTCGACACATGACTCATCCCTGGGAGTCTCAGTGGCCAGACAGCGTAGAGCAGAGTTCTTGTTTCTGTCTGCGATTTACGGTCTCCGATTTACTGTCTCCTGCTCAGCTACACTACTTGAGTGAGCATTCCTCCTGGCTCCCACACTGCAGAAGGTCAGAAACTGTTTATATCTGGAACTGACGACGATTTAAACTAAGCTAAACTGAAAAAGATCTACAGAGAGATCAGAAGAGAACAAGAGGAGATTAGTTAGATTGACTCAGTGCTCAGTGTTAGGAGCAGGGAAGGATTAGGGAACTTAAAAGTTTTGGACATGGTTGGTCTGTTTTTTGTAAACTTATTTTTGACATCAACAAGACTGCAATCACAGACTTCACTGGTACATAGTTACACTGCACATTAGTTCATGCAGAGAGGAGAGCTATTTCATCACATACCAATAGCTCTGGAATTTTGGAGCATTACTTACAGTAACTGAAATTGTTCTTACGTATTCTACCAACCAGTATTTCTTTCATCACATTAACACTCTGTGTGAGTGTGCAGTAGGGAGAGAGGACCAGCAGTGTGTTTTTCTTACTCACAGGACACTGCCTCTTGCAGTCCTTCTCCTGTCCAGTCTATAGGGCATTAAATAAATGTCTCTTCCTCCTAGTTTGACTGTGTCTGTGAGAGCTGTTGTGGGAGGGGAAGAGCTGATTCCTGAACTTTGTCTTCCTGATCCCATAGCTGACATTAAACCAGACTCTGGCATGATACAGAGCTGGGAGGGGGGTGAGGGGGGCATGAAATAAAAGACATAAAGATCAGTAACACGACAAGGCATGCAAAAGTCTAGCATACATCTGTCATGTTCCCAGGTAGCCCCTGAAAAGGGACCTCGGGGCTCAGTGGCCTACCGGTCATCAAAATTCAATAAATAAATAATATTTTACATTGTGTGTGCATGTGAATCATCCTGTTTAACATTTATTACTTGACAGGATATAGCACATGTTTAGTGGACACTCTCATTCAGGATACTTGTCTATCTGTGTTATCTATCTATCCATCTCTCGCGCTCTTTCTCAAGGTGCCTTTTTAATTTTATACATGGAATTCCAGTTGTGGGTTACTTTCAATACTGCTAGACCACACAGTGGTGTCTTGGTGGTGTTTGCTAAATGTTTTAGTGAAGGAATTCCTAACCGAGCCTGTGTCCCCAGTTTGTAGTCCTGTGCCTTCTGTCCCCAGTGTTACGTGTCCCCTTGTCCCCAGACTTGTGTCCCCAGTCTTCAGATTTGTGCTTTTTGTCCCAAGTTCTGTGTACCCTGCCCTCATATTTTCATTCCTGCCCCAAGTTCTGTGTACCCTGTTCCCAGCCCGTGTCTTCACTGCCTAAAAAACAGGTGTCTTCCAATCCATGGCTCTGTGTCCCCTGTTCCTCAGTCCTACCCTCCCTACTGGCACTGGGTCCCACTGTCCCTAACACCTGTCTCTAGCCCAGTCCCAAACAGTGCTGGAATTGAACTTTATGGGTTTTGTGAGTGGGGGAAGACACAGAGGTCCATATCTTTAAATGGAGCCCCCTTCCGATTATTAGTCAGTTAGTCATGAGCTACCAGGGCTCTCTTCAGAGCTGGGGGAGCTGAGCCCTGACAAGCCCCCTGTAATTCCAACACTGGTCCCAAGCACTGTGCCACTGTGCCCCCAGATAGCCTATCCTTTCTCCTGCCTCCAGCCCCAGTACCCCATTCTGTGTTCTCTGCCTCAGTCCCTGCCTCCCTGTCACCTGGCCCTGCTATGTTCAAAGACGAATCATAGTTTGCTACGATATTGACTCAGATGCTTTGAACAAAGCAGCAGCACCTCAGGTAATCTGATTAAAAGGTGCTGCTATTGTAAAGTGCAATACATACATTATTTTTTTTCCAATTGTTTAACCAGGAGTGGCACATTAAGCTGAAAGCTTGTTTACAGGTGTGACCTGGGAGCACAGGGAAGTTAAGTGACTTGCTCAAGGTCACACAGTATGCAAGCAGGGGCTGTGAGTTTCAAACCAAAGTCTCCAGATTTGCAGCTCAGAGTCTTAAACCACTGCACTGTACTGCCTCCCCAATTTTTGTAACTGATGCTTGGCACTAACAGTGGGATAAATATTCAAGGCTGCTTTTTTGCTGGCTTAATTTGGTCTGATTTGTTGCATTTACTGCTGTTGGTTTGCCCTTTTCAGCCCAAGGGAGCAGGGACCACTTCAGTTTCCCCCTCTGACTATGAGAAGGTATTAGAATATCAGTTCCTCAGCTCCTCATCTGATTAGCGCTGAAGGGTCAGGGATGCAAATCATTCTTCTAATTGCAAATGACTCCATTCAGCTCCCCTTGTCTTTGAGTCACTGAAACCATGGGGGATTTTTTCTCCCCCACCCCAAACTTTTTGTAATCCCTGAGCATCTTCAATCTGACAAAAAGGAGAGTAGAAACATAGAAACTGATGACAGATAAGGACCGCTTAGCCCACCCAGTCTGCCCATTTCCCTACCTGTTGGATAAGCTGCAGATCCTAGCTAACCAACAGCCTACTTCTTCCTACCTCCACCCCCTAGAATTGCCTTATCCCTGTCCCATGCATTCTTGAATTCCACCACTGTTTGTGACTCCACAACCTCCTCAGGAAGGCTGTTCCATGCATCCACAACCCTCTCCATGAAAAAATACTTCCTCACATTACCTGTGAGCCATCCACCCTCTAGCTTCAAATTGTGCCCCCTTGTTCTTGCACACCTATTTTTCTGAAAGATGCTACCCTTTTGGACTTTGTTGATTCCCTTGAGGTATTTGAAAGTTTCTATCATGTCCCCCCTCTCCCTCCTCTCCTTGAGGCTATACATATTAAGCTCCTTAAGTCTCTCTTGATATGTCTTCTGGTGTAGACCCTGCACCATTTTAGTTGCCCTGCTCTGGACTGCCTCCATCCTGTCTATGTCTTTGCAGAGACTGGGTCTCCAGAACTGCATGCAGTACTCCAGATGGGGTCTCACCAGCTGTCTGTACAGAGGGATAACAACTTCATGTTTTCTACTGGTGATGACTCTCCCTATACATCCCAGTATCTCCCCAGCCCTCCTTACTGCCCTCTCACATTGCTTGCTCACCTTTAAGTCATGTGATATGACTATCCCCAGGTCCCTTTCCATTTTGTTGTTGTTAGTATCTCACCCCCATTGTGTACTCTTCCCCTGGGTTTTTGTTTCCCAGGTGCAATACTTTGTACTTCTTAGCATTGAATCTAAGCTGCCATACATTTGACCATTCCTCCAACCTTGCCAAGTCTCTTCTCATCCTTTCCATCCCACCTTGTGTATCAACTCTATTGCAGATCTTTGTGTCATCTGCAAAGAAACATACTTCCTTCCAGTCCTTCTGCAATGTTGCTTATAAAGACATTAAAGTGGACTGGCCTAGTACTGAACCATGCGGTACCTCACTAGTAACCACCCTTTCATCAGAGTGGACTCCGTTTACTATTACCCTCTGTGTCCTGTTCTCCAGCCAATCCTTAACCCAGGCTACCATCTTGGGACCCACTCACAGGCTGGCCAACGTGTATGTTAATCTTTTGTGTGGGACTGTGTCAAATGCCTTGCTAAAGTCTAGGTAGACCATGTCCACAGCCCCTCCCTGATCTACTACTTTGGTCACCCAGTCAGAGAAATCTATTAGATTCGTCTGACATGACCTTCCCACTGTGAATCCATGCTGTCTTGGGTCCTGCTTCTCCACTGGCCTCTAGGTAATCAACAATTCTTTTCTTCAGGAGTGATTCCATCATTTTCCCAATCACCGAGGTTAAACTAACAGGTCTGGGCTGGCCTGGTGGTGCTGAGGGTTGAGGCGCTGGATGCCACACCTCGCTCCATGCCGGCAATCTGGGTTCAGGAGCGGACTCAGGTTGCCGGGACGAGAAAGGCTGAGCGTCCGATGACAGCTCGCCTTCTCCAGGGGGAGGGTGGAGATCCAGCCCGGCTAGTGGTGACCCCTGGCGGAGGCTGGGGCATGACAGCACATCAGCAATTCAGGGGTTTGATTGGCCATGGGTGGAGGCCTGTGAACCAATCACCTCTAGGGGCTGCATCATCAAGGGGGAGGACGTTGCGGACATCGGCACTCGCACCTTGATGTCAAGGGCTAGCAATGTTCTCATAGAAACAGGGGGAAAAAAACCTCCAGAGCCAGGAAGATGGAGCACTGAGCCTGGTCCCGATGTGCCAGCGTCTGCCTGCGGTCCAGGGAACCTGACAAAATTGCAAGATTTGGGGTGTCCTACCCCACCCTGACCCCGCCCGGAGGGGAGAATCTGCATCTGGATGGAGGAACCCGGTCTGACAGGTAAGACGTTGGTAGGGATGGGCTTCTTTGGTGACTCCTGATGGGTCGGCTTTGGTAGGGACATAGGTGGGATAAAAAAGAAATAAAAAAAAAAACAAAAAAACTAACAGGTCTGTAGTTTCCTGTTTCTGCCCTGCTCCCACTTTTGTGAAGTGGAATAACATCTGCCCTCCTCCAGTCCTCAGGTACCACCTGCAACTTCCCTGCTGCAGAACTGTGGTCAGTAAGGGAGGGAGGCAGGACATATTACCTCTCAACTGTCCCTTATTTTCAGGGATGTCCCTCATTTTTGCCTCAAAATTTTCCCTGTCACTCATTTGTATTTTGTGACCAAACTGTAGTGATTCTAAGCACAAAATAATGTCAAACATTAAAGTTACAGACCTGTCCTTTAGAAAATGCATCTTACACTAATCCCCTTATTCTATCAGCTTTCTGAGTGGATATTACCAATTTTTAAGATGTATCCCTGGCACTTTGTTCCTGATTTTTTTTTATGCCTTGTCCCTGATTTATGAGGTAAGAGGCTGAGAGTCATGACAGACAGGACAAAAAAAAAAGACATTGAACTCTGAAGTGCATATGTCTCTGTGTGTGTGTGTGTGTGTGTGCATGCGTGCTTTTACGCTTTGGAATATATAGAGAAAAATGCCCATGCGGCATATCTCTCAATGTCTCAGCACTGAAATGCATAGCTCTGCCCTTCAAAATTCAGAGCAAATGGCCAGAATCTGAATCACTTTCTTATTTTAAAGAATAATATGTCTAAGAAATTCTGAATAGTGGGTCCCAAATGTTTAGTGTTTAGGAATGTTTCTATTAATTTAGTTTCACATTTTAGTAGATTGTGTGTCCAGGAATAGCTTTAGCATTAAGAGAAATGCCAGTAAACCTTACCAGAGTAATGGTAACTCTGACTGTTAAAATCATAGTGCTGTGTGAAATTCATAACCCCCACTTAGAGTTAGTACGTCAGCTAATCGACGCTTGAATTTGCAATGTATTGTGGTGGTCTGAGTGGCCTTTACATTTGTAACAGGGTCTTGTAACCTTGACCCACAACTTGTTATTCTGTGCTGCTGTTCATGTCTTTCTCCCCGTGTTCCTTCTCCCCCAAGTCGCACCTGGAAATGAGTCTTGACTCATGGTGCTTTTCGTGGTTATCAACTTTTATATAAAAAAATAAATAACAGTTGAGAGGTATGCTGTGCAGGTGTGTGTTAAGAGGATTTTTCAGACACCTCTGAGGTGTGTGATAATTATATAACCCCCTGGATTGAGGGGTTTATGAGATTATCACACACCTTGAGTGTGTGAAAAATCCTCATAGTGCAAACCTTGCACAGTCATTATTTTCTTTCATAATAACTGGTGCAAGTTCTAGAGACAGTGTATAGAATGATCCAGGGAATTCTTACACTTCGTTTAGTGGTAGCACTGTAACTTGAAATCAAAGTTGGTCATGCTTTCAACACCTGGAGGCATCAAATATCCATCCAGAGTACCCTCCTATGGGTCTTAGCACCTTGGCGGCATCAAAGACCCCACAAAGGCACCCTTACATCCTTTGCAGTGGAGTAGTGATGGTGGTGCATATACATTCTAAAATGTATCAAAACAATCCTCAAAAGGCACCACAAAGCATGAAAAGTCCTGTAGCTTCTGGGGGCCGCATGGCCTTTTACAATTACCCTGAGCAGCCACAACATTTTTAAAAACTTGGCACCCCTGGCTTTATCCGAACTTTCCTTCTGAGATCCAGCATCCAAAACTTCAACATCTGGCTCTGTCTCTAACTCTGCACCCTCTAGCTTTGTGCCACACTCCCCTGAGGGGCCTTCTTCCACAGGCTCCGCCTGGTGCTGTTTGCTGCCAACTGCAGATTCCTGAACCTTTGTTCATGTGGGAGCCAAATGAATCTGAGGCACTTTATACAAGCCATATTTTTCTAGGCATCCAGCACAGTGAGGTATCATGAAGACATCCCTTCCAGCTTTCAAGCATATTTGACACACATGCACTGGATATCCAGGAATTGTCACATGAGGAGGCAGCTGTCCCCCATACCACCACTTTTCAATGTCCCTCAGTCTATTTACTGCTGCTGTTACTGCAACCCGGGCATGATCTGGGTAGCGAGCTGGTCCTGAGGCCATAACTGCAGAAAAACAAACAAAAGCTCACTGTAACTGAAAGTCCCATTTTACTGAACACTTTCTTTACTTTTAAAATGGCTCTTCTGCTGCTGTGTTTACTTTATTACCCCACCCTGTAATGGCGGCGGCACCACGGCAGCACTCTTGTGCATCAACATTCAGAAATTGGGTCAAGCCATTGCGCATCCGATTTACACACACTACTGAAAACTTTTGCTCAAACTGCACAAACTTGCACTGTTCTTGTTCTAAACACATTTTCATGATTTTCCACGGACTTTTCACTTGCTGGAAACATTTCTTTAACTCACAGTCCCTTAAAGCTTCAGGTTTTTAAGCACAGGATTGCTGTAAAACTAGTGCTGCACATTTGGCTACAACTCACAGTCTCTCTCTGGCTTTAAACTTCAAACTGATGCTGAACTCATTACTATGCACACAGTCAATGGCTTAACAGACTGGCACTTGCTGGTAGGACTTGCCACAGTCATTACTTGCAAAGCGACTGCACTGCTGCACACACATTTAAATGGCTTTTAGCAGAAAATCACTGTTTGAGCAATTTCAATGTTGGTACTTACTGTTATCAGTAGCAGTTAGCTGCGATTGGAAAAAATGGCCTGCAGCCAGTCTTGGAGGCCTCAGAAGGAAAATGGGAGGGCAGTCCTGCCGATCGTCTCCTCGACCACCACACTCGCAATTTAGATGATCGAATCGCAGGTTGAGCCCGATTTTAAACCAGACAGTTTATTTTTAAAAGGTTTACAGCATTTTTAAAACTCCACGATGCTCCTCCACAAACCAGTACATGCACTCCACTCACAGTCCCTCTCGAATGCTGGGGCAGTCACTGTAGAGCTGGTTGAGGGGTGGGACTGATTGCGGCCTCACCAATCACACGACGCCATGCAGATGAGCCTCTTCTTCCTTGCCAGTGCTCTTCTCCTCACGGCGATCGTCGAGCAGGCAAATTTAAACTGCAGAATGCAATTTTTTTTTTCAACTGACTCCATGGCGGGAGCCCATTTCAGCCATATAGCATAGCCATTCACACTGCAAGTCTCTCAGTTCATTCAAAAGCATTTCCAACGTCCAGGGCACAATTTTCCTGTTGCTACCCCTAGTCTTCCACACTTTTCTTTATCACAGTTCTTTTTAAAAGCATTTCCAATGTCCAGGGCACAATTTTCCCGTTGCTACCCCTAGTCTTCCACACTTTTTTTACTACAGTTCTTTTAAAAGCAGGCAAAAACACTGTAAACAATTGATGCAAGACAAGGGCACACTCTTTGGCTTTACTGCTCCTTGGTAAACAGTTGGCATTTTAAACAGCAGCTTAAGATTCACAGCACACAGCAACACACTAGTTAAATTGCTTCAGCTTTTTCTGGGCTACCCACTGCCAGATAGCCAAAACGCTAGTTTCCCAAAACTCTTGGACCAAATAAGGCAGCTTCTCCACTAGCAGAAGCCAGGGGGTTGCCCCTGGAATATGCAGGCTAATCTTTCCTGCCCTATCCCCTGAGGGATGGGGCACTGAGACCAGATTCAGCGGTCTCCACCACTTTAAAACTAGCTTATGTGTCTCTCTTTAGGTGGAAACACACACCTTTTTTGCTAAATGTAGCCCTATGTCAGGGCTGAGGCTCCTAGAGCCTAACACAGAGCTGCTGTGCTCCTTTCACAACAAGCTCCAAACTCCAACTGACCTACAGACTACTGTTCAAACCTCCCAACATTCTACTCCAACTCCCTGCTGCAGATTCCATTGTGGCTCATGCAGCTGCGATAATTCTATGATGATGTCATCCCTCAGTGTCAACTGAGACTGAGAACAGAGTGAGACAGTGTGAAATCCATTTAACTGGAGTTTCACAAGCTGCTTTCCCTGCCTATCACTAGGTCTTACTGGGATTCTAGTAACCCTGGGTAACAAGGGGGTTACATGTATAAAATAAAATTCTTTAGCATCTAGTTCTCTGTAATGTGGTTTTGGCTAATATCATGTGAGTGTGAAGGTATTGTGACTTGTTCTGTTGGAAGTCATCATCTTGTGAGTGGTGGAGGGGGAAAGTGCATGATAAACAAAAATGTAACAGAGCCAGTCAGGTTGCAAGAAGGACAGACTAAGGGAATTCAACCAACTAACACTCCAAGCATCCCTACATGTGAGCATTCCGGAGAGTGAGTGTGATGGAGCAGGAGTGAGGTATCTGAAGTAGCATCCGCAGGAAGACTGCAGGTCCACAGGGAACTCTGACCATGGGAGGACTGAAGAGGAGGCACATGAATCAGTTGTGGTACCAGAGAGTGGTATAGACTAGCATTAAAGTAGGAGAAACAGTGCGGGGAACAAAACAGAAAAGAAGAAGAGACATCACTACAAGAGCAAACTGCAGCTCAGCTGCAGTAATTGCAACAGAGTAGAATACTAGGAGGAATTTGTAATGTGTACAAACTGTGATAGATGAAAGTATCTGAAATTGTGGGTTCATACTAAAATCCTGTCTAGGATACAAGCAGTCAAAGGTGTCAGAGGGGGTAACTATGAATGGGGTGGTGAAACAGTATAATTTGTGTACTTTTTTTGTCCATATCTGCATCACCACATACTTATGCAGGGGAGATACTGCAGAGGGATGTGGGAGGAGTGCAGGGGGGTGCAAGATAGTGGTGACCCAGAGGGTGATCTGGGAGTTTAGTAACTGTCTCAGTTGCTGGAGGTTCCAGGCCATGAGGACAGAGCTGGTGGCAACAAAGGCTGAAATATTTCACTCAATGGCTGTAGTCACCGAACCACATAGGATGCTTCTGCCGTAAGCACTGCAAAGGCCCATTCAGGCCTTAGCTATTGGCTGGACAGTGGTGGGGGGGAGAGAAGAAGAAAGAGGTAGGGCAAAGTCTACAGAACCAAGGTTGTGCAACCCAATGAGATTGAGGAGATCCTCTCAAGGGAGATAGGTCCAGCACAACCAATATGCAGGTACTGTTAGAGGGGGACATATCAAGGAGGGAGAAGGTCCCCAAAGGGAGTAAAAGAAAAGTACTAGTAATAGGATATTCCATAGTGAGGGGTACAGGGAGAAATGTGGATGAGAGGTTGTGTTCTGCTTCCAAGGGAAGCCAGCAGACAGACTCAAGTTCAGGGTGGTGGAACTTGTGGGAGAGAAGGGTGGGAAGCCAGATCTGACTCTGCACATCAGCACAAATGATCTGAGCAGGAGGAGCATGGAGGAGGTGAAGGCAAGCTTCCATGTTCTAAGACAAGTAGTAAAGGAGAGAGCAGAGGTGGAAACCTTTTTAGAGGTTCTACCATGACCACACTGAATGAAGGGAACAATTTCACTTGTTCCAGTTTAATGAATGGCTAAAGAGGTGGTACAGCGAAAAGAGATTTCATTTCATCAGGGACTGGGGCTGACTTGGATGAGATTAAAAACCTATCCAAAGGAGATGGTCTGCATTCTAATGATGAAGGACTGCGGGTGTTGGGAAGAAAAATCACTGAGGCAGTCACTAGAGGGAAGGGGGTAACAAAGTGCTAAAGGGTAGTATGCACCAATACAAGTAGCTTGAGGAACAAGTTACAAGAGCTGTAGGCGCTAGTGACAGAAAGTAAACTGGACTCAGTAGCAGTCACAGAACTGTGGGTGACACAAAACAATGATTGGGACATGACTATTTCAGAATTTACATTGTTTACGAAACATGGGATGAAGGGCAGTGGTAGGGGAGTGGATCTTTATAAAGGAAGGCATTGAGGCCACAGACTTGCCTGCTTCTGTTTGAGGCTGAGAAACTTGCTATACTGCAGAGAACAAACTAGAATGCATTTGAGGAACTGGGAACCTGGTAAGACATAATATTGTTGGGGACTTGTTAGGAAGGTAAGCTACGCTTTCTACAGAAAGTTTCATTTTTTCTTATTGGTATTAAGAAGAGAATTGCAGGATTACATTAAAGTGTAGTAATTTTATAACCAGAGGGGGTGAATTACAACTGAAGTTGCTTGATTCCTGTGCTTGAGACCTAGGATTTGGAAGGATATTTGTGCAACATTTTAGAAGTGTCCTGCTGGCTGAGAAGTGAATCTGTTTTTATCCCTGGACTCAGTAAAGTGGTTTGTGTAGGAGCAGTGGTCTAGTAAATTGTGGTGTTGGTTGAATTACTATAAAGGGCAGTACTCACCAGGGTGGTGGAGCAGTGGTATATTTGATTGTTTCTAACAGTCACCAGTGGTTGTGGCCTCCCACCCATCCTTCCCTCACCCACCCACCCCAGGTGTGGCATTTCCTTTATAGCCAAGGTTCTGACATCACTTCCTCAACAGGTCTTGGGGCAGAACTGTCATATTCTTAATAACCCAGCACAGTGCATAAAGGGTAAGTACACACCAAAAAAAAAAAGAGATTTTTATATATTACTCATTGTATATTATAAGGGAGAGGGACATGTGGGGAGTGGTGCAATGCACTGGCTGTGGGGCAGCAGTTTTCCGGGAGACATTCTGTAACATGCGTTGCTGCCCTATTTGCAGGCAACTGTCAGCTCTGAGGGAGGTTACCCACCTCCAGGCTGAACTGGCAAGGATTAAGGAGGCCTCCCCCACCCAAAGAGGACCAGTTCCACAACCACAGCCTTAGAAGTTGCCAAGTGTGAAAAGCAGTTGGACCACAGTGGGTTCTAGGAGGGTGAGGGTGGTGGATCAGAGGCATAGCCCCCAGTTGTACCTCTACACAAATCATATGTCAGTCTGGCAAATCAAGGTTCCTCTATGATGACACACTCAGTGGAGACCAAGAAGAATGCTGGGGACATCCACAAGTGAGACCCACAAAAGGGTGGCAGGGACACCACAGGGGAAGGAAACAGCTTCTGATAGGGGACTCAGTTCTTAGGGGTGTAGACCTGGGGAAGGGAGAGGAGAGAAAAGTAAGGTGCCTGCCTGGTGCCATCGCTTGGAGGGACAGGAATCAAATCCTCAGGATTGCAGAAGCAGCATCACAGGAGAGGGAACTAGATATCATTGTCCACCCTGGGACAAATGACCTAGCTAGGCATGAGATCAGTGCAGTGCAAGATGAATTTGTGGAGTTGGGGAGGGGCCTCAGACAGGTAGCAAGCACGGTAACCTTCTCAGAGGTGCTGCCAGTCGATGGCAGGGGTGAGTCTAGGGTACTGCACACCATGCAATTTAATGAATGGTTGCAAAACTGGTACAGAGCACAGGGCTTTGGCTTCATTGGGGACTGGGGGTCCACCTGGAGAGATGAAGGTCTATATTGGCATGATGGTCTGCATCTGTCCAGGAAGGGGAAACAAGCTCCTAGGTGACAGGTTTAAATGCTTCCTTGGCAAGCTTTTAAACTAGCCAAGGGGGGAGGTGCTGATAGGAAGCAGGAAAGTTTAAGCCTCTCCCCACAAAACATGGCAGGTAGTAGGGTAAACACTGAGGTACAGAGCTTGACAGAGGGCAGGACAGGGGTAAATGGAAAAATAAACAAGAGCAATAAGAGCAGGGATGGGGTAAAAAAGGATAAAGCCAACATTAAATGGAGGGCAATGAGTACCAATGCCCATAGTCTAGGAAACAAGCTTCCTGAGCTAGTAGCCCGGATGTAAGAGGAACACTTGGATATTGTGGCAGTCACAGAAACATGGTACATGGAGGACCATGACTGGGATATCAACAGACCAAGTTACACAATCTACAGAAGGGACAGGGAGGGTAAAAGAGGAGGTGGAATAGCTCTCTACATAAGGGAAAGGATCAAAGCTACAGAATTAAAAAGTAAAGGGGGAGGAAAAGAAGCACTCTGGGTCACCTTGGAGACAGGGAATGGCATCACAATCCGCACAGGGGTTGTATACAGACCCTCGTCTCAAGGGGAGAAAATGGATAAGAAAATGATAGAGGACATTCTCAAAATGGCTGAAAAAGTGGAGATACTGTTGATGGGGGATCTGAATATGCCAGATGTTAACTGGATGACATGGACTGCAGCCACATCCAAGAGCAGGGTCATTCTCGATGCCCTACAGCGGGCATGCCTTAGACAGCTAGTGATGGAACCCACTCGGGAGGGAGCAATATTAGACCTGGTACTGTCAAATGGAGAGAGGATCACAAATTTAGAAGTCAGAAGACATCTGGGAATAAGCGACCACTGCACAGTGTGCTTCACAATAAACACAACCATGGAGACAAGCCATACAAAGACAACGATACTGGACTTTAGAAGGGTTGACTTTGGCAAAATGGGTGAATACCTGAGGAATGCATTAGCAAATGGCCAGAAAGGAGAGGTGGAAGAACAATGGAGAAAAATCAAAACTGCCATCATGGAGGCAACAAGCCTTTGTGTGAAACAAATGAAAACAAAGCAGAATAAAAAAACACTATGGTTCTTAAAAGAGGTGTCGGGGAAGGTTAAGGAGAAAAAGGCTGCATTCAAAAAGTATAAGGAATCACAGAAGGAGCACGACAGGGAACTGTATCAATTAAAGCAGAAAGAAGTGGAGAAGGCAGTCAGAAAAGCAAAGGCCCAAACCGAGGAAAAGATAGCCAACTCAGTTAAGAAGGGGGATAAAACCTTTTATAGGTACATTAGGGAGCATAGAAAGGTTAAGGGAGGGATAGTGAAGATTAATAAAGGAGAGAGAAGATGGGCAGAGGGAGACAGTGAAAAGGCAGAGATACTGAATGAATACTTTTGCTCAGTATTCACAAAAGAAGAAGAGGAGGAGTTACCTAAACCAAACAATAGAAGCACTCTGGGTAGTGGGGTTGATGCCAGTCCATTTACTGAAGAAAAAGTCCTGAAAGAACTCCTAAAACTCAAGATGGACAAAGCAATGGTGCCTGATGGGATTCACCCTAGAATCCTAAAAGAATTAAGGGAGGACCTAGTGACACCACTGACCACACTTTTTAACAAATCATGGGAGGATGGGGTGGTACCTGAGGACTGGAGGAGGGCAGATGTGATTCTCCTTCACAAAAGTGGGAGCAAGGCAGAAGCAGGAAACTACAGACCTGTTAGTTTGACCTCAGTGGTGGGGAAAATGATGGAATCACTTCTGAAAGAAAGAATTGTTGAGTACCTAGAGGCTAGCGGGGCACAGGACCCAAAGCAGCATGGATTCACAGCAGGAAGGTCATGTCAGATGAATCTAATCGATTTCTTTGACTGGGTGACCAAAGTAATAGATCAAGGAGGAGCTGTTGATATGGCCTACCTAGACTTTAGCAAGGCATTTGACACAGTCCCGCACAAAAGATTAATAATCAAGTTAGTCAGTCTGTGAGCAGGTCCCAGGGTGGTAGCCTGGGTAGTAAACTGGCTGCATAACAGGACACAGAAGGTAATAGTGAATGGAACACATTCCGAAGAAAGGGGGTTTACTAGTGGAGTACCTCAGGGCTCAGTACTGGGTCCAGTCCTCTTTAATGTCTTTATAGGTGACATTGCAGAGGGTCTGGAAGGAAAGGTAGGCCTCTTTGCAGATGACACAAAGATCTGTAACAGAGTTGTTACACAAGGGAGGTAGAAAGGATGAGAAGGGACTTGGCAAGGCTGGAGGAATGGTCAGACATATGGCAACTTAGATTCAATGCAAAGAAGTGCAAAGTAATGCACCTGGGAAATAAAAATCCAGGAGAAGAGTACACAATAGAAGAGGAGGTACTAACAACAACAGTAATGGAAAGGGACCTGGGGGTAGTCATATCAGATAACCTAAAGGTGGGTAAGCAATGTGAGAAGTCAGTAAGGAGAGCCAGGGGGATACTGGGATGCATGGGGAGGGGCATCACAAGTAGAAAAAGGGAAATGGTTATCCCTTTGTACAGACAGTTGGTGAGACCCCATCTGGAATACTGCGTGCAGTTTTGGAGACCTCATGTACGCAAGGACATAGACAGGATGGAAGCAGTCCAGAGGAGGGCAACTAAAATGGTGCAGGGTCTACATCAGAAACCATATGAAGAGAGAGACTGAGAGAGCTTAATATGTATACCCTTGATAAAAGGAGGGACGGGGGGACATGATAGAAACTTTTAAGTACCTCAAGGGAATCAACAAAGTCCAGGAGGGTAGCATCTTTCAGAAAAAGAGATGCGTAAGAACAAGGGAGCACAATTTAAAGATAGAGGGGGGATGGCTCAGGGGTAATGTGAGGAAATATTTTTCATGGAGAGAGTGGTGGACGCATGTAACCACCTTCCTGGAGAGGTTGTGGGGTCTAAAACAGTGGGGGAATTCAAACATGCATGGGACAGACATAAGGCAATTATAGTGGGGGGGTTGGAGGACGTAGGCTGTTGGTTAACTAGAATCTGCAGCTTATCCAATAGGTAGGGAAATGGGCAGACTGGGTGGGCCAAGTGGTCCTTATCTGCCATCAAAGTCTATGTTTCTATGTTTCTATATTACTTGGGGGAGTCTGAGGGGTTAGAAACACTGTGGGTACAGGTAGCCATGGGTACTGATAAATAAATGAATATTGGGGTAGTATACAGGCTACCATCCAAGGCACTGGATGCAGACAGAAGTAGGGAAGATCTAAGGAGGGCAGCAAGGTTCAGGGAGTTTAATATACCACACGTGGACTGGAAGGTCCAAGTCGTGGCAAGTGCAAAGAACCAACTCCTAGTGGAAGCATGCCATGAGGTTTTCCTTACACAGTTTGTTCAGGACCCCAAAAGGAGAGGAGCCTTGCTAGGCTTGGTGCTCACCAACCATCAGCAGGCTCACAATATAGCAGTCTGGTAATTGCTTGTGTTGAGAGATCACAGGTCTGTGTGGATTGAGGTCCATTTGGAAGACAATAGGGCGAAGAGTCAAGCAAAGGTGGGAAACTATAGGAAAGTGGATTTTAATGGGCTGCAGGAATAGTTAGTTAATAACATGAAGGGAATAGCAGAGATAGAGGAAGGGGAGGAGAAAGGGGAAGCATTCAAGACATGTGTTGCAGTCGCTGTGGCCTATTATACTGGGATGGTGAACAAGGGGTAGAGGCTGAGGAAGCCACTGTGGTTCACACAGGAGGTGAAGGAAGCGCTGGGAGGAAAAAGACAGGCATTTAGGAAATGCAAAGGAAGCCAAAAAGAAGAGGACAGAGTTGTATCTGTGGGCAACTAGGAAGACCAGTAAGATGGTCAAAAATGCAAAGGCCAGGGTGGAGCTGTGAATAGTGGAGGGGCAAAGCAGTGGGTCAGTGTTGGAGAAGTAGATATGATGGACCGACTGAATGGACCAATGGGCCTTTTTCTGCTATTAAATTCCATGTTTTCTATGATATCTTCTGCACCATGGAGAATATGGATGTGGAAGAGGGATAGCATTTAGTGACCCTAGACACTGACTTTCTTTACACCAATATCCCTCATGAAGGTGGGTTGATGGGTTTAGATGTCTTTCTTGGTCAGGACCCTCACATTTAGCAAAATAAAATAGATCTGTGTTTGGGGTTCTCTGAATTGGTTTTGTAGAACAGCATCTTCAGGAATAATCTATAAAGTGAAAATAGCAAAGTCAGTGATTGTAGTAGATGCACTGCAGGACTGGAAGCCAGTGCAGATCGCTAAAGGAAAGTAATGTGAAACTGCATATGCTTTATTCCAAGCAGATGGGCTACAACATTTTGTACATGCCTGAGCTTACCAATCAGATAGGAGAGCAGGCCAGTGAAGAGAGAGTTGTAGTAGTAATACAAAAAGTAGCAGTAGTTTGGATAAGCGTTTGAGCTGAGAGAAAGTCAAGGCAATATCTGAGATGGGAAATATTTTGTAGATGATAGAATGCAAATTTACAAGTTTGGTTAATGGTGGTCTCAGAACACTGTTCACGGTTGAGATGGACTTGTTGGTTCTGGGCAGTTTTGCTTTGGCTTTATTAAGTATCTAGGACTGGTGAAAAGGGATTTCTCTGGAGGACAGTGTTTCCCCATAGGAAGATACCCCCTGCCCCCATTATGCAAGAACAAACATGTTTTATTTAAGAGACTCCAATAGGGTGAAAAAAATCAGAGCACCCAGAAGAAGGGCATGCTTATTTTTACTTTGATATATTTTTTACTTGCAGGAGCCATTTTTACCTTTTGCCTAAGCCACTTTATTAGATAGAAAAGTTCAAATTGCTTAGTTTGATCTGATATCAAATGTGAAGTAGGGCTCACTGAAAACTAGATGTTGTATCTATGATGGGATACTCTTGCTAAATAATTAAAGTACCAATGGTACAGTACAGTGCCAAGGTATGCAACGGTCATCTTTGTATAGTAAAAGGCACACACACTGTATATGCTGAATGATGTACATGCAAATCCTGCACAATACAGACACAAACATGCAAACAAGTACACACATAGACCTCAAATAATAAACAAGTATAGCCCCCATAATACACAAACTCAGAACTTTTAAGTTGATCAGTTCCTACATTAGGGCATCTGGCGTTGACATGATCTTTTCTCAGTTTGAAGTAATATTTTGAAGTTACATTCAGACCTGAAAGTCTCAGCTGTCACTTTTCAAGATATCAACAATATAGAACTTCAAGCCTTGCTGAAACTCCATTACTAACATCAGCAGTGACATCTAACAATGTCTTTCATATTGCAGAAATTGTAGTGAGAACAGAAGAAATGTCCCACACTGAGGATCAAACCCAAGCCCCCTACCCATTACTGCTTGATATTCTGTAGCTCTGCCATTGTAAAAAAAGGCTCCTTGACAGGAAAGGCATACTGCATGAAGGACATTCAGCACTGAGTGAAGACCCCCAACACACACACACACCACTGCAGTGGCTTTAGTAATGAACCAGTCAGTCAATTTGAGGTAATGTTTTCAAGTTGCAGTCAAACCTCAAAGTCTCAGCTGGAAAAAATCAAATTATCAGCAATATAGCACCATCTTGCTGTAACTCTATCACTAACATTAGCAATGATATCAACACAATTTTCTCATTCTACAGAAACTGAGTAAGAAAGAAAAAAAAAATTTCTACACTGGGCTCAAACCCAGGTCCTTTGTCCACTACTTCTTGGTAGTCTGTACCTCTACTGCTGCACTAAAGCACATTGACAGGGAATGCATGCTATGGCAAAGGACATCTAGTACTGAGTGGCAGAGCCCACCCCACACACACACAACCACAATGGCTGCAGTGGTTTTAATAATACACCAATCTGGCAATTTAAAGTAATGTTTCTCAAGTTGCATTCAAACCCAAAAGTCTCAGCTGGAATTTTCAAGTTATCAGCAAGCTAGAACTTCAGCTATTTCTGGCCCTCTATCACTAGCATCAGAAAGGGCATTTAACAATTTCTCTTATACTACAGAAATTGTAGTGATAATGAAAACATGTCCCACAGTGGAAATCAAATCTAGGCCCCCTATCCAGTACTGCTTGGTTGCCTGTAGCTCTACCACTGTACAAAATCTCTGTGACAGGAAACGCATGCTGTAGCAAAAGACTTTCTGCACTGAGTGCACCCCCCCCATACATACAGTTGCAGTGGATTTAGTAATGAACTTGTCAGTCAATATGAAGTAATGTTCGCAAACTACATTCAAAGCTTCAAGTCTGAGCTGGACATTTTCAAGTTATCAGCAATATAGAACTTTACATCTTTTCTGAAACTCTATCATTAACATCAGCAATGACAACAAACAATTTCGCTCATACTACAGAAACTAAGTAAGAAAGAAAAAAATGTCCAACAATGGGGATCCAACCCATGTCCTGTACCACTACTGCTTGGTAGTCTGTAGCTCTATCATTTCACTAAAGTACATTGACAGGGAATGCATGCTGTGGTAAAGAACATCCAGTGCTAAGTGCAGATATACCCCAACAACTGCAGTGGATTCAGTAATGCACTAGTCTGGCAATTCAAAGTAATGTTTCCCAAGTTGCATTCAAACCTAAAAGTCTCAGCTGGAACTTTTCAAGTTATCAGCAATATAGAACTTCAAACTTTGCTGAAAATCTATCACTAACATCAACAAGGGCATCTAATAATTTCTCTTGTACTACAGAAATTGTAGTGAGAATGAAAAGAAATGTCCCACATGGAGATCACATCCAGACCACCTACCCACTACTGCTTGATGGTCTGTAGCTTTACCACTATGCTAAAGCTCATTGACAGGAAATGCATGCTATGGCAAAGGGCATCCAGCACTAAGTGCAGACCCAAATCCCCCCAACAGCTGCAGTGGATTTAGTAATGTACTACTCTGTCAATTTGAAACATTGTTTACCAAATTGCATTCAAACCTGAACATTTCAGCTGGAACCTTTAAAGTTATCAGCAATATGGAAACATATAAGTTGCTGACAGAAAAGAACCCCTTGGCCCATCTAGTCTGCCACCCAAAAATGACCCTTTGAATAGAACTTCAAACTTTGCTGAAACTCTATCATTACCTTCAGCAGAGGCTTAACCATTTCTAACATACTACAAAAATTATGAAACATTCTGCACTGGAGATTGAACCCAGACTTGGGCAGGTCTGAAATCCTATACCAGTACCTAAAATCCCTATCACTGACATCATCATTGACATCATGCAGTTGAATCACTCATTCTGAATGTACCTTTGAATGTGACTAAATGCAAAAAAGAGTACGTATGACCACGTGAGGACTTACAGTTATGCTGTCAGTGCCTAAAGATCAAAACAAAACTTGAGTGACACATACTCTTCCGTATTTTGTCACTAATGTTTTTCACTGATATGTTTCATCAGATACAGTCTTTATACTTTTCACAAGTAGCATGACTAAATTTGCAGATTACATGAAAATAACTGCAGGGGTAGACTCAGTGAAGGAAAGAAATAGGTTACAAAGAGACCTGAATATGAAAGGGACTGGGTGAAAACAGAATAGATTACATTTATTGTAGGCAAGTGTTGCAAGAAATAATAGACTGCTCCACTGAAGGACTCAGTGGTGCTGCCTAGTAAAAACAAACATTTGTCAATGCTGAATTTTGCTTGCTTGTATTTAATGTATAGTTGAGGGCAGGACTTTGGGCTGCCTGAGGTATAGTCAGAGTCCTGATATCCTGATGTGGTCCAGATATTCTGCTGTGGGCATACAAAAAACTGAACTGACATAGGATGACAGGGAGTTTTCATGGTGCTGTGGTGCAATACAAGTAGTAGTATTACACCACAGGAACGCAAAAAGAAGTAAAATGGACATATCAGAAAATGGGGCAATGACCTTTAAGTACAGTATTCACTTCATTCATTTCTAAGAATAGTGTAAAAACCCACAGAATTATTGGGGGGTGGGGTGCACACCGCCCTGAAAATGAAGTAAATTGCAACTAAGAATAGTTTCTGCTTCATCACACTTATCCTGTCTACCTTTTCTGGTGATTGCTTAAATGGACGTTAAAGAAGCCCTGGGAGTTTCTGAGAAAAGTAAAGGATTTCCCCAGCGTCCAGGGCAAATTTCCACCTTTCACCAAAATATCACCAACAATTTAATCTGGTTCAGTTTCAGTTGGTTTGCATATGTAATCACCCCTCCATGATGTTAAAATAGGAAATATTGTATTGCCCTCATTTCCCAGTCAATAAAAACGAAATAAATAAATAAAATGTGGTTAGTACTGAAGATCAAATACATTATGCACACAAATTAAAAGTTAGCAATTCGATAAAACATTAACAAGAATCAGTGTGCCATACTCAGAGCCAATACCTTGCTACTGTCTTCCATCTGTAAATAAATCATATATCAAGTGCACAACAGGAGAAATTAAAAGTGGATCACACCGAACTCCTCGAGTCCTCTCCTTCTGTTATTACTTGGACGTCTCATCATAGTACGTAGTCAGTTCATTCATAGTCTCTCAAACTAGTGGACATAGGATTCAGAACTGTTTGCTTCTGTGCCTGCAGCGTAGACATGAGGACCAGAAAACAATTAAGTCAGATTGCAAATGTTCTTTGTTAGGGGCTTATAGGCCATTGTCCACTCATAGTGAGTCAATAACCACCTAGGTTGGGTTCTTTAATTTATTATGCCTGCTCTGAGCTCTGGAATGGCTTTCCTAATTTTTTTTAAATTTTCCCAGTCAGTGAGTCTCAGTGCCAGTGATCTGAGCACCTAAGAGGCTTTCCTATATATTTTTTATTTCACACTCAGTTAGAGTGGGTCTCAGGTGCTGGTGGGGGGTAGGAGCACGGAGCAATTCCTAGGCCACAACAGGCCTGCTAGTTGATTATTCCCACTCTGGGCAGGCCACAGCCTTGGAAGGGCTTGTAGGCAACTGCTTACTCAGACTAGGTCAGCAACAGCTTAGGAAAAGCTTGTTTAATTTAATATATTGACTCTGAGCACCAGTGGGGCTTTCAGAATTTTTTTATTTTCTCACTCTGTTAGCGTGAATATCAGTGCAGTGGGTGAGGTACCAAGGGCACAGGACCAGTTCCCAGCCCAAAACGGGCTTGTCAGTTAGGTCATACAGCAGCTACTAGGGCTTAGACAAAAAGGCCTCCTTTCCAACAGACCCCAAATTAAAAAAATATACTCGTACCCCCCCAAACCACTATTTGTGGCCACAGACCACACAACTATAGATGAAATGAAAAAATAAAGTTCCTACTTCCAGATTGCCCCATAACACAAAAATGTTCAAACCATAATCTATACTTTTATCAAGTCATCTTGGCCCTTGCAGGACATCTCTGGACTGCATGAAATCCTGGCAACAGAAAGATCCCTGCATAAAGTTGGGCACATACATTCTCTGATCATTGGATGTGTAGTCAGTCACACTTGGAATTCCTACACTCCATGCCTTAATGGCAGCCATAGAAGCCCCAAAGGCCATGTCCAAAACTGGCCAGCATCCTGCTCTCCCTGATAGGAGAATGAAGCAGGAGCAGAGGCTCCAGGACATTCATGAAGATAGCAGTGTCAGTGAGGGACTCCAAGGGTATACAGAAGTGCAAGCCAACCCTTCTGGTGAGTCCCCACAGTCCAGCATGTTGACCTGAGTCCCTCTCCCATAGCATAGTCAGCAGCTCCGGAGCAAGGCCCTCAGTCCACCTCCACAGCCCAGAAAGTTGCTCACTAGTCTCAGACCCCTCCCAAGAATCTACAGCCCTCCCCCACCACAGCATGTTGCATCCTAGGCCTTGAACCCCTACCTAGACTCTGCGGCCCTTTCCCCCAGCCCAGCAAGCTGCACCCTATCCCCTTCCCTAAAATCTCCAGTCAACCCCAGTATGTTGCATCCAGCCACACAACTTGACACTGACAACAATATCAGAGAGAGAAGTTTGTGAGGAGGGCAGTGTCCGTGAGGCTTTTAGAGAATGTAAAGAGCACTATGCATGCTATCCAGGAAGGAAAGAGAGCATGCGAGAGGGAGGAGCCTCACCACAGGGAGAGTGCTTGTAGAGCTGCAGGGCCATGTCTGCCTCCAGCACTTGTGCCAGCATCCTGCCTGAGTTTTAGCTTATTCCCCTGGTGGTGGAAAGTTAACTTAAGTGGCTTTCCCAATGACATTTTCTTTTCAGAAGTATGCCTACTTACGCTATGGGTGGCAATGGGTGACACATATGAGGGCCAGCAAGCCCGCCCACAGTGATGTCAGAAGGGGGTGGGGTGGAACAGAAAGGGCTGATACAGCCACACAAATGGCTCAGCACACAGCTTGCCTGAGCTTGCAGAAATCAAGCCTGCAGTACAGCTAAACAAAAGAGAGCCAGAGCAACGCATGGCACTTGGCGTCCTTTCCATGGACAGTAGTGCAATCAATACAAGGGCTGAAAAACAGCTGATTTCCATTATGGGAAAATCTATGACACTTGAGAGGTCTGTGGAGTCTTATCTGGGGGGAGATTATCTAGGGAAGGGGGGATTTAAGGACTTGGGCTGATCATGAAGCCATTTACCTGCTCGCTGGGTGGTAGCATGCAGTTGAAATGGGCTTGCCATATCTGTAATAGGAGTGGGTCGCTCCTTTGGACTACAAGAAGTTTCTGCCCAGCAAACAGAAAACTGCATCATGATCAGCCTGGCTGATCATTGAGCTGTCATTGTCAAGCTCACTGCAGTCTGAGCTACATTGGACCTGACAGTGACTTACCTCTGAAAGTCCTTATTATAGCAAGATGTTTGCTTTGTGCTGCATGCCCAAACAAGCATAACAATATACTTTAGTGTACAAAAACTGGTTGACCCACCTCACAACATGTGTGTTTATATGCATTATGGGTGTTTCAAAAAATGGCTAAACCACTGAATCAAGTTCCATAAATAACTTATTGTAGAAACTCAGTATGTTAGGTTATAAAACAGCCATTCCATCAGATACTGGCTACATGGCAATAAAAACACTGCTACTCATCTGCCACAGGTATCAAGGAGCATACTTCTATGATGCCAGACAGGAACTAATGTTTCTCAACTACAGTGAGGAGTGTCATTGGTGCTGCAGGTAACTGAAGCATTTTTTCCAATCTTTTTACAATATATTTACCACGCTAGCCCAGCTGAGATTATACATCTTGTTTCCTGTGGGGTCCTGTTCCAACCCATTTCTTCAACAGGCTGGAGTAGAGCACTGAGAGGTAAAGTGACCAAGGCTACATGCAAGGGATACATTTCTGTAACAAACGTTGCCTCAGAGGCAGCACTTTTCTGTTGGACTTGTTCTTTCTCATATTTAAGTTCCTTTTCCTATATAGTTACCATTCTAACTTCACACCACCACAGATCACTACTCTGGAAAATTGAGTAGTAGAGTACTTACTGTGTCTTTGAAGTGCTTCAATTTCTGTATTACTACAGGGAGGGAAAATGGGCAGACTAGGTGGGCCAAGTGGTCCTTATTTGCTGGCTTATTCTATGTTTCTCATTAAATTCTGACAAAAGAAAACCGAGAGGCTCTTGTCTTGATGAGAACTCCCCGTCTCTTGTTTATCAGACTGCAGACCATTCTAGTATGCCACCAAGCTAGCACAGCAGCGAAGCTCAGCTCTCAACATGTAGAGTTTAACCCCCTGCCTGAGAGGCAGCCCTATCCATAATGCTTGCCGCAGAGGCAATGTTGGTTTAAAAAATGTCTCTTGCAGGTCAGACAATGCCTTTAAGTGTGAAAAACAAAGGGTGGATATACACCTTATATAGTAAAGAGCTATCAGAGGAAGACCTAGAAAAGGAGCTTCTGGTTATTATAGATAATAAATAGAGGCTTTCTTAACAGCGTGTGGCAGCAGTTCCTAAAACTGCAGTAACTGCATACTGGGATTCATTAAAAGGGGAGTAACAAGCAGGCCGCATGTAGTAATAGTACCACTTTGTAGAGCATTGTTGAGGCTGCATTTGGAATACTGAGTGCTGTTCTGGTCATCCATATAGAATATTGTGGAGACTAAGAAGTTATATTAAAGGATTTAAGCTATGAGGAAAGGTGGAAGTAGCCGGGGATGTTTACACTAGACAAGAGAAGAATGAGGAGAATGCGGGAGTATGATTTTAAGGTTTAAGTTTAAAAGGATATAAGCTAGAAAAAGTACACTGTTTCAGCTAGTTTATCATAGCAAGACAACGGGTCATAGCCTAATGATAATGGGGAGAATGGCAGAAGAAACATGTTTCAGATGGTAGTATGTATGTGAAAAAAGCTGCCAGAGTGCACCATGCAATCAAGTAGTAAAGACCCTGTCTAAAGTAAGTTTGGATAGTCTTTAAACATCACGATATTACAGAAACCAGCATGCTGGTGTAAATGGTAGTGCTACTGCTTGCAGCACTGACAATCCAGGATCTGGAATGATCCCGGAGCATCAGAGGGTCAGCTGGGGGGGGGGTGAGCATCTGATGGACTGCTCTCCTTCTCTGGGGTGGATGGGAGGAGGCAGTTGGAAACACTGGTGGTGGCTAGAGTTGGTGTGCCTAACACCTCCTGTGCATGCAGGGTAGGGACTAAGCGGGTGTCGACATGATCATGCATGGGAGTGTGCATGATGTACCTCTCACACCATTGCATGTCTGGGGTCTCAGAAGAATATACAGAAGAAAAATCCCTCTGTCAGGCAGCAGAATGGCTGGGGGCTCTACGAGTAGCCTTGCCTTGAAACAACCCCTTGACGTAAGTCTCAGCTGGGGTCCTATGTGATGTAGATCTCTCCCTTCAGGGAGCACCTCTGTGAGGGGCAAGTCAAGGTTCTCCAGGACCAGGCAGGTGGGAGGGAAGTGCTACAGTTGAAGGGGGTTGGGAGACATGAAGCTGATAAGGGGTACATCCCTGCCCCAGCCTCAGTGTCAGAAAAACAGTTGGGGAAAAAAATTATATTACAGGTTATAAGCAAGGAGTAAACCAGGAAGGTGCATGTTTTGTCAACACAATGCACAGTAATGTAAATATACAAACAAGGAACAGGTACCTCCTCTGAGCCTTAATTTCCAAGAGGTACCTGCCACTTATATACTGTATCTTCCTTTCTGCTGCATCAGGATTATGATAAAATGAAACAGTATCGTGTACCCATTGTTGTGTAGGAATACCTATGGGCAGACTGGATGGATGATGGGTCTTTATCTGATGGTAATATCTATGTTTCTTTCTTTCAAAAACATTACAGCCATAACAAATCACATGACGGGGTATCTGCTGAGACAGCAGCAGGACAAAGAGAACAAAGTAGATGTACCATTTGGTCTTTTTCTGTCTCTCAAATCCTACGTTCCTACATCCACTCATGTACTCGGTTTCCCTTTTGCTCATGTCTGTTTGAGGAAAAGTCCTCTGCCTCCACCTGGATCAGCTGGTCTAATTTTAAATCTGTTTTTAAATGTGTTGTTATCTCCTGGGCTAATTGTCTTTTGTCCAGACTGGACATCTCTTTGCCTTGACATCCCCTTTATCTTTCCCCAGATGTAGAGTGAAGCCCATCAGGATGAAGTGCACTGTCACAGGTTTCCTGCACGACAAAAGGGATTAACTCCCATTGAAACTGCACTGTTTGCTGCAGTAACTCTACTGCAGAATTCTGCAGAGTTGGGCTTCATCCTGGTGGGCTTCACTGTATAAAGTTACAATGGGGTGTTTATTTTTTTTATTTAAGTTTCAGATTACATATACCTTTGAGCTAAGAGCTCTTTTTCAAAGGTTTCATGTCAGTAGAAAGGAAAACAGATTAAACAGGACAGTACAGTATGGTACAATAAAGTGTAAACAGGAAGTTCAAAATCATAATGGATACAAAATAATAATGGACAGTCAAAGTAAAACAACAGAGACACATTATGCTAATCAGTTTCAGGCACAGGAAAATGCATACAGTACATTGATATCAGCTTTGTGAAGACAAACAGGGCACAGGGTGTAGGAAGGGATGTGGGAGGGTGGGCTGGGAAGAGTAAGAGAGGGGTGGGGGTGGGAGTGGAGGACATGAGGAGAGGTGGGGCAAGGGGAGAGGCGAGGAAGGGTGGAGGGGTAGGCGGATGCAGGGGGGTAGGAGGCAAGAGTGCTAAGTTACTATGAAAGAGGTCGAGTGCTAAGGTTGAGGTTTAGGAAAACATGGTTAAGAGAGACAGTCACAGGTGCTAGCTGTAGAGAGTAGTGACCGAAGCTTGGATTTGAAGGGGCTCAGCTTACTTTCAGAGGAGATGTCACTGTTGAAAGCATTCATCCAGAGGGGGGCCCTGTAGGAGAATGATCTTTGTCCCTGGGTGGTTCGGTGATGAGGTACCTCTGGGAGCTGAGATTCAGACCCTCAGGTGCAGTGTGGATTATGAGAGGGGCTTAGAAGATCTTGTACTCAAGGTGGCAAGAGGCCTAAGGTTATTTTCTTGGCCATCAGGCACGTTTGGTAGTTGTTGCGATTTTTAAGCTGTAGCAAACCAGTTACGGCATAGAGGTCACATGTGTGGGTGAGATGGTGGACTCCTGAGATGAGACGACATGCCTTGTTAAGAGCAGTGGAGATACGCCGGAGGACGCTATCAGTTGCAGAGCCATAGATGATCAGTCCATAGTCAATTATGGAAATAATAGAGCTCTGTACAGCTATCATTAAGGCTTCAGGGGTTAGATATCACCTGTGTCTGTAGAGTAGACCAATACAAATATTTACAGCTTTAGCAACGTTATCTATATGCACTCCATATGATAGATTGCTGTCTATGGTGACTCCAAGATACTTAAAGAATTGTACCTGTTTAAGGGCAGTACCAAGGCAGTTAGTGATAGTCAAGGGGATGTTGCCTGTGCTTGTTATGGGAGCTGCTGAAGAGCATAAGCTTAGTTTTTTTATAGTTTAGTATCAACTTGTGATGACTAAACCATTTCTCTACTGAGGCAAATCCGAGTTGTAGCTGGTTCTCAAGGGGTATAGGCTCTGGGTGAGTTGTGTAAATTATGGCATCATCTGCATAGAGTAGGATTTATTCAGGGCAGGAGCTTGGGAGGCTGTTTAGAAAGAGACTAAATAGGAGTGTGCCCAGGATGGACCCTTGGGGAAATCCAGCGTGAACAGGTCTTGAGTCAGAGAGGACGTCGACAATTTTGACTTGTTTAGTGCGGTTATCCAGATAACTTTTAAACCAGGCAGTGGAGTCAGAGGAAAGCCCTGCATTAAGTAGTTGTTCCAGTACTAGAGAGTGATGGACCATGTCGAATGCTTTTGTCAAGTCGATGAAGGCAGCACCAACTAACTGACCATGGTCCAGGGAGCTGTGTATAGAACCAATGAATTCCTTAAGGGCAGAGGTGGTGCTATGCCCTTTTCTGAACCCATGTTGTTGGGCTCATTGGATCTTATGTTTGTCAAGATATTAAGTAAGCTGGTCAGCTACAATGCATTCATGAGCCTTAGAGAGAGATGGTAATATGGAGCTAGGCCAGTAGTTCACGTGAAGAGTCCTGTCTCCACTTTTGTAGACTGGGGTAACTGTGGTTGATTTCCATTTATTGGGGATCTGTGCAAGTCTGAGTGAGAGGTTAATGATCCTGGTTAAAGGTGCTAACACTTCCTCAAGGGTGAGGGACAGCAGCTTGAGGTCAAGGGAGTCCCCACTGTGTCTAGATTTACCAGTTGCTTTACGGATGTATTTTTGGGCTTCATGCAATGAGACTACTTTGAAGTAGCATGGCGGGTGACTGGTCATTGGGGGAGAGCTTACAGGATTGGCTGGGGTGACATCTACATCAAAAAAGTCAGGTGGAAGAACACTGCTAAGGTCTGTGAATGCGTTATTAAAGGTATTGGCAATAGTTAGGGGGTCCAGAGTTGTAGTCCCATCAATGTCAAGCAAAGTGGGTGATGTTTTCGGGTTTTTCCCTGTAACCACTTTGATATTATTCCAGAAAGCTTTACCATTGCTCCATATGTCAGTAAGTATTCCCTTGTAGTATTTATTTTTCTCAAGGCAAATGAACTTTGTGCAATCATTCCATGCTCTTTTGTATTTCTGAAAGTCGGATTGTGTGCCGGTGGCTCGAGCCCGATGCCAGAGGTGGTCCCTAGATTTGATATGAGCTAATAAGTCTGCAGAGAGCCAGGGGTTGTAAGGGCCTTTGATTCTCCACTTTTTTAGCTGTGCATGGGACTCGCAAGCAGCAATAAAGCTGTTGATGAAATAATCAAGTGCTATGTTGACATCATTCACACTGTCGATGAGAGTCCAATCTTGCACTCTAAGGAGGGATTTGAGGGGTTCAAGATGACCCCGTGCTAGGACCCTGCTGATAATTGTCTTTGGTGGAGGTTTGCAGAATTTGTTTGTCCACATGCAGATAACAGGGGAATGGTCACTGAACATGTCTGGGAGGACCGTAGTGTTAGTAATGTGATCAGGATGACTGGTTAGGACCCAATCCAGTAGGCTGCTTGATCCTGTTTTGCAGTTGGATCTAGTCGGGGAGTTAACCAGCAGAGATGGAATCCCTAAAGCTCCCATTCTCAGGTGCAAGCCAATTAATATTAAAATCCCCCATCAGAATTAACTCTCAGCCAGGGGGTTGGTTTCTGATAAAGTCCATGACAGAACTGAGATCCCTCCCCTGTTCTTTAGGAGGGATGTACACTGATGCTACAGTAAGTGCTTTATTATGGGCATCTAGTAGAATTTTGATGGCTAGTATTTGTGTGGTTGAACCAGTAGTAGGTACTGGCAGGGGGTGTCCCATGAGTGACTCTTTGAGATAGATTGCACATCCCCCTCCTCTCTTGGTAGTCCTGTCCAGTCTGAAGATGGTGTAACCTGGCAGGGCAATAGCCATGTCAGGGATTTTTGGTGTGAGCCATGTTTCAGCAATTGTCAGAACATCTGGATTGTGTTGGTTAACAAAGACTTGTAGAGCATCCAGTTTAGGGAGGAGACTGCAGATGTTCATAGCTGCTAAAGTAAGTAACCCCAGCCGCATTAAAGAGGCTGCCTTATGTGGTGGGCTGGGGCCAGGGTTTGGGTGAATATTTCCAGACAGCAGTAACAACATAAGTATAAGTTTGAGCAGGCATAATCTTAACTGCCTTTCTGCCTCTGTCTGGTGTCCCAGCTTAGTTGTAGCTGGCATTCCCAGAAGGTGAGCATGAGGGACAGAGGGGAGAGTGATAAATTATGGGTGCATGTTACCTGTCCCTCATGGTAAGCATCAAACCAGTCATAAGGCATAGATCTACTATGTGCTGAGAGAGGATCGAAGGCAAGAGTACCAGGAGTAAGGTAGATTTAATCAAGCACGTAGCAGGGAGGTTGGGAGGGACAGCAGGCTCTTAGTATGCTCGTGTGTGAAATCAGCAATATGAGCACAAATAAGTGAGGGAGCAGATGAGACAGCACCATTGTATCTAGGTATGTACTTGATGTGCCAGATAGGATAGGCGCCCCTAGTGGCAGCTACGTGTAACGTGCTAATGGTGGAGTGGACACAGTAAATTTCACTCCTAACAGAGATATAGCCCTCTAGTGGCTAGAAGATATAATCTGCTAATGGAAAACTCAGCACTTAATGGGTGTGGAGCCCAAGTACTGGTACCATCATCTTGATGGCTGCCACTATTCTGCAAGCTTACTTTCATTGTTTTCCCTACTGTTCTTCCACCTGGTGGCACAGTGCTGGTGCCTTTTGGCTTTGCATGCATGTAGAGTTACTCTGCAGAGGAATAAACTCCATGGTCCACTATATGGGCCCCTGCAGTAGAAGATATCAGTGCCATCCTCCTCCAGACTGGGACACCATGCAAATGGCAATGTGTTCCCCAGCCTTAGCCATCTGAGTTCATCATCCAGATTCCACTCCCAAACTTGGATCATCAGTACAGCTGAACCAGTGCATGTACTGGGCCTTTGGGTGGCTCTATATGAAATTTGTTTTTAAACCAGTGTCTCCTCCAGATTTGCTTACTTCCTTAGACTTCTTCTATAGTCATTATATGTTTTTTTAAATAGGTTTTTCTACCTTCCCCTGCCTTCATTCAGGAATGTACCTTGTATTCAGGGTATACTTTGTTCAGAAATTCAGCCGTCATTTGAATGGTGGGGGATTTACTTCCCAGATTTCTCCCCCAAACCCTGCCTCCCCACATATGGTGTGGGCATGGCCTCTGTCAGCCTCATACACGTGTAGCTCCCCTTTAATGACAACAAGCTCCTTAGCCTAGTGGCAGGGATCACTATGGTGCTGGAACCCACTGCCTACACTCCCTAACTGAGGCATGCTGCCACGCAGCAGCTACCTCAGTCTGGTCTGCCTAATGATGTGACAATCTGAACTTGTTCCCAAACCCAGGTCACCGGCACAGCCATGCAAGATGCTGCTTCTGGATCTTTGGGGTGGCCAATTAAACAATAATGCATTACAGGTCTGTGTCGTGCTGGGATAATGTCACGCCTTGGATGGTGGGGCTCAAGGCTGGAAGCCGAGTGCATCCAGCACCCAAGATGTGACATTACCCCATGTAGCCACACATCCTGGAGTGCATTATTGCTATTATATAGTTGTTCATTTAAATGAAAAAAAAAGATAAAATATATTTAAAATAGTGTGTTAGTCACTTTTTTAAATGGGCATGTACACATTCAAGAAAAATAGTGCAAATGTACTGTTTTGCCCAGTAGCTGGTGCTACTTGAATGTGACTTGCATCTTGCTTCCCCAACCCCATCACCTGATTCTGCTTAAGCTCAGTATCTTCTTTCTGAGACTTAACACCTAGTTCAACTGCCTGCCTTGGGACTGGGTAAAGATATTTTTTCAGCATGATGATGTAAGGGAGAATTAGGAGCAATGACATCAGGGAAAATTGGGAGCAGGGACCAGATCAGCAAAGTGAACTTCCAGTGCAATTGGGAAGTCAGCCAGTATTGCTGCCTACCGTGGGACTGAGTAAGGAATAAGTTTTGGTAAATTCTTTTGGGAGCTGAAGCCAAGGTCAAAATATTTTGTTTTACAGTTCGCTGCTGCATTCTGGTTCATGTTTAGCTGAAAGAGGCTGCCAACCATGTGATTGTGTAAAATACAGGGAAACAGCGAGAGGGAGAAAGTGAAATCACATACAGCAGCGCTTTACTAAACAAGCTGCAGAATGTTAGTCACTGTGGAGCTTGTGTGGAATAATTTTAAAATGATTGCTTTTTTGGAGGGGCTGTCATGCTGTCTGATGTGTCATGTGTGCATATGTGAGAAGGTCATGTGTGCGCCTGGACTTCATACAGTGATGTATACTTGGATAATATCACCGTTCCAGGCGCACACTGACCAATCAGAGAGTATGAAATGTTCTTGCCATTGTATAATTCAAGTTATATCTTTAAGGAATTACATTAACAATCCTTTGATATGATAAATGCCAATGATTGCATCAATTTATTGTCCAAAGCACCCTTCTGTAATCATAACTTTAGTCAACTTCTTCATCTGATAAATGTTGATCACTGCGCCGTATGATTCTTCCCTGGTTAGATGGAATTTTATAATGACTTTCAAAGGATGTATTTATTTGCTGCAATGACTGGAATAGAAAAACATCATTTCAGCACTGTAGACAGTTTATTGACAGGTCCCCAACAAAAGGGCCTGTTAAATTGTCCATCTCAGTTCCTAAAATATTCTTTGAATCCAAACCAGCTCTTTTCAGTATTTCCAAAAATTGTTAAAATGTGTGTGGTAAGCTTTCTCCACACTATGAGCTCTCTTGTATTTCTCAGAATTTGTTTTAGCAAGCTTTGTTAATATGACTAGTGTTCTGAAAATTCAAGTGTTGGCTTTCCATACAATCACAATGCTGAGTCTCTCCAGAGCTTGAGTTTGTGGTAGGATGACTATTAGTCCAAATTCTTGTAACAGTAAGAGATACTGGAACTGGGACTGCAGGGGGAGATTCAAAAGGGACATCCATAAGCATTTTTTTTTCATGAAAAGAGTGGCAGACAAGTGGAACCAGCTGCTGGAGGAAGTGGTATAAGCCAAATCAATGAGCACTGAGCAGCGTCATAAAGGGATGGGATAGGCATATGGGATTAATTAGAAGGCAGGAGCAGCAACAAAGGGGCGGGATGGCCACTAGGCCAGTGCAGAGTACTTCGGTAGGGTGGACAGATTGGATGGACTGCTGGGCCTTTTTCTGCCGTTGTCAATTTCTCTATGTACTTATTAATATATTCTAGCTCACTTAATTGTTTTTTTACCAGTCAGAAGTAGAGTTGCACAGTCGAGTGAAATACTCTTCTATTCATAAAAGTGCTTCTCATGCTGCCTCTTACAGCTGTGTCTCACATGCAGCAACATTAACTAGCAGGCCCATTCACATTGCCCTCAGTTACAAAAGGTACCACAGTTGCCATGGCAGCAGAAGGGTAATTATGCTGACCTCACAGTCCCTTAGTCCAATTATGTTGTTCCCAAATGGGCACATTAAATTTCAAAGTGTGTCCACAAGACAACTATGTCATCCAAGTGGTCTCTTTCAAACATATTACCGTGGTGACCCCAAGTCTGTGTCCATGCTACTCATGGCCACCGGAGCAAAACGACTGAAAAGTAAGAAAGAAACACCACATTTTCTAATAAGAAACAAGTATTGGATAAGAACTGATCTATAATAAGCTTATATGCATGCTAGAAGGACCTCTTATGGATATGAGCATCACATCTTGTGTCCTTAGGCTGCCAGAATTGCTCTCCTTAACTTTGTCAGTTTGAGGGTTGGGACCACAGCCTGGGAAAAGCAGTCCCAGAGTCAAAAAATCTTTTAAAACAGTAGTACTGGAGACTGGCACCTGCTGAAAGGTATAATTCATAAAACAACTTACATAGCTCCAAAGAAGGTGGAATGGAGAACTTCAATATTTTCTTTAGAGCAAAATAAATTTTATTTCCATAAAGTGATAACAGTGCTGATTCAATCCATATCGCTCACAAGCACAACAGTGCACAAAAGCCATAGAAGTCCATATAGTCCCACATGAACGCTGGCAAGTATTCAAACACTCAGACTGAGAACCTCACTCTCAGACTGATGTCACCCAATGTGTTTCACCCAATGAAAGCTTTTTCAAAGGCTAATGTCAAAAGATACATGTCCACCTTGTTCTAAAAGTGACAATACACATTTGTGTGTTGAGTTCAGTTCTCAGCTAATATTGACATACCTAAAAACAGTTCAGAATATACAAAAGTATACATAAATCACAATTCAGCTCATTTATAACCCTTGCCACCACTAATTTCTTAGGGCACTGGGCATGTAACAATAATATATTGCACCCAGTTAAAACAGAGTCAGCTTAAATAAACTGTTCTCATTGTAAAAACGAGTCAACTCACAGTTAAGTGTGGCAGTCAAAAGTGCAAATCTGCAAGACAGAGACACACAAAGTTAATTAAAAACACATAGTGAAATAGCTAATTAAAAAAATGCAAACAATAAAATCCCACTTCCCATCAGACACCTCCAGACAAACGTAATTTTAAGGGACATATGTTTTAAATCTGTCTAGTACATTTTATTTCTTTAGAAAGGAGCTGATTTCAATCCTGTCATTCAAGCCCTTCTTCTCCATAACCCTGATGGTGAAAATTCAATATTGTCCTCTCATGAGGAGTACATTACCATAATGAACACCTTTTCTGGACATGGCAGGCTTTTAAATACCAGTAAAGGTGAATTCATGTTCACATTTATTTCTTTATTTCCAGACATGCACTGCCAAGGAATTGGTAGAATCACCCTTTTCTATGGCACAAACATGTTTCCCAACTCTGAGTCTAAATGCCGTCTTTGTTTTCCCCACATAAAAACACCCACACTTACATTCGGCCAGATACTGTATACACTACTACAAGTATTGCAGGTTGTAAAACCTCTCACTTTTGCTTCCCTCTCTGTCACAGGATTCATAAAGGACTTACTGATTTTGACCTCAGGGCAGTATTTAAAGTTACCACAGTTATTACATCCATTACTTCTTTCAGGCAGCCATGTACGTGGCTTATCCAGTAGGGGCTGTATCAAATGTAGAATGATATCCTTGATATTTTTGCCTCTCCAGTATACCACTCTAGGGCCACTGGTATCCACATTCCATAATCCCTGGTCTATCTTTATTAGGTGCCAATGTTTTCTAACAATTGATGCAATCTTTTGAGACTGGGGACTATAAGTGGTCACACAGGCTAGCTGTGGATCACACTCATTATTTCTCACTCTTTCTTACAATAAATCCTGCCTTGATGTCTTTTCCACTTCCTCTTTTGCTCTGTGAATTACCTCCTCATTATAGCCCCTGTCCTGTAATCTCTTGGTCAACTCATCTGCTCTGATCTGATATTTCCCTTCATCACCACAATTTCTCTTAGTCATAACGAACTGTCCCTTTGGGATAGCCATAATCACATGTTTGGGGTGATTATTGCTGGCCAGAAGAAGTGTGTTTCAGTCTGTGGCCCTATCCACACTCACAAGCATAGGAGTGTAGTGGTTTCTGTAACAGTTGCACACTTACCGTTACCGCGTGTCTACACTCTCATCACAGCATTCTGCCTGAAGGTGCATTCTGCAGCTTTTTATGTCCACACTTGGCTCCTCAAGCAGTGATTCCAAATGATTCTGAAAGCAGTCTAAATCTGTATTTGGAGAAGTGACACACATACTCCCAGAATCCTGTGTGTCACTTCTCAACATATCCCAGCATGCTGCCTCTCATTTCCATGGCCACAGTAAACAGAAACGAGCATGTCGGCATTGCATAGGTTCTGTTATGTGCACTGAACAGTTATTGTGGTGCAGAAGTCACCCCATCCCACATCACCTAGCTAACACAAAACTGATGAGCTGGGTGTGTGGAGCGTACCCTAGCTGAACAAAATGCAGGCTGTGTTCTGGGATGTTTATGGTCTGGAAGCAGTGCTGAGATAAGGGCAGGGAGAGTAACATATTTAAAAAAATAGAGGGTCAGGATCTGGGGGACTGCTGTGATAGGAACAGGGTGGGTATGCCTATTTTAAATAATCAATGGAGGGTCGGAGGTGCCGCATTCCTTCATGGGATACCTGACGCAGCCATGGAGGACTGAGGATTCAACATCAGGCTCTCACCCATCTGCATTGGTGAGTGCACAGAACTTTTACCATTTTTGCTACCAAATGTTCCTGCTTCCAGTCTTGAGACTAGCATCAAACAGGTCTCAAGATCAGAAGCAAAACCAGATTGGGTACTGTTATTAATGCGGATGTGCACCGTTTTTGTCAGACTCTGTAACGGTTGCACTCCACGGTAACGGTACAGACTTGTGAGTGTGGTCAGGGCCTTTATGTTTGAATCTGAGTGTTTCAATGCCAGCCAGCATTCATGTGGGACTATATGGACTTCTATGGCTCTTGTGCACTGTTGTGCTTGTGAGCGATATGGATTGAATCAGCACTGTGTCATCACTTTATGGAAATAAAATTGATTTTGCACTGAAGAAAATATTGAAGTTCTCCATTCCACCTTCTTTGGAGCTATGTAAGTTGTTTTATGAATTATACCTCTCAGCACTACTGATCTCTGAACATTGCAGCTCTCTCATGGTAAGGGTACATGGGGTGACACTCTTATATTCATATGTGGTCCTGCTAGCATCCATATAATCTTATACTATATATCATGTTAAAGATGTGTGATTATAAGAACTGAAACTTCAGTTTAACATCCAAATGTACTTTGTAGAAAATTAGAGAAACTCTTGTGTGGGAAATTGACCATTATAACTGAACTTCGAACTTCAGAATTTTAGAACTATTAGCACTATAGGCCCTCTTATGGTTATTATAAATCATTACATTGTTCTTTGCCAATCAGGGTTGCTTATTTCTAAGCATTTCAGGTACTCTTATAACCATAAGAATCTGCCTTATACAAACAGTTCTTAGTTCTACGATCAGTTGGCATAATCCATTTCTTATAGAGGGGCACTCCAATTTTCTACTAAGAGAAACACTTCAGGGAAAAATAGGTTCCATTTCTTAAAACAAGAAATCTTCAGAATGATTTATAATAGTGTCATTTACTTTTTATTTTTATTTTTTGAGTTTGGTAAACCTGCACAGCACATGAGCAGAAAAATATGCCTATTTTCAAAGGCTGCTAGGATGTGCAATACAAATAATAAAATACAAACAAGTACTTACATAGCAAATATATCAGTCAAGGCAGGTACAAACACTCTGAGCAAGAAGAGAAGATAAGATATCAGTTTTGTTTGAATGTGATTAAAAGATTGACAATCTGTGAGATTAATTGGTAGGTAGTTAAAGATGGAGGTGGCTTTGTAACTCCCTGATTGGTTCTCATAAATGAAATTTAAAATATACAATATTCCTGCATGTTTCTCTAGTAGTTACCCCAGAAAACACTCTTAATAAGAGATCCACACAGACTCTGGAAGTAAGTCAATGGAGGTTAACTCTTTTCAAGATACAAGCTGCCTGATATGATAGCAATCCTGCAAGATAACCACTGAACTACATTTTACATTAAACAATGGTGAGTTAATCTTCAAGACTGACTCATTAAAAATGAAGCACATTGTTGTATAGAATTTCAACCTTCATAAGAGGCTGAGCTATGAAATAATAATAATAATAAATCTAAAAATGATAATAAGAAACTTTGGGCCACAATGTTTTGTATTTCTGGAAAAAGTGAGGCATTCGCTCTATAGACTAATCCTTAATTTCTAAACATTTCAGCCAATTCTATAGAGAATAATGGATGGGGTGTTGTACACTGTGAGTTTTTTAACATACTCAAGGTGTGAAATACAACAGAAAACACGAGTGCAAAACATGCATAGTTTGTGATGGTATTAAACACCAGGGGTGTGTAAAAAAATGAATAATGTAACACTCCATACTTTATTTTGCATAATTGTTTGTCAGTTTAGTGCTGTGTGGTCAAAAAAATGGCCAGTGTCCTTTCTGTGGCATTTTGTTTCTGTGAGCTCAAGGCAGCAGCAGCCTTCACTTTCAGTTGGATTGGCTAACACCCACACCGTAATAACCAGCTTTCATTCTGTAATAACCAGCCAGTTATTATAGTGTTTAAAAGGGTGTCAGTCCAGTCAATAAATGGGCTCACCAGCCAATTATATCTGTATGCAGTATATGTACAGTTTCTGTGTCTCTTGTGGTTATAAGAGTGCAGTCTCTTATGGTTATTGGGGTTTCTTCTGAAGTCCTTTGTGCGTCAGAACCATGCAGCTTCGCTTTGTAGTTCTTTCACCCAAAGAACTGAAGAATAAACTCTTACAACAACAAGAGACGCCAGAACTGTACATAAAAACATATATGAGTGGCAAGAGCATTTAGAAATCCACAAGTCTGATTGGATAAAAATAATGTTATAATTTAAAAAGTTTATCAAGGAGTAATGTTTTTCATTTCTATTTGTCATTGCAGTGTTGGATAACCCTCTCTTCTGAAACATTGAGGTTGTGGGCATAAAAAGGCCTTGTAGTCCATCAAATTTTCCCAGGCCTACCTATTTAATGTTGATTGTGAGGGGGCCCTTCACTCCTCCTTTCTGTTCCCCTTTTGCCAATGTCTTTACCAGTGTTGAAAGTCACTATAACTACTGAATGTCTTTACCAATACAATATATCGGTTCCACTTATGTTTTATCCCCACCACAATAATTTTACACAGACTACCTGTCTTGGTAGTCTCTCCACCACCCTCTTTCTTAAGAAATGCTTTCTGGCATACCTCTGGCATAGCTCTTAAATCTTGCACACCCAGCATCACATCATCTTCTATGGAGTTTACGTTCCCTCTCAGTGTGAACAGAATCTCTGCTATCTGTTTTATTTATCCATTGAAATATTCAGACATCTTGATCATACCTCCTTCATGATTGGAGATGCAGCAAATTTAAATTTCACCGTGGGCACTTTGCATTGTCATTCCGCTGCATGGAGTGGCCAATATGAAATGCTCACTTCACCTTGTAATTATTACTTTGCATTGTCATTCCGCCTTAACGCGAAGTAAGGTGAAGTGACAACAATATTGGCAGCCCCCCACACACACAGTCACCAGAATTAATGTGTATCCCCAAAATACTACTGTCTTGTGTCCAGAAAATTCCCCAGTGCTGATGAAGTGAAATGAGAGCTTAACAAGAAATGTAAAGTCTCCCAGAATTAATGGCACACTCAGACATGCCCACAGTGATCACACACATTCACTAGAATTAATGTGAATCCCCCAAATGCTACTGTCTTCTGTTCAGAAAATTCCCCAGTGCTGGCAAAGTAAAATGAGAGCATAACAAGAAATGCAAAGTATCCCAGAATTAATGGCACACTCAGTCATGTGTGCAGTGGTCACACACAGTCACCAGAATTAATGTGCATCCCCAAAATGCTATTGTCTTTTGTCCAGAAAATTCTCCAGTGCTGATGAAGTGAAATGAGAGCGTAACAAGAAATGCAAAGTCTCCCAGAATTAATGGCGCACTGAGTCACAAGTGCAGTGGTCACACACAGTCACTAGAATTAATGTGCATCCCCAAAATGCTACTGTCTTTTGTCCAGACAATTTCCCAGTGCTGATGAAGTGAAATGAGAGTGTAACAAGAAATGCAAAGTCTCCCAGTATTAATGGTGCACGCAGTCAAATGCGTAGTGATCACACACAGTCAGCAGAATTAATGTGCATCCCCAAAATGCTACTGTCTAGTGTTCAGAAAATTCCCCAGTGCTGATGAAGTGAAGTGAGAGAGTAATAAGAAATACCAAGTCTCACAGAATTAATGGCACACTCAGCAATGTCCACAGTGATCACACGCAGTCTCCAGAATTAATGTGCATCCCCAAAATGCTACAGCCTTTTGTCCAGCCAATTCCCCAGTGCTGACAAAGTGAAATGAGAGTGTAACAAGAAATGCAAAGTGTCCCAGAATTAGTGGTGCACTGCAAACACACAGACAGATTAAGATTGTGCTGCACACTCAAGAGATGCAGATGCAAAGGTACAATGACACCTAACCAGTGCTCACAAGTCACAAATTCAAATCTGGAAAAGAATAACTTTTGCCAGTTGGAGGGTAGTGCATGGCAGTAACAGTCCACTACCTGTAAAGAGACCACAAAGCAGTACAAAAAATTCATGCAGGTGCGGTGGATAGCAGGTTCACACTGCTGCAATTACTCTGTGGAACAATAAACGGTGTCTGATTTGATGGTACGCATCACACACACTACAAGTAATGAGAAGCAAATTGAAAACCTTTAGTAATATAACCAAATGTTTTAAACAAAATGAAATTATACATTGCTGCACCACAACAATCAGCAAAAAAAGGTCAAGAATTACTGAAAATATTACTGTGTGTACATTAACACAGTTATACAAGACAAATATAACCAAAACAGAAAGACTGCCTTTTTCTCCCAGTTAATCTACATACACCACAGACACACCCCTCCCCCAAAGCACACTTCTCAGTACACAGACTGAATGTTCTAAATTAACATTCAAAATCCACACACAAACAATAAACACTCGATGATATGAGCACAGCAGGGTTTCCTACAATTGATGTACTAAATTTTGAGGAACAAAAAAGACTCAAAAAGGCTTTTTTAACAGCTTTTGGGGATTTTGAATCACAGATCTCTAAAAGCAAAATGTCTCCAGCTACCACTACATAAACACTACACAGAACTGAGGCTGTGCAGAACAGTCTAGAGCCCATGTGACCTGCAATCCCATGAATCACTGCAGAACTCGCCTTGGAGCTCAATTACAAGGCAAAGTGATGCGAAGTACATTGAAATCAATGGTGGAGAAGTGGTTTGGAGAAGGCGGAATAACACAAAGTCATTGGTTTCAATGGACTTTGCATTCCTCATTATGATGCGAAGTACTCCGCTTCAAGTTGCTGATTACTTCACGGATTCTGCATTACTCTGCGAATCACTTCTCGGAGCAAATTTTGGCCACTTCACCCACCACTATTCATGATTCTTGTGTGTATCTTTCATCCTCTCTATGTAAATGTTTTTCTGTTGACCCTGGATAATTTTGGTTGCCCTCCTCTGCACCACCCCCCAACTGTCCCTGTCTTTGTTCTTGTGGGGGCTCCAGAACTGCACACAGTACTCCAGCTTAGGATGAACCAGAGACGTAGAAACATAGAAATTATCAGCAGATAAGGACCACCTGGCCCATTTAGTCTGCCCATAAGACCTGTACAGTGGCAGAATCACCTTACTCCTCCAGTTAGTCATCCCCCTTCCTATACATCCCAGCATCCTATTCACGCTCCACACTGTCCTGTTGCACTGGGCTGATGCTTTCAAATTGCCCTGTATTATTACCCCCAGATCCCTCTACTCTGTCCTACTTTCCAGTGCCATCCTCCATTTTGAATTCTACTTTTGGATTTTTTGCCATTGCACCTCTTAGCATTGAATTTAAAGTGCCATACCCTTGACCACTTCTTTAGTCTTTCCAGATCATCCTTGTGTTTCTTACCCCTTTCCTCACTAGCCACTTTTCCACAGATCTTAGAATTATCAATGAAGAGACAGATATTCCCCTGGATCCTTGCTCCACTTTCACAGATGGAGATGATGAAGAGAACCAGTCCCAATACTGAGCCCTGCAGTACACCACTGATGACGCCCTGACATCTTAAGTGTTCCCAATTAATGACAGCCCTTTGAGTTCTATCATCTAGCCAAGCTCCTATCCATCTTGTGATATTTTATTCCATCCCCAATTCATCCAACTTTCTGACAAACTATCCATGTGGGATAGAGTGAAAGGCCTTGCTTAAGTTATGGTAAAGTGTGTCTACTGCTTGACTATTGTCAACCACCTACTTCACCTAATCAAAGAAGTTGATTAGGCTCATCTGACATGACTTCTTCCTGGGAACCTACATTGTTTAATATCCTGAAGTCTGTTTGCCACCAGGAGACACACTAGCTTCTCCTTTATTACGATTTTCAGTATCTTCCTCACTATAGATATCAGACTGACATATCTGTCATTTTCTGGTTGGCCCTGGTTCCATGTCAGTGCAGAGGAACTACATCTGCTGTCCTCCAGTCCCTAGGTATTACCCTTATCTTTAGTGAGCTACTATAGAACTTGGCCAATAGTGCAGCTAGGATCTGTCCCATCTCCTTCAGAACATGGGGATGCAGCCTGTCCCAGCCCATTGACTTATCCACCTTCAGCGCATTCGATCCCTTTAACACCCTTACCTCTGAAACAGGTTCCTAACTTGTACACTCTCCCCTTCCACCCTTGCCTTGTTGATACAGTCAGAAAATGACCCCTTATCCTCCACTTGGAATACGGAACAAAAAAAAAACTGGTTCAGTATGTCCTCCTTTCCTTTATTCTCCTTCCTAGGAAAGGTGGTGGAGCTTGATTTGGATGTAACCCAATAAGCAATGAAACTGAGGAAGCTTTGGTCTGCACTGCTGCCAAAGTAATAGGGAAATGCACATACCCCCACCATCATCAGAATTGGCACAATCAGCATGCATACTGCTTTGGAGATGGTAAGAAAAACATGCAGAGAAAATGTGATCTGAGAAAATGGGATGGAAAAAAGTTACTGATTTTGATTTTGCTTTTCTAACCTCATTTTGAACAGCTAATATTTTTCAAGTGAAATTACCTCTGGCTGGAAGCTGCAATACTGAACATAGGATTTGCAAGAAAGAGAGTTGTGCTCACAACAGAGGGAGGTGAACCTTACAATTGTCTTTGATTGGTATCAGATATTCTGCAGGTGGTGGCTACTTCTAACTGAAAGGTGAAATAAAGGAACTTAAATTATCAGGAAAGACAGTCTTTCAAGCAACAGAGGGAGGTGGATCTAGCTTTACGTTTGTTACAATTCTTAAGATTTTCAGTGCAGGAAGAGTTTAAAGCACAGCTGACTTATTTTGGGGCTGACTGCTTTCAGAGCACAAACCACCAGGCTGTTTTGGGGCTGGGGAGGCTTACCTGTGTCTGACTTGGATGTCTGGATTTTTCTCTGTTTGATTAGCGGGTATTTTTTCTGTCAAATTGTTGTGTAGGGCATCTTGCTGACAGGAAGGCACTCATCGCAGTGGCAGGTCAGAGCTTTTAGCTGATTGTTTTGTGAGGGCACAGTTTAGGCCCATCCCTTCCCACCCTTCACCCCACCCACCCCTGGAAATAATTCCTTTATACCTGGGGTTCTGACATCATTTTCTCAAGAGTGCAAGGTGCATATCACTGTCATATCCTCTCTAGCACACTGCACTGACAATAGAAGCATACACATTGTATAATATATATATTTCTATATAACAAACCAATCATACACACAAACACACACACACACACAAAAAGTAGATAAACATGTGGGGAGTAGTGCAATGTAATGGCTGTGGGGCAGCAGTCTTCTGGGAGTCTTTCTGGAGGCTGAGATGCTGCCCTATTTGCAGACAACTCTCTGCCCTGAGGGAGGAAGTTGCCTGTCTTCAGGCCACACTGGACAGTAGTAAGGGAACCTTCCACCAGGCCACACTGGATGGTAGGAAGGGAACCTCCCCCATCCAGGGAGCACCAGAGCCACCACCACTACCTCAGAGGTTGCGAAGGAAGCACCACAGTTGGACCACAGTGGGCTCAGGGAGGGTGAGGATGGTGGAACAGAGGCACACCCAGTCAGTTGTTCCACTCCACAATCCATACACCATTCTGGGGGAGCATAGCTCCCCTATGGATGCACCTGCAGAGGAGACTAAGGAGGCTGAGGACAACTGTCACAAGGGAGGCCCACAGGAAGGAGGCAGAGGACACCACAAGGAAAGGAAGCAGCTCCTGGTGGGGGACTCAATACTAGGGGATAGAACTGGGGGAGCAGGGAAAACTGAAGTAAGGTGCCTGCCTGGTACCATGGCTTGGAGGGACAGGAAGCGCATCCTCAGGATCACGAGAACAGCTGCATGGGAGTCTGAGCTGGACATCATTGTCCACCTAGGGACAAATGACTTGGCTCATCATGAGATTAGAGCAGTGCAGAAGGACTTTGTAGAACTGGGGAGGGGCTTAAGACAAGTAGCACACACAGTATCCTTCTCTGAGTGCTGCCTGTCAATGGCATGAGTGAGGACTTTGCACCATGCAGTTTAAGAATAGTTGAAAAATGGTGTGAAGCACAGGGGTTTGGCTTCATTGGGACTGGGGTTCCACCTGGAAGGACACCAGCCTATACTGCAGGATGGTCTGCATCTGTCCAGGAAGGAACAAATCTTTTGAGCAATCAGTTTAAATGCTTCATTGGCAAGCTTTTAAACTAGTCAAGGGGGGATGCACTGATAAGCAGCAGGAAAATCCCAGCCTCTCCCTACAAAACAGGGTACTAAATGAGAAAAAGACGGAGATAGAAAGGTCAGTGGGGGATGCTGCAAAAGAAGGTAAAGTCATCAAGAAATGGAGAGCAATGAGTACCAATGCCCGTAGCCTGAGTAACAAGCTTTCTGAATTAGTGGCCTTGATGGAGGAGGAACATCTGGATATCGTGGCAGTCACAGAAACATGGTACACACAAAACCATGACTGGGATGTAAACATACCAGGATACACTATCTACAGGAAGGACAGGGAGGGTAAAAGAGGAGGAGGAGTAGCTCTTTACATAAGGAAGGAATCAAAGCAACAGAACAAAAGGAAAACAGGGAGGAGAAGAAGCACTGTGGGTAAATTGGAAACTGGCAATGGCACCACAATCCCACAGGGTTGTATACATATCCTTCTCAGGGGAGGAAATGGACAAGAAATGATAGAAAGTATACTTAGAATGGCAGAAAAAGGGAGATATTGCTGATGGGTGATCTGAATATGCCAGATGTAAACTGGAGTGCAGTTGCAGCAGCCACTTAAGAGTGGGGTTATTCTAGATGCCCTACAGGAGCATGCCTTGAACAACTAGTATTGGAGCCCACTCGAGAGGGAGCAATCTTAGACCTGGTTCTCTCAAATGGAGATGAAGAGAGGATCACAGATGTAGAGGTAGGTAGCCATCTGGGAACTAGTGACCATCGAACAGTATGGTTCACAATAAACACAGCAATAGAGTCAAACCATACAAAGGCAAAAGTACTGGACTTTAGGAGGGCTGACTTTGCAAAATGGGTGAGTGCCTAAGGAATGCACTAGCAAATGGGCAGGAAGTAGGGTGGAAGAACAATGGGGAATAATAAAACTGCCATCACAGAGGTAACAAGCCTGTGTGAAGCAAATAAACAAAATGAAACGATGTAAGAAACCACTATGGTTCTCAAAGGAAGTGGCAGTGAGGGTTCAAGAAAAAAAAGCATTCAGGAAGTACAAGGAAACACAGAAGGAGCAGAACAGAGAACTGTATCAGTTAAAGCAAAGGAAGCTGGGAAGGCAGTCAGAACAGCAAAGGCCCAAACAGAGGAAAAGATAGCCAACTCAGTTAAGAGGGATAAAACCTTTTATAGGTACATCAGGGGCGAAGGAAGACCAAGGGAAGGATAGTGAGGCTTGATAAAGGGAGGGAGGGTGGGCAGAGGGTGACTGTGAAAAGGCAGAGATACTAAACAAATATTTTGCTCAGTATTTACGAAGGAAGAGGGAGTACCTAAAACAAACAGTAGAAACACTCTGGATACAGAAGTTGATACCAGCCCATTTACAGAAGAAAGGGTTCTGAAAGAACTCTTAAAACTGAAGGTGGACAAAGCAATGGGGCCTGATGGGATTCTTCCCAGAATTCTAAAAGAACTAAGGGTAGAACTAGTGACACCGCTGACTACCCTCTTTAACAAATCATGGGAGGATGGGGTGGTACCCGAGGACTGGAGGAGGGCAGATGTGATTCCCCTTCACAAAAGTGGGAGCAAGGCAGAAGCAGGAAACTACAGACCTGTTAGTTTAACCTCAGTGGTAGGGAAAATGATGGAATCACTTCTGAAGGAAAAAATGTCAGTATCTAGAGGCCAGAGGGGCACAGGACCCAAGGCAGCATGGATTCACAGCGGAAGGTCATGCCAGACAAATCTGATAGATTTCTTTGACTGGATGACCAAAGTAGTAGATCAGGGAGGGGCTGTGGACATGGTCTGCCTAGACTTTAGCAAGGCATTTGACACAGTCTTACACAAAAGATTAATATACAAGTTAGCCAGCCTGGGAGTGGGTCCCAAGATGACAGCCTGGGTAAAGAATTGGCTGGAGAATAGGACACAGAGAGTAACAGTAAATAGAGTCCACTCTGAAGAAAGGGGGGTTACTAGTGGGGTACCGCAGGGTTCAATATTAGGACCGGTCCTCTTCAATGTCTTTATAAGCGACATTGCAGAGGGACTGGAAGGAAAAGTATGTTTCTTTGCAGATGACACAAAGATCTGCAATAGAGTTGATGAACAAGGTCGGGTGTAAAGGATGAGAAGGGACTTGGCAAGGTTAGAGGAATGGTCAAATGTATGGCAGCTTAGATTCATTGCTAAGAAGTGCAAGGTAAGGCACCTGGGAAACAAAAACCCAGGAAAAGAGTACACAATGGGGGGTGAGATACTAACAACAACAAAAATGGAAATGGACCTGGGGTAGTCATATCAGATGACCTAAAAGTGGGCAAGTAATGTGAGGGCAACAAGGAGGTTAGGGGGGTACTGGGATGCATAGGAGAGGCATCACCAGTAGAAAACAGGAGATTATTATCCCTCTGTACAGACAGCTGGTGAGACCCCATCTGGAGTACTGCATGCAGTTCTGGAGACCCAATCTCCATAAAGACATAGACAGGATGGAAGCTGTCCAGAGGAGGGCAACTAAAATGGTGCAGGGCCTGCACTGGAAGACATATGAAGAGAGACTTAAGGAGCTTAATATGTATAGCCTTGAGAGAAAGGAGGAGAGGGACATGATAGAAGCGTTCAAGTACCTCAAGGGAATCAACAAAGTCCAAGAGGGTAGCATCTTTCAAAAAGAGCTGTGCAAGAACAAGGGGCACAATTTGAAGATAGAGAGGCAGCTCAGAGGTAATTTAAGAGTATTTTTCACAGAGATGGTTGTGGATGCATGAAGCGCCTTCCGGAGAAGGTTGTGGAGTCAAAAACAGTGGTGGAATTCAAGCATGCATGGGACAGTCATAAGGCAATTCTAGGGGGTGGGGGTAGGAAGAAGTAGGCTGCTGGTTAACTAGGATCTGCAGCTTATCCATTAGATAGGGAAATGGGCAGACTGGGTGGGCCAAGCGGTCCTTATCTGCTGTCAAATTTTATGTTTCTATGTTTCTATTTTACAGTGGATGAATTGAATATATTAGATTAGAGAAATGTGATTTGAGAAAACAGGATCTGAGAAAGTGTGACTGGTCTGGACTTTTCCTTCCTCACTCATTTCACATGACGTGAATATATTATATTATATAAAGGGTGAGTTGAGAAATGTGAGTGATCTTTTTTTTTTTCAACTTTATTTATGCACCATACCTTGGGGAACTCTCTCTGGCATCCACTGCTACCACAAGCTCTACCTCCATGCCTGAAGCCTCTCAACACCCCCACACCAGCCCGACAGATCCCCCGGCTCTGCACCCCTCCAAGGTAGGACCACCATATCCGCGCAGGGCACTCTATCTGTGAATACAATGTGTTGGTCTGGTCGGGCAGCTGTGGTGAGGTGACAGCCAGGCAGTTGGAGCATGGCTCGACGGGGCTTGGTGCCATTGCCTATCCCCAAGGACAGGAGTTTTCCTTTTTCTGTCTCCCCCACTGGCCCAGCAGTGCAATGCGGCTACCAGCAGCGACGATGCATGCTCTCACGACGCCTAATAGGAGTGTCGCCGTGACCAAACCCTTGTTGCTTGGATCCTGACTGCTGCTAAACCCCCAGTCTCCACTAGGGGTCACCAGATGGTGGGATCCTTATCCCCCCCTTCCTCCCACGAAAGGAGAGCAGTCCTCTGGACACTCAATCCTTTCCTCCCCCATCAACCACCAACAGCCTGAGTTTGTTCCTGAACCTGGGTTGCCGGCATGGTGCAAGGTGTGGCATCCAGCACCTCAACCCTCAGCGCCACTGGGTCAACGTGATTGATCTTGACTTTGTCTCTGTCATTTCATTTATGAAGTGAATATATTAGACTCAAGAAAATGTGATTCAAGAAAACATGATTTGAGGAAAAACATGACTGGTCTTGGTGGCGTCTTTCCTACCCAATTTTACATGAAGTAGATATATTAGATTCCACAAAATGTGAGTTGAGAAAACAAGATTTGAAAAACATGAATGGTCTTGACTTTGCCTATCTTACCTTATTTATGAAATTAAAATATTAGATTCAAGAAAATGTGATTTGAGAAACCATGATTTAAGAAAAAAGTAACTGGTCCTGATTTTGCCTTTCTTACCGGCATGAGGCCATAATGTCACAAGACATTATGCCGCATGGCTAAATCACGTGCCAATACAGTGCGATTTATGCCATGCGGCACAACTCTTTTTTCTGTGGGGGCTCTGCCCACCACATCCCTCATTGTGTGGGGCTGTGCCCCCCCCGGACTCCCCCCCAGTAAAGATTCTTAACTCCAGGAGGGGTCCAATTCGGAGAGTGCGCAAAGTCTTTAAAAAAATTAAATTTCTGGGACTGGGAATTAAACCCAGTCCCAGATGCAGTGCCTGGGTTCCTGCTGCTGTGGATCTGCCCAGTGAGCCATGGCAGCTGCTCTGCAGAACCCACTCCCAGCAGAGGTCTTATCCTCTGCCTGGGAGTATGTGAATGGTGCAATACCGCATACAGCAGTACACATGGTATTGTACTATTCACTGTCCTAGACAGTTCTAATTTGGGTTAGCTATAATGTGGTATGCTATTAAGCGTACAATATTATGACCAAGTACATTTCTTACCTCATTTTTGTTACATGAAGTAGATACATTAGACTCGACAAAACGAGTTGAGAAATTGTGAATTGAAAGAAACATAACCAGTCTTAACAGTGCATTTCTTGCCCCTTGTTTTACATGAAGCAGCTATATTAAAGAAAACATGATTTGAGACACTGGATTTGAGAAAACATGATTGGGTTTGACTTTACTTTTTTCACCTCATTTTATAGAAAGTTCAAATATTAGAATCGAGAAAATGTGATTTGAGAAAATGTGACTGATTTTGTGTTTGCCTTTCTCACCTTATACGATAGGAAGCAGTATAGCGCAGTGGTTTATGGCTCTGAGCTGCAGACTTGGAGACCTGGGTTTGAATCCCAGAGCCCCCATTGCATACTGTGTGACCCGGAGTAAGTCATTTAACTTCCTTGTGCTCCCATGTCTCACCTGGAAACAAGCTTTGGCTTAGTGTGCCTTTCCTGGTTAAATAATTTCCCCTTTACAAAGCAGATATATTAGATTCAAGAAAACATGATTTGAGAAAATGTGACTGGTCTTGATTTTGCCTTTCTCAGCTTCTTTTGCATGAAGTGAATATACATTAGATTTGAAAAAATGCGACTCAAGAAAATGACTGGTCATAACATTACCTTTCTTATCTCGTTTTAAGTGAGGTGTGAATAGAGGACAGTGAGGAATGGTGATGACTCTGACACTGCAAGATCTTGAAGGATTAAGAATGTGAGACCAGGATGACTCTGCATTGCATAGGGTGGTTTTGTCACCAGATGCTCTGGATTACTGAGGGGAAAAGCTGCTTGCAGTGGGAGTGGAACTAGTGCAGTTCTGGGGCCTAATACCATGGTTTCTTTCACCATACTATCATGCCTCAGCACTAGTCCACCACTTAGGTGTAGCTTCCATCCCGCCATTATGACTTCTAGATCCTGTCCTGCTTCTCCAGCACTGCTTGCAGAAATGGTATTTGATTGAACTGGCATGGTGGAACTTTTCTCTGCTGCTTCTTTCATCCCCTGCATCCCTTTCTCTACCCATTCTTTTTCATATGGCTTCTACACCACAACACAACAGCAAATGCCTACAGACTTAAGACCATCTCTTCCTCTAAGACCCCCCTTTGAGCCCTTCTCAACCTCATTGAGAAACCCAGTGTCTCACTGCAGCAGCCAAGTTCTCTTAGTTTTCAATCACAGGCAAAACAATATATTTAAAACAAAATTCTGTGCTACAGCTTATACCCCCAACAGTCACAGTATTTTTCAAGTAAATCCTTCAAACTCCCTCCTGCACCTTTCCCAGCCTACTAAGCTCACTCTTCCCTATTCTTGCTGGGGCCGGGGGGGGATATGGATTTCTGTGCCCTCAACACCATCAGTATTTAGTGAATAAAAAATGTTCATCACATAAAGCTTTCAAAAATCCCTTCCCCTTGCACCTTTCCCAGTCTGCTAAATTCACTCTGCTCTGCTCTTGCTGCAGGGTCTGTTGCTGCCAGTATAGACTCACACTGCACACTGTCTATGACCTCTTCTCTGCAGTACAGTTTCACTAGAATTCCAGCTTAAAACTACAGTAAAATGTAGTGAGAATAAACCAATTGGAATGATAAGGCACAATTCCCTGATGATTTCAAAAATTTTCTGATCAAAATTTACTCTTTTTCACATAAATGTCATTTTTTTCAGAAGCCAGAGCTTCCCTCATGAAATAGCATGTGAAATGGCACTGAGATGTGCGCAGCATAACTAGAGATGGGTGAAGTGGCCCTAATTTGTTCTGCAAAGTGAATTGCAAAGCGAAAGTGAATTCACGGAGTGCTCCTCATCGCGAAGCGGAGTACATCGCGTTATAATGGGTAACGCAAAGTCCATTGAAAACAATGACTTTGCATTACTCTGCCTTCTCAAACCACTACTCCACCAATTCTTAAGGCAAAGTACATTGAGAACAATGTACTTTGCCTCACTTCGCCTTGTTTTTAAGCTCCAAAGGTGAATTTTGCAGAGATTCATGGGATTTAAGGTCGCATGGACTCTAGATTGTTCTGCACAACCTCAGTTAGGGGTTGTGTGTCAGAAACTGTAGGAGACAGTCTGCTCTGAGAGCTCTCTGTGATTCAAACCTTCTAAAAGCTGTTAAAAAAGCCTTTTTGAGTAATTTTTTTTGCTGAAACTTTAGTTCATTGATTGTAGGAAACCCTCCTGTGGTCATATCATCGAGCGTTTATTGTTTGTGTGTGGATTTTGAATGTTAATGTACAACATTCAGTCTGTGTACTGAGATACAGTGGAAGTGTGCTTTGGGGAAGGGGCGTATCTGTGGTGTAGGTTGATTAACTTGGAGAAAAAAACAGTTATTTCTGTTTTGGTGATATTTTTCTTGTATAACTGTGTTAATGTACACACAGTAATATTTTCAATAATTCTTGCCATTCTTTTGCAGATTGTTGTGGTGCAGCAGTGCCTAATTTTAGTTTGTTTAAAATATGTGGTTATATTACTGAAGTTTTCAATTTGCTACGCATTACTTAGTGTGTGTGTGATTATGTGTGTGACACGTGTCATCAAATCGGACACCTTTTATTGTGCCACATAGTAATTTCAGCAATGTGAACCTGCTATCCACTGCAGCTGTGTGATTTTTGTACTTGTTTGTGGTATCTTTTACTGTTACTGCAGCAGTGCAGTACACTGCCCCGTGGCCTGCCCCAACCGGCAAATGTATTCTTTTCCAGATTTAAATTTCTGATGGTGAGCACTGGTTAGGGGTTGTGCCTTTGCAGCTGCATCTCTTCAGTGTGCAGCACAATTTTAATCTGTCTGTGCATTTGCATCTCTTTAGGGCCCAATCTCCATCTGTAACTTAAGTCACAGTTGTTTCTTTGGCTTCCCTTCAGAGTACTGGACTGGTGTGGTGCATAATTCTGCATGAACATTGTACTAATTAATATGCGTTTTTAAGTCAGGACCATCATCACGAGTCACTCATGATACAAATCACGTTCCTTATCAACACGATCACAAATACAGTCACAAATCATGATTCACAATCACGTCATGAATCACAACATTAATTTTTTTACTAGTTACTTGGATGTATTGTAAGCCTGCTTTGTAGTATCTCTCCAGGTTTCACCACCCCACCATTGTACTCATTAATACATGTTTTTAAGTCAGGTAGTTTTGTGCTACAGCTCATCAGGGAAGTACAGCCATAGGCATTCGCGTTCCCAATACAGTTCCATATTGGTTATCTCACACTGTCTACACTGAATCACGTTCATCATTATGGTCATAAATACAATCACAAATCATGATTCATGATCATGTCACAAATCACAACATTAATTTTTTTACTAGTTACGTGGATGTATTGTAAGCCTGTTTTGTAGTATCTCTCCAGGCTTCACCACCCCACCATTGTACTCATTAATACGTGTTTTTAAGTCAGGGAGTTTTATGCTACAGCTCATTGGGGAAGTACAGCCATAGGCATTCGCGTTCCCAATGCAGTTCCATATTGGTTATCTCACACCATCGACACCGAATCATGTTCTTCATCATCACGGTCACAAATGCACTTACAAATCATGATTCATGATCACGTCATGAATCACAACATTAATCTTTTACTAGTTACTTGGATGTATTGTAAGCCTGTTTTGCAGTATCTCTCCAGGCTTCACCACCCCACCATTGTACTCATTAATAAGAGTTTTTAAATTGGGGAGTTTTATGATACAGGCTCAGCTCATCAGGGAAGTACAGCCATAGGCATTTGCCTTCCTTCCTGTACAGCATGTGAGTTACAGTACTGTAAGTGGTGGTGGTCGAAGTGGACCCAATTCACGCTGTGAAGTGATTCACGGAGTAACGCAGAATCTGTGGAGTACTCCACAATAATGAAGCGGAGTACTTCGCTTCATACTGAGGAACGCAAAGTCCATTGAAACCAATCACTTTGCGTTATTCCACCTTCCCCAAACCACTTCCCCACCAATTTTAAGGCGAAGTATATTAAAATCAATGTAATTTGCCTTACTTCACCTAGTAATTGAGCTCCAAATGAAATTCTGCAGTGATTTATGGGCTTGCAGGTCACATGGTCTCTAGATTGTTCTGCACAGCCTCAGTTCTGGCCTGGGTAGTGTTTGTGTAGTGGTAGCTGGAGACAGTTTGCTCTCAGAGCTCTGCAATTCAAAACCTCTAAAAGCTGTTTAAAATGCCTTTTTGAGTCATTTTGTTTGCTCAAAATTTAGTACATTGATTGTAGGAAACCTTTCTGTGCTCATATCGAGTGCTTATTGTTGTGTGTGGATTTTGAATGTTAATTTAGAACATTCAGTCTGTGTGCTGGGAGTGTGCTTTGGGGGAGGGGCGTATTTGTGATGTAGGTACATTAACTGGAAGAAAAAGGCAGTCTTTCTGTTTTGGTTATATTTTTTTTGTATAACTGTGTTAATGTACACACAGTAATATTTCCAGTTATTCTTGACCCTTTTTGCTGATTGTTTTGGTGCAGCAGTGTATAATTTGTCTGTTTAAAAGGTTTTCAATTTGCTACGCATCACTTGTAGTGTGTGTGTGTGTGTGTGTGTGTGTGTGTGTATGTGTATGTGCGATGCATGCCATTAAATCAGACACCTTTTACTGTGCCACAGAGTAATTGCAGCAGTGTGAACCTGCTATCCACCGCACCTGCATGAATTTTTTATACTGCTTTGTGGTATCTTTACTGGCAGTGGATTGTTACTGCTGTGCACTAATCCCCCAACTGGCAAAATGTATTCCTTTCCAGATCTGGATTTGTGACTTGTGAGCACTGATTAGGTGTTGTTGTGCCTTGTCGTATGCATCCCTTGAGTGTGCAGCGCAATCTTAATCTGTCTGTGTTTGCAGTGCACCATTAACTCTGGGAGAGTGCATTTCTTGTTACGCTTTCATTTCACTTTGTCAGCACTGGGGAATTTTCTGGACACAAGACAGTAGCATTTTGGGGATGCACATTAATTCTAGTGACTCTGTGTGTGACCACTGTGCTCATGACTGAGTGCGCCATTAATTCTGGGAGACTTTGCATTTCTTGTTATGCTCTCATTTCACTTCGTCAGCACTGGGAAGTTTTCTGGACACAAAACAGTAGCACGTTGGGGATGCACATTAATTCTGGTGACTGTGTGGGTGGGGTGCTGCCAATATTGTTGTCACTCCAGCTTACTTCGCGTTTAAAGTGGAATGACAACGTGTAGTAATAATAACAAGGCGAAGTGATCCTTTCATATGGGGCACTCCGTGTAGTGAAGTACCAACACAAAGTGGCCACTTCACATTCACTTCACCAGCGGATTTTAAATTCACTGCATCTCTAAGCATAAGGAGTTCCCAATCTCCAGTGACACTGACTGGCTTCTGTACATCATGTGGCTTGCTACAACTTGCACCTGCTCAGTGTGTGCTCCCTGTAAAAAAGTGCTGCGTCATAACATCAATGTGCTGAAATGAAAGTGAATTTCTTAGGACCTGATTCACTGGTGTCCAGAATGTCAGATTTTGGCACATTCACTGAATGCAAATTCTTTTTTTTTTTTTTTTAGTTGTTTAACCAAGTATAGCACACTAAGCTGAAAGCTTTTTTACAGGAGCGACCTGGGAGCACAAGGAGGTTAAGTGACTTGCTCAGGGTCACACAGTATGCAAGTGGAAGTTGTGGGATTCAAACCCAGGTTTGGTCTGCTGGATATCACCAGATTTGCAGCTCAGAGCCTTAGACCACTGCGCTATACTGCCTCCTTACTTAAGTCGGCATCGGCTCATCCTCAGATTAAATGCCATATACAATACATGTCCCTTGTATAATTTTTATGGCTACATTTTCAAAACAATTATTGATTACATTGCTGATTTCTTTGCAAGACACTTCTTTTCAGAAAATAATAATAATCATTATAACAGCAACACCACAATTTCCATCACAGAAAATGTAAAGATAGTTGGATGAAAATATTCATGACTGTCTCCTTCTGAGCTAGATTATATACTTTTACCAAGTTTTCCAATTTTCTGTTCCCTGCCTTCAATAGAAAGATATTGCTTTACATTTTAAAGGTTCTTGCTGGGGAAAATGACAAACACTTATTAGAAGACCACAGAGACATCAAAGCAACATGTAAAAAGCCTTAAGTCACACAAGGATTCCTTATTTTTCTGAGTTTTGCCATGCTTTTAAAACAAGCTAATAGCAAGCATTTGTCAATGCAGAATGTTAGCTTGCATGGTGTTGTACCAGGTCCTGCATTTACACCATGTTTCATTAAACACCCCTCAGTTTCACTGTTCCAGTATTTTCACAGATGTAAAGGGAGAGGCAGAGCATGCTAGTTTTTTTTTTGATTTATAGTTTTTTCAGTTTCAAATGTGTCATGAATACTAAAAGTCTTGAAGAAGAACAGACCTGGTTTAAACATCTTCCAGCTCTGCAGTTTACATTCTGTGGGATTGCAGGGTACACCATCCTAAGTACCGCTACTACAATCCGTGGATCATCTGGGTGTTTGTCAAAAAGCCCAAGAGGAACACCGGAAGTTGTAACTGTGAACATATGGGCCAACAGATGGTGTGCGGTCTGTCATGTGAGTGCCGGGATCTCGGGATTACAGCAGGAGGGAAAAACACAGCTGACAGGCTGGGGCGGTCTGCAGTGCATGCTCTGTGTATTAAGGGCTCTTTGGAAAAAGCCTGCACTATACGCTGATTGGTTGGTTATGAAATGGAACCTTCCACAGTGACAAGTCCTAACAAATATGTTCTCCATCCTGACCCATAACTATGGTTCTGCATATAAATGGTTCCTATTAAATAGGCTCCTGGTTAATGAGAAAAAAAAAGCAATGTCCCTCGGATCCAAACCCTACCTGGCCAACATCTCCAAATCCAACTCCTCCCTCTCTGTGCTTACTTCCAATGGCCCTGCCCTGCATAATGTTCCCAACTTTAAGTATTTGGGTGTAACCCTCAACCCCTCCCTGACTTACACGGAGCACGTCAACATCATAGTGCATCGGGCAAACCAGAAATTGGGGTCATCGATCAGGCTAAAGCATTTCCTGACCATTGAGGCCTGCTTAGCTATCACCCAAGGCAACCTGCTCCTAATCATTGACTACTGCTCCCCTATTTACTCCAATGTGTCCTCTGCCCTGTGCACAAGACTCACCTCAGTTTACAGTAGCATCTGTGGTTTCATACTCCTGCACCCTACTCAACACATCACTGTGACCTTTACCAGTCTCTAAAGTGGCTCCCATTCCCAGGCTGATATGACTATGCACTCAGCTGTTTTTTTGATAATACCCTTAGAGGTCGTGAAACGTCACCATACTCACCATTCCTTGAGGCCAGAGCTGCACCAAGATGTCTCCGACTGTCCTTGGTTCCCCACCCCTGGAGGCCTCTACAGTCTCCACAGTCATGGGTGTTAAAGCCCTGTCTGTCACTGCTCCTTCTCTATGGAACAGACTCCCTGCATCCCTCTGTTCAGCTGAAGCTCACTGCATCTTCAAATCCCATATCAAAACCTGATTGATGACAGAATGTTTATGCTCACCAGGGTAATCCCTTTTGACTCACTACTTCCCCATGCTATTTCTGCTCAACTCTGCTCTTCACTCTGATATGCCTCAATATAGCACTTATTTTGTATCTGTCCTCTGAACTTGTTATCCACTGTTGTATTTGCCAATTACCTTCCGGACTGTAAATTGTTTTGTAAGCATCTGTACTAGCCAACATGTCCTGTATCCTTATGGTGTGTTTGACACCCTACCCTCCAATTCACTGTAGATGGTATTGTTGTTATCTAATTCATGTCTTGTATCTCTATTGTGCCATATGTTGGCTCAGGTCATTCCTGAAATCGGTCCCTTGGATCAGTGCACCTACCCAGTAATCAAAGCAGTGCCAGTATCAGTGGCTCAGCAGGTAGCACACTTGCCTCTGAGGCTGGAAGATCAGAAGGCTGTGGGTTCTATCCCCACACCAGGCACTTGGGTTACTATCCCAATACTGACACTGTGGTGCTGCACTCCTGAGGTGCCATCTTTTGGATGAGACTTTAAACCGAGGTCCCATCTGCCTGTTCTGGTAGTAGTTCAGGTGGATATTAAAGATCCCATGGCACTTCTCGAAAAAGAGTAGGGGAATTTTCCCTGGTGCCATGGCCAAATTTCTCCCATTCACTAAAAATACCACCAACAGCTTAATCTGGTTCAGGGTCAGTTTGCATTCATCTGTATCCCCCTGCCTCCAGGTCATGCTTGAAAATAGGCAAGAATCTTTCTAGTGCACTTACCCGGTCAACAAAAACTAAATAAATGAAAATAAAAAAGTAAAAGACTTAAATAAGTAAACAAATAAATACTGCTGCTCACTGATCCAAAAACAACTGAAAGAAGCCTCAAAATGTATTAAGTAGAAACATAGAAACATAGAAGTTGACGGCAGATAAGGACCGCAAGGCCCATCCAGTCAAGTAATTATAAAAAAACACCTATATGACTCAGCTACTGGGCAACATTCACTTTTTGTGCTGTTACCGAATCAGTTGTTTGAGCCCAGTTTATTTTACATCAAAAGCAGCAAAACCTATATCCAAATGGTAAATCTCAGTATTAACTGATGATTTGCAGCATCTGCTTATCAATACGTAAACTTCAAAAGTGTCATTTACTAGAAGCAAATCCTCCTCTGTAAAGCACACAACAACTTTCTCTTGTAAGATAGATTCTATGTTTTGTAAACTCGTCTCTTAAATGCTGATGATTTGGAAACCCCCATATAGCAGTAGATGGTGGCAGAGCTCCTTGTACTGAAACCATGCAAAAGCAACCAGTGCAACCCGAGACTGGAGAATAAATAACTGAAAACATATCACTATGCAATCATTTACTACAGAATTAGCTGTTATTTGTATTGCAGATTCTGGGCTTTAGACATGAGGCTCTAATCACAAATGGGCTGGGATGGCTATGTGCCATGTAACTTGGGTGTGTAGCCACCCCACACCCGTTCACACCCACTGTGCCTTCTCAGCAGCATGCACAAAAATGGTACACCCCCCATGCACTGGATCCCTGGCCAACAGTGGAGCTTCATACGTGGGCGGGCCGGGGTCTCCGTAGGGGGCATGCCGGCACTCTGCACCAATCATGAAAGTGAGGAGTGCCATACATGGGGGCTAGCATCTATGCATCTGGAGAGTAGCCATAACAGATACGTGCCCCCTCCAGATGCCATGGCTGAACCTGTTCTGCACAGGAGATTGTCATTGGTGTCGGTGGACAGTGGTCGGGCTGGGGATGCGTGGCCAGCAAATGCTACCCCCAACAGCATGACTGGTGCTCTGCATGCCCCCTGAAATATGGTGCCATACTGGTGCAAGTGATCCACTGTGGATCCGGGTACGGCAGCAGACTGGCTGCCAACCTGGGTCTGCAATCCCACTCCAGCGAACCTCCTTGTTGGGGAGAGTGGGGCTGTGAAAGGGAGCTGGGAGGGGACTGTTGCTTCATGAATGTGGCCCCCGCATGGATCTCCCGGGGGTGCAGAGCTGCATGCATCTTTACGCACCAGCTCCGCACCTCTTAGTGAATAGGATCCAATATATGTAGCTGATATCAGATTGCTGGAGATTCAGCACCTAAATTACATTGCTATTAAGCAGAGATTCTGTTCCCAAACCATGACACAGATTGCACTAAATCAAGATGTTCCGTCTCTGTTGTGCTTGCTATCCTGAGGAAAATTAAAATGAATGGAAGTGACATTTTTTCTCTTCTTTCTTTTTTTCAGATTAACCAAATGAATCATGAGGATTCTGATGGAAAAGGGGCACCTTTGCATTCTCACAGGGGCTGGAGGAGGACGGAGTTCATAACACTGGAGCTGATATCAGACTGCTGGAGATTCAGTGCCTAAATTACATTGCTAATTAAATAGAGAGGAGGACAGAGTTCATAACACTGGATTAAAATACATGTAATTCAAAAAATCTTTTTAATGAGGGGGGGAAGGACTTGCTGGATGTTTTATATTATACAAATGAAAGGAGCCAACCACTCTCTGAAAGGAACTGTTGACTCCTTTCCAATACGCAAAGTTGATGCCCGAAAATGGAAAACATGCTTCAGGATCATTGGGCTGTTACTGCTGTGCCCATTGCAGCATGAACTGCACTGGACCTGACAGAGACACACCTCTCAAATGCCATTTACCATGCCAAAATGTTTCTTGCGCATGCACAGGTAAACATAAAAAAATGAAGCACAGTTCTTTGTTCTGTTTCTGACAGGATGGTCAAATGACAAGAATCACACATGTATGAACCATCTTTTTTTATCTGCACACCTACAACAGAAACAGTGGGTAAAGTTACCTTGTTCTAAACATGACACTTTGTGTTTTTGGTTTTCACAATATAAATCTCTGGCTTTGAAACTCATGTGCCATCCTTGCTGTGTTACATTACTAATGGCTCCATTCTCTAACCACATCAGCAAACGGAAGGAGCACAGCTTAGCTGCAGCTCTGCCCGATCTGCTTTCAGCATGTAACTGGACCAGTGTGTAGAAACAAGTAATTAAAAGGCTACAATGCCTGTAATCAATTGCACACAGGTTATCTTTGATTGCTCTTGCACAGGACAAATTACACACAAGTCTTTTACAAGCAGGAGAATAATGTTTCATTATCATTCTTCTCAAGTCGCTTCTCTGTGAAAACAAATACGCTCCTATTCCAAACCTTTGGGTTTAATTAAAACACAGGATGATACAGCAGCATATCAAATGATGCCCTGAAACTGCTAAGGGAAGAAGGGAAAAAGAATGTGCCCTCCATAAAGGCTAGCCTTTTCACTCAGGCCATCTGTTTGCTCTTTGTGAAAAGCCCATTGGTAGTGTCCTGGCATCACTGTGCATGTCTTTGTGCTTAAGGGACATTCAATCTTGCATCTGATACCTGTTGCTCTGTGACACTTCTCAACAACTGGGCCTTTGTTTTTTATAAGGATCTCTCTGCTAGGAACTGTAAACTTAGTTACCGATATCCTGCAGGAACAGACCATGGAGAAGGCATACACAGGAAGCCCTTAAAGACCCAATGAAGCAGAAGGGGATCACAAGATCCCCCCTCCTCCCCAGCACCAAGCTTATGCTGGGAAACTATGGCACAGGTGTGCACTACACCTCATCAAGCCCTTTGAGCATTGAGCTTTATCGCAGCTAACAGAGTCATAAAATTCTAAGTCATGGATTATCCCTTAGCAGAGCCTGACAAAACCGTGAGATTAGTTGTTCAAATGGAAACTCTTTAATCCTCTTTCAGATGATTCTGGGAATGAGATGCCGTGGTTTTTAATATTCTCTGAGTTATGCTGGAAAATATGGCAGCAGTACCATCTCTCTCTCAGTCATTCCCAAGTAATATATTATGTTATATGTTATATATGTAACAGTATGTACAGTGTATTGTTGCCTATTGTGTTTTTGCACTTGTGTTTGCCCTTATTGCACTTCTGATGACTGTAAGTGCCTGCATGCCTACTCGCATTCCTCCTTCCCTAGGTCGCACCTAGAAATGAGCCTCAGCTAAGTGTGCATTTCCAGGTTATGAAAGTTTTAAATTAATAAAAAAAAAAATACATCATATACCACATTATAGAAGGAAGCTTAACATAAAATGGGGTGAGGTGTAAAAACAATAATATATTTTCATCTTTAGAAGATGGTTGTGTAGTACATATAGAAAAAGAGTTGCCTTAGTGAAGTGGTAAGGGAAACAAGGTAAAATAGAACTTTATGGACAACAAAGACGGGCTGAATATTTATTTATTTAGTTTCGATTTACCAGGTACGTGGACTAGATATAAAATACCTATTTTCAGGCACTACCAAGGAGGGTACAAGCAGTGCCTCATATGTAACATCAGTAAAAAGCAAAATTTTGCACACTGAAAGTTATTAATCTAGATACGGAGTAACACATCAGTAAAGAGCAAAGAAATACAATAGTTTATGATAAATGTGTTATCCCTCTTATACGTCGTAAACTGTACTCATTTCTCCCTATATTGTATATATTGATGCACTACCTGATGACCATTGTATCTCTATAATGTATCTTCAGACTGTATGTACTATGCTTTTTGCTGTCCTACCCAGGACCTCTTTGCAAATGAGCCTTGCTCAATGGAGCTTCTCCTGGTAAAACAAATAAAGTAATGCATAGTAAAGAATGAATGAATACAGCATCACTTGAGATAAAATAACATAGGAATTAAAAAAAAAATATATATATATATATATATATATATGTATGTATATATACATATAGTCCAATGGAGATTAGGGGCCAGATTTTCAGACATGTAGAATTGTCACAAGCCCAGGCTGTGTCAAATACATGGCTCACTGGGCTCATGACAGTCTAGAGGGATTTTCAGTCCCCTGCATCATATCAACGCTTGCTAGACCAACTTTCTGTGGTCTATCTTGCATCCTTTCTGGGGTTTCCAGCAATGCAGCTTGTGGCCAAACTTTGCCACAAGCTATCATAAAGCTGGTTGACTGTTGCAACTGCACCTAAGATTATAATACTAGGTGCAGTTGCAGTTGCAGCATTCACAAGTCCTGCACTGCCTTTTGAAAATGTGCCCTGATGATATCTATACATTAAGAAGTATAGATGGAAGCACATATATAGGGGTCAATTCAATAACTACGTGCGAAACATGCGTTAATCTCCTGCACTGATCTGCACCCATGCACAGGTGGAGACAAGCTGGCATTTATGAATGCCAGCCATGGGACCAAGCCCCTGCCCCCTCCCCCGGCATGCAGCAGCACAGGGAGAAGCATGGCTGCATGGGTGGACATCTGATCAGATGCCCGGCCCGGGTCCTGGAGTGGATCCCCTGTTGCACTCCTGCGGAGGATCCTGGGACAGTGCATACACCACCAAAGAAAAACAATGGGTGTTTGCCCAAAAGACCACCCCAGCCCTCCTGAACAGCTCATTGGGATGGGGCAGCTGTGTGCGGGGTATCCCATGTCTGCCACACCCCACCAGTAAACTGTGTGGGGGGGTAACTATTTATGGCAGCATCCTCCCTCATGTACATTTTCCAGCCCCGGCATGGCAGCAGTGCTGTTATGCATGGATGCAGCATGGGGCACATGCCCTGGAATGCCCCTATCCCACCTTTGGCATGGCACAGCACAGCTGACTGAGGGATCCAGCATGCAGAGTGCTAGTGTGCCTGTGGTGAATACTGCCTGGGGTGCATAGATCACCGCTGTGTGGCATTTGGCCATAGCCATGCTTACATATTGCTGTTACGCAGCACATAGGCTTTTGTTCATAGACCCCCCCCATAGTGTGGAAATGGAGAAAGAGGAAAGGTGAAAGCCCAGACCTTCTTGCATTAGCTACAGAAAAGGCCTTTGACAGAGTAGAGTTGGAATTTGTGTTCTACATGCAACACAAATGTAATTTTGGTCCCTGTTATGGTCTTGGATTATAGTCTTGTATAAGGCCCCAAAAGTTTAGGTTTAAGCAAATGCCTGTCTATTTGATTTCTTCCAACTAATGCATGGCATGGGGCAGGGCTATCCCTTGTGTCAAATTTGTACATTCTCATGACAGAACCCTTGGCCACCTCTGTCTGGAAGTACCCTGATGTTAGAGGGCTGAATATGGGGATAGCACATCATAGACAGCATAGATCTATACGGACAGAAAGCAACTCATAGTCTACCTAGTCTGCTTGGGAACTACCTAGGCTAATTTAGAGGTACAGATTCTTAACGCTGGCCTACGACTCCTGGTCTTGATCCACAATTTGGGGGGGTAGTTGTAGTTAAGCCAGGCTACCCCGGTGCACCATTTATTCCACTTTGTCTATCTATCAGCTGGTTGACAGTGTGCGAGTGGCACACAACTCAGGGGTGGAGTGATGTATTTCATTGATGACACTAAGCAAAATAGTTTACCTAGCATCAGCAATGAAACCCGCCCACCCCTTTCCGGTTTTGCACTGCTCACACTCTGTGAGCTGATACTAACATATGAATGTTACCAGCAGAATAAGGCCAAGTGGTCTATTGAGTCTGTTCATATTGCGGAGTCCCAAGCAGCAGCTAAGGACTCTCCCCCTCCCCAGCTGATACCCACTCCTTCCCAACCATTCCCCTTATGGCCCTGACCTTACCTTTTACTCTGTTCCATTCACTTTTGAAGCCCTCCACTGTTTCTAGTGACACCACTTCATCAGTGAACCCATTCCACCCTGTCATCACTCTGTCTGTGAAGAAATGCCTCCTGGACTCCCTTTTGACCCTTCCTGCCTCCAGCTTAAGGCAATGTCCCCTGGTGTTTTTATTTCCACTGAGCCTGAAGAGGTTCTCCTTGCCTGCCTTGTCAATGTCCTTCAGATATTTAAAGGTCTCAGTCACATGCCCCCTCTCACTCTTTTCCTCCAGGTAGTACATGATCAGGGCATCCAGCCTCTCCTCATACGTCCTGCCCTGCTGACCTGTATCCATCTTTGTCACCCTCCTCTGGACAGTCTCCAGCAGGTTAATGTACTTCTTTAGGTAGGGACACCAGTACTGCATGCTACACTCCAGGTATAGCCACACCAATGATCTGTACAACAGCAGCACAGTCTTCTCCCTCCTGCTGCTGATCTCACTGGCATGCAACCCAGCATTCTGTTGGCCTGTATTGCAGCCTTCCTATATTGTGAGGAGTGTTTTTGGTCACTAGTAATCAGCAACCTCAGGCCCTTCTCCTCCTCTAATTTGGTTACCAGGATCCCACCCAGGCTGTACTCCATCTTCAGGTTTGTGGCTTCGGTGTGCATGACTTTACACTTGTTCGCATTAAAGTCAAGTTGTCATATTCCAGACCACCTCTCAAGCCTGGCCAGATATTCTTGTAGGTGCTGTACCCCTTCAACTGTATCCACCCTCCCACAGAGCTTGGTGTCATCCACAAACAAGCAAATCATGCCTTTTATGCCTTTCTCAATGTCGCTGATGAAGACATTAAACAGCACTGGCCCAAGCATTGAGCCCTGTGGGACCCTGCTGGTGACATCAATAGACCCTAAGAGCTCCCACTCCACGTCCTCTGGGTACTGTTGTTGAACCAGCTAGCTACCCAGCCAGTGAGTTTCTCACCTACCACCATGTCCTCCAGCTTTCTGATCAATCTCTTATAGGGCACAGAGTCAAAGGCCTTGCTGAAGTCAAAGTACAGGATATCAAACACTTGGTCCTTGTCTACTGTTTTAGTGATATAGTCAAAGAAATCAATCAGGTTCATCTGGTGGGATCTCCCAGCCATGAACCTATGCAGAAAGTTGCCCTGGAGGCCATTTTCCTCCAGGTAACATACCAGTCTTTCTTTAAGTCTGGCCTTCATGATCTTACACATAATTGAGGTAAGGTTGACCAGTCTATAGCTGCTGGGATAATCCTTGGGACCATTTTATGAAGTGGTACCTTATGTGCCATTCTCCAGTCTAGTAGTAAAATCTCTGATTCTAGTGAACTATGGAGTAGTTCAACCAGTGGGCCTACAAGGTCCCTTGCTAGTTCTCTCAGCATTCCTGGATGGATGCCATCTGGGCCCGGGGATTTGTCTACCCTCAGGGCCAACAAACCTGTCTTCACTCTGTCCTCACTTATCCTTCCATCAGTGCCTTCATACCCCTCACACCCTGTGGTACTGAACTATCCCTTTCTTTTGTGAAGACTGAACAGAAGTATCAGTTCAACACCTCTGCCTTGTCCTCATTTTCCTCTACCCACCACTCCCCTCTCTTGAGCCATACTATGCCACCATCTTATTTCTTTTTTCACTTATATACTTAAAAAAATATGTTTTCCCTTTTTTAATCCCCTCTGCTAGCTGCAGTTCTTTCTGGGCTTTAGCTGGCCAAACTACCTTCCCTGCCTCCCTGGCTTTCCTCTGGCACTCTTCCCTGTCCTCCTCCTTTTGGTCCTCCTAAACTTCCTCTTGGCAGTTCTTTTGTCTCAGACTGCATGGGCTACCTTTTGACTGAACCAACTGGGTGCTTTGGTCCTAGAGGTTTTCCCCTTTAGCTTAACACACTCCATTGTGCCAGCCACTATTCCCTCCTTAATGATGGACCACTTCTAATCCACCCCAATCTCTACTCTGATGCCAAACAGGTGACTCTGTAGCAGTACTCCCATCTTTCTGAGGTCCACTTTTCTGAAGTCTAGGACCTTGGTCTTTGTGGGTATCTTCTCCCTCTTGATACCCAGCTTGAACTACACCATGTGATGGTCACTCCCACCCAAGGGCTCCTTAGCCTGAATATCCTGAATGTGGTCCCCATTCATCAATATCAGATCAAGGATTGCTTCCTCCTTAGTGGGTACCATGACACCCTGGGTCAGGGATTCGACCTGCACCACATCCAAGATTACCTGACTTCTGGAACAGGTTGTGGCAGGGATCTTCTGATCCACCTTTGGAAGGTTAAAGTCTCCCATAATTACCACCTCCCCCTTCCCCATGGCAACCTGTAGTACTGACCCCAGTTCCTTGTCCCTTTCTTTCTCATGTTTAGGTGGTCTGTAAACCACCCCTAATCTTGCCTTCTTCCTCCTCGAATGCATCTGCACCCACAACAGCTCTCCATTCCCTTCTTCTGACTCCTCCCTCATACATTATATTCCTTCCCTTGCTTATACCACTACCCCCCTTCACTGTTCCCCTGTCCCTTATGTATAGTTTATATGCAGGGATCAAGAGTCATATACCCAGGGATCGAGAGGTACGATAGACAAAAAGGAGGAAGTGGTGAAATGCAGGAGGTAGGCAACTGAGCTAGCCTGGCTTAACTATTACCAGCACCCAAATTGTGGATCAAAGGTTAGTGCCAATATTAAAAATATACACTTCTGCAGTTTGGAGGTTATGCTAGGGAAGTGGGTGGGGGGTGTTGATCCAGTTGATGCCATTGACTCCTGGTTAGGTTCCAGGAGTTGCAACTGTTTTGAAAATCTAGTCCTGGGAGAATGTGGGGCGTGTAGAGTGGGAGATGACAGAGGTGGGTGAGGGATAGCCATGGGACTTGCTCTGGCCACCTGAGGAGCAAATTAGGGTTTTCTTTGTCTGTTTTTCCAGAGCATTGACTATTGTTATCCTAATACCCTGAATAGGAAAATGTACTCTATTCTCATATCTGAGGATCAAGCACCCTGATATTTGAGGTATTTGGTAATTAATATTCAGGGCACACACACCCCATATATCTGATGTCCAGACAGACTGTTTAGTTGCTAAAATGCACAGTAAAGACACTGGATTGCCAGTTACTATTGTTCTCCAGATAATGAGAATAGTTACATGTATAATCATGATCTTTTAAAGATAGCCTGAGTAGTTACACAGTACCAGACAGCTGTTAGCTTCTATGTATAATCAGAATAATTACTGTACACTTGATAGTTACTATCCACTTCAGTGATTAGAAAGTGGAGAGATCAGGAGCTGATGATAGCAAAAGATAATTTGCTCCTCTGGTAAAACTTGAGGAGAATGACTGAGAGGGGCCACTGACTGGAAGTAATATTATGTGCTTTTTTTCTTGTAAGAAACTGACCCTGTAAAAAAAAATATATAAAAGAGCCAAAACTAGTGGCATTGTATAATGAACAAGAAACATAAATCAGAATATACCTTGAACCAAGTAGTGATGATGTATTGAAGTGGAATAAAAACACTGCCAAACACTGGATTTATCATTAAGTTGATATTGTACTGTGATGAAAAACATTTGTATCATAACCCTGTGTCATATCATTTTTTTTTTCTTTTCATCTTACTAGTAGCAGTTTGCCTGAATGTAATCTGCCGTTATCAAGAATGCCAATGTATGATGCCACTGGTTGTAAGTTGTTCTGATTCTTACCTGCTGGTTCATTGACTCTCACTGTGTGACCTGGTCCTATGATTCACTTTAGGCAGCCTGTGCAAATATCTATCTTTTTGAGCAGGGATGGATGATTAGAGGTGAAGTAAGGATCTAGGGTGGCACTGCGGCAGGTCATGAGAGGGAGCTGGATGTCATTGTCCACCTTGGGATGAATGACCTTGAAAGGGATGGAGTGGGAGTTCCACAGGGGCAGTTCAGGGAACTGGGGAGGGGCCTTAAACAGGTAGCATGAATGGTGGCATTTGCTGAGGTGCTACCTGTATACAGTCTGGGGGGTGGGGTTGAACACTCTGCTCCAGGAACTTCAACAGTTGGTTGATGGCATGGTGCAGAGAAGAGGGATTTAGATTCACTGGGGACTGGAGGCCAACCTGGAAGGATGTGGGCCTATACAGAGGGGATGGCCTACATCCTTCTGTGAAGGGGACCTCAGTACTCAATGGAAGGTTTAAATGTTTATTGGATGAACACAGAGACTGACAGAGGAGGGAGGCTGTATTACCAAAGGAGGCATAAATTCCCTCCTCCCACACAGGTTAAAGCAACAGAGAGGGAGAGCCTGAAGGGAGAAAATTCCCTCAGGGCAGGGAAGCAGGATGTAATGAGGGTGGGCAGGGTGGAGGACCAGGTTGGAAAGAACAAATGCTGCTGACAGAGATGTAAAGTGGAAGGAAACGGAGGGAGCATAGAAGAAAAGGTGGAGTTAGGGGGAGTCACAGGCGGCATCACAGGCAGAAATGGGGTAGGCATTGTTGCAGGCAGGGAGGGAGCAAGGTCTGGAGAGCCATATGCACTAATGCAAGGAGTCTAGAACACAACATTTTGGAACTGGAGGCCACCATGTTGGAGGAGGACCTGGACATAGTGGCCATAACTGAGTTTCAGTGCCCTGTAAATCATGACTGGGATACGGCAATACTAGGGTACTCTCAGTTCAGAACAGAAAGGAAAGGGCAGAGGGAGGGGAGGAGAGGTTATCCTGTTTGTGAGGGATGGCATCTGGGCAATGGAAGCACAAAGGAACCTGCAGGTGTAGGAAGGGCTGGAGGTGCTGTGGATCATCCTGGAAACAGGTGCAGGGCAACTATTGGCACTGGTGTCGTACACAGGTCTCCAGCACATGGTGGGGGGGGGGGCAAGGCATTAAGGGAAACCATCATCAGGATGGTGAGTAAGGGGGCAGATGCTGCTTGCTGGGGAGTTCTATATTTCTAATGTGGACTGGTGCTTTCCAGCTGCAGCTTTGACTAGAAGCATGGCAATATTAGACTCCTTAAGATGCGTTTTTCAGGCAGTTAGTCAGGGAACTCACTAGGGATGGGGCAATACTGGACCTGGTGTTCCTGTTGTTAGAAGCCAGGGAAGTGGCAGGAGCTCAGGCTTCATTCTGCTCAGTTGTCAGGGGCTTTTTCCTCTTTGTGTTGCAAACCCATGCAGAAGCAGATGTGCAATGATGTCCATAGTGCATCACTTATGCTCCCATGAATAATGCCCTGATGTCAACCACATTCTCCCTTCCTAACCCCTTCTTAGGCACCTAGGTGCACTGGCTCCTGGCCACCGCCAGCTAACAGAATATTGTTGTGTACCTTCACCCTCCCATTCCAGCGAAGGTGAGCAGTCTGATGGACACTTGAACTTCCTCCCCCCAGCTGCCCTCCAGTGCTATGGGGTCGTTCCTGAACCCCAGTTGTTGGCATCACAAGTACTGCAGCACTGGCTGGCTGGCTCACAGTGGTACATATTAACAGTGAACATTTTGACATATACTATGTTACTTTATTTTAGATTGCCTGATACCGTACGTCCTGTCTTGAATGATGCAATTTTTTCCTTATTTTGAATCTACTTCAGCACTTCTGTTTACATTTGAAATAATAAAAAGAGCACTCATTTTAATATGTCTATCCCCAAGTTCTCATCAGTATTCTCAGCTGATTTTGTTTACCTATTGTTTCATAAGGTCAGGGAGCAGTGTTTGATGCATGCTAGCACTTTTTGATCATAAGAAAAGTGACCTTAAATGGTGGTTGTTAGAAAAGCACAGCTGAGAATACTGAAGAAAGACTTGTAGATGGCCATATTAAATGGTGGACTCAGAATTATTTCAAGTGTGAAATAAAGGGCTAAAGCAGACTAAAAATTTGAGAAAAAGTTGTATCATACAAGACAGGAGATATGGGGCAGTTTGGGGCAAGAAACTTCATTCGTCAGAGTAGCAAGTAGGCATCACTGCATTTGAAAGTCTGCAGAGGGGCAAGAATGTCCACAGACAGCTGACTGAAACTGAAGAGGGTGTCATGGCTTTGCAAGCTGTTTGAAACACAGAGGAGTATAAGTAACAATAAGGACACCAGAATGGTTGTGCTATGTAGCGAAGTATAGTCTGAAAGCAAAAGAAAATGGTTATATTAAATTCACGCTGAAAATAGAAAAGAGTTAAAAATCTACGTTTCAACCTTAGGTCTTCTTCAGGAAATATCTAAAAGAGAAAAAAAGCAAAGTTAGTGTAGAGGGGAGATAAAATGAGGGATATATATGTGGGGAAAGAAGAAAGGGGAGGCTCAGGGAGAAGAAGTGATGAATGGTAAGATAAAGAGAGAATCTGTGAAACAAAAAGGTGACGATGGGAAAGATAAAGCATAATAGAAGTGAAAGAGCTAGGGAAGTTCCCAGGTGTGGACTAATTTACAAAGCCTAGTAAGAAGACTGAAAAGTGACAGATGTGTGGGAAGGAGACAGAGATGTAGACATATGGTGAAAATGAAAAAGAAATTAAATGAATACAAAAACAAATAGACTTTAGGGAAAAAAAGGGGTGGCTGAAAGATGTTAGTTGAAAATAAGTCTATTATTTAAACCAGAGGGCTACTGGGAGCCAAGGCAGATGATTAGCTTGGCTTCCATGTTTTTCTATGGTCAGGATCCCAGAAGCCCTGCTGAAGGACACAGACAGAAAGGTCATTGACACTGTGGTCCTTGGAGATAAAGTGGGATACAATGGGTTTAGCAGTGTCACCATTCCTGACTGCTCTGTAATGTTCCCTGAAATGGTCAGCAAGGTGTCTACCAGTCTCTCCAATGTAAATGGCTGTACACTTCCTGCAAAGAATACAATACACCAAATTAGTGGAGGTGCATAGTGATGTGAAAAAAACCTGTAGGCCCCCGAATTTCAGTCACACTGGAAATAAATTTGCAGGTGTAGCAGCGAGTCCTGTTGCAAGGTTTGGTACCTGTGAGGGAGGAACTGTTAGGAGTAGGTAGGCTGCTTTTAACCAGGAGATTCTGCAGGTTAGGTGGCCGGCGGTAGGAGGCAATATGTGGTTCTGTAAAGGAAGCATTAATGTTAGGGTCAGTTTACAAAATGGGAAAGTTACTGGTGATGATCCCATGAAGAGAAGGTGTGCTCTGATGGAAAGGAAGCACTAGTGGAATTCGTCATTGTTCTTGTGTGACAGTATCCTTCCTGCGGGGGTCAAGGTTATGGGGCATGTTACTGACCCAGGAGAGTGCTCTGTCCACTGTGCTTTCAGGGTATCCCCTGTTGATAAAAAAACTATGCATTATTTGGGTCTGCTCAGCAAAATCATCCTCTTCACTACATAACCTGTGAAGCCTAAGAAACTGTGAATAAGGCAGGCCATTCCAGACATGTTTAGGATGGAAGGAGCTGTGGAGGAGGAAACTGTGAGAGTCAGTGGGTTTGTAATAAACTGATGTCTTCAGACCAGTGTTCTGTACTGACAGCTGGATATCCAGAAAAGGCAGTATAGAGGAGGATACTTCAACAGTGTATTGAAGGGAAGGATGGGCCATGGTAAACTTGACAAGGAAGACTTGGAGGGTCTCCCTGGAGCAGGAGGTGGCCCCCACACAGTCATCAGTGTAGCATTTATAGAGTTCAGGCACAGTCCCTGTGAATGAGAGAAAAACACTTCTTCCACCCAACCCACAAACAGATTAGCAAAGCTGAGATCCATCTTGGTACCCATGGCAACTCCACTGACCTGCTGAAAAAAACTGTTAATAAAAGAAAAAGCATTGAGTGTAAGAACCAGTTCTGCCAGACGAGTTAGTGTGTGTGTGGGTGGCTGCTGGATTTCCCTCTTATTCAAGAAATGTTACAAAGCTGTCAGACCATCATCACGGGGGATCACTGTGTAAAGTGATTTGATGTCCATGGTGAAGATGAGCTGATGAGAGTCACTGAGTCTGAACCTGTCAAATAACTGGAGAGCATAGTTAGTGTCTTTAACAAACGACGGCAGGGACTCAACAAGGGGTCTCATGAGGCTGTCCAAAAATGCAGAGATGTAGGATGTGGAGCAGGAGCAGGCAGATACTATGGGATGACCCAGGTTACCTGTTTTGTGGATTTTGGGAAGGAGATAAAACCTGGATGTCTGGGGATGCTGAACAATGAGTCTCTTAGCAGAAGCAGGGAGTTCTTTGTTTTCAATAGCAGAGGTGATGGTGGTGGTGACGTCAGTCTATAGTCAAGTGTAGTCTGACCACCACAGGTCCCGAGGAAGCAGCTCCAGGGCCACAAAACATTAGCTCCAGCTAATAATAGGTGCCAATTATCAATACTGAAATAAAAATAATTATTGATTATCTTAAATAGAGTCCCAAGTCTTTATCACACACAAAGACTGAATTTTCATGGCCGAGAGGCAGACTCTCACTAGTTTAGCTTCTAAAATATCCAGTTTAGGAAAGGGAGGGCAATTAGGCACTCAGCCATTTGCTGCACTTGCTGCACATGGCCTAGCCCCTTCATGCACACTGGTACTACTGCCCCCCACAGCCCCTTCCTTGTGCTAGCACATTAACCTATGCACTAGTCTGGGGACATATTTGTGACCCTTTGAGCATAGCACAAAGGGTGCAAGGTAGAACTGTGTAGCCAAATGGTACTTGTGACCCCTTTGTAGCATGATATTGTGACTATAGGGGGTCTGCATAGATTCCACACTCAGAACTCCATGAAGTTTGTAATTTGAATGCAGTTTTATGATTTGAAAGTTCAAAATGGATAAGTTGTTGTAAATCTTTCTTTGTTTCATAATACATTTCTATTATAATGAAAATAAATTAAAATTTATTTCCTATTTATTTCAGTATACTGACATTGAAATGCATGAAATTGACAAAATAGTAAATAATATGAAAATTCCGTACAAGAATGCAGAACTGAGTGATGAATTATCTGAAGAGATTGACACATTACTTCCTTATAAAAATGTCTCTATGCTTTTGAACCACAGCATATCCTAAAGTATGGTGTACCATATTTTATCATCCAAACATGTTTAGTGATTATGACAATGAAAATGTTGATGCCATCATAAATGAAGGGCGGAGTTAAAATGTAACATGATGCTGTTGGTGCTGTTGTCATTGATGTATTGTGATGACTAACCTGATGGAATGCCTATGCAGTTCCGAAATTACTTCACTACGTACTTGTTTTCAACTGAAGAACTGAATAGCTGACCATTCAAATTTTCTAATGGTTTGTGTTGAATGAGATCTTCTTGATGTCTCATTACTACTTATTAGGGATGTTAGATGTGAATCACTTCACCATCCTGCTGCAAAGAAGAATGTTAAAGGAGTATTGTATGCATTACCATTTTATTTTGAAACTTAAAAAAAAATAGTTATCTTCATCTACATCTAATTAGTTATCAACATCATTTGCATAACTAGAGGCCAATATTGACACATGCAGACAGACTAAATAACAATATTGGTATGAGGCAACTTGCAAGACTCCAGAAGATTGATCTATCTATCTATCTATCTATCTATCTATCTATCTATCTATCTATCTATCTATCTGTCTACACACACACACACACACACACACACACACACCCACACTAGGGATTCAAAGCCAAAAAATGAGTGCAATGTGTTGTTGGGGTTTTCAATCCTAATACCCACATCCTCTATCTAGGATAAGGGTAAACAGGGAGTGACCAAGGGGAAATGTAACCCCATCTAGGATCAGTCAACAAAGGCTTAGGCTAAACTAAAGGGGAAACTAGCAAAGTCTTATTAAAAGCATAAGGGAAAAGCTAGTTGGATAACTAACTAGGGTATTGCAACAAGGGGTTAACCTAACAAAAAAGGGAAATCTACAAAGACCCTGTTTGTGGTAAGGGCACAAGTTCTTAAGTCATAGGGAGAGCAGTACTGGGAATGATGGGAGTGGTGCAGTGAATTGGCTGTGGTGTGACAGTCTTCAGGGAGACATTTTGGAGACTGAGGTACTGCCCCATCTGCGTGCACCTCTCTCAGCTGAGGGAGGAGGTCACTAGACTCCAGGCTGGGTTGGTAAGGATTCAGGGGACTTCTTCCCCACTCAGGGGCCACCAAGTCCACCACCATTGCCCCAGCGGGTGCCAAGAAGGAGGACAGGCTAGATTGTAGTGGCCTCTGGAAGGGTGTGTGGGGGGGTCGGAAATATATTCTTCAGCCGGTGCAAATACACAACTTTTTCACTGCTCTGATGGGATGGGACTGTCTAGAGGAGGCACCCATGGTAGTGGCCAGGGAGGATGTGAGAGTTCTTCAGAGGGAGTCCCAAGGTGGGAGGCAGAGGATATCAACAGAAGAGGAAGCAACTTCTGGTGCAGCGTCAATTTTTAGTGGGGTAGTTTTGGGAACCAGACAGAAGGAAAAGCAGGAAGTGAGGTGCATACCTGGTGCCTTGGCACAGAGGTATGGGGGATGGAACCTTAGGAGTGCTGGGATGGTGGGGCAGGAGGATGAGCTGGATGTCATTCTCTATCAGGGGACTATTAATTTGGCAAGGGAAGCAAAAGGGGTGGTGCAGTATAGGTTTAGGGAGCTGGGAAGGGGCCTGAAGCAAGTAGCTTGCAAGGTGGCCTTCACTGAGGTGCTACTTGTGTACAGCCAAGCGGAAGCAAAGGGAACACCAGGGTCTTCAATGACTGATTGAAGGCATGGTGCAGGGAGGAGGGGTTTGGCTACATCAGGGACTAGGGTCCTCCCTGGAAAGATAAAGGCCTGTACAAGGAAGATGACCTCCATGTCCTCTCTGTGAGCTCTATGGGGGTTGATGGTGGTCAGTGCTTGGTCACCCCTCCTCAGTTTTCTTGGACATCTTTCAACCAGCCTGAGATTGTGGATATCATGAAGATTGTCCAGAGTATGCAGCCAACGTGCTGTAGTTTGGATCCGGGCCCAACACGCCTGTTAATGGGGTGCATTGAGTCCATCAGCCCCATCCTTGCAAAGATTGTTTGGTGCTTCTTAGAGTTAGGTGAGTTTTCCAGCTCCCTGAAGGAGATGGTGGTGGTGACATCACTCCTTAAGAAAGCTGCTCTGGATCCAACCTGCTTTGCTAACTACAGGCATATCTTTAACCTTCCCTTTGTTGGAAAAGTGATTGAGAAAGTAGTTGTGCTGCAACTGGAGAACAATTTAACTATCCACAATATCTACAATCCCCTCCAGTCTGGTTTCTGAAGGGGGCATAGTACCCAGACTGCTCAGGTTCAGGTGCTCAATGATCTTCTGATGGCTAGAGATCAGAAGTGCCATTCCATCTTGGTCCTTCTTGATCTCTCTTTAGTGTTTGACACTGTGGACCATGGGGCGCTGCTCAAGCTCCTGATGGTTATCTGTGGCCTGGCTGGTCCAGTCCTCAGATGATTTCAATCATTCCTCTTCGGCAGATCTCAGAGGGTGATGTTGGGGATTTTTTCCTTGGCTCCTTTCTGTCTGCCATGTGGGGTCCCTCAGGGCTTGGTGCTGTTGCCCATGCTGTTCGCAGTGTACATGCTGCCTTTCATAGACATTGTAAGATGATATGGGCTGAGGTTTTACTGCTATACAGATGATACCCAGCTCTATCTGTCTTTTGCGCCTGATCAGGATAGTGCGGTCTCCGTTTTTAACAGCTGCCTAGTGGAAATCCAAGACTGGATGAAGTCCAGCTGGCTGAATTGAATTCCAAGAAGCCTGAGGTGTTGGTGGTGGATCTGGGTAACCAGATAGAGAGGTCGGTAGTGGTCTTACCTTCTGGTCTTTGGCTCAAAGGTGTCCAGCTGCCTTCCTCTGAATGGGTGCATGACCTGGGGGTGGTTCTTGATGATGGATTGCCACTGTGTTCACAGGTGTCGGCAGTCATCAAGTCTTCCTTTTACCATCTTAGGAACATCACCAGGATTAAGCACCTTGTTCCATCTGGCGACCTTCCGAGACTGAATCACGCCTTTGTGACTTCGCAGCCTTGACTACTGTAACTTCCTTTACCTGGTGCTTCTGGGGGTCGATATCTGCTACTTGCAGCTGGTGCTGAATACTGCAGCACAGCTGTTGATGGTGCTCCTCATTTGAGTCATATCACTCCCATGCTGCGCAAGCTGCACTGGCTGCCTGTTCAGTGGTCTCCTGTGTCTGCTTAGGTAGGACTGAATGGACCAGGGTGTCACGTATATTTTTGCCCATACGAAAAGTAATTCTAGGTTCAATGTCTGCCAGGCATTTCAGGATAGAATCTACTTCCAAAACAGCCAAATATTTTTGTATTACCTCCCTTATTTGGTAGGCCTTAGATGTGAACTGGGTAACAAAAGTACCAATAGGTTTCCATCCTGTATTCATGTGGGCACTGTAGCCAACCATTGCTGTGGCCACTGTAGCTATTTGTTCAGGAGGGATACAACATGCTGGATAACACTTTTTATACCCCTATGTTATTCATTCTTCTAATGATATATGTATAAAACATAACAGTTGTCTCATATGATATCTTCTTAAATGAGTAATCTGTACTGTATTTGTGATACATAGCAAATAAATATATCTATAACAATGTATACCTAAAAATGTTCTAGAATGTTCTCAATTTCTATCAGTATTTCATTGTCACATATTGATTCCTTAACTATATCATGACATGAAGACAACACAATACTTGTTAAAACCTCATTTGTAAAGTAATAGTATGTTATATTGAATGCAATTTACTGATCACTGTATCATACACAGTAATATCATTTTAAACATGAACTATTGACTGCTAATGCAAATCAGAAACAATAAATGCTTTTCATGTATGATCTTTAACCCTTACTATGACATGGACTTCTTTACATATCCCAATGTACTTAAAAAATCATATTCAAACTGTCCAGCTTAACTGGCAAGATTTTCAACAAGTTAGCAAAGAGATAACATGATAGGTGACATGCTAACAGTGATTATGGCACAGCCTGCTTGCATGACCATTGTTATTTTTATGTCCACAGTAAGCGTGGCACTAACTTGTTAGAATTAATTGACATACAAAATGCCCACTTGCTTTATGTCTTAGTGTACATATTTATAAGATCTTTGGTTCAAGAGGTTACCCACCTCCCTCTTCTTGCTACCATCTACCCCCCACATAGTATATTTGTTAATGAGGAAGCTGGCTGGCACAGCTCTCCCTCCACTACTGATACTATCCGTCTAACAAATGAAACCACAGTTTAGTGATTTAATTCAGTACACGGCTATAGGATGATGTGGAAAGAGGTTTGTGCTGGTCACCTGCTGAATGATCAAATCTAACTTTTTTTGACTGTTGAGTTAGGGTTGAGTGTAGATGATGGTACCTGTCAAATAGTGGTGGATCAGGGGGTAGGTCTGGGATTAGAATGAGCATCAATGTGTTCTAGTGGTTAGAACACTGTTTTTAGAATGGAAAGACTTCAGTTTCAAACACTGCTACATCCAACATACTCATAGTGTGACCTTGGCAAAGACACATGAAACCTCTCAGTGTTCCATTCCATCAAGCTGCAGAAATGGGTAGAGACAGAACACCACTGAAACCAAAGAGATATGGGGTTCAAGGATAGTGGGTCAATATAGAGCTGCTAAAACAGCACAGCCACAACTGTGCTGTGTAAAGTGCAAAAACATTTAGAGCGACAGGGGTATAATAGCGATAGGGAATTACTGCTACCGCTGTCACTGTGTGCTTGAACTGTGTATGAATCAAGTTGCCATGTGGTTTGGTGCCTAGTTGAGCTTCTCCCATGCTGGTATGGCTAAGGTACCAGCACACGGCAGGGATGGAGACCTTGGACCATGGTTCAGTTCCCCCCTAGGTCTCCTGGTGTTGCTACTTTTTTGTTTTAAAAAAAATGAATTTCCCCTCCCTCCCAAGTTTCTCCCCATTCCCGAAGTCCACACCCCTTTGGAGATGATTATTTTTACTTCAGAGGGTGTATGGGACAAAGCCCCCTACATCGGGGGGTGAGGAGGGGCGTAACTCCTCGCAAAAATAAAGAGGTGACATTATTTTCAATTGGTGTGCACTATTGTTGTAGGGTCAGTGTTTTGTACATTGTTATTGCCATGCTGTTTTTGTTGGTGATATTATGATCCCGTGCCAGGTTCAAGTATAAGGCCCCATGCAAAAAGCATGCAATGAGCCTGATCTGTGTGTAGGGCCCCTTGCTTTGTGAAGAACCTGCAGAGCCATTCATAAGGCATGTTATGGGCCTGATCCAGTGTGACTGACTGTATGCATTTATGAAATACGCTACGGGTCAAAGCCAACCATTAAAACTATAAGTATCCAGTAACATTCCACCTCCCTGACACCAACCCACAAACTAGTCCTGAAACAATGGCCAGAACAGACCATCTTCTCACTTCCACATCTGTTTGCTGTCTGCCATACTCACAAACTGTAATAATGTCCACTTGGGAAGTTCCACTGGACTACCAGTGAGTTTTTGATATATGCTTTGACCAGATGAGTGATCATAACAATTTTACTGACCAAAACTTATAATAAAATAATCATGAAATGTGTGCTTATTGCCTGCATCTCTCTTTTCTTAGAATTTGGTCTTTCTGTTCTTGCTGTTCATTCATCAGAGCATTTGGTACTCATACTTGACAAAGGTCAATCAGTATTACTAAAAATGAGATATTTATAGAACTGCATTTAGTTTCAGTGAAGATGAAGGAAACATAGTAACTTGACCCTCTTTATTGAAACCCCCTTTAGAGTCATAGTCACTTGAGTCAAAATGATCAAAATATTGACAGGAGGAGTTGCACATTTTTATTTTATGCAGTCATTGATGTAATGGTGTTTTATTTTTTAACAGAAAGCAATGATAACACTTTTTGGGAAATTTACAAAACATATTTGTTATATCCTGCTGCAATACAATGCACTCTTGTCTGTCATTTCCTATGATTTTTCTTTGAAGATGAAGCAATTGAATCAATCAAAACCTAAAAACAAAGTAGACTATGTCATGTGCCTTTACCAAATATGAGTAATGTTTTTGAGAATCCATCCCCCAAACTTCCTGATATATTGTACAAAGTGCAGCATCAGTTGTGGTGACAGTAGAGTTAATTTACAAAAGCATAATATTCAGCATACTATATATCCTTTAAGGCAATGCCTATTTTATATAAAATATATCTGTATGATATGAAGAAAATGGCATATACTGTACTTCAAGGTGGTTTACAGGCTGAATAAGGGAACAATAGCATATAGTTCAAGTGGTTTCCAGGCTGATTAAGGGAGTCAGGGCAAATAGGGGGCAATGTCTCTTCTCCCCATTTAGTTTGGGGTCCTCCAGGGCTCCATGCTGGGACCACTCCTATTTTCAGTCTTCTTAAATGACCTTCCCTCTGTATGTGCCAATTCGCATATCTATATGTATGCAGATGACACAATCATCTTTGCCTCTGATCCCTCAGCTCCAGCTGCAACTGACAGGTTCCCTCCTGACCCTGGCCCTCCCAACATGATCTGGCTTTTTTGTCTGTAAATTAGTTTTATTTTAGCCACAAAAACCATAACAAGTGGATTTCTGCTTGCAATTTTGTTACACCACTGCTACTGATTTTTAATACCTGTTTGACTTTTTGCCTGTCTTTATTTTTAACTACTGCTACTGCAGTTTTATCACCTATAACTCCAGTGCACTGTATGCAGTTTAAATTGTATTTTTTACACTTTTTGTTGCACTGTCTAGATGTTTACACCACTGTCACTACATTTTTACCTCCTGTATTTTTACACTCTGCATGCACTTTTAACTGTACCCATACATTGCTTGCTGTACTCATTTTGCTGTTTATGCCTTGTACTTCAGTTCAGTTCAATGTTTATTGTCGATCATAATTTAAAATACCATTACAAAACATAGAAAAATAACAAACAGACCAACAAATAACAAACAAGTCATATACAACATGTATAAAAAATATCTAAAAAAGCACCTATTCTGAATGGGAGATGTAATACAGGTACAAGCCCAGAATAAATAGGTATACTCAGACAGTAACAATTGTCCTTGTAATCCTCTTTCTTACTTTATGTATTGTCAACATGTATTTTGCTATTCTCTTTATTATATAATCATCTTCAGCAGTTAGTAATATATTTAGTATAATCACCTCATCACAGCCATGTAAAGAAGAAAGGATATTAGCTAACCATTTTGTATGGCATTTTTATATCAAGAACACCTTAGAATAATATGCAATCAATTTTCAACTTCTCCACCAGTACAGTAACGTACTGCATGGGTGGGATCTCTCTTTCTATTCAGTCTTGCATACAAAACATTTGGGTTGTAAAATTCTATCCTAAATCTTGCATTGAGATGATACCATGTAGCAAATCATGAATCTGAGATCCTTTCCAAATCTTGTTTCTTATACTTATCCACTAATAATTTTTGTACTGGTCTGTGATCATTATTTCATTATCAATATGACTGAGTAGATTTGATACACCCACAGATCCAAGAGTACTTTTTAGATATGTTAGTCAAAATGATTTTTTGTATCTGTTTTTTTCTTAGAATAGTTGATCTTGCAAGCATTATCTTGTAAGTCTATCTAATGGCTATTTGTTAACCCTAATCCAAAAGTTAACCAATCTTAACTCTGCCAGTGCTTTTAAATTGGCAATTCCCAGTTCTGCCCAAATAAGGCAGCAGGGGTTGTTTTTGGAAAACCCAGAGCCATTCATAGCATTTGAGTAATATGTTTTACTAGAGTTTCGAAGTATTTAAGATCCCATATTTCTACCCCATAAAGAATTTGGGAATTATATTTTGCCTCAGGTCTTACAGTACCTCTCCCATATCTGGTATCAAATAAATCTTTTTAAGGCAAGAGTCTTATTTCTGACTTTCTTTTTCAGTATCTCACAATGATGTTTCCAAGAGAGTTTATTTGTAAAAGTAAGCACTAAATATGTGTAGTCAGTTGTAACTTCCAGTTTTGGGGGTATTAATAAACCATTTAAGATTAGTATGTCTGCTTCCAAAGACCATTACTTTTGATTTCTGCATATTAATTTTAAGGTCCATAGTGTTGGCATACTCCTGTAAAATATTTAATTTATTTTGTAAGCCAGATGCAGATAATGAAAGAATGAGCACATCATGAGCATATGCTAAGGTTGCACAGGATGTCATTCTTATTTTTGAAGAGTCAGATTGAGCTTCAGCCAATTACAATAACAATTTATTTATATATATATATATATATATATATATATAGTAGATATTCAAAAGTTGCACCTTCACAACCGGTTCGCTAACCTAACCCAATAATGTGCCCTGGGGCAATATTCAAAAGGGGACTTGCAGGGCATACTGTCAGGCTCAGATAGTCGCTAAATATGTGAATGACTTCAATTCACATATTTGTGACTGTCTAGTACAGTATGCCCTGCAAGCCTATTGGTCCACAGTGTAGACCAATGGGCTTACAGCTGATGCTGTAAGCTGTCATTCGGCGAGGGGCTGAGCAGTATGTGGGTGGGTTGCAGCTGCCCGCCAATGATAGAGGTGGAGCTGGGTGGGAAGGGGGTCCTGTGTGTGTGGGTGGGGGTGCCACTGGAACACCAGGTATTATGTTCTGAAGGGTTTACCTATGATCGGGGTTATGGGTGGGGTGGGGGTGCCACTAGACTACCAGGGACTTATTTAGTTATTATTACCGGTGATAGTGGCTTTGGGGTGAGGGGTGCCCCAGGACTCCTTCTGTCTGCACCACATGCTGTGCAATGTGTCAGGTGCATCTTGCCAGGCTGTCCTGTGCAATTCATGCAAATGAGGCCATAATGACATGCAAATTGCCCCATGTGTGCCTTGCATACATTATTGCCCCATTTGCATATCCAGGTCTGAATATCTGGGAAATGCACCCAGTGCATTTACAGTTGCACTGGAGCATTCTCAGTCCTACCTGTCCAGGGGATGCACTGGCGCATTGTATATGCGCCCTGCACATTCTGTGTTATATTCAGAGGTGATGCGCCATGGCACATCTCCTTTGAATATCACCCTGTCTTGCTACAGTGCACTTCGGTTGTGCTGCACCTTCACTTGCACTATTGCCGGGTGCAGTCTGAATATCTAGCCCATAGTGAACAAAGTTGGTGCTAAAATGCATCCCTGTCTTACCCTGACATTTATTGGAAAATTTCCAATAGATTGTTTTTGAGGTCAAGTCTTACTTGTGCCCAGGTGTTAGAATAGAGTAACTGGATAATATTTATTAGAACAGGTGATATGCCCCAAGTTAGCATTAATTCCCATAATCTGTACTGTACTTTTGTCTCCTAAACCCTTCCCACATATGTCACACCTGGAAATGAGTCACAGTTCAGTGTGCCTTTTTCAGTTATCAATTTTCAAATAAATAAACAAATAAATAAACTATTAATGGGGATTTACAGGCTAAATAAATGGAACCATGGAATAGAGTTCACAGTGGTTTCCAGGCTGAATGAGGGAGTCATGACACATAGTCAGTGCAGGGAAGGCCTGATTGAAAAAAAAAGGAAACAAACTGGCATGTGTTGGTACAAATTGGTATTTCTTTAAACCATATTTGCCAGTACTTATAATTGCAAATGAAAATTGTATTCACTTTGTCAGAAATATGTGACATATTTGTAAGGAAGATGTTCACATCATACCATATAAGATAACCCTATTGAATGACATTTAATGTATGAGAATATATACACAACTCCAGACATCCCCTTCTCCATATCCTAATCTAGATCAAGATCTACATAGAAACATAGAATTTGATGGCAGATAAGGACCGCTTGGCCCACCCAGTCTGCCCATTTCCCTACCTAATGGATAAGCTGCAGATCCTAGTTAACCAGCAGCCTACTTCTTTCTACCACCACCCCCCCCTAGAATTGCCTTATGGCTGTCCCATGCATGCTTGAATTCAACCACTGTTTTTGACTCCACAACCTTCTCTGGAAGGCCGTTCCATGCATCCACAACCCTCTCTGTGAAAAAATACTTCCTTACATTATCTCTGAGCCACCCCCCCATCTTCAAATTGTGTCCCCTTGTTCTTGCACACCCCTTTTTTTGAAAGATGCTACCCTCGTGGACTTTGTTGATTCCCTTGAGGTACTTGAAAGTTTCTATCGTGTCCCCCCTCTCCCTCCTTTCCTTGAAGCTATATATATTAAGCTCCTTTAGTCTCTCTTCATATGTGTTCTGGTGCAGACCCTGCACCATTTTAGTTGCCCTCCTCCTGACAGCTTCCATCTTGTCTATGTCCTTGCGGAGATTGGGTCTCCAGAACTGTACACAGTACCCCAGATGGGGTCTCACCAGCTGTCTGTACACAGGGATAACAACTTCCTGTTTTCTACTGGTGATGCCTCTCCCTATGCATCCCAGTATCCCCTCAGCCCTCCTTACTGCCCTCTCACATTGCTTGCCCACCTTTAAGTCATCTGATATGACTTCTCCCAGGTCCCTTTCCATTTTTGTTGTTGTTAGTATCTCACCTCCCAATTGTGTACTCTTCCTCTGGGTTTTTGTTTCTCATGTGCATTATCTTGCACTTCTTAGCATTAAATCTAAGCTGCCATACATTTGACCATTCCTCTAACCTTGCCAAGTCCCTTCTCATCCTTTCCACCCCACCTTGTGCATCAACTCTGTTGCAGATCTTTGTGTCATCTGCAAAGAGACATACTTTTCCTTCCAGTCCCTCTGCAATGTCGCCTACAAAGACATTGAAGAGGACTGGTCCTAATACTGAACCCTGCGGCACCCCACTAGTAACCCTCCTTTCTTCAGATTGGGCTCCATTTACTATTACTCTCTGTGTCCTATTCTCCAGCCAATTATTTACCCAGGCTATCTTCTTGGGACCCACTCCCAGGCTGGCTAACTTGTATATTAATCTTTTGTGCGGGACTGAGTCAAATGCCTTGCTAAAGTCTAGGTAGACCATGTCCACAGCCCCTCCCTGATCTACTACTTTGGTCACCCAGTCAAAGAAATCTATTAGATTCGTCTGGCATGACCTTCCCACTCTGAATCCATGCTGCCTTGGGTCCTGTGCCCCTCTGGCCTCTAGGTACTCGACAATTCTTTCCTTCAGAAGTGATTCCATCATTTTCCCTATCACTGAGGTTAAACTAACAGGTCTGTAGTTTCCTGCTTCTGCCCTGCTCCCACTTTTGTGAAGGGAATCACATCTGCCCTCCTCCAGTCCTCAGGTACCACCCCGTCCTCCCATGATTTGTTAAAGAAGGTAGTCAGTGGTGTCACTAGTTCTACCCTTAGTTCTTTTAGAATTCTGGGATGAATCCCATCAGGCCCCATTGCTTTGTCCACCTTCAGTTTTAAGAGTACTTTCAGAACCCTTTCTTCTGTAAATGGGCTGGTATCAACTTCTGTATCCAGAGTGTTTCTATTGTTTGTTTTAGGTAACTCCCCCTCTTCATTTGTAAATACTGAGCAAAAATATTTGTTTAGTATCTCTGCCTTTTCACAGTCACCCTCTGCCCACCCCTTACCCTTTATTAAGCCTCACTATCCCTCCCTTAGTCTTCCTTCACTCCCTGATGTACCTAAAAAGGTTTTATCCCCCTTCTTAACTGAGTTGGCTATCTTTTCCTCAGTTCAGGCCTTTGCTGTTCTGACTGCCTTCCCAGCTTCCTTTTGCTTTAACTGATACAATTCCCTGTCCTGCTATTTCTGTGATTCCTTGTACTTTCTGAATGCTTTCTTTTTCTCTTGAACCTTCACTGCCACCTCCTTTGAGAACCATAGTGGTTTCTTACATCGTTTTGTTTTGTTTATTTGCTTCACACAAAGGCTTGTTACCTCTGTGATGGCAGTTTTTATTTCCCATTGTTCTTCCACCCTCCTTCCTGCCCATTTGTTAGTGCATTCCTAGGCACTCACCCACTTTTGGCACAAAGTCAGCCTCCCGAAGTCCAGTACTTTTGCCTTTGTATGGCTTGACTCTATTGCTGTGTTTATTGTGAAACCAGACTGTTCGATGGTCGCTAGTTCCCAGATGGCTACCCACTTCTACATCTGTGATCCTCTCTATCTCCATTTGAGAGGACCAGGTCTAAGATTGCTCCCTCTCAAGTGATTTCCAATGCTAGTTGTCTAAGGCATGCCCCCTGTAGGGCATCTAGAATAACCCCACTCTTAGAAGTGGCTACTGCAACTGCACTCCAGTTAACATCTGGCATATTCAGATCACCCATGAGCAATATCTCCCCTTTATCTGCCATTCTATGTATACTTTCTACCATTTCCTTGTCCATTTCCTCTCCCTAAGAGGTGGATCTGTATACAACCCCTGTGCGGATTGTAGTGCCATTGCCTGCCTTCAAATTGACCCACAGTGCTTCTTCTCCTCCCTGTTTACCCTTTTGTTCTGTTGCTTTGATTCCTTCTCTTATGTAGAGAACTACTCCTACTCCTCTTTTACCCTCCCTGTCCCTCCTATAGATAGTGTATCCTGGTATGTTTACGTCCCAGTCATGGTTCTGTGTGTACCATGTTTCTGTGACTGCCACAATATCTAAATGTTCCTCCTTCATCAAGGCCACTAATTCAGGAAGCTTGTTACCAAGACTATGGGCATCGGTACTCATTGCTCTCCATTTTTTGATGGCTTTACCTTCTGTTGCAGCATCCCCCACTGACCTTTCTACCTTGGTCTTTTCCTCATTTAGTACCCTGTTTTGTAGGGGGAGACTGGGATTATCCTGCTGCTTATCAGTGCCTCCCCCCTTGACTAGTTTAAAAGCTTGCCAATGAAGCATTTAAACCAATTGCCCAAAAGACTTGTTCCCTTCCTGGACAGATGCAGACCATTCTGCCAGTATAGGCTGGTGTCCCTCCAGGTGGAACCCCAGTCCCCAATGAAGCCATACCCCTGTGCTCCACACCATTTTTTCAACCATTCATTAAACTGCATAGTGCAAAGTACCCTTGCCTCACCCATGCCACTGACAGGCAGCACCTCTGAGAAGGATACTGTATGTGCTACTTGGCTTAATCCCCTCCCCAACTCTACAAAGTCCTTCTGCACTGCTCTAATCTCATGATGAGCCAAGTCATTTGTCCCTAGGTGGACAGTGATGTCCAGCTCAGACTCCCTTGCAGCTGTTCTCATGATCCTAAGGATGCACTTCCTGTTCCTCCAAGCCATGGCACCAGGCAGGCACCTTGCTTCAGTTTTCCCTGCTCCCCCCAGTTCTATCCCCCTAGTAATTGAGTCCCCCACCAGGAGCTGCTTCCTTTCCCTGTGGTTCCGTCTGCCTCCTTCCTGAGGGCCTCCCTTGTGACAGTTGTCTGCACCCTCCTTAGTCTCCTCTACGGGTGCATCCATAGGGGAACTATGATTCCCCAGAATGGTGTATGGATTGTGGAGTGGAACAACTGACTGGGTGTGCCTCTGTTCCACCACCCTTTCCTTCCCTGAGCCCACTGTGGTCCAACTGCTGTGCTTTCTTCACAACCTCTGAGGTAGTGGTGGTGGCTCTGGTGCTTTCTGGATGGGGGAGGTTCCCTTGCTACCTGTCCAGTGAGGCCTGAAGATGGGCTACTTCCTCCCTCAGGGCAGATAGTTGTCTGCAAACAGGGCAGCATCTCATCCTCCAGAAAGACTCCCGGAAGACTGCTGCCCCACAGCCATTACATTGCACTACTCCCCACATAACAATCTACCTTGTTTAGTTTTTTTTGTGTGTGATTGGTGTGTTATATAGAAATATATGTATTATATAATGTGTATGCTTATATTGTCAGTGCAGTGTGCTAGAGAGGATATGACAGTGATATGCACCTTGCCCTCTTGAGGAAATGATGTCAGAACCCCAGGTATAAAGGAACTATTTCTAGGGGTGGGTGGGGGTGAGGGGTGGGAAGGGTATGGGCCTAAACCGTGCCCTCACGAAACAATCAGCTAAAAGCTCTGACCTACCACTGCGATTAGTGCCTTCCTGTCAGCAAGATGCCCTACACAACAATTTGACAGAGAAAATACCCTGCTAATCAAACAGAGAAAAATACAAACATCCAAGTCAGACACAGGTAAACCTTCCCAGCTCCAAAACAGCCTGGTGACTTGTGCTCTGAAAGCAGTCAGCCCAAAACACATCAGCTGTGCAAAAGGGCAGACTTAGAAAACAGTATTAAGCCCCTGTGGGTTGAAACTCTTCCTGCACTGAAAATCTTAACAATTGTAACAAAAGTAAAGCAAGCTCCACCTCCCTCTGTTGATTGAAAGACTGTCTTTTCTGATAATTCTAAGTTCCTTATTTCACCCTTCAGTTAGAAGTATCCTCCACCTGAAGAATAATAACTTTCCTAAGGAATCTGCTTCAAATCAAAGACAATTGTAAATTGTAAGGTTCACCTCCCACTGTTGTGAGCACAACTCACTTTCTTGCAAATCTTAAGTCCAGTGTTGCAGCTTCCAGCCAGAGGTAGATCAGTAACAAGAATAAATTATAAGAATTTTTTTAACAAATTAACAATAGTGTGTGTACATTGCCATGCCAATTAATTCTGCACTGCACTTTGCTTAATTCATAAATTGTATTCCAGATACTCACTAGTAATTAAATCACTTTCTAAGGTACTATCTAACCTACAGTGTCAAGGGGATGTCTTTAGGCTAGCAGCCTTGCTATAAAAGACTAAGTATCCCAAAATGAGAGCCACGCTGCAGTGCTGCAGGCAGCTGCTGAGAAACAGATGGCTAGCCGTTACTATCACTAATCCAACAAACTCAACTAAAAGGACTTACCACAAATGCAAACAAGCCGAACTGTGAATATGGAAGTGTGACAAAGTTCTTTGGATTTGTTGCTATATTAGACAAAGCCTGCCACAAGCCAACCTGCCACCTGCTATGTGCAAACGTGCTGTACACAGCTGACTGGGGAAGGGAAGATGGGTTACAATACAGTATGTACAGGTTCGTATTTAAATGACCATGATGTGCAATAGTATAAACAATGCACCCCTAGTGGTTGTGTGTATACATAAATGAAATGAGCACTATCATTATGATGGTGTTCGGAGAAAAACAGATACTGATAGGCTAAACAAACAGCTTGCAACTGAAAAGCACATGGAGAGGGAGAATCCTGATAAAGAAGAACTTGATGTTAATAGGCTAGAGAGATGGAAGGGGGAAGTAATTATACTCCAACAACTTCAGTCTTCTGGGCTCCTAGGACAGCTTGTAATAGTTAATAAATTATGATAGTGAGGGTTGATGGTAGTCACCAGAGACAACTTACAATGAGTCATTATGGTTTGTGTAGCCAATAGATGCCAGTGTAACCCCTGTGCTCCCTGGTGTCTGTTGGCACCTTTGTAAACCTTATGGTTATGTATTTAGTCCCTGGATCTGCTTCTGAAGATTCCCTTTATATAAATGTGACAGTCTGCATTGGTCCTGTGAGGGGAGTCAGGTGGGAGGGGTTACCATGCCTATATAAGTCTGTCCTGAGAGCAGGTAAAAGAGGTAGAGTGATAATGACAGTTAAGACTGGAGTACAAGAAGGGGATGCTTTGGTGATGCTCATTAGGAGTGCACTATGGGAGAAATGATGCCCTTGCCTATGGTGTCAGCACCCTGCTCTTGTAATCTAGACAATGCATCAAGAAGAAATATGTGGTGGCAGCCATTGTGCTGTTTCCTTTGATGGGAGAGTGACTGTTTGGAAGAGTCATGAGTAGGATGCGGGACATAGTTGCAGTGCTGTTCTCCAAACCTTTGGACTCTGTGTCACACAGAAACATAGAAACGTACATAGAAGTTGACAGCAGATAAGGACCACAAGGCCCATCGACTCTGCCCATTTTTTCTACCTTATGAATGTGCCATAGGCTTTTACTCTGTCAATGGCCTATCTACTCATCTGCATCTGTATTGCTCCCTTATTCCTATCTCATGCCTGTTTGAAGCCCTGCGCTGTATTCATATTCACCACTTCCTAAGGTAGGCCATTCCATGCATCCACCACCCTTTCTGTGAAAAAGAACTTCCCCACATTCCCCCTTAATCGACCTCCCTCTAATCTCATGCTCTGTCCTCTTGTCCTGCTACTTTTCTTATATTGAAAAATGTTAGACTCTTTCACCTTTTTAATGCCCTTAATATGTTTGAATGTTTTGAACATATCACCTCTGTACCTCCTTTGCTCTAGGGTATACATATCGGGCTCTGTTAATCCATCCTCATATGTTTTCTGATGCAGTCCCTGCACCATTTTGGTTACCCTTCCTCGACTGCCTCTATTTTGTTAATGTCCTTGTGCAGGTGTGGCCTACAGTACTGCACACAGTACTCCAGATGGGGCTAACCAGTGTCTTGTAAAGAGGGATTCTTTTCTCCCTCTTATGACTTGCTATACCCCTACTAATACACCCCAACATCCCTCTAGCCTTACCTACTGCTTTAATGGTCTGCTTGGATGATTTCAGGTCATCCGTGATGATGATGCCCAAGTCTCTTTCTTCCCTTGTGATTGCTAGCAACTCCCCTTCCAACCTATAGGTGGCTTCAGGGTTTCTCTTCCCTATGTACATGATCTTGCACTTCGTGTTAACCCCAGTCGTCACTCTTCTGACCATTTTGTCAGTTTATCCAGATCTCTTCTCATTCTGCCCACCCCATCTGGATCATCTACTCTGTTTCAGATCTTGGTGTCATCTGCAAACAGACAAACCTTACCCTGCAGTCTATCTGCAATGTCACTGATGAAGATATTGAAGAGGACTGGCCCCAGGACTGATCCCTGAGGTACCCTACTTGTGACTTACACCTCTTCTGGCTGTATACCATTTACCACCACTCTCTGTTTTCTGCCCATCAACCAGTTTGCCACCCAGATGACCAACTTCTGACCCACCCTGAGCCTATACAGCTTATTAATCAATCTTCTATGTGGAACAGTATCAAAAGCTTTGCTGAAGTCAAGGTAGGCAAAATCAACTGCTCCCCCTTGGTCCACCACTCTGGTTACCCAGTCAAAGAAATCCATGAGATTAGTTTAGCAGGACCTTCCTGTTGTAAATCCATGCTGTCTTGGATCCTGTGCTCCTATGGATTCCAGGTGTTGCACTATCCTTTTCTTAAGGAGTGCCTCCATAATCTTGCCCACTACTGAGGTAAGACTGACTGGTCTGTATTTCCATGCCTCCTCCCTGCTACCACTCTTATGGAGCGGGATCACATGAGCCCTTCTCCAGTCTTCTGGGACCTCTCCTGTGCTCACAGACTCACAAAACAGTTCTGATAATGGCTCTGCTAGTTCCACCTTTAGCTCCTTAAGTACCCTGGAATGTATGCCATCAGGTCCCATTGCCTTGTCCACCCTGAGCTTTGTGAGCTCTTGTAGGACCCTTTCTTTTGTGAAGGGATTAGTCACCTTGTTAACCTGCTGATACAGTGAGACCCCCTGAAGTAAAGCTTACCAGGTGGGGTGCTGTATTGCTATGCTCTATCCATTACTCACTCCAAGCTGCAGCTGGGTAAAGAGGTTCTAGTGTGCTAGTAGCCCCAAGTATCCTGTGAAACTCCCTGAATGCCTATTTCTGCACAGTGTATAATGGCAGCAGGATGTATTGCCATTGTGGTATTTATCTATTGTGTAATACTGCCCACTAGCTGTTAGTTCTACCAACAACTCCTGCAAAGTTGTGCCACCTGGCAATGTCACCAAGTGGGAGTGGTTATGTATTTCACTTGGAAAACTAAAGCCTTTCTCTTGACCTGTAAGTCATCATGCGTGGACATTTCAAGGAACTTTGTGTGCTAAAGTAGGGGGTTTCCCCCCTTCTGATTCTTATGTCAGTGGTCCCTTGAACTGACAGTTGACAGAGCCTTAGCTGTCCCCCTCTGCTGCAACAGTGGGCCCTGAGTTCTGACAAACTGGCTGTCAGAGGGATTACACTATGCAACTTCTTGTATTCATGTTGGAAAAGGGAGAAAACTAGATACCCATGACTAGTGTCATATTACCAAGAAAAAATGGAGCATGTAGCAGTTTACTGTATACTGTCACAAGCAAAAAAGTGTGTAGTCCTAGTCGGGGCTAGAAATAGTGGCTGCTCAGTGTTGCTGTGCCAGAGATGTTTTAGGATACTGTGTTAGTCCCAGTTACACACACACACACACACACACACACACACACACACACACACATATAAGCATTATTAACCGCTTTCTGTCTTCTAGATGTGACCCACCCTAATCACCCAACACACCACAGAAGCAGTTTTCCACCACTTCGTGGGGCTAGAAAGTGTTGTGGGATGTGGTACAGGCACCATACACCCGCCACTCCCCCACTAATCCAATCACACACAAAAATACCAGCTGTACCTTTTTGTTTCCATGAGGTGCATTGAGGTACATGTTCACTTAAAGGGACATTGTCAACCCCCTTAGGCCTCAAAGTGTCCCTAGATTAAAAACACTGAATGATTGCTCACATTCATTTGAATTTTTTGATATAGCTGGTATTTTGGTTCTGATTCCTTTTTTCATTTTAAAACTGAGAAACAGACTACCCTCCATAGTGTTGCCATATAGAAACATGTTGTTTATAGTCCTTGATCAACTTCCACTGCATTTGTTCCTGGATTTGGAACACACTCAGGACAGTATAGCCACCCATGATGCGTCATGAGTGGCTGCACTGTTTGAGGGTGTTCCTAATGTTTAGCCAATAAGTAATATTTATTTATTTATTTATTTAAGAGTTTAAACAGGAAGGCATACTGAGTGGAGTACCACTATTCCAGATGCGTCCTGGGGAGGGTATATACAGTAATGTACAGCAGGTTTAGATATATACATATACACCATCTTACACAAGGAGTGTACAGTTAGATATACAGCATCACACACAAGGATTATACAGTACGGGCATCTCATGAAAGATATATTTCAAAGTGGTGGGTGCAAAGGGTACAGTAGCAGCGTGAAGAGCAGGGAGGGAGTTATCCTGCTAGTGGGTCCATGGGACTAATACTTAGCAGCCTTGCAACACCCATGAAGGTCATCGGCCCATGAGTACTATCAGAATCACAAGTACGATTTAGAATCATCTACCAGCTAATGTGCTCCAGGTACTAGGGTGTGAGCCTAGACCAACACTTAGTGAGGGGCCAGTTATTCGGGGAAGTTAAGGTGCGGGGTGGGATAAAAATGTATCATGGGAGGGCTGCCTGCATGTGCAGGTGGGGGCGAAAAGCGCCTTGAGAAGATGGTTGAGTTGTTTAGAGTTGTCAGTGTGCCTAATGTCAGCCGGTAAAGAGTTCCATAGTTTAGGCTACCGGTAATTGAAGACGGCTTGGCTGTGGTCATGTATGGGACATTCAGAAGCTGGGAGTCTGTGTTCCTGAGAGAGTACGTAGAGGGGGTTTAAGGTGAGAGGGTAGATTCCAGGAAGGGGGGGAAGGGACTGTGACCAGACTTTAGCAGTTGTGCTAGCACAGTCAATCAGCCTTTGATTCTGGAGCAAGGGTATTTGTAGAGACTTGTAGAGATCACAGTGTTGCATTGGGGGGGCAGTCAAAAGTGAAACGGCAGAAGGCATGGAAGAGGGGATCAACTCTAGCTAGGGTGGTTTTAGGGGCAGCTCTGTAAACAACATTGCCATAATCAATTAGAGGGAGGATCATTTTCAGTAGGATTGCCTGCGTGTCTCCAACGGGATGCAGCCCCTGTTTCGATATATGGCACCTAGCTTGGGGTGCAGTTTCTTGTGTATTGAATCGATACAAGCTAAAAATTCGAGGTGCTGGTCGAGCCAGACCCCAAGGTACCAGAAGGAGGTGCAGGACTCCAAAGAAGTCCTATCAATGGTATGGAAGGTGGAGGTGGTGGGGAGTCGGGAGAGTCTCTGTCTAGTGTCAAAAGTAAGGGAGGTAGTTTTCTTGGGGTTTGGAAAGAGCTGGTTTGAGCGAAACCAGAGCTGGGCAGCATTGAAGTCCTTCTGAAGTCTAGTGGCCAATTCTGTGGGGGAGGGACCCAATGCAAACAGAACAGTGTCATCGGCGTACATGTGGATGGATGTATGCAGGCATACTGATGGCAGGTCATTCAGGAAAATGGAGAACAGCTTGGCTGTTTGGCTGGCAGTTTGGCTGGCAGTATAGCCTTGAGGTTAGAGGAACGAGGTGTGAACGAGCTTGATACATGCAGCAGACCAGACCCAAGTTTGATTCTCACAACCTCCACTTGCATACTGTGTGGCTCTGATCAAGTCACTTAACCGCCCAGTGCTCCCAGGTCGCCCCTGAAAACAGGCACTTGTGCTTAGTGGGCCTTACCCAGTTACCAAAAGACTTAAAAAAAACAAACAAACAAAAAAAAAAAACAGTACTGGGCCAAGGATTGAGCCTTGGGGGACCCCAGTGGTTATGGGGAGGGGGGGAGAAGTATTGCGGCCTATTCTAACAGATTGAGTCCTGCCGGCTAGGTATGATTGGAACCAGTTGGTGGTAGTTTCCGAGAGTCCAGCATGGGTGAGTTTGGATAGTAGGAGAGGTTGGGAGACGGTGTCAAATGCCTTGGCAAGGTCTATGAAAATATCCGATGTGATGTGCCCATGATTCATACCCGTGAGGACGGTGTCGGTGAGCCGTAATAAGGAGATGGTGGTGGAATGGGACTTCCTAAATCAGAATTGATAAGGTGAGAGGAAGATGGAGGAGTCAAGAAAGGAGGAGAGTTGGGTGAGCACGAGGCATTCCTGAAGTTTGGCTAGGGTGGGGAGTAGGGAGATAGGGCAGTAGTTGCCTGGTGAGGCGGGGTCACCCCTTTTCGAGAGAGGGATGACTGTGGCACGTTTCCAGTCTGTTGGGACTGTAGCATGTGATAAAGAGAGGTTGAAAAGAGTGGCCAGAGGGGCGGCAATGGCTGTGGCCACGGGTCTTTCTCAGTGGTGCATGACAGTCCCAAACGGCGAGGAATCTGGAGTTGAAAAGCTCCAGGGCAGTATCGATTGGGGATGCCCGAGGGATGAAGGACCAGTCAGTGCTTTCCAGGTCTAATAGGAGCACAGTGAGGTCAAGGGACTTGTAAGATCTGGTGAGCAATATATGCCGGTTGGGGGGAGGCTTTGAGCTGGAATATTCTCCTTACCACGTAGATCATGTGGTGGTCACTTAACGGGTACAGCCTCAAGAATTCAATGAGGGGGGAAGGTAACGGCCCAGTCTGATAGGAAGTGGTTCTGGGATTTGAGATTCGGGTGGGTGGGTTCAGAAATTTGCTGGGACAGATTCAGTGCCATCACATGGCTGCGTAGTTTAGAGCTATCACTGGAGAGCCAGTTTGAGTTGAAGTTACCAAGGATATGCAGCTCTCCCCCTGATCCAAGCAATTTTAAGGTGCTCAGGTGGTCCATTACACCTGCCAAAGGGGTGTTGGGGGCACAATAGAACCCAGCCACAAGTAGTGGAATTGAATATGGGAGTGCGAGTTTAATTAGTATGGATTCAATGGACTCTGAAGGCCGGGAGAGCTGGACATGGGTGAACTGGAGCTGAGAGGATATGTACATGGCAATGCCACCCCCTTTTTTTTACCCTGTCGATCGTACCGAATGAGAGAGTAGCCTGGGATGAACAATGCGGTGTCCAGGTTGTGGGGCTTCAGCCATGTTTCAGATGTGACCAAAATATCTGGCCGTAGCATTAGGACACTTGATTGTAGGATGGTGAGTGTGTTCAGGATACTGCATATGTTGACGTGCATTATTTTGAGACCTCTTGGAAATTTGTGAGGAGGGGAGGGGTGGCCCAGGGTTAGTTTCGACATCACCTGCTAGGAGTAGCAGCAGTGTGAGAAGGTGTTTTATTTTTTGCAAGAGCCATTGTGGCTTCTGGGGGGCACAATGCCACTGGAAGTGTTCAGGAGAGCTCCTAGTACAACCAGCAACATCAATGAATTTTAAAGGCAAACAATCATAAAATGTGGGTTTTTAACTAGAAATAACATGATGTAATAGGGTTAACTGTGTCCCTTTAACATAAAAGGCCCCGGGCAGCAGCCCCCCCCAATAAATAATATAAAAATATACTAGTAAATGATTTTGTAGAAACTGTGGAAAAATGTAATAAAATGCCCTATGAGTGACACGCAGAGGAGCTGCCTTGTGCCGTGTGCCTGTGTGTCATAATATGTGTGCCAGGAGAAGAAATGAGTGCTGCTAAACATCATATAAAAACAACACTGGTTTGGCTGTTTTGGGATGCCTGTTCTGTGTTTTAGGAGCCATACTGCATGGCAATACTTAGAGCATGGACTGGGTGCAGAAACTGAGATCACGCCGCACTGTAGCTTGGTGAATCCTGATCCAGTCTAGATATGGTAATCATTTTATATTGCATTTCAGACATGACATTCATTGTTTATTAGAATTTTGGTAACCGGGTAAGCCTGTTGAGACCATGCAGTCCCTTTGTCTGGGGTGATCCAGATGACAAATATAATATCACAATGCAATACAAAACAGTGAATACGAGTGGGGCGTGGCTAACCAGCAACCAAGATGGAGACATAATTTGTCAGCACCAGGACCAGAGCTAAGAACCTGTCTACATCTCCTCTAGTCTCGACCCTTGAATAGTTTTTTCTTAATAACTGATAACTTAATAACTAGCAGTCAGAAGTCTTCCTCTACATATAGCTAAAACTTGGCAGACTTCTAACTAGCTTTTCTACGGTTCGGGACGCATCGCAAATTCGAGGCCGCATGGGGAAGTCCACAAAGGGAGGAGAAGAACCCTTCATTAGGGAAATGTTTGTGTCAATTATCACCAGTATTGATGCCCTAACTCTGGCAGCAAACACCTCTGCAAACTCTATTCAGCAAATAGATGCTGGGGTCGAAAGGGTAGAGCAAAAATCAGCAACTCAAGATGACATTCTGCAAGGCCACTGTGTCACAATGTGAAACCAGGCGGCACAGATCAGGCAATTGCAAGATAAGATCAACGACTTAGAAAACAGAAGCCATCATAATAACTTATGGCTACTCAGTTTTCATGAAGGCTGCGAAGGCGGGAAAACACTCTCCTTTCTTCAACAAGAGCTCCCTGTAGCCCAAACCCCCTCAAGGGGATAGACCGAGGCCTATCACTGCTCACATTCTTAACTTTGCAGAAAAGGAAGCTATTCAAGTGAGGGCAAGGGAACTAGGGCAGCTTAGGTGGAGAGAGCCCCAGATCATGATATTTCAGGACTACTCCACCAAACTGGCAAACAAAAAAAAGGCCTTCACCGAAGTCAGATGGAAACTGCACATCCTATGGGTCCCTTTCACCCTACGATACCCTGCTATTCTTAAAATCTTGTTTACTGGCATCCCTCAGCAATTTACTACTCCTGAAGCTGCTATGGTGTTTATCACAGAAAACTGGCCACCAGACCTTCAATCCAGACAGAAGTCGACTTCATGATGGGATCGAGATTGCCATACTCCAGGGATGGAAGACCACCCTATAACCCCCTCACTGAAAGAACAAGACCTCCGCAACTGCAAGATTCAGAAGCAGTCCCCCAAATCCCCTCATTCCAAATGGGAACACCCGCAAGAACGTGGTAATTCTTTTGACACGCAGGATCAGTCACCTAAGGTATCCCTGTCCGAAGAGACTAGATACATGAGCCTGTACTTCGCTCAAAATCACTATTCACCTCTCTGAGACCAACCTGATATGGACTCTCAGGACGAGATGGATGCCACTGCTGACCCCTCAGCTCAACCGGTAGCCGAAGAAGCCTATAGTACCTGGGTCTCTGCAATGGAGGGTGCCCTGCCATTATAGGACTCAGACTGGTGCACCATGGCTCGGGCTCTCCTACAGGCCGTAACCCTGCATCCAGCCATCCAGAATCACTGACAACCCCTCAAGAAGAACACCCAACATGATCGAGCACTGGGACTCAGATAAGTACTCCAGGCTTTGTGTCTAGGAGAGTAATTCGGGGGATGGGAGGGTGTTCACTGGGATCAGAGCTGAGGGCCTAAGATGTACATTAGAGCCTCCCTCTCCTCTTTACCATGGCTCCTCAGTAAAGTACTCAAGACGGGCTGATCCTTCAACAGATTCCCCCCCCCCCATAGACAATTTTGCTGGAGCTTCACATGTTCATTATTGTACTGCTACTTCATGTTAGGTTAAATGTGACATTTTTGTGCTGTATTTTAGCCATGAGGGCAGTGTAATTTCCTCCCTGCTCTCCCTAAACCTCACAGGTGAATTCCCTCAAACCACTCTATCAGTTGAACCTTTTTTCGGTCACAACGTATATACTGTCCTCGATACTGATTCATAACACCCATTCTGGCTGCCAAAGGACCTTTCCTGGCTCATTTTACTCAGAGGGTGTTCAGACCAGAATCTCCCCATTTTGCTCTGGGCGAAGGCATAGCTAATTTTAAATTGTTGTTTTGCTTACTTGCTGTGTCCTTGTTACAGCCCATGGGAGATACATAGAGTAAATACTCTGATAGATTTGGGGATATAACTCCCCCTCCCTAATCCATGCCTCGTTGAAGAGATCGGACATAATGTTGGTTGGAATTCCAGCCATTCAAGGCCTTTCTCATTCACTAAGCTGGTGTTTTTGCTCAACAAGTTAAATTAACTGAGTGTTATAGGTTTGCACTCCTGCATAGTGTTGCCATTTTTCTGTATCCACAACGATAGCTGTTTTAAGTGTTGTTGGTTTAAATATAATAGTGATTTTAACTGTTTGGTAGAATTAGGGCTATAAGAAGAGAGATACTTCCACCAGCCCCTTCCCCACCCTAGTCACTCAGCTCACGGCTGAGCACAATATCAGATATCGCATTCCACACCTGGAATGTATGAGGGCTCAACTTGCCCGTGAAGCGTAAGAAGGTAATGATTCACCTGAAGCGTATACATTCTAAAATTGCATTCTTACAGAGGACTAAATTAATAAGTGAGGACCACAAATACTTGCTAAAAGATTGGGTGGGCCAACAAGTACACTGTATTTCCGCCTCCAGGAAACATGGGATACTTATCCTCCTACACAGATCCCTGCCCTGGACCCTGGTCAAGACACTTTCTGACACAGAGGGTAGATGGGTGACCTACAACACCCCATCGGGTTTGATTACTCTCTGCAATATATATGCCCCCAATGAGGACACTACGCAATTTTTCCACAATATTGCTGAGGTAGTTCTGGAATTTCCTCCTCCAGACTGCCCCTTCCTACTGGGAGGGGACTTCAATCTGATGTTAATCCCCTCCCTAGATAGAAATGATGAAAGTAAAGAATCACACCTCAGAAGCGGGAAGGCGTTGCACCAAATGATACTGGACATGGGTCTCACAGATGTTTGGAGACTCTTCCATCCCAGAGCGAGGGACTACACCTTCCACTCGATACCAAATGCCTCCCATAGTAGGCTAGACTTCTGGTTGGGTTCCCCTACCCTAACTTCCAAATCCCTGGACATCAAAATCCTTCCCTGTATTATATCTGACCATGCCCTGGTACAACTCCTTGTTCAATGGGACCCGGTAGTCCCCCATCACAACATTGGAGACTGGACCCCCTCCTAATGCGAGACCCATTCTTCATCCCCTGGGTCCAAACTGTAGCTTCCCTCTTTATCGCAGAAAACCCCATCTCTGACACCTCACCGGGTAACACCTGGGAGGCATTCAAGGCCACAATGCGAGGGAACATCATGGGTTTTACAGCAGCTAAACAAAGGGAATGAGAACACCAACTACATAATCTCGAGCAGAGATTGGCCACGACTGAAACTTCCTTTAAGGCTCTGCCTTCCCCTCTGCTCGCTCCACTATAGGTAGAACCATTTTGGGGCTTCACTTTGAAATTAACCAATGGCTTAACAGGAAGGCTGAAGTGGCTATTCTTCCCCTTCAGCATACTTTCTAGGAGGGAGGGGACAAAGGGGGGAAAGTTTGGGCATATCAACTCCGTAAGCAGCAGGCGAGTAGATACATCCATGGACTGAAGGATAAGCAAGGGGTATTGAAGACTACCCCAGAAACCATAAATACCATTATGGCATCCTTCTATAGATCCCTTTATACCTCATCACATACAGAACCCAACCTAGGGACCCAACCCTTTCTAGACTCTCTTAAGCTACCCTCTCTTACAGGTCAGGAGTCCTGACTCCTTGATCTTCCCATCTCACATGAGGAGGTGAGTTCAGCCATCAAGGACTTGAAGTTGGGGAAGTCTCCTGGTACAGATGGCTACACAGCTGATTTCTACCAGGATCTTGCCCCTATCATCTCTCCCCTTCTAACCGAGGTATTTAAGGAGATAGAGCTGAAAAGGTCACTTCCCCCCTTCAATGCGAGAAGCCACTATTGTCATCATTCCCAAAAAAGGTAAAGATTCCACAAACCCAGGGAACTATCACCCGATTTCCCTTATCAACCTGGACAGTAAATTGTATGCCAAGATTTTGGCATCCAGACTCTCTCCCTTACTCCCAGGACTCATACATCCCTCACAAGCAGGCTTTATCCCTGGTAGACATAGTTCGGTCCACCTGAGGACCCTCGTGAATCTCATGCATTTCTCTAGGTCTCTCTCCTATCCAGCCACTGCCATAGCAGTCAATTTTGAGAAGGCATTCGACTCTCTCGAATGGGACTACTTATACCTAGTCCTTCAATATTTTGGAGTAGGAGAAATATTTTTGTCCAGGATACAAGTCATTTACAGGTCACCCTCAGCCAGAGTAAACACAAATTCAGTACTCTCCCCCTCATTACCACTAGAACGAGACAGGGCTGCCATCTTTCTCCTCTTTTGTTTGTCCTAGCCATTGTACCCCTGCCCTGTGCCATTCGAGACCACCCTGACATAGTTGAACTCACAGTGGGAAGCACTACATATACAAATCTTATGTATGCTGATGACCTTCTTCTTCCTCTAACTGACGCCCAACGCTTCCTACCTCCTTTAATTTGCCTCTTAGATTCCTTTTACACATATTCTGGTCTAAAACTGAACCAGACCAAGACCGAACTAATGCCCCTTAATAAGTACTGCACCCAACAGATGGCAGACAGATCTGGTCTTCTATGGGCCCCGAAAGGGATTACCTACTTGAGGATAGTGCTGTCTCCCTCTGTTGACACAATATGGCAAAGTAACATACATCCTCTCCTTTCTTCCATCAAAACAGAATTTGGCAGATAGAAACTCCTTAAGCTTACCCTGGCAGGCAAGATGGCGGCCATTAAAATGGTCACAGCCCCGAAACTCTTTTATTTACTCATGCATTTCCCCATACCCCTCCCTAAATGCTGGCACATGGTCATAGACAAACAAATAGAAGACTTTCTTTGGGGTGGCACCAAGCCCAGATACAGTCGCTCTAAGCTCCTGTCCCACTGGCGACATGGGGGCTAGAACCTTCCCTGGCTGGAAAGGTACTGCCAGGCCTTTCTTCTGGCCCAGATGGTTAAATGGATGCACCCTCCCTCTTCCCTTTTTCCTCAGTGGCTTCAAATTGAATTAGACATCTCGGGGACTCACCACCCCTCTTCACTACTTTTTGCAACCCCAACAACAAATCCAGACCCCTCAACAGATCTGACCAGGATCTTACCTCACCCATGATAGAGGCCTCCAGATCCAACTGGTATGCCACACATCGGAGGTTGAAGATGGACCACATCCCGACCCCCCCTCATCCTCCTCTGGCAGAATCCCTCCATTATGATTGGGGGACACTGGCTATGGTGGAAATCCTGGGCCAAGCTGGGGGTTTCCACTATTGGAGATTTAACAGATCCCATCAATAACGCCTTACACACATTTCAATCCCTCACACAAAAGTGGAGTATCCTCCAGTCTGTCTTCTGGAGGTACTTACAGCTCAGAGAAGCCTTACGACACATCCTGAATTCCCTTCCGACACACGGTACTCCATTGGTCTTGCAATCCTGGATCCAACACGCAAAAGATCTGGCTGGGTGTATCTATGCCACACTTCAAGATTCTTTACCCTCCCAATCAGAGGAAGTGAAACTCAAATGGGAAACAATGGTACATGCTCCCTATTGCCACTGAGGCCTGGGACCAGGCCTGGAAAGATACCCATTATTGGCTGAAAGATGCTCATTCAAGATTAATATAAAACAAAATATCCCACTTATGGTACAGAACTCCTTTGATCCTCCATAAAACTAAATTCCTTGAATCAGATAATTGCTGGAGATGCCAAGCTCCTAAGGGAGATCTGATGTACATTCACTGGTCCTGCTCTTGAATTTAGCCATTGTGGCAGTCGATACAAGTTGTGGTCTCTAAAGTACTAAAATGTCAGATAGCCCTTTTCTCTCTGTTTTATCTCCTGGGCATCATCACTGACCTCCCTGCACTGTCCCCCCTGGAATGCAAGTGACTTGCTGTCTTGACTATGCAGGCCAAGAGAGCCCTGCTTTGTAACTGGAGATCACCACTGGTCCCTACAATCCCAAGTGCTGGCCTCCCTTTCATCTCTTGCCAAACCTGACAGAATCTCCCACCTTCAAACATGTCAAATCTCTATATTTAGACTCTGCTGGGCCCCCTACTTAAGCTATATTCACCCTCAGTCTGGCATTAGATGAGTATCTCTTCCCCCTGTCAGATGTAGCCAAGTCAGTATTCTGGTACTCTATGAGCAAGCTGGACAAGGGTCATAGGGTGCCCACCTGCCTTATTTACTCAATACCAATTTTAGTAACCCTTCTCTATCTCCCTTATTCACACAAACCCCCAGCTTTCCCATAGTCTTGGGGTATACAATTACTTGCTCTAGATTGTTGTACCCTTACTACAATTGAATTCCATGTCAAGAACCTGAGTCTTTGTGATTGTTTGTTTCTCTGTTTTTGATCCAGACTAAGACCGGACTTAGCAGATCAAATACACATTTGTAGTTCTACTCCTCTTATGAAGCCGTGAAAAGTGACTTAAGTGACCTGCATAGACACAGAAGATATGTCTGCTGTGCTTATGTCCAGCAAAACCTGTCTGGAAACCCTGGTCTCTGGTGAGTACACTTGTAATTACTCAACCCGGATATGATTAGAATGCTTTGGGGCCCTCTTATATACACTGACTGTCACACAATGATTTCTCCCCCTTTCTGGTAGATGTAGATAGGCCAAAGATAGATGCTATACCCTTCACACTGGTCAAGTCTAGAAATCATGTTAATCTTATTTGGACTCACCTATATACATGTAACAATGCAACCTGTTGATATTTTCCTTTCTCCCTTCCCCTCCCTGGAATTAATTTTTTGGTCTCCTTTCCCTTCCCCACTTTACCCTTTCCCATTGGTTCTATTTTATGATAATTGTTTTCAAGTATCTGCACATTGATTCATATTTACAGGCCTTGGCCTTACTGATGGAAGTTTTGTTCTACTTTCTTTGTTGAAAAACCAATAAAAAATTACAACACAAACAGTGAATACAGAGATTACAACAATGTGTGCAGAAATACATGGATTACAAAGTCATATACAGCGGGATATACAAATATACAAAAATCTCATTATTTACAAATAAATGTATTTACAGAGTTTCAAATGTAGTAGTTTAAGATATAAGATAAGTTTAGTGGAATAGGGTTCAGTAAAAGGCATGGGTTAACAAAAACATATGCAGGGTGGAGGGTTAAGTAGGTAGGTGGCAAGCTCAGTTTTGAAGAGAGACAGGGAAGGGCATGAGAGCATTAAAGGTGGTAGAGAATTCTAGGCTGTGGTGGCAGAGTATGTAAAGGACCACGCCCCCACAAAATGGTGCAGTTTAGGGGTAGCAAGACTAAGTAATGATGCTGACCTGAGTGGGCAGACAACTTCTTTACAATAGACACTCCCCTTAGGCGAGGAGGATTGAAAATGTTCACTAGTTTGAAAACAAGACACAGTGTTAGGTATTGTAACCTTGAGTCATAATCTGGCCATTGTAGGGGAGTCAGGATGTCACAGTGGTGTTTTCTAGGATCTGCCCCTAAGGAAAATTGGCCAGTCCTAAAGTAGAGTTGATGGAGCCTGGTGAGGGATGAAGCCTGAGCAGCTCACAATAGTGGTGCACCATAAAAAAGTATGAGGAGAAAGGATGTGGATGCTATTTTTTGACAGGAGGAAGCAGATAAGAGGGGGCAGCGATGGTATAACAGACCTAGCATTTGGTTGATAATTTTAGTTAGCAGGGTCATGTGTGACTCAAGAGGGAAGGATGCATCAAGATGCATCCCTTAGTATTTGAAGGTTTTAACTACTTTTATGGTATCTCCACATAATGATCAGATTTCGAGAGGATGAACAGAGGCTAATATGGAAGAGGGGGTGTGAAAAACCATAGCTTTGTTTTTTGTAGTATTAATAATTAGATGGTTATCTGAGAACCATGTTTCAAGTGTATTGAAATTTGAATTAAGATTTTGATTAAGCCAAGCCATGTTATTTAACAAACAAAATCGGATTGCATCATCAGCATAGAGTTGCACTGATGCACCACCACAATATTTTGGAAGCTCATTGATGAAGAGCCAAAACAGCAACGGACCAAGGATTGATCCCTGAGGTGCACCATGAAATGTTATGGTCATAAATAGGTATCACCCCAAGCAGCACAGTAAATGAAATGGACTTCACTACGCAAAGGACAGACCCCCAGTTAAAGCATGCAAACAAGTAAGAGCATTCACAATATCCATCAAAACTGAGAAAAACCAAATATAATTATTTGTATCTGTACACTGTGTCTGTTATAAACTCCTTCATTAAGGAGTGAAATCACACTGATCATGATAGTGCTAAAAAGCCTCATCTGTAAAAAATTAAGAATCATATGTCAGTTACTGCATATAATTATTCTATAACTAACAGGGACACATTTAAAGGAAAAAGAAAAACAATTAAAAAAGTTGCAAACAATACTATCAGGGTACAACGGCTGGCTGTATGCATGTGTCTATTGGGGCGGGTTTGCTGTGTCACTCTCAATCTGCCCTGAGACAGCAGTTGGTAAACTATGGATACAGAAAATTCACACCGGTTAGATCCACACAGTCATCAGCATCCATGATCTCAATGACACAGCTGCAGAGTTCCTGATTTAAAATAGATGCGCTTTAACATTTTGTACAGACGTTTTGAAGATTGCTCATGTAATACTGTAATTTCAAACTGGAAAATAAGATTTCAGCACCATCAGGCGTTCCTGTATGAAAGGCGTGAATGGTGTTGGGGTATAAACAAAAGGTCAATGACACATCATATTACATTGAAAAATCAAAGAATACTTGAGAAAATAACTGCTACACATTATGTTAAGCACGCCTCTGCTTTATCCATCCTCACTGGAAAAAAAAGATATTTGCACAGAATCTGTGAAGTGAATGATGGAACCATGTCATACAGTGATAGTTGGTGAACCAACAGGCTAGGATCAGTGCAGCAAATGGCCCAGTGGCACAGTGGGCTGAGACACTGGTTGCCACACTACTTGCCACACTGGTGACCCAGATTCAGCAATGGAAGTGGGTTGCTTGGGGTCTGGCCTTGGGGAGGAAGGACTGAGCATCTGTGGGACAGCTCTCTTCCCTTGGTGAGGGAGGAACACAAATCCCACTGTTTGACTGCCACCTGGAGGAGTCTGAGTGACAATGCAGTGGGACAGCAGATGCAGGGGAAGGGGTCTCAATGCCCCGACACTGGGGGCATCTGAGTGGAGGCAGAGCATGCACATCAATCACTGAATGCTCTTGAGACCCAGTGAGAAAATGGAGGAAACAAATCCTCTGGCCTATGGTGAGCGACAGCCTTGTCCCCTGCAGGCTCTGCCCCAAAGAATGGGCCCTTCCAGGCAGTCCTGTGGCAGAGGGCACACTTACTTGAATAAGGTAAGCCCCAAATAGGTTGGATGATGGGGTTGGGAACCAGTACAGATAGAGGTTGGATGGGAGTGAATAGGAGAATAAATCCAGGATAAAAAAAAAAAAGAATCAGGGTAGTTTCCAGGATGTGACATGATAAAATGACATTCTAGATGATGGCAGTTTACTTACTGGAAAGCTGCTACCAGTAAGACAAAAAGGGATAAAAAGGATTCAACACAGAGTTCTGATACAAATATTTATTGTCACAATGCAATATCAACTTGATGATAAAACCAATAGTTGGTAGTGTGTCAAGTCCTCTATCATGTCAGGCACATTTCTGCATTAAGAATATACCACTACTGATAGCCAGTAGTCTGACTGGATTGAATCACAGAAGATCAAACAAAGGCCATTCAGAGACACCGGTGCTTGCGTAAAAAACTAAGAACACACCACAAATCCGAAATGTGCACAGCACTCCCCACCAAACCAACAACTGTCCAAGCTGACTGTGTGATTGCAAACAAAAAATATTTTATTGGCGACACTATGATGTGAAGAAATCAGCAGTGAGCAGTGTGATGATGCCCCCAACATTTTTCTCCAATGAGCTTTCCCAAAGGAGTGGTTTGGTGGGGAATGCTGTGCAAATATTGGATTTGTGTTGGATTGAATCACATTTTGTTTCAGTGTTGTGTAGTTTTTTTGTACCTTCTTCTTACACAGACACAGTTATGAGTCTAATACTTATAATCAGTCAGCTAATCCCTAGATAATCCAATTGTTTCATTAACAGAGATTAAAAGAATCATGTTATACAGTAAGGCGAATTTTAAACCATGCATGTTATATTTGGAATTCCAATGTATCAGCCAGCCTTAAAAAAGAGGATCAATTAAACCCACTAACCCCTTCAGGCAACGTCAACAATGAATGTCAAAATGGCATTAGGAGGAATCATCTGAATGGTCTAACTTGCAGTTTGCAGTAGCCTCATTTTCCATTTTTTTATAAAATAACGTTTCCAGTAGTATTTTCTGTGTTGCAGGTTTGTGGTTCATGTTATTTTGAGGAAAATCTGGAATAATTTGTTTTGGGTACTACCTTTATCAGACTAACACATTTTAACACAATCTTTCAGGACCTCTAAAGCTCACAAGACCTTAGAGGTCCTAAATACTAATTTACAAATACGGTTTGTGCTAGGTTGTTATTTATCAATCTTAAAATATAGATATTCCATCTCATTTTACAAATTCATGTGTAGCTACAAATTTGTCTCATAGAAATTTCCTGCCACATCTGGATCTTCCAAAATCTGTATTCTTACCTTGATATGCAGTCTTTAGATGGGTAATATATAACTGCAGCTGCTCTAGCATCACTAAATAAGGATTTAATAGTGAGAAACATCTGTGCCTCTACCCGGCTAAAACAGAGATATCAGGTAAGGAAAGGAATTTTGTCTTATAATGTGCCTTTTATACAAAGCATATCCCAGAGCAATTAACAGTCTTGGAGAATGAAGAGAGAGGAGATTGAATAGAGAGAAGTTAGAGAGAGAGAGAAAGAGAGAGATTTTTTTTAAAACATAACTTTTTATCCTAGCCAGCTGTACTCCCAGTCTTCTGGTTGGGTTACCTGGCAACCTCCAAACCCCATTAATCACTAGCCCACCCAACCTAACCTCCAAGGGGATCTACAGTGCAGTGGCCAAAAGTGCAAGCTACAGTCAACTAAATGAATAGCTGTTTTTTCTGTTTTTCTCCATGGTTCCTTCTCTCTTTCCTATGTGGCACCGAGCAATGCCTGTGGTGGCCTTGTGTGTACCCCTGAAAAAGAGCAAGCTCCTGGGCCAACCACTGTGGTGTGTGGCACCAGGACTCAGTGCTGCCCCACCCGGGCCATTGGCAGCACAGCCCCCAGCCCTAGCCATCTGACTCCAGCTCCCTGCAGTCACTCCAGAACCTAGGTAGCCAAAACAGCAGCATGTTGTGTTTCCACTGGACCATTGGGTAGCCTGAGGGGAGAGACTGTGCTGCCATTTTCAGAGCACAGGGAGATTGAAAGGACACAGCAACTGATTACAGAGAAATTACAGAAATGTCAAGAACAAGGAAGGTAAATGACTGTCTCAAGGTTACACAGTAAGTAAGTGGCAGCTGTGGGATTCAAACCCATTTCTCTATGTACTCAGCTAAAGATACGTGAATTCTGAGACCCAGATAGAAAAAGGTCTTATGATTATGGACTTTCTCTTAAAGAGCACCTTCCCCCGCCCTTATGACATGGATGCAAAAATTCACCCTTGTTGCAATGATGTATTTATTTCATATAGTCTGCAGCTTGCTTTTGCAACAGAGGTGCTAAAAACTAATATGCTGTAATAGTGCTTCAGCAGGGAGCCTGGTGTTGCTGTAGACCCAAGGCTGTGCTGTGACATCACTATATGCAGCAATCAGGCACTATTTCACTGAATGTGCAGGGTTTTGGCTTGGAGTAAATGTTATATACCCTAGTTGAACATGTTCCCTATTGTTCCCCCTTCCCCTCATAAGACACTGTGTTGTAAAGAAACACTCCCTTGCAAGACATAAGGTTAAAAATAAAATTCAGCCAGTATTTCAGATCTTTCAGCAGTGACTGCATACAAGCAAACTGTGTAGACGTGTACTTAGTAATGTCCCACACAGTCACCGGACTACAGCATTAGTACTGTATATAGTAAGAAATACACAGAAAATACATAGAAGAATATATGCGTATTAGCAAGCAAAAGTGTATTACAATAATATGTGTACATATCCTGACATCTACTCTTATATGGTAGATGCCCTTAGCCCTATATGTTAGTATTACATATGCCTAAACACTAGCTGTCTACGGTGTTCCTCTAAGGGTACCAATAAGGGTACAGGGACCTCGTGTAACAGTACCCTCCTCATTGTTAAATCACCTGGAGTCTTGGCCAGCCACCCAAGTGGACAAAAGAGACCACAGTGCTGAAATTATCCCTGCCTGAGAAAAAAATTCTCCCCGCCTGAGAAAGTCACTGTCTGCTCTAATCACTGCATCCCTGACCCCTATACACAGAGAGAGAGAGATGATTTTCGTTGCATGTCTACAACAAGCTGTTTTTGAATTGTCTTACCTCTGTTTATGCCCATAATCGACAAGGCTTATAAAAATGAGGACTAATTACAAGCATATTTCTTGTTCGAAAAGTGAAACTGGGACTATGCGCATGTGCATGTCCAAGTAGCATTTAAACCACCCACCAAGGACTGCAGTCCCCTTCCTTGAAGGATGCAGACCATGCAAATATTTCTTCAGAACAACATCTTTCACATACCCTTGTGAAAGATGATTCCTCCTTGTGATTCCTACTTTCTGAGCATATTTAAATTTGAATTGTGGATATACAGTTTGACAAGGGAGCTCCTCTGCCTCTATTAGCCCTGATCATCAGGGATATTGCTGATTAGGCCTCTGATACAGAGCCTCCTGAAATTGGTGTTTCTGTAACGTATTTATTTATTTAGTTTTTGTTTACCGGGAAAGTGCACTAGACAAAAACTTTGCCTATTTTTAGGCACAACCTGGGAGAGTTACAGATAGAGGAACAGCAGTTACAGGTAACACATGCAGTACAACATTTCGTTCAAAGGTTAGCAAGAACCTGAATAACAGTTACAGTCATTACAGCAGTGCAAGATCTCAAAAACAATGGACCTAACCAGAGAATAATACAACAGTACAGTGGAGCACAATTCATATGTCAGTCAAAATTTGTTGAAGAGAGACATGTTAAAATGGTGTGCTATATGTCATTGCTGAGTGGGAGTATAAAACCTAGATGCCAACTATTAAAAAGCTTCTAATACAACGAGGACAACTACTAAAAAATGCAATATATACACAAAATATAGATTATATTTTGTATACCTACCTTCATCTCATACTTGACTACTTATGACCTTTTCATGAAAACAGGATTCTCTGTCACCTAGCATTCATCTGGCCTTGCTGCTTGTCTGCAGGTGACATCATAATCCTGTCTTGTGACATCACAACTGTTTGCTGTAGAAATGATGATGTCATCACATTAGATTATGATGCCATTTGTAGGCAAGCAGCCAGAGCAAATGAAGACCAAGTGACAAAGCATGTTGTTTTCACATAGTTCTCAATTGTAATAAAGACTAGGGGGAATGGTAAACTCAGAAATGTACCTAACTTATAAACTGTATTATGTCTGACTGTTATATTTTTCAAAGTATTTCCTGTGATATCAGAAGTTCTTTAAAATTACACTGTTATAGTCTAGTTCTTTTTCAGCAGAAGTTTATTTTACATTAAGCCACTTGCTCCAGCAGCTTCTAGGGATAATATGATCAGTTTCTCTGATAGTATTTCTGATTTTGTTCAGCTAATTTAACTCTAATAGTCAGGGCAGTATCCAGGGATTTATCAACTTACCCCTGTATACGTTTGCATTCTGTTGTATGGAAAGCCCTTAAGTCGCTGATAAAGGACAGATAAACTTAAACAGCCAAACACATGGAAAGTTACTCACTGATTGCAGATAGCCAGCATAGTTTCACAAAGGGGCAATACAACCCGATAAATCTAATTGACGTTTTTGAAGCTGTGATATGAAGAGATGATAAGGTGAAGCAGTACATTTGATTTCATTTGGATTTCAGGGAGGCTCTTGACACAGTACTATGCAGAAGTCTAATTCACAAGATTAGTAAGCATGGCATCAAGGGGGATTATTAAGTGGGTAGGTACTGGCTTAGTGATGGGAGATAGTGGACTGTAATGAATAAAATATTGGATGTCCAGGAAGAAGAGCGGTGATAAGTGAGAAGCTGCAGTGATCAGTTTTGTGACCTATGCGGTACTGTTAACACTGTATATCAGTGACTTGGAGGAAAGAAAACTCAGCAAGGTGCAACACATTTCACACCAAAGAGTGTGACCAGAGCTAGACGGAGTGATCAGATTCAGGTGACTTGGACAGATTAGGAACATCAATGAATATTACGTTGCCTGTGCAACTTAATTTGGATAAAAGCTGTAATGTAATGGGGATTGGAGCAAACAGAGAACAGAGAATGCACTCATTCAGCTTGAGGTGACCATTTTGAATAAGGTTAAACAAAAAATGTTTCAACATATATATATATATTATGGGAGTAAGTGAGTTTGCAGACATTGTATGACACTCAGCAAGAAAGGGATCTAAGGGTTATAGTGGTATAATGTTTAAACTCTCTGAACGGCATCCAGGAATGCTAAAGAAAGCAAACAATATATGTTTTTTAATTCACAATTTTTCCCATCATTACTGATGCCCCTGCTCACTCTTTTCAGCTGTTCCTGCCTTAGAGATCTCTCATCTGGACCCTTTGCCATTGCACCCCTACTTAACCAGACCTATGACTTGCAGCAAGGGGTGCTGTATATTTATCCCTCTAGTAGGGCCCGGGTCCAACCCTGGCAGATAGTCTGGGCCTGGAGCATCAGTCTGTATGAGCGCTGCGGTCAGAGGGGAAAAGCAACAGAGACAGGCCCTGTGATGTATGTTCTGAGTATTGTGAATCATTGCTCTGCCAATGATTACTTTTTTTTTTCTGAAGGCTCAAACACCACTCACCATCCCTGATGGAATCATTGGTCTCCTACTGCATGCCAGCCTGCAGAGGAGGATCTGATGTTGCATGGTCAGCAATGATCTCAAGGCTTCCCCCAGGCCTGCAGAAGTGGTGCTACTGCAGTGGTATACATTACTTTCCCCCAGAGCTTGAAAGCACGGCCTCCTCCGTGCTCCTTAGGGTCCGGTAGCTCCAACCTGGTGAGCAAGTCCATGCTTCAAAGCCAGATGCCCACACCAGAGTGTGGTGTACTTTGCTGGCAACAGTGAGCCAGGCCCAAACAATATTCTTACTGTACAGTATAGAGGTAAACCAAACAGCATTAAAATTATCCTTGATGAAGACAAACATGGGCCAAAAATCCTTCTCATACATACTAGCAAAAATCTGGAATGCCTAGGCTCTTGATTTAAAAACAAACTGAATCCCATGATCAGATTAAGACTAACTTGATAAAAATCTTGCTTTCCAGTTCTCTATGTAATTGTTAAGAAGCTGTGTTGCTGTTAATTGTATGTTGCACTTTGTTATTTATGAGCCTATGAGATATTTACCATCTTACATGATGTATTATTTACTGTGTTTTTGTAACTACCCTTAACATAGAAACATAGAATTTGTTGCCAGAAAAGGACTGCTAGGACTGCTGGGCCCACCCAGACTGCCCAGATGTTCTCTGCCCATTTTGCCTCCGCAGACCCTGTCTTGTCTCCAGCCACCCTCCCACCTCCATATCTCTTTTCCAATATACCCCTGTATTTATCCATGCATGCCTAAAGTCCTCTACTATTCTAGACTCCACCACATCTGCTGGCAGTCTGTTCCAGGTGTCTATGAACCTTTTATTGAAGAAATACTTCCCCACATCTCTCTTGAACTCCCCCCCCCAACAGCTTCATCGCATGCCCCCTGGTTCTGGTGCTCTTTCTCATTTAAATGATGCTCTGCACCTGCACCCTGTTCACACTTGTGATGTACTTCTAGGTCTCATTCATATCACTTCTCTTTCTCCACTCTTCTAGGGCGTACATGTTGTGATCCCTCCATCTCTTCTTGTAGGCTTCTCGAGCAAACCTTGCACCATTTTAGTTGCCCTCCTCTGGATCATCTCCACTCTGTCTATGTCCTTTCCAAAGTGCAATCTCCAAAACTGGATACAGCAGTAACACCACCTACTTCCTCCTGCTGGAGATACCCCTCCCTTTGTACCCCACCATCCCATTAGCCCTACCCACTGCCTTGTCACACTGCTCAGCCACCTTGAGGTCCTCAGATATGATAATTCCAAGGTCCCATTCTTGTCTAATGAAAGTCAGTACCTCCTCCCCACTCTATACTCAGCACCATGGCTCCTATGCCATAGGTGCATGGTTTTGCATTTTTTGGCATTGAACCCCAACTGCCATATTTTTGACCACATCTCGAGTTTCCTAAGATCCTTGTGCATTTTCTCCACCCCCTTCTGAGTGTCCACCATATTGTAGATTTTGGTACATCTGCAAAAAGGCATACCTTCCCTTCCAGTTCTTCTATAATGACCCCTATGAAGACATTGAAGAGAATCGTCCCAGTATGAAGCCCTGTGGTACCCTTCTGGTCACTCTCTCATCCTTACAGTGAGTGCCATTTACCACTTTCTGTCTTTTTCCTGTTAACCCATTTCTAACCCAGTTCACCACTGTGGATCCTACTCCTAGGCGGGTCACTTATTTACCAGCCTCCTATGCAGGCACAATGTTGAAGGCCTTGCTTATGTCCAAATAGGCCACATCCACTGCCTTCCCCTGATCTGTTTCACTGGTCACTTAGTCAAAGAAGTCTATCATATTTGTTTGGCATGACCTTTCCCTCACAAATCTGTTCTGCTTGTAGTCTTGCAGACCATTGTATTCAAGATATTCTGCCAGTCTTTCATTCAGCAGGTTTTTGTTAAGTTTCCCACAACTGAAGTAAGACTGACCAAACTATAATTACTTGCCTCCTGCCTGTTGCAGCTCTTATGTAGAGGGGCCGTGTCAGCTCTTTCTCAGTGCTCTGGAACCAGGCCTGTTTCCAGCAAACTGCTGGACAAGGCTGTCAGAAGGGGAGCTAGTACCTCACTGAGTTTTTTTTAGTATCCTGGGATGTATCCCATCTGGTCCCATAGCCTCGTACACCTTCAGGGATGCAAGTCCTTTTTGAAAAAGGACTTATGTCCACCCCCATTCCTGCTTCATCCTGGTGGTCCGTCCCCTCCATTGTGAAGACTGAGAAGAAGTGCCTGTTTAAGAAGTCAGCTTTTTCTTGTTTCCATTCTACATAGTTTCCTCTATCCACCTTTCTCATGCTTAAGTGTTCCTCCCCTTAATTTCCTCTTCTCACATACGTACCTGAAGAAATTCTTACCTCTTTAGTGACCTCTTTGGCAATCCTTTCCTCTGTCTGTGCCTTCGTTCCCCTAATGACTTTGCCTGCCTCCTTCTGCTTTGCTTGGCATATGCCTTGTTCCACCTCCCTTTTCATTTCCTAATACCTCTTGAATGCCACCCTTTTTTCTTTCACAGCCCTTCGCTCATCCTTGGAGAACCATAATGGTCTCCTTTTTTCTTCTGTTTTTACTCACTTCCTTCACACATAGGTTGGCAGCTTTAATTATGGCCTGCCTTATTCACAGTTTCTTAGACTTTGCAGGTTATGCAGTGAAGAGGATGATTTTTCTGAGCAGAACCAAATAATGCACAGTTTTTAATCAACAGGGGATACCCTAAAAGCACAGTGGAGAGAGCACTCTCCCGGGTCAGTAACATGGCCCGTAACCTTGACCCCGCAGGAAGGATACTGTCACGCAAGAACAACAGTGAATTCCACTAGTGCTTCCTTTCCATCAGAACACACCTTTTCTTCACAGGATCATCACCAGTAACTTTCCCATTTGGCAAACTGACCCTAACATTGGTGTTTCCTTTACAGAACCACCTATTGCCTCCTACCGCTGACCACCTAACTTGTGGAATTTCCTGGTTAAAAGCTGCCTACCTACTCCTACCAGTTCCTCCCTACCAGGTGCCAAACCTTACAACAGGACTCGCTGCTACACCTGCAAATTTGTTTCCAGTGTGACTGAAATTTGGGGGTCAGCAGGTGTTTTTCACATCACCAAGGAGTTTTAATGCACCTCCACTAATGTGGTATATTGTATTCTTTGCAGGAAGTGTACAGCTATTTACATCAGAGAGACTGGTAGGCGCCTTGCTGACCATTTCAGGGAACATTACAGAGCAGTCAGGAATGGTGACACTGCTAAACCCATTGTATCCCACTTTATCTCCAGGGACCACAGTGTCAATTACCTTTCTGTTTGTGTCCTTCAGCAGGGCTTCTGGGATTCTGACCATAAAAAAAACATGGAAGCCAAGCTAATCATCTGCTTTGGCTCCCAGCAGCCTGCTGGTTTAAATGATAGACTTATTTTCCACTAACATCTTTCAGCCACCCCTTATTTTCCCTAAAGTCTGTTTGTATCTGTACACATTTAATTTCTTTTCATTTTTACCGTAAGTCTCCATCTCTGTCTCCTTCCCACACATTTGTCACCTTTCACCCTTCATACTAGGCCCTGTTAATTAGTCCTCACCTGGGCACTTCTCTAGCTCTTTCACTCCTATTTTGCTTTATCTTTCCCATCATCACCTTTTTGTTTCACAGATTCTCTCTTAATCTTGCCATTTATCACTTCTCCCTGAGCCTCCCCTTTTTTGTTTCTATATATATATATATATATATATATATATATTCCTCATTTTACCTCCCCTCTACACTAACTTTGTTTTTTTCTCTTTTAGATATTTTCTGATGAAGACCTAAGGTAGAAACGTAGATTTTTAACTCTGTTTTCTATTTCCAGCGTGCATTTAATATAACCATTTTGTTTAGCTTTAATTTTGCCTTCCCTTACTTTTCCTCACTGTGCTTCTACCCCTTCCTGGAAATCCCCCCTTCAAGGCAGTCCCCCATTTCTTTAAAATCCAGGACCTTCATCCTCATGTGGTTTGCCTCTACTCCTGTACTTATGTTATTTATATATATATATATATATATATATATTCTGGGAAACATTCTGGAAACTGCGTTGCTGTCCTATTTGTAGGCAACTGTCAGCTCTGAGAGAGGAGGTTGTCCACCTCCAGGCTGAACTAGCAAGGACTAAGGAGGCCTCCCACTCCCAAAGAGCACCACTGCCACAACCACTGAGTCAGAGGTTTCGGAGTATGAAGAGCAGTAGGACCGCAGTGGGTTCTGGGAGGGTGCTGATGGTGGACCAGAGGTGAAGTCCCCCAGTTGTACCTCTACACAAAACAGATGCCATTCTGGCAGAGCAAGGTTCCTCTATGATGGCACCCTCAGTGGAGACCCAGAAGAATGCTGAGGACATCCACAAGGGAGACCCACAAAAGTGTGGCAAGGGCCACCACAGGGGAAGGAAACAGCTACTGATAGGAGACTCAGTTGTTAGTGGGGTAGAACTGGGGAAGGGAGAGAAGGAAGTAAGCTGCCTGCCTGGTGCCATGGCTTGGAGCGACAAGAAGCGAATCCTCACAATTGTAGAAGCAGCATCACAGGAGAGAGAACTAGATATCATTGTCCACCTTGGGACAAATGACCTAGCTAAGCATGGGATCAATGCAGTGCAGAATGAATTTGTGGAGTTGGGAGGGGCCTCAGATGGTATAGCACAGTAACCTTCTCAGAGGTGCTACCAGTCCATGGCAGGAATGAGGCTAGGTACTACACACCATGCTGTTTAATGAATGGTTGCAAAACTGGTGCAGAGCACAAGCTTTGGCTTCATTGGGGACTGGGGTCCACCTGGAGAGATAAAGGTCTATACTGGTATGATGTCTGCATTTGTCCACAAAGGGACCAAGCTCCTAGGTGACAGAAATGCTTCCTTGGCAAGCTTTAAACTAGATAAGGGGAGGTACTGAAAAAGGCAGAGAAAGTCGCCTTCCCCCACAAAAACAGGGCAGGTAGTAGGGTAAACACTGAGGTACAGAGCTCAACACAGGGCAGGATGGGGGTAAATGGTAAGATAGATAAGAGCAATAAGAGCAGGGATGGGGGAAAAAAGGATCAAGCCAACATTAAATGGAGGGCAATGACTACTAATGCCCATAGTCTGGGAAACAAGCTTTCTGAACTAGTAGCTTTGATGGAAGATGAACAATTGGATATTGTGGCAGTCACAGAAACATGGTACACCGAGAACCATGAATGGGATGTCAACATACCAGGGTACACAATCTACAGAAGGGACAGGGAAGGCAAAAGAGGAGGTGGAGTAGCTCTATATATAAGGGAAGGGATCAAAGCTACAGAACTAAAAAGTAAAGAGGGAGGACAAGAGGCACCTGGGTTACCTTTTGAGATGGGGAATGGCATCTAATCTGCACAGGGGTTGTATACAGACTCCCGCCTCAAGGGAGGAAATGGACAAGAAATGATAGAGAACATTCTCAAAATGGCTGAAAAAGGAGATACTGTTGATGGGGACCTGAATATGCCAGATGTTAACTGGAGGACATGTACTGCAGCACATCCAATAGCAGGGTCATTCTGATACCCTGCAGGGGCAGACCTTAGACAGCTAGTGCTGGAACCCACTCGGGAGGGAGCAATACTAGACCTGGTACTCTCAAATGGAGAGAGGATCACAAATTTAGAAGTCAGTAGACATCTGGGAACAAGCGACCACTGCACAGTGTGCTTCACAATGAGCACAACCATGGAGATTAGCCATACAAAAACAAGGATACTGGACTTTAGAAGGGCTGACTTTGGCAAAATGGGTGAATACCTGAAGAATGCACTAGCAAATGGCCAAATAGGAGGGGTGGAAGAACAATGGAGAAAAATCAAAACTGCCATCATAGAGGCAACAAGTCTTTGTGTAAAACAAATAAAGAAAACAAAGCGGAGTAAAAAACCACTATGGTTCTCAAAAGAGGTGGCAGGAAGGTTAAGGAGAAAAAGGCTGCATTCAAAAGTATAAGGAATCACAAAGGGGGCATGACAGGAACTGTATCAATTAAAGCAGAAAGAAGTAGGAAAGGCAGTCAGAATGGCAAAGGCACAAACTGAGGAAAAATAGCCAACTCGGTCAAAAGGGGATAAAACCTTTATAGGTACATTAGGGAGCATAGAAAGGTTAAGGGAGGGATAGTGAAGATTAATAAAGGAGAGGAGGTGGGGCAGAGGGAGACAGTGAAAAGGCAGAGATACTTTAATGAATACTTTTGCTCAGTATTCACAAAAGAAGATGAGGAGCAGTTACCTAAACCAGACAATAGAAGCACTCTGTAGGGGTTGATACCAGTCCATTCACAGAAGAAAGAGTCCTGAAAGAACTCCTAAAACTCAAGGACAAAGCAATGGGGCCTGATGGGACCCACCCCAGAATCCTAAAAGAATCCATGGGGACTCTAGTGACACCACTGACCACACTTTTAACAAATCATGGCAGGATGGGGTGGTACCTGAGGACTGGAGGAGGGCAGATGTGATTCCCTTACAAAGTGGGAGCAAGGCAGAAGCAGGAAACTACAGACCTGTAAGTTTGACCTCAGTGGTAGAGAGAAATGATGGAATCACTTGAAAGAAAGAATTGTTGAGCACCTAGAGGATAAGGGCACAGGACCCAAAGCAACATGGATTTACAGCAGGAAGGTCATGTCAGACTAATCTAATTGATTTCTTTGACTGGGTGACCAAAGTAATAGACCAGGGAGGGGCTGTGGATATGGCTTACCTAGACTTAGCAAGGCATTTGACACAGTCCCCACAAAAGATTAATAATCAAGTTAGCCAGCCTGGGAGTGGGTCCCAGGGTGGTAGCCTGGGTAGCTAACTGCTGCACAACAGGACACAGAAGGTAATAGTGAATGGAACACATTCAAGAAAGGGGGTAAAGTGGAGTACCTCAGGGCTCAGTACTGGGTCCAGTCCTCTTTAACATCTTTATAGGTGACATTGCAGAGGGTCTGGAGGGAAAGGTATGTCTCTTTGCAGATGACACAAAGATCTGTAACAGAGTTGATGCACAAGAGGGGTAGAAAAAGATGAGAAGGGACTTAGGTTGGAGGACTGGTCAGACATATGGCAACTTAGATTCAATGCAAAGAAGTGCAAAGTAATGCACCTGGGAAACAAAAACCCAGGAGAAGAGTACACAAAGCAGGGGAGGTACTAACAACAACAAAAATGGAAAGGGACCTGGGGGTAGTCATATCAGATGACCTAAAGGTGGGTAAGCAATGTGAGAAGTCAGTAAGGAGAGCCAGGGGGATACTGGGATGCATAGGAAGGGGCATCACAAGTAGAAAAAGGAAAGTGATTATCCTCTATACAGACAGTTGGTGAGACCCCATCTGAGTACTGTGTGCAGTTTTGGAGACCTCATCTACGCAAGGACATAGACAGGATGGAAGCAGTCCAGAGGAGGGCAACTAAAATGGTGCAGGGTCTACATCAGAAACCATATGAAGAGAGACTGAGAGAGCTTAATATATATACCCTTGATGAAAGGAGGGACGGGGGACATGATAGAAACGTTCAAGTACCTCAAGGGAATCAACAAAGTCCAGGAGGGTAGCATCTTTCAGAAAAAGAGATGTGTAAGAACAAGGGGGTACAGTTTAAAGATAGAGGGGGGACGGCTCAGGGGTAATGTGAGGAAATTCTTTTTCACGGAGAGAGTGGTGGATACATGGAACAGCCTTCCTGAGGAGGTCTTGGTCTAAAACAGTGGGGGAATTCAAACATGCTTGGGACAGACACAAAGCAATTATAGTGCGGGGTTGCAGGAAGCAGGCTGTTGGTTAACTAGAATCTGCAGCTTATCCAGTAGGTAGGGAAATGGGCAGACTGGGTGGGCCAAGTGGTCCTTTTCTGCCGTCAAAGTCTATGTTTCTATGTTATACCACACTGAATGGTTATCATTGGTGCCTAAGGGATTGTATTCTGTGACATCTACAATGCTGCCGCTGTTTGTAAGCACAAGGTCCAGCACTGCCCTGTCTTCAGTGGGTTCTTTGACTAGGTGCCTGAGAAAAGCCCCTTGTAGGGAGTCAGGGATGGTACTGCTCCTTGCCAAAGCTGCAGATGGAGGGCTTCACTCCTCATCTGACAGATCAAAGTCACCAGCTAGTAGCACCTCCCCCTTATTTGCCATTTTGATAATGGCTTCCCCAAGTGCCTTATCCATTTCCTCACCCTGTGCTGGAGTTCTGTACCACTGTCCCTGTATGGATAGTGGTCCCAGAGCCTGTCTCCAGGATGATCAAGGCACGTCCAGACCCTCCTTTTCCTCTTGGTACCCCTGTACCTCCATGTCTTTGATTTCCTTCTTCACATATGATGCAACCCTTCTTTCCGGCTCTGTCCCTCCTTAACAGAGCATAGCCTGGTATGGCATTGCCCCAGTTGTGGTGCTTAAAGCATCATGACTCTGTTATGGCCACTAAATCCATGTTAGCCTCCACCATGATGGTGTCCAAGTCTGAAATTTTGTTGCCACGGCTCCTTGTATTAGTGCACATGGCTTTCTATACCTTCTTCCCCCCCTGCCTGCTACCCTGCTTCTCCCTCCCCATTCCTGTCTGTGTTGTTGGTCTCCTCTTTAAATCTTCTTTCATCACATACCTGAGTTACTTCCCTTTTCTTCCATCTTGTCCCAGTCACTGCCTTTCTTCACTTCTGCCATAGGTGAGTTTTCTCCCCTTGGGCCCTCCCTCCCTCCCTGACACTTTACCATCTGGGGGAGGGCAACTGTTGCCTCCCTTTGTTTTTTTTTCAATTTAATATACTTTATTGAACATTTTCACATATCACATAGACAACATACAGACATGTGCCATACATCAATAGCTCCCCCCAGAACCCAGTAATATAATGAACCATACCAATAAGGAGAGCTATGACCAAAAATCTGTAAGGCCTGGTGAATATGTGTTGCCTCCCTTTGTTATAGCACCCCCAGCTAGTTTAAATGTTTATCCAAGTAGCATTTAAACCACCCAACAAGGACTGCAGTCCCCTTCCTTGAAGGATACAGGCCATGTCCCTTATAGAGGCCCATATCCTCCCAGGTTGATCTCCACTCCACGATGTAGCCAAATCCTTCCTCATTCAACATGCCTTCAACTAGTTGTTAAATGCCATGCTGTGGAGCACTCTTGCTTCACCCCAGCTATACACAGGTAGCACCCAGAAAAAAATCACCACATGTGCTATCTGCTCGAGGCCCTTCCCCTGCTCCCTGAAGTTTCACTGCACTATTCCTATCTTCACCCTTGCCAGGTCAATATCTTTCCAAGCTTCGGCTGCCCTACCAATCCACTGAATATGCTTTCCATCCCTTCAAGCCACAGCACAGCTCAGACATGACATCACGTTATCCTCCCCCCATCTCCCAGGTCTATCCCCCTCACAGTCAAGTTCCCCACCAGCAGCTGCTTCCACTTTGGCTGGGGCCTCTCCCTCCCTTCTTGGGACCCCCACTTCTGAGGACCCCCCTACTCCTACCTTCTCACTGCAATGAGTACCTCCTCTCAGTCATCCTGTTCTGCCAGTATGGTGAAAGTGTTCTGCAATGGTATAGGTGGAGAAGCATGAATTATTCCCTTCAACCCCCATCCTCCCAAAGCCCACCAAGGTCCATCTAGGCATCTTCTGGGGTAGTAGTGGTGGACTTTGTGGCTCCAGGGTGGGTCAGACAGTCTGCTGTACACTTGTCAGTTTGGCTTAAAGTTCAGCAACCTGTGTCCCCAAATCAGAGAGTGGTGCATATGGAGAACCACCTCAGTCTCCAGAAGGTTTCTTGAAAGACTGCAGCACTACAACCATTGCATTGCACCATTCCCATAATCCTTACCTTTTTCCACCTATGCTTTGTACTTATGCCAGCTCAGTTTACTCACCTGCTGCCTTCCTACTTCTGTGATACTCTTATCCCTCTTTTGCTTCCCTGGAACTTTCCCAGAACTAGTTTGTTAACCTACCCCAGATAGGGTGTAGCCTGCTTTTCCTTTTCCTAACCCTCCTACCTGTTCCTACTTTTCTCTGGTAGTCTAATCCCCCTACACACCTTTACTGTGGGTACAAGCTTTAGATATCTGCCCCTTAGCTGGTTGTCACGGTATACAGTAAGTAGTTATGCATAATTTCCTACCTTATTCAAGGTTCCACGTACAGAGTCTCCTGTGGACCTGTGGTCATCCTGCAGCCATCCTACAGATGCTCTGGAGACAGATTCTTCACTCCTGCTCTGTGCCAGTCATGTGATGGGACACTAATATGATGGAACACACTGGGTGAGGCTCTCTTATAGTTCACTGGGGACTTTCTGAGATGTGCAGATTGGTTTATGTAGTCATGTGACCCTCTGTTTTCTGTTGCAGCTGCTGCGCACCTCTGACCTGGGAATCTGAGCTCTTGGAAAAGAAGCAAGCCCAGAAAACAGGTTATTTTTTGAAAATCCACTGAATCCACCCCAATACAGTGGCAGAGCTAGAGGGGGGCTGGGGGCAGTCGCCCCTCCTGGCTACCCCAGTGTGAGTAGTGGTGCCTCACCACCTTCATTATTCAATGTTTAGTGCCCACTGTGGAGCCCATGATTGACTGAATGGCCCCCCCCCAGCTCCCAAATGCTCCCAAACCTGGTTCCACTACTGATCCCAAATAGTCTTTCTGCACTCAACCTGTTGACTCTGGCAAGGTTAATGAAAAGTGTGCTGAAATTCTTAGTTCAGAGTTTTTTAAATGATTCACTGGGGACTTTCTGCATGCCCTGATTGGTCCATGTAGTCACCTGACTTTCTCTTTCCTGTTGGAGCTGCCACTGACTTCCAACCTGGAAATCTACCCTATACATCCACACTCTCATTCACTTAAAGCTCAGTCGGGCTGCCGACCATGGAGGTGAGTGGAGGGCTGTACCAGTGACCCACTCGGGGTAGGGGTGGAGGGAAGCAGGATGGTGGGGCACTATGTGATTGGTTGGAGGGGTCTACTAGACACCAGGGAAGTTTGTTTTTGTAAAGTTGGACTCGGTGTCCGTTGATCAGGGGGACCTTGGATTTTCTTCATTTTGCAAAGGGTCCAGTGATTGGTGAGGGGGGATACTACTAGACACCAGGAATGGCAATTGGGGGATGTAGTTTTTCATATAGGGCTGGTGATCAGCTGGGGTGTAGGACCACTAGACACCAGGGATAGACTTTACAGCCAAGGCTGGCACTCCATGATTGGGGAAGGGGATTTATTTTTTCATATTGGGGCCAGGCAGCGATCGGCGTGGAGAGGACCACTAGACACCAGGGAGGTAAGTTGGGCTGCCAGCTATGCAGAGGGAGCAGATGGTTTCAAACTTCTCCTTGCTTTTGTGGTATTTTAAGTGCAATTTGTACTTTAAAAAAAACCAAAGCAATGCAAAGTTACCCTGTGCCAATTTTGGTGAAGTTTCACCACAGGTGGCAACTTCGTGAAAAGGCACATGGAGGTGGAGTTGGCTGATTGCCGGGGAATTCACCTGTGAAGTAAAGCTTCACTGCATCACTAGTCCTGAACTGGCTCCTCATTTTCCCCCTGCTGATTTCCCAATGACAGAAGGTTAAGACAGCAAAACATTCATTTTTGGGACTTATATGAAAATAGCTCCACACAACTGAGGTGGAAGGTTTTGTCGTCATCATGTCAGGAACTGTTGCAGTTTTGGTGGCAGTTGTTTCTGACCCTGATTCATGCATGCTGTGGCTGTCCCCAGAAGAGCTGCCTGGATTATTGATTGGTTTTACACTACTAGCTGAGGCTAGTGGTGGTGCTCTCAGTATGTGCTTTTCTTTTTGGGTGGGGGAACTCAGGTGGCATCCTCTACTTCATCAGTATCACATTCTGATTCATCACCTTTGGAAGAGCATAACTTTGATACATTATGATCTTGTTCTTGTACATTTACAACCTCTTCTTCATCAGAGGCACTGTTTTCTGATGAAGGAGCCCGGTATGCATGAGTGGCATGTTGTGGAGTGCCACATCTAGTGGTACTAGATAGAGCTTTTTCCTTAAAAGAAAACTCCACCCTCATAGCTTCTAAATGTTATTTGTTTCCAAGTCAATAGACAAATCTTTTCATGTAGCTGTTAAGGATGTATGCAAATGTTTTAGTCTGTTTTTACAGTTCATACTAGGCCCTGTGACTGCCCTGGGAGTCTCCATTTCATGGTTGTTGAAATCTCATTGTCCCTGAGAGCTGCATCAACATTTGAGAACATGATGCATAATCACCCTTTAAACTCCCCAGTGTGCCTGCCTGCTTAATTAGTCTTAAAAGAAACATGGTGCAAAAAGGTGTGGAATAGCACATTTACCTTCTGTGAGCTTTGCAAACTGTCCGAGTTATAATGCAGATTTTTTCCCTTTAAACTTTCCTCAGTTATGAGTTTTCAGAGAGTTTTTGCAGAGCATTTGTTCTTTCAGCATAAAGATACAGTACATGGTATAAATGGGTGAGCTGACATTATGTTCTCATATGCTAATGCAGCTCTCAGGGACAATGCGATTTCAACAACCATGAAATGGGGATGCCCAGGGCAGTCACAGGGCCTAGTTTGAACTGTAAAAACAGACTAAAACATTTGCATACATCCCTAACAGCTACATGAAAAGAGTTGTCTATTGATATGGAAACAAATAACATTTAGAAGATATGAGGGTGGAGTTTTCCTTTAATCATTGACTTTCTAGGTCTAACTGATTTGGCTACCTGTTTTTGTGTTTTGCTTTTATCTGATTTTTCTGGCAATGCTGACAGTACTGCACTACTTTCATCAGGGGATTCACCAACATCCCTTTTTTTCTGGTTGTGTTGCTTCATCAATTGTATTAATTGTATCTTCAGCAGTGAATTTCCCTTTTTTTCTGAATTTGTTTTCAGGAAATATTTTTACTGTTACTTGTACCAGTTTCAGCCATACTGCTGGTGTTGGTCACATTTTCCATTTCCATAACAGACTCTGGTTCTGATTTTATATTTTGGGATAAAACTTAATTGCTTACTTAGCAGTATTAGTTTGGATGCAGAGATGGGCAACACAGAGTCTAAGACATACCCCCCCCTTCACAATCTGTATGGCACTATGACCTAGTAGTAGCTCAGGCACTGAGGTGGGCAACACAGAGTCTGAGACATGACCCCCTTCACAATTTGTATGGTACTATGACCTATTAGTAGTTCAGGCACAGAGATTGGCAATGCAGTGTCTGAGATGTGGCCCCCCCATTACAATCTGTATGACACTGCACAATGACCTAGTTGTAGTTTAGGCATAGATTTGGGCACACAGAGTCTGAGACATGACCCCCCCTTCACAATCTGTATGGTGCTATGACCTAATAGTAGCTCAGGCACAGAGATGGGCAAAACAGAGTGTGAGATGTGACCCCCTCTTCACAATCTGTATGGCACTATGACCTAGTAGTAGTTCAGGCACAGAGAGGAGTGACACAGAGTCTAGGCTACAGCAGTATGACCCAGTAGTTGTTAAGGTACAGAGATGGGTGATACAGAGTCTGAGACATGACCCCCCTTCACAATCTGTATGGCACTATGACTACAGGTGCAGTGAAGTTTTACTCTGCAGGCGAATACGCAGTGAAGTATCAAATTTGCCTCCATGGAGCTCTTTGTGTAATTTTTCCAAATTAGCTGAAATTCGCCATTTGTGACTTCACCTTGCTTTTTGAGTTTTTAAGTGCAAAGTGCACTTAAAAAATACAAAGCAGGTAGAGGTTACAAATGGGGAATCCCCCAACATCAACCCCCGATTTATATTTATCCCTGGTGTCTAGTGGTCCCCCCCCCACCATTCGCCAGCCCCAGTTTAAATATAAACATACATATATAAATAAATATATATATATATATATATATACACATATATGACTAAAATCTCTGGTGTCTAGTAGACCCACCACCCCACAAATCCCCAGCCACAATAATAAATAAAAAAAATTATCCAGATCCCTGGTGTCTAGTGGACCCCCAACCCTGCCGATCTCTGGCCCCCAATAATTAAACAAAAAGTCTCCAAATCCCTGGTGTCCGCCCTGCTGATCACCAGCCCCAATAAAAAAAATCCCTGGTGTCTAGTGGAACACGCATGCCCCCCACCCCTTCAGATATTGCCTCTGTGCCACCACTCTGGTCCCCCCATCCCTGTCCCTTAGTGGGCAACCAGCACAGCTCTCCACTCACCTCTGTGGCCAGCAGCCTGACTGGCCTGCTCTGAATGAATGAGCATGTGCTTGTACAAGCACATGCTCATTCATTCAGTCAGTCAGCCAGCTCGTCATTGTATGGGATGTTTTTCAGGGTGCTAGAGAAGGGAGGGTGGACTGCTATGGTCTTCGGCATGGAGGGATGAGGGGAACAGCATTGTGCATCCCTTCCAGGGTCCAGAATGCCGCTCCCTCCATCCTACCCCGTGGAAGACCAGATCAGCTCCCCTTCCTTCTCTTGCCCCCTGAAAAATGTCCCGTACAATGACAAGCTGGCTGAATGACTGAATGAATGAGTGCGTGCTTGTGCAAGCATGCGCTATTCATTCAGAGCAGGTCAAAGGCTGCTGGCCGTGGATGTGAATGGAGGGCTGTGCCAGTGGCCCACTTAAGATGGGGTCCGGGGAGCGTAGTGGTGGTCAGGGGGCACTACCTGAAGAGGTGGGGTTCCACTAGACACCAGGGATTTGGAGACTTGTTTTAATTATTGGGGCTGGCGATCAGCAGGCTGTGGGATCCACTAGACACTAGAGATTTGGAAGCTTTTTTTATTTATTTTTGGGGCTTGCCATCATCAGGGTGGGGGGTCTATTAGACGCCAGGGATGTGGACAAAGTTTTTTTACTTATTATTGGGGCAGGAGATAGGTTGGGTGTGGGGTCAAACAGTAGTTTGTTGCACATGAGAAATTCCACACTTTTGCCGTTGATCCGCACTCCATGAATTGGTGAATTTTGCGAATTGTGCATCTTGAATTGAGTGCTATTGGCAAAATATTTCATGGAGTGATTTTTGTTGACTTCACCCACCTCTGACTATGATCTACTAGTAGTTCAGGCACAGAGATGGGCAACATAGAGTCGGAGATGAGGGTGAGACACCCCCTGTAAAAGCTGTATGCCACAATAAGCCCTCACCTCAAAATTACTGAGGCACTGTGACCTTTAGACAGAGTCCTCTTTTCTGTCTGACTCTGCTTCCCTTATTATTTTAATTTTTTTTCTGCACTCTGCTGTTGAATTAATTGGTCTCTCTCGCTCTCTCTGGTTAACAACGGGTGTTTCTTTTTTTACAATGGTGTCTGCAACATATGCACTCTGCTGTTGTCTATGCAGCACTCTGCTGTTGTCTGCTGTTGAATTTGTTTGTTTCTCTCTCTTCCTAGCAAAAAATGTCATTTTTTTACAGAGTACTCTGTTGTAACATTTGCGCTCTGTTGTTGTCTGCTGTTAAATTTGTTGGTCTGTCTATTATCTCCCTCTCTCTCTCTCTCTCTCTCTCTCTCTCTCTTTTTCTGACTAAGGAAAAAAGAAAATCAAAGATTTTGTTATGTTTTCACCATTTTCTGTGTGGAATCTCTCAACACACACACACACACACACATACACACACACACACACACACACACACACACAAATGCGACTGTGTCCTTTCAATGCAAAGCCCCTAATGTGCTTGATACACTGTTTCCTAGGGATGTCCTGTGGTGGCTGACACAAAGGATTGGCTAGAACATGAGTCAATCACAGAAAAGAGACCCACATTGGTTGACTCCCTTCAGTGCACCAGTATCATGGTTGTTTACCTTTGATGATCATGTGATGGTCCAAGGGCTTGGGAGTATTCATTAGAGATTGAAAAAAATGCTTTTTTTTATTTTATGCCTTGCCATGTTTAGTGACTAGCATGTAGTACTGGTGACAAGAATGTTATTTTCAGACTGGAGGCACTTCCAAACAGGGTCAGCTGGGCAACTTGGATCAAGCCATGAAAGGCTTGGTTTTTCAGATCAGAGTTGAGTCAGCCTGGTCCAGGGGGCTTCAGAAGTGCAGCAAAGATGGTTTGCTCATCCCTAATTACAGTGATCTCTAATTACATTGGGCAGTATTACAGATGTTAGTATTCTATCAGACCTATTAGTCAAGCACCAGTCCAAAGCAGTCTGATTAAAAGTTCTTGGATTAAAACTGGTAGGACTGGTTATAGTCAGTGAAAAATTACATTTACTTATTGTAGTCTCAAAAAGATTAGAATTAAGAGAATCTCAATCAAGGTTAAAATCTCTCATGATAATAGTTTCCATTTGCTATTCAATTAAAAGACAAGGAAGTGATAAAGCCTCATGGCCAGCAACACCATACTGTGGGGGAATATATGTGCAGCAAAAGTCTGACTTTTATCACCACCCAGATTAAAGTGTAATGAGGACCCATTTACACTGGTCAATAGCATGGGTGATACAGACACAGTTAAACATCCTGACTTGTTTGTAAAATAAATGATTACATCTAGTCCTTTCTTTTTAGGTTTTCTATCAGATCTCACAAAACTGAGTCCAGGGATAGTCAGGCTGGTGTGCCGACCACACAGTGAAACTTCCACAGTGAAGACCATCACAGCGACAGAAATTGGCAGAAAGCATTGGGTCATTGTGATGAACCCTGCTGACACTGGTACTGAATCTCCCGGTGTTTCTCCTCCTCCCTGAGACAACTCTGACTCGGAGTTGAATAAAAAAATACTGAGGGCAGTGGGGGGTAGAGCACCAAACGTTGGGGGTTTGTGGGGCACAGCCCCATAAAGAAGACACACTGACATCCCTGACAGAACAAAGCCGATACTCAGCATTGTGTTTGTCGATGTTTGGGATGTCAGAGATGTAGATATCGCCGTGCTATAGGTAAACCAGTCAGGCCATTCTGTCTTGCTTAACCCAATATGTGCATAATTCCCAATGCTGCAGATTCAGAGAAATGCTTCTTTAAGCTCCAAATGTTCATGTGAGAAAATTCAAGTCCTTTAGAACTAGAACTGTATTAAATTTTGCTTGCGGAATTCATGCACAATTGCAGTTCCACTTCAAAATGCTTTTTGGAATTTCTTTTTCACCTTCACAGAATTCCAAAAAGCATTTCTATGTAAACCACAGGATAATATTGTGCAGATCTCATAATTATTGGCAGTTTGCAGAAAATGACTCCGCAGTTTACATAAAATGTGGAATATGATTCCACAGTTAACATTCCACTTTCAGAATTTCAGAATTTCTCTTCTGACCGAATTCCATGGAATTAGGCAGAATTTTCAAAATGCCATAGAATTTCAGTGGAAGGGAAATTTGAAAATTACACACAGCCCTACTTAGGATCCAGGTGTAAAGGTCAATTAATTTGTGGTTGGCATTTGATATTTTGCGTTATAACCAGGCAGTTGTAATCAATGTTTGTCAATCTAGATCGCACTACACTCAGCACGAGCTCAGCAAACTGTCCCTAATACCGCAAACCCAGTTCCTTACATTAAAAGTCAGTCACACGAGTAAACATTTTACTAGTGAAGTACAAAAATCGTAATAAAATTCCCATTCTGACAAAAAATATGGAATCACATTTCAATTTGACAGCCTTTACAAACTGGGAAGACTTACACCCTGTGACTCTCTTATTTTTAAAATCCAGTGTCATAAAAAATGCTGACCAGTAATTAAATAAAATAAAACATGGGTGGGTGGGTGTAACCAGAATTTTACACACACCCTTGGTGTGGGATGCTTTTATAAACTCCTTGAGCTTTGCTCTCAGGGTTTATGTAACATCACACACCTGGGGTGTGTGCAAAATTCTGGTTACTCATACTCACCCGTGTCTTATTCTAGTTTGAACCATCACATGTAGCAGATGGGCCTGGGTTCAGTTTTATATAACCAGACAGATATAGTTTGAATGACGGATAAAGGGCTGAAAGTGGGATGGAAGTGGTCTCATTTCGGGGAAGTGAATGTGATTTTTGCTGATTTTATTGCTGTTGTTGTTGTTTCTTTTCCAGTTTAGTGTAGATTTCAATTGGTAACAGGTTGCTTTTCTGGCTTCATTTGGAAAGGTACCTGTTTGGGGATTTTGTGGCGCAGCTGAGTGTTTCTAGGGGTTTTTGCTGGTGCAGCTGATTGTCTCTGGAGGGGCCCAACCCCCCCACCATACATCGACCCCCCTAGTGCATCACTTCCTTTATACCATTAGCCTGTGACATCATTCAGTGCTAGCTGACTGCATACACACACTGTTAGCCATCTCATTTCAGTATACAACACAGCCACTCACCACACCCTGACATAAATTGAGTAGAGACTTTACTGTGAGCTACTGAATAGGTGGCATCATGAAGTAAATTACGGTATGGCTTGATAGCCAGGGGTGCAAGAAAGGTGTGCAGAAAAGAAGGAACCAGTCTTAAAGGGTATGTGATCACCAAATGTGTCTGGACCCCCTCTGGGATCAAGGTACTGTGTCTTTTGAACTGTGTAGGAAAATACTGGATCTTTGGGGTGAAACTGAGGTACTGTGGCTCTGTGATTTTGGGGTTAGTCAAATGAAATCAAGGTAATGTGATTCTAGAACTGTTACTGGGACTCAATGTCTGTAACTCTGGGAATCTGAGGTAGATTACTGTGAGATCAAGGAACTATGACTCTGGGAACTTGGGGCTGAGTAAGTAGAATCAAGGTAGAGGGAATCTAATACTGTGAGAAGGGAAATCTGGGAATTTAAAGCTGAGTGGGTAGTGACTGTGACTCTTATACCATTGTAATAATAAGAGTGCTAGGGCAGCATTGCACAAGGAAAATAGAGCAGGACAGGGAAGGACATACTAGAGGGGGATATGGCAACTTGTGGAGTGGTTAGGGACAGCGGAAAGCTAGGTGGGCCAGGGGGCAGCAGGACACCTAGAGGGCCAATACTAGTAGAATAGCTGTGGGCAGGGAGCAGGGGGGTGTACAGAGCAGAGAGGAGAGAATGGATGGGGGAAAATGATTGGGGAAGTCAGTGGAAAGGACAGGGAAGGGTGATACACTAGGTGGAGGGACAGTGGCAGCATAGGGGAAGGGGGGATCGGTGGCAGGAGGAGAGTAGTGGATAAAGAAGAGGGAGGATCATGGGGTGTAATAACTGTGGAGCAGCCTTATTCATGGGCACTCTGTGGAGGCTAGGGGAGTGCCCAGTTTGTCAAAGGCTGGGAAGGCGAGAGGAAGAGATTTTAAGGTTAAAGAGGGACATTTCTTGGACAGAAAGAGAAGAGGAAATGGGACTCACAGACTGTAACCAGGTAAAAAGAAGAAAGGACAGGGGTAGGGACTGGAAATGGAGAGAACAATCCACACTGGGAAAAAAGAGGGGAGATACAAGTACAGGAGATAGGGGGCCAAAAGGAACGGGGGCCAGAGCTACTGCACATAGGCATACAATAGGCTCAAAGAGGTACTGCCCATTGATGGGAATGACGGATGGGGGAGAAGGTGCTGTTGAAGAATAGTCCAAGGTAATAGAGAGAAACAGGACAGAGAGGAGGGTGAGAAGGGAAAAGAACATAATGTGTGTGTCAAGATAAAATGAGCACAGGATGGAGTACTGGCGGGGCAGTATTACAGGGGCAAAAGGGGGGAACAGTGTGCAGGAGGAAGAAGGAGTTAGGAGAGGGAGGGGAAGGGAGGATGGGAGGGGTGACAAGGGGAGAAAGGGGTGAGATCTTAGTGTTAGGGGACTCAGTACTTAAAGGAGGTCAGGTGGGGCAGCAAGGGAAAGAGGCATAGTCAGATCTGGGTGGAAGCCATGCCAGTAATGAAGGCAGAAAGGGTGGGGCAATCAGTACTAAAATATGCCAGAAAGGGCAGAGAAAAAACACATCTAATTCTGCACCTAGGGACAAATGACCTGGCTGATGGGACAATAGATGAGGTGAAGAGGCAGAAAATCAGAGTGAAAGAGATAAGTGAGCTCAACGCATGGCTCAAAGACTGGTGCCACATAAAGGGGCACCACTTCATTAGAAACTGAGGCAACTTCTGGGAAAGGGAGTTCTTCAAATTCAACAATCTCCACCTGACATAAGAGGGAGTCAGAGCACTGGGCCAGAAATGTGATATCCATGTAGGACATTTAAGCCAGCGGAAGGGGAGATGATGGTGGCACTAGGAGAGGCACACATAGAGCCTGCTTTCTCTCCCCCTCCAGCTAGCACAAAATCTACACACTCCAGGATAGTAAAAGCAGATAGCCAGGAACATAAAACCATTTCCTGCTCTGCCGTTGACCATCACAATGGAAAGGGAGGAACTATAAACAGGGAAAACTACAAAGAGACGAAGAATAAGATCAAGGGAGGCATTGAAAACAAATCAACACAGTAAGAGTGGTCAGCACTATGCCTCAATGCACGCAGTCTGGCTAACAAGATGACTGACCTCACTGCTACAATAGCTGAGGCAGGACTAGACTGAGTGGCCGTGACTGAAACATGGTTCACAAATAATCATGGTTGGCAGGTGACTATCCCGGGGTACAACTTATTTAGGAGAGATAGGACTGGGAAAAAGGGAGGGGTGGGGTAGCTATTTATGTTAAGGATACCATCAATGCTACAGAAATGCAGCAGGCACTAGGGGAAACAGAGGATCTATGGATCACAATAGGGGCTGGAAGCTGGAAACCCATTCGGGTAGGAATAATCTACAGACCCCCAAATCAGAAGGGAGCCAGGGATAAGGAAATCCTGGAAACCATCCTCCAGATGTCAGGCAAAGGGGACATGGTGCTGGTGGGGGATTTCAATCTGCCGGAAATAGATTGGAATACCCACACAGTGACATCACAGAAGAGCAGAGAATTCCTAGTCACACTACAGGAAGCAGGCCTAAGTCAACTAGTGACATCACCCACAAGGGGTAACGCGGTTCTAGATCTGATATTCACAACTAGTGATAGGGTTATGGGTGACGAAGTAGGGAACCACCTGGGCACCAGTAATCATAACACGTATGGTTCAGGGTAAAAAGGATTGTAGATGCCACACACTACAAACTGAAGATCCTTGACTTCAGGAGGGCAGACTTCACAAACATGAAGGCCTGTCTAAGAGACAACCTTAGTAACTCGACAGAAGGGAGCATTGAGGAATATCGGACAAGGTCGAAGGATTAAATAACCATGGTCACATCACAGTGTGCCCGTCAGATTACTAAGAACAAAAGGAAAGAAAACCCCACTATGGTTTTCCAAGGAGGTGGCAACCATGGTGAGAGAAAAACGCATAGCCTTCAGAAAGTACAAGGAGTCGGGGAACGAGGCAGACAAAACAGAATATAAACAGAAACTAAAAGAGACAAGAATAGTGATAAGAAATGCAAAGGCTCAAATAGAGGTTAGGATGGCGCTAGACAGGAAGTAAAGAAGGGTAATGAAACCTTCTACAGGTACATATGTGAAAAAAAGAAGACCAAAGAGGGCATTGTTAGAATCACAAAAAAGACAGACAAACCACAGAGCAAGATGGAGAGAAGGCAGAGGCACTCAATGAGTACTTCTGCTCAGTCTTCACACAGGAAGCAGAAGGTAACGGACCAACAATAGGCATAAAGAAGTGTCCAATTGAAGGAATAGACACGGGTTCCTTCACAGAGGAAAGAGTCCTGGAGGAAATAGACAAGTTAAAGGTAGATAAAGCTATGGGGCCAGATGGGATACACCCAAGAATACTGAAAGAACTAGGAAGGGAACTGGCAGCCCCCTTAGCAGTGCTCTTCAACAAATCTTTAAGGAACTGGGAGGTGCTGAAGGATTGGAAGAGTGCAACAGTAGTACCACTCCACAAGAGTGGAAGCAAGGAACAGCCAGGTAACTACCATCCGGTGAGTCTAACATCAGTCGTGGAAAAACTGATGGAGTCCCTGCTGAAGGAAAGAATCATAGCTTTTTTGGAGCAAACTGGTCAGCTCAACAAAAATCAACATGGTTTCATGGCAGGGAGGTCCTGCCAGACAAACCTGGTTGATTTTTTCAATTGGATCACCAAAACAGTGGATCAGTGTGGGGCAGTGGATGTGGTTAACTGGACTTCAGCAAAGCTTTTGATTCCGTTCTGCACAGAAGACTAGTAAAAAAACTGGAGAACATTGCAATTGGGCCCGAGGTCACAAACTGGGTCAGAAACTGGTTACATGGGAGAACTCAGATCGTATTAGTAAATGGCACTCTGTCTGTGGAGGGTAGGGTGACTAGTGGGGTCCCGCAGGGCTCGGTTCTGGGGCCGATCCTCTTCAATATTTTCATCAGTGACATTGCGGATGAACTGGAGGGAAAGGTGTGCCTTTTTGCAGATGACACCAAAAGTGGCAAAAGGGTAGACACAACCGAAGGACAGCAAAGCATGGAAGATGATCTCCAAAAAACTGGAGGAGTGGTCCAAGATGTGGCAATTGGAATTCAGTGCCAAAAAATGCAAGGTCATGCACCTGGGAAAGTGTAACCCTGGGAAACTGTACTCAGTGGGAGAGGAGCAGCTGGTGGCTACCAAGCAGGAGCGAGACCTAGGGGTGATCATACCAGATGGCCTCAAGATCAGTAGACAATGTGAAAAGGCAGCACTAAAGGCTAGTGATATCCTGGTATGCATAGGGAGGAGCATCACGAGCAGAAGGCATGAAGTAATCATGCCCTTGTAACAGTACCTGGTCAGGCCTCACCTAGAGTACTGTGTCCAATGCTGGAGGCCACACCTCAGGAAGGAAATAGATAGGCTGGAGACGGTACAGAGAAGAGCAAAAAGGATGGTGCAGGGCTTGCATCAGAAACCGTATGAGGCAAGACTGTATGACCTCAAATTATACTCCCTAGAACAACACAGGAATCATGGGGACATGACAGAAACATTCAAATACCTTAAAGCCAACAACAGGGTGCACATGCAAAACCTCTTTCAGGTACAGGATTACAGCAGAACTAGAGGACACAACCTTCGACTTAAGGGCGGAAAGTTCAGAAGCAATATGAGGAAATTCTTCTTCACGGAGCATGTTGTGGAACCATGGAATAGCCTGCTGGAGGGGGTGGTGGGAGCCAAGACATTGGGGGAATTCAAGCAGGCAAGGGACATCCACTGTGAGATACACAAGCAAGCAGACAGCTATGTAGGTGGGTAGGAAGTCAAGGGCAGACTTGAAGGATCGTATGGTCCCCACCTGCCAACAACTTCTATGTTTCTATGTTTCTAAAAGGAGGTTTGAAGATTTAGGTCCAGTTTGTGAGGGAGCAGGAAGATCATTTACCTTCTCCAAGGTACTTCCAGTCCCAAGGGCAAGTGTGGCAAGAAAACTGAGGATTCAGGAGTTTAATGAATGTCTGGTAACCTGGTGTCAGGAAAAAGGGTAAGGTCTGGTAGGAGGGTGGGGGTGACCTGGGAGGACAGCAGTCTGTACGCTAAAGATAGACTGCACTTAAACAAGGAGGAGAAGAAAGTACTGAAGCAAAAGCTTGGGGAGTATACTGAGGAGAATTTAAACTGGGTTTGTGGCAGAAGGGATCAAGGTGATCAGAGGCCTTGGGATGGGAAACCATATGGGCTTACCCCCCCATAACAGTGAGATAAGGTGAGGAGCAAACAATACAGGGATGGCCATAAAGGGAGAGGAGGAAGGAAAGAGGGAGAAAGAAAGGGGATGAAGGGTGGTATCTTTAAATGCTAAAAGCCTGGGGAATAAAAATGCAGAACTACAGGCTCTCATGGCAGAGGGAGGGGTGGACATGGCAGCCATCACTGAGACATGGGCCAATCAAAACCATGACTGGAACCTGCAGGTTCCAGGTTATAGACTATTCCACAAGGATAGAGTTAAGGGGAAGGGAGGGGTAGCGTTCTACATGAGAGAGGGGCTAAAGTGTGTTAGGGAAGAGGGGGAAGAGGGAGATACAGAAGTTCTATGGATGCAAATCCAAGATCCAAAAAATAGGACACTATGGTTGGGGGTGGTGTACAGGCCACCCTCCAAATCGCAAAAGGCAGATATGGTATTGGCGGAACAGATCCATAGGAACTGTGAGAGGGGTGGGATGGTGATAGTAGGAGACTTCAACCTGCCGGGAGTGGAGTGGGGAACACCTGCCATCAAGTATAGAAGGTAACAGACAATGCTAGATGCCTTCCAGGATAACTTCCTGATCCAGCTGGTCAGTGAACCAACTATGGAAGGGAATACCCTTGCCCTCGTACTGTCTAACAGAGAGTGGGTGAGGCATCTGAAAGTGGAGGAACCACTGGTGGGGAGTGACCACCGGATAGTATGGTTCCAGTTGCACTTAGGCAGAGGGGGGGGGCATCTGGCACAAAGGTACTAGACTTTAGAAAGGGTGACTTCAAAGAGATGGGTGAAGTGGCGCAAGGGTTCCTGGACAGAATTCAGACTAATATGGACACGGATCAGAGGTGGGAACTCATTAAGCTAGGGATAGAGGAGGCAATAAATTCCTGCACCAAGGCCCAAAGTAAATAGGCTAGGGCAAAGAAACCTAGCTGGATGAGCAAGGGTGTCATAGACAGGGTGAGGAGGAAAAGAGTCACCTATAGGAGATACAGGAGAACTGGGAGGGGGGAGGACAGGGAGGAGTACCTGAAGGAAGCAAAGTAGGTGACCAGGGAAGTAAGGGGAGCAAAGGCGTCAAGGGAGCTCGGGCTGACGAAGGGAATTAAAGAGGGGGGGGAAGACTTCTTCAGGCACATCAGGGAGGAAAGGGGTTGCAAGGACCAAATAGTAATGATTAACAAGGAGGAGAAATGGGTGGAAAAAGGGGATGAAAAGGCAGAAGCACTTAACGACTACTTCTGCTCTGTTTTTACTAAAGGGAAGGGGGGATACCTAAGGTTGGGGGGAGGATAGGCTCAGAGAGAGAGGGGGTGACAGATGGGGAAATCACAGAAGGTAGAGTGCTAGAGCAGTTAAGGGCACTGAGGGTGGGCAAGGCACCGGACCGGATGGCATACACCCAAGGGTACTGAAGGAGTTGGCAGTGATCCTGGCAGGCCCACTGGCATGCCTATTTAATGTCTTGCTAGACTCAGGGTGTGTACCTCAGGATTGGAGGATGGCTCACATGGTTCCACTCCATAAGAGTGGTCCCAAAGATGAACCAGGGAACTATAGACCAGTGAGTCTCATGTCCATAGTTGGGAAACTGATGGAAACAATCCTGAAAGAGAGGCTGGTCACCCTGCTGGAGGTTAGTGGGGTGCAGGACAGTTGGCAGCATGGTTTTGTCAAGGGCAGATCCTGCCAGACCAACCTGGTGGACTACTATGACTGGGTGACTAGGGAAATGGACAAAGGGCATGTGATGTATGTCCTGAACCTGGACTTCAGTAAGGCATTCAACTGTGCCATATGGGAGACTAGTATGTAAGCTAAAGGGCACAGGGGCGGGGACAAAATTAGTGGGATGGGTGGAGAACTGGCTGCAGGGATGGCAGCAGAAGATGGTGGTGGGAAGAGAATTATCATCCCCAAGGGCAGTGACGAGTGGGGTCACACAAGGGTCAGTATTATTTGGGGTATTTATTGCAGACATCTCGGTAGGCATAAATATCAAGATCAGTCTATTTGTGGATGACACCAAGATGGGAGCAGTGATGGATGACCAGGGGGGGTGGCAGGGATTGCAGGAAGATCTAACAAGGCTGAAGACATGGTCTGACACCTGGCAACTTGGTTTCAATGCCAAAAAATGCAAGGTGCTGCATTTCAGGGAAAAGAGTCCAAAGAGGAGCCACCATCTGGGGGGAAGGGTGCAGCTAACTGTGACTAAGGAGGAGAAAGATCTGGGGTGCTCATTACGGGAGCAATGAACAACTCGGCACAGTGTAGGAAAGCAGCAGCAGTGGCCAACAAGATGCTGGGTTGCATTGCAAAGGGTATAACCTCCAGGAGGAGGGAGGTGATTCTGCCATTATATAAATCGCTGGTCAGACCACACCTGGAGTACTGCATTCAGTTTTGGCACCCTTACCTAAAGAGGAACATTAGATTGCTGGCAGGGGTGCAACGCAGAGCAACAAAGATGATCCTGGGTATGGGGGAGTTACCATAAGAGGGTAAACTGAGGGAGTTGAACATGTACTGTCTGGAGGAGAGGAGGGATGAGGGGATATAATTGAGACCTTTAAGTATATGAGAGGAATAAACAGGACCGGTACAGAGGGACTGTTCAAGAGGAGGTTGGGGAGGGACATGACATGAGATTGTAGGGTGGAAGGATTTGGAAGGAAATGAGGAGGCATTTCTTTACAGAAAGTGTGGTAGCAGAATGGAACACACTACCAGCAGAGGTGGTGGCCTGCAAAACAGTGGGATGTTTCAAGAGGTGCTGGAATAGGGCCAAAGGGAAGGTCATGTGGGGTAGGGTGGGAGGGCAGCTGCAGAGTAGGAGTGCTAACTGCAAAATCAAGCAGACCTGATAGACCAAATGGCCTTTTTCTGCTGTCAGTTTCATATGTTTGTATGTACGGACTAAAAATTATATCATTATTATTATTATTTATATTATTAGTATTATATTATCATCATTTAATATGAAAGGCCCACTCAGCCCTTGCTGTAGTGGTCCAGATTGTTGAAGGAAACATTAAATAAAGTAAGGGAAAGATCATCAATTTATAAAAGTGAAGATGTAGATGCCATTGGCTCATGGCAGTAGTTAACTTGCTGTCCTGAAGACTTCCATGAAACACATTAGTTGACCCCTTTTGTAGCCCCCAGTGTGTTAGTTTCCTGATTCCGAAGTTCAATATACCCAGCCAGCAAGGACACAGGTATTGTCTAGAGCAAAATGAGTAATGAGAGAATATACTTTCGTTAGTGCATAAAACAATTTAAATTCTTCAAGGCATGGAGTGATGTTTTCAAAAGTGCTCAAAATGATGCAGTTGAGTCAAAATGTGCACATTTGTGTTACATAGATGCAACAAACAATTACACTGTATTTTCACAGTTTTATCAACAACTGATATGTCATGGTGCGAGATACTGTACACTTGCATCATAATTGAGGCATATTTGCAGTGCTTTTGCATCACTAGTGTGGATGGAAGTCCTGGTGCAGCAGATTGTGGTGGACCATCTTCTGATGGTACAGTAGCACAACCTTCTAATGCAGACACGGCTTTGATCTGCCATGTAAAAATGACAAAACTTGATGTTGCATCCGTCACAACTCTGAAAATATAGACCTCAGTGGCTTGGTTTACACAGACTAAGAAAATACTTTGCATGTATAATATTTGAATTATGTAGAATTCCTGACACCTCATAAGCTGTGTCCTCTCTTCAGCTAAGCTATCATTTATATGATTTAATGCACAGTATGACTACGCATTTATAAGGGACAACTAAATGCATGATGTGGACCTTATGTAAGCGATGCATCCAGGTACTGGCAATTCTGACTTGTTTCTAGTAAATGTAGATCTAACAAGCGAGCTTACACCTCTGCATTCATTGGTGCATAGTAACACGCAGTGCTCCTTCACCATAACATCTCTTATTATAGCAAATCTCAGTTAGTGAACAGCTTGAAGGCTCCCATTGTTTTCAGCTAGTAGGAGTTAATGGATGAGTATTATTGGTTATGCTAAAAACAAAGAGAATCCATCACAACTGTTCCCTACTTCCAGCTTTTCTATCCCTTTGTATTCCTGCACCAAGTCTGTGTGCCAAGAAAAGCTGGGAAGCAAAAGTTAGTTAGAAATACAGATAGAGATAAAAGTTAAACATTTAATTCCAGCCCTGGCTCCGACGTCTACATCCTGCATGGCTGACTAATAAAACAAGCATTTGTCAATGCCGAACGTTCGCTTGCAGGTATTTGCATTGGTGTTTGGCATTTATGCAGGGCCCCCCCCCCCTCCTCCAGTTGTATCCATGTCCCCTTAGCATCCATATCCCAACATGGTACCTCTCTGCAACTCCTATTGGATCTGCTCAACATTTTACCCTCATACTTCTTAAGTGTCTGTCTTAGGAACCCTAACACTGTGGGCGTGCTCAAGGGTACGAGCCTGTGTGGAAACTGTGCAACCCATGCTTGTAACACAGTAATTCAGTGGAATTATTTCACCAAATTTTCAACATAGGCATTTTGTCACCTCTGGTCATGAACACTGTCACTATGATTTTTTTACTGTGTACCAAACACTGATTTCCCACAACAACCGAGCTATTCTGTGCCCGGAAGTATGAAAACACATTTCAGCCAGGATGTGAATTATGACAGCTGTACTGTTCATAAGGAGGTGTGGGAAAATGCAAATGTTGAAAATCTGAAAAATTTGCGAACTTACGAGTGTGCATGGAAACTGCGCAACGCAAGCTTAGAAAACAGGAATTTTTTGGAATTTTTGCACCTAACTTTTGACATAGGCATTTTAGGATGTCTGCTCATAAACAGTGTCACTGATTTTCTTTTTCTGTAACAGACATGATTTCTCACAGCTACTGCGCTACTGTACTCCGGAAGTGCGAAAACACATTTCGGCCAGGATGTGAAAAATGACAGCTATACTGGTCAAAAGGAGATGTGGGAAAATGGCAATGTTGAAAATCTGGAGTGGAAATATTACAAATTCATGAACTTACGAGTGTGTGTAAACTGCACAACGCACGTGCGTAACACAGCCATTTTATGGACTTTTGCCACCAAATTTTCAACATAGGCATTTTAGGACCTCTGCTCATGAACAGTGTCACTGTGATTGTCTCACTCTGTAGCGAACACTGATTTCCAACAGCAACTGTGCTATTTTGTGCGGGAAGCGCAAAAACACATTTCAGCCAGGATGTGAAAAATGACAGCTGCACTGTTTATAAGGAGGTGTGGAAATATGTCTATGTTGAAAATCTGGAGTGAAAATATTACAAATTCATGAACTTATGAGTGTGCGTGGAACCTGCGCAACGCACGCTTGTAAAACAGTAATTTTTTAGAATTTGTTCACCAGATTTGCAACATAGGCTTTTTGAGAGCCCACCTCATGAACACCGACACTGTCATTTTGTTAATCAGTCCCAAAAGGTGATTCCGCGCAGTGACCGCAAAATTATCCTTTGGGACTGAATAATGCCATGACAGTGACTGAATTCATGAGAAGGGTGTCAAGAACCCCATGTTGAAAATTTGGTGCCAAAAGTCAAAAAAATGGCCGAGATGTCCACCTAAGTTGGAAAAACCTTGTTTATGCCATTATACAGCTTACCAGCATTTCCTCAGTTCGTGGTCGGCTTTGAAGAGTGCAGACGTGTTCCCGGTCCACTGAAGATCATCATGCCAGGCTCTGGTGGTAAGTATGGGGTGAGGGGGGTGTGGGGAGGTGGTTGCACAGAGAGTGGGTGTGAGTTGGCAGGGGGGATGCCAAGGACTCACTGAGGGACCGTTTTCTTGTTTTACAGGAAAAAAAAAAAAGGACGCTTTTAGAGCATGCCACCTAGGTGGGGGGGGGGTGTGGGGAGATGGGAACACAGAGGGTGGGCATGGGTTGGCGGGGTGCTGAGGGACTCACCAAGGGACTGTTTTCTTGTTTCACAGGAACTGGGGGAAAAAAAAAATGGAGGCTGTTGGTATGCTGGGGTGGGCTCCCAGCGTGCCACTATGTTGTTGGGGAGACTGGAGGTTGCGAGTTGGGCACCTCACCGGCCATACAGTATGTGTGTGGGGGGTGTGGGGGGAAGCATGAGCATGCTGGGGTGGGCTCCCAGCGTGCCAACTGGTTGTTTTTGAGGCGCTGCAGCTGAGGGGACTGGGCACCCCCTTGGCACACAAGGTGGGGGCCGGGGGGAGAACAGTAAGGAGGGAGGGGGAGGACATTAGCAGATGGAGGAAGCAGAAGGGATTTGATGCCGAGCTGTGCATGACAGCAGTTCGGCTAACCTCAGTATGCTAATTGCATACATGCATACACGGACCTTTTCTTAGAAGTGGAGACCAACACAGCAGAACTGCTGTCATACACAGCTCAGCATGTATTGGTCCTGTAGGGTTGTGCCTGCTACACTGAGTACTGCATTGGGGAGGAGGGTCACACACCTGCAAAAGCCATACTGTTGCAAGACATTCTTTGCGCATTCGTGCAAGCGAATGTAATAAAGAAAGGCAAACCTTCTCTGCTCCTTATTCCTCATTACAGCACTCAGCACAGCTACCAATTTCACCTCTTTGCCCAAAAATAAAATAAATAAAAATGAACCCTATCAGCTCCTTACTCCGGCACATAGCTTGACTCCAGATGTCAGGTCTTAACAGTTAACATAAATGGTGGACTAGTAAAATAAAGAAAAATGAATCCTCTCTGCTTCTCACTCCTCCACTTCAGACAGTTCCTGATTTTAGGTCTTACAGTAACAGTTATCAGCACAGCTACCACTTTCCAGTATCCTACAGAAAATAAAGACAAACCCTCCCTTTGACCTCCTGCTTTTTTTCAGTAAGGCACATAAAAGTGCAGCAACCAATTTCAGGTCTCCTCCTGAAAAGAAAGATAAGGAATAAAGATGAACAGCATGGCTACTGATTTCTGGTCTCCTCCTGTAAGAAAAATAAAAAAATAAAGAAATAAAGAAACAGGAACCCTCCTTTTGCCTTTGTGCTCCATGTCCTGCCTTTTGCAGTCAGTCTCCCTGGTGCCAGCAACACACTGAAAGGTCAGGGTCATGGGTTCGATTTTCAAAGAGCCCTTAGGTCATCACAGTTTGTGGTGAACTAGAGCTGTGGTGAACTCAGAGTGTGTCAGGGACCCTGTGCCCAATTTTATAAAATTCAGGGCCTTGCATCAAAGACCTGGGAGTTGCTGCAGCTGGAGGGCTGTGCCAAACATTGTGTGGGGCAGGTACCAGGGCTACTTCCACCTAGGACCATGTCATAATAGTCTCACCATGGCCAACCCCTCCACCTGGTCCCCTTCGCTGTCAGATATGCCATATGGCACCTCTGCCAGGTGCCTCCTCTGCTTTCTGTAACTGCCACCATGCACTCCTCATGCCCTATGGCACCCTCACTGCCCCAGCAACCCCTGTTGCCCACCTTCCAATTAGAGATCTCCCCCCCCATCTCCATGGGTTGTGCAGGCTTGCACCCGGGGGGGGTGTTGATGGATCCCTCCATCGAACTCCATAGGTACGCCCAGTGTTTGGCACAGTCCTGTGGCAACTCTCAGGTCTTCGGTGCTCACTTGCCACCCTGCCAAGCAGTGGCGGAGGCCTTTAGACCACCTCCTGGCTGGTCTAACAAGAGCCCCCTGTTGCAGCCATGGCCAAACTTAGAGAATTCCAAATAAGGGGAAGGTGCAGCCCCACCATGGTTCACACACCCCTGCAACCAGGCACACAGGTGCTTTTGCCACAAGGGTGGCACAGGTGGGCTTTGCCACATGACATCCAAATTTCACCTCAGCTGGCATTAGAAAACTGGGAATGCTGCAGACTATGACACAAGGTGCCACTTGCGTCATACACCTTTGGAGCAGGCACCTGGTGTCACAGTTCATCCTTTGAAACTCAAGTCCCATATATCTGGGTGCATTACTGTGTAAAACTAAAAGTTTTACTGCAGTCTTGTTCATAAAAAAGTCTAAATTCTTGGCTTTGGAGGCATTTGTTAAAACAAGGAACTCCTCTACTAGCATAACATGGTGGTAGTGACATGGACTTAGGTTCCACTTTGCTCCCTCTTGTTTCTGCTCCTAATTGCATTAGACCTTTTGACACTCCTCCCCAGTTGAGGCTTACCTGTATTGCTTTTGTCTGTATCACAATTTTAGCCCTGCTCACAGTTCAATGCTAAGTAATTATGCACCCCTCCTATTCCATTCAATATTCTGCACTTCTTTGTATATATCTCCCATGTTATAGTCATAATAGGTTGTACTAATTATATTTTGCTTTACTAGACTTGCACTATTTGCTACTTGTAATATACTGTAGAGAATAATGCATGGGCAGCCATGCACAACATGGCTGTGTTTCCAATGTGAGGTTCTGATGACATCACAGGGCCATCAAGAGCGAGGTTTGAGAGACTGATGTCATCAGAATGCTGAGATGGAAATACAGCTGAGGTGTGCATGATTACTTATGTGTTATTTTGTACACTATAGTATATTGTTTAAAACATAAAATAAAAAAATGCTGCTTTTTTCTTTCTGAGAAATACTCAGTTACATTTTTTATAATTAGAAAAAACTGCTGAAAATCCTCCAGGGTGATGTTTATGCTTTTTTGAAATGATGATTCATCAGAAGATGTTGTGTTGGGGAAGGGTCTTTGTCCTGTGTGTGTGTGTGTGTGTGTGTGCCTGTTTTTAAGTGGCATCATTTATACCAAAGGTACCACTTTCCCCAGAAAAATGTAAAAATTCTGTCTCTTAACCCTTTGGCTGCTGACTAAATTAGAACGTATATGAATTTTGGACTGATATATCAGTCTGCGGCCATGCAAGGGTTAAAAATTAGATTAGACACATTTAGAAACTGCTTACTGGCCTAATCAGGCAACAGGTGTTATTTAACTGCACACCTGTGATCCACTAGTGGTGCTGATTGCTAAATATGATGAGAAATGACACAGTATCATTCCAGGGATTTAATATGTTAAGGACAGCACTACCGTGTAGTACCCTTGTGTTTTTCAGTCACATGCCATTTTTATCAGAAACACACAGTCTGTCAGTAAACCAAGATTACATTTTGTTTGTTATGTTGTTATTTGCTTTTACAATTTACATATCTGGGATAGACTGACAGAGATTTAACATCTCATTCTCATTGGGGGTCTTTCTCTACCCAATTTTATATCTTGTAGTGCTGAAGCATCAGGATGACATGTGACTTGCAAGCTGACACATAAGGAGCCAATGGCTGTTGCAGGACTATCAGATCTACAGGGATTACAGTAGTTTACAGGGATTTGAAGCCATATGCAGGGAAATTGTTCACATTGATTTGCATTGGTTATATAGGAAAACAGAGCAATTCGGCTTCCATTGGAAATAATGTATTCTACAGGCAAACACAGGAAAATTGCTCTGGAGTTACAGGGAAAATACCAAATCAATCTGGGAGCACTGCTGTTGTGGGATTAGTACCTGGGAACTCCTGTTCCGCTGTCCAGTATTCTAACCAATGGACCAGTGGTTCTTCAGTTCCAAGTCCTGGCAGCCTCAAACAGTCTCAAAGTATGGCCACCAGAATTTACTGATGGCCTCACTCCTTATTTTTCCCCCCAAACCCCATGATATGCACCAAACCCCTTGCTATAACATATTTTTAACATTGTATTCAGTGTATTAAATCATGTCCCTGATGTATTTTCACTTGAAATGTATCTCCTATATTTAGCACTTTATGACAAGGTCTCACTTTTGACTGCCTCATACCCCATCACTGTCTCCCTTCCCTCTTACCTTCTATAAGTTGTCAGCATCAATTTCTTTGTTCAATGATTGTTACTGTATGATATGTAATTCACATTGCTTGCATCTGTTCCACTTTTTTTTATTTGTTCCTCAATTGTATTTGATGCGGAACCTTTGTAAAAGAACCTCTGGTTCAAAGGTATTTGTAATCCTAGTACTGAATAAATAAATAAAATAAATAAAAAAATGTCCATTTCATTATTTTTGTGACTGGGGCTCTAAAGAGCTCTGTGGCTGCACAACATTGTGCTGGTTGCCACATGTGACCACAGTGGCCTCTTTTGAGATGCACTGACTTCACTACACAGCATAGCTTTCCAAGACTTTGATTTGCATTTCACTGTATCAAGAATTAGAGAGTAATGATGCCATAATTCACATATTAGCACTTCCTCTTACACCATTTAGGGTTCTTAATTCCCATGTAATCTGCAAACAGAAATCATATTTTAAAAGCAGTGCAAGCCAATCCACAGAAGATAACTTCCTTGGTACGTCTGGAACAGGAACTAATGGAAAATTAAATCAGTTGCTGAGCCTGTCAGATTAGCAGGTGCTGTATGTCCAAGTTTTCATTAATATTTTTCAGACTTACAATTCTTAAAAAGAGAGGATATTCATTACTAATAGCATGATTGTGGCGAGGCATTATGCTCATTAGAGTTAATCCTAGCTATAAATGAAATCCCATCCAGACCTAATGACCATGCTCTGCCCTTCCCAATTATGTATGTGTTACATCTAAAATGCCCCATGCAACATAAGTGTTGGTTCAAATGCAGCATAGCAAACCTTGCTTTTCTTCTCTTTTTTTTTGTGTGGAGAAGAGTACAGTTGTCATGATGCTGAAAAACAAGCAATAATGCTTTATATACAATAAATTATGAATATTACGGTGCAAAGCAGAAAAACAGCAGTATGCAGCAGTGTATCTGTTATGAAGTATCACATTGCTAGGATACAGATAATGATATTAACATTTGGAAGTAAAGTGCATGAATATTCAATATATAGAATAAATGCTAAGAATTTGTAATGTACAAGGAAATCATGCCATCAAGGGGGGGCTAATGAACTAATAAATCATCAGTCCAAAGGGTTAGTCAGTGGCAAGATTAAAACATGGGTGGGCTAAACATACTATGGGAATGGTGAGGATGAATTGGGGGGGGGGGGACTGCAGTGATGAAGAGGCCATTTGATACAGTTGTAACTGGAGGATGACTGAACCACTAGAGAACTAACCAGATCCGGGCTAATAATGGCCTACAGGTGGAAAATGAGCAGGCATGATGGGCTACAGGCCTTTTTCTTTGTCTAAACATCTATGTATCTATGTTTTTGTCCAGCTTGGGACAACTGATCTAGCAGGAAAGTTGTTAGGAGAAGTGCAAGAGAGTTTTAGGGCAGAGGTTTCTAGACATAATGGGTTAGCTAGTACTGTGATCTTCTCAGAGGTTCTCACAGTGTGTAGGAGGGGAGAGGCAAAGAAGCTGAAAATCATCCAGTTCAGTGATTGATTGGAAAGAGTGGTGCGTTGAAGAAGAGTTTCATTTCCTTGGAGACTGGGGGTCTTTTTTTGGGATAAAACCTATTTAAACTGAATGACCTTCATCATATAAGGAGGGTACAAGAGAACTAGCCCAGATGTTTGAAAATTAGATCCTGAGACAGTTTAACTACAGTTGCAGAAATTAACATAGTCAGATAATTCCAGATATTTCCCAATATTTCTAGAGTTTCTGTCTGTTGGCCCTACAGAGGTACTGTAGGCAGGCAGGGAATTCCTCTAAAGATATCACAGAAACTTCAGGAATTATCTGACAATGTTAATTGCTGCAACTTTAGTAGGGGGTGGCTGGGACTGGAGTCATCCCTGGGGTAAAATCTTTTGTGAGAGACCCAGCTAGCACTCCTGCGACTACTGTGGGCTATCAGGCAACAAGGAACAATATAGATGGGAAATGAGGAAGGTGCATGAGACAGAGAGCAAGAACAACATCAGATGTGGAGGGGGTTACAGAAAGAAATACAACATAGGGAACAGACAAAACAGCTCCAGACAGTGAAAAGGGTAGTGGCAGAGGGCGGAGGTCCTGAAGGGTGGTTTGCATAAATGCCAGAGGCCTTGGTAATAAAGTAAGTGCTCTCCAAGATATAGTAGCAGAAGGCAACCCAGACATAATGGAAATAACAGAAACATGGGCATCACCCAACAATGACTGGGGCATCACAGAACCGGGCTAGGTAATATTTAGGAGGGACAGAAACATGGCAGGGGGAATTGCACTCTACATTGGGGAAATCATCAATGTGTTGAAAAATAAGATCATAGGTGAGGAGACTATGTTGCATCACTATGGGATCAGCTGACAGCTGATAAGTGATAGGGGAAGGTTTGTCCACATAGGGGTATTCTACAGGCCCCTAGCAAGTCTGAGGAGGTGGCTAGGAAACTCATTAAGGAGATCAGGAGAGTAGCAGCTGTTGGGGAAGTTGTGTTGCTAGGTGACATTTATATGCCAGATAGGAACTGGTGCATTCGAGCACCATGGAGCATCAAGAACCAGATGTTGGTGGATGCTATACCCTCCAGGGCTGTTTCCTGACTTAGCAGGAGAAGGAGCAAAAGAGAGATGGCGTAATACTCAGAATTATAAAAATCTCAGCAGCTAAAAAATCTACTTTTTGCATAGATGTGCACTTGTCAAGCAGTAAAGAGTGCCACATATTGATACCTTTTTATAGTACAACTATAAGCAGGTAAACATAAAAGTGTGACATGAGTGCAAAACTGGCAAGATAAATGCTGCTTTTGTTATCTCTCTGTTTACCTGTACTTTAACCTGGGAGTATGCTAGGTGCAATAAATTGATTTAAAGCTACAGTGGAGCCGGTGAGGATACAACATATTGTTTCGGGTTACTGCATGACAAAAGATCTTACATGCTTTTGAATTTGCCTTGTCTACTGCAGTAACTCTACTGCAGTATATTGCCGTGTTGTGTTGCATCCATGCTGGCTCCACTACTTATGCTTTTTCTTGTGGTGACTTCCCTATTACTATAATGGTTGGTATTTGAGCTGGGATTTTTGTGCTCCAGTGTATTGATTTTTCCTGCTGCTAAGCCACACTATGCAGCATCTGTGTTGGATTTGATGGGACCATACTCAGCTTAGTTTTGATCAACTGGAATACCTTTGGGGGATTAACAGTGGAGGATGTACTCTGGGCAAGTGACTAAAACAGTGTGGTTTGACATAACTCTAGAAAAATAAAGTCAGATGTCATACACATTGGTCCTAGATTTTCAGAGGGTGGACTTCAGGACAATAGAGGAACTAAAGGAAAGGTTAGAGGGGTCTTGCCTACTAGTATGGATGAAGAGGAAGTCACAAAGTATTAAACAGATGTATTCAATTCAATTCACTTTATTTACTGGGTAAGCACACTGGGCCAAGGCCCGTTTTCAGGAAAGACCCGGAGTTTCAAACAGTTAGAAGCTAAGATGGTAGTCACAAAATACAAAATACATTGATACTAAAACAAGTACAAATATGAGTACACATATTTAAAAACAATTACATAGAGCTGAACATTGCAAGCCTGGCCGGTGGTGCTGAGGGTTGAGGTGCTGGATGCCACACCTCGTGCCATACCGGTGACCTGGGTTCGGGAACGAACCGGGGCCACCGGGGGTCAGCAGGGGAGGGCAGAGATTGAGCATCTTATGGACTGCTCTCTCTTCCCGGGGGAGGGTGTGGGTGCACTCCCTCTACGAGCAACCTCTGGCAGCAGCTGGAGGATTGCCAATTGCAGCGGCGTGGCATATGCCTGGGGGGGGCAGAGCCACAGCATTCCGTTGCCATGCTGCCGGGCTCTGCAGGGATGGGGGGGTCCAACAAAAACAACATAAAAGACCCTGGCTTGATGAGGAGATGATGAGGGCCCCAGTGATCTCCCTCTCATCCCCAATGCCAGGCCAAGCCACACTGGGGATCCACGGGCGACCTCCCAGAGGGATGGACCCTCTAATTTCAGATAGAGCCACCGAGGGAGGGCAGGCCCTGTTCGGGGGGTGATCCAGAGCACTGGGAAGTTCCTCTGGGGGGGGGTGATCCGGTATGGATGGCCACGGTGGGGAGAAGAACAGGTAGGATTGAGTGGGTACCTCCGAAGGATGCCTGGGAGAAACCAGTGAATAAATAGAATTACAAAAAAAAAAAAAGAGCTGAACATTGCAAATGACTAAATAAAATCTTCTTAAATGTTATACTTCTTATGGCATTTACACAGTTGGAAGGCAAAAAATTCCAAAATAATTGAGCTCTGGAGGGAAAAGGCCCTCTATCCCATACAGGTACAAAACTTTGGCATGGATAAATGAAGTACATTAGAAGAACGAAGCAATCTAGGTCCATCTTTTATTTCTAGTAAGGCAGATAATGGAGATTTACTACCTGGAAGAAGTGCAAAGTTAATCATGCAACCCATGTTGTAAAGATACAGTAGGTCAATCTAGGGGCAACCAACCAAGGGCATTGTATAAAGCACAATGGTATGTTTTATAGGGCTTAGCCAAAACAAATCTACATATAGAATTAAAAGTTTTATTAACAAGATCTCAATCCTTTTTTGCCAATTTGGTTAACAAAAAAGAATTATAATAAAGTGTAGACAATAACACACTTTTAGCTATAGTTTCCCTAGCTTCTCTGATAAAACAATCTTTTACGATACAAGGCACCAAGTTTCTGATTCACGGTCTTTACTGTCTTTCTAATGTGGGACGAATATGTAAGATTTGGATCTAATAACACCCCTAAGTATTTAGTCTCCATAACTTGATGTATCAGAGATCCAGCTAAATCAGACACTAGTAGTGGCTTAGCATTGTGCAGTTTAGGTGGGGAGCCAAATAAGATACATGGGGTGGGATATTCAAAGCAGTTGCACATGGCGCAACTGAGATGCACCTGCGCAAGAGCAGAAATGCACCAAAGAGCGACATTCAGCGGGAGACAATGCACGGCGCAAAACACAGTGCACTAATGCACAATCCTAATGAATGCATGCTCAAGTGCAGGGGGTGTAGCCATGAATAAGCAGCGCAGTGCGATATTCAACATCAAGCCAATGGCGCAAGCGCAGAGCAACAGGGACATGTGTGGAGCAAACTTGAGCCCATAAAAAGACGGAGCAAGCAAGGGAAGGAGGAATGGGCCCTGGGGAACAGGAGAGAGAGAGAAAGACAGACAGAGAGACAGAGAGTGACCGGTGACCAGTGGCCAGGCAGGACAGCAGCAGAGGTGCAAGACAGGCACAGAGGCAGGAGGTGCAACAGTCTGTGGGACAGGGCGTGTGACCCTGAAAGTGCCTGTGTGTGTAAGCAGCTCAGTGTGTGTGTGTGCATGTGTGTGCGTGTGCATGTGTGTGTGCATGTGTGTGCGTGTGCATGTGTGTGTGTGTGTGTGTGTGTGAGATATCAGTGGGGGAAGCAAAGGCAGCGTGAGTCTGCGAGCCCAGACAGAGGAGTGGCAGTGGGAGTACCCGGACGGGTGGGAGGCGGAGGCTACAGCCAACAGACCATCAGCAGGGAACCCTCAACACAGGTGTGTGCCCAGTGCAGGGGCACATGCAGCAGCACACAGCCAGGGTTGCCCGGGGTGACAGCCGCACGGGGGGCAGGACAGGCCAGGCCATGGCCAGTGCAATCTTCCAGATGGAGGCAGTAATGAGGGGTGTGAGGAGGCAGGAGGCAGAGTGGCGCGGCCATGGAAGGGCCCGGCAGCAGTATGCCCAGAACAGGTGGTACCGTGCCCACACCACCTTTGAACAGTACAGTGACACAGAGATTGTGGTCCGGTACAGCCTGAACCAGGCAATCCTGATGCAGCTCTGTGAGCTGTGCAGTGATGAGATGTAGGCACCCACAAGATGGAGCCATGCCCTGTCGGTGGAGACCAAGGTCATGGCCGTCATGTCCCTGCTCGCCACAGGTACCTTTCAGAGACCAACAGAGGACACCACAGGCATAACCCAGTCGGCCGCATCATGGCTCCTCACACAATTCCTCAACGCACTGCTGCCACATGCTGTGGAATACATACATTTCCCCAGCACACAGGCAGAGCTTACAGCGAACATGTAAGAGTTCCACAGGGTGGCGTGTATGTCTGGTGTGCTAGGGGCCATCAACTGAACCCATGTAGGCATCCGTTCACCATCTGAGCCAGAGGGGGTAGCCTACTTCAACAGGAAGGGCTACCCCAGTGTCAACTGCCAGGTGCTGCGCAATGCCAGGGGGCGCATAATCAATGTCTGTTCCACAAACCCTGGTGGAGCACACAATGCCTTCATCTGGCACCAGTCAGCACTGTGCCACAGGTTCGAGAGTGGGGACATCCCCACCAGCCACCTAGTAGATGAGTATGCAGCTGGAATGGGCAGCCTGGCACAACAGGGCAGGGTGTGGGGGGATGCTAGGCTGGAGCGTCAGAGGGTGTGGCTGGGTAGGCGGGGGGCAACCACACAGACCACCATGCTAACCCCATATGTCTCCACACAGGTGACAGTGGATACCCACTCAGTCCCTGGCTGCTCACCCCATACCGGTACCTGTCATCCCCAGTGCAGGAGTGATACAATGAAGCACACGCCAGCACATGGAACATCATTGAGCATGTGTTTGGGCTGCTGAAGGCATGGTTCTGTTGTCTGTACAGGTCTGGCGGTGCCCTACAGTACAGCCCCTCGAAGGCCTGTGGCCTATCCCTGGTCTGCTGTATGCTACACAACATGGCCACTGACTGTGGGATAGCTGTCGAGGTCGAAGAGGGGAACAGCAGTGGAGATGACGTGGACACTGGGCCAGGCAGTGGTGGGCAGCCCCCCCCCGGGTGACGGGAACCCCGGCTGCACAGGATGGCCCAGCAGCACTGGGACACAATTGCAGAGGAGCACTACGGTGCATGCAGGTAGGTGAACATGACCACACACATGTCTCAGGGACCATGGCACAGTATACAGGCATGCAAAGCTGGGCCCCATGACAGACATGGCCGGAGGGTAGCATGGACAGGCATGAGACTGTACTCCATGGAAGCACCCTGTACAGCACTGTAGACCCCACCCACACACATCCACACACACATGCACATGCACACGGGTACCCACACACGCACACCCAGAGACCGCCAATGGGCATGCATCAGACTCTGAACACCTGTGCACAGTAGCAGCCGGTGTTGTGTTGGCATCATCGTGCACAGGCCATAGTGGCCAGCGATTGGGTGGGTGTGCACAAGACGGGCATGTGGCATGGACCATGGATGGCATGACCCTGGAATGCACACACACACGCCACACCAAGGTGCACACACGGCTGCGGCAGACAGTGAGGGTGGTGGATCAGGACCGCCACACAGTCACACAGCCACCACGGACATGTGGCCGGCCCCACCGAGGCCACCCAGCAGACGCAGGCTGTGCGACGGCCACAGGGGGTGTCACTGATGGTCCCCCAGGTGTGTTACTGCGGGAACGCGACCAGTTTCTCGCAGGTGTCTGCAGGCTCTCGAACAGGCCTGCTCCAGGCATGCCAGGAATGCCCACAGTGGGTCACAGTGGCATCGACACTGACAGGGTCGCATGACGCTGGGACCGAGGGGTGGAGAATGCACTCCGCAGGGTCTGCGGTGGACGGCCATGCACCAGGGTGGCCAGTGGTGCTAGGCCGGCTGCGACCACAACATGCGTATGGTCTCAGCCAGGAGCTGCTCATAGTCCCGGTCATGCCTCCCTGTGGACTGGTGCAGCTCTGTGCGGAGTGCATGTACCCCTGCCATGACCAGCATCTGTTGCTCCACGGAGGCCCGGAGTAGACGGGTGTGCTCGGTCAAGGGGTCTGCGCCCTGGGGGGCATGGGCATTGCACCGATCCACGGGTGCTGCGTGACTCTGCAGCATAGCCCCCGGCACTGGTGGGTACTGCACTGTGGGGACCCCTTGGGACTGATCAGTCTGTGGTGCAATGGCAGCGGCCACTGCACCTGGCCCCTCTTCAGCCCCCGTCCTGCTGCCGCTGCTGCCCCTCCATCCGCTGCGTGTGTAATGGCACCAGGGCGGCTGCACCACCACCACCCCCTTTGGACTGCTCAGCACTGTTGGCGCCCACAGCCTCGCCGGGCATTGCAGCCGGTGGGTGGACAACCGCTGCCAGGGCACCATCTGCACTGCCATTTCAGGTGCGTGGTATGGGTGCCTCCCCCTGATTGGCAACACCACTTTCCAGGATAACAGTCACATCGTCATCAGTCCCGGACCCCGCCCCGTTCTGTGTCTCAGCATACTGGACACCATGGCTGGTGTCCTGCTAAAACACTGCCAGGGCCTTGTCCACAACTGTGCCACAGGCATCTGGTCAGACAGTTGGGATGGGCTGACTGCGGTCAGGACCCTGGACACTGGTGGAGGTGGATGGACAGTCCTCCAGGTCCAGGACTGCCCCCATGGTAGTAACCCCCACCCCTGCCACTGCATACAGGTGCTCCAGAGCTGTAAAGGAAGACAGACGTGTTAGTGCCACTGGCACACACCCCTGCCCCCCGGCTCCCCTGCCCCCCCCCCCCCAGGTGCTGCTGTACCTACCATGCAATGATGGGCTGCTCCCAGTCCGGAATCCTCTACCAGGCATGCCCTCGATGGCACTGTGCCACATGGACGCCACCACCAGCCCCTCCTGTGGCGTCAACTGTGGCACATCAGGCTGTCCACCGCACGTGGCAGCACATGCGGCCCAGATGGTGGCTACCTTATCCTTTATCCTCCCCCGGTCCATGCCTACCTTCTTTTTGCACTCCTGTGCTGTCCTCTGATGGCTGCCCTGCTGGTTCACAGCCCTGACCACTCCCTCCCATGCAGCCGCCTTGGCCTGTGGGGTGCCTGTTGAGCCACTCAGGAGGGGCTCCTGGTCCAGGTAGGCATCGAAGAGGGCATCGTTCTCTGCCGTCGTGAAGTTGGGCCTGCGCTTCAGTGCAGGCCCCTGCTCCTCAACCTCCTCGTGTTCCGACATGCTTATTTCTGTGGGTATGGACATGTGGTTAGCGATGGCTGCAACACACAATGCAATTAGCATGGAATTATTGCTTAATTGCCAGGGTAAAATTACATCTGTTCTTCTCTGCTTGTCTAGCTCAATTCTGATTTTTTGAAAATTGTTCTTTCTTATTTTAGTTTCGTTCGACTTTAAATGATTCTGTTTCATATTCAAATAAATTTTTATTTGGCCAGCTATTAGCTTTTTTCCCTTCCAGGACTAGTTCTTTATTTTCTCTATTATTTGGGATCACTACTTGAGCCATGCAGACAATTAGCAAGGATCCCACCATAACCCATGTTGCCATAATATTTATAACTAACATTTTATTGAATTAGTTAAAACTGCCTACTCAAAACTATTTTAGAAGGAAAAGAGCAATGAATATTCTATTAACGGTTCCTATTTTACATACACCGCTAATTGCCCCACACTCTTCTAATTATATACCAGTTGTAGATGAGCTAGTTAAATCTCATTTAACAAGTAATGCCAGCAACCCAGTTACTGCTGTCACTAATCTGGTATGTAATTTAATCTCTCACACCTTTTACACCTAATGACCTTATGGTCAGTAATTTACAGACCAGCTGATAGTAGCTAGCAAACCTCATCAAATTATATACCAGTTGCAGATGAACCACCTTTTAACCAGTAATGCCAAAGGTGGATAAGTCCCTGAGACCTGATGGGATGCACCCACAGGAGCTCAGGGCGGTGGGACAGGCTCTGGAAATATCCCAAGTGGATGTGTTTAATGGCTCAATTGAAAGAGGTAGTATCCCCTGGGACTTGAGGATAGTAGATGTAGTACCCCTGCACTAGAATCGGGATAGAGGAGATCCAGGGAATTACAGACTCGTTAGCCTGACATTCATTGTGGGGAAGGTCCTTGAGTCTATAGTCAGTGTACAGCTGGTCAACTTCCTGGAGTGACAAGGTCTCCAGGACAGCAATCAGCATGGCTTTAAGGGGAGGTCCTATCAGATGAAATGTGTAGCATGCTTCAATGCCACTTCCCAGATAATGGACAAGGGCCTAGCACTGGATATTCTGTACCTGTACTTCAGCAAAGCCTTTAGCTTTGTGGTACACAAAAAGCTAATAAAGAAATTGGGAGATGTGGAAGTGGGGAAGAAAGTCATGAGGTGTTACAAAACTGGAAAGGGGGATGATTCAAAGGGTGATACTAAATGATTTTCACTCAGAGGTCAGTGGGTAATTAGTGGGGTGTCATAAGGGTCAGTTTTAGCCCTAGTACTCTTCAATATGTTCATTTCTGATATGGGAGAAGGGGAGATGTGTAAGATGTGTCTATTTGCAGATGACACTAAGAGAGGTGGCAGAGTGGATAGTCATGAGGGTGTAAGGGACTTGAGAAAGGTAAGGCGGATTTTATTTCTAGGGCGCCCATTCCCTGAGGTTCAGGGCACCTTACAAAGCATAACAAAAATAAAAACAACAGATAAAAACATGATAAAATTCCGAGAATAAGAATCAGAATAACTATTATTAAGATTAGCTACTGCCAATTAGAGCAGTTGGGCAGGGAGATCACTCCCTAAAAGCCAGGTTAAAGAGGTGGGCCTTCAGCCTCTGCTTGAAAACACTAATCAAGGGGGCCTCCTGGACTGCAGGTGGAAGCAAGTTTTACAGAATTGGCCCAGAGACACTAAAAGCTCAGTCACCCAATGTTTCGAGACGAACCCTGGGAATGTCCAGGAGGCCCATCGTGAAGGAGCAGAGGGAGTGAGCAGAGGTCACAGGTATCAGGAGCTCTGACAGGTAGCCAGGACCCAGTCCATTTAGGGCCTTATAGGTTAGCAAACCCACCTTAAAAGGGACCCTCCACCTGACAGGCAGCCAGTGCAGAGCACGCAGCACTTGGGTTACATGGCAGGACCTAGACAGGCCTATCAGCAACTGGGCTGCCATGTTCTGAACCAGCTGCAGTCTGCAGAGGTTCCCTCCCATGACCCTGAAGTATACAGAGTTACAGTAGTCAAGCCTAGAGGTAACAATGGCATGTACTAGAGTCGTCAGATCCTCAGGTGGAATGAGGGGCTTGATCCTGGTGATGACCAGGACACAAGGCTATCCTCAAGCTTCTGTGCCACCAGTTTCTCAACAACCTTTCTCAAACATGGCAGGTTGGAGATCAGATGGTAATTCACCAGGACATCTGGGTCGAGGGAAGATTTCTTAAGAAGGGGTCTCACCAGCGCTTCTTTCAAAGCCACTGGGGACACTCCTTCCACCACTGAGCACCTGGCAATCCTTGCGAACACAGGGCCAACAGCCTCAGTGCATCCCATTAAGAAATGCATCGGGGATGGATCCAGTTCACAAAATGTGTGCTTCAGCTCTAAGATCACCCCAGTCACTTCAGACACCTCCACTGGCCTAAACTCCTTCCCGACAGGCAGAGTGCTTCTGTTCCTCCCAGTCCGGCCACTGCGAGGCATTTGACTCCCTGACGGAATCCCCGACCGGATAGATGAAACTCTGTCAGAGAAGAACAGAGCAAACTCTTCACATAAAGTGGATGGAAAAGTCTTCTTCGACTGTAGACAGGCAGGATGGAGAAGCCTGTCTTCAGTCCAAAAAAGCTGAGAAGGTCTGTTCTTACCTGCCGCAATTTCCCTGGACAGAGATTCTGCCTTCTTGTGGGAAATTGCCCCGTGGTACTCACCATAGTGAGCATGCAGGGCCAGTTTGTTGGCCTCCAGCTGGGTCTTCCACCAGTAACGCTGTAACTTCTGGCCCTTGATCTTCATCACCTTGAGATCCCCATCAAACCATGGGGATCTCAAGTGAGAGGATCTGGGTCATATATGAACCAGAGTGATGACATCCAGTGTTTCAGATACCACCTTATTATAAGTGGCTACCGCCTCACTGGTGCCAATTGCACAAGCTGCCTTAACTCTAGATAGGTCAGCTAATGCCAATAGTCCTTCTGGATGCAAACCCCTTAAAGGGCAGTAGCTGAACATCTCCACAAGGGAAGGACTTTCGGGGGGGGGGCCCCAAATGTGAACCCCATGGTGCAGTGATTGGACCAAGACTCAGCTGGAACACCAAGTCGAGTATGTGGCTGTGCTGGTGGGTCAAAGAAGCAACTGCTTGTGCCAGGCCTAGTGATGATATCAACTGGAGGAGTTCATAACTGAAATGAGAGGATTCGTCATTGACCTAGGTGTTGAAGTCCACCAGGATTAAACACCTGGGGGACTCCAACACCTGGTTAATGATGAAGACCACTACCTCCTGCAGGAATTCTCCTCTTGGCCCTGGAGGATGGTCAACAAGGAGAATCCAGCAACCTGCACCTGGACCCCCATGCACGGCAACACACTCAAAAGATCTGGTATTTCCAACTGGATGCACTGTGAAGCTCAGGCTGGATCTAAAAACAATGGTCACTCCCCCACCCCTGTAATCCTTCCTCGGGCAGTGCACTATGGTGTACCCAGCAGGGATAGCAGCTTCTAAAGCTGGACAAGCATCATCACCCAGCCAGGTCTCTGTGATGCAATCCAGGTTGACAGGAAATCAAGACCACAAAAATGGAGGTCTTGTTCCTTATTGACTTGGCATTGCAAAGCACTGCCCAAAGAGGATCAGAGGAGGCAGCCAGCCCTCTAACTGTCTGCCCACTTGGTCCAGTGGAACCCCTGGGTATGGAGACCAAACATGTCTGGCCTGATGAAAGGATCTGGATAAACTGGAAATGATGGTTCAAGATTTGGCAATCACAATTTAGCAAGGTTATGCAGTTAGGAAAGGTAAATTTGAAAACTGAATATTGTATGGTGGTAAGGCTAGAATAGACCACAGAGGAGAGGGATCTGGGAGTTATAATAAATGATAACCTCAAAACTAATGTGACAGGGCATATGAGAAAGCTTGCAGAATGCTGGTGTGCGTTGGGAGGGTCTTTTCAAGTAGAAGAAAGGAACTGATTCTGCACCAGTACAGGTCCTTATTGAGGCCATGCTAGGAGTAATTTGTGCAGTTCTGGAACCCTCATCAAAAAAAGTACGAGGATGGCCTGGAAGTAATCCAAAGAAGAGTAACCAAAATGATTCTCCACCAGCAGTGGAAGACCCGTGAAGAAAGACTGGCAGACCTCAACATGTACTCTCTGGAATCCAGGAGAGAGAGAGGGGGGACATGGTTGAAACCTTCATATACTTAGGCATATAAACAGGATGGATGACCAGCAAATGTTCAGGCTAGTGAAAGGTCCACTACAAAGGGCCACAACTTGAAACTGATACAGGGGAAATTTTGGAGGGTGCATGTGGAGGAATGTCTTCATGGAGAGCTTAGTGGAAAGTGAAGCAGTCTACAAGAAGAGCTGTTCAATCTTATGATCGTTGTTAGATTCAAGAGGGGATTGAAATAGGCACATGGGACTGGTGAAAATGACTAGGGGAAGAGATGGTACTATTAAGGACAATAAGCTTGGCAATGTGGAAATGTGGGATGAGGGCTCTGCATAAGGATCTGGCAGTGCTAGACTAGTGGGGACTTAAGTAAGAACTGAACAGAGTTGATACATTGTGATACATTTTTTGTTTGTAAAATTTTATGGGCCCAATTCACAGATCCCTGAAAATGTTGCAAGGTTCCTGCACCAAACATACATGGTGCAAGTGGCACCTTGCATCACAAGATGCCCCATTAGCAGTTGACAAAGTCAGCCTGCGTCAAGCGCAGGCTGCATGCCTCAAAGTGGACGAGTGGCAGCCTTGTCCCACAAAATGGGTTGTGGCATGGTGCAAGGGGGCTTGCGGAAGATACAGGCTGCCATATCCTCGTTAGTGCAATTCACAGAACTCTCCCAGAGGGAGAAATTCTAAGTATCCTTAGACCAGCCAGGGCTGGCTTAAGGATATTTAGACATGTCTGTCTGGGAGAGTTTAGCTAGGCAGCAATGTGCCAGCTCCCTCTCCCAACCTCCGATGTCCCCAATTATATAGCACGAAGGAAACCAGGTGATTGTGTCCCCCCTCCCAGATCCTTGATGGCCCCACACACTGTAATCTTAAATGTCTGGGTGGTGTAGTGGACATCCCTCCCAGATCCCTGATGATGCCCAGTTAAGACATCTTTGTATTACCCCTGCAGTAATGCATAATATTATAGCCCCCGCCCTGCTGGTCTAGTAGCCCCCCTCCCCAATCCTGGATGCCACCCGATAATAGGAAAACAATAAGAATCCCCCCAATGATATTATTATTCATGCGCTCTTAGTAATACATAGTAACAGTGCCCCACCCTGGTGGTATATTGGCCCACCCTCCCCAGTCCTGATGATACCCTAATAAAAATACAATTCTTGCCCCATGTTCAGACATATTAATATTGCCCCACCCTGGTAAACTAGTGGCCCCCCACCCCAGCAGATAGTGCCCACCACCCCATTCCCCACCCTATTCTGAATCAGGGCCGGCACCAGCCCAGCCCTTCTCTCACCTCTGTGGCCTGTGCCAACTGCACTGTCACAGTATGACAGTTCATTCAGCACTGGCTGCAGAGATGAGAGGAGGGCTGTCCTGGCACCAGCTCTGATTTGGAATCGGGTGGAGAATGAGGTGGTGGGCACTATCTGCTGGAGTGGGGGGGCACTAGATCACCAGGGTGGGGAAATATTAATATGTATGAACATGGGGGCAAAAATGGTATTTATTATTAGGGCTATCATCAGGGACTGAGGAGGGTGGGCCACCATACCAGCAGGGTGGGGCACTGTTACTATGTATTACTGTGGAAGCATGAATAATAATACTATTGGGGCACCTTCGGGGATCATTTTTCCTATTATTGCGTGTCATCTGGGATTGGGGAGGGGGTCCACTAGACCACCAGGATATATATTCCATACATTACTTTCTGGACATGGAGGCTGGGAGAGGGGCACCAGACCACCAGGAAGGGGATTTCATTGACTTTCTGAGGGATCGGGTATGGGGTCACAGCTTGCCTTTGGGCATGGTGCCTGCAGCAGACCCTTCCCGTGCGACATGTGTTTGCCACATGGGAAGGGTTGCTGTAGGTGTGGGGACTTAAGTGCTAGGACCCCTCCTGTACCTGAATCCGATGCAGGGTCCCCAGTGCACCGAACGTCAGGGCAAGCTGCTGTTAACCACAGCGTGTGCCAACCTAAGCACGCTTTGTGAATTGGGCTCTATGTTTCTATATTTTTTATAACTCAAACTGTTGTGAAACCCTTTTTTTAATAAAACTGTGTTGATTTTAATAGGAAAATTGTTGGAGATAACCCAATCTGTTGAGAACACTTTGTCTATGAACGTTTGTTGTTTCTAAACATGGGCATGTGCATTTGGAGGCGGGGCTAAAGCTGTTGTGAAACCCTAATTAGGAAAGTCTATAGCTCTTGCTGCTGAATTTGCAGTCAGTAAATATGCAGAAATCCAACATTTTGGAACTGGGAAAGTAAGTCTGAAAAAACATAGATTCCCTTTAACACTTCTGCACTTCAACATCATAACACTGCACTTTTCACAGAAAGCCCACACTGAGCATGTTCAAGTTGTTAGCGAGCCATGTGATTGGCAGCAGCCAATCAGCAATATTGGAAATCGAGAACTCATGCATTTCAATGCCATTTACATTTTTCTCTTACAGGGAAGGACCTGGCTATTGGAGGAACTCCTTTTTATATTTTGTTTTTTTTATCGAAATGTTACACCAGGAAGGCACACTGAACAAGTTGCTCATCTCCCGGTGCGTCCTGGGGGAGAGGGAACAGGGGACGCATATGCAGATAAAATCCTGAAGCACAAGTAAGAGCAAGAACAGTATAAACAATTTTGGGTTACTGAGGCTGAGTACAAAATAAGTGCATCATAATAACCACAATAATAATAACAATAGCTGAAAAGGAAAAATTCTAAAAAAAAGTAGACATCCATACAACTAGTATGGAGCTTGTCTGAAGGGGTAAGAACACAATACTCGGCTATTAAGAGAGCAGGTGAAGAGTAGGTAGTAGGAAAGGAGGTGGGAGGTGCAGCACAGAGGAGGAGGAGGGTGTAAGAGTGGGGGTATATTTGGGGGGTAGGGGTAGGAAGGGAATTAGGAACAGTGGGTAACACAGAAACATAGAAACAGAAGTTGATGGAAGATAAGGACCGCAAGGCCCATCCAGTCTGCCCATTTTTTTTTTCTACCTTATAAATGTGCCATCGGCCTTTGCTCTGTCAATGGCCTATCTATTCATACTCATCTGTATTGCTCCCTTATGCCTGCCCCATGCCGGTTTGAAGCCCTGCACTGTATTCATATCCACCACTTCCTGAGGTAGGTTGTTCCATGCATCCACCACCCTTTCTGTGAAAAAGAACTTCCTCACATTATCCCCTAATCAGCCTCCCTCTAATCTCATGCTGTGTCCTCTTGTCCTGCTATTTTTCTTATATTGAAACATGTTAGACTCTTTCACCTTGTTAATGCCCTTAAGGTGTTTGAATGTTTCGATCATATCACCTCTCACCCGCCTTTGCTCTAGGGTATACATATTGAGCTCTGTTAATCTGTCCTCATATGTTTTCTGATGCAGTCCCTGCACCATTTTGGTTGCCCTTCTCTGGACTGCCTCAATTTGGTTAATGTCCTTGTGAAGGTGTGGCCTCCAGTACTGCACACAGTACTCCAGATGGGGCCTAACCAGTGTCTTGCAAAGAGGGATTATTACCTCCCTCTTCCAACTTGTGATACCCCTACTAATACACCCTAACATCCCCCTAGCCTTACCTACTGCTTTAGTGGTCTGCTTGGATGATTTCAGGTCATTGGTGATGATGATGATGATGCCCAAGTCTCTTTCTTCCCTTGTGACTGCCAACAACTCTCCTCCCAGCCCATAGGTGGCCTCAGGGTTTCTCTTCCCTATGTGCATGATCTTGCACTTCTTTGCATTAAACCCCAGTTGCCACTCTTCTGACCATTTTGCTAGTTTATCCAGATCTCTTCTCATTCTGCCCACCCCATCTGGATCATCTACTCTGTTGCAGATCTTGGTGTCACCTGCAAACAGACAAACCTTACCCTCCAGTCCATCTGCAATGTCACTGATGAAGATATTGAAGAGGACTGGCCCCAGGACTGAATCCCTGAGGTACCCCACTTGTGACTTGCATCTATTCTGACTGTATACCATTTACCACCACTCTCTGTTTTATGCCCGCCAACCAGTTTGCCACCCAGCTGACCAACTTCTGACCCACCGCGAGCCTACCCAGCTTATTAATCAATCTTCTATGTGGAACAGTATTGAAAGCTTTGTTGAAGTCAAGGTTGGTGACATCAACTGCTCCCCCCTTGGTCCACCACTCTGGTTATCCAGTCAGAGAAATCTATGAGATTAGTTTGACAGGACCTTCCTTTTGTAAACCCATGCTGTCTTAGATCCTGTGCTCCTATGGATTCCAAGTGTTGCACTATCTTTTCCTTAAGGAGTGCCTCTATAATCTTGTCCACTATTGAGGTAAGACTGACTGGTCTGTAGTTCCCTGCCTCCTCCCTGCTACTACTCTTGTGGAGCGGGATCACATGAGCCCTTCTCCAGTCTTCTGGGACCTCTCCTCTGCTCAGACACTCACTAAAAAGTTCTGATAATGGCTCAACTAGTTCCACCCTTAGCTCCTTTAGTATCCTGGGATGTATGCCATCAGGTCCCATTGCCTTGTCCACCCTGAGCTTATTGAGCTCTTGTAGGACCCTTTCTTTTGTGAAGGGACTAGTGCTCACCTCCTTCCCCCCTGTGTCCATGGTGCTGAACTGTAGGCCCTGCCCTACCTTCTCTTCAGTAAATACTGAGCAGAAGTATCTATTTAGGATAGATGCTTTTACATGGTCCTCCTCCTCCTAACACGCCACCTTTGATCTTAGCAATACCCCTCTAGACCTTCTCCTTCCACTAATGTATCTATAGAAAGTCTTGTCACCTTCTTTTACTGTTTGTGCTAGTGCTTCCTCGGTTTGGGCCTTTGCCTGCCTTACCACCTTCCCTGCTTCCCTTAGGGAAGTTTGGTATGCCTCCCTATCTTCATCCTGCTGTGTTCCCTTATATTTCCTGAAGGCCAGCCTTTTGGCTCTGACCTTTTCTGCTACTGTTTTTGAGAACCAAAGTGGTTTCCTTCTTCTTTTGCACTTCCTTTTCTCTCTAACACAATGGGATGTTGCTTCAAGTATTGCATCTTTAATGCATGCCCACTTTGCCTGTACCCCCTCACCTGTATTTCTTTTCGCCAGGGCTAGCTTAACTCTGTTGGCCATCTTATCAAAGTCAGCTCTTCTGAAGTCCCATATTTTTGCCTTGGAATGGGATGATTTAGTTGTGGTGGCCAAATTGAACCATACCATATGATGGTCACTGGCCCCCAGATGACCTTTTACCTGGAGATCTGTGATCCTTTCCCTGTTAGTCAGCACTAGATCTGTGATAGCCCTGTCTCTTGTGGGTTGTTGTACCAGTTGTTTGAGGCCCTCCCCCTGCAGGTAATCCACCATGTGTCTAGTCCTGGCAGATGTTCCTGCTGGTATTGACCAATCTGTATCTGGCATGTTGAAGTCTCCCATTATCAGAACCTCCCCTTTAGCTGTCATATTTTGTATATCGTCTAACAGTAATGTGTCTATGTCCTCCCACTGGTCCGGGTGCCTGTAGACTACCCCAGGTCTTATGGCTTTCCCATTTCCTGTTTCCAGGGTGACCCACAGTTCTTCTGGCTCCTTATGTATATTCTAAGTTTCTGTAGCTTTGATATTTTCATTGACATACAGGGCCACTCCACCCCCCTTTTTGCACCTTGGTCTCTTCTGAAAAGTACATAGCCAGGTACTGAAGTCTCCCAAGTGTGGTTACTGGTAAATCACATCTTGCTAACTGCTACTATGTCCAGTTTAACCTCTGTCATTATTGCCTGCAGGTTTGGGATCTTGTTTCCCAGACTGCGAGCATTTATGTACATGATTTTCCAAAGGCCAGATTTTGGTGTGTTAGTTGTTGGGTGAGGGCTGGCATTTCCCCAGTGCATCATATGGGGAGCGGGACCTTTTTCCTTACCTGGTGATGCAAATGAACTGCAAACATGCTGACCTCCTGTTTGAGCACTAGCTGACGGGGGAGGGGTGTTCTTCCCATTTGACGTATGGGGTGCTGCACCCCTCTCCCCATTTGCTAGTTTAAAGATTCTGCAAAGACATCAAACTTCTGCTCCAATGCACTGACTCCATCCTTAGTCAGATGCAGTCCATCAAATTTAAAGAACTCTCGCTTCCAAAACTGCTGCCAGTTCCCTACAAATTTGTGACCTTTATCCTGGCACCAGCCCTTGAGCCACATGTTTAGCTCCCCTATCTCCCCTTCTCTGACCTTCTGTCCATCTGCCACCTTCTCCCAGACTGGCAGGATCTCAGACAAGGAGATGCTGGATGAAATGGATGATAGTTTGTTACCCAGCCTGGTCAGGTGTTCCTTGGTCTCCACAACTGACCGGCTGGTGAGATCATTAGTCCCTATGTGTACCAGGACATCAGTGTTTTCTCCTGCTTCCTGAACAATTTTAGCAATGTGGTTAGTGTCTCTCCATGCTGATGTACCTGGGAGACATCTGACCATTACTCCTGGTTGGAGATAGTTATCAACTCCCCGAATCATGGAGTCTCCTATGAGCAGAAGTTTTTTGGATTTCCTTTTTGCTTTTTTTGTTTCGGTTCCTGTTTTGGGTGAGTTTTGTTGTGCTAGCTCCTGTGCTGCAGTGTCCTGCTCTGCAGTGTCCTCTGCCCCTTTGTTTGATTTCAGAGATGGAGTCAGATACCTGTTTGTAGTTTTTATATGGTTTGTGGAGGTAATATGTTGGAGAGCACCGAGTGATGGGGCACCCGATTTGCCCCTCCTAACCACCTGCCAACCTTCCAGACCAACTACCCTCTGCGGTCGAGGTGCCTCTGTTGGATGTTAGGGAAATGGCAGTGAGGGGGAGAGGTGTAGGAAAAGGAATAAGGAACAGAGGGATTCAGTGGGGGTAGGTAGGCAGCAGTAAGGAATATTAATGTCTATATAGGTAACAAGTTGAGCAGGCGAGGAGGAGAGGAGGCGCAGAGTTGATTTTAACCACAGGTACAGTTTACTGAGTGGAAGTTTAGTAGGGCAGAAGAGATGAAGTTTGGTGAGGATGAGTGGTGAATCTTGGGGGAGTATATTCGATAGTTTAGTGAAGCGATACAAGAAGGCCAATTGGCCAACAGTGGTAGCCCGATGAGGGATTACCAGTAAGCGTGAGTCATAACACGTGAGTGAGTGGGCAGGAGGAGGGAGGGTAGATAGTGAGATGATAAGGTAGGGGGGGCATACCAAACCAAAATTTAGACATAAATGTGGCACAATGGAGGTGACGATGGTTTTCTAACAAGGAAAAAATCAGGGAGTGGTAGAGATCACAGTGGTGAGTGAGAGGAGGGGAATCCAGAGCGAAGAGACAGAAGGAGTTAAAAAGGGTGTTCAATCTGGTTAGGGAAGACTTAGGAGCAGCACTGTAGACTACATCACAGTATTCAAAAATAGGTAAGATCACCTTCTGGACAAGTTTACACCTGGCCAGTAGCAGGAGGCAGCTACGGTTCCTGTATAGGGTCCCTTGTTTGGGGTGCAGCTTTTTCAGGATGGCATCCACATGGCCAGAGAAGGTGAGATGTTGGTCCAGCCACACCCTTAGATACCTAAATGAAGTGATGTCCTCGAGGACTGTCCTGTGAAGGGTTTGGAAGGAGTGCAGGGAGGGTAGCCTAGAGAGCCTCTGCCTAGTGCCAAAGGTCATTGAGACTGTCTTCTTGGTGTTAAGGGAGAGCTGATGGGAGCTAAACCAGTGCTGAACATTGTTGAAGTCATGCTGAAGTCTGGTAGCTACATCAGCAGGGGACTGGCCTGAGGTGAAGATGACAGTGTCATCAGCATACATATGGATAGAGGTGGATGAGCAGACAGAGGTGAGATCATTTAGGAATATAAAGAATAGGACAGGGCCCAAGACAGAACCCTGGGGGATGCCAGTGTTGATTGGGAGAGGAAGGGACATTGAGTCAGCTATTCTGACTGATTGGGTGCTTCCTACCAAGCAGGCATGGAATCAGTTAGTGGCAGATTCAGTTAGGCCTGCCAAGATGAGGGCATTTAAAAGAAGGGTATGGGAGGCAGTGTTGAAAGCCTTTGCTAGGTCAACAAAAATAGTGGAAGTGATTTGGCCACAGTCCATCCCAGAGGGGATAGATCCAGTGAGCCTAGTCAGGGAGGTGGCGGTGGAGTGGTTCTCCTGAATCCAGACTGATAAAAAAGAATAACTTTTGATGAGAAAAATTTAGAAATCATCAGAGAACTGTGTATTGTCATTCCCGTTAGAATATTCCATTACATTTAATGGTAGCTTTAGGCAGGCAGGCTAATAAAATCATGTTTCAGAGGGAAGAGAGTACAGTGCTGCAACACAAGCAGGGCAGAGGGAAATTAGTAGACTGGAAATGGCACATGGGGGATTTTGAAAAGATCTGACAAATTATTTTTTTACTGAGTGTTAGTGGTATAGAAAACACATAAATCCATATTTAGATGTTTAATTGTGATATAACCCCATGCAGCAAGAGCAGGACACAGCAAATGTAATAGACTGAGAAAGGTACAGTGGGAGTTTGAGGGATTTATTTGACAAAAATGTGACTTCTGGTGGTGCAGGCACAGAAATCCATCTTTCATTTTTATTTTTTATTTTTTATTCTTGCCTGTGGATGAAAGCTAAGTGAACTAGTCTGCTGCAGTGAGACACCAGGTCTGTCTGTAAGAATGAGGAAGAAGGTGTCAGAGTGGGCCCCAGGCACGTGTGTGGCAGAGTGGGTATCTGCTGCCATTTCATGTAGAAACCATCCATGAGGAAAAGAACTGGAGGAGAAAGGTTGCAAAAGGAGCAGGGAAAGGTTCCTCTATGCCAGTTCCACCAAGTGTCAGTTCTGCAAGTTATAGTGATGGTGGTGAAGGAGTTGGGACAAGGACTCAAAGTCATAGTGGTGGGACATTGGCTATGCCTGAGAGGAGGACTAGGGCTTAGAACATGATTGTATGGCCAAAGAAACCATGGTTCCTTAGTCTCCAGAGATGCACTGTTTCTGCTCCCACTGTAAGCAGCTTTCTCAGCTGGTTGTCCAGTGCATCTGGTGATGAAACCTTGCTTGGCAAACCAAAAGAACAGTGGCATCCCCCTCTTCCATATTTCAATGCTTCCAGTTCCCCTACCTGGGATAGGATCAGTCCACCCTGATTTGTTAAGAAAAGCCCACCACCGTCCATCTCTTGTATGACAAATATGACAACAGTTTCCACCATATATGTGTGTGTGTGTGTGTGTGTGTGTGTATGCACTGAAAATTGCCAGTCTACCTTGAAGTACCAGATGATGCTCCTTGCCAATAAAATCTTGCATCAACAGCAGTACCAAGCAACCCAGTGCTGCAGCTCAGTCATCATTCTGTAAGAAGGGTGACAGTGGTTTTTGGTCTGACATGGACACTAAGGTTATCTTGTCACCAGAGGAAAAAGTACATTTGTTTATGGGAGTATGGGGTAGAGCTTGAACAGAGCAATGTATACCAACCCTGCAATTTTACAAAAGCAAGCAGTAGCACCATCTCCAAAACAGCTTTTATAGGGTGCCAGTCAGGAGGACATGGGAGTGAGGAAGTAGCAGAGTGGGAAGCACATAATGAGGAGGAGAACTGACAGAGAAAATTGCACAATTCATGCAGGGAAAAACAGGCACAGAGGAAGAAGAAGCATGAGAAGATGAGAAGTAGGGGAGGAAGCAGGAAAGGAGGAAATGTATAAAGAAACAGATGCAAAATAGGAGGATGAAGAACAAGAGATTGAAAGGTTACTGTTCATTACACTACTGACTAGCGCTGATTATGAGTGTGACACTGAGGAGTGGAGACCATCATGGGAGGTAATGTCAAAATTATAAAAGATAATAGTACATAGGTAAAATTTTACTAATCAGCTTACAAAGCTATTTCACAGAGCAAAAAATATATCATAACATACATACGTATATAAATAATACCCAACTACATAGGGAAAAGATCCCATATGTGGAGAGTATAAGGGCAGACTGCATGGGCCGTGTGGTCCTTTTCTGCCGGCAAATTTCTGTGTAATCTGTGTGTGTATAAGGAATAATGTATTGGTGAATATATACAAGAAACCTGTGTTTCCATTGAGGGGTTGAGATACCAATGTATGGACCTTGAGAGCAAAACTCAAGAGGTCCATACACTGGTATCTCAACTCTGAGATAGAAACATGGGCAGAGTTGTTTATGGTCACCCATAATTTTGTTTGTTATAGTATATGGTCTTAAAAAATGAAGACACTAACACTATAATAGAGTTTCTAAAGCAAGAACAACAAATTGTCTTTCTTTGTCCCCCCCCCTCCCCTTTGCAGTTTTCTCTGTCTGCCAATCAGCACTGTACCTCCTGAGACTGAACTGGTATGTTTTCCTTACCTTTTAAACCTTCCCCATTCCTGACCTGAGGACCTGCTGTGCTCTGAGTGCCAGTTACACTTTGAATCCCTCTCCTTCCCCATTCCCAATCTGAGAAGTTGCTGACCTGTGTGTGGCAGTTGCATTTTCTAACCCCTCCTCTTTCCTGGACTGAGGAGTCACTGACCTGTTTGTGCCAGTTACATTTTCTAACCCCCCACTTTCCAAATTGGAGATCTCACTAATTTTTAAAATCCTTCTGTAAGGAACAGGTTGTGCCGCTCTGCAGAGGACAGGTGGAGAAACTGTAGGAAGAGCAGTTGTGAGGTAAAGCTGACACGGAGGCTCCATAGCACTGTATTGTAACTGCAATTATCTGATAAATGGTGGGTGGGCAAACTGGTGCTGTAGAAAGGGTGGGTTGCAATGTAGGGCCCAGATATTCAAACTGCGCCAGTTTGTGGCGCAAGCCTGTGTGCTGCTCAAAATAGTTGTGCAGGGGTGTGGCCAGGGCGATATTCAACAGAGTTGCGCTATGGTGCAACTGCTTTGAATATCGCCCCCTGGCCACCCCCACTGTGCATGGTGCAGTGGAACTGCACCAGCGCAAGTGGTCAGAGTGGAGCATTGAGATGCGGTGGCGCAAGTTCCATTGTGCCATGCACAGCACCTGCGATATTCAAAGGGTGACATGCAGATGTGGCTATAATCTATGCAAGGTGCACGGGGGGCCATTTGCATCTAATTACGGCCCCATTTGCATGCCATTAGCATGCAGGTGTTGATCTGACGACTTGGCTTGGCGCCCCTACCGAGCAGCAGCCATGAGGGACCAATGCCCCTGCAGCCCGACGCAGGGCGTCCCATAAGGGACAATGAATGTCTCCAATCCCTGGTGGTCCAGTGGACCACGATTAGTCGATCGTGGGCATAACTGTAACTCCCCCAAGTAGCCCGATCACGGGCATAACCGCCAGCTCCCCCAGTAGTTCGATTGCGGCATAACTGTATTCTCAGTAGCCCGGTCACAGCGGCATAACTGTAACTTCCCCCACTCAGTAGCGATCGCGGCAATTAATTCCCTCTGCTGATCGCGGCATCATCTTCAAAGTTCATTTCTGGTGTCCAGTGACCACCAGCTGGTCACGTGCTCACCGGTGCCCAGGATTTTCACTTCACCGCCACGAGTTCATATCTTCTCATCAGCCGGCGATAGCATTTTTCGCCGTTACCCTTGCTCGCCGACGATGTTGGTATGAGCCTTTATTTGTTGAGAGCAGAGCCATGGGCGGCAGTCATACCGCATTAGCTGTTCAGAATGAATGAATCATTCATATCTGAAAGACTAGTAGGATATGCGACCTACTGGCTCATGCTCTGAACCAATGGGCGTGCAGCCACCGAGCTGTCAGTCGGTGGGCAGCGGGTGGCAGGTGGTGCTGCAGCCCGCCGCTGACGGGGAGCGGCGCAGGGGCTCTGCTGGCAGGTGGGGTGGGGGTCCACTAGATCACCAGGATTTCTGACTTTGAGGGGTGAGGAATGCTGCCGTGATTGGGCTCCGCTTGGTCCACTGACCACCAGGGATATTGGACTTTGGGGAGGATACTGATGCCCGCGATCAGGCTACTGGGGGAGAAGTTACAGTTATGCCCGCGATCGGGCTACTTGGGGAATACAGTTGCGCCCATGATCGGGCTACTGGGGAAGTTACCAGTTATGCCCGCATCAGGGTAATCGCGTCCACTGGACCACCAGGGATATTGGACTTGGGGGTACTGATGCCCGCGATCGGGGCATGGGGGTGCAGGAGGTGGGGAACAAGTCAGGGCCACCCACAGGTGGCAGCTGCTGTGTTGCACCCTGCAATGCAGCAGCTCACCTGTGGGTGGCCTCGACTTGTTCCTTTTTTTGAGTAATTTTGTGCAGGCGCAGGTAGGGGTTGCGCCTGCATAACTCTGCATGGCCCGGGCTGAATATCGGGCTGTGCAGTTTATGCATGGGCATGCCCCCCCACCTGTGCCTGCATACATTACTGATGCACCCCGGCACATCAGGATTTGTGCGGCGCACTTTTCCCTTTTAAATATCGCACCGGGGCGCATCAGTGGGTTGTGCATGGCGCAACACCGTTGCACCATGCGCAACCATTTTGAATATCTGGGCCTTCGTGTTTAGCAAATTACTGAAAACTTCTTTTTCGAGATTGCTGATAGCCACTTACAAATGTACAGTGAGTACTCTGAGCGAAACAAGTGAAAGCAGTCAGCGGGAGTGAGTATGAGGGAATCACAGGTGCATTTAACAATGGAATTTGCACAATAAGGATTTTAGAATGTGCACAATAACTTTAGAAAATGCACAATAAGGTTTTTAGAATGTGCACAATAAGATTTTTGACCTGTTTGAATTCCGTGTACGATAAGTCTAACCACATACTACAGTAACATACATAATCAATTCACATAATTACTTTTAGCAGTTTTCTTCCTAACTATACATGATGCTCTCAGGAAGTATGCATAATTGTACATGAGATCAATATATGTACCAAAAAGCAGTTCTTGTATTTGCTTCAACAGAGATATAAGTGAAGAAAAGAAATAATAGGTCAGCCATTTTTTTTCCTCAGTTTATCATATTTGGGACAGTATAATAGAACATGTAAAGTATATTCAGGACAGTGCAATCTACAGGAACAGAGAGTAGTCTCATAAATGTGAGAAATGCCCATAAATCGTGCTTTGAGAAGATTACATTCAAATATTTGAAATCAAAATTCTGTTATATACTGTGCATTCTAAGTTTAGGATCCACAATGTTTAATAAGAAATATTGTAAATTGTGAGTTCTCTTCCACTGTGATAAATAATGGACAAAATATATCGTTCTTGAGCATTTCAAGATTATTAGATTTCTAAGTTTTTTTCTAACTGGTGTAGTATGATTTTCATATTGGCAGCATTCATAACTATACCCCTCTCACTCTCTAAAAATAGATTGGCCATACCTGTTTTATTAAGAATTAGCAATAGACGATTTAACCAACCAGCATTCAATCCATTTTTTTTAATGGAAACCTTTCATTATATGCAGGTTTTAGTAGTCTATTCTCCTCTAGGCTTTGCAATTTGAACCAATAAGAGACAAGTCTTGTTACTGCATAACGTTCCAGTTGGGTTATCCCAGTACTACTCTAACTGCCAGTTAGTTTATGCAGTTTGGTAGACATAGGTGCCATCATCAAAAAAGTCAAATTTTCTTGTTAAAAAGCTTTAACTTTCTATGACTGCAAACATCTGCTTCTTATAGTTCTTTAGAGAGAAGATTAACATTGCTTAATTTTATTGAGGCTTCAGTTGCATTCCCCCATGCCTCTTGTTACACTATGAAGACCTAGGAACGTTTTTCAGTATTCATCTCAACCTCCTTACAGAATTCATTTAATCTAAGATTGCATGTGTGAGACCCAAATATGTATAACATGTGACTTTATTAATATTTTTATTGAACACCTTCCACTGGAAAACTAAAGAGTCCTTCTTTTTTAAGTAAAGTTGGGCTACATTTTGTTTTCACTAGATTCATTTTCAGATGTGAAGAATCACAAAAATTCTGAAATAGATTAATATGCAATTGTAGACTTTTTCTTTGTGAGAGAAAGTAAGACAGCATTGTCTGCATATGCCAGTGCAGGAATTTTACTGTTGCCTATTTTTGGTGCATCTGATCATTGAACCTCCAACAAGTTTAATACATTATTCAAACAAATATTAAAAAGTAGAGGCACCAAAATGCACCCTCTGTTAGTGAATAGTTCATCAGAATGTAAAACAACATACAGAGAGAGTAGCTGATATGCCAGTCTCAGTAACTTCTGTTCGTTATTTGACTTTTTCCCAATTAGACAAATAGTTGGGCGAAATGAGCGATTCCTCAGATCTCCATACAACAGCATTGCTTTTTCTCTCAGGATGTTTCTGTCTCACGTGCATGACAGTTATGCCCCAGATGAGCATGTATTGCTTGTGCCTGTTTAGCAACAGCACTCAGGTCTCTCATCCAGGAGCGTCGGCAACAGATACCTGAGCGCCACCGCTTGTAAGACAGTCACCAAACAGCTCCACCTTTTGTTTTCTCTGTGCATCAGGTCTACTAGCAGGAGTGTTTTAACATCAAACACAACAATGAATTAGAACTATTTAGTAGCTGTTGTCTTATAGAAACCCCAGTTAGCTTGCTCTCAGGTATCTGCTAACCAACTGTTGCCACTTGTACTCCTGGATAAGAAGTTACCAGGCCTGCTGTTGCTAACTAATTTTAAAGCAATCACACATGTTAAATCTAAGGGCATGGCTACATCTCTGCCACATGAGACAGGGGGCATCCTGGAGAAAGAAAGCCAATAAAACTATTTGTTATGGAGATCCCCAGGGGTCGTAAAACTACCATACAGCTAGCAGGCAATTTAGGAAAAACTCCAAATAGCAGACAGAGGGAAGGACACACTAGGATTTAACATACATATCAAAACACTCTACATAACATATGTTTTTTTGCACATTCTGGGTGGACTACTCCTTTAACTCCTTTATTAGTGCTAAATGGTACTGTGAGTGCTCCATTATATGCAACTGTTACTTGAGTCCATGTGTAGGTGGAGAATAACATTATTTATTGTGATAAGCCTTCTATCCAGGCCTAGTGTTTCCATTCTGTTCCATAATATGTCTCTGGCCAAGGAGTCAAGTACTGAAGATAAGTTTATGAGTACAGCATAAACTTTTTGTTTCTGGGTATCAGTATACAGTGCTTATGTAATATGTGTATAAGTACAAAACAGTAACCAACCGTGGAATGAGCAGCTCTAAAATGAACTTGAACATTTGATAAACCTCCCTGTGTCTCCAAATTAACCTGCAACCTAATAAAATGTATTTGAATAATGTCAATTAGGCTAATGGGATGATATGAGGAGGATCTGTTATGTTACATTTTTTATAAATTGGTATGATATTGTTACCTCTCCAAGAGTCTGGAATTTTGTTGTGGCTTAGGAAAGCAATAAGACATGACAGGGTGTGGGTTGTTGATTGATAAGAGCATGCCCCCAGGTGAGTTATTAGGCATGAGGTGCTTGCGCCGAGTGACTACAGCAGCTGGTTAGTGCTCTTATCAATCAACAACTCACACCCTGAAGTGTCTTATTGCTCTTTTAAAATGAGTAACAACTATTTCTTTAACAATTAAACAAAACTCTGGACACATTATTAAAGATTTAATAATAGTATGTTATTTTATGTGAATATGGTGAAAAAATAGTCCCCAGACTTGGGTAGAGGAGTGGTAAAATTGATTGAACAGCAACTCAATGAGCAGATAGTTGGTGTTCTCCTCAGCCATTTTTTCCAACAGTTTGCTTTCTTTCTCCTTCATAGTAACTCTCAACATCTTCTAGCCGCAGTTTACTGCACCTTCCAGGATCAAACTGCATGCACTGCACACCTGAGTCACTTGTGTGTCTCCCAATTAGCTGGTACAGCAAATAGACAATGAAATGTCAGGGAGCAGAGACATAGAAAAAAAATCCTCAAGTTCTGTTACAGCGTAAGGGAGAGGGTGCACTTCACTGCTGCCTCTTGGATCACTACAGCTAATTAATTGGGTCAACTCAAAAAGTATCACTTTAGGGAGGAGGAAACTAGTAAAATCTTGTGATGGGCAGACCAGGGAAGAGTATTTAAAGAGTGCCAGGGACAGCGGTGGGCAGGAGAAAATAGCTGGGAGTCTGGGCAGCAGGCAGAAAAACTTTAAGGGCTTGTAAATCAGCCAATCAGATAGGGATAGCAGGAGTAGATTAGCCAATCAGACGCTAACCTTTGTCAAGCACCAGAAAACAGAAAATTGAAAAAAAAAGACTGCAGCAGATCAATGGAGGGTTTGTACCTTCAGGCAGGCTTCAGACAGCAGGCAGGGGGATGCTGTCGGCAGCGGAGAGAAGCGCCGCAGCCACGGAGGCTAGCTCACCTAAACAGGGCTCTTGATCTGCAAGAGACAAGAGAGAGGGAGAGATTAAATTTAGCAGGGGTTTAGAGTGAAGGTGGGGGGGACAAAGATCAGCCTGAAACAACAGGAGGCTGGAGACACAGGAGAAAAAAAGGCTTCATTGGTGGCTGGGAATACAGCTACAGAGGTAGAGGAAGTCTGGGGGCAGGGTGGTCAAAAGCAAGCACCGGGGAGTGAGGTAGAGGGGATAGTATGAGAGATGGATGGCTTGAAGAAAAAGTAGAAAAAAAAGAGAAAAAAGTGAAGGGATCAGCAGAGCAACCAAATTACATTTAACAGAAACTAGCAGGCTGAAACATAATTAGCACTTTACATAACAGTAAACACACAGAATTAGATGCAGTTAATGGCAAGAGATCAACTCCAAAAATACAACATTAGAAGCAGAATAGTAGGCAGGAACAATATCAATTATGTGCTAATAAATACAGTATTTTTCTAGAGAAGTGGTGCATCAAATTAATATAGATTCTCTAATCATGTCCTTAGAAGGCTACAGGTGCGGTCTTTGTTGCTTTGTCAGAGGCCTTTGACCTTGCAGACCACCACCTTCTCCACTCCACCTTTCTGTAATTTGGTTGCTCCTCTGGAATTGCTGCCTGGTTCCGAAGTTATTTCACCAACAGGTCCCAATCTGTACTCATAGGCAAAGATACATCTGCTACACTTCCTATACACATTGGAGTTCCTAAGGGCTCAATTCTTGGCCCTCTTATCTATTCAGTGTTTATTAATGCCCTCATACTGACAGCCTAAATTGCAATGCAGTCCTCTATGTGGATGACTTAGTCCTATACCACAGTGACAAATCCCTTGAATCCATCTCCTCCACCCTCATGCTCAACTATGGTGCCATCCAAAATTGGTTCCTCTCCAGTAAACACATTGTCAATGAGAAAAAAATTAAAGCCATGCTCTTTGGTTCCAAACCTTTCCTGGCCAAGGTTGCAAATTCTAACTCTTCTCTCAGAGTACTTATGCTGGCTGTCCTCCCCCCCCTTGAAACGGTCTTCTCCTTCAAATATCTAGGGGTTGCCCTTGACCCCTCCCTGACCTACAAGGAACATATAAATCTCACTCTGTAGAAAATTCATCTAAAGCTAGGTGCAGCTTACCACATAAACAAATTAGTACCTCCTGAGACTTGCCTAGCCATTGCTCTAGGTAATATTCTGCCCCTCCTTGACAACTGCTCCCCCATCTACTCCTACATATCCTCTACACTGTACTCACACCTCAGCACTACTTACAATTGCATCTGTCGCTTTGCTCTTCAAGCCCCCTTTTCTATCCACCACTGTACACTCTATCAATCCCTAGGATAGCTCCCTCTTCAGCCACACTTTGACTACACCATGGGATGCCTTGCTGACAACTCCCTTAAGAGTAACCAGTTGTCCCCCCTATACTTCGCTACTTACTGGTAGGGTGGCTGCTAGGACCATTAGGGCCTCCTCCATTCCTCCCCTGGATGTTCCCTGGGCCACCTCACTTATGGGCAGCAAAGCTTTCTCTGTCACTGCCCCCTCCCTCTGGAACTGACTCCCATCGACCATTCACCTAGCCACATCCCACCAGTCCTTCAAAACAAGCCTGAGAGCTTGGTTTCTGATAGAGTCCACCTGTAATTGTTCCCTAGACAATGCAGAGGTCCGCACACTTCTCTAATCTTTCCCAGCGATACTGCCTCCTTCAGTTTCCCATTCCACCATCCCCTCCAACTTTCCCATCTTCTATGTTGGGCTAGGCCTCAGCAATGTTCAGGCATGCTGTCTCTGTTATTCTGCATCATCGTAATCCCCTGAATCTTAAACTGTAATGTCCTTTTGCACTTTAGCATGATTTTATATTTGCCTTGGACATGCCCTGCATCTTGTTTAATACTGCTTAATTCTAGCTGCTATATTCCAATGCTGTTTGGGCACTCCCCTGCCCCTTGCTGAATATTATGTCTGCTTTACTTATTTTAAGCTTGTACTTCCAGTGCCATATGTAAGGACTGTAATATATATTTGTGCTTATACTACCAATATGTGGAATTGTACTTATGTATTATGTTTATGCCTTTGCTGATGCCTGTATTTAGAATGCCATATATCTATGATGTTTGTTTGTTGTTTCTGCCACTCTGTGGCCCGGGTTGTGACTGAAAATGGTCCTTTGGATCAGCACACTTACCCGGTTACTAAAGACATAAATAAATACATACATACATACATAAATGTGTCAGCTCTGCCTATCCAGACTGCAAATGCAGCTTGACCATTTTCACACAGACATACATAGATTTTGCAGAGGAAGAATTTTCCTAGTTATGCCCGTTTTGGACTGCAAACCCCAAAATCCTAAATTAAAAAATCAGATTGGAATACAACAAATCCGATTCCATTTGTTGGATTCCGAGCAACCCAAGTCACCATATTTTATATTGTAATATTTTTATCAGGTCCCACACTTTACAATGATTCTCATCCCTCTAATTTCACCGCTGGCCCATAATGCGAGTTTCTCACTCCAGTAGTACTTTGTTCAGCTGTGCACAAAGCACATCTGGAACAAGAAATTGGAATTTGGGCCTGGCAATGCAATTAAAAAGATGAGGATTGCTGCACTGCATGGGGCCTGATAAAAATATTGCTACTTGAAATAAGGTGACTCCAGGAAGCTCTCAGATCTGGATGCAGAGTGCCTGTGAATCTGGTACCCTGCACCCAATTTTACAATGGACAGGGTCCTGGCGCCTAAGTCCGGCAGCTTTCATTAATAGTGGCAGTGCACCAGACAGATGGTGCACCCACTGGGAATGTCACAGCAGCTGTGGGGTGGATGTGGTGTGAGCTGTGCCCTTGGATGGGGGCATAGTAGTGGCTCCTGCCCCCACCACCACCAAGCACTGATCCATCTATACATGAAAGGGCAACCCACAGTTACCCCTGGCAATGTAGTGCCCTCCCCGCTTTGATTGACAGTAAATGGCATTCTGACCACATATCCCTGGTGATGTCGTGGCCCACCAACTGGGCAGGTAGTGCTCACAATCCCGTTCACCCCCCCATCAGTACCCCAATTTGGTGACCGGCACAGCCCTCTGCACACCACCACAGCCAGCCCCCAAATGAACAGGCAGAGTGCATACTGTATACAGTACATGCTCTGTCAGGCTATTCTGTGGCTGGCTGTGGTGGTGTGAGGAGGGCTGTGCCGTTCGCCGATTTGGGGTACAGACTGGAGGGGTGAGCAGTGTGGCGGGCGCTACCTGCCCAGGTGGGTGTGGAGGGTCTCTTGATCTCCAGGGATTTGTAATTATACCACCACATACCACGGAGCAAGGAGGGCAATATATCACCTGGGGTAACTGTGGGTTACCCTTTAGTGTGTGGGTGGATCGGAGCTTGGTTGTGGTGGGGGCATTGGATGACCTAGATTCTCTGTGTAGGAGCACATCGGGGCTGCGGGATGGGACTCTATTGTCCAGTTGGAGGGGACACACAGTGGCATGACACAGTTATCAACCCTCCCAGCGGCTGTCTAAGTACCGTTAAACCAGCCCTTGGCTGGTCTAATGGTGCTTACCACTTTGTCCCTGTGAAGGGTTCTGAAAATTGCACTTCAGGGGTTATGGCAGCCTGTGTCTGCTGCAAGCCCCCAGCACCATGCTGCAGCCACTTTTGTGGTGCAAGGCTGGTGCAAGCACACTTTGGTGCAAACAGCCTGCTGATTGTTGCAGGCTGATTTACAAAATAGCTCGAGGCGCAGCCCTTGTTGCAAGGTGTATGTTCCGTCCCACATATTTGACGCTAGCACCTTGCTCCATTCTAAGGGCTTTGAAAATCTGGCCCCAGGTGTTTAAGGAATGTCTTTCAGATTTCAAAAAAAACTTTCCTGCCTATCCTGTGCAAAATAAGCCAAACTGTCATTTGTAGCCATTCTAGTTAGTTGCAGTATCCACTCCTGTGGGGAAGGGGGGATCTCGTTGCCACCTCTAGCCAGAATTATGTACCTGTATTTTGTTCCCACCAAAATGGCCTGCAGCCACAGTTTCAGTGCCCTATTTAAGTGTGCCAGTCCCCTTGGTGTGTCAAGCAAACAGTTTACTGGACCTCAAGACAGTGAGGACCCCACAGCTTCTGAGTTCATATCTATAACTGTATTCCAGAATGGCCATATAATATCATAGTCTCATAGAACACGTAGAATGTCAGTTGCTGGAACTTGGCACCTCCAGCAGTCGTCCAACAAGAGCAACTTCATTTTTTTGAGTCTGGACAGAGCTCTGTAGTATCTATGCAGTACCTTGTACTGAACACATTTACCTTGTGTGTCCTTGGATGGCTTGTATGCACCCACCCAACAACAGCCACATTCTTACTCCAACAAAGATGTACTGTACTTAAGTTTTACTTGTTTTGTTTTTCAAGACCAAGTACAAGCAGGCAAAGTTATGGGCAAGGGCTGTTGCAAATGCACTAAAAAAAATTTTAATACTGTTGAATTCCAAAAAATTCTATGAAATTTAATGTCAGCTGTGGAATAGTTTTCTGTGGTTTATATGATCCATGAAATAATTTTCCTTAGTTTATGTAGAAAAGTCATATTTATCTACAGCTTTGTTTTTTTTTCACAGTTTATATTGTCTCTTCAATGTAAACTGTGATAAAATATTTTACAATAAGTTACAAGGAAATGTCCATGACCACAGAATCTTGGAAAATCATGGTCTTGAGCATGGGAAGTGATGGGATTAGATTGCTTGTCAAGTAATGATGCCACCATGGCAGCCACAGCAGACAAGTGATGTATACCAGGGCACTGGCACTGCTCCCGAAGCAAGACTCACCACCAACAAAACAAACTATACCATCTGAGTCATTACATGCCTGCACTAAGCTGCCACCTACTCACCCAAGTCTTGTCTGAATGATACAACTCATTGGGGAGAGGATTACCCTTGGTCCTCATTCATTCTCTATCGTAGAATACACTAACTATCGAAGACTGTTGCATGAAATAAAGCCTAAATATAACATTCCATCACACTTCACATTTTCCAGTCATATTCTCCCTGTGTGTACAAGGCAGTATGCACACAAAAGGTGAGACATCTGAAGGAGATAGGGAGGGATTATGTGAAATGTATTAAAGATATCTGGAGCAGTAGTGTGAACCAAAACTTTCTAAATCTCAGTGCATATTGGGTTGTGTCCAGCTCTATCTCCATCACTATTCCTGTTTGCCTCCACTTTTTATTTTAATTTATTTCCATTTTACCAGGAAGGTGGACTGGATCAAAAGGATCCTTTTTCAACATGTCTGGAGGAAAGGGTACAACATAAGGGGTGTTATATTACATACACTACATCAGATTTTTCTGAAGTTACATTGAAGCAGATAGCCTTCTTTCATGCTTGTATCTTACTGGTCGAGTCCTGGCCTGTTAAAAATAAAATTGTTAGTCTAATTTGGCTATGAAGTTTGTATAAATCAATTCTTATTTGAACTGGGTAATTGCTGGAGTAGGTGTGAATGTTAATCATTTTTGCAATACTTTACTTTGGAAATAATCTAGTCGCCATGTAGACAAATTAATTATTTCGCATCCTTGTTTTTATGTGCGCTCCTCATTTTGATGTTTCTTCCTCTTGTTCCCCCTTCCACCTCTCCTTGTTTTCCCTCTTATTTTGGTTTCCTTGTTGTGCCTCTCATCTGGAATTGTTCCACAGCTGTTTCTTGTTCTAAAAAGACAACTGATCTCGCTTCAGCATTGGTTTCCATCAACACTTCAGAGAAAGATAAGGAGTTCCATCTCTTCTGATTTACACTATTTCCTCTATGATTCAAATATGAGTTGTGGCTGTTTGACCACCTCCCCTGTTCCTTGAACATTCAGATTTCTTCCAGAAAAATATTTTTCCAGAATTGCACTTATTTTATTTGTGTTCAAGCTTTCTCTTCAGCATCTCTTTTTTTTATATTTGTTAGCCTTAAGTCATAGGACACAGTCCAGTTCTTGAAAATAACTTGTTTCTTTGAATGGGGACAAATCCCTCTGAATTTTCTTTCAATTGTTGTATCTCTTTGTCTGTTTTGATACTGCCCGCCTCTGTTAGAATTTCACAAGGGCAGTTGAACATTCATTTAATGCCTGTTCTCACTCCTCCTTATAAGCACTTTTCAAAGCCTCAAGATGGTGTCTTTAGAATTTGCAGGCCCCGAGACACTGTCCTCTGCTTCTTATAAACCTCTAATGTAAACTTGTCCAATAACAAGTTCAATTCCTGAAAGCATAGTCTTTCCAGCCTTTTGAATACATTTTAATGTCCTTTTCTTTTTCCCACATTTACTGCTGTCTGTGGTATCCAAAAGTAAATTTATTTTTTTATATTTTCTTTATTGTGCATATCTATTCATTACACGTTACACAGTGTCATTGTAAAGATAGCAGATACAACATGCACTATCATTTTCCATTTTCATAATAAAAATTGTTTACACATATTTTTAATAAATGTATATGTTATTAATAAAGTCATGTTGTCAAAAACAGAACCAAAACAGAGCTTTGCATCTTTATTTACTTTGATTCTTATTTTGCTCCCACTTTCAACGATGGGATCCCTAGGGATATATATATACATATATTCTGGTGTTTCCCTATTACCTTTATTTTGAAACTTCACTCTACAGCTTTTCTATCTACGGTACTGTGTTTCCTTTTAGTTTGTAAAGATTGCATTTAGTTTTCTCCCTATTACTTCATTCATAGTCTTTTAATTCTGAAGTGTCCATGCAGTCCATCTCTTTACAAACTTTTCCATCCTATCTCCTATCGAGTACGTGATCTGTTCCATCCTCTGTATTTCCTCTACTACCTTTTTCCATTCCCTGGGGTCTGGTGGGATTGGGTTTAGCCGTCTCTTTGTTGTGGCCTTACTGATTGCTACAACACAGATTGCCCAGAGATATTTTAAATTGGCTCCTCTAATCTCTCTAGGTGGGAGTCCCAGTATGATGCATTGTATGCCTATTGGTATCTGGAGTTGAAATATGTTCTGGATTGCGTTTTCTACTTCTCTCAGAAAGGGTTGTAACTTTGGATAAGTATAGAATATATGTATGTGTGTGTGTTCCTCTCTGGTCCAACAATTTATCCAGCAAATTCCTTTCTCTCCTTCCCCCCATTGGGCTTTTACTTGAGGGGTGATGAAGAATCGTATCTTGGTTCACCACGCATACTCTCTCCATCCTGGTGAGGATGTCATGTGGAAAGCGGTATGCCATATCTTTTCCCAGTCTTTGGGCGTGAGGTGGACCCCTGACTCTTCTTTCCATTTTCTCACCACATGTTTTGTGGCTGCGCACTGTTCAAGGTTAAGTACTTATTATTCTAGATATGGCCCCTTTTGATGTAGTGATGCTCATTACTAGTTCTATACTTATCTTTGTCTCTCCCATTGCCTGTATTGTTTGTATTTTCCTCTTCTGGGTTAATATGTAGTTTTGCACCTGAAGATATCTCAGTTTATCTGCCTCCCTCCAACCATATAGTTTCCTGCATTCTTCAAATGTGAGCATGTTATCGCCCCTCAGGATCTGTTTAACATATTGAAAACCCTTTTGTGCTTGTTGCTTGAACCATAGATATATCTTGCCCAGTTGGAACTCAGGGGTTTCTATTAGCCACCTGAATTGCCATCCATCTCTTCTGATTCTGGGGTGTTTTTGAAATCTCTCGATAGCTTACAGTGACACTTTCATTGGTGTGGACCAGATTTCCTATTCCCTTAATGTTATCTGTTCCCCAAATAGCACTGCTCCCAGGTTTCTGAGTGTCATCTGTTGTTCTTCTATACTCTTTCATTGCACTTTCACTTGTTCTTTCCCCCATTGTAATACCCATGTGAGTTGTGCTGCCATCCAGTAACTTTCTAAGTCTGGAACTCCCACTCCCATTTCTTCCTCCCTTGCATGATTTCCCTTCTTATCTTGGGTTGTTTACTTAATCATATGAATTTGAATAAAATATTGTGGGTTTCCTTGAACCATTGCTTGTTTAGGGCCACCGGAGCACACTGACAAAGGTATAGAAGACGAGGGAGTATATTCATTTTCGTGGCTTGTACAGAAGTAAGTTTTTAACCCTCTTACATTTTCATGCTATATCTTGTGTGCTCTTTAAGCTGTATGGCTGATTACCACCCATTTGGCTCATGTACAAAACCCAGAAATCCTGATGACTGGTGAATTCACCACTTCTTCAATCTTCTTCTGCATTTGTTTCCTTAATGAGTTTTCAGCAGTCTGTAAAAACTTAAATGTTGTTAAACTCCACCAAAAAAAGAAAGTCAGACTTTCAGGTTTAAATTAGTCACTCATGCATTTCCTCCTTAGACTAAGCAGTTCATCTCTTTGTTTGCTTTCTAGCTAATCAGGTTTTACTGTAGGTATAGCTGTCATTCATTAATTCTGATACTTACAATGGAACGGAGAGGATTTCTCTGCAACATGGGATGGTTTTCCTTTTTACCAGTGAAGAAAACTGACTTTTTGGTGTGCTCAGGGGAAAAGGGAGGTGGGGACAAGAGGAGTGTTGAGCAAGGGGAGTTTACTGGATGATCAGGGTCAGGTGAGGGGAAGCGGTGGGGGTGGTTTTTGGTGCATATGTGATAGGGTATGATAAGCATAGCAGGCAGTACACCATGAATTACAACAGTGGCACATTCTCTGGGTGAGGGAGTAGGAATGGTGTAATAATATTTATAAGGCTCTGGGTGGTGGAAAGGTAATAGGTAAAAGTAAACTGAATGGGTGAGGGAGAATTTGTTTAAAATAAATAGTTTTCAAAAACACTTAGCATGGTTCTTTTCAAGGAAGGTGACACTTTGCACAGTAAAAAAACTATGCAAAGTGCCACCAGTGATGTGGCAGTTTGTGTATTTTCATCAGGTGAAGACTCCATGAAGTGCTTTGCAAAATCAGGGGAACCTTGCAAAGTCACAGCCAAGTGACATTTTCCAGATTTCATACATTCTAACCACCAGGGAAATTTTATTATAGTGGAATTTAGTTGATGGAGGGGTAACGACAGTTGATTTTCACAATTCTTCTTTGCATACAAAGGCATGGAAGCATTGTACAGAGCTGCTAATGGCCAATTAATAGCACAAAAATGGCCCTTAGTGCCTTGTGTGCCTTGTGTGTCCCTTAGCATGCTGGTCTTTGAAAATGGCCCCCCCAGAGCAAAGGGGCTAATCCATTTTGGATGTGTTATCCTCCTTTGCCCCATGTGTCTATTGCTGGCAGGGTGCTGTGCTGCATTCTGTATCAGCACATTGTGCAGTGCTCTCACAACGCAATATTTATAAATGTAGTGCACACTGGATAAGGTGCTATCCATGCTTGACTATCCCTATTTGCCAGCAGTATGCTAAGTAATATACTGAGCTATGCTTTGTTTGGCACAATCAGCCACTTTTAAAAGTGGGGCCCAGAGTCAGATTTTTTGGTAATTGCTGCTTTACAGTACATGCTAGTCTTGACATGGTATTCACCATCTTGGAAATGGCAAATGGAGTGCAGGTGGGAGAACAACTAGGGTCTAGTAACCATAACACAATATGGTTTAAACTGGCCCTCAGCATCAGTATACCCTCATTAAAGTCTAATATCCTGGATTTCAGATGAGCAGACTTTTGCCAGATGTGGAAATTAGTCCATGATAGGTTAGTTGAGATGGACAGAATCATGAGCTTGAAGGAAAGGAGAGGAGTAACTAAAGGGATCATTCTTGATGGACATGTGCTCAGTTTTCACAATGGAGGGCAATGTGCCTTTGCCAGGAAGCAGAATAAAGATTGCTGAAAGGGGGATTCCAGAAATGAGCCAGAATAAATTTACAAGTGAAAGAGTCAAAAAATAGACAGCAGCCCTGAAGACAGATAAGGCCCTGGGGCAGGATGAGATGCAATCAAGGATGATCAGGGAACTGACATTAGAGCTGGATGAACCCCTGGCAGGGCTGTTTAATAGCTCAATATAGTCAGGGGTGGTTTGAAAGACTGGAGGGTGGACTGAGTCTCACCAGTTATGGGTAAACTAATGGAGACCCTAGTTAAAGAGGACCTAGTGGACTACCTGGGGAGGAATGTGTTCCAGGATACTAAACAGCGTGGGTTCATGGCAGGGAGAACTAGCCAGACCAATCTGACAATATTCTTTGAACATGTAACTAGGGTAGAAGATAAGGTACATACATTAGATTTACTTTACTTAGACTTCATCAAGACATTCAGCTTGGTGCCACACAGAAGGTTGCTGAAGAAGCTAGAGAAGCTATGTGAATTGAAGAACATACTGTATTTAGAAGAGTGGGTAGCTGGTCAGAGGGGAGACAGTAGAGGGTAGTGGTAAATGGAGTCAAATCCAGAGAGAGAGGCACCTAGTGGGGTGCCACAGGGTTTGGCCTTAGGGCTAGTCCTTTTCAATATGTTTATCAGCAGCACAGGAGAAGTAATTCAGGGTGAGGTGTGTCTCTTCATAGATGAAACTAAGCTCAGTGGTAAGGTAGACAGTGAAGAGAGGGTACAGAAGCTGCAGAGGGACCTTCAAAGGTTGGAGAGGTGGACACAATTTGGGCAGTTGAAATTTAATGCCAAAAAGTGTCAAATGTTGCACATAGTGAACAAGGACCCCAGGACAGAATATTGGATGGGAAAGGTTAAGCTGGGCACTACTACAGAGGAAAGGGACCTGAGAGTCACCATGATTCCTTTAAGCAATCTAGCCAATGTAGCTAGGTCTACAGCAAGGCAACCAGGATGTTGGGGTGCATTGGGAGGGGGTGGTAGCAGGAGAAAAGCAGTGTTACTACCTCTTTATAGATCCCTGGTCAGGCCACACCTGGAGTACTGTGTACAGTTCTAGGCTCCTCACTTAAGGAAAGACATGGCAGGCTGAAAACAGTGGAGTAGAGAGTAACCAAAATGATTCATGGCTATATGACAGATCCTACAAGGATCAGTTTAGGGAATTGAACATGTACTGACTGGAGGCCTGAAGAGAGGGGGTGATATGATAGAGACCTTCAAGTTCCTTAAAGAAATGAACAGAGAATACTGCAAGGAAAATTCAACAGGAGTAGTGAGCCTACAACAAGGGGACCTGAGTGGAGGCTGGCAGGAGGGAAAGTCAGAAAGGGACAAGGAAGTTGCATTTTTCAATGAGAGGGGTTTAGTAAAAGAACACCCTTCCAGCTGGGGAGAGGGTGCCAGAACCATCAACAGCTTCAAACACAATTGGGCCACAGATAAGGGTTTAAGAATGACCCAAAAGGTTCATGTAGCAGTAAGGCTGGAAACACCAGATGGAGCAAAAGCCTATATAGACACTAGGTCTTGGGGTAGGTTAGGGTTTACAGACAGACCAAATGGACTATGTTTCTTTGATGTCTTATTACTGTGCATTATATATAATCATTTGCTTGTCTCAACAAGATACCTAATGACTTCAGTTATATGAGGCACTTTGGTGAAAAATAACAGCTTGTGTAACAAAGTGTTGATAAGAGATAACATCCCTTGTAATAAAATCAGTTTTACTTGCTACCTTCACACTATGTGCATCAAGCCTGTTTAACTTGATCATTAGATATTAAGAGGAACTTAATAGTACAGTGGTACAACTACATGCAATTCTTCCAGACTTGTGACATTACCAGCTGCATGCAGTTTTGCAGTTCAGACCTCTACATTTCATAACAGGTTCTCTTGGAATAGTCAATTATATCCAGATGTTATTAATAAACCTTTCTTGGTATATATGTCCACAAGCTGTACATGTAAACCTATTTGAAATGCTAACCTGAAATAATATTCTTACCGTAGCACCTTCATTCTTAGTCATGTTTGTACAGCACATGCCATAATAAATTCTGTGTTACCCTGTTGCTCATTCTGAGAGAAGACTTGCCTTTTAGCATATGTAGCTACTACCATGCATGCAGGTGTACATGTCTACATATGCTTACCTTACAACTTTAATTAGTTGTTTAACAACATCCAGAATATTAGCTGGTGATGCTTTTATTTGTGAAAGAATTGTAGTGCAGGTGTATAGCAATTTAACTTGGTTATCAAAACATGTTGTGGTCAGTGTCAGTTTCAATTTAGTTTTCTTGGCTGGTCATATGTCTTGTGTTGTTTTAGTATTGTTTTGTTTTAGTAGGCAAACTTCACTCTTTTTTAGAAAAGATATGGAGGATTTTTTTCTGTCACTGGGTGACTAAGAATGGGCTTGTGAAAAGCAGACAAGATAGATGTTGTACAACACACCAGTCTACGTTATTTTATTCATGAGCAGCTTCAGAAGTGTTTGTGGCAGATTTTGGAATATTACAGCCACACAGTTTTTTTTTTTTTTTTAAACAGAACCATGAAGATTACCTTTGAGCAGATGAGGTATTGATTAGATGTATGCAAAGTCAGGAAACTTCACTTTATGAAATTGTGCACATCATTTCTTGACTTTGTATAGTGTGAAGTGCTACTTTGTGTACTTCTTCCTCATGTGAAGTGCCTATTTTGTCCAGCAAAGTCTACAAGTAGTGGCACTTTGCCAGCAAAGATGCTGGGAATTACTATTACATATTGTTTTTCTGAGCATTCAGGTTAGGAGGGTGGTGCTTGCAGTCCAATTGCAGTAAGCAAGTAAATTACAATATTTAGAACTGTTTTTGAGCATTTTGAAGGAAACAAGGCCTTGGAAGTACAGGACACCTGGAGGAAAAGGAAGGGCTGATGTGTTGTGGGTCATTCTAGAGACAGGCATTGGGGCAGCTATCCATATAGGGGTGGCATACAGACCTCCAGCACAGGGAGAGGACTTGGATAAGGCACTTAGGGAAGCCAACATCAGGATGACAAGTCAGGGGGAGGTGCTGCTAGTTGGTGAGTTCTATCTGCCAGATGTGGATCAGAACCTTACAACTGCAGCTTCAGCAAGGATCAGGGTCATGTTTGACTCCCTACAAGGGCTTTTCTCAGGCAGCTAGTCAATGAACCCCCTAAAGATGAGGCAGTGCTGGACCTGGTGCTTACAAAAAGGGATAGCATTGCAGATGTCACAGTAGGCCGTTCCCTAACTGCCAGTGATCACTGTGCAGTGTGTGGTTATTAACAGTGGAACAGAAGCAAACCACATGAGGATGAGGGTCCTGGACTTTAGGAGGGAAGATTTTAAAGAAATGGGAGACTGCCTCAGAAACTACCTCATGGGGAGAGATTGCCAGGGAGGGGTAGAAGCACAGTGAGGAAAAAGAAGAGAGGGCACCATTAAGGCAACCAGCCTCTGTATGAAGGAAATGAGTAAAAGCAGAAGGAAAAAGAGATCATTATGCATCTTCATCAAGGTTATCTCCCTCCATTGAGCCATATCATGTAACTGTAAGCCATCGACATCAGGACCACCCAGAACTTTTTGCTGGCTGGGGCCAACCACATTGACACACTTCGTCAGCACCTATATGACATGGGTATCCCCATTATGCCTCAGTTCTTTTTCCCACCATCTACCACCTACCACTCATTGGTCCAGCACTACTGAAAAATGCTGTGAAACTTGGAACATTTCACTGTTGCTGCTATTTCAAGTTTGTTATTTTAAACTTCTTTTATGTCACCACTGACAGAAAAGGAAGCATTGTTCTGCTATTGCCACTTAGGCAACATTAAACGTCATAAAGGGGATGACCACTCCATGTGTATCCATTGCCTCTGCAAAGACCAAAATGTTAAAGCCTGCTCAATTTTCCAATTTTTAATCAGGCAATTAGGATGCATCCAAGAAGGCTTTAGAAGTGCATCTAAAGTGGAAAGAAATAGAAAAACAGGTTGCAGCAAAAGGAGCTTCACCATCACCATCTGCCTCTCTTCCCAGTTCACTGTTGACCCACCATTCCCTGAGGTTGATGGTGTTCATCACTGACTCACTGAAGAAAAAGAAGTCCTTAATGTCAGTGGAAAAACACTGCTTCTCTATGAAGGAGAAGTGGCATAAACAAAAGGCCACTTCTTCTGACTGTTCCCATCCACCTCTAAGAAGAGGTAAGTCTGTTGAAAAAGATGGATCCCAGGCTACAACCATGGGTTCTACTGCCCCCTCCTGTCTCTCAGACACCAAGGTCAGGTCTGGTGCTGGATCTTCTCCCTCACTGGGGGTCTTCCAGTAAGTGCCACTGTTGGGCACAGTTCCATTGATGGATCTGCCATCAAGGACCTTCTAAGGGACAGTAGATGCACAGCTCCTGTATCAGACAATGTAGGAGCTCTTTCAGTTCATTGTAAAATATACTTCATACGCCGTGTTTAGTATAAACATTTATAGGCACATCTCAAAAGAAATACAGGCTGGAGACTTCAGAGTTCGTCTTACTATACCAGACATTTTACTTCAGGTTCAACATCAGCCACATACAGTGCAGTGTGCCTTGAGATGCAGATACAACACATTTCAGTCCATCCGATAAGCTGTTTGCTTCATTGCTCAATTGTCTAAAATCCAAACCTTTTGGTGTGTTTCTCTGATTTCTGTCATGTACTGCAGGCAATCATTTAATCATGCAATTCATGGATGCCTTGCATTTGTTGCTGCAGTATCCCTATAGCTAAGGACTTCAGCTGCTGGCATCTAAGAAATGTGTTTTGGCATCATTATGCCTTCTTCAGTGCAGCATGTGGTTGTCAGGGGGATATTTAAATACTTCCCCTGTCATGGAAATCCAAATCAGCCAATCAGAAAACTTCAGCATTCAACGGAAAATATTCAGGCATCTATATTTAATATTCTTTGCCAAAAACCATGTTGATGCACCAGTTAGGGTTCAACATAATACAGCAAAAATAGGGAAATGTGGCGTTAGGCTTTCCAGCTCTATCTTCCCAATCCCACTCCCCAAGCAGCAAAAAGATAAGTATTAGGGTTTGGGGTTTCTGAGTCTTGGTGAATCAGTGGTGGGGCCTTCCTTGGGGTTCTCAACCCTAATAATGGTTATCCCTCAACCCAACTCATAGCCTTCTGTCCAAAGCAGAATGCTGCAATCCAGTGCCTCAAACTGATATACTTCTCTACATTTGAAGAGTGTGTCTCACCACATGTTGCCAACAGAATCTGCTGTAGCTTTCTTCACACAGTGCCCTGCAGATCATGCCTAAAGAAAGGAGATCACATCTGACCTTGTTTGCTCAGGGAAGGGGGGGAGCATTAGGAGTGACAACCCCAAGAACGATCCCACTTCTGATTTGTCAAGACTCAGGAGACCACAAACCCTAAAGTTTTTCCATTTGCTGCTTGGGGTGGGGGTGGAAGTTAGGGTTGGAAACCCTAATGCCACATTTCCCTACTTTTGCTGCATTAAGTCAAGCTCCTACTGGTGCATTAATGCAGTTTTTTGCAAAGAATGTATTTTCTTTTGGAGATAGTGGAATGGTATCCTCATTCACGCAGGTCCCAAGGACTCTGCACCAAGGGAAGACTCTGTACAACTACAGAAATGCAGGACCCTGCTGACCCTGCACATCTGTGCAGTGACAGATGTCAAAAGCTTACCAAAGTTATGAATGTGCATAGAAAAATGACAATATACCTTCATAACTTTGTTGTTTTTCAGTATTGTGACCAAAAATTGTCATCATTGCCTTCTTAGGAACCCATCTCATGAACCCCCTACTAAGTCATAATGTCATACACTTAATAGCGTACGACATTATAGCTAACCCGTAAGAGCGCTGTCTAGGACAGCGAATGGTGCAATACCATGTATACTGCTGTATGCAGTATTGCACCATTCACACACTCCCAGGCAGAGGATAAGACCTCTGCTGGAAGTGGGTTCTGCCGAGCAGCTGCTGTGGCTCACTGGACACAATCACAGCAGCAGGAACCCAGGCACTGCGTCTGGGACAGGGTTTGATTCCCAGTCCCAGACATTTTATTTTTTTCAACACTTTGTGTGCTCCCTGAGTTGGACCCCCCCGGAGTTGAGAATCTTTAGTGGCAGGTTTCAGGGGGGTGCAGCTCCCCACAATGGGGGGTGTGGGGGGCAGAGACCCCCACAGAAAAAAGAGTTATGCCGCATGGCATAAATCACGCTGTATTGGCAGTGCAATTTAGCCATGATGCATAATGTCTTGCGACATTATGACCCCGTGCCCATGAACCCAGTAGGTAAAAATGTTCACGTCTCAGCTGAAATGTCATTTTGCACCACAGGTTCAAAAACACATTTTGGCCAGTATTTGAAAATTACAGCTGTCACATTCATGACATGGTGTGAAAAAATGGCTATGTTGAAAATTTGGGGTCAAAATAATGGAAATTACCTAAGTTATGAGCGTGTATTGAAACATGTCAATGTGCACTCATAACTTTTTTTGTTTTTAATATTTTTACCCACATTTTTAACACAGCCTTGTTATGACCACACCTCATGAACAAGGGCAGCAAAAATGTTCAAATTACACCCAAAAGGTGATTTTGTGCAGCAACTGCAAAATCACCTTTTGGGACAGATTTGCATAGTTTCATCACCCATGTTCATGAGGTGGGGTCCCAAAAAGGCAGTGTTGAAAATTTGAATGACAAAGTTGTGAACAAAAGTTCAAATCTCATTCAAAGATAAAGAAGTATGTCCACACTTACCTTATGTTCTCATATTGCAGTCGCCAGTTCCAGCAGCATGACGTGTCTTGGATTACAGTGTGGATGTTCTTCATGAAACATGTTCAGGTGAGTAAGGATATGTGTGGGGTTGTGGTATAGTGGGTGCTAAGTGAGGGGTCAGGGTGGAGTGGGTTGGGGCTGCTTGGTGTGAGATCAATGATAGACTGTTCTCTCTTTTTTAGGTCTAACAAGAAAAGATCAATGAAGGACCATTTTTTATTTTAGAGGGACTCAAGCCAACAGTAGGGATTAGGCACCCTAAGTGTTGTGATGATCTTGGCAGCACTGAGTTGGGCACCCTGGTGCCACCACCTAATTTTGGGGGGAGGATGACCTGGAGGGGAGGGGTGGAAAAAAGTGGTACTGGGGTGGGCACCCTTGTTTACTATTATTTTATTATAATTAGAAGTGGGAACAGGTGATCTGGAGAGAAGGAGGAGGCAAGATAAGCAGGAGCGGGGTGGGTACCCTGGTCTGCTTTCTATTTTTGAAAAATAAAAAAAAAACCTTAGGAGTGGGTGACCTGGAGGATGGGGGGAGAAAGACAGTCCCATAGGTGGGCATCTCAGTCTAGTAAAGAAAAATGAAAGATTGATAGACAGACAGAAAGATAGATAGAGATACGTATAGTAGGTCAATAGATAGCTAGACTGACACAGAAACAGATAGCTAGATAAATAGATAGATAGATAGATAGATAGATAGATAGATAGATAGATAGATAGATGGGGACAGAGACACATCAGGGGACTGGTGACTCAATGCTGTAATGGAAGCTGGCAGCATGGCTCCAGCTGTGGCTTCACATTTCAAGAAAGTCCCACTGTTCCCATACTGAGAACATGGGCAAAGGCATCATGGGACATGATCAAGTGAGTGAAGGTGTGAGATCACTAATTGACAATTTTCTTCTTTTCAGGTGTAAACAAATAATCAATGGAGGATGTCTTTATTGTAGGGGACAGAAGACAACACTAGGGATTGTGTCAGGATGGTGTTTGGTGGTACTGGGGGTGGGCACCCTGGGGCTGCCACATATATTAAAGACAGGAGGCAGGCAACATCTAGGGAAGGGGGTAAAAAAAGTGGTACTGGGGGTGGGCACCCCTGTATGCTAACAATATCAACACATAAAACATGGGAAGGGGAATGGGTGACCTGGGAGGATGGGGAGAAAGAAATGGTATGGGGGTGGGCAACCTCGTCCACTTAACAAACATCTTCCCACCATCTTCTTTCATGAGCTGACATTCTTCTTTCATGAGTTCTTTTGTGATCATGGAAGAAGATCAGCTCATGAAACAAATGTGAAAAAAAAAACTAAGTCCCACTATTTTCTATTGTGAGCTGAGATTCTTCTTTCATGAGATGGAAATCTTCTTTTGTGAGATCCACAAAACAAGAAATTCAGTTCACAAAAGAAGCCTCAGAAAGGATTTTTGACGTGTCTATAATACATATTTTGAGGCCATTTTTCAAGAAACAAACTCCAGAATCCAGTTAAGGGTTCCCTTTTAGCTAGATTCATGTGTTTGTTTGCCTCCAGGGCATCATTTTGTATGGGTTTTCATTTTTTTTTTTTTTAAATAAAAAAAAAACAAGATGGCTGCCATATGGAAGAAGATGTTTTCATCATGAAAAAAGAATCTCAACTCACAAAAGAAGATCTGGACATTCTTTCATATCAAACATCTATCTGAAAGAGCCTACTGAGCATGCTCAGAACCAACATTTCAAATCCTTATAACTCAGAATCAGATTAATACTTTTTTCTCTAAACCCGTGAAAGGCACCTTTACTAGGACAAGCCCTTTCTACCCTGAACATTTCAGAACAAAATTCCAAACCATCTGGGCTGTAGGTGAGAGCAAAAAAAAAAACATAAAAAATGATTTATTCATCTTTTAAATCCATTTGACACTACACATGCAAACTTTTGTGCAATTCCATTGAAGGGGGTGAAACTATGAAGGTGTAAAGTTAGAAAGTTAAGGATTTAACATTAACACCGTACTCAGCCATAACTATAGGGGTGCTACGAGTAGTGCAAGTAAAAAGTGCAATACATGAAAAGTGACTGTTGTGTTCAGCTCAAAATTTAGTTGCTAAACACAGCACAGTGGTTAAAAACATTTTTTGTCTGGTTTAGCTAGTACATCACCAAGAACTGCATTGTGCAAACCCATTGTGCCACATCACAACTTTTTGATTATTTCAGGCATAGCATTTCCACACACACTGACATTTTTATACATTTAACTCTTTTAGTCTAACTGCCTATTCCTTATTTGACTGTTATTGCTGGGCATTATGAGTTATCAGATAGTACAGTAAGTGGTGTCCATTTAAGGGTAATTGCTCTTAATATATCCTTCACATTTTTTCACTTAACTGTGTAATTTCTATATAATAATGTGTTAAACAGTGACTGTTTTTCAGGGTACTGTACACTATATCACAATGAAGAGTTATTTTACTCATGAACCACGTTAGTTTCCTTTCTAAATGTCTCTTGCAATGGCTTCTTCATATGGCTGAATATGCTTGATTCACTATTCTTACACACCTTAGTTTTTGCGCCCTCTCAATACAGAACTTAAATTTGCAGTGTTATGTGGTTTATGGCCATGATTACTCTTTTGGCACTTGCACTGCTGTCCACCATTTAACAGTGTTTGCTTTTAAATCTATACACTGTGTTTTTATATCAGTGAATTTAAGAGCAAATATGGCTAAATTATCTCTGTTTCTGGTGTTATCATCTTAAACTCAGACATTTCCCTCTGTCCTATGACTATTAATGTACTTATGTGATTACACACTGGAATGTATCTGACTGTGTTTTGTGTAACTTCAACCAAGCTCTGGTGTATGTTCTGATGTTTAGCCAGCTTTTCCAAATTCTTATTTTTTTGAATTCTTGACAACTGGTGTATAGCTCCAGCCAAATTGGACTTATCTAACAGGATGCTTAAATGCACACGCTAATTTCATTTTTACTTCTACTTGTTACTCAGTGCAACATGTATCTATAAGGTACTGGCATCTTCAATGACTTTAACCCGTAATGTTGTAGTTGAATTTATTAACAAAACAAATCTCCATTTGTAATTCTGGTGCAAAGGGAGAACATGTATACTCTAATTGCAAGCACCACTATGCAGTGTAAGGATGGTAAATGGGGTGACATTTCTTACTGTAAGACAGTAGACACAAAGCCTTGGCAAAAAAGTGGAGAAGTACAAAAAAATCTCAAAAGTGTCTTTCTTTTTTTCTTCGAGAACTGCATTATTCTAAATGACCTGTAAACAAAAGAATGGTGAAACTACAAATCTCCAGCACTGCAGATGGTGCCTGTTTTAAAGGAAACTGAACCAACCTTACTGACATGTACTCTGGAAGTCCAAGAGAAATGTTTCATTTTGAGGGCTGCAGTGGGCAGAGCCCTGAAGTTCTATTGCTTTCAAAAAGGACTCCTGCATTCCTTGCATTCTTTCTAAACGAACAACATGCCAGACATACTCCACAGTTGCCTCCACTCGCATTGCACTATTTTTTGTTCCTTGTTATGGAGGTACTGCACATTATTGTTATCACCCCCATACTCTTCCCACAGTGTTGGGAGATGGTGCAATTTCACTCATTAGGGAGAGTGTGAATTTGGAATGGACTGTTTTTGTGCAGCGTGGAAGCGGAGGATCCAATTTCTTCAACACTTGCAGCAGTAGTAGGCAGCAGCCTAAAATGATCCCTCACCATGGTGACGTCCTGACAGCTCACCCAGTCCTGAATGGAGTGGACTGTCACTGTGCAGTGCAGTCCTGTGGAGGATCCAATTTTCACATTCTATTTTGAGTGGAGCACAGAAGAAGGAAAGGACAGTACTGTCAGTGTCACTGAACTGCCATAACTTAAGGTTGGTATGCCAATTGCAGACAGCTCCACTCATGTAATAAATCAAAATGTACATTGATGCTGGCAGTGGTGGGGTTGGGGGTGGGAGGATGGGTATGTCTGTATTGTTCCTGTTACTGGCATATAGTGTTGTTAACATTTGTTTAATTGTGGAATCTCCTTTTTTTATTTAATATTTGTGCCTGTTTTTACTGTCCTTTAAAAATTGACAGGAGGAGTGGACTGTGGTGCTTTAAATGCAGAGCCCGGCCAGCACCTTAGCTTCCCTCTGACATGTACCCCCTGCCACCAAGCAGCTCTATTCCTTTATCCCATGAGACCCAGTGACACATGCCCCCACCCTGATCTGCCACCCAGTCAGCTTCCTAGCCCCTGAGCTGCCCTGTGAGTCTTTTGCACCATGCCCCCCCAAGCCCAATCATCAGTTTGCTAAACGGTGCTCACGATCAGGCCATGTGTGTGCCCTACTGCATCACTGCTTAGAATTCACACTGCACCGGCCCAGACTAGAGCATGAGTGAGGATGAAGCATGGTGGCTGCAGCATCTTGACAAAACTGAAGGAAAGGCAAGGATGTAGACTTGTAACCGAATATGTGTGTCTGTCAGTGACACCAGTAAGTAAATGTTGCTGGCTGCCAGAAGATCAAGTGTACTGTGTACTGTGCCTGTGTTAATTTGGCAGGGGCTTGCATAAGCTGCACAGTTAATGGGTGAGTGTCTGGAGAGAGTACTGCACTTCACATCAACACATTATCTTTTTTTGTCAGTTCACACTACTTCCTCATTTGTTCTCAAGTTTCCTCAACCAAGAATAGCATAGCACCTCAGTCTTCACACCTTGTGAATGAAGCCAGTACTTCAGCAGCCGAATGGCACTTTGAACTCTGCTACATCCAGTCGATTGCTTCCTCCATTTGTAAATATCTTATTATTATTTACACATGAAGGAAGCAAGCAATCCTTGCTCTGGCAATCTTATCACTTCTCTTTTGTTATAAGTAAAAAACGAGCAGTGATAAGGTGTAAAATGTGTCTATGCACAGCTACTGCCCCAGTCTCGCTGAGCAGCAAGTGACTGAAAACAACATTTTAAGATTCACATCTGTATTCTTATTTATTTTTTTTAGTTTTTGTTGACTGGGTAAGTGCACTAGATAAATTCTGCCTATTTTCAGGCACAACCCGAGGAAAGTGGATACAGATGAATGCCAACTGACTTTGAACCAGATTAAGCTGTTGGTGGTATTTTTAGTGAATGGGGGAAATTTGGCCAGGGTACTGGGGAAATTCCCCTACTTGACAGTAGGGGGACCCTTTGGCTGTCGGAGGATGACTGAGTCAGTTGCTGTGCGGATGAGCGAGGTGCAGGAGGGACAGCAGGTTGTAGAGCCTGTCCCCATCTCGGCGCCTGAGTTGCTTGAATCTGAAATCTTTTTTGATGCTGCTGCAAGTTCTCCCATGGACGGTATCATGACTGTGCAATTGCCTGCTTCTGGTTTGGATCCTATGCACCCACAAGATTCTTCTGACCTGTCTGTGGTAGTCTCCTGTGAATGGGAAGAGGCGCAGCTCACTCTTGATCAACTTCACCTTCTTGAAGAAGCCGAATATTTGAAGAAGAAACAAGAACTTTTGGACTATTTTCATTCTCCTAGTCTGAAGCCTGCAGGGCGGCCTGGCTCTCCCGCTGATCTGGCTGTGACAGTCATTGCTACTGACACTGCGCATGCCGCTCCACCTACGGTTTTCTCCGTGGGTCCAGATCAGAGCTGTGCTACAGTGTTTTCTTTCTCTGCTTCTACTAATTCTCAGCTACTGGATTGAGTTACTAAGAAGGGTGCTCCTAGCAAGTTCCATTGGGCTGATTCACCTTTACTGGAGGGAGAACCGTGGTCGGTGGAGAAATCCCTTACAGCATCAGTCTGGGTCCGTTCTCCTGACTCCCCTCATTGGATTTCTGGTTTTGCTCCAATTTGGATCCCTGGGGTGTCTCTGTCCCCAACTGCTATGCCACCAACAGTAAGTACAGCCATTGTCTCTGCTTCTGATGGACTGAGTACTCCTGTGCAGTCGTTTCCTGCTGGTTCTACTTTGGCCCAGCCTTCAGTCCCTGTCTCTTCTGCCTTGCATTTGACCCCAGATTTAGAATTGACTCAACACCCTGTCCTTCCTAAAGCTTCTGCTACTGACCCTCTGGACTTGCCACAAGATGTTCCTGAAGACCGGCTGAGTGACATTTCCGATTTTGTGGACATTCCTAGGAATATTCCTGCAGCGGTTCAGGATAGGCCTGTGGCACCTGCTTTACCTTTACCCCCACCGGCACAGTCTTATAACCAAAAAACTTATGCTTCTTTCTTTCAGCAAACTGTTCATCCTGCTAAACACCATAACGCGGTTTGACTTATTTATAAAGGGGGTCTGGACACCTTTCCTGACCGTGTGTATGTTGGTAAAACTCTTTTGAAGAATATTTTGCAATTTACTGTATCTGAACTTTATGCCTTGATTTATGTGTCAGGGGAAAATAATTTTGATATCAGCTTTAAGTTGGGCAGTGGGCTGGATACATTTTGGGCCAGATATCATTAGAGAAAGAATACTCCACTTTGGTCCCCTTTTGAGGATGTTTCTTTAACCAAGCTGGCCCATAAGACTATCACTGTTCTGTTTTGCAATGAGAGGGTTAGCGTGACCAACCTCTTATTGTGGTTAAAGCAATGCTGTACAGTTACTGGCCATCCAGAGGCCATTTTTGATTATGTAGGGATATGGACTGGGGGTTGACGTATTAAGCTTATACTGCATTCAGATGAGGCTGGCTTTCAGCATTTACCTAATAGCTTTTTTTCAGGTAGGGATAGAGGTGTTCTTTTCTATCCTGGTCAGCCTAAGACCTGTTACAAGTGTGGTCAGGTGGGTCACATTAGTAGTGTCTGTGGTCATCAAAAATACTCTTTCTGTCATTAAACAGGTCACACCAGTTCCCATTGCAGTAATTTGGTACGTTGTAATCTATGTGGTGCCACTGGACATGCCTATGCTTCTTGCCCTGAAGCAGCCCACAGAAAACCAGCTTCAGCTGATACGGAGGAGCAGCAGTTATTAATTGCTACTGCACAATGGGGGTTTAACAAACAGCACATCCCAGAGACACCTCTTGTTCCTCAGCCTCAGTGTCCCTCAACCTCTCGGTCTGGTACCGAGGGTCTCCCAGTATCAGAGGGTGATCCATCTCCTTCCAGTTCTGTACAAGACTCTGTTCTTCCTCCCCACCTCCACCCCCTGTCCTTCTTTCCTCTCCACCTCCCTTTCCAGCTGAATCTGCTATTGATCCAGTCCTGGTGGAGCCTCCTCCTTCGGGGCTGTTGCTTAACCCTTCCTTGAAAATTATGCCCCCTCCTCCCCCAGTCTCTGACCCTCCAGGAGGGAAGATGACCACTAGAAAGCGTCAGTCTGGGTCCCTTCCTCTGCCTAAGATTTCCAAGACTGTACCTGCTTCTCTTTCTAATAGGTACCAAGTGTTAGAAGATGAAGTGGTCTCTGAGGCTGAGTCTGCTACTTCATCTGCAGATTCCAATTCACAAGATCAGGTGGATGAAGTAGTGCCTATGGATGCTCAAGCCTCTGGTTCCAAACTTCCACCTAAGAGGGGCAGAGTTAAGAAGAAAAAAAAGAGTTGACCTCTCTTATGACCTTTTATATGTCTTTACTCTCTCCTCTGCTTTTTCTCACCTCTAATGTTAATAGCATTCAGCAGGTCAGAAAGAGGGGGGCTGTTTTTCATCTCCTAGGTTCCCACCCACAGGTATTTTTTTTTTACAGGACACAAGACTCCATACCCTTCCCGATGTTGCCAGGGCTACTAGGGAATGGACCTCTGGTGTCTCCTATTGGTCTTTTGGTACTGAGAGTTGCTCTGGTGTGGGTATTTTATTCCATCACCTTCAGTCAACTGTCCTGAAACTCTTAGACCGGATTCCTGGCCGCACCCTTTTATTGGCTTTTCATATCCAAAATGTTTCTCTCCGTATTATTTCTGTTTACACCCCACAGTCTAAAGCTGAGCATACTGCTATGTTTCACCTCATTAGTCCGTATCTCCATGTGGCCCATAATGTCATTTGGTGGGGGGGGGGGATTTAATTGTGGGACCAGTAAGCTGGATAGGGTTCCTTCACAACGACTGACAAGATTTTTGGAGATATGTCTGCTCTTTGCTCTATTACACATTTGGCTGGGTTGAAAGATGCTTTTCTGACACACTCTGGAAAATGTAAACACACTTTTTCCAAAGGGATTTTGTCGACACACATTGATTTTATGTTTATTTCTAAATCATTACATGTTGGTCATACTGATGTTTAGCCTGTGGAATATTCTGACCATTGTTCTTTATCCTTGCTTTTAGGTAGTCCAGCAGCCCCCTCTGGCCCTGGTTATTGGAAGTTGAATTCTTCCCTGTTGACCCAAGCCACTTTTCTCCACATATTACTAATTTTTTGTGATGCAGGAAGACAACCTTTGACCTCTACGAGTCTCCTCTCTTATGGTGGATGGAGACCAAATCAGAGCTCTGGACTTTACTTATCAGGCATACAAGTGTTCGATCTTCTGCTTATGTGGATTATTTGAATGATCGTAAACATTTGCAACATCTCCTTTCCCTTTCTTATTCCACTAAACATGTCTTTTCAGACCAAATTTCTCATATCAAATCTAAGATGTCATCCTACCATTCCACTCAATGTGAAGGATTATGCCTCAAGCAGCAATTTTGTATGACTGGTACTCTTCCTGAGGTTTGCCCTCTGCTTCATAATCAGAAGCATCTTGGCCACCGGTTGATGTCGGCACTCCGGGACCCTGCTGGTGTCCTCCAAACCTCTCTCTGTAGTCTTTTACACATAGTCACAGACTATGCTGTTTCTCTATTTGGTTGTCCTGCCAACACTAACCCTGACTTTGCTTCTTTTTTTCAGGATCTTCCTCTTCCTATGGCCCCACCTGACCTGCTTCAGAAACTGTCAGAACCTTTAACTATTTCCAAGCTTTCAGACAGTATTAAGTCCTTAGCCTCTAAAAAATCACCGGGTCTGGATGGTCTCCCTTCTGAATTATTTGCACTATTGGGTCAGGAAATTTCTGAGGAACTTACTGTGGTTTTTAATTTTCTCTTGCAGCACCATGAGGTTCCTTTGGACATGGCTACTGGTGTGCTGATTTTTTTATTTAAGAAAGGGGAGAAGTCTGATATCTCCAGTTGGAGACCTATCAGTCTCCTGAATACTGACTTTAAGTTATTAGCAAAGATTTTGAATAATAGACTTTTAACTGTGACTCTGTACCTCATTTCCCCTGTTCAATCTTGTACAGTCCCCAGGAGGTCCATCACAGACCCGCTGATTTTTTTGCGTGAAATATTTACCTGTAATAATATCTCACCACTAGAAGGGGTGCTGCTTTCCTTGGACCAGAAACAAGCTTTTGACAATGTCAGTCACTCCTTTTTGTGGTATACTTTGGCCCAGTATGGTATCCCCCATTCCTTTATTGTATGGTTACAGTTATTGTATAAAACTGCTGTGGTCAAACCTTGTGTTAATGGTTATCTATTTTTTATTTGATTTTCTTATTTTAGTCTTTGGTAACTGGGTAAGACCCACTAGGCACAAGTGCCTGTTTTCAGGGTTGACTTGGGAGCACTAGGCAGTTAAGTGACTTGCTCAGAGTCACACAGTATGCAAGTGGAGGTTGTGAGAATCAAACTCGGGTCTGGTCTGCTGGATGTATCAAGCTCGTTCACACCTCATTCCTCTAACCTCTAGGCTGTACTTCCAGCCCATATGTTCCCATTCTGAAGGGTGTTAGATAGGGTTGTCCTCTCAGCCCATTGTTACATGTTTTCTCCATTGACCCACTTTTGCATCTTCTTCACTCAGCCCCAGATATTCTTCCACTCCATTTACCTGGTCAGCTGGTCCCATATTCTGCTCTTGCTTATGCTGATGATCTCATCATTTTGACGAAGGATGTTGTTTCGGCAGAAGCAGCCATCCTTCACTATCATGATTTTGACACATTTTCAGGCACGCAACTTAATGTACTTAAAAGTAAGGGAAGACTGTTAGGGGTCTCTGGCCCCTCTCCGTTTACTGTAGCCAGTGTCCCCATTACTGTTGAAGATCTGTGAATCTTGGGGATCTCTTTTGGCAGTCCACAGATAGATATTGTCAACTGGAATGCAAAGCTTCAACTGGGGAAGGCTCTGTTGCATTCCTGGTCCAAACAGAAAATATCCTTCCAGAAGAAGATTTATCTTATTAGGACTTTTCTCTTACTGATCTTTATCTTTCTTAGCGCTCTTTTTCCTGTGCCCAGATCTAGGGAAGCCACTGTTTATAGCCTTTTTTTCAGGCTTTTTGGGGCAGCAGGCTCAATTCTATCCATCGTAATGTCCTTTATTTGCCCTTGTCCAAAGGGGGTCAAAATATGATTAACCCAGTTCTTTTTCTTTTCTGTCAATTGCTTTATGCACATTTTCAGCCTCTGCTTCAGACCTCTGCTGGATTTTGGTGTGCGAGTTTCTTGCATTCCATATCCCAGTGGTATGAGGCTTAGGTGAGTGGTCAGCTCCAGCAACTCCGGCAGTTAGACCCCCCTCTGAATTATTTTCAGGATGTTTTTGTTAAACTCTGGCAGTGGGGAGTGACCCACGCTTCAGTACTGATTCACTCTAAAAAACAACTTTATTCCTAAATTCTCTTGACACATTTTCAGGAAGTTGACCCTTTTCCCAAATGTCCACAACACTTTCGTGTAGCCTTACTCCGTTCTATTTTGGATAAGAGACTACTGGACAAAATGAAGGATTTCCATTGACTGACATGTCATGAACGTTTGAACGTTAAGGCCAACCAGAAACATAAACAGGTCTCGGAGCAGAATTGTTCCAGGCTTTCATGCATCCTTCAACCTGAGACCATAGACCACTGGTATTTCTCTTGTTCTTATATTCTTGCTTTTTGGAATTTTTTGTATACCATGACTGATATGCCCATTTTCCATCATGTTACTTATTCCAGGCTTCTGTATGGGGACTACTGTCTTTTCTGGTTGAAATGGGACAGTAGTACTTTGAATATTATTTTTTTTTATCATAAAGTGGTATGTTTGGAATTCCAGGTGTCTTTATACTTTGCAACAGCTCCAGATTTCTCACACCGAACTGTATGGCAAGATTTTGTATGAACTGCAGAAGCTTTATTATTCTGAAGTGAAAGTTTTTGATAGATCTTGTTTACTACAACTTTGGAGGAATTTACCTAGGATAACAGACACAGACATCCCTGTTACTTGAATATTGCTATTGGACTTTATTGTTTTTTTGTTTCCTTTTCTTTTTGGTACTTTTCAGGTTTATACTTCTTGTTTGGTTTGTATGATTGCTTAATAAAAACTTCCCCTACTCTCCAGAAGGGGGGAACCTCTGGTCATTTTCCAAGATGGCCGACACACTGGAGGAAAGGATGGACAAGTAGAGAGCAGGGGAGCTAGCCTCCTCTCCTGCTGTAACAACATTGGAGGTTGTTGAAAACGAGATGGCAATTGGCGAATTTCGGGCTAATGAAAGTCAAAAGTCGTAGCACAGTGTTTCAGAGGAAATTCTTTTGGCAGACGCTGCACCTGTACCTGGCTTGGCTGTACTGTCAACTGCAAACAGGGAGAATGGCATGTTGGAAAACTAAACTTTCTTGTTAGCACAGCTGAGCGCTGAAGAACAACGTTATGCAGAAAGGAGAAATGCCTTGTAACAACGATTGACTCTCTTACAAACTGCACGGTTGGGAACCAGCTCTCTAGTTATCGCTTCTGGCTCAGGACATTTGACAGCATCATTAGAAGCACTGGTAGCTCACTCAGCTGATGCCCAACTGTCAACTTTGCGTCAGGACACTTGTCAAATGCAACAAGTGGAAATCGTTTCAGCAGCTCCTGTGCAGGTCAGTACTTCTTCCAAACAGCCTGGGTCTAACACTTCTGAAGTACCTCGGGGGTCTGCTAGGAATGGTAAATCAAGCCGTAAGAAGCTTGGCCTACAGCAGCCCCCGCTAGTTACTGTGTAGCCTAAAGTTGTTGAAAATGATGTGATGGATTTGTCTGCTGATTCTGATAAGGGCAACAGCTAGTTTAGGGGGAACCAGGTACCAAAAATAACTTTTGTGACACTGTGAATGGACAGGTGCAAAATGCCCCAATAATTAGAAACACCACAGTTGGAGAAGGAAACTGGTCCCCAAATCATGCCCTGGAGGATGCAGGCTGGGTGCAAGGCCCAAATGGAACTTGGGTACCTAATCCTGCAGACCCAGATATGGAGCACTATCAAGGGGGTTCAGGAGTTGCTTCTGAGCCCCGAACAGTTATACAACATGAACATGTACAGCAAAAGTTACCTTAGGCAAATTTTCCTAATAATGATGCAGGTTCGGGCCAGGTAGGCCAAGAAGATGGGGATGGGATGCAGATAGAGGATGCTGCTCCTCGACCTTCTACTTCCATAGCATCCCCACAAATAATGGGACCATCTGTTACTGTGTGGCAATACCCCTCTAGAACAGCATGGCTAGAACCAATGTTTCAGATTGCGAATTTATTTTCAAACAAAGGGGAGCCCACTTTTAGGAGAAATGCAGTGTGGCTTATATATAAAGGAGGCCTTGAAGACCCACCTGATAGACTGTATATCGCACAATCACTGTCGAAGAACTCTATGAAATTTTTTCTAATGAAATATTTGCCCTTATTCATGTGGGGAATTTGAATTTTGATATTAGTTTCAAGGCAGTATCAGGGCTGGATAGATTTTGGGCACAATACCAGTCTTTAAAGAATTCCCCCTTATGAGTTCTTTTATTTTTGCAGTCCCTCTAACTAAGCCCTTAGTTAAAAATGTCACAACATTGTTTCACAATGAGGGAGTTAATGTTGAGGACATTATGTTTTGGCTCCATCAAAGATGTGAGATATTGGATAGACCATTCCCAATTTTGGACAGTGAACAAATTTGGAAAGAGGGGTGGAGGATCAAGGTAAAGTTGTATAACACAAACAATGGGCCTGTGCATCTCCCAAACAATTTCTTTTTGGGCAAAGATAGGGGAATCTTGTTCTATGCAGGACAGCCTAAGGCTTGTTTCAAGTGTGGAGCAAGTACCCACCTTAGCTCCATCTGTGACACCCCTCAGTGTAATCACTGCTTTGAATATAGTCACATCTCTGTGAATTGTCTCAATCTTTTCAAGTGCAATTTATGTCAGAAGACAGGACACGCTTATGGGAGGTGTCCCTTGGCCTCATATAACCGTGAGGACTGCCCTTCTCATGCTGGGCTTATAGATAAGGCACAGGCCTTGCAAGCCAAAAGAGTTGGTGGACACTCAGCACAGCATCCGAGGGGGAAGAACAAGACATCATGGATGCCCCTTCAGCAACAGTAGAGAGACTCTCAGTAGTGTAGAACACAGAGCCCCAGGTTGAGAATAGGGGTGGGAATTCATCAGCAGTGACTACAGCTGAATCTCCTTCAGTTAGGGCAGTTGTAGCTCAGATACATGGGCCCCAAATGGATGAATCCGCAATTATACCCCCCCTCCTCCACACCTCCTAAAAACCACCACCCCTTTCACAACAGTCAGCTGCAAAAACAGATCTAGGCAAACTAAAGCTATTGCTGAAGAATCTAGTCAAGGGCAGAAAAGGAAAGGAAAAGGTGGTGGGAAAATCTCCTGGAAGGCAGGAAACAAATTTAATGTCCTACCTCAGAAAAGACAGTGGGGGTATTCGGATGAAGAAGACTTAGAGTCCTCTTCGGTAGCATTCTTTACTTCTGATTTTGCCTCAGACTCAGAGGAGGGGAATGGGTCTGACTCCATTGCTAAAAGTACAAGGTAAAGAAGATTGTCTCAAACCCCTTGATTGTTCACCATGTTTTAGTCTTGTATAAATCTCCCCCTTAGCTTTATGTTTTCTATCTCTGTATTCTCCCCTGAATGTGAATGGGATTAAAACCCATAGGAGGAGGCTTCTAGTTATGCATTCATTGGATTCCTCTATGGGGGACTTTTTTTTCTTAGAGGACAAGAGACTTAAATTGGATATTGAACTAAAACAAGCAGCAAACCTATGGTCTAGGGGTGCCTCCTTCTGGTCGGTGGGGGAGGACCCCTGTGATGAATTGGGGATTTTATTTGCCAATCCAGCCCTTAAAGTATCTAAGTTGGTGGATATTTGTCCCAGAAGGGCCTTATTATTAGATATTAACTTCTCAGGAGAATGCATTAGGTTGATCACGATATATACACCACAATCTAAAGCACAGATAGTGTCTCTATTTAAGGACATTCAACCTTTTTTACATACTTCCAGAATAATAGTGTGGGCTGGGGATTATAATTGTGGATTACAGCATTCCGACAGAGGGTTACAAACCTCTAAAATGTACTGTGACTCTGTGGGCCGGATATTCAGACTGCACCAGGCAGTGGCGCAAGTCTGGGCACAGCTCAACTGTGATGTGCTGGGGCTAGGTCCAGGTGATATTCAATGGGGATGTGCCATGGTGCAGCACCATTGAATATGCGAGACCAGTGCACATATTGCACATGGCACATGCAAGCCAGCTGAGCATGGGATGTGCCAGGCAAGTGCAGTTGCGCTAGGTGCATCACCCATGATATTCAGCAGGGGGCATGTAAATGAGGCCATAATATGTGCAAGGCACAGATGGGGTCATTTGCATGTCATTATGGCCACATTTGCATGCCTTGCACAGGGCATCCTGGTGACTTGCGCCTGGTGCCCAGCACAGCATGAAGTGTGCTGTGGGGATCCCGGGGCATCCCGGCCCCGTATCCGTGATCACGCGGTATACATATAATAGGAAAACCTGGTAGTCTAGTGGCCCTCCAGTCCCCGAAATATATTTTACAGGACCATCCCTGGTGGTCTAGTGGTCCCCCCTTCCACCCGGTTCCCTGATACATGTTATGATGACCTGCCCTGGTGGTCTAGTGGAACCCCCCCTGCCCATTGCCGCAATCACAGAAAATGTAAATACAGCATTCCCTGGTAGTCTAGTGGACCCCCCTCCTGCCTGAGTCCCCGATCACGATAAATAGCCCACACCGACGTCCCTGGTGATCCAGTGGCACCACCAACCCCTTCCACCCACACAGGACCCCATGCCCACCCCACTCCCCCATCATCGGTGGGTGGCAGCATCCCACTGACACACTGACCGGCCACCTGCCGAATGACAGGCACAGTATGGGCTGTAAGCCCATTCATCCCCTGTGTGGACCAATGGGCTTGCAGGGTATACTTGTACTAGACAGTACCAAATATGTGAATGAATCATTTATATATTTGGGATTGTCTAGTACAGTATGCCCTGCAAGCCCATTGGTCCACATAGGGGACCAATGGGCTTACAGCCCATACTGTACCTGTCATTCGGTGGGGGCTGGCAGTTTTTTCAGTGGGGATGCTGCTGCCCACTGATGACGGGGGAGGGGTGGCATGGGTCCTGTGTGGTGGAGGGGTGAGCAGTGCCACTGGATCAGGGACGCCACTGCGCTGTGGGCTATTTATCACGATCAGGACTCGGGGGGGTGCACTAGACTACCTGGGAATGTTGTATTTACATTTACTGTGATCACGGCAACAAGTGAGGTGGGGTTCCACTAGACCACCAGGGCAGGTCATCGTAACATGTATAGGGGGAACCGGGTGGGAGAGGGGACCACTAAACCACCTGGGATGGTCATGTACAATATATTTCAGGGACTGGGGGGGCACTAGACTACCAGGGTTCCTTTTATATGTATACCGTGTGATCATGGATGGGGGCAGGTTCAGTGAGTGCTTGTGGACGGTGTTCTGGGTGGGTGTGTGGCCACCCAAGGCTGGGCTGCTGTGTTGCACCCTGCAGTACTGCAGCCCACCTTTGGGTGGCCAGGAGTTGCTCATACTCTGCAGGGGTTCAAATTTGAGCCCCTCTATGTGGTGCAATGCAGGGTTACACCAGCATATGTGCTGCACATCCCGGGCTGAATATCGGGATGTGCCGCATATGCATGGGCATGCCCCCTACATCTGCGCTGCATACCATTACATTGCACCCCGGCACATTGGGAGTTGCGCTGCACCAGGCAGCCTTTTCAATATCCCACTAGGGCGGGGTTGCACCAGCTCAACTCTGTTGTGCCAGGTGCAACCGCTTTGAATATTTGGGCATGTAGCTCTAAAATCTATCATTGAGACAGCAAGCCTTAAAGACTCATACAGAGCCATCCACTCTGAGGGCAGGAACACCTATTTTCGACATCACATTTCCACCAGAATAGATTTTATTTTTCTTTCCCCTAGTTTGAACATTATAGATAGCAAGGTAGAAGCATGGGAATTTACAGACCATAGGTCCATCAGGATGATCTTTTCTTGGGAAAATGCCCCACGTAGTAAAAAAAAATGGATGGCGGTTAAATGTGTCCATGTTAACACAGAAATCTGTCATAAAAGCATGGAAATGGGAGTGGATAGTAAGATTATCTGTAGTAGGACTACATGAGGAGTTGGGACTTTGGTGAGATGAATCAAAAGAATCATGGAAACAGATGTTTCAAAAGCTCTCTTTTGAGTCCTCTAATACCAAATATTTACAACATTTAAAATTAAGAACACAACTTCAGAAATTAATATCCCTAACGGAAAGCGCCAGACAGGACTATGGGGCCCAAATTTCTAAGATTAAACAGCAGATGGCAGATCTACAATATAATTGAACCAGATCCTTAGAGCAGGAATGCAGATTTTGGGTACAGTCTAAAAAAGGAGCTGTAGATCCATTTAGAGACTGTAAACAATGGGTAGAACATAGGGTGCTGATGGAAATTTTGATTGATGATAGCTGGATGGAATCTTCTCCACAGGGCATCTTACATGCAGTTGAAGATTATATTGCAGACATGTTTGGGACAGAGGCTGATATTCCCCTTCATTAAGGGTACTTTAGTTCCCTGAATTTGCCTCAGGTAGACCCAGGAGAGACTGGAATGCTGGTCCAAGACATTACATTAGATGAAGTAACACGGGCTATTAATGCTCAAAAAAATGACACTGTTCCTGGGACAGACGGGCTGGGGGTGGAATTTTATACGACTTTTAAGGAAGAGTTGGGCCCAGGCTTAGTATTATTGTACAATAATCTAGTACAGCAAGGAAGTCTGACAACATCTATGTATAGAGCCTTATTAATTTTACTGTGTAAAAAAGGACAGAGGGCTAATCTGGCAAATTGGAGGCCTCTGTCCCTACTAAATATAGTTTTTAAAATTCTTAGTAAAATTTTGCTTCACAGGATTTCAGCTTTAGCTGATTATTTGATTAGTTCTGCTCAGACTTGTGCGGTGCTGGGACGGTATCAGCAGGACAACCTTATTTTGCTTAGAGAACTGTTCCAGAAAGGACAGAGTGGACTAACAAAAGGGTGGGTACTCTGTTTAGACCAGGAGACGGCTTTCGATAGGCTATCACATACTTTCCTATTTAATGTTCTACAGACCTATGGTTTTCCAGAACAACTGCTTGAATGGTTCAAGTGCCTACATAGACATGCTGTCCTGGTTCCCAATGTAAATGGGTGGACAGGAAAGGAAATTTGGGTTAAGGGGGGGTACGGCAAGGATGCTCATTGAGCTCTTTGCTGTATGCATTTTGGAATAGATATACTACTCAGACATATTGAGCATAGTGATAGGATCCTCGGGGTATCCATAGTTTCAGATCAGTAAGCGGTTATGACATTAGCACATGCCGATGATGTTACCTTGATTTCAGACCCAGCTACCAGTGAGCAGGATGTGAAAGACAGCCTATGACGGTATGCTCAGGTGTCCAGGTCACAAATTAATTATGTAAAAAGCAAGGGGGTACCCCTAGGCAACACTGCTTTACCAGAGTCCCAGCAGTTCGCAGGTATTCAGTTAACCACTGATGCTGTTAAAATTTTAGGAATTGATTTTGGGCCAGCTTATACCTCCACACAGAACTGGGAGACAGCTATTCAGAAAGCCAACAGATTGGTAGGGTCCTGGAAAGGACAACAGATAGCAAAAAAGAAAAGGGTGTTTTTAATTAAAACTCTGCTTGTCCCCATTTTTTTATATGTTAGTTACATTTTTCCACACACCCCCAATCACTGATCACAACATTATACAGTATTTTATTTCAGGCTTTCTGGGGCAACTGGTTAAACCCCATTAAATGGTGCATCACCTATGGAAGTATTACGGAGTGTGGGGTTAACATGATTGACCTGGTGGCCCTTTTTTATAGCATTTTTAAAGTTATAATATAGGTCAGGCTTTGAGACCAGGACTGAAGGTGTGGAAACCTTTTGTATTATCCTGGCTGGACCCATGTTTGGATCATTGGAGAAATAATAGATTTGAGATTGCTTAATATGGCACCTCAGCCCCCCAGGGAATGGTTTGGATAGCATAAAGAAGCTTATAAAATGGAAAATTTTGGCTCCTCAGTTCCAGACTTTTTATCGGAAAGCAGTTTACCATATTATTTTAGGATTTGACTGCCAGGAAGAGATAGTGTTTCCCATGTGTCCTACTTACCAATTGACCTGGGTATTGCAACAACTGAAAAACCCAAGACTTCCTCAATTTGTGTGGGATTTATTATGGCTGGGAAACTTCAGAAGATTGGGAGTGAAAGGGAATCACAAGCAGAAACAGCTTTCAGACAGGTATTGTCCAAGGGATGCTTGTGCTCAGTTAGTAGAAACACAGATGCACCTCTTTCGTGAGCGCGACTATGCATAGGGTTTTTGGAGTTTTTTGGCACTACATTGGGGAGAACCACTTTTTAACAACATAGTATATGAAACCCTATTTTTTGGGAGTTTGGTAGGAGGTTGGGGGAAATATGACAGAGACAATATGTTTGTGATATTGGCGGTTATCTGATATTACATATGGCAGTCGAGGTGCTGTTGGGTTACTCAACAGAGAGTTATTTCCTATGTAGAAATGTGAAAAATATTGTGATGTCCCTTCAAGCCATTGCTAGCAAGGATAAGGGGAGATATCCACTATTAAAATATAACAAACTATGGGTACATTGTGAAAACTGGTTATTGACATAAATCACCTAAAATTATTGGGTATTTAATAAGGGATGGAGGAGTTTGTTCCTTTTGATTAATAGATATGAATATACATTTTGTTTTTCTTTCCTGTTGTTTTTTTTTTTGTTTGTATTTATTATGTACTGATGTGGTTTCTTTTGATTTTTTGTAATGTAGTCCTTTTCTCATTAAAATTCCCTTACTCTTTTCGAGAAGTGCCATGGGATCTTTAACATTCACCTGAACTGCCACCAGAAGAGGCAGATGGGACCTTGGTTTAACACCTCATCTGAAAGGCGGCACCTCAGGAGTACAGCACCCCCTTCATGCTGCACTACAGTGTCAGTATTGGAATTTAACCCAAGTGCCTGGTGTGGGGACAGAACCCACAGCCTTCCAATCCCTCTGCCTCAGAGGTGAGTGTGCTACCTGCTGAGCCACTGACACTGCATTCTCTCCTGATGGAAGAAGAAAAAAAAATCTTTGCTTCTTGCTTTTGAGGAGTTAAATAGTTACATTTCAATTACTAGCAGATCAACTTTGCACTCTGTGCCCTTATTGGGTCAACCAGCTGTTTCAGTCTAGTCTGAGCTTTAAAGTAGACAGTCTGGGTGTCAGAGCCTTAATAACATTACTAACACCTTTTACAAAATCTTAGATCCACCCTCAGATGACTTAAAGTACAACTTCCACAACTGAATAACTTTCTAGCTGCCATACTAGCATAATCTCTTTTTTTCAGTTTTAAAACTTGGAGGAAAAAACTTGCAAATGGGAAAAGAGATACAATCAAATCAGGCATGCTAATGTTATTTCTGTGCTCCCTCACTATAGTGCAAAAAAAAAAAGCCAGGAGCCATCATTATATCCTGGGTGTCATTATAGAGAGGTTTAGAACAGCGAGGGAGCACTGTATGAAGACATGCTTTTAGTGCATTACAGGTAAAAGGAATATTATGCTTTTAATTATTTCAGCATACTGTACATGTGGCTGCCATTCATGGGATCCTTGCATCTAAATATTGACCTGAAATTGGTGTCATTTGGTATACTTGCAATGTTTTAGACCTATAGTGTTAAACTAAAGGAATGGAACACATGCTTGTGTAAGGGTTAACACGTCTTGCTATAAAAAAAACCAAACATACTGTATAGAAGCTCAAATAATCAAATCAATCAAGCAATCGCTTTTCTGTCTACCTACATATATTTTAATAATTTGAGATTTTGTATTTTGTCATGTTAGTTTATAGTTATTATATAGCACTGTAGAGGAGGAGAAAGAGTGAAAATGAAGAAAAGCAAGGCCACTCAAAAATTTTAGCGAGCAGCAAAATGTTTGCTAAACAGCAGATGTCAAGTTAAGACACAAATGCAGTTTGCTATACTGCAGATGGCAGGTTAAGACATAGATGCAATGAAGAACAGGCAGCATAGCCTAGAGGTTAGAGTAATGAGCTGAAAATGAGCTTGGTACATCCAACAGATCTAGGTTTGATACCCACACCCTCCACGTGCATACTGTGTGGCTCTAAGCAAATCACTTAACATTCCCAGGCTACCCCTAAAAGAAAGCAAGCACTTGCACCCAGTGGACTTTATCCATTATGAATGAATAAGTAATTTTTAAAAAAGTATCTGTTAGACATAATTGCAAAAATCAATATTTTTTGCTCATGAATTAACTGAAGTTAAAGTGAACATCAGAATGGAAACAATCCACTCAATTCAGTAATTGTGGTTCACATTTTGCACATGCCTCATTTAAAAAAGTATGCCTGCTTTTCAAACTGTTTTACAATTATCTTTGTGGGAAAATATTTTAAGATTTTCACATCTGTATTCTCTTCTAATGGAAGGAAAAAACTTTTATTCTTGCTTTTTGAGGAGTTAAACAGTTTATATGTCAATTACTAGCAGATCAACTTTGCACTCGGTGCCCTTATTGGGACAACCAGCTGTTTCAGTAAAGTCTGAGCTTTAAAGCAGACAATCTGGGGGTCAGCGCCTTAATAAAATTACAAACACCTTTTATAAAATCTTAGAGCCATCCTTGGATCACTTAAAGTACAACTTCCACAACTGAATAACTTTCTAGCTGTCATATAATTAAAAAAAGTACCTATTAAACATAATTGCAAAAATCAATATTTATTTGCTCCATGAATTAACTGAAATTAAAGTGAACAGCAGAATGGAAATATTCCATTCAATTCAGTATTTGTGGTGCACGTTTTGCACATACCTCATTTAAAAAAGAATGCCTGCTTTTTAAACTGTTTTAAACTTATCTTTGTGGAAAAGCATTTTAAGATTTTCACATCTGTATTCTCTTCTGATGGAAGAAAAAAAAACCTCTTCTTGCTTTTTGAGGAGATAGTTTAGATTTTATCTTTTCAGCTGGTGTTATTGTGCATGAGAGCCAAGGGCACATCATCCTCTGCTGCAGGCCTTGAAGCAGCCAATTCATGGGTGCCAGTCCCTGCTTGAGGCTTGAGGGTGCAGGCAGGGGTTGAGTCTTGTGGTGGCATCCAATAGTGAACTGCTTCTTTTAGGTCTTTCAGAGGGTACATGCACTCCCAACTGCAAAATAAATTGCCTGGCATCTGTTGGACTGGTGAAAGTCTCTGTAGGTTTGCCAGTCATGATGTGGAGCACTGCTGTGGGAGCTGGTATGCAGTTCCTGACAGTTTGGGGTGTACTGAAAGTTTAAATTAATTTACCACCTTGGGACTGCTGAGCAAACTTATGATATTGTAGTTTATAGCCATGATGAAGAGTGAACTTTGAGGTAGCTGCTACTGCTGTTTTAAAAGTTCTTGCTATTCTGCAACATTTTCAAATTGTGAGTAAGACTGAAATAACGAAACACTGCCTGAAGTGGATTTGGTAAGCCTTTTATTCAAAGTGCTACCCTTTTCCTTTTTTGCATTGCAGCGTGTGTGATGAAATGCAAAGCCCGGTTGAATCTAGTACCAACTATTTGAATTTGAGCCAGCTATTTTCCATGTTACTGCATAACTGAATGTCTCAGTCTGGGCAGACCTGCACAATGTGCTCCTAACCAGGTGGCAGCAACCGTTGAAGGAAAACTACACCCAAAACTTGAAAAAATATATGCTGTGCAGAGTGTTTTAATTTGTATGTGAAGTTCTAGTGTTTCCTTCCCTCTGACTGGTATTAGGAGTTTTTCCCAAATTAACCTGCTAGCTTTAGGGTAGTTTTACGACCCCTGGATATCTCCATATCAAATAGGTTTATTGCATTTCTTTGTCCTACAATGCACCTTGTTTCATGTAATGGTGATGTAGCAGAGCCCATAAATCCAGCAGAAAGCATTGCATTATAATCAGTTCACAACAATAGGGATGGCTATATTTTAAAAACTGTAGAATTCAGCTTGATGACCACCCTCATCCTAAAGGTTTTACTGTCCTGAAAAACTTTGCTGCTGGTAATTTTTGTGCAGCTTGTAAAGTTTCCAAGATATTTAGTTTGCTTGGCATGTGTGTGCTGAATGTTGGGTCTCTCTTACATCACAGTCACGTGAGACAAGATGCACTGTGGGAACAAGAAATACAGTTACACTATCAGGTATGAAGATCCCCAGGGGTCGTAAAACTAGCATAAAGCTAGCAAGCTAATTTGGGAAAAACTCCTAATATCAGTCAGAGGGAAGGAAACACTAGAACTTCACATACAAATTAAAACACTCTGCACAACATATATTTTTTCAAGTTTTGGGTGTAGTTTTCCTTTAACAGCAAAGTGCTCTCATCTATCGATAAAGCAGGACAGAAGATTTTGTTCTCACTAGAACAGATAGAAGAATAATGAAATAATACTACAGCTGATAACAGTAATTATGCACATACTTTGGAAGAATTCAAAAATTTAGAGAAACTATGCACAAAACAATAGCTAGGAATCACCTGTAATCCCATTTATGGAAAATTTGACAGTTACAGGGCTACTGTCAAAACTGATCCTGTGGAACCTGCCTCCCCAAACCGCTCTAAGTTACACTAACTATTGAAAGGGGAGAAGCACCAACTGCTACATCTGGACTTTGGTAATCACCTTAAATAAGATCGCATGCTCCAAGAGCATCTCCTAACTACTCTGGAGATCACAAATAGTATAGTTGCTCCTGAGATGTTGCAGGGGGGATGATCAGCTCATAAGAGAACAGTGACTAAAGGGAAAGCTCAACAAATCATGTTAAACATTCTGCTAATCATACAAATATAGTTAGGTCGCTTAGGATCAGCACTACCACATGCTGCTGGGGAGGGAAGCCAACTTCAAAAGATTTAAGCAAGCAGATCACCATGAAAGTTAATTGGAGAAATAATTCTGAATGTTTAAATAAATAACTAATTACTAAATAAACAAATTAATTGATTAAGAAAACGTTAAGACTTGTTCTGCATTCCTGCCCCAACAGTCTTCAGACTGCATCCTATGCAAATCAAAATCAAGGAATCAGGGACTGCTCAAGGCTTACCACTCCTGGGCGCCAAAACAGCGACTATATACAGGCTGTTCAACACCCACATTCTGTAGGAGCAGCAAAGAGCTTCAAGAGCCACAAGAACAGAATCCAGCTCCCCAGTACTGTAGTCAGGCAGCAAACGTAAGAAGCCACTAATAATTTAAACGAGGGGGGCTGAGCCAATAAATTAAAAAGCCATGCTGGGGACAGCCACACATAAATCATCTAAATCACCCCCCCACCCTGTGAGACATCATCATATACCACAGAAACATAGAACATAGAATTTGACAGCAGATAAGGACCACTTTGCCCACCTAGTCTGCCCATTTCTCTACCTAATGGATACGCTGTAGATCCTAGTTAATCAACAGCCTAATTCCTCCTACACCCTGCTAGAATTATGTTATGTCTGTCCCATGCATTCTTGAATTCCCCCACTGTGTTTGACTCTATGACCTCCTCAGGAAGGCTGGTCCATGCATCTACAACCCTCTCTGTGAAGAAATACTTCCTCACATTACCTCTGAGCCATGCCCCCTTTATCTTCAAATTGTACCCCCTTGTTCTTGTACATCTCTTTTTCTGAAAGATGCTACCCTCTTGGACTTTGTTGATTCCCTTGAGGTATTTGAAAGTTTCTATCATGTCCCCCCTCTCCCTCCTTTCCTTGAGGTTATACATCTTACACTCCTTTAGTCTTTCTTCATATGTCTTCTGTTGCAGACCCTGCACCATTTTGGTTGCCCTCCTCTGGGCAGCCTCCACCCTGTCTATGTCTTTGCAGAGATGGGGTCTCCAGAACTGTACACAGTACTCCAGATGTAGTCTTATCAACTGTCTGTACAGAGGGCCAACAACTTCCTGTTTTCTACTGGTGATGCCTCTTCCTATGCATCCCAGTATCCTCCCAGCCCTCCTTACTGCCTTCTCACATTGCTGGCCCACCTTTAGGTCATCTGATATGACTACCCCGAGGTCCCTTTCCATTTTTGTTGTTGTCAGTATCTCACCCCCATTGTGTACTCTTCCCCTGGGTTTTTGTTCCCAGGTGCATTACTTTGCACTTCTTTGTGTTGCATCTAAGCTGCCATACATTTGACCATTCCTCCAACCTTGCCAAATCCCTTTTCATCCTTTCCACCCCAACTTGCATATCAACCCTGTTGCAGATCTTTGTGTTATCTGCAAAGAGTCATACTTTTCCTTCCAGTCCCTAAGCAATGTCACTTATAAAGACATTAAAAGGACCGGCCCCAGTACTTTACACTGTGGAACCCCACTAGTAACCACCCTTTCTTCACTGTGGACTCCATTTACTATTACCCTCTGTGTCCTGTTGTCTAGCCAGTGTTTTACCCAGGCTACCACCTTGGGACCCACTCCCAGGCTGGCTAATTTGTTTATTAATCTTTTGTGTGGGACTGTGTCAAATGTCTTGCTAAAGTCTAGGTAGGCCATTTCCACAGCCACTCCCGATCTACTACTTTGGTTACCCAGTCAAAGAAATCAATTAGATTTGTCTGAAATGACCTTCCTGCTGTGGATCCATGCTGCCTTGGGTCCTGTGCCCCACTCAACAATTATTTCCTTCAGAAGTGATTCCACTATTTCCCTACCACTGAGGTCAAACTAATAGGTCTGTAGTTTCCTGCCTCTGTCTTGCTCCCACTTTTGTGAAGGGGAATCGCATGTGTCATCCTCCAGTCCTCAGGTACCACACCATCCTCTCATGATTTATTAAAAAGAGTAGTCAGTGGTGTTGCTTCATTCTTCCCTTAGTTATTTTAGAATTCTGGGATGAATCCCATCAGGCCCCATTGCTTTATTCACCTTCAGTTTTCAGAGTTCTTTCAGAACCCTTTCTTCTGTGAAAGGACTAATATCAACCCCCTTATCCAGAGTGCTTCTATTGACTGGATTAGGTATCTTCCCCTGTTCTTCCATTGTGAATGCTGAACAGAAGTATTCATTCAGTATCCCTGCTTTTTCACTGTCACTCTCTGCCCAACCACCTTCCTCTTTATTCAGCCTCAGTATCCCTGCCTTAGTCTTTCTTTGCTCCCTTATGTACCTATAAAAAGTTTTATCCCCCTTCTTAACTGAGTTGGCTATCTTTTCCTTGGTTTGGGCCTTTGCTATTCTGACTGCCTTGCCCGCTTCCTTCTGCTTTAACTGGCACAGTTCTTTGTCCTGCTCCTTCTGTGTTTCTCCCTAACCTTCCTCGCCACTTCTTTTGAGAACCATAGTGTTTTTTTCTTTCATTTTGATTTGTTTATTTGCTTCACACAAAGGCTTGTTGACTCTGTGATGGTGGTTTTGATGTTTCCCCATTGTTGTTCCACCCCACCTTCTTGCCTGTTTGCTAGTGCTTTTCTGAGGCACTCTCCCATTTTGACAAAATCAGCCCTCCTGAAGTCCAGTACCTTCCCTTTTGTATGGCTTGACTCTACAGCTAAGTTTATTATGAACCACACTGTTTGGTGGTCACTTGTTCCCAGACGTCTACCCACTTCAAGATCGGAGATCCTCTCTCTGTTCCCATTTTAGAGTACCAGGACTAAGATTGCTCCCTCCCGAGTGGGTTCCAAAACTAGCTGTCTGAGCCATGCCCCCTGTAGGGCATTCAAGAATGGCCCTGCTGTTGGATGTGGCTGTAACAAAGGTGATCCAGTTAACATCTGGCATATTCAGGTCTCCCATCAACAGTATCTCCCCTTTTTCTGCCATCCTAAGTATGCCTTCTATCATATCCTTGTCCATTCCTTCCCCCTGACATGGGGGTCTGTATACAACCCCTGTGTGGATTGTGGTGCCATTTCCAGTCTCCAGGGTAACCCGCAGTGCCTCCTCTCCTCCGTGTTTTTCCTTTAGTTCTGTTGCCTTGATCCCTTCCCTTATATACAGAGCTACTCCTCATTCTTTTCTTCCCCCCTCCCTGTCCCTCCTGTAGATTGTGTACCCTGGTATGTTGACATCCCAGTCATGGTTTTCTTTGTATAATGCTTCTGTGACTGCCATGATATCCAGGCATCCCTCTTCCACCAAGGCCACCATTTCAGGGAGATTTTTACCTAGACTACGGGCATTGGTACTCATTACCCTCCATTGTTTTATGGCTTTATTTCTATTTGCCCCATCCCTGTCCTTACTGCTTTTGTCTTTTTCTCCATTTACCCCTGTCATTCTCCCTATTGACTACTCTGTCTTGGTGTTTACCTCATTAACTACCCTGATTTGGGGGAGCTAGGATTTCCCTTCTCCTTTTCAGTGCCTGCCCCCTTGGCTAGTTTAAATGCTTGCCAATGAAGCATTTAAACCTATCACCTATGATCCTGGTTCCCCTCCTGGATAGATGCAGACCATCACACCAGTATAAGCCTGCATCCCTCCAGGTAGAGCCCCAGTCCCCAATGAAGCCAAATCCCTGAGTTCTGCACCAGTTTTTCAACCAGTCATTGACTCCCTTGGTGTGGAGTACCCTTGCCTCATCCATGTCATAGACAAGTAGCACTTCTGAGAAAGTTACCATGTGTGCTACTTGTCTAAGGCCCCTCCCCAACTCCACAAACTCCTATTGCACTGCTCTGATCCCATTCTCCACCAGATCATTTGTCCCTTGGTGGATATTGACATCCAGCTCACTCCCCCTTGCAGCTGCTCCCATGATCCTGAGGATTCATTCCCTGTCTCTCCAAGTCATAGTGCCAGGCAGGCACCTTACCTCCCTTTCCCCTCCTCCCTCCCCCAGTTCTACCCCCCTATCAATTGAGTCACCCACCTAGAGTTGTTTCCTTCCCCTGTGGGGTCCTGTGCCGCCCTCCTGTGGGTTTCCATTGTGGAGATTCCCAGCATCCTCCTTGGTCTCCACTGTGGGTGCCTCCATGGAGGAACCATGCTCTGCCAGAGTGGTGAATGAATTGTGGAGAGGCACAACTGGAGGGATGCACCTCTGTTCTGCCATACCCTCCCTGAGCCCACCGTGGTCCAACCACTCCTCTTTCTTGGCAACCTCTGAGGTAGTGGCAGTGGCCTGGGTGGTCCCTGGGTGGGGGAGCAGGTTTCCCAAATCCTTGCCAGGTCAGCATGGAGACAAACAACCTCCTCCCTCAGACCAGAGAGGTGCCTGCAAATAGGGCAGCAATGCAGTCTCCAGAATGTCTCCTAGAAGACTGCTGCTCCACAGCCAGTGCATCGCACCACTCCGCACATGTCTGTATCCCTTCCTGTTACTGATGCTTTATTTATTTATTTATTTTTGTTAGACGTTAATGGGTAATATACAGTAAAATATAAATATCCGTGCCAAAATGAAAGAGATGGATTTGGAGCCATGAGGTTTAACAGTGGCTTGTAACTAGCCACAGAGGGAATCTTTCCTTAATGGACACCCAAGCTCCAAATTGAAGCCTCTGCTAGTAAGAAGACTGTACCATTAAACTTGTACTCAATTAGAAGGCTCCTAACACCACAGGATCATCACTGCCACATGCTGCTGGGATGGGAAGGTAACAGTAAAGACAAACAATCAATGAAGTTAATAGAGGAATTAAAACTCAGTCTACTATCCTGCCCCAACAGCCTCCAGATAGCATTAAATGCTGCCACAGGAGCCAAAATGACCTAACAGCCATAGGCCTTTCTAGGTGTATACCTCTTGGGCATCAGCACTGCAGCCATATGCAGGTGCTTGTATAAAAAGGCAGGGGTAGAAAATTTATAACAGAGATAAAGCAACATAATCTGTGTACCCACAGGAAACTGAAATGTGACATGGTGGAAGGTGTCTCCCAGGAAGTGGAACATAATCTAAATCAAAATTCGATTCTCCAGTCTAGTAGTCATTCAGCGTACCTACAGTACAAAAAAACAAATGAGAATAAAAGAAAAGGGCTGATTCAATTAACTTTTTAACTCTACAGGAGCTCTTTGAGGGTTCCACCACTTGTGTCCTGTATACTCTTAACACTGTATCCTGGGCCTTTCTAAGCAAAATCAAGCCATAATCAGTATGACACAAACAAATGCGAATACCTCATGAACCATAAGTGTTACACACAAAGTAGGAGTGGGAAAGTTGTTCAGCACACAATTATCTTTCCAATGGTGCTATGCAATTAATTATAAGCAATTTCATTTTTTTCCATATTAGTTGAAATAGCAACAAAAAAGTTTTGTTTTTTTTGCATTACGAAAGTCAACATAAACCATTTTTGGTAGAAAAATATGTAACATGTGAACACCAAATTAAGCATCCATACATTAGATATAGGTACAAAAGTAATTTTGAATTAAAAAGCAATTTTTCTAATATAAAACATGTATTTTTTTCCATTTTATTCAAGATGTTTAGATGAGGTTTGAGGGACAAATGTCAGTCACACACACCATCCCATAAACAAATGTGAATAACACCTGAAGTATATGTGATACACAGAAAGTATCAATGGCAAAGTTGTTCAGCACAAAATTACCTTTCTAATGGTGCTATGCAGTCAATTCTAATAAATTTGGTTCTCAAGTAACACAAAGAAATAGTGCTGATGACCTGAAAAGTATCCAGGGCACACTGGAAGTCTTTGTCTGCTGACTGAAGTCATTGTGGGACACAAAGGCTATGATTTGGCCACCACCTACAGGTGTTTCCAGGATGTAATGAGTTAATTAAATAGACATGCTGTGAACAACATGCTGGGAACAATTGCACATTAAACATCCACAGAACCTCCCCCCACCTACCCACTAGACATCAGCAGACTACCTGGAAACTATGAAATAATTTGCAACAAGATTAGATGTGAGGCCATGAGGCGTAACAGTGGCATGTTGCCACAAGAAAAAAATCCCCTACCAGTTGTCCAACTCTAAATGCAATCCCCAATTGATGAAAAATATTAAATCATTGTACTAGTGCAGTTATAAAGTCATACTGCAAGACAGAGTTCTATGTAAGTCTCTTCAGCCAGTGTTATTGTGGGTGAGATCTGGGGACTCATTATCCTCCACTGCAGGCTTTGAAGCTGCCAAATCATGGGTGCCAGTCCCTGCTTGAGGCTTGCAGATGCGGACATGGGTTGAGTCTTGTGGCGGCATCCAGTAGTGCACTGCTTTCTTTAGGTCTTTCAGGTGGTACAGTATATGCATTCCCAGCTGCAAAATAAATTGCCTGGCATCTGTTGGACTGGTGAAAGTCTCTGTAGATTTGCTGATCATGATGTGGAGCACTACTGGGAGGCTCAGAACACATTTCAAACTTCTCTCACAAGTGAGATACTGGACCTGATCAAATGCTTAGCACTGATCAATTACTTGTCAGGGATGCCGGGCTGAATGGAGAGTTTAATACCATGCCACAATAGTTCCTTTTTAGAACTGCATTGGGCATTGCCCTTCAGTTCTTTTAGGACCACTCAGAAAAAGGACTCTGTATTCCTCCCGAATGAGCAACTTGTTAAATTACATCACAGTCGCCTCTGCATCTGCAAAGCAGTCCACCCATTTTGTCCCTACCAACCACAGCACTGCACTATTTCACAGTGCTGGTGGTCATGGTGGAACACGGTACACTCTGTCATGTCCAAGATGGCCACTACACTGTACTGCACATGCGCTAGCAGTCACGCTTTTGCTGTAGCGTGCTTCAGCCATTTTGGCCATGGTGGAGTGGGCTGTGTTCTGCCGTGACCACCGGCACTTATTTATTTATATTTTCTTTTATATTATAGAAATTCCCTCCACCCAACCCTCCCTTTCAGCACCCTCATCCCGCCACCCCACCAAAAACATAGAAATGACACTGGGCTGACCAATCCCCCAGTGTCATGATTGGCCCCCAGAAACATAACTGTGACACTGGGGGTGCCCAATCCCCCAGTGTAATGATCAGGGATCTTTTGTCTTTTTTCACAACCCCCCCAGAAACACAGAAATGACACTGGGGTGAACAATCCCTCAATGTCCTGATTGGGGGTCATTGGTCTTTTTCTGACACTAGGGGTGCCCAATCCCCCAGTTTCAGGATCGGAGATCTTCAGTCTTTTTCATTTTGTTGTTTTTCACTTGTAAAAAGAAAGGGTCTATTGATGTCTTCCCACACATAACTGTGACACTAGGGGTGCCCAATCCTGCAGTGTCATAGTCAGAGTTCGTTGGTCTCTTTTTTTTTCACCTGTAAAAAATAAAAATGGTCCATCAATGTCTTTTGCAGCTGTTCCTTACCCCTCACCGACTTCCCATTGAGCATCCACCACCCACAACCCCCATGCCTTTACTTATCCATCGGGGGTGCAACATTGTAATCCTCTCTGGACCACAAACATGTCTTCACTCTTCAAAGCCAGACCTGAAACTGAAGACACAGGTATGCAGCTCAATGTATTTCAATGGGGTTTTGAACTTACTGCCATAACCTGGGCATTTTTACATATTTTTGGTCCAAATTTTCAACATGCCTTCTTTGGGACCTCACCTCATGAACAGTGTCACTATCATTAGGCAGATCTGTCCCTAAAGGTGATTTTTCCATCCCTGAATGAAATCCCCTTTTGGGCAGGAGCTGAACATTTTCTCTGCCCTTTTTCATGAGGTGGGGTCATAAGAAGGATATGTTAAAAATCTAGTGTAAAAATATTGAAAAACATCAAAGCTATGAGCCTATGTTGAATTTTGTGAATGCAAGCTCATAACTTTGGTACTTTTCAATATCTTTTTCCCAAATTTATAATGTTGCCATATCTTTACAGCACCTCATACTGTGATACTGTAGCTGTCATTTTTCAACTCCTGCCCAAAATGTGTTTTTGTGTCCTCGAAAGTTGGTTTCACAGTCCCTGCACAAAAACAGCTTTAAGCCAGGAGTTGAACGTTTTGTCTGCCAGTCTTCATGAGGCAAGGTCACAACAAGGATACATTGAAAATTTGGTGTAAAAATATTACAAACCAACAGAGGTATAAGCCTATGTTACATTTTGCAAATGCACTCTTGTAACTTTGGTCATTTACAATATTTTTACCCTAAATTCCTCACCTGTTGCTCTATCGGCTCTGGCCAGAGTTTGTTTAATGTTATCACCTGCTATGGGCTATCCCAGAAGACTCTGGAAACCATGGTTGTCATTCAATCCTGTCAGAAGCATTGTTTCTAATTCATGAATCTCAAATGATTCTCTTTTGTAGAAATAACTTTTGATGGTTGCCTCCTCTTTTCAGGATTTTCACATGTTCTATACCTGTGAAACTTAGTGTGGCAACTGATCCATAGTTCACTTCCTCATAATGTCATGTTGAATCATATGTCATATTTTTCTCCCTTATAGCCATTTTGTGTTCCCCCATTCTTTGCTTTGGCTATCCTTTTGTCTGGCTCATGTAAATGAGTCTGCATGGTCATGGGATGATATAGATAATAGCTGTTGCATTGCAGTTAATAAAATTGTCTGTATTGTATCTTTTGCTGTTTCTAGGATGCCTAAAAGTCTTAGTGTGTGATGCATTATTACAGTGGGTACAACATCCACACCTGTAGTTTCTTTTTAGGGCTGGTGGCATACATTCTGGTCAGATGTTGTGTTTTTTCCTCATAAAAGCTTTTCATTAGTGTATCTTTTAGGTTGATGCCTTTTCTAAAGGTGATCCTTGTGCTGGCCTCTGCAATTCCTTTCGTAGCCCATGAGAACAACAACTGAGGAAGGGTGAAGTATCAGAATGGTGACGAAATCACTTCGCTGACACAACTTGAGGAGGGCAGGGCGGTGGGCACAGTGTTTGTGGATCTATCCAAAGCCTTCGACACCATGGACCCCAGGGTTTTACTCCTAAGACTGGAACATCTCAGCCTGGATTCTGAAACAGTGGGATGGTTTTCATCCTACTTGTCAGATAGAACCCCAACAGGTTCAACTTAGGGACTCCATTTCAAAACAATTTAAAGTTGTTAGGAGGGTACCCCGAGGGTCTATTTTGGGCCTGACCCTGTTTTTGGCCTATGTAAATGATTTGGCAAATATTACTACCTAAACAAAAATCAAATTATACATGGACGATACAGTCCTAGTTGCTCATGGAGTAAATATCAGCGAGGTTGAAAAGGGGCTTCAAACTGATGTCTTTGGGGTTAGAAAATTGGTTAGTATTCTCGAAGTTAGTACTTAATAGTAAAAAAAAAAACAAAAGCCCTGCTGTTTTCATCTTGGAAGGGTAAAAAGAACCAAACATAGGAGTTAAATATAATTACAACTAAACAAGAAACCCTGAAACAGGTCCCTCATTATAAATATTTAGAGGTGTGGGCAGACCAGGGATTGAAATTTGATGTCCATATAATAGATCTGGTAAACAAAATCAATAAAAAACTTGGGGCATTTTGAAGAAATAGATCATGTACAGATATACAAATGTGAAAAACAATTGTAAACCAATTCCTAACTCCTGCTATAGATTTTGGTAGCCACATATATGGAATGGCCACAAATTCACTTCTGAGAAAGGTAGATGTTACCTATAACAATTTAGCCAGATTCATTTTATGGTGTGATTTTAAAACCCACCACTGCAGATTGTACCAAAAATTAGATTGGCTAACGCCTGAAAATAGGAGAAAACTAATAGGGGTTTCACAAACACACAAACTCCTAAAGATAGGAGATCCAAAATATTTAATGGATAAAATAAAGGGAACAATGATCAAACATAAATATCAGTTAAGAAACAATGGGGAATTGCCTCACAGGTCAAAAGTTATAAACTCTTTCACTAGAATGACATTCAAGGCAGTATATGCCTCAGATTGCTATCTGATAAATTCTATTAAAAAGAAACCAGGATATAAACCTTCCCTGATTATAAAGTACTTAACAGAGGAACTAGCAGTTAGATGCATGTGCAATGGATGAAAACCAAATGGAGGTCTGGGAGCATAATTTAATCTTAATACTTGTATTTTATACATTTGTGAGATTGTGAAAGTGCTTTTCTACAAATTATTATTTGTTTGCCAACATTGCATATGTATTTTTGTACTTGATGTGATTTTTAAACTGAAATGTAACTGGCAGGACCGACTTGAAAAAAGGCTTCGGCCTAAAGATGTGAAAGAAAGATCTGTATCCTGGATAAAAATAAATCTTTTTACTACTACATTGTGCAACCATGGTCCACCCCATCCCTGAGTTGTGCCCCCCAGAGTTTGCATCTATAATAAGGGGTGTGTGGGGGCAAAGCTCCCCACAAAAAAATACACTTCCCAAAGTGGTCACATTGTGGGCTCAGCGCCATTCGCACATGTCGCCATTTCTCAGTCATGATTATGACATGGAACCATTCTTTCTAGGCATGGTTCTGCATTCAGTACTCTCCAGTTTTTGCATACTACTGTACACCTGCAATTTGGTTTGCCATGGGGCTATATACCATGCTGAAAGTGACAGTTTCCTCTGTTTTTGTTTCAGATTACTTTTTCAGTAATTCCTCTCTTGGTTTGGCTTCTAGTTTTTTTCTGTTAGAATGTTGGGTTCATACCCTCTCCCCAGAAACCTTCCACAGATCTTTGTCATATCTTTCCTTACTTTTTCTGTTGCTGAACAGCTGTGTTTTACTCTTAGGAGCTGACCATACAGTTTATTTTTCTTGAGGTGCTACAGGTGGCAGTCGTTCCAATGAAAGATGATATTTCCATCTGTGTTTTTCTTAAACAATGTTATCTCTAGTCTATTGTTCTTTTTGTAAATCTTTAAGTCTAAGTAGGCTACCATGTTGCGTTTCTCTGTAAACTTCACATTTCTGTTTCAGTTGTTGATAAATATTAGGAATTTGCTTATATCACTTTCATCCCTATTCTACAATCACTACACATCATCTATAAAGCAGACACATAGACTTATTTTCCATTTTTCTCCTCATCCCAGATAAATTTATTTCCTTGTCACTGACATACAAGTTGGCCAGTGTGGTGGCAAAGGTTGTTCCCATTGGTGTTATTTGATATACTCTCTGTTAAAAATTAAATTATTTGATTTCACACTAAACTCAGACAGTTCTATGATAAATTCTGAGGTGGTAAGGCATATAAATTAGCAAAGGAGAGGACAGACTAAGGCAGAAGGACAAGGACTATCCACCCCCACAAGCTAACAGGACCAGCAGCAAGAATCCAAGTGCAGGGAAAACCAAAAAGTCCAAATACATGGTATAGATCAGGTGGAGGAGTGAGGAAAGGAAATAAAGGAGGACAAATGGGCTAAAAGAAGAGAGGTGATAGCAAAATCTAGAGACCCATGTGTGCAAATGCTCAGAGGCTGACCAAAAAGGTTGCAGGCCTAGAGGCCACCAGCATGGTGGCACCAGACCTGTAGGTAGTTGCAGTTATAGAGATCTGGTCCAATGATAACCAGGACTGGGATGCAGCCATACCAGGGTATGATCTATTCAGGAGGGACAGGGAGGGAAAAAGGGGAGGAGGGTTGGCTGTTTATGTGATGGAGAGCATAAAGGCCATTGAAATACAAAGGGAGCAGGGAGAAGCAGAGGTATGGTGGGTTACCCTAGAGATACAGAAAGGGACAGTTAATCAAACAGGAGTGATCTACAGATCTTCAGCATAGGGAGAGGAGGTAGATAAGGAAATGATGGATGACATCTGAGGGATGGCTAACAAAGGGAAGGTTTTGGTGCTTGGGGATTTCAATATACCAGATGTGGATTGGAGCATCCCAGTTGTAGGAACAGGTAGAAGTACAAAATTCCAAAACTCTATGCAGGGGGTGTTACTAAGGCAATTAGTCAGAGAACCCACTCATGGGGGGGCCTACTGGACCGCATGTTGTCAAATGGGGACAGTGCCACTGACATCACAGTGGGAGCCACCTGGGGACAAGCGACCATCACACGGTGTGGTTTGGGTTTAGAACTGGGCCTGAATCAAACCACACAAAAACAAATATCCTGGACTTCATGAGGGCTGATTTCAAGAATATGGGAGAGTGCCTAGGGGAACCAATGCCAGGGTTTGGGAAATTGGAGGGAGTGGAGGAGAAGTGGGCAGAAATAAGGAAAGCCATCAACAAGGCAACACACCTCTGTGCCAGGCAGATTATGAAGAACAGGAGAAAAAAAGACCACTGTGGTTCTCCAGAAAGGTGGCAAGGAAGGTAAAAGCAAAGAGGTTAGCATTCGAAAAGTACAAGGCAACACAAAAGAAAGAGGACAGAGAGGGTTATCAGGAGAAATTAAGGGAGACAGCAAAAGCAGTTAGGAATGCTAAGGCACAAATGGAGGAGAACATAACCAAGTTGGTAAGAAAGGGAGATAAAACATTCTTTAGATATACTGTATAGGCAAAAAGATGAAGAACAAAGTGGGGATAGTAAGACTTAAAGGGGAAGGGGAAGTGTGTGGAAGAGAACCAGAAGAATGCAGACATATTGAACGAGCACTTTTGTTCAGTATTCACGAAAGAAGGGATGGAAGACGGATCACAGATAGAGATAAAGTGCAGAAATGGAATGGGGTGGACACTAGCCCATTTACAGAGGAAAGAGTCCTCAAGGAACTACAGAATCTAAAGGTGGATAAGGCAATGGGACTGGACGGGGTGCACCCCAGGATATTAAAGGAACTTAGGAAGGAGCTCACTGCACCTCTGACAGCCCTATTCAACTGATCACTGGTTACTGGGGGTGGTACCACGGGACTGAAGGAAAGTGGATGTGGTTCTGCTTCACAAGAGTGGGAATAAGGAGGAGGTGGGGACTATAGACCAGTAAGCCTGATGTCAGTGGTTGATAAACTTATTGAAACACTACTAAAAGAAATTATTGAGGAATACCTTGCGGCCAGTGGGTTGCAGGATCCAAGGCAGCATGAGTTCACAGGGAGGAGATCTTGCCAGACTAACCTGATTGTTATCTTCGACTGGGTGACCAGGGAAGTGGATCAGGGGCAGCAAGGCTTTCGACACCGTTTCACACAAAAGACTGGTAACAAGCTGGGCAGTCTAGGAATGGGATCAAAGATAGTAAAATGTGTACAAAATTGGCTGAATAACCAAAGCCAGAGAGTGGTGGTAAATGGGGTACACTCGGCGGAAGGAGAGGTAAGCAGCAGGGTACCACAGGGGTCAGTTCTGGGACCAGTCCTCATCAACGTCTTCATTAGTGATATAGTAGAAGGGCTGGAAGGGAAAGTATGCCTATTCAAAGGCAACCTGAAAATCTGCAACAGAGTGGACACACCTGGGGGGGTAGACAGAATGAGGAATGACTTGAAAAAACTGGAAAAGTGGTCAAGGGTATGGCAACTAGGCTTCAATGCTAAACAGTGCAAAATTATGCAAATAGGGTACAGGAACCCAAGGGCAACATACCAATTGGGGGATAGGAGGTGACAACAACAAAACAGGAAAGGGACCTGGGGGTCATTGTATTTGAGAACCTGAATCTGGCAAGGCAGTGTGATAAGGCAGTAGAAAGGGCTAGTGAAATGCTGGGGTGCACAGGGAGGGGCATCACAAGCAGAAAGCGGGAGGGGGTGTTGCCCCTGTATAGACTGATGGCAAGGTCCCACCTGGAACACTATGTCCAGTTCTGGAGGCCCAATCTCAGGAAAAACATAGATTGGGTGGAGGCGGTACAGAGGAGGGCAACTAAAATGGTATATGACCTGCATTAGAAGCCATATGAGAAAAGACTCAAGAAATTAAATATATGCTCTGTAGAGGATAGAAGGGAAAGGGGAGACATGATAAACATGTTCAAATACCTCTGGGGTATCAATAAAGTGCAGGGGGTGGCATTTTACATAGAAAAAATGCTCAAGGACAAGGGGGCATGATACGAAGCTAGAAGGGGGAGGCTCAGAGGTGACGGGAGGAAGTACTTCTTCATGGAAAGGGTGGTGGATGCCTGGAACAGACTGCCAGCAGTGTGGTAGATACCAAACCAGAAGCAGGATTCAAGCATGCATGAGACAGACCTTAAAAACAGGCTGGAGGGTAAGGATGCTGATCCAGTAGGGTCTGCAGTGACACATTAGGCAGGATATTCTTAGGGCAGACTGGATGGGCCAAGTGATCCTTTTCTGCCAACAACTTCTATGCTTCTATGTTTCTATGTGTCAGAACATTTGTTTCTCCCCTCTCCAATGTTTTTCTGAGTATTCTTATCCCATCCTTATGGGGGGTGTTGTTATATAAATTCTCTATATACATGGTCACTAGTACTGTTTCAGGTGTTATGTTTTATCTTTTAGGACATTTATCACACCTGTATGCCTTCAGTAATTATTTTTTTTATTTTATTAAGTCTAGGATTACAAATACCTTTGAGCCAAGGCTCTTTTACGGAGGTTCCACGTCAGAGAAATACAAATTATGGGGAACATCAAGACAGATATTACAGCAATGTGGACATTGCAAACAGGTTACAGATTAATACAATTAAAGGGTAGCATTGTAAGCAAGGCAGCCAGTGGCATTTGTCAGAGAAAACAGACAAGAGATAAGAAGTGCCAGAGTCATAGGTAGAGGGAAGGGGAAGGGGTGGGAAGAAGGAAAGTAGGTAGGGTGGGGAAAGTAAATGATTTTTCTTTGGTCACACAAGGTCATAGGAAGAAGACCACAAACATTGAGAGGAGTTCTGTGGTAGACTATTGCTGACTATTGGTCTTTCTGATGATAGACATTTCAGGTCTTTGTGGACTTTTGAGAGAAGGTAAATAGTGGGCTTGACCAGGTGTGTAACAGTGAAGAAGTCTTTTTCTGTGTTTGTAATCCATTGCCTCTCTAAGGCATTTGTGATAAGGGAGTCTGCTTCTCTTTTTAAATTTTCTGTCAAGTCACATGGAAGTCTCAGATAGTACTGTGGGTTTTCTAGTTGGCTTCCTATCTCCGATTGGTACGTATATTTTGGCCATAGGACACGGTTCCTACCTTGTCTGCTTTTTATCAGGAAATCCCTGTTGATCTTTAATTCCTTTATTGCCTCTCTTTCTTTCTAATGACATTTTCACAATTTATCCTTTTTTGACTTTTTCAATATTTCTTCAAGGTCTTGGGTTACTAATGTGCTAAAGATGGTAACAGTGTGACTTCAAGCACTATTGGGATAAAAAAATTACTTTTCTTAAAGGGTGTTTCTTCCCTCATATACAGGGCCCCTGGTGTTCTGCGGCAGAATTTTCTGATTTCTTTGGCAGGGCTCCTTGACTTCTGCTGCAGCATTTTCTGATTTCTGCAGCATGATTTATTCATTTCTCTGGCAGAATGCAGTCATGTCTTTGGCTAAATATGATGTGATGTCATCAGTGACATCATATGCTGAGTATAGAGGAGGGGCATCAGGATAAACGAGGTGGGAAAGAAAGCCTGACACTATGGAGAAACAGTATATTTATATGAAAATTCACCAAAAACAATGAATTCTGCGGCACTATATATATTCTGCGGCATGATGCAAATTCTGCAGCAAATTCTGCAACCGCAGAACTGCAGAATTCCAGGGGCCTTGCTCATATACGAGGTTTCTAATCTCTCTGTTTCTTCTGGTAATTCACATTCACATATGTCTGGATGATTGATGGTACCTGTGGCTGTGTTGAAAAGTATATCTTAAAATGTACAGTAGCTATAAAAACATTTTTTAGCTCTCCACTTTCTTTCTTTTTTTTTTTATTTATTACACCTTTTGCTGTCTACTGCCAGCCGCTCGGCACCTCAGCCCAGTCACAGACCTCGGCTTCCACCTCCACATTTGACTGTGACCCTCTGATACCCCCTGACTTGCCCCCCAGAGTGGAGTTGTGTCACCAACTCCCCAACAGTGCCGAAATGATGGGACTAGGTTGGAGGGCCAGCCTGGAGGCTAATCGAAGCCGAGGTGGGCTTCATCAAAGGCATCTGGCAGTGAAGTATTCTTTGGAGTTTTTCTTGGGGGTGGGGACATGCACTGACATCCTGCATCCACCGCACCCCCTGAAGCGCTCTGATGCTAGTTGCTGCGATACCCCCGGTCTCTGCCAGGCGTCCGTCAAGCACCGGACATTCTCCCTACCCACTCCCCAGAGAAGAAGAGCAATTCTGGAGACTCTGCATCCTTCTCCCCCCGGCCGGCCCTCTGACGACCCAGGTCCATTGCCGAACCCGGGTTGCCAGTGTCACGAGCGGAAATCCAACCACTATGCTGACAGGCCAGCCTTCTCCATTTTCTTTCTAAAATCATTTACTTTGTTGGTGGGTACAAAAGTCAATCCCCTTTTCAATGCCTGTTCTATAGTCATTACTGCTTTTGTGAGCTTTATGACCTGCATTTCACTTTTTCTCATCGATCTTTGGAGGTCCTCCCCATTCCCCCAATTAACCCCATAGTTCTCTTTGCTGCTTCTGCCTCTCCTTCTGTTTCTTCTTCTTCGCCCCAGTCCTCTTCCTTAACCTCTGTTTGTTCTTGATCCCTCTAAAGGGTCCTTTTGAAAACCCTGATGTTATGCTCTCTTAGGCCCTTGATCACTGTAATCACTTCACTGTCATCTGTATTTTCTAGATTATCAACATGTACATTTTGTTCTTTCATGCTTATATTCTCTTGTTTTCTTTTTCCATGCCAGTTATACATGGCACACTCCCTGTAATCTCTGGCATCACATTTCTGCTTTTTCTTTTTTACTTGTATGCCTTCAGGTCTTTGTGAAACATTTTTGCTGTTTCATCATGCTTCTTTAAACTGTTATCCATTAAAGGTTGTTCATTGTGTGGTACATAGCTTCGTGCTTGTGTATACTTATGAGCTGAATGTTATATACTTGGTGTTTATGACTTGAGCTTTGGTGCTTCCCTGTATCCCACCCTCTGTAGGATACTGGGTAGGTGTAAGACTTAAGGCCCAGTGGAGAGGGTGAGACAGGAGTGCTGGAGGAGAAGAAGGATGAGGTGGCAGGGGAGGATGGAGGGTGCCACTGAAATGCTCACAGCAGAGTGAGAGGTGGCCTGATGTTTAAGTAGGGGATGGGGGAGGAGCTATTCCCCCCATTGAACTTCAGGCTAAAAGCCTTCCAATTTAATGTATGGTACATAGCTTCGTGCTTGTGTATACTTATGAGCTGAATGGTATATGCTTGGTGTTTATGACTTGAGCTTTGGCACTTCTCTGCATCCCACCCTATGTGGGATACTGGGTAGGTGTAAGACTTAAAGCCCAAAAAGAAATAGCGAAGTGACTTCCAACTCCGGAGAGTGTGATCAGAATCATGCAGGAGAGGGAAACCCCCTTTAGGGGGAAACCTTCAAGGATCCATGGCTACTGACCTGCCAGTCCTCTGGGCATACTAAGAGGAGAATTATCTTAAATGTGACTTAGGTTTAGTTATGGTTATGTCCAAAAGTTCAGTCTGATATGATGATCGAAGAGTCCTGTTCAAAGCTGATGATGAGCAGGAAGTCGATGTTGCAGATGAAGGTTCGAGCAGATGAAAATATCCAACTTGGAATGATGTCTGAATGTTGAGAAGATGGATAATCTGAGTCTGAGATAGCGATGAGTGAAGCAGATGTAAGTCCAGATAAAGTGTCAGCACGGCTGAAGAATATGTGCCAACGTTGCAGATTTAGATGATAGAAGATGAATGGTCAGAGCATTGTGTGGCTGAGAATGATGATAAGGTAGGAATGGAGCTGAGCTGGGAGGCTTGCATGACTGTTGTACATCCATAGCATGATAGGGTACAATTGAGTAGCTTGTGAGAAGGATAAATATTCCTATGATGTCCAAGACATTGAAGTAAGCTCCGCAGAGATGTCTGACATAGAAACTTGAGCTGGAACTGGAAAGAAAGGAAGGTGGAGTACAATGGAAGGAGTTAATAAATTGATGAAGTAAAGGAGGCCCAGACGTGGGCTAGCTGGAGCATGGAATTCTCAGAAAGGTCTGGTGTATGCAGTATTGACTGTTCAAATGATAAAATAGGTCTCAGGCAGTCATCCTGAGAAGGTGAGGCCCCCACGTGGGTCTGCCTTAGTGAAGATGGCAATACATTTGAGTAATGAGAAACACTTTTGAGTGACAGTAAATGTCCCACAGCGGGTCTGTTTGTTGGGATGGCAGGACCCTCTTGCAGGTCCTCCATTGCTGAATTATGATATAATCCAAAATAGGAAGGATGGTACCCTTTGTTGGGATGAAGGGATCACACATGGTCCACCACCACCATAGTATAGAATACTTCAAGGTAGGAAGAACGAGAGTCTCATGAGTCTGTCTGAATGACATGAACATACAAGTAAGGCCCTTTGTGAAGCATACATAAATGGGATGGTGAATAGTGCATGATGGGAATGGCAGGACCCCACATGGTCCATCATCACCGTACCAGTGAGTTGTGCATAATTGGGATGGTGGGACCCCATGTCGTCCGCCATCACCATAGGAAGGAATAGTTGAAAGGTAGTAAATAGACTGTGATTGAACTATGAGTATGCCCACTCATGGGGCATGCATGTTTGTGATGGTGAGACCCCCACGTGGGTTCACCATTGCCATGGTATGGTAGGAACCGAAGTAGGAAGGTGAAATCCCTGCTGGAGACTGCCTGAAGATAGTAGAGACATACAACTGAGCAATAAGCGCCGTCCATTGAAGGCCTGTTTGTTGTTGGGATGACGGGACCCTCTCACAGGTCTGCCATCACTGACATAAAAAGGAAAAGAGATCCAAGATTAAATTGAAATCCATGTCAGGATGGCAGGACCCCATGTGGTCCACCATCACAAAGTCTTTGGTAGGTCCAGGTAGAGGAAAAGACTCTCGGGAGCATATGCCTGTATGACTTGGAACTGGTAGGAAGCTCCCTCATGGGGCATGCGTAGTTTGGGATGGTAGGACCCCACGTGGTCTGCCATCACCATTCGCTTTGAGCAGAGCATGACAGGGATGGTGGGACCCCACATGGTTCTCCATCGCCGCACCAGGTAGTAGTGTGAGACAGGGACAGTGGGACTCCACATGGTCCGCCATCACCGTATCATTGAGTAATGCATGAATTTCATTGAGTAGTGTATGATAGGGATGGTGGGACCCCATGTGGTCTGCCATTGCTGTAGCACTGAGTAGAGGGCTCCATAGTAGGTGTGTGATTGCCGGACCCCATGTAGCCTACCATCACCACAGTATGGCACTAATTAACTCATTATCTCCTAGCAGACGCCTGTAGTCGTCAGTAAAAAAAACACTGGTGTGTCCGGAGGACGTCTGCAGAAGTCGGCTACTGACTCCCAGTGTGCCCTTGCAACGTCTGGAGAAGTCACTTATATATTTTAATGTATAGTGTAACAGAATATAATATATATTTGACTGCATAGCAACCGCTGAAAGATAATTTTACGCTGAACAACTTTGTCACTGATATTTTGTGTATATCATGCATACTTTAGGAGTTATTTGCATTTGTTTATGGTATGGTGTGTATGGCTGACATGTTTTCCATCAAGATTCACCTAAGCAGCTTGAATAAAATTCACTTTTTGGCACTTCAGCAGGTATAAAATAAAACCGTATTGATTACAACTGGTTGCATAGCACCATTGGAAGGCATTTTGTGCTCATCAACTTTCATGCTGATACTTTGTGTGTATCATGTATACTTTTGGAGTTATACGCATTTGTTTATGATATGGTGTGTGTGGTTGAGATTTAGCCCTCAAATCTCATCAAAGCACCTTGACTAAAATGGAGAAAAATTACATTTTATAGTAAAAAGATATATTTTTTTAACAAACATAATATTAAAACACCATCTAATGTCTGTATGCTTAATTTGGTGTTGATATTTTACACATTTTCCAACAAAAAATGGCTTATGTTGCCCTTTTTTAGTGAAAAAAATATTTAGTTTGCTCTTTCAACCAGCATAGAAAAAAAACAAAATTACTGATTATTACATGCATGCCACCATTGGAAAGACAATTTTGTGCTGAATAACTCTGCCACTCATACTTTGTGTCTAGCATGTACGGTTATTGAGCTATTAGTATTTGTTTGCTATATGCTGACTGTGGCTTGATTTTTCTTAGAAAGGCCCAGGATTCACTGTTAAAAGTATACAGGAGATTCAGGAGGCAAGTGGTGTACTCTCAGAGTGAGCCTGTGGAGGCAATGAGTTAAGATATGTAGTCGGGACCCCTGTGGTCCATCATCACAGTATTGGTGAATAGATCCAAGTAGGGAGGGCGATATCCCAGGAGTCCACTTGCAGTTAATAGAAAGAAATTAAGCAATGATTAAATGCCTCTTCATTAGCACAGTAGGTTGGGACAGAGACTCCACATGGTTTCTGTTGGTGGTGGCAGTGAATAGCGTGTGATAAGGATGACGGGACCCCACGTGGTCTGCCAACACCATGTTATAGAGTAAAGTATGTCCGAGATGGTGGACTCCACATAGTCCAGCATTGCTATGGCATAGAGTAGGGTAAGAAAGGAAATGAGGTAGATGGATATTGCCGACTTTGAATAACTGGAGAGGGGCATAATGTATGCCACTGAAGTTTCCAGACCAAGGCTGTAGCTGGGACAGGAATTGAGGACACCATGACAAAAGTTATTCCCTCTGGCACCGTAACTAGCTTATTTACAAACCATGGCGCTGTTGTTGTCCCCTCAAATGCACTGAAGAAAGAAGCAGATGTAAACTTGTTTCATGAATCATGTGTAATATAACTGCACCATATGTTCCTAGATGGTGAAGATGATAAGACTGGTCAAGCCCTCTTAGGCATAAGACATAAGAATGAAGACATGAATCCTTGGCTGAAGCTGTGCTGGTCTTCAAAGGAAATGGCAGAATGCAGCTGATGCTGGCCCTTTAAATACCATTGCATGTTATGCAGCTGAGAGAGCCAGCTATATCTCCCCTTCAGTTACTTCTGTGGAATTTGAGTGTTTCTACGGATAGTAGTTGGCCAACGGAGGCATAGAAAAATGCACTAGGGACTATACGGAGAGGAGAGAGGTTGCCGCCATCCCAGGGTTTGAATAAAGTGACGTATCTGTACTAGGCATGGATGAGCAGCTGCAGTAGGAATGGATAGCATGTCACTGATATGATGAATAGCCCCAAAAGAAAACAAAATGCAGCAACCAGCAAGGAGCTCCGGGACAAAGGCACCAACAGGAGCAGCAGGGGAGGAGAAAGGAATGGAGACATCCAGGAGAACAGAGAAATTCAGGAGGAGCAGAGGACAGCAGGCCAGGAGAGCAAGAGAGCCAGTTCAGGGAAGCAAATGGCGAAGGCAGGCGGAACACAAGCAAAGGGGAACTGAGAAGGGGCAGGTGGAAAGAGGCACAGAACAGGAAGGAAGGAAGGAAGAAACAACAGAGGGGACACAAAGGAGGTACCAGGAAATGGGG